>OX419742.1:32500-2917500 GCA_948477245.1 Thumatha senex | reverse complement strand
TTTTTGAATTTTTTTCAAGGCCTTCAACATGACTTCACAACTGCCTTGTTACTGGCAACCGGGACCAACGGCAAAAGGCACGTTACCGAAGTACAGAAACGCTCGCAAATGTAAATGCCACAAAGTGGTCACCCATCCGTGACCAGCCATAGCGAAAGCTGCTGTGATCGTTTACAAAACATTGAATGCGCGGGGTCACGAGCGCTTCTAACTTCTGTCTTTTGCTATTTAAATGTCCCTATGCACAGTGCACGGCAATGGGCTCACCACCTGTTGCGTGGGACTAAAGAGCATACGGTGATATGTGGGCGTATAGTATGCCTCTACCCTTACCCTTCGGGGATAAAGGCGTGACAATATGTCTTCCTATATTCGTACATTTTCAATGTCCGTGGATTCAGCTCTTCAGCTCAGATTAGCGGACACCCGTCTCACGACAGTATGCCTGTTCCTATAGAAATATGGGGATAGAATATAGCCTAGAGAAAAAAAAATTAAGAACCGTATACTTTCGTCTGTATTTTGAGCAAAACTGGTCATTTGGTATTTAATATGTGATTAAACTTATAAAATACAAACCATCACAATAATTATCCATCAAAATAATAACAATAACGAAATAATGGTCTACAACACAATAACCTTGTATCATACACACCACTAAATTTGAATTTTGACATTACACCCAAAATGCATATACACTTACATAATGGCTAATTACTTATCTCACAAATGTGCTATATCGCAGTAATATGGAAGACGTTTCATCTCACTTTCTGTCATTCATTTCACTGTCTGTTCGAGGAGACAGAATTATACTCACTCAAGGCAGCCATTCAAACCCTTTTTTGACCCTTATCTTAATTAAAAAATGGACAATGTCATAAACCAGTTACACAAAGAGATTGACAATTTCAGTGTCTCGGTCGTCCTGAGCAGACGCATTCAATATTAAAACATCCGAGTAAGTTTCTGAAGGTGATTTTGCAAAACATTTGTTCCATAAACTGAATATAGATTTTTTTTGAATTTAGATACTTTATTGTACCGTCTCAATTTTATTGTTCTGACAGAGTGTTGGTTGAAATGTTTAACTAATTCTAATATCCCGATATTGCTAAACTACAGTATTGCTAGGACCACGAGGCATATAAATAAAAATATAAAAATGACGGTGTAGTTCTCTATATGAGGTCAGATCTACTAGCCACATACGAAGAGCCAAATTTTAAAGAAACCGCTTCTGAACTCATAATAAATATTAATGATGAGATAGCTGTTGTCTGTATTTATCGACCTCCATCAGAGGATGAAATTAAAAAATTCGTCTTAGTATTAAATAATATTTTATTAACTCCAAGCAAATTTAAAACAGTTATCATTGCGGGTGATATCAATATAGATATCAAACCTAACACTATCGATACGCGCTCTCATGTGTATTTGAACTGTTTGGCATCTCATGTTTTCCTCCCGACACACACTCTATCAACTAGGGAAAAAATTGCTTTGACCATCTAATAATTAAAACTAAATGTCCTTTATTTTCATTTATATATGATACTACGATCACGTATCATAAAGCAATTCTGTTCTGTCTAGAAAAGTGATATGTACGTGCAACGGGCGCTATATCTACTCTTAGGAAAGTCGACTATAAGGCACTAGACAAAACGATACCTCGAATGGATTTTAGCAAAATTATGTATATGCAAGAAGCAAACTTAGCGATGGATAGTCTAATAAGTTTACTAGCTGCCGCTATCTCGGACAACACAATATTAAAAAAAATACCAACAAAAAGAAAAATTCTTAAGCCGTGGATTACACCGGTCCTGTTACGATGCATAAGGAACAGACTTACTTAATAAAAAAGTTAAATTTGCCCCAGAAAATGAAGTATTAAGGATAACCTATAAACGTTACAGGAATTATTGTGCTAATCTATTGAAGAAAGCAAAACGATTATTTGACACTCAAGAACTCGATGGTGCTAGACACAATCCGAAAGCACTTTGGGATGCTATCAAGCGAGTAACAAAATCTTCCAAAATAAACAATTCTTTCACACAACTCTTACAATGTACAGCAACACCACTGCAATCATGCAACAGGACAAATTCTTTTTTTTGTAAAGATTGGGCTAAAACTTGCAGAAGGAATGACTAGTATAACAGCACTAGCCACAATACCACATAAAAAATATACCCGTATGGTGTCTTTTATACTGGAGCCGACAGATCCAGCAGAAATTATATCTATTATACGATCTTTAAGGTCCAATGCTGCCACAGGCTGGGACACCATCTGACCTATATTTTTAAAGAGGTACGCTAGTGCTTTGGCGCCCGTACTATGCCATATCTTTAATCTCTGCTTCAAAACAGCTGAATTCCCTACTTCTATGAAAAAGGCAATAATTCATCCTATCTTCAAGGGTGGGGATGGAAAATTACCAAACAATTACCGACCAATTTCTATCTTAAGTGCAATATCCAAGATACTGGAACGACTAATTAATAATCGACTTGTATACTATTTAGAGCATTACAATTTACTGTCAGTACAACAATATGGCTTTCGCAAAAATAAATCCACATGTCATGCAGTTCAAGACTTAATCAATCATGTTGTACAACACCTTGACAAGAAAAAGAAAGCTCTTACTGTTTTCTTGGATCTTACGAAAGCTTTTGATACCATCCCCATTCCCACTCTTCTACTCAAACTTGAAGGTATGGGAGTCAGAGGAATACAATTGGATCTTTTCCGTAGTTACCTACAAATCGCACACAAATTCTTAAGATTGACAACCATATGAGTGACGAGCTTCCTATTTGCTATGGCGTTCCCCAAGGAAGTATTTTAAGTCCTACTCTATTCCTAATTTTTATTAAAGACATGTGTAATTTAAATATTCCCATTGGTAGGTTGGTGGCATTTGCAGATGATACTGTGATAACTTTTACAGCAGAAACCTGGATAGATTTAGAAAACGCGGCACAAAGTGGACTTAATATAGAATTGAATTGGCTTGCAGCTCACACTCTTTCATTAAACACCGACAAAACTAAATTTCTTATTTACTCAATCAATGCAGCTTCGAAGCCCAAGACGGCAATAACTTTGAAAGCCCACTCATGTCTAACCAAAAATTTATGTCACTGTCCTTCATTGACTTCAGTTCCATATATTAAATACCTGGGCGTAGTTTTAGACCAAAACCTAAACTAATGCTGCAAGTAAGTTTATATGGGTCTCACCATATAAACTTACTTGCAGGAAGAGTTCGTAAGCTAATATATGTATTTAAAACACTACGATATGATACAGGACGTGAAAGACGTTTGCTCCTCGGTTATTACATATTGTATTTCTTGCTGTATTATATACTTTAAAGTCATTAGAAACCGCCCATAGGGCCATATTGAAAGTTGCTACTTTTCGAAATATAATGTACCCTACCGATGCTTTGTACAGAGACTGGGATGTTCTTAATATAAGGCAACACTTCATTTTGCAAGTAGTTTGCTACAGCACCGCCATACTCCATACAAAGAAATAACAAAGCGAAGGAAAGACAAAATATGCACACTACCGAAAATAAGAACATCTTTCATAAAGAGATTTGCTTTTTTTCAAGGTCCGGCTCTGTACAATTTATTAAGTAAACATAGTTTGATATATGGTCGGTCCTACTATAATGGCAAGAAAGCAGTACAGTTATATCTTCGGGAAAAGAGTTACAACGAAACAGAAATACTCGTTGTCGAATCTTTGCAGTAAAATACATGGACACTCACACAAATACTCACAGACCTTCAGACTTATCAAAACACTTACAATCACGACATTCATACATACTGTCGTACTCAAATATCAGAGCGAGTATAAAAAATTTCGCCAAATATAAAATAATTCGCACATAATCTCGCTCTAATATTTTGACTTGTATCACACATCATCACACCACTACACAATTTTATCACATAATGTCAGATATCGCTTGCACTAATGTCACTATGTTGAAGTACCCACTATCAAATATTACTAATTATGTATTAAATCTTGCAAATACTAAAATAAATGATTGTGTTTTTTTTTTTGCAATCTATCTTTTAATATAAATTAGTACGTTATGTTATTTGTAGTGAAAGTGCAAACTGTGTACAGTTACAATACAAACCCCTCTTGGGAACCGGCACTGTATATCCCTAACACAGGTTAGTTAATAACCTAGCAAGGAATGCAGCACCTCAACCATTTTATAAGGTACGTAGTTTTAGTACACAACAAAACTGTAATTAGTTATTAAGTGCAATGTACTACAATGCTTTTCATGAAATAAATTATTATTATGTTATGTTAATTTAGAATTGCTCTGCTATATGATAAATAATGTACATATGTATAATATCCTAACCATGCACTTATGAATATGTGCCCCCGAATAGTATCTGGCCGTGGGTGGAAGGTCGGGGGACCCCGCCCAACTGGCCACTTGGCGACGGGCACCCTTTCTGTGTTCCAGGGGGTGCCCACTTTTTGCGCACGCCCGTACCGGCCGCTCTCACCTCCTCTGCTTACAGAGGAGCGCTCAAGAGCGGTGGAGGTGCGGGCTAGTTCTTCAGCTCCTTAGGGAGCTCCGGGGTGGTCGCTTATCGACCGCCCCGAGACGGACCCCTCCGTTCTGGGGTGCCCCTTGCCGGCTCGCAGTGATTTAACCTCAGGCCTACCCTGCGAGTCGGTTTTAAGGTGAGGCGGAACACCGCGGGATTTAGTGGGTAGGACGGCCCTCTCTCACGGGTCGGGAGCCCCACACACCGTCCCTGCTGCCCCCGCAGCAGGGATGACGGTGCGTAAATGCATTCCCCGCGAAAACAAAAAAAAAAAACTTATGAATATGTATTTCTACAATGCACAATTATACTAAACGCGGAAATATACGTACGAGTACATCGCAGAGTCGAGGTGTTTATCGCACATATAAGTTGTAAATACATACCTAAAAGAATATTTTCCATGCCAATGGATTTATAAATTTTTACAGGCATTTTCATGGGTAGTTTCTGATAAGGGGAATACGCTCAAGGATTTTTTTAACGTGACTGCTCACGTCATTGCATGCTGTTTAACGTGAAAATTCATATAATCTTGTTGCATTATTATATGCATATTTACGTATTTATTTAGTCAGGGTAGGCCGAGACTTACATATGAAGACCACGTGAGCAGATTGCTCAAAAACGGAAAAGTCTAAAGTACTCGGATACCCAGACGTGCGTGTATGAAGCGATGGATGAATCTGCAAGAAGCGAAAGAAGTGTGCATGGATCGTGAAGCCTGGCGATCTGTCCTCTCTGACTACCCCGTCAGGGAAGATAGCTGGTTAGTTAATTACTTAAGAAGAAATTACAGTAAAACATTTCAAAAGTAGTTAAACTACTTTTGAAATGTTTTACATTAGTCGATCTAAGTCATCTAAGCACTAAAGTAAATGAATAGTAAATAAATAAATATCCATCACAGCCTTATCCCCGAAGGGGTGGCAGAGGCATATTATACTCGTATGCCCACTTTTTACCGTGTGGATTCCTGTCCCACGTAATAGGTGGTGAGCCCATTTCCGTGTTGAAATAGACAGACGCAGGTTGTGGCTACCTGCTGTTGAAATTTTTCATGCCGCCCATAAGGCATTCAACCAGGCTTAACGACTGCCATTTTACTGGCAACCGGGACCAACGGCTTAACGTGCCTTCCGAAGCACGGAAACGCTCGCAAATGTAAGTGGTCACAAAGTGGTTACCCATCCTAGGACCAGCCATAGTGAAAGTTGCGTTACTCAGTGATCGTTTACAGAACACTGAGACCGCGGGGTCACGAGCGCTTCTTTTCTTTACCCAGGTCGAAAATAATGTTTGTGTGATCCACAAATGTTTGTTTCGGAGTTTGGGTGTTTCCTATGCATAATCTGTATGTATTTAGAAATTTATAAGTGTGTTTATCAGTCATCTAGATCCCATACGTAACGGACTAGACGGCGCTGTGAAAAAAAAAAGAATGTACCACATGATTTATTAAAAAATAACTTGAAATATTCCAGAATTATTTTTTTATCAGTGATTTTGGAAAGTTCCTGTTTACAGATATTTATTTTCCCGGGTCGGAAAAAATATTTGTGTGATCCACAAATGTTTGTATCAGAGTTTGGGTGTTTGCCATGTATAATTTGTGTAATTATACATAGAAATATATAAGTATGTTTATCAGTCATCAGATCCCATGACACAAGCTTAATATTAGCTTACTATGTGAAAGACAACGTTGTAAAAAAAATATAAAAAATTGTCCCACAATATTGATTTACTTATTTTAATAGTTTGTCAACGCTCGTGGCCTAGCGGTCTCAGTGTTCTGTAAACGATCACTGAGTTACGCAACTTTCACTATGGCTGGTCCTCGGATGGGTGACCACTTTGTGGCATTTACATTTGCGAGCGTTTCCGTGCTTCGGAAGGCACGTTAAGCCGTTGGTCCCGATTGCCAGTAAAATGGCAGTCGTTAAGCCTGGTTGAAGGCCTTATGGGCGGCTTGAAAACTTCAGCAGCAGGTAGCCACAACTTGCGTCTGTCTATTTCAACACGGCAATGGGCTCACCACCTATTACGTGGGACAGGAATCCACACGGTGAAAAGTGGGCATATAATATGCCTCTGCCACCCCTTCGGGGATAAGGCGTGATGGATATTTATTTTATTTTTTATTTATTTAATAGTTTGTCAAAACCCTGCTATAGATTTTAAAACATAGGTAATTTGTACGGACTAAGCTGTACCTGTCACAGTAAGTTTATCAAACAATTACGTCAAAAACTTAGCTTTTTGCTACGATTCTAGCATCCCTTTGCTCTATTCTTGATACACGATATTACGTCTTATTTAATTCTCAATAACGGTTAATTTTGTTCGCTTCTAATGTTAGTAAGAAAATAAGGTTAAGAGCACTTAGCTACAGGTGCTGAGGGCCTTTTTTGCATTCTGACGTTTATGAGATGAAGTTAAAAAGGGGAAATACTTCTGCCCTAGTAGACGGATTATGCTGTTCTGTGCCTTTTTGAGGTTTATGCGATTAAAAATTATGCTTTGCTAGGTGAACCGTTAATAAATCCAACACTTAAATATCTTATTAATATGATATTTCGGGTCTCATTCACGGCGTATTGTACTAGGTACAAAGCCTACCTTATAATTGCTGACGTTTCGACCCGACGTATCAGTATATATTAGAACAGATTATCAAAATTGTGACGACAAAGTGCGGGTAGTTGAAGAAAGCTCGCGCGCTTCTAGGACGCTGAATACATCAGTCGATTCGTGACGGCTGGTATAATACCGATCGAAACGTCGGGAAGTATAAGGCAGGCTTTGTACCTAATAGAAAACGGCGCAAATAAGACCCGGAATATCATAAAACTTAAATATCCTTTTTTTATTTTAGCGGATCTTTAAATCTTTAATACTTAGGGCCGTATTCCAGAACGTTTCTCAAGACTTAATCAATGCTTGAGAGTAGTATTTATAAGGCAAAAACCAGCCACAAGCGTTGATTGAGTACTGTGGAATGTTCTGGAATACGGACCTTAGATACTGAGGAAGGATTTGTTGTAATGTTGATCATTTAAGCAACACGTGACCACATGAGTCAGTTTCATTACTCGTGTGGCGCGACCTTTAATAATAATCCTTTTAAAGTTCAATTAAACTTTCTAACAATTTAATTTCAAATTAGTTAATCGGGAAGTACGTATAACATTTAAAATAAAATAGAATACCTATTAACCTATTAATAAAAATGAATAGCCTAAATGTATTATAAATATCCATCACGCTTTATCCCCGAAGGGGTGGCAGAGGCATATTATATGCCCACTTTTCACCGTGTGAATTCCTGTCCCACGTAATAGGTGGTGAGCCCATTGCCGTGTTGAAATAGACAGGCGCAGGTTGTGGCTTCCTGCTGTTGAAATTTTTAAGCTGCCCATAAGTCCTTCAACCAGGCTTAACGACTGCCATTTTACTGGCAACCGGGACCAACGGCTTAACGTGCCTTCCGAAGCACGGAAACGCTCGCAAATGTAAATGCCACAAAGTGGTCACTCATCCGAGTACCAGCCATAGTGAAAGTTGCGTAACTTAGTGATCGTTAACAGAACACTGAGACCGCGGAACATCTAAATGTATTGATAAACTTAAAAGTCGAGACTGGTTGGATCGATTTTAATGTAATTTTGTGTGTCCAAGTGTCCAAGGGATCGTTTTATTTATTTACATTTAAAAAAATATATGGAAAACCCACGCGAAGTTGCAAAAGGCTTTTAGATAAGATGGTGATGGCTTCGTTATGCTTAGTCTTTTTAGGAAGTAATTATTTTTCAAACCATAAAATAGCCATTCGGTCATCATTTCTTTCTGTGACATTTTTTACTTAGACATCTAAAAACTAAATAACTGATGAGGCATTTCATCGCGTGATGTTATGCACCCGTCACGCACCGCTCAACAAAAAATGTTTCGAGTTCACGGCGAGTATCAGAAACGAAGATATAACCCACCTTGCGTGCGACAAAGACAGATATGCTAATCGCAGGTGCTAAACATTTTATGAAAGTATACTTCATTATAGGCTGAGTGTACTAAATGTTTAGATTATACAATGTGTTATCGTATGCTTCTCGACGATGTTGTATATATAATACAAGGCTTTTTAACATAATTAGCAAAGGCGTAGCACATTTTTTTCAGCTTTGGTTTATGTTCACGCATTCACAAGGAGGACTTGAGAAATAAGGATAAATTAAATCCAAACAAATCACTAAACTATCTTCACGCTGTATCCCTGACGGGGTAGTCAGAGAGGACAGGTCGCCAGGCTTTCATAAATCCATACAAATTAGATAGTTAATCTCACTTTCAAACTACACAAATGTCCGTATTGCAGAAAAAAATGTTTCATACTGCTTTGAGTTTGAAAACTGTTAAATATTTAAATTATATATTATTTACAAAATTGTTTTACTGCCTCTGTGGCGCGGTGGGAGTGCATCCGACTGCTACGCAAGACGTCATGGGTTAGATTCCCACACAGGATAAAACTTTGTGTGATGAGCACGATGGTTTATTCTGTGTCTGGGTGTGATTTATCTATAATATGTATGTATTTAGAAATATATAAGTATGTTTATCAGTTATCTGGTTACCATATTACAAGCTCTGCTTAGTATGGAATCAGATGGCGTTGTGTGAGTTGTCCCAACATTATTTATTAATTATATATTGTTTATTGAAAAATACTTGTTATTGTCAACATGCTCGGCCTGCAACTTCTCTGCTATCTATACTTAATATTATAAAGCTGAAGAGTTAGTTTGTTTGTTTGGTTATACGCAATAATCTCTGGAACTACTGGTCGGATATGAAAATATATTTTTGTGTTAGATATCCCACTTATCGAGGAAGGTTATGGGCTGTATATCATCACGCTACTGCCCTGGAGAGTGGAGCAGTAGTCATAAATTACATCATCATCATCATCCGAGCGTCTGTCCCAGTTGCGTCTCGCGACGCCCGGGGTCCGCTTTCCTACATTTTCTCCTCCACTTCGCACGGTCGTCGGCATCCCCTGTGGTGAGACCATTGGCACGCATGTCATCCCTTACGACGTCAAGCCAGCACTTCTTGGGTCTTCCCCTCTTACCGGGACCCGGCGGGGCTGACATGGCCAGACATTTGTTACCTACGTAGCCCGGCGGTTGCCGCAAGACGTGACCATACCAACGAAGGCGACACTCTTGCAACTTGTCTGCAATGTCACGGACGTGAAGGCTGCCGCGGATGCGAGAGTTCCTCACGCGGTCCATCCGCGTGACTCCACACATCCACCGCAGCATCTTCATTTCCGTGACACGCAGCTCCTGCTTGTGTCGCTCCAATATCGGCCACGTCTCACTGCCATGTAAAAGGACAGGTCTAATAATGGTTTTGTAGACCTGTCCCTTCAACCGGATCGGCATTTTGTGTAGTCATAAATTACACAAATCGGGCAAAGTTGAAGTATGTCACGGGCGAAGCCAAGGGAGTCACTTAGTACAATTATTTGTAATATTCAGGATATTGTAATTGGAAATATTTTTTAAATTTTTGAGTACGTATCTTTTTCAAAGGCAACATTTTAAAAAGTTCTTTTATTGGTAGTTGTATGTAGTTTTATGTCTGTTTATTATAAATTTATAATTCAGTCGCTCCGTGATAGGCAAGTCGTAAATTCAGCTTCGACGTACATCAATGGCACGTTCGTAATAAAAACATCAAAACATATTGATCTGCACGTTGCAAAAATCTAGGCCAAACGCATTCCTATCAAATATTAGTATCAGTATCTTGGGCTAGTTTCAGTAAAATTCCTCTTGTCATATGTATGTAATCTAGTGTTTGGTGACTTGCACGGTCATTTTTTTATTGAGACTAATCCCACCCGCATTCCCATTACTGTGACTCCTGTAAACCAGGATCTACAGCAATAACAAAAAACCAGAATAGTTACACCGAGCTCGGCCTCGGTGAAGTCCCAGGAGAAGTTAGAATGTCTTGGAACGCGCAACGAAATTAATCAGAAGATAATTTGAGGGAGTCGGAAAAAGTACATAACGCCTCTCTCCCTCCTTTGCAAAGCGGGAGACCTGGAAAGCAAATGGGTGTAAATCCTGTAGAAAAAGAAAAGCACCACAGTAATAATATATTTCGGGGCCTATGTGAGCTAAGTTTGATTCCAGTATTATGTATGGCTTTTCGTTAATAGCGTATAATCAGTGGCGTGCCCAAGGATTTCGGATAGGGTATGCACTTACCCGAAAACCCTGCAAGAAAGTGATCTCAATGAGATAAGCTGGCGTAGATACATTAAAAATAAAAAAACCAAATATACAAATATTTATCTATTTATACTTTTCATTAATGAGTTATCTCTGAAGGGGTGGTAGAGGCTTATACACGTAACAGGTGGTGAGTCTATTGCCGTGTTGAAATGGACAGGCGCAGGTTGTGGCGACCTGCTATTGAAATTATTCAATGCTTGACTTCTAACTTGGCGTAACGTCTGCCATACTAGTAACGCGTTATTTGCGAAATAAGCAAAAATAAATAAATAACATTACTTACATACTTGAAAATTATTTAAATCTGAATATCCGTTAAAGGTCCAAACTTTATTTTGATCTTGTTTAATGTAATTTTTAAAATAATTTATTTGTGTACACAGCTTGCCAGCTAGATTTACGTAATTTACTTAATACTTGTTATTAAAAGAACGTAGTGTACCTAGTGGTATTACCCTTTACATCCAAATCGTAAACTAACGTCCATTAACCGTTTTTTTTATCAAACACGAATTTTGGATTTGTTTATTAAACACACATCACCAACACAGATCTCACAGCTTTAATTTTAAATATTTCACAGTAATTCTAGTAAGTTAACAAATTAATTAGATGCGCTCAAAATCACTCGAAAATATCTTTCGAGTGAAGTGAAACCATTTTACGACAATATTATGCAAGTAAATTAAATAGGCTTAACACATCCACCAATTATTCTGTTTTTGATAGTTACTTAAATCGGTCGCTTTGTCAAAGAAGCACTGCTTAAATCATGTGTACTCACACAATCGTACAATTCACTTATACAAACAAAGTATCTACTGTATTCATACGACTCCTGAGTAGGCAAGATTACATTCTGCTTACAGCCGGCGCGCGGCACGGTGGCGTTGGGCTCGACGCGTGACGTATATGTACTAGTTGTTTGTTGAGTTCGCTGAAGGACTCATAGATGGCAGGGGCACAATACACACATCTGATAATTTTATTGCGTATTTATTATTATACAACTTGTTGTTTTTAAATAATAGATTTAGATTGGGCTAGGGTATGCAGTGCTTATTTGCATGTATGAAGCGCACGCGCCTGCGTATAATAGTAGTGATGAGAATCGGAAAGCTAACAGCTGCGAATAAAAAGAAAAAAATAACTTATTCACCAGCCTTTACAAAAGATACAATCAGCAGTTTCATTTACTCAACAATGGGAGCAAAGGATTAAAGACAAACCCCACAATCTAAACGGCGATGAAATGTGACGCAGAGAGTTGAAGAGAAATGAAAGCCTTTCTCAATCGAGATAGGGCTTAAAAATACAGTATTTATAGATGGACAAAGGGATGAATTTTATTAAAACAAGCGTTTGTTTAAATCTAAAAAAAATTGACAAGTAAATAGACGATTTAAAGTTGCTTATAACATTTTTTTCATTGAGTTTTTACAAATATGATATAATATATAGACGCCCGCGGCTACACACGCGTGGTAAAGTTTTTCCGTTCCGTTTCCCGCAGCAACTTGTTCCCGGGATAAAAAGTGTTATTTTGATTTGTAAGCTATATTATTGTAAAGTCTCATCGAAATCCATCCATATCAGGGCAGCCTTTTATACTTATCTCTTTTGTCTATAATGTACATACATACACAAATCTAGGAGTCACAATATTTTATAAACCTGCCAATGGGTTGTCTTGAATTATACCAATAACAAACGTACATGGCAAAACTGTCAGCAAGCATATGGATATGCAAATCGGTTACCATATTATGTAAATATTCTCCCTATTTAGGTACTAGTTGGATCATTGCTTATTAAACAAGGACACCTATAGAATTACGTTGCAGTTTTAGTTTAGACTACTTAAGGAAAAACTATTCAACCATTCTTTTATACAAATTTAATTGGTCCATAACTCAAAAAAATAAAGTTGACCAATAATAAGAGCTTCTTTTAGTTGTTTTCGCCCATCTTGGGCAGGTAATGGAAACTTGGTCCACACAGCCTTGTCTTCAGTATTTATATTTTCATATCATTTAGTCATGTCTAGTCCTTTGTCGATGTCAAGTCCTCAATCCTAGGTCCTGGTCCTTGCCCTAGTAAAGCAGTGGACCCTTTACTATGGCTATCTATGGAGATTTGGCACTAACACATAGAACACCGCTGTTCACTGCAAAATTTCACTTTCCATAACTTACGCACATTTTCGATCACTTTATGTATCATAATCCACCATTATTCAACACACAATCAGGAATTTTGGTAAATAAAATACGGCAACCGTGCGGCGCCAAACCTTTGACCAATAAATAAGACAAATATGAATTCTTAACGTTATTGTCTATGTTTCTGTGGAGTTTAAATCGTAATAATTAAAATAGTTTAAAAGTTCATATTTTACTATTTTCTTAAAACTGCGCGTAAACAAAGTGTGTTTAGTAAACATTGAAAAACTGCCGTACGGGCAAAGTAAATTTATTTAAAACATTAAATAACTTTATTTTGGATTGTGTGCACGTTATTGTACGAACTCTGATTTAAACAAAAGAGTATAATTTATAGTGTGTATATTTCAAACTAGGGAATCTGAAATTGGGCGGAATCTCAGATATTTTATCTTTGGGCAAATATATGAGATTCTGCCTAACGGTATCTATACTTAGAAAAAACTTGTTGTTAAAATTACTAAAAACACGTCTCAATCACTTATCAATCACTTATCTCAAGTTTTCGAGATGAGCATAAGTTTATAATAAGGCAAACCAGAAAATCTAATCATCCCACTATCCCAGACATATAAACAATAATTAATGTGACTTGTAAGGCCAGAGCCTGCTCATCAGCATTCTAGAAGCGTAGAGTTGCTATTTCATTAAATAAGTTTAAAGCGGCGAGCGAGCAGGGGGCTGAGTCTACTATAAACAAGCCGTAGAATAGAACTGTCAAAATGTTAGAAGACTATCAAAAATGCAACTGCCTAGCAGCCACAGGCGCGGTACGTGTTAGTAGAACTCATCGGCCGACCGATAGAAGTCTATGGAGTATTAGAGTAGTAATAAGGAAATCTGCTAAAGTATTAGGTATTTCCTTTAGCCATCTATAAAGACCTTGTGATTCGTCTAATGATTCTAGAAACAGTTGTATAAATTACCTAACCGGTTTCAGATAACTTATAATTAGTAACGTATGTACGTATCGAGTATTTTAATTATGGCTATTTGAACATATAATGCTTGGTTTTATGTCTATGATATATATTATTTTATCTTACAAATATAGTTATCTTTTTTTTATCTGAAAGATAAATTATGCTATACTTTGAATAAGCTGATCTCAAACTTCAAAATGGAGACTCAGCGAGGTTTATTGTCACTGTATGCTCCCTGTAAGGTTTGATAGGTTTCAATTTAATTTAATAAAATTTATAAAAGATAGATTTTTATAATGCCTCCTTTAGACTGCCTCGGTGACGCAGTGGTAGTGTATGCGACTGAGGTCCCAGGTAGGAAAAAATATTTGTGTGATCCATATTTGTTTCGGAGTTTGGGTGTTTTTAGAAATATATAAGTATGTATCGCGAAGCCTGGCGATCTGTCCTCTCTGACTACCCCGTCAGGGATATAGCGTGAAGATAGTTAGTTATGTATATCAGTTGACTAGATCCTATAACACAAGCTTGTATTAGCTTACTTTGGGCTAGACGGAGCTGAGTAAAATTAAAAAATAAAAATATGTAAAATGCATTAACGTATATAGAAGAGTGAGGCAGACTTCATCTACGGACAGGCGCCCTTACGTGATTGAGCCGTCAGAGGGCAGTGGCTACCAACATTGCCGAAAATCAAAATTAACGATAGCTGCTCTTAGGGTCCGTATTGGGTTGCAGAAATTTTAGAGGCATAACGTTTTTTGGCATACTCTTCGTTTCGCATAATGTTCAAACAGAATAAATCATTAGGCATACTTTATTTTCCCAAAACTTATTTATAATAATGATATACCCGCATAAAATGTTTACGCATAAAATGTTATGATTAGTAATCATTATTTTTTACAATAACGATTACTAATCATAACATTTATTGGCATATCACTCACTCTCGCATAAAGATTACAAGCCATACATATAGAATACCATAATGTTAACGAGTACATATTTTTATTTCTATATCTAAGCTTGAACTGTCTAAGATTGAAATGCCCACTGATTAAAAATGTCGATAGTCACTATACTGAAGTTCAAAATTTCAACACTTATATATAGAATATATAAATAAAATACAAAAAGAAAGTAGGTAGATTAAAACGAGCGATTCGTCGTACCCATTTACGACTTTGCTCAAGACTAGTCTAAAAAAAATAACACTTAAAATATCGTGTTATATGTTACAGCTTAAAAACTTGGCTATGAGTAAGATGATTATTTACAATGGTGTCTTATCATCTTAAATATTCTCAGTCAAATTATTATTCATTTATGATTTAAACGGTTATCCATACCTCCATTATGCGTTTTGTATTTTATGATGAATTATCTTTAGGCGTATAACAATTATACCCTTTACATTTATGCTGATTAAAATTATGATAAAAAAAAATAGAGTAAGTTAATGATATGCCAATAAAACCATTATGCGTTTATAACACTCTGCTTATCATAATTTATGCGAGAAAACTTTATGCTGAAACTGTTATGCCAAACTACATTATGCTGAAAAAAATTATGCGATCGAAACCCCTGCTCTTAGCAGCTTAGAAGGGAATCCCAAGTAACGGATATGGTTTTGAAGCAACTAGGAATACGCTAGGAATCTCTGGTAAATAATAATGGTAGTTTAAGTTGTGGGTAGTCTAGCCTTCGACAGTGTAGTCTCACACAAGGCCGCCTTGCTGCCTCCGCAGCAGGGCCGTTATTTGGCCAAATCCATTCCACAAAGTAAAAAAAACTAATAAATGCATTTCACAAATATGGCACTCAGTTCAGAAACGATTGATGAAAAAAATATATTGTGCGAAAGTACAGAGGGTAAAATAAGTCAGGGTAGGCCGAGACTTACATATGAAGACGGAAAGGTCAAAAGTACTCGGATACCGTGTATGTATGAAACGATTAATGAATCTGCATGAAGCGAAAGCAGTATGCATAGATCGCGAAACCTGGCGTTCTGTCTTCTCTGACTACCCCGTCAGATACAACGTAAAGATAGTTAATTAGTTTGGTTAGATAGTTATGACGCAGACCTCTAACCTCGAACAGGTTTAATAAGGGTTTAACTTATGTCGTAGACGAAACCGCAGGGCAGAAGTAGGTCTAAAAAAAAATACGGGTTGCACTGAGAGTGCCGACAGAAGTGAAAACTAAATTTATTAATAATTTATTTATCTAGGCGCGTTCGCGGTCTGCTACATGTACATGCATAAATGCACACACGTGTCACGAGTCCAGAGATTTTATCTCATCTAAAAATATGCTTCAAAAATCAAACCAAAAAAGACTTTTTGGTTTGATTTTTGAAACCAAAAAGATTAAGTAGTATTATGTGTTATTTGGTTGTAGACAAACCCAAATAACACATAATTCTACTTAATCTGAAGAGAACTGCTCAAAATTGATTAACCCTAAACTGACAGATGTCACATAACGGCGGTATAACAGTAATTAATGGTCTCGCGACGAAGGTAAACGACCCCCAGGCTATATCGGGCGGGGACTTACGACACCGTCGCGACTTAACAAGTCTCCACTTGTCGTGGAGTAAGGACAGCTAGATATATTATGGGACTTAAAAAGACGTATGCAGTGATATTAATTTTGTCATTTTTAACCTCCGAATAAAAAAAGAGAGGTTTTTGTTCGACTGCTACGCTCTTCGAACAAGTAACCTAGTGATTTTTGTTTAATTGGTTTTTTGAATATCGATGGAGCTATTTTAGGGTCATTAATGTTTGTGTTGGCAGCAGTACAGATCTTAGACCGTATTACAGTAAGTAAGTTAATAAGTGAGTTACTTACGACTCAAATAATGCCTGAGCGTAGTGTTATAAGGCGAAAATTAACGTCAAGCGGAATTAGATGATTAATAAGATATTTTCGCTATGTACATACATACTTATATACATATAGTCACGCCTTTTATGTCCCAAGGCTGAAACACAATATACGCCCACACTTCACCAATTGTATTTTCGCCCATGTTACAGGTGGTGAAAATTTATTAGCAAGTATAATATAGAGACGAAAACGCATATTTATTGTTAACCTCCTGAATCGCAGTTCAGTGCAATGTACCTAATAATAAAACCGGGCACGCGCATTGAGGATTTCGTAAATATTTGTGTTATGTCTTTGTATTATAAAAGGCTGTAACTTATTTATCGACGTGAAACTTATTTATTAAGATAAAAAAAATTAAGGCTGTAAAAATATACCGTCATGTTTTTCGGCTACGCGCCATGTTGTTTTGAGGTGAAATTTCTTTATTATAAGTGGAACTTCTTTATCAACGTATGAGAGAAATGTTATAGCTTTGTCTTGTAACGAAGTTTCACTGCTTACCTGTGTACTCTGGTACACACATATATATATTTTTTAAGTTAACTTCGAAGTAATGGGATCACCACCTGTTACGTGGGTCAGAAATACATATGGTGAAATGTGAACGTATAGTATGCCTCTGCCTACCCCTTCGGGGATAAAGGCGTGACAATATGTATGTATGACCTGAGTATACAGTAGTAGTTTCAAATCGATATTTTTACGCGTTCCCGAAATAAAGGGTATTGACAGACAGACGGACGGACGGACAACATAGTGATCCTATAAGGGTTATTTTCCTTTTGAGGTACGAAACCCTAAAAACGACTATACCTCAAACGTACGTAAGTCGTAAATTGTTTAGGGTGAATTTATACATTAACCCTTTACACCTCACTGTCCAATAGCCGTAAAAAAGGTGAAAGAATTGTTACAAATTAGGATGGATGGTACAGTACCTGTAATTGAAATTGGCAGATGTTTTTTGCAGCAGATGCTTATATTTGCTATAGTACATTGACGCAAGAACGTTTGATAGGATCTAAACAGTATCTAAGGACATAAAAATCCCAAATGTCGAGACACATTTAGTCATGGGGGCCGAGTCTGCTATTTCAATCGTGTCGAATTAGAATCGAAACCATCGCTCAATAGAACGCCACCGGTATAATTTTGACAGTTTTTCGTAGTCTACTATTACAAGCGTACTCCAATAGACTTCTATCGATCGGCCGATAGAATTCCACTAACACGTACCGCGCCAGTAGCCGCTAGTCTGTTGCATTTTTGATAGTCTACTAACATTTTGACAGCTAAAAGCAGCGATTCCAGTTCTATTCTACGGCTTGTCAATAGTAGACTCGGCCCCCTGTTTGCAGCAATAAAGGAAATTTTACTAAACATTAATCACAATATAGCACTAAGCTTATATCTTAAAATAGACTTGGTAAACAACTAGCCGTAACATAACTTAGGCGTTTCTAAACTATTTAAGCCTGTTTTGTAAACATTCGTGTTATAACGCAACTGATTGAATTAGCTAATACTTTTTTTATTTAAACACTCAATATATTAAAGAAGAATGGTATCGGTCTAATGCTCTTGCTGAATTCTTCCACTAGTAGTAGCAACAGGACATGTTCATAAAAAAATGAGAGATTGGTATTTTTTACAGACTTCAAAATAGGAGGAGTAATTCAAGTCGCCTGCATTTTTATTTTGTGTTACCTCATAACTTTTTAAGCTATTGCATAGTTTTTATCGCGGGCTTTGAGTGGGCTTTTTTTTTCTGAGAGAACCGATTTTGATGATTTCTTTTTTATTTGCAAGCACAAGTCTGTTCATGAAAATAAAAAATACAATATACCGTGTATTTTTAACAGACTTTTAAAATGATGATTTTAATTTGATACTTATGTTTGTGAGGTTATTGAGCATTTGCTGCCAAGCAGTCTGGAGGTAGCCTCTTGTGTAGGCGAAACACGTGGTGATTTAATGTCGCGTTGTAAAGCGCTGTATTGTGCATTGTTCACAACCTGGAGAGTAAGGTTACCTATTACCTGTCCTACATGCCTTTCCTTGAGGAGTTCGGTTTGTCATTATCCGTTACAATTAGTAGAGGTTATCCTTGACAGTTGTGCGGTAGGATTGACGAATCGAGGGTGTGTCGTGGGATCCTCTCCTTCTATCTTTTATTGTTTTAATGATTGTTATTTTATAGACATATATATCTAACGTTTTATAGATCAGTACCTTCAACTTGACCACAATTTTTTGGGTCACAATTGATACCAGTCATCTTCCGCCACTTGGACCATACGGCAGCAGTACATGTCATGGCGTCGCAATCGATGTCACTGGGCGTGTGAAACGGACAGGTTTGTTACCTAGGGTCTGCCCAGGTATTAAACCTGGTCTGTATGGTCGACCAAATTATCGCATATGCGGACGGATGTGAGATTTGTAAAGTTTTACATTAATTACAAAACCTACATTTAATTCTGTAACACATAGCCTCCTATACCCTATTTTGCATAATATAACCCAGACCAATTTTACAAAAAAACGCCTGTGGCCCCGTGGACTCAGTGTACTGTAAACCATCACTGAGTTACGTATCTTTTATGGCTGGTCCTCGGATGGGTGATCACTTTGTGGCATTTACATTTGCAAGCGTTTCCGTGCTTCGGAAGGCACGTTAAGCCGTTGGTCCCGGTTGCCAGTAACATGGCAGTCGTTAAGTCCAGTTGAAGGCCTTATAAGCGGCTGCGCCTGTTCATTCCAATACGGCAATGGCCCCACCACCTGTTACATGGGACAAAAGTGCATACGGTGAAATGTGGGCGTTTAGCATGCCTACTGCCTACCCCTTCGGGGATAAAGGCGTGACAATATGTTTGTATGTATGTAATCTATACTAATATTATAAAGCTGAAGAGCTTGTTTTTTTGTTTGGTTGAACGCGCTAATCTCAGGAACTACAGGTCGGATATGAAAAAATATTTTTGTGTTAGATAGTCCATTTATCGAGGAAGGCTATAGGCTATATATCATTACGCTACTACACTGGGGAGCAGAGTAGTAGTCATAAATGTCGACAAATGGGGCAAATTTTTATGCATCATTGTAGAATTTATAAGCGACGGTATTAAATAGGTGCGACGGAAGGCCGAAATATTCCACGGGCGAAGCTGTGGGGTCATCTAGTGTTACATAAACTACAGTACCTTCATATACATCTGTAACACATTACTATTTCAAAGCTATTGTTTCTCAAAGTACCTACCTCGATACAATAGTTAACATTTGACCAAAACTAGGTTAGGCGCGTTTACTGGACCGGCAAATTGCACCTATTTATCGCTTCAGTAAACCGACACAGCAAATATATGTGGATCTAAATATAGTATGCCTAATTTATGTGGCCATCAAAATAGTTCCCGGTCATATAATCGACGGGCTTACGACTTTATTACACTATGTGTGTCTGTAAGAATTGAGGCTGCGATGGAGCCTTACTAAGATCTTCAGGGCCCAAGCTGACCTCAGCTGCAAGTGGTGCACCTGCTGACTGACGTTTAGGACATGTAGAGAAAAAAACTCGAGACAAAAAGGTGTAACAAACCGTCTGTTCGTGGTACAGCAAACACCCTCTCAAAAATTAAGTAGGAGGTTAAAATCTAAAATATTGACAACTAACTAAAGCATGCGGGTTCATACTCTTCAACTTCTCTCCATCTACTGCAAAAAAAAACCTTATCAAAATAAGTTTTGTGTTATAGAATTTCATTAGCAACGACGGCCAGCTATATAGTTCAGAGTTAAAAAAACAAAATCTGTTGAAAAAATTTAAAAGCTGCGTATAAAACGGTTATAACTTCTGGTCTCTTAAGACTCAACCCTAGACCACTGCAGACAAAGTGTTTTCTTAAAGTTAAATCTCTTGAGGGGTTTTCTTCATAACTATCAAAAATAAAGAAATCAAATTCAGACCAACACTGTAGAAAGTTATTGAAGTAAATATTCATAGTAATTCCAAGCACTTGTTATCTATGCTAATACTAGGTGGCCTCCACTGCTTCGCCCGTGACATACTTCGAACTCCACTTATTTCATCCCATCGCTTATAAATTTTACAATAATGGATAAAAAATTGTCCGATTTGTCAACATTTATAACTACTGCTCCGCTCTCCACGGTAGTTGCATGATCATATATAGCCTTCCTTGACAAATAGGCTATCCAACACAAAAAGATTTTTTCATATCCGACCAATAGTTCCTGAGATTAGCGGGTCCAACCAAACAAACAAACAAACTCTTCAGTTATATGCATTAGTATAGATTATAAAGTTTAAGGGCCGTATTCCAGAAGGTTTTTCAATACTCAAGAAACACTTGAGAGTAGATTTTATAAGGCAAAAACTAGTCTCAAGCGTTGATTGACAATTAAGAAACGTTCTGAAATACGGACCCAAAACTTTGTTTTATTCAACATACTAACCTTAGGGGTTCGAATTGA
Organism: Thumatha senex; assembly: GCA_948477245.1. NCBI lineage: Eukaryota > Metazoa > Arthropoda > Insecta > Lepidoptera > Erebidae > Thumatha > Thumatha senex. Next base: position 2,896,018 of record OX419742.1, on the reverse strand, counting down.
AAAATATTTTTCCACCCTATTTAATATATATATCTATCTTATATAGAACCCAATATATATATCTTATATAGAATACAAGCCAGTCCAGGGCACGCGGCTAGACTCTAATAAAATTGGCATTTATCTAACTCAATACGTACATCGTGAAGCAATGTCTACGTGTCATTAGGGTCAAACAATCTATTAATATCCGATATTATACGCGTGTTTGTTATCAATTGCTATTTTATAATCAAATCTTAATAATTTCTCAATATGTATCCGAAATTTCGATAATATTGCGAATAAATGTCAGTGGCATTCGAATGTCTAAGTAAATACTATTTATATTGAAGCCAGCAATTTTTAAACAAAACATTTATGGACGTCCATGAATGTGACAAAAAACTGTAGTAAAAATTTTATAAAACATCACTCAAAAAACATGTAAATACTAATGTTATTGTGATACTAATGTTATTTTAAGAACAGCCGCTGCAAAAAATCTACTTTCTAATAAGTAAAATAATCGGTACAAACACACACGTAGGTATCAAACTTTAGCCACCCCCACCTTTCCGCTCCCTTTTCAGGTCGAGTGTTGAAGTTTGAAAAGCAGGTTTACCCTTCAGGGATGCTCATTACGAGTACACTTTGGTCCCCTGTGCGACTGTGGCACTTTAGAAGTTTGTGTACGAATTTAGAATTATGAAGTGCACAGATTTAGAAGTCAATGGTGCTAATTCTGTTGTTGCGACCACTAACCTAAAATTCTCTAAAATTTTCTAATTTTTTTCAAGAGATTGCTAAATGGTATTCCATTATTAAGTCGAACTAAAGTTGGTGATATCATAAATAGCACTTAATTTGTATCTGATGTCACTAAAATTCATTTTTTGTGATAAAATTGAACAAGACGTTAAAAATGTACATAGACAGTCGAATGTAAATACATGCCGACTAACTTGGTGATTGAACTGCCTATGTACATTTTCCACGTTACAACGTTTTAAACGTTTTCACGTTTCAAACGGTTACTAAACTTAATAAACGTCTCGCTAAAATTAGAGGTCACCTAAATAGGTGACGGTTCATTTCAGTGAAAGCGTCTAAATTTTGTGTGACGTTAAATTTGTATCTGACATCACTAAAATTCATTTTATGTAATAAAATTCAACAAAAAGTGAAAAATGTACATAGACAGTTCAATCACTAAGTTAGTCGGCATACATGTTTTGTTAATTTAATCACAAAAAGGGAATTTTAATGATGTCAGCTACAAATTTAGTGCTGTTTATAATATCACCAAGTTTAGTTCGACGTAATAACAGAATAGCATTTGGCAATATCTTAATAAAAATAAAAACATTTTAGAGAAATTTTGTTTAGTGATTTCAACAACAGAATTAGTACCAATATATATTTTGAAATCAAATTATTATTTCTCGAGTTCAACCGACAAAACCAATTTGATATTTTGAATATTAATAGGAGTACAATAATTTTCCTTTCTGTATTATATTGTTGTTTTTGCACGACAATGGGTTCATCACACCTTTTAAGTGGGCCAACAATACACACTGTAAAATATGGGCGTATAATATGCCTCTGCCACCCCTTCGGATTAAGGCGTGACTGATAAAAATAATATTACTATTAATAATAATATTATGTAAACTTTCAATTATAATTAATCACGCCTCATCATTCGATTTAAATACATTAAACAACTCACTTAAGTAAGTATTAAACTAGTAATTTATGACTAATTGATGGAAATTAAATGTTAGTAAAAAGTTAACATGCACGGTACTGGCATGAAACGGTCTTTGTAAATTATACTTGTTGTTGTCATAATAATTCTGTAACTTTCTTTTTTTTTTACATGGTACTCGTTAAAATGACATCACCCGAAAGATGAATCTCCAGCCGTTTTTGTCCGTAGACATCAAAATCAGCTCATGTGATCTAAATGTACTTACTAGTAATATAGATTTAATGCCTTGCCGCATACACAACAATTTTTTTTTATTCAACAAATAGATAAATTGCAACAAGCATGACTACATCCTAGCTCTAGCAATCGATGCACACAACCTTGCAACCAATTGTCCCCAACCATTGCCACTTGTCATACAAGTATCAAATGTGTTACGGATCACTCATTGAGCTGATTACTGAATAAAAGCTTGTGCTGTCATCATGATATGTCATAATAGTAGGCGTCAATCATAGCCGCAGATGTTACGCTTTGCTTGGAATGTCTTTAAGGGATTAACTCCGAAACAAGGTTATTCCTCAGTGTCGTCGACATAGCTCGCAGAGTGAACTCGTTAAAGTGGCAATAGGCAGGTCAAATCGGAGGAAGAACCGATGACCAATGGAGCAAACAACTTCTGGAGTGGAGACCACGACTCGGTAAACTTACGGTAGGGCGACCCTTTGCCAGAAGGAGCTGGAAAAGATCGGTACTAAGCTGGATGCGGTAAACGTAGGATGTGAATTAAGAGGCTACGTTCAGCAGTGAATTGCAATATGCCGATTTGATTAATTGACGCCTGCAATACAAATGACAGCAGTAAGATTGTCGGAACTGGCGCACAGCTTTTTCACGCTCACACATTTAAGAAACAAAACCGTACGTTTATAATTGGTGCTAGGACAATGCGAACTGAACCAAAACCTGTTAGATGCTCAAATCATGACAATGACTAGACTCTTTGGTTAATTTTACTCTCCTTACAAAGAATTTATACTCTATTTACGATAATCTTACAACAAACTACATACATACATATTGTCACGACTATATCCCAGGCAGGCAAAGGAATACTGTACGCTCACATTTCACCATATACATTTTTGTCCCACGAAAGGAACAGGCGTAGGCTGTGCGACCTGCTGTTGAAATTTTTCAAGTCGCCTATAAGGCCTTCAACCAGGTTTAACGACTGCAATTTTACTAAGAACCAGGACCAAAGGCAACGTGCACGGAAACAATGTTACCTTAAAAATCCAAGTGCGGCAGTTAATCAAGCACAATATCAATATTCGAAGACCTGATGACGTGCAACAGTTAATTAACAACATATCAACAACACACGTTTAAAATCGTACGTGACGTGTGGAATTGTGTTGCATGCAATATGGCGGGGGCTTCTTTGTTAATATAATCACGTAGTTTAGTACCAATATACATTGTGTATTACCGTACATCCCTATAAGATGCAGTGGCGTTCTACCGATATCTTCGGGGCTTAAAACAGCATTGTATCACCTACAAGTGCAATCTGCTGATCTAAGAGATTACGAGTTTTATTTTCTTCGTTATGACCTCATTTAAAAGCCTACTTTTCACCGTGTGTATTCCTGACGATGATTCCTGAGGTGGTTAGCCTATTGCCGTGTTAAAATAAACAGACGCAGGTTGTGGTTACCTGTTGTTGAAATTTTTCCAGCCAGCATAAGGCTTTTAATTTGTCTTAACGACTGCCATGTTACTGCCAACCGGGACCAACGGCTTAACGTGCCTTTCGAAGCACGGAAACACTCGCAAATGTAATTGCCACAAAGAGGTCACCCATTTGTGACCAGTCATAGCGAAAGTTGCTTAACCCAATGATGGTTTATCAATGTTCATCAGCGAGGCCACAAGCGTTTCTGGGATTAACTTCCGAAAAGCGCATACCGCCGATCAATCTGAAATTTTGTGTAATGACGTATTTTGACCTCCTAATCACGAATATCATAACGAAAATAAGCGCAAACGCCATTTTAAATAGGAAAAACGGAGAAGAACCTCTTTTCGTTCGGTGTGCATGATCGATGATGTGTGTGTGTGTGTGTGTGTGTGCGTGTTGTTGTTGATCAACATTTCTGACGCTTCGGCGGCCGCTGCCGCGGCACTCTCGCTACGCTCGTTCGCCTCGCGCGTTTGTGATCACTACTCAAACCTAACCTAACCAACTGATTTCGATCTGGCTAAGTAAGTTACATCATGAGAACAATTATTACATCATGCACACCGAACGAAAAGAGGTTCTCCTCCGTTTTTCTTATTCAAAATACGTTAGTATACCAAATGTTAGGTCAATCGACGGTATGCGCTCTTCGGAAGACCCCGCTTCTGTAATTCATCTAAGCATAAATAGCACTTGTGTTAAGTGTATAGTTTTAATTTCAACTTGATACCTTCACGCGTTAAAGGGTCACGAAATAAAGGGTCCTGAAAGACAGACGAACGGACGCACTGACAACAAAGTGATCTTATTCCGCTTTTCCTTTGGAGGTACACATACAGAACCCTTAAAACGACAATAGGATAAGAAAACAAAATAATATAAAGTACGCCCATAGGAAACAACATGGCCGACATCTATAGTTTAATTTACGCGGTAAAGTAACGAAGCCTTCCATATTTTGTTCCGCTCATAAAATTGCATTCACTTTCAATCATCTCAATGAGGGTTCACTTAGCATCGCCGTAACCTACTTCTTCTAAAACCTTTTAAGTTTACTGACGTTTGTCATTTTGTTTTTAAGATATCCAATTATCTAAGGAGTTAAAAGCTTGTGAAATTTGACGGGGTTTATTATATTTGTGACAAGTGACAAGCATTTTTATTATAATTTTAAACTGGTTAAAAAGCGTAAAATGATATCATACTAATATTATAAACATGAAATCACTAACACAAATTCACTTGTCAGGATTTACCTTACCGCATAGCGCATAGCAATAAAGCTATATAATATAACAAATAATATAATATGATCGTTTATAGAACACACAGAATGCATCTAACATTGTAGCCTCCTTTTAAACAAACGAGTCTACAATAGTGCAAGGAGGTTATTCATTTGAGGTTATTTATTGACCCTGAGCACAACTACAGCATTTTTTAAAGAGCATCTATAAAGATAAATAAAATTGAAGATATACATACATACAGACATACTGTCACGCCTTTATCCCCAGTAGGCAGAGGTATATTAAACGCCCACATTTCACAGTATGCATTTTTGTCCCACGTAACAGGTGGTGAGCCCATTGCCGTGTACAAAGATACACAGTACTTAAATATAACGGTTTTTAAAATAAGAGGTGTTATTTTTAAGAGCCCGCTTTTTCGGTAGATGTCAATTTTGAAGCTGTAATTATTTGACATTGGACAAGTAGAAACTACGCCATTAATAATAATGGAACGATACACTCTTTGATTTTGGCAGTAGTCGTCGGTGGACATCACTACCGATAAAATAAAATAAAATAAAATAAAATAAAAATATCTTTATTTTGCATAGACCATTTTAACGGCGCTTACAAAATGTCATACACTATTTAAAATATTTAAAGCGACCACCGGTTCGGAACGCGGCCCACCTGAGAAGAACCGGCAAGAAACTTAGGAAGGCTTTTTTTTGATGGCCTATTTACAATTTAATATTATTTCACTTTGCCAGCAGATCATTTCCAGGCGTCCCTGTCCTGCAAATAGTCTGTAACGGAGTAAAAACCTTTTTCACAAAGCTTGTTTTTAATAAACTTTTTAAATTTATTTAATGGTATATTTCTCAGGTCACAGGGAAGCTTGTTGTAAAAGCGTATACAGTTACCCTGGAAAGAATCGCCAATCTTATGTAGTCGACTGTGGTGGACTGAAAGATTATTTTTATTTCTAGTGTTTATATTATGTTTATCACAGAGTTTAGAAAACTGTGATAGATTTTTCTGGACATACATAAGATTGGCTCTCTCTGCTCCTACTCCTTTACTGTGCATGCGGTCAGATTGTGAAACTCAATTCCACCTGTTATCAGAGACAGCAAATCTGTTACTACCTTTAAGAGGAAAGTCCGTGAACACTATCTCTCTACACTGTAAATCAATTTTATTTATATGTTTATTTATATTTAATTAGTATTTATTTATATGTGTAAGTATATTTATTTGGTATTTATTTATCTTATTTTATATTTATTTGTTGTTATATATTATTTAGTGTTATTTAGTTACGCTCTTTTGTATGTGTGTTAATTTTATTTTCTATATTTGCTCTCTTACTTACACACTTTTACTTATTATTTTCCTATTTCGCGTTCTCCTATCGTCGGTCTGCTGGGAGATATTTCTTTTAGAAATAAGCAGTACCATTGTACCTATGTGTCCTTCAACTATTGATATATGTTACCTAGTGTGTACATAAATAAATAAATAAATTGGCAAAAATGTATTGTGATGGTACGGTTAGAATATTTACTTCTTTGAATTTTTCTCGGAGAAAAACTCTGGGGCCCAAATTATATATAGCGCGTACAGCCCGCTTTTGTAGAACAAAAATAATATTTAAATCTGCAGCACTCCCCCAAAGGAGAATACCGTAATACTATTAAAATAGCTGAAGTAAACCATTCTAGCCGTATCCACATCTGTTAGAGTCCTGATCTTTTACAGCGTATGCAGCCGAACTTAATCTAGAGGCTGTCTTTTCTATGTGTGGGCCCCACTGCAAATTGGCATCAATAGTTATACCGAGGAACACAGTTGATTCTACAAACTCTAACACTTGTCCATTCAGTTGAACATTGGCCGCAACTTGTTTTACATTTGGTAGAGTAAATTTTATACATTTAGTTTTATTTTCATTAAGGCAAAGATTATTTGAGCTGAACCAATGAACTACTCTTGCAATTGCATTGTTTACATCGTCATAGTTATCTAATTGTCTTTTAATTTTAAAAATTAATGAGGTGTCATCTGCAAACAAAACAATCCTATTCCTGTCCCCTACATAAAATGGTAAATCATTAATATAAATGAGGAACAAGAATGGCCCAAGTATCGAGCCTTGCGGCACACCCATTGTAACCATGGATCCTACAGAACGTGTACCATTAATATCGACCCTCTGTATTCTATTGTTCAAATATGAAGACAGAAGGTCGAGAGCTTTGCCTCTTATTCCATAGTGGTGTAATTTTTTGCACAGCGTTTCATGTTGAACGCAATCAAAAGCCTTTGATAGATCGCAAAATATACCTAATGCATCGTGCTTGTCTTCCCAAGCTTCATGAATACATTTTAATAACTCAACACCAGCATCGGAAGTTGAGCGCCCTCTCGTAAACCCAAATTGATTCGCATGAAGTATTTTATATACCGTTTGCCATTCAAGAAAAATTGAATTGAATTGATACACGCTTTAACAACGCATTGAAATTATAAAAAATTCACCATAAAAATGGTGAAACTTTGGCAGAGGCGGTTCGTAAAATTGGAAAATTTTCGGGTCGTCGTAAAGCACCTTGTCGGACCGCAATACAGAAATTGGTGAAACATTTCGAGCTGTTGGGACAAGTTTGTGATGTGAAGAATAAAACCCGTGCACGTCGCACAAGAACAGCCAAGAATATTGCTGTTGTAGCCGAAAGTGTTGAAGAAAACACAGGCTTGTCCATTCCTCGTCGTTCTTTGGAATTAGGCATTCCACAAACGTCATTATACCGCATTTTGCATAAAGATTTGGGTCTAGGCTTAAAAAGTCCAGCTAACACAAGAACTCAAGTCAGCCGATCATCAACAACGTCGTGTCTTTGGTGATTGGGTCGTTGAAAAATCATCTTGAGTGATGAGGCCCATTTCCACATCGGTGGCTTTGTCAACAAGCCATAAAACAAAAATTGTCGCATCTGGGGCTCAGAAACCCCAAGAGTTATTGTTAAAAAGCCTCTCTATCCTCAACGTGTGACTGTTTGGTGCGGTTTATGGTCCGGCGGAGTCATTGGACCTTACTTTTTTGAAAATGAGGCTGGAGCTACAGTTACGGTGAATGGATTACGCTATGGAGAGATGATTAAGGATTTTTCATGGCTGAAATTGGATGGTATTTATCTGGACAACGTTTACTTTCAACAAGACGGCGCTACGTGCCACACAAGCAACGAAACCATTGATCTTTTACGAGAAAAGTTACCGGGCCGTGTTATCTCTCGAAGAGGTGATCACAATTGTGATTGTTGTGATTTTACACCTTGCGACTTCTTTCTTTGGGGCCACGTGAAAGAGAAGGTCTACGCCAACTGCCCAGCGTCGATTCAAGACCTCAAAGATGGAATTCGAAAGGCTATCCTATAGGGCAGCCACTTGGTTATGGAAACTTTCATAAAAAGGATATTTTCCTGTAAGTGTGGTCGTAGTAGTCATTTGTCTGATGTTATTTTCCACTATTAACGGCATACCTTCCTCTTTATAATGAAATAAACATCCGATCATTTATATTAAAAAGTGGCATTTTCTTTAAATATCAAAATAACACCTCTTATTGGAAAACCTTGTTTATAAAAAACTGTTTTTAAAATGCTTGTCTGTCTGTTTGTTGCGGTTAACCTCTAACACGGCTGAACCAATTGTAACCGAACTTTTACAGGCAGATAGCAATGTTATAAGAAGTAACTTACGCTACATTTTATCCTCGCTTTAACATGGGAATGGGAACTACGAAGCACCGCTAGTTTTAATATACATGCCTACAAAAAAGACTAGCTATCTAATCTAAGTTAATACAATTAAACACTCCACGTGTGTTTTAAATTGATAAATAGCTAAGAAAGTTGTTTTATTGACTTAACATTATGCGCTGATTAACAACCCAGAACGCTTCTGAGCAATCGTGAAATGGCCCTGGCTCTAAAGCTAATAAACTTTATTTGGCCCTCTTAAGCTACTTTCACATGTTTCTCATTTTACTGAATTTGCAAAATAATAAAAAACAAACATGCATAAATCATTGAACTGGTGACGTACTTAACACAGTCGGACGAATGCACGAGTCACGAGTGCTGCTTTGGGTTAGGGCTGCCCAATTTCAATTTTTATTTTTAAACTAGGTGACCCGACGGCTTCGCTCGTGACATAGGTACTTCTAACTCCCGTCGCACCTATTTAATCCAGTCGCTTATAAATTATAAAATAATGCATTAAAATTTGCCCGATTTGTCGACACTTATGACTACTGCTCCGCTCTCCAGGTAAGTAGCGTGATGATATATAGCCTGTAGCCTTCCTCGATAAATGGGCAATCTATTGAAAAAAAAAATCTGACCAGTAATTCCTGATATTTGCGCGTTGAACCAAACAAACAAACAAACAAAGTCTTCAGCTTGTATAGACAGATTTCGCACCCTTTGTTATAGAAGTATGATTTTGTAATGACCCAATTGATATTTTAAATAAGCAAGTTTTTCAGGATCTATACATGTATTTCATTATCTTTAAAAAATGTTTTACTACTTTTATAAGTAGCGACGCCGAATTAGGTATGTTTAAAAAGTATACTGCATTGCGTAAACATTTCAAACATATTAACATTAAACAACTGGGTAATAGAATACGGAACAGATAGTAATTTTACATTTAATTTATGAGCAAATATTATCATATTTTGAATAAACGAAAGTTGCAGTAGTGCATATTGTAGAGTTGCATATTTGTAGTAACAATAACTGTTACTATATTAATAACTTAGTTGCGACACATTGGTATTACCTAAATATAATTATTTTGAAATCATTGGAACAATTAACGGTGTCCTGAGTTCCGTAATGACATTGTTGAGTACCGTGTTGGAGTGTCGCAATTGGTTCTGCCCTAGTCCATAAACTATTCTCCCAGTTATTGCCATGGGTTTTAGGTTTGAGGAACTTCACGTGGCGCACCTAGGAAACGAAAGCGGCAATGTCTCTTCGCTTAAACAGTAGTTAGAGCAGACCATTTAATAAAGGGCTGCCGTGTCAGGGGCAAATGCACTCCGCTACATACAAAAAGAAGTTTTCGTCTTAAGGATTGTAATGGGCTTTTTCCTCCTTAAAGTACAACCTTTTTAATTGAAGATGAAGAAATATAACACACCTTATTACTTGATCGCTGTCATGGTCATAATGATTTCAGCCATATCCTTACATCAGATTGTACCGTACAATCTGATATGTAAAATAGTAGTTAGACCAATTTCTTAAGAAGTGCCTCAGAGCCATGAAGAAGTGTCAGATTAGCGAAAAAAATCTCTCACTCGTGCAGTACTACAATACATTCTGCAAAGTGAGTATGTACTTATTTTATAACATTTCTATGAAGAACACCGACGTGAGTTACGAGTATTACTATATAAAACTAAATAAAAAAATATATTTCATAACAATTTCGGCGTGGGGCAACCCTAAATCAGATGACAACCGATCGTCTATCTATGTATATGATCTACTGCCACTGCGTCTTCGTATTTGTGTTACTGATCTTAAGTGGGTCTTATTTATTTATATTTTGGAATTTTATTCAAAGAGCGAAATTAGATGGTAACACAGAGGAGTTTAACTTCTGTGTACGATATCGGTAGAGTTTTATTACAGTAGGTTTTTTAGTTATAAATAAATACTGCAACTTTAGAGGTAGTCTTTTCATTTAGGCATTTAATGGCTCAAAGAAATGGGAACCGAGAGTAACCTACGCAATGAACTACTGCATGGTCTGAGGAAAGGCTGCGTGTCGTAATATCACCTAGGCGACCGGCATATTCCCCACTGAACATCTAGTCAAGAAGATCATCATAATCGGTATGCGTATGGTGCTTCGTTATGCTGTCTGACTGTTTTTATACCTCCTTAAAACTTAAACTAACTTAACTATCTTCAGGCCGTATCCCTGACGGGGTAGTCAGAGAGGACAGATCGCTTCCTGTAGATTCATTAATCGCTTCATACATGCACGTCTGGGTATCCGAGTACTTTTGACTTTTCCGTTTTTGAACAATCTGCTCACGTGGTCTTCATATGTAAGTCTCGGCCCACCCTGACTCCTTCTACCCTCTACTTTCGCACAATATGTATTCTTCGTCAATCGTTCCTCATTCATTCGTTGGACGTGTCCAAAGCAATGGAGCACGCCCTTTTACAGCTTAACGATAAATGCATCATTTGTGATACCCAAGTTTCGCTACCGAAAAGCAAAGTTGGCACTAACACTGCGTTATGAATCGCTAGTCGTGCCTCTTTTATGACGCTGTGTCGCTTTGCCAATTGGGATACCTCCGATGTGGCAAATAAGTCAACGATTCACCGGATCAAAGTAGTCACCGAGGTGCACCTGCTGATTGACGAATGAGGAAACGACGCAAGCGCCTGCCATAAAGGAGTTGGGACTTCAGACGTCAGTCGTTTTCAAGAATGCCAAAAATCATTAGCCACAAGATAGTTGTTCCCAGCTGCCAAATAAAAGTTAACCAAGGATCCTAATCCAAGTAGGGTTAAGAAGCAACTGAGAATACACTAAGATGAAGAAGAATAAATGGCATATAATATAACTAGGTGACTCCCACGGCTTCGCTCCTGACATACTTCGAACTCCCGTCGAATCTATTTTATCCTGTCGCTTTTAAAATTTTACAGAAAATCATAAATATATCCTTGATTTGTCGACATTTCTGATTACTGCTCCGCTCACAATGGTAGTAGCGTGATGATATATAGCCTATATTCTTCCTCGCTAAATGGACTATCAACACTAAAATATTTTTTCAAATCCGACTAGTACTACTTGAGATTAGAGCAATCAACCAACCAAACAAACTCTTTAGCTTTATATATTAGTAATATAGATTTGGATAATATGCCATTTATATTGACTTATTATTTAGATTTCTATAGTATTTAGGACGCAACCGGTATTACGGTGGCACAACGAATTAATACAAGCAAATCAATGTACATGGAATATAAAAAAAAACAATTTCGCTAATGACCATATCGCAACCGGTTGTCTATATAAAAAGATATGATCAAAGTCATCAGTTAATCTCACCGTGAAACTGGATTGCATCCTCGCCAGCTTGTTGCAACAGTATTGTTCAAGTCTTCAGTTTAGCTATTTCGTGTCTAACGAGTTGCAATAAAGGTTTATTATTTTTAAGAGTCATTTCACAAAACACACAGACAGCTAATAAATATATTGCAAAACATCTTTTAAAAATATTGTGAGATATTTTCATCTATCCCAACTAACAAGAGTTTGTTCTACAGGATCTATACAACTGATAAATAACGCAGTGTGTTAAAAGCCTTAGGCTTGAAATTTTTCAACAGCAGGTCGCAACAACCTACGCCTCTTAATCTTAACACGGCAATTGGCTCACCACCTGTTATGTGAGACAAAAATACTTAGGGTGAAAAGTGTGTCGCCCCCCTTCGGGGATATAGGTTAACGACTGAAACATTTGTTTCTTTCCCGGTGTAAACTTACCTGAAACAAAAAGAAAAAAACATTAGCATTTAAGTATACATATATATATATATATATATATATATAATTAAAAAGAGATCTTGAGAACATCAAAGAATACCAGATTGAATAAACACCCAAAGCCACTTACAGCTAAATTATAAATGAATAAATATTGTGGGACACTTTTTACACACCGCCATTTAGCAAACTAAGCTATAAAGCTTGTACTATGGGATCTAGACAACTGATGCCTTATATATTTTTAAATACATACATATTATACATAGGAAACACCGAAACTCCGAAAACAACATTTGTGGATCACACAAATATTTGTTCCGACTAGGGAATCGAACCCGGGACCTCACGGGACCTCATATTGAGGACAGAGACATATGGAGCCTACATCTCACGAGTGACTGGGCTGTAACGTATGGAGTTAATTCCTCTGCTGGAAGACACCCTCTACGCTGCATGACAACACTACCACTCAACATTATTATCTGCATATAATGTGAAAAGATTTTTTAATTTAATAAATTTAATTTATAATTAGAAATTTTTATATTATTAAATTTATTCGGCCCTTTAGACCCACCCCAGTTCCGTGCTTCGGAAGGCACGTTAAGCCGTTGGTCCCAGTTGCCAATAAAATGGCAGTCGTTGAAGTTGAAGGCCTTATTTTATTTGACAAAAGATAATTATTATTATCTTTCCAATTATTCTATAAGACAAATAGCTACTTCGCTATCATATTTATTAAATATATCAGCCAAGAACTTGGCTAAACAAGTTGCTCCTATTGAGCAATGTTTATATGACATTCACAATGTCAGTAATTTGACTACTGACAATTCAAATTTATTTAATTTAAACTGAGTAATAAGACAATAGATAATTTTTCTTGCATAGTACCTACATATGTACCTCCCTATTCTGGGGCTAAAGAAATAAAATGTATAACTAGGGTTTCTAATAAAAATATGAACCCATCAAACATATCTGTGAATTGTAACAGTATGAAGAAGTGTCTCAACCTGGTGCATCAAAACATTCGAGGTTTAAAAGGTAAAGAGCTAGAATTGGAGTTGTTAATGAATTGTAACAGTATTGATATTGTATGTTTAAATGAGCACTGGCTAAAAAGTCATCAATTCACTCATAGCTTCAATAATCACCAGGTTGCAAGCTTGTTCAATAGAAAGAAATATAAACGAGTTATATTAATATAACGTTATATAAATATAACGATTAATATTTTAATAATATTAATTATTAAAATATTTAAATTTAAAGAAAGATTGGATGTTGTGAGCCTCTCTGTTGAGCGAGTTGTGGAGATTTCATGTGTTGAATTGGAGCGATTCATTATGTTGAATCTGTACAAACCTCCATGCGCGCCAGTTAAGTCTCTTTTTGAAATAATGGAGGAAGCTTTAAGTAAAATATATAAAAGCCATAAAACAATTGTTGTATGTGGAGACTTTAACATAAATGTTTTAGATAAGTCTTCAGAAAGTATAGATTTTCTGAATTTAGCAAAATCATTTAATTTATATCACAATTTTATGGAACCCACTAGAATAACGGCCACTACTGCAAGATGTATTGATAACATATTTAGTAGTGTGAAACCAATACATACATCTATAATTCATAAGGTTGACTCGGACCACACAGGGCAGTTGGTTTCCTTTTGTAATTCTCAAAGTAATGTAAAAAGACAAATAAATGTGATACCATTCAGTGAGAACCGTATAGAAAATTTTAAATGTAATATTAAAAAAAATGTTAAATTTTTGCCCTGTCACGGAACGGTGGATCACTTATACAACTCATTAGTCAACTTGATTAATGGTGAGTTCAGCTCAATTTTTACTCCTAAGCACTTTTCTAAGAGTGAAGGCCTAACTTTCAGTGACTGGGCAACTCCAGGAATCTATAATAGTCGTAAGAAATTGTATCAACTATACGAAGAGAAGTCCTATAATCATAATCCAAATTTTCAAGAGTTTGTAAAAAAATACTCAAAAACATTTAGACAAACTTGCCTGAAAGCAAAATCAATTTATTTAAAAAATAAAATTAAATATTCAAATAATGTTATTAAGGAAACTTGGAATGTTATAATAACCGGTAAATCCAAAGTGCGCAGTCATGATTTTCATTAAAAATAAATAACGTAAATATTATAGAAGATTTTAAAGTTGCAACTGAATTTGAAAAATATTTTTCTAACATTCCTCTTTCAATTACAAGAACTCTCTCGTCTTGCTATAACGATGCTGAACAACTTTTAAAACAAGGCGTGGAGGAATGTGGCACAGACTTTGAATTTTCAGCTGTTAGTCCTAGAGATATTTTAAAAACTTTTAAGGCAATTAATATGGAAAACACTAAAGATTTGTGGGGTCTATCTGTTAAAACTGTCTCTCATATTATCACTGTAATAGCTCCACATCTGGCAGCTGTGTTCAATTGCTGTGTCAAGTCTGGGATATTTCCTGACCTAATGAAACATAGTAAAGTAATTCCTTTATTTAAAGCCGGCGATAATGCAGATCCCTCTAACTTTCGGCCTGTTTCCGTACTACCAACACTAAGTAAAATATTTGAAAAGCTAATGCTTGGACAGTTGCTTAGTCACTTTAATATACATAATATACTACACAGGAAACAGTTTGGATTTACAAAGGGTTGCTCAACGGTGGATGCAGGGGTTGCTTTACTCAAAAGTATTTATGCGGCTTGGGAGGATTCGCAGGATGCATTAGGTGTTTTTTTGCGATTTATCGATTGCGTTCATCACGAAACTCTTGTAAAGAAATTACGCCACTACGGTATCAGAAATAAAGCTCTCGACCTTATGACTTCTTATTTAAGCAATAGAATTCAGAGGGTTGAAGTAAACGGTAAACGATCAGCAGGATCTCCAGTTGTAATGGGTGTTCCACAGGGATCAATCCTTGGTCCATTTCTTTTTTTGATATACATTAATGACTTACCTTACTATATTGGGGATAAACATGAGATTGTGCTGTTTGCGGATGATACCTCTTTGACATTTAAAATTAATAGACAAATAATTAATTATGACGATGTTAACAGTGCACTCTCAAAAGTTGTTCATTGGTTTAACGTGAATAATCTTCATTTAAATGATAAAAAAACTAAAGTAACTAAGTTTTCGACACCTAATGTGAGACAGGTGGCAACCAATGTGCAACTTAATGGATCAGGGTTGGATACTATTGGGGCTTCTGTGTTTTTGGGTATAACTATTGATTCAAAGTTGCAGTGGGGACCACATATAGAAAAATTGTCAGACAAATTAAGCTCTGCTGCATATGCAGTAAAAACAATAAGACGGCTCACTGATGTTGAAATGGCTAGAA
The DNA here is from genome assembly GCA_948477245.1 of Thumatha senex. Taxonomy (NCBI): domain Eukaryota; kingdom Metazoa; phylum Arthropoda; class Insecta; order Lepidoptera; family Erebidae; genus Thumatha; species Thumatha senex. The sequence goes on along the minus strand of OX419742.1, from coordinate 2,880,373 downwards.
TAGTTTATTTCAGTTATTTCCATAGCGTTATGTCATACGGAATTCTTCTCTGGGGAGACTCAGCGGACATTAATACGATATTTATTTTACAGAAGAGAGCTGTGAGAGCAATATACCAGCTTGGTCCCAGGGTATCTCTAAGAGAAAGATTCAAAGACCTTAATATTCTTACCGTTATATCACAATATATATATGAGAATTTACTTTATGTGCACAAAAACATAGACACATTTCTTAAAAAAAGTGATATACATAATGTAAACACTAGGCATAAAGATAATCTTGTATTACATTCTACTCGTCTCGAAATAATCAGCAATTCTTTTATGGGGCAATGTATACGATTCTATAACAAACTTCCCGATGAAATTAGAATATTGTCAATAAATATGTTTAAGACAACAGTCAAGGCCAAATTGTGTAACAAGGCATATTATAAAATTTCAGACTATATAAATGATAAAAATGCATGGGAGTCAGTCGCTCTAAGTCAACACACATAAATATACAAATATAATTAATTATAATAATAAAGAAACATTATAAATATAATGTACATTTGTTCAACATAAGTGATCTGAAACGTCAGGTTAACTAATATAATTATATGTAATTTGAGTTTGTTATTGTGTGAGCACCGTCCACATAGCTTTTTATAAATTTTGAAATTGACATTATGGTTGCTGTGCAGTTTGAGTATGTCATGCTCGCCTAAGTGTCCTGGCAGTGGTGGTGCATGTATCGGGTCGCCTTATTCCCTATAATACGGTTGAGTAGGGCGATGGCTGATATATGCGTCATACCCGTGAACGGGTGCCGTCTGTTGGGACTGGTCAGCTCATAGCTGTTTTAGCAATTATTACAAATAAAACTATTTATATTTAAGGCAAATTAAGTTTAGTCGACTGTTCTCACGTAACTCCAAAGGAGCAATGTAAGTTTAATATTGTAAGCCATACCTGCATTTTAAAATAGCAGCCATTTAGTTTCTTGCCGGAGTCTTCCTCCTAAGGGTGGGCTACCTTTAAAACTGGCAACTAGAAACGCTCTCATTTTGATTTGATTTGGTTTCTTTTGTAAAGACTCATTACTATATAATTTGTTCAAATATCATGTAAATAAAACTAATGTAATTACTGGCAGTTAGAAAAGAGTGGCCATGAGTTTTATTGCCAGGTTCTTCCTCAGGCTCTACCTATTGCGTTGCGAATCTGGCAGTAAATGTAAATGTAGAAGCAATAATCTTGACGTTTATAAGTGTTACTTTGTGACCTACATGAATAAAGATTTTTCACTTTTCACTATGGGCGGCTTAAAAAAATTCAGCAGCAGGTCGATACAGCCTGCGCCTGTCTATTTCAACATGGCAATGAACTCACCACCTGTTACGTGGGACAAAAATGCATACAATGAAACTTGGGCGTTTAATATGCCTCTGACTACCCCTTCGGGGATAAAGGCGAGACAATATGTATGTAAGTATATAATTAAAAAAAACTGATTGCTGACTAAAAAAAGTAAAGTAAAAAAAAACCATACATTTATAGTTTGACCAGGACCGCTGTACCGCTCACTGCGTACCATTTTGTATGCTATGAGCGGTACAGCGGTCGTGGTCAAACTATAGTACGATATACTGCGTGTTAAACTGTGTGCTCATGCATTGCTCTCCTAAGGGATAGGCAGATTCATGCTATACTCCCACATTTCATCAGTCACATTTGATCCAACGTAATAGGTGATGAGCCTGTTGTCCTGATGTACATGCTGTTGCAATTATAAGATTTTTACAAAATGGCCGCTATCATATCCATTAGGGCTTCAATAGCGGCCCTCAGATTACGACTCAGAAATATGCTTTTTCAAGATCTTTAAAGGAGCGAGGATTGTAAGAGGAGGAAAACACGTGCACGCAAGAGCTCTAAGATTTTATTGTATGACATAAGAAAGAAGAAAGGCCTGCTTGGCGTTACTTAATAAAAAAAACCTACTTAGTAAATATAAATGTCAACAGTCAGGGGGCCAAGTCTACAATTGTAGAATAAAAAGCCGTTCTAATTCTATTCTGTAGCGGTTCTATTGCGATTAATCTAAAACTAGGTAGTCGGCAAAAGCTATTTTATATTTCACAATCACACTTCACAAGCTGCACAATAGAGACAAAATAGCTGTTTTTAGCTAATACAATATTAATATAGACTACTAAAAATGCAAATTAAGAGCTACTTACGGGCGCTACACGTGTTAATGCCGCCGATAGAATTCTATTGAAGTGCAATTGTAATAGTGTACTACAAAAATTGTAATTTTTTTCTGTAGATTCTCTATTGGGCGACGATTTCTACTCTCTTCTGATGCAATTGAATTAGTAGAAATCTCAATATTGACCGTAGTGAGTAAAGCAGCTCAGTGATAGTTTACAGAACAGAGAGCAAGGGGATGACCCCCACAGCTTCGCCCGTGGAATATTTCGACCTCCCGTCTCATCTATTTAATCCCGTCGCTTATAAATACTACAATGATGCATAAAAAATCAACATTTATGACTACTGCTCTGCTCCCCAGTGTAGTAGCATAATGATATATAGCCTATACCTAACCTTCCTTGATAAATGGGCTATCTAACACAAAAAGAATTTTTCAAATCCTATCAGTAGTTTCTGAGATTAGCGCGTTCAGCCAAACAAACAAAGAAACTCTTCAGCTTTATAATATTCTAAGTATACATACAGGTAAATAAAGTTGAGGTAGTTGAGGTGTCTGTTTCAATTTAATATCTTTGCACAATATGCATGTATAAATTACAAATGCATTTCAAAAAAATTCTGTCTTATTCCGCCGGCTAATCTCTGAAGCGCCGAGACCGATTTTAATGGGACTTTCATAGACCGATGGCTGATGTTATAAGGAGTAACTTAGGTTACAATTTTGTGAAACCATGAGGCATTCGCTATTAATAATTCTATACTATTGTATGTGAAAGACTATTAAGTACATACATCTCCAGTGGACCAAACGAATGAGTAATTTGAATATTTTTAGCACTAGACTGCGCGTCAATGGTTCGTCAATTCATCATTGTATGTAAATTTTGTTTCCGTTCAAATGCGGTAGGTAACTTAACATAAAAAATAGGTCACTCTCGCAACATATACATATATATTTTTATTTGAGACACGTGGAACCTGGATCAGATTAGGGTTACCATAGTAACAACGGAGTCTTTTTTTAAGCAGGGAGTAGACCTTCAACCAGGCTTAACGACTGCCATTTTACTGGCAACCGGGACCAACGGCTTAACGTGCCTTCCGAAGCACAGAAACGCTTGCAAATGTAAATTCCACAAAGTGGTCACCCATCCAAGGACCACCTATAGCGAATGTTGTTTAACGCAGTGATCGACTACAGAACACTAAGTCAGCAGGGCCACGAGCACCAAACCAAACTTCAAAACAAGTGTCAAGTGATAATTTTCGTCAACTTTTCAAATTGACAATTTGGCCTGTTGTTCTTTATACAAAACGGCCATGGATGTAGATGTACCCACTATTTCGTCTGCATTAAAACGCGATGTACCAAATGTTCCTGTACAATGAATTTGTAGATAAAGAACATCCTACGCATGTTTCGATGTCGTGGAGTAAATCTTCATTCAAATAAATCACGTCTAGTGTTTCGTAACATACAAATGAAGTTGCCCTGACAAGATGTTAATTCTATTACTGTTAGGATCAGTTCTCGGCCGGCTGATTAAACCAAACTTTGTGACAGAACATTATGTACGTAGGACATTATAAAAACATTTTATTATTAGAAATTTGCGGTGTAATCATTATTTTTCTTTACAGGCAGACTTTGAACGTTTTATAGAACAGGGGGCCGAGTCTGCTATTTCAATCGTGTCGAAATCGTCGCTCAATACAACGCAACCGGTACAATTTTGACAGTTTTTTGTAGTCTACTATTGCAATCGTACTCCAATAGACTTCTATCGGTCGGCCGATAGAAATCTACTAGCAAGTACAGCGCCAGTGGCCGCTAGTCGTTGCATTTTTAATAGTCTACTAACATTTTCACAGCTAAAAACAGCGATTCTGGTTCTATTCTACTGCTTGTCAATAGTAGACTCGGCCCCCAGGGGTGCTGCACTCGCGCGGCCTACCATTTAAAACCCTTCTAAGACCCCTTACGTTCCCTACTCAAAATATACATTATCGCGACACAATCACAACTCTCGAAAATTGAAGATATACCTATTATTTGACGCTTGTCACTTGGTACTAGTCACTTGACACTTGTCGCGGGACAAATGCAAATTTAGGTCGATTCAATACTAAATCTTCTTGATTTAATTTGGTCAAAGACAGTGACAAGTTAGGACAAGAATAGGATAGGTGTGTGAGCGAAAAGCGCACGTGCCTAAAAATTGAGAGCGATTCTATTTGAGTTTACTGACAAGGCAGTTTGCAAGCCAATCTGGCTCGCTTCTGTATTTTAGGGTTACACTACTGTACCCATTTTCGCAGTACTTCTCTGCTTCGGTAAAAGTAGACAAATACCATATCTGGAAGCGCTCGTGGCCCCGCTGACTCAGTGTTCTGTAAACGATCACTGCGTTAAGCAACATTCGCTAAAGGTGGTCCTTGGATGGGTGACAACTTTGTGGAATTTACATTTGCGAACGTTAAGCCGTTGGTCCCTGTTGCCAGTAAAACGGCAGTCGTTAAGCCTGGTTGAGGCCTTATGGGCGGCTTGAAATTTTTCAACAGCAGGTCGCCACAGCCTGCGCTTGTCCATATCCACACGGCAATGGGTTCACCACCTGTTACTTTAGACAAAAAATGCATACGGTGAAATGTGGGCGTATGGTATGCCTTTGCCTACCCCTTCGGGATAAAGGCGTGACAATATGTATATATGTACCATATCCGAAAGATAAGTAGAATATGAACAACTTAGAATGAGCTTAGGTAAGTAAAGTTTATTACACCGTCCGCACCGGCGGAATTCGTTGCCGTGACGGCGAGCGGCATACATCGCCGTGCCGACTAATGGAAAGCAAAACATCAGCTTAATTAGTACAATGACTGAGCTGTATTACAACGGAATACAGTATAAAATAGATTATCAAACAAATTAAGGTCAAATTTGAATGGCTGTGACAATTGAGTTATGATGATTTTATCGAGTGTCTGCTTGTGTTGATTCCATAAGTAAATTGGTTTAAAACAGCGACAACTGCTTTGGATTTTTAATACATTTATCAAGATGGCGCTTTATGAATAATTTTCCATATAAAAATTATGCACAAAACAAGTACACTGGTAGACTTAATGGCAAAGGGCGCTGTCTATAAGCTCAATGGGAAATCTTTACAGAAATGCATCTTAAATATATCCCATACTGTGACGACTGGTGCAATGATGAATAGTAGCCATGGATATAATTCCAGACATATCCTTAGTTCAACAACCATCTAGTATAATACACATAATAGCGAAATCTCTTTAAACATGAAAGGGTCCCACGCTACCTAAAAGTAGCTGATCGTTAATAACCCTCATAGCTAGTGTAGTTTGTCCTTGTGCTAAGTTGAACGGGTGAAGTTGGCATTCAATCAAGTGCACCAGCTCAAAGATGACAGCAGTACTCCATGTGCAGTCGCACTCGAAAATTATAGACTGTACCAAACCACAAAATCCATCTACACTAATATTATAAAGAGGAAAGCTTTGTTTGTTTGTAATGAATAGGCTCAAAAAGTACTGGACCGATTTTAAAAATTCTTTCACCATTTGAAAGCTACGTTATCCACAAGTAACATAGGCTATATTTTATTTTAGAAAAAAATAGGGTTCCGTAAGATATTTGGGTTTTTCGGACACAAGGTGTAATAAATCAACCAGAAAAGTTACTTATTTTGCGTACGCTGCCTGAACTATAAAAGATAGATCCATAAAATATTCTAATTAATTGTAGATCTTATAAATATCTACAAAAAAGTCCGCGACACACTATACCTATCTATGTCGAGTGAGGCACAACAACCATTTTGTTGTTCAAAAATCTTGATTTTTTTTGGTCTACATTTAAACGCGTTTATTTTACTCATGTTATTAATCCTTATCAAAATAAATTATTTCATCACTAAGTACAGTTTATGTAGATAATATTTACATATTTCGACCAGGCCGTGCGGGCGTAGGTACCTACCTCCTACTGGAGAGCGAAGAAGTAATCAACGAATTCGGAAAATATTCATACATTATTGTGAAATTAATAAACGACGGGATTAAATGGGTGCCATGGGGTTCGAAGTATGTCACGGGCGAAGCCGGGCGGGACAGCTAGTTTTTTTATATTCATAATCATTCTTTACTCCTCTTTGTTACCACATAGCATTGTGGCTATCGCGAGCCACTCGGCAAACTGTTATTAACAGTGCCAAATTAGGCATATTTAGTACTTTAATTTATTGTATACTTACTTAAAGTGAAACTTTTTCCGCTCTACTAACGTACAAATTATTTTTCATCTGTGACATCTCAAAATAATTACGAAATTGTGTCGTATTTTTTTCGTATGAAACAGACCGAATAGTTTGCAACTAAATAACCGAACTAGTTATAATAAATATAAAAAGAAGGTTTAAATATAATAACAGTAAATAAAGTGTGAAGTAATACAGTCTCAATATATAACTTTCTTAAAAAATGGACGCAACAAAGAAAAATAGTCATGTTGTAGGCGACACTTATCTGCAATGTCTGCTTTGAATGTGAGAGCTCATGATGAGATTCATCCGACAGACTCGACACACCCATCGCAGCATTTTACTTTCGTGACACGCAGTGCCTGCTTGTGTCGCTCCAACAGTAGCCACGTCTCACTGCCATATAAAAGACAGGCCTAATAACGATCTTATAAACATGTCCCTTCAATCTGATTAGTATGTTTAGGTCAGAAATGTCATCTCGATAGTCGTCTCTCGCCACTTAGTCCATGCGTCAGCAATGCTTGTCTTGACGGCACAATCTAAGTTCAATGAATTACAAACCCAGGTATTTAGCCTGGTTAGTGGTTTCGACCGAATCATCACCTATGCGGACAGATGCAGATGTGGGATCTTCAGTGTTTAACGTAGAGTTATCAGTCCATTACGTGGAGTTTGGCTAACAGAAAAAATATTTAACACAGATAAAAAAAACTTGTTTATTCTATTTCGGAAGAAAAACAACTACTGACACTAATGCAGATCTTTCTCTCTAAGTTTCTGTTTACACAAAACATCAGAAAGTTCCTAACAAGCCGTTGAAGCAAGGTCAGCTTCCTATCTAACCCTCGTTATCAGTACGCTTGCATTGTTTGTAAACACTTCTGGTTGACCTTAACCAACATCTTACAGGGTTCTTGAGAAGTTACTTTTGAGTACCGATTAGGGTTAATTTTGAGTACCGATTAGGGTTAACTTAGGGTTGATTGGGTTCTAGGAACTGAGTCTCAGAAGATAGGTAGAGTCAGCCTCAGAAATATATTGATAATAAATTGAGTCACTTTATGCATGTTTAATCGCATCTTTACAATTAGCACCGCAATTTATATACCGCCCAATTTGTGAAGTATAGAGTGAAACAGAAGTGCGCGCACTGCGGTGAAACAAACGCGAGCACCGCATGTCAGTGCGCGCAAGGCCTTCAAAACCGTTTCCATTCCGTGCTCCCATTGATAGGACGACGGAAAATTTCATTTAAACTTGGTCCCATTGGCCAAAGGGACCACCGAATGTAAAATTTTCTGTAATATCGCTATTCCATAGAACCATTTACTTTTAGAGTTGTGTCGACTTGTAGGTGAATCAACCTATGATCGCATTTTTTTCTCAATGGTTCAATTGAATTTAACTTAAAGATTTGAAAAAAACTCTTCAACTTCAATAAAACCTTTTGAAAATAGAGAATTAAACCTCTTCAGAACATGTGTTGATGTAATTTCGTAAGTTCGTCACCGCCCGCATTTTCCGTGTTAAAAGTAAATTTCTGTCGTCCCATCAATGGGACATCCAATGGGAACACGGAATGGAAGCGTTCAAAACCTTTAAAAAGATTTCAGAATACAGAGATATAACTTTTCTAAAATGTCTGACGTGAATGTGTAAAAAGGTTAATAAACATGTCTGACGGGGTCTAACGTAATTTACACTTTTCTATTGTGAAATCGTTCAGGGGTATGAAATCCTATTTAAAGAAACATTAAGAATTAACTAGCTTAATGTGCAAAGTATGTAAAATCAAAGGACGGCGTAATGGCGGGACCCTTTGTCACAACGATTCTGAAACATTAATCGTAAAGGTCAAAGTTCATGATCTGGAACACATACTTACAGAGATATTTTTGGCATGCATGCTCCGGATTTTCTAAATATATAAAATTCGTTGTCCTGATTGACCTCAGAGCGCAAATATCAGTCTAAAACATTGTCTAAATACTTAAAATAATGTAAGGCAAAACATATGTGTATCGTATATTTTCTGACGACACTTATTTAACATTTAGACAGTCGAACAATGAAAATAATTTCGGAATTGGTATGACTGCACTATTTTGAAAAAACTAAAAGATATTGTACCTGCTGTAGGTAAATCTGATATTATTTTAAATCTTTTGAATTTGTTCGTTCTATTTTTCATTTCAGATAATGCACGCGAATCCGCCCACGTGGCGGAGATTTCCCGTGGGATACGGGAACATGTTCACTGAATAAAAAGTAGCCTATAGCACTGAATGATACTACACCTTAGTATACCTATCAGTCAATTGAAATAATTTACAAACTTTTTCAACAAAAATAATACCATTACTTATCTTAATATATATCCATTCATACTTTCACGTTTATAATATTATTAAGATTAAGGTCCGTATTCCAGAACGTTTCTGTAGACTGAGACTAGATTTTGCCTTTTAAAATCTACTCTCAAGTGTTTCTTGAGTATTGATAAACGTCCTGGAATACGGACCTTAATCTTAATAATATTATAAACGTGAAAGTATGTATGGATGTTTGTTACTCTTTCACGTAAAAACTACTGAATGGATTTTAATGAAACTTTACAATTATATAGCTTATACATCAAAATAACACATAGGCTACTTTTAATCCCGGGAACAAGTTCCTGTAGGAAACGGGAACGGGAAAACTTCTCTACGCGGGCGAAACCGCGGGTGTCAACTAGTAATATTATAAATGCGAAAGTTTGTATGGATGTTTCTTACTCTTTCACGTAAAAACTACTGAATGGATTTTAATGAAACTTTACAATAATATAGCTTATACATCAAAATAACACATGCTACTTTTTATCCCGGGAACAAGTTCCTGTGGGAACCGGGAACGGGAAAACTTCTCTACGCAGGCGAAACCGTGAGCGTCAACTAGTATACCTATAGTTTAGACCTACGTGTGTATATTGTCATATACACAATTACATATAACATGTACAGTAGGTACATTGTGTAATGTATACATTACATGCCCGCATTGTTTCGACGCCGTCATCAACGTTTTTACGACCCAAACATTGCCGAAGGTTACTTTACCGTAATTTACAGAAGCATCTAGATTATTCATAGGATCAGTTTGTTGTCTGTCCGTCCATCCGTCTAACTGTGAAGAATAAGACCCTTATTTTGGAAAAGCGTGAAGGTATCATGTTTAAATTAAAAAAAAATGTGGTGTCGTGGGACACCAGGTAGGAACGAAGTTAACAAGTTCACGATTCAATTAATCATACAAAAAGTCACCGTTTGTACTAGGATTCAAACTCAGGCCTCTTGCGTCTCAGCCGAGCAGCATACCACCCAAACCACTCATCTACGTTACTGCAATTTCCAAATTAGTGTTCACTTCACTGAGGTAAATAGGCAGTTTGAAAATCGACACAATTTGCAAAACAAACGACTGTCGCGCCTGCGCACGTCTCATTTAACGCTTTTATTCCACCCAATTTTTCTTACGGTTTTACTATCACATATTTTTCAGTGCGGTCGCGCAGCAAAATCCCTATCTCCTCCAAGCCTGCCGTAAGGAACTTCGTTCAAAAAACTATTTCCGCTTTATCTATCTACGTTCTCTGCAAGCTTTGAAAACAATCAAACTTTTAAAGTTACCGTAAAAAAAAGTAATGGCAAATTTACAAAGCAAAGTAACAATTTTTTACAGAACCTTCGGTTGTCAATGTGTTTTTTTCGGTATTGACGACGGTAATTCTTCATAGCATGTAGGAGACATTTGGCGGGAAGAGTGACAAGTGCGGACGCTTGCTTTATATTATTTTCTCAAACTAGTGCATTTATCTTGTTTTATGTGCGGGAGTGGTGGTTTCTTGGACATAAAAGTTGTGTTAACGTGCTATAGTGAAAGACAATGATATATATGCAGTGAAATGCTATTTTCTCTCTTGCCGCGAAACGTCCACTGACAACCTTAGTATAAGAATCACCATTATACTGAGGGCAAGGACCAGGACGTAGCCTGAGGACACGACATCGACTGGACAGGACTAATTAGAAGATAAGATTGAAGAAATATGAAAAATAAGATTTGGCTAAAAGGACTTAGAAACCAGACCATTAAATATTATTAAAAAAAAATCATAGCATGTAGATGTACTGTCACGGAAACCTTAAAGCAACTACACGTACTAATCTCGATCCGTTATCACTTTGTAAACACACACAGTTACGTAGCGTCACGCGTCGGCTTTGGCATTGATTTCATATTCTCACCTTTTTGTAGCAGAAAATATGACCTGCCTGATGGTGAACAGTTACTATGACATGCAAGTGAAGGAGATACAGTTTTATATCAATAAGCAATGTATACTTTATAAATTATTCGAACTATATTGGCACCCATTTAATCCCGTCGCTTAATTGTACAATACTGTATGAAAATTTGTCCGATTTGTCAACATTTGTGTTTACTGCTTGATGCGTGATGATTTAAGGCTTTAAAAAGAATTTAAAAATTCGAACCAGTAGTTTCTGAGAAGCGCCTTCAACCAAACAAACTCACTTTAGCTTTAGTAGTAAAGTATAGCTATAGTATAGTGTAGATTATATATAGATCTTTAAAGAGGATTGTAACAAAGTACATAAATAACATTGTATTTTATTATATATGCATATTCAAATTTTTTGTGTAATTTAAAGCATGTAGACACATTAGGAGTCACTTGAAAATTAGCGTCAAACAACACCTGTCTGAACTGGTTTGCTTTTCAGTGCTATTATTAATTTTAGAAAGTTAAACTAGCGTACGCCTCCATGTTTCATCCGCGTAGTGCCTGTTTCCGTGATTATAACCAACCCTTATGATATTACTACAAGGCTGCCTCCGCTTCAAAAAAATATAACAATAAACTACAATATAAAAATATATAAAACTTTGTCCTCACAATCCCTACGTCTCCCGGCGTATGGACTGTGAGCCAGGACGAAGTTTAACTTGACAGATCACTGTTAGTAAATTAATCATACTTTCTCCCCTCTTATGACTCATAGACTTTATTCAGAATCTTATTCATCCGATCCTAAACTAGTCCATAACATATAAAAGGACATTGGCGCTTTTGCTTGTAGATACCGCATTTATCACCATGTAGGTATATCCCATAGCCCAAGATTTCCCGGGAATCGTATGCGTCATCGGGCTCTATCTATACAATATTATAAAGCTGAAGAGTTTTTTTGTTTGGTAGAACGTGCTAATCTCAGGAACTAATGGTCGGATTTGAAAAATTCTTTTTGTGTTAGATATCCCATTTATCGAGGAAGACTATAGGCTATATTTCATTACGCTACTACACTGGACAGCAGAGCAGTAGTCATAAATGTCGACAAATCGGGCAAATTTGAATGCATTATTGTAAAATTTATAAACGAAGGGATTATATAGGTGCGACGGGAGTTCGAAATATTCCACGGGCGAAGCTGTGTGGTTCATCTAGTTAGTTATAAAACGGTTCAGTTACTAAGTTCTGAGTCATGGGCTAATTAATATTGAATGATAATTATTGATAATCCTTAATTCTGATAAATATTCTGGGATGGTTTGTTGTATATTCAAAGTAGCTAGGTGAATTACAGGCTTATTACGTGATGAAATAGGTATTTGATTTTCCGCTTAGAGTAAAGTTCAGCCCTTCGCTTTTCTGTTTGAAAAATTGCAAATTGCAGTAAAGACCTGTCAATAAATTTATAATTTGATACGAAACTCTATCAATGTACGATAATAAAAAAAAATCAATGTCGATTTTAATTATCTAGACGCAACGCATTATGTCACATTCACAAATTTTTTTTTTATTTCACAATAGCACCTTTTTCCCTCCCTGTCGGGATGGCAGAGGCATACCATATGCTGTAATATTCTTAATATTATATTTTTGTAGACGATGTAGTGACTAAGATAGAAAAAGGTATGCTTAGATGGTTCGGACATGTAACAGGATGGATGAAAGTAAACTAACGAAACAGATTTATCAGAAAAGAGTGAATAGGCAAACTGGTAAGGGGCGACCACGACGTACATATCTTAATTAAATAGAAGACATTTAGGAAAAAGATCAGGTCAAGAGTACTCTTAACCGGCGTGTGTGTATGAAAACACTTATGAAAGTTGAAGAAGCGAAAGTTGCATGCCAGGATCGTAGCAAGTGGAAAGCCATAGTCTCTGCCTACCCCTAAGGGAGACAGGTGTGACAATATGTATGTATGTATATTTTTGTAACTGTCACAACAACAACATCGCCTTTCTCATAGAAAACCATAGTGTCCTGAGATTGAGGGTCATTGGAATGGAATACGGAATCTAGGCACATCTTTATCATCAGCACTTCTTTTGTAGAATACATCCATACTAAATATAATGGATCTACTGAACCGATTTTGATAGCTGTTTTACTATTATAAAAAAAAAAAATTAAAATTGAAGTCGCCTGCGATTACAATTTTTTAAATATTAAATTTTTGCGGATCCGCAAGTGAAGTTTTTCCGTATCCGTTTCCCAAAGAAACCTATCCCCGGGATAAACAGTAGCCTATGTGTTAAATTTGGTGTCAGCTACAGACACTAAATTTTATACAAATTGATTCAGTCGTATGAGGGTTTAGGAGTAACAAACACGCTCAAACTTTCGCTTTTTATTATTACCTACTGATGGGAAAAAAAATAGAATAATAATAAGAAAAAGATTTATATTAAACCAAGCTATTTGCAAAATCTGGACGCGCTGAATATGCCATGAGTGGACACATTTGGCAGAGATAGCGATGATTTCACATCATTAACATCTTCGCTGATTGCGTGAACTGCTCAGCATAGGCCTCTTCCAAAAATCACCGCAACGACGCCCTTAATAAGGTCGGCAGTACACCTTGTGGCAGGTGGATGCGTTTCGCCGTCGTCGAATCTCTAACAGGGATCACACCGTCTATGCTGCGTCTCTAACTTGCTTTCGCTACCATAGCCAGGACTATAGTTCAATAAATATCATAGACTTTATTCCACTTTAGTGGAATTTTTGGTCTTACTATGCTAGCTAAACCAGACGAAGTGGTGCGTTTGTGATAATTTTTATACAGAATAAAATTGCTGATATCACTATATTTCGAAAGATATGTCATTACATTGGCAAATACTTAATATGATCGGTAGATTTATATGTTAAGTCAATTAGAGAACAATAAGGAATCTGGCTTCCCACACGATATACTCGTAAGCTGTTATTTCGTTCAAAATAGCTTCAAGGCCGTTTGTATTTTGGAAGAAATAACAATGACTTGCGCGGTACTAGTTTTGGTTTGTTTATCAATCACGCCTTATCCCCGAAGGGGTGGTAGAGGCATATTAAACGCTCACTTTTCACCGTGTATATTCTTATCCTACGTAATAGATGGTGAAGCCATTGCCGTGTTGAAATAGACAGACGCAAGTTGTAGCTAATAATAATAAATAAAATAAATAAATTGCCTTTTATTCAGATCATCTTATTAACTAAATTTGTACAAATGATCAGTAACTATAAGAATGGCGCTGTGTGAAAAGTGTCCCACAATATTTATTATTATAATACATGTTATTCCTTCATCATTCAGAATTCAGAATTTCCACCATCTCCTAAGCAAACATTAATCATTATATTGATTCTTCTACATCTTGATCATTGAAGTCAATATACAGAGTCAAGGAAACTTTAAGTACTTGCTCCAGACTATAGCCAGGTTTATATTCAAAGAGTGAGCCAGCGTGTTGATCAATCCCAGCTGTAATGTCTACAGATGCTAAGACATGGAGGAAATATAAAAATGCACAACCCGATTTGTAATTCTATTGGAGAGGCTACCACATTTCCTCTTCCCCTCCTAGTCAATGGATCTAAACCCTACAAAATTGTGGAGCAACTTATTGAATACTAGCGGATGCGTCGCGGTTTCCTCTGCGTAGTACCCGTTGCCGTGGGAACACAGGAATAAATATTAGTCCTTATAAGAACAGCAATCTATCAGTGAAAGTCGTGATAAAATCTGTTCAACCGTTTCAGAGATTAGCCGGAACAATGGACACAAAAAAAATTAGGTAACGTATATATACTTTCATATGCATTTAATGAGAAGATGTTAATTCTGAATTACAAAAATTTATCTGTATAGAGAGCTTTGGTAAAATAAAGATCAATTCGGATAGCAAGATTCATTGTGCGAAGCTAAAATTAGAACCCTTGAAGGCAATTCAAGGCGTGTAGGCGAGAGTCGCGTCTTTGTAATAAAGGTTTATTGTATTTACTTTGTTAAGCCTTAAGGTTGAGTACAAACTATATATAATTATGGGGACGGACAGCTTTATTCACTTTCCTAATGGAGATTACAACCTTAGTTTAATAATGTTGTAAACGCTCGAGGTGTTACCTTGTAAAAACTTTCTAAGGCAAGGGCAAGGGGGGTTTATAAGGTTTAGGGTTGAAGGTATCGGCTTTTGAAAAATCTGAGTATCGCAATTGTCTTTGGGAAATAGTTCAATACTTCTGCCTTTTATAAATATTGTGGAACTTTTTTTTACACTGCCGTCTAGCCCAAAGTAAGCTAATATAAGCTTGTGTTATGGTATCTAGATGACTGATAAACTTACTTATATATTTCTAAATACATACATATTATACATAGGAAACACCCAAACTGCGAAACAAACATTTATGGATCACACAAATATTTTTTCCGACCCGGGAATCGAACCCGGTACCTCAGTCGCGGCAGTCGCATACACTACCACTGCGTCACCGAGGCAGTCATCTTTTGTGTGTGTGTGTGTAAACAATTGTAATAGATTTTTTGTGAATAAATAAACTTCCTTTCTTCGCCAATACCACACCTTGAAGTTTTGTCCAACCTTTCCCAACCTAGTTAATAATTCCTCCTGTTAAGTTAATGCCTGATGCCTTCGATGTAGTCTGCGTGTAGAATAACGTAGATATCTGTTAAACGTCTCAGTTTTTTCAAACTTTTCAACACCTTTAAATTATCTTCTGTTAAATTTCGGTGCGGGTTCCAAGATATTCTAACTTTTTTTTTAATTTTACCGAGATCAAGCTCGATGTGACTTTTCTGGTTTTGGTCATTGCTGTAGATCCTGGTTTACAGGTGTCACAGTAATGGGAATGCGGGTAGGATTAGTAGTATGTAGCATTGGCCTATACAGAGTTGGGTAGGTAAGTTAAATAATGGTGGACATCGTACGAATAAAATACAAAAAATAGAATATCCAAAAAAATAAATAGTTCATTAGATTTTTA
This sequence comes from Thumatha senex, assembly GCA_948477245.1. Lineage (NCBI taxonomy): Eukaryota > Metazoa > Arthropoda > Insecta > Lepidoptera > Erebidae > Thumatha > Thumatha senex. Next base: position 2,864,525 of record OX419742.1, on the reverse strand, counting down.
ACAACTATTTTTAATAAAAAAAAATGTGTGTATACCAGCGTACACAGGTAAGAAGTGAAACTTCTTTACAACATTTCATTTTTCTACTATTACGAACTTGAACTACTATACAACTTAACGAAAATGGGTAGATTGGGCTATAAAGCCTTAAGAAACGATTTTTTATATAATATATATATAGCTATAAAATTTCTACCATACGTCGATAAAGAAGTAACACTTATGATAAAGAAGTTTCACTTCAAAACAACATGGCGCGTTTTTTACAGCTATAAAATTACTCTCAACATCGATAAAGAAGTTTCACTTCAACAAAGCAATCATTCTAAAAATAACGCAAGACCGTAGCTTGTCTCAAAGTTCAGACGTCGCGACCTTCATATGCTTAAAAAGGTAATTTAAGTTAATTAAAACATAATAACTGGGTCATTTCATAAAATATTACGATACATAAGGAGATATTTTGCGGTAACACCTAGTATTAAGTATTAATATCTCACGTCGGAATGAATACAATAGATGGTTTGTGCCTGCAACTGTTGCTTACCACACAATATTTCTCAGTGTAGATTTACAAAGGCCAACTTTACGTAATAAGTATTAACTTTTATAATAAGAACCATACCGTTTTAATTTGAAATACTAGTTGACCTTAGAAACAATTTTGAAAAGCAATTAGTACCTACGAGTATGCTAACTTTTTGTAAATTAAAATTTTTAAAGTGGAAAAAAAAATATTTACGAGCTGGACTCGAACCAGCGTCTTCTGGTTCAACGCACCAGACGCGTTCACCAACTACACCACCGTGACCTGCTCCAAACCGAATTAATCCACCTCTTTACGTCTTAAAGCGCCATCGACCGCCACTTAGCAAAGTTGCACGGAACGAATGTCTAATCTATATTCTATAATCATTCGATTGGTGATGACACCCACCCAAACATTAGAAACAATTTTGAAAAGCAATTAGTATGCTAGCTTATTCTAAATTAAAATTTTAATAAAGTGGTACAATTGTTGAGTTACGAGCGTTAGTTTCTGAGATTAGCGCGCGTTGAACCAATAACCAAAAACCAAAAACCAAAATCAAAGAAACATTCTATTCAGCTTTATATATTAGTAGAGATTTCAAGTGACACCCCCTTCCTCTATGTTCATTTCCAGAATAACACTAGGGTTTTTATTGAAATTCAAGCTGGCATAGTCTTTTTTGTGGGTCTTTTATATTTAAAAGATTTCTCTCTAGACCAACAAAAAAGACTATGCCTAGCTTGAATTTACATATTTTAACAACAACAATAATTTTTAAATAAATAATTATTGTTGGGACAACAACGCCATCTGATTCCAAACTAAGCAGAGCTTGTACTATGGTAACCGGATAACTGATAAACATATTTATATATTTCTAAATACATGAATATTATAAATAAATAACACTCAGACACAGAATAAACCATCGTGCTAATCATACAAAGTTTTATCCTGGGTGGGAATCGAACCCACGACCTCTTGCGTAGCAGTCGGATACTATATTACTGCGTTTAGGGTAGGGTTTACAATCCTACCCACTTTCGTAGCATTGACATTTTCTGATCTTCAAAAATCCAATCAATTTTCCATATAATATTCCTTAGACCATTATTCGGAAAATAATTATACGTCATTTTATGTCAAAGTCAGCTTCTAATTTAAGCAACGTAATAGTCCTGTAAAAGTCCTGCTCAGTAAAGTGGTGAATACTTTAATGAATTATATCGTTGATTGATTTTGTCGTAGCACAAAACCTACATTTTACTGCATTATTTCACCTCCTTTTATTCATGTGCGTTGTCGAAACTTTTATGTTTAATAATCTTTTATGTTTAATTATACCTACATAAAAAAATACAATACAATAGTTTTGGAATAATAAAATACAAAAACATAACAGTCCATCCATTTTTTTTACACAGCGCCGTCTCGCCCAAAGTTAGCTAATATAAGCTTGTGTTATGGGATCTAAACGATCTGATAAACATAGTTATATATTTCTAAATACATACAAATTATACATAGGAAACACCTAAACTCCGAAACAAACATTTGTGGATCACACAAATATTTTTTCCGACCCGGGAATCGAACCCTGGACCTCGGTCGCGGCAGTCGCATACACTACCACTGCGCCACCGAGGCAGTCATACCATACATCTTTGTCAAAGTATTTTTTAATGTTCGCACCTAAATTCCGACACACATGTTACTTTCAATTATATAGGTACATAAATATACTTATTTTAAAATAGGAACAAGGCGTTCTTGATACAGACTATTCGTTTAAAGTATTACTCATCCCGTGGCATTGCTAAGGACAAAGAGTTTTTGTTTTATCTCTGAGTAAAGCGTGTCAGTATGCAAGCAACATATCATAGTTACGTAATTAAATTTTATCTTGGTAAACAAATATGGAATCTATGGATATAAACTTTGCTGAAAGAAGTATAGGTACTATAATATACCTACCGTAGCAAATGGATGCACTAGAGCGGTATAATTCGCGAACCCTAAATAGACACCCTTGATATTATTTATTAAAGATGTATAGAATGAAACGGATATTTTGAGTTGTTTTAATGTCTTTATTGAGACATCACACAAAAAAATATAAGAGCCAACACATTGCGGCAACGGTAGCTACAGTAGAGGAAGTACAATCATTGCCAGCTGTCAACCTTACCAAAATACAAAGGTTGCCAGCCTTAATTACTAAAATTACTGTAAGCTGTATGTTCAATTTTACATTTTGAACAATAGAAATTTATTATATTGGAAGACGTTGAGAAGCAAATAATTGAAATAAAGAGAATTTATACCTATGTGTAATGTGGTGGGTGACATGACAGCCCTCTAGCTAGACCTCTACTGCTATCCTTATTAGACCTCTCTTTCCTATCAGACACAAAATAGGGATGCGAATAACCATATTGAATTTAATAGATAATTGTGGAAAATTTATTCCTACATACATATTGTCACGCCTTTAACCCCGAAGGGATAGGCATACTATGCGCCCACATTTCACCGTATCCATTTTTGTCCTACGTAACAGTGAGTGGTGAGCCCAATGCCGTGTTGAAATGAACAGGTGCATGTTGTGGCGACCTGCTGTTGAAAAGTTTTCAAGCCGCCCATGAGGCTTTTAACTGTGCTTAACGACTGCCATGTTACTGGCAACCGGGACCAACGGCTTAACATGCATAACGTGCGTGCGTGTTGTGGAAAATTGAACAATGGAATCAGAAGCGACGACTTCGGGAAACAGGACTAACATTGCAATAATGAACAAAACTCAACTCCAGAGCATTACGAGTAAACTCTCTCTCTCTTAACAGTGAGAGTGCAGATTCGTGATGGGAAACAATCATTATATCACCTGTTAAAAACTTAAAGCTCATTGTGTGAAGTGTCGTGATGGCTCCTATAATTTGTACCTATTAAGCCGTACGTGATCCAACTAAAAATGTAAATATATAAGTGTCTTGGCGAATAGCAACACGTGTACAAAACGAAACTCCAGCGCACGACATGTGCTGAATCAATAAATATTATTTCATGCGTTATTTCAAGACTTTCTAAAACACACGCTGTAAAGAAGATTGTTAGTATGAAGTAGATTATCTAAAACTGTTTCTTTTTTTAAATATTCGGTGTACATATCTGGCCAGTGTTTTTTTAGTAAAGAGTATTTTATTAACTGCGTTTTTAATAAACCATTTATTATTTGCCAATTCGCGTTTTCTGTGGTTGTACAGATACATAGATGTAGTACCTACTCTTGGCAGGATTATTTTCTAAAGCGGATTAGATCGAATACCCACACATGCATGTATGACGCGATTAATGAAACTACAGGAAGTGAAAGAAGTATGCATGGATCGCGATGACTAGCGATCTGTCATCTCTGACTACCCCGTCAGGGATACAGCGTGAAGATAGTTCATATTTTGGTTATAGGACGTCAATTTTCTCATCCTACGCTTATCAATCCTTGATTAACATCAGGTGGGATACATTAATTAAACAATTACAGGAAATATCTATCCTTTTTAAATAGATGAAAGTTACTTCAAGCCTTCTTCAAGCCCAAGACCAAGTGTTTACGTATGATGAAAATTAAGAAAATCCTGGTTTGTTTTGATTTTTTTTTAACTATCAATCAAGGTCGTACCTACGCTTAGATTGTAAAATGAACTTCCTGTCTGGGTTTTCCCGACCTTCTACAGTATGGAGTTTTTCAACTCTTATAGGTTTTTACAGGGTCGGCCGCTCGAGTACGGCACCATGGGTTTTGCAAACGTCCATAGGCTAAGGTGACGCTTGTTTGATACCTAAATAGTATAAAAAGAGTTTATTTTTTGAAGCGCTCGTGGTCCCTCGAACTCCGTGTTCCGTAAACGATCACTGCGTTAAGCAAATTTCGCTATGGCTGGTCATGGATGGGTGACCACTTTGTGTCATTTACATTTGCGTGCTTCGGAAGGCACATTAAGCCGTTAGTCCTGGTTGCCAGTAACATAGCAGTCGTTAAGTTGAAAAATTTCAACAGCAGGTACAGCAGGTGCTGTCTTTTTCAAATGGCAATGGGCTCATATTACGTGAGCCCATTGCCTGGTGATTACGTAGGACAGGAATACACCTAGTGAAAAGTGGGCATATAATATGCCTCCGCCACCCCTTTCAGGGATAAGGCGTGATAGATAAATAAATAATATTATTTTGTTATGACCTAGTTGATTGAATTACTCGGAAGTACAATATATTATATCCGCACAAGAGCATTGTTTTATCAAACACTGTATGGAATTCAATGACGTAGACATTATATAGCGCCTCATGGACGATGCCTTTTGTTGCCTTTGTTCTAAAGTTGCAGCTGTATGTGAATTATACCAGTACAAGTGAATAAAATGTTATCGAAGTTTATTTTATCATACTTAGAAAATAATGAAAAAAGAAGGAAGGCACGTTAAGCCGTTGGTCCCGGTTGCCAGTAACATGACAGTCGTTAGTCGTTAAGTAGAAGGCCTTATGGGCGGCTTGAAAAATTTCAACAGAAGGTACCCACAACCTGCGTCTGTCTATTTCAACACGGCAATGGGCTCACCACTTGTTACGTGGGACAGGAATACACACGGTGAAAAGTGGGCATATAATATGCCTCTGCCACCCCTTCGGGGATAAGGCGTGATAGATAAAATATTTTTATTTATTAATCTATCACGCCTTATGCCTGAAGGGGTGGTGGGAGACACTTTGCACCATGTTCAGTGTTCCTCAGTCCTAGTAGTCCTTTCCTTCAGAATTGGTACACAAAATTCACAGTATGCTGTTATTCACAGACAAGTCCTGTTACCCCGGAGGGAATTAAGACTCGAGCGTTTCTCAAAAGTATTAAATTACGCAAAAAAACTTGTACCGTACCCGCATACAAGAAATGAATAGAATTTGAGGGCTACTTCACAGTTTAGTATTAAAAGCGGCCACTTCTTTTCAAAACTACGAGTATTACAGAAGATATTCAATCCCGCAGAGAACCAATATATTGGCTTTTTTTTTTGGTGACTTTACGTACCTAATGCTTAAACACCGATTCGTCCATCAAATCTGGGTCACTCAGGTAATAGTTTGATACTTCAAATTTAGAGGAAAACAGATACTCTAATTAATGTATGGAAACTCCTTGAAAAATATAGTGATAAAAAATAATTAAAAATGAGGATTAAACAACTATTAACCTTATATTATAATAGGTTTTGAAAATATACAGCATTCTAAGAAACATTTTTAAATATTTTTGTTATATTCCTCGTGTTTCATTTATAATTAAATAATTCGCGCGAATGCACGAAATTTTCAAAATATTCAAAAATGAAATCTTAAAAAAAATTCAAAAATCATTTCTTAAAAAATACTCAATATTATATTGTTTGAAATTTTGTCCGAGACTACCAGGACTTTAATTGGTCGTGCTAATTAGTGTCTAGCACATAAGACCTTTTAGCCTTTTTGTTACCACCTCACTGAAAAGGCAACGGGTTCAAAATTTCATCCATATTTAACATCGAAATTAGACACATTTTATTAAATTTATTCGGCGCTACAATGGGTCTGACAAACGTTTTTTACTTTAAATGCCAAATAAATCTACAAAAAATTACGAGAGAAGCTGTTTTTAATTTTCAAAAAATTACTGAAATATTTACGATCAAAGTGCGTATAACGCGGGTGACTGCATACGTCACGTCACAACTATGCTCATTCAACAGTCGCGCTCTCGTTCGCACCCGAACGCCGCGCATCGCCTTGTCGCAGCCTGTACTACGTTGTGACGTCATAATGGAGCGCGCCAAATCTCGGAAATTTAAAAAAAGGGCTTTAACTTCTCGTCGTTATAACTTCGGAAATACTGCATGTATTAAAGTGAAATAAAAACTAATGTAATGTACATGAACTACGCTGCAATTTTAGCTGTATTTGATAGTAATATTTTGACCCTTTTGTGTTCTCCATTCCGTGCTTCGGAAGGCACGTTAAGCCGTTGGTCCCGGTTGCCAATACAATGGCAGTCGTTAAGTCAAGTTGAAGGCCGTATGGGGGCTAAAAAAAATTCAACAGCAGGTCGCCACAGCCTGCACTTGTCCATTTCAACACGGTAATGGGCTCACCACGTGTTACGTGGGACAAAAATGCATAGGGTAAAATGTGGGCGTTTAGTATGCCTCTGCCTACCCCTTCGAGGATAAAGGCGTGACAATATGTATGTATGTATGTATGTTGAAATTGTGTTATTTTAAGCTATTTTCTTTTATAGGCAACGGCGTTACTCTTTACTACTACTAGTTCGTTAAATGAAGGTTGTTCACATTTTGCCTGAAATACTAACAATCCTTAATTATTTTCCATTTCTAAGTCATCAGTAACACTATTCTTTGAAATGGTCTTTGAATCATAGCACATTTTAAAAATTCACATTCACATCACATCACATTTTTTGTTTTCGATTCGTTCCGATATAACTAAGATTTCTAAAACTGATATATTTCCTTTAGTGTGTAACTGTCAGTGTGCCTTGGCATGTATCTACAAAACATTGTAGGTACATTTTTTGTAGTTGGGACTGGACCCACCCGCTTTGCCATTACTGTGACTCCTGTTACCCAGGATCTACAGCAATGACCCAGTCCACAAAAGTTAAACCAAGTTCGATCTCGGTGACGTCCCAGGATAAGTTAGCATGTCTAGGAACCCGCAACAAAATTATTCAGAACATAATTTGAGGAAGTAGGAAAAATAATGTTACGCCTCTTCCCTCATTTGCAAAGCGTGAGACCTGGAAAGCAACTAGGTGTAAATCCTATAGAAAAGGGAAGCACTACATTGTAGGTGCATGATTATAATACTGCGTGTAAAAAGAAAATGTTTAAATCTCCTTTAGTGAGGAAAGCACGATGCGTACATAAACTTCTGTAAATAAACAGTTGTTTTAAAACAAACAAGTACTTACGATAGGCGATAAATGGAATGGGCCAAGGTCAGTCTGGTAGAATAAATATTTGTAAAATGAAGATTGTAACGTGTTGAGTTCTGTTAATTGAGGAAAAATTAATGTAACATGAAATTCTTATTTTTTATGTTCGAAATATAATTTTATAAACTGCCAAAAATGATGCCTTAAGCCAATATCTTAAGGGGTTTTAAATTAGCTTTTTTCACCGATAAAAGTTAAAAAAGGATCGAAAATTATACGATTCTACGTTCAGCTTTAATTGTCTCATCAATACTAATATTATAAAGCTGAAGAGTTTGTTTGTTTGGTTGAACACGCTAATCTCAGGAACTACTGGTCGCATTTGAAAACATTTTTTTGTGTTAGATAGCCCATTATCGAGGAAGGCTATAGGCTATATATCATTACGCTACTACACTGGGAAGCAGAGCAGTAGTCATAAATGTCGACAAATCGGGCAAATTTTTATGCATCATTGTAGAATTTATAAGCGACGGGATTAAATAAGTGCGACGAGAGGTTAAATATTCCACGGGTAAAGCTGTGGGATCATCTAGTTAGATATAAACCCTAAAACTTATACTGATACATAAACTGTTTCTGTATAAGGTTTAATCGTCATAACAATAGGTAAGACCACACCGCTCGCACACAAATGAGCTGCCATTTCCACGCTTCACCCACGATAAGTAGGCTTAGTCCCATCTGCCCCGGAGGCTAGTCCTCGTACAATCCGATAAGTCGAATCTAGGTACATCCAGACCTGTGCCTTACCTACCTACTATTAGACGCCTCAAATAGGATCTATCTTGTCCTTGGTACTTTGTATTTTAAACACTTTTTGATTTCGTAAGTTTATATCTAGCAATTGACTCTACCTTTGCAGTAGGTAATGCAGTACCTAACATAAATACGAGCGACTTTAAACTCAGCGTGAGTGGGTTCCATTTTGTTTTTTTAAGATTCGAATATTTCGAATCTTAAACACGTGTAAATTAAAAAAATAACATTTGAAGCTGAGCTCGCAGGTGGCTTAAATCAACAAAAACTGTTTGCTGAAGTCATTGAGGGAATATTTTTAGAGAGTGGATATTTCAAAAGCGTTTGAAAAGTCAAAAAAATACGTGAGAGAGGACGTTTTAGTTGACGCGTTTCTCCTTTAAGTGCTAAAGTAGACAATGTTCCAGAAACAATCGTAAACGCTGATTATGAAATATTTAACCTTGCACATTATCTTTTAAAAAAAGAACATTTCTCGCCCAGTAAATGGTAAGCCATAGTGGACTTCGCGAAATTGAATTTCTCCGAAAAACGTGAACTTCAGCACTGCTATTATAAGTGCACCAAGTAGGTACACGTCCCATTAAAAAAAATTACAAGCTTTTATAGCTAGGCAAAGACAAGACGATCGTTCAATTGATCGAGGTATGTCTATGTACATTGGATAACATAACAATCATAATAAATCGTTTCACAACAATAACTCATAATGAATCAAAAAATGCTATCAAAAATTAATTAGATACTCATCATCTTCTAGCATGCCACGTTTCAATAAAATCTTCAACTGGTTTTACATTAGACTCGGTTGGTGGTAATGGGGGCAACATGGTAAAAAAAAAAACCGCACACTCACTGGCAGTCACTGGTCTAGCAAGTGTAAAATTCTTAATAGAATTTGTGGATCTGCCAAACATATTATGAAATTTACACGGAAATCGGACATTTTAAGACTTGTAGTGTATGCCAGTATGCCTTGCACCTAGGTTTTAGTTATTTAAGAAAGCAATACATATCGAATCTCTCTCACAACTTAGCAGTGCCGGCTGCATCGAAAATCTCCATTTAAAAACAGACAGCTGTGTGCCTTTTTTAGTAAGTTGACAGACAGCGAGTGTCAACGAGTATCAACAGCTGGACCGTCTATATCTAGGTATTTTCTTTTCTATCAATGAGCTGAGCTTATTGATGGATAGGTTAGGTTACTTACCTACTTCTTTTTTAAATTGCTTTTATAAATATATTTAGACGCTTTGCAGTTGCTCATGTAGTACTATGCCGTATGCGTAAGTAGGTAAACCATTCTACTTATGTATCTATTTAATTTAGATCACATCTTGACAGTATATTTAATGTCAGTATGGAAACTATATATTTAATGTCAGTATGGAAAATATAGCGTGTACAGCGCGAATAGCAACCTATAAACCATCGAAAGGAATACATTCGGTGTCAAATACAAACCGGTCTGTTCTTTTTCAGTAAGCCGTTGTCATTGTAGAACTGTGGAGAGAAACCGGCTCAACAGGGAGCGAGTCAACAGGTAGAGTATAAGGGCACTGACCTACAGTTGGCGATGCATGTAGCATGAATGGTATCGATGGCGTTGGCGTTCAGCTGATTGACACCCCTAATGAATGTTCGATCCACTTTTTTAAAACGGGTGTCTTGTTCGATTTTTTATTTCTACGTCAATAGACTAGGAATAATAGCGAGACTATCTGTGCCCGTCATAAAGGTGTAAAATAAAAATTACGTATTTACAAAGCTGCTACAACATTGTAAAAAATTATAACAAGGTAATTAATTAGGAAATTAAAGTGTAAACGTCATGTAAACAAGTCAAATAACGGCACTGTTTTATCTACTTCTACACTTCTACTAACCAAAGTGAAAGACATTATTATATTTGGTGTAATGCAAAAAAAAAATCTCGTTGCAAAGATAAATAACTGTAGTTTAGAGTAACAAGTAGGTAGGTAATTCATGCCGCTCACCTTCTCGCAAACTGCAGGCGAAACGTGTCGTTTCGAGCCAGTTGCACGCGCCTGTGTCCTTTTGAACTTAACAAAGGTCTACTTTCACCAACGCCAGCTTCAAAGATTCAACTATACCAATTGGGTACGTCTCTCTCAGCGAATAACAAACTTTGCTTACGCGCTTTTTATTGAACAAAACAGTAAAGTACAATTGAAACGGTAAATTGCAATCGCATTTGGAAACCGTAGATGCACTTCACAAACACATGTCAAGATTGACCACTTTTATTTCACCGCACTGCTTATTCTGGGGAATAAGGTTTTGTGTCAAGGGCCTCAAAAAAAAAGTTTCAAACTTTCGACGTTATTAGCTGACCGAACGTATTCCACACGTTCATCATAGGGCGATACCGCCGCGCGAATGGCAACCGGTCGGTTCGGTTCGAGTTGCGTTCAACAAAGTGGTGCGATAATAGTATGAGCGCTAGTAGATATTTTTTGGTTAGGTATTTTTTTATTTTAAGTTGAAATTTTTGGGAAAATCAGTGCTGTAAACTGTCTAGGATGATCTTCTTATAAATTTAACTAGAACGATCTTATATACTTCATAAGTGCGTGTGAGACTGCCACTTTTTTCTGTGAAATGTGTCTATTTGCTGTTTGTAACTCTTCTAATTAATAAATCTGACAATTGAAACAGTTTAATTTACAAAATATTACCTTTATAAAGTTACTAAACAATTATGTTGGGCGAGTAGTAGTAGCAAGTATACAGGAGTCCCTTTCATGTAAATGTTTAGTACACTAGTATTAGCCTTATTGGCAAGTTTTGTCTTTGATTAACCTTTTAAATTCATTTATTGGTAAATTCCTAATCTCACAGATAAGCTTGTTATAATATAATAGCCGGTACTGGAAGTGGCTAATTTTATGTAGTCAACTATGATGTACTTTAAGGTTGTTTTTATGACTTTTTTTATCATAATTTATTCATCCTCTCGAACTCAAATTGGTACCTAACAGCCGCACTCAGAGTCGTTCATTGCATTAGTGTAAATTGTCATTTAACTAATTATGATTAAAATAAATAATTGGCCGTTGCTCCTAGAGACGAAAATTAATGGTTCATTAGTTAATGCCTACTGAAGTCAACATGCCCTATGTTGACTTGAGTAGGCATTGACTTGAGGTGCACCGTATCGAAACATATGTCGGTAAAGTGCAATATCGCTACATACCTAAGGACATTTAAATAGTTTTATAAAATATAGTAGTTTTTATAGGGTAAAGTTATTATTTTCCTTCAAAATAAAAAAAGTTTAATGTTTTACTATTATTTTTGAGGAAAATTACTATCAACTACGGAATATTTCCTGAATGCATGACTATAGATATGGATGGATCACTATACATATCGTTCTTTGATTATCTCCGCATAAAACATAGGTGACATAATAGCGCTAACACACGTTCGGATTTGGTCTGCCGGACCTCGACAGATCAAATCCGCCGAGTCCGCCAACCAAATGTCATTATGATCTGTCATAATGAAAAAGAGTCTTTTTGGAGAAAAAATAAATTATATCTGCGAAAATTTACGAAAAATTTGATAGAACGGCAACATTCATAATATCCGATGCGGATCGAGGCGAATTCAATTTATAATAATTATATCCGCTCGACTGCTGAACACACGGGAAGATTTAAGTAAGGGTTCAGCGGCCATTAAAGTTAATTGACATTAAATGACAATAATGACTCATTAACTGTCTCTGAGAGTGAATTTTTATTAATCTTTACTTAAAACTCCTTAATAAATCATTAAATCGACTCTGAGTGCGGCAGTTAAAGTGCGAAAGGACATGTGAGTGAGTGAACGATTCCACGAACTTTACGAGTACAGTATGCTAAACATACAGTCTTCCACGCGGAAACAGTGTGAAACACCCAAGCCTATCGAATTAATATAATGATCTTAAAGATATAAAACTTCGTTACCTATTATAAGCTTCTCTTCCATCTTCTAGCAAGTATTAACTACAAATATCTACCAGCTCCCTGACTATAAGAACAAAAACGACTCTAGCTGAGAGAAGCCAGACCGTGAGTTGAGATGGAGCAATCACCTACATAAAGGGGACGAAAGAGACAGACGCAATTACCGTTTATAAAGTAGGGAGTTTTTACAATTTTGGGGAAGTTTAAAATAAAACACTACATGAATAAAACATTTTATTAAACAATATTGATACATGCGTTTTTATTTTTCACACATTCAGATTCTACGAAGATAATCAAGAAACAACTTTATGATTAATAAAATTATTTTAATTTAATATCTCAGTCTTGAATTTTTATTTGCAGTTATAAAACAGATTAAAATATTTGTAGTAAAAATTTATTTACCTTTTTTTTTGATTTATTTTTATTCAATTTTAATCTATACTAATATTATAAAGAAGTTTGTTTGTTTGTCTGGTTGAACGCGCTAATCTCAGGAACTACTGGTTGGATTGGAAAAATTCTTTTTGTATTGGTTAGAATAGGGCTATAGGCTATATATCATCACGCTACAACCCTCGAGTGCGGAGCAGTAATCATAAATGTCGTCAAATCAGGCAAATTTTTATGCATTATTGTAAAGTTTATAAGCGACGGGATTCAATAGATGCTACGGGAGATCGAAGAAAGTTACGGGCGAATCCGTGTAGGGACCAAGTCCTACTAATATTATAAACGTGAAAGTTTGTAAGAATGGATGTTTGTTACTCTTACACGCAAAATCTACAAAATAGATTTTGATGAAACTTTACAATAATATAGCTTACATATCAGAATAACACATAGGCTACTTTTTATTCCGGGTACAAGTTCCTATGGGAAACAGGAACGGGAAATCTTTACCACGCGTGCGGAGCCGCGGGCGTCAACTAGTTTACAATAATGCAGATATATGATGCCACATAAACCGAGATTTTCCGTGCATCATTGTTCATCAACAGATATTACCTATAATTAACAGTAATAATAGTAAAGTGGTAAATGAAATATAACATTAGATGCTAAGGTACCTATAGGAGCCTAGAGGACGGCCACTCCGCCTAACCGCGTCTCTGTATAATTATTAATTTCATGATTCATAGATGAAACAGGTAAATTTTCTAATGTCAAAATAACACATCTAAATACTTAATTTAAATAAAAAATATTACAGACTATATTTTCAGAGACTAAATACAAAATAATTACAATAATAAATAGGTATTTAGATATTAATTAGAATATAAAGTTTCTATGTTTATTTTGTGATTTTTTTCAAACAATAATTGCTACTTATTACAACAATGAATATTTAATTTCCAAAATAATAAAACAAAAAGAAATAAAATATTGTGGGACACTTTTCACACAGCGCCATCTAGCCCAAAGTAAGCTAATATTATCTTGTGTTATGGGATCTAGATAACTGATAAACATACTTATATATTTCTAAAAACATACATATTATATATAGGAAACACCCAAACTCCGAAACACATTTGTGGATCACACAAATATTTGTTACGAACCGGGAATCGAACCCGGGACCTCTTGCGTAGCAGTCGGATACACTCCCACTGCACCACAGAGGCAGTCAAATTATTTAAAAAATACGCATATTTGAAGTCATTATAGTTGGCTTGATAAATGTCAACAGCAGGTCACCGGTCACAACTTGCGCCTATCGATTTCAATACGGCAATGGGCTTACCACCTGTTATGTGTGACAAAATGCTAATGCCTCTAAAACTGCTTCAGGGATAACGGCGTGATGAAATAATTTACATAAAAAATAAAATAAATAAATATCCATCAGCCTTATCCCGAAGGGGTAGCAGAGGCATATTATATGCCCACTTTTCACCGAGTGGATTCCTGTCCCACGTAATAGGTGGTAAGCCCATTACCGTGTTGAAATAGACAAACGCAAGTTTTGGCTACCTGCTGTTGAAACTTTTAAGCCGCCCATAAGGCCTTCAACCAGGCTTAACGACTGCCATTTTACTGGCAACCGGGACCAATGGCTTAACGTGCCTTCCGAAGCACGGAAACGCTCGCAAATGTAAATGCCACAAAGTGGTCACCCATCCTAGGGCCACCCATAGTGAAAGTTGCGTAACTCAGTGATCGTTTACAGAACACTGAGACTGCTAGGCCACAAGTGCTCATATACATAAATTATACATACATAAAAACATCAAAAATAAAATTATCTATCTCTGATTCTGATAAAATGTATACTGTAGGTATATTACATAGCACACCTAGGTAAGGTACTACATTTATTATTACAGTAGGTACCATCTTTCAATTAGATCTCAAAAACAAATCATCAACATAAGTTCACTACCAGCAGATCATATGTACAGTCAGCATCAATAATAATTAGACTACCAGATGTTGCAAAATTACATACATACATATTATCACGCCTGTTTCCCATCGGGGTAGGCAGAGACTATGGTTTTTCACTTGCTACGATCTTGACATACTACTTTCGCTTTCCAAAAGGTCTTTGATTTGGTTGACATACATACGCCGAGGTCGACCCCTACCAGTATGCCCATTCACTCTCACCACATAAATCTGCTTCGTCAGTAAATTTTCCTAAAATATTAATTAATTAATTATCAAAATTAACCTAACAAATAAAAAAAATAACGCTAATTCAATACATAGCAAAATCAATTTATTAATACTTTTATTTATAAAACCACCTGTTGGAAAATGATCACTGTGGCCCACGAATGTTTGCAACACCAGAGGTGCAGTACTTGCACTGCCTAGCCAGTAAAAACTTTCGGAAACCACTTTTGAAGAACCCTATACCATAGAAAACTTTGGAAAAACCCAAGCTAGGTGTTCGTTGTACAATCCAATACTGTCATTAACACTTTGTGTCGTTCTGCTATGATTTTTATCCAAATAAGATAGGGGTTGTATATAGTTGCATCTAAATTATTGATGCTGACTGTACTGTTGTAGTAGAGTTTGTTGTATTTGTGCAGTACTAAAGTATAAAATCATTTATTCAATGTTCATTATAAAAATGAAGAGCTGGTGAACACAATTAAATTTACGCTTCTGGTAAAAATACTTCTTTTTATCCAGGTGTTTTTGACCTACTGAATATTCCTACCTATTAATTAAGTAGTAAATTTATTATATAGTATAAAATCAATCTTAGCTTAATATTATTTTTAGGTCTAATACAATATTTCTCAACCATCATTCTTTTAACTTAAATTCTATTGGAACACTTAAATCTGGAGTTACCAGTAACGGATTAGATTGTGAATATTTTTTTGCATCATATGCTTGTCTCTGTGCTAAAAGATTAGGTGCTGCTTTCTTTAAAAATGCTGTTCGGAATGCTAAAACTAATGTATTAATAAAGCTAACTATAACATATATTCCACCTATTATAGAAAATAGCCTTAAAGTAAATTTAACTAAATTTTCTTTTTCTTGGTATACTTTAATCTTCAATGCAGCCATATCATACTTGAAAAATACTCCTGGAACTCCATGGGAACCTTTCATATGACTGATAGGTCTTTCTAGTTCTTTAACAGAGTACTGAAAAGTTTTGATAGTTTCAAATGTAGTATCAACATCTGTAGGTACAACTTCAATGAAATATTGATAGAGCATATTTTCCTCAGTTGTGATCTTTTGGTCCCCTTCTAAAGGGTATATTATACCATTGGCTGGACTGCCAAAGCTGAGGCGGTTTATTCTATGACTAAAATTCTGCGGTGTGTCATCAAACAACATATTCAAATGTATATGACCTCTAGGCAAATGTAAACTTTTTCCTGCTGTTACATGAAAGTTGCCAGCTACTTTGTTAAGTGTCAGAACTCCATGGAGTCTACATGCATCAGGGCGACGATTTGGTTTTGTTTTTCTCTGTGGTATTGTTGCGCGCACTGATCCATGACCTTTTTTCCACAATAATTGCCATAAAGAGTGATACTCTTCACTGAGGTATGAATTTATGTATTTTAAAGCTTCAAAGGCATCTTGTTGTTCCTTTGTGAGCTCAAACCAGGTGTCTTCCTCTTGTAACTCACCGAAACCGAATACACTTTGAGATGTGGAATCAAGTATATCAGCACCAATGTTTGAGCATGGCATTGCTACAGTCATATCAATGTTAATACGAAGTTTCTCATCCATATCAATATCTGGCATAAATTTAAACACTAAATTACTATCTAAATAATAGGAAACTTCACTGTATACAAGCCACATAATAATGAAGAAAGTAATAATTGAAAATGTACCGCCTACCGGTGTACTGTCCACGTATTCTTCTGGTACCTTAGGAAAGGCATCGAGTTCTTTTACCTTGTCGAGAACTTTCTTTTTACCCCTATATCTTAACATTTTAGTTAAAAAATTAATTGGTTTGTTAAATAATAATAATATTTCTATACACACACGGTTGACGTGTTTTTGACTTCTGTAAACCGTTTGAAAATAGCTATTTACATGACAGTTCCTGCAGTCTGCACTTGTACGTTTAAAGAACACCATTTACAACAATGTATTAGAATAGTAATACAAAATGGTTAATTTTTTTTAGATGTTGGTGATGTAAGTTAGAGAGAGAAATTAATTAATAAGTAAGAATATCAATTTAAAAAAAAAATGAGATTGTGATTACTTGATTTTTTTTCCAATTCTTGTTTCGGAACGTACTGTAATTTGTCAGTTTTGTTGCACGTCAAATTATTGTCAACTAATCTGTCATTGTTCTTGTTGCTCTATTGCTGAGTTTAGCCACTGCCCTGTGTAATACGGAATTTTCTATTTTTATCCGCACCAAGAGACAATATTAATATTTATGCAGTCCGACGAAGAAGACACTTCATTGCATTCATGCTTCGATTCGTTAAAAAACGCCGTCATGGGCTGTTGCTATAGTATTTGTCAGAAAGACAACGAAACGCAGGTAAAATTTACTTTTATATTGTTAATAAATGACTCCAAATTACGTGTCAGCTTGATATAAATCATAATATTAGTCGTGAACATTATCTGCGTAAAAGAAGTATTAATTTTACGATAATCTTCCTGCCTCTTATACTTCGTTTGACACTGACAAAGAACTTTACTGACTACTTGTTGGTTGTTATTTTATAAAATTATTTCCTAGTTGATTGACTTGTTATCGAGTTAATTTTGTAAACAATAGGGAATTGGAAATGAATATATTGGTGTAAATAATACTATTTTTATTTACTTATTGTATGGTAGGAACACATATTGTTCTTATCTACTACAGACAACAAAGTTGATTAATTTCCTGTTATATAAATGTTTGATATTCTATTATTCCACTATGAGTAATTCATTGTTATTTGTTAAAAACTTTCACTCGTGACTAATGTTATATTTACAATTTAATTGTAAATTTATATCTTTAGGTACAATTTTAGATTATTCTTATAATTTTGCAGATTAATATAAAAGTTAGAATGTTTTACCTATTTTTTGTATTTTCGAATTAATTTTATTTATTACTATTATTATTACATACTAAAGTGTAACATGAACGGCTACATCCACCTATTCCCTACTGAATAACCCACCCCTGACCATACCCGATGCAAAGGTGCCTAATTCACTCGCGGTATTGCCCCGTTGGATAGCTATGTCTATCAATTGTTCCAGGTACGACCAGCGTGGGATTCATGAGTCTTATCCTTTAACCTACGACCAATCTCAGAGACAAAAGCCTTAGTCTATGTTTTATTTTTTAAAAGCCAAATTCCAATAAATAACATACATGGGATGAAGAGTAGAAGCGTGCACGTCGCCATCCTTGCCAGCTACGGCTGCAATTCTACTCCGACACGAGTGCCACCAGGACGAATAATGCTAGGGCGTGCCCCCGAGGCGACGCGCACCAGTTCGTCACCGCTGGTGCGAAAAGTGTGTGCCAGAGCGGCGTAGGGGACCGCCACCCTACACGCGCGGCCCGACACGGCGGGAAGTGGAGGATGGAGTGCAGGGTAGCTGCGTGGAATGTTAGGGGAGGAATGACAGATAAGATGATTGAGTTGATGGATGTTATGAATGAGAGAAAGTTAGATGCAGTGTGCTTGACAGAGACCAAGCGCAAGGGCAGCGAAGTCTTGGAGCTCCCGGGTGGGATACTCGCGCTTTGGTCTAGAGTACCAGAGAGCGAGCATGGCAGTCGAGGGGGTTGGAATTTTGCTGTCCTCGCGATTGGCCTCTGGTATGTATGAGTACAAACTGGGAGGTTCTAGAATCCTCTGGATCCGTGTAAAACTTGGTTTGACGAAGATTTTTCTGGTAGCTGCTTACGCGCCAGTATCTTCGTCGAACGCGAGTGAGCTAGAGGACTTCTGGGAGAGTATGAGAGAAGCTCTAAATGTGATAGAAGGAAATGAAAGACTTATAGTATGTGGAGACTTGAATGGATGTGTGGGTACCGCTCGCGATGGTTTTGAGTCGGTACTCGGGAAGTACGGGGATAAAAGGGTGAACGACGCAGGCAAACTAATACTGGGATTTTGTAAGGAAAAGGATTTGTTTGTGGCGAACACAATGTTCAACCACAAACAAATTCATATGTATACGAGGAGATGTAAGTCAAAGAGAAGCATGATAGATCTATTCCTAATGGATAGTCGGCTCCGTAAACAGGTGATGGACACAAGGGTTTATCGAGGCGCTGAGCTGGGATCAGACCACTACCTAGTCATAACTAAGATTAGGGGTCTTTTCGCGGGTTGGCGTCATCGTACCGAGTGTCCTGAACCTGAGCCGACTTATAGCATCAAAAGCTGGAAGCTGCAGGATGCATCCATTAGGGATAAATATAATGAAAGAGTAGCCGAAAAGCTTGGCGACGTCAATGTTAGTAGTGAGAATGTGGAAAGTGTATGGCAGAACCTTAGGGATAGTATGATAAATGCCGCTGTGGACGTGTGTGGAGAAACGAAAAGAGGCAGTAGTAATAAGCGTGATGCATGGTGGAATGAGAAAGTGAAAGAAGCAGTTCGAATGAAGAAGAAAGCATGGCTAGACTACTTAGCCTCGCGGAATGATTTTAATATGAAAGAGAGATACAAGCTGCAGAAAGTTAACACAAAGGCACAGAAGAAGCTCTTGAAAGGTGCAGAATGAAAGCGGATGAAAGGATGTCGTCCAATTTCCGGGATAATGCCAAGCTCTTCTGGAAAGAGGTAGGCAAGACCCGGAGTTGTTCGGCAATCTGCAGGATGAATAAAGTGCTTAGTGTTAACAATGACGTCCTAACAGACCAAACTAACGTCCTGCAGAGATGGAGTGAATATTATGGAAAGATGTATGCAAGAAAAGACAGAGATGCCACATCGGGAAGTGGAGCTCACGTCGATGCTCCGGATCCCGATGTCATTGAAGTCATTAGTATGAAACAAATAGAACAAGCGATAAGAAGTATGAAATGTGGTAAGGCTGCGGGAAAAGACAGAGTTACTGCTGAGATGATTAAGTACTGGGACACACTATGTTTGTTATGCAACTTGTGCTGGCGGACGGGTGAGGTCCCAGATGACTGGCGAGTAGCAGTTGTAGTACCTATTTACAAAGGCAAAAGGCTCGCACCTAAACTGCTCCAGCTACAGGGCGATCAGCTTAGCTAGTAAGGTGTATGCAAAGGTTATAACTGCACGAATGCAAGAAAAGTCTGAAAGGTATTTAGGGGAGGCTCAATGCGGATTCCGACGTGGAAGAGGTTGCATGGATCAAGTGTTTTCTCTCCGCATGATCGCGGAAAAGTATCTGGCTGTTAGCCAGAAGGTTTTCTGCGCTTTTGTGGATCTAGAGAAAGCATATGATAACGTTGTGAGAGAAACGCTGTGGGACTTGCTGCCCGGATATGGTGTGGACGGCTCGCTACTGCGGGCAATACAGTCGCTTTATAGGGACTGTAAGGCTTGCGTGCGAGTAGGGGGGATGTGTCACCTCTTTTTGATGTCTGTACAGGCGTCAAACAGGGATGTGTCATGTCCGCCTGGCTGTTCATAGTGTATCTGGACAGTTGCCTGCAGAAGTTGAAAGATTATAATATGGGTGTGAATTTGGGTGACTTTACAGTAAACTGTCTGCTGTACGCTGATGATGCGGTGCTCATGGCCTCATCAGAAGCCGAACTTCAGGCATTAGTCACTAATATGAAAGAGGAGTGTGAAAGTAAGGGTCTTCGCTTGAATGCAAGTAAAACTAAGGTTCTAGTATTTGAAAGAGGTGACGTAAGAACTAAATGTGAGATTAGGGTAAACGTCTAGAGCAAGTAAATGAAATTGTGTATTTAGGGAGTATGTTTAGCGCGGATGGAAGATGTGATTTGGATGTAGAACGGCGAGTAGCTGCCGGAAACAAAGTTAACGGTGCTTTGTCCCAGTTAGTAAAGCGACAAAGCATCGTAAAAGAAGCACGAATGGACTTACGTATGAAGACCACGTGAGCAGATTGCTCAAAAACGGAAAGGTCAAAAGTACTCGGATACCCAGACGTGCGTGTATGAAGCGATTGATGAATCTCGAAGAAGCGAAAGAAGTATGCATGGATCGCGAAGCATGGCGATCTGTCCTCTCTGACTACCCCGTCAGGGATACAGCGTGAAGATAGTTAGTTAGTTAGTTATAACATACAAAATATATTTTTTAATATTACACATAACAATGCTCATTTAAAATACTAAAATTTAAATATTATTATGCTCAGGTGGTCAGCAATCAGGATACTTGGCATGCTTTAGCTAAACCTTATTAATTTTCTGGGTTTACTTTAATTAATTAAATATTTATGAATTGATAGCTTGTCAAGTTTACATGACTTTCATTTTTATTATTAGGCACCTGATGTTTATTCTAGTTCTATAGGTAGCCCTAGTATTACTGTGGAAATTGCTCATCTATTGTGATCGCTACTTAGTTCTCAGGGCACGCATTCCGAAACCGGTGGTCACTTTAAATATTTTAAATAGTGTATGACTTTTTGTAAGTGCCGTTAAAATGGTCTATGCAAAGTAAAGTTATTTTATTTTACAAATCATTGCAAACTCAAGGGGCAGTAGAGAATTACAATAAGTCTTTAACCTCAATACTCCTCTAAAACGCGACGATGTCTTACTATTGGGTGACATAATTTTAATTTATTAATGTTTTGTATGACTGAAATATATGTTACTTATCATTCACACCTTTATCCCCGAAGAGCTGGCAGAGGCATATAGCTGAGCCTATACACTATATATAACATTTTATTATAAAGATTTTTGTCTGGTGAGCCAATTGACATTTGGTAAGGGACAGGCGCAGGTTGTAGCCACCTGCTGAAAATTTTTAGCAACGTAACAGGGACCAGCAGGCTTAACATGCCTCCTTGAAACGCTTGTAGATAGAGATGGAGAGAAATGCCAAAAACCGGTTATAGCCCTACCGAGGATAAGCCATAGCGAAAAATTGCTTAATGCAGTGATAGTTTACTACCTTTAGTTTAGTTTAGACTTAGCGAGACTACAAGCGCTACACTATGATAGTCTTATTAAATAATAAATAAATATCCATCACGCCTTATCCCCGAAGGGGTGGCAGAGGCATATTATATGCCCACTTTTCACCGTGTGGATTCCTGTCCCACGCAATAGGTGGTGAGCCCATTGCCGTGTTGAAATAGACAGACGCAGGTTGTGGCTACCTGCTGTTGAAATTTTCAAGCCGCCCATAAGGCCTTCAACCAGGCTTAACGACTGCCATTTTACTGGCAACCGGGCCCAACGGCTTAACGTGCCTTCCGAAGCACGGAAACGCTCGCAAATGTCAATACCACAAAGTGGTCACCCATCCGAGGACCAGCCATAGTGAAAGTTGCGTAACTCAGTGATCGTTTACAGAACACTGAGACCGCGGGGCCACGAGCGCTTCTACTACTACTACGTTTTACTAAATATATATATATATATATATATATATATATATATATATATCGTGGGACACTTCTTACATCAGCGCCATCTAGCCTAAACTAAGCTATAAGCTTGTACTACGGGATATATATATTTTTTATACATACATCTCATACAGAGGAAACAATTTATGGATCACACAAATGATTTAGCACATCTGATCATAATTATTGAATGCTGTGATTGTATTGATGAATCACAGTGTATTGTTTTATACAGAAGTACCTAGCTGTGATACAGACATCCCACACGTGTTTTACAACATATTTATGTTCCGATAGATAATAATGTTTACTTGGCGAATTATTATACATTTATCTTTTGGTGATAGTTTGGCCTGTATTTGAATAAATAGACACAAATTCCTCTCTCTTCTGACCGGTATGGTGATTGCACCATCTTCAAGGATCGAAATAGTAAAAGAACTAAGATAGTTTTCGTCGGTTATCGTTAATTATGATACTAATTATAAGCTACTTATTGTATATCAAAGTTTTAATGTCCCGCAATTTTTATTTAGTTATCACGCAATTCGTAACTGATTTCTAATTTCGCAATGTATCAAATGCATCACACAATATCTAATTAATTACTCAATGTATAAATTTATTTGATGATGTATTTCAAAGTTACTAAAATGTCTACAATACTATAACATCATAAGATCAATTGTTGCTTGCATATAACACATTACTTATTATTAGTTTGCTAATCTCCACACAAGTTGGACTGATATTGCCAGGACATATAGCTGCTAACTAACACTACTTTTCTTATATTTGGTTTCAACTAACGCGCTACGTACACATACTTTTGTATCTACGTGCATCAGTCACCTCGGGACCACAACAGGACACGTAACCAGGTTTTTTAATATAGCGCCGCGCGAAATCCCGTACGATAAATAAGTACCTACTTTCTTATGTCTCGACCCAACCTTTAATATTCCCTTTACAATTGTGTTGCCAAGTCTGATTCCACATATATTTAATTTTTTTTTGTCGGATGGAAGTTAAATAGACCTCAAATAATTTGATGTCAAGGCATGATAGAGAACACCACAGTTTCTTATTTTACATAACTTTTTGCTGTGACTTGGTTTCAGGAGAGCACAGTTAACGAAAGGACACGCCTCCTGGAAGTCACGGAGCAGGAACAGGACACGCCGGTGCCGGCGGCATCGGCGTCCACTCCGCCGAAGAAACCTGACGAGCAGAGTGCACTCAATAGGATACTCCATGAGACTGCCACGTGAGTTCTACTTTGGTGACAGTATGATCGACAAATATATTTCGTTCAAATAATCTAAAGCCTCAATTAATAATAAATATTGTGGAACTTTTTACACAACGCCGTATAGCCCAAAGTAAGGTAATATTAGGGTAATATATCAAAATCAACCTAGATAATTGATAATAATACTTATGAAATTCTAAATATATACATATTTTACATAGGAAACACCCAATATCCGAAACAAACATTTAATTAGTAAAAGAAGCACAACTCGCGATTCATAACGCAGTGGTAAAATGGGTATGCGAGAAGATGAATGAAAGTAAGTTGAAAGCTGTGGAGATGCGAATTTTTCAAAAATTTGTGCGTCATAACCTTGGCCGACCCAATACAAAACGAAGTGATACGCAATATGGCAGGTTTGAAAGAAAGCGTCAGCGTTAAGCTGGAAAAGGGCGTGCTCCGTTGGTTTGGATACGTCCAACGAATGAGTGAGGAAGAATTGACGAAGAATATATATTTTGCTAAGGTAGGTAGAGGGTAGAAGGAGTCAGCGTAGGCCAAGACTTACTTACCTATAATGAAGACCACGTGAGCAGATTGCTCAAAAACGGAAAAGTCAACTGTATTTAGAAACAGAGACGTGCATGTATGAAGCTATCAATGAATCTGCAGGAAGCGAAAGAAGTATGCATGGATCGCGAAGCCTAGCCATCTGTCCTCTGTGACTACCCTGTCAGGGATACAGCTTGGAGATAGTATTTAGTGTTTTATAAATATTAGATTTACCCACTACCCGGGGATCGACCCAGGACCTCAGTGCGGCTGTCACAAACATTGCCAGATGTCTCCGAGGCAGTCATTTACACACTTATTACTATTAAAGACCATTTGTGATGCATTATACAGTCAATGGTCATCGCAGGGTCCACTGGTTGTGTGGTCGATATGGCAAAGAAACTTTTCACATCTGTGATATCCATAGCGCTCGTGGCCCTGCGGACTCAGTGTTCTGTAAACGATCACTGAGTTACGCAACTTTCACTATGACTGGTCCTCAGATGGGTGACCACTTTGTGACATTTACATTTGCGAGCGTTTCCGCGCTTCGGAAGGCACGTTAAGCCGTTGGTCCCGGTTGCCAGTAACATGGCAGTCGTTAAGTCAAGTTGAAGGCCTAATGGGCGGCTTGAAAAATTTCAACAGCAGGTCTACAACAATCTGCGTCTGTCTATTTCAACACGGCAATGGGCTCACCACCTGTTAAGTGGGACAAAAGTGCATGCGGTGAATGTGGGCGGGTGGGATAAAGGCGTCATAATATGTATGTATAGTCATCACAGGATCCACTGGTTGTGTGGTCGATAATGGCAAAGAAGCATTCCACATCTGTGATATCCATATTCCAGCAACGTGATAGACGTTGGCGCGCTCGGCCCGTACGCGCTAGAAGCTGGTGCGTACAGTGAACGGGTGCGTGTGTACAGCGCTCGAGTGGCCGGTTTGAGTGGAGCGGGCGGGCCGGCCCCGCGTCTCCTGACTGACCTTCCGCCTCAGGAGAGGACTGCGGCTCTCAATCACTCACCTTTATCGATAGCTGACAAAGACCTTGTGAGTACCACTCGATACTATTATTATTATTCTGCTAGTTGACGCCCGCGTAGAGTAGTTTTCCCGTTCCCGTTTCCCACAGAAACTTGTTCCCGGGATAAAAAGTAGCCTATGTGTTATTTTGATGTATAAGCTATATTTTTGTAAAGTTTCATTAAAATCTATTTAGTAGTTTTTACGTGAAAGAGTAACAAACATCCACACAAACTTTCACATTTATAATATTATTATTAAGATTGAATAATGAGTGAGAAAAGATTGACGAAAATATATATTGCGCGAAAGTAGAGGGCAGGAGTCAGGGTAGGCCGAGACTTACATATAAATACCACGTGAGCAGATTGCTCAAAAAAGGAAAGTCCATAATACTCGGATACCCAGACGAGCATGTATGAAGCGATTAATGAATCTACAGGAAGCGAAAAAAGTATGCATGGATTGCGATGACTGGCGGTCTGTGCTCTCTGACTACCCCGTAAAGGATACAGCGTGAAGATAGATAGATAGATAGATAGTTAATAAAGCCTTTCGCATTAATATGGTAAACAAGTTGCAAGGGTGCTATTACCCATGTGGTAGTATCCAGAATTCCTGGATTGACGAGTTGTAGAATTACTTGTGTCAACAGATTTATTACTAGAAGTGCTGTATACTGTGCAAAGTACAGAGGCAACCATAGTGTACCGGACATACTTCGCTATTTGTAGGTATGACTGCCTCTGTGGCGCGGTGGGAGTGTATCCGACTGCTACGCAAGAGATCGTAGGTTCTTTTCCCACCCAGGATAAAACTTTGTGTGATGAGCACGATGGTTTATTCTGTGTCTGGGTGTTATTTATCTACAATATATATGTATTTAGAAATATATAAGTATGTTTATCAGTTATCTGGTTACCATAGTACAAGATCTGCTTAGTTTGGAATCAGATGGCGTTGTGTGAGTTGTCCCAATGATATTTATTTTATTTATTTATTTATTGTTTATTAGTTGTCACATAAAAAGTGGCGTCTATCGCCGGGATGGACGTGATCTGATACAGATCATGTGAAATTAAGGTTCTGTTAAGGTGCTGTTTGGTAATCACCTGAGATCACTTCTCTCCTTCTACTATTTCTTCTACCATGCAGATAGGGTAGTTCGGTAAAAATATTTACTTCAAAAACATATTTTTGTTGAACTACTCGACATCGTAAATCTTTCATGGAAGCGCTCGTGGTCCGTCCGACCGTGGTAATGTTGCTTAACGCAGAGATCGTTTAAAGAAAATTTGAGTCAGCGGGACCACTTTGTGGAATTTACATTTGCGATCGTTTCCGTGCTTCGGAAGGCATGTTAAGCCGTTGGTCCCGGTTGCCAGTATAATGGCAGTCGTTAAGCCTGGTTGAAGGCCTTATGGGCGGCTTGAAATATTTCAACAGCAGGTCGCCACAGCCTACGCCTTTCAATTTCAACAAGGCTCACCACCTGTTACGTGGGACAAAGGTGCATACGGTGAAATGTGGGTGTATAGTACGCCTCTGCCTACCCCTTCGGGGATAAAGGCGTGACAATATGTATGTATGTATGTATGTACATCTTTCTTATAATTTTTTTACAGATATCAAATGCTGTGAAGAAAGCCGCAGCCGCTCTGTCTGAGCTCCGTGTGAAACATCTCGAGGATCTGGTGGTGCCCTTCAGAGTCCCATAGCAAAGGTCCAACTCATATAGTGAGGACTTCCGACCTTCTTACTGACCACCGCTAATTTAAGACAAAAATAGCCCGTTAGGGCGAATAATGCTGTTCGGGTGACATCGTGACTCGTTCCGTGCAAACTCGGGTTATTTATATATATATTGAAACCGCTGTGTGAAGTGAGCCTTAACGTTAATGCCATTTTTTGCTATTAATTATACATATTTGTAGGTAGAAACAATAAATCGGACAAGGTTTCATAAACGAAATTGTGAGATATCTTTGTAATCTAGTACTAAATAATTATTTCGCATTCAATTATTAACATAAACAATATTAATAAATCTCCAAACGTTCAAAATTTTACCAGAAAATTAAATATTACACATCGATTCAATCGACATCAAATTAATCGATGTCACCTTGTAATAATCGATAACTTGACAATAAACTGGGGAGTATAGGGCAAAAATACCCTGCTCTGTGTAAACTATTAAAAAATAAATTAGACCTCGCTGTGCCAAATTCCAAATTTGGAATAAACCAAATAGTTCTATTTAATTGCCTAAAGAGGCGGGTTTTTTTTTCATTATGCTGCTTTTTTTATTGACATTTTTCTAATATCTGTTGTAACATGATCTCATAATATAATTATAAAAGGTGTAATTATTCGTAATTTATTTTTACTCTGTCTTGTAAAACTCGTCATGGGCATCATATCATGGCTACGCTGTTTTTTCATTTTCATTCAAAATATTTTTTATTCAAAGAAATTCCTGATTTCAATCCTACGATAGTTGTTTCTTCTAAAATATGCTGTACACGGCTAATAAACTAAGTTACACATACTACAGCATGTAAACGGGAAGTAATGACCTTTTCAAGTTATTGTGTTATGCATAATAACACTGAAATAGTTTGAGTAAGGTGTCAGTGACTTCATTTGATTATAACTCCGTAGACACGCCTGATGTCCGGTGTCATCCGATTGGTATTGTTTAGGTAGCTATTGGAATATTAGCATGGGATGAGTTTTATATATAAATATATAATATGTAAAGGTTTAGGAACCAAAGGATTTCTAAGACTGTCAACATAAGAAGAAGACTAAGCTATCCTAATAGCTTTGAATTCTATAAGAAATTGAAAACATGTACCAAAAAAATTAATCTTATTTTATTCAACTTTTTTGTCTTATCTGAAACTTTTTCTGTTGCGTTTTAATACATCTGATGTTTCATTATTTCTAATTATTTTCAAAGTATTGTATTCTCAAATGGGCCTTATAAAGTAATAAGTCGGAAATGCTTGGAAAATAATTTAGTCAAGACGAAAACTCATGTTTGCACCGTGAAAAACTAATTTGTAAACACTATAAATATTTATTCATGCCAAACAACATTAATATGAACTATCTTTTTCTCTCTCAAACAGTTGAGGAATGACTCAGAATTTTATTCGGTATCTAATCAAATGACCTCGTTCATAGAGTGTATAATATATATAGTGTAATACCTATATTGAAATATCGGTCAAAATTTTCGTACATGCATCGCCCTTATACAAATCTTGAAATCTGCCTTCAAGATTTAAAAAAAAATTCAAAGCAAATTGTATGTTAACTATATTTTGCCTTGCCAGTTAAGCCACCGAGGACTTAAAACTCAGCCTCGGCGGCTTAATAGGCGCAGCTTCCGACGTAGCTTGACGCTCCTCTTGAAAAAGGGCCCCGGTAAGTTCCGAAACTAGTCGGGCTATCCCGAAATTCACACGTGAGTATAACCGTAGTTTGTAATAATGAACAACGCTCACGAAAGTTATTATTCAATTTTTTTTTATTTTGAATTCATGATTGCCAATGGAACATATTCTATACGTATTATTTTGTTTGCAAATCTTATCTACTATGTACTGTTTAATTACGATTATATAGTCTAAACCTACCTTTCTCATTTTCATCAATTTATTTACCGTAAGAGCCCATTTGCCTCTCTCTACCCCCAGTATTGTACATAAATAAGAAGCGATTCTAGCCATGTCGAGACTATCAAATATTTTATTAATACGTCGATTTTAATATCAAAATCCATATTTAGTTATTAAAAACCTTTCGACTTTCGTACAATACCTTGTTATGACAATTCAACGGTTCGTTTATATTAAGTGAAGTTATGTTCGATTTTAGTAATATGTCGTAAATTGCTTTGAAACCTAACAGAAGAACTAGCTTTCAAATAACTCCTAATATAGTGCGAAACCTGAAAATAAATAAAAATATAACCATTGTAATGTTAGAATATGTAATTATTTTTGAAAATAATAATAAAATGACTGACTGATTGTAGTTAGTTGTATTATATTGTAAGAAAAATATATAAAATTAACGTTGTTATACAGTAGAACCTCGATAACTCAAACGTCGGTAACTTAAAAACCTCTATAACTTAAAAAAATAATATGTTCCCTTCCCATCAGATCACAAAACCTCTATAACTTAATAACTTCAAAAAAGATAATATGTTCCCTTCCCATCAGAGCCCAAAACCTCTATAACTTAAAATACGCAACCTCAACTTAAATAAGTAATCTCTGTATTGGCCCTCAGTAACTTAAAGAAATGTTTCCACAACCTCTATAACACAAAATTGATTGTCAATGAGTCATTTTGAAAGAGTGTGCAAAACAAAAGGTTTCGGTATTTATTGCTTGTACGTGTTCACTAGTTAAATTAGAAAGACGACGGCTTACTTGTATCATAAGTTTTTGATCACTGTCCTGAAAACATCGCTTTACCTACTGTGTGATAAAACAGGCTTAAAATGAGTTCTAAAAGAAAACTAACAACGCTCACATACGCTGATAATTTAAAAGCTATAAAAGCAGTGAAAAATGGATGAAAAAAGGACCGAGGATAGAGGTTTTAAGTTATCACGGGTCTATGTTAGGACCCGTGATAACTTAAAACCTCTATAACTTAAAATATTTCGTGTTTCCCATGGACTTTAACTTATCTAGGTTCTACTGTAATATATTTTGGACATTATGACTTAATTTTATAAATTTGTGTTTATCCTTTTTGGTAAATTGAAAAATAACGGTTATAAATTTTGGTTAATCCTATGTTATATTTTGAAACCAACAAGTCTAATATTAATCTGTTGAAATGTTTTCTGATGTATCAAACAGTGTGAATACTGACATTCGGCATATTGATTTAGCCATATGTATTTACCAAAATAAATATTACAGATTATAATTGAAACGGTATTGACTTTGAAAATAAATGCTAATACTTTTCTAATCTTGTCAATGTTGCCATGAGAAGGTTCTAACAAGTCGCCGACACAATTTATAAATCTAGAAACACAATGTCAAGAGTACTGGAATACCCAGACGTGCCTGTATAAAACGATTATTGAATCTGCAGGAAGCTTAAGAACGATGCATGGATCGCGAAGATTTCTCTTTTTTCTTTCTCTGATTACCCCGTCAGGAATACAGCGTGAAGTTGGAGAAATTAAAAACATCTAAAAGCTTATCTAACGAAGCATAATGTCTGAAGTAATTATTTCAACTTAATTATAATAACAAAAATAAAACTGCTAAATAAAGAGCTAGATTCATTTAAAATTATAACGATGCCATTTAATATGTTTTGTATATAGATAAATACAATAATTGTTGATTTCCTTTTTATAATTACAGTCTGTCCACTCATTTATTTTAGTTTTGACAGTTGGCATAGTACCACACACATTTAAAAAAATAACTTTACTGACATTATGTACAGTCGATTTTAGCTGTTGCCTGCTCCATCATCTTAAATATAAAATTCTCGTGTCACAATGTTCGTACCCATACTCCTCCGATACGGCTCGACCGATTCTTATAATTTTTTTGTTACTAAATTATGAATGTGTTTGTCAAGAGTATAATGGAGAAAAAAGTATTAGATCCTTTAAAATTGTATATCCTATAGATTCTTACGCCCCTCTATTTCTGTCTCTTAATATGTTGCGCTAACGAAGTTCGCGGGTCAATTAGTAACAATATAAATAACTATGTGCACTTGCCGTCCCCGGTAAGTCTAAATGGAGCGAAGCGTTTTGCCGTTTTCGAGTTCTTAGAGAGATTATTCCTCCATGGTATGTCCGATTTTCGTTTTTATTTTTTCTAAACCATCTATACTAGATGTCGTATTATGGTTCAAATTTGATGAATAAGTGTAAAGTGGTTTGGGAGGAGTTCGAGGACAAAGCGAAAATCCGAATCGGGAAAGAATGTAGCTAGGCTGACTTCGTTTGCTTCGCTCCAATAAAAATACGTGGCTCATTTAAAAGCTGTAACTGACTGACTTTAATTACAATGTTATTATAAGCACAAATGCTATGTTCTGTTGATCATGTGAAATTCAATCTTATTTATAATCAATAAGCGCTACAATGTCACATTGTACGGTCATAAACCTTAATTTTGGACCCATTTCCACGAAATATTAGAAACACTCAATGCAATAAAGTTGAAAACTTCACGTCACTGACCGGTTGCCCGGACACTATTAGATCTAAATATTTTGGGCCCCAAATGAGTGACCATAAAAAGGTTGGCCATTGGTTGGTTGGTTGGTTTTTAACTCCCTAGCCTTAATGGGGAAGCAAGTAGAATCAGACTTATAATCAATTTTAGCGCCGTGTTACAGGGTAAACCAAGACTTACATATGAAGATCACGTGAGCAGGTTGCTCAAAAACGGCAAGGTTAAAAGTAATCATGCATGCTATTTATAAGTCAAATATGTGATTCAATTGTATTATGATATGACATCTATGTAAGCGACCGTAGTTGAAGCAATAAATAAATAAATCAGATACCCAGATGTGCTTGTATGAAACGATTAATGAATCTGTAAGAAGCTAAAGAAGTATGCATGGGTCTCGAATACTGGTGATCTGTTTGGATCGAGTCCAGCAAGCTTAGGGATTTTCACACGTAACTATTGTCTTTCTTATGTAGCACCATAAAAGAATGGAACTTTCTGCCGGCGCACGTCTTACATTCCTCCTTTAAGAAAACCATGAAAAGGCATATTTCTGGGCCGTCAAAATGAGGATCGCTATCGGAGCCCTGTGGGTTGAGATAGCGGCCTTTAATCACGGGTCGTCGTATTTGCTTACCATCAGGCGGGCGACGCCATTTTGACGAGACAAATATAAAAAAATAGTAAAAAAAAAGTAGAATGTAACACATGGCGCTAAAGCGCATTAAACTCCGTTTATATTTCTAGTCAGACTATCTAGTTACAATATGTCATTTTAGCACCTTGTATAAATCTACTGTTAAGGCACATATAGGCTCTCGAAGGTAAAATAAATGTGTGGACTTAAAAAATATAATTATATTTGAATTGTTTTAGTTTATAAGGGCGTGTACAGGCTGTGCGATTTTTTATTTATGTTCTATTAATTTAGTCGTTAAATGAATCAATTTAGTGTGATGCAGAACTAAATTTATTCTAGTTATTGCAGCAAAAACCTCACAACTTTTTCTACGCAGATTTGCTCGTGACATTCTTCGAATCCACTTTATAGCCCTTCGAGGCGGTATTTCTGAATTTTTTTTCTAAGTTTCCTACTACGTCACGTTCCACGTCCTGGAACATTCATTTATATTAAAATTTACTTAGTCGTTATAATGAAAGAAGAAAGAATAGAATTTTCGCGACATGTTTAGCAATCGAAATGGAATCATTTTACAAAGAGTAAAACACTAGTTAGTAGTTAGTACACTTTCTTACCGACATACTATAATTTCTTCTTATTTATACCGTACATTCCTCATAACACTATACTAAGTATTTTTACACAAATATTGAATACATATTGGCAAGCAGTAGTAACTTTTTCATAAAAACTACTATGAAAAGTACATATTTATTGAAGAGTTTGTGAAATTGCTCTTATAATATTGTCAGTTATGCAAACACAAATTGGTTACGACAAAAAAGAATCGCAGCACGACAAAAAATCGCAGCCTCTATGTGCCTTATCGTGTTGTTTTTAGGAGAAGGAAAATGTATGTATGTAATTATAAAGTTTATTATTATTAATTATAGAATACCCGTTATTTTGTTATGCACACCATTGATGTATAGAATTAAAATATTAATTTGTATTCAATAATGTGTTTTCATTACATTTGCTCTGATAATCTTTTTTATACAGATATATGGCACAGTACATTATATTTCTTATACTAGCTTAACGGAAAGCTACAATGAAATCTAGAGACCAGGCTATTATCATCTGTCAAACCCAAAACAATTATAGCCCTCAAGTTTGACCCTGAGGTATACCTCTGGCCTGCGTGCATCATCACTTTAACCCCCGACTCAACAACAGGGGTATTATAAGTCTGACGTGTCTGTGGCTCTGTCTGTCTGTGGCATCATAGCTCGCGAACGGATAAAACAATTACATTTTTTTTTGTATTAAAGGTGAGGTGGCGAGTGTTCTTAGACATGTTTGATGAAAATCGGTTAAGCCGTTAAAAGTTATGGGGGAGAAAGTGGTGAAGAGTACCCGAATGAATGCAAAATATACTCAAGTGGGGTCTCAAATGAAAGAACGGACTACATTACAAAATAATATATTAATTTTTATTTTTTATAGACAAATTAGGTTATTGTTGCGGGGATTTTTTTAATTTAATTTAATATTGTACACAGGTGCAGCTAAAGTCTTATCTGTCTGACAGTAAATAAATATGTATCTAGGAGAGTTATCTAATAGTTCAGGAATATCCGCCTCTGTTTGTACCCCATTCCATGACCAAATTCATCCTGTCGCAAAGTTGTTACCAGTGTGGATTCCTGTCCCACGTAATATGTGGTGAGCCCATTGCCGTGTTGAAATAGAAAGACGCAGGTTGTGGCTACCTGCTGTTGAAATTTTTTAAGCCGCCCGTAAGGCGAAGTTATATGAGAACAATAAAGTCATCATCATCCTCTTGCCCTTGTCCCAATTTACTTGGGGTCGGTTCATTTCATTCTCATATTCATCCCTGTTATCCGTCATCTGATCATCCACTCCTTTCATATTCATATCACTCCTTACACAGTCTATCCATTTCTTCTTTGGCCTTCCTCTGGGTCTCCATCCACCAACTTACATATTCATCGTTCTTTTAGTGACATGACTTTCATCCCTTCTCATCACATGCCCATACCAAGACAGATGGTGCCCTCTTATTTTTTCAGTCACTGGTGCAACTCTCAAACTCCCTATGTATATCATTTCGTATGAGAACAATAAAGTAAAAAAATAAAAAAACGTGTAACTATGACTACCGCGGTGACGTAATTGATGATGTGTGTGACTAACGCGCTGAAATCTCGGGTTCGATTCCCTAGTCAGAACAAATATTTGTGTGATCTGCAAATGTGTGGGTATTTACTTTATAATATGCAAGTACTATTGGCTCAGTAGCTTTAATATATATACTTATATATTTAGAAATATATAAGTATATATATCAGTTGTCTAGATCCCATACAGTTGGCGCCAGGAACTAATACGATTTGTTTTACAGTTTATTAAATTACACGAAACAATGATTTGACTCTATAAATACTTACGAAGCTTCCTTTTGAGTAGGACCATGACCTCTTAGGTACTTGCCCAAAGTACCGACCTCAATCCATTTTTGACTTTAAATTTTGGCACCAAATTGACAAACAATTTGTCATTTAAATTAAACGTTTTTATTTTCATATTATCGGTAAAACAGCTACATTTTGTAAATTATATATTTTTTTGAAGTTAAAAGAATTATTTAAATATGTCTGTCTTCGATGGAGAGATAGACTTTAGGTCTATAACGATGGTGGACTTTTGCAAGAAGAACAAACCGTAAATATTATAGACACTATACTGTTATTATGGGCGATCCATGGCTTTTTTAACCATCTATGTCCGCATATAAGTAGCGATTAGATAATGAACGGCAATAGCTTTGTCCTTTTTTATATTCTCTAAATTTGCACTATCTCTTTCGTTTGGGCGCTTCTTTCCCGCTTTTTGTATTGCTTGCAGATTAGTTGTGTCCATGTGATGTTTTCTTATGTGTTGAAAACTGGTTAGCAACGTTGTCACGAAATCAGGGTAGGCCGAAACCACATAATATGAGGACCGCGTGAGCAGATTGCTCAAAAAACGGAAAAGTCAAAAGTACTTGGATACTACCCAGACGTGCATGAATGAAGCAATTAATGAATCTGCAGAAAGCT
The DNA here is from genome assembly GCA_948477245.1 of Thumatha senex. Taxonomy (NCBI): domain Eukaryota; kingdom Metazoa; phylum Arthropoda; class Insecta; order Lepidoptera; family Erebidae; genus Thumatha; species Thumatha senex. Next base: position 2,829,379 of record OX419742.1, on the reverse strand, counting down.
AAAGAAGTAAGTATGCATGGATCGCGAAGTGATGTGGTCCTCTCTGACTAAACCGTCAGGGATGCAGTGTGAAGGTAATTAAGGTTTAGTATTATGCCACAGATAATCAGGTCCGTCCAGAGTGTACTTAAATTTTATTTTTATAAGACAAGTAATACTTAGTCATGTCTCACATTCTGCCAGAAAGTTTTAGTCTCTACGAGGCATGCCGTTTAAGTTTTGTCGTTTGAAGATAAAAACACAACTAGAACCTTATAGTACTTTTAGATATTGTTTTTCAAAGTATTCAACACGTAACTTAATACACTTTTCCATTCGCTCAAACCAGTTATTATAACATTTAATTCACTCTAAAGTAGGGGTTTTCAAAATGGCTGACTTGAAAGCGTCGACTGCTTATTCACCGGACTGGAACCTTTGTCCACGAAGACTTTTCTAAAATTTTTGAAGATTTTGAAATTGTTAGGGCTTAGGTCAGGACTGTATAGAGGATGGTCAAGAATTTCTACTTTTCCTGCTTCAAATACTCATTCGTTTGACGAGCGCTGTGTAAGCTTGCGTTGTCGTGGTGCAGGATGATGCGTCGCTTTGAGTTAGATTTTCGAAGTTCGGTGATGACTTGTGGTAAACAAACTGTGGTATACCACTCTGCGTGAACTGTTCTACGATCTTCAAGTGCAATAGTGTCAACATGGCCGGTTTTTCTAACGAACGTGGCCACCATCTTCTTTGAAGTGCTTTGAGAACGAACAACTTTAGTCGACTTTGGCTCGTCTTGAAAGACCCAGATTGTAGATTGTTTGGAATCAGGATCATCATAGGTTCGCATCGATCACCATCGATCGGCATAGATCCAAGATTTGTCACCACTGATGATGTCGTTGACGTGACTTGACTCTCCTCGGTTGAACCTTTGCAGAGTTTTCTAACACCATCTGACGCGGGCGGCCTTGTGATCGTCGGAAAGCAGATGCGGTATCCAACGGCAAACTAGCTTTCTCACTCCAAGCAAGATCTTCTGAATGGTTGTCCCTGAGATGCCTAATACAGCCTCTATATCTTGATACGTCACATGACGATCTTCGAGAATTACCCAGTTGTCTCACAGCAATGATGTCATCTTCAATGAAAGCGGATTTTGGGCGTCCTTCGCGAAATTTGTCACTAACACTAGTATGTCCACGCTGGAATTCTAAATACCAGCGTTCGACAGTCCGCAGACATGGAGCTTCATCACTGACCACAGATGTTAGCTCTACAAAACACTGAAGCCGTGTCAGGCCTCCTCTAAAGTTGAAGGTAATTATTGCACGAACATTTTCCTTAGAAAGATTAATTTTCGTACGTGTAGCTGACAGATTCCAATCGACGCTGTGACTAAACAATAGCATTAATCTTAATACTTTCAAATGTTTTGAGATTCAAAATTTAAACACATTCGAATATAGAACAGGTCGCAATGGAAACGACGGAACTTAAAAGGCATGCCTGTGCCAGCACCCGAGTGCCATTGATTAGGTAGACTCTGTGGTTAAGTCGTATCTCCTTAATGCTATAGTCGTCTGACTATAGCATTTAGGAGAAACGACTTAACTTGTGTCCTATCCTATGACTCTCTACAGGCGAGGTGGGAGGAACACCTCAGAATGTTAGTGGGTGTCTATCCTTTGCAGGACTAGCTGTCCCACGCAAAGTCATCCTGTTGCCTCCTCGTAGACCTACGTAAATGCATTCCATCACGTACTAAAGAAAAACTTATTTAATATTGCTATTTCTTGTTGTAATTTCAACAGTAAAAGTCCACGTCGCAAAGCTATCGATGACGATTGCCTGATCGTAGGACTAAGCCGAGACACCCTGAAGGCTAGAGATGCACCACGAAATTTCCCCGATAAACTCTGTCCATTGATCCACGAGTATTATAAAGATGCTGTGAAGAGGGTGAGTTTTAGAAGTAGCAATTTAATATGTTTTAGGGTGGCGCTCTTCCCAGCCCATTTGTCCCATTATCTGAGAGCCTACCGCCTGGACATGAGCTACCATGGTCAAACTGGAAGTCTTTAAATAGACTCCGAACACAGATCGGCCGAAGTAAGGAGAACCTGTTTAGGTGGGGCTTCTCGGATGACTCAAATCTGGAGTGCATATGTGGGGCTGTCCTCCAGACAATTAAAACCTGATGTCTTGTTCTTCATGCCCTTCCAACTGCACGCAGGACGACCTAATGAGTGCTACTGAAAATGCTGTTCTTGTAGCTAAGTTTTGGGCCGAAACAATTTAGATTTGTCAGTGACACGAAAAGAAGAAGAATATGTTTTAACTAACTGGCCACCGCAGCTTCACCCGTGACATATTTCGACATATTTCGTGGCACCCATTCAATCCCGTCGTTTATTAATTTTAGAATAAAATATTAAAATTACTTGATTTGTTGACATTTATGATTACTGCTCCGCTCTCCTGGGCAGTGGCGTGATGACATATAGCCAAAAGCAAATCAACCAGTAGTCCCTGAGATTAGGGCGTTCAAACTAACAAACTCTTCACCTTTATATGTATACCTACTATGGTGTGCAAGTCATTAAGTAAAGCAACGAAACTAACGGGATGAATTTTCCGATCTGGAGTAGTTTAGTATTAGGACCACCTCGACTTGATAATGGACTATTGTTTGTATCTTTGACAACTATTGTAATGCTTGCAGAATTTGTAGTTACGTTGTAGGTAGATTGCTGTTAGCTCAAATTATTGTATAGATGGTGTGCCCCAGTAAAAATATCGTCGCTATTTTATTGTTATTTTAAATTTCAATTTGCGTTATTATGTTGACAGTTTGGAGAAGATTACCCTAGTCTGACAAAGAAGTACATGAGTGGAGAACTTGACCCTGTGCCCATAGAGAACGACATACAGGACCTGAAGAGGACGGAGTATTTGGTTGAATACTGCTCCCGAGGTATGGTATACGTGTCGAGATCACTTTGCAATAGAAACCGCTGCATCCCACAAAGGATTGTAATGAAGTTAAGAACAATATATCCTGGTGATAATGGAATAACTACCGAGCTCCTTCGAACCGGAGCCAAAATAACGAGACTCCGGTTCTCAAAGCTGGTGAGCCTAACTCTGTCATCCACCGAGGAAAAACACTTAAAAGGCGAAGTGGGAATGTGGTGGCTCTGTTCGTAAAAGATTTTAGGACCATTCTGGGCTTCATACAGATCCTTCTCACCTCCGAGCATATCAAACATGTCAACAATAAAGTAACTTTCTTGGACTAGATTTTGTCGCACAGACACCCTTCGGGGTTACGAGATCGGAGTACAGTCATAATAAAAGTGATTCCTAATCCTCTTGGGCTCCGATAAGAAGATTTTGGATATAATCGGTATTTAATGCTAGGATAACAAGGAACTTGTCCATCTCTTCCAAAGTCTTATGATTAATGTCCTTCGTAGTGCATTATGGGGTCCTGTGGCCCTAGTCATAAATTCCTCGATCTTAAAAGGTAACCAGCAATTTACTACCATATTTTTCAGATTGTAATTCATTATCCGTTAACACTACGCCGGTATTGCATATCCTAGTTGTTTCCATTGATTTTCACACAGATATATTTGTACTGGAAGTATATTTGTGTGCAAACCAATGCAAAAATTAGATAGTATTCTTCTGGGATTTAATTGTACAACGGTCTGTGCTGTGCCGAGGTGTTGTTCGATATGATGCCAACGGCAACTTGCTATCATTGCAACGCTCGCCATAGACAGGTGTTCAACCTCATACTTTGCGCCTGAAGCGCTCGCACACGATAAGGTCCGATATAAAGTCCTTTCTTCCGCCTATGCTCAGAATGTGGAATGAGCTCCCTGCCTGGGTTTTCCCGAACGGCTACAGTATGGGGTTCTTCAAAAGGGGTCTTAGAAGGTTTTTACAGGGTCGGCAGCGCGAGTGCTGCACATCTGCTGTTGCAAACGTCCATAGGCTACGGTGACCGTTTTCCACCAGGTTGGCCGTACGCTTGTCTGTCACCTAAGTAGTATAAGAAAAACAAACACTTTTCCATAATGTATATTTGTGTGTATCTTTCTTTCAATAGAACTGCCTTTCATGTCGGTAAACCTGGCCCGACGAGCTCGCGCCCTTCAGACCTTGCGCCTACCGGACGATGTAGAGATTCCAGATACCACTCATCGAGGCAGCCATCGCGCCCCGAAACCGGAAAAGTATGCGGAGCCACCTTCCGCCATGTCTATGCGGCCTAAGTTTGACAACAAATTGACAAGTAAGACCCTTTATTTTATACATCAGCTAAAGAATACAAACAACGTTGAGTGTATGTTTTTGCAGATCAACATCTGGCCCCTAACTCGAAAGTCCAAGAACTCCCGAACCCGGAGTTCACTTTTTGACACTTCTCCGTTCACTTGGCCGTACGATCAGGAAGTCTTATTTCTCAAGTTTCTTATTCTTCTCTTCTTCCCTTAAAACCACGCCCCTATCCCCAGGGGCGGTAGTGACCTATGCCTTACTCTACGCTCACATTTCACCCATGAGTGTGTTGAGCGATTTACCCTAATAATGATTTATGCGATTTTGACAATATTTTATAAATTATTATAATAAATTATACATAATATATATATTATACATTAATTTAGGTAATTTAGTATTGTTGTTTTTGTTTTAATTTTAATATTTGAATTAGATTTCTTTTGATTCAATTTTATATAGGTATTTAATACTTTGATGTTTTCAATAATATATGATTTTAAATTTAATGTTATAGTTTTTAGTAGTTTAATGTTTAATTTTCATGTAATCTATTCTATATATCTCAATTATGTAGTTTTAATATGTTTTTATTGTGATATTTATTTGGTTTATTCTAATATTTCTTAACTAATGGACTTTATATTGTCTGAAATAAATGGGTTATTATTATACATAAATTAATTCTATGTTTGGCATCAGATGTGATTATTCTTGATTGTCAATATAATTTTCCGATGCAGGCAAATGTCAACACCTTCTACAAGTTACGCAATGTATTTTATTACTCCGTTCTTTTATCTTTCGCAGCTGAACTTCGTCGCATTCTACGTGTGCAAACCGGAGACACCACTTACAACACTGTCCATGGTTTGCTGGGTAAAGTGGTTCTAGAGAAGAATCCCTTTGGGAAACCCCGAGAGGAACCGAACTTTGGGCGCTGGAAGAACCCCTACTATTTTACTTATAGAATCAATTAATGTCTAGTGATATAAATTATAGATGTTATGTTTTTGAGAAATAGATATTCAGTCTTTTTTTTAATTTGGATAAAGGTATATACGCAATCGGATGATAACCAGATTATCTCGAAAAAGGGCAATCATCATTTTACTATCCATCACTACTCGAATTGTTAGTTAACGGCAACTAGCTTTTTGTATCACTGAGTAAGCAGACAATCATAGGGTCCACCTCATCATAACTGACCGCCGTAGCCAATGGACGTTTCCAACACCAGAGGTGCTGCACACGCGCTGCCGACCCTGAGTCTACATATATACATACATATCGTCAGGCCTGTCTCCCATCGGGGTACTTGCTACGATCCTGGCATACAACTTTCGCTTCTTCCACCTTCATAAGTGTTTTCATACACACACGCCGGTTAAGGGTACTCTTGACCTGACCTTTTTCCAAAATGTCTTCTATTTGATTGACATATGTACGTTGAGGTCGCCCCTTACCAGTTTGCCCATTCATTTTCTTCTGATAAATCTGTTTCTTTAGTCTACTTTCATCTATCCTCTCCACGTGTCCGAACCAACTAAGCATACCTTTTTCTATCTTAGTCACTACTTCTTCTACCATACCACTATGTTCCCTTATCACACTGTTCCTTTCTTTGTCCAACAATTTCACTCCAGCTATACTCCGCAGGCTTCTCATTTCCACTGCATTAATTTTACTTCTATGCTTCTTCTGTCATACCCAACTTTCACTGCCATACATGAGTGTAGGAACAAGTACTCCTCTATGCACAGCCAGTCTTGCCTTCTCAGACACGTTCTGACTGCTCATAAAGGCGTACATGGCTCCATTCACTTGATTTCCAGCCAAAACTCTTCGTTCAATGTCACAGTCACACTTTCCATCTCTCACAAATTTTGACTAATAATAAAACGAGTAAACTTTATTATATGGATTTAAGGGCCTGAAAGTACTATGGGTACGGACTACAGATGCAAGTTGGTGTGACTGGGGTGCCATAGACCCGGAAGGGATTAAAGGGTTACACGTAAAGGTCTTTAATGTTCTTATTAGTTATAATCTATCTATCCAGACAAACAGGTACCTACTGCGTCTGCTGTTTTACAAGTAATATACAATCTAAGTATCCTATGGCTTCGCTCCAGCTTATCCGAACTTCTGACCAGCAACGGTACCTTAATTTCTGTGACTACGGCTTTGAACGCCACAAAAACTCTCAACACCCATGTTTCTGCCATCTTACTTGTCTTTTACCTCCTGATATTCATTTTACTCATACTAATACCATGGTTACCATGTTGAAAAGGACATTTGGTGGCTACCTACACTTATAAATTTTTAAGCCGGCCATACTTGGCTTAATATTATAAGGCCTTTGACTTGACTTAATAACTATCATGTTACTGGCTGCCGCCATCAATGGCTTAACGTTCGTAAATGTGAATGAAAAGCCACAAAAGGTTACCCATCTCGTCTTGATCTTATTGTACGCCGCTAACCACAGCTATCGTATGCCCATAGATATTTAATAGCGCTTACCCAATACTGAGGAACTACGAGCACTATAAAAACAGCAATACACACTAAATTATCTTTTGAAAAGATTACTTCAGCTACCTATTTATTAATGAACCTTTTTTAACAACTAAGCAAGTCCTAATAAAAAAAAATAGAAAATCATGGCGACAGTGAACTGTCAAGATAATGTCAATATTCACCAAAATATACACTAATACACAACAGGAATACAATGCAAGTTTCGGTTAAATCATAAAATCAAAAAATAATGAAATAATACAGAGCTGATGGATCATTATCTGACGACTTATAGAAAAGATTACTTATGGCCCAACTTGCCAGGGGCCAGCTCTGCCCCCGTAGGAGGTGGGGGTGTTGCTGGCGGGATCGCCGGGTAAGGTTTTATGAGCTAGTAAACAGCTGGTGGTAGTTGTGTGTAGTAGTTATGGCGCACTCGAAGATAGTAGACCTTCCAAAACGTGGACTGGTACCCTTGTTAAAGTCGCGGAAAATTTGGAAATTATATCATCTAATTTTACTTACCCTGAAATCCTCGTGCACGACACTGATTGGATGCAGGTCGTACAAGATCGAACGTTTATGATCTGTGAGTGCAGGCTATGCGCAAAGATGGGCGTTAATTGATAAATATAATGAAGCAGCTGGAAGCTGGTTTTGTTAAACATACAGCTGTAGAGATTTTGATAGAAAGACTTTTTTATATCAATTAGGTGGCAAACAAGCTTAGGTCTTCCTGAAGGAAGGTAGTCATCATTTCCTATTGGAATTTGTTACACCAGAGGTGCTACACATTTTTGCTGCTATATCAATGTAATGGTAGTAACCAATACATTCTAAATACAAGAGTTGAAGTGCGTAAAATGGCATCATCAAATACGATTAAGTTGAATTTGGCTATCATATTAACTAATAACAAGCTTCAATTGCAGGCATAGCGTGATCTGCCAAATGCGGCGAAGACATACGATTCTTTTTTTAAACTGAATCAAGAATGAAAGAAAATTGTTCTCTGCTTCCATTCTTCTACATTTTCTCTCCCCTAACATTCCCAGATTTAGCCGTGCGAAGAGAGATTTTTCTTTTTATTGTCTGATATTCCTCTCATCTTAGGAAAACGTACATCATGTGACTAAATGTGGGCGAAATAGGCCTTATCTATTGTAATACTATAAAATAGTATAGTTTGTGAAGTTACTGAGTTAAGAAACGGGTACAGGAAACGTTCACTACGCGGACTCGTGATCTTAAACTAGTTTAAAAAAATATGGGGATTTATTTCAGAGTGCCCAAACTATCAGGACAGGAGCTAGCTTTTTACCAAGCATGTATGCAGCATTCGCGCCCTCCGGACTGTCGGTGTCCGCAGTACTCTGGTGGAGAGATGCCTACTCTGCCCCCAGGGAAAGAGGGCGGTTGGAGCCGGAATGAGGTCTGAAGGTTCTTACATTAGAAATAAGTTTTTATTGGGTAAAACCTCAGAACAAATAATAAAACTGTTGTAGAGGTTGCGTTATATTATTTACATATGAAGACCACGTGAACAGATTGCTCAAATACGGAAAAGTCAAAAGTACTCGGAAACCCAGACGTGCATATATGTAGCGATTGATGAATCTGCAAGAAGCGAAAGAAGTATGCACGCATAGCGAAGCCTGGCGATCGATCATCTCTGACTACCCATCAGGGATATAGGGTGAACATAGTTCGTCAGTTTTACTACATTATAATGTTACATTCGCAAACCACAATATACATATAAACATATAGTCACGGCTTTATCTTAGAAGGAGTAGACAGAGTTATACTGTACCTGCGCCCGCTTTTCACCATTTATATTTTGTTCCGCGTAATAGGTGCTGAGCTTATATATTATCGTGGTGAAATGGACAGGTGAGGCTTTTGGCTACCTGGTGTTGAAATGTATAAGGCCTTCAACTTGGTTTAGCGACAATCGATGACGTCAAAGATGCGACAAAATTAAGATTTTGAAGAACTATGCGTGACTTAGTAGTACCCAACAAACAATTTGGCTGCAAATAGAGCTTACCATATAACCTTTAGTAGTATGAAGGTAGAGTAGTAGCTGCAATTATAGCTTGCGACGGCAAAAAATAATTAGAGATAAAATATTACGCTTACAGTGACAAAGCAAGTTTATAAGAGCAATTTGTGAAGGTTAAACGCGTAGTGCAGCGATTATTATCCCTACAATACAGACCAAAGCTTCTGTGTTATAGCTTTGAGTGAATCTTACTACTATAAGATCTATATTAGAAATTAACATTTATTATTGACTTCTAAGCAAGCTACCATAAACTCTTTTAGGGCACTGATAGTTGCACAATAGGAGCAATCAACGCTACTAGCTCTACAATGGTGTTTTATAAATCTTTTACAACATTTAACTCTTAAAGAGATACAAGGTCCCTTGTATAGTTTAGGGCTGAATAGTAGGGATATTTCTCCCTATAAATAGAACGTATAGTGTCAAGTATAGCCTCTATATTATTTAAGGTTGAATTAATGAGTTCGTTACCACCTTAGTACCCCTAATTGGTCATGTAAACGGTCATGAAAGCATAAAAAGGCGCCGCAATAGTGCTCCTTTTAAAATTTTCTAAGATGATGGTAACGTATGTAATGGAATGAAATCGCAACTGCAAGTCTTGATATTTCTGAAGGAGACAGTTATTACTCATTGAGTAGTGATGATGTGAATAATAGCAGTGACTATATTAAGAATCTTTCATTTTAGTGAAAATTTGAGGACATGAGCTATTAAGAATATTAAACAAACTGCTATGAAAGATTTGATGTTGATCCTAAATGATCTGATGATGATGAGATTTGGATTCTAACAAAAGATCCTCGAACTATTATACAAACATCAAAAAAATATTTTAATACAAATACTAGGTGGCGATAGTGAATATTGGCATAAATAAAACACTAGGCTAGTGCGATCATTTGTGTTATTATAAGTTAGATCATTTGTACGCTCCACAATCGATTTACAAACAAAATGATTACATCACGATCGATTAATATCCGCGCGCAATGCAGTGGCTGTATTGTCCTTTCTCTAATGTTCTTATTATTTTGAACGGCATTCTAAAATTGAAATATATTTGTAACAGAATCAAATAAAATACAGTAGCGTTTATGTCGTCTTGTACTCCTATTTATTTTAGCAACCCTATTACAATTTATTGACGATATTATTTAGTGTATTATTAAGCGCTCGTGGCTCCGCGGTCTCAGTGTTCTGTAAACGATCACTGAGTTACGCTACTTTCACTATGGCTGGTCCTCGGATGGGTGACCACTTTGTGGCATTTACATTTGCGAGCGTTTCCGTGCTTCGGAAGGCAGGGATTTATTTTATTTTATATTATTTAGTGCTAATTTACAGAGTGACACTTTTAAAACAGCGTAATCAAAGCTACTTACGTGAACAAAGGTACGAGTATAGCAGTAGGTACATAGTTTTTACGCGCTGTCCGTCTTCAGCGTCAAAAACAACAAATGTCACGTCGAACTTAGTGGAGGGCAGAGACTGAATGGTTGATACTTATTTTATTTGCGCCCGGACTTGCTCTCGCTGTGTAGGTAAAAAAAAGCTAATTAGTATCACATGCAAAGTTTAGACAATTGACGACGAGTCGTTTATGAACGTAAGGAGTTTATACTGGAAATAAAGTCAAACTTCCATTAAAAAAATAACATGCCATTGCTACAATTATTCAAAGGCTTTAACTGGCAGTATGTTACAGTATGTAATTTTGTAGACAGAAATATGTAGGTATTAAATTCCAAATCTTTTCAATTTTGGCAAATCAAACAATAAAAACAATTTAGCACTCGTGTAACCAGGAGATACCTACGTGTAAAAGTCGTGCGTAGGCTAGGTAGTGGTTTTGAAAAATTACTACGGGTCTCCAAATTCATGTGTCCACCATGTTTAGATTATGAAGTTAATAAAAAACAGTGAAACGGACTAAATATCTGTAATATCTTTCTTAATTCATTTAACAAATTATAAGAAAAAACTAAGATAAAATATATCCTTAGACGCTGTAATTTCCTATTGTAGATCCATACTGCAACTCAAGGCGTTACAATTTACCTTATTACCACCCTCTAACCGCTAAAACCGTAAGCAAGTTACATCATAGATCTACTATACCCTTCCCGGAGTTTATATTCATTAATTTACTCTCTTTATAACGCTCAAAGAGTCAGTAAGCTGCACGTAGCTCTACCATACAGCTTAAGGAGTTAATGGTCACCAAAATACTACTCTTACAGCGCTTTTGTTAGCGCTTCTGTTCCTCCACAATTGCTCTTCTATACCTCTTAAATTCATTCTATAACTCCACTACATTGCCATAGTGGAACCTAAGGTCATAAGAATTTGTGCCCGATCCGGGGGTATAGTAGAGTTATAGCTTGCTATAACTCCTATGTGATAGCACTTATTGATGACCTTAGGATCTCTTTAGCTATAAATAAATATCCATCACGCCTTATCCCCGAAGGGGTGGCAGAGTCATATTATATGCCCACTTTTCACCGTGTGGATTCCTGTCCTACGTAATAGGTGGTGAGCCCATTGCCGTGTTGAAATAGACAGACGCAGGTTGTGGCTACCTGATGTTGAAATTTTTTAAGCCGCCTATAAGGCCTTCAACCAGGCTTAACGACTGTCATTTTACTGGCAACCGGGACCAACGGCTTAACGTACCTTCCGAAGCACGGAAACGCTCGCAAATGTAAATGCCACAAAGTGGTTACCCATCCGACGACCAGCCATAGTGAAAGTTGCGTACCTCAGTGATCGTTTTACCGAACACTGAGACCGCGGGGCCACGAGCGCTTCTCTCTAGCTATCTCTTTAGCTCTTTTATATATCTGTTCTAACTCTTATAGTAGCGCCTAATGTTAGTTGGGTATAATCTATTTCCAGTTAATGGGACCCATGTTGGACCCCAAGTTATATCCAGTGAGAGTTGGAGCCGCCCCAGAGACTCCCACATCAAGATATGATCAACCCAATGCGTTCTTGGACAAGGTAACATTAGAACTAGCTGATATGACTGCATCTGTGGCGCGGTGGGGAGGTATCCGACTGCTACGCAAGAGGTCGTGGGTTCGATTACCAACCATGAATAACTGTGTGTGATGAGCACGATGGTTTTTTTTTCTTCTGTTTCTGGTTGTAATTTATTTATAATACGAGTATATAGAAATATATGAGTATGTTTATCAGTTATCTGGTTACCATAGTACTGGCTCTGCTTAGTTCGAAATCAGATGGCGCTGTGTGAGTTGTGCCAACGATAAAAAACAAATATATCATTTATATTTAAGGATTTTGATTATTGAACAGCTTCTTAGAATTTCATAAATTTATGATCGTACATATTTCCATGATGTCTGCCACTACTAAACAAGACTGCGACCAGTGAATGAAAATCTCTGTTAGCGTGTCCGCAATGACACATGAAAGCTTCTGTTAAGACTGTTTGTCATGTGGCTCCGTATTCACGTCTCTTTATATCCAACTCATATATTTGCCTCGATGGCGTATGTAGTCTTTGAGGGAGTATGCAGGTTCGAATCCCGGGCCGTAATAAATCTTAGTGTAATCCGCAAATGTTTGCTTGGGAATTTAGATGTTTCATGTCTATCTTTTAGCATAAGTTCATATCAGCTTAATTAGAGCTAGGTAGCGCTGTATCAAAAAAAAAACCCACACTATAATTTAAAAAAAATACATGTCTACTTAGAGTATTTTTCTAAAAAGAAACTTATTTGACCTTGTCTTTTTGTAATTATAAAAAAGATGCCATCTTGTGGTAATTAATAAAAAAAAAAGTCTTTATTTTGCATAGATCATTTCAACGGCGCTTACAAAATGTCATACACTAAAACTAAAGAAAAAAAATTGTATATTTAAAGTGACCACCAGTCAGAGTTAGCAGTGAAGTGTTGAGTCGAGCCATCTTCCAATCGTCTAAGGCCCGTATTCCAGAACGTTTCTCAATACTCGATCGACGCTTGAGACTAGATTTTGCCTTATAAAATCTACTCTCAAGTGTTTCTTGAGTGTTGATAGACGTTCTGGAATACGGACCTAAATGTTTGTTTTATCTCTCAAACAGCTTCAATCTAAATACCCGATGCTGTACAGTATTCTGCAGAACGAAGCTTCACCGGAGCTCAAGCAGCGCATAGACAGAGACCGAAATAAGACCACGTATCAAGTGGACTTTTGCGAAAAAGGTATACTGATATTCCATCTAAGTCCGTTTAGCTTCACTATAGTTGCAAAGTGATCACTATTTAACACACTATTTGAATTTTTTGAAGCGCTTGTGGCCCCGCTGATTCAGTGTTCTGTAAACGATCACCGCGGCAAGCAACATTCGCTATAGGTGGTCCTTGGATGGGTGACCACTTTGTGGACTTTACATTTGCGAGCGTTTCCGTGCTTCGAAAGGCACGATAAGCAGTTGGTCCCGGTTGCCAATTTTAACAGCAGGTCGCCACAGCCTGCGCTTGTCCATTTCAACACGGCAATGGGCTCACCACCTGTTACGTGGGACAAAAATGCATACGGTGAAATGTGGGCGTATAGTATGCCTCTGCCTACCCCTTCGGGGATAAAGGCGTGACAATATGTATGTATTTGAATTTTGTATGTATAGTAATAAAACAAGTAGATCTAGATATATATTATTTCGGCTTCCAAAATGCCGAAAATTAAAAGCTAAAGGATAGCTGCAGTAGTCAAATAAAAGTGAACCTCAGTTTCCAAATCCAGGTAGGGTTGGAAAGCAACTGGGAAATCTTAAGATGAAGAAGAAGAAGATGTGTAATATATATCATAGCATCCTCAGTTGTTTCTTCACCTAGAACTGAAAAAAAGAAAGAAAGTCGTCTATTGCCAATAGACGTTGGCAACAGACGACTTGACGGTGTAACACTCGTGTTGCCAACCCTGAAAAAGAATCTATTGAGGCAAAGTGTGAGGATGCAACAATATGTTTATGGCGATCGACGCGGTGATAAAAATTATCACCAGATTTCATTTTAAACCTTTATTTCGAATCTTTACAGGTCCTGGTGCGCAGTTTGAAGGTCTCCAGCGAGCCGCAGACGAGAGTGGCTCGGGTCCTTGCGCTCAACCAATGCGCCTACCCGGTGATCCGTGCAGGGTCGGACCCAAGCCTAGGAAATCGGCTCCCAAAACTATCTCGAAGCAGGGCAGTGGCGCTGGATCAGACCCAAGAGCTAAATGCGGTTAGAATTCTTAATACTTTCACTGTTTAGCAAAATTGAAAATAGTAAGTTCTGATATGTAGATATCAGGGCGTGAGGAGTCGAAAAAGGCAGCAAATGTTGTTGGATGTGGGTGCCACAAGAACTTGACCATCTATGAGCTATGTACCCCATTTAAGGCAAATAAATAATAATTAATTATGAATTATGAGACGATCTTTAGGGAGTCGTATATTATGCCCGATAGATGACGATGATTTAGGGCTCGCAATAGTTATATTTTATCCTATTAATATAAAAATTTGGATTGAGGTTGTCTTGGACCTCACAGAGATTTCTGGGGCCTAAACAACCTGACCTGCTAGTGCTGCATCTGCTATATAACAGGCGAGCCCTAAATCCCTTACAGGGTTACAGGCCCTTACAGGGTTGGGAGATACTCCTAGCAGCTAAATAAATATGAACCCTAGGCTTCAAATACAGCTAGGATTTAGAAGCAATTGGGCAATATATTATTTGGAAGTAATTGGGCAGTTTTGGAAGCATGCAGCAAGCAAGAAGAATATGATCACGAGAGAGAATTCTGTTTTTTTTTATTTTTACGTATCATATCGCAGGGTTGTATTGCAATTCAATTAAATTTAATAATACTTCTTACAGAAACTTCGTCAGCCGTGCCGCCCCTTGGCAAAACGGAATATCAAGATGGCGTATCTAAGTTAGGCGCCATTATCATGCGTGACAAGTTACACAGACGATAAACGATGGAACACGCTGATGTCATTCCTGCACTTGATGAGAAACATTTTGAAACGACTAATAAAACGTGGTCTGGTTCACAAGGCCCCATTGCATCAGGCAGAATCAACTTACAATTAGGTGCAATAGAGTAAATCATGGTCAATAAATATTGAAACTGTATTTTGTGTTTTATTTCCAACTACGTTTCCTTTTCTGTGGCTTTCGTACATAAAGATGTACTGAAATGACTGAGATCAGAATTTCCAGAGCTCGACCTGGCAATGCCTCCAAAAAGGTTAAATATTTTGGAATGGATGAATGGCTACACTCAATCGCTTGCCACCCTCTCGCTCGCGGCTCATATGAGAATACATAAAAAAATTATTACATAAAATAATTACATTTAATAATTACTTTAATGACCTATATTAGATACACAATTCCACAATACATTATTTTGTTATATCACAAAGGGCAGCTTTTTCGTTGAAAGCTCTCAGGCGGTATTTTTTCCGACACTCCCAACAAATATCGTTATAATTTAGTCAATGTACAAAAAACTTAACAAATCTATATATACAGGGTCATTTGTAAAACACCAGCAACTTTCTAGGACTAGGTAGCCAACATCATAAAATTTGTTCTTCGAATTCCTTTTTCGATTTTGAATTTTTTTTTAGAATTTCCGGAAAAATTTTTTTTTTCAAATATGCTTTCATTTAATGTATTGAATTGACTGAATGACTGATTGAATTACAGTAATACACAAATTGTGAAAATCACAGGGGATGGGGGTGGACCCGGTCATAACTCCTTTGACCTTAACCTTTTTCAACCGCACTGATGCGCGCACTTCCATCGTTCATCTAAGCATGCAGTACGTGAAGAAAAAGAGATCCAGGAGTTCTTTTAAGCGAATCCATGAGCGAAAACCTATGACGAAGCTCGAAGTTTCAATGTACGATAGTACTCGCTGTGTAACGAATTGCCTAAAGTGGTAGAACAATCGTTGTTGGTTATGACCTTGGCTATCTACTCGTAGCAGGTTGCTGGTGTTTTACAAATGACCCTGTATACATATGAATCCCTATTTCCCTTGGTCACGCCATCACGTGTGAACGGCAGAACCGTGTATTTACAGAATTTTGTATTGGATAGCCCATTTATTGAGACAGGTTTTTTAGCTATTTATCATCACACCTACAAAGGCGAGCGGAGCAGTAATCATAAATGTCAACAAATCGGGGAAATTTTCATTCATTTTTGGAAATGTAATAAGCGACGAGATTAAATGGGTGCCACAGGGTTGGAAGTATGTCACGGACGAAGCCGGGCAAGTCAGCTAGTTATACATAAAAATGTGAAAATCCTTATGAATCACTCTATCTATTAAAAAAACTTCATCGTAATAAACATTAATGCCGACAAAAATTGTCATGTGAATGTTTTATGCAAAAAATTTTAGAATTGAAGTGAAGTTGAAAGATTTTGAATAAAATCAGCCTATCGTGGTCTTGCACCTTCCGCATCCAGCCCCTCCCTGCGACCTTTAGTAGAATAGAAACCCAGGTGAGCCGTATGATGTTCAACGACCTCCATAGTGTAAAAAACTCTCAAACGAAATATATTTATGAAATACAGATAAAATGAAACATGTGTAATGCCGTAACGTCGAAATAACTGCTATTTTACTAACAAATATGTTAAAAAATCAAACGAAACATACATTATTTTGATCAATCATGACCTTCTCGATGTTATAGGCACACTGGTACAGTTTTATGACAGCATGTAGTACTAAAAATACCGATCCCGTGATTTAGACGATGTGGTCACGAACATTCGCGGGTATAAAAATCGTGAGCCAATGAAAGGTCACATGGAAGGGTTCGTCAACATATTTTTAAGTTGAGAATAAGTTTAATAGTTTTTTTTAGACGACCAACACTCGTTTGTTAATTTCCCGAATATACAGGCTTTTGCGATTATGTATTCAGGTATCGCCAAAAACCGGTCCCGTTGTCATACATGCCATACATCTAAAAACCTTATAACACAGTAAGCCAAATAAATAAATATTGTGGGACATTTTAATTTATTTTTTACACAGCGGCTTCTAGTCCAAAGTAAGTTTACTTATATATTTCTTATTACATACATCAAAGTCCGAAACAAAACATTTGCGGATCACACAAACATTTGTTCCGAGCTTGGAATCTAACCCTGGACTTCAGTCGCGGCAGTCGCATACCTACTGGCACTGCGTCACCGAGCCAGTCAAAGAAACTATTTTGACATCTCCGATGGTTTTATGTAGCGTAATAACAAAGCTTTTTGTAAGTAGTACAATGTAAGAAGATATGATTTAGAAGTTTTGTTGTTCTTTTAACCATCTATCTTCACGCTGTATCCCTGACGGGGTAGTCAGAGAGGACAGATCGCCAGGTTGTCTTGTACTTTTAGATGTTTATTTTGGAGTTCAGGTGTTTCCAATGTATAATATGTATGTATTTAAAATATATAAGTATGTATATCAGTTATCTAGATCTCATAGTACAAGCTTATAGCTTAATTTGGGTTAGATGTGCATGTTCTCTGAAATCCTTACTCTTGTACGTCTGTTCTGAAAACCTAATTCTACACAAACAAGCAAAACTCGATTTGATTAATTACGAAACTTATACTATTAGTATACAATTTTAGTAATTATAACAAACTGTTGACTACCCCATGGAAACACTGAAACCGAACATGCAAAACCACAATAACTCTAACCTCATTATGAAAGAAAGTTGGAAGGAAAAATTACACGTTTATACTTTCTTCAGTTCATTATTTTACCTGCAATCACGTAAGGATAATAATTCAGTTTAAATTAGTATTTCAAAGTGTATAGAGCCTAAAAACGGTCGTAAAGCAAAGGATGGATATTTTAATATTCTAAAAATAACCAGATATCTTCGAGTTGAACTCGCCCACCGGTTGTTCCGTAACGTCTCATCACGGTCTTCGATCTTGATATAAATTGCGAAGAATTAATAAAACATTTTTTAAATTGATACACGATGTGCCTTTCAAAATTCAATAAGAACCTTATTAAGTTTTTTTCATTCATATGAATATGACCAAACACTACAATTGAATATGACATTTACACATTTTAAAGATGTCGGCAAACGGTGCTAAGAAAATTTGTTAACTTGAATTATACAGCATTTTCTACAAATGCCATTAAACTAAAAGTGTATTAACTTCACAGTTACGCGTATTTCCACAATAGCTACTAAAATTCCAAAAGTTACACAATGTCGTTCTTAACGGAATATTTCGATGAATTTCGCCAACATCCTATCAGGAAGACTCAAATGTAAGTCCCAGTCAACGTTTATTATTATGATTAGGTGTTCTTATTTATTTATATTAATCTATCACGCCTTATCCCCGAAGGGGTGGCAGATGCAAACATATTGTATGCCCACTTTTCACACTGTTAACACTGTTGATTGATGGCATTTGGTGGAACTTGCTACACATCTTGAACAAAAACACTTGTACTGTTCCACTTATTTATCATTTTAACCTGACCGGTTTCGCCTTACGGCATTTTCTCACTTTTTACCATGTGTATTCCTGTCCCATGTAATAGGTGGTGAGTCCATTGCCGTGTTGAAATAGACAGACGCAGGTTGTGGCTACCTGCTGTTAAAAATTTTCAAGCCACCCATAAGTCCTTCAACTTGACTTAACGACTGCCATGTTACTGGCAACCGGGACCAACGACTTAACGTGCTTTCCGAAGCACGGAAACGCTCGCAAATGTAAATGCCACAAAGTGGTCACCCATCTGAGGACCAGTCATAGTGAAAGTTGCGTAACTCAGTGATCGTTTACAGAACACTGCGATCGCGGGGCCACGAGCGCTTCTTATTTATTGAGTATAGTATATTTATTGCATTGAAACCTACTTACGTACCTACCTACTACCTCGCCAGGGATACAGCGTGAAGATGGTTAGAAACCGTCTTCGACAACTCTTGTAGTTTTGTTATTGAGCTTTGCATTGTAGCGCTATCTTTCATCATGCAAAAGATCGTTACTTTTTCTGTAAGTCAAATTATATGGTGATGATGAAAAGAATTAAAAATGATAATTAATTTTAGGCATGGCTACTTGCAGGTGTCGTCCGGAGAACCGGTGGGCCGAATTAGAAGGGCAATGGCTAGACCCGAAAGTTGGGACGCAGGATGTAAGTTCTTTTCATAAAGAGAAAATATTTATAAGTACTCTTTGATTTGGAATAAAATATATATATACACATATATATATACATATTTATATATATAGGATCATGGTTTGGTGGCCACGTGGATTTATAATTTTCGACCTTGTGACACCTTTCATCTACTCATCCTAGTGTTTGAGATCAAGGACAATTTTGTTTGATTTGTCTTCACCACATTATCTACCAAATGAGTAGTGAGATTAAAAGTCTAAAATTTTCTTCATACGATGCCGCGCGTTGTTTGACGATGCGATGTTGGTTATAGAATACAGTTTCAAACAGGTTTCATATCAGTCACCTTATGTGTTATTATAATCAAATAGGTACACCAAAAGAGGAATTCTACAATTTCATCGTTTTATTCTGGAAGAAAAACGCAAATATGTATTATATTTTTACCTTTCTAATGTTCTCTAACAGAAAGAATGGACGGACGACGAAGTGAAAGAGTTTATCAAGACAACAATGAAAAGCGTCCGCGGACAGTCGTGCTATTTCAACGATTACTGCGCACATTTGGATCAAAGTAACTTTTTACTACACTAAAAACTAACTAACTATCTTCACGCTTCACGGGGTAGTCAGAGAGGACAGATCGCCAGGCTTCGCGATCTACACTATTTAGAGTAATACATTGCTTAGGACTTTACCGCAAGAAACGGCAATGGATTTTAGTCATTATCGCTAATGCCGAAAATCAAAAGTCAAAAGATTGCTTCTGTAAGAAAATTTATCTTGTTTTTTTCCACTTGGACCGGTTTCGCCTTACGGAATTTACAAGGGTATTTCTTTGGATGCGCGTAATGCGTTTATGCGCCGTCATTCCTATTACAAGGGCAGTAGCTTCCCAACCGGGTCGCGGGATAGGCCTGAGGGCTATTTACGGCGACCCAGCTTAGGGTGCCCTAATATGCTCTTCTTCCTCTCTACGGGGTTTTCAAGGGTTGACACATGTTTTATGTTTCATAGATGTCATTATAACGTACCTATAAACAGTCAAACTATAGCTAGGTACTCCTAGCAGCCAAATTTAAGTGAACCACAGGCTTCAAATTTAGTTAGGGTTTGGAAGCTACTGGGAATACACTAAGATGAGGAAGACAGATGACTATGGAACGGCAATATGTTAATTGTCTAGAAATTAACACTATAGTTGAGTCAATTTAATAGGCCACATTTGACAAGTGTCAGTTTTAGATTCATAGTGAGATGACATTATTAAAACTATCGATTAATGCGAATGAGCCGATACGGACTTCAAACACATATGAATCGATTCAGTTTTTTTGAAAAAGTACTATCAAGAAAAAAGGAGTATAGAATATCAGTCGAGTCCCAGTCCAATTATTAGACAGATTACAGTCCAATTAGACTTTTTCTATCGTTAATTTAGGAAAAATATCTGACAAATAGTTAAAATTACAACGAGAATATTGTCATCATCATCATCAGTGCACTCAGATATCATTAATTTATATCCAAAATGGAGTATAAATTTGAATCGAGTTGCATTATTTTTTCGTAGGACTTCATAAGTGGCACTGAATCACAGATAAAACAATTGAAAAATATATATCTAAATAATTACTAATTCAATATATGAATGTTAAATGTTATCATTGTTATTTTCCTCGAGTAATCTATGACGTGAAGACTGGCAATGTGGGCTGGCAAAATCATTTTTAGTAAAATATCCATTTCCTCCAGAAAAACATAAAAAGAATAACTGCGAGTTAATTTATTTTCCTTGAAATGAAATAAAAAAGATGCGACAGTGGTAGTATTACTTTTATAAATAACAAAAAATACAAAAATAAGTTCTCAAGTATGTGTTTAGAGAAGAAATTATTGATTGTTTTGTACGCCGGACCTCCATACGTCGGAGCTCTTGGAAAACTGGAACACTAAGCACTGATCTCTGCAGCGCTGGATCCCAAGAGCGCTGGACGTGGAGAATAATCTTCCATGTGAATACCGAATTGATTTTCTAGGCGGCTAAAAAGAATTTTCTAAATTATGTTGATAGTTTAGTTTTAGTTTGTTGGGATCATATTTTAAGTGGTCAGGAAAGAAATTGTTAAATGGGCGATGTTGCAAGCAGATTAGACCTTATTTTTTTATGAAACCAAATATCCAAATAAAATCAGTAAACCTGTAAAATTAGAGAAATATTTAGGTCAAAGAAAATTATGTTAAAGAAACATGAAAATAATGAAAATACGCTACATAAGAATGACTGATTGATTTTAGTCCGAGACTACCAGGACTTTAATTGGCCGTGCTAATTAGTGTCTAGCACATAAGACCTTTTAGCCTTTTTGTTAACACCTCACTATAATGGGCAACGGGTTCAAAATCTCTTCCAAATTTTACATCTGAAATAGGCACATTTTATTTTATTAAATTTATTCGGCCCTTTAGACCCACCCCAGTGGCGTGCGCTTCGGAAGGCACGTTAAGCCGTTGGTCCCGGTTGCCAATAAAATGGCAGTCGTTAAGCCAAGTTGAAGGCCTTATGGGCGGCTTAAAAAGTTTCAACATCAGGTCGCCGCAGCCTGCGCCTGTCCATTTCAACACGGCAATGGGCTCACCACCTGTTACGTGGGACAAAAATGCATACGGTGAAATGTGGGCGTTTAATATGCCTCTGCCTACCCCTTCGGGGATAAAGGCGTGACAATATGTATGTATAAGAATGACGAAATGATGAAGATGGATAAGATTAAAACAAAACTTTAAAGTGGTGAAATATTTCAAATAAGTCTCATTACGTTCGATTCTGATAAAACACTTTCGATTTTCTGGGTAACCTCCCTAATGTTTTAAAATGAAAAGGGTCCATTGCTGCAACATTGTAACGACGTTCAGTTCTTTAGAACAGACATTGTTTATTTTCTTTACAATAAATTATTAGTGAAAGTAAATAGTAAAATAGCCTTCTTTGGGCATTTAGACAATGCAACATGTAATTGTAACTGAGAAAAGTTTAGCAATTGTGTAGTTCCGAACTTCCAAAAAATGTATAATATTTTATACCCGCCTTACAAGGACACGTTGGCGATTTCTGATAAAGTGTCAAATGAGGCCTATTAAAATGACTCGACTATAAAACATTTCTATTTCAACAGTTTTCAAGTACCGAAAATTCATTCCCCGCGTGAAAAAACTAAGGCCGTGCTCCGAGTTATTTGAGAAAAAAGTTGCTGAGGAGGAAGTGGTGCCAGCTGAAGAAGCTCCTAAGCTGGCGATGAAGGACACAGTCCTCATGAAGATGGCTCAAGAGATGTATGAAATGGATCTCAGCAAGCCGACATTGAAACCTCTGAAAACTCACTTCAGAAGTTAGAATTTTGATATTCTTTTGCTACCTTTGCGGCGCAGTTATACTTACTCGTAGTTAGTGTGCCTGTGTCTCGGATTCAAATCCCGGGTCGGAACTAGTAATTGTGTGATCCGCTAATGGTTGTTTTAGAGTTAAGTTGTATAACATGTATGTATTTAACAATATATAGGTCTGTTTATCAGTTTTCTAGATTGGTAGCACAAGCTTATATTATTTTAGTAATGGTCAACTGTCGCTGCTGTGTAAAAATAGATGTGTAATTATTATATTATGGTAAGTAGCTATTTGGCTACCCAAATATGCGTAGAGAAACTAGAACCAGACAAGCGTAATCATCTTGACTGGCAGAAGATCTTTTGCTGGGGGGAAAATCTCACCCTCTATCCGTATATTGGTCAATTTTAGTTTATAAATAGTTTTATGATAGTCGTATATGTTATTTTATATAAATTTTAAATACAAATAGTACCTATAACGTGAAACAGAAATTAATATTAATTTGTATTAAGTAAAACAATTCAATCTTATACAGGGTGTCCCTCAAATCTAAACCCTACTTACACAGTATCGATTTTTACAGATAGCACAACAGGCAATGAAATATTTGCTTGAGAAAAATAAATGTATTCAGGTTTCTGGGTTTTCAGCCTAGTAGTAAGAGTACCTACCATCTTTTCGTTACCACCATTGGGTTCTATAAATCCTTAATGATATTTAAATGCATATAATATATAGGTGTGATCGGGTGTAAACGTAATTGTATTTATTATTATTATACGTCGATAATTACAGTCAAGTTATACATAAAGTATGAGTGAAAATCGCGAAAATACAAAAACATTAATAAAAAAATTAAAAAAACATTATTCAAGTATTTTTTAAGCAAAACTTAGACAAAGTACCGGTTCAGTAGGCCATAATGGGACACCGTATATGAGGTATATATGAAATTAGTTAAGATAGGCATTAAGATTAGCGAGTAAATGTCAATACATATAGTGCATGAAACGAAGTCTGGTAAAAAAAAGAGTAAAGTAAGTATTTACATATTAGTGTCACTTAGTTCCTAATAAATGTATGGTCATATTTTATATACTACTCGGGACTTCACGCGAAACAATTTTGTACTTACATTCACCGACGTTTCGAGCGCGTTGCAGAGCCCGTGGTCGCGGCTGGACTCTAACGCGGCTAGTCCCGAGTAGTATATAAAATATGAGTATAAACCGCGAAAGTTTAAAAAATAACAAATGTATAGGCATTTGTCTGTCTACAAGTCGTAACACTTCCAGTTGTACTTCCAGGTAGTTGACTTACATTCTATTACATTAGTATTATTTATGAATAACTAGCTGACCCGCGCAGCTTCGTTGGCGCCACTTAAGAGATTTGTTACAAAATCTATACTAATATTATAAAGCTGAAGAGTTTGTTTGTTTGTTTGGTTGAACGCGCTAATCTCAGGAAAACGAAAATTGGCATTGATTTTTATATATATTGATGATATATATGCATACATTTTATATTATAAATCCCAAAGTGTATTTGTTTGTTTGTCCGTGTCTGTCATCTGTAAATAAATAAAATAAAAATATAAATAAATATCCATCACGCCTTTCACCGTGTGGATTCCTGTCCCACGTAATAGGTGGTGAGCCCATTGCCGTGTTAAAATAGACAGACGCAGGTTGTGGCTACCTGCTGTTGAAATTTTTCAAGCCGCCCATAAGGCCTTCAACCAGGCTTAACGACTGCCATTTTACTGGCAACCG
The DNA here is from genome assembly GCA_948477245.1 of Thumatha senex. Lineage (NCBI taxonomy): Eukaryota > Metazoa > Arthropoda > Insecta > Lepidoptera > Erebidae > Thumatha > Thumatha senex. The sequence goes on along the minus strand of OX419742.1, from coordinate 2,805,156 downwards.
GGACCAACGGCTTAACGTGCCTTCCGAAGCACGGAAACGCTCGCAAATGTAAATGCCACAAAGTGGTCACCCATCCGAGGTCCAGCCATAGTGAAAGTTGCGTAACTCAGTGATCGTTTACAGAACACTGAGACCGCGGGGCCACGAGCGCTTTTAAAATAAATAAATGCGGTTCAGAATACATTCAATATAAATAACGTTTAAGTTACCGCCCTTATTGTCCCGTCTTAATAATCCCCCTGTATATAAGGCTAATATCAGTTGTATGGTTGCCATAATAAAGAATCTGAACAAGCGTGTGTATTGTAAAAGAATATACACAAAGCAAAATATGACTGTTTTTGTTTTTAAATTTTCTTTATAAACCATTATTTTTTTAAACTGTCAAACAAAGTCTCTCATTATTTGATGTGCGCACGCAGCTAAACACAGTTCAACAAAGTGTTATTCGCAAATAAGTCGAAACAGAATGGCAACATCGAAAATAATAATTATAATACAAAGTAAAGGAAGTGCATGTGAATTAGCAACGTGCGCAGGAGTCGATGCAAATACACCAATGTTTGTTGTTCGTTACAATAACAGCGCTTGCGCGTCAGCAACTGTCGGTGTTAAACATTTAACATTCACACTGTAGAAAATAATAACCGATTGTCTTAGAGAATGACTATTAATTGAGTTATGAAATACTATAAAAGCGAAGCGCTCGTGGCCCCGCGGACTCGGTGTTCTATAAACGATCACTGAGTTACGCAACTTTCACTATGGCTGGTTCTCGGATGGGTGACCACTTTGTGGCATTTACATTTGCGAGCGTTTCCGTGCTTCGGAAGGCACGTTAAGCCGTTGGTCCTGGTGGCCAGTAACATGGCAGTCGTTAAGTCAAGTTGAAGGCATAATGGGCGGCTTGAAAAATTTCAACAGCAGGTAGCCACAACCTGCGTCCGTCTATTTCAACACGGCAATGGGCTCACCACCAATTACGTGGGACAGGAATACATATGGTGAAAAGTGGGTAAACAATATGTATGCCTCTGCCACCCTTTCGGGGATAAGGCGTGATAGATAAATAAATAAATACTAGGTGACCCAGGCTTCGCTCTTGACATACTTCGAACCCCCGTCGCACCTATTTAATCCCGTCGCTTATAAATTCTACAATAATGCATAAAAATATGCCCAATTTGTCGACATTTATGACTACTACTCCGCTCTCCAGGGTAGCAGCGTGATGGTATATAGCCTAAAGCCTTCCTTGATAAATGGGCAATCTAATACAAAAAGTTTTTTCAAATCCGACCTGTAATTTTTTAGATTATCGAGTTCAACAAAACAAACATATAATATTAGTATAGATGAGTTGGGTGTGGGCGCAAGGGGCCCATTCTTCAGGGCCCAAGCGGCCCATTCTTCAGGGCCCAAGCGACATCAACAGCTAGAAGTACACTCAACTGACTAACGAACGATTCTCGGATCGGAATAATATTTTGAGTGATCCGCGAATGTTTGTTTCGGAGTTTGGGTGTTTACTATTTTTAATATTAACTGATAAACATCCCTACTAATATTATAAATGTGAATGTAAGTTTGTTTGTTACGCTTTCACGCGAAAACTACTTAACCGATCATAATAAAAATTTGTACAGATTCTTGGAGGTAGGTATTAGAAGTAACATAGGGGTCACCTAGTATTTATTAATGATTTTTTTTCAAGAATGGTAAGTCCTGTTTCTCTGTCTTAAATGGCGCTAACGAAGTTGCGCGGGTCAGCTAGTACTTATATATTTAAAAATACATACTATTTCATAATATATAAATATGTTTATCAGTAGTCTAGACCCACGCCGTGCCACAAACTTATAATTAGATAACTTTGAGCTAGATGTGTGAAAAAAATTCCCACGATATTTATTTAATGTTGAATAACTAAAAACCAAATAATATTTGCTCCTGGCAGCCAAATAAAAATGTATCCCAGACTTCTAATCCAGGGAAGCACTTGGAAGCAACTGAGAATACACTAAGATGACAAGAGAGATGAATTATAACTAACTATCTTTACGCTGTATCCTTGACGGGGTAGTCAGAGAGGATAGATCGTCAGGCTTCACGATCCATGCATACTTCTTTCGCTTCTTGCAGATTCATCAATCGCTTCATACACGCACGTCTGGGTATCCGAGTACTTTTGACATGTCCGTTTTTGAGCAATCTGCTCACGTGGTCTTCATATGTAAGTCTCGGCCTACCCTGACTCCTTCTGCCATCTACTTTAAGATGAAATATAAGTTCGGTGTAAAGGGCCGCAATGAGATCTCTGGGGCTCATAGCTGTAAGTTGGCGCACCTGGGGAATATTTGATAAGTACGGTTCTGGTACGAGGAGGATTGGGGACGTACATCAGACGCAATCGCTTCCAATAAAGGTAAATCGCAGCTGCCCCTTGCAGGCAATCATGCAAATTTACATGTGGAAGGTAGACACAACGCCTTCCGATTCCAAACTAAGCGGGCTTGTACTATGGTGACCAGATAAACATAAACTGATATTTCTAAATACATACATATTATAGATAAATAACACCCTGACACAGAATTAACCATCGTGCTCATCACGAAAAGTTTTATCCTAGGTGGGAATCGAACCCACGACCTCTTGAGTAGCAGTCGGATACACTCCCACCGCGCCACGGAGATACTTGTTTACTAAGATTTTAGACATAAGCCATTAAACCGATTTTCAATGAATTTAGGGCAGAAGTCGATGGGACCCTAATATGGTCTACTTTATTTTGCATAATATATCAGTCACGCCTTTATCCCCGAGGGGATGGCACAGGAATACTATATGACATTTCACCGTATGCATTTTTTACCACGTAACAGGTAGTGCCCTCTGCTGTGTTGAACTACATTTCAACACAGCAGTGGGCGCAGGGTGTGACCATCGGCTATTAAATATTTTTAAGCCGCCCAAAAGATCTTCAACTTGACTTAACGACTGCTATGATACTGGTAACAGTGAAAAACGTACCTTCCGAAGCATGGAAACGCTCGTAAATGAAAATGTCACACAGCCGTCACCCATCAACAATCGCTATAGCATAACGCAATGAGCGCATAGCAAAGTTGTATACATACATATCATCACGCCTGTTTCCCATTGGGATAGGCAGAAACCATGGATTTCCACTTACTACGATCCTGGCATACAACTTTCGCTTCTCCTACTACCCACTACTCTTGACTTGACCTTTTTCCAAAAGTTTGACATATGTACGGCGAGGTCGACCCCTACCAGGTTGCCCATTTATTCTCGCTACGTCAGTCTCTTAGTTATCTGCTTAGTCTGTCTTTTTTTATCCATTCTCTCCACGTGTCCGAACCATCTGAACTTTCCTTTTCTATCTTAGTCACTACGTCTTCTGTCATACCGCAATGTTCCCTTATCGCGCTGTTTCTGTCTTTATCCATCAACTTCACTCTAGCTATGCAAACTTAAAATACTTCTAAAATTCAAATGCCACATTAATTATTTTTGTCTACAGTACAAGGCTACTCAAGACCTTACCTCTGGCACACCGGCATATCAGATTACCAGCACAGCATAGCAAGACTTGCGTACGAAATGATCAGGGATGACCGTATTCCTCGTTACAACGCCTCCAATGGTTGCCGTCCACGGTGGGGATTACCCCCAGAAGGAGTACGACAGCCAGAGCTCGATGGGGCGCCTTATGATGGAGAGAGGTTATATTAAAAAGGAGTTTTCTATGCCGTCTTGTATTTTACAAACAGCAAATTTAATATTAAAATACATATCCCTGTCAGAATAACACATAGACTAAAATGGACGTTGTTTGGCAATATTGGTGTAGTATTCCATCAAACCCGTAATCAAAATCTGTATTTAATATCAAAAGGCATCATTCTGAGAAATATCTATCTCTTAGAAAGATGCCCGCGGCTCCGCCCGCACTCGCGTAATTATGCTTTCTAGTTCCCGTTTCCCATCCTTGCAATTTATGTAAATAGGTCTAGCTAACTTCGAGTTTGGCGCTTAGCAACATATTTTTTAATTATGTTTTTACGTCATCTCCTCCTCACTTTGTACCAGTGGTTTCGACTGTCCTTATGTCTTTTTTGAATTTGACATTCTAGATGTTAAATTTTATGTCAAAAGATATCGTAACGGATTAATCTTTCAATCGCCCGGCTGCCGGTAATCTTTTATTACTTCAGTACACTTTCATGGTGTTCAATCATACATTAAAGTGGGTGACAAGGTTGAAATATTTCCGTTTTACTAACTAGTCAAAATGCATACATACTTTTCACTCATTTTATAATTTTTTTGGTTTGGTATTTTTGATACGAGAATTTTTGTTAGGATAATAAACGATTATAGTAAAAATCTACTGTCATTGATTCTATTTTCAACTCTTCGGGATTGACTAACTTTTAAACTATCGCGCTGCAAGCTATCAGTGTATTAGTTATGTTATTCCGATATCTCTGGGATAAATATAGGAAAACTTCATCATTAACAAAGCTGCTAGAGTAAGATTAATTTGAAGTATCGGAAAACATCTTTAGAAGTACATTACTTCTAATATTAACAAATGTTTCCGCTGATTATGTTGTAAACATACTCATAACACGAACATTATTAATTCTAATGGATTTGTTTTCAAAACTCGTTGAAGAGAGATGTACTTACAATCATTCTAAAAGTATACTTTATACACAGCGATACGATTCCGTTGTTAGTGACATTTATAAGTATTACCACCTACGACGGTATTGTATAAAATATATGAATCGAATTGACAACCTTATCCTTTTTGGAAGTCTGTAAAAACACTATAATAGTCTGGCTAATGTCACATGCGTAGTGTGCGACATAGATGATGCTCTATCAAACGACACCAGCAGATCTCTTATAAAAGCAAATATTAAAGACAGGTATTAACGTGATCATGCTTATGTACTAAAATAATTCGCTTATGGTTTCAACTGTCGTCGTCACCCCTCTTACCCAGCTGTTCCATTGATTAGTACCATTAATGGTACTACTGGGAATTTTCATCTCACTAGTACCACTGATGGTACTACTGGGAAATTTTTTGTCCCAGAAGTACCATTATCAGTCATAATAGTAATTGGGGTAGATATTTACCCTGTAGTATCATCAACTACTGCAGGTGTTAAAAATTAACCAGGGCTATCAGTAACAAACACCCTTACAGCGAAAAGAACGGAAGGTAATAGATATGTAACTAGCCACTTGAAATACGATACAATGTAAACTACTTGGTAATATCTATGAGTATCTAATTATTTCATATCTAGCTTTTTAAAGGGAGACATTCCGCACTTTGACAGTGATAATATTCTAGTGCTAATTCTATTTACGTTTAACATTTAATAAATAAAATAATGGATTTATGTGTCGCCGATGGTCCTGATATATGTATTATACAGCGTGGCCGTGGCAAAGTTCTTCTTGGTGAAGGGTTTAAATACTATTGTCATGTGAACTACAAAAATGGTAATAGTTTATGGAGGTGCCGAAATTTTAAGGCGATCAATGTTAAGATATTATATTAATATAATTTATACTGTTGATTGGTGGAACTCGCTACACATTTTCAAAAATTGTTATTATTGAAAATGTATATTAATATAGATTTTGAGATGGCCACTCCAATGTGTTGAAAACACTGTTATCTGTCAAAACTAATAAGAACAAGTTATCTCGTGTAAATGCTTAAAAATTTAAGCATGTTCGATATAATAAAAGTTTATAAAAGTGTTTCATCGGCCTTTGAATTTAATAAATTAACAGCAGAGCGTGGTTGAATCGTAAAATAAAGAAGAATCTTGAATGATCTAACTCACACATCAAACCAAGACGGAGAAACGTTCGTGTAACATACGGAGTTATCAGATATAATTTTTGTTATAGACTCTAGTGCAACTCACAACTTCATTCAGGATAAATATCAAAAACTAATGACAAGTGTTACAGATTTAGTAGTACCAATACAAATAACAATAGCAAATGCAGAGATATTATATGCCAAGAAAAAGGGTGAGTTAAAAACATATTACCAAAATACACCGATTACTATAAATGGTCGCATCGTAAGTGGAATCGCTCAATCGCACAAAGGAAGGTTACAAATATTATCAAACAATCTTGGATGACTACTCTCATTTTACATATACTTTACTTGTGAACAAATCCGAATCTGCAAATAATCTGATAAAGTATATTAGAGAAATAGAAACTGGAAAAGGAATAAATGTAAAAAGAATCAGATGTGACAATGGAGGAGAGTATTCATCTAGCAATTTTAAAAGATTTTGTGAAGAAAGAGGTATACAGATTGAGTACACAGTACCCTACAGTCCTCAGATGAATGGGAAGAGTGAGAGACTAAATCGAACTATATTTAATAAAGCAAGAGTCATTTTAGATGAATCCAACTTACCAAGATACTTATGGGGTCACGCTGTCCTATCTGCGACATTTATGATTAACCGATGTCCATCAAGTTCTATTCAATTTCAGATTCCAGCAGTGATATTTGAAAAGGATTTACTGCTTGATAAGATGAAACCATTTGGATGCAAGGGATCGATGGTCATACTGCCAAGACAAGATAAATTAGACTCAAGAGCTAAGGAAGTCAGAATGATTGGATACGCCAGAAATGGTTACAAGGTATGGGATCCAATCACTGACACAGTTATAGTAACAAAAGATATAAGATTGAATGAAAAAGATATTAAATACCAGACAGTTAATGAGAGAGAAAATTATAAAAACGGGAAATATACTTGTCAACATGAGGAAAGGCACAATGAGGATGAAATTACTATTAGAAAAGAAGAGATAATGGAGATAAATAATGATGAAAGTGAAAACAGACAAGAACAGAACATTGATAAAAGTGTAAATAGAAGAGGACTAAACGAATAATTAAAACACCAAGACATCCAAATGAATATGAACTATATGAGGCATATTGTTTAGTGAGTAATACAGAAGATCCTCAAGAGTATACAGAAGCAATAAAAAGTGGATGGCAAGATGCAATAAATACAGAAATACAAGCATTAATGAAAATGAATACATGGACAGAAACAGAATTACCCGAAAATATGAAGGCCATAGACACAAAATGGGTGTTAAAAGCAAAAGAAAATAATTTGAAAAGGGCCCGTCTAGTCGTAAAGGGTTTCCAGTTAAAGGAAAATAACAGTTTTGGAAAGAATTATGCCCCGGTTGCAAGAATTTCTTTAGTACGAACTCTTCTAGCACATGCAGTATAAAAGGGATGATCCGACAACTTGATGTGCCTACAGCATTTCTCAATGGTATACTCGAGTCAGAAGTATATATTAAACCACCAGAAGGTATCAAAGTCACAGGAAATACAGTCCTAAAACTAAATAGAGGGCTATATGGCTTAAGAGAAAGTCCAAAGTGTTGGAATCAAAGATTTAATAAATTTACAGAAGACAAAGGTTTCCTAAGATCCCAACATGATGTATGCTTTTAAATAGGAGAAGTATACATGCTTATATATGTTGATGACATAATTGTAACTGGAAAAGAAGAGGCTATCGAACGAGTTGTAACATACCTGATTAAAGAATTTCAAACGAAAGATTTTGGATTTCCAAAGTCATTTCTTGGAATGGAAATAGTCCAAGGTAAAGATACTTTAAAGATAACCCAGAAAAGGCAAATAGAAAATATGCTCAGCAAATTTAACATGACAGACTGTAAAACGTCATCCACACCCTTAACAAAACGATTTCACCTTGATGAGAATGAGGTAACTGAGACAGACATACCATATAGACAGTTAATTGGGAGCATTATGTTCGTAGCAACCGTATCAAGACCAGACATTGCATATGCTACCTCATACCTATACCTAAGTCAGTACTTGAATAGACCAACAAAGAGTCTCTGGATACAAGGTAAAAGAATACTAAGATACCTCTAAGGTACTCAGGACACAGGATTACATTACACTAAAATCAAAACAGCCTCTGTAGAGACCTATGGACTAAAAAGTGACATTGAACTGAAAAGTGAAGTGTTGTCTATTCTCTATATGGACAATAGAGGCGCAATGCAAATAGCTAAATCTTATGAAAACAGTAAACGTGCTAAACATATAGATATAAAACATCATTTCTTGAAAGACATTTCTAATAGAAAAATTATTAATATTGATTATGTTGCAACCCATGATAATTTGGCTGACATGTTTACTAAGCCATTGTGTGTTGAACGGCTTTTATATCCAAAGCAAATTTTGAATATTGTGTGTTAATTGATTTGATTTGTGTATTTTGATATAACGATTTTAATCTGTTAAAGATTCTCAATCGAGGCGGGGTGTTAAGATATTATATTAATATAGATTTTGAGATGGCCACCCCAATGTGTAGACAACACTGTTATCTGTCAAAACTAATAAGAAAAAGTTGTCTCGTGTAAATGCCTAAAAATGTAAGCATGTACGATATGATAAAAGTTTATAAAAGTGTTTCATCGGCCTTTGAATTTAATAAATTAACTGTATAATTATAAATTAACTGTGTAATTTAATAAATTAAATGTAGTGGGACGATTTCAATCAAGGTATAGATATATAAATGTCTGTGTTATAAGTTTTTCGAAAAATTTCTGAAACCTTCGTAGTAGCCTTTTTATTTTATTATTATTGTTTAACTGCATTTCATATAATACGTCATTATTTCGTACAGGATCAATCACAGCTTGTTAAATGTAAAGCACACTTGGATGAATGTTTACCTAATGAAAACAAAAACACAATGTCTAAAATAATAAGCGATAGCATTGAGAAAGCAAGTACTCGTACCAGTGTAGAAGAAACAGTACCTCATATATACAAAATTACTGTAGCGTCGCTACGGGACAAAGAACTCGACCTGGTTCAGGAGTTGCCATCATTTGACTCAGTAAGAAGTATAATGTACAGGCAAAGAAATAAATTTGCTAAAGTAAAAGAAATGGCATATACAGATGTGACAGACGTAGAAATTCCATCACAGTATGAAGATTTACTTCTTGCTGACTATAATAACGATCAAAACCGGATTTAAATTTTCTGTTCCTCTGAATCTAGCGAAATAATTAGAGTTGGTAAAGTATTTTTATGCGACGGGACATTTAAGAAATGTCCTAAGCCATTCGTACAATTGTATGTCATCTTTTGTGATGTAGGCAGTAAATACGAAAAAAAACAATGTCATTCCGGTTGCAAATGTGCTTTTAAAAAATAAAGCAAGGATCACGTATGAGATTATGTTTACCCTTATTAACTCAGAGCCCTGAATGGGAGCTGAAAAAATTTGTAACTGATTTTGGCAGTCAGCAATCAGAGCAATAAAAAACGTGTTTCGTAATGGAGAGCATCACGACTGTTATTACCATTTTCAGAACAAACTTTGGAGAAAAGCCAAGAAACTAAATTTATCAAAAAACATTTTTTTGCGCAAAATAGTAAAACTCTGTACCGTACTACCTCTTTTGCCTGAACAACATATAATGGTAGGGTTGACATATAAAGAAAGTGAAGTTACAGTCAATCAGCACAAAAACATGGATCAGATTAAAAGATTTTGGTTACTTAAGAAAGCTCTTTGGTGCTGTTTTGGGGAGCGGCACCGCACTACAAATACGTGTGAGGGGTGGAATGCACAGTATAACAAATGTTTTAAAAGGAAACCCACGACAATTAGTACACAGAGTCCTGTCACAGATGTACTTCACGGGCCATGGTTCAATCCGAAAAGCTTATATCTATAGGCAAATTTGTTTCACCTCAAGAGTAGTTACAACAGTATTTGGGTACTGTACCGTTGTAGTTACATTACAACAACAGCAAAACGTAGTAAGTACGCAAGAGGTAGTAAGAGCCATAAAACGGCAATTTCATAGGTAAAGACCTAATATTTCTGTATTTTTACCATGCAACACAAAAGGTTTAAAAGTTAATGTCTCTTTCAAAATTTTAATGTGCATTGTTTATCATTTGATGTAGTACCCGTTTTAAGTCAGTCGTAGATATATATTAGAAGCATCGTATCGTGTGGTATAAATATACTCCCGTGCACCAACTGGGTTTTGTCGATGAATAGCTATTTTAATAAATTCTGTCTTTATAAACTTATACAGCACTCGACTTACGCATTTTGTTTACGTCTAGGAATTCGTTTCATTTTAGATTTTTCCGACTAGTAACCACGAGTTCTTCGGAGCTCAAATCTGCCTCGCCTGCAAGAGGTGCACCTGCTGACTGTCGTAACGGACAAAGTCATGGCAAAAAGGAGAGCCAAAAACAAAACCCAGTACCAGTACCCGTCTGATCAGAGTGGTACGTGATATTGCTAAACCCTTTATTCCAACCTGTTCTGTTGTGTAGTTCTATAGGTAAAACTACGTCCCTTCTCAAAATGATTGGAAGTCGTACGTCAAGCAGTGGACTGCTGTGTGCTGATTTTATTGATTGAGTGTTTACTATTAGCAGTAATAGAGATGCTGTTTGTTTGAGAATATTAATAGATTGTATGCGATTGCCGCGCATGAGGTCCCGGGTTCGATTCCTGGGTCGGAAGAAATATTTGTGGGATCCACAAATTTTTCCCTATTCCATCTATCCCTACTAACTTATCCTAACTGGTAGGGAATTTTTTTCCAAGTATTTCATGGAAAATCCAAGGAAATTTCATGTCCAAATATCTACACTGCGTAATTGCACTGTTATGGATAAAATTGAATCAGCCTGACTAGCCTAATTTTTATACAACATATGAAAATAATATTTATCCTCTATAATTAGTCTTTAATTTCAATACTTTATCGTAGCATGTCTAAAAATGTCCTGTAGTAATTTCACCCGTAACAAGTTGCACCTGAGCGTTTTGAATAATATAGTCACGTAGCACATACTCTTTTTGGCGAGGTGTCTGGGATTTCAAGTCGTATATCACCGCATTGTAGCGGTTATTTTAAACGGTTGAGTGTTTGCTTAATACTTTTAATAAAGTGTACAAACTAATTTTGTGATTATTTTTCTCGTTGATTTTGTAATGCCACGCTTCGGCAAAATTATTTGTTCTATGTTTCCGACCAAAGACGCACCATTGTTTTCGGAAATTTCTATTTTTAAGCCTAAATTTTAGGAAAGAAATAATTTTTATATTTTCCCATTCCAAATTCTTCTAAAATCTGGGATTCAACGTATGACCAGCCATCGTCGATTTTTTCTACTGGCAGCAATGGCAGGGATGCATTGAGCTGTAATATTCTTCTCTTGTCATGGTAAGATGTTAATTTATATTGTTTGCCTTTTTTCCAAATAGCTTTATTGAAATGATAATGGGACAGGAAAATCCACACGGTGAAAAGTGGGCATATAATATGCCTCTGCCACCCCTTCGGGGATAAGGCGTGATGGATATTTATTTTTTATTTTATAATGGCAGCCTCCTTTTTCTACCTTTGGGAATTCCGACGATAAAGCTTTTGCTATAGCTGCTTCAAAATCATTTAAAAAATACTGTATACGAGTGGTACTTCCCCTTCTTAGTTTTTTTTTAAAAACATTTTATTTGTTCCAACTGCTCTATTTCTACAATTATATAAAGTTGACTTGATATTCCGAAAATCCGGTACAGCTGCAACCATTTCTAAAGTATCGTCCTTGATAGCCTTAACGGTATTTTCAAAAATACTCGGTATCGGAACCGAAGGATTGGAAATAATCTCTTGTTTGCAGTTATTTACCCGAATATCTATTTCATTTTTGGCTACATTAGCCAAACATGTTACTAAATGGTCACTCGTTTTTCAACAGTAGTCCGACCCTGTAAAATATAAAGGGGGAACTTACCACCACCAAATCCACCATGCATAATATAAAGAGGTTCATTATCATGATACAAGCATTTCAATATGTTTAAAAACACTCGAACTATTTATCCGCAAATGTGCATTTATCTTTCTAGTGGAGATAGGTGGAAAAGTATCTCTACCGGTAGGGATAAGGTAGATTTTGATAGATGTATTAGGGGCTAAAAAAGTCCGAGACTACCAGAACTTTAATTGGTCGTGCTAATTAGTGTCTAGCACATAAGACCTTTTAGCCTTTTTGTTACCACCTCACTAAAAAGGCAACGGGTTCAAAATTTCTTCCAAATTTAACATCTAAATTAGACACATTTTATTAAATTTATTCGGCCCTTTAGACCCATCCAAGTTCCGTGCTTCGGAAGGCACGTTAAGCCGTTGGTCCCGGTTGCCAATAAAATGGCAGTCGTTAAGCCAAGTTGAAGGCCATATGGGCGGCTTAAAAAATTTCAACAGCAGGTCGCCGGAGCCTGCGCCTGTCCATTTCAACACGGCAATGGGCTCACCACCTATTACGTGGGACAAAAATGCATACCGTGAAATGTGGGCGTTTAATTTGCCTCTGCCTACTCCTTCGGGGATAAAGGCGTGACAATATGTATGTATGTATGTATGTATGTATTAGGGGCAAATTTTGATTTCGGAATTTTGGAGTTTCCTGTGTATAATATGTATGTAGTTAGAAATATATAAGTATATATATCAGTTGTCTAGGTCCCATAGTACAAGCGTATAGCTTAGTTTGGGCTAGATGGCGCTGTATGAAAAGTGTCCCACAATATTTATTTTTTAAACGCCTTCACATTCCAAATCCATGGCGGCATCCCCGAATGATACTCCTGGGGTGTTATGGGAACTTTTTGAACATTCCGGACTAATAACACTCCCTTAACGTACCCTTTATAGAGTCTTGGCACAATATTAAACAGTCTCGCATGAGTTTAGAAAAGCTAATTGAAATGAAATGGCTTTAAATAAATCCTTAAAGTCGCGCTGGGTCCATCATTACTCAATTAATGGGTTTATCGGAACACTTATATGAGAGCTAAGAGATCATGCTCGTATTTCACAAAATAAAAATTGTATGTTTACCAATGGTACAATGTTTCTTTGGTGGCACCCCACGAGTCCTGTCACAGATGTTCTTCACGGGCCATGGTTCAATCCGAAAAGCTTATATCTATAGGCAAATTTGTTTCAACTCAAGAGTAGTTACAACAGTATTTGGGTACTGTACTGTTCAAAACGATACGCAAGAGGTAGTAAGAGCCATATAAAATCGACTCAGCGCGCAGCGGTAGATAAGTGTTATTTTATAAAACCGACAAGCTTTGAGTTCACTTTGAGTTTATGCCAATGAATCAAAACACATGGACACATTTTACGACCAACCAAGAATATTCTTAAAAAACAAATAAATATACAAAAGTATAAATTATTGTTCGAATTATATTTAATACCGTAAATAAAAGATTTCATCAAAAACCTAACATTACCAAGTTTATAGCCGCCATTTTACGTAGCACTTATCTCTTATTAAGTCTCTTGTAATGAAAGACAATAATCCCTTCTGAGAAGAATCAATCCCTCAGCGACTTTGGACGATAAACTGTAATGGTATGGGTTTGGATTAATGTCAATATTGTTCTGGATTTTGTGACGAGGAAATGCCCACAAAGAAACTGACAAAGTGTGAACATTACTGGGCATTGTAATACTTTATTTGACGCAAATATTGAGTTGAGTGTACGTAATTTAAATTAATTTAAAAAAGTAAGGATGTTGAATCTTTTGAACGTGCCATCGGACCATAATCTACACCTAAATGGTCTTATTTTTTTTAAGACGTCAACATGACACCGATCGCCTGAAGGAAAGCAGAAACGAATACCCGTGATTAAGGGTCACTATCATATCCAGCAAGGCTTAGACAGTGGCCATCATCTTGGCTACAAGCGAAGCCCCGCTTGAAATATGCTTATCTTAAAGGACCAGGATTGTAAAAGTAGGATTCGCCGGCAGAGAGTTTCTTTTTTTTATGGTGCGAAAGACCTGCGGAGTCTTTCGGTTCTGGGCATGATTGTGCTCACAGTGTAAAGATGACATCTTCATGAGTGTTTTTATACACGCTCGCTTGTTAAAGGTTCTCTTGACCTGGCCTTGCTGCTACCGGTCAAATATAAAAGTAGACAGGCTCCAAAGTAACAGAGAATACACTAAGATTTACAAACTGGTCATTGATGTAGATCCTCGTTTACAAGAATCACAATTAGGAATGCGAGTGGAACCAACGAAAATTAAAAATAAGTGTGCGTGTACACGCGTTAGAAGTTATACTGCTCTAGTCTAATAAGATTTCATCACGTATACAACAACTCTTTGTTTCTAACAGGAATGAAAAATTAATAAGAAAGTACATCAAAAGAATGAAAACTACTTTGAATGTAGTTATAAGTTGTCACGGAAACACTTATCAGCTAACTTCATAGTGTCGGTTTTTCGTAACGGTCTGCGCGCGCATCGTAAAAATTTCCTCTCATCATTTTTCCCTACGCGCCAAAAGAAGTATAACTTTGAAAAAATATAACAAACAACGTTAAAACTATAAAAGCAAAAAAAATAATGCAGTTTCAGAAAGCAATTAGCAGAAACACGCCACCTGTGTTTTTGTATTGATAACATTCAGCGATGTTCAAAGTCATTACCGCTGGTCACCTCTTCCCTTTATATCCATACGTAGCTGAGCTAATGTTACTGGAGGAGTGCCAAACTCAACATCCAGCCACGGCCCTTGTGTCTCACAGCACCGACTCATTTCTGTCCCATTGTTACAGATTAGAAACTAATTGTGGTGACAAGGCCACATTTCATCGCGAGTGTTTTCAATGCACATAATTTATAATAGACTAGCTGACTCGCGCAACATCTTTAGCGCCACCAAAAATGTGATAAATGAAGTACCGCTCGACCGATTTTGTGTAAACTTCACATAAACCAACTACTAAATAGTCCGAATAAAGCCAAATATTTGGTTTGGATAGGTGAGCCCGTTCTTGAGTTATAAAATTACAACAAAAAGTGGCATTGATTTTTATATATATTGATAATTATATTCTTGCTGCATCCCTGACATTGTAGTCAGAGAGGACCGATAGCCGCAGGCTTCGATCCATGCATACTTATTTCGCTTCATGCAGATTCATTAATCGCTTCATTTATGCACGTTTGGATATCCGAGATCTTTTGACCTTTCCGTTTTTGAGCAATTCAATTCTATCGAATAATACTAAACTCCCATTCTGTTTTGTAACACTGACTTTAATGATATATAATTTTCTTCTTAATATTTTAAAATAAGTTGACAGCAAGGATATAAAAGTGTGGCTATAGCAACTAATAGTGGCCCGTATACATAACCCGTTACACTTGTTTTCATTTTGTTATCTGTCATTGGCCTAGCTGCGTGTCTTTTTGGTCAATTTTGTTAGCGTGCACTTGATTTAGCATTTGAGTCAGCATTGTCAGTCGGGGTTAGGCGTCTAATAATAATCTGGATGTGTTTGTTGGTTGCTGAGAAGATCATCAAGAATGTAGTTCTTATGAATTATTCTCACTCTTACACTGGCAAAAGAACACTAGAGAATTTGATAGATTCACAAATGTCTAAAATGTAAAATAAATATAATGTATAAAGATTAAAAAATGCGATAACCGTGCTGAAGTCTCGGTTTCGAATTCTGAATACATATTTATGTCATCCAATTTCTTGTTTCGGGGTTTTGGGAGTTTGTTAGGTATAATGTACAAGTATGTACTTAGAATTATATACCTTAGTACCTATAAGTATGTTTGTTAGTTGTCTATGCTCCTTAACACCAGCTTATATTCACTCCTTGGCTCAATTTGGGCTAGATAGCGTTGTGTTAAAAAATCCAATATTTTATTCCTTTTTTTATGTAATACATGCTTATATTTTAGTGTATAAATTAAATGGAAAGATATTATCCTGAAGATTAAAGACGACGGACATATTATAAGTGCAATCACATTTTAGTATTCGATACAAAAATCATGATCCTTTTTCAATGTAGGTATATAAAAGTTCAAAGATAAATGCACATTAAAATTTGTTTTGATGTGGTTTACTGTTGAAAACAGAATGAGTAAGGCATCTGTTATATGTATTATTTGTTTGTACCTATTATTTGTTTGTACCTAATCTTTTTCAGAGATAATAAAATAAATATTGTGAATCTTTTTTTATATAGCGCCGTCTAGCCCAAAGTAAGCTATTACCCCGCTGACTCAGTGTTCTCTAAACGATCAAGCATTTTTGGCTATGACTGATTCTCAGATTGATGACCACTTTATGTTATTTCCATTTACGAGATTTTCTGTCAGAAGGCTTGCTAAACTGTTGGTCCTGGTTGCCAGTAACATAGCAGTTGTTAAATCAAGTTGAAGGCCTGATGAGCAGATTGAAAATTTTCAATAACAGGTCGCCACAACCTGTACCTACCTGTCCACGACAACGGGTTCACAGTATGCCCCAACCTATCCCTTTGCGGATAAGGGCTTGATTGATAAGCAAGGTAGCCAGAGAGAGCTTGTCCCTGTTTCAACAAGGCAAAAGTTTCAGCAGCGCGAGTATGCTTGTCTGCCACCACAGTAGTTAAAAAATATCAAACAATAGTTTTTTCTTCACCGTATTTATATTAAGAATTTTGTTCACTATCCCGTTATTAATAAAACCAAATTCACCAACGTATTCTGTGAATTGCGATATAAAAATCTAAATAAATTTCAATTTCCCATACATTATTCACTTAAATATATTTTTACAACTTATTTCTCAGAAGATATCTTACGCAATCGTGTTCCTGAAACCATTCGACTCAATGTCTTTGTCCAAGTGTCAAGACGTAGCTATTTATCACCTCAACAGTCTTATTTAAAATGATTTAGAAGTGTCACCTCCCATTTCTGATGAACTCAATGATACAAAGCAGATTCTGTTCCGCGAAAGAAAATGGCGTCTTACACCGTTGCTAAGATTTTATATAAAGTGGTATTTCTTAATTTAAAAATTACTGAAGCGTAGAGGACTTCTTAGAGATGTTAATCACACTATAATGGCCGCTTTATCGTAGACCTAGAATTAAATTTTCACAAATTATAACAATAGCATGAAAAAAGCCAGGTCAAGAGTTTTTAACCTGCGAGCGTGTATGAAAACACTTATGAAAGTAGAAGACGCGAAAGTTGTATGTCAGGATCGTAGTATGTGGAAAGTCATTGTCTCTACCTACCCCGATAGGAGACAGGCGTGATGATATGTATGTATGTATAATAACAAAACGCCTTGAAAAACTTTATGTAGACAGATAAGCTCAATCAAGTTACCCTGTAGCGAACTGTCGCGAGTGTTGCAAACGTCCATGCGACGGTGACCACTTTACATTAGGTGGGTCATATGCTTGTCTGCCACCTAAGTGGTATAAAAAAAGACTGTTGAACACCGCGGTAGTTAGGAGAGTAGGACGGCTCCTCTTGCGCATAGTCCCACACACCCTGTTTCGTCACTGCATTCTGGTGCGTCACTGCATTCTCTGTGTTACATTAAAATACTGCTGGGCTGGAGTTCTTTTACAATTTTCGACATATTGGAAGGGTGAAGACCTTACTGTACTATGCTGCCCAGACCTAGAATAGGTTGCTGCCGGGATTTATTTTAAGTTCTCTTCGCAACGACCTCGGCAGGTCAAATTCTCCTGCGAATTTAGTGCACCTGCTGATTGACTATCAAAACTAAAGTTTCGTATGCACTTTCGCCCATAGATCATTATACAATTCGATTTTAACCACTTTTAACATACAAAAAAACATCATAACAGCTGTCGGCCCCCAAGCTGAACTTTTAGTGAAAACTTTGGATACAAGTAAAATAATACGCAAAAGTTAAAATAAGTAGTATTTAAGCGTTTCTGTTTGAAGTGTGTTAATACTTCAGATATTTTAGTTATATCAATTGAAATGTTTATTTTATTTAGCGCAAAATCAGTTCAAATTGATTGAACGACTGAACGAACTGATTGAACGACTTCGGTACTCCATCTTACAGCTTACCTTGAACGAAGCTCATGGTGAAGTGTATTTTCGTACAGTTTCTATGTTGTTAATTAGCTTTTCGATGTTGGTTCAAGGAGTTTCATTGTCGTCGTTCAATTCGTGGGTGAAAATAAGACTATTGTTTTGATAAATAATATATTTACACCTTTGGCTTCAGACCCAGACTCACCTGACAATGAGTGTACACAACGGAGGAGGTCATGGCAAAGATAAGGAATTCTCTGCACCTACCTATCAATATATTCATAGTAGTAGAGGATAAGCTAACGAGGATCCCACCACACAACCTCGATTCTTCAATCCTAACTCACAATGGTCAAGCATAGGCACAACAGTTGTGGGCGTTTAACATGCCTCTACTTACCCGTTCGAGACAAAGGCGTTTACATTAAGGTATGTAGTAGAGTAGCAGCCCATTACGATAGTCATTTACACATCGGAACTAAATTCTAGACCAACTTCTCCAAAATATCAACAACAATTAAAAAAACAAGTGGTGCTTTTGTACTGTCAGTCAAATTTTGGAACAGAACGATTTCATGTCCTAAATCTAGGTCCATTGTTCTACTTTCGAAACGATTAGCTGTTTCTCAATTTCATATAATTGGGCTTATTTTAGAGTGTTTTTCTATGAAAGTAGTCGACATGCCTACGTGTCTAAAGTACATTGACGGTTGTCTAGTTGAAACACATTCGGCGCATCGTCCCCACTCCAATTTCCGTTTGAACCTTCATAAGCTTTGTTTAACACTGATACCAACAGAATTATAACGCTAACATCAAAATAACACAATTTTATGTGTCATTAATTGAAGTCAAAGCGCTCCGAGCCGAAAGAGTGACACCAACCCGACAAATTACAATTTCCTCTTGTTAAAAGCCGCTATGTAAACAACTCAGACGTATCGAAATCGGTAGTTTGGATTGTTGGCGTATTTGCCAAATGTTGGTTGTGACGCAGGCGTGCCTCTAGTTGGCACGTAACCGCCAGTTTCAGTGGAAAGCGCGCGTGCGCCGGCCGGACCGCCCTCGAGTTTTCCCGCCTAAGTGACCTAAGTGAAAGTTTTTGATTTTAACTGCTCATGGATTTACAAGTGATTTACTAGTGTTGTGTGATTAATAAGGAATCAGTTTTATCGATAAATTTGTGTGAGTTGGATACGTTTTGTTTTCACAAGAGCCCAGTTTCCGTATCCGTGGAAGATTTCACATCGGAGGCATGGTAATAAATTTATTATTTCGTTTGTGGTTTCCTAATTTATAAGTAGTTCTAGCTATAAATTTGAAAAGTTTATAGTATGCACTTGTAATGATTTTGGATTACTTAGTTTTACTATGAGTTTTACAAATTTTAAAGGTCATAATTTTGGTTAAACTGCAATAGTTACCTATACTGTTTTTATATTGGCAAAACCTAAAAATTCAGTAAAATCCCTTAATTTTCTTTTGATAAAACTTTCGGACTCGTAGATAGCATAATGTTAACTGAAACCTACATTTGAAATAAACGTCTCGTTGTAAAATGTTAGAGCCGTAGATAAATTCAACCGCATTACCACATTCTTATTATAAGAAATAAAAACGATGAATGAAATATTATTTTAAGCAGTTTATATGAAGCTTACCATTAAAAACTAAATAAACAAATCTCACGTACTGCAGTTCAAACAAACGCGTGTCGGGCCACACAATGTGAGGTTTCGTAGCTGCTGATTTCTACGATTTTATTTTGATTTTAAACAACTTTTTATTTTGTAATGTGTATTTTCCCAAATATACCTTATAAACGTTCGTTGGAAACGCTCGTGGCCCCACTAGCTCAGTGTTCTGTAAACGATCACTGCGTTAAGCAACTTTCGCTATGGCTGGTCCTTGGATGGGTGGCCACTTGTGGCATTTATATTTGCGAGTGTTTCCGTGCTTCGGAAGGCACGTTAAGCCGTTGGTCCCGGTTGCCAGTAAAATGGCAGTCATTAAGCCAAGTTGAAGGCATAATGGGCGGCTTGAAAAAAATTCAATACGAGTAGCAGCTCGCCACAGCCTGCACCTGTCCATTTCAACACGGCAATGGGCTCACCACCTGTTACGTGGGACAAAAATGCATACGGTGAAATATGGGGGTATAGTATGCCTCTGCCTACCCCTTCGGGGATAAAGGCGTGTCAAAATCTATGTATATTTTATAGTGTACTTTTCGATTTTTTTTAACAGATAAGGTATCGAAAAGTAATTAGTATGCTAACTTCATCATTAATTTAATTTATATCATTCATTGTTGAAAAATTTTTAAGCACGAGCTTAAGACGGAAGAGGTGGATAAGTTAGTCGGTTTCGAATGACCTCGGCAGTTTAGTTCAATAAGCGTCTCACTTGGCAAGTGAGAAACCATGGTTCGAGTCCAGCTCGAGGCTAAAAAAAAAAATTCTACTTTAAATTTATGATAAATGTAGTTAGCAATTGCTTTTCAAAATTGTTACTAATGTTTAGGCAAGTGTCATCACAAATTGAATGATTATAGGTACAATTCTTTACCATATAACTTTGATAAGTGCCTTTAATTGCTACGTCACGTAAGAAGGAAGTTAATTCGGCTGTTTCGAGTGTCCTCGGCAGCTTAGTTGGATAAGCGTCTCACCCGGCAAGTGAGTGGTGGCTGGTACTGTATTTGAGATCGTTATAAAAAGATAGACAATATCAGCAGTAATAACATTTTAATTGGATGAGGGGGAAACATAATATTGACAATAATTAGGACTTTAAAACATATTATATAGAATATATAGGTATTAAACAACCATTTAGCCGTAAATTTAAAAAATGTTATAGATCGAATTCGTATTTCGAATTCGTAGATAGAAATACTATACTATATCTTCACGCTGTATCCCTGACGGGGTAGTCAGCGAGGACAGATCGCCAGGCTTCGCGATCCATGCATTCTTGTTTCGCTTCTTCGAGATTCATCAATCGCTTCATACACGCACGTCTGGGTATCCGAGTACTTTTGACCTTTCCGTTTTTGAGCAATCTGCTCACGTGGTCTTCATATATAAGTCTCGGCCTAGATAGAATACCTAAAATATTTCTGAAATATTTCTTCAAGTATACTGGAGGTGGATGGCGAACAAAAATCTCATTTTACGTGTTCCATAGGCACAAAGGATTGTGTAAATATTATTTTTTAAACTTTATCTTAATTATTTTTTATTCATTGGTTTTTGTACATAAAAATTACAATAAAGGACAAAATAACAACAAAGACAACATTTTACGTAGGCCTATTTATTACCACAAAACCTCTTGGTCCATCAGGTCTTAGATAGGTTTTAAGGTGCTACTTTGTCGCCAAGACTAAAAGTAAAACTATGCCAAATTACAACTTTGTAGTATAGTATAATGGGTCTCTGAGATAGATAAATGGAATGGCTTAACTAAAAAGGTAATTCCTTTGTTCCCCAGGTACCCTAAAAAAGCGATCAGATCAACAAACGTACTTACTCTTAAAACATTGCGTTTTTGGTAAACATACGAAAATATAAAGATCTCCTTTATTTACTAGGGTACCCTAAAATGCGATTAGTTTTTAACAAACGTACATCTTAAAAAAACATGGCTTTTGAACAAGGTGCGAACAGAACTCTCCTTTGAAAGTCTTTGTTCAGATTTTAACATCTAAACACACCCCGAGATCAAACGATTAAAGATATAAAAATCGTTTATACGATTTATAACCTCGTATTTGAAGAGATAGTGAGTGATTCATTCCACTAGCGTTCGTGAGTATATCTTTAGTACGACTAGGTACCACTCTAATCCCTTACGTGTTAGTGTCTATCAAATCTTATTCATTTTTTAAACGTTTTTTTTTTCTTTTGGAATTGGCCTGGCTTGCTCAGTTAGGGGATTTTGCCAAAGAAAAGTAATTTGAATCTTATATTTTGTGTTTACGAAAATATGCTGAAACCTTTTTTTATAAAAAGTACAATAATGCAGTATTCATGTCCACGTTTAGTAAAGTTCTACTCCGAAAAAAAAAAGTAGTGAAAGCTGCTTCACAAGTAACAACTCTTTAGTGGAGTGATGTTACAATATCGAACATAGGTGAATGTAACACCTATGTTCGATATTTGAATATTAAATTTTACTTCTAACAATTATATAGATCTGAAAAACGCAGTTTATGAACGGATGTTAGTTTTCATTTCAATGTTTATATGATTTTTCAGTAGATTCTGAGCAATAGAGAACATAATATATTTGATTTAAAATGAGTCTACGAATTACTGGTATTTTTAATTTATAAGTAGTTTAAATTAATGAATGACATATATACATACATGTTGTCACGTCTTTATCCCCGAAGGGGTAGGCAGAGGCATACTCTACGCCCACATTTTACCGTATGCATTTTTGTCCCACGTAACAGGTGGTGAGCCCATTGTTGTGTTAAATAGACAGGCGCAAGCTGTGGCGACCTGCTATTGAAATTTTTATGCCGCTCGTAAGGCCGTCAACCAGGCTTGACGACTGCCATGTTATTGCCAACCGGGACCAACGGCCTAACGTGCTTGCGAAGCACGGAAACGCGACAAATGTAAATGCCACAAAGATCAACCATAGAGAAAGTTGCTTAACGCAGTGATCGTTTACAGAACACTGCGATAGCGGGGCCATGAGCGCTGCGATTAATGAATGAAAGAAGGAAAGAAAAATTACCTACAGACAAGTGACAGACTTACATTATATATACTACCAGCAGCTTATTTAAATTTACTAATTCTGACCGCTTGAATTAGATTCCCTTTGATCTTCAAGAACAGTTGACAATCTTAGTTGTAATTACATTTCTTTTTGCCAATGAAATTACAACTTTGTGATGAAATTAAATGAAAATATCTTTATTCATGTAGGTCACAAAGTAACATAACATACACTATGATCGTCAAGATTATTGCGTCTACATTTACATTTATTGCCAGATGTGCGAGGCAATAAGTAGAGCCTGTGAAATAAGATCCTGGCAATTAAAACTCACGGTCACTCTTTACTCTCTCTTTAATCACCGATTGATGGACTTTCGTCTCCATTACTTCAATTTTTCTCTGTTTTCTGTCCTCTGTTTGTTTCGGATAATCTTAGGAACAGCTGGACCTACTTTAACGAGACTATCACTGCCAAATAGCTGATGGTATTAAAAGTACTTATGCTACATTTTATCGGGGTTGGAGGACGGCGGGTGGGCTACTCGTCATTCTTACAGGTGTAGACTATGGAATGTGGCGTGGCAAAAAAGTTTCACGCACGCTTTTCACCCCTTCAAGGAAGTGGTATAGCACCCAAACCCCCCAAAGAAGCGAGATAACACTCATACCCCCCAAAGAGGCAGGATAACCCTCGAACACCCCCTGAAAGAGCCTACGCTAGCGGACAAATCCGTCGGGAGCGCTGGGGCTATCCTTCCGAGGGCTTACCTGGACTCCAGGCCATAGACAGATGGAAGGGAAACCAATAGTTTTATTTGATAGGAGTCCGGCACAGCACCCATGAGGATTTCCACACGAAAAATAAGGCTGCATTCTATCTCCTTATTCCCACGAGAGACAACACTACGCAGATTCAAGAATAAGTATAATGTATGATGACTTAATATTAGGATAAGATTAAAACAATGTTTAAAACAATAATTTATGACGTACCTACTTGTTCTAACAAAGAAATAATTCAACTCTTACCATCAGGTTATGTTGATGCAATCACAAAACGTAGATACGTCATCTCTCATATCATAGCAATATGCATAAAACAATGGACTCGTTGAAATCAAACAGTTAAACATAGAACATTAAACAACCTTATACATATGACATTATCATTATATATACAACAACACATTTAATGAACAATCAATTCTAAAGATATTTGATATAAAAGAACGTGTCGAACATCTTCTGCCTATTCACCGAAGGTGTAGGCAGAGACAACATAAGTCCATACTTTTTTAATGTATTTTGTATATGAAGACCACGTGCGCAGAATGCTCAAAAACAGAAAGATCAAAATACTCAGATACCCAGTCATGCATGTATAAAATGATTTATTAATCTGCAGGAAGCGAAAGGAGTATGCAATGATCGCGAAGATTAAAGGATACCCTAAAAAAAAAAATATCCATCACGCCTTATCCCCGAAGGGGTGGCAGAGGCATATTATTTGCCCACTTTTCACCGTGTGGATTCCTGTCCCACGTAATAGGTGGTCGTATTGAAATGGATAAAAGCAAAATTTTTAGTTGAATTAACGAGTACCATGTTATGGCAGTCCGGTACAATACGGCTTAACGAGCCAGAGTACGAAAAAGCTCGTAAACGGTAATGTCACAAACGGTAGCCCATCTCCATCCCAATTTCATCCCATCCCAATGATAAAGAAATATAAACTTATTGGAATAATCTTTACGGTCTGAAATCTTGGTGTGCGAAACACAAAATGAAAAATAACCTATGAAACTGTTATAAATTACATTCATTGCGAAACACAACGACGATATCGCTGTCTCGCTCACTTTTTCGTCATCTGTCATTGATTATCTAAAAATAAAATGCGCAAGAGTGCGCGATTCTAGAAATGTTTGATACATCCGCACTGATCGACACCATTCTGATTGCTATAATTGCTAAAATTTACAAATAAATTTTGTGGCATACGGGATGAAATCTTGAGCAATTTTTCTTACTTACGTACGTAAGTACACACAAACACATATAGTTTTTTTAAATCCTGTTTGTTAGGCAGTAGGGCTATAAACATTCAGCCACTTCATTAGGCAGTATGTGCCGCATTGAACCGTTGAACGTTATTGTTTTATTTTGTAAACTCATCTCTATCTCTAAAGCATATGTCAGTGCAGTGCAACATTGTGGTTTCTCTGTAATTTTGTGGATTCATAATTTATATAAATTTTTTACACATAACTGGCGGGTGGAAATATTAGAACTAATTTTAGTAGTCTATATAAGTAGTTAAGTGGTAATATTAGTTTATTCGTATTATTATATTCATATATCAATTCTAATTATTATATTATATTTATAATTATATATTATAATATTATTTTGTATAGATTATGTTGGATGATTTCAACCTTAGTTTTGTGTCATGCTCCTCTTCTAATGACAGCTTTGCTAGCGCGAGTATTTCTGGTATTGATATTTCCCTTCGCGATCAACTGTTTGCTAAATTCTCCTGGAATCCAAAATTTTTCAATGTGCTTCATGTAAATGCTCAAAGCATTCCAGCTCATTACTCTGACTTCCTTTCAACTTTTGATTCTCATGTGGTCCACCCTATTCTTATATCTGAAAGTCTCTTAAAACCTGCGTTACTTTCTACACAATATTCACTCCCGAGCTATAAACTAGTGCGAAATGATAGAACGATCTCAGGAGCGACATACCATACCATATTGTTATTTGCCGAACATCTATATATTGAGATTGAGTTAAACCATAATAAGCTTCTACTTGGGGTATACTATAATCCTTCGAGTAAATTTGACTACTTTTCCTCTTTAGAATCAAAATTAGAATATCTTAGCTCTGTGTACGACAATACAATCCTCCTCGGAGATTTCAACACGTGTCTATTAAAAAATGACTCACGCAGCGACAGACTGAAAGCTCTTGTCTCTTCTGTCAACATGCAAATCCTTGATCTTAACGCTACTCAAAAAGTTCCTAACCGAACACCATCTCTTCTAGACTTAATTTTCGTCTCTGCTCTTAACAAGGTAGCCGCCCATGGGCAGCTGCCAGCCTGTTTCTCATATCATGATCTTATTTACCTTTCCTATAAAATTCGTCCTCCTAAACGCAAGAGTAAATTTCTTTTCCTTCGTAGTTTTAAAGACATTGATCTGGAGCGTTTGACGGATGATGCTTTTTGTATTGACTGGTCCTTAGTGTACGACTGCGGTGACTTGGATGCCAAAGTTACTACTTTTACCAAAGCCATTCTTGACTTATACGACATTCATGCTCCTCTTAAAAAGGTGAGGGTCAAATATCTGCCAGCACTTTGGCTCACTCCAGAAATAAAAAAGCATATGTCACAGCGGGATAAGGCAAAACGTAATTATAATAAATCACCTACTACGGAATACTTTGAAGAATATAAAAGGTTGCGGAATCGCTGCGGTCGTCTGTGTAGAGATGCTAAAAGGCGTCACATTCACAACTCAATTCAAAATCTCAATATATCACAAGTTTGGCAATTTCTTCGTTCCCTTGGCATTGGCGAGGAGGCATCCCACAATACGGGTGCAGATATTGACTTGAATAATCTTAACACTCAATTCTCAAGATCTCCAGTCACTATTCCAAGTGATATTAAAACTTCTACTTTGAATTATCTCTCTAATCCTACCATGCCAATAAATACTTCATTCTTTTTTCACCCAGTTACGGAGGAAGACATTAAAAAAATGTATTAAATCCATTACATCAAAAGCTGTAGGCTATGATGGCCTACAGCTACAAATGCTTCTCCCCATCTAAAATTTCCTAATTCCAGTTATTACTCACATCATAAATTATTCCCTGTATAGTAACATTTTTCCTTCGTCTTGAAAAAAGGATTTGTCATAGTAACTAACCCATCATTGCCATCCCAGTTTCGTCGAATATCCATTCTTCTCCTCCTATCAAAAGTCTCCTGGCAGTGGTGGTGCATGTATCGGGTCGCCTTATTCCCTATAATACGGTTGAGTAGGGCGATGGCTGATATATGCGTCATACCCGTGAACGGGTGCCGTCTGTTGGGACTGGTCAGCTCATAGCTGTTATAGCAATTATTACAAATAAAACTATTTATATTTAAGGAAATTAAGTTTAGTCGACTGTTCTCACTTAACTCCAAAGGAGCAATGTTAGTTTAATATTGTAAGCCATACCTGCATTTTAAAATAGCAGCCATTTAGTTTCTTGCCGGAGTCTTCCTCATAAGGGTGGGCTACCTTTAAAACTGGCAACTAGAAACGCTCTCATTTTGATTTGATTTGGTTTCTTTTGTAAAGACTCATTACTATATAATTTGTTCAAATATCATGTAAATAAAACTAATGTAATTACTGGCAGTTAGTAAAGAGTGGCCATGAGTTTTATTGCCAGGTTCTTCCTCAGGCTCTACCTATTGCGTTGCGAATCTGGCAGTAAATGTAAATGTAGAAGCAATAATCTTGACGTTTATAAGTGTTACTTTGTGACCTACGTGAATAAAGATTTTTCACTTTTCACTTAGAAAGTGTTGTTCAGAATTAGCAATTATCTTATTTATCCACCAATAGCCTGCTTACTCCTTATCAATCTGGTTTCCGTCGTGGCCTTAGTACGATAACAGCTCTCGTCAAAATAACCGATGATATGAGGTTGGCAATGGAACATAAGAGTCTTACCATCTTAGTTTTATTAGATTTTAGCAGCGCTTTTAACTCAGTTGATTTTGACGTTCTTTTAGCAATCTTATATTCTCTTAATGTCTCACCTTCTGTAATTATGTGGTTCAAATCTTATCTTCATGGTCGCTCGCAGTCTGTTCGCTATGATGAGGGTTCTTCAGAGTGGTGTGATCTGACTGCGGGTGTCCCACAAGGTGGCGTCCTATCTCCTCTTCACTTCTCAGTTTTCATTAACGCTATTACGAAAGTCATTACTTCTCAATACCATCATT
This sequence comes from Thumatha senex, assembly GCA_948477245.1. Classification (NCBI taxonomy): domain Eukaryota; kingdom Metazoa; phylum Arthropoda; class Insecta; order Lepidoptera; family Erebidae; genus Thumatha; species Thumatha senex. The sequence continues at coordinate 2,777,343 of OX419742.1, read as the reverse complement.
GGTGAGGCAGTGGCTGCTATCAACAAAGACCTTAACAATATTAGCAAATGGGCTAAGTCTTTTGGACTTCTAGTTAATCCATCTAAATCGCAAGCTGTTATTTTTGGTAATAGACATATGCTAAACGCAATAGGTGATCAGCCACTTCCACAAATTTTGTACAATACGGTACCTATAGCGTATTCTAAGTATGTAAAAAAATTGGGTCTCCATATAGACTCAAATCTTACTTGGAATACCCAAATAGCAGATGTTAGTAAGAGGGTGATCTGCGCATTTAAATCAATTAAACGACTCCAGAAATTCCTACCACTTCACAATAAAATTACTCTTGCTCAATCTCTTCTACTGCCACTCTTAGACTATGCCGATGCCTCTTACCTTAAAAGGAGGAACACCTTAATAAACTAGAACGACTACAGAATCTGGGTCTCCGCTTTATTTTTGGTCTCAGAAAGTATGACCATGTCTCAGAATTCCGAATGAAGCTGAAGTGGTTACCCATTAGGCAGCGTCGTAACTCCCACATTCTTTTTCTTCTATATTCTTTATAATCCTGAATCACCTTCTTATTTGCGTGATCGGTTTGAGTTTCTGGTCCCGAGAGGCAAACCCTGTCGTACACCCTCCTCTCTTCTTCTTCGAACTCCTCTCCACACTTCTAGTTATTATGACAGTTCTTTTATCATTCGTGCAGTACGCCTATGGAACTCTCTCCCTCAAACTATACGCGCAAGCCCGTCGCTGAGTAAATGGTTCTATGCGAATGAATAGCGATACTACAGGACATCTTACTTTACGTGATTCCATTAGCCAAAGGGACCACGGTTAAATGAATTTTTCCGTCGTCCCATCAATGGGACATCCATTGGGACCGGCCAGTATGGAAGAGGATATTAAAGGGAGTGTACGAGTGTTTCTGTAAATACGGATAAGAAGCTTCAAGTTTCCGACGACTATGTAGATGATCATATTTCTTGAGATTAGTGGTGCACCTGTATACTAACGGACGAGACTCGCAGGCGCTGTTACAGGGTTTGGAGGTAAGACGGCAGTCTCCAGTTTCTCCTACCAATGCCGAAAAACAAAATTCTAACGATGTATGCTCCTAGCAAACAAATAAACGTGGACCACAGATTCTAAATCCTGGTAGGGATTAAAAGCAACTGGGAATACACTAAGATGAAGAGAGAGATTTAAAGCCTCCCAAGTCTATTTAGGAGCACCTCAACGGCATCTAAACTGTTGCTGCCTTTCGACGTAAAAGAACTATCGTTTACAGTTAATAACAATATTTAGAATATTTAGCTATTATAAACTTTAGACATATTAAAAAAAGAAAGGTAAGGAATATTGACATGTATAAAAAAAAGGAAATAACCTAATTTAGGCATCAAAAAATTCTTCCACATCGCTGATAACCACAACCGTATCCAGAATGCTGGCAACGTTGAATAGCAATGCTGAGCCTTTGACCGAAGTACAAGCCAGCCCTCAGATCATGAGAACCATCGACGAAAATCTTAGATAGAGCTCTGAAAAGAAGCTTTGTACTAGGACCCCACGGACCAATAAAAATTAGTTTAGATTATAAAGATATATACATATACTTAGCTATAATGTCTGCAGTCATATCTGCATGGGTTATATAATAAACATACACAATGCTGTTCCGCCAGATGGCAATGTGTTCCACACCGCAACACGGCTTTGACGACTAAGCGAAATTTATCGACAAATAATTCGAATATAGAATATCGATATTTCACAGTCACAGTCGCGCTGCCCACACTATTAAATGTATGAGATAGTTTTTTTATATTAAGTATCAAAATATTAAAATTAATACAAAAGATTATGCCATTAGTAGATATGAGCAATTGCGTGCACTAATGAAATTACAACATTTTATTATTGTGGAACATTAAATTTTAGTTGATGACGCGGGTTGGCGGTAGAATGAAACTATATTACCACATTTTAACTAACATTATCATATTATTATAGCATATGTTGTTCTATGATCTTAAGATTCATTGTATAAGTATTGCTTCTTCAGATCAAACGCAGAAATACTTTAGGTATTTCGATTTATATGCTGTAGCAACTAAGGAACCCCTAGCTGCTTTGATAGCGGTGTGATCCGACGGTTTTGACACAAATTTTATAATTATAAAATTGAATAAGATGAAAGAACACTTGATTAGGTTCCCTACCGATCCGCATTACGGAAGGGCCCTTGTACCCCTTCGAGTGTGTTAATAGGGAATCATGCCTGACACCATCCTACACGATGGTGCACGTTGGCTAGCCTAAGGTGGGTGGTCCCGATTGGGCCTGTGTGATTGATTGACGGTTGTACCTCACATGAGAGCCAAAGCAAACACATGGTACTTAGTAGCGTTTGAATCATTTTTCCATTGGCCAGTAGTTGAGCAGTTCAGGTTTCTTGTTAGGCTCTCAAGGTCTTCGTAATTAAATACATTTACACTCTACATTTCATTAAAATCACTCATACCCCGTGTAAAAGATCACTGCGATAAGCAACTTTCTTTATGGTTGGTCCTCGGTTGGGGGACTGCTTTATGGTGTTTACATTCACGAGCGTTTCCATGTTTCGAAATATTTTCGTACATTAAACCATTGGTCTCAGTCGTTAAGCCAAGTTGAAGGCCTCATAGACGGCTTGAAAATTTTCAACAACAGGTCGCCACAACCTGCGTCTACCCATTTCAAAACTGCAATGGCCTCAACACCTGTTACGTGAGACAAAGATGCATACGGTGGAATGTGAGCGTATAGTATGCCACTGCCTGCCTCTTCGGGAATAAAGGCATGTATATATTTTTCTAAAATATATACATGCCTTTATTCTAGCTTGACAATTTATGATAATTGAACGGATGCACTACATGTTATACAATCCTTCGCCAGATTACATACATCCATGTCTCTTATGACGGACAGAAACGCAGCACATAGGTGCTTGTTTACAAAACAGTGTTACGTTGAGATAGCGTGGGGTGCTACGCTGATCAAGTTGCAGTCTGCGGGTCGGATTGGTGTGTTTGGTATCATAGTAAAGATGATTTATTCGACAGCCCATTGTTCGTCTCAGGATATACCAAAGGTCAACAGAACACAGTAATGCTAATTGTTAGAATGATAAGTCCGTAACACCGACCTGAGTTCCAAGATAAATAAATAAATAAAATAAAAACCTTTGGAGCAACTCACACAACGCCATCTGATTCCAAACTAAGCAGAGCTTGTACTATGGTAACCAGATAACTGATAAACAAACTTATATATTTCTAAATACATACATATTATGGATAAATAACACCCAGACACAGACGAAACCATCGTGCTCGTCACACAAAGTTTTATCCTGGGTGGGAATCGAACCCACGACCTCTTGCGTAGCAGTCGGATGCACTCCCACCGCGCCACAGAGTCAGTCGAGATAGATTTAAAGTGTTTTGTATATGTTATGTTTTTTTTTAAATGTTCATTTCGTACGTTCGTATATGGCATCGCTGCTTCGGCCTTGTCAACAACTGAAGGAAGACGTGACCGGAGTTGCCTCAGATATAAATGTCGCAATGCGTTCGTCTGCCAAAAGAGCTAGAGGTAGCTTAAAACAGCAGCACATGGACAGAATTGTGGGAGGCCTTTGACCAGCACTTCAACAGGAAAGTTATTGATTAGAACGGAATAAGCTTATTGCATACTGATATAAAATCCCATTAATATTATAAACGCGAAATTTTGATTGGATGTGTGGATGGATGTTTGTTACTTTTTCACGCAAAAACTACTGAATGGATTTTAATGAAACTTTACAATAATATAGTTTATACACCAGAATAGGACATCCACTCCTACAGCCCCGGCTTCTTCAAGTAGCACCCGTAAAAAACCCACCACATCCACATCATCAGCCTACTGCTTGGTTTAGATCAACAACCTGCTGTAGAAATTTTACAAACCGCATTTAAATTTAAAAAAATCTCTAACTAACTATCTTCACGCTGTATCCCTGACGGGGTAGTCGGAAAGGACAGCTCGCCAGGCTTCACGATCCATGCATACTTCTTTCGCTTCTTGCAGATTCACTTCATACATGCACGTTTGAGTATCCGAATACTTCTGACTTTTCCGTTTTTGAGCAATCGGCTCACGTGGTCTTCATAAGTAAGTCTCGGCCTACCCTGACTCCTTCTGCCCTCTACTTTCGCACAGTATATATTTTTTGTCAATCGTTCGTCACTCATTCGTTGGACGTGTGATCGCATCTCCACAGCATTAAATTTACTTTCATGCATCTGCTGACAAACCCAGGGTTCGCTGCCGTAAAGCAACGTTGGCACTAGCACTGCATTATGAATCGCGAGTAGTTCTTCTTTTACGATGCTTTGTCGCTTTACTAATTGGGACAAATCACCGTTAACTTTGTTTCCGGCAGCTACTCGCCGTTCTACATCTGAATCACATCTTCCGTCTGCGCTAAACATACTCCCTAAATACACAATTTCAATCACTTGCTCAAGACGTTCCTGGTTTACCCAAATCTTGCATTTAGTTCTTACATCAGCTCTTTCTAATACTAGAAAAACTCCATTATTTTTTACTTACTTCATGAAATATTTATGTAATATATTTTCTCAAATGATATTTTATGAAATGCATAATTAGCGTCGTGATTCTTTGTCACACGTATCATTTACGAATGCGTGCATACATTTTGCATAATATAACTAAACATGTATTTATCTAATATAAATTGTTGTTTTGTATTTCAAAAGAAATATTTCCCAATTAGTTTGTCAGAAGAAGGGTGACAGAGGCATAACAAGCGCCCACATTTTGTGTACATTTCCCCAATTAGAACCACAGGACTTCAGATGATCTTTTCAATCTTACTTCCTCTAGCTGTCCCGCCCGGCTTCGCCCGTGACATACTTCGAACCCCGTGGCACCCATTTAATCCCGTTGTTTAATAATTTCATTTTCACAATAATGTATGAACATTTTCCAAATTCATTGATTACTTCTCTGCTCTCCAGTACCTAGGTACCTACCTACCCGCACGGCCCGGTCGAATTAAATTAATTTCTTTGCAAAATAAGGCATTTTGAATTTGCGATAACTCGTAAGATATTCAATTAATTTGTAAGGTGCAAAGGGACAAAATAATCTTCATGAAATGCTGAAGCCAACTAACGTAGTAAAAATGATAAGGATTAATAGCCTATATGTGTAAATAGCCTTCAAATTACCGCTTAATAATTGCTGTTTTTTTAAAGTATTAATATGGATATAGTATGTTATTCTTAAGAGATAGACATATGTCGTCGCGGACTTTTTTGTAGACCTTTATTAGATACACAATTGCACCATACATTATTTTGTTATATCTCAAAGGATTTAGGCAGCGTTTTTGTTGATAGCTCCCAGAAGGCTTTATTTTCTGACATCCCCAACAAATATCGTTATAATTTGGTCAATATATACAAAAACTTAACAAATTATACATAAAAACCTTCTATGAGAATCACTCTAACTATTAAAAAAAACCGTATCGTAATCCGAAGCGTAGTTTTAAAGATCTAAGCATACATAGGGACAGACAGCGAAAAGCGACTTTGTTTTATAATATGTAGTGATGATGATGCGAAAGCGTGTATGGACGAAATTATATTAGTCAATAGTGCAACAAAAAGTAAACCGAATGGACTAAAATTTTGGATATTTTAAGCTCTTGATGTGAAAGAACGAGTACCTACTTAATACTTCCGCATAGGTACCTTATTAATCGAGAAGGCAACATGGAGATTATGGGTACTTTTAACATATTTTTGAAACATTTACACACAACGCTATCAAGGCCAAATTAAGCTTAACAATATAAGCTTGTGCTATGGGATCTAGGCAACAGATTAACAGCTTATATATATCTAAATATGTATTATACATAGTAATCACCCAAACTCCGAAACAAAGATTTGCGGTACCCGCAAATATTTGTTCCTACTCAGGATTCGAAATTTCAAACCAGAGACCTCAGTTTGGAAGTCACATATCAACACTATGTACTACTTACGCTATCGATGCAATCACTAGTACTAATAGAGCTATGTTTGATTACAAAATATATAATATGTTAGAAATCCAATTATTGACTGCTCTGTGGCGCGGTGGGAGTGTATCCGACTGCTACGCAAGATGTCGTGGGTTCGATTCCCACCCAGGATAAAACTTTGTGTGATGAGCACGATGGTTTATTCTGGGTCTGGGTGTTATTTATCTATAATATGTATGTATTTAGAAATATATAAGTATGTTTATCAGTTATCTAGATCCCATAATACAAGCTAATATTAGTTTACTTTGGGCTAGATGGCGCTGTGTGAAAAAGTGTCCCACAATATTAATATTAAAGTGTCCCACAATATTAATATATTAATATTAATACGACTGCTACGCAAGAGGTCCCGGATTCGATTCCCGGTTCAGGACAAATATTTGTGTGATCCACAAATTTGTGTTTCGGATTTTGGGTGTTTCCTATGTATAATATGTATGTATTTAGAAATATTTAAGTATGTTTATCAGTTATCTAGATCCCATAACACAAGCTGAAATTAGCTAACTTTGGGCTAGATGGCGCTGTGTGAAAAGAGTTCCACAATATTTATTTATTTATTTATTATTGATCTGTTTTATTTTTAATATAATTCAATAAAGAAGACTTAATTTATTTTATAATGTATTAATTACTAGCTGTCCCGCCCGGCTTCGCCCGTGACATACTTCGAACCCCGTGGCACCCATTTAATCTCGTTGTTTATTAATTTCACATTTACAATAATGTATGAACATTTTCCAAATTCATTGATTAGGTAGGTACTTCACCGCTCTCCAGTACCTACCTACGCCCGCACGGGCCGGTCGAATTATGGTTACACGAAATTAATTTCTTTGCGCTTTATTTTGAATCTGCGATAACTCGTAAGATATTCATTTAATTTGCAAGGTGTAAAGGGACAAAATAATCTTCATGAAATGCTGAAGCCAACATACGTAGTAAAAATGATAAGGATTAATAGTATATATGTGTAAATAGCCTTCAAAAAACTGCTTTATAATTGATGGATTTTTAAAGTATTAAAATGGATATAGTATGTTATTCTTATGAGATAGACATATATCGTCGCGGACTTTTTTGTAGACCTACATTAGATACACAATTGCACCATACATTATTTTGTTATATCTCAAAGGGTTTAGGCAGCGTTTTTGTTGAAAGCTCCCAGACGGCTTATTTTTTCCGACATCCCCAACAAATATCGTTATAGTTTGGTCAATGTATACAAAAACTTAACAAATTATACTTAAAAACCTTCTATAAGAATCAAACTGACTATTAAAAAAAACCATTCGTTTCGTAGTTTTAAAGATCTAAGCATACATAGGGACAGACAGCGAAAAGCGACTGTTTTATAATATGTAGTGATATTTACAACTCACAGCTACTATAAACCATACACATATTAGAAAAAAGGAAGGTAAGGAATATTTACATAATATCAAGAAGCGGGTGTTCCTTCATTATTTATCCACGCGAATGTCTCTGTCGATCATAAAAATGATTATTATTGGAACAGATCTACCGCTATTTGTGTTAAAAGATTGTTATGAGATCATTTGTGTGTGTATTCTAGTTCTAATAGTTCCTGTGCTACAGTTATGAAATATTTAAATTTCTTTTTTGTCGCAGTTTCAAGGAAACATAATTTTATTGGCAAACGTTGACATTCTCTACTACGCTTGACCGAGAATCACAAAATGTGGAATGCATTTGACGGTGAAATGGGAAGTTTTACTATAATTTAGTTATTAGTCCCGCCTTTCTTCCAGAGGGGCTGGCAGAGACATACAATATGCTCACATTACACCGTAAGCATTTTTGTTCCATGCAGCAAGTGTAATTTAATACAGTAAAATTTGGTATAAACCCATATTTATTTCAACACGGCAATGGGTCACCACCATTTACGTGGGAGAAATATGCAGACTGTGAAATGTGGGCCATATCGGCAGCGCTAATTCTGCACCTCTGGTGTTGCAAACGTCCATAGGTTACGGTGACCACTTTCATCAGGTGGGCCGTATGCTTGTCTGTCACCTCAGTGGTATATGGCTCCAAATACAGGTAGGTTTTAAAAGTAACTGGCAATACACTAAAATGAAGAAACAGATTACAAGCCCTGAGTTCGACAAAGCGTTACAATGTTGTAAATATACATAGGATACAGTGAACCATCTTTCCTAAATTGTGACTGAGCGAGTCACCCTTCTTAGAACTGACCGTTACCTAAAATGCTTAACGCAATGATCGCTTACTACACTGAACGAGAAATAAAATGGGTATATAGGACTCACTGTCACTGGATAACTGTATTTAGTCCGAGAGAGAGAGAACCAGGTCCATGACATAACTCATGCAAACTGACCCAATCAACTATCTCGACGGGGTGAAGTCCATGAAGATTGAACATGGGATTTTTAGTTTATAGTTTTAGACATATCAAAATGGCGCCGCCCGCCTGATGGAAAGCAGAGATGACGATCCGTGATTGAGGGCCGCTATCCCAGCCGGTAGGGCCCCGATAGCGACCCTCAGGTTGACGGCCCGGAAATAAGCCTTTCACGCTTCTCTTAAAGGACCCAGGATCGTAAGAGGAGGGAAACACGTGCGTCGGCAGAGAATTACATGCTTTTATGGTGCGACACAAGAAAGACCTGCGGAATCTTTCGGTTCTGGGCACAATTGTATCCGCAGTGTGAGGGTGACATCTCTGCCCCGCCCGTGTTGTTCGGGAACGGAAAGGAGAGGGAGGTTATAGAAAAGGGAATTCTTTTATGAACCTTCTTGACATTGAACTCGACTAATTTCACATATTTTATATGGAGCTTACACTGTAGGCATAAAAAAAATGGTGAAAGTTTTGAACTTGAGTTAAGTGCTGATGTGTACAAAACAACTAAGATCACTACTAGCGGCGCTGACAAACGCATCTTATGATGCATTCCTATTTATGGCTACTCTTAATGACGTGCGCAAGAGTCTGTCGTACTCGTAATCTTATTTATAAGCTGCTTGTTGGCCATTTGTCCAGGGTTGAAACGTAAATAAGACACGCAGATAATACCTTCGTTTACGAGCTTATAGTTTGTTTATAGCGCCGGATGGGTAAATCACGCCCCTTTGTGCTTTGGAGAGCACATAAAGTTCGGTAGAGCTTAACGCTAGCACGACAAATAGGAAAGGATGTGCTAGCTCAATATTGTTATTCTTATAAATTGCTGGAGTTACAGCCAGTCGTATAATTTATATATATAAGACATTGAGAATGTTTTATAGAGTCGGCTCGTTTGTACTGGCAGTATCAAAGTTGTGTATTATCTATATATCTATCTTCTGTTCTGAAAAAACTAAACTAAAAATAGCTAATTTTAAATATAGATACTTACACAATAATAATTGTACAACTTAATACTTAAAGAACCAGTCGTGGCATCGCTGACTCAGTGTTCTGTATACGAACACTGTGTTAAGCAACTTTTGCTATGCTGCACTTTGTGGCATTTACATTTGCGAGTGTTTCCGTGCTTCGGAAGGCACGTTAAGCCGTTGTTGGTCCTGGTTGCCATGTTGAATGCCTTATAGGCGTCGAAAAATTTTGTCCATTTCAACACGGCAACGGGCTCACCACCTTGTTATGTTTTACAAAAATGCTTACCGTGAAATGTGGGCGTATAGTATAATATGCGACTGCTACCCCTTCGGGGATAAAGGCGGATAGATAATCCTGAAGTATACCGCAACACAGTTCTGTCCGCATTACATAAACAAACGAGATATTAAGTGTGTATAAATAGCACAATATTGCATCTAACACAGCTTGTTTAATTAGTACAGCGCCTGTATTGGCACGTCGCCTGCCATAAAATCTAAGAGCTCGTGCACACGGGGTTAGTTATTGGAATGGACAAGTTGTTTTATGTAAAGGCGGGCGGGAAATAGTATAACCTCTTGGCATCCATGGAAATCGGTGCCATTAAAATTCTTACCAATTTATTCGTCACTTCATCAGGAATTTCGGATTTTAAATCAAGCAGTTCTCTGCTGTACCTTTGACATCCTGTCCCTTTCTGCGACCTTTTCTTACTTCGGGATTGCATTGAAAATTAATATCGTTATCCTGTTACAATAACAGTATAAATGTAAGATGTCGCCACAGTCACGTAAATACTCAAGCAGTTAAACATTACAGATTTATAGAGACAACAGAATTACTATTCAAATTACTACAAATAACGGGATATTATTTATGTATTATAGTTTTTTTTTCCTTGTGGCAACCCTAGGCATAACAGCTGATTTGAATTGGCTCCGTATTTTATATTGTAATATTACAAAAATAATTATAATTTTAAGTAAAAACCAATTCCTCATTGCCAAATAATAGTATATTAATTGTTACATAAACTATTTGTGATAAAAGTAGATAAATATAAACTTTAAAATTGTACCGGCGCAGTGACAGTTATACATCGGATAATTTTTCAATATTTAAAATAAGTACTTGGATTTGGCAATATTTTTGAAACTTATAGTTGTTTAAATCAAGGTTTGTTTGTTTATTTACTTTTACATCCTCACATGTCCAGTAATAGATTGATTTTACTGACTGATTATAGAATACTGATTTTAGAACATAACTTTGTTTTTGTTTCGCCTTTCTTACTCTTTTTTGCTAATAATCACTGATTCTGTAGTACGTAATTATAATCAAAAATGTCGAATACTGTTAATATGATAATGACGCGTAAAGCCTTAGCTAATCAGCAAGAGACAAGGCTCCAATTAACGTTGAAAGAGTTAAAATTATGAGGGAGAAATGCGATAAACTAAACAAGGAAAGGGACGAAAATGAGTTAGAACTGCTTGGTATTTTAAGTAAGAACGGACAGCTCAAGAAAGAACTGGCACAGTTGCATTCACTGTATACTGATACCTTACAGGATCGGGATAGGCTACAACTTATTGTTGACAGTTTTGACTCTTGTAGGGATCATTATGAACAAACTTTGTACCAAATTGCAGTACTTAAGGAGGAGCTACAACGATCAGAGATCAAAATATCACAACTTGAAACTGAGAAACAGAGCACCGTGGTTCAATCTAATCAGAGTTTGTTCGATGAACTGATGGCTACAAGCATAGATACTGCTAAAGCTCACCCTTCCTAATGGAAGAGGTTATCATAGACCTCACCTCTGATGATGAATCCGGGGGCTGTTCTAAGTCATTGAAAATTATTAAATGTAGTAAAAATAAGTTAAAGAAATATTTAAAAATTAAAAAGTTTACTACTAAATAAAAAAAAAATGATACATAAATATAAGTTTTTTATAAATACTATGTCACTTAATAAACAGAGATTGCAACTGATTGACCAGGTGAATATGTTTATGTTAGAACTGGACACTGTCGCACTACAGTACAAAACTGATACACGGGCCGTTCAATATCAGATTGACCGGCTCCAAGACTCTTTAAAATCAATTACATATAAATATGAAACGGAAGAGAAACAAAGTAGAGAACAGGTGTTAGCTATAGGTAAATTAGTAAACTCATATCATTGTCAAAATGACCAATTGATATGCGGCCATGTTTCCTCCTCACCCTTGAATTGTAAAAAAAATTATATGCAGTGATGGAATTGGTGAGCAAACAACTTCTTCAATCCTAAGTGAAATATGTGCGGTGGTACATTGCATAGTAATATATCACTGCAGCCACATTCAATAACATCTGGTGATAAACTCATTTCATCACCAGTTAAAACTGTGTGCAGTGTGGATACTAGTATATTAAGTTAAAGCAGTACCTGCGAGGTATCTGTAATAGAAAAGTTGCAAATAAAAAATAATGAAAAAATCTTAGTGTATTGCGATGAAATAGGTAAAAATTTTGGACATCATTTATCACAGTTAGGTCATTCTGTAATAAATCATACATATACAGGTGCTTCTTACTCAAAAATTATAGATTTTATTTTGACTGGTACTCACTGCATGCAGTCCACTATAGTGGTGCTGGTTGGTAGAAGAGGCAATATTAATAGTGACAAACTTATAAAAATTTTTGATAAGTTATCAAGTCTAAATGTAAAACAAGTCATTTTGTCCACCTTGCCATACAGCACTGCTATGAGCCACAAGGAAAAGAACTTAAGATACAAATTAAATATGAAACTACATACCATGGTATCATATTCCAAAAAAATTTAATTGTTAGATTGGAATATTATTTTCAATAATAATAGTCTGTTGACATTAGATAGATATTTTCTATCAAAAACTTTACAACGAAAGGTAGCTCTGTTGCTATCTATTTTTTTAATTTTTCAAGCCAAATTATTGGCAAGTACAACTGCTTTTATTGAGCAGGATAATTTTGACACTTCACATTTGGAAAATGAAATTCCAAAAAACTATTTTGTAGGACAACAGATAATAAATCTGGCCAGTTTTGTCAGACTTTGGCCCCTGAGAATAATCATAATAAAAATATTGTTTTTATAAACCTGGTGCACCATAATGTTAGAGGTTTAATAAATGGTAAAGATTTAGAGTTGGAGCTATACATTAATGCAAATTCTATTAATATTTTTTGTGAGCACTGGTTAAAAGATCATGAAATCACATTGTTTAACTTCAAAAATCACCAAGTTGCTAGCTCGTTCAATAGAAAACATTCTAAACGTGGAGGCTCTTTAATATTAATTAATAAAAACTTAAAATTTAAAGAACGTAAGGATTTAGTAGCCCTCTCCATTGAGCGAGTTATTGAGATTGCCAGTATTGAGTTTGAGCATTTCATCTTGTTAAGCGTAAACAGTCCCCCTAAAGCTCCGTACATTAAATTTGAAGAAAAGCTTGAAGAAGCACTGTTCAAATGCCAATGTTCTAAGAAATCTATAATAGTTTGTGGAGATTTTAATGTTGATATACTAGATACATCATTAACTCCATCAGAGAGAAATAAAATGAAAAATTTATTTAAGTCCTTTAATCTGCATAGTACTTTCTTAGAACCTACTCGTATTACAGCCACCAGTGCAAAATGTATTGATAATATTTTTACTAATATTAAACCAATAAATAAAGGTATTGTGGATCCTGTAGAGTCAGATCATCGTGGCCAATGGATAAAGTTTCCTAAAATTAGTAATAAAGTCTGCAAAAAACAAGTTAAATATGTACCAATTAACCAAAGTCGTATGAATATTTTTAAAGAAAATATAGTAAAGAGATTGCCATATCTACCTGACTTTACTAGTGTAGACCAGTCATATACAAACTTATTTAATTTGATTAATGATGAGTTTGGCAAAGTTTTTACCTCAAAAACTCTACAGATTGGTGGTCGTCCTGTTTTCAGTGATTGGGCTACACCAGGTATTTTTAAAAGTAGAAACAAATTATTTGAATTATATTCAGAAAAATCATATTATTTTAACCAAACCTTTCAGGAATAAGTTAAAAATTATTCTAAGATATTTAAACAAACATGTTATCTTGCAAAGTCAAACTTTATTAAAAATAAAATTTCTAATTCTGTGAATAAAATAAAAATGACTTGGAATATCATTAACTCTGAATGCGGTAGAACTATGGTGACAGAAAGGGATTTCCACTTAAAAGTAAATGATTGTCATGTTACAGGGGACCTGGAAGTGGCGACGGAATTTGAAAATTTTTTTCGAAAATGTACCTATTTTGACGACTAAATCTCTGCAAGCGTCTTCCAGTTCCTCTGAACATTTATTACAAGAATCGGTTCCTTATTGCAGGGATGCATTTCTATTCACAGATATTTGCGCTCAGGATATTATAAAAACTTTTAAATGTATTGAAATTAAGAAAACCGCGGACCTTTGGTTTTATCAGATTTATTTATTTGATTTTATCAGTCAAAACTGCATCATGTATCATTGAGGTCATTGCGCCGCATCTAGCAAATGTGTTTAATGACTGTGTTTCCAGTGGTATATTTCCTGATTTAATGAAACACAACAAAGTCATACCCTTGTTCAAGGCTGGCAGCGCTACAGACCCGTCTATTTTCCGACCAGTGTCAGTGCTGCCAACTTTGAGCAAAGTATTTGAAAAAATAATTTTGAATCAAATGCTATCCCATTTTGATATGCATAAAATATTTCATACAAAACAGTTTGGTTTTACGAAAGGGCGCTCAACTTCCGATGCTGGTGTTGAGTTATTAAAATGTATTCATGAAGCCTGGGAAGACAAGCAAGATGCATTAGGTATATTCTGCGATCTATCCAAGGCTTTTGATTGCGTTCAACATGAAACATTGTGCAAAAAATTACATCACTATGGAATAAGAGGCAAATCTCTCGACCTTCTGTCTTCATATTTGAACAATAGAATACAAAGGGTCGATATTAATGGTACACGTTCTGTAGGATCCATGGTTACAATGGGTGTGCCACAAGGCTCGATACTTGGGCCATTCTTGTTCCTCATTTATATTAATGATTTACCATTTTATGTAGGGGACAGGAATAGGATAGTTTTGTTTGCAGATGATACCTCATTGATTTTTAAAATTAGAATACATTTAGATAATTATGACGATGTAAACAATGCAATCACGAGAGTAGTTCATTGGTTCAGCTCAAATAATCTTTGCCTAAATGAAAACAAAACTAAATGTATTAAATTTACTCTACCAAATGTAAAACAAGTTACGGCCAATGTTCAACTTAATGGACAAGTGTTAGAGTTTGTGGAATCAACTGTGTTCCTTGGTATAACTATTGAAGTCAATTTGCAGTGGGGCCCGCACATAGAAAAGACGGCCTCTAGGTTAAGTTCGGCTGCATACGCTGTAAAAAAGATCAGGACTCTAACAGATGTAGATACGGCTAGAATGGTTTACTTCAGCTATTTTCATAGTATTATGTCTTACGGTATTCTCCTTTGGGGGAGTGCTGCAGATGTAAATAACATTTTTGTTCTTCAAAAGCGGGCTGTACGCGCTATATATAATTTGGGCCCCAGAGTCTCCCTCCGAGAAAAATTCAATGAAGTAAATATTCTAACCGTAGCATCACAATACATTTTTGCCAATCTTATGTATGTCCAGAAAAATCTATCACAGTTTACTAAACTCTGTGATATACATAATATAAACACTAGACATAAAAACAATCTTTTTAGTTCACCACAGTCGGCTGCATAAGATTGGCGATTCTTTCCAGGGTAACTGTTTACGCTTTTACAACAAGCTTCCCTGTGACCTGAGAACCATTAAATAAATTTAAAAAGTTTATTAAAAGAAAGCTTTGTGAAAAAGGTTATTACTCTATTCAAGACTATTTACAGGATAGGGATGCCTGGAAATGATCTGCTGGCAAATAAAATATTATAGTCATAATATATTAAATTGTAAATAGGCCATCAAAAAAAAAGCCTTCCTAAGTTTCTTGCCGGTTCTTCTCAGGTGGGCCGCGTTCCGAACCGGTGGTCACTTTAAATATACAATTTTTTTCTTTAGTTTTAGTGTATGACATTTTGTAAGCGCCGTTGAAATGGTCTATGCAAAATAAAGACATTTTTATTTTATTTATTTATTTATTGTTGAGTTTCCGATATTAAACACAGTACATCCGTGATCATGGCGCATGCAACAGTGCCGAAATATCGGAAACTCAACAATATAATAATACATAAATGTAGTAATTTGAAATGTAATTCTGTTGTCTCTATTAATCTGTACTAATTTGAATTGGAATGACATTGTAAGTTTAAAATCATATAACAAAATAACTCTCACGCCTGTTCTCCTTAGGTAGCCTAAACTTTTGTAAGTAAAATGTAAGCATAAATTCGTAATTTCCATTAACGAGTTTATCCATCGCTCAACGCCTTGTGCCATACAGCAATTAAGAATATAAATGTCTATATTGTATGAATGCCAAATTTAAAAATAAAACAGCTCGGTTAGTAAATGGTAATATTTGTAGAATGTGATTGTTTACGCACAATACTTCTCTTCTTACGGGTAGTTTACTGAAATATGGTTATATTTCAAAAGGCATTAGAAGCTTTTTATGGTGGAGTCCTTGCTCAACTTAAAAAAATCTTATGCGGTACGATACTAACACTGTTTGAATTCACCATTAGACGATACTACATCGAAGCAGGCACAGCGTCCGTGTTTGGATTTCGTCAAACAAGAATAGCTCTTGAGCTTTTTATAGTGCGTGTCGCTTGCGCGGAACAAATATAGCGAAGTTATTATCATTTGGGTCGGACGACCTTCGCTGAGGTTCGGATTGCCATGATGACCGATTGGAAAATTTTGCCTTACTAACTGCAAAATGCCTGCAAATGCTAGAACTGCCTCAGAAATGAATTTTCCTCAGATATTTCTGACAGAGCGACACTTCCTGGGCTGATCTTATTTACCCATGCCATATAATTACATAACTAACTAAAAACTAACTATCTTCACGCTGTATCCTTGACGGGGTAGTCAGAGAGGACAGATCGCCAAGCTTCGCGATCCATGCATACTTCTTTTGTAATTACATGGTTAGCAGAAACCTGTTCCTCCAAAGTAATGGGACTGAACTTTAATCAGCAACTGATACTGCCATTATCTCTTCCTTATGGAGCTTATTTTTGTTGAACTCGAGGCGAAAATACCACATATTCCCCGAAGAACTTTTTATAGTCCTAACTTACTACGACCCGAGGCGAGCCGGTTGTTATTTACTAAGTGGTATAGCCTAGGGCTAGAAATTCCACACCGCCCTGCCTTCCTTTGCTAGCTTGATAGGTAGTTCATAACGTCAGTGTCAAGTATAAATATCATACATTTGACTGTCAAAAAATTTCCCAGAAAACAAATTTTAAAGAAACAAGTTGTGTGCTGGAGCTTTGCTCAGCATTTCCAAAGTTTAGAACGACTATCTCTGAACTAACTTTTAAAGTAAAACACTTTTCCATAACCAACAAAGTCGAAATTAGCCGAATGAAAGGGATCGTGTATGTTTAATGAAATAGAAGCAACGAAATGATTGATTTTGATCAACAGTAGTACATAAGTCATACCAGATCATTACACGGGGTCGGTAATGAGAGGTTTGACGTCAAAGGATATCGTTAGGGCGTGGTCTGATTAACCGCGATTGAGAGCTGCTTTTGATCTGAGTATAAATCATTTACATACATACATACACATTGTCAATCCTTTATCCCGAAGGGGTGGGCAGAGGCATACTATACGCCCACATTTCACGGTATGCATTTTTGTCCCACGTCACAGATGGTGAGCTCATTGCCGTGTTGAAATGGCCAGGCGCAGGCTGTGACAACGTGCTGTTGAAATTTTTCAAGCTCAACAAAAGGCCTTCAACCAGGCTTAACGACTGCCATTTCACTGGCAACCGGGACCAACGGCTTAACGTGCCTTCTGAAGCACGGAAACGCTCTCAAATGTAAATTCCACAAAGTGGTCACCCATTCAAGGACCACCAGTAGCGAAAGTTGCTTAACGCAGTGATCTTTACAGAAAACTGAGTCAGCGGTGAGTGGCAAAGTGATAGTGAATAAGAGTAAATCATGTAATACAACATCAAGGTTAAGCATCTAACTATTATAGCCACCGCACACTGGCTTCTTTTGATATCCGCAACCGGCGAAATTGAGTCTGTGTCAATGCTGCATCGCATTTGGGGGACTCTACGGCGAGCATCTATATCCCGCGTATTGGCAACTGCTCGGTTGTTGTTTCGCGATTTCAAAAGAGGTTTAGTCACCGCTTCTGCCATTTTTAAGTGTGCGGGAGGAGCGGTCAGTCGCTGCAATTGACTTCAAATAGCTAGTAAGTCACAAATTGCGGATCTTAAAAGAGGTTAGTCTGCCGAGGCATTAAGAGCATGCCACAATGGTCTACTCATTCATAACCGTCTCACTGTGACAATATACTGACCATCACAACTACAGATGAGATTAAATCACAGAGCAAGGAATTAATGACACTCGCGCTCTACTAGAGACGCCATTCTCTATGGTCCGTATTCCAGAACGTTTCTCGATACTCGATCAGCGCTTGAGACTAGATTTTGCGCGAAAGTTTGTAAGAATGGATGTTTGTTACTTTTTCACGCTAAATCTACTGATGGGATTTTGATGAAACTTTACAGTAATATAGCTTAGACATCAGAATAATACATAGGGTACTTTTTATCCCGGGAACAAGTTCCTGTGGGAAACGAAAACGGGAAAACTTTACCACACGTGCGGAGCCGCGGGCGTCAACTAGTGTTTCATACAACCAAGTTTGTGTCACCGTTTACTCATACGATTACAGTAATTCCTACAGACTAATGCTGACAGGCCGCATATACGATTTTCGCCTACAGCCTGATGTAAAATTGGCACGTAGTAATTTTATTACCCTCGTCTCTATTTGGCGCGGGCGAGAGGGAGCAAGCAACAGTGACAAAGTGTGGTCCTTGTCGCCTCTGTCTAAAGAATAAACTTCATTGAATGCATGCAGTATTCTCGCTGATTATAATCGCTGTTAAAGGAACCCTACAATTGGCTTCATCCGATGTTTATTATGGATCGTAAACCCATTTCAGAATATTACAGCGGAACTTCGTACAATATATTGTTTGTTTAGCATCAAAACATAATAGTTTCAAGAATCGTTTTTGTCTAACTAAGCCGTGTGTTTGATGTGCCAAAGTGTTTGGTTTTTGCATTTCACGCTATTTGGCATGCTGGGTTAGTGTCACGACTCTGCCTCGGTGGCGCAGTGGTAGTGTATGCGACTACCGCGACTGAGGTCCAGGGTTCGATTCCCGGGTCAGAAGAAATATTTGTGTGATCCACAAATGTATAATAGGTATGTATTTAGAAATATATAAGTATGCTTATAAGTCGTATAGATCCCATAACACAAGCTTATATTAGCTTAATTTGGGCTAAACAGCGAGGTGTAAAAAAACTTTTCCCACAAATGTCCCACAATGTCCCAGGGTAGGAGTCTAGTGTAGTAAATTTGAATTAGTAACTGGTTGCCCTGCGCGACTATGCCAGCGTGTTTTTTTTTCTATATTAGTAGCAAGTCACTACGGGCACCAAATGTATCTATTTGAAAACATTTCCTGGACCTTTTCGAACCCAAACAAAATTTCTCTTAGCATCAAATTTCTCGATTCAGCAAGTACCGCATCTCTAGTGTTGCAAATGTCCATAGGCTACGGTGACCACTTTTCATCCAGTGGGCCGTATGCTTGTTTGCCACCTCAGTATTGTCGGCGTAAAGTTGGTTAACCATGAAACTCTATGTAGGTATCCTTGACCTATTAAAGTCATCTGTATACCAGTTGTTCAGTTTCAGAGTTTGTAGCGTAACTCTTATTTTGATATTTTTGGAAATTACGGCAACAATAGGTATATATGTACCAATCGATAGCTAAAACCAATCTATCGATAGTTAAAATATAATGACATGGACCCTCGTTAGTGTAAAGTTTTTGAGATATTAATAATCAAAGTTGAAAGTCACAAAAAAACTTGTAGCAAGCCACCATTTTGAAAAAAAGGCAATGTCTGTAAAAAAGTATTTGTAAAGCTAACAAATACTTCCTTAGCTTCTTGCAGATTCATCAACCACTTCATACACGCATTTATGGGTATCTAAATTTTGGTATTTATTTTTTGAGTAATCTGCTCACGTGGTCTTCATATGTAAGTCTCGACCCACACTGACTCCTTCTACCCTCTACTTTCGCACTATATATATTCTTCGTCAATCGCTCCTCACTCATTCGTTGGACGTGTCCAAACCAACGGAGTACGCCCTTTTCCAGCTTAACGCTGACACTTTCATTTAAACCTGCCATATTGCGTATCACTTCGTTACGTATTCGGTCGGCCAAAGTTACGCCGCACAATTTTCGAGTGATCGCACCTCCACAGCATTCACTTTACTTTCATGCATCTGCTGACATACCCAGGTTTCGCTACCGAAAAGCAACGTTGGCTGCGTTATGAATCGCGAGTCGTGCTTCTTTTACGATGCTTTATCATACTTTTTGTCATGCTTTTTTTAAATTGACGAACTCTAATTTTGATATTTTTGGAAATTTCGGCATATATGTATCAATCGATAGCTAAAATCCATCTATATGGAAAATATAATGACATGGACCCTCGTTAGTGTCACGTTTTTGAGATATTAATAATCTGCAAGAAGCGAAAAAAGTATGCATAGATCGCGAAGTGTCCTCTCTGACTACCCCGTCAGGGATAAAGCGTGAAGATAGTTTAACAAATACTAACAATCTTAAAAACTGCAATTCTGAGACTTAGGACGAAGGGAGTTTAGACACACTTCTCCTCTTGTTGACAAAGATGTGGGAGACATCACCCATTTAAAGTCCACCAAATATTCAAGTGATGGTACTTTTGCACAACTGTGGTGATGAAATCATTCATTTTGCGCGCCATTTGTAACGTACAGTTGAAATGAGCAAACAAGAACACATTTTGTGTATGAATTACGCGTATTTTTGCAATAAAAGTCTTCCCATGATACTCAGACAGCACTCCGCCGTCAAAACAAACAACCAAAGAGGTTAACATCACCACCATTTTTATTTGGCGCCATAATTACCAACTTTGTTCTTTTTTGCTATATTTAGAACAGTATCGAAGTGATAGGCAATCTGTCCGAGACTACCAGAACTTTAATTGGTCGTGTTAATTAGTGTCTAGCACATGAGACCTTTTTGCCTTTTTGTTACCACCTTACTAAAAAGGCAACGGGTTCAAAATTTCTTTATCCCCGCCAGCATACCACTGAAAGTATTTCGGATTATGCTCTATAGGTCAAAACGTATCTTTAAGATATTTAATTTTTGATCCAATTGTTATGCCCAAATTTGTATGTATAGGTACAAATTTGGGGATTTTATAGCTTGTAGCAGTAAAGAGCCATAGGGCCCGTTTATATGTCTACATTTTGAAGAAAATCCTGAAGCGGTCAGGTATTTGCGGTCATAGAGAAACACGAAGAATCAATCTTTTACCGGGGCCTTATGCTAGAAGCTAGGCGTGCCTGTACAATATTTTTTGAAACTCAACCTAGAGAATATTAATGAAATTCATACTATTAACTCGCGTGGCGTCACCTTGAAACTGGGCGGGGATAGTGACTAAATATAACACAAATGTAGTATTCTGTTGAATCAATGATGCGATTCGCGCATCGCTAAATGTGAACTGCCGCTTTGGTTCATCATAAGATGATTAGAATTATTTTATGGACTAGTCTGGTATACTATCTGCACGCTGTATCCCTAACGAGATAGTCAGAGAGGACATATGATCCTACAGATTCAGTAATTATTTGCAGAATCCTGTCCTGAAATGAGCACATATTTTGATAGCTACATCTTATAAGAGTAGGTGCAGTAGATGTTATCGCTATAAAAGAATCGTATCCTGTGCCGCTGTAATCGCTGTAAAATTAACTACTCAATTACTGGCTTTCGCTTGTCTCTCGAGACCCTTGATTCTAGTACATACATTTAAATTGTCACGCCTTTATCCCTAAAGGGGTAGGCAGGGGCAGTATGCATTCGCCCACATTTCACTGTATGCATTTTTGTCCCACGTAACAGGTATTGACGCCACTGCCGTGTTGAAATGGACAGGCGCAGGCTGTAGCGACGTGCTGTTAAAATTTTTCAAGCCGCTCATGAGACCTTCAAACAGGCTTAATGACTGCCATTTTAATGGTAACCGGGACCAACGGCTTAACGTGCCTTCCGAAGCACGAAAATTTTCGCAAATGTAAATGCCACAAAGTGGTCACCCATCCAAGGAACGCTGCTTAACGCAGTGATAGTTTACAGAATACTGAGGACCACGAGTTCTTGTCGTGTTGAGACAAATATGAAGCCCTAAGCGACGAGTGTCACCGGAGCGCCGACAGCGGTGTAATGATACAATATTCATTAGTTTATTGTTACCGAGTTCATTTGACGATGGTCACTCATCCATCATTGCATCGCAATGACCATCTCTCTTGCCCAGCTGTTGATCAGCTGGTGCACCACTCGCAGGTGAGGTTGGTTGGTGCTCTGAAGGTAATTCTTAAAGTATTAAGTATTCTGTGTTAAATGTATCTTAATATTTTAAAGTTTGACCCTGTGGCGACCAGCTCCACATAGAGAAGACCTATCGAATTACATCAATACTAAGAAGAATCCTGCAACGCGCTCTCGCGCTGAAGAATGATATATGTAACAGCCCAACATTAACCGTTGGGCCGCGGCCCGCTAGGCGTGATCACCTTGCCTGGTCGGCGGTTATTTTTTTATACCACTGAGACGGCAGACCAGCATACGGCCCACTTAATGGAAAGTGGTCACCGTAGCCTATGGACGTTTGCAACACCAGAGGTGCTGCACTCGCGCTGCTGACCCTTTCAAAACCTTCTAAGATCCCTTTTGAAGAACCCCATACTGTAGACGTTCGGGAAAACCCAGGCAGGGAGCTCATTCCACAACCTACGCGAAATAAAGCCTCTATCGAACCTAACCGTATGTGAGCGCTCCTGACGCAAAGTGTGAGGGTGTCCTCCCTTTGTGTCGGAGTAACATCTCTACCCATTCCTACTTCATCATTGAGGCTTCATCATTTCTCTCAGTAACAGCAGCAAAAATGAATATGGCGGATGACATCTGTCAAAACTAGCTAACCATTATGGCATGCTGTTACTTTTAGTTATTTTATAACTAACGTTACTTTCTTTTCTTACTAAGGTTTCCTGGGATTAACGCTAACGTGAAATTTGAACCGGTAGCCTTTATTAATTTAGGACCACTTTTACAGTTGATATACATAACTATTCTCCTATTGTAATTGTCTTTCAGAGCAAGTACAAGTTTGTTCTTTCTTATTATAAATAAAAGTTTATGCGACAAAAGGTATACTACTTAATTGCTCCAAAAAAATAATCCATATCACACATGTTAAATTTATTATCATCAAGTAATTTCCCTACGCAAAGAAATTAACAAATACGATCGTTAAAATACCTTAAAACATCGTAAATTAACGTTAGCCATAATATGTTGTATATTCACGACCACTAAAAACAGGTGTAAGCAAATCATAAAACACCACAAACTGCGGTTATATCAACGTCACTGGTGACGTATCACGTTTTGCTTCACTTCCGCCATTTTATGCGCGCGAGTTTCAATTTGGAACATGTCGTTTTGACGATCTCGTTATTCTCGTTGATTTTTATATTATATCTATGACCGCAATCAAATATATATACCATCATCATTCGAGCTTAGTCCCGGTAGCTTTCAAAGCCCTCGTTTCGTAATTGTCGGACCGTTTGCCTACTTTTGCTTTTCACTTCACATATTTTAAACATCTCTAGTAGCGAGAGCTCGAAGCTCAAAATAAAATAAAATATCTATATTTTGCATAGACCATTTTAACGGCGTTTTCAAAATGTCATAGACTATTTCAATATTTAAAGTGACCACCGGTTCGGAACGCGCCCACCTGAGAAGAACTTTTTTTAATGTTGTAAGCCATACCTACATATTTGAAAAAAGCATCCATTGACTTTCTTGCTAGATTCTTCTTCTTAAAGTGTAGGCTGCCTTTAGAACTGGCAACTAGAATAGCTCTAATTTTGATATGATTTTAAACACAACATTGATTTTGTTTTGTATAAATTCATTACTATATAATTGGTCAAACATCATGTAACTCAAACTAATGTAATTACTGGCGGTTAGAAAAGAGTGGCCATGAGTTTTATTGCCAGGTTCTTCCTCAGGCTCTACCTATTGCTTTGCGAATCTGGCAGTAAATGTAAATTTAGAAGCAATAATCTTGACGTTCATAAGTGTTACTTTGTGACCTACAT
This sequence comes from Thumatha senex, assembly GCA_948477245.1. Taxonomy (NCBI): domain Eukaryota; kingdom Metazoa; phylum Arthropoda; class Insecta; order Lepidoptera; family Erebidae; genus Thumatha; species Thumatha senex. The sequence continues at coordinate 2,753,255 of OX419742.1, read as the reverse complement.
GAATAAAGATTTTTCATTTCATTTCAGAACCGGCAAGAAACTTAGGAAGGCTTTTTTTGATGGCCTATTTACAATTTAATATTATTTTACTTTGCCAGCAGATCATTTTCAGGCGTCCCTGTCAGTATTTTGTTAACGATAGGTGTAAAGGTTTTGACGCCTTTACTAAACTAACTATCTAACTAACTAACTATCTTCACGCTGTATCCCTGACGGGGTAGTCAGAGAGGACAGATCGCCAGGCTTCGCGATCCATGCATACTTCTTTCGCTTCTTCGAGATTCATCAATCGCTTCATACACGCACGTCTGGGTATCCGAGTACTTTTGACCTTTCCGTTTTTGAGCAATCTGCTCACGTGGTCTTCATATGTAAGTCTCGGCCTACCCTGACTCCTTCTACCCTCTACTTTTGAACAATATATATTCTTCGTCAATCGTTCCTCACTCATTCGTTGGACGTGTCCAAACCAACGGAGCACGCCCTTTTCCAGCTTAACGCTGACACTTTCATTCAAACCTGCCATATTGCGTATCACTTCGTTACGTATTCGGTCGGCCAAGGTAACGCCGCACAATTTTCGAAGTGATCGCATCTCCACAGCATTCAATTTACTTTCATGCATCTGCTGACATACCCAGGTTTCACTACCGTAAAGCAAAGTTGGCACTAGCACTGCGTTATGAATCGCCATTCGTGCTTCTTTTACGATGCTTTGTCGCTTTACTAACTGGGACAAAGCACCGTTAACTTTGTTTCCGGCAGCTACTCGCCGTTCTACATCCGAATCACATCTTCCATCCGCGCTAAACATACTTCCTAAATACACAATTTCATTCACTTGCTCTAGACGTTCCTGGTTTACCCTAATCTCGCATTTAGTTCTTACGTCACCTCTTTCAAATACTAGAACCTTAGTTTTACTTGCATTCAAGAGAAGACCCTTACTTTCACACTCCTCTTTCATATTAGTGACTAATGTCTGAAGGTCGGCTTCTGATGAGGCCATGAGCACCGCATCATCAGCGTACAGCAGACAGTTTACTGTAAAGTCACCCAAATTCACACCCATATTAAAATCTTTCAACTTCTGCAGGCAACTGTCCAGATACACTATGAACAGCCAGGCGGACATGACACATCCCTGTTTGACGCCTATACAGACATCAAAAAGAGGTGACACATCCCCCCCTACTCCCACGCAAGCCTTACAGTCTCTATAAAGCGACTGTATTGCCCGCAGTAGCGTTCTCTAGATCCACAAAAGCGCAGAAAACCTTCTGGCTAACAGCCAGAAACTTTTCCGCGATCATGCGGAGAGAAAACACTTGATCCATGCAACCTCTTCCACGTCGGAATCCGCATTGAGCCTCCCATAAATACCTTTCAGACTTTTCTTGCATTCGTGCCGTTATAACCTTTGCATACACCTTACTAGCTAAGCTGACCAAGCTGATCGCCCTGTAGCTGGAGCAGTTTAGGCGCGAGCCTTTCCCTTTGTAAATAGGTACTACAACTGCTACTCGCCAGTCAACTGGGACCTCACCCGTCCGCCAGCACAAGTTGCATAACAGACATAGTGTGTCCCAGACACGCGACCCACCGTACTTGATCATCTCAGAAGTAACTCTGTCTTTTCCCGCAGCCTTACCACATTTCATACTTCTTATCGTTTGTTCTATTTCTTTCATACTAATGACTTCAATGACATCGGGATCCGGAGCATCCACTTCCCGATGTGGCTCTCTGCCTTTTCTTGCATACATCTTTCCGTAATATTCACTCCATCTCTGCAGGACGTCAGTTTGGTCTGTTAGGACGTCATTGTTAACACTGAGCACTTTATTCATACTGCAGATTGCCGAACAACTCCGGGTCTTGCCTACCTCTTTCCAGAAGAGCTTGGCATTATCCCGGAAATTAGACGACAACCTTTCATCCGCTTTCATTCAGCACCTTTCACGAGCTTCTTCTATTAGTGCCTTCGTGTTTACTTTCTGCAGCTTGTATCTCTCTTTCATATTAAAATCATTCCGCGAGGCTAAGTAGTCTAGCCATGCTTTCTTCTTCATTCGAACTGCTTCTTTCACTTCCTCATTCCACCATGTATCACGCTTATTACTACTGCCTCTTTTCGTTTCTCCACACACTTCCACAGCGGCATTTATCATACTATCCCTAAGGTTCTGCCATACACTTTCCACATTCTCACTACTTACATTGACGTCGCCAAGCTTTTCGGCTACCCTTTCATTATATTTATCCCTAATGGATGCATCCTGCAGCTTCCAGCTTTTGATGCTATAAGTCGGCTCAGGTTCAGGACACTCGGTACGATGACGCCAACCCGCGAACAGACCCCTAATCCTAGTTATGACTAGGTAGTGGTCTGATCCCAGCTCAGCGCCTCGATAAACCCTTGTGTCCATCACCTGTTTACGGAGCCGACTATCCATTAGGAATAGATCTATCATGCTTCTCTTTGACTTACATCTCCTCGTATACGTATGAATTTGTTTGTGGTTGAACATTGTGTTCGCCACAAACAAATCCTTTTCCTTACAAAATGCCAGTATTAGCTTGCCAGCGTCGTTCACCCTTTTATCCCCATACTTCCCGAGTACCGACTCAAAACCATCGCGAGCGGTACCCACCCATCCATTCAAGTCTCCACATACTATAAGTCTTTCATTTCCTTCTATCACATTTAGAGCTTCACTCATACTCTCCCAGAAGTTCTCTAGCTCACTCGCGTTCGACGAAGATACTGGCGCGTAAGCAGTTACCAGGAAAATCTTCGTCAAACCAAGTTTTACACGGATCCAGAGGATTCTAGGACCTACCAGTTTGTACTCATACATACCGGAGGCCAATCGCGAGGACAGCAAAATTCCAACCCCCCGACTGCCATGCTCGCTCTCTGGTACTCCAGACCAAAGCGCGAGCATCCCACCCGGGAGCTCCAAGACTTCGCTGCCCTTGCGCTTGGTCTCTGTCAAGCACACTGCATCTAACTTTCTCTCATTCATAACATCCATCAACTCATTCATCTTATCTGTCATTCCTCCCCTAACATTCCACGCAGCTACCCTGCACTACATCCTCCACTTCCCGCCGTGTCGGGCCGCGCGTGTAGGGTGGCGGTGCCCTACGCCGCTCTGGCTCACACTTTTCGCACCAGCGGGGACGAACTGGTGCGCGTCGCCTCGGGGGCACGCCCTAGCATCATTCGCCCTGGTGGCACTCGTGTTGGAGTAGAATTGCAGCCGTAGCTGGCAGGGATGGCGACGTGCACGCTTCTACTCTTCATCCCTTCAACCCTTTACGGGGTTGAAAATACGCTACAATTCTGAAAACTAAGACACAAACCAAAGCTGCTTCTAAAAATCCAATAAAAGTAAACTGCAAGTATGAAATCTAGGTAGGGTTTGGAAATAACTGGGAAAACATTTAAGATAAAGAGGCAAATAACAAAACGTTTAATAAAGTTCACCTCTTTTGGGACGATAAAGATACTTGGGGGCCGAGTCTACTATTGACAACCGTAGAATAGAACCAGAATCGCTGCTTTTAGCTGTCAAAATTTGAGTAGATTATAAAAAATGCAACTGTTAGTACGTGTTAGTAGAATTCTATCGGCCGAGCGATACTAGAAGTCTATTGGAGTACGATTGTAACAGTAGACTACGGAAAACTGTCTAAATTGTACCGGTAGCTTTCTATTAAGCTACGATTCCAATTATATTTCGACACAATTGATATAGCAGACTCGGCTCCCGAGAGAAAGATAAAAGAAAACTTTCGTGCAATTTAATAGCTATGTAACCCTTAATTGCGCGTGACCAGACGTGACCCGAATCATGGTCGCTCTCTTAAACTGTCATCAAACTCGTGCTTGTTAAGGTTACTAACCTCTTTTAATGAGACTCAAAAACAACTTTAAAATCCAAATGATAAACTATATACACATACTTGTTTGACATTCAACTAATATCTAATAGATCTTGCCAATTATAAAAATGTGCCGCGCCATTTGTTAAGAGGTTTACGACAGTTCTCATGGATTACTGCTCTGTTTTATAGAATTAGGGAATAGCTATAAATTATATACCTAGTAATGACTGAGAGGGCAATTTAGCGAGTATTTACAATCTATACCAAAACATACAAAGTACCTTCATACCATTACGTTCTTTATTACAATAATATAAAACATACATTTACAACAAATTATTAAATAACCTTAAAAATATGATAATTTAAAATATATTAATATAAGGAGTCCCTTTAGGCAAGGTTCCGAAGATACTGGCAGCGTTCCCCCTTTGAATAGCTAGACTAATTCTTTGTCCGAGGTAGCTGCCAGCTCATCGGTCTCCTGTGATGTCGACTAACATTTTTGCTATTTCTTTAAAAAGCCTTAATACAAAGCCAAAAAAAAAACCAAGCCTTTTTTTATTGTTTCCTTTAGCCCAATCTATACCAACATTTTAATAATATTAGTATAGATGAAGAGCGTGTGTTTGTTTGGTTGAACGCGCTAATATCAGAAACTACTGGTCGGATTTGAAAATTCTTTTTGTGTTTTATAGCCCATTTATCGAGGAAGGCGTATACATCATTACGCTACTACACTAGGGAGCAGAGCAGTAGCCATTAATGTTGACAAATCGGGCAAATTTTTATGCGCCATTGTAGAATTTTTAAGCGACGGGATTAAACCGGTGCGACGGTACGTCGAAATATTCTACGGGCGAAGCTGTTGGGGTCATCTAGTAAAATATATACCTAGTAATGACAGAGAGGGCAGTCGACTTAGCGAGCATCCTACTAAAATTATAAACGCCAAAGTTTGTAAGAATGGATGTTTGTTACTCTTCACTGATAATCTACTGAATGGCTTTTGATGAAACTTTACCATAATATAGCTTACACATCAGAATAACACATAGGCATTTTTTTTATCCCGGGAACAAGTTCCTGTGGGAAACGGGAAGGGACTCAACTGTCAACTAGTTTACAATAAATTAATTATAATGACTACCTCAGTAGCGTATGTGGTAGTGCCACATGCGAAGGCGCCATCTAGCTCAAAGTAACCTAATATAAGCTTATAGTATGAGATGTCTGATAAACATACTTTTATATTTCCAAATACATACATATTATATGAGACACCCACACTCCGCAACAAACACCTGCGAATCACACAATTATTAGTTCTGACCCGGGATTCGAACCCAAGTCCTCTATCTGTTCACGTTTGTGAACAGATAGAGGACTGTGGATGTCTTGAGCTTGCCAGAGTATATCAAGTAAAATATCTAGGAGTACAAATCGATGCGCAACTTACTTGGGAAAAACAAATAGACCTAGTAACGGCCAGAGTTAGGCGGCTAATACATGTCTTCAGAGTGTTGAGATCTTCGTTATCAAAAGACCAATTAGTGAATGTCTATCAGGCCCTTTGTCAAGCTGTAATACAATACTGCATTGTTGTGTGGGGTGGAGCGACTAAGACACACCTTCTTAAACTAGAAAGAGCTCAAAGAGCTGTGCTCAAGGTGATGGACAAATTGCCACTCAGACACCCCACAGATAAACTTTATAAAAGCTGTAAAATTCTTTCTGTAAGGCAGCTGTCCATTTTGAGGACAGTTCTAAGAAGGCATCGAGACGTGCCTTTGCCTAACCCTAAAAGACGCACCATATCATCTGTGTGCCCAGTCATGCCCTATAGAACGTCTTTTGCGGGGAGACAGTATGAAAAGCTGAGCAGTAAATTATATAATAACATAAATAAAAAGCTGAAAATTGTTAAGCAAAATAGAAGGGACGTTAAATTCAACGTTACATGTTGGCTACTGCAACTTAACTACCTTGATACTGAGGATCTACTCACTTACCTTAAATAAATTATTACAAATCACTTACCATAAATAAGCTCATTCAATTAAAACACACACGCACACACACACACACATACACACACAAACAAACACACACACACATTTAAAACAGAACTCAACTACTCAAAACACACACGCATAAGCTCGCTGGACGCGGATTGAGTTGAACGCAGCCACCCGCATACTCGTAGTCGGTGAAATATGCGGCGGCAAAGCAGCGGTGAATTTGCATCACAAATGGAAAACTACACGTTTCGAAAAAAATGTATCCTAAAATACAGGCTCTGCCTAGTTTAGGAAACTATGATTGTAACTGCTTAAAACTGTATTCCAAATAAGTTCCAAATTTAAGTCGACTGTGTGTAAACTTTTGTATTTGTATTTGTATTGTATTGTATTTGTATTTGTACTTACTAAATAAATAAATAAATAAATAAATCAAGTATTTTTTTAAAAATAAATCAAGTATTTTTTTTTTTTTTAAAAAGTCGATTTCATAACTATCGGTCACTTTTCCACCAAGGGAGTGCGTTTTAAGACGCCCTTTTGGAGTCAACAGTAACAGAGGTGTGGGCTTGCAACTGTCCAGTACTGGATTATGCTGCTAAGGTAATGGAATTAGGATACACTAGTATTTAAATATAAACACAGATATATATTATTTGGGTTTATCGCGTGTTATTATGTTACACAGAACTTTTACTTTCTATGCAGAATCTATGCAGTATCTACACCTGATTTTATACTTTAGTGGCAATTTAATATTTTAATCGTCATTTAAGAGTATGATCCGAAAATATAGTGAAGAACTTATAAAAGAAGTATTTATTTCTTTATCTATCACGCCATATCCCCGAAGGGGTGGCAGAGGCATATTATATGCCCACTTTTGACCGTGTGCATTCCTGTAAAAAGTAATAGGTAATGAGCCCATTGCCGTGATGAAATAGACAGACGCAGGTTGGGCTACCTGCTGCTGCTGCTGAAAAATTTCCAGTCGCCCATAAGGCCTTCAACTTGACTTAACGACTGCCATGTTACTGGCAACCGGGACCAACGGCTTAACGTGCCTTCCGAAGCACGAAAATATAAGAAATATAAGAAGTATGATCCGAAAATATAGGGAAGAACTTCAACTTATTTTCAGTACGGTTTGGATAGTTCAGTGGCTAGAACATTGCCCTGGTTAGGCAAAGGTCACGGGTTCAATCCCCGTCCTATACCAAGTTGTCTTTTTTTATAAATAAATATCCATCACGCCTTATCCCCGAAGGGGTGGCAGAGGCATATTATATGCCCACTTTTCACCGTGTGGATTCCTGTCCCACGTAATAGGTGGTGAGCCCATTGCCGTGTTGAAATAGACAGATGCAGGCTGTGGCTACCTGCTGTTGAAATTTTTTAAGCCGCCTATAAGGCCTTCAACCAGGCTTAACGACTGCCATTTTACTGGCAACCGGGACCAACGGCTTAACGTGCCTTCCGAAGCACGGTCTTTTTTTTACTTTATTAAAAATGTATGAGAAAGTTAGCATACTAGTTGCTTTAAAAAATTATCTGTTACAATTATACGAATTATACTGAAGCGCCTGTGGCCCCGCCGACTCAGTGTTCTGTAAACGATCACTGCGTTAAGCAACATTCGCTATAGGTGGTCCTTGGATGTGTGGCCACTTTGTGGAATTTACATTTGCGAGAGTTTCCGTGTTTCGGAAGGCACGTTAAGCCGTTGGTCCCGGTTGCCAGTAAAATGGCAGTCGTTAAGCCTGGTTGAAGGCCTGATAATTTTCAACAGCTGGTCGCCACGGCCTGTGCCTGTCCATTTCAACACGGCAATGGGTTCACCAGCTGTTACATAGGACAAAAATTAATACGGTGAAATGTGGGCGTACAGTTTGCTTCTGCCTACTCCTTCGGGGATAGTGGCGTGACAATATGTATGTATGTGTGCACAATTATACGTATTTGGAATCTGTTTTAGTCTTTGTGCAGTTAAATTTAAAGCACAAATAAAGTAAAACAAGTCGTTTGTTTAACATTGTTTTACGACGACGCTTCCTCATACATTGTGCCATTTCACTTGTGAGACAGACCAAAAGTGAACTGCGCAGGAATAAAGAAATGATTCAGTGCCACAGATGCTTAACAAAGCATTTACGATACAGATTATATTAAGGGCTGAGTAGGGCTGTATGACCTTAGTGATCGGAGCATTAACAGTTGTTATTCAGCCTTTTTAGTTTACAGACTCCAAGTGGGGCGGTTCCTATCCTGGGGGCCGAGTCTGCTATTTTAATCGTATCGACAGAAAGCCTACAATTTTGACAGTTTTTCATAGTCTACTATTACAATAGTACTCTAATAGACTTCTATCGGTCGGGAGATAGAATTCTACTAACACGTACATCTACTTAATCGTACGCCAGTGACCGCATGTCAGTTGCATTTTATCTATAACATTTTGACAGATATAACAGTGATTCTGGTTCTATTCTACGGCTTGTCAACAATAGACTCGGCTCCCCTTCATAACCGACCGATAATATTTAATATTATATTATTTATCTATACTAATATACGAAGTAAGAAGTTTAATTGTTTGGTTGAAGGCGCTAATCTCAGGAACTACTGATCGGATTTGAAAAGTTCTTTTTGTGTTTGATTGCCTATTTATCGAGGAAGGCTATAGGCTACATATCATCACGCTACACCCTGGGACAGGGGCAGTAATCATAAATGTCGACAAATCGGGAAAATTATTGTACATTATTGTAAAATTCATAAGCGACGGGATTAAATAGGTGCGACGGGAAATCGAAATATGTCACGGGCGTTGCCGTGGGGGTCACTAATTCATATATATTTTCACAGCTTTTAACTAACTGTATATTAAACTAGATTATACTACAGAAACTAGTCGGGCGATTCCGAAATATACACGTGTGTACAACCGTTTACTTGGTAATAATGAAAAACGCTTACGAAAGTTATTATTCTGATAGATTATACGCATTTAGTGAAAAGCTGTTCACTTGGAATTACAAACAGACACTTCACTTTTATTTATCTCTAAAGATATAAAATTTTAGCTTATACATCATCATCATCCGAGCGTCTGTCCCAGTTGCGTCTCGCGACGCCCGGGGTCCGCTTTCCTACATTTTCTCCTCCACTTCGCACGGTCGTCGGCATCCCCTGTAGTGAGACCATTGGCACGCATGTCATCCCTTACGACGTCTAGCCAGCACTTCTTGGGTCTTCCCCTCTTACCGTGACCCGGCGGGGCTGACATGGCCAGACATTTGTTACCTACGTAGCCCAGCGGTTGCCGCAAGACGTGACCATACCAACGAAGGCGACACTCTTGCAACTTGTCTGCAGTGTCACGGACGTGAAGGCTGCCGCGGATGCGAGAGTTTCTCACGCGGTCCATTCGCTTGACCCCACACATCCACCGCAGCATCTTCATTTCCGTGACACGCAGCTCCTGCTTGTGTCGCTCCAGTATCGGCCACGTCTCACTGCCATGTAAAAGGACAGGTCTAATAAAGCTTATACATAGCATAACAAAAAAAAAATTTTTGCTGTCATGTGTATAAAATAACATATTATTGTCTAACGAACGAGTTAAATTGTTTGTTGTTGGTGTCAAGCTTTGGTCAAGATCGTGAGATTTTCTCAATGCCTGTTATAGAACTGCGAAGGCCCTATAGGTTGGGTAGCCTACCACCGAGTGGAGTACGGTAATCAGTTGTATTCTCTCGTTGAATCAGATACTGGAACTCACCGAAGTAGCAGTATCCTGCACTACCTGTATTATAATAAGAAGATTTATGCGTGTTCTATCGCCTGTAGGTACATCGGTCTGTGCTCTGAGGAATTATTTGACATGATGCCCACGGCTACCTTCTATCATCGCACCGCTCGCCATAGACAGGGTGTTCACCCTCACACTCTGCGTCCGGAGCGCCAACATACGGTTAGGCCCGATAGAGGCTTTATTTCGCGTACGCTTAGGTTGTGGAATGAGCTCCCTGCCTGGGTTTTCCCGAACGTCTACAGTATGGCGTTCTTTAAATGTGGTTCTTAGAAGGTTTTTAAAGGGTCGGCAGCGCGAGTGCGGCACTTCTAGTGTTGCAAACGTCCATAGGCTACGGTGACCACTTTTCATCAGGTGGGCCGTATGCTTGTCTGCCACCTCAGTGGTATATAAAAAAATAAATAGATATATTGAGAAAATAAATAAGTCGAAAGATGTGTAGTACATGGCTGTTGGCAATCTTCATCTAATTCTAAAGAAACGGTTATAATTTAAAACTATATGAGTGATACGATGACCGATTTAAAATGTTAGGAAATCCGCTCACTGAAGTGTATTAATTTGAAGGTTAACACGAATTGGCCGGTGTACATTTAGAGTTGTTTACAAAAGCATATTAAGTACACATCGTTGACAAATTAAAGTTTGTTTACCCGCCTATGATACTGTAAGGAGGGTTCTGTGTTTATAAACGAAGCCCTGTAGGATGACTACTACACCAATGATTGTCTAATCTGTGTTCTATAGGTCAAACGCGAGTGCCAGTTTTGATGATTCATGTCGTCTAAACCTTGCTAGAGTCACAAAAATTTTTTCACCATGCGTATTTCTGTCTTACGTAATAAGGTGGTGAGCCCATTGCCGTGATAAAATAGACAGACGCAGGTTGTGACTACCCGTTGTAGAAAATTTTCAATCCGACAAGGCCTTCAACTTAGCTTAATGACTGCCATGTTATTGGCAACCGGGACCAACGGCTTAAAATGCCTTCCGAAGCAAGGAAACGCTAAAAATGTTAATGCCACAAAGTGGTCACCTATCCGAGGACCAGCCATAGCGAAAGTTGCTTAACGCAGTAATCGTTTACAGAAAACTAAGGGCCGTATTCCAGAACGTTTCTCAGTACTCAATCGACGCTTGAGGGCAGTATTTATATGGCAAAAACTAGCCTCAAGCGTTGATTGAGTATTGAGAAACGTTCTGGAATACGGACCTAAGTCCGCGGGGCCACGAGCGCTTTAATTTGCAATGATACTGCTCTGTGCATAGAATATACTGTATTCGGTGATGAGTGTTGAGTGAAGATTTCACTCAACACTCATCACCGCAGCGCATAACAACATGGTGAAACAAGTTGACTGAATACTTGAGAGTACACAAAATTTATCTTAAAAGTATTTTAAAGCAGGAAATACAATCATCCATATCGACATAAAGGATGACCTGAGGTAAATCCGGTAAAATAAATATAATACTTTCTGTAGAGCGTGTGACGCACATTATCTGAAATTATTAATGTGGTGTGTCAGCCCGGGTGTAGACGTTCTTATGATGAATCATCAGTGGCAGAATACGGGTATAACCTTAGGCCTACCGCAGACTAACTACTTTTAATATCGGCAACCGGCTATTTTGAAACTATCGATGTATTTAGCTTCTAAAAAGTGTTTCCGTGCTTCACAAGCCACGTAAAGCCGTTGGTCCCGGTTGTCAGTAACATGGCAGTCGTTAAGCCAAGTTGAAGGCCTTATAGGCTGCTTGAATGCAATAGCAAGTCACCACTATCTACGCTTGTCCATTTCAACAAGGCAACATGGCTCATCACCTGTTACGTGGGACAAATATACTTAGAGTGAAACATTGGCGTATAGCATGTCATACAGTATAATGATGTATTAGTAGAGTGTTATAATGTGCCTAGGTAACTAACTAACTAACTAACTATCTTCACGCTGTATCCCTGACGGGGTAGTCAGAGAGGACAGATCGCCAGGCTTCGCGATCCATGCATACTTCTTTCGCTTCTTCGAGATTCATCAATCGCTTCATACACGCACGTCTGGGTATCCGAGTACTTTTGACCTTTCCGTTTTTGAGCAATCTGCTCACGTGGTCTTCATATGTAAGTCTCGGCCTTCCCTGACTCCTTCTACCCTCTACTTTTGAACAATATATATTCTTCATCAATCGTTCCTCACTCATTCGTTGGACGTGTCCAAACCAACGGAGCACGCCCTTTTCCAGCTTAACGCTGACACTTTCATTCAAACCTGCCATATTGCGTATCACTTCGTTACGTATTCGGTCGGCCAAGGTAACGCCGCACAATTTTCGAAGTGATCGCATCTCCACAGCATTCAATTTACTTTTATGCATCTGCTGACATACCCAGGTTTCACTACCGTAAAGCAAAGTTGGCACTAGCACTGCGTTATGAATCGCCATTCGTGCTTCTTTTACGATGCTTTGTCGCTTTACTAACTGGGACAAAGCACCGTTAACTTTGTTTCCGGCAGCTACTCGCCGTTCTACATCCGAATCACATCTTCCATCCGCGCTAAACATACTTCCTAAATACACAATTTCATTCACTTGCTCTAGACGTTCCTGGTTTACCCTAATCTCGCATTTAGTTCTTACGTCACCTCTTTCAAATACTAGAACCTTAGTTTTACTTGCATTCATGCGGAGACCCTTACTTTCACACCCCTCTTTCATATTAGTGACTAATGCCTGTAGGTCGGCTTCTGATGAGGCCATGAGCACCGCATCATCAGCGTACAGCAGACAGTTTACTGTAAAGTCACCCAAATTCACACCCATATTAAAATCTTTCAACTTCTGCAGGCAACTGTCCAGATACACTATGAACAGCCAGGCGGACATGACACATCCCTGTTTGACGCCTGTACAGACATCAAAAAGAGGTGACACATCCCCCCCTACTCGCACGCAAGCCTTACAGTCCCTATAAAGCGACTGTATTGCCCGCAGTAGCGAGCCGTCCACACCATATCCTGGCAGCAAGTCCCACAGCGTTTCTCTCACAACGTTATCAAATGCTTTCTCTAGATCCACAAAAGCGCAGAAAACCTTCTGGCTAAGAGCCAGAAACTTTTCCGCGATCATGCGGAGAGAAAACACTTGATCCATGCAACCTCTTCCACGTCGGAATCCGCATTGAGCCTCCCATAAATACCTTTCAGACTTTTCTTGCATTCGTGCCGTTATAACCATTGCATACACCTTACTAGCTAAGCTGACCAAGCTGATCGCCCTGTAGCTGGAGCAGTTTAGGTGCGAGCCTTTCCCTTTGTAAATAGGTACTACAACTGCTACTCGCCAGTCATCTGGGACCTCACCCGTCCGCCAGCACAAGTTGCATAACAGACAAAGTGTGTCCCAGACACGCGACCCACCGTACTTGATCATCTCAGCAGTAACTCTGTCTTTTCCCGCAGCCTTACCACATTTCATACTTCTTATCGCTTGTTCTATTTCTTTCATACTAATGACTTCAATGACATCGGGATCCGGAGCATCGAAGTGAGCTCCACTTCCCGATGTGGCATCTCTGTCTTTTCTTGCATACATCTTTCCATAATATTCACTCCTATATGTGCCTAGGTGATAACGACTATAGGATATTGTCCTTAGTACGTCGTAGAGAATCCAAACCCCAACTTGTAAGTGACCACGAATGGTTTTAAGAACACTTGCAAGCGAAGAATGGATGACAATTACCATTGGGTAACCGCCGTGGTGTGCAAGTGTGTGGGATGCAGTATAGTGATGTATAAGTAGAGTGTAAAGAAGTATTGTATAGGTTGAGGTGGATGAGGTGATGAAATAAAAATATCTTGAGCAAGTTTGTTTTAGAATTTAGAGAACCTGAAAATAATTAAAAAGGGGGGGGGGTTAATAAGAAGTTGGGCGCCAAACTGTAACGTTACTATTTTCCGGGAGGGGAAAAAGTAAAGTTAAGGAGAAAACTGTCACCAGGACTGGAGGAGTCCTGGCTTAAAAGGAAAAGTAAAAGAAAAAGGAGAAAAGGTAAAATTGATTTAATATAATATAAAAATGTTAAGAAAATAAAACCAAGGAAAGCCGGGAGTAAATTAAAGTCTTGATTCTTCAAGAACAGCCGCTAAGATGGGGCCTCGAGTAGGCCTCCACGTTGTTAAGAAGAGGGGGCCTCGAGTAGGCCTCCACGTCGCTGAGAAGAGGGCCTCAAATCCCCTCAAGGCCTCCACGTCACCGACCTCGGAGAAGCTGGTCGCGAACTCAGGCAGGTAGAGGGCTGAAACTGACGAGCGGTCGGCGTCTTTCACAGAGCCGGTTAATAACACACAACACTGCAGACCATCACTTCACTATTTCTGGAGAGCACAACCCTCACACTCAGCACTTATTCCCAGCACCTCCTCTCAAGGTGAGCACCAAAAGTAGACTGATCTGACGGCCCCAGCTTCCTTCTTTTTCTAGAGCATTTAAAAATTTAAACAAGATTAGAATACAAATAATATAAATTTATAACAAGGTCTAATATCTATACAACCTAACCTACCGGCAGCTCTAACAATAAATTAAAAATAAAATCTAGGCTTGTCATTAACTGACATTAAAAATTACAAAAGGTAAACAAACATTAAGAGAGCATAAAAACTCTTGAATTATCAAGGCCTATGAATGCTACAGATAATGGTCATGCAGATAATTTGAGAGAATGAATAATGAAAAATTTAATTAAAAAAAGTAAGTAAAAAATGATACATTACACGTTCTACGTCACTAGCCATGAAATAATAAATTAGTTGTTACAATGCTTTTTTAATAAAAAATCTTTAAATTGTGCTTAATAGAATATTTCTTCGCAATACTTTAATTTCATACCCATAATGTAGGAAAGCATATAAAAACTTCAATGATACGTTTAGTAACCCGCCATATTGAATATTCACTTTGCGTTTTTTTAGAGCACCAGGCTCTAGATCCAGGTAGGACTTGGAAGTAATTGAAAATATACTCAGATGAAAAGGTGCCCACTGGTCCCCCAGTATAAGAATGTCACTGATCTTCTTATACCTAGAAAATCACAATGACGTCCAGTTTCATTCGCCAGAGTTATTCGGCAGCGTAAGTGCCACACCGCTGGTGTTGCAAACTTCCATAGGCTACGGTGACCACTTTCCATCAGCTTGTCTGCCACCTCAGTTGTTTAATAAATATCTATTTCGAACAACAGAAGGAAATGAGCTACGTCCGCGTAATGCTAACAAATTGTAACCAACACGGCATCAATCGACGACTTACGCGCCATTTTGAATAGGAGTATGTTACAAGGTCGAATACCGCACTGTCAGGCAGATATTTTCCAGGTAGACTGTTTTTAATGGACGTAGACCTGACTGGGTAAGGAAACTTCATACAAATGTTGATGCGTTCATATCCATTAACTAATTGAATCTGGCATTACATGGCGGAAAACCATCGTAGAACGATAATAAAGGTAGGGTAGAGAAACCTACCACACACCTTCAAACTCTGCTAATTGTAACGGAGGAATGACGAACCGAACTCCTCAAGGAAAGGGATGTAAGACAGGTAATATAACCTTACCCTCCAAGTTGACAAAATTGTACAAAAAAAATCTATAAAACGGAGTATTGCATATTTAAGGGAGTTCGGTTCGGTCATTCCTCATTTAGTAGAGGTTATCCTTGACCGTTGGGCGTTAGGGTTGACGCATCGAGGGCGAGTCCTCATGATCTTATTAATTACTTACATACATATCCTTTATCTCCGAAGGGGTAGGCAGAGGCATCCTATGCACCCACATTTCGCCGTATGCATTTTTGTCACCCGTAACACAGGTGGTGAGCCCATTGCCGTGTTGAAATGGAAAGGCACAGGTTGTGGCGACCTGCTATTGTAATTGTTCAAGCCACCCATAAGGCCTTCAACTGGGCTTAACGACTGTCATGTTACTGGCAACCGAGACCAACGGCTTAACACGTGCCTTCCAAGGCACGAAAACGCTCGCAAATGTAAATGCTACAAAGTGTTCACCCGTCCCAGGAACAGCCATAGTGAAAGTTGCGTAACTCAGTGCTCGTTTACAGAACACTGAGTACGTGGGGTCTCGAGCGCTTCATAATGAATAATTTTCATATTACTTACATAATGCAGTAATTCATTATGTGAGTTTCAGGGTCTCACCAAAATCACCGGGGCCCAAGTCACCTCACATGCTACCGGTGTATTTGCTGACCTACGTAGAGGCCACGACGCAAGCGCCTTAGCTCTTACGAGGTTAGACCGCAGTCGCTTTCAATAATGTCACAAAATCAAAATCCAAGCGACAGCTGCTCCTACTAGCCAGATAAAAGTGAACCCCAGGCTTCCAAAACCAGGGGTCTACTATTTGGTGTGTGGGGTAGGACAACCTCCACGTGGTACACCCTGGTAACGTGGACGACGATGTGCGCTTTATTGGAGGCGCACGACGTCGCCCACGGCTAATAGTCCACCAAGGAGGGGGCCGTATTGGCCACTTCGAGTTGCTCCGTCTACACTCTGCTTTAGGCAGAGCGTATTGAGCGGAGAAACCGCAGGACGTGTAGGTTCTCTGCTCACTCAGGGGCTTACAGGCATTCGTGCCAGCGTCGGTGTTGGGGACCCCTAAGATTATCCGCAGCGACCCAACTGGTGGCACCAGTTGGTACGCGGTGGTCCTGGGGGCCATGGGGCTTGCCTTAATTGGCCGGCTCGCGACAAGGACAAGTCTCTAAAACCCGACAGTGAAGTCGTTAAAACCTGTGCACCTGGAGCACCCCACAGTATACCACCCACTCCCCGGAATGAGTGTCACCCGGGGAGTTGTCGTCTGTTCGTCTCCACTCGTGGGATCAAATATGAATAATGATTTTTACCAAAGCCCAAAAGCCCGAAACCCGAGCAAAAACCCGGAGGTGTGCCTCAAAACCACCCCCCAAACGGACGCAGAGGTTGCGTCAATCTCGGCTGAGACTGACGCCGAGTCAGTCCTCAGCATAGACACTGAGACCGAGGGCCTCCGTAGGAAGAGGCCACGATCCCCTGAATCAGGCAAAAGCTTGTTTCGTTGGCCGGGGACAATATCCTCCAGTGGGTGGACAGCAAGACCTGCGCCGCCTCAAAGCCAAAGCCCCGTTCATCCCTAGGGGGGAATAAAAGTGCCATTCAAGAGCGCCCACGTTCGCGGCGGGATGCGGATATGGATGTGCATTAATGAATGCACATATCTTGCAGATCAATCTGAACCACTGCTCCGATGCTCAGGATCTTCTTTACCAGAGCATCGCGCAGTTGGCCGTCAACGTGGTCGCAGTCGCCGAGCCGTACTGGGTCCGGCGTAGATACCTCGCGCCTTGCAATAATTGCCCAGTTTGTGTCGCGGCGGATTATGAGGGAGTGGCGGTCGTGGCTGTTTACATCTCGCCGAACCGCGACCAGCATCAGTTTGAGCTATGGCTCTCTGAACTGGACGTCGTTCTCACTGCATGCCGTCCTCGCCCTGTCCTGGTCCTGGGGGGAGACTTTAACGCCTGGTCGCTGGCTTGGGGCTCCCGCGAGACCAATGGCAGGGGGAGAATTTTGGAGGATTGGGTCACTACCCGTGGCCTAGAAGTCCTCAACCGGGGGAATCGCCACCTGGGAGCGAGGGGGACTCAGCTCAGTCGTGGACGTATCGTTCGCGACCCCTGATCTCACTCGCCGTGTCCAGAACTGGCGCGTGGTGGTGGAAGAAGAGACGAGGTCCGATCACAGATATATTCGGTTTGACGTCTCCCCTCCACCTAATCTACCGCCAGTAATCGCGAATCCCCCGGAACAGCGTTGGGCGCTTAAACGGCTAAATCGGGAGGCTCTCCAGGAAGCGGCCATCGTGCAGGCCTGGACGCCAGCACCGCAGAGGCCTGCCGATGTGAATACCGTTGCAGAGTGGTTCCGGAGAGCCATGTGACAAAATTTGCGACGACTCACCACCCTTAGACTCACCGAGCACCACCTTCGCCACTTCAAGGATAGCCGCCTCAATTCTGTCCTAGTAATCTAGGACTGGTTTGCCGTCAGTGTTGATGCACTTGTCACCGACAGCAGAGGCAAACTCCTGGGACCTAACTTCATTAAGCAGCCACCATCGGATACGGCGCTGGCACCGCTCGATGCGTTTGTCTTTGGGCTTCACGTAGAGGTCCAGGACAAGAAGACCGTGTGCAGTGAAACTCTCTCGGGGTATGACCTTGCAGTAGGCACCTTGCCGATGCTGCGTTGCCTATTGAGTAGGAAATCGATCTGAGTTGTGCTCCTTCCGCTCCTGTAGGTGATGAGATGTTCAGGCGGGTAATAATCCCATCGATAAGCACCCTCACGATCATAAGCGATACGATATAAATAATAATTTAAATAAATAAATAAAAAAATAAGCCGGCAACAGCGTTTTACCTCCAAGATGCCGCTCTGCAGCCCTTCGGAGAGCACACACATGAGTCGGGCGGGGCTCCTGCCCGCCGTTTTGCGACGGCGCATTATTACGCCTAGGGTTAAGCCCGGGCCGGTAAGGAAGCAAGTGTACTGGTGGTCGCCGGAGATTGGACAGCTACGAACAGCTTGCCTGACCGCACGCCGCCAGTACACCAGGTTCCACCGAAGGCGTCACCGCCCCGAGGAATTCCGAGAGGAGGAGCTATTTGAGGGGTACAAGGCGGCCAAGAGGGCCCTCCAAACAGCCATAAAGCGGGCCAAAGGGCTGGCCCGCGAAGAGCTGCTGGAGACCCTGGACCAGAACCCCTGGGGGCGCCGGTACTTTATGGTTAGATGCAAACTTCGCCCTAAGGCGCCACCGCTGACCCAGAGCCTCCAGCCAGACCAACTACAGAGGGTCCTGGGTGCCCTGTTCCCTGCGGGAGCACAGGAGTACACTGCCCCATGTATGGCTCCACCTCAGACGTCCAACGCGGATCCCAGTGAGGATGACGTGCCCAAAGTCACCGAGTGAGCTAGTGGCGGCGGTATTGCGGCTTAAAGCCTGCAAGAACATCGCCCCCGGACCCGACGGCATACCAGGCCGAGCATGGGTCCTGGCCCTTGAGGAACTATGGCCTCGACTAGCAGGGCTCTTCAGTGCATGCCTTGAAAGGGGCCAGTTTCCCAAGGAGTGGAAGACGGGGAAACTGGTCTTAATCCGTAAAGCGGGGCGGCTGGCGGACACTCCGTCCGGTTACCGGCCGATCGTGTTGCTCGACGAGGTATGAATGCTTTTTGAGCGTATTATAGCGGAACGCCGCGTCGAGCATCTCACGGACGTGGGGCCAAACCAGGCGGATAACTAGTTCGGTTTCCGCCAGGGGCTGTCCACCGTGGATGCGATCATGCGAGTGAAGAGCCTGACAGCGGAAGCGATTTCAAGGGATGAGGATGAGGTGGTGGTGGCGGTGTCTCTTGACATCGCCAACGCCTTTAACACCCTACCCTGGAGCTGCGTCAGGGAGGCACTTAGCTATCATAGAGTGCCTTCCTGCCTCTGTCGTATTGTCGGGGCATACCTGTCCGAAAGGGCGGTGGCTTACCCGAGTTCGCTAGGGCTAGGTCGGCGAGATGTGTCGTGCGGTGTTACACAGGGGTCACTCCTAGGACCGCTCCTGTGGAACATTGGTGCTGCGTGGTCCGTTGCTCGAAGGTGTCGGCGTGACGTGCTACGCCGACGATACCGTCGTTACGGCGCGAGGAGTAACGCTCCGACACGCAGCCCTAAAGGCCACGGCAGGTGTTGCTCAAGTCTTGGGTCGAATTCGGCAGCTGGGCCTGGAGGTTGCCTTGCACAAATCCGAGGCTCTGTGTTTTCACGGGCCTAGGAAGCAGCCTCCTCCAGGATCCAGCATAACAGTGGGGCATCGGCATCGAGCCCTCGATGAAGTATCTGGGGCTCGTACTCGATAGCCGATGGAACTTCGGACATCATTTCCGAAGTTTGGTCCCAAAACTGAGGGGGGCAACAGCTGCGTTATCGCGGTTGTTGCCCAACATAAGGGGACCTAACGCTCCCTGCAGGAGACTGTACCTCGGGATCGTGCGGAGCATGGCTCTATACGGGGCCCCCATATGGGCGGAGACCCTAACGGTTTGCAATGCGGCTATATTACATAGCCCGCTAAAGGCGATGGCCGTCAGGGTGATAAGAGGGTACCGCACGATCTCCGTCGAGGCGGCATGTCTCCTTGCCGGGACCCCTCCATGGGACCTGGAAGTGAGAGCCCTTGCGTCACTCTTTAAATGGCGCAAGGAGGCGCGGGAGCAGGGCCATAGGCCTACGCCCCGAGAAATCGAGGCTCAGCGGTCCCAGCTCCGACAGGAACTCATGGAGACATGGAAGGTGCGACTTGAGCATCTAAGGTGGGGAAACGCCACAATCGGGGCGGTCAGACCGGTCATGGATGAGTGGTTGGAGAGGAGCTATGGCAACCTCTCCTACCGGTTGTCACAGATACTTACTGGGCACGGGTGCTTAGGTAAGTATCTGTGGTATACACCGGGAGATCACAGCGCTCAACACATTGGTGGAGTGCTCAGCGTGGGCGCAGCAGCGCCAAGACCTCGTGGCGAGGTTTGGGCCGTACACATTCTTTAGTTGGAAACTATGGTGCAAGCCATGGTCTCCAGCGGGAGCAAGTGGGATGCCGCTGCGTCTTTCTGCGGGCAGGTCATGCTCGCGAAAGAGGTGGCGGAGACGGAACGGGAGAGGACTCTCCCGCCCGAGTACCGCAGTCTGCGGCGACAACGCCGCAGACTTGTCTTGCCGCCCAAGGCTACCGGCCTCCATGACCGGGGGCCTGAGGACGGCGGGTGGGCTGTTCGTCGTCCTAACAGAAGCAGGCCCAAGACGTCGGCATGACGTGAAAATGTCACGCACGCCTCATGCCCCAAGAAGCGGGATAGTACCCGAACCAACCCCCCAAAGAAGCGGGATAACACCCGAACCCCAGGTGAGGTCTCTGGGACATCTTTCCGAGGAGTTACCCGGGGCGTCCGGCAATAGACAGTTAGGCGGGGACTATGTGGTTTTAGCCGGTTCGAGTCCGGCATGACATCCGAGGGGATTTCCACACGCTAAAAAAAAAGTAAAAAAAGGGGTCTACTATTTTCCAATAGATAGCCGTTCTAGTTCTTTTCTATAGCAGTTCTATTGCGATTAGTCCAAAACTAGGTAATCTACTAAAACTATTATATACTTCATAATCACACTTCTCAAGCTGCAGAATAGAGACAAAATAGCTGTTTTAAACTATCAGAATCTTAATATAAACTACCAAAAATGCAAATTAAGAGTTACTTACAGGCGCTACACGCGTTAATAACATTCTATCGGCCGGTCGGTAGAATTCGTCGCTCAAAACGCCGACAGAAAAAATTTTGACATTTTTTTCTGTCGGCTCTCTTCTGAGCGACGACTTCTATTCTTCTCTGATGCGATTGAACTAGTAGACTTGGCCCCCAGGTCTTGTTTGGAAGCTACTAACACCATAAGATGAAGAGCAAATGTATTAGGAACATTATGTAACTTTAGTAACTTTCTTTCAAGTTGTTCTTCATATAATGACGTCATCGTACCTTTACTTCAGCCACTAACGAGATAAACATACAAGATAATCACCAATAACAAACTAATACTCGTAGTACGGAAACGTTTACGAGCGGTTGTTTCTTTTTCTACAACTCACTATCGTTCTCTGAACGTAATTAAAAAACTATTTTCGACACTGATACCTTACGATGCCAACATTCTCTGGCAAAGAGTTAACGGAATAGAAGTAGACATTGAGTGCTCGGCTGAAATATTTCCAATTTTGGGGACATGTGTTAATGACAATACAAGCGCTCGTGGCACCAGTATTTCATGCATTCATACATATTATCATGCCTGTTTCCCATCGGGGTAGGCAGAGTCTATGGACTTCTACGATCTTGCTACGATCCTGACATACCACTTTCGCTTCTTCTACCTTCATGAGTGTTTTCATACACGCTCGCCGGTTAAGGGTACTCTTGACTTGGCCTTTTTCCAAAAGGTTTTCGATTTGATTGACATACGTACGCCGAGGTCGACCCCTACCAGTTTGCCCATCCACTTTCGCCACATAAATCTGCTTCGTCAGTCTATTTACATCCATCCTCTCCACGTGTCCGAACCATCTAAGCTTTCCTTTTTATATACCAGTAGTACATTGTTCGGTAATCAATCACTGCGTAAGCATCTTTCGCTATGGTTTTTGATGGGTGGCACTTGGTGGCATTTCAATTTACGAGCGTCTTTCGTGCTTCAGAGGCACGTTAAGTCTTTGGCAACGGTTGCTAGTAACACGGCAGTCGTTAAGCTAAATTAAAATAACAATAGCAAGTTGCAACAACCTGTGCTTGTCCATATTAATATGGTAATGGGCTCACCACCTGCTACGTGGGACTAAAATGCATATAATGAGATGCCGGCGTATGTAGATCTCTATCTATTCGGAGATAGATAATAAATATAAATAAATAAATATAAATAAATAAATATAAATAAATAATATAAATATAATAAATATATAAATATTGTGGGACACTTTTCACACAGCGCCATCTAGCCCAAAGTAAGCTAATATTAGCTTGTGTTATGGGATCTAGATAACTGATAAACATACTTATATATTTCTAAATACATACATATTATAGATAAATAACACCGAGACACAGAATAAACCATCGTGCTCATCACACAAAGTTTTATCCTGGGTGGGAATCGAACCCACGACCTCTTGCGTAGCAGTCGGATGCACTCCCACCGCGCCACAGAGGCAGTCAAAGTCAAGATGGCGATAATGATAAGTAACAAAGTTCGAAATTTGGAAAAAGTACACGGTTTGATAAAAACAAAAAACTATTTGTGTTGTGTGTACATATGTACAGGCGTTAGAAGTTATATTGCTTTGGTCTAATAAGATTTTATCACATTTATATCACAATTTTTTGTTTCTAACAGGAATGAGAAATTAGTAAGAAAAGAAATGACAACTACTTTGAATGTAGATTGTCATGGAAACACTTATCAGCTAACTTCAGGGTGCTTATAAGTTGTCATAGAAACACTAATAAGTTAACTTCATGGTGTCGGTTTTTCATGACAGTCTGCGCGCGCTTCGTTAAAACTTACTCTCATAATTTTTCCCTAACACGCCAAAAGAAGTACAACTTCAAAGGTCCCTTCACTTAGATTGACGGACAGGTTGTACGTAGAGACTAATCTCATCCATTCGGTAAAAAAATTGTAGAAACTACCAGCTAGCAGTGGACAACGACGCGATGGACTAAGTTGATTGGTTGACTAATTGGCACCGTAGTATAACTTTAGCTTCTGTTGCAGACTACTGAAAATTAAAAAAAAATCTGTTGTCACACAGGACTTTAAAATGTGGTGACTAAATCCTACTAATATTATAAATACTACTATTTTATTATTAATTTATTATTATTAATGGCTCATCAGAAGCCGACCTTCAGGCATTAGTCACTAATATGAAAGAGGGGTGTGAAAGTAAGGGTCTCCGCTTGAATGCAAGTAAAACTAAGGTTCTAGTATTTGAAAGAGGTGACGTAAGAACTAAATGCGAGATTAGGTTAAACCAGGAACGTCTAGAGCAAGTGAATGAAATTGTGTATTTAGGAAGTATGTTTAGCGCGGATGGAAGATGTGATTCGGATGTGGAACGGCGAGTAGCTGCCGGAAACAAAGTTAACGGTGCTTTGTCCCAGTTAGTAAAGCGACAAAGCATCGTAAAAGAAGCACGACTGGCGATTCATAACGCAGTGCTAGTGCCAACTTTGCTTTACGGTAGTGAAACCTGGGTATGTCAGCAGATGCATGAAAGTAAATTGAATGCTGTGGAGATGCGATCACTTCGAAAGTTGTGCGGCGTTACCTTGGCTGGCCGAATACGTAACGAAGTGATACGCAATTTGGCAGGTTTGAATGAAAGTGTCAGCGTTAAGCTGGAAAAGGGCGTGCTCCGTTGGTTTGGACACGTCCAAGGAACGATTGACGAAGAATATATATTGTTCAAAAGTAGAGGGTAGAAGAAGTCAGGGTAGGCCGAGACTTACATATGAAGACCACGTGAGCAGATTGCTCAAAAACGGAAAGGTCAAAAGTACTTGGATACCCAGACGTGCGTGTATGAAGCGATTGATGAATCTCGAAGAAGCGAAAGAAGTATGCATGGATCGCGAAGCCTGGCGATCTGTCCTCTCTGACTACCCCGTCAGGGATACAGCGTGAAGATAGTTAGTTAGTTAGTTAGTATTAATTTATTATTAATACTATATTTATATATATATATAGAAGCGCTCGTGGTCCCGCGGTCTCAGTGTTCTGTAAACGATTACTGAGTTACGCAACTTTCACTATGGTTGGTCCTCGGATGGGTGACCACTTTGTGGCATTTACATTTGCGAGCGTTTCCGTGCTTCGGAAGGCACGTTAAGCCGTTGGTCCCAGTTGCCAGTAAAATGGCAGTCGTTAAGCCTGGTTGAAACTCTTATGGGCGGCTTAAAACATTTCAACAGCAGGTAGCCACAACCTGCGTCTGTCTATTTCAACACGGCAATGGGCTCACCACCTATTACGTGGGACAGGAATCCACACGGTGAAAAGTTGGCATATAATATGCCTCTGCCACCCCTTCGGGGATAAGGCGTGATGGATACTATAAATGCGAAAGTTTGTAAGAATTAATATTTGTTACTCTTTCACGTAAAAACTACTGACTAGATTTTAATGAAACTTTAAAATAATATAGCATATTCATCAGAATAACATATAGACTACTTTTAATCCCGGGAACAAGTTCCTGTGGGAAACGGGAACGGGAAAACTTCTCTACGCGGGCGAAGCTGCGGGCGTCAACTAGTATTAAATATAAGTACTCTACCACAAATTAAAAACTAGTATGGAAGTAGTTGGATTGCTGACTAATCTCTCTTCTTAGCCGTTGCAGTCTTGTCAGAGCGGTCGTAGTCGCGTTGCAGGATTCTCTGGAGCAGATTTGATGCGCTTCACAATATTCCGCAATCTTTGTCGGTTCTCTGTCAACCGGGTGCTCTCGTGTACCACGTGCATGCAGATTTGATCTGGGGCCGAGTCTTCTATTGACAAGCCGTAGAATATAACCAGAATCGCTGTTTAGAGCCGTCAAAATGTTAGAAGACTGTCAAAAATGTCAGTGACTAGCAGCCACTGACGCGGTACGAGTTAGTAGAATTCTATCGGCCGACCGATTAAAGTCTATTGGAGTACGATTGTAATAGTAGACTATAAAAATCTGTCAAAATTGTACCGGTGACTTTCTATTGAGCGACGATTTTGAGTCTATTTCGACACGAGTGAATTAGCGGCTTGGCCTCCTGGTCGGTCTATAAAGAGTGCCGCGAGGCGTGGTTCCCTCTATCTTCTCTTCTGACTAATAGCTACGTATAATATGTCGCCTCCAAAATATTCACGGCGTAATGTGATTGATTCGAGGCGTCACCGCGAGCTGATGTGACAATGAAATATTTGTGTGTCTAGACGCCAGGCGTTAATTATAAAACAATGTTTCATTATTCATACTCTTTGGCCATTAAATAGAGTCATATTTACAAATTTTGTCACTGATTTGATACAAAAACATGAAAAAAATCGTTTTGTGTAGTAATTCGTCGGATGTTGCCCTAAAGTCATATTCATACTAATATGTATAAAGTGTGTTTGTTTGCTCTTCTATCGCGCCGCTAAAATGCTATGGCATTTCTTACTCTCTCTCTTACATTCATCTATCTTACACCCTTCTCTACTCTTCTCTCTTCATCTTAGTGTATTACCAGTTGCTTCCAAAACCTGCCTGAATTTGAAGTATAAGGTCTGCTTGTACTTGGATGCTAGGAGCAGCTATTGTTTAACTTTTAATTTTCAACTTTATTGAAAGCGAATGCCTTACACGAAGGTCAGCTTTACTACTTGTTACGTGGAACATAAATGCTTATGGTGAAATGGTGGGAGGGGGGGGGGGATTGCCTCTTAAGCTCCGCTTGAAGAACCCTGTATTATAAGAGGAGGGAAACACGTGCGCTGGCAGAACATTCAAAATTTCTATTTTTCGACAGAAAAACGATCTTGTTCGACAGAGGAAGATCTAAAAGTAAAGACTTTTTTAGAAGATCAGTGACTGATGTCCAACCTTCAGTCCCTTGGCATTCAGATCCTGAGCTTGAAGTAGAAGTCTTTAGATGCAGCAAAGACTAACTGATGATGCTGATGTATATATCTCTCTCGTTCTGTCGCCGCTTACAATTTAGCATCGCTTTATCATGCGCCTGATTCGAATTAGACTTGTGACGCCCAAATACTAAATATAAATATATCTAAAACAAGATGACCGCCAATTTAATTTCTCAACATAAATATCTTTACTTTCATTATCTAAAAGGTTTATTTATTTTTTTATGTCTAGTGTCAATTTTGTGGGCGGGTAAGTGTTAATGGCTATTTTTTATTTTTTTTATTAATATTGTTTTAGACTAATGGCGAGACACAGAAGGTATTAAACAGTTCTTGAAAATTGAGTGAATTACCTTTTTATATGATTCAGCTGTAATATATTATCAAACTAATACTCAGAGAAGATCGAAGACTGGGGGGATTCAGAAATAATATGTGTTTTACGGAAAATAGTCAAACTGGTCTTGAAGTCTTTTATTTTTTCTACCTTTAGGTGAAAATATTTGTTTTTATCTATAGGGTTTAAATATTGCGAGCTAAAATATTATCATTTGTGATGACTGGGTACGATGTCACGTGACGTCTTTACGTGTGCACAATGCCTCATCCCAATTCATTTCCCTTATCTTAGTCATCAACACCTGTCTAGGAGTGCAGCCAACAGTGAATTCGTTTCGGTATCGCCGTTTGTACAATCAGAATATTGTCCACTAGCTAATGCCCGTAGCTTCTCTCGCGTGGTTAAGTTTTCCTATTCGAGATTTCGTACGGAACCCTAAATATTTGAAAATCCAATATAGCCTATGTTACTTACGAAGAACGTAGTTTTCTAATGGTGAAAGAATTTTTAATGTCGGCCTAGTAGTTTCTGAGCTTATTCATTACAAAAAACCTTAACATCTTTCCTCTTTATTATAAGTATAGATATGCGCTGTAAATAAAAAAATGGCCGTACCACGCCAATCTCACCTATGGACCTGATGATACAGACTAACGGATGAGACTGGCACAATCAAGTCAGTCCATAACAGTCCATTGCTGGATGTAGGTCCCTCAAATTATAGTGACTCCAAATTATAGTTCTTATCTTATACTGGGACCAGCTTTATCTTAGCACTTTGACCGCATTGGGGCTTTGGTACCGACTGCTTATAACGACTGCATTGTAATTTTAATCCCGAAATTCGCCTCAGGTTAGGTTCAGGTAAGGTCTGGACAGACAGGCCTAGATTTTTACATGGCAGTGAGACATGATTACAATATGAAAATACAAGCAATTACTCTATGTCACGGAAATAAAAAATGTGCGGGGGATGTGCGGAGTCACGCGGATGGACAACGAGAGGAACTCTTGCATACTATGCATACTCATGTGTTCGCGACATTGCAGATAAGTTACACGAGTAAAATTTTCGCTGGTATGGTCTATGTAGGGAATAAATGTCTGGCTATGCCGTCTCCCCCGGGGAAAACCCAAGAAGTGCGGGCTTAACGTCGAAAGAGATGATATAAGTGGCAATGATTTTACTACTCGGGATGACGATGACCGTACAAAGAGAGGAAAAAAAGTATACAAACTAACCCCGGGTTTCCAAGACACAATAAGTATAGACGCTCGGATGACGATGACGATGACGGGTATGTTATGTACGTATTGCAAAGGCGGAAACGACTATAGTTAAGCTTGAATTATGCTTAGACGCCTAGCAGTCAATTAGAAAAAAATCAGAAAGCCATCTTCATCACCTTCTATTTGTCGCTACTTCTTACCATCGACAATAATTATTTTCAAAATGAAATCATAATTTTTTTACCAGTCTGTGTGCGTATATTTATTTCGTTTCATCTGACAGAAGAGTGACCTTTTCCATCACCTTTCGTCATACCAGTCCGTGGATGACGTCATGGTCTCCACAAAATAAAATGACACATTTAATGTTACACGACATTTAACTACATCCGATGACAACTTGATTAGCTATGTCGTTTGGGGAGGTACGAATGTTACACAATAGTCTAAAAACAGTCTATTTCTCACGATTTCGATTGCGGAATTTTCCAGTTCATCTGCTCACTTTAAATTGTTCTTTGGACGTTTCCAAACCAACAGATCATTTCCTTTTCCAGCCCAACGCTGACACTTTACAAACCTGCCATATTGCGTAGGTATCACTTCGTAACCTACGTATTCGGTCCGCCAACGGTACACCGCAAATTTTTCGAAAAGATAGCATCTCCACAGCATTTCATCATCATTTCATCTTCTGACATACTGAGGTTTTACTATCGAAAAGCAACGTTGGCACTAGCACTGTGTTATGAATCGCGAGTCGTGCTTCTTTTACGATGGTTAGTCGTTTAACAATATTTTTATTTGGAAATTTTGCACCACGTCCTAGATAAGGACTATAAATACGACACATGCCTAATTAAATAGTAACCTTTTCTTATGAAACTCTATAGACTGATGATTCCGAGTTGGCAGAAATATGTAAATAACCTGTCTATCAACACGATGATGTTTTTGAAGAAAATGATGAATTAGGAAGCGTGCAATCATGCGCAACTATATATTCAGTAATAGATTTCTTTACATTTGTTCATACAACTGTTGACACTGGTGCAACATTGTGAGAATTTTTTACACAGCGCCATCTAACCCATAGTAAGCAAATATAAGCTTGTGGTATGGGATGTAGACAAATTATAAACATACTTATGCTTCTAACTACGTACATATTAAATATAGGAAACGTCCAAACTCCAAAACAAACATTTTCGAATTACACAAATATTTGTTCAGACCCGGGATTTGAACCCGAGACCTCTGTGCGTCAGACGTCAAAGTCACATATGACACCGAGGCTGTAATGCAAAGAGACAAAGCCAGTAATATACATATAGAACAGCGATATTACTGGAACCCTGATATACCTGAAAATCACGAATACTGATCTTAAAGGTTTACTGAGAAATTCTGAAAATTACTGCTAGATACAGCGGCACAGGATATAATATGATGTCCAACTGGTTTAGATTATGATGATAAAGTTGATGTTAATTATATTACAGTAATTTAAGGTTTACGCTGTATCCCTGACGGGGTAGTCAGAGAGGACAGACCGCCAGGCATCGCATCCATGCATACTTCTTTCGCTTCCCGTAGATTCATTAATCGCTTTATACATGCACGTCTGGGTATCAAAGTACTTTTGACTTTTCCGTTTTTGAGAAATCTGCTCACGTGGTCTTCATGTGTGAGTCTCGGCTGTAGATTATTATTATTATTTTTAAAACATGGTTTGATAAGTATACAGGCCTTTTAGTTTTTTCCTTTTTTTATTTGATGCAGGAATTGCAATTGGTCTGTCCTGACCATAAACAAATATGTTGCCAACATATGGGAAAACCTATCCCTCTCCATGAAAAATTTTCATGTCGATTTTGTGACCTTCAACTCGAAAGATGATAGAACTCGAAAATTTACACCCGATCCGAAGTTCAATTTAGTATCTCACCAGTCACATTCAATACCTAATGTGGAGTTCCATTTTTAGTCACAAGGCAAAATAAAAAAGTGTTGCGATAATTTTTCCGCGTTCAAACAGCAACGGAAATAAAGTTTTGTGTTTGGTTTCAGATGCGCGCGCAGTGATATGCGAGAGGCGGAGAGCAGCGCGCGCGCACATTCGACGCGCGCGAATCTCGACATTCCAATTTCAAAAGTGCGAAATGTAAAGTGCATTCATTTAAACTTTTTGAAAATATAAACACTTTCGTGAATATAATTACAATTATACTGTGTTAATATAGTGTCGTCAAAAAGTAAAGGTGATAAAAATGTAAAAGTGATAACTTTGTGTAGTGATGTAGTGATAAAAGTGATCAAGTGGAACGCAGTGCCTTTGAGGATCACCAGGTAGACCAGGATGCTGTGAAAAGACATCATGGGAATACAAATAGAGAACTCGCTGAATTATAATAGCTCATGTAAGTTGTAAGTAAGACTAAGTAATTGATTGATAGAAAATTTAAAAGCCATTTCACAAAATTTTGACAGAAAGTAATTTATTTATATTAAAAATGCTAATATTGGATTTTACAGAAAATAATTAACATTTTGAATTTTTTTATACCACTAAGATGGTATACAAGCATACAACACACCTGAAGGAAAGTGGTCACTGTAGTAGGTACGTATGCAGTGTCAAATCAATTTTTGTAAAGTTATTTCACTATTTTCATTTTTCATAACGCAAATTATCATTGGCATTTCAAATACTCCTATATTTTAAAAAGCAATTAAAGGGATATTTTTTAGCCTTTGTTTGTAAAAAAGGTATTTTTTAAATGTTCATTATCAAATATGTTGTAAATTAAATGAATACAGAAAAATAGTTATAAGTAGTTTTTGTGTAAAAATATTTATTAAATTTACAGAGTTTTGATTAATTATACCAAAAACATATCAAACTTTACATCTGTCAAAATTTTGTGAACGTTAAATGGATATTGACAATTATTACATATTATTGATAGATATTGTAAATGCAAATTAATAAACAAAGAGCAAAAATGTTAATTTATTATAGTTTAAACCAGGTTTAAATTATGTTTGTATCAAAAAGTTATAATTTAACATGTTATTTTTAAACCACCGCTATTAATACCTTCGAAAACCTCTCATAAAACATTACTATAGAACTCACTTTTACCGACGTTTCTGGCGCGTTGCTGTGCCGTTTGTCGTAGCAGTCCAGCCGTTCCGACCACGAGCGCTACATCATGCCCGAAACGTCGGAGTAAGCTACTATAACTTCGCGTTATAAAATTAAATAAAATTAAAAATATCCATCACGCCTTATCCCCGAGGGGGTGGCAGAGGCATATTATATGCCCTCTTTTCACCGTGTGAATTCCAGTCCCACGTAATAGGTGGTGAGCCCATTGCCGTGTTGAAATAGACAGACGCAGGTTGCGGCTACCTGCTGTTGGAATTGATCAAGCCGCCCATAAGCCGGCCTTCAACCAGGCTTAACGACTGCCATTTTACTGGCAACCGGGACCAACGGCTTAACGTAAATGTAAATGCCACAAAGTGGTCACCCATCCGAGGACCAGCCATAGTGAAAGTTGCGTAACTCAGTGATCGTTTACATAACACTGAGACCGCGGGGCCACGAACGCTTCTACTTCGCGTTATGAGGTAACATAAGACACTAAAAATTTAGGCGAATTCAATACTTCTTTTGAATTAATAAATTTAAAAACTCATACATACATACACATTGTCACGCCTCTATCCCCGAAGGGGTAAGCAGAGGCATATTAAACGCCCACTCACCACAAACTCCAAATAGCATTAATAAGTAAGGTTATGTTAGACCATAAACTTGGGGCAAAGTTACAAAAATTACCATACTTTTAAAAATTGGTACGATTGTTGAAACATCATTATTTAAAAACAAGTGCGAAAAATTCCCAATTACCAGGAACTTTAGACAATTAAACTATTTCACAAAATTCAGCTTATTCAAATTATTTAAAATTTTCAAATTATTAACCTATTCATATTATGAATCACTAGCTGACGCCCGCGGCTTAGCCCGTGACATATTTCGAACTCCCATTGCACCCATTTAATCCCGTCGTTTATTATTGTTACAAAAATATATGAATTTTTTTGACATTATGAATCTTATACAGATATCTTACACAAAAAGATTTTTTAAATCGAACCAGTAGATCCTCAGATGAGCACGCTCAAAGAAACAAACAGATTGTCTCAACGGTGGCTCATTGATTATTTAATTTAGTTATCCGTTATTGTAGAATGGATTATAGTTGTGTTTGTTACTTTACGTATGCATGGTCTACAATTAAGTATGTATAACTTAGTTTTCTAATTAAAGTTACTATTCGAATTAAAAATCCAAATATTTGTGGACTTTGACCTTGAATTAGGATTCATTATCAAATTTTATTCATATTGGTGATTTAATAATTTTCGGTTCTTCGCTACTTCTTATAACCCTGCCTATCTACTTTTGCCGGACTAGATAGACTAAAAATATATTTTTTTATATCTACCTTTTTGTTGTTACCTACTTCAAATGTCAAAACCTGTGAGGCCCACTTAGTCAAAGGTACTAGTAACATAAATGTAATGAAATAAACGTAATGCATTGCGCAGAAAACACTTTAGGCGTTAGCCATAAAAAAACGCTTTTGTAAGTAAAATCCAATGAGGGTTTTCGATACTTTTTCTGCCGCCAGGCGGCGCTTCGTATGCGTCAGGCCCAAACAGCTGTCAGATAGCACAGAATCTTACCGAACGTATTATTATTTTAGTAAAATTTTATGTATTTGGATGTGTTATTGATTTTATTATGGATTACGGCCAAAGAAAGGTTGCCGAACTGAAGATTGAGCTCAAAAAGAGAGGCCTCCTTTTTTATTTGCACACATAGGCACTGCACAACACTGTGGCATTTTGGAAAACAATATTCCGTTTGTAACGTTTTTAAGAATAAATAAACCAAAAAAATGATCGAAAAATATAAATCGTGTATGTGTTTTGACAGGTAGTTGGACCTGACGTTACAGCGCTGCCATCTCACGGGGAACATTTCAAAAAACCCTCATTGCAGGGGTAAAACGATTGGTCTAAAAACGTGTCTTGATTAAACATTTGAAATTGAACCAAACATTCTTTCATTCAATCAAAACAAACCGAATATCAAAACAATCTTATAAACACCATTTCCCCACTTACATCTTCATCCGTAACTGTAACTAAAGTAAATAAAACAGAAATAGTAAGTTTATTTCACTACATTACGTATGCAGTTCTCAAAACAATTCGTGGTTTCGAATAAAACGCGGCTATTGGTTAAGGCACTGACCAGACCGCCCCGATCAGCGTTGCAATCAGTTCTAAATTCTACGCTGACGGTAATCTATGCGCTGTTTGCAGACTATATACGATATGCTATTCAGTTAATCCCAGACGTTCGTGAGCGGCTTAGATGTAAAAGTTTAACCCTTGTATTGCTCAAATTCTTACCCCAAGTCCTGGTTAAATAAGAAGCCGCTAACGCAGGGTAGAATAATAACTTATATGACTGCATTTTACCAAATCTACAACGGCGAGTGTTCTAATAAGCTCTGCAACATTGTCCTACCCTCTATTTTTGGATCCCGAACAACGCATGTCAGCCAGAGGTGCCACCACCATACTCGTACAGTGGAAAAAAATTTCACCAGAACTGAGTGAATTCATATTTAAAGCGATTCCAATCCAGATTTCATTGAGCCATAGAAGCCTAAAACGCTCCTCATAAAACCCTGGGTTCCTCAAGCAACCAACTTGAAGCCACTGTATTCTTGTAAAATAAAATAAAATCTGTCCTCTCTGACTACCCCGTCAGGGATACAGCGTGAAGATAGTTAGTTAGTTAGTTAGTTTTAAAATAAAATATCCATTGTTTTTTGCCATCCTATAGAAAACTATAGGATGTACACATAGTTACTTTTCTGGTTTAACTTGATTAATTCCGATGTGGCTATTTATTTGTTTAATTTTTTCGAATCCAATATATTTTAACCTGTAATTTTTAAAGTGAAAACTTTTTATTGAGGCTCCGCACACAGATTTTTCCGTCGGTAGTAAGTTAGGCTGATCCGTCACGCTCTGAGGTGAGAGGGTCGATCGGGTGAACTCGGGAACGCCGAGTGTACCCGAGCGAGAAAGAGACAGTCAGCTGCTCTTTGCTGTTGTGTCGCTGTGTTTAGTATATTCAATTCATACATAATAATTGATTGCGATTGCCAATGAAGTTTTCACTTCTGCCGGTCACACTTTTAATTTGTCTAGGTGTATATTTTCTGGTCTTGGTCATTGCAATAAATACCACAGTATGGAAATGCGGGTAATCCTATATCACAGAACACAACAAAGAAGTTGGAAATTACATCTTTCAAATTTACTATTAAAACCAATGTCACCAACTGTTGCAACTCTTACACTAACACGATGGCATGTTATGTTTACACTGACATACTACATCTATCGGTCATTGCTATTTTATACTATTTTAAATATTAACTGAAGGATGAGCAAAACTAATGTTTTTTTACTAAACTATATCTATTATGTTTCTTAAAACGTATGTACGTCGCAGAAGATATATTAAAACCCGGCGCGGCGCTTAAAGTCATTATAACTACACTAATTGACCCTCCCTCACCTCTTTAATCCCATCGCTTATAAATTCTACAAAAATGCATAAAAAAAATCCCCGATTTGTAGACATTTATGATTACTGCTCTGCTCTCCAGGGTAGTAGCGTAATGATATATAGCCTTATAGCCTTCCTCAATAAATGGGCTATCCAACACAAAAAGAATTTTTCAAATCCGTCCAGTAGTTCCTGAGATTGGCGCGTTCAAAGAAACAAACAATCAAGCCACAGAAAGACCACAGAAGCAAATCAAATAAGACCAATAACACTGCAGTTCGCAGATCAGTAGTCAGTGTGTGCTGCCTCTTAGAAAATCGCATATAATTTAACTAGATCGATCGTTACTTGTAGAATTAGGTGCTATAACCGTTTTGTTGCTGTTTTATAACTGAATCAAACTGTTTATATGCTCGAGTTTTATAATCGAATACATAATCGAAATCGACTTTTGTACGAACCCAATCTAAGTATCTGGAAATCAATTATATCTGGAAATCTATAAATCTATTATATAAATAAATAAATATCGTTGGGACAACTCACACAATGCCATCTGATTCCAAACTAAGCAGATATTGTACTATGGTAACCAGATAACTGATAAACGTGGTTATATATTTCTAAATACATACATATTATAGATAAATAACACCCAGACACAGACTAAACTATCGTGCTCATCAGACAAAGTTTTATCCAGGGTAGGAATCGAACCCACGACCTCTTGCGTAGCAGTCGGATGCATTCCCACCGCGCCACAGAGGCAGTCATATCTACTATATCTGCTGGAAATCTGACTGTGTATGGAGTGATATGAATATGTAAAATCGACATTAATATCGTGCCGGCTAAAAAAGTTATGAAGGTCAAAAGGTTATTAAAATCTGTTTTTTGCACATATCTCGCGACCTATTGCTCGGAGGTCAATACGGGTCATTTTAAAATTGTTTGTCGTGAAATTATGTACAAAATATGCCTGTGGCATTTTCCTGTACAATTAACTGTTTTTGGAGTAGAGTGCTGAGAAAGCGACTAGAATGCACTTACATACGGTATTGTACACTAAGGCGTAAATTCTATTGCTTTGTATTTATGTTTTAAGTGTCTTAAAAACTTCTAACTGATATTTAGGTATTTTGTTAAAAAATATACTTGTAGAGGTTTTGGAACTTAATAAAATCTACTATATATTATACAAACGACCTCCTCTGGCAGATGTTCTGTATTTTATTGTTCCGAGAATTCCCGTTCCTTTACACCTGTTACTGTATGTCGGACTGTGATTTTACTAAGTATTTTAAACAGCAGCTCAATAAATACTTAAATAGTTCGGTGACAACAACGCCTGATCTTCATTGCATAATTTTGTTAAAACTTTGAAAAATCTTTTATTATTCTGAAAGCATACAGGTTTAAAAACCGTATTCCTATCGCTTCAGTTTTATGAATATGACTTATAGAGAAATAAAAATGTTTTCAAATGTAAAACACTAGCAACATTTTTTATGATAATTCTAATGTATCTTACTCAAAAAGCAACCTTAAAACTTAATCATATAATATATTTAATAATATATTTAAAGACCCATAATCCTTATGTTCGATCTGGATACGCAACACGAGGTGAACAAATTGTTATACGAATAATAAGAATGTGTACGTTTAAGCCTGGTTTAACTTTTGGACATGTAAAAAAACTCATAAATAAGCTATTTTAAGAGTAATCTCACAACTCTTGTATCATGTTTATTTATTTGCATTTACAGATTTAGAATTACTGGATCTCCTATCGACTTGAAGAAATATTTCTCCTTGTCCTCTAAATACATCAGTTTCTGTTTCAGTTGCTGCTAATGTTTGATATTTTAGTTTAAGTTCAATGTTATACAGTCGGTAGAAGAGAGAACAGGGTGACTCGCGGGAGGTAATTTTGTAAATGAAATGCCTGGGGATTGGGTTGTCGGCGCAGACGCTCGATATTATGGTAAAATAATTTTTAGAGCAATTATAATACCAAATTTCTTAAAAATGTTTAATAAAGTGAAAAAAGACAATTCGATTCGAGACGGGGATTGAACCTGTGACCTTTGCCTAACCAGGGCAATGTTCTAGCCACTGAACTACCCGAACCGTATCAAATCAAGTTGAAATTCTTCACCATATTTTAATCGTCATTTAAGAGCATGACCAGAGCCATCTATCGAGCTACTCAACAACTCGATACCAATGAACAGTGTTACAACCATTTTTAAACATTGATGCGATGGAGTCCACTCAATCTATGAATTATTATGCTAAATTTCTTATAAATTTTTAATAAAGTGAAAAAAGACAATTCGATTTGAGACGGGGATTAAAAAGTTTACAATATTAACGACGAAATCTGTAGCGACTTTCAGTTTTAAAACGCTGTCGTTTGTATGTGTAGTACAAACGACAGCTCATACAACCGTTTTCATCAAACATCTTAGAATTACTATACAAAACTACAATATAAAGAGAACATTGACTCAATAACAAAATTTTCTAGAACCATGAAAGTCTAACAGGATGCCTGTATATTGGAAGCTACATATTTTAAGATTAGTTGAGTGATAAAAGATATAAAGAGGTGTTTATTTGATACTTTTCTCGTAATAAAGTTGTTACAAATCTTGAATATCATCATTATATCAAAATTTCATCGACTATTTATTAATATTTTTATTTATTTTGCGCCAGAAATTCTGCCAGTTTATATTGCTGTTTTAGATTCCCAGAAACAGAAGAAAGTATGGTATCAAGATTTTATGACCATTGGATCATGAGCCTATGTGGTATAGGTATCAAACCTGGACGAATGAGACCCGGACGAAAGTATCAGAATATAAGATAGGTTATAGAAGCGCTAGTGGCCCCGCGTTCTCAGTGTTCTCTAAACGATCACGGAGTTACGCAACTTTCACTATGGCTGGTCCTCGGATGGGTGACCACTTTGTGGCATTTACATTTGCGAGCGTTTCCGTGCTTCGGAAGGCACGTTAAGCCGTTGGTCCCGGTTGCCAGTAAAATGGCAGTCTCTAAGCCTGGTTGAAAGCCTTATGGGCGGCTTAAAAAATTTCAACAGCAGGTAGCCACAACCTGCGTCTGTCTATTTCAACACGGCAATGGGCTCGCCACATATTACGTGGGACAGGAATCCACATGGTGAAAAATGGGCATATAATATGCCTCTGCCACCTCTTCGGGGATAAGGCGTGATGGATATTTATTTATAAGATAGGTTATAGACTGATCCACAAAGTGTTAAAACAATATCATTATCAACAAACAATTACCCAGCATGCTATATTGGAGATACGATGGTGAAAGTGAACGTGATGAACTCAACTAAAATATCGTCATTTTTACCACGAATACCTACAATACATTTTGTCTTACAAAGGTACTTCAGTTAAATGACAAATCATCGATTTTATTATTGTTGTTCCCAACTTCGGTATAATTTTGTTTGGCTGGCAGAAGGAAAGCAGACTATGAATCAGTTGTGTCCACGAATACAGGTCAACAAGTTTCAGGCCAGTTTCAACTTGTTCAGTCATAACTTTGTTTACGAGACGAAATATGAATGAATATCTGGCTGCGAGTTGAACAACTTCTGTTACGTTGATTCTGGAAAACAATTTACCTCATTATGTTCACTTTAGACTTCAACTCCCTAATGGCCACAACGAGCATTGAAACCAACGGTTCATTAGACCTTGTCGGGTCGTCCACCGAGTAACAACCGTTCACGAAATTCCACCACATTTTTCACCGACAAAATAATTGCGACAGTCTCATTAATCTTTTCGTTTGCAAATATGTTTCTTTCTCTTTCCAACTCTTTGAGGAGTTTTATTTTAGAGACAGCTATTTCTTAATGGTCTGATTCAAATGTGAGGAACGGGTCATTTGTGGTCACTGTCTGGATGTTAACCATATTAAAATCACCAAACATACACACATACATATTGTCACGCCTTTATCCCCGAAGGGGTAGGCAGAGGCATATTAAACGCCCACATTTCACCGTATGCATTTTTGTTTCACGTAACAGGTGAGCCCATTGCCGTGTTGAAATGGACAAGCGCAGGCTGCGGCGACCTGCTGTTGAATTTTTTTAAACCGCCCATAAGGCTTTCAACTTTTGATCTCTTACCCCACCCTCATTTGTTAATCATGACTTTTGAATACGTGGATCGCGATCTGTCCTCTCTGACTACCCCGTCAGGGATAAGTATAGCGTGAAAATAGTTAGTTAGTTATTTCTTGAATTTACTATTACAAAATTTACCCAGTTAACTAGTTATCTACATAAAAATATAACTCACCAGTAAAACAAAACCTAAAATATCGTATCGCATTATAAATAAATCTAGTTACCTTCATATTTGTTTAACAAAAATAATTTTAAAACATTTGTTTAGATCAAGATAAGTCAAAATAATGTACTTACATGAAAACCAAAACTCATAAATTCCGCTGTATCTATTTATTGTCGCTACAAGAAGAACAGAATGTTTTAATTTATCTGAGATCTAAGAGATAAACATCTAATAGCTCATAAGGGTTACTAAATGGTGTCAAGTGCCAGAATCTCCAGCCTGGTAGAGATTTCTTGGTAAAGGAGTTATCGCCATCATCGTTGGCCTATTTTACTTTGGTTTTTTTAACGAATATTATATCAAAAACTTTATTTTATGAAAATGGTAGACTAATAAATTTCAGTTTCAATTTTGAGTGAGGAACGATTGACGAAGAATATATATTGTGCGAAAGTAGAGGGTAGGAGTCAGGGTAGGCCGAGGCTTACATATGAAGACCACGTGAGCAGATTGCATGTATGAAGCGATTAATGAATCTTCAGAAAGCGAAAGAAGTATGCATGGATCGTGAAGCCTGGTCTGTCCTCTCGTCCTCTCTGACTACCCCGTCAGGGATACAGCGTGAAGTTAGTTAATAAATTTCTAGTTACTTATACAGCCTATTTCTTCCATTTTTCACTTTAATTTCAAGCACGACTTATGTTCATTTTCGAATCAACTTATAATATATATAGCTACTCCGTTTCCATAAACAATTTTTGTCATCGAAAACATGTATAAGATGCATGAAAGTAAAGTGAATGGTGTAGAGATTCGATCACTTCGAAAATTATGCGGCGTATCGTTGACTGACTGGATACGTACAGAAGGATAATATGACTGGTTTGAATGAAAGTGTCTAAGCTAAAAAAGAGCGTGCTCTGTTGGATTGGACACGTACAACGAATGAGTGAGGAACGATTGGCGAAGAATATACATTGTGCAAAAGTAGAGGGTAGAAGGAGTCCGCATATGAGGACCACTTGAGCAGATTCTTCAACAACGAAAAGATCAAAGTGCATGTATAAAACGTAAAAAGGTATGCATGGATCGCTAAGCCTGGCGATCTGTCCTCACTGACTATCACTTCAGGGATACTGCATGAAGATAGTTAAATTAAGATACAATTACGTTTAATTTTCGAAATTTCAATGATGCCATTAAACAATGGTCTTTCTTCACGAACCACACCAAATGTGCTAGATACTGCTAGCATATCTATAATTATAATTTAAATGCGAATGCCTAATCTGCTAATTAGTGCTCATAAAATGCATCACTCGTGAAATGTCAAATTTACTCAGCAAACATATCAATATGCAGTTTATTGCTGATTTGAATCCGAAGCTCTGGCATATCCTTACACTTTGCACGGTTTTCTAACAAAGCTAAAGCTCCGACTCCTTGGGTCTACCTATCCTGTTAGTACAGACATTTGTCTATTTACCCACGTGAGTGTTTAACTTTTAGTAGGCAGGCCGTCCTTATTACCTATATTTGGCACAGTAAATATAGGTACTCTAGTGTCTTCTATCTATATATAAATGAAACCCGTTTTCCGTTGTCACGACATAGCATGAAAACGGCTTGACCGATTTGAAAAATTATTTTTGTATCGGATAGCCCGTTTATTGAGGAAGGTTCTTAGCCATATATCATCACGCTACTACACAGGAGAGCGGAGCAGTAATCATAAATGTCAACAAATCGGGGAAACTTTCATACATTTTTGGAAAAGTAATAAGCGACGGGATTAAATGGGTGCCACGGGGTTGGAAGTATGTCACGGACGAAGCCGGGCAGGTCAGCTGGTTATAGAATAAATATCATCCTATCTTTTGAATCTTCCGTGCTTCGTCAGGCACGTTAAGCCGTTGGTTCCGGTTGCCAGTAAAATGGCAGTCGTTAAGCCTGGTTGAAGGCCTTACGGGCGGTTTAAAAAATTTCAACAGCAGGTCGCCACAGCCTGCGCCTGTCCATTTTAACACGGCAATGGGCTCACCACCTGTACGTGAGACAAAAATGCATACGGTGAAATGTGGGCGTATAGTATGCCGCTGCCTACCCCTTGGGGGATAAAGGCGTGACTATATGTATGTATGTATGTACTTTTGAAAATTGATTCATTGTTCTTTTAAATACTTTAGGTCTAAAGCCAACATCTATTACTTTTCATACGATTGACCTAAAACCATAATATTATGATGATCACTTGACACATTCTTCTATTGTTTTCCTCCACATTGACGCCATCGACATTCTTTGTAAAGACATCGTCGCGTCGTCATCGACAGGAAACGACTGCCATTTCAAGATTGTAAAACACTACAGTACGTTAGTTGATTATGGAATTACAAAAATCGCAGGACGTGATGAACTACAATATGTGAATAAGATAAATAATAAATAAATAAATATTGCTGGCACAACTCACACAACGCCATCTGATTTCACACAAAGCAGAGCTGGTACTATGTTAACCAGATAACTGATAAACATACTTATATATTTCTAAATACATACATATTATAGATAAATAACACCCAGACACAGAATAAACCATCGTGTTCATCACACAAAGTTTTATACATACTTGAATTATTACGTTATAATCAAGAATTATTTTCGAATCAGTTATAAATAACAATTTTTATAACCAAGAACATAACTTTCATTAAAAAAAACTAAAGGAATATTCATACTTAAAAAACCTTTAAATAAACTTCAACACTAGCTATAAATGTGTCACTAAGTACTTATACAGCGGCCCTATCTCCGACGCTTCTAATTTAGGAAACTGCACAAAAATAACATAATTATACAGCCTATGGATAATTAGTCGTCTCATGGACATTCAAATATGTTTGTTTATAAACTTTCGCGCGCCTAAATCGCGCTCGAATCTACCTCGTACTGACATCTAGCGGCTATCGCTTGAACTTGAGAATCAAATACTTACGTTAACCACTACTGAATTCTCGTTTCACAAGCTGTCAGAACATGTAGTGTGTAAAGTATTAACTAGATGGCGTTAGACGTGTTTCTAAACGCCCTAATGTAATCTTGTTTATGTTATTCCATTGGTTTATTTTTAAAACAGCATTTTATAAGTAGTTAAGGAAGCTATGTATATCACGGGCGGCTGTGCAGAATGTGCTAATGGGCAGTACGTGCGAGAGTTTTCCACACTCCGTACACTACACTGAAACTTTTATTGAATCAACGTTACAATAAAACGGTTTTTGTTATTGTTATAAAGCTCGATGACGAGATTTCTTTATACTCTTTGAATAAATGTAATGATTTCGGGAATGCTGAAAATTACTGTAATCTTTCCTGTAAGTCTGTATTCCCGGCATTTTGAGAATACTAAGTATGAGGTATGTTTCCTCTTTTTATACAACGGACTTTACCATTCCGTCTTGTTTGATCCCGGACTACACGTGCTGGTCAGGGGTAGCAATATTAGCAATCCCAGATGGTGTCGCATCCGAAACCAATGGGCTCAAATATTCTTTCCCCTGCCGTTTTTATTTATAAGACGAACGGAACACGTCTTGAGCATGGAAGGCACAATTTCTCTTTTCGTCTGTAAAAGTGACGCTTAATCTCTGGATGTCGCCATCGCTTCACATCAAGTGTCATTTTGTCAAAATACCTGTATCGTGTTAGCGGGATGTAGAACGGTGGGATCACGCACCCTCCATGTTCTAATTACCTAGGTATGGTATTCGTCTCCATATTATGTATGGAGGAAGCGTACTATGGTATGGGGCCAAGCGTGCTGGCTGGTCGCAGCGATAGCCATAAGGCAAATAAACAATAATTGTTTTAATATAAAGAACGGAAAATAAAAGATAGTTAGGCTGATGTAACTTCTTCGAAGATTGGATGGAGGAGCTCCGTGGCGACGACTTCGCTGCTGATTGCCACCAAAAAAATCCGATTTAGATACTGCATTAGATTTGCAGAAGCGTTTGTGCTCTGAATATTAAAGTTCTGTGCAACGTAAATACACGCGATAAACCTAAAAAATATTTTACTAAATTACGTATAGTTCATATCGGTATTTGCATTTACAAACCAGTGTATCCAACGTCCCAAGCAGAGGAGAAGGCGTGTTGCCCACACCTCGTACTCCTGTTACTGTTGACTCCAGAATGGCGTCACAGTACACCTGGATATTTTACTCAATATTCCCTTTAGCGCACGGCCGTGTTGATTGCACTCTAACTCTTCTGCTTCCAGAGGGACATGTGAAAGCAGTGTAGTGCGATACGAACATGTTTCTTCAGATCCTAAGGGAGCTCCGGGGCGTGACACACTCGGTACCAGACGAGCCCGACACCACGGGGTGCCCTTTTGCAGTGATTTAACCTCTGGCCAAACCTTCGGCCTGGTTTATGGCTACCGCGGTGGTTTAGTAGAAAGGACTGCCTCTCTTTCGGGCACACCATCCCTGCTTTCCCCACAGCATGACAATGTGTAAACTCATTCCTCTCGCTAACAAAAAAGAATCAATATTCTAATACCCTACATTTTCAGTGTGAATGATGTGCTTCACATTGCGAGACATGTACTTTGACAGAGTGGTATAATCCTTATACCCCCTTCACGCTCTCGCACGAGCCATGAGACGAGCTGCGAGACGAGCCGCAATCTCGAAAAAACTGTACCATAATATACTGTGTTTACACTCGCAGCTGGTCTCGTGGCTCGTCTCGTGGCTCGCGCGAGAGTGTAAATGAGGTATTAAGGCCATTACTTTGCCCGTTGACCTTGAAGATTTGATCCCTGTACTAGTATTTGTTTTTTGGCGCCACCTACCGACCAACGACCGCACCACAAAAAAACGAACTGAAGATTATACAAGAACACAGATTTGTCCGGTTGAAGGGACAGGTCTACAAAACCATTATTAGACCTGTCCTTTTACATGGCAGTGAGACGTGGCCGATATTGGAGCGACACAAGCAGGAGCTGCGTGTCACGGAAATGAAGATGCTGCGGTGGACAAGTTGCAAGAGTGTCGCCTTCGGTGGTATGGTCACGTCTTGCGGCAACCGCCGGGCTACGTAGGTAACAAATGTCTGGCCATGTCAGCCCCACCGGGTCCCAGTAAGAGGGGAAGACCCAAGAAGTGCTGGCTTGACGTCGTAAGGGATGACATGCGTGCCAATGGTCTCACTACAGGGGATGCCGAAGACCGTGCGAAGTGGAGGAGAAAATGTAGGAAAGCGGACCCCGGGCGTCGCGAGACGCAACTGGGACAGACGCTCGGATGATGATGATGACAGATTTGTCGCAGAGTTGTCATCGTTTTTGCCTATTTCATTTGCTTTCTGAGAGGTCTAATAAATTTTTATTCCTCTGGTTTTTGTAGTCTTGTCTTTTTCTAGTCTATCAAAGTTTATATTTTATATTTATTTGTCTACATCATAATTTATTTTTAACTACACGAAGCAATATGCCTGCTGACAGTGGCGTAACTATAGGGTGGCAGGGCTGGCAAAATGCCACGGGCCCCCGACCTGAGAGGGCCCCGGCCCAAGCCGCAGCGGCTGAGAGTTCAAAAAGAACCGAACATTTTTAACAATTTTTTTTAAAGTTTTTAAAATCTATTAAAGCGAGATGCAACTAAAGATATAAAATTCAAACTAATCATAATGATTTCAGTACTTTTAAAACAAAAAAATGTCGATCGATTTCAGAACTTATCTATTGTTTCTTAATTTTTTGTCGCGGTATATTGGCGCGGGCGAACATGCGCGATGACGATCGGAGAATTACTTTATTCATTTATTCACCAAGAAAGTAAGTACGCGGGACCAAAGAAAGGTATTGACACACACAAGGTATCTTTCTTGCAATTTCCTTGTCCAAGTTCTTTTTGCCGAGTTGGATAACCTACCCAAGGTAGGTATCTACCTGGATAATTTCGAGTTTCAATCCTTCGACGTATATTGGACCCGGTATGACGTGCTCATTGAACATGACCTTGGTTTCATTTCATACAAGTTCATACCGAGACCAACACGTCAAGACGCTCTGCTTAGACTGTGCAGCTTCCCGCTCAACTGTTTCAGCATTTCCCCTACCAAA
Organism: Thumatha senex; assembly: GCA_948477245.1. Lineage (NCBI taxonomy): Eukaryota > Metazoa > Arthropoda > Insecta > Lepidoptera > Erebidae > Thumatha > Thumatha senex. Next base: position 2,708,469 of record OX419742.1, on the reverse strand, counting down.
ACGATGTCGTCGGCCAATCGAAGGTGTAAGATGCATTCGCCGTTTATATTCATATCCCATTCCAGTCCAGCGTCTTAAAGACATCATAAAGCGTGTTGGTGAAGAGCTTAGGGGATATAACATCGCCCTGTCTTACCCCTCTACACAACTCAATGGGGTTCGTCTTTTGGCCTTGGACTGTTATGGTAGCGGTGTCGTACAAGCATCTCAACACCTCGATATAGTGCCAACCATTACGACATCGTTGCAGAGCATCCTGGTTTCGACAGACTCGAAGGCTTTCTCGTATTCCACAAAAGTCATACACAGAGGATTATTGTACTTTTTGTCTTCTGCACAATCTGTCTAACAGTATGTATGTGGAACACGATGCTAAAGCCTTTTCGAAACCCGGCCTGTCCTTTGGCTGAAATTCGTCGAGTTTTTCGGTGAGTCTTCAGTCAGTCAGTCATCAGCAAGATTTTCATCACCTTTTTTGAAGAACAGAGCCACCTTACTCCCTTCTCACGCTTTAGATGTTTGTTCTTACTGGAGGACAGAATTTAACTCGTTAGCTCTTTAAGGACCGAAGTCTCACCCGCTTTAAGTAGATTGGTCGGTATTCCGTCATACCCAGGGGCTTTTAAGTTGCTCGAGAGCCGCTTTGACCTCAGCCTGGTCGACATCTGGGATGTCGTCGGTGTAGTGGCGTGTTATGTTTTGGTCATCGTCGCTGGGTCCCGTGGGCTTTTCTTCCATGATGCATACAGATCTCTGTAAAAGCTCTCGATTTCCTCGAGAATCTCAAACCTTGAGGTCACAATTGAGGCACCCGTTATTTTCGTTTCGTCAGACGGGATCTTCCAAACTGTTGAGCTAACAACTTATAGCACCTGTTCTGCTCGATCGCAGCCTCTACGATGCTAGTGTAGTAGCGTCTAAGGTCGCGTCGTATCAGCTTGCGGATTCGGATGTTTAGGTCCCTCTGGTCTGACGAAGGCGTGTGCGTCTGTGGCATTTCACGTCATTTCTCATAAGTTATGGACAAGAACTTTCGAGACACTTGTTGTACCATTTTCACCAGTCTATGGTTTTTTTGTGAATTTTGTCAGTGGTATCCAGCAGACCGATACGATTTTAATGTTCCAATTAGAACTTTTCGGGCCCCATGGCCATATGCAGCGCAGAAAAATTTCGTTAAGTAGAGTGTGACCTGTGACTCGAGAAAGTTGATAAGCATATGGCCCCGGTCATTATTACGCCCCCCACCGTATGGACCTGTTTTTATTTGTTCTGTGGTAGGGATCGATTATCGTTTCGCCGCGTTCCAGTACTCCCACTTTGGCGTTAAAGTCCCCTATAACAACGTTGTAGTGAGCCTTAGCAGTACCGTGTAATGCAGTCGCTATGTCCTCGTACACGACCTTAATTGCCTCGTCAGTGCCTCTCCGAGGTCGAGGCATACACTTGAACCTCCTTCAGGGAGTATCCGTCGGTGAGCTTCAGTATTAAATATGCTACCCGAGCCGAGACACTACTGACTTCCACATCGCTGCTAACAAGGTCCTTTCTTACCGATAGCGCCCTCGGAGAAATGCTTCTCTATAGCAGAACAGGTCGCGTGACGCCAAGGCTTAGCGTGTCCTTCCCTGTTTTCGGACTTCGCACAAACCCAATATGTGCCATTTCACCGTGTGCACTTTTGTCCTACGTAACAGGTGGTGAATCCATTGACGTGCTGAAATGGACTGCGGCGACCTACTGTTGAAAATTTTCAAGCAGCCCGGGCCTTCAGCTTGGCATAACGGCTGTCATGTTTCTGGCAACCGAGACCAAGGGCGTAACGTGTCCTCGGAAGCACGGAAATGCACGTAAATAGAAATACCTCAAAGCGGTGACCCATCTAATGACCAGCCACGGCCAAAATTGCTTAACGCAATGTACGTTGACAAAACACTGAGTTCGTGGGACCACGAGTGCTTCATCCGCTTCATGTTCTATTTCAATGTTAATAGCTTACAGTATACATTATGTATATTCTAAGGTTACAAGTGTTCGGTAACTACTTGGACCATTAAAATTTAATTACTATGTGACGAGTTTTACTGGGAGGGCCCCATACAAAGAATTTGCCACGGGCCTCACATGGTATAGTTACGCCACTGCCTGCTGACATAGCTTTCATTCTAATAAATGATACATAATGAAGGTCTGATGATGACCAGGTTAGTGCTTATTGGTTCTCAGTAACAGAAATAGTAAGGATGACCTAGCTTTCAACATTTATCTAAGTGAGCACTGGTGATACTACATGGTACATTCTGAAGGTCTGATGATGACCAGGTAAGTGCTTATTGGTTCTCTGTAACGGAAATAGTTAGGATGACCTAGCTTTCAACGTTTATCTAATTGAGCACTGGTGATACTACATGGTACATTCTGAAGGTCTGATGATAACCAGGTAAGTGGATATTGGTTCTCAGTAACGGAAAATAATTGTTGTGTTTAATGATTTGCATGCCTTGATTAAATGGCGAAATATGTATTGAACTAAATTTGTAACTACAATTCTTGTGAACCATATTTCAAGCAAATAAAGTGAGTTGAATAGAATTGAATTAAATTGAAATAATTAGGATGACCTAGCTTTCAACATTTATCTAATTGAGCACTGGTGCCACTACATGGTACATTCTGAAGGTCTAATGATGACCAGGTAAGTGGATATTGGTTCTCAGTAACGGAAATAATTAGGATGACCTAGCTTTCAACATTTATCTAATTGAGCACTGGTGATACTATATGGTACATTCTGAAGGTCAGATGTTGACCACGTAAGTGCTTATTGGTTCTCAGTAACAGAAATAGTAAGGATGACCTAGCTTTCAACATTTATCTAATTGAGCACTGGTGATACTACATGGTAGATTCTGAAGGTCTGATGATGACCAGGTAAGTGGATATTGGTTCTCAGTAACGGAAATAGTAAGGATAACCTAGCTTTCAACATTTATCTAATTGAGCACTAGTGCTACTACATGATACATTCTGAAGGTCTGATGATGACCAGGTAAGTGCTTATTGGATCTCAGTAACAGAAATAGTTAGGGTTATTAGCAAAATAAACAATAAGCTATAAATAATCACCTTTATTTTCTTTATCACTGTCAAGCAATTATTACAATTATAATTATTAATTAATTGTATAATAATGACAAAATCACTCGTGGCCCCGCGGTCTCAGTGTTCTGTAAACGATCACTGAGTTACGCAACTTTCACTATGGCTGGTCCTCGTATGGGTGACCAATTTGTGACATTTACATTTTGCGAGCGTTTCCGTGCTTCGGAAGGCACGTTAAGCCGTTGGTCCCGGTTGCCAGTAAAATGGCAGTCGTTAAGCCTGGTTGAATGCCTTTTGGGCGGCATGAAAAATTTCAACAGCAGGTAGCCACAACCTGCGTCTGTCTTTACAACACGGCAATGGGCTCACCACCTATTACGTGGGACAGAAATCCACACGGTGAAAAGTGGGCATATAATATGGCTCTGCCACCGCTTCGGGGATAAGGCGTGATGGATATTTATTTTATTTATTTACATAATTTTGTTTCATTTTATTTTCAAAAAAATCATCGTCTCTAATTATTGTTTCTGTTTTCAGAGGCTTTGACTCATTAAACCATACTTCAAATAAACATTTTGCTTTCCGAGTCACATGCAATTGCCCTTGAACTTGGTAATACCAATTGTGGGTTTTATTAACCTGCAAAATGCCCATGTTATCTTTAACCCAAAAAATTACTTTTTTTTTACCTATGGCTTCGTCTAGTCCTATCTTGTGCGATGAGATGGGACATTTCACCTCTCCTATCGCGTCTTCTCCAATAAGCCCATCTGGAGTAGCTCCTAAATATGGAATCTCGGGATCTATAAAAAGTCCGCACGGTCTAATTTCAACATCGTTTTGTATAGATAGCTGATCTAGCGCTTTTTTTTCGTGTTCTCTTCCATGCTGTATAGGCGCAGCATCTATATTTATTTTGTAGAGCAGTTTTTTGACTACGCTGGCGCAACTAGTATCAGGCCTCATTTTAATAACTCTTCCAAAGTTTGAAGCCGTCAACAAGGAGCGCCGGAGCTCGAGCCATTCGCTTGACTCGCTCTGCAAAATTGTTTGTCTTTCAATTTGTCTTCTTTCTTCCTCACTTTTATCTAAGTTGGATAGAAAATTCTCCTTCATTTGTTCTAGCATCGCATCACTCACATCGGGCCTTATGGTTTGTTCTCCATAATCTTTATTTACGGCACCATGTGTGTCTCGTTTTTTGTAATAAATATGTTTTAACAAATTTCTTTTTCTGCGATACTTGTTATCTAAGGTGCTCATTTTGCCCTTAGGACTTTGCCCGACAATTGTTTTATACAATATGGAAACAGGTTTTCTTTTAGTATTAAAATTAACTGCAGGCGCTGAACATTGAGTTTGGTATTCAAGCCTGCACGAATAATTCACTCTTTTACCACCCACAAATTTGGCTACCACGCTATGAAAACTTGTTACTGTCAATATCATGAACAAGACTTCTGGAATGCCCCGCAATTGTATTAATTATAAAACATATTTTCTGCCATAAGGAACTTGTAAAAAATGCTTGCGGTAAGATTTCAACATTTTGTGGACTGTTACAGAAATGGCTTTTACGTTTGGTATGGTTACGAAAGGCATGTAAATGTACAGTCTGGATGTATTCCAAAAGTTTTTGAGTGCTAAAATCTAAATTTTCTAACGAGTCGTGGTATTTTTTTGCTGCATCTTCGTATTGCTGACCTAATGCTCATGATGCGTTTTTATGTGATTAGTTTTCTGAAACTTATAGGATATTTCGTATCAGTGGTTAGGTTGTCTAATTTGTTGCACAAGTTTCTTAGAAGGTGGTTCCTACATTCTACCTTTTCAACTGTAAATTGAGGATAAATTTTCGCATACGTGCTAGAGTCTCCGTCAGAAATGGGGCGACCATAAATCAGACCATACATTTCCATAGATGCTTTAAACGCTTCCACAATTATTGTTGACTCCATGGCAGTCGATGATCCCGTAATTTTTTTAAAGCACTGGTGAGTTCTTGTGTTTCATCTTGCGTACGTATGCTACAGTATTTATTTTTAATTCCAAGAAACAAAATCTTTTTTGTGTGTCTTCCAATTATGGCAGCATCTCCTGACATTGCTGAGTAGTTCTTTTTGTAAGACGTCTTACTCCAGCATCTGTCTACAACCACATCTACAATAGGTATCCCATCTTTGCTGACGTTACCTTTTTCTAAAGCAATTCTTTTTTCTTCTTCAGCAGCATCATTCATGGATTTGCTAAGGGCTTTGTCCCAGGCATTGGAAGCAATGTCGTGGCGTTTTTGGTATACAGGTTAAGACATCACGGGCAAGTCAAATGCTGATAACAGTTCCTCTAATTGCGAATACCCTATACCAACTGAAACGGCGCCCGCGACCGCTGCTGTATTAATATCTAAGTCGCCAGTGACATTACAAAGAGAAAACTTCTCTTTACACATCAAACATTCTACTGTAAACTTAGAAGCAAGTCCAACACGTTTCTCTCCTATAAGTTTCAAACTTTGTATACCACAGTTAAAAGCACCATGGCCGACTATTTCTTGTATTTTGGAAAAGAAGTAAGCTATATCTATAATTCGTCTTCTAGATATATTTTTTGTATCTGCTTGTGATTCTTGTTCTTCAATAATCAAATCTGGTAAATCTTCTTCATCTTCTTCAACCTAAAACAAACATTTTAACAATACAGTGTCAAATTAAATTAAAAATAAATAAATAAATATCCATCACGCCTTATCCCCGAAGGGGTGGTGGTATTTTTATTTTATTATATGCCCACTTTGAAATTAAATTAGCTAGGGAAACTATCGAACATATACCGCAGTGTAAGCAAACACAATAAGTTACCGGCATAATTTGCTCTGCCCCCTCATCAACTGCCATACTAGACAGATCGTGTGTATCTGTTAATGGCTGAAGTTCCTGATTTTGTGATTCGAAGTTTTGCTGGTTTCTTAATTGCCTGAAAAATAATAAATAAATGAGTTAAAGTAATATTTTTTGCTATTACAGTTTGGTGATAATAGCCATATTTACACCGCAAAAAAACTAAAAGGTATTTTAACTAGGTTTTTTTTAATAAGATTATTTTTCCGGTGACCTTAGTTTCCATGACCTCTTTCAAATGGATCCAAACACGCTGGTACTACGTAGCGCCGTCACTGAGATCCTATACCCACCTTTGTAGTCCACCATCAGGTAGGTGACATCATTATTCACCAAGGTCTCCATGAGACCTTTCGAATGAGACTAAACACGCTGGTTCTACGTAGCGCTGTTACTGGGTTCATATACCCACCTTTTTAGTCCACCATCAGGTAGGTGACATTATTAGTCACCAAGGTCTCCATGAGACCTTTCGAATGAGGTTAAACACGCTGGTTCTACGTAGCGCCGTCACTGAGATCCTATAACCACTTTCGTAGTCCACCATCAGGTAGGTGACATCATCAGTCACCAAGGTCTCCATAAGACCATTCAAATGAGTACAATCACGATGGTTCTTCGTAGTGCCATCACTGAGATCCTATACCCACCTTCGTAATCCACCCTCAGGTAGGTGACATCATTAGTCACCAAGGTCACCATGAGACCTTTCGAATGAGTCCAAACACGCTGGTTCTACGTAGCGTCGGCACTGGGTTCGTATACCCACCTTCGTAGTCCACCATCAGGTAGGTGACATCATCAGTCACCAAGGTCTCCATCCTCCGTCATTCGAAATTCTCAAGATAGCTTAAAACTATAAAAAATAAACACAATACCTAGTCAGGTCATAAATTCTGTCACATGTTTAATATAAAATAATTGAAACAAGTTTATTCATTATGTAACCATTTATACACCAAAATGAACTTAACAAAACATAGATTCTTATGACAATAAAGTTTATTCAAAATGACCTCCGTGATTTTGAATACAGGCCTTCAATCTGCGCGGCCAGTCGTCTATCGCAGCACGAACAAGGTCCATGTCAATATCGGTGGCTGCCTTAATCAAGGATGTCTTGAGTGACTCCAAATTGGGATGAGGCTTTGAGCACGCCTTTTCCTCCAAGTGTTGCCAAATCTTATAATCTAACGTACTCAAATCTGGACTGGAGGAGGGCCTGTCTTCGTGCCGGATGAATTCGATTTCACGCGCCGCCAGCCAGTCTTGTGTGCTCTTGAATACGGTTGCTCGCTTCTTCACTACTGTGTGCGTACACCTTATCATTTTGTTTGTTGTAGCTCTCTTCTACGGTAAATTTTTTTTCATTCTAAAAAAGAATTTCCCGATATTTTTTTCCCGCGTACCGCTTCAACAAAACGCGGCATCTCTTCAGTCTCAGGTCCATTAGACAAGCATTTAAACGATGTCCTGTTTTTCTTCGATATGACCGAAGCCCTACGTCTTCATTTAACACCCTTTTCACTGTGGTTCTGCTTAGCCCCATCTTAAGGGCCAACAGTTTCTGCTTACGTTTGGGATTTCTTTGAATTCGCGCCTTCACAGCTTTTATCACTGCTGGAGTCCTAACAGACCGAGAGCGACCACTTCTTGACCTGTCATCTACACTAGAGTCTTCATTGTAGCGTATATTTAAATTTTTCAGTATGTTAAAAATTTGAATTGGCGCGTAACCGCAACGATGCAACGCAATAACTGCAACACGGTCTTCTTTAAGCGTCCACTCCATATTTAAAAATGAGTAAAATTCTAGAAAGTATACATTTTTATTTTTATGAACAATTCGAAATAAGAATTCAAAAAACTTTTTTGTGGCCAGCATTCTAAAAGAAAAGTTTTTACTGTGTGACAATACTAATGACCTGACTAGGTAGAAATAATGTACTCAATAGGGTAGGTACTTACCAATAGTTTGGAGAGCTCGGCCACGCTTCACCTTACTTTTATTCTTATATTTAGTTAGGCATAGTCAGGCTTACTCTATCATCGGTTGAAAAAACAAAACGAAATTACAAACTACTAATGTTGTTTTACGAAATTATTATAATAGTACTATTTACAACAAGATTTCATTCATAAAACATTCAAAACGTGGACTTTTAGATTTTATTTGGAAAAATAACGCGCGTATAGTCCACCCGTCACATGAGTCATCGGGACGCTGAATATGATAATATGACGCTCTTTCCACTGAAGTAACGCGTCCCGAGTACGCACAGGCCTTAGCGGGGGTGCTTCAAGCGGGGTGCTGGTGAGGTTTCGGGTTTTTATTCATAATTTAAAAATATTAAAAGAAATTGTGAAATACGTCAGTACATATTTTTTTATACAAAATTCATGCCTAACTATTTAGCCGTTACAGGGAAAATTTACAATTTAGGTTGAAAAACGACCTATTTAATAAGATTTTTTATCAATTTTTTGGGAAGTTTATTAAAATTTTAAACAAAACAATGTATTTGTGACGACCTTAAATATACCATATATTTTTTATAAGGGAAACGCACAAACGAATTTATCTGCAATCTTCTTTAAACTTACCTTGGTTTTGGGATTTGAGCGAGGTAATCCCCTTAAGCTTTCACTACTATGACGATATCGTCGGCAAAACGAAGAAGTCAGATGCATTTTTCGTTTCTATTCCTGACCGTTGTACTGAAACTGCTCCGGAACCTGGCTAGATTTGCTAGCTATTTTATTCTCACCAACTCAAGGGAGCTCAGAAGTAAATTCGCCATCACTATAAGGTTTTCGAGAGCCGCCCGGACTTTGCCCGGACTTGTGAATGACAACCTGCCTTTTCCCGTTTCAACACCGCTATGGGTTCACCACCTCCTGTGGGACAAAATATAATTGGTGAAATAAGGGGTATATATTCTTCAGCGGGGGAAATGGCTTGACTGTAAGTCATCCTAAAAAAGCATCATCAGAGCGTCAAAGCTTTTGTTTAGTCCTAATTCTAAGATATAGTTGTTCTCAACTGTTATGTATAAACTGAATCTAAAATGAGATGAATCTAAAAGTAACTACTTATGTATCTTCACGCTGTATCCCTAGTGTAGTCAGTGAGGACAGATGACCAGGCTTCGAAATCCATGCATACCTCTTTTTCCTGCAGATTCATAATTCGTTTCATACATGCACGTCTGGGTATCTGAGTACTTTTGACCTTTCCGTTTTTAAGCATACCGCTCACGTGGTCTCCCTATAAGTCTCGGTCTACCCTGACTCCGTCTGCCCTCTACTTTCGCACAATATTATTATAATTTTCGTTCCTCATTCATTCGTTGGATGTGTGTTGTTGAGGCTAATCCAAAGTAATAATATTGATAAATTACCTGATTGATAATATTAGTAATTACTGCTCCTCTCCACTGGGTATGATAATATCTATATATAGCCGATAGCCTTCTTTGATAAATATACTATCTAACACACTTTTTATTTAGCTTAAGTAAATAGTACCTGAGAAAAACAAACAATTTAGATTGTGAAATGAACCCCCTGCCTCGGTTTTCCCTAACGTCTACAGTATAGGGTTCTTCAAAAAGGGTCTTAGAAGATTTATAAAGGGTCGGCAGCGCAAGTGCTGCACCTCTGGTGATGCAGACGTCCATAGGCTACGGTGACCACTTTCTATCAGGTGTATTAGTAGTTCCTCAGTGGTATAAAAAAAAACAAACAAACGAAATCTTCAGCTTTATAATAATACTAGCGACCCGCTTTACACGCGATATGAATATTTATAACTTCCTCATGAACCCACTCTATTAATTGCTGAAAATTGCATTGATTTCCGATGAGTACTTTAAAAGATATAGCGAACCGACAGGCGGGAACGAATTTATTTTATACTATGTAAAGAAGCTTAGATGTTAATCTATACTTCAATTAATCAATCAATAACGCTGTATCCCTGACGGGTTAGTCAGAAAAAACAAATCACAGGCTGGCTCACGATCCACGCATATTTCTTTCGCTTCTTGCAGTCAATTAATAAAATCAGTATATCGAAGTCCATTGCTAGGTGTTGGCTTCTCCAAAAATTTTCGCCATTACTTAGTCCTGGGCCTCTCGCATCCAGTCTTTTTAGTGCGTTGTCCAATCCAGAACTCGTTTGCTCGCGGCCGTAGGATCTTTGATAGTCTTCTTGGAAGAAAGTGTTTAACCCTACTGTTTAAAGTTAGCTTAACGGGTTGGTACCGGGTTTTGATTTCGGATCTCTTTTCTTAGGATATCGTTACGATCACGAACATTGTCTAATATACATATTTTATATCCTACATAAAACTTCACATGTAATAATTTTTGCTTACTTACACCGACATTTCGAACGCGTTCGTAATATTATTTCACGGGAAGTCCGAGGAGTATTTAAAATATGAGTATACAACGCGAAAGTTTAAAAACAGATAAATTCATCTGACATTTTTTTTTCTCTACATATTGAATTATTGCGAAAATACTGCTATCATGTTACAAAATTACAATAGACTCCTAAAGTAAGTAGATTCAGACATATCTTCCATACCCTAACACCTAAACAACCTCTCCTGCAAGTTTAAACTTGTAATAACTTTTATTATCTCGTTTTCTAAGCGCGGTCTGAAGAATTCCACTTTTCGAGTCAAGATTGATTGTCTGCCAGAAACAAAGTTTTCATGTTTACAGGTTTGGTCTTCCACCTCTTCTATGGTAGCGGAAACTAGACCTTCGTCCACCAGTCACCAGGTGCACGAATTGCAGGCGAGGTCTTGAAACCTTTGGTCCATTAGAATCCATAGCACGCAATCGATAAATGAGATAAAGTAATGTTTCAGAGTACTTTACATTTTCTTACAATGATAGGATTAAAGTCATGTGCTAGGCCAGGTTGTCTATTTTTGCCACAAAATACTAAAACAATCGATTAGTAATTGTAATACATTAATAACAGTACTCTATTATGCAACTCCTAGTGCACTGACATCGCAACAGCTCGCCAAATTCCTACTCAAATAACAAGGAACAGTTGGTGGAAACCACAGGTGTTCAGCTACATAGTAAATACAGATTTCCCCAAACGATTATGTTGGTAAATTCATTTCAATTCAATCAATTGGACAATAATAAATAATTAATCAGGTGTTTTATATACTGGTTTTACTGAAATTATTTAAAGAAAATTGATTTTAGTTCCGGGGGATATGTCTAGAAGTAGTGTTAATTTGTCAAGATGCACTGCTATGCATTCGAAATGCATCGGAAGTGAGCCATGACCATCGCCAATCACGAATGCGGGAGCATGTCACCACATAGGTCAAGGAAGCGCTGAGAGTAGGGGGGCGAAGGGCGGGCGGCCCGGGAGTGGGCGGCGCATTTGTTTACGGGCGGCAGTCCCGCGCCGAGCCGCCGCCCGCGCCGGTCCGCGCGAGCGCGCTATCCAGTTCACGGCCGCTCTATAACCGGACGGCTATTTCGGCGCATAATATACCGCGCGGTGGAGCAGTGTTCAGTTTCGCGCGGGCAGGTGCGCGAGCCGAGGCCGACCATGCCGCAGCCGCCCGCCTGAGCCGTGCGAGCGCGGCCATGGAGCGCCGCCGCCGCAGCCGCCTCGAGCCCGCGCCCGACCCCATGACGAAGGTGGCGCGGCGCCGCGACAAGCCACGGGAGCGCTGGCTCCTCACGCGCAAGACATGGAAATACATGTCGGATGCGGGCCGGCGTCTCATTCCCGAAGGCGCACAGAACCGCGCAGAGGACATACCACGTCTCGAAGCCTACTTTCAGGACGTGTGCGCCAAGGAACCGCGCTTCCTACTATGGCGGAAGAGTTCGTACCCTGGCGCTCTGCCTCGTCCTCGTCGCAAAAAACGCCCTCGTGGGGGCTCGGTGCGAGCACGGTCCCCGGTGGAAGAGGTGCCAACGCCTCCTTCGCGCCCGACCGACTTATATATTGGCCACATTTCTGGCGGTCGCTTCGATATCGCCAAGCTTCGGCGGGACTTCTTTGCATCGCCGTCTCCTGCACCACCTTCCTCAAAATTTAACGCCCCGTCTGGTGCCGCAGCCGCACAGGCGCGCGCACCGGCATCGGGTTCGGCCGGTCGTGAGCTGCCTGAGGACGAGGAGAGCAGCTTAGTTGATTTATTGCGCCAGTATCTGAAACTTGAAGATGACTCCGGTCCGAAAAGGCTGTCGGAGTCAGAGGAATTGGTCCGAGCACTAAGAAGGCATTTGAAGCAGCAGTCGGAGCGACTACCGGTCGACTCTGATACTAACCCTACTCGCGAAAGGACGCTATTGGAGAATCTTAGTAGATACTACATAAAATCGCCTAATAGAGACAGTATAGTGCAGGACTTATTAACAGATAGGAATTTAATGAAAAGACTGTATCATGATCTTCGTAAAGCTAAACCGTACAGGGGAGCTAGAAGTGGTGGTGGTGGTGGTGGTGGTAGTGGAGGCAGTAGTGGGCCTGGTGGCTTTGGACCTGGTGGCTACCTCAGTGCCGTTAACACTAGTAATTCTATGAGTGTTCCCCGTCGTCGGACTGGTTGTCGTTTTAAAGATGGTGAGGACTCTTTGCGATCGCCGCCGATGTCCCCGCCGCCTCTTATTGAAGTTTTTCATGAATCCTTGGAGGATAGATCCGTAGATTGTGGAACTCAGACGCACACGATACCTGAGGAAGTATTGGCGGAGCTCGAGCGCGCTTACCGTGACAAGATCGAAGCTCAAACGGCGCCGACAAGCCCGACGAGCCCGCCCCCTGATAAACAGAAACCAGGGCGAAGACGCTCGAGCGTGGACCACGACGACGTTTCGCAGTCTGTCAGTGATACCATCAAGCGTTACTTGAGAATGGCGCGGAAGAAAAGCGTCGACGCGGATAAAGCAGACCGGTTTAAACGTATAAATTACGACAAAAATTTGCGAAATATAAAACCAAAAACACCGAATGATGTTGACGATGACGGCCCTCACAAGGGTTGTCAGACCGAGGAAGGATGGATACTGACGTATCGAGAATTGAGGTTTTCGTCTGTGGCGTCTACGCCGACTTCACCGCCATCCCCAGTGTCCCCTACCGCGTCACATTCGTTTCTCTCTACGCTGTTAGGGCGAAGTGCACCGGCTGTTGGTCCTCCGGCAGGTGGCATGCAGAAGTCGCGGTCTTCGAGCAGTGTGGTGCAGAGCGTGAGCAAGCGGCTCTGGCGCACGCGGAGCCGCAGCTCTTCGCGCGTCGCTGCCACGTGGACACCTCAGGTCAGTCGCATTATAGTTTTCTCTCTCTCTTTCTCTCTGTGTGTGTGTGTGTGTGTTGTGCTTAAAAATAACGATTTGTTATTGTCAGTGTTACTTACAAATTAGTTATTATAATTTATAGAAGTGTAGGTAGGTACTTCTTTTGGAGATGACTGAAGTGATTTTTAAAGTTTTTTGTTTATCAATCACGCCTTATCCCCGAAGAAGTGGTACAGACATATTATACGCCCAAATTTCACCGTGTGTATTCCTGTCCCACGTAATCGGTGGCGAGCCCATGGCATACCTGCTGTTGAAAATTTTAAAGCCCATAAGGCGATTAGCTTGAACTGTAAATGTCACAAAGTGATCACTCATTAGTGACCAGCCTTAGCGAAAATTGCTTAACGCAGTAATCGTTTACAGAACACTGAGTCAGTGGGGCCACGAGTGCTTGTATCCAGTAATTTGGCTAAAAGAATTGAACTTTAGAACTGTCTAGGGATTTTAATACCTACATACGAGTCCAATAGTTCCATTTCAGTGACAAAACGTCACTTTTCTTCATTAGAGAATGAACAATTATAGAGTTGATGGCGAAACAAATACCTCTTCACACTCTGTTTGAACAACCCGGGATTGTAAGAACTTTTCTTTTTTTAAAGTATAAAAGCTAATTATGTAACCAGATCGTTTAAAATTGTATAAAATTAATCATGAAGAGCATGTTATAAATTTCGTGTTTAGCGTTTTTATTAGACCACGCTCAAAGTATGAATCTGTCTACTTAGTACGGGAACAACGAACACTTGTCTCTCTCGTCTTATCATTTTAACCAATCAAATCGGAGATAAACCTATCCTGTGACTAAAATCACGCTTCTCATTGGTAGAATACTTTTGAAAGGGGCTAGATTAGAGTGTCATGCTAGAGTCTGCATGTGATTTGATTCGCAAAACATGTAGTTTGAAATTAGGTAATTTGGCAGCGATTATAATGAACGTGTTGTTTTTCATTTAAATTGTTGAGTACACTTTAAAACATTAGATACCTACTGAAACTGTCATCTTAAAGGGATTACTCGTTGTAAAATGTAATTAATATTGTATGTAAAGACATTTAATTAGAGCAAAAATACCAATAATACCGTTCATACATACATACATATTGTCACGCCTTTATCCCCGAATGGGTAGGCAGAGGCATACTATACGCCCACATTTCATCGTATTCATTTTCGTCCCACGTAACAGGTGGTGAGCCCATTGCAGTAATATTACCGTAGTGATATCTTTATGTGTAAATATTCTTTAATTAATAAAGTAATATGATTATAATTTTGAAATCCTCATAACCCCACTAGCTCAGTGTTCTCTATTAATCACTACGTTAAGCATATTACGCTACGGTCAGTCTACAGTTGGGTAATCGTTTGTAGGGTTTATTTATACGTTTCCGTCCCTCAACATGTTAAGCTATTGGTGCCAGTTACCGCTAAGCTAAGACAGAGTTCTGTAAACCCACATATTCGCTATGATGTCTTCAGGTGGGTGATCACTTTAAGTCATTTCTATTTACGAGCGTACTTTGGAAGGCACGTCATGCTGTTGGTCCCGGTTGCCAGTAATTGGTAGTCTTTAGTTAAGTTGAAGGAAATTTGGATCCTTTAAGAGAAGCGTGAAATGCATATTTCTGGGCCGTCAAGTTGAGGGTCGCTCTAGGAGCCCTGTGGGTTGAGATAGCGGCCCTCAATCACGGGTCAAAATCTACATATATATAATATTCTATCCATAAAAAAATCTTCTTGAAATATTCAAAAACAGGCTTCAGCCTTTTCTTGTTCGTTAGAACACGATAATAGGGATGGCACGAGTGTAACACATCTGGTGTTTCAAACGGTAGCCACTTTCGATGCTTGTCTGCCACTTTAGTAGTATAAAAAAGGTGGTGCTCCACTTTATGTCACCGAAACTAGTATTGATCCTGTGGCTTGAGGTGTGAGTGAAGTTCTCACATCACGCCGCTATTTCACGCCTACTTCTGTAAGGCCGGCAAGCAAGAAACCGTCGTCCTCAAACCTCTAGAGAACTGCCGATCTCAGGTATGAGAGTCCTCTCTTCTTCGCTGCCCATTTCGCGAGTACGCCTGCACGCTGTAAAATGCGTTTCAAATGCTTTCTTGGAAACCATTGTGGAAGCAAGGTAATGTCCACGCCCAGACTCGCCACGAGCTCCTAAAGCTGCCGCACCCACGCTGAGCAGACGGCAATATTATTTTTCTCAGTGCTGGCGAGTGCCATATTTATGATTACATACATACATATTACCACGCCTGTTACCCATCGGGGTAGGCAGAGACAATGTTATTCCACTTCCTACGATTCTGACATAACACTTTCGTATCTTATACTTACATGAGTGTTTTCATACACGCCGGTTAAGGGTACTCTTGATCTGGGCTTTTTCAAAACCTTTTTAAAAGGTCTTCGATTTGATTGAAGTACATACGCCGAGGGCGACACATATCAGTTTGCCTATTCACTCTCGCCACATAAATCTGCTTCGTCAGTCTACATCCATCCATCCTCTCCACGTGTCCGAACCATTTAAGCATCCCTTTTATATCTTAGTCACTACCTCTTCTGTCATACCGCAATGTTCCCTTATCGCGCTGTTCCTTTTTCTATCCATCAACTTCACTCCAGCTATACTTCGTTATGATTAGTGCGTGTTGAATATGATGCCTGTATACACTGACCCTGTTTATCACTACATATTATAAAGCAAAGTCGCTTTTCGCTGTCTGTTCCTATGTATGCTTAGATCTTTGAAACTACGCAATGAATTACGATGCGGATCTCGTGAACAAGTTCCTGTGGGAAACGGGAACGGGAAAACTATTATACGCGGGCGAAGCCGCGGGCGCCAACTAGTAATATTATAAATGCGAAAGTTTGTATGGATGTTTGTTACTCTTTCACGTAAAAACTACTGAATAGATTTAAATGAAACTTTACAATAATATAGCTTATACATCAGAATAACACATAGGCTACTTTATATCCCGGGAACAAGTTCCTGTGGGAAACGGAAACGGGAAAACATCTCTACGAGGGCGTCAACTAGTATACTATAAATCTTTATTAATTTTACTACGTTAGTTGGCTTCAGCATTTAATGAAGATTATTTTGTTCCTTTACACCTTGCAAATTAAATGGATATCTTACTAGTTTAGCAGATTTGTTTGTGCCACACATTTGTTTCCCACGTTGCCGCAAGACGTGACCGTACCAGAGCATAATAATAGGTATATATATCATATAATTTTAACAGCAAGTAGCCACAACCTGTGTCTGTCTATTTCAACACGGCTATGGGCTCACCACCTGTTACGTGGGACAGGAATACACATGGTGAAAAATGGACGTATGCCTCTGCTACCTCTTCAGGGATAGGGCGTGATAGATAATTAAAAGATCGAACTTTACCATACACCTCTTACTACAGGGATCTTTTAGAGCACGTGGGATCTCGAACGTGTTAAATTCGATACCGCAACAGTTGCTTTGTACTGAAACAGTGCACAAATGTTTCTCATCCGATTGATCTCTGTAACCGATGTACCGCGAGTGGCTTTGAGTGGTGTTGAAATCTTGCTTGTCGAAATCTTTGCGCCGGGAATTGTTCATATCATCTATACAGATAAATATAATTGAAATGTCTGTTTACTGTTACATAGTTACAAATTATAGTTTTTTACTAAAGGATCATGATAAAAATCGATTTTTACTATTTTTCTGTCTGACTAATCTCTGGAATGGCTCGACTGATTTTAATGTGACTTTCACTAATAAATAGCTGATGTTATAAGGAGTAACTTAGGTTACAAACTGTTCCCGTAGTCTTACGGGAACGGGCACTACGCGGCTGAAATACCAAAATGTATTTAAGTATCTTGTATTCCCAATTACTATCTTATTCAATATTATAATGTTAAATATAGGAAATATATAGTAAAGTGAAAATGTATTGTAAACATCACATTTAAGTTATACCGACCGTAGTTTATAAGTTAGTATGATTCAATATTAATGTTGAACATGATGTACTACTTAGTCGTAAGACATATTTGGT
Organism: Thumatha senex; assembly: GCA_948477245.1. Lineage (NCBI taxonomy): Eukaryota > Metazoa > Arthropoda > Insecta > Lepidoptera > Erebidae > Thumatha > Thumatha senex. The sequence continues at coordinate 2,691,040 of OX419742.1, read as the reverse complement.
ACCAACTTAACTTAGTTCTAGCAAATAAAGATATTGATCGATTGTTTAAAAAAGGTTATCTCTAACGCAATGTTCTGTCAACGGTCACTGTGTTAAGCATATTTTTATTCATTAATATTTTTCTAAAACATTACTATCCAATAAAACAAAGGTTATTGTTACATTATAAGCGTTTCACTGACAGATAAAAATTAACGACGGTATCGGTGCTAGTAAGTATTTTGACTGCCTCTGTGGCGCGGTCGGAGTGCATCCGACTGCTACGCAAGAGGTCGTGGGTTCCATTCCCACCCAGGATAAAACTTTGTGTGATGAGCACGATGGTTTATTCTGTGTCTGGGTGTTATTTATCTATATTATGTATGTATTTAGAAATATATAAATATGTTAATCAGTTATCTAGATCCCATAACACAAGCTAATATTAACTTTCTTTGGGCTAGATGGCGCTGTGTGAAAAGTGTCCCACAATATTTATTTAAATAAGGCGTAACAATATTATTTATTATTAGACACTAGTACTACTTTACTTTCTACTTTATATTTCGTGGCCCCACTGACTCAGTGTTTTCTAAACGATCACTGCGTTAAGCAACATTCGCTATAGGTAGTCCTTGGATGGGTGACCACTTTGTGGAATTTACATTTGCGAGCGTTTCCGTGCGGCGGAAGATCCCGGTTGCCAGTAAATTGGCAGTCGTTAAGCCTGGTTGAAGGACTTATGGGCGGCTTGAAAATTTTTAACAGCAGGTCGCCACAGCCTGCGCTTGTCCCTTTCAACACGGTAATAGGCTCAACACCTGTTTCGTGGGACAAAAATGCATAAGGATAAATATAGGCGTATAGTATGCCTCTGCGTACCCCTTCGGGGATAAAGGCGTGACAATATGTATATTTATCAAACGACTTTTAAACGGCGCTGTTCTCTATTTAATCACATGTTTTTTGGTCTGAACGGTAGTATTCTCCCCTCCAACTGTTCCAAAAAAATATACTGTTGTGCTAGTTAATCTAGACAATTGATGAACACACTTAGCACTATATATTATAAAACAAAGTCGCTTCCCGCTATCTGTCCCGATGTATGCTTAGATCTTTAAAATTACACAACGAAGTTCGATGTGGTTTTTAATACATAGTGCTTCATAAGAAAAGATTTATGTATAATTTGTCAAGTTTTTGTATACATTGTCTAATTATAACGATATTTGTTGGGGGATGTCAGAAATAAATAAGTCGTCTGGGAGCTTACAAAGAAAACGCTGGCTTAAACCCTTTGAGATATAATAAAATAATGTACGGTGGAATTGTGTATCTAATATAGGTCTACATAAAAGTCCGCCAAGGTATAATTGTCTATCTCTTAAGGATAACATACTATATCCATTTTAATACTTTTAAAAAGCAGCCATTATAAAGCGACAATTTGAAGGTTATTAAGTGCTAGCGCTAACATACAACTTATAGTTAAACAACTATTTAGTTGTGTATCATATGTCTATAGGACTATATTGAAGTGCAAATACTATCAACTTCATAAGTTGAATAACTAGTACCAATAAGGACTTTCTTGTTAATTGACATAGTTTGTAACAGCATCACTCGAGCGGTGCTGAATAAAGACTGGTTGATTTGAGGATATAAAAAAATCAACGATCGACTGCATCAATTGCATGCGCCCCTCCATCAACTAAACTGTTTAGTTGTGGGGAAATTACGACAACTACGAAGCTCTACAAAACAGATTAGTCGACGCAAAAGTTTTATATATGCGCAAGCCCTTACATAAATACGAAATTTATCCTTATCATTTTTAACACTTTAGTTGGCTTCAGCATTTCATAAAGATTATTTTGCCCTTAATACACCTTGCATATTAAATGAATATCGTAGGAGATATAGCAATTATATATTAAATGAATATCTTAGGAGATATAGCAATTATATATTAAATGAATATCTTAGGAGATATAGCAATTATATATTAAATGAATATCTTAGGAGATATAGCAAAGAATTTAATTTCTTGTAACCATTATTCGACCGGGACGTGGGGCATACTGAAGAGCGAAGAAGTATTCAACTATGTAATTTGAAAAACGATCATACATTATTGTGAAACCAATAAACGACCAGATTAAATGTGTGCCACCGGGTTCGAAGTATGTCACGGGCGAAGTCTGGCGTGTCAGCTAGTTTACTTATAAAAACCCCGTGGCACCAAATTTTTTTTAATATTTTTTTTTCTCTCCCATATACTATTATTTATTGGGATTATTGGGAGACTGGCTTGCAAGCTAGGACCCTAGGTGAAAAACTGTGATATGGATAACTAGGCTTCTATTCTACTGAAAAATGTACAATATTGTACATAATATGATATAGGAGCGGGCGAAGCTGGAAATGTTTACAATAATAAAAGTATAATGACATAAAAAAGGTTGGGTCCCATTGATTGTGTATCTGTTGCGCGAGAGGTCATGCGAGCGAGCGCGCGCGCGCTTCTGTGTGTGTGAGTGTGTGTGTAAGTGTGAGTGTGTGTGTCATCGTACGTATAGGTTTGCGAAATGAATGTACGATAATAAGGTATTTTTAAAAGTATTAGTATTATATTTATTTCCGTCGTTTATTAATTTTACTATAATGTTATGATTACCGCTCTGCTCATCCGGGTAGTACCGTGATGAATACCCTATAGGCTTCCTCGATCAATGAACTATCCAACAAATAAAGAACCAGTTCAATTCGAACCAGTAGTTCCTGAGTTTACCTGATTCAATCAACAAAGAAACAAATTCTTCACCTTTATATATTAGTATGGGGAGCAAACACTTTAACCTCGAAACAGCCATTTGTAAATCACACAAATATTTGTTCCGGTTCCTGATTTGAACCCAAGACCTCAGCACGGCAGTCGTGTACACTACCATTATGCCCCTGGCATTCTAACACAGAAATCCATTAATTTGTCGATAAACTAGCTAAAGAAGTATCTACTTTAATTCTACTGGGACCAGAGGGCCAATTCTCTTAACAATTTGAACTCGGTCCAGTCTCTCGCATAGGAAATAAAAATTAAATAAATAAACAACGTGGGACACTTTTTATACAGCGCCATCTAGCCCAAAGTAAGCTAATATAAGCTTATGTTATGGGATCTAGATAACTGATAAACATAATTATATATTAAAAAAAAAACCCACCGATCCGTCCCGGGAATCGAACCCGGGACCTCAAGCGTGGCAGTCGCATACACTACCACTGCGCCACCGAGGCAATCAAAGTCAGGCAGGCGATCAAATTGGAAGAAGCCTACTGTCAGCAGTGGATTACCATAGCCTAAATTTATTGATTGTTGTGTTGTGGAAGACACTTTAAGTACCTGGTGCCAATAAAATGGCCAACAACCAAGTTAAAGGGTTCGATTCCCGGGTCGAAAAATCTATTTGTGTGATCCTAAAATGTTTTTCAGAGTTTGGGTGTTTGCTATGTATAATATGTATTTATTTAGAAATATATAAACATGTTTATCAGTCGTCTAGATTCCATAACGCAAACTAATATAAGCTAACTTTGCGCCAGAAGGCGGTGTGTAAAAAAAAAATTAGAAGAAGACATTTACGAGCATTTATACACCCACTCTTTTGATAACGGTGCAGTTGCTCACTAACAAACAACATGCGGACGACAGTCCTTCTTAACAATGCCGAAACCAAAAGCGAATTGATAGCTCCCCCAAATATAATTGACCTTAACCCCAGACAGTTGAAAGGAGACAAAAAGAACTCGTAACAAATCTCATGACTATATAATCCCTATGATGATTTCAGGAAAGGCCGAGTCTATTAATACGGTACGAATAATTTATAATATAATTTTATTTTATAACCTAAAAATAATGAATTAAAATAAAAAGTAAATAAAATAAATATCCATCACGCCTTATGCCCGAAGGGGTGGCAGAGGCATATTATATGCCCACTTTTCACCGTGTGGATTCCTGTCCCACGTAATAGGTGGTGAGCCCATTGCCGTGTTGAAATAGACAGACGCAGGTTGTGGCTACCTGCTGTTGAAAATTTTCAAGCCGTCCAAAAGGCCTTCAACCAGGCTTAACGACTGCCATTTTACTGGCAACCGGGACCAACGGCTTAACGTGCCTTCCGAAGCACGGAAACGCTCGCAAATGTAAATGCCACAAAGTGGTCACCCATCCTAGGACCAGCCATAGTGAAAGTTGCGTAACTCAGTGATCGTTTACAGAACACGAGCGCTTCAAAAATAATGAATTGAAACCAAAAAAAAAACGAAAAAAACCTTGATTATCATCCAATTCATTAGTCATTAAAAAACATTTGAATACATTGACGAATAAATATAATTTATCCGTTCAAATATGGTCACTTTAAATATTTGAAATAGTGTACGACATTTTGTAAGCGCCGTTAAAATGGTCTATACAAAATAAAGGTTTGTTTTTTATAGTCACTTCGTTCAGGATAACGTTTGCTTTAACAGACCATTACGTTAACGGTACTAGCCAAGAACCTTCAGAACATATGTTCGGCATCCATCGGAGACAAAGTAACACTCTATTCAGGTCAACTCTCAGAATAAGCGAACAGAACGTAACGAAAACAGGAAAAGATATATTAAGAATACAATTTTCACATTCCCAAGGTTGAAACTGCGGCCATTATAACGAATATTTGCAAACAAACCGCTGAAAACATACAAATTGTATGGGAATGTTATGGTTTAAATTATAATGAGCTGTTGCCATATATAATAATTATGTATTTCTATCAAGGCCGTTTATTATTGTAAGTATAGTACTAAAACTGTGAGAGAGAGAAAACATAGAGAGAGCACAGTGGATATATGTATAATTTTAAAATAATCTAATTTTTTTTTTTTAAATCCTCAAAACACAAAAAAATAACCTTTGTTGTGTTTCGTAGTATATTTCTCCTGAATGTAGTGCCAGGAAACGGCAAGAGGCTTGCCCTGTCACGTAAGACAAACAAAACTACTGTCTGTCTTTTCATACTTATCCTACTAATATTATAAATATAAATATCTAGCACGCCTTATCCCCGAAGGGGCGGCAGAGGCATATTATATGCCCATTTTTCACCGTGTGAATTCCTGTCCCACGTAATAGGTGGTGAGCTAATTGCCGTGTTGAAATATTATAAATATTATACTAATATTATAAATGCGAAAGTTTGTAAAAATGGTTGATTGTTACTCTTTGAAGTAAAAACTACTGAATTGAGTTTAATGAAACATTACAATAAAAATAAAAAATAAAATATTATGGGACACTTTTCACACAGCGCCATCTAGTCCAAAGTAAGCTAATATTAGCTTGTGTTATGGGATCTAGATAATTGATAAACATACTTTTATATTTCTAAATACATACATATTAAACATAGGATACACCGAAACTCCGAAACACACATTTGTGGATCACACAAATATTTGTTCCGACCCGGGAATCGAACCCGGGACCTCTTGCGTAGCAGTCGGATACTCTCCCACCGCGCCACAGATGCTGTCCATAATATAGCTAATACATCAGAATAACACATAGGCTACTTTTTATCCCGAGAACAAGTTCCTGTGGGAAACGGGAACGGGGAAACATCTCTACGCGTGCAAAGCCGCGTGCGTTAACTAATGTTTACTATATTTAAATCTTTGTTGAAGAACATTACTTTCGTAGATAGCTCGTAGCAAATGAGCATAACTTTCATAGATAGTTCGTAACAGGTGTGCAGCACCAAGTATTTGAGCGCTACTTTCGTAGATAGCTCGTAACAGCTCGTAGCGTTAAGCTACGACCCAATAAGATCAGGGGCTCTATTGTCTTTCAACGAATGAAAACTCGATCAAGAACGAAATTTACCCCATAACTCTTGTTTATAGTTTGAATTTCTATGATTTTCGTCTCGACTATTGCCAAAATTGCCTCTGTGGAGCGGGGGGAGTGTATCCGACTGCTACGCAAGAGGTCGTGGGTTCGATTCCCACCCAGAATAAAACTTTGTGTGATGAGCACGATGGTTTATTCTGTGCCTGGATGTTATTTATCTATAAAATGTATGTATTTAGAAAAATATAAGTATGTTTATCACAGTTTATCAGTTATCTGGTTACAATAGTACAAGCTCTGCTTAGTTTGGAATCAGATGGCGTTGTGTGAGTTGTCCCAACGATATTTATTTCTTTAAGATCGGGAATATACGTTTAAGTTTCGAGATAAATATGAAAAAGTGTTGATTTGGACGCAATCGCTTTCACTTATAAGTGGTGTAACTAACACAATTTTATTATTTTTTTCTAATATAGATATGTATGTATGTATTTAGATATACCTTTATAAGTTTTTTTTTATTTTTTATACCACTGAGGTGGCAGACAAGCATACGGTCCACCTGATGGAAAGTGGTCACCGTAGCCTATGGACATTTTCAACACCAGAGGTGCAGCACTCGCGCTGCCGACCATTCATGAATCTTCTAAGACCCCTTTTGAAGTACCCCAAACTGTAGACGTTCGGGTTCGACCCAGTAAGGGAGTTTATCATTTGACTGTACTGTGTAAAAAATGTCCCACTTAGAGCACGGTTAATTAATTTATTTATTTTGTAGCTTCGTTTACGATTTTTATTAAATTGGCTTCATCATAACCCGAGTATTCCCAGTTGCATCCTGCGACGCACAAGGTCCTCTTTCCTACTTTTCTCCTCCCTTTCTACCCTAAATTGGTTTAACTAGGTATTTGTAACTGAAACCAACGACTCAACGTGTCTTCCGAAGCACGGAAACACTCGTAAATGAAAATGGCTAAAAAGATCATCCCTGTCTTAAATTGAACTTATTGTTTCGGTGCCCAAATATTTAAAAAACTTGAAGACGCCTGCGGCTCCTCCCGTGTGGTGTAGCTCTCCCGTTTCCCACAGGAACTTGTTCCTGGCATAAAAAGTTGCCTATGTGTTATTCTGATGTGTAAGGTTTTTGCGTGAAATTGTAACAAACCTACATCCAAACATTCTTACAAACTCTCGCATTTTTATTTATTTATTTTTTTATTTATTTATTATTTAGTCTGCGAATATGGGTACATAAGATGAAAAGTAACAATATTAAAGTTCTAGTTCTTAAGCCATATTCCACCATCAGGTATGCAAACAGTGGGTATCTTAGAATTATACTTATTATCAATTTAATCTATAATGCACGTGATAGGAAGGTACTTACAAAATATGTCCATTACATAATTATGTTATTATAAAATAAAATGTCAATAAATAAAATAAATTAAACAATACCAAAATATCAACAAATTAAATATTAAAGTTCTAGTTCTGAAGCCATATTCTACCATTAGGCATGCAAACAGTGGGTATCTTAGAATTAAACTTATTATGAATTTAATTTATAATGCACGTGATATGAAGGTACTTACAAAATATGTCATTTACATATTTATGATATTATAAAATAAAATGTTAAAAAAATAAAATAAATTAAACAATACCAAAATGTCAACGAAATAGATGCAGTAGTAAATCAAAATAATGTCAAGAAATTTATCAGTCTTTTCATAGGTATCATTATAAATTTGGATCAGTCAGATACTCGTCAACAGCATAATAGGCTTTATCAACTAAGAGATTGTTCGTTTCTTTTTTACAACTATTCCTATTAATTTCACCCCTAATGGCAACTGGGAGTTTGTTATAAATTTTTGGTCCCATGCAATAGATACTCTCATGTAACGGCGTGGTCTTGGATGCATTGACACTAAGATTATGCCGATGTCGTGCTCTATTGCGAAATGTAAATTATCTTTAACAAATAGGACCGTTTCATATATGTACATGGAGGGCAATGTTAGCAGCCTATATTCCTTGAAAAACGGTTTACAGGATTCCGTTTGTTGCAGCCAAGAAGCGCTCGTGGCCCCGCGGTCTCAGTGTTCTGTAAACGATCACTGAGTTACGCAATTTTCACTATGGCTGGTACTCGGATGGGTGACCACTTTGTGGCATTTACATTTGCGAGCGTTTCCGTGCTTCGGAAGGCACGTTAAGCCGTTGGTCCCGGTTGCCAGTAAAATGGTAGTCGTTAAGCCTGGTTGAAGGCCTTATGGGCGGCTTAAAAATTTCAACAGCAGGTAGCCACAACCTGCGTCTGTCTATTTCAACACGGCAATGGGCTCACCACCTATTACGTGGGACAGGAATCCACACGGTGAAAAGTGGGCATATAATCTGCCTCTGCCACCCCTTCGGGTGTAATATAAAATAAGGCGTGAGCCCACTTAAAGCTCTTACACAACTTTTTTGCTTGACTATTGCCACAAAAGATGAGTCCATACCTAAGAGTTGAGGCAACATACGCATGGTATGACGTAAGTAAAGTTGAAATATCAGATACCTTTCTGAGATTATAGAGGGCATACGAAAACTTAGACATTTTTTTGCAGATTTCTTCGATGTGCAGTTTCAATGTTAATTTATTGTCCAAGTGTAAACCAAGAAACCTCGCATGATCTACTTGCCTAATAGGTGTACTCTCCTATTGTAGATCGTTAATATAAATTATAAATAGTAAGGGCCCCAGAACGCTGCCCTGTGGCACACCATGTATGACTTTTCTATAATTAGATGAATATTCTATTTCCGTGTGTGTTTTAGTACACAACTTAGTGATTTGTGTACACTGTTGACGATCACACAAATAAGATTCAAGAAGCTTGTGTATATTACCCCTTGCCCCATATGCATACAATTTGTCTAACAGTATACTGTGTTTCACATAGTCAAAGGCCTTTGTCATGTCCATGAATAACGCCACCGTATGTGTTCTCGTATTCATGCTCCTCATAACTTTCTCTAAGAAATTATATATGGCCATGTTTATATTTTTATTTTTTCTAAATCCCATTTGCTCGTTTGCGAATAATTTCGGACACTCGAAAAATTTTTCTTAAAAGAAATTATTCGCAAACGAGCAAATTATAAGCAACAGCATATATAATTATATATGCTGTTGCTTATAATTTTTTCAAATTGTAGTTGTAAAATATACTGTACTGTAAATTATCGCACTAGAATTTATTGCGAATTAATTTCGTGACATTTATTGCGTCTTCATTGAGATATTTAAGTTTTACGGGCTTTTTAGCGCTCATCAAAATAACGGGATCTCAGCGGCTTAGTTGAATGCGCATAGTGCAGTCACCCCACCATTCATTCTTGACATCATAACATTGAACTCGATAAGGTTTTTTGTGCCGCACTAGCAAGTTCAATTCCATATTTACGTATATATGCAGATAAATAAATTTGAAGTGTCTGTAACAAAGTCATGTCTTCCTCATAAGGGTAGGCTTCCCTTAAAACTAGCAACTAGAATCGCTCTCATTTTGATTTGATTTTGTTTCTTTTGTATAAACTCATTATATAATCTATCTATATATTTAAAAATGAATCCTTATTTCCCTTGGTCACGCCATCACGCGTGAACGGCTGAACCGATTTGTAAAAATATTTTTGTATTGGTTAGCCCATTATTAAGAAAGGTTCTATGCTATATATCATCACGCCACTACACAGGAGAGCGAAGTAGTAATCATAAATGTCAACAAATCGGGGAAACCTTCATACAATTTTGGAAAAGTAATAAGGGACGGGATTAAATGGGTGCCACGGGGTTGGAAGTATGTCACGAACGAAACAGGGCAGGTTAGCTAGTATACTATATAATTTGTTCAAATATCATGTAAATAAAACTAATGTAATTACTGGCGGTTAGAAAAGAGTGGCCATGAGTTTTATTGCCAGGTTCTTCCTCAGGCTCTACTTATTGCTTTGCAAATCTGGCAGTAAATGTAAATGTAGAGGCAATAATCTTGACGTTCATAAGTGTTAATTTGTGACCTACATGAATAAAGATATTTCATCTAATTCAACAGCTTTTCACAAAATGCATATAAAAGTTTTCTTTTGAAGTACCGTACGGTACTTTAAAAAGAAACAATTTTCAATTTTTTTCTCTGTCTATCCGACTTTTTATTTGTTGTAATCCGGCTAATCTCTGAACCAGCTAAACCGATTTTAAAAGGACGATCACTGGCAGATACCTGATGTTATAAGGAGTAGCTTAAGCTTTATTTTATCCTCGTATTTCTAAAGGAACGGGAATTACGAGGTGTCCAATAATAATAATAATAATAAAAAGTGTGTGTGTATACGCGTTAGAAGTTATATTGCTTTAGTCTAATAAGATTTCACCACATATACCACATACCACAACTCTTTGTTTGTAAAAGGAATGATAAATTAGTAAGAAAAAATCATCAAAAGTATGAAAACTACCAACTTTGAATGTAGTTATAAGTTGTCATGGAAACACTTATCAGCTGACTTCATGTTGTTTATAAGTTGTCATGGAAACACTTATCAGCTAACTTCATGGTGTCGGTTTTTCGTTACGGTCTGAGCGCGCATCGTAAAAATTCACTCTCATACCAAAAGAAGTATGACTTCAAAAATTGTAAAAATTAAAAACTTTAAACTTCGCTTTGGAAGAACAAAGAACACTCTTTGTCCAAGCGTCGTTTGCAAATAATCTTGAGCACGTTGGGTATTTCGCAGCGACACATGAATGTTCCCGATGGCATTTCTACTGTTTTTATGATTTCTATAGCCGCTACAGACTCTGTCGCCACTTTTTAGGGTATATTATCCAAAATTGACAATTGAGGTGTATACTCGTGTTATCAAAATTTGACAAAGTAGGTGTATACTCGTATTATCAAAAATTGACATGGTAAGTACTGCACAAGAGTCGTATATAAATGTTTATTATCATTTCAAAAGATGTGGTTTGTTTTAAGTGCATTAACAGTTTGCAATACGCATACTAAAAAACTAATAATAAATGTCGCAATTATATTGGCATGCATGTGAAATTAACGTTGGTTTGAAAGGTGTTGAAACCTTCCAGTTTTCTTCTCAGTGACTTCACGATAGCTAAATGTAGCTGTGATAAGTCTCGTCAGCATACGAAGTCTCGAGTCCGATTCCCGGGTCGGAACAAATAAGTATATGCCTGAACCGCAAAAGTTTGTTTCGGTGTTTAGACTTTGTACAATAGGTATGTATGTAGGTATTTAGAAATATATAAGTATATTTATCAGTTGTCTAGATCCCATATTACAAGCTTATATTATCACGCTGTGCGAAAAATATCCTACTCTATTTATTTACTAGCGAACGCCCCGTGGTTTTACCCGCGGAGTTGCCGTTGTCGTGGAAATGATAATATAAGTGTAGTCTAAGTTACTCCTTATAACAAAAATCAGCTATCTGCTAGTTAAAGTCCCTTTAAAAAAGGTCCAGGCGTTTTTAGAGAATTATAAATACTCGTATACACTTAAATTTTATTTATCTGTATCGATGAATAGATTTGGAAAATAATGATGTCTCACAACTTTGCTACGATCACGACGCGTGCACCTTATAAAGTGCCTGCGTAGGTCATGACCCAGTGGGGGGTTATAAGTGTGTGGTGTGATGACGTAGCGCGTTATGTGCAGGGCAGCTGTTGCTGGGCAGACGGCGCCGGGCGCTGCGTGCGGTTGAGCGACACCTCCCTGCTTACCCTCAGCGAGGTGGAGAGGCGAGCTCTCCAGCAGGCGGCGCTCGCCAGGCTGCAGCAGATCAACCTCGGGACTACTATTAAGATACCCGAAGGTAGGTTAACTATTGTTGCAAGTTATGGTGACATACATACATACATATCATCACGCCTGTCTCCCATCGGGGTAGGCAGAAACTATGGCTTTCCATTTGCTACAATCCTGGCATACAACTTTCGCTTCTTCAACTTTCATAATTGTTTTCATACACGCTCTCCGATTAAGGGAACTTTGACCTGGCCTTTTGTCAAAAGATCTTCAATTTGATTGGTATATGTACGTCAAGGTCGACCCTTGCCAGTTTGCCCATTTACTCTTACCGCATAAATTTTCTTTGTCAGTCTATTTTCATCCATCCTCTCCACGTGTCCGAACCATCTAAGCATCCCTTTTTCTATCTTAGTCACTACGTCTTCTGTCATACCGCAATGTTCCCTTATCACACTGTTCCTTTCTTTATCTATCAATTTCACTCCAGCTATAATTCGCAGGCTCCTCATTTCTACTGCATTAATTTACTTCTATGCTTCTACTGCCCAACTTTCACTGCCATATGTTAGTTTAGGGACAAGCACTAATAATAATAATCATAAATCTTTATTCATTTAGGTTACAAAGTAACACTTATGAATGTCAAGAATATTGCTTCTACATTTACATTTACTGCCAGATTCGCAAAGCAATATGTAGAGCCTGCGGAAGAAGCTGGCAATAAAACTCATGGCCACTCTTTTCTAAACGCCAGTAATTACATTAGTTTGATTAACATGATATTTGACCAATTATATAGTAATGAATTTATACTAACCAAAAAACAAAATCAATATTGTGTTTAAAATCATATCAAAATTAGAGCGATTATTGTTGCCGGTTCTAAGGGCAGCCCACCCTTGAAGAAGAAAAATCTGGCAAGAAAGTCAATGGATGCCATTTTAAAATGTAGGAATGACTTACAACATTAAAATTACACTTACATTGTTCCTTTGGATTTATGTGAGAACAGTCGATTAAACTTAAGTTTACTTAAATTTAAATAAGATTATTTGTAATAATTGCTATAACAGCTATGAGCTGACCAGTCCCAACAGACGGCACCCGTTCACGGGTATGACGCATTATATCAGCCATCGCCCTACTGAACCGTATTATAGGGAATAAGGCGCGGATTTAATTCATAATACGATTAGGTACCTGGGGGCCGAGTCTGCTATTTCAATCGTGTAGGCGTGCTAAGGCACTGGTACAATTTTGACATATTTTCGTAGTCTACTATTACAGTCGTATTCTAATAGACTTCTATCGACCGATAATAGAATTCTACTAACACGTACCGCGCCAGTCAGTTGCATTTTTGATAGTCTACTAACATGTTGAGCTAAAATCAGCGATTCTGGTTCCATTCTACGGCTTGTCAATAGTAGACTCGGCCTCCAGGTGGCCTGCTGCCTTAGCATTGATGCATTCTGGCACCCGAGATCAACGAGAAAGAAACAAATAAAATTAAATAGTCAAACAAATAAAAGTTAATGTAAAATTAAGGCATTGCTAGGAGCTACGACTGCGTCTAGAATTTTTAAGAACATCAATATCTAACAAAACTGAATGTATTATGTAGGTTTATAGAATTAGAAGTTAGTGGCAGGTAATTGTACAGTTTGAACTTCAATTTTAAGAGCGTTCTTTCATGTCGTATCAGAAACCCTCGCTTCGGAGGCCTACTTTGATCTTGTCCAATTTCATTGTAATTGAGATTGGCTACTTTAAGTGTCTTTCTTTTCGAAACAGGAAAAGAACTGCTCGCAGAAATGTCAAAGCTATAAACAATTATTTAAATACATAAAAAGGGAGTTTAGTTTTTTGCAAATACTTCAAAAACTGTTTGTGTGACCATGCGAATTGGAAGCAAAGAAGTAGGAAGGTGGACTGCGAGCGTCGCGAGACGCAACTGTGGCAGAGACACTTCTCTAGAGAGTAAAAATAAAGAACTAGTCGAAAAGTTTTCTATACATTTAAGCGCTCGTGGCCCCGCGGTCTCAGTGTTCGGTACAACGATCACTGAGGTACGCAACTTTCACTATGGCTGGTCGTCGGATGTGTGACCACTTTGTGGCATTTACATTTGCGTGCGTTTCCGTGCTTCGGAAGGCACGTTAAGCCGTTGGTCCCGGTTGCCAGTAAAATGGCAGTCGTTAAACCTGGTTGAAGGCCTTATAGGTGGCTTAAAAAATTTTAACAGCAGGTAGCCACAACTTGCGTCTGTTTATTTCACACGGCAATGGGCTCACCACCTATTACGTGGGACAGGAATCCACACGGTGAAAAGTGGGTATATAATATGCCTCTGCCACCTTCGGGGATAAGGCGATAATATTTTATTTTATTTTATATTTAAGTTTTAATTTTTAACTACATTTGCGTTGACTTCCAAAGTCCTGACTAATGGTCAGGCTACCATTCCGACTTATAAAAAAAACTATCCCATTGATCAACGTCACTTATGATTATATTAACAGTTCAAAAAATAGTTTTACTTTCATCTGTCAAATAAAATGGCTTTATAAATTGACCAATGAGCATTCAATATTTCAAACTGACAGTAGATATTTCTCGCGGTTCAAAAGCTCGCCTGTTCACCTAGCGTTTTAATGATGTGCTAAATGAATAACAGTGGGGAGCTATTAGAGACTAAATCATTTGAATAAGTGGATGGTTGAGAGGCAAGTATATTAGTGTGATAGGGCCGAAGGGGTGGCAGAAGCATATTATACGCCCACTTTTCACCGCGTGAATTCCCGTGCCACTTAATAGGTGGTGAGTCTATTGTCGTGTTGAAATAGACAGACGCAAGTTGTAGCTACCTGCTGTTGAAAATTTTCAAGCCGCCCATAAGACCTTCGACTTGGCTTAATGACTGCCATGTTACTAGTAACCTGGACCAACGGTTTAACTTGCCTTTTGTAGCACGGACACGCTCGCAAGTGTAAATGCTACTTTTTTTAAGATTATTTACACGAAATGTCATAAAACGGACAACCATAAACAGACCAGTCATAGTGTAAGATGGTTAACGCAGTAATCGTTTACAGAACGCTGCGTTAGCGGGGCCTCGGGTGCCGATAATAATGAAATTAATTTGGTAGATTAATACTTTAATAAAAATAATATGCCGTCTGCTTGATTTCTATGCGAATTATCTAGTTAACGAACATCGATGCTGTGAAGCGGGATCAACAAAAAACTGGCATCCTACCAAATTTCGCAATGACCAACGCCTCTTAGACATCTATAAGTCTTATCTCATACTAGCTGGGACCCCCGCGGTTTCGCCCGTGACATACTTCGCACCGAACTCCCGTCGCACCTATTTAATCCCGTTTTTAATTTAACAATAATGTTTTAAATAACTAATTGAATCAGGCGTTACATGGCGGAAATCCGTTTTAAAAAACTATAATTATTTTGTTTTTAAATGTTATTTTTGCAATATTCCGCTTTTTTTAGAATGTCGTACGATGTCGACACGTGTTTCGCCTACACACGAGGCATTATCAAGACTGTTTGGCAGCTTCCAAACAGCTGCTAAAATGGATTTCCGCCATGTAACGCCATAGTTTTTTAATAATGTTTTAAATAAAATCCCTTATACTTTTCCACAAATTTACTTTTTAACCTGACCGTTTTCCGTCAGTGGTCACCTTTGAAAATGTCGTAAGGCAAAGCCAGGTTTAATGTAAAATTTTGTGGAAAAGCACAAGAGTTTTTAATCAAAATGTGTAGCAAGTTCCACCAAGTGCTATCAATCAACAGTATAAATAGTTTATTGTTGACATTTATGATTACTGCTTCGCTCTCCATGTTAATAGCGTGATATATATACATGCTAATATATAGCCCTATGGATAATATATATATAGCCCTAAGGATAGCTAATATATACCCTTCCTCGGTAAATAGCTATCCAACACAAAAATAATTTTTCAAATCCGACCATTAGCTCTTTAGATTAGCGTGTTCAACCAAACAAGCTCTTCAGCTTATATACTCGTATTAGTAAGTATAGTTGAGAATAGGACATAATTATGTGCCTTCTTCTTCATTATCTTTGTGCATTCCCAGTTATTTCCAAACCGCCAAACAGGGTCCTTATTAGTTGTAAAGAGCAGCTTTGGTTCGGCATTTTTGGGAACTGTTGGACTGCCGTCTGACCTTTCAACCCCGTAACCCCTTACCAGCGCCGTTGTTGCCTCGTCCCTTGATCAACAGGTAGACGACCAGTCATGTGAGGTCGCTTGGGTCTCGGAGATCTTGATAGAGCTCCTTACACCCAAGTTAAGCCCTCTTTCCATCATCTGGATTCCCGGTTTTATATGGCTAGTTCCCATTTTATATGGCTAGTTCCCAGTTTTATATAGCTAGTTCCCAGTTTTATATGGCTAGTTCCCAGTTTTATTTGGCGAGTTAAGGCACACAAACCTTACTTCTTAAAAAAAGTTCAAACACACGTATAGAGAGTTTTGGAGAGTTTCTTGTAAGATTATATAAAATTGTATATAACTTTACAGAAACATCTTTCTATATATTTTTTGCTGGCCAATATGACACAGGCGCGCCTGATATCCAGCCATGGCGACATCGAGCGAATTGTGGGCCACTTTTATACTTCACTAGACTATTGACCCTGGCACAAAAGTATTGGCTCAATCGCCCCAGCTTGAAGAGACCGGAGTTGTAAGAGGAGGATAGGGCGATGCCCGTTGTACATAAGCAACACAGTTACAACACACCAGGGAGCCGAGTTTGCTATTTCAATCGTGTCGAAATAGTTTCGAAATCGTCGCTCAATAGAAAGCCACCGGTACAATTTTGACGGATTTTCGTAGTCTACTATTAAAATCGTACTCCAACAGGCTTTTATCGGTCGGTTGATAGAATTCTGCTAATACGTACCGCGCCAGTGGCCGCTAGTTGCAATTTTTAAAGGCTACTAACATTTTGACAGCTAAAAACAGCAATTCTGGTTCTATTCTACGGCTTGTCAGTAGTAGACTCAGCCCCCAGATCATTATACCCATCTTAAATGCCTCTAATGACGTCACACCACAGTCACACTCTCCAACACTAAACGAAACTAACAAAGCACGAACTAAATACCCATAAATAATGCAGTTCATCATCTTAGATGACCCACTCTTCTATTAATAAACCCATCTGACAAGACATGTTCTATTTCCAAATCGCCTCAAATACGTTACGCGCCGCCATTGCGTTACGTAAGTGTGACGCGGGGCGACGTCACACATTGTGACATATACAGCGTGTTGACATACATTACACCAATATTTTTAAAGTTTTATATTTTGTTTGAGAGTTGTGGTTTGATGTTTATGAGTTGTAATAAACATATCATATAACATAGTATGTGTCAGTTGACTAAGAGTCATTGACCTTTGAGAAGATATCGACGTTGGTCGCATAGCTGCGTTCAAAAATGCCTATGTTGTGTGGTAGTTATAATAACCAATGGCGTGGTAACCGGTTGGTTTCTAAGCTCAATCACTCTAAGAGAAGATGCAAGTTGATTCTTCTAGCCCGGGAACTATCGAAATAGTAATTTATCGAATTTATTCTCCTTAATACTAGCGTATTCCGAGTTGTTTCCAAACCCTACCTGGATTTGATGCCTAGGATCCACTTCTATTTGGTTGCAAGGAGCAGATATCATTTGTCTGATTTTCAGTTTTGTAGCGACTGTCGTCTCACGTCCCAAACACGTAAGAGCGCCTGCGTTGTTACCTCGTCCTTTAGTCAGCAGGAGATTGGAATTAGAGATCTGGGTCTAGGGGCCTCTTGCACCTTATCTTGTCGAATTCATTGTTGCATAAATCATCCAATCAAGTCAATCCATCAAATAAATCCAAATTTTGTCAATCAATAGCAAAGCATACAACCGTGAGTGACTCTTTGTGGGTTACCGCTGTAAATCTATAGTATATATCAGTAGTTATATCCAGCATCGTGCTGAACCTTGGCCGCCCGTGGCCTTTTAGGCTTACTTTATATGTTTAAGTGATTTTATGTATTTATGTAGACCGATATGCATTTCAGTCCGAGACTACCAGGACTTTAATTGGTCGTGCTAATTAGTGTCTAGCACATAAGACCTTTTAGCCTTTTTGTTACCACCTCATTAAAAAGGCAACGGGTTCAAAATTTCTTACAAATTTAACATCGAAAATAGACACATTTTATTAAATTTATTCGGCCCTTTAGACCCACCCCAGTTCCGTGCTTCGGCAGGCAAGTCAAACCGTTGGTCCCGGTTGCCAATAAAATGGCAGTCGTTAAGCCAAGGTGGAGGTCCCACGGGCGGCTTAAAAAATTTCAACAGCAGGTCGATGCAGCCTGCGCCTGTCCATTTCAACACGGCAATGAGCTCACCACGTGGGACAGAAATGCATACGGTCAAACGTGGGCGTTAAATATGCCTCTGCCTACCCCTTCGGGGATAAAGGCGTGACAATATGTATGTATGTATGTATGTAGAGTGCCTAATAAATGTGGTTTTGTGGTTTCTTTCTTTCTATGGCAGTCTACGGCTGGATCTCTCAAATTTTGGAAGGATGTTAGATGTTACTGTACCACACTGGATAGACTCGTTGGTACACCACTTGCAGATAATATTTTTTTCATTTATTTAATTAATTATCATTTAGTGATACTTAATCAAATCTTCTGATGAGATGTTTGGAGTAGGTATATCACTACCGCATTTTAACTATATTAACAAGCTTGGTAATTGACACTCTACAAGCACGCGAGACATCGCTTTAGGTAAAGCGTAAATAATTTAGGTTAACTGTCAATAATTTTTCCGACTGTAAATGTAGCCCTTAACCTTTTAATGTCACCCAGCAGGCAGGCTGGAGGCGTTTTGATGTTAAAACGATGTCGCCTGCCTGTAAGATATTAAAAAAGAAAATTGTATTTTATAGTTCACAATTGCCCCAAATGGGTTTCCAGTTCGAGTTAGGTACAAGTTCAGTGCGAGTTACGGGTCCACGGCGACTTTTATTTGGTACCTCGCGTAGATATGACACACTATGGTACATTAAGCGAACATTGTGGACTTAACGACTAAATTGCATTATTTTGCTAGACCACAGTTGGTACTCTGTGGGGTACACACAACACTCAGATCAGGTCTCCCGAACTACAAAATTATCCAGTGAACTAACTCAACCCTATGCGCGCTTAGCATATGATTGAAAGTCTCTTGAGTGGTACAGATAAGTTTGTATGAGAAGATTGCTTTAAACCCGTTTGATACACAACCAAACATTCTATCATGCTCCTATTAGGTTTACGGTGCACAAAAATAGCTAAACAAATATATTTTTCTGTAAATATTTGATAGCTAACAACAAAAAGCTATTAAACAAAGCCTTGACCCGTCAATGTGGAATATTTGGCAATACACCAAAGAAGACAATTAAAATGCTTTCTTTGCCATTTTAGAGAGACTTAACTTGTAGGCACTTATACAAAAAATGTTTTTACTAGCTTCTGTCGGAGGTTTCACTCGCTGAGGTGATGCTGATGATATAATTGCCTTGAAAAAATATTACGCCCAGTTTCGATATAAAATTACTCCTCACACTTATTTTTGCTGAAAATTAAAAATGAATTTTTGCTGTAAATTAAAACTTACTAGAATTTAAAGACACCCGGTAGTTGTCATTACAGTCTTATGAATTATGATTTATTGTATTGGAATTACTTTAAAATGATTGAAAAGAGTATCCCTTACTTCATTATCTGTAAATTTAATAGATGACATTGTACCGTGACTAGTGCTGTAATAAGCAAACCTTGTGCAAACTATTGTGAAGGAACGGTGTAAAAAATGTCTCCGACGAATAATATTGGCGGAGCCAGGAAAGGTTATTGCGATAACTTCGATTGCATATTAGTTCAATATCTCCGTTTCGCTATCATTCTCTCATAATGATCGTTTTTCTTCATGCCTTTTTATTATTTTGTTCATTGTGCTAGAGGCTAGTACTAAGTACAATCTTCAGCCACCTAAGTTCGATCTGAATTTCTAAACATACTGTATGTTAGCATTTAATAACTTGGCAACTCAAAAATTACCTTACAAACAATCACATGACATTTGCCGCCTTTGTCTCCATTATTTTTGATTAAGAATGTGGTGTAGGTGTAGTTTTAAATCACTTTCTAACCACCGGTGGACAGTTCGTCATTAGAAGCCGCCACAGTGTTTTTATAATAATGCTATCTGTCCAAATGCTTCTAATAAACGTCATTGAAATGGTTTTGTGACTTGCGTGCAATCTATTTCGTGCCTAGGGTTGTCTCAAAATATTTATAAATGCATTGGCAAAGTGCATATTTTTTTAAGCATTCATCGGGCATGTTTCTCAAGTAGTTTTTTTTTCGATGTTGATATATTATGTTCTGACCGATCTAGATAATTCTTTTTCCATTTGGCAGCGTAAATTTCAAAGTTAGTCAGAAATCTCTGACTTCCAATTACTACAAGGTGTCCTAATTAGGATTTTTTAAGAGTTAAAGACTCGTAAGGATATTAGGATTCCCATCAAGATCTCGAATGACCAGTCCAATCTCCAATGCGCGTGCACCTGACGACTGACGACTGACAATAATGAATTTAGTTCTATGGAACAAGTAGGATAGTATGATTAGGCGTCAGTCACTTCCAATAACGCCCAAACTAAATATTCCAATCTTAGCTGCTTAGCAGTCGATCAAAGCGCAGGTTGAAATGTAGGACTTCAGGCTGAATTAAAAATGAACCATATTTGAAAGACTATAGTTGATTTTTGGACAGCCCTGATATGATTTGTTTTTAACAAACATGTCAATGTTAACGATACTCGTAGACGATGACATTCGTTTTTAGATCTAGTATCTCGATATTTGTGTTGGATTTATTGATTTTGGTTGGTATCTAGATAATTAATTTAGGAAATTATAGTGTACATCAATTTCAGCTGTTCTTGATACGAATTTACATCAAGCTTGAAAGCTCATGATAATTTTTGGAGTTATTGAATTACTTCTATATTTACAGAGAAATTGTGGAGTACTTAATAAGTACTCTGTCTTTTCAATCTGTAACTACACGTGCGAGGTGCCCACCCTCATTCTGTGAACAAAATATTCTTCTGAACAAAATACTTTCTTATCAGCCCAGCCTCATTGAAGCACTCGTATCCCCGCTAATTCTGTGTTCTGTAAACGATCACTGCGTTAAGCAACTTTCTCTGTAACTGGTCCTTGGACAGGTGACCACTTTGTGGCGTTTACATTTGCGAGCGTTTTCGTGTTTCGGAAGGCACGTTGAGCCGTTTGGTCCCGGTTGCCAGTAAAATGGCAGTTGTTAAGCCTAGTTGAAGGCCTTATGGGTGGCTTGAAAAATTTCAATAGCAGGTAGCCACAACACAACCTGCGCCTGTCCATTTGAACACGGCAACAGGGCTCACCACCTGTTTTTTTGGGACAAGAATGCTAACGGTGGAATGCCTTAGTTGGTAGGTAAACTTTTGGTTTTAATTAAATTTTTGGTTTTAATTTAAGGGCGTGCTCAGTTGGTTTGGACACGTCCAACGAATGAGTGAGGAACGATTGACGAAGAATATATATTGTTCAAAAGTAGAGGGTAGAAGGAGTCAGGGTAGGCCGAGACTTACATATGAAGACCACGTGAGCAGATTGCTCAAAAACGGAAAGGTCAAAAGTACTCGGATACCCAGACGTGCGTGTATGAAGCGATTGATGAATCTCGAAGAAGCGAAAGAAGTATGCATGGATCGCGAAGCCTGGCGATCTGTCCTCTCTGACTACCCCGTCAGGGATACAGCGTGAAGATAGTTAGTTAGTTAGTTAGTTAGTTAATTCAATTTTTTTCTAAAATTACCCAACAAGCATTAATAGACCTGAGTGAATGGGTGAATACTTTCACTTCCAAACTAAAAATGATTACAGTTATTATTCGGTCATTATCCAGTTACTTTACAATGTTCTACTTTTACCCGTAAAATACACATAACGATTCAACTGCGGTAATCGGATTCCCCTTTCAAGATCTGTCAGTCTATACACAACGTACTTAGCAACCAGCACTCCTGCGCAAGCGGGTTCTGCTATATTTAGCGAGGAATCTCACACTCGCGAATAATATTGACAAACGAGAGGAATGCACTCACGTGGATGCAATATATTTAAACCAATGAAATCGGAAACAAGTATATTCGCCCTAATATTAGACATTAGAACGTGTGTTTATTTATTTTACCTTTTTTTCTATTAGCCATGCCATTATACGTGAAGGGATGGCAGAGGTATAGTATACGCCCATATTTCACTGTATGCATATTTGTCGGACACCTTGATGCTTACACCCATAAATCTATACTAATATATATAACTGATCACTGATCTCAGTAACCACTGGTTCTAATTGAAAAAATATTTTTTCACTTACTCAACTCATAATCAATATGACTCTAATCTCACTGCAATTTGACACATAATGATACCTATTATCAAACCGCGGTTTTTTGATTGTTATTCAATCATTAGTGGGATAATAGATTTTTTTTTATTATAGTGGTTGAATGCATTATTCTTGAAAAAAATCGATACAAAAAGATCACGTTCAATAGAACAAATTAATTAATATACATACCTATTGCTTGTTCATTTCATGCAACATCTTATTTAAATAGAAAATTTCATCTTGTACGTGTATAATAAACAATACGTTCACTCAAATATAACTTTTGTTTTCCCTCTGTTTAAAACTTTAAACAACAACTGTAACAAAAAAAGAAACCTCATACTTTACTCTGTGGTCAATGTGCGCGCATAAAAAAAAACTAATTTGTTTGAAGCGCTCGTGACTCCGCGGTCTCGGTGTTTTGTAAACGATCACTGAGTTACGCAACTTTCACTATTGCTGGTCCTCGGATGGGTGACCACTTTGTGGCATTTACATTTTGCGAGCGTTTCCGTGCTTCGGAAGGCACGTTAAGCCGTTGGTCCCGGTTGCCAGTAAAATGGCAGTCGTTAAGCCTGGTTGAATGCCTTATGGGAGGCATGAAAAATTTCAACAGCAGGTAGCCACAACCTGCGTCTGTCTATTTCAACACGGCAATGGGCTCACCACCTATTACGTGGGCCAGGAATCCACACGGTGAAAAGTGGGCATATAATATGCCTCTGCCACCCCTTCGGGGATAAGGCGTGATGGATATCTAATTTGTTTTATTTAGTGTATTGAAAAATGTCGTATGATACACGTGTGTATTGTTGATTACCGTCTTCGGCTCTCAATAGCGCCTGAGCGGTAATCACCAACTTTACACACTTATACAATATGTTAAGAAAACCCTGTCCGATCCGTGAAGGTATTGGTAGGTATCGAGATGTGATTTTATTCGTGTAATCCTTTTTCGAAATTACCTCAAAAAATTACCTCAAAAAAATTACCCCAAAAATTTATACCGAATAAAATTATTTAAAAATGAATATAATGTGGTAGCTTACATGGCAACACAGGGAAAGGGCTATTCGGAAATGCAAGGTCAAAAGGTCAGCTTTCACCTGCCGGCGGCTTCTTTTGATATCACATACACTCGTCGATTGTATATACATAATCTACTATTGTCTTAGATAGCCTATTTATCGAAGAAGGCTATAGGCTATATATTATCAAGCTAGTACCCTGGAGAGCGGAGCAGTAACTACAAATGTCAACAAATTGGGCAAATTTTTGTACATTATTGTAGAATTTAAAAACAACAGGATTAAATAAGTGCGATGAGAGTTCGAAGTATGTCACGGGCGAAGCTTCCTTGTAAAATATATATTTGTACAAACTTATGTATGTTGTTATTACAACTTTTCCAATTAATATCTATGAATTTAAATAATTAGTTTGGATAGGTCTCTCACGTCAGATAAACTATTTATATTTAATACAACATTTTACATAATGTTCAGCACGTATTATTGCTGAGCGACACGTGTTTAATACAGAATTTATATGTTGGGAAAAGATGTTTGAATAAAAGTATGATGAATGAAATAAGTTTATAGTATATTAAGTTTGTGTCTATGTTTAGCTATAAGATTGTTAGTTTATATAACTAATTGAATCAGGCGTTACATGGCGGAAATCCATTTTAAAAAAATATAATTATTTTTGTTTTTAAATTTTATTGTTGCAATATTCCGCTTTTTTAGATTGTCGTACGATGTTGACACGTGTTTCGCCTACACACGAGGCATTATCAAGACTGTTTGGCAGCAAAAGTACTTACGCGTTCACCTCAACCTTTTGTAGTTCGAACGCAACCAAACTAGTATTTAATATAGCTTATATATACATCAGAATAACACATAGGCTACTTTTTATTCACGGAAATAAACATTTTAATGGACCAGTTGAAATTTACCCACGTGCTTCGTCAAAGTTACATAGTACAATACTAGTCGTGTTTAGAAATGCAAACGATACATCGATTTTATTCCAACATCGATGGGGTGGAGTCCTTACACTCATTAATATTTTAAACTAGTTAACGCCCGCATCTTCGCCCGCGTAGAGAAGTTTTCCCGTTCCTCACAGGATCTTGTTCCCGGGATAAAAAGTAGCCTAAACGTATATTAGTACCATAGTTTGTTTGTTTGTTCGAGGTTGGAGCATAACCCAGACGGTAGATCACAACTCTAATATTAGAATATTGTGGTTAATTTTCCAGCTTAAATACTGCGCTATATTTCATCACAATCGGTACAGCAGAAGTAATAATACAGCTTGAACTAATTACTAGACGCGCTTTACATTGGTGAGGACAAAGTATTTTGGTTTGTTAGTTATAATTTCATTAAGACAACATTTTTCAATACCCACTAGTTTTCAGTTATGCACATACTTGTAGCGAGTTGTCTTCACTGATGACTAACCGATGAGTAAAGTTAAGCTATTTTAGTGCGGTCGAATTTTGGATGGGTGACCATATGAACTACAAGTTTTGAACTTTATGTTAGTCACAAACAAAATACTACGCGAGCGTAGTTGCGGGAAAAAGCTATTATGCTATATTATAGTACAGTTTTATTAAAATCCATTCATTAGTTTTTACGTGAAAGGGTAAGAAACATCCAAACAAACTTTAACATGTATAATATTATATTAGGGTGGGATATTAAGTAACCAAATATTCAACACTATATTCGTAACAAACGTAAAAATATATCTAATAAAAATACCTGGAAATCAACTGGAATGTAACATTAAGTAATACTAGATATTGTTAATGTTCTTATATCGATATTTTTTCAAGAGGGATATTGCAACCCTAATCGTGTTCTGCAGACAGATGCAAAGTTGCCGAAACCGGCATCCAGTAGTGTGCGGGGGGCGGGCAACAAGTTGCGGTTTCGAGCTTCCGCAAAGCTACTAAGTTGCCGGTTTCGGCTTCTAAAAGAAGCCAGTGTGCGGAGGCCCTAAGACCTATGCTAAAACTGTTTACTCACAAACAAAAAACGACACGCACCCGTAGACAGAGTAACCACGCACCATAGCTCAGTCTAGTATATTATTAATCTGAGGCTCTGAGGTCTTAGCTTATTACTTCAAATATAACAAGCAGTGTCGTTCTTAGATAACTACTAAATTTCGCCGCTAGGGGCGCGCGGATAATCTTTGCCTCGCCAATAGACAGATGGAAGGGAAACCTGTGGTTTTAGTCGGTAGGAGTCCGGCATAGCATCCAAGAGGATTTCCACACGGAAAAAAAAACATTTATCCTTACTTAATTATAACAATGTATATTTACAATTTTTCTCTGTCTGTCTGTCATCTCTGTCCGTTTGTTCTGACTATTCTTTGAAAAGGCAGGACATTTTATCCCCATATCCCCGAAATCGTGAAGCGTACGTTGGTGCAATGGGGCTACTCAATACAAACCCCAGTACTAACACTAACCCGCCTGGGGGCCGAGTCTACTATTGACAAGCCGTAGAATTGAACCAGAATCGCTGTATTTAGCAGTTAAAATGTTAGTATACTTTCAAAAATGCAACTGATTAGCGGCCACTGGCACTGTACGTGTTAGTAGAATTCTATCGGCCGACCAATAGAAGTCTATTGGAGTACGATTCTAATAGTAGACTACGAAAAACTGACAAAATTGTACCGGTGGCTTTCTACTGAGCGACGATTTTTATTCTTTTCTGACGCGATTGAATTAGTAAACTTGGCCTCCTGGTCAACATGGCACAGTAAGATGAAAAGCCCTGCCAATATTTAAAAAAAAAATGTGTCAGAGTGGTTGAGCGGGCGAGATAAATAAATTCGAAGTGGACTGTATTTGCGGGGAAAGACAAAATGAAATTTACACGCGGTAGTCGACAAAAAAGAAATGGAAACAGGAATGGGCACACTACCTTGCTACTGCTGCGAGATGCTGATGTGGAGGCCGCCGGGGACCTCCCTGGACTTGGATTCCTGGTTTCCTTGCACGAAAACACTATTTATCCATGGAAAACACAACTATTGCGAAAAGTTTATGCGAACGCGCGCGCGGCCATTGCAGTACCCTTTTTAGTTCGTCCTCGCTGCCAGTGAGTGGGCAGCGCTGCGGTGGAGTTTTCTACCGCTGGATGGCGGTAACACAGCTGACTCGCTCTTCCCTTATGCGAGACAAGGTAGGTGCGAAAGAGAAATGGAATAAAGGGAAGCGGGGTGGGAGTGTCGACAACTAATTAATTAAAAACAAATGGAGATCGAAGATGCAACATAGAAAAAATAACGCGGAAACCTTCGAATCGTATACCGACGCAACCATTTCCCCCCCGGCTTGAAGGGTTACCTTCGAAAAAGGAACAACTGACTAAACAGTTGCCACTAAGCTTTAGCTGCTAACTAAACAAACTAAACCTAATCGAACAAGCTGAATTTGTTATTGAAGTTACTGTTGATTAGGCAAAGGACAAAGACGAATAACTGGTCGCAAGTACGAACCAGTTGCGGTTTTAACGCGAACTATACGGGTGATCCCATTTGACCCAGGGAAAACTTCTTCTACTACCCCAAAAGGCCAATGTCATGGTGGCATATTTTCAGTTAAAATAACTATGACAGTACCGACAGTAATACGGTTCGATGGAGTATTCCATTTCTGACGTGACTGTAGCGTATGCAAATAGTCTGTCCTCCAAAGCTTCCAAAACGATTGAACGATTGAAATCCAATAAGGCATGACGCGAGAGAAGATGAAGTCGATCTTCCTCTATTTCAAAGGCGGGTAAGTATTATAACGGTGTAACATTCAAAAAGTGCGCTGGAGTCAGTGCAAGCGGCTCCGAGGGATCACTAGACAAGGTCCTACAAAGAGGACGCGTATTCATTACGGCCTCGACTTGAGTGAGCACGGTGCTCAGCTCTTCAAACGTGAGTATCTGTTCACCTATAACGCAAAACAGGTGCGACTTTAAGCTTTTAAATATTAGCTTCCCAGTTACCACCAAAGTGGCTTGCGGTGGGCGTATTGAACGACCACTCAATGCGGTTTTCAGCTAAGACGTAGGCAAATTCCGTGTTAAAGTGTTTGGAACGCAAAAAATTATGTAGTTCGGAAAGGTTACGACGAGCTCCGACGTAATTCGTACCGTTGTCCGAATACATTCGAGATACGGAACCCCGACGCGACAAAAATCTTTTAAATGCAGCCATGAAGCATGGCGTGCTCAAATCACCAGCTAACTTTATATGAACGGCGCGAGTCGTCATACAAACAAAAAGACAAACATAAGCTTTCGTGGAGCGTATACCACGACCACGAGAAACTGTTACCCTGAAAGGGCCAGCGTAATCTGTACCCGTGTGTACGAACGGTTTAGCAGCCTGAACAACACGACAAGGTCGATGATCGGCCATTTCGGGCGCGATTGACTTCGGGCGAAGTTTGAAACACGGATTACATCTATGAACTATCGAACGAATCAAATTGCGTGCGGAGAGAATCCAGTATTTCTGGCGCAAAATCGACATTAATAAATCTGGACCAGCGTGACAATTCACCCTATGGTGATATTTAACTAAAAGATCAACGATATGATCCTTGCGCGGGAGAACTATAGGATGCATTTGATCGTACTCTAATGCGGACTGGCTCAAACGACCACCAACTCGAATGAGGCCATCCTTCAAGGTTTCAAATATTGAAAAGCGCGACTACAAGGTTTATTTAATTCCAAATTTCTAATTTCAGACGAAAAATAAAATCGCTGAAGTTCACGAAGCACGATTAACTCAGCCTTGTTTAAGTTAAAGGCGGTAACATGCTCGCGACGAGGAAGGATTTTCAAAAATCGACAAATAAAAACAACACTACGTAAAAGAATCGACCACGATGAAACACGGTTAGCCAACTCTAAGATAGGCGATTTTTCGAGCGGTGCGGTAGTAACTAAAGAGGTTTTTTTTTCCTCTGGCGGCGTGGACACAGTAGCTGGGTTGAAAGGACTAACAGGCTATTCATCAGGTGGGGCTTGGCACCAGGAAGAGCCATGGAACCACAACGGATGATCCAAAATCTGGGCAGGTGTTAACCCACGAGACAAACAATCGGCAGGGTTGTCCGTACCTGAGATAGATAATCGAACTAATGAGCTGGGCTAGAACCAATATAGCGCACAGCTCGAGACGAGCGAGAGAGACTACCTTACTAGGGGTTACTTTAGATTTAGCGCTGATAAGGTGAAATGAAATGTCATCACCGTTACGAACGTGGAAGTACACAACACCCCCATACTCTTTCTCACTAGCGTCAGGGAAACCTAAAACAGTTACAATACTATCATCGGATATGCCAACATGGCGCGGTATTCTAATTTGCTCGAGCATAGGAAGCTCGGCTCTAAAGCGGTCCCACAATTTAATGATGTGGTCAGAAGGAGTGTCGTCCCAGTCACAGTTGGACAGCCAAAGTTCTTTTATGAGAAGCATTGCGTACAAGACGACAGGTGCTACAAATCCCATTACATCCCATATGCGTGCGACAAACGACAATATGGTACCCTTAGTGCAGGTTGACGGTGTAGGACAAACCTTCAAACTAAACATGTCGGACGAAGGTGACCAACGCAAACCGAGAACCTTGTGCGTATCATTACTATCAAACTCCTTGACAGTCGACAAGCGATGCGACGGTGGAATCGAATCCAAGACCGTTTGCGAATTACTAGTCCATTTTACGAGATCAAAATGACCCGCCTTCATGAGATCAATTACTTCAGCCGCAGTTGCGACAGCTTGATCTTCGGTCTGCACAGAATAAATATAGTCATCCATATACAGACCAGTTTCTACAGTCTCCTTAGCCTTCGGGTAACTGTCGCCCTCATCGGCGGCGAGCTGCTTGACAGTGTGAAGAGCGTGGAAGGGACTGGATTTAAGTCCAAAACAAACGCGATTAAATTCGTAACCCTGGAAAGGTTCCTGCGGCGAAAATCTATACAAATGCGTTGAAATCGGCGATTTGATACGCTAACACCAATACAAAGAAGCATTTGTCTAATGTCGGCTGAAAGCGCGACAGTGAATAAGTGAAAGTTAACTATAATTTCGAACAAATTACCTTGGAGATTTTGACCACTGTGCAAAATATCGTTTACCGAAACATTCGAACTAGTTTTGGCGCTGCCATCTAAAACAACGCACAACTTGGTGGTTAGTTTATCCTCGCGGACAACTCCATGGTGCGGTATGGTATACGAAGGAGCGTGCTTCGTCTCTTTGGTTTCGGGAGGCGCGGGTGAAATGAAACCTTTATCCAAATATTCTACTATTACGCTATCGTAAGCCTCCTTCAACTTTGGAGATGTCTGTATTTTCCGTTCTAAACAAAAGAAGCGTTTTTCGGCTGACTGAAACGAATCTCCAAGCGAATTAACATCACCCTTAAAAAGGAGTGCAACAACATAAAGACCATCACTATCGCGAGTAGTCGTGCGACTATAAAACTCTTCACAAAGTTTATCTTACGGGCTGACAATAGGAGGGACGTTCACCTCTTCTATCTCCCAGAATTTACGTACAGCGGAGTCCAGCGGCTCGACGGCGCAACAATATGACACTGTCGAGTTACAATCAAAACAAGCGGGTGCGGAACCAACAATAACAAAACTAAGAACCGTCTATAAGGCGAGCGGCGCGGGGTGCGATGCGTGACCTTGAACCTTATGCTGCTACAGGAGGTGCGGGAAAATCGAAGCGCCAACTAACAAATCAATATCTCCTGGAACGGCGTAAGTATCATCGGCCAAAGGCAAATCTCTATAATTAGTTAAATTTTAAATTTATAATTAGTAAAATTATCAACGGCGCGGGCGGCTGTGACGTCACAGCGGGCGGACGGTTAGGCACGAAGTTCGCGCAGCCGGAATCGACGGACGAACTACCGGACATGGCGGGTGCATGGCTAACTGCTAGCGAATTATTACCATTAACGCGCGAGGTACCAACTAAGTTTAAATTGGACGCGGCATTATTGTTTTCGAAGTGTAATAATTAATTAATGGTGTTTACCATTAGACTTGCGACAAAAATGATTCGAATTACAGAATGAAACACGATGTTTCTTACTAAGACAATTGATACATAAATTACTAGAACGAACAAATTTATAGCGATCGCTAGGAGTGAGTTTATTGAACTCCGAACATTTATAAAGTTGGTCATGGTGACCTTGACACAAAGAACAATTTTTCGAATGCAACACTTGCGATTGCGAAGTTATGGGTTCAAAATTAACAAAAGAGTGCGTGGACTTCGTGGGCTCACTACTACTACTACGATTAGTCGGACTATTTTTCGCTACTCCGTGGTTTAACGAAGTTCGTTGCAAAATTCGAATATGTTGACGAACGAAAGTTTCTAAATCGTCGAACTTAGGTATTTGATGGCCACGTCTATCCATTTCAAATAAGCGAACGGTTTCGGTAATTTAGGTCGGTACCGTTTCAGCAAATCAACACCGGCTGGCCCGGGTTTCAAATCGGTGACTACTACGGGCACGGGCGCTTCCAATGACTTAGCGACACGATTTATGCGACAAATTAAATCTTCGAAAGGTGATATGGCGTCATAAATTAATAAGAAATCGGGATTTAATTTTAATTCAAGCAAGTTAATTTTATCGAGAACATTTTCGAAATCTAAGCGCAAAGTATCTACGGTTTCGATCGAGGATAAAAACAATTCTTTTATTGATTCATCTGCGATCCTCGATGAATAATCACAAATTAATTGCATACGCTTAAAAAGGTTATCCTTCTTAGCGTGTAATAGTTTTAACTGTAGATCCGGAATCTCTTTCGGAGGCATTGTTAAAACTAACAGCTATAGCTACCTACAGTGCAAAACTAACGAACGATCAAAATGGAAGCGGTGGTGAACAGCGAGACGCGGCGCGAACGAGCGTAAGTACTTGCGCGCGCGGGCCTAGGTACCTGCCCGCGTGGTCTACCTATTACTATGCGGTGCAGTCGAAATTACCAACTATTTAGTACCTACCTATGCGAAAAACAGTAGGTAAGTATGCGTTTATTCCCTAATGGAATAAAACTATTATCTATGCGTTTATTCCCTATAGAATAAAAAACTATTACCTAATCTATGCGTTTATTCCAAATGGAGTAAAAACTATAACCTATACCTATGCGTTTATTCCCTATGGAATAAAAACTATTGCGTTTCTATTGGCAAACTACTAAAGCGAATGGATCAAAATCCGGATCGTTAGGACCAGAAATTGGTTGAGCGGGCGAGATAAATAAATTCGAAGTGAACTGTATTTGCGGGGAAAGACAAAATGAAATTTACACGCGGTTGTCGACAAAAAAGAAATGGAAACAGGAATGGGCACACTACCTTGCTACTGCTGCGAGATCCTGAGGTGGAGGCCGC
Organism: Thumatha senex; assembly: GCA_948477245.1. NCBI lineage: Eukaryota > Metazoa > Arthropoda > Insecta > Lepidoptera > Erebidae > Thumatha > Thumatha senex. The sequence continues at coordinate 2,659,299 of OX419742.1, read as the reverse complement.
CGGGGACGTCCCTGGACTTGGATTCCTGGTTTCCTTGCACGAAAACACTATTTATCCATGGAAAACACAACTATTGCGAAAAGATTATCCGAACGCGCGCGCGGCCATTGCAGTACTCTTTTTCAGTCCATCCTCGCTGCCTGTGAGTGGGCAGCGCTGCGGTGGAGTTTTCTACCGCTAGATGGAAGTAACACAGCTGTCTCGCTCTTCCCTTATGCGAGACAAGGTAGGTGCGAAAGAGAAATGGAATAAAGGGAAGCGGGGTGGGAGTGTCGATAACTAATTAATTAAAAACAAATGGAGATCGGCGATGCAACATAGAAAAAATAACGCGGCAACCATCGAATCGTATACCGGCGCAACCACAGAGTTTTACGACCAGCGGTTGGTGAAATTGATTCATTAATTGACATTATATATTATGTTGTATCTATATTATGTTTATTTGTTTGGTTGAACGTGCTAATTTCAGAAACTACTGGTCGGATTTGAATACCGCGGAATAACACCCAAACCAACCCCGAAAGAAGGGGAATAATACCCGAATTCTTAAACAAGGCCGTGGAGGTTAACGCTTTCTGGGACCCCTGGGTTATCATTCCGAGGGAGTTACCCGTTAAAGAAACCGTTTGGTTTCCATAAGGACTTCAAACGTTAAAAGAAGGTCAGTTAAGCATCTTGCTAGCATCTACTATTAAACTTAACATTTTAGTTCGAATAATATTCTTCAAAGCAACAGATATGAGGTTAAAACGCGTATATTAGACGATGTGATTATTTTGGGATTGGGCTATCCTCACGGCTGTTAGTTTCGTCCAATAAAATATTATGAAACTAAGTGGCGCAGAGTTACACAGATAGGTTACATTCATTTTGTGAATTTCAGTTTCATATGTTGTTAAGTAGAGCAACCGTACTAATATTATAAATGTGAAATTAATATAAAGTTGTGTTGACTTCTATCTATTTATAAATGTACTTGTATGAATATTAATATCTCCTCTTTCTCTTCATAGCGTCTATTTAGGAGCCCAGTTTCAAATCGTATTTAAATACGGTATAATGCTATCAAGTTTGATTAACTAGTTGCAACATCTTACTTGAGACATTTTGTAAACAAAGGAGTAAGAGAACATATTATTTCTCTTTCTCCTGCTCTTGTCTAGTCTCCGACATTTATTCATTACTTTTTTTAATTCAGTAGAAATATTTTATTTTTAACGATGTTATTGTCTGCACTTTGGTTTGTTTTTGCTATTGGTGTATTATAACATATCCCAATCGTTTTGCAATGAGTTAAAACTGTTGTTGTTGTTTAAAACACACTTCCTGGGTTTTCCCTAACGTCTACAGTATGGGGTTCTTCAAAAGGGGTTTTAAAAGGTTTATAAAGGTTCGGCAGCGTGAATGATGCACCTGTGGTGTTGCAAACGACCATAGGCTACGGTGACCACTTTCCATCAGGTGTGCCGTATGCTTGTCTGCCACCTCAGTGTTATAAAAAAGCACAATGTTTAAAACACAATATCAAATTAGTATACTTTTAAAGCTCTCACCCCACCTGGCGTCAACAGGTAGAACATTGTCATATTATTATGTCAAAGCCACTAATTTCACGGCAATTTGCTTTTATTATAAGTGGCCTAAAATACTTGTAGTGTCATGATACAATAGATCTTGTTTACTTTGAAGAGGTAATTTGTTTGGTAGTGCCTCATTTTTGTCACATTAAAATTAGTTATGAGAATGTCGTCTTGGCAGTGAAACCGTGGCGATAAATAAATAAATAAATATCGTTGGGACAACTCACACAACGCCATCTGATTCCAAACTAAGCAGAGCATGTACTATGATAACCAGATAACTGATAAACATACATTATAGATAAATTACACCCAGACACAGAATAAACCATCGTGCTCATCACACAAAGTTATATCCTGGTTGGGAATCGAACCCACGACCTCTTGCGTAACAGTCGGATACACTCCCACCGCGCCACAGAGGCAGTCAAAATAAATGCTTGATTCTCTCTTATAAAGTTTTGCTTTTAGGCTACACTGATAGAGTTACTCATCTTGAAAAGCCTGCCCTTACAGGGTTGAAAGGTCAGACGGCATTCGCCCCCAACTATATGCCAAATACATAAAAAAAACAATATAAATTAAAAACAATAATAATATATGTATTATTAAAGCGCTCGTGGCCACGCGGACTCAGTGTTCTGTAAACGATCACTAAGTTACGCAACTTAGGCACAACACTAAGGCACGTTAAGCCTTTGGTCCCGGTTGCCAGTAACATTGCAGTCGTTAAGTCAAGTTGAAAGCCGTATGGGCGGCTTGAAAAAATTCAACTGCAGGTAGCCACAACCTGCGTCTGTCTATTTCAACACGGCAATGTAATGGTATTAATACACATTGTGAAAAGTGGGCATACAATATGTATGCCTCTGCCAATAGAATTTCTTCTTATTTTTCAAGTTAGTGGTTCCAAAGGCAAGATACTTTTTAAAGTTCTCCAAAAACAGAAGCGTATTTTGATCGTTCCGCTTGAACATTATATATTACCGTAAATGCTCGACGTTCGTATTTTGACACTACAGGGGGCCGAGTCTGCTATTTCATTTCATTTTCATTGCAAAGTCACCTTTACAATTTTGACAGTTTTTCGTAGTCTTCTATTATAATCGTACTCCAATAGACTTCTATCGGTCGGCCGATAGCATTCTAATAACACGTACCGCGACAGTGGCCGCTAGTCAGTTGCATATTTGATAGTCTTCTAACATTTTGACAGCTAAAAACAGCAATTCTGGCTCTATTATACGCCTTGTCAATAAGAGACTCGGCCCCCTAGACTAGACTATGGTAATCCTAGTGAACGTTAACTTTTGTGTACAGATTGTTCATTTTTCGTTCATTCGGAGTGAAAGTGGTAAGAGTGAATGATGCCGAATGCCAATATCTAACATCGTTGGATCGGTTGATGAATTCATTCGTCACTCGTGTTTCATTTTGTGTTCAGACGTTTCATTCCTAGTGAAAGGTACCGAATGACAAATGAAACACGATCACTGCATTAAGCAAATTTCTCTATGGTTGGTTACGGATGGGTGACTGAGGTAGCCACAACCTGTGTCTATTTCAACGCGGCAATGGGCTTATACCACTTATTACGTGGGACAGGAATGAACAAGGTGAAGTGTAATGAATAATCCTCTGTCACAGCTTCGGTGATAAGGCGTGATTGATAATATATATACCAAAATTCAAAAGCTAAACGGTACTTGCTCCTCGCAGTCAAATAAAGCGGATTACATGCTAGGTAGAGTTTCAAAACTACTGGGATTATGCTAAGATGGAAAGAAGAAGATTATGTGTTTATGATTCCAATTGTACTCGGATACCCAGACGTGCGTGTATGAAGCGATTGATGAATCTCGAAGAAGCGAAAGAAGTAGGCATGGATCGCGAAGCCTGGCGATCTGTCCTCTCTGACTACCCCGTCAGGGATACAGCGTGAAGATAGTTAGTTAGTTAATCTTTTTTCTTCATCTCGAGCAAAACCAAGTTGGCAGATAGGAGAGGTGTCCGTTTGAGCTGTGTCAGTGTGGCGCGAACACGGCTACGGCGCTATTTATAGCGCGAGGAATGTGCGACATGCGGCATGCGTTAGCTGCATTGTCTCCGCACTTAAAAGATGAAATCACGCAAATCGCTCCCACATGACTCATTTTGGCGTCTAGTCGTATGTGTCATGAAAGATGGGTCTGAAGTTTGTGGGATCTCCCGACATCTTTATATATCTACGAGAATACGAATAGTACCTACAGATTGGTTGACGCCCGCGTGGTGAAGGTTTACCTTTCCCGTTTTTCATAGGAATTTGTTATCGAGATAAAAAGTAGCCAATGTGTTATTCTAATGTGTAAGCTATATTTTTGTAAAGTTTCATCAAAATCGATTTAGTAGTTTTTTGGTAAAACATACATCCCACTCTTACAAATTTAAAATTCTGAAACACAAAAATGTTGATCACAAAAATATTTGTTACGACCTGGGAATCGAACCCAAAACCTTTGCGCGTCAGTCGCAAACACTACCACTAACGCTACCGAGGCAGTCAATCAAATTGAGATGCAACCGGGAATGAAATGACGAAGGAGATTTCTAAAGTATACTAATTGACATTTTCGTTTCGTTCTTTAAGAAAATGCGGTGGCTGCGACGAAGCCAAAGCGTCGTGCTTATCTCCTGAAGAGGAAGGCGCTCACCACCGGGTTCTTCGACCAGAGCCGGGCGAAGGATGATAAAGATAAAGGTATGTCCACTTATCAATAAGTAACAGCGATGCATAGGACATTTTATGTCAGCTGACTGGCTCCCTTGATATTTTTGAAGTGAAAACATGGTGGAAAGTGGGTATACAATATGTATGCCTCTACCACCCCTTCGGGGATAAGGCGTATTAGATAAAAATAAACTTCTTTGGGGGCGTTATGCAGTTTTTTCATTGGTAAAATTGTAAAACTCGCGTCAGGACACGTGAACTGATCGACAATTCGTAAGAGGGAGAGTAGACCGCCGCGCCGATGCGTATGAGAGGAAGTAATATCCCCCTCTCTTTCTACCGCCTGGCGAAAATGTGTGCCAGCTCCGCTACTTCGTTTAAGCGGCGCAGGGCTCTGGCACTAGTGTGCGTGTGTGTTGTTAACTTTTTATTACAACAATAAATGAGTATTGTATTTTACCACATAAATAAAAGTACTTTTATACTGATAAATAAAGCAATTTCTGCAAATTATTCCCCAACCATTCCAAAACATACCGCAGTGCATACCGTTTTTACGCCGTGGGTGTTCATTTTCTAAAAATAAAAAAATATTTTCATGTCTGACATCTGTCAAATTTGTCTAATCACTTCCGCTCTGATTCTATAACCAAATCCACAAGGAACAATTGCCGAAACAATATGTATCTTCACTAAAACAAAAATGTTTGTCCATTCTTTTACATACATATTGTCACGCATTTATCCCCAAAGGGGGTAGGCACACCATTTCAGCATAAGCAGTTTTGTCCCACGTAACATATGCCAGCCCATTGCCGTGTATTCTTTTACCATATCTTGAAAAATCTCTATCGCATTGCAGAATTATCGGCGTACAGCAACTCCTTCAAATTATTTTCTTATTAATATAAATTTTTCCGTTTTAAAATTTCAATTTTTAAAAAGTTTGCATACAAATTGCTTTAAAAATAGTTTCTAATGTCCCTTACTTTTTTTGCTCATGTGAGTCAACGAAGATGAAACGACTGCGGAAGCTATACTAAATATATAAACCTGAAGAGTTTATTTGTTTGTTTAGTTTGTTGAACGCGCTAATCTCAGGAACTACAGGTGTGAATTGAAAAAATATTTTTGTGTTAAATAGTTCATATTTTATCGAGGAAGACTGTAGGCTATATATTACTTATTACCCAGGAGAGCGAAGCAGTAATCATAAATGTCAACATATCGTCATTCATACATTATTGTAAAAGATAAGATATTAAGTGATACGCAATATGGCAGGTTGGAATTAAAGTATCAGCATTATGCTGGAAAAGGGCGTGCTCCATTGGTTTGGTTGGACACGTCCAACGAATGAATGAGGAACGATTGACGAAGAATATATATTGAGCGAAAGTAGAGGGTAAAAGGAGTGTGCATAGATCGCGAAGCCTGGTGACCTGTCCTCTCTGACTACCCCGTCAGGGATACAGTGTGAAGATAGTTAGTTAATAAAAGATGGGATTAAATGAATCAGAGTTAGTCTCGGGCGTCGCCGCTGGGATCAGTTGGTCAACTTATAAAAGTGAATTAATTCATTATTCGATACAGTCTATATATTAGGGCTTCTACATAAGAAGATCGATACATATAGATAAATTTACACGTGTAAACCTATACAAAAATAATATTTAACGATGTTATCGGCTGGCTGTCTATAAATAAATTGTTATTGCCAAATATTCACTTTTGATCTTGTCGGACGTTCAGTAACCGTGCTATGAATCTCAACCGCGATGCTATTTTCGTATCAAATAGAAATCTATTTTAAAATATAGTGAAAACATGTTAAGTATAATGTTATATGTAACGAAGTGGCGATGGAGTTAACCTAGCCCGGCTACTAACTCCTTTACATATATATATATACCTAGTCAGGTCATAAATTCTGTCACATGTTTAATATAAAATAATTGAAACAAGTTTATTCATTATGTAACCATTTATAAACCAAAATGAACTTAGCAAAACATAGATTCTTATGACAATAAAGTTTATTCAAAATGACCTCCGTGATTTTGAATACAGGCCTTCAATCTGCGCGGCCAGTCGTCTATCGCAGCACGAACGAGGTCCATGTCAATATCGGCGGCTGCCTTAATCAAGGATGTCTTGAGTGACTCCAAATTGGGATGAGGCTTTGAGCACGCCTTTTCCTCCAAGTGTTGCCATATCTTGTAATCTAACGGACTCAAATCTGGACTGGAGGAGGGCCAGTCTTCGTGCCGGATGAAGTCCATTTTACGCGCCACCAGCCAGTCTTGTGTGCTCTTCGCTCTATGAGCTGGCGTCGAATCTTGTTAGAATACCCAGTGCCTGTTATTGAACATGGTATGAGAAACAGGTTCCACAAGGTTCGTCAGGACTGTATTTTGATTCACAACTGCATTCGTTTTTACATCTTTCTCACAAAAATGTTCCTCTGTTAAGCCCCAATAAGAAACTCCCAACCATACCATGAGCGAGGGTGGAAAATGACCTCGTTGGACACGCAGAATACGGTTGCTCGCTTCTTCACTACTGTGTGCGTACACCTTATCATTTTGTTTGTTGTAGCTCTCTTCTACGGTAAAATTTTTTTCATCCGAAAAAAGAAATATCCCGATATTTTTTTCCCGCGTACTGCTTCAACAAAGCGCGGCATCTCTTCAGTCTCAGGTCCATTAGACGAGCATTTAAACGATGTCCTGTTTTTCTTCAATGTGACCGAAGCCCTAAGTCTTCATTTTAAAACCCTTTTCACCGTGGTTCTGCTTAACCCCATCTGAAGGGCCAATAGTTTCTGCTTACGTTTGGGATTTCTTTGAATTCGCGCCTTTACAGCTTTTATCACTGCTGGAGTCCTAACAGACCGAGGGCGACCACGGACCTGTCATCTACACTAGAGTCTTCATTGTATCGTTTGATGGTACGATAAACGAATCCATTGGTTATATTCAAATTTTTCAGTATGTCAAAAATTTGAATTGGCGCATAACCGCAACGATGCAACGCAATAACTGCAACACGGTCTTCTTTAAACGTCCACTCCATATTTAAAAATGAGTAAAATTCTAAAAAGTATACATTTTTATTTTAATGAACAATTCGAAATTCGAATTCAATAAACTTTTTTGTGGCCAGCATTCTAAAAGAAAAGTTTTTACTGTGTGACAATACTTATGACCTGACTAGGTATATATATATTGTCTTGCTTTTATTCCCAAAGGGTTAGGCAGAGGCATACTATACGACTACATTTCACAGATGCATTTTGGTCCCAAATAACAGGGGGCCCAATCTGCTATTGCAATCGTGATGGAATAAAATCGAAAAAGTCGCCATCTGTACAATTTTTATAGCTTGTCATAGTCTACTATTACAATCGTACTCCAATAGACTTCTATCGGTCGGCCGATAGAATTCTACTGACACGTACCGCGCCAGTGGCCGCTAGTCAGTTGTATTTTTGATAGTCTACTCACATTTTGACATCTAAAAACAGCGATACTGGTTCTGTTCTACGGCTTGTCAATAGTAGACTCGGTCCCCGGGTTGTGAGACCGTCACCGTGTTGAAATGGACAGGCACAGGTTGTGGCGACCTGCTGTTGAATTTTTTCAAGCCGCTTATAAAGCTTTCAACATGGTTTTTGTCGACTGCCATGTTACAATGGGGGTAAAAATGGCCTATGACTCAATCCAAAGTGTCAGCCACCTCCATACAAAATTTTACCTAAATTGGTTTAGCCGTTTGAGCGTGAAGAAGTGATAAACATCAGGATGCTGCTTTAGAATTTGGCGACTCTTTAGTGTCCGGACGCAGCATCGAAATCATGCATTTTAGCGCTTGCTCCGATACGCCATCATAATTTCGCGAGTTCTTACATTCGGACGCGACATCAGAGTCACACTTTTCAGTGACTCAGTTGCCGCAAGCGGCGTTATTAAGTGTGCAATGTAAAGCGCTCGATCGCTACATTTAACTTGAAAAGGCTACAAAATTATCGGTTGTATTGCTCCATGTAGCTGGTCTCGTTTCTCGGTTGTAGTTCATTTAGTTACTCTAATGCTAAATGTACAACAGGTTTATCAAGTGTCACAATTGAGAAAATTTTGCCCTGGATATAACGGAGGAATGACGAAACATGCTCTACAAGAAAATAAATATTCGTAGAAACCGTAACCTAGATTGTAAAGTACCTTTTCTAAAATAAACAAATTTGAAATATACTCATTACTCACCCAAAAAAAGATATTAAAACAAGTTTACAACTACGAAGTTCTGAAATAATGAACAAGGTAATACAGGAAGTTCCACCATGCTTTGAACTCTGTTGAAAATAAAAAATGCAAGTTCGTAGCTCTTAAAACAGTCAGCATAACCGTTGTAGGCACTCCGTAAACGCCTACGCCGTAGCTGTTGTCGTAGACAACAACCTTTTACACCTGTTCAAAAACGCCTTACATTGCATTTTGATTTATTTTAAATTAATACTGACTTCTATTCTATAGAAGTTCAAAATCACAAAATATTGTGTCTTTATTACTTATTCAAGTGAAACAAATATTTTTACCTGTAAAAAAATCGTTACGTTTTTGGTTACGCGCCATGATGTTTTGAAGTGAAACTTCTTTATCGACGTTGTGAGATTTATAGCTGTAAAAAATCTTCACGTATTTCGGTTACGCGCCATGTTGTTTTGAAGTAAAACTTCTTTATCGACGTATGAGAGAAATGTTATAGCTGTAAAAAAATGTCGTTAAGAAGTTTCACTTCTAACCCTGTGCACACACACATATTTATTTTTTGTGTCTATGTTATCATCTATAGTGTGTGCAATATCATATTATGCCAGGTGTTGTCCTTTCATATAACATTGCCCACGCTGCTGGGTACTCCACCTAATGTGTGGAGTGCAGTGTCCTCTCGGCAGTCACCGGAGTGCTGTCGCTTGGTCGTTCACTACCCCGTAAACTCCACAGTTACTTGCCAAAGCACCCGTACCCAGTAATTATATGTAACCTCCGACATGAGAGGTTGCTCTCCAGCCTCTCCACAGCCATTTATTTATTTATCTATTTATTACGCCTTTTCCCGAAGGGGTGGCAGAGGTATTATATATGCCCACTTTTTACCATGTGTATTCCTGTCCCACGTAATAGGTGGTGATCCCGTTGCACTATGTGTTATAAACGCCATTTTTCGGACGTCCCCTTTTTATTTCAAAAACTTATAAAACTAAGTATTTAAAATGCTAGAGTAAAATTCCCAACTGATAAATATTTTTTTTTAAATTCAGTGGTTATTCACCCGGTTAAAGTTAAGAAATAATTTGAGCTGAAACCTTAAGCAAATAAAAATTATCAACTTATGCTGTTTGGAACTGCTACTTAGGCTTTACATTTTAAGGCCATAACTTGCTAAAAACCGGAGTAATATTTTTTTTTATGATTTTATGTATTTTTTTTTTCTCAAGTAATCCACTGTAGTTGGAAATTTTATATATACCAACATTGAGGTTTACTATTTCACTATGGATAGGAACAAAATCATATCCAAATCTCGTGGAGTCTAGAAGTTATGACCAATTTTAAATTTTTGCCAGGGTTGTCACGTCAGTATTACCGGATTTTTAATAGTTTGAAAAAATGTATATCTCATTATAAATTCAGGACTTTTTACACACACAGACAAACTTTATCATCAATATGTTTTATCCGGGAATTACCAATAACTTTCGATCTTCAATGGGGATTTTAATCTTAAGTGAAATCAATTTTATAAATGAATCTGCTATTAGCGAAAGCTTCTAAGCAGCTGCGGAATAATAATAGTGCTGTCTGACCATAAGTGGCTCTTGATGACATGCAGAATTATTTTATTAATCTGAATCCGGCGTTACTTGGTGACAATACATTTCTTTTTAGGTATATTTATTGTATTTATATTTCACCTACCCTGTTGATTTTGACTACGGTCGCGTGATAATTTGATTTTTTTAAATATTTTAATTTCTCGTGATAGATCAAATCTTGAAAAAATAATTGTAGTAATGATAGTAAAAATATACTAAATCGGGCCATTGATTTTTCAGTGGTGCTTAAACATACCAACAAATTGACCAAGATTAACTATTTTTAAGTGTGTATATACACCTATGTATGTATACACCATTTACCGTTTTCAAATATATTTAATTTATAATTTAAATATCTTTAGCAATGTGTCTATTCTAACCTCTTTTCGTGATTAATTGCTGTACAGTTACACCCATTCATGTATTAATTCGACTCATTAAGAGTTGAAACCCTATTTCGTTAAAAGTGTGACATTATTGACATTATTTCCAATAAATGAAACCAAATAACAACAATTACAAATTGTCGTTATTCAGTGTCACTGATTGGAAAAAAGTCACAGTGTGACTGAACAAGAAAAAATATTCCTTCAGAATTGCACCGTTACTAAAAAATATACGTTTTCTCAGTTTTACTGCTTTGTAACTTTTTTTGAGATATGATAGATATCGTCACATTCCTATCATGATATTATTTATTTTTTATTATATTTATAAATTACATCTTCATCATTGGAAAAAAGTAGCATTATGTCACACGTGCTACTCAATTCAAATTTGACTCCTAGTGAATCACACTGTTACATTCAGGAGTAAAAGTGAACGGGAATAAACCAATGTGAAACGAGATGCGACGTGTGGCAATCCACATTTTTATACTATTAACATCAATAATAACGTTTTGACTTGGGACCTACTGGGAAAGGGCATTTTCAAGAGTCTCCTTAACCGACGAGCATGTATAAAACATTTAGTTGATAGCAAGTGAAAAAACAGTCTCTGCCTACTAGTATAACTAATTTATAATTATTCCCGTCACTCGAGAATTGAAGATCGAAAGTTATCGGAATTTCCCACATTTCCCACTGCACAACATGATGATGATAAAACGCAATGTGTAAAAACGTAGGCAACAATTCATGTTCTAATTAGATAGTATAATATGTGCAACTTTGTGGGATATAGACTGCCTCTGTGGCGTAGTGGGAGTGTATCCGACTGCTACGCAAGAGGTCCCGGGTTCGATTCCCGGGACGGAACAAATATTGTATATATATATATTACAAATGTGTGTTTCGGAGTTTGGGTGTTTCCTATGTATAATATGTATGTATTTAGAAATATATAAGTATGTTTATCAGTTATCTAGATCCCATAACACAAGCTAATATTAGCTTACTTTGGGCTAGATGGCGCTGTGTGAAAAGTGTCCAACAATATATTTATTTATTTATATAAGCCATTCTGATGCAATTTCCATTGAAAACATAGGAATAGAAGATATTCTTGTGTATTCATTCTCACAAAAAGCCTTGCAAACATGCACCAAATCGTTCCATTTATCAGCAAACACATCACGTTATTTTATTGTTGGATACTAAAAGGTTCCATTATTACATACATATTGACACGCCTCTATCCCCGAAGGTTTAGGCAGAGGCATACTATACGCCAACATTTCACCGTATGCATTTTATCCCACGTAACAGATTGCTTTTATTGGATGTTAAAATAATTAGAGATACACCCAATCACGTTCATAGGTTTAAAATTTATGTTCATAGATCACACGGATACCTTTTATATAATTGAATATTAGATAGATGAGCAGTTTCTCCGAACTCAATGATTATACAAAAGTAATATAATTTATATAACCCCTTTATACTTTTATACAACACAATGGAATGCTCGTAACAGATAAAATATGTATATTTGAAACTTTCAAGGCTTTTTTTTTCATAGTGATCAGCGAAATATAGTGTTTACCAACGAGTTATAAACGTCAGTTGATGGATTCATTTACTTCTGACCACGATTCTGGGAATTATGTGTTATTCTTTGGTAAATAAACTGTTATTTACAATTATTTTAATGGACGTATACATTTTCCTGTTCGTTTTTGTTCACATTTTACGGTCTGGCCACATACGGGGTCGTCAGAAAAGACAGACTTTGCTTCTTTGTCGAATACCTACAGATTTATAGGATGTTTTCGTGGCCCGTTGATACGTCAAACACCTATATTAATAGGACTCACACTATGTTTGATGCGTTTATTGGTAACTGCACTTGTTATAATAATGTAGAATTGGCTAGAACTTTAAAAGCTTTAATTTTTAATAGTTTGAAAAAATGTATATCTCATTATAAATTCAGGACTTTTTACACACACAGACAAACTTTATCATCAATATGTTTTATCCGGGAATTACCAATAACTTTCGATCTTCAATGGGGATTTTAATCTTAAGTGAAATCAATTTTATAAATGAATCTGCTATTAGCGAAAGCTTCTAAGCAGCTGCGGAATAATAATAGTGCTGTCTGACCATAAGTGGCTCTTGATGACATGCAGAATTATTTTATTAATCTGAATCCGGCGTTACTTGGTGACAATACATTTCTTTTTAGGTATATTTATTGTATTTATATTTCACCTACCCTGTTGATTTTGACTACGGTCGCGTGATAATTTGATTTTTTTAAATATTTTAATTTCTCGTGATAGATCAAATCTTGAAAAAATAATTGTAGTAATGATAGTAAAAATATACTAAATCGGGCCATTGATTTTTCAGTGGTGCTTAAACATACCAACAAATTGACCAAGATTAACTATTTTTAAGTGTGTATATACACCTATGTATGTATACACCATTTACCGTTTTCAAATATATTTAATTTATAATTAAAATATTTTTAGCAATGTGTCTATTCTAACCTCTTTTCGTGATTAATTGCTGTACAGTTACACCCATTCATGTATTAATTCGACTCATTAAGAGTTGAAACCCTATTTCGTTAAAAGTGTGACATTATTGACATTATTTCCAATAAATGAAACCAAATAACAACAATTACAAATTGTCGTTATTCAGTGTCACTGATTGGAAAAAAGTCACAGTGTGACTGAACAAGAAAAAATATTCCTTCAGAATTGCACCGTTACTAAAAAATATACGTTTTCTCAGTTTTACTGCTTTATAACTTTTTTTGAGATATGATAGATATCGTCACATTCCTATCATGATATTATTTATTTTTTATTATATTTATAAATTACATCTTCATCATTGGAAAAAAGTAGCATTATGTCACACGTGCTACTCAATTCAAATTTGACTCCTAGTGAATCACACTGTTACATTCAGGAGTAAAAGTGAACGGGAATAAACCAATGTGAAACGAGATGCGACGTGTGGCAATCCACATTTTTATACTATTAACATCAATAATAACGTTTTGACTTGGGACCTACTGGGAAAGGGCATTTTCAAGAGTCTCCTTAACCGACGAGCATGTATAAAACATTTAGTTGATAGCAAGTGAAAAAACAGTCTCTGCCTACTAGTATAACTAATTTATAATTATTCCCGTCACTCGAGAATTGAAGATCGAAAGTTATCGGAATTTCCCACATTTCCCACTGCACAACATGATGATGATAAAACGCAATGTGTAAAAACGTAGGCAACAATTCATGTTCTAATTAGATAGTATAATATGTGCAACTTTGTGGGATATAGACTGCCTCTGTGGCGTAGTGGGAGTGTATCCGACTGCTACGCAAGAGGTCCCGGGTTCGATTCCCGGGACGGAACAAATATTGTATATATATATATTACAAATGTGTGTTTCGGAGTTTGGGTGTTTCCTATGTATAATATGTATGTATTTAGAAATATATAAGTATGTTTATCAGTTATCTAGATCCCATAACACAAGCTAATATTAGCTTACTTTGGGCTAGATGGCGCTGTGTGAAAAGTGTCCAACAATATATTTATTTATTTATATAAGCCATTCTGATGCAATTTCCATTGAAAACATAGGAATAGAAGATATTCTTGTGTATTCATTCTCACAAAAAGCCTTGCAAACATGCACCAAATCGTTCCATTTATCAGCAAACACATCACGTTATTTTATTGTTGGATACTAAAAGGTTCCATTATTACATACATATTGACACGCCTCTATCCCCGAAGGTTTAGGCAGAGGCATACTATACGCCAACATTTCACCGTATGCATTTTATCCCACGTAACAGATTGCTTTTATTGGATGTTAAAATAATTAGAGATACACCCAATCACGTTCATAGGTTTAAAATTTATGTTCATAGATCACACGGATACCTTTTATATAATTGAATATTAGATAGATGAGCAGTTTCTCCGAACTCAATGATTATACAAAAGTAATATAATTTATATAACCCCTTTATACTTTTATACAACACAATGGAATGCTCGTAAAAGATAAAATATGTATATTTGAAACTTTCAAGGCTTTTTTTTTCATAGTGATCAGCGAAATATAGTGTTTACCAACGAGTTATAAACGTCAGTTGATGGATTCATTTACTTCTGACCACGATTCTGGGAATTATGTGTTATTCTTTGGTAAATAAACTGTTATTTACAATTATTTTAATGGACGTATACATTTTCCTGTTCGTTTTTGTTCACATTTTACGGTCTGGCCACATACGGGGTCGTCAGAAAAGACAGACTTTGCTTCTTTGTCGAATACCTACAGATTTATAGGATGTTTTCGTGGCCCGTTGATACGTCAAACACCTATATTAATAGGACTCACACTATGTTTGATGCGTTTATTGGTAACTGCACTTGTTATAATAATGTAGAATTGGCTAGATCTTTAAAAGCTTTATAAATAAGTAAACGGGATTTTTCACGTTTTTACGACCAGTAATAGACCGACCGGTTGCAGCTGTATTTAGACAGCCTTTTTCAGAGGTGCGAACCGTTCGCCGAGCACTCGCAAAAAAAAGGCTGTCTAAAAACAGCTGAAACCGGTTGGTCTATTACTGGTCGTAAAAACTTGAGAAATCCCGTTTACTTGTTTATAATGTGTAATAATAACGTTAGTTATCTAGTTAAAACTTTAATAGCTAAGAACACCAAAGACTACAATAGTATGTCTAAGAACACACTCTACTAGTCGGCGTACCCAAATATTAGCATAGGTAACCTAGGTAACATGATAAAAGGATAGGAACCACAGATTTTCTATTACTCATTTAGAAATTATCTATCATACAAACTAGCTTCACAGCCGAAAGATATAGGTTTTCTCTCTTTATACTGTGCTAGCATAGAGTCAGACGTAGTAGTATTCTCTGTCTACGGAGTCAGAGTACCGAAAAGGCGTCTCGACTCTAGGGGCGCGTTTGAGAACTAAACGTCATGTCGCCACCGATTCATTACTCGTTTTGACGACGACTTGGTATCCGAGTATTTTTCACCTATGCATTTTTGAGCAATCTGAGATTTGATAAATTGAGATTGCATATATAAGCCTTCTACTCTTTACTACGTATTATCTTTTTCAATCATAATGTTATTTGGTAATAGTTCTTCACTCATTCGTTGCACGTGTTCAAACCGACGAATTTTGCCTATTTCCAGCTTCATGCTGATACCTCCAATGAAACCTGCCATATTGCGTATTACTTTGTTACGTATTCGATCGGCCAACGTTACGCCACTCTTATTCGATCGCATCTCTATTGCGTCTGCAAGAAAACTAATTTAACGAAGTGGAAATGCCATCACTTCTAAAATCCCACCTAGGTTTCACTACCGTAAAGCAATGTTGGCACTAGCACCACGTTGTGAATCGTGAGGCGTGCTACTTTTACGATGTTCTGTCTCTTTACTAACTGATACAGACTTTGCTCATGGTAGTTGTTAGATTTGGGTTTCACCTATGACGTGCGGGACTATTCTTTCAAGATAAAAGGTGTGGTATATTTAGCCTTTATGACAAGCAGTTTTATATTAACTGTTTTCGTACGTGGAACACATTATTGGATAAAAGTAATTTACTTAGCATGTTATTTATTTAAAGCACAAAATAATATTGATAATATTGGAGTAAGGGTAGGCCGAGACTTACATATGAAAACCACGTGAGCAGATTGCTCAATAACGGAAAAGTCAAAAGTACTCGGATACCCAGACGTGAGTGTGAAGCGATTGATGAATCTTGAAGAAGCGAAAGAAGTATGCATGAATCGCGAAGCCTGGCGATGTGTCCTCTCTGACTACCCCGTCAGGGATACAGCGTAAAATAAGTTTTTTTTTATTATTGTTTTGTTTTTTTAATAACAATATTTACAAAATAATATATTATATAATATATTATATATTAGCTACTGGCATTTTATCCAAAATAAAAAAATATTGCTTCTATATGAGAGACACGCAAATCAAAAACTCTTAAGCTTAGCTGAACGAGTGCCAAGTGTACTAAATCGTGTGGTAAGGCAGGTTTTATCAACACAGCGTATCAGACGTTAGCGATCGACACCAATGATTTATGTAATATTCGGAAGAGTGTAAACAGTTTGAGATGAAAAATGGGAACCGTTTTGCGTAAAAAGCTTCTAATCGATGTTTGAGTCATTTGGCATGATTCATCGTTTATGCCTTTATATCTAAAGGGGTGGCAGAGGTGTATATACGCCGAAATTTCACCTTAAGCATTTATATCCCACGTAACAGGTGGTGAGACCATTGCTGTGTTGAAATAGACAGGTGCAGGTCAGGTGATATGATATCTATATAATCGAGCTATGGCGGTCCACTGCTGGAAATAGGCCTGCGACCTCTCCTAGATCATCAGCAGAGGGTATCCTACCTATTCTTTACGAAGTCAAGGTCTCCACTCCAGAACTCGTCTGGTCCAGCGGGTTTTTCGACAGAAATGGCCAGTCATTTTAACGTGTTTTTTATTACCGTATAATCTTTAATCCTATTAGACTTTTACACGTAAAGTTTTGATAAGTTCTATAAATTGGCTCTGTCAGTCCGTCCATCTGTACGTATCTATGTCACATGAACCATAAGATATAGAGACAATTTGGTTTTGAAACTGGTTTCGGTTTAGAATTCGGCCACTTTATTTGTGTATCATTCTCTAAATGGGAACATCATTCTCGATGACAAAGGATGTTCCTGCTTCTAACCATATACCTTGCTACATAGTACACTCTCTACTTCTCTCGGACCTCAGCATCCTCGAGTTTGGAGGAGTATACTTTCTAAGCCCGACACTACCAACAAAAACCTCTCTCGTTTAGCTAATCCACAATGGAACAAACATGAAAGCAGCTACGGATGCAGGAGTTCCCAACTATACACTTGGATGATCGCGCAGAAAACAACTACGATATTTTCATCTGCCTCCCATATACTTCCATTTCAAGGTTTAAACCATAGATAACCCTAATGTTATAACCTGGTTACAAAATAAGAAATACCAAGAAAAGCTGTAAACAGCGTCAAATTGTAATGACTATTATCAAGATCGTATTTAAACTATTTCGGTTTTGATTGATGACTATAAGATTATTTCATATTTTCCATATTACAATACTACTACTTAAAGAACCCATCTGTTCCTACAAACAAAACACGAAATGCACAAATTCGTTCAAAAACACGTATTACAATACTAGATATGTATAATTATTTCTTAGGCCCCAGGCAAAGTCAAGTATCGACTTAATGTTTTTAAGCTTTCGCGATTTTTACTCATATTTATGATATTTCGGGTCTTATTCGCTACGTATTCTAAACTTCGGGAAGTATAAGGTAGGCTTTGTACCTAGTCATATACGTTTAGCAACGCATTACAGACATACCCACCTTACGAACGTGTTTCCGTCCTCTTACAACCCCAGGCCACCAACTTGAGGGCCTCTATCTATAGCCTTGTGGACGGTAATAATACGCTTGATGTAGCCATGCCTGTCGATCCGGCGGGCGTCGTTTGACAAATTTGGCAAGTTGAAAGAAAACCTAACATTTCACCGAATGCATTTCTATCTCACGTAACAGGTGGTGAGCCCATTGCCGTGTTGAAATAGACAGGCGCAGGCTGTGGCGACCTGCTGATGCAATTTTTCAAGCTGCCCATAAGGTTACAACCAGGCTGCCACCGACTGCCATTTTACTGTCAACCGGGACCAACGGCTTAACGTGCCTTCCGAAGCATGGAAATGTTCGTAAATGTAAATTCAACAAAGTGGTCACCTATCCAAGGACCAGCTATAACGAATGTGGCTTAACTCAGTAATCTTTTACATAACACTGAGTTAGCGGGCCACAAGCTCTTCAAAACTTACTTATAATAATTATGCATCTAACTGAAAAACACTTTATTTGATTCCAATATTCTAAATCTATACTGTTCTCTTTATGTCTTAATTTGGTGATGGTTGACCTACGAGTACAGCTGTTCGAATGAATCTCTTTTCGGCGAAGTTGTTCTCTGTTTACTCTTGAATGACAACAAGTTCTTGTTTATCATAATCTTGTCTAAAACACAGTTAAGATGATCAGTAGGTATTGTGACGTATAGAAGTATATTTATAATCTATAAATAAAATCAAATAACACACTCGTTCATGTAAAATGTAGCTAGAGAATATGAATTTGAGAATATCTTAAGCGTCTACATCGTATACAATTGTGTAAAAATAGAAGACCCCAGTCGGCAAGCCAGTAAGAATTGTCTGTCAGCGCCGCGCAATATATATTGTTCAGAGACTAACACATAAACACGCATATTTTTGATAAACCCAACTTGTTTTATTGTGATTTTCTATGGAACTGCGCTATTTTGGATATTTGATCTTATTAACACGACCCAATTTGATGTGAATAGTTCATCGGCGCCTTTAATCAGATGAAGGGTTAGCGAGAGAGGCAGTGAGAGGAAGAAGACTGGTAAAGGATTCGCTGACAAATTAAGGTTGCTGAGAGGTATATTAATAATATAATATTGTGGGATACTTTTCACACAGCGCCATCTAGCCCAAAGTAAGCTAATATAAGCTTGTGTTATGGGATCTAAACGACTGATAAACATAGTTATATATTTCTAAATACATACATATTATACATAGGAAACACCCAAACTCCGAAACAAACATTTGTGGATCACACAAATATTTTTTCCGACCCAGGAATCGAACTCTGGACATATATTGATAGGCTTCATGAGTGGTATTAGAGTCACGATCTGAGATTAGGTTCCAGAGCTCAGGACTCCGATTTGATCATGCAAAAAATCACAAGGAACTCCTTCAAAAAACCAGATGTGACTATAAAATGATATCTCTGGAACTCTGACCAGCCCTGACTGACAACAATGCAATGGCAACGCCAGGTTATTGCTTGGAGTTTAGTTCGCCTTCAGTTCAACCAACCGAGAAAAATTCAAAATCCGAGAAAGGATACCAGTTCTATTCATGAAAAAATTGTGTGTGTACCTACACAGTACACAGGTAAGAAGTGAAACTTCTTTATGACTTTTTAGGGTCGGCAGCGCGAGTACTGCACCCCTGGTGTTGCAAACGTCCATAGGCTACTGTTACCACTTTGCATCAGGTGGGCCGTACGCTTGTCTGCCACCACAGTGGTATAAAAAAAAATACAGCTATAAAATTTCTTTCATACGTCGATAAAGAACTTTCACTTATGATAAAGAAGTATCACTTTAAAACAACATGGCGCGTAACCGAATAATGTGACGTTTTTTACAGCTATAAAATATCTCACAACGTCGATAAAGAAATTTCACTTCAAAAACCGACTTGTTTTGGCGTTAGTAATTGTTTTCGAAGGCGTTAACTACACTTTGAAGTAAGATTGTTTAATCTTCTCATTTAAATATAGACTTGGCAGCGCCATGAGATTGTTTAAATATTCCAAATACTGTTTAAATCATACTTAATACATCGTTACTAAGCAAGTCTGTCGGGAGCCCTGGGACTATCCTTCCGAGGGCTTTCCCGGGACTCCCGGCCATAGACAATGGCAGGGATACGTGTAGTTTTAGTCAGTAGGAGTCCGGCATAGCATCCATGAGGATTTCCACACAAAAACAAAGGCACTACTCGCCTGGATGCCGCAGATCTCGACAGTGTCACGTCACAACATGATTATTGACCTCGAAATATTACTGTATTCTGAAGTACTTGCTATTGTTTCAGACCCCACGCCCACGGGCAGCGTGTTCGGCGTGCCACTAGCACAGTGCGTGGAGAGTGAACGGGCTCTTCGGAGACAGCAACACGGAGGCTCCAGAGCATCCCTGGCGTCACTCAGTGCCCTTGAAAAAGGCGATGACGTGAGTGAGAATATTTACCCCCCATGTGGCATACACCCACTTTTCACCGAATACAGGTTTGTTCCACGTAACAGGTGGTGAGCCAATTGCCGTGTTGAAATAGATAAGAGAAGGCTATGGCGCCTTGCTATTGACATTTTTCAAACCACCCATAAAATCTTCAACTTGGCTTAACGACCGTGTTACTGGCAACTGAGACCAACGACTAAATATACTTTTTGAAACACGGAAAATTATTGCTGCTGAAAAACTGACTTACACAGATCCAACACCTAACGAAACGCAATTGGCTAAGTAATATTTTTTTTTATTAATGCCTATCTTAACGGCGTGCAATGGGTTTGCACCTTGGCAAGTATGCACTTAATAATAATGATTATATTACTGCTTAAGGACAGATCTTAGATCGCGTCGAAGTATCGTCACTTTGAGGTATCTCAAAATGACTTTTAGGATAGGTTAGGAGCACCTATTCCAAAAGTCATTCGCCTATGTCTTAAGCCATGGGTGAATAACTACGCATACCCTGCCTATTTAATTACCAGTTGTTAAAGGGTTGTTATGATTAGGCTATGAGGCTAATTATGATGATAAGTCAATATACAAACCTATATTACCTACCACACAAGCATCATCGTACGAGTTCCTTCAAATCATCTCTGACTGACAACGTTCGTGATTATTTTAAGACTTGGATAAAATGTAGCCTAAGTTGTATGTAACATCGAAATGCCAGTGAAAGTCTCATTACAATTAGTTTACCTGTTTCAGACGTTAGCCGGAACGCCGGAACAATCAGACAGACAGAAAGATGAGAAAGAAAATTTAAAAACTGTTTTTTTTATGTAGGTTCATTTAGGTATAGAATACCTTCATATTCGTATAGTGGAAAGCTGTTAATTGGGAATTACAAAAAGATGCTTCAATTTTATTTATCTCTTTAGATACTACAATCCAACCAGGCACAAAACAAAACAAACGAAATTTGTCCAAAGCGATCATCAAACCTAGCCTAAGCTAAGTTCAGTCTTACAGAAGCAGGCCATGGAAGGTGGCGTAGCGTGAGGCTTACACGCACGTAGTTCACTCCCTCAAGGAAGTGGTATATCACCCGAACCCCCCAAAGAAGCGAGATAACACTCGAACCCCAAAAGAGGCAGGATACACACCCGAACCCCCCCTGAACGTGCCTGCGGTAGCGCACAAGGTCTGTCGGGAGCCCTGGGGCTATCCTTCCGAGGGCTCACCCGGGACTCCTGGCCATAGACAGATAGAAGGGTAACGTGTGGTTTTAGTCGGTAGGAGTCCGGCATAGCATCCATGAGGATTTCCACACGAAAAAAAAATGCCTTAGGTTCAGTAGGTACTCTAACCACAAGACCATCAGACCAATCTAATCATAAAACTATAAATAGTCTACTAAATTAAACTCAGTCACTGAGCTTATATCCGTCATTTATTAATAACCTGACAACTAGATTACAATGCTAGCCATTCCACAAAAACCACTATAGTTTCACCTTTTCAAACTACACTATATACCACTCTATTGCCTAGCTATAGAAGAGCTGCGGGCGGTGCAACAGGTCTTGTTACGTTGGTCTTTAGTTTGTCAGTCACAATTTGAGCGTGCAGAAATAGTGTATACTCTTGCGCCAAAGCACGTAGCTAGTAGCGATTTAATGCACCTGGACCCATCCACCATGCACTCGTCTGCTCGTATTGTTTTACCGGAGCAGTACGAAGTATTAACTACATTTGCTTGACAGTAAAACGCGGTAAACACATATTTACTATTTCACGAGCCACTATATTTAATGATTAAACCGTGAAATTTCTTTAAGAGAAATGAATGAAATGAAATATCTCTTTAATTCTTCTTTCATTTCTCTTGAAGCGCTTGTGGCCCCGTTAACTCAGTGTTCTGTAAACGATCACGGCGATAAGCAACTTTCGCTATAGCTGATCCTCGAATGGGTGACTACTTTCTGGCATTTACATTTGCGAGCGTTTACGTGCTTCGGAAGGCACGTTAAGCTGTTGGTCCCGGTTGCCAATAACATGGCAGTCGTTAAGCCAAATTTTGGGGCGGCTTGAAAAATTTCAACAGCTGGTCGCCACATCCTGCGTTTGTCTATGCGGCAATGGGCTCTTCACCTGTTACGTGTGACAAAACTGCAACGGTGAAATGTGTACGTATAGTATACTTCTGCCTACCCCCTACGGGGATAAAGGCGTGACAGTATATATGTTTACCTTCCTTTTCCTGGGTATTATGACAGAATTGTGCCTGTATGATAATGTCATGGTGTAGAGACGAACAGTTGGAAATATATTTCGTGAAATAACCCTAACACTTGTTCCTCCCGCGTCTATTCTTCTAAATCATTCTGATGAACTCAAAAACTACAGACCAAATTTTCAAACTGTTTTTAACCTACCTTACGTTCGTCGAGTCGCGATCTCCATTCCAGAACTAGTATCTGTTTCTCGTTTGCTTTATCGACCTTCGGTTCTTCTACCGATGTAACCAGCCCATTGACACTTTAACGCACTTACTCTGTGAGCCATGTCTCTCACCCTGGTTCTCTGATGGATTATCTAGTTGCGGAATATATCCCTTAAAGACACCCAAACATAGCTCGCTCCATGTTTTGAAACTTTTAGGGCATGGACTAACCCCCCGTCTCGTCACCATAGGTCTTAACTGGTCTGATGTGATTCCGTACAGCGTCGACATCATTTTATTGATTTTCTTAAGCCGTCAGTTCGAAGAGGAATGTAAATATAGCAAAATATACAAAAAAAATTAAAACTAAATTAGTTTCTAACAATGGGACCAACTTTAAATGTTCTAAAATATGGCAATGCTGTGGTGTATAATTGTTTATCTTCTTATAAATTTCCTATCCATGTAAGTGTTTTGTGTATGTATGGGACATACATGTATATGATAGATGTATGTAGGTACTATTAGTATTTGGTTGCGCCGGTATACGATTCAAAAGTAGCCGCGTTATTTTTTCTATGTTGCATCGCCGATCTCTATTTGTTTTTAATTAATTAGTTGTCGACACTCCCACCCCGCTTCCCTTTATTCCATTTCTCTTTCGCACCTACCTTGTCTCGCATAAAAGAAGAGCGAGACAGCTGTATTACACGCCATCTAAAACTCCACCGCAGCGCTGTCAACTCACAGGCAGCGAAGACGGTTTAAAATTTAGTACTGCAATGGCCGCGCGCGCTTTCGCATAAACCTTACGCAGTAATTATGTTTTCCATGGATAAATAGTGTTTTCGTGCAAGGAAACCAGGAATTCAAGTCCAGGGACGGCCCCGGCAGCCCCACCTCAGCATCTCGCAGCAGCAGCAAGGTTAGCGTACCCATTCCTGTTTCCATTTCTTTTTCGTCGACAACCGCGTGTAAATTTCACTTTTTTTATTTCCCCGTAAATACAGTCCACTTCGAATTTATTTATCTCGCCCGCTCAATCAGTATTAATTTTTGTGTTTTGTATCTAGTTGCACAATTTTTAGACCTTTAGTTGAACTTTCTCTTCTTTCACGGAAAGGTTTGCTGGGAGAAAACTCAGTGTTGAGTTAAGCTCGTTTGTACATCATTGTTTTTATATTATATTATCAATGTACTTTATTTCTTTGTGCAATAAAGAATTTAATTAATAAATTTAAACCGTCTTAAAACACAGTAAACAAATAGAATTGTTCTACACAATAAATTTTCAGTTCTAAAACTAAAGTTCCAGAAAATTTGCGAAACAATGTGGCTAATGGTCATTACTATGTTATAAACCATTATATTTGCGACCGTTTCACGTGCGACGCTATTTAGTTTAAACTTACCAACCAACACAATCACCAAAATATAATGTTGTTTAAACCAGTCATGCCCGCTCCTTCAAATAGGTAATTACCAATAACAGTTTATGTTTCTGCAGTATATCTTATGTTAAAATAAATAGTTTATAAAATATTTTTGACGATTTAATTGTGTATGAAATAATAACTTATGAAATATACACTATTACTACACAAATACATATTCACGATGTCTTTTTAATTTAATTGTTTCTGTCGATATAGATATTTTAGTATACGATACGTATTTATAGCTATAAGTTGAAGTCCAAATACATATTGCAAATTTGATAGAAATATTTTCTTTGGTCGTCCCTCTTGCAAGCGAGTTGCAAGAGGGACGACCAAAGAAAATATTACGTTATATCCATGTTAAAATTGTCCATGAAAATGTGCAGTGTAACTGTACAATTACACTAATAGTAGCCTTACTTCTAATCTCTTTTATGGAATATTTCTCGTCGTCAGTTATTTCACTATTATACTATTTTCCCATAGAAAAACCAACAGAAAAAGCAGCTAAGTACAGTAAATGCGTAAAAAATCTCATGCATTGCTGGGACTTCTTTACAAAGATCCTGCAAATACTCCCCCTGAACAATATATAAAATTTAGTTTCGCATTTATATTCATAGCTGTAAATATAACATTCAAACTGATATTATCGTGCAATATTGCATTCCCGAGAACACTTATTTACATAAAAGCGTGCCTACACAGATCATGTATATTTATCACAACAACAAACGCCACGATAAATCAGCTTGAATCCATGACATCACACCACACACTGGCAGACATACGAACCAGACGGCAGGTGACCCGTAGGCGGTTCATATCGATATGACACGCGTCCATCGCTACAGCTCACCCTGCCTCAATGAATCTTGATAATTGCAACGAATTGTTGATAACTGTCTGCCTGATCGGTAAACATCGTAATATGTATCTTCGTAAATCGTAAATGCGAATTTAGTTGGCAAAGTTTGTGCGAAAATGTTTGGTGTTTTGATTGTAAATGATTGAGTTCTTTGGATTTGATTGATATGTTTGATTAATGTTGTTACTATTATAAACGCTAGTGATGTTATGTATTAGCAGATTAAATTTGAGACTTGTCGATAATTTTTAACTCTAGAGAGTTTTGAGCTTTTTCAGTTTATTTGTTTCTTTACTTTACTTTATAAATACAATATCCTCGAAAGGAACCAAAATTTCGCCAGTCTATGTCCCAGATAATATGCAGCTAGATGATTGCCGTGGTTAAACATGCATTGGGAGGAAGCTACTCCATACAGATGATATTACGTCTGTTTTTCTGTCTTTAAAGGATTTGATGCTCCTTATTTTATGGAGGAATACTGGACTATGATGTCAAAGTCAACCGTTTCTGCTCCTACATGCATTGTAATCCTGCCATTATTTTAATTTTGAAATTCATCGCTAATATTCGTATTTCTTTCCTAGACAATCTTTTAAGCTAGTCGTGATATAGCCTCTCTCTATATGCACGCACGCGCAGAAGCACACGTAGTCTTCATGCCAACACGAAATATTGTGTCTAGTGTCAATCATACACCGCGACCTTGGCGTCGGATCTTAATAGTTCTACACTGTGATGTTTATGAAATATTATTCATTCAGTATTATTGCATGATACGGAACCATCAAAATAAACGTAATGCTCAATTGTGTTGCTGTGTTGTATATTTTTTTTTAAATTACTTCATATTGACGAAGGAAAATGCCATAGGTTTTGCTATAAAGGTAGGGGAAGAAGATGTATTAACTAGTAGTTTTTTAGTTATCGATTAGTAGTACTAAAAGATGTATTAACCTTTTTATTAATAAACAAAGAACTATGTGAATTTTTAAATCGATTCAGGGCTGTTGACTTTGGTGGGTACTGATAATGGCTTATCATCAGGCATACCTCGCCCAACGACGGAATAAACAAAATAAAACAAATAATTATAGTACCTATACATTTCGATATAAATCTAAAAACGTTGGCACAACACTAGCTATACGTATAATCTTGTTTTGATTATTTTATGATGAATTTAATTATTTACATTAAATTACTTATCATTAAAAAAAATAATACTTACATAACGTATTGCTGAAAATACTTCATGTTTTGTTAATAGTTTCTTTTCTTTTCTCCACATACATATTTAGAGATGTTTCTGTGATAAGTTTTAATACCGGAAGTGATCACTGACTTGTCCGAGTATCTCTTAATTTCAACATCCGCATAGAATGGGCCCGGACGATGAAGCCTATTCTATGACCTACTGCGCCCCAATTAGCCATCGGATTCGAAAAGTTCAAATTGGAACCTAAAAATCGATTCGATCTGCTGAAAACCGATCTGGGACCGACAACGTTCACGATAAAACCGAAAAAGATTCCTGTTAGCGATAAGTTAAGGAATCTAAGCATTATTATTGATTCCAATTTATCATGGGGTCCACAACTCCAGGAGGTAAGTAACAAGATGTTGGCTTCCGCAGGTTCCATAAGGAGACTGCAGCGTTTCCTTCCCTCAGCCACAAAAATTGTGCTTGCAAGCTCCCTGCTTCTTCCAATCCTTGATTATGCAGATGTCAGTTACTTAGATCTCGCCGAATACCAATTCGAGAAACTTGAGCGTCTCCAAAATGTCTGCATACGATTCATATTTGGCTAGCGCAAGTATGATCACGTTTCACAGTTTCGTACACAGCTCAAGTGGTTACCTATACGACTTCGCCGGAATACTCATATTCTATCCTTGTTGTATAATATTTTGTTTAACCCATCTACTCCTTCCTATTTAAAAGAACGTTTTAAGTTCCTACATGATACGCATGACAGATGTTTGAGGTCATCGGAAAGCTTAGAATTAAAAATTCCACCACATTCTACAAATTTCTTTGATAGATCGTTTAGCGTTACAGCAGTTCGCTTGTGGAATAAATTACCGCTGGCTATTAGACAAGCTGAGACTTTGCAAAAGTTCAAATCAACTGTTAAAAACTACTATCTACTTAACAATTAAGTTATAATATTATAAATTACTTCGGAACATATATAATATTTAGTAGCATTTATTTAAATAACTATTTGTATGTCTATTTGTATATAATTCGTATATGTATTTTATATAAAATTTTGTGATTTGTATATATGTAATTTACTTAATAATTTATTGTAGGTATATAACTATTACATTAACTTGACGCCAAAAACTACCAGTTAGTTTCTACCATCATATTTATTCCATCCAAAGGTTGCCTGGCAGAAATTGCTTTAAGCGATAAGGCCGCCCATTGTACTGCTATTTTGGTTCAAATTTCTTAATTTAATACTGTCTTGGCGTACAATAAAGAGTATAATAAATAAATAATAAATAAATAAAGTGTCAAAACGCTACAACAAGAGTCTCGAAGGCTTTTGTCCGGAAAAAGCAAAACAGAGGTTCAAAGCTCTCGCCCGCGACTCTCGAACATATGAGAATTAGTAGTGAATTGCCACCTACACAAACTTTTAGTCAGACAAGAAGGACTTAAATATCCAAATCCGCAAGCTGATACGGCGTGACCTCAGACACTACAATACCAGCATCGTCGAGACTGTGATAGAGCAGAATAGGGGCACTAAGGTGTTTGCCCAACAGCTTGGAAGACCCCGTCTGACGAAACTGAAAACAGCAGGTGGCACAATCGTCACCTTAATGTTCGAGATTCTCGAGGAAAACAAGAAATACAGAGATCTGTCTGCATCACCGACAAAAAAGGGACCGAGCGAAAATGACCACAGAGCCCCACTACCTCTTCACTACACAGAGGACATCCCGGATGTCGACCAAGCTGAGGTCAAGGCGGCTCTCGACACTAGCAAATAAAAACCAACAAATTTCCTAGGGAGGACGGAATTACGACCAAGCTTCTAAAAGCGGGTGGGACTCCGGTCAGGGGAAACGCTGGAACAGTTGAGCCGGATGCTGCAAAGTCTAAGTGGAACGTCTCGATGTGTTGGTCTCGGCATGAACTTGAATAAAACCAACCATGTTCAATGAGCACGTCACTCCGGGACCAATATTCGTCGAAGGATCGAGACTCGAAGTTGTCCAGGAATATACTATAATAATATACCTTGGGCAGATTATACAACTCGGCAAAAAAACCTGTGTGTTGTGGCGTGAATTGGAAAGAGGCCTACGTCCAGCGTGGACTGCTATAGGCTGATTTGATATACAATTATGCTGCATATTGAAAACAATTTTTTGATTAAAAACAATCAGATCTTGTCCTATATATACGAACTCTTTTGTTATCTAAAACAAAACACTAAGAAACTCACAAGGTAAGCAATTTCAATTTTTATGATCACCGACTTGTCCGAGTATCTCTTAATTTCAACATCCGCATAGAATGGGCCCGGACGATGAAGCCTATTCTATGACCTACTGCGCCCCAATTAGCCATCGGATTCGAAAAGTTCAAATCGGAACCTAAAAATCGATTCGATCTGCTGGAAACCGATCTGGGACCGACAACGTTCACGATAAAACCGAAAAAGATTCCTGTTAGCGATAAGTTAAGGAATCTAAGCATCATTATTGATTCCAATTTATCATGGGGTCCACAACTCCAGGAGGTAAGTAACAAGATGTTGGCTTCCGCAGGTTCCATAAGGAGACTGCAGCGTTTCCTTCCCTCAGCCACAAAAATTGTGCTTGCAAGCTCCCTGCTTCTTCCAATCCTTGATTATGCAGATGTCAGTTACTTAGATCTCGCCGAATACCAATTCGAGAAACTTGAGCGTCTCCAAAATGTCTGCATACGATTCATATTTGGCTAGCGCAAGTATGATCACGTTTCACAGTTTCGTACACAGCTCAAGTGGTTACCTATACGACTTCGCCGGAATACTCATATTCTATCCTTGTTGTATAATATTTTGTTTAACCCATCTACTCCTTCCTATTTAAAAGAACGTTTTAAGTTCCTACATGATACGCATGACAGATGTTTGAGGTCATCGGAAAGCTTAGAATTAAAAATTCCACCACATTCTACAAATTTCTTTGATAGATCGTTTAGCGTTACAGCAGTTCGCTTGTGGAATAAATTACCGCTGGCTATTAGACAAGCTGAGACTTTGCAAAAGTTCAAATCAACTGTTAAAAACTACTATCTACTTAACAATTAAGTTATAATGTTATAAATTACTTCGGAACATATTTAGTAGCATTTATTTGAATAACTATTTGTATGTCTATTTGTATACAATTCGTGTATGTATTTTATATAAAATTTTGTGATTTGTATATATGTAATTTACTTAATAATTTATTGTAGGTATATAACTATTACATTAACTTGACGTCAAAAACTACCAGTTAGTTTCTACCATCATATTTATTCCATCCAAAGGTTGCCTGGCAGAAATTGCTTTAAGCGATAAGGCCGCCCATTGTACTGCTATTTTGGTTCAAATTTCTTAATTTAATACTGTCTTGGCGTACAATAAAGAGTATAATAAATAAATAATAAATAAATAAAGTGTCAAAACGCTACAACAAGAGTCTCGAAGGCTTTTGTCCGGAAAAAGCAAAAACAGGGGTTCAAAGCTCTCGCCCGCGACTCTCGAACATATGATCTAATTAGTAGTGAATTGCCACCTACACAAACTTTTAGTCAGACAAGAAGGACTTAAATATCCAAATCCGCAAGCTGATACGGCGTGACCTCAGACACTACAATACCAGCATCGTCGAGACTGCGATAGAGCAGAATAGGGGCACTAAGGTGTTTGCCCAACAGCTTGGAAGACCCCGTCTGACGAAACTGAAAACAGCAGGTGGCAAAATCGTCACCTTAATGTTCGAGATTCTCGAGGAAATCAAGAAATACAGAGATCTGTCTGCATCACCGACAAAAAAGGGACCGAGCGAAAATGACCACAGAGCCCCACTACCTCTCCACTACACAGAGGACATCCCGGATGTCGACCAAGCTGAGGTCAAGGCGGCTCTCGACACTAGCAAATAAAAACCAACAAATTTCCTAGGGAGGACGGAATTACGACCAAGCTTCTAAAAGCGGGTGGGACTCCGGTCAGGGGAAACGCTGGAACAGTTGAGCCGGATACTGCAAAGTCTAAGTGGAACGTCTCGATGTGTTGGTCTCGGCATGAACTTGAATAAAACCAACCATGTTCAATGAGCACGTCACTCCGGGACCAATATTCGTCGAAGGATCGAGACTCGAAGTTGTCCAGGAATATACTATAATAATATACCTTGGGCAGATTATACAACTCGGCAAAAAAACCTGTGTGTTGTGGCGTGAATTGGAAAGAGGCCTACGTCCAGCGTGGACTGCTATAGGCTGATTTGATATACAATTATGCTGCATATTGAAAACAATTTTTTGATTAAAAACAATCAGATCTTGTCCTATATATACGAACTCTTTTGTTATCTAAAACAAAACACTAAGAAACTCACAAGGTAAGCAATTTCAATTTTTATGATCACCGACTTGTCCGAGTATCTCTTAATTTCAACATCCGCATAGAATGGGCCCGGACGATGAAGCCTATTCTATGACCTACTGCGCCCCAATTAGCCATCGGATTCGAAAAGTTCAAATCGGAACCTAAAAATCGATTCGATCTGCTGGAAACCGATCTGGGACCGACAACGTTCACGATAAAACCGAAAAAGATTCCTGTTAGCGATAAGTTAAGGAATCTAAGCATCATTATTGATTCCAATTTATCATGGGGTCCACAACTCCAGGAGGTAAGTAACAAGATGTTGGCTTCCGCAGGTTCCATAAGGAGACTGCAGCGTTTCCTTCCCTCAGCCACAAAAATTGTGCTTGCAAGCTCCCTGCTTCTTCCAATCCTTGATTATGCAGATGTCAGTTACTTAGATCTCGCCGAATACCAATTCGAGAAACTTGAGCGTCTCCAAAATGTCTGCATACGATTCATATTTGGCTAGCGCAAGTATGATCACGTTTCACAGTTTCGTACACAGCTCAAGTGTTTACCTATACGACTTCGCCGGAATACTCATATTCTATCCTTGTTGTATAATATTTTGTTTAACCCATCTACTCCTTCCTATTTAAAAGAACGTTTTAAGTTCCTACATGATACGCATGACAGATGTTTGAGGTCATCGGAAAGCTTAGAATTAAAAATTCCACCACATTCTACAAATTTCTTTGATAGATCGTTTAGCGTTACAGCAGTTCGCTTGTGGAATAAATTACCGCTGGCTATTAGACAAGCTGAGACTTTGCAAAAGTTCAAATCAACTGTTAAAAACTACTATCTACTTAACAATTAAGTTATAATATTATAAATTACTTCGGAACATATTTAGTAGCATTTATTTGAATAACTATTTGTATGTCTATTTGTATACAATTCGTGTATGTATTTTATATAAAATTTTGTGATTTGTATATATGTAATTTACTTAATAATTTATTGTAGGTATATAACTATTACATTAACTTGACGTCAAAAACTACCAGTTAGTTTCTACCATCATATTTATTCCATCCAAAGGTTGCCTGGCAGAAATTGCTTTAAGCGATAAGGCCGCCCATTGTACTGCTATTTTGGTTCAAATTTCTTAATTTAATACTGTCTTGGCGTACAATAAAGAGTATAATAAATAAATAATAAATAAATAAAGTGTCAAAACGCTACAACAAGAGTCTCGAAGGCTTTTGTCCGGAAAAAGCAAAAACAGGGGTTCAAAGCTCTCGCCCGCGACTCTCGAACATATGATCTAATTAGTAGTGAATTGCCACCTACACAAACTTTTAGTCAGACAAGAAGGACTTAAATATCCAAATCCGCAAGCTGATACGGCGTGACCTCAGACACTACAATACCAGCATCGTCGAGACTGCGATAGAGCAGAATAGGGGCACTAAGGTGTTTGCCCAACAGCTTGGAAGACCCCGTCTGACGAAACTGAAAACAGCAGGTGGCAAAATCGTCACCTTAATGTTCGAGATTCTCGAGGAAATCAAGAAATACAGAGATCTGTCTGCATCACCGACAAAAAAGGGACCGAGCGAAAATGACCACAGAGCCCCACTACCTCTCCACTACACAGAGGACATCCCGGATGTCGACCAAGCTGAGGTCAAGGCGGCTCTCGACACTAGCAAATAAAAACCAACAAATTTCCTAGGGAGGACGGAATTACGACCAAGCTTCTAAAAGCGGGTGGGACTCCGGTCAGGGGAAACGCTGGAACAGTTGAGCCGGATACTGCAAAGTCTAAGTGGAACGTCTCGATGTGTTGGTCTCGGCATGAACTTGAATAAAACCAACCATGTTCAATGAGCACGTCACTCCGGGACCAATATTCGTCGAAGGATCGAGACTCGAAGTTGTCCAGGAATATACTATAATAATATACCTTGGGCAGATTATACAACTCGGCAAAAAAACCTGTGTGTTGTGGCGTGAATTGGAAAGAGGCCTACGTCCAGCGTGGACTGCTATAGGCTGATTTGATATACAATTATGCTGCATATTGAAAACAATTTTTTGATTAAAAACAATCAGATCTTGTCCTATATATACGAACTCTTTTGTTATCTAAAACAAAACACTAAGAAACTCACAAGGTAAGCAATTTCCATCGAATTTATTTTAGACTTAGTTATTTTAGGACAGGGTATATATAAGCGGTTACATTCATCGCGTCATACGATAATTTTATCACGACCTTAATCACGCGATGGTAAGGCGGTAAGGCCGGCAGGTAATCGGACACCTGTGACGTCACAGTAAAACGTCAAACGCATTGACTTGACACTGACAGTTGCTTTTTAATGACACCAACAAGGTTTGTCTATTTTGTTGCATTTTTATTCTGGGTATTTTAAAAAAAGAACAGTGAAGTTGCTTTTATTTTTGAAAATTACGATTTGTTATTTTAGATTATGCTAAATTCAAATGTGTTATAATGTTTCAATGCTAAATTACCCCGGAACTTACAGAAGCAAATGAAATAGTTTTAAGTCGTTGATTAATAATGTCACATTATAATAGCAATTCAAAACAATAATCACGCGTCGTTTTCCAACTCGACGGACACAGGATCGTGGCCCGCCCACTGTCTTCTGTTGACAAAAAGATTATAAATCAATTTTGTAATTCCCATGGTAGACTATAGCTTCAATAAAACTTTATAGATCACTATAAATTTTAATAGTAGACTCATAAATATTATTTGGAGCACTTATTTACGTTGAATAGATTCACCCACCATGTGTAAAGATGGTTTGGTTGAGAGAGTGTACCAGATCTCTCCATTACACTACTATCTAACTAACTAACTATCTTCACACTATATCCCTGACGGGGTAGTCAGAGAGGACAGATCGCCAGGCTACACTACGAAGTATGAATTTCACTCAAGTTTTTGTAATTATATTGGCACGATGGCGTAAATGGTAGTGTTAGCGACTGCCGCATTGAGATGTCAAGTTCGAATCCTGGGCCGGAATAAATACTTATTTGTTTCGGAGTTTGAACGTATATGCAATGTTATTAGAGGAATACGTCCAGCAGTGGATTGCTATTATGCTGTTTTATAATTGCTCAATGAGTAAGTAATTAGATGTCAATAAAACGTAAAAGAAGGATGGGTTGACCTGCAGCGATCAGCCGCGTTCGTGTTCTTTTGTTTTATTTGTGTGCATGTTTGTGTGCAACTGATAATGCAGATGTGGTGTAAGTTTTTGTATCGGAAATAAGTGTATATCACTCCGACTAATAGTTGCTTATGTATAAGTACGTATAGACGTCTCAAATCGTTACGTTAACTTTTAAAATATTGGTCAAAATTTGCAGTATTTTATTGTACAAGTGGCGGCGCCCACGCTTACGCACACATCAAATACATAATGGATTTTTTTAATGGATTTTAGTGAACAGAGGGAAAATCTTTTATAAAAACACTTGTATTTTATTAAAGTCTAGTTGACGAATGAAGTTTTCCCGTTCCCGTTTTCCACAGGAACTTGTTCCCGGGACAAAAAGTAGCCTATGTGTTATTCTGATGTGTAAGCTATATTATTGTAAAGTTTCGTCAAAATCCATTAAGTAGATTTTGCGTGAAAGAGTAACAAACATCCATTTTTACAAACTTTCGCGTTTGTAATATTAGTAGCATGTGTAGCAAGTTCCGCCAAGTGCCATCAATCAAAATTCAAAAAAAAATGAAATTAATGTATGAACAAATTCGAATTATATATGGTTACACAAAATTAATTTCTTTGCACATGTTTTTGAATTTGCTATAACTCCTAAGATATTCATTTAATTTGCAAGGTGTAAAGTGATATAATAATGTTCACGAAATGCTCGCGATGGTTTTGAGTCGGTACTCGGGAAGTATGGGGATAAAAGGGTGAACGACTCTGGCAAGCTTATACTGGCATTTTGTAAGGAAAAGGATTTGTTTGTGGCGAACACAATGTTCAACCACAAACAAATTCATATGTATACGAGGAGATGTCAGTCAAAGAGAAGCATGATAGATCTATTCCTAATGGATAGTCGGCTCCGTAAACGGGTGATGGACACAAGGGTTTATCGAGGTGCTGAGCTGGGATCAGACCACTACCTAGTAATAACTAGGATTAGGGGTCTGTTCGCGGGTTGGCGTCATCGTACCCAGTGTCCTGAACCTGAGCCGACTTATAGCATCAAAAGCTGGAAGCTGCAAGATGCATCCATTAGGAATAAATATAAAGAAAGGGTAGCCGAAAAGCTTGGCGACGTCAATGTTAGGAGTGAGAATGTGGAAAGTGTATGGCAGAACCTTAAGGATAGTATGGTAAATGCTGCTGTGGAAGTGTGTGGAGAAACGAGAAGAGGCAGTAGTAATAAGCGTGATGCATGGTGGAACGAAGAAGTGAAAGAAGCAGTTCGAATGAAGAAGAAGGCATGGTTAGACTACTTAGCCTCGCGGAATGATTTTAATATGAAAGAGAGATACAAGCTGCAAAAAGTTAACACGAAGGCACTGATAGAAGAAGCTCGTGAAAGGTGCAGAATGAAAGCGGATGAAAGGTTGTCGTTCAATTTCCGGGATAATGCCAGGCTCTTCTGGAAAGAGGTAGGCAAGACCCGGACTTGTTTGGAAATCTGCAGTATGAATAAAGTGCTTAGTGTTAACAATGACGTCCTAACAGACCAAACTGACGTCCTGCATGCTGAATAATATGCTGAATAATATGGAAAGATGTGTGCAAGAAAAGACAGAGATGCCACATCGGGAAGACGAGCTCTCTTCGATGCTCCGGATCCCGATGTCATTGAAGTCATTAGTATGAAAGAAATTGAACAAGCGATAAGAAGTATGAAATGTGGTAAGGCTGCGGGAAAAGACAGAGTTACTGCTGAGATGATCAAGTACAGACACTATGTCGGTTATGCAACTTGTGCTGGCGGCAGTTTCTAGTACCTATTTACAAAGGGAAAGGCTCGCGCCTAAACTGCTCCAGCTACAGGGCGATCAGCTTGGTCAGCTTAGCTAGTAAGGTGTATGCAAATGTTATAACGGCAAGAATGCAAGAAAAGTCTGAAAGGTATTTATGGGAGGCTCAATGCGGCTTCCCACGTGGAAGAGGTTGCATGGATCAAGTGTTTTCTCTCCGCATGATCGCGGAGAAGTTTCTGGCTATTAACCAGAAGGTTTTCTGCGCTTTTGTGGATCTGGAGAAAGCATTTGATAACGTTTGATTTGCTGCCCGGATATGGTGTGGATGGCTCGCTACTGCGGGCAATACAGTCGCTTTATAAGGCCTGTAAGGCTTGCGTGCGAGTAGGGGGGATGTGTGTGTGTTTTTGTGACGTGTCTTTTTGATGTCTGTACAGGCGTCAAACAGGGTTGTATCTGGACAGTTACCTGCAGAAGTTGAAAGATTGTGGTATGGGTGTGAATTTGGGCGACTTTTCAGTAAACTGTCTGTTGTACGCTGATGATGCGGTGCTCATGGCCTCATCAGAAGCCGACCTTCAAGCATTAGTCACTAATATGAAAGAGGAGTGTAAAAGTAAGGTTCTTCGCTTGAATGCAAGTAAAATTAAGGTTCTAGTATTTGCAAGAGATGACGTAAGAACTAAATGCGAGATTAGGGTAAACCAGGAACGTCTAGTCTAGAGCAAGTGAATGAAATTGTGTATTTAGGGAGTATGTTTAGCGCGGATGGAAGATGGGATTCGGATGTAGAACGGCGAGTAGCTGCCGGAAACAGAGTTAACGGTGCTTTGTCCCAATTAGTAAAGCGACAAAGCATCGTAAAAGAAGCACGACTGGCGATTCATAACGCAGTGCTAGTGCCACCTTTGCTTTACGGTAGCGAAACCTGGGTATGTCAGCAGAGGCATGAAAGTAAATTGAATGCTGTGGAGATGCGATCATTTCGAAAAGGCAGCAGGCAGCTTCGCAGGTTTGAATGAAAGTGTCAGTGTTAAGCTGGAAAAGGGCGTGCTCCGTTGGTTTGGACACGTCCAACGAATGAGTGAGGAACGATTGACGAAGAATATATATTGTACGAAAGCAGAGGGTAGAAGAAGTCAGGGTAGGCCGAGACTACATATGAAGACCACGTGAGCAGATTGCTCAAAAACGGAAAGGTCAAAAGTTCTCGGATACCCAGACTTGCGTGTATAAAGCGATTGATGAATCTTGAAGAAGCGAAAGAAGTATGCATGGATCGCGAAGCCTGGCGATCTGTCCTCTCTGACTACCCCGTCAGGGATACAGCGTGAAGATAGTTAAGTTTAAGTTAGTTATGAAATGTTCAGCATTTCATGAAGATTATTATACATATAACTAACATAGTTAATATGCATTAAATACAAATAAGCATACATAGGGACAGACGGCGAAAAGCGACTTTGTTTTGTAATATATAGCTATAAATACTTCAATTATTGGTCCAGCTACCCGTGATTTTTGGGGAAATCCCCTCAAATGTCATGCCGAACTCGAACAGGTTAAACCACTCGGTCCCTGTCTAACTGTCTATTGCCGGACGCCCCGGGTAACTACTCGGAGAGATGTCCCAGTGCTCCTGGCAGACTTTGGCTACCACCGCGGCCTCATCTAAGGGTTCGGGTGTTATCCCTCTTCTTTGGGGGTTGGTTCGGGTATTATTCTGCTTCTTGCAGCGTGAGGCGTGCATGTAATTTTCACGTCATGCTGCCGTCTAGGGCCTGCTCCTGAAAGCAAGTACCCACGCGCCGTTCTAGTGCCCCCGGACAAAGGCCGGTAGTCTTGGGCGCAGACAAGTCTGCGGTGTTGTCGCAACAGAATGCGGAAATAGCTTGTCATATTGTTGTTAGGACATTGTCGTTCAGACACAACCCTCACATTTTAATTTGAAACAAATTGCACACAGCTAATCTTACAAGTATCTATGACTAGAGCAAATGTTGCGATTTGTTTACAAATCGTATCGTAAACGTTTCTGTAAACTACCTACGTAATTGTTCATGTTTGCATACTTGAACTATTTTTATTGTGGATCTTGAGAAAACTGGTTAAAATTTTGCTGTACGTAAATGTAATCCCGTTATTTTATAAACAAATAGACCCATAGAGAGACACACAAAGCTGGTGGCCAGCTCTTGACAGAATACAGCTTACGACTCTTCATGAGGTGAAGAACATTCTGGAATTCTCCAGCAGTTACTAGTAGTACTAATAGTCCTTGAGAGTATGTTTGTTTAGTTAGTAACTTGTGGATGTTCATCGCTTGGTAGGTAGCTCTCAAGAGTCGCTTAGACATTGACAAGACCCAGGCGCTCGTCTATAGGCAGTAGACAAGATTGACTTGCAGGTTTTGACCTCAAGCAACATTAACAGTATTTCTGTTGTATTGATATCATTATACAGCGGACCCCCCTCGAAACAAGGGTTTTAAATGCGACCGGGACTATACCACGATGATGGTACTTGGACAATAGATACAAGAAGTAGAATTCACTCCTACAGCTAGCCAGGAGGGTAATTTAATATGAATTTAAATCCCTCAATATTACTATTTCAGAGTGAATCCTGTGACTCTGGAGATTGGGGATGGACGGGGCTCGACGAGGCGGGTGGGGGAGGCCCCAAAGTGCCGGGCTTGGTGTCAGCGTGTCTTGCGCATCTGAGGAGGCATGGCATGCACACGCTCGGCCTCTTCAGGGTATCGTCTTCGAAGAAGAGAGTAAGACAGGTGAGTCTGAATTTGAATGTGATAAGCCATATTGGACGTTTCTAATACCGATTTATTAAATACTTCGGACAATGAGTTTAAAATAATTATTTATACTGTTGATTGATGGCGCTTGGTGGAACTTGCTACACATATTAAATAACACCACTTTTAATGTTCCACAACATTTACTTTGTAAACCTGAACTGAACGCCACGACGCGTTTCGTTTTCGTGTCAAAGGTACACAATATGACGACTTCGTCGTCATATTGTGCGTACATTTGAGAATGCCGTGATAATAAGTTTAAAATAAATATTATTGGTTTACAAATAAACAAACCCAGGCATCTAAGCGAAGTTTTGCAACTATAAGTTTATTTAAATCTGAAACCGTTTCACCCGTTTGCATGACGTGAATTACAATCGTTTCGTGATGTAGGTACTCGTAAAATGACGCCGACAAGTCGCTAGGTATTTGAGGTAGCCAGAAACACCAGAATCAAAATTCAAATTTTATAAACAACCCTTAAATAAGGCCTATGCAGTGACAGAGAATTCCGAGATTTATATAGATCATAAAACGCCATCTATTGACACGGTGTTAAACTTACTAATGAACTCATATTTTACAACTCGACATTCCGCCCACCATGGGCAGTATCTATAAAATGTGTTTATTGTGAATTTTGATTAGGAAACTATTCGCAAATATCAATCTCAATTCGCGTTCCCTGCGGACGTGGCGTTCAATTTATCAAATTACTAGGATGACTTTAGTTTTTACGACCCGTTCGTAACACTTTCAACTTGACTGTCATGGCCATAGAAATCGGAAAATTAGGAGAACTGGCATGGCGGTAGTTCCACGTACGACCAACTAGTCCTGGAATGGTGTACCATAGATATTATCCATGGAATGCGAAGGTTTTAAATCAGTTTATATATGAAACGCTGTTTTTTAAACAAACTCAGCGATGATGGTCAATAGAACACTCTTTTTCTGACGCGCCGTATGTGAGTAATCTCGCTCATGTTGCATGCGTCCCGCATGTCATTTCTCCTGTTTATACTATTTCTATGGTCATTATGGCAGTCGGGACCAATGGCCTAATGTACCTTTCAATGCACCGAAACGCTAGTGAATGTAAAATACTACATAAATAGGGTCAATCATCGCAGACTTCACCACTTCCCGCGTTCATCGTATACCGTACACAATAACGCTACGGACACTTCATCTTCCATCTTTGATAGGTCCCTAGGCAAAACAAATCAAAGTTCAGTTCAAACAGAAATAGTTTAGAAGTATGTATTTAAGAAGGCCTGCTTTAGTTTTAATTCCTGTCACCTCCGTTCTTTCATTGCCAATATTCAGTAATGCAGCCCATCAAACTTTTAAATAGTAGGGGTAGTTGTAGGTATAAAATGAACTCATATATCGCATTTAAAACTAATCTTGCTCAATATATTATATAACATTGAATTAGTATTTGTATACAAGTGTAACGCATTGAATGATGTATATTAGGGTTACTATCAAGTCTGTTTTGTGATTTTTCTCCAGTAAGTGATGTTGTTACGGTTACAAACTATATAAAAAATTAAGTGCGTGCGTGTATGAGAAAGTACCTACGTAAGCGAACGACTGTTAATTTTGTTTAAGTGTTCAACATTGTTCTCATGTAAGCGATGTAAATATTTTATGAGAATAAATTTATTGAAACCTAAAATAAACGCCTTCATGCACCAGCGATATATGGTCCCATATGGTTGCTTTTTCTGCTACTGAAATATTTCAAGTCGCCCATAAGGCTTTGCTTAACAAGTGCCATGTGCTTTCCAAAACTCTCTTTGGCTCTTTGGTCACTCATCTCAAGGCTTACCGAAGCATAAAAGTGCTTAACGCAGTATCTAGTCAGTCAGTTATAAGCGTTCACAGAATACTATACAGATAAATAAACTTGAGGTGAATGTTAGTAATTCTAAATTAACAGATTTTTACTAAATGCATATGATAATATATACGGTACTTTTACATAAAAAAAATTCAATTTATTTTTCATTGTCTGTCCCGGCTAATTTCTGATACGGCTGGCGATTTTACCCGAGCTTTTACTGGCAGATAACTGATATTATAAAGAGTAACTTAGGCTACATTTTATCGCCCTGTTCCCACGGAAACGGGCACTACACGAGTGAAACCGTGGAGCGTTCAAATAGTACAAAATAAGAGTATACTCGTAACTAAACTACACCGAAACTATTTATAGAATCTGATACAAGAACCGTTATCAGTTAAATCTAGATATTAAATTAGCATGTTTAAAGCATACTTGATTGGCAAGATAACGCTAGTGTTCTGGCTGTAGTACCGCTCTATTATTGGCGCGGCTATTTGATTCCGATGATCTCACTCTCGTCTTTAATGTTCCAGTCAAGGTACGTTTAAGGTACGGAGATATGTGTTGATGGTTTCATACATAAATAAGATTTCCAGATGACAGAATGATACTTTCACAGAACGCGTGAAAGAATTCAAACTGCACCAATGACTGTTAGATATCACATACATACATACATATCTTCACGCCTTTCTCCCATCGGGGTAGGCAGAGACTATGGCTTTCCACTTGCTACGATCCTGGCATACAACTTTCCCTCCTTAAACTTTCATAATTGTATTCATACACGGTCGCCGATTAAGGGCACTCTTGACCTGGCCTTTTGTCAAAAGATCTTCAATTTGATTGGCATATGTACGTCGAGGTCGACCCTTACCAGTTAATAATATTTGCCCATATACTCTCGCGAGTAAATGGGCAAATATTAGATATTGTAAATACATATTATGTCATTAATGTTTTAAAACTTTTGCGATTTTCACTCATATTAATAAGATATTTCGGGTCTTATTCGCGATGTTTCGACCGGATCACCGGATTTTTATCGGTGTGGCCGGCTGGTGT
This sequence comes from Thumatha senex, assembly GCA_948477245.1. Taxonomy (NCBI): domain Eukaryota; kingdom Metazoa; phylum Arthropoda; class Insecta; order Lepidoptera; family Erebidae; genus Thumatha; species Thumatha senex. The sequence continues at coordinate 2,617,646 of OX419742.1, read as the reverse complement.
AATCCGGTTTTTAAACATTCACGATTTTCACTCATATTAATATTATATTAAATAAATATTAATATCGTTGGGACAACTCACACAACGCCATCTGATTTTAAACTAAGCAAAACTTGTACTATGGTAACCAGTTAACTGAAAAACATACTTTTATATTTCTAAATACACACGTATTATAGATAGGTATTATACGTATTAGAGAATATTGGTTGTTGTTTGTGTGCGTGCATTTTGTAAACATGTCACGATGTGTACTCTTAAGAATTTAGTTAAAAATGTGTGTGTTTTGATGCTATAACCTATGAAGGAAGGCGGCAAACAGTAAACAAACCGTTTTGTGAAGTTAGTGCACATTTTTTGTACACCCAATTGTCGATTTCATTCTCATTATAAAGGTAATTCACAACGATTAATTATTTGAAAATTCACTAACACCCCGAAAACATTTATTGTTACATACAAGGACTAAAAATATCTCACTTGAATCAACCAATTAAGGATCAGCTGATGTCCAAAGATCATAGAGGAACGTCATCTAAGGTTGATGTTTTTTTTTTCTTTATTAGAAGCTTTGGCTTTTAAGCCATCAGCTTATCTAAGGTTGATGTTATCTATGCACAAAGAGAATGTAACTACTACGTTTAGCTATACACATAGTGACCACAGACATAAAATTGAAAGAATGAAAATTATTATAGTTCCATCGCTGTTTGCCATAGGGTTGTCCTCACAAATATTTTACCCTATATTTTTTTTTTTTTGCAGACAATATATTTTATTAATATTAAATAAAATATAGTCTATTAAACAAGAATATCAAGAAAACAAAAATGTCTCTGGATAACATAACTTTGAGAAAACCGTATAATAGTATTAATTTATATAAATCTCGGGACTCTTTTGTATCGACTATGTCGGACTTGCGTATGTCAAGTCTTCCAGATTTAACTACCACGGACAATGAGGAGCAAAGATTAAGAAATATAATAAAACAGCTTCAAGATCAGCTCCGAAGTGCTGATAACGTAATTGAAAGATTATTGCTGGAAAATCAATCCTTAGAGGACAAAGTTAAGAGACAATCCAGTACAATAGCCCAATTGAAAAATATTTGCATTGGATCACCACTTGTAACCAATACAAGTCAAAAGAAACAGAAAAGATGTGCCACTATGCGTAGAGTATTTAATGAAAGCTTAAATTCAAGCTCAATAGACCTAGGACTGCAAACAGCACCATCTAATACTGACATGATGCTTCAAAATACTATACACCATATTAACAAAACGGAATTGGCAGATAAATCTATGAAAAGCAAGAACAGTACAAAGACAAAAAATAAATTATGTATACTTAGTAACAATAATCGCAATAACGTGTTACGTGCCATCGAAGATACAACACTTAGGACAGATTTCACCTTCTGTCACTACATAAAAACTGGTGGCGGTATAAAACTACTGCTGCAGGATCTAAAGTCAAAACTTTACGGCTATACAAAGACGGACAAGTGTATAGTAATGGTAGGCGAGCCGGACTTCAAAAAATCTCAACAATATGTGCAACTAGTACATGAAATACACCAGGCCCTTCTTCAGAAGTACAACATACTAATATGATAATTGCACTGCCTACATTTATATGCGGAGCAATCCTACACAACTGCCGTGTCGAACAATTCAATGAATTGCTCGCTACGGACGCTTGGATTAATAATTATGCATATGTCCTCGACTCAAACAGAGATCTATCATTTGACATGTTCTCGATAAAAACAGGAAAACTAAAACAAAACGGAATTGAGAATATTATGCTAAACCTTCAGGTAATGATTGATCGAATCCTTAAGGAATCACCAAAACGTCATGTTGAAGCGCTCGTGGCCCCGCGGTCTCAGTGTTCGGTAAACGATCACTGAGGTACGCAACTTTCACTATGGCTGGTCGTCAGATGGGTGACCACTTTGTGGCATTTACATTTGCGAGCGTTTCCGTGCTTCGGAAGGCACGTTAAACCGTTGGTCCCGGTTGCCAGTAAAATGGCGGTCGTTAAGCCTGGTTGAAGGCCATATAGGCGGCTTAAAAAATTTCAACAGCAGGTAGCCACAACCTGCGTCTGTCTATTTTAACACGGCAATGGGCTCACCACCTATTACGTGAGACAGGAATCCACACGGTGAAAAGTGGGCATATAATATGCCTCTGCCACCCCTTCGGGGATAAGGCGTGATGGATATTTAATTATTTACATTTGCGAGCGTTTCCGTGCTTCGGAAGGCACGTTAAGCCGTTGGTCCCGGTTGCCAGTAAAATGGCAGTCGTTAAGCCTGGTTGAATGCCTTATGGGCGGCATGAAAAATTTCAACAGCAGGTAGCCACAACCTGCGTCTGTCTATTTCAACACGGCAATGGGCTCACCACCTATTACGTGGGACAGGTAAATCCACACGGTGAAAAGTGGGCATATAATATGCCTCTGCCACCCCTTCGGGGATAAGGCGTGATGGATATTTATTTATTTTATTTAGCATAATATGACGACGAGCGACGTTGACTTTCTATGTATACTAAATTTTGTACTGGTTTCATGCTTTAGTAGAGATAATCCACATGGTGGGGCCTGTATTCTTATACATAATACTATAAACTATTTAGCTCTCGAATCTGTAAATATCTACGATATATCAAATGTTTTTGAATGCTGTGCAGTAGAGTTAATGGATCATAAAAATATAATACTGTACGTGTATAGGGCTCCATATCAGAGCAACATAGACACCTTCTTTGGTAGGCTGCATGAAGTGTTATTACATGTATCTCGAAAGATTAATCATAAACTAATCATTTGCGGGGATTTCAATGTTGAGCTGCTAAAAAGAACTAGAAATTCAACTACATTTGAGTATATAGCGCGAGAATTTGGATTAAAGATTGAAATTAAAGATATCACACGCCCCATTACTGGAACATGTATTGACAATGTTTTGCATAATATTAGAGGGTCTAAAGCCATCATACTGGAACTCGGTGTGTCAGATCACAGAGCACAAATAATCAAGTGTCCCGTAAAAAAGACATCAGTTTTGAAATACTGGTATATAAAAAAAAGGGTTATTAATGACTCACATTTTAATGTATTCAAAAAAAACTATCGATAAACTTCCATTTTTTGATGTCTTCGCGTCAAATGACGCTAATGAAAGTTTTAATCTATTCATAGATTTATTTTAAACCTTTTATAACTTATGCTTTCCGGTAGTTAGACGTAAAGTTAATTTAATCAAGAGACCCAAATGGCTAACATGTGGCCTCAAGCTGTGCAGCAAGAAGAGACGAGAATTACTCTGGCAATATAGATCAACTAATAGCAAAGAAATTAAACTCGCCTTCAAAAATTGTACACAGAGATACAAAAGAATCATAAAACTTACACAAAAGGCACAAAACAGTTATTACATTCAGACAAATAAAAATAAATCAAAGGAAAATAATAAATTCAATAAAACCTAAACTCCCTCAAGAAAATATAAAGCAAATTAATCTAAATGGTAAATATATAACTGATCCTGAACTGATAGCACAACATTTCAATAACTACTATATTGACCAGATAATACCTAATTTGAACAGTAAATCTCACCTCAGTAAGCCATGCAGCTACAAATCTTATAAATCTATTTTCATACCACCCACAAGTACAAGTTGAAGGCCTACTAAAGTTGCTCGATTTGTTATCTGCCTGGGCCAATTGTAACAAAAAGACTTGAAGATGTTTCGTGTGTAGGGGAAACACGTATCGACTAAATGTCACGTTGTAAAGCGTGTAAGTGCACGCTTACACGCTTTACACCGATTTGGTTTCCAAAAAAAGAAAAGTATTTCTCAATTATTGTGTCAATTTTCTAATGAGATAAACGGGTACTTGCACAATAAGCTCCATGTTCTTGTTGTTTTCATTGATTTCAGCAGGGCGTTTGATATGCTCCATTACGATGTTTTTTTCAGGAGACTCGAGCGGACTGGTATACGTGGAAAAATGCTCAAACTGCTCAAAAATTACCATTATAATAGATTTACTAGAGTAAAAGTTGGTTCACAGCTTAGTAGTCGCGTACCGAAAACACGGGGAACGGCACAAGGCTCGGTAAATGGTCCAAAAGAATATATTATTTATGTGAATGAGATGTGTAATCTTTTCGAGCATGGTTCCGTATACCAGTTTGCCGATGATACGTGCATAGTGGTGGCTGACGAGGCCATATCTGGTGCAGAAAGTAAAATGCAAGAGAATTTTAATCGAATGTGTCGGTGGGCACATGACATGGGCTTGGTTATTAATGCGAAGAAGACATAATTAATGTGTATCCAGTCTTCACAAAAAGCACGAGAGAATGACTTTACACCTACCATAATAGCCCATAATCATAAGTGCCAACATAATACACAATATTGCCATAATGACTACTGTACCAGGATAGACTTAGTCAGTAAGCACATGTACTTAGGTCTTATAATTGACAATAGACTAAATTGGAAACCGCATATCAACTACATTTGCAACAATCTAAGAGCAATTTTGTGTAAACTTTCAATTATAAAGTATAAAATACCATATAAGCTTTTAAGATAGATGTACCTAGCATTGGCTGATAGTATTATAGGATACGGCATAACCAAAAATAAAAAGTTTAATAAAAAATATTTCATAAGAAATCCCGATTGTACTTATATGGAAAGCCTATAGCATGTAAAAGCGAATGAGGTGTGTGTTTGTGTGTTCGTGTGTGCGCGCGCGCGCATTTGTGTGTGCGTGCGCATGTACGTGTATACGCCCGAGTCATTCATATTTTGTGTGTATGCATGTATAAAAATATATTAATCATATTTATGATAAAATAAAATAATAAATAAATATACATCACGCCTTATCCCCGAAGGGGTGGCAGAGGCATATTGTATGCCCACTTTTCACCGTATGGATTCCTGTCCCACGTAATAGGTGGTGAGCCCATTGCCGTGTTGAAATAGACAGACGCAGGTTGTGGCTACCTGCTGTTGAATTTTTTCAAGCCGCCCATAAGGCCTTCAACCGGGCTTAACGACTGCCATTTTACTGGCAACCGGGACCAACGGCTTAACGTGCCTTCCGAAGCACGGAAACGCTCGCAAATGTAAATGCCACAAAGTGGTCACCCATCGGAGGACCAGCCATAGTGAAAGTTGCGTAACTCAGTGATCGTTTACAGAACACTGAGACCGCGGGGCCACGAGCGCTTCTTATCATTATTTTCAATGTGTGTGGGTATGCGCGTTAAAGCGAGTATGCACTACCGCGCGCATTATCAAATTACCATAAGTAGTTAGTAAGTTTTTTATATTCATAGTAATAAGATGTACTTTTTCAACCTATCAATGGTCCATTTGTATAGCGTTCCCTGCTCACCCAAAAACCGCAGTGGTTTAAGTGAGTAGCATTTTATGTACCTACATTACAAAAATTATTTATTTTGATCAATAAATTAAAAAAATACAGTTTAGTCTCCTTCTACGAGAGCAAACGGCTTAACGTGTCTTCCGTGTTTCGGAAGGCACGGTAAGCCGTTAGTCCCGGTTGCCAATAAAATAGCTGTCGTTAAGCCTGGTTGAAGGCCTTATGGGTGACTTTAAAAAATTCAACAGCAGGTCACCACAGCCTGCGCCTGTCCATTTCAACACGGCAATGCCTCTGCTTACCTCTTAGGGGATAAAGGCGTGAAAAAATGTATGTATATATGTATGTATGTATGTACGGTGTAATTAATTGACTGCTTCTGTGGCGGGCGCGGTGGGAGTGTATCCGACTGCTACGCAAGAGGTCCCGGGTTCGTTTCCCGGGTCGGAACAAATATTTGTGTGATCCACAAATGTGTGTTTCGGAATTTGGGTGTTTCCTATCTATAATATGTATGTATTTAGAAATATATAAGTATGTTTTTCAGTTATCTGGATCCCATAACACAAGCTAATATTAACTTACTTTGAGCTAAATGGCACTGTGTGAAAAGTGGCCCACAATATTTATCTATTTATTTTAATCAAAATAAGAAAAGTCAAATTATACGGATTCATAAATACCAATCTGATATTTACGGCAAGTCTATATTGGTCGAACCAACAATGTATTCGAATAATACTTAGTCGACGGGTAAAGCAGAGTTTGTACTAAATGAGCAACATATGGGTCATGGAGCCGCCCGATTGCAACAATCCAATACGTTCGTGAAAACATCTAATTCTGTTGAAGCGTGTTTTATTCTTACGCGAAGTGTGTTGATTTGGTGTGTTACCTACACAACTGCCGAATTGATTTAGCTGTGCGTAATCTTATACTAATAAATAAAACTGAAGAGTTGGTTTGATTACTTGAAATAATGGCATGAACTACTGGTTTGAATTGAAAAATTCTTTCTGTGTTGGATATACATCCAAGAAGGCTAGGCTATATATGAACGCGGTACAACCCAGGAGAGCGGAGCAGTAATTACAAATTTCAACAAATCGGGAAAAAAATTATACAGTACTAGTTGACGCCCGCGGCTTCGTCCGCGTAGAGAAGTTTTCCCGTTCCCGTTTATCACAGGAACTTGTTCCTGGGATAAAAAGTAGCCTAAATGTTATTCTGATGTATAAGCTATATTATTGTTAAATCTATTCCGTAGTTTTAACGTGAAAAAGTAACAAACATCCTCACAAACTTTCGCATTTAGAATAAATATAAGAATGTCAAATTAATAAACAACGGGATTAAATGGGTGCCACGTGGTTTGAAGTACATTACGGGCAAAGCCGCGAGAGACAGCTAGTTCAGTCATAAGAATGGTCTGTACAATTGTGGCGCCGAGTGTGTACACTAATTACTGTGAGCTAATCCAAACAGTACAAAATTTGCATTGCCTCGGTAGCGCCACGGTAATAATATCTCCCTACGTGGTGGCCCTGTGGTAGTTGTATCTGCCGTTGCCGAAGATTTGTTTTTAAAGCTCAGGTCGGAACGACTAAATATTTCATATTCAAATGTTAAATTTCATCAGTTGTCTAGACATAAGCTAGCCTATAATATTTGCCTAATTTGGGCTAGGTGGTGCTGTGTCAAAAAATGTCGCAAAATATTTATTTATTTATTTTACTGGCACTACGAGTTTGGCAACTGTCTAATGATAATCACTGTGTCGACACTGTAAATCGGTTCTAAAAAGTTTCTATCTGTGTGTTCTATCCATTTCAGTTACGTGAAGATTGGGAGCGGAGTCAAGACGCGGCGCTAGATTCTGCAGTGTCCCCGCACGACGTGGCCACGCTGCTCAAGGAGTTCCTCAGGGACTTGCCCGACCCCCTCCTCTGTAGGGACCTGTACCCCGCATTTTTGCTTACACAAAGTGAGTAACTTAACATATTAGAAAAGAGTGGCCATGAGTTTTATTGCCAGGTTTTTCCTCTGACTAATAAATGTTGCTTTGCGAATCTGTGAGTAAATGTAAATGTAGAAGCAGTAATCTTGACGTTCATACGTGCTACTTTGTGACCTACATGAATAAAGATTTTTCATTTTCATATTTCTTAGCAATCATTTGTAGCTTGTATTATACACTAGTCTGCCAGATGGACCGACGACCTGGCGAAGGTCGCAGGGAGGGACTGAATGCGGAAGACGCAGGACCGTGTGTTGTGGCGTAAATTGGGAGAGGTCTACGTCCAACAGTGTGTAGCTTGCTTATACGATTCAGTACATTACATGCACCAAGGTAGTTTTCGAGCGAGCTCGGTTGCTTTGGTGATTGCCTGCATAGTATCGACGAGTATCGATACCCGATACCCACCACAGGTTGGGCCAGCCATTCGGAACTGCATATGGGCTGCTTGCAGATGCGCATTAAAGAGGTGGTGCATCAAAAATGTGATATCCGTGGTTAGAATGATAGATCTTAATAAGTTCACTCTTTTGTGTCCGTGGTCAGATCGATTAATTTAAAGAGTCCTTGATCATCATGTCCGTGGTAAGATAAGATAAGAAAGATACGATAAGAGACACTGATAGATCAATTTAACAAAGTTTATGCTTGTGTCCATGGTCGGATCGATTAAAATAAAGAGTGGTCCTAGACCAGATTAGCAGCGGGTTATTTTATGCGACTCTCAAACAACTTAAAAACAATTAAACGCCTGGAGAGGACAGAATTACGACCGAACTCTTTAAGCGGGTGGAACTACGGTTCTTAAAGATCTGACGAACTTATTTAATTCCGTCCTCCATCAGGGCATCAGGGACAAACACTTAAACACCTGAGCCGTCTTGAATGCTCTGGAGCGCTGTCGTCATTCATATATCGACGTGTTGAGATGCTTGTACGATACCGCTACCATGACAGTCCAGCTACAAAACCAAAAGACCAACCCCATAGAGCTGCGTAGAGGGGTGAGACAGAGCGATGTAATATTTCCCAAGCTCTTCACCAAGGCACTAGAAGATGTTTTAAGACGCTGGACTGGGCGAGATGAGATGTTAGACGACAACGACACACCTTCAGTTTGTCAACGACATTGTTTAGTGGCGAAAACGCTGGAACAGTTGAGCGCGATGCAGCAATCTAAGCGGAACGTCTTGGTGGGTTGGTCATAGCATAAACTTGGATAAAGCCAAGGTCAATGAGCACGTCACGACGAGTCCAATACTCGTCGAAGGCTCGAAACTTAAAGTTGTCCAATAATATACCTACTTTGAGCAGTTACCAAACTTAGCAAAACGATTCAAGAAAATAAAATGGGAAGTAGACTCCGCTTGGGCTAGGCAACATTCATCAAACTGCGTCGGATCTCCTATTTGCCTAAAAATGAAAGTCTACAACCAGTGCGTTCTACTTGTTGTTGATCGAAAAAGTGCAAAAATCTTTCATTCGCTACTTCTACCTCAAACTGTACTGTTAACTGTGTAACTATCCCTACATGTAGGTACCCCACACCATTTGTGCTAGGTATGGTCGCCTATCAGAGTCTAGAAGTTAGAAGAAATCTCAGCCTTATTATTTATTTTTTCGGCCTAATTCGTGGTAATCTGTCTAGTTCTACAATTTTGCAATATATTTTTATAAATGTTCCTCTACCAATCAGGCGTTCATTACGCCCTCGGCAGCGTCCCCTTTTTTCAGTATCTACCTACCTCTTCTGTAACCATTACTAGTAGCCCACTATACCTAGCCCTCACCCACATCAACAATATTCTTCTGCGGGATGAGACCGTAGATATATTCATGTTTACGGAACCGAGATTCCTGGCTGCAGCTAGTCACTATCTACAGAGTATAACCACATCCAGTACCATTATTGAATAATAATATAATTTACATTTTTAATATTTATTGTTACAAATTTTATTGAAAATATAATTTATGATGTACTATATAAAACCGTCCGTTGAATTTAAGTTAACTTAAACATAAGTTTAGATATAATTGTGTATGTAACCTATAATTTATATGTGTGGTGCTATACTGTTAGTATAAGTTGATTAATAAATAAATAAATCTACTGGTTCGTACATGGTATGACCTACGGTGCCAAGACGTTTTATTTGATTGAAATCTGTCTAAGGCCACACACATTAAAGGACGTGGTTAGATCTAGATCTGACGCAGGACACAAAAAAGTGGAAGTAATAAAAAAATCAATGTTGAAATCTAACCAAAGACATAAAAGTAGTAGAACTCTCCCGTACCGAAGAAGACGTACTGGCCAAGATTGTCATCTTCTTAGTAATTTCCTTTTGATAGCATAGATTCCCTGACTGGCACATGCGTGATGCAGCGTATGATTTAAGTTTTAAATTGGGGATCTGTTGATTTATTGGAGAAGTGCTGCACGAGGTGACAATCTAATTATTAGTGAAAGCGATAATTAGTTTGTCATTTCTATTTTGATGGATGGCAAAATATTCTATGCTGTTCAACAAGATGTCTTCCATTATTGTCATTTTCTGTTTTAAACTATGAGCGATTGTATTATATTTGAAGGTGGTGTTCCAATTGTAACGAGAGTTAAATACCTAAATGGTAGCGTGTGTCAGAAATCCAGAACCGTCGCTACCAGTGGGAGGCGCTGCGGCTAATCGTACAGCTGCTGCCGGCGGCGCACCGCGACACGCTCAATGCGCTGCTCAGCTTCCTGGCGCAGCTCGCAGCGCACGCGCCCGACGCGGCCGAGCCGGGCAACAAGATGGACGCCGCCAACATCGCTACCGTCTTCGCGCCCAACATCCTACACAGGAGCAAGCCCAACGAAACGGCCAGGTAGCGCGCTCTGCTTGACTGCTCTCAAATGTCCCAATTGTCTCTCGTACCTATACCCAAAGTACGCTCGTTGCAGCGCGGAGCAGCTGTCTGAGCGCGCGGACGTGATCAACGTGGTGCGCGTGCTGGTGGAGCGGCAGGCGGAGCTGTGGACGCTGCCCGCCGAGCTGCTGCACGAGGCCTACATCCACCTGGCACACTCCGCGCCCGCGCACCTTGATTCGCTGCTGCTGCGGAGAGCAGAGTGAGTATCCATACACACACACACACACACACACACACACACACACACACACACACACACACACACACACACACACACACACACGCAGACACAGCAGTTGCAAGAGCCGTACCTGTCTCACTCCTCTGATTCGCTTGTTGTCAACCTGAGGTTTTTTTTGGGGCCAACCAACTAGCCTTAACCTTTTCAACCAACTAGCCTAGTAAATGGTTTAGTGCCCGAGCCACGTCACGAGTGTAGTAAATCTCAACTCTGGCTAACGGGGCGGTCAGAGGGAGGAAGCCACAGATATGCTATATATTCGCGGGTGGTACTTCGAAGAAACACTGTCAGTACCAAATATGTCCGCTCAGGAACGTGGTTTAAGTTACCATAATTGCATTGTACATATTCGGAACAAAACTCTGTACCAATTCGAGTGGCAGGAGTATAGGAAGGTCGAACACCTTTCCAAAGTGAAACGGAAAGAGGACTACATCCAGTAGTCATCCATTTTTCGTAGCTCCCACCTCGTTCACAACTAATCATTACATTTTCATAAAAAATGATTTGTATATAACATAGAGCTAACGACATTTAGCCCACGATTGTCCCATGTATGTGACCCGAGTGCCGGTGCAGGTGCGCAGCGGGCGAGGGCGGCGAGGGCGGCGAGGGCGGCGAGGGCGCGCTGCGGGCGCTGTGGTCGCGCGAGCAGGTGCTGCACGGCGCCGCCGCCACCGCCGGCCCGCACGCGCCCGCGCACAGGTACCGGGCACATCTCCACCTCCATTGTCTATTGTACACTTTGTGTGGTTTTGTCATCAATAGTTAATAGTGTAATTACTGGGCATGGAAGGCATATCATCTTAGGCCCCAGGATGGCAACGCACTTGCAGTGTAAACCTTAATATTGCAAGTGTCTACAGGCGACGGTAACCACTTAACACCAGGTGGACCGTAAGCTTGTTTGCCATGTCGTAGTATAAAAAAATAGGTTAGTGACTCAATTTCATTGAAGCATGACACGCTCAGTATTCATTGATCGTGCAGTAATCGACCATCCACCATCCACATAGGCTGGAACTTTTAGATATTTTAGTTGATACAAATAACCATAGCATAGATAATATAACACGTGGTTGAAGTCTTCCTGCATAAATCAATAGGTAAATAGGACGTATTCATGACTATCAAGAAGTTTGTTACGTTCTCAAATAATAAGAGATGTAGATGTACCGTATGTAGGTTTTCGGGTATATTCAACTTATGAGATTTTAAACCACTCAATTCTTTCTGATTTCCTAAATACAATTAAAAGTTATGATAATAGAGATCTACAAGTTAATATTTAGTTGCAGTGAACCATAGATCTTATATGCCTAACGATTGGCGTGTCGATAAGCCCCTGCCTGTTGTCGGCAGACGCAGCGAAAAGAGCTACTCGCGCAGCAGACGGACGCGAGAGACTGCCTCCGACACCTCGTCGGGATCCCTCTCCTCCGCGATGACTATAGTTACCAGGTATTTCATTAATGTCCTTGTATTAGTACTTATGCTTTTCCTGAAGCTGACTTTCAAAAAAGAAAGTTCTTAAGAAAACTTATCCGGCTCGAAGGACCATCACCGTAACTTTTGATTAGAAAAATTTAATACATCTGAACTATTCAAGATAGCTTAGGTTACTGTGCTATTAAATCAGCTACAAAATACAATATTTTTTACGGAAAATTTTTAATTGTATTTAAAATTTTAGTATTGTTTCGATCGGCATTCTCCTTGACACTCTAGGACCATCTACCATCGGGTTTATGTAGGTTATATATATATTAGGTGGTTATTCAGACCAATAAAAGGTTTCCTTGGCACTTATGACAAATAACCTGTACGACATAAAAACGTCCTTTTTATCTTTTCATGTTGTTAGTGATGTGTGTAAATATTTTCTTTTTATTTTATAAAGAAAGTTCACATACTCTTGTTATGTAAATGTTCCAAATATCACTAAATATGTGTACTTTCCTTTAGACTTCTAAACCCTAAAATTTAAAAGTCTTTTAAAACGGTTCTATCTGTCCAACCGTCCGTCTGTACTCATCTATTTCTCAGAGATAGAGACAAGGGGTTTGCGGCATTCGATTCAGGACACAAGGAATATGTGCATAGGCGATTTTGAATTTTCTTCCACTTGCGGTTTTGAAAATTATTTCGGTTTAGAAGTCGTCTGATACGATAGTGAAGCGCGCGTTCCTTGTTTGACCTTGTTTGACTTGTACTTCAACCACTGTCGCACTAACAACTATCACATTAGTCGTCGGTGCGGCAGTGAGTAGCTACATTGACGCTATGGCCTGGTCCAGGGTGCGCGGCGGCAGCTCGGAGCAGGAGCTGTGCAGCAGCGGCGTGGCGTGCGGCGGCTCCACGCCCGCGCACGACTCCAACGACTCCGCCTCCGACTACAACGAGGTACGCACCACTACCGACCACACACAGCTTGAACCTTGGCCTAAAGTCATATTGAAGATCAGTATTTATACTAGCGACACGCTATGATGGCTGTCTGACATATTACAATAATGCAAAAAAAAAACGATTTTATGTAATAAAATACCTTACGTATCTTGCCGCGTAAAATCCACTGGAAACCTCAGTATAACAACTACCATTATACTGGGGTGAGACTGACCTTGCCTTAAGACTACGCTTGTCTTAGAAGTAGAGGACGGGGACATTTTAGATAATAAGAAAGAAGATTGAAGAAATATGAATTAAAATTTGGGTAAAAGGTCTTAGTAACCAGGCTATAAAAAAATTATAAAAAATACACACACCTTGACTTGAACTACTAGTTGATTACAGTACAGACACCGTAGAAGTTGATTGTTTCACCCTAAAGTCAGATTAGTATATTCCATTTCCTACAACACTCTTCCTAGATTTGGAGTCTGACGTTCATTTTAATTTGGTTAATATGAGCAGCCATCGTCGGCTTGGTTTTTTCGGCATCGCTGGGAGGGATTCCGATCTGACCGCTCCCGATCCCATACCGACTGTACCTAGTTATGTCGTTGCAGGTCTACCGCGAGTATGTGGCGTTTGAGCTAGTTAGTGAATGTTCTTTCTGATGACGCAAGAGTTGTTTGTTAATGAATACTTCAAACTATAGGGTTATAGTTATCTGGATTTGACTGATTTCGTTTCCTAAGGATCGATTCTACGTTTACCTTTTACAACCTGGAGATACGCACCCTGGAGTTTGGAGTATATAGACAACGAGACAACTCTGCTGTACATTTTTACAATAGCCAACAGCTGTGCCGTTAGCTCTACTAATAATTTCAATATTCAATAGTAGGTATTAGAATTCGAATTTGCTCATTAATTCTGGAGGCGTTTAGGAAGCGAAATAGCTGGTATGCGTGGTTTCACACGACTCGCTGTATGCGTGGTCGCTACATAGTGGATGTGACTAATAGTAGTTCGACGCGTCCCCAGACCGCGGGCGGGTCGGACGCGGAAGCGGACGCGGACAGCTGCGTGATCACGGCGTCGCTGCACATCCCGGGCGTGGTGGCGCGCTCGCCGTCGGGCTCGGAGTCGTCGGCGCGACGCGAGCGCGACTCGGCCGTCGGCTCGTCCTCCGCCTCGGCCGCGTCCTCGCCGCCCGCCAGCCCGCCGCCCGCCGCCGCCGCGCCGCTCCGCGTCACGCTCACGTCCGCGGCCGAGCTGCGGCGGCCCGCGCCCGACGTGGACCGCCTCATGGCGCTAAGCAGGTGAGCCGCAACTGCAATGCGCTGTCTCCCTCAATGTAAAATAAAATTATTTATTAAGAATAAGTAACGTTTTAACTGCTTTTGTTATACCACTAACGTCGAAGACAAGCGAACGGTCTACCTGATGGGAATCCATTCCCATCAGGTAGACCGTACTGTAGCCTAATAACGTTTGCAATACCAGCAGTGCTGAATTCGCGTTGCCAACCCTGTAAAAACCATTAATCCCTTTTGAAGAGTACTGTAGATGTTCAGGCAATCCAAGCGTATGCGGAGAAAACCCCTTTTGGACATAACGCTACAAACTATTCTAATACCGGCATATCTCCGGCAGAGAGCGTAACACATCGGACGCGCGCGCGGTGATGCTGCGACAGAGCGATGACGCGCCGCCAGCTGCCGCAGCACGTTCGCGCGCGCTCGGCCGCTCCACGCGCCGTGACGTCACCGCCAGCGTCGCGAGCACGGGCAGCGCGCCGAGCACGGCGACGAGCGGCGGCGGCACGCTGTACAAGCGCGGCGAGCTCATCTCGAGCGCGAGGCCCACGTGACGCGATCTAAGCTAGTGTTTTTATACATAAACGTCTATTTATCTGTTTGGCTGTCGTTTTACTACCGACCCCCTATCAACGTGCTATTTAACCCTAATATTATGTGAAAGTTGGATTAGTGGATGGATTGGATGTTTGTTACTCTTTCAGGCACAAACTACTGAATGGATTAAATGAAGCTTTCCAGTAAATATGGCTTATAAGTACATCAGAATACGACATAACCTACGTTTTATCCCGGGAACATTTTCCTGTGGGACACGGGAACGAGAAAACTTCATCACGCGGGCAGCACTTCAAATAATAATAATAAATAATAAATAAATATTGAGGGACACTTTTTACACAGCGCCATCTAGCCCAAAGTAAGCTAATATTAGCTTGTGTTATGGGATCTAGATAACTGATAAACATACTTATATATTTCTAAATACATACAAATTATAGATAAATAACACCCAGACACAGAATAAACCATCGTGCTCATCACACAAAGTTTTATCCTGGGTGGGAATCGAACCCACGACCTCTTGCGTAGCAGTCGGATGCACTCCCACCGCGCCACAGAGGCAGTCAAAAAAAAACAAACTTAAACTCATACTTATTAAAAACACAAAACAAAGACCCGAGCGAGCAGCTTATTCTAGCTAGACCAAGCTATAGCTTCGTACGATTTCATATGGTCCAAAAGTATAATATTGTTTATTGCTGGAGCCCAGCAAAACAAGCTACTTTAAACTGGGGCCACCTCTTTACACGGTTATTTTGCTACGCTACCTAGAGTTACAATATACTGGTTACTGGACGTAACTTCCAACTACAACTAAGTACATTGAATTCAAAGCCCAAGGAGCCTTGTAAAATTGGCCATCTTTCCTAAGGTGAGAAGATATTTTGAGCTTATGCTTAACCAGGCTCAAGTATGATCCTGTATCTATAGAATATTTGTACACTACTCTGCGATGTGCGTACAGCTAAGGAGTGGAAATGGAACGAACTACCTGAGCACGTGTTGCCTGTTTCCTACTATCTTGGTATCTTCAAGTCACAGTATCAATCAAGGTATCTTCTAAGTAAGTGCGCTCCATCGTAGGCGGCCACATCAAGCATAACGTCAGGTGAAATCGTGGTCAAACGCGTCTATAAGTTAAAAAAAAACACTACTGGAACAGGTATGATGAACAAATTACACTAAAAGAAAAAAAAACCCTCACCCTCACCCCTCACTCTCACCCTCACCCCACCCTCACTCTCACAGTCACCCTCATCCTCACCCTCACTATGATCACGTCTCGATCCGTGTGAGCTTCGTACAATCGTACCATATAATATATGTACATACACGTTAAGCCAACGCTCGACCGTGCTCGGTGAACTTCGTGTGACCTCGTCTCGACCTTCGTCTTGGATATTTTTTCCTTACGTAATTTCTTGATTAAAGCCCACTCAAAGCCCGCGATAAAAACTATGCAATAGCTTAAAAAACAGTCATGAATGTGTCGTGCCACGATGATAATAATATCAAATAGTACCATTATCCCTCACGCCTTCATACCCGAAGGGGTGGCAGAGGCATATTATATACACCCATATTTTACCGTTAATATTGTTTTAAAGTAAAACTTATTTTTACCACTAATAGTTATACGTATAGTCTAGCCAGGTATCCAAAATCTCCG
Source organism: Thumatha senex (assembly GCA_948477245.1). Classification (NCBI taxonomy): domain Eukaryota; kingdom Metazoa; phylum Arthropoda; class Insecta; order Lepidoptera; family Erebidae; genus Thumatha; species Thumatha senex. The sequence goes on along the minus strand of OX419742.1, from coordinate 2,601,102 downwards.
GGGCCCAAGCGGTGCACCGGAGTTAAATCTGTCACTCCCAATAATACCGAAAACCAACAGCCAGACAATGGCAGTTCCCAACTAAATAAGACACAACCGCAAGCTCCAAATCCAGGTCGATTTCAGAGGCAACTGGGATCGTACTAAGATGAAGAGGTTCTAGTCAGAATAAGCCATTCGCGCCGAGCGAACCCCAAGGTCGGTGCACCTGCTGACCGACGAACGTAACTAGCGTGGCAATAGATTAGATATTAGATAGAGAAGCGCTCGTGGCCCCGCGGTCTCAGTGTTCGGTAAACAATCACTGAGGTACGCAACTTTCACTATGGCTGGTCGTCGGATGGGTGACCACTTTGTGGCATTTACATTTGCGAGCGTTTCCGTGCTTCGGAAGGCACGTTAAGCCGTTGGTCCCGGTTGCCAGTAAAATGGCAGTCGTTAAGCCTGGTTGAAAGCCTTATAGGCGGCTTAAAAAAAAATTTCAACAGCAGGTAGCCACAACCTGCGTCTGTCTATTTCAACACGGTAATGGGCTCACGGTGAAAAGTGGGCATATAATATACCTCTGCCACCCCTTCGGGGATAAGGCGTGATGGATATTTATTTATTACAGCTGTGATAGTAGGCCTTTAATATTTGTTTATAGCCCTCTGTATGTTGACTTAATACATATCATCATCATCCTCTTGCCCTTGTCCCAATTTACTTGGGGTCGGCGCAGTATGTCTAAATTCCATACTGCAAAATGTTTTGGCTTGGTTTTATGGTCGGCCGCCAGCCTGACACCGACCCTCCTTGGGAATGTTATCGTTTGGTGGTTTGCCCGCCACCACACGGGTGCCTTTCCAAGCCTTTCAGTACTCCGAACCTTTACAAGAGGCAGGTTGCTTTTTCACAGGGGGATGTTCTTCTTTGGTATTAGTAATTCTTGTCTATACAATGCGTTGACGTCAGCCATAGCTATGCAATACGGCATATCCCTATCGTGTACCATACGGGCTACTTGTGTACTTTATACCATGAAGTCCATCGTGCTAGGTTCTTCTTCCATATATATTTACGGCTCCTTATTATCTAACGCTTTAAGAAACTGCCTCTGATCATCTCTAGTACATCTGATCTCCCAAACTTGGGTGTTTGGAGCAAGGTAACGATCCATTTTGACGGACTATTTCTTAACTAGACGTAAGAATATTTAATTTGTTAATTTTATATTTGATGACATGATATTTGAGTAAAAAAAATCTGTTTAGTTACTAAAAAATTTGACGCAATAAATATATTTAAAATAAATTAATATATTTAAAAAAAATTAAGCATAAGTGCATTAAAATAATAAAACAAAAAATGGTTTATAAACAGTTTAATTCAATTAATCATAGGTCGACAGTGATTTGAGTGAATGCTTAACATGTAACAACTAAACGTCTAACTTTCCACCCTTTTGCTAATAATACATTATTACTGAGTCAACGTTTTTGTTTAAATAATATTAACCTAAACATACACATCGATGTTTTCTGTAAGTTTTTCAAAACAAGTCAGATTGCTTTAAAACTAAGACTTAAAAAAATGCAGTTGGCAGATATTTGATTTCGCGTACAAATATCGCAATTTTCCCATCCCTTTAAATAAGCTGTTTTGATGTTAAAAGTGGGATCAAGTCGGTATGCGATAGTGTAACAGGCGAGAATCAAACCCGCAACGTTGACTACTTAACAAACTAACAATTATGTACCAATCTCAACCATAGGACGAAATGTAAGTCGATTTAAAACAAATACTTTATAAAGTCATCTTAAAAAATCTAAGAATTATCCCTCATCCCGAGACAGAAGTTCGTTTTGACAAAAAACACGACTTTATTACATGTGTACTACAATAAATGATAAGATTATAAGAAAAATGTATAATAAATACATATAATAAATATATTATAAAATATAATACATAAAAATGATAAGATAATATAGAATGTTTATTTATTTTAAACAAATGTTGCATTGACTTAACTAATAGTCTTACAAATTAAAGTTTAAACAGTAAATATAGTTACTATAGTGAACTTAACAATACTTATAGAAAAAGATTTAATTTTTCTATAACTCTCTTTTCTTTTTCATTTAACAATCTCAGATTATTTTATTGTATTTTATTCAATGATAACATGCATGTATTATAATTTCCAGGTGCTATATTAAGAATGAATTTAATTAAACACACAGCAGGAAGGCTAGTACCTTACATAAGGTAGGGACAATTTGTTAAAAAAACGTATCAATAAAAAAAATTGTTGAAATGTCAACTAAACTATTACGATATGTATAGTCAAATGTAAAGCATATTCAACATGGCAATCTTATTATTACAAGAAGGTGTATGCCTATGCAAGATTTAGTTTAAATAGTACAATGCTTTTAAAATATCAACGTTTACACGGTAGGTTACATAGCCTTGTTGAAAAAATTATAGTTATATTGCGATGCTAAAATAAATATTAAGGTTACATAGCTATCTTGAAAAAAAAATTAACGGGACATTGCCATGTTGAAAAAATTATACTAACGTTATATTGCCTTATTGAAAACGACATATAAACGATATACTTGTTGATCGAAAAAAAATGTACGTTACATTGCCATGTTGGAAAAAAATAACGTTACACTGCCGTGTTAAAAAAATTATAGTAACGTTTCCGATAAAGTCAAATTGTTGGCAAATTTTTATATCAGTGGGTTAAGAAATAACGTCATACCTTTGTACTGAAAAATATATAATAGAATGAAAAGTTCACTCTAGATATATCGAGATTTCATTTAAAATGTACACATTTGTTGTATTTTATTACACAAAATATGGTAATATGGATTTGTATTGTCCTTCACGATGATAAGTGCGCAATTTTGAACTTTACACGAACACAATAAATATTCAATTTCACTGTACACACGAGAATCGCTGAATAGAATTTTTGATAAAAAAATATAATGGGAGTTCGATTAATCTATTATTTATTCGAATCTATTTAATGTTTTTTCTTTTAGTTGCAACGTGTGAATAAAATCTTTGATAAAACTCAATATTTCATTCGTGCACGAGCTCAACGTGGTCACTTTAAAGATTTTCAGATTATCTCCTAACATATATTATATATTATGCTGGGTACACATACACACACACACCGAATGATATTGAAAGACTTCAATTCAGAATACCGCCAATAATGCAACTTTGGATCGCTTACTACGCTTACGCTTAAATGATTGAGTAAAACAGCAATATAATATAATCTATAACATCTTTATAATATTGGTTTTTTCTTTTATAATTGTCTATAAAACTCTTGGAGTTGCATACATTTTCGTATCAAATAAATAACATTAACAAAGCTCCGATTTTTATTTTGAATTTATTGTAACAATAATTTATTGTAGGTGGACAATTGCTCAAATTGCTAGTGCGATATGTGTACCCACCCAGCCTTAAGTGGTTAGTACACTACACAATTCCGTGTGTGTGTGAGTGTGTGTGTCTGTGTGAGTATGTGTGTGCGTGATCAGAAGCGCGCGCGGATGTAGACGGCGGCGACGTCGTGGTTGGCGTACCCGAGGCGCTTGGCGTGCTTGAAGATCTCGTTGGTGGTGGCCGACAGCGGCAGCGACTGCTCCAGGGCGTCGCCCAGGGCCAGCGCCAGCTTCAGGTCCTTCTGCATATGCATCAACGGCTGCTGCGTCGAGTACGCAGAGTCGATCATTGCTGCGGAGACAAATTTAAGTGTCGGTTAAGTTTTGCCAGCTGCTTTTGAACCATACTTGGATTTGGGGCCTGAGATTCACTCTTACTTGGCCTTTAGGAGCAGTCATTTTTGGGCTTTTGATTTCCGGTATAGCAGGAAAAAAGTGCCGTCTGACCTAACACTCAACCCCGTTGTCACGTCCGTTAGTCACCAGGAGCACTGATAGCGGATAGAGGCCTGGTGGAGCCCCGCCAGCGACACACTGCACAGCTGGTCCCTTACCTCGCCCCTTCAGTATGAGGTGCGGGCTGGCGAGCGGCGTGAGCGCCAGCACGTCCAGCAGGTCGGCCTGGTGGAGCCCCGCCAGCGACACACTGCACAGCTGGTCCCTTACCTCGCCCCTTCAGTATGAGGTGCGGGCTGGCGAGCGGCGTGAGCGCCAGCACGTCCAGCAGGTCGGCCTGGTGGAGCCCCGCCAGCGACACACTGCACAGCTGGTCCCTTACCTCGCCCCTTCAGTATGAGGTGCGGGCTGGCGAGCGGCGTGAGCGCCAGCACGTCCAGCAGGTCGGCCTGGTGGAGCCCCGCCAGCGACACACTGCACAGCTGGTCCCTTACCTCGCCCCTTCAGTATGAGGTGCGGGCTGGCGAGCGGCGTGAGCGCCAGCACGTCCAGCAGGTCGGCCTGGTGGAGCCCCGCCAGCGACACACTGCACAGCTGGTCCCTTACCTCGCCCCTTCAGTATGAGGTGCGGGCTGGCGAGCGGCGTGAGCGCCAGCACGTCCAGCAGGTCGGCCTGGTGGAGCCCCGCCAGCGACACACTGCACAGCTGGTCCCTTACCTCGCCCCTTCAGTATGAGGTGCGGGCTGGCGAGCGGCGTGAGCGCCAGCACGTCCAGCAGGTCGGCCTGGTGGAGCCCCGCCAGCGACACACTGCACAGCTGGTCCCTTACCTCGCCCCTTCAGTATGAGGTGCGGGCTGGCGAGCGGCGTGAGCGCCAGCACGTCCAGCAGGTCGGCCTGGTGGAGCCCCGCCAGCGACACACTGCACAGCTGGTCCCTTACCTCGCCCCTTCAGTATGAGGTGCGGGCTGGCGAGCGGCGTGAGCGCCAGCACGTCCAGCAGGTCGGCCTGGTGGAGCCCCGCCAGCGACACACTGCACAGCTGGTCCCTTACCTCGCCCCTTCAGTATGAGGTGCGGGCTGGCGAGCGGCGTGAGCGCCAGCACGTCCAGCAGGTCGGCCTGGTGGAGCCCCGCCAGCGACACACTGCACAGCTGGTCCCTTACCTCGCCCCTTCAGTATGAGGTGCGGGCTGGCGAGCGGCGTGAGCGCCAGCACGTCCAGCAGGTCGGCCTGGTGGAGCCCCGCCAGCGACACACTGCACAGCTGGTCCCTTACCTCGCCCCTTCAGTATGAGGTGCGGGCTGGCGAGCGGCGTGAGCGCCAGCACGTCCAGCAGGTCGGCCTGGTGGAGCCCCGCCAGCGACACACTGCACAGCTGGTCCCTTACCTCGCCCCTTCAGTATGAGGTGCGGGCTGGCGAGCGGCGTGAGCGCCAGCACGTCCAGCAGGTCGGCCTGGTTGAGCCCCGCGCGGTCCGCCAGCGCCAGCCCCTCGGCCAGCGCCGCCAGCGACACGCCGCCCACCACCTGCAGCACAGAGTTCATCTTCGACGCGTTGCCGATGTCGCCTGCGAACACACAACACCACGGGTTTTACCTATGTTATCTTCCACTTAATGCTTTATGAAATCCGTTTTGAGGGAGAACGTCCAATTCCCAAATCGTCCAGGGGTCGCAAGATGTCCAGAGGTCACAAAATGTCACAGAATGTCCAATTCTCAAAATGTTCAATTTTATAATGACTTTCGAGTTTTGGACCCTGGGCTGGTCTATATGGTGTCAGATTAGATTCTGCCAGGCATCTTCTCACTAACACAATTTATCCTGGGCGATAATTCACTTCTTATGCACGATAATGCTCGCCGTCATACAGCATTCTGTTAGACGATACATTCAAGAATTCGGTATCGATCCTCATAGCCTGGTCAGCAAGGAGTCCTGACATTAATCCTATAGAGCATGCATGGGACGAGCTCGGAAGGCTAGTCAGGAAGCGAAAAAAAAAAAAAAAAATCTTTATTTTGCATAGACCATTTTAACGGCGCTTACAAAATGTCATACACTATTTAAAATATTTAAAGCGACCACCGGTTCGGAACGCGGCCCACCTGAGAAGAACCGGCAAGAAACTTAGGAAGGCTTTTTTTTTTGATGGCCTATTTACAATTTAATATTATTTCATTTTGCCAGCAGATCATTTCCAGGCGTCCCTGTCCTGCAAATAGTCTGTAACGGAGTAAAAACCTTTTTCACAAAGCTTGTTTTTAATAAACTTTTTAAATTTATTTAAAGGTAAATTTCTCAGGTCACAGGGAAGCTTGTTGTAAAAGCGTATACAGTTACCCTGGAAAGAATCGCCAATCTTATGTAGTCGACTGTGGTGGACTGAAAGATTATTTTTATTTCTAGTGTTTATATTATGTTTATCACAGAGTTTAGAAAACTGTGATAGATTTTTCTGGACATACATAAGATTGGCAAAAATGTATTGTGATGGTACGGTTAGAATATTCACTTTTTTGAATTTTTCTCGGAGAGAAACTCTGGGGCCCAAATTATAAATAGCGCGTACAGCCCGCTTTTGTAGAACAAAAATAATATTTAAATCTGCAGCACTCCCCCAAAGGAGAATACCGTAAGACATAATACTATGAAAATAGCTGAAGTAAACCATTCTAGCCGTATCCACATCTGTTAGAGTCCTGATCTTTTTTACAGCGTATGCAGCCGAACTTAATCTAGAGGCTGTCTTTTCTATGTGTGGGCCCCACTGCAAATTGGCATCAATAGTTATACCTAGGAACACAGTTGATTCTACAAACTCTAACACTTGTCCATTCAGTTGAACATTGGCCGCAACTTGTTTTACATTTGGTAGAGTAAATTATATACATTTAGTTTTATTTTCATTAAGGCAAAGATTATTTGAGCTAAACCAATGAACTACTCTTGCAATTGCATTGTTTACATCGTCATAGTTATCTAATTGTCTTTTAATTTTAAAAATTAATGAGGTGTCATCTGCAAACAAAACAATCCTATTCCTGTCCCCTACATAAAATGGTAAATCATTAATATAAATGAGGAACAAGAATGGCCCAAGTATCGAGCCTTGCGGCACACCCATTGTAACCATGGATCCTACAGAACGTGTACCATTAATATCGACCCTCTGTATTCTATTGTTCAAATATGAAGACAGAAGGTCGAGAGCTTTGCCTCTTATTCCATAGTGGTGTAATTTTTTGCACAGCGTTTCATGTTGAACGCAATCAAAAGCCTTTGATAGATCGCAAAATATACCTAATGCATCGTGCTTGTCTTCCCATGCTTCATGAATACATTTTAATAACTCAACACCAGCATCGGAAGTTGAGCGCCCTTTCGTAAACCCAAATTGATTCGCATGGAGTATTTTATGACTATTAAAATGGGATAGCATTTGATTCAAGATTATTTTTTCAAATACTTTGCTCAAAGTTGGCAGCACTGACACTGGTCGGAAATTAGACGGCTCTGTAGCGCTGCCAGCCTTGAACAAGGGAACGACTTTGCTGTGTTTCATTAAATCAGGAAATGTACCACTAGAAACACAGCACAAATATCTGTGAATACAAATGCATCTCTGCAACAAAGAACAGATTCTTCTAATAAAAGTTCAGCGGAACTGGAAGATGCTTGGAGAGATTTTGTTGTCAATATAGGTACATTTTTGAAAAAGTGTTCAAACTCCGTAGCCACTTCCAGGTCCCCTGTAACATGGCAACCATTTACTTTTAAGTGGAAATCCCTTTCAGAAACTAACCTCCTATGACACTTGCAGCCTTAAATCAGGCCCTTATTGAAAAGTGTGAAAATATACATCAATACTGTTTGAGGAACATTGTTTTTGGTATGCCTGATCAAAAAATTACACAAATGTGAATTATTTTGTTTGAAAGAAGTTCCATAATCTTAGTTATCTTTTCATTTTTAAATAAATAAAAGGTTATATTTAATAAACTGTGGTTTATTTTACGAGTTATTAAAATTACTTTCTGATTCTTTTTAATTCAGAGATAGCATGTGTAGCTTTAAAGTTATTTCAAAAAAAAATTAGGTATCCCTTTATTTTTGCAGGACGAGTGTAGTAATGAGTTTATACGAAAGAAACAAATCAAATCAAAATAAGAGCGATTCCAGTTACTAGTTCTAAGGGCAGTCTACCCTTTATGAAGAAAAGGGTTCCTCCAGGTTCCTCATGTGTTAATTCAAGGTTGTTTATATTAGCGAACTAGACATTCTGCGATTTGGGTATTCGGCGAATTGTACATTTTGTGAATTGGACATTCTGGGCCTAAACGCCTGCCACCATGCACCTTTTATCAAGTGTAGCACCCCACCAAAGTTAACAGAGATTGTCTGGGCATGGTTTTTCATTTATGTTTTACAAAACAGAACATAGCACATAAGAATCTTAAATGTTTAAAAACAAAGGTTTTTAATTAAACTGGGTTCCTAAACATGTGAACACAGCATGCATTAAATGAGGAAAAGAGCCATTAAAATTCGGAAGAAATGTTGCAACAGGATAGGACATCTGAAGTTAATTACTTTTTTCTTGTGGTAATCAACAATTTGACCTAAAATAGTTTTTCAAAAGTTATAAGACATGATATGCCTAACCTCAAGCTTAAACTTCGTTATATTTGAGTCAAACACATCGAGTAATTCGTAGTACCGCTGCAGGAGATCGTTATAATGTGCCACCGAATTATAAAAAGATATTGTTTCGTATTTGGGAATAGGAATTGCACTTCAAAGGCCCATAAGGGGTCAGGGGGTCAGGGGATTTCAGGTTACGGTGGCATGTGATGGGGGTCTGATACGGACTGAAAACATGTTTGCAGCATGAAAATAACGGCAACTGGGGTGAAAATTGGATAATTTAGTATTTAATAGAGCCTCCTCGGAAACGACCTGAAACGCATTTCAGCCTGCTGAAAATGACGTTCAAAGTTGTTCACTAGTCCACCGGCGTAACACTACCCCCTCCTATAACATGCTCGTCCCGAGCATCGTTTTCTCCATGCTATCTGGCGATTGTTCACGATGACCGACTGTCATCGTGAACAATCTTGCAGGGACAAGGACGGCAAGTTTCTTGAAAGACCATAAACTCAAAATTCCAGCCTTGGTCGCTATGAATTTTAAGTCGCTTCCTGGTTAGGAATAGAATATACTTCCGGCCATTTGGTAAAGTAATCCATCACCACCGAAATGTACTTATACCCGGAATCTGATGTTGGAAACGGGCCCGCAACATCCAAAGCAATTCTTTGCAAGGTACTATAACGTTATACACTTTCAGTGCTCCTCTGCTGCGGGTATGTGGACCCTTGACAAATGAACACCTAGTACACTTTTTGCACCAGTCTTCAACGTCTTCACGTCAGTGAATCCAGTAAAACCGTTGGCGAATTTTCATTAGCGTGCTTTTAATTATAAGGTGTCCACCGTAAGTTTTGTCATGAAAACTCTTCAAAACATCTCTCACTCTTGTCTTTGGTACATTCTGCAGGTGAGCATCTTTCCCATTCGCCGACTCCCATTTCCTGCACAGTACGCCATTATGCATGATCAAGCTATCCCATTGTGCCCAATAGCTTTTTGTTACTGTGCTCTTCGGGGGCTACTTCACACCATCTCGGCTTTGGTATTCCTGCGTTAATTCAGTTAAAAATAGGTTGGATATCCAGGTCCTTTTGCATTTCTTTTACCACGTTGCACTATTTTCGAGAACCTCACGCAGCACTCCGGGTTGTTCTCTGACCTGTTCATCGTGTTTTCTAGCCTGTTCGTCCTGTTTTCTAGCCAGCTCCTTTAATAGGACTAGCATGCTGCTCAAGTCCACTTCTTGTTTGGGTGTGGTCCGCGGCTCCCATGTGTGGAAGAACTAATAAGAGTGTGGGTACTAATAGGAATTGCACTTCAAAAGCCCATAAGGGGTTCTAAAAACGCCTGAAATGGGGTTTTCAGGTTACTGTGGCATGTGATAGGGGGTGGCCTGAAACGGACTGAAAAAATGTTTCAGGTGCCTGAAAATAACGGCAACTGGGGTGAAATTTGGATAATTTTGTATGTGATAGAGCCTCCTCGGAATCGGCCTGAAACCGCTTTTCAGCCTGCTGAAAACGCTTCCAAGGTCCAGAAAATGACGTTTAAAGTTTTTCACTAGTCCACCGTCGTAACCATATATTGTTTCGATATGTATCAAGTACGAAACTATGGTGATGTGAGTACCGTAGTTTAAAATTAATATTGACGTTAATCAAGGATAACAACTCGGAGCATCGAATCTCAAAGTGAATGATCTTGTGAAGACTAATAACATCAGTATATTTACGGCGGTACTAAAAGAAAACAGATTAAACCAGTTGAGCCTTTCTTTATATGAGAAGAGGGTGCGTTGGAATCCAAATCTATAGCCAACTACCCTGAGGCACTTTTTCACCTTTGGATTCGTTCAATTCTTCCTTTATGTAACGCGTAAAACGGTGAAAAATAGGTGAATCATATTCTAAGACAGTACAAGCTAAAGAGGAAAAGAGATGGAGCAGGCTGTAGGGGTTTCTTAAGTCTTTAGTAATCTACACATACATACATACATACATAATATACACATTGTCACGCCTTTATCCCCGAAGGGGTAGGCAGAGGCATACTATACGCCCACATTTCACCGAATGCATTTTTGTTCCACGTAACAGGTGGTGAGCCCATTGCCGTGTTGAAATGGACAGGCGCCAGGCTGTGGAGAGTAATCTACGAAAACATATATACCTAAACGAGTAATCTATACTAATATTATAAAGCTGTGGAGTTTGTTTGTTTGGTTGAACGCGCAAATCTCAGGACCTACTGGTCGGATTTCAAAAATTCTTGTTTGTGTTAGATAGCCCGTTTATCGAGGAAGGTTATAGGCTATATTTCATCACGCTACTACCCTGGAGAGCGAAGCATAGTCATAAATGTCGACTAATCGGGCAATTTTTATGCATTATTATAGAATTTAAAAGCGACGGTATTAAAAAGTAAATACATACGTACTTATTTTCACGCCTTTATTCCCGAAGGGGTAGGCAGAGGCATACTATACGCCCACATTTCACCGTATGCATTTTTGACCCACATCACAGGTGGGAGCCCATTGTCGTGTTGAAATGGACAGGCGCAGGCTGCTGTGGCGACCTGCTGTTGAATTTTTTCAAGCCACCCATTTCAGCCATAAGGCCTTCAACTGCGCTTAACAACTGCCATGTAACTGGTAAACGGGACCAATGGCTTAACGTGCTTTTCGAAAACGCTTACAAATTTAAATACAACAAAGTCACCCATCTGAGGACCAGTCATAGTGAAAATTGCTTAACGCAGTGATCGTTTACAGAACACTGAGTCCGCGGGGCCACGAGCTCTTCTGAGTAAAGAGTGTGTTATAATATTTTTATTATAATCTAATGTAGGCAGATATAATAAAGCGTAATAGTAAATAAGCATTTTGAAGGCAGCTCAGATTTAAACGTTGACACTTAAAAATAAACTGAACCTTAAAAGGAAATTAAATATAAAAAAAAAACAAACCAAAATGCCCGCGATGCAAATAAATACCAATTTAAAAAGGAAAAAATAACTTAATTTACCATGCATGATAAAAATTCCAAATTATCTGTAGGTACTCATGCCTCTTTACAGTAAGTAAATCGTTTATTACTACATATCGACTTTGACGCAGAATTTGTACTTCACGTAATGTCGACTCTGACTGGAAATACACTTCGTCTAAAAGGCACTTTTTAAAATAATAGCTTTGCAAATTTGCATATTTGCTTGATAAATATTATAAAGCTGAAGAGTTTGTTTGTTTGGTTTAACGCGCTAAACTCAAATTTTAATGAATTATTGTATGACTAGTTGACGCCCGCGGCTTCGCCCGCGTAGAGAAGTTTTCCGTTTCCGTTTCCCACAGGAACTTGTTCCCGGGATAAAAAGTAGCCTATGTGTTATTCTGATGTATAAGCTATATTATTGTAAAGTTTCATTAAAATCTATTCAGTAGTTTTTACATGAAAGAGTAACAAACATCCATACAAACTTTGACATTATAATATTATTAAGATTTATAAGCGACGGGATTAAATAGGTGTGACGGGAGTTCGAAGTATGTCCCGGACGATACCGGGAGGTCACCTAGTTTGTTTTATATAAAAGTGTTTTCTGTGAACGCGATAAAAGCTACCAAACAGATTAACGTTCGTCAAAAATTTGTTTATAATCAAAAATTATCATTGCTCATTTAATACCATGACATGTTACCGTTGTAAGATGGTCGTCTTTACGCGTAGTGCAGCAAGTGGTAAATTGCTTGTTTTAATCCCCGGCGTAGTATAACTCAAAAGGATGAATCAATTTAGATGAGTTTATTATGTATTTAGTAACAGATTTTCTAGTGGTGGTTCTTACTCGTAGATGTTTTATCGAAATCGCATACCGCCGTTGCCTCTCCATATTTTTTTTTTATATTTTTATAGTATTGAGGTGGCAGACAAGCGTACGGCCCACCTGATGGAAAGCGATCACCATAGCCTATGGACTTTTGCAACACCAAAGGTGCAGCACTCGCGCGCACTTTTATAAACCTTCTAAGACCCCTTTTGAAGAACCCCATACTGAAATTATATGTTTTAACGTTGGTTTTTGAAGTGAAAACTTCTTTTAGCGCGGTACGCATATTTTTAGATGAGACAATATCTCTGGACTCGTGACACCGTTACGAGACGCAGCTATAGTGTGTGTATATGCATGTACATATATCAGAACGCGTCTAGATATTTTTTTTTTGATAGCCAGATGGTAGATTAATTACCTTGCTACTAAATAATATAATCATCATCTAACGTTGATCCCGGTCATCAAAGGACCTTAATCTTATTAAATAATATTGTGTAATCAATTAAGACTCTTTCAGTGTATATTTTTTTAGCACCATCATCATTAACGTCGATCCCGGTCAATTATTGAAGTGAAACATTGTTTTAGCGCGGTACGCATATTTTAGATGAGATAAAATCTCTGTTCTCTTAAACAAATTAATAATAAATTTAGTTTTCATTTCTGTCGGCACTCCTGGAGTGCACTCGTATTTTTTTAATTATTTTCTTAATCTACAGTTTTTGGGAAGCACATATCCTGCGTTGAAATCGTAATATCTATAACCACAGCACAAATCACGATCAACTAACTAAGGTCCGTATTCCAGAACGTTTCTCAATACTCAATCGACGCTTGAGAGTAGATTTTATAAGGCAAAAACTAGCCTCAAGCGTTGATTGAGTATTGAGAAACGTTCTGGAATACGGACCTATCACACCAAGAATGGAAGCAAAGCATCGCGGGCAAAGTCCCAACAATAACTGTCAACGTCCAAGTTTCGTCGCGGCCGCAACCGGACAAGGGTACTACTACCAAGGTAGAAGGAGTTCTTGCTCATCGCCTTGAAGCACGACTGGCAGTCGTCGAACAGTGTTCTGTCTCCCGCGGCCAGGATGATCAGTGTACCCTCTTCGGCTTGGGTTTTTGAACCTTGGATCTGAAATTATTTTAAAAAATGGTTAATAAATTTAATTACAAAAATAGCGTGTGAATTTTGTCAGCTTTCAATCGTCATTTTGATTATTTTCATATAGATTTCTTGCGCACGCGTCATATCGTTGTGTCGTGCCAATGAAAAAGCACTCAGCGACACCTGCCACACGACCCATTTTAGGAAGTAAAAAAGGAGTTTGCCCCGGTCCACAAAGTCTATACACTCATTAAAAAAGAAAGCCACTCTGTAGACTGCGGTCTTGGTCAACAAAGCCATACTACCGTACAGTGGGTAAAAAAGACGGATACTCTGTAGGCCGGGAACGTGGTCTCTTTACCCAAGTCAGTACAGGTATAGGACAGTACAGTATAGGACAGCACAATGGAAAATAATACTCGCGAAAAGTGCTACTCGCATTCCATAAGACGCTTACATGAAGCATATATCTTTTGGATCTCAACTTGTAGGTTATTGTTATAAATATATTGTATCTCAACTTGTAGGTTATTGTTCAATAGCTGCGTGTCGGCCCGGAAATCAACTATTCTCTGGACGTATCCACCATATTTCGTGGGGAATGTGGAGATTTTTGACTAGTTAAAAATATTAGTTCTTCACAATTCAATGGACCCTTGACAATCCAATGGGCGTATGAGCGTACCATACGTACTATAAAAAAATTACGTTATTTAATTAATTTATTATATTTATTACGCCTTATCCCCGAAGCGGTGGCAGATGCATATTATATGCTCTCTTTTCACCATGTGTATTCCAATCCCACGGAATAGGTGGTGAGCCCATTACCGTGGTGTATTATATGTACAGACGCAGGTTGTGGCTACCTGCTGTTGAAATTTTTCAAGCCGACCTTCAACTTGACTTAACGACTGCCATGTTACTGGCAACCGGGAACAGCCATAGCGAAAGTTGCTTCACGCATTGTTTACAGATCACTGAGTCGACGGGACCACGAGCGTTATTTTATCATGCCTAATCTATAATCTAGATGTCATTAAGACGGAGACGTTGTGAGTGGAACTTTACCTGAGCCTCTAGATACCGTCCGCCCTTCCCGCTGATGGCCTCTACGATGTCATGGGACGTGTCCGCGTCTATCGACGTCATTTCCACGTAGCCCTTCGACTCGAGCGTTGGGCAATGAAGCACGCCACAGTTGCCGAATACCATCTGGAAATAGAACAAATAAATATCATCTCACACTGAAAACGCGAGGAACAAGGATCTAGTCATGCCATCTCTGTCGATCCCAGGAGAGATAGACACGAATCGTGGCTTGAGGTGCAGGTCTCTGGGGAATCTGGGGCAGGGGTTCCAGTCGAACGCTATTACTAGGCTAATTAGTATATTCGTTTGTAAAAAAAAATACTACACAATTCTTTACTGTTTCATATCAAATTTCAAGCATCTTTTTTTATTGATATATCGTACAGTGTAGTAAGTAAAGAGAAATTCTTGGGTCTAATCAAGTGGGCCATCTATAGGTATATACATTGTTATATTGTTATATGCACAGCAATAAATAGGATGACTGTCATTTACGGCAATTACCGACAGACATTAGCGCTACAATGAATCATTGCAATTGCAAGTGATCCATAAACTGTTATAAAGGGCCACACATTGACCTGTAAACGCTTTCCGGTCACTGCATTTTTACATGTCAAGCCGTTTCAAACGACGAAAGGTGTTCTAAAAGTATCGGATTTGCCAGACTAGGTTCACTTCAATATTTAAAGGTCGCGGGAGCTGATGATTGCGAGTGGCACAATGTAAAATATTGTCTCTTTGAGCTTGTGGCCCCGATAACTGAGTGTTCTGTAAACGATCACTGCGTTAAGCAACTTTCGCTATAGAGGGTTTCCGTGCTTTGGAAGCCAGTGGACCCGGTTGGCAGTAACATGGTAGTCGTTAAGCCAAGTTAAAGGCAATTGGGCGACTTGAAAATTTTCAACAGCAGGTCGTCGCCACAATCTGCGCTAATCCATTTTCAACACAGCAAAGGATTCACCACCTGTAACGTGTTACAAATATACAGTGGTACAGAAATGTGGGCGTATGGCCTCTGCCATCCCTTCAAACAAAGGCGTATAATAAATAAATAAATTGGGGAGAGGGACGGGCTATGATACGAAAGGGTCGACTAACGTCTGAGACAATTGGAAGCGCAGTGGCCGTCTATCAGTTGAGAAATTGTTCTCAACTGATAGACGGCCCCTGCACATTTTATAATAATTTTCAATTAACAACTCATCTTTAAATATTATGTCCTAATTTCAAGACCAGGTCAATGGATTACCTCTTTAGCTGCCTGAGGGTCTGCAACACAGGAGAAGGTGATGTCCGCTTCCTCGACCACGTCGCATGGGGTCACGGCTATTGAGGCGCCTACCTTTTCAAAGTCTTTACACTGTGAACAATACAAAAACTGGCTGTTAGCTAAGTAACTTGATAAATCAGTTCAGGCTCAGGGGGAGATTAATATGCTAACGGGACTCGTGCTAAGATGATATAAGATATTACTTATATTCACTAAAGTTATATAGATATTGGTAGTCATGTCATTTCAGATGCTATACGAACTCCTTACTATTAAAAATGATTACAGCGCCATCTAGGCTGTTTTCAAAAAGCATTTAGTTAAGCATTCCGCCACTAGATGTCGGTAAGTGTCGCCCTCGCTCAAGGCAATCGATCGTCACCCGAGACGCCAACGAACGTTTTCTAGCTGCGCGTCAACGACCTCACGCAGCTCACTGTTCGCCGGCTGCGGCCATTTTGTTTGATAACGTGTTGGGTGCCGTGGCGCCTTGATAACTTCAAACGCAAGGTACAGAACTTCCGAACGTTCTCGCAACACAGACAGAGTCGCTTTTGTTTGCAATAGAGAAACGTGCACCGTTTCTCTATTGCAAACAAAAGCGAGTAAGTTGAGAAGTTGAGCTGTGTTAGAAATGTCTTGTCATAACTAAAAATAAAATAAATAAATATCCATCACGCCTTATCCCCGAAGGGGTGGCAGAGGCATATTATATGCCCACTTGTCATAACTACCTACTAAATAAACGCTTAGACATAAATTATATATGTATTATGTCAATTCGACAAATTATTTGTTTAATAAAAGGAATTCAAACACAGAATTATCAAATAAGAACAGAATAATGTATTGGTACAATAATTTCGATTCAAAATTATTTTGTTTGTAGTACATAAAATATAAATGATTCTTAAAATCGTGTTTGTTTAACGAACTCTTGATTGAAATGTTGCTATAATCCAAATTTCAGTAAAAAAAAAGTTACTGTATGTAAATTAAGTTACCGAGTATATAACATCATTACGCAGCCCAGGGGATGTATCCGTAAACATAAATTTGAACAAATAGGTATAATGTAACAGTAATAACCGACGGGATTTAAAGGGTTTTTTTAAGTAACTTATAGGCTACATTTTATTCCCGTATACCCAAGGGAACGGGTGCTACGCGGGTGAAACCGCGGGGCGTCCTCCGCTAGTTCTATATATAGGCAGTGAGCCTAAAAAATCGATTCAACTTCAGCTTTGAATGTACCGATAAACTAGATTTATCATAGATATAAACGAGTCGAGAGAGTGATTTACGATGTTGATCAGGCAAAGCATCAAAGCTTATTACAAAGTGTCGTAAAGTATTGATGTTTCGCGTCTAGCAGCGCTGAGCAAAGGCCAATGTCAATGTTTGCACATAATGGCGTCAGATTCACGTTCCAGCATTAAATACGGTAGGGTTGTCATGTGTACTTTGAGAAAACGGAATTAGATCATTATTTATTTTTATTATTTATCTATCACGCCTTATCCCCGAAGGGGTGGCAGGAGCATATAATATGCCCACTTTCCACCATGTTTATTCCTGTACCACGTAATAGGTGGTGAGCCCATTGCCGTGTCGAAATAGACTGACGCAGGTTGTGGCTACCTGCTGTTGAAATGTTTCAAGCCGCCCAAAGAGCCTTCAACTTGACTTAACGACTGCCATGTTATTGGCAACCGGGACCAACGGCTTAACTTGCCTTCCGAAGCACGGAAACCTTCGCAAATGTAAATGCCACAAAGTGGTCAACCATCCGTGACCAGCCATAGGGAAAATTGCTTAGCGCAGTGATCGTTTACAGAACACTGAGTCCGCGGGATCAAGAGCGGACGGAATTAGATCAACGATATAATTCATTAACATTTTGTTCCATAGAGCAAGGAATATAGCTCCCTCTCGCTCGCGCTGTAACAGAGACGAGAGTAAAACAGCGTGTCAAGTTTACGTCCGGTTATAGGCGCAAAATCGCATACGTGACCTTTCAGTTGCCTTCCATTCGTCTGTAGGGGTCTGTAAATTACGAGCTCGATCTCGGTAAAGTTCCTACCTTTACCGAACTTTTGTGGTCTTGGTCATTGCTGTAGATCCAGGTTAACAGGAGTTACAGTTATGGGAATGCGGGTGGGATTAGTCCCAATTAAAAAAGAGTAAAGGGTCGCGCTCCCTGACAGGTTTGGTTGCATGAAATGATACAGTAAGGCGTACCTAGTATATCGCGATTGACATTGTTTCTATGCTCTGTGGTAAGTTCGAACGCGGTAATTTAGATTTATTCACCTATCGCCTCTCTTATTTTCTTTCCAACTAGCCTATATCTATAATACTTACCAGGGTTAGGTCCTATTAATATTGTAAAATTCCTCAAAATCAGTGCGGGGTTTTAGTCAAAAAGGGTAACAAAAATAATAAGGCCGGGTGAATAGGTAGATCTTTGTCGAGATAAGAAAGCAATTACTTGGAAATTTCGTACTACCACCATGCCGGGATATTAGATACGGGAGATTAATTTTCCATCAAAGATAGGTAGGTACCCAAGTACTTTTTGTTCTATTACAAAACAATTGTGAGAAGTGATTAATTTTAACGTTTTCCTTATACTACAACAACATATTTGTTTGTAACTGAGGTTATCCTTATAAGAGTTCACCCGTGACTCTCGGCCAGAGGCTGACAGAAGGACATCGTGTTATTTCGGTAGGATTTCAAATACAAATATTTGGTGTGTGTGCGATAGGATTTCAACTACAACAAATACAAAAAATTGTTTGTAAAATGTTATATATAATTTTAACATTAGGTAAGCGATAGCCCTACATAATAGTCGGGCAACAGTTACTAACAGCACTACGTGCAATGAGCCATTAGGATATTCAGACACGCGACCTACAAACTGGAAATTTCTCGACACTGAATGAAAAGTGTGCTCTGGTAATAGCGTCACGCTCACCAGGTCTACTATTGACAAGCCGTAGAATTGAACCAGAATCGCTGTTTTTAGCTGTCAAAATGTTAGTAGACTATCAAAAATGCAACTGATTGGCGGTCACTGGCGCGGTACGTGTTAGTAGGAACTCTATCGGCCGACCGATAGAAGGCTATTGGAGTACGATTATAATAGTAGACTACGAAAACTGTCAAAATTGTATCGGTGGCTTTCTATAGAACGACGATTTCGATTCTACTTCGACACGATTGAAATAGCAAAATCGGCCTCCAGCTCAAAATCACGATGTTATGAAATTTTTTGCTCAATGACGTCATTGATTTCAACTAAATGATAATATATATTATACACAATGATATTATACTCATAATACGTGATACTGGGAACTATTAGTATTCATAAATTCATATTTTTATGTTGAACTCGACGTCATAGGGGATATCTAGGGGAGCTAATTGTCATCAAACTTTGTAAAAGGTCGAATCAGAGGAAATTTTGACGCTTATAATTAACTAGCTAACCCCCGCGGCTTTGCCTGTAACATATTTTGAACCCCCTTCGCATACATTTGTTCCCGTTTTTAGGCTTTCTAGGCTCCCTTACAAAAATGTTCAACTACTCGCATAGCCTAGTTCTAAATGCAGTACAACTATATTCTAACCTCAAGAACTGCACAGAATAGCTGTCAGATTGTCAGTTACCAAATTTCATAGTTCAAAATAAAACTTATTAGTATAGTAATATCCAAATCTGCAATTTTTATCGACATTGCCCAGATTCCAATCGTCCCAGTTAACAAATAAATAGAACCGTTTTAGTGTCCTCGGAGGCAATGTTATCGCTAACGGATTTCCTGGTTACCACGAACTATTTTATGTGGAAAATATTTAATACAGTTATTAAGGCGATCATGCTTTTTTACCTCGAATTTGATTTATGAAGAAATGCTTTAAGACATATATTTATACCTAGAGGTACCATACCTTTAGGAAGCGAAAGAGGTATGCAGGTATGCATCGAATGCGAAACCTAGGGATCTGTTTTCTCTGACTATCCAATCAGAAGTACAGAATGAAGATAGTTTCTTTCCAACTCCTAATTTATTTTCTCTTCTATGCTGATTTTAAAACTTCTGGTTTTACCGAGTTGAGCTTAGGGTAACTTTCTTGTCTTAGTTATTGCTATAGATCATTTACAAGAGTTACAGAGATGGAAATGCTGGTGAAAATAATTCCATATCAAGGAAGGAAAAGAATTTGCAAGCCTGCTTGTGACCACAGGTGGTAGACCCCAGTCAAAACGTCACAAATTAAACACAAGCATTTTCGCATTTTTACCTGTTTTAAAACATTTACTTTACACAGTTCTAAAACAGATTAAATCAGTTTTTTTCTGATTCAGTTCGTCGTGTGAATACAATCATCGAAGGTGTTGTCGTGTCCAACTAAATGAATACGTATGTGAGAACTGCCATTTTACAAAGCACAACAATGGTAACAGAGTTTTCCTTATGATATAAGCCATAATTTTGCTAACAATCCATACTTAGCTCGAAGCATGGACTAATTAACTAATTATACATTATTCTCAAGGAAAACAGCTTGCAACTAGCAAAATTACTTATTTAATAAAAAACTACTGGGCCAAACTATGTGAAATTTTAATGGGAACAAATGGCAACCATTCTGCATCAAACTAAAGAAGAATCACGTAAATCGGATAATAAATCTCAGCGTAATGGATGTACATAAAAAAAATATACCAATCGAACACATAACCTCCTCGTTTTTGGAAGTCGGTTAAAAAGAAGAAAGGTTAGCCGTAATCAAATCTCATATTTATGAATCTGTACACTTTCAACGTTGTCCTGCCAGAATTTGCTATTGAAATGTAAACGTTTTCGTACCTACACTATACACAGCTTTTAGTACCTTACGTACTTGAAGGAATATGCCTAAAGCGGCATTGATGGGATTCTACAAAGTCTGGTTTAGTAGAAACAGTGACGATGAGCTGTCGTGTCGCAAGTACTCTCGTCTAAACATCTGAATCTTAATTTTAATAATATTATAAATGCGAAAGTTTATATGGATGTTTTTTACTCTTTCACGTAAAAACTACTGAATGGATTTTAATGAAACTTTACAATAATATAGTTTATACATCAGAATCACACATGAGCTACTTTTTAACCCGGGAACAAGTTACTGTGGGAAACGGGAACGGGAAAACTTCTCTAAGCGGGCAAAGGCGCGGGCGTCAACTAGTACTTATATGGTTCTAGTCACTGACAGTGACTAGAACTTGCCACATATATCTACTCGGCACCAGCATTCTGAATCATAGAAGGTTGAGATAGGATCTTCTCTTTAATCCGTTTACCAAACATAGCCAAATTTGTGTTCTGAAGGTATCCTAGGCATGAAGACAATGAACTAAACGATAAAATTTATCACAATAAAGTGGTTAGGTATTGTTTCGCACGTGTCGTCGTACTGTTCGATAACGTTATACACAAATGAGAATCCGGCCATGACACATATGGGTCAGGGCCGGAAATAAAATCTAGCCATGGCTATCTTTATACATAACATAACATAACATACTTTCACGCCTTTATCCCCGAAGGGGTAGGCAGAGGCGTACTATACGCCCACGTTTCACCGTATGCTTTGCTTTTTGTCCCACGTAACAGGTGGAGAGCCCATTGCCGTGTTGAAATGGACAGATGCAGGTTGTGGCGACCTGCTGTAGAAATTTTTCAAGCCGCCCATAAGGCATTCAACTGGCTTAACGACTGCCATGTTACTAGCAAACGGGACCAACGGCATAACGTGCCTTCCGAAGCACGGAAACGCTCGCAAATATAAATGCCACAAAGTGGTCACCCATCCGAGGACCAGCCATAGTGAAAGTTGCTTAACGCAGTGATCGTTTACGTACTAGGTTCGCGGGGCCACGAGCGCATCTCCACGATCTTTATACATATAAACCTAATATAGGTGTCAGATTCGTATGAGGGTGAAATACTGCTCATATTTATGGGATGGTTACACCAAGTGCCTGTTTGTTGCTAGGCTGTGTTACACTGTGGATACAATCGTGCCAGGAACCCAACGATTCCGCAGGTCGCACCACAAAAACTCGAATATTAGGTCCTTCTCAAAATATATTTATGGCTCAATCACTGGACGTCGCGGTCTTCTCTGCAATCAGGCAGCGGGTGGTGCCATTTTGTCGTGTCATTCATATAAAAAAACTGAAAATTAATAAAATTTCCTCATTCTAGTGTATTTTGATTGTGAATTCAATACTATCGCACTTGTTTCCCTTCTCGTTCATATGTCAAATCCCGGTTATTTAAGCAGGCGCGAAAACGTACCGTTTGAAGTCCTTGGTCCACCGGAGTCGTAGATAGTGGAAAAATATACATCTATAAAAATAATAGTAAGATTCTAGAGCGAAATCAAATTAAACAAATACAAACATATTTTGCCGATAATACGTACCTAACGAAACGTAGTTTTTTTTTGTACCATTATTTAGAAAAGAACAGGAAACAAAATGGCGACTCAGTGGGTGGATCTTAATCTAAAGATCGCTATTGTTATTAACAAATAACAACGCACATAATGATGTAGTCGGTCGTATCGTTTTAAAGAACAGCTTTCTACATAAGCGGTGTAGTAATCAGCAAGCAAACTAAAGATAAGATAAATCCACTACATATATAAATGTAGTTCTGTAATAAGTCAAGCATTCTATGACAAATTATTATTTATAATATTGCACTTGTTAGTAATTGATCTTATTTGCTGTCAACTATTTCTAAAATTGTTCAGAGTTGAAGCTCAGCTGTGAGCTTCAAACTAAATGTGTTTCTTGATTCATTGAACATACATACGCTTCAACTCTGAACAATTTTAGAAATAGTTGACAGCAAATAAGGTCAATTACTAACAAGTGCAATATAATAAATAATAATTTGTCATAGAATGCAAATTAGAAACAGGAAATTTAATAAAGATAAAATTTGTTATGTCCGACTTTAAGTAATTTAAAATAATATTTATGCGTTTGTAAAGTAGGTATTTTTTTGAGTTTTGTTACTGATGCTTTTGTAGTACAGATTGGTTCACAAAGTAGATGCTTTAAGAAACTGATAGTATAATAGATTAGTAAATCTAGAAAAATAATGTAACTATTACCAGACTAGAAAGCTAGAAAATATGTATAGTTTAGTTTTTTAAATATGTATATAAGTTTCCGAAAATTCGACAAAATGAAATATTCTGCAGACTGCTAATGGGACCAAGCTTAGCTAATAGTATCACAACCATTTTGTATACAATCATCTACTACAGAACAATGGACATAATTAAAAGTTTGAAACCGCCGCCGCAGTCGACACAAACGGTCTGATCACGTTTGTGGGTCAAACGTGATCTTTAGCCGGTACGCCTGAGGTTGCTCATCAACACATTTGGTATTATTTAGCGTTATATCATCCAGTGCAAAATATTACACATCGGGCATTTATTTACTCGTTATGAAGCGAATGAAGTTAGTTTTGTATTCATCTGGATTTCCTTACATGCGTTAATTCTTGTGGCATATAGATTTCCCTATGTGTTTTGCAAAATCCGTATATATAGTTCGAATCAAACATATTCGTATAAAACGCGAAACTAAGTCGAAAGCAAAAACTATTTATATCAAAACTAATGTTAGTAACCATCGAGATGATGAATAGTCAAACAATAGCGCAATGCGATAAAAGTAGACGTGTTAATACATAGCGTCATAGATACAGAACATTCGTGTTGAATTTGTTACATCATGTACTGTATTTGGGTCACAAACACATCTTGCTAACCTCTTAGTCCATGGTTATCACAGAGAAAAAATAGCCAGGGGTATGAAGAACTCTACCTCGTACAATGGCATAGAGAAGCCTTCCTGAACTCATTTCTTGAAGCAAAAAAGCAAATCACATGTCTAACCACATTACTATGAGAAATAAGTTAGTTTTGTATGACTTTAAAATGACCCTACAATTCATAAAAGAGAAACAATCCTAAAGTATTTGTACTTTATCCAAATAAGTACCGTTATTTGAGCTACTATATATATTCGCTTCTAATGACGGCGAGTGCAAAAAAATTAAGAGAGTCAACAACAACAGATTAGTAAAAGTCAAACCTCAATCAAACAAACACAATTCAAAGAAGTTTAAAGGTGAATCTTTGACTTTTATAAGGTCTAAAACGACACACCACGCAAAAGTAATCAAAAACCAACAAAATGGAAGTCGACAGTAATTTATTTTATGTTTAGGGGCATCTGCAGGCTAACTTTTAGTATCCCTAACCGGAAGAGAAGAAAAATGCACAAATTAGAAGCCAAATGCAGCGACCAAGCGCAAACACCCGCACAATAAAAATGCCAGAAGCGGCGATCGAATCACTATTCAAATAGCGAAACTGTATCCGAGCAGTCGCCAAGACGCGGGATACTGGATGCCAGGTAGTTACCCAAACGCGGCGCAGAAACACCCGAGAAGAAAACCCCGGGTGCGGATACTAAAAGAAGCGTGCGGTGGCTGACGCACTCGGTCGGCGTGTGGCTATAGCAACGCCCTAGGTGTATATCAACATTATACCGAAATAACCGACAATACCTAGTCTGGGGATGGCGATCCAAAACAAATTGGCGGTATTCCACTGGCAGGTAAATTTATTTTAATTCTGACTTCTGAGCATTCGTTATAGCCAGTTGCACGTGTGACATGCCACAGCCTCGTCTGTTTATCTGAAAGTGGATCAATTTGTAGATGCGGATGCCTTGCCGCAGAAGACGGATTGTAACACAAGGTGTAAGCCTGATATATAGATAATTATTGTACATCATTACATACATTGTCTCTAATTGAAGCATCCGCAGCAAACTCAGGAGTAATTACCTTCTACATGTCCAATTTCTAAAAATGTACTTAGTACCCGCCTGAAAGGAATGTATTCAAAGGAGTTACTGCACAAGTAGAAAAGTGTTTGTTAATACGACTACCATTGTACGGGTATTAAAACATTAACAATGGACTACGGTTATTACGAGTACTTGTAATTTTCCATTGTCGTTGAGGATTGCGAAAAGAAATCTATCTTACGTGTACTAAACATTGTGATGACTGTTAGTTATTCCATCACGCAAAAACGGTAACGGAATTGGCTGATATTTGGCACGCGTTGGACCATGACCTGCACAAGAACAGAACACTCCTGTAATAGGTTAATAACGTGACGTCTCCGCACGTGTTTAAATTTTTTGCTATGTCGTATGACTGTTTCCTTGTCGAACATAGTAAAACAACAGATTTAGAGTCATTGTTCTCTATATACCTACTTGAAAAACAAATGTTCAGGTAGATGGAAATTGAAAAAGAAAGAAAGAATACCACGTGATTTTAAAGAATTTCGATTACAGAGCGTAGTTTAAAAACAGCCGATGTCATTTGGCAAAGCATTATCACAGCTCTATAAAAGGATGTTTTAGGGTTTCGTACCTCAAAAGGAAAAACGGAACATATTTTTGCACTATTCAAATATTAGCTACTTAATTCATACAGGTCTGATTTTGTTGCTGACCTTTAAGTGCGCCTTCATCGTATAGCTCTGCACCACCCATGGCTGACTGGTTTAGAAAGCCTTAGGCATTAAGTCCGGCATTGTACTGCCTTTGTGCATAAAGTTGATATAAATACTTAACGCTTACATTTTCCAGTTCTATTTTGTCAGTTTGTCAGTTTTAACCTATGGGTTATGCTTGTGTATTAACTGCAGTAACCAGGTCAACGTGTACCAAGAATCAAAGAGCAGTCTTTTATTCAGCTGCTATTTGACCCTAATCACCAAATATTACCATGATAAACATACCTATTAACACTTGAATAACATTGAAAGAGGCGCCAATTGTAATTCATGTACTTCACGACTAAGTACGTGGATAATAAAATCGCGTTAAAATAGACATATTTGAATTTGTGACAGTGTCCAAATAAATTTATTTCGGTAGACAATTAATTTTTCACAGCTTTAAGGAACGTAGGCATACCTGAGTATATATATATGTATAGTTTAAAATTCAATCCCATACATCTTCGTATTATCGAGATTGAGGGTCTGGACAAACAGGCGGACGGACAGACAATAAAATGAACATAATAGGGTTTCGTTTCATAGCATAGAGATAACAGATATTGAAAGTATGTGCTGACGCATCGATTGGGACCGATCCATATACCACTAATAATTATCGGTCCCAATCGCTGTCAATGGTTTGTGTTTCCGCTACTTGTCACGCGATGGACCGGACCCCGCCGCACGGTGAATCCATGGAAGGGTAAGAAATGGGTTCATTTCATATCATTATGCACAAATATCTTGACGTAAATCGCAGGGACAAATGCGACACAGTGATAAATTGGTTTAAACTCTTTGGGCTAATTGACGCGAGCGGTTTGCGTCACTGACCCGCAATTCGACGCGCGCGCACGCTTTTATTGTTGGCTTGACACAATATCAACGCATAACTGCACACACGCAATATCTGGTTGCTGTTAGCAACGGATGCACTTCCGTTGCTAACTGCAACTAGTCAGATGTCCATGCTAAATGCAACCATCTTCAGGAGTTCTGGCTTCAGGTGGTGGAAGATGACATGCATATTAACTCGCTTATTACTACTGGCACAAATTATATTATAATAATTTACGTATTTAAAAATATTATTATGAGAATAAATTTCAGTGACATACGAGTATAGTAGTGTTCTCTGAGATTTCGACGAAATTGCACACGCCGTGGTTACTTACCACATCCGGTGCAACCTGGTCGACGCGTGCTCTGTTCTGACAGGACCAAATATCTCAACTGGATGGTACATTTTCTTAAAATTAGGAATTCGAAGGGTTACATTGCACTCTGGAACGTATTATAACAAAAAGTTAAATTACCAATGCTATAAAACTGAATCTACCCTTAGTTACAACACTTGGTTACAAAATTCTGCGTCGCTTCGCTCCATTTTATTATATCGGTTCATTGGACGTTTCAATTTAGTGTTGTGACACGCCAATTACTGTTTGGTTTACGAGTCGAATGCGTTGGACTTGCCTAGCGATATATTCTTTTGAAATTTACTTCTGATTTTGCTCAAAAGCATGGATGGATACTTGTATTTTAAATGGATGTTTACTTGCTGTTCATAACACATATTTTCGAAAAGATTTGCATTTGCGCTAAAATCCCACTTTACAATCCTGTAAATCCGTGTGTGCTATGTATATAAATAACCTATGAGGGTAGGTTCTGTCCTGTCACTTTTGCCCCTAACGAGGTCAAGACTTAGGCATGATTAAATCATGTCTTAGTCTCAACTTAGTCATATCCAGAAATGACTCTCCTGAGCTCCCGACGAGGGCTTTGTAATAAGTATCCACTTGAAAATCTTCGAAGCCATGAAAATAAAGTTTTCTTTTTGTAATTAGGTTGAAACTTTAGTTTCCTGGTAACTAGTCACCTAAATGCGGTTATCCCCATCTATCTCGTTACATGGGCGTAAATAGTCTTATCTCTCATACTCTACGTACATTTTTATTCAGCATTCAGCATTACACGATTTAATGACAATATGGCAGGTGCAAATAAATATGTTAAATAGGACGGCGCTGCGTATGTCAGCCCCATAACCTAGGTAACACCACAGTTATAAATGAAATGAATAGGAATGAAACTATATTTTGAATGTGGAGATTATTAAAAAAATAATGTGGTAGAGGTCACATTTTTGAGGACAAATTAAAAGTGTGTACTAGCACCTAATTAAAAATGAGTACCTAATTAAAATTAAACATTGAAATAAAATTATTGTAGAGTATTAAAATAAATTGAAGGCAAAGGCATTCGCTGGAATAAGATTACCATAATTATGTATCTTGCCTCCATTTTAGGACTTGTTTGTCATCCATCAAGTAACAAAATATAAATAGGTCCTACCACACGCAGCACACAATAGTTTCACGGACATGTGGTGCTAACGCTTGATCTAATAAAGTCACACAAACACCAATATAATGTCAAGAGTAATGCTTGGTACCGTCAACGTTTAAGTATCGTTAAACTGTTTTTTTTTTATTTGGAGTGCTCAAAAACGTATACCCGGGCGTAGGTATATGGAACGATAATGAATCTGCAGGAAGCGAAAGAAGTATGCATGGGTTTGCGAAGCCTGGCGACTTTTTCTCTCTAACTACCCCTTCAAGGTTATTGCGTGAAGATGATAATATAAAATTTGTTTTGAATATTTGTAGAGATATTGTTTACCATCTAGGAACGTGATTATTCAAACATAAACTTGTTTAATGTTAATTCAGAATTTCCATATTTACTCAAAAACATCTTCATTATAAAGTATTTATCAATGTTTTGATTTGCAATCAAATTTTATCAAAACTTTCACATCTGGACAGTTAGTTCTGGTTGCTATCGTCATTATTGTTTGTAGGGTTTTGGGCCTATTATTTAAATCACCCGCCAACCGCAATGCTTACGCGCCATCGCCCGACGCGAACCGCGTAGTTCCGCAGTCAAGCCGCGCGGCGCACACTGCGCAGCGCCACCGTCGCAAAAAATTCGAGCGCTCAACCGGCACGCGCTCCGCGCAAAAATTATAAAAAACAGAAGAATACCAGCAAGATCCTTAAATAAATCGGTTATTCGTCGACCCTAACTAATTGTGCACCCTCCGAATTGATTGGACCGTCCCGGGACATCGAGGTCTACCCAGGCGCAGAGCTGGTCGAGGAGGCGGGTAAGTGGGGCCCAAAGCCATTTATTTTCAAGGGATCTAACTTAAATTCATATCCTGAGCTATCAGACAATACATTTTGGGCATTCGAGCCTAGATAAACCAGTTATAGAATCAAAACCTAAACATAATTTCACGTAATTCTACCAAGGTATGTGCTTATGTACGTGTGTGTGAACTGTTAACTTCTTCGTATTTTACACAGTGAATCCTATTTACTTTATTGTACTTGTGCTATTAGTGAATATTGTGTGATAATAGTGCATAGTGTTGGTAAAATATTGTGAATTGGTGCGTCGCTGACCGTGCGCAGTTCCGGAGCCCGGCACGTAGGTATTTAGGTACTCCGCGCCACGCGCCCCCTCGCGGTCTCGATCGCGGTGTGAACAATATATAGATTTTGCCAGCTATTTACCGATAGTACATAAAGTTTCATCATATATTGAGTGTTCATCGTAGTTAAAAAACCTATAAAATCAATTATAAAAGTGGTAATAATACCTATTATCAACCCGTAAAATCATCTAAACATCTTATAAACAATAATAATTTCACATTCATAAGTAGGCACATATGAAATAAGTAAAATTACTAAGTACCTAGGTACTTCAATACTTTCATTTTGGATAATGTTGTTGTTTATCATTTGGGTAGGTTAGTAACGTACGTAGTTTAGGTACCTATTCAAAATGCCGGACGATCTAAACAAAGACATAGACTTAGATGATCTATTGCAGCCATTTTTGACGTCAAAGGAGATGTGTTTTCTTCGCGTTCAAAGATTATACGAAATGTCGAAAGCAGTATTAACCGATCCGTCAATGGAGTCGACTTACACTGCTAGGGCTCAAGACTTGCTTAGTCTTCGATCGGAATTTGATAGATGCGTTGCTGAAATTAATACGTTATATCGTAAATACAAACCTAAGTATGTACCTACGTACAACGAAATCGAATCGTTTGATGAGCTTTATTATACATGTGTGAGTGTTGCTAACCAATTAAAACCTAAAGATATACTTAAAAATGAATCCGCCATGAAAGAACAGGGCCGTACTACCGACCTAAAAGAACAGGGTCGTACTCAGCGTAGGGTAAAATTGCCCGAACTACATATCCACAAGTTTGATGGTAAGCTTGAAAATTGGACTACGTTTCGTGATACTTTTAAGGCACTCATACACGACAATTCGGAAATTAGTAACATCGAAAAATATTATTATTTGTTGTCGTCCGTAACCGGGCCAGCACTCTCTATTGTCAAATCGATGCCGGTTAATTCAGATAATTATGCTATAGTTTGGAGTGCCCTTGCAAAGCGGTACGAAAATAAGCGAGCATTAGCCACATCGTATTTAGACAAAATGTTTTCTTTCAAATGCATGACCACTGAATCTGCATCAAACCTTAATTATTTTATGCAAACCTATACAGAAAATATTAAGGCATTAGAAATGTTAAACATTCCGGATTTGTCGAGTTTTGTGTTGTTTTATGTATCGCTGCGTAACCTTGATCCTGTGACAAGGCGGGAATTTGAACAAACCATGTCTCCGGGTAAAATACCTACCGTCACGGATCTATTGACGTTTGTAGAGAAACAGGCGCGCGTATTAGAGATGTCGGAGTGCAAATCGGTGTGCGTGAAGCCAGCCGGGCCCCCAAAATCTAATACGTTAAAATCGCCCCTTCATACAACGTCACGGTTTTCGGAAACAAATAAATTTCAGAAGCCTTCATTAGCGTCTGGTGTGGCCAGTACTGATAAGAATGAGTCGAAACATTTTCCTACTTGTCTGTATTGTCAAAAGCCACATTCTATTTATCGATGCACTGACTTCAACGATCTCACACCTGAGTTACGCACTGCTAAAGTCAAAGAGCTCAAGTTGTGTGAGAACTGTTTGCGTGATAATCATACCGTGAAGGATTGTACGTCCAAATATAGTTGTACAGTGTGCAAAAAAAGACACCACGTTTCCCTTCACGTCGATTCGGCTAAGTTCAAAGAAAATGTGGTGGCTCTTACTTGTTCAAGTGAACAAACAGTTTTGCTCGGCACTGCTGTTATACACGTCGCAGATGCTTGGGGTCAGTACCACACCGTGCGTGCATTAATTGACAGCGGCGCTATGTCCAGTTACGTAACGCAAGACTGTGCTCAGAGGTTAGGCTTGTCGCGTCGTAAGTGTAATTTTGCACCTATTGGCTTGGGTGGAAACCGGGTACGGCATTTCGGTTTGACAACTTGTACTGTGAAGCCACGTGATAGTAGCTCGCCTACACTAGCTACGGATGCTGTGGTCGTAACTTCTATAGCAGGCAACTTACCGACAATGCATATACCAGACAAGATTTGTCAACAATATAAACATCTTGAGTTGGCAGATCCCACCTTTTATAAGCCGGCACCGGTCGAATTACTTCTAGCAGGCGACTTGTTTCCCTACATTTACAGCGGTGATAAAATATTATCTGTTCAAACTGGGATGCCTGTGGCGATAAAGTCTATATTTGGATATGTCATCACAGGGCAAGTTGTTTTAGATCAACAAAATAAAAATAGTGTTGCCATGCTAGCGGGGGTTATGGATGATACGGAAGCTGCCTTTTGCGGCTTAACAAGCACCGTGAATATTGAGCAAGTCATGAATGCGTTCTGGGAAGTCGAGAGCATACCTTTGGAGAAGGTTCAGAAACCAGATGACATTTTGGCTGAAGAACTCTTTGCGAAAGAACATAGTCGCGACAAAGATGGTCGATTTACGGTCAAGTATCCATTTCGTTCGGACCATGAACTCGGTGGTTCTCGACAGATGGCCGTACGGAGGTTGATAAATTTAGAAGCGAAGCTCAACCGCGACCCAAAATTAAAGACCCAGTACCACGAATTCATGGCCGAATACGAGTCCATGGGTCACATGACTTGCTTAGGGGAAATGGAGAACGTGGATTCCAAATATTTGATCCCGCATTTCTGCATTGTAAAACCCTCCAGCAGTACCACGAAGCTGCGAACGGTGTTTGACGCGTCTTGCAAAACAACCAATCAAAAATCGCTTAACGATGTGGTACTACCGGGTCCCAAGTTACAAACAGACCTAAATAGGCTTTTAATCAACTTTAGGCTGTACGAGATTTGTTTGTCGGCGGATATCTGTAAGATGTATAGATTTATCTCTTTGGACAAAGAGCAACGCAATTATCAACACATACTGTGGAGAGACTCAACAGATCAACCCATGCGGGTTTACGAGCTCAATACAGTTACTTATGGTGTGGCAAGTAGTCCTTACCTAGCAATCAAGGTGCTGCACACATTAGCAGAGTCCGAGGCTGAGAAGTATCCCGATGCGGCATTGACTTTAAAAACCGGTTTTTTTATGGATGATTTGTTGTGGTCATTACCCACGGTAGAAGACGCTTTACAGCTTCAGGCTGCTCTTCGCGCACTGCTTCAAAGTGCTGGCTTCATTCTACGCAAGTGGTCAAGTAATAGTCCACAGATCCTAGCTGCTGTGCCGGAAGATCACCGAGAGACACCCATTGAGTTCGACGATGATCAAGATTTGTCACTCAAGGTTTTAGGTCTTCAGTGGCAACCAGCCACTGACTATTTCACGTTTCGAACGGCGCCATTGAATCAAGAAGTCACAAAGCGGTCCATTCTCTCTCAGATAGGACGTTTGTTCGACCCACTTGGGTTTGTAGCCCCTTGTGTGTTCTATGCCAAGTGTTTTATGCAGAAACTTTGGGCTCTCCAGCTAGGCTGGGACCAACGTTTGCCGGCAAACCTTGAAACAGAGTGGCTTGCATACGTACGGGAACTACCCCTCCTGTCAGAACTAAGACATGAACGACATGTCATGGTCAAGCAAAATACCTACTGTCGGATTCTAGGCTTTAGCGATGCATCGACACTTGGGTATGCAGCGGTAGTATATTTGCACACGTCCAATAGTGCAAATGATCAGAAAGTCAGTCTTCTTATAGCAAAATCTAAAGTTGCTCCATTGAAAACGGTTTCCGTGCCCCGTTTGGAGTTGATGGCTGCACACTTGCTGGCCAAACTAGTCAAGTATGTAACATCCATGCTCAAAGATCGCAACCTAACAATCGACTCGACTTTGCTCTTCACTGACTCGTCTGTAGTATTGGCGTGGCTAAATACCCCCAGCTACAAATTAAAAACATTTGTAGCAACTCGCGTGACCAAGATACTGGACACGATTCCCAGTGATAGTTGGTTCCATGTGAGTGGAGAAAGCAACCCAGCGGACGTATGTTCCCGTGGCACCCTACCTTCAGTGCTTTTAGTAATGCCTGAATGGCTTAGCGGTCCCAAATGGCTGGGGTGTGACTCATGGCCAGTTCGTTCTATAGACGAGTTCAAAGACGAAAATCCACCAGAAATCAAAACTTCTATCGAGTCGCAGGTTTTAGTGACCACTGGCTGTTCAAATATCATTTATGATCTCACAGAAAGGTTTTCAAAATTCAATAAATTAATCAAAGTCGTTGCTCGGCTGTATCAATTCTTGCGGAATTGCAAAGCAAGTAAACATAACCGCAATGGACTTTCAATTGGTGACATCCGTAAGGCAC
Organism: Thumatha senex; assembly: GCA_948477245.1. Lineage (NCBI taxonomy): Eukaryota > Metazoa > Arthropoda > Insecta > Lepidoptera > Erebidae > Thumatha > Thumatha senex. The sequence goes on along the minus strand of OX419742.1, from coordinate 2,567,828 downwards.
ATAATATTGTGGTTAAGGTGGTACAGCAACAACACTTCGCGGATGACATTTCAGCTTTATCTAGAGGCCTGAAACCTCAGCAGAGTTTGCGAAAGCTCAACCCTTTCATTGATTTGGATTGTTTCCTCAGGGTGGGGGGTCGTCTTTCGCAATCGTCTATTAAGTTTGATAATAAACATCCATTGTTGTTGCCCAAAAAATGTAACTTCACAAGTTGCCTAATCGATTATTACCACATCTTGCATCTGCATGCGGGTCCACGAACACTTCAAGGTATTCTTAGTCAAAAGTACTGGATCGTTTCAGCACGCAGCGTCATTCGATCGCGGACCACCAAATGTATATCCTGCTTCAAGGTTAGGCCCGTAACCAGGCAACCTCTTATGGGTCAGTTACCGAAATTTAGAAGTCAGGATATACATACATTTCACACTGTCGGTGTTGATATTGGTGGCCCTTTCTATACAAAAGAGTCAACTCGAAAAAATGCTCGCATCTCTAAATCGTACTTGTGTGTATTCGTGTGTTGCGCTACTCGAGCTGTACATTTAGAGACCCTATCGTCATTGAGTACTGAGTGCTTCTTGGCCTCGTTCGACCGCTTTACAGCAAGACGTGGTCTATGCCATGCAGTCATATCAGACAACGGTACCAACTTCGTTGCAGCGGGTAAGCAGATAGCGGAGGTCTCACAGTTTTTTGAGTCTCAAGTTGATGAGATTTCTCGCAGTCTCACCGTACGCAAAGTTGAGTGGAAAAATAACCCTCCAGCAGGCAGTAACTTCGGAGGCCTCTATGAAGCGGCCATTAAATCTGCAAAGACGCTATTGAAGAGAACTGTTGGCGAGCGGTCTCTCACGTTTGAAGAACTGTCTACATTGTTTGCCAGAGTCGAAGCAGTGTTAAACTCACGACCCTTGTGCGCTTTGTCGTCAGATCCAAGCGAATTCGAAGTTCTCACACCTGCACATTTTTTGATAGGGCGAGATCTATTAGAAGCACCGGAGTATGATATTGCCACTGCTCAATCAGGAAAACTTAGCCGCTGGCAACTAGTACAGCAAATGTCTCAACAATTCTGGCGTCTGTGGCGAAAAGATTACTTGCACACTCTCCTTCAGCGTCAGAAATGGTTCGATAGTTGTCGGGACTTGCAAATCGATGAATTAGTGCTCGTGAACGCTGATACACCTCCTCTTCAATGGGCTTTAGGTAGGGTTATAAAATTGCATCCTGGTCCGGATGGTGTTGTGCGCGTGGTCAGTGTACGCACCAAAAGAGGAGAGCTTACGAGGCCAGTAAATAAACTCAGCCCTCTCCCCTTGGATGGGTCTGAGTAATCTTAATATTGTAATTCATTTAATCTGATAATTTAGTCTATTATCTTAGAATACTATTAAGTTTTACAAAAATACAGTCCACTTCTCTCATAAAACGTTGTCAAATTTTGTTGATTTAACTTCAACAATTATTGTTAGTTTAATACTCAACAATCTAGTTTAGCTTTCAACAATTGTTAAACACTCAACAGTTTGTTTAATTATCAACAATTTGTAATTTTTCCTTGGTTCTATAACTGGGAAATCCTAGCGGATTTCGGTGGGGGGAATGTAGGGTTTTGGGCCTATTATTTAAATCACCCGCCAACCGCAATGCTTACGCGCCATCGCCCGACGCGAACCGCGTAGTTCCGCAGTCAAGCCGCGCGGCGCACACTGCGCAGCGCCACCGTCGCAAAAAATTCGAGCGCTCAACCGGCACGCGCTCCGCGCAAAAATTATAAAAAACAGAAGAATACCAGCAAGATCCTTAAATAAATCGGTTATTCGTCGACCCTAACTAATTGTGCACCCTCCGAATTGATTGGACCGTCCCGGGACATCGAGGTCTACCCAGGCGCAGAGCTGGTCGAGGAGGCGGGTAAGTGGGGCCCAAAGCCATTTATTTTCAAGGGATCTAACTTAAATTCATATCCTGAGCTATCAGACAATACATTGTTGTTTGTTTAACTAGACTCAAGGTCACAATATTGTTTAAGTAAATAAGGCCCCATACCATAGCAGAGAGCACTTTGCCTTTCGAGATTCTTCGACCAATGTGACGCTGGATTTTGGTCACGTGATGCCTTTTATTTAGATTAATTGGTCAAAACGAGCCTAAACGAGTTTGATGTCCAGACACAAGGCCCTTAGACGAAAATTATACCGCTGGTTATTTTTGTTGCCTTCGTGTGTAAGCATACTTGGAGATTCATATAGAAGCAAGTAAAACTTAAGTCTTTCCCCTTTTCTTCACCCTAATGTATTCTCATTTGCTTCTAAACCCTGGAGTTGGACCCTGGGATTCACTTTCATGTGGCCGCTAGCAGAGACTGTTGATTGGCTTTGGATTGTCGGCATTGCCCAGAGCGATTGCCGACGTAAGGGCGACTGCGTCACTGCCTCGTCCGTGCGCCAGCTGGTGACGTCGCTAAGGCCTCACCTGCTCATGCCTCATGCCGCCCCTGAATGGGGAGTGGGCTGGGACTTTATGTGTGGGAGTCAAGAAAGTGAGGGCCCATGATTCGGTCTTAATAGTCAATAGGCTGGTGAGATCATGGGCTGGAGGAGGGTGCTCATGCCTCATATTTTGGTGGGACACCTTACACCCCAAAACTTAAGATTCACCGAAGGACAAAAAGTAGCCTAGTAGGACAAAGTGTCTTGTTCTTCTCATTTTAAATATCGTAAAATTACAGATCCTTTAAGATCATATTAGTGAAATAGTTGTCGTACAATTATTATTAAGCAGATATTGAATTACAAAACAGCAACTGGTAGTACTACATACTTACCTAATTGAAATTGTAATTAGTGCCTAGCGATGACGTCAAACGTTCAGTGTCGTTCCTTTTGTTTTTGTAGTAATTTGATTAATGGAAACTAGTAAAAATAACCTGTAGATGGAAATTCTCTATTGAAATATCATTTGTCTCATAAATATAAACTGCAAATATGTTATAAGACATTTCTGGAATAATCCATAAAGCGAAACGTATGCTTGTCTGCCACCTCATTGCTATAAATAATCTTTTCTACGTTATCAAGTAAATAAGCACACTAATAACTAGTTGACGCCCTCGAATCCATCCGAGTGGAGAAGTTTTCCTGTTTCCATTTCCCACAAGAACTTGTTCCCGGGATAAAAAAAAAACCTATGTGTTATTCTGATGTGTAAGCTATATTGTTTTAAAGTTTCATCAAAATCTATTCAGTAGTTTTTGCGTGAAAGAGTAACAAACCTACATCCATTGATTACTTTCCCGTTTATAAGTACTAGGATATGAAGCTGAAGATCTGTTTATTTGTTTAGAATAGTTATTTTTGTGTTAGATAGCCTATTTATCAAGAAAAGCTATAAGCTATGTATCTTCACGCTACTACCCAGGAAAGCGGTGCAGTAATCTTCATTGTAAATAGTATAAATCACGAAATGTTTGGATTTTCACCCACTCAGGGGCCACGGAGATCAAAGTATACAACGAACGAAGTCCGGGCTCGGCTAGTATGGTCGATAATTGCTAGCCGAGTGTGTTTCCCAAATGTACTGACTGAGAAAGCCCCGATAGTGACAAAAACAAACTGATAACGATTTCTGATAAAGATTCATTACGGCACAGTACAGTTGCAGTATAAGTAATATAATAAGAACTTATGTATGTAAATAATCTGTTTGTGCTATGCTATGAAGTAACCATGACGAATTTGACCAACTTATACAGCGTAAAATTCATTAGACCTTATTGTACATACCAAACTACTTTTTTCTGTTTTTAGGGATCCGTACCCAAAGGGTAAAACGGGACCTTATTACTAAGACACTTTCCTTCCGTCTGTGCCCAGGTTGTACCTCATGAACCGTGATAGACAATTGAAACTTTCACAGATGATGTATTTCCGTTGCACCTATAATCTTTATATATATATTTCTTGTGTGCGTGTGTATGTCACTGAACTCCACCTAGACGGCTGGACCGATTTGAATGATTATTTTTGTATGCGTTTGGGTGGCGCCCAGGATGGTTTAGATTCACAAATAATAGAAAAAAAAAGGTTCGAAGTATGTCACGGGCGAAGCCGGGCGGGACAGTTAGTCTTTATATATATTTCTTGTGTGCGTGTGTATGTCACTGAACTCCTCCTAGACGGCTGGACCGATTTGAATGATTATTTATGTATGCGTTTGGGTTGCGCACTGGATGGTTTAGATTCACAAATAATTAAAAAAAAGGTTAGAAGTATGTCACGGGAGAAGCCGGGCGGGACAGCTAGTTTTATATAAACAATGAATATACAAAAAATAATAAAATAAATATTCAAGTGGGATTCCCATGCAACAGCCATGTTTTTTTGCAGTTTTGTATAGATAATGGTACTAAACGCTTGGTACAGATTTCTTGATGCCGGCTAAATAGTTACCGAAAAATCCAACAGCTACTGCCTACACAATGCTAAAGGTCTCATTTCAAACAGTTCTACTGGATTTTTCGAAGGGGGTAAAAGTGTGTCGCAAGAACTAGAGTGAGCAAGCTCTTTCATTTCACTGCTAACTACTTTCGCTTGCCGGGCTATGAAGGAGTCATCAAGCACCAGTGATGAAGATGATGCCTCGGAGCCGGTCACGATGCTGAGCTGTTTACCGCCGCATCATCAGTACAATCGATAACAAAGAAGTTATAAATTTTTTTTTTTCATTTTATATTTGGCACCTCAAAATGGCTTCGTCCGCCTGATGGTACGCAAAGACGACGACCCGTGATTGAGGGCCGCTATCCCAATCTAAAGGGCTCCAATAGCGACCCTCAGTTTAAAGATCCACAAATATGCCTTTTCACGCTTCTCTTAAAGGACCAAGGATTCTAACAGGACGGAAACACGTGCGCTGGCAGAGTTCAATGCTTTTATGTCGCGCCATAAGAAAGACCACGGAATCTTTCCATTCTGGGCAAGATGATGTCCACAGTGTAAAGATCTCTGCCCCGCCCGTGTTTTCCGGGAAGGTTTTGTAGAACTGTGTGTGCTCTTGTCTAGAACCACCCGCTTGAGACACTTGGTGAATGTGTACTGCAAGCATATGAATCATGTCACTAAAATCACTCGAGTCTCTCGATCCTTTTTAACAGTTTTTATTGACCAAACTCATGACAGAGTTAGATAAGAGCAAAATTTGCTTCAAAGTAATATCAACTTTATATACTGGTTTTTACGGGTCACAATTGTACATAATATACTTTTGGGATGTTATCAATGTGATTAGTATAATGAACTAGAATTACTTGTGCTCGATTGGATTTCTTTTTGTAAACATTCAATGTGTCTTGTGATGTAGACTATAATCTCAAATGTAAGATTACATTGTATAAATAAATATTCACTAACCTTCACCATAGGTATATTATGTAAAGAGATACTGTAAGGATTGACGGGAATTTGACATTTTGAAACCGCTTGACATTTTAGGAATTTGTTATTAAGCGCGTAGTCAGGAGCGACAAGTCGACATAACCCGTAGGAAATGTTGTATCTATAAACTAGTTAATATAATACTGTTTAATGTTTATTCGCGGTCTTGTCAAATTAACTGACCGTAGAAACCTTGTGCTATAATTTATCGAACCCTTTGATAATCTTGAAATACAAGCTCTTGAAATTGATCGAAATTGAATCTTAGAATCGTGAATCGACATTGGGTGACATTGGGCGATCGATCATAATATGTAATCGAACTATGTTGCCGGAAAGAAAACATGGGAATTGTCGGCCGTCAAAAACTAAACATTTATAGATTAGATAGTAGTTATAACACAATACGATAAGTGAAATATTAGTGTTAGAAGCCGTTCATGGCAAGGGCAAGATCATATCACATGTCTAGTGCGACAAGTTTAACTCGTCTCTTTTCTTTTATATAAGTAAGAAAGAGAGGACCTGTCGTGAACATCAATGAACAAAGCGTGTTGGTGTGGGGCAAAAATTGTTTAACTCAATTGTGACCGAATGACAAGTTGTTACATAAGGGATATCCTGCCCGATGGAAGCATCACTATTTGCTGAGATTAGAGGCCAACACTGTCATACTTGACGGTCTTGTTAATAATGGCAACTGGTGCAAGCAACTGGAAGTATAAAGGGTGATGATGACGGTAAGAAATGTCAAGCACTTAAGGTATAAAAGATGTTTGAAATCTTTATACTCACTTCTACCAAGCACACCCTATACAACTTATAACCTAATTAGAAGTTGGAGAGGAAAATTCATGTATGAAATGACCTAAAGTTTAGAACGTAGATATTTAATAATGACACTAAAAGACGTGTTATAACGAAAAAGAGATGCGAAACACTAGGTTCGGGACTCAGGTTAAGAATGTATCCGCAGTGTGAGACCAGGAGGCCGAGTCTGCTATTTCAATCGTGTCGAAATCGTCGCTCAATAGAAAGCCACCGGTACAATTTTGACGGTCTTTCGTAGTCTACTATTACAATCGTACTCTAATAGACTTCTATCGTAATCTAATAGAATTCTACTAACACGTACCGCGCCAGTAGCCGCTAGTTAGTGACATTTTTGATAGTCTACTAACATTTTGCCAGCTAAAAACAGCGATTCTGATTCAACTCTACGGCTTGTCAATAGTAGACTCGGCCCTCTGATTGTTTTGAATAGGAAAGGAGACAGCGGAATTAAGGTGATTAAATTAAAGTAGGTATTTTTTATTACTTTTAAAAAGTATATAAATATCAACTGTTTAAGCTGTGTGTTAATATTATCAGTCAATAACGTTAGCCTTTTGTATATAGGTATCTAATATTATAGAAAACATAATAATAACACCTCTATCAATGAAGAGCTAGGTAATTAAAAACATAATTATTCCCAAGAGGCAAGTCACGTGTTTAACCAAATTATACCTCACGTGTCTGCTAATTATCGCACGGTTGCTATTTTTCTGTCCCGTTCACGCGTAAGTTAAAGGTCGATGCCAAAGCGAGAACAAACCAATATAGGTCGAGGAAGTCAATGAAATTGTATTTGGTCTAGCCTTCCTACTCGTTCTACTAAATGATATTGATGAAGCAATACGGTTAACTAATGAAAATTGTAATGAATTTGTTAATGTACTAGAATGTTTGGTGTTAAGAATATGCTTCATACTATTTTCGGCTTTATTCTAAAAGAATATGAGTGGATTTGCTTTGGCCGGAGACTTTGAACATTAAACAAAATTGATAAAATGTACAATTACACATAATGAGTACTAAGTGAATTCCTTGACTTCGATAAATAAGTAGGATACTTTTGAGAAAGGACTAATTGTCCGATATCTATAAAAAGGTGAACTAGCACCTAATTAAGGCAATTTGATCTACCTAAGGGGTGAGTAAATCCTCACTCCCTACACATGAGTCCAGAGTACTACTCTCTTTGCTGAGTTTTAGCTCTTCTGGCAGCGAATGCCTTTCAGGAAATGTTTAGTAACTAGCAAAAGAAAAGGTCACTTTAGTGTAACTTTTAACCATTAGAATTTTTAAATATTTGACAAGTAATTGCGATTTGCACATTACGTTACAGTTTCTATAACAGTACCTAATATAAAACGTAATTGTTTATGTCAAAAATGTTTTTAACTGATGAGGCCATCGAAGCGAGCCGACGAAAGACTCCGTTTTAACTCCACGGGTACGGGAAAATGCTATTGATAACTGACCGTCCATTCAGTTTACAGGTCGCATTTTTCATCGGATTTGCATGCAACTTGGCATCGACAATCCTTGATGTAGCCAAAAACTTTTTGCGAGGGAGATTTTCGATCGGGGGGGGGGGGGGGAATGGAGGCAGGGAGGGGGAAGGGAGGCAGGCGGGGGGGGAAATGGTCCCGTAGTGGTTGGCAAGAGCGCTCAAAACGAAGAAAAGAAATTTTGAATTTTTTTTTAATAAAAAATTACTCCGAAGTCTACGGTTCACAGAACCACTAGTGTTAGTTACTCAAGTGCATTTCACTAAAAGAAAAATATGTTAATGCCATATTACGATCGACAATTACACCACTATAATGCTACAATCTTAAAAGACTTGAGGATAAAGTCGTAACAATATGTAAGTCTGGGTGACTGACTTGAGAAGAAGCGCTCGTGGCCCCGCGGTCTCAGTGTTCTGTAAACGATCACTGAGTTACGCAACTTTCACTATGGCTGGTCCTCCGATGGGCATCCTTTGTGGCATTTACATTTGCGAGCGTTTTCGTGCTTCGGAAGGCACGTTAAGCCGTTGGTCCCGATTGCCAGTAAAATGGCAGTCGTTAAGCCTGGTTGAAGGCCTTATGGGCGGCTTGAAAAAATTCAACAGCAGGTAGCCACAACCTGCGTCTGTCTATTTCAACACGACAATGGGCTCACCACCTATTACGTGGGACAGGAATCCACACGGTGAAAAGTGGGCATACAATATGCCTCTGCCACCCCTTCGGGGATAAGGCGTGATGGATATTTTATTTTATTTTTTTTGACTTGAGTCCCCACTCTTTCTTACCACTATATATATATATGTTATACTAATTTTAGCTTTGAGTTCACTTCAAATTTGTAACACAACTTAAGCGTTGATGTGAATCACACTAATGAAAGGCGATAAGAGATAGTAATGACAAAAATAAATACTAATACTGGTGATAGGATGGGTAGCATGGACGATAGGGGACGCGAGGTAATTTTCGCTAAGGTTGTTGTTACCTGTGCTGTGTTACGTAGTCGAAAAGAAGCATTTTCGCTAAAGTGCTCTTTCTTATAAGTGGAAATTCACAAAAAGAAAGTATTCACGTCTAATCTAGGCTATTATAATTTGATACAACCTACTAAGATGGATATAAATAAATAAATATTTTGGAACATTCTTACACAACACCGTCCCAAATTAAGCTAAAATTGTGCTATGGTATCTAGACATAAAATCATACTTATGTCTTTTTACAGTCTTTTAAAAAAATACATAGTTAACACCTCCGAAAAAACGCCGCTGAAACGAAACAGTAGGAGTAGACATACATTTTCGCGGTAGTTAGAGGTATTACTTCGTCGGATATTACTTCCTCTCCTACTCCGCCCCGGGGTCTACTCTCCCTCCGTCTTACGAATTTTCGTTTAGGTCACATGTCCTGACGCGAGTTTAACATTTTTAGTTTTTTACCCACCACAAAAGGGGCATAATGCCGCTAAAGAAGATTTCACTCCAAAAACATTTGTGGATCACACAAATATATGTTCCGACCCGGATTCGAACGCGGGACAACAACAAAGACAAATATTCATAATTATTTATTTATTTTTAAGTACTAAATTCAAAAAAGGCATCTATATGCCAAATTGCTCACAATCTCAGAGCAGCCGATCAGCCGATAACACTATCGGTTATAATCACTTGACTGGAGAAACCTTTAGTTTGTTTATTAGTTGACAGCATCGAAACATTTTCACCATGCAGGCCGAGAAAGGTAATTTTTATCGTACACAATTCTTGATACGTAAGTGAGAAATAGGGATAATTATATTTTAATAGTAGTGAAGCCGCGGCTAAAAAGCTAGTACTTCATAAAAATATAAATAATATACACAAAGTATCAGCGTTTAAAATTGTCTTTCACACCGACTTCGCAAGGTTAAATTAGCAATTTCCAAGATGGCGGATTCTCGAAGATGACGCACTACGCGCTTATAAAATTAATTCCTTTCAAACGAAAAGTAAACAGAGCCATGAAAATCATCTTTTGCTATTGTAAAAGTATTTTGTGATTATGGTAGTCATGTACGAGTTATGACTTAAGTTAGAGAAAAATCTTTTACAATTATCTGTGTGAATGTTTCCAAGTATGTCTATGTTAAACCAACATTAAGGGTGAAAATGACCGGGAGCAGAATGTGAATACAATGTTCTTAAACAGTCGATGCCTTAGGGTAGTATATGTAAGAGATCTAGCAGCAGTAAGAGGAATTACTACAAGTGCATAATGAGAATGTGCCACTGAGGATGTCAAAACGGTGAATAGACAATTTTTTAGGGCCAACAACGCAGTCTATCATCTGGAGCGTACGTCCACAGCCTAGTGACCACGTTCTTTGAAAAAATCTTCAGAGTAAGAATCGTAGATAGCTCATCATCTCTGTCGAAGCCCTCGTAAATTATGTTTCATAGTCGTATACCCAGCTAAAGTGTAGGGTTGTTTGTGCGATACATAAAAATTGCGTTGGTGGAGTGCTACAAGTCTGAAGACAACTTGTGAATTAATGAACCCAAAGAAATCTTAAAAACAAGAGTGTTATGCGGAAAAAATTATGAAAGATTATTGTGTGGAAGATTATTGGTAAACGGCGTCGAGCAATGATAGTTTTTTTGATCCCCACCGCTAAATACGCTTAAAATACGGCGATTTCGTGTAAATTCTGAATTTATATCCTTTGAAAGCTATTCATAATACATACTTATGGTACGCGAATCCAGGACTAGTGAAGGTTTTAATCGTATTTGATACGTAATTAATATTGAGTTTGCCGCAGCAGATGTTTTTCCGATTTCTATGAATGAACCAATCACAAATCACCATCACGAGTCAGTTACTAACAGAAGAAAAATAAAATCATTTTCAGATTAAAAATGATCATCTTTTCTATAAATTGCATTTTTGAAGAGCGGTCGGAAGAAAGGGACAGCGATCGTCTCGCTTGGTGATGAACTTGACCGACAAAAATTAACGGAAAAAGGAATTTAATATGTAAATATGTATTTACATTTTAAATTACAAAACGTAAGAACCATTTATACAATCAACCACACGGCGTATTATTATAAACCATTCGAAGTGAACCGGCGTAGTGCACATGTATGTTTGGAAACAAAGAATAATGCTAAAAATAGATAAAAAAAATGTAATATTGAAAATACGTTGCTTCTCTCTAAAGTTTTTGGAAGTGACAGCAGCATTTTTTTATATTTAATACAAATATCTTCAAATAGATCCAAGTATTCGAAAGACTTCCTCCGTCAGACGGAGTAATTCGCGGTTCAGATAGATCTAAGTTGTGGGTTGAAAAGCAACGATATACTATATTGTCAACCTTTGGCATTTGAGGAGAAGGTCGGGTCGAAAGGTCAAGCTATATGTACATGCTCTGGCTATTAGACCACTCGCTCATCTATCTTTCCTGCGTCAAATGCAGGGACTCCCTTCTTAAAATATTAACGATTTTTGCGGTCGCCCGCGGTTTCTCGAGCGTAGTAGCCATTCTCGCGGGAATACGGGGATAAAATATAGCCTAAGTTTTACTACATAGCTCCTTATAACATCAGTTATCTACCAGTAAAAGTACCGTTAAAATAGGTCCAGCTGTTTCAGAAATTAGTCATAACAAACGGACAGACAGAAAAATGTTATTTAATGTAATACTTTCACATGCATTGAGAGAAAAAAGTGTTCATTTCGAAATACAAACACAGCCACTTAAATTTTATTCATTTGCATAGACAATTATTATATTTTTACTTTCTGTATGATAATCCTACTATGTTTAAGCTTATAGATAACTGGTATCTTATAGTCTAAACAATGTACAGTCCAGAGTATTACACGATAATGTAAGTAATCTATTTAGTATCTGTCTCTTACGGTGATAAATAAATCTCGATGAACTAGGTTGGAGATTCAAGTAACTAGTATCAAACATGTTACAAAATTATACGCAATACTTAGGAAGTAAATATGTAGGTACTTAAAAATAGGTGTAAGGGGCAACCACCAAGACCTCTGGGGCCCAAACCATCTCACCAGCTAGTGGTGCACCTGCTAGCGGTGCACCTGCTGACCAACGGACGAAGCAGGCGCCTTTACTGGGTTGGGAGTTCAGAAGCAGGGGGCCGAGTCGGCTATTTCAATCGTGTCTGAATATAATAGATAACCAAAGGTATAATTTTGACAGCTTTTGTAGTATACTATTACAATCGCACTCCAAAAGTCTTTATCGGTCCGCCGATAGAATTCAACTAACACGTACCGCGCCAGTGGCCGCTAGTCAGTTGTATTTTTGATAGTCTACTAACATTTTGACAGATAAAAACTGCGATTCTGATTCTATTCTACGGCTTGTCAATATCACGTTAAGCCGTTGGTCGCGGTTGTCAGTAACATGGCAGTCATATAGCCCAGTTGAACAATGGCCTTATAGGAGGATTGAAAATTTTCAACAGCAGGAAGCCAATACCTGCGCCTGTCCATTTCAACACAGCAATGGGTCCACCACCTGTACGTGGTACAAAAGTGCATACGGTGAAATGTGGGCGTATAGTAAGCATACCTCTGCCTACCCCTTCGGGGATAAAAGCGTGACAATATGTCTATGTCTTTAAAGTGACCAAGTACCAGCTTCTAGCTTCGCTTTTGTTCCATTGTGTTTTTAAATAGCTAAATGACGTTATTTCGTATGAATTGTACAATTACTACGGGCCTATGACACACAACGCTATGGAGGAATGGCAGTGACCGTCTCGACTGTAGTACTGACAGGTGCATATGTTTGCAGTTCCGGTGGGCCTGTGACGTTTCTCTAAGTGCGTTTTTTTTTTATTATTTCGCGTGGAATGCCTTTACGCACCGTCATCCACGGTGTGTGAGGCTCCCAGCCCGTGGGAGAGGGGCCGTCCTACCCACTAAACCCCGCGGTGTTCCGCCTCACCTTAAAACCGGCTCGCAGGGTAGGCCTGAGGTTAAATCACTGCGAGTCTCTAAGTGAGTAAGGCGTTGTAGGTATAGTCAACCTCAATAGTATCTTACAAACGTACCTACAGTGTTCAAAAATGTATGAACAAAATTTTAAAGTGCCCAAGTCTAACTAATTATGATTAAAATAAATAATTGGCCGTTGCTCCTACAGACGAAAATTAATTGTTCATTAGTTAATGCCTACTTAAGTCAACGTAGGGCGGTGCGCCGTATCAAAACGTATGTCGGTAAAGTGCAATATCATTACATGCCTAAGGATATTTAAATAATTTTATAAAATATAGTCGTTTTAATAGGGTAAAGTTATTATTTTCTTTCAAAATAAAAAATGTTTAATGTTTTACTGTTATTTTTTAGTTAAGGAAAATTACTATCAATTACAGAATATTTCATGAAAGCATGACTATAGATATGGATGGATCACTATACATATAGCTCTTTGATTCTCTCCGCAAAAAACATAGGTAACATAATTGCGCTAACACACGTTCGGATTTGGTCTGCCGGAACTCGACAGATCAAATCCGCCGAGTCCGCCAACCAAATCTGTCATTATGAAAAGATGTCTTTTGGAGGAAATTAAAATTAAATCTGGGAATTTTTACGACAAAGTAGCTAGACCGGCAACATTGATCATATCCGATGTGGATCGAGGCGGATTCAATTAATAATAAATATGTCCGCTGGACTGCCGCACACACGGTAAGATTTGGTCGGGAGTCAAATCAAATCCGCGAACGGGACAAACCAAATTCGAACGTGTGTTAGCGCTATAACCATACTTTTGGCATGTGAACGTCAATTTAATGTCTATTTAAGATTTAAGTAAGGGTTCAGCGGCCATTATAGTTAATTGACATTATAATGACTCATTAACTGTCTCTGCGAGTAAATTTTTATTAATCTCCATAATCAATCATTAAATCGACTCTGAGTGCGGCAGTAAGCCTGTAATTTTTATTATTTCAACTTGCTTCGGCTAATCTCTGAAATGGCTGTAGGTACTATTTTTAACAGGACTTTCATTAGCAGATAGCTGATTGTATAATGGGTAACTTATTCTACATTTTATTCTCGAATTTTCACCGGGACGGATATCGCTAGTGTAAATATAAAATATATGATATTTTTTTGATATTTGCAAAATCAAATTGACGCTGAGGCGGAAACATGCAATTAAATTATGTCTCATTCATCAATGGTCAATTGAAAACGTGCCAAAAAGACATCAAATCAAACTATTATTTCAAAGATTGTTTTAAATCCAGAATTCAGAACGATTTCAAAATGACGTGTGCTGGTGAAAGTATTACAAAAGTAAAATTTTGCAAATACTAACTAGAAATTAGCAATTTTGTCGAAAAGTCGTCAAAATAATTATAAGTGAAGTTTCCAGAAGACAAGAGGTCTTTCGGCTTCAATTAAATTAAATTCAATCCTTTATTTGCGAACATGGATACAAACTACAAACTAGTGTTACATAATAATTAAAATTTTCGTCGACTTTCGTAAGTAACTATTGATCAAGAGAGTTGAAGGAGCTGAGTAATTAATAATGTAAGTATTAATAATACCTACAATTATATTATAACCTCGGTTTTTTTACTTTACCTAGTCAGGTCATAAGTATTGTCACACAGTAAAAACTTTTCTTTTAGAATGCTGGCCACAAAAAAGTTTATTGAATTCGAATTTCGAATTGTTCATGAAAATAAAAATGTATACTTTTTAGAATTTTACTCATTTTTAAATATGGAGTGGACGCTTAAAGAAGACCGTGTTGCAGTTATTGCGTTGCATCGTTGCGGTTACGCGCCAATTCAAATTTTTGACATACTGAAAAATTTGAATATAACCAAAAGATTCGTTAATCGTACCATCAAACGATACAATGAAGACTCTAGTGTAGATGACAGGTCAAGAAGTGGTCGCCCTCGGTTTGTTAGGACTCCAGCAGTGATAAAAGCTGTGAAGGCGCGAATTCAAAGAAATCCCAAACGTAAGCAGAAATTGTTGGCCCTTCAGATGGGGTTAAGCAGAACCACGGTGAAAAGGGTGTTAAATGAAGACTTAGGGCTTCGGTCATATCGAAGAAAAACAGGACATCGTTTAAATGCCCGTCTAATGGACCTGAGACTGAAGAGATGCCGCGCTTTGTTGAAGCAGTACGCGGGAAAAAAATATCGGGAAATTCTTTTTTTGGATGAAAAAATTTTTACCGTAGAAGAGAGCTACAACAAACAAAATGATAAGGTTTCATAATAAATTCAAATGATAAGGATCACACAGTAGTGAAGAAGCGAGCAACCGTATTCCGCGTGTCCAACGAGGTAATTTTCCACCCTCGCTCATGGTATGGTTGGAATTTTCTTATTGGGGCTTAACAGAGGTACATTTTTGTGAGAATGGTGTAAAAACGAATGCAGTTGTGTATCAAAATACAGTCCTGACGAACCTTGTGGAACCTGTTTCTCATACCATGTTCAATAACAGGCACTGGGTATTCCAACAAGATTCGGCGCCAGCTCATAGAGCGAAGAGCACACATGACTGGCTGGCGGCGCGTGAAATCGACTTCATCCGGCACGAAGACTGGCCCTCCTCCAGTCCAGATTTGAGTCCGTTAGATTACAAGATATGGCAACACTTGGAGGAAAAGGCGTGCTCAAAGCCTCATCCCAATTTGGAGTCACTCAAGACATCCTTGATTAAGGCAGCCGCCGATATTGACATGGACCTCGTTCGTGCTGCGATAGACGACTGGCCGCGCAGATTGAAGGCCTGTATTCAAAATCACGGAGGTCTTTTTGAATAAACTTTATTGTCATAAGAATCTATGTTTTGTTAAGTTCATTTTGGTATATAAATGGTTACATAATGAATAAACTTATTTCAATTATTTTATATTAAACATGTGACAGGATTTATGACCTGACTAGGTATATTATGTTCGGGCAGAAAATGTTTTTAGTCTTGAAATTAAGGATAGCAAACAATGTTATTTTGCAATCAATTAAATGGATTGGCACTCAGCCAGTGAGTCAGCAATTGAGTGAGTGAAGTGTCTCGAATATAGGAAATCACAAGATTTATATTTGACGTCCAGTCAAAGGATGTGTTCTAACTTAACTGGCACCTTGTGTATACGTGTTACTAATATACGATTGTTAAAATTGACAATCCCACTCATTTTTACCCGACAACAGCGATGTAATGCGAAGAATTTCTTTCGGTATTATCGGTAAAAGTATTATGGTATAGTATAATACGCTGGATTGATATTGATGTAATAATATTGTCATAAAATATGTTTTGACTGGTTTTGACAAATAATAATAATAATAATAATAAAAAAATGGCCTAAAGGGAGAGCAGTGAGAGTGCTACTCCCGGGAGCGCAGCAAATCTCAACTCTGGCTTGCCTTAATTGGTCGGTCAGAGGGAGGGAGCCAGAGCTATATGCTCGGGGGTGGAAGTGTCATTTTCAAGGGCATAACTACGGGGAAGCCCGCTCCGGGTCTGTCCCGCGAAGGTGAAACCGGCGCCGCACCGCTCGACAGCCCAAGCCGCTCACATCGGTGTTGCCCTCTGTCGCCTTCCAGGCTTATCATTTCTATTTCGATTGTATAGGGGGCCCATCTAGTGAGTTGGCAAGTCACCGTCTGCCAGTATTTTGATAATAATATATTAAAATGGCAGACGCCGTCTTCATCCATAGTTTTAGTTACATACTCCATTTAACCTTCAACTCAATAGCCCATTTAGTAGTTAGCATATTGTACAATAGTTTAACTTCCATTGGAGGTGGTCCACTATCGTTCTTCTACATAAGGCGGGCGTGAACTGTCTGTAGTGGGAGTCCCATTACCTTTTAGATTAAAATTCTCAAAGGGCCTCTGCGTGTTGGACCAGTATGTCTCCATGTACGCCTACCAAAAGCCCGGGTATATTCATAAAAAAAAAGAAGATACCCGTGAAAAGAAGAAACATAATAATAATAATAACGTTTATTTTCCTCTCTCACACAGTAACAATTACATTATAGATCTTAAGCTAGGTTACACTTTTATTAGATTAAATTCTGTGTAAGAGACTGGTATCTGTAGTAGGTAAAGGATACCTGTGTGACAGATT
The DNA here is from genome assembly GCA_948477245.1 of Thumatha senex. Lineage (NCBI taxonomy): Eukaryota > Metazoa > Arthropoda > Insecta > Lepidoptera > Erebidae > Thumatha > Thumatha senex. The sequence continues at coordinate 2,550,892 of OX419742.1, read as the reverse complement.
ACCAGCCTCTCCTAACTCTGGGCATAGGTACAGTGATAATCGTGTAGTGCATTTATTAATGGTTTGAATGTGAGGGGAGTCAGTAACCGTGTATATATGTGTGTGATTGTGTCTGTGTGTGTGTGTGTGTGAGTGTTAGTGAGCGTGCGTGCATGCGTGTGGGCCTGCGGAGGGAATTTTGTCTATGAGGGAACATGAAGCAGATTTTCAGTTTGGTCATAGCTAAGGGACTTAAGCCAACGAGAAACAATGGTTTTACATTTATATTTTGTAAGCTGGTAAATATACAGGTTCTCATTTACTTTATTGTATAAGTACACTCCTAAAAAGCCAAAGAACCTTCCTGAAAATGCCGTCGACCACCGATTTTCATTTTGACAGACCTTGTGCTTTCTGCGTTTATGTAAAACAAGATTTGACGAGTTATACGGGAGTAGTGAGTGCTGTTTTAGGACAGTGTTTAGTATATATATTTGGCGCACCGTTAGGACATCCGAGACTTGGTAGAGATCCCTAGTAGGGTATAGAAAAGGCAAGAAGAAGCTAACCTTTAGGACAGCCCTCTGAGCTCTTTCCACTTTAATTAAATTGGATTTGCACGTACCTCCCCATACTGTAATACAGTATGATAAAATAGGTTGACATAGGGACATATAAACCATTCTTATGACCTTTCTGTTAGCGCAGTGTCTTAGATTTTTAAAGATGCAAATGAGTTTGCGAGTCCTAGATGAAAGTGTTTCTAAGTGGTGATTGAAGTTCAGAGTACTATCGATCATGACGCCCAGATACTTTATATGAGAGGCTCTCTCTAAAACATTACAAGTACAGGATTGGTATGATAAACAGGAATGGGCTTTAATATTGAAGTAGTTTAGTATCCCATCTGGGATATTTTTTAATGAGAAAGATATATATTTGGTTTTATCTACATTAAGTGTTAGTCCATTGCACCTAAGCCACATAGATACTGCGTTGAAACCATTTTGTGCGGAGACATAGGTAGCTTCCCAAGTGTCTCCATGAAAAACCAATGCTGTGTCATCAGCGAAGGACACAATTTTGGCGTTCATCAGCTTGAGACTGCACAAGTCATTGATGTAGGTAAGGTCTTCCTTACCTACATCAATGACCAAGTCAGCGTCCCAGAATTAGGCATAGGTGAACCCATTTTTGTTGTCAGTTAGAAACTTTAACAAAAAAAAATGTCTATTTTGCATAGACCACTTCAACGGCGCTTACAAAATGTAATACACTAAAACTAAAGAAAAAAAATGTTTATTTAGAGTGACCGGTTCAGAACGCGGCCCACCTGAGAAGAACCGGCGAGAAACTTAGGAAGGCTTTTTTTTGATGGCCTATTAACAATTTAATATTTTATGACTATAATATTTTATTTGCTAGCAGATCATTTCCAGGCATCCCTGTCCTGTAAATAGTCTTGAATAGAGTAATAACCTTTTTCACAAAGCTTTCTTTTAATATACTTTTTAAATTTATTTAATGGTAAATTTCTCAGGTCACAGGGAAGTTTGTTGTAAAAGCGTATACAGTTACCCTGTAACACAAAACAGTTATCAGTGTAATGCGTTTATTTTTAGTATCTATAAGTCCTGAGTAGGTACACAAAAGATATTACGTAATGACTAATGACTAGAACTCGTAATGCTATGTGCTAGTAAAATATAACATCTTTGTCCTCGAACTTTAAATACTAAAAGCGTTTACAAACATTTTCATCATAATATGGACGAAGTATTATAATTAAATTATAATGCAGGTGCAATGAAACGTTTGTATTTTATAATAACTCGTTCCCATAATAAATAGACTAGCCATTACAGATTTCGTCCACCTCGGGCAGCGCCAAGAAATAGGTACTTGCAATAAGAAATGAATGCGTCGGTGTTCGGTTGTACGCATACGGACGGAGCGGCGCGCTTCCGAAAGAACTTTCGCCGATGATCGGAACCGATCGGGTGACTCCGGTCCCCACAGCTGACTGTGCCAGTGTGTGAGCGAGCACGCGAAACGTATGACCTACTAGTGAGACAGAGACGGTGCCGCGCAACTCGCAGCGGCGGCCATTTACTTTTCAGTGCGCGACCCACGTCGTAGTGACAGTGTATTTCTTTTATCACAAGCGCAAAGCTTCTTCGTTTTAACTGTGAAATTCCTATATAAAATTGTTGAGAAATGTTTGAAATAGTGTAATTCGTGAATGTGCCATGGAGTTAATGTTATATAGGTAAAGGTACGAGCCGTTATAACGGAGCATGGCTGGCTTCATTGCATCTGTTGTCAACATAAAATAACGTGGATTATGCAAGTTGGTGTAAAATGTGAACGAGTGTTAGGTGATTACTTATTTATATTATAGTTTACGTGTCAAACGGTTGCAGTATTGTAATCGTTTTACTTGCAGTGTCCTGAATAAGTGTAACGTTTGATCTCATGTTTGTGTGCAGAGAACACAATAGGTTGGTACATAATACACAGTGCATCTAACTAACAGGCATTTGTTGAACCCTGTAGTGAACAAGAATTAATTATATACCTATACAAGGTAATGATAATTTGTTTCTAAATGGTAGTAATATATACAGCAGTAAGCTCTCAAAAAAAAAATTGCAATTTATTTTGAACTAGTTTCCACTCGCTGATTAGGCACAATGAGATTCGTGTTACACAAACTTGTGTTAAAATATGCTAATATTTGATTGGCAATAACGTAAATTACAGCCATGGTAGTTTCGGGAAGCTATGCCTCTTCGGTGAATAGTTTCGCAGTACCTAGACACCTAGTTTTTCAAACCTTGAAATGTAGGTCTAGGTGCGCAACTCAGTTATTACAATAATAATAATGAAAGTAAAGACGCATTGAACGCCTTCTATGCTACGATACCGAATATTTTACACATTAACATCCTACGTGAATTTAGAATATGGAATTATTATTATAATATAACTTTCTTATAAGTTAGGTATACATTTTTTTATCTAAACATCTTCCCAGAGACTTCCATACCTAACCATTTATAAACTGGGGTCTACTTTTATTGGCTGCTAGGATTAGCTTTTTATTTTCATCATAACTATGAGTTTGTGCTGTTTGACCTTTTAATCACAGCACGGGCGCCTGTACCAAAGACTCATCTGTTGGTGAACAGGTGCATGTGAAATTGGCAAGGGCCCCGCGATCTTGGTCGGGAGTACATCCCATGAACTCACACCCGACATACATACATATGGTCACGCCTTTATCCCCGAAGGCGTGGGCAGAGGCCGACATTTCACCGTTTGCATTTTTGTCTTACATAACAGGTGATGCGCCCATTACCGTTTTGAAAATGGACAGGAGCAGGCTATGGCGACCTGCTGTTGAAATTTTTTTAACAGCCCCCCCGTTTGTATACTGTAAATAAGCACTGGCAACCCTGTGCAAAGTATAGAAAGTAAGAAAGCGGACCCTGGACCTTGAAGCGGATGCAACTAACGCACGGATAATGATGAGAGAGAGCACAAGCCCCAGCTTTACATTAATATAAATAAACCCTACTATTAGTAGAAATTCATGTTTTTTTTTGTTTATAGCATTATTAAAATTGTAATGATTTTTGCCAAAATTAACTTTATGGTGTTTAAGGGACCTAGATCACCAGGGCCTAAGCGACCTCGCATGCTAGCGGTGCACCTGCTGAATAATAGACGAGGAAACGACGTAAGCACCCTTACGGAGTTCATAGGTATATAAAAGTGATCTTTGGATCACTGCTCCTAGCAACCAAATAATAGTGGACCTAGGTAGGATTTGGAAGCAAATGGGAATACACTAAAATGAAGAAGATATTTACAAAACAATGGTATGTGTACAGTAAACTGGAAAATTCATACAGCCAAAATAAATTACCTCACTATTCGTCCGCGACAAATTGTGCACCCCTACACTTCTTAAGGAAAGAATTTGCATAAATTATTTCATAATGGAGGTCTTTGTAGTAGTTACTGTCTATATATATACAAATTGAGCCAAATTTTTTCAGCTTTTATTAGGGTTACGTAACTCAAAATGAAAAAGCCTTATAGGATCACTTTGTTGTCAGTCCGTGTGTCTGTCAAAACTCTTTATCTTGGGAACCCGTGATGGTATCGACTTGAAATTAAAACTATACATATATATGGTCACTTGAAGCTGTGAAAAAAACTAACTTTTAAGTTAACGTAAAAAAGGTAAGGTGATTTATGAAGTAAAAAAAACTATTCTACGGAACCCTAGGTCGATTCCAACTCGCACTTGTCCGGTTAGTTTTATTATACCCTTTTTTAGTCCAATTTAAGCTAAAATAAGCTTGTGCTGTCTAGACAACTTTTGTGGATCACACAAATATTCGTTCCGAACGATCGGGTTTCAATCCCGGTCGTAACAAACAAACGGCAGTCGGATTCATTATCACTGCGCCATCAAGGCATATAGATATAGGAACTGCTTCATATTCACAAATGTTTTCTATTGTTACAGTAAATAAGACTATGAGGGCAATAATATAATGCAGTGGGCGCACGAGATATTAGTGCTGGCAATCATTTGCGCAGCTTCAGTAGGCGCGTGCCTCTCAGGCTGCTCATGTAACAGCACCGTACAGCTCTGTGACGGAATAGCGGCCCCACAAGACAGACTCAACCGCGAGAGCTTTGCCTTAAACGCTACAAACCTCCAGCACGTCACTTGGATCAATTCTAAATTAAAAAATTTTGAAACAGGTGTCTTTGAAAGAGTCTTCAACTTGGAATACATCGATTTGTCCAGAAATGAAATAGGCAGAAGAATAGAACACGGCTTATTCGCTCAACTCAGTCGGTTAAAGTACCTAAACATATCGCATAACTTCATCGAAGATATACCACGTTACACATTCATCGATTTAGTTAGTCTAGAAATCCTAGATGTTTCACACAATAGGCTTCAGGTTCTACCATTCCAGGTCTTCGGACCGATGAAAAATCTCCAATATTTGGATATTTCGTATAATAAGATAGCTACCTTCTCAGATAATTTCTTTAAACCTAACAGACTACTGAAAGCACTGTTCCTAAATAATAATAGCCTAGTCAAAATTACATCTAATGCCCTAGTCAATCTCAAAGAATTAGAGAAGCTGGACATTTCTGGCAACAAACTTGATTACATGCCCAGACTTTTATTCGACCACTTCGAAAAAATGAGAGAGCTCAATATAAGAGATAACCAGTTTGAATACATATCACAAGATGCATTTAAGCATCTTAAACAATTGCTGTGGTTGAATATGGGTGGCAACAGACTAAAAACATTGCCGCCATTGCTCTTTCAACATAACGAAAACATTAAAACGATCTACCTCGATCACACTCAACTAACTTTAATACAGAATACTAATTTCAAAGGTTTAAATTCTCTAGAAAAATTAAACATAACATATAACGAATTATTACATGAAATAGAAAACTTTGTATTCATAGACACACCTACTATAACACACCTGGATCTCAGTTCTAACGCTCTGGTTACAATCCCAAGATCGCTGGAAGAATTAGACAATTTGCAAGAGTTAAGAATGAGTAATAATCCGTGGGCATGCGACTGTCGCATGGCATGGTTTGCCAAGTGGGCCGAAAAGAGGAAAAACACTATAATCAAGTCAGAACTGAGCTGTCCTCTAACGTACAAAGACGAGATGATAAATATTTTAAATGACATGAATTGTAAACCGCCGACGTTGGTATCAAGTAGCCCCTTAACTTTATACCGACTACAGAGTGACGCTCTACTCAAGTGCAAGTTCGGGGGTCATCCGTTGCCGTCAGTTACCTGGATAACACCGACGAGAGCCGTGTATCATTGGAACCCGGACCCATTAGTGCCCGATATATTTCACAAACATGGCACCGCTCACGATGAGAATTATCGCCCAATAGATAATTTCAAATCGAGAGTGAAAGTACTCGATGATGGATCGCTATTCATAAGAGATATTCACAGAGAAGACTGTGGAATATACTTATGCTTTGCAACGAATCCAGCCGCCAACCTGACTGCGGAAGTGGTACTCAATATAGATCCAATAACTATGTATGAAATAAAGATTTATAGTTTAATATGTGGTGCGTTATGCGCCGCGGCTTTTTTGGGACTTACACTACTAGTGCAGGCCTTGCGCTACATATTTCACAGGTCAGTGCTATACAATATAATCAAAGAATACCAACTGGCCTCAAAGCTAACACGAAATTCGTTAACATTTTCAGGTTTCGTCTCTTGGAGACTTGTTGCAGCTGCTGCGCATGCGTTAATCGTGAAGCGCCACGCAGCAGACAAATATTTAGTATGCTGGACAACATCGAACAATATAAGAGACAACAATTAGAAAAACTTAGAGAAAATTATGCCGTTCAAGTAAGTTATATATATGATCGTTTTTATTTGTATTTATCAATTCAAACAAAAGATCATCAAAATAATGAGTATGTATCATTACAGGTTCATCGTATAAAAGAAAACTGTACACAGCAAATGGACTGGATACAGAACAGTTACTCCACACAAGCGAGTCATTTACGCAATATTAGAGACATCGGGAGCAATCATTTGAGTGCCATGAGAGACCAGTATTACGACCAGGTAAAACACTTTCATATTGCAATGAAGTTCCTATTACATATAATATTTAATAGTTTGTTAGTAACGATTATAATTTAATGACAATTTTATCAGTTTCAAGTAGTAGTTTGATTTACTACGAGGGTACAATAGAAACGTTCAGTAACAGGTATATTACAGTGGCTCTACTGCGGACTTTTCGTTTTTCCCAGGTAAAACGCGTTCGCGAGTACTCCACCTGTCAACTGAACTGGGTGCGCGAGAACTACGTATTCCAAAGAAACAAAATCAGAAAATTCAGCGCGCACCAGGTCCTTCGACTCCGGGAGTCGTACAAGTATCAGCAGCAGACTCTCAACAAGGTCCTCGAGAACCTGCCGAGCTTCTACTTCGAGAACTGCCGGAGCGGCTCGTGCGGGCGGAGCGACTCGATGGCGTTCGACCCCGACGTCGAGGTCATCGACATGTACCTCCGGAGCAAGATCGAGAAGCTGGCGAGCCTGCCCGACCCCGTGTTCGACGAGGAGAGCCGGGCGTCGGTGTACTACACGCCCACCGAGCGCTCCGGCAACTCGCGCCGCGCCTCGCCCGTGCCCGACGCCGTGCACATCAACATGATCGAGCGCGGGCCGCCGCGCCCGTTCGCCGCCGTTCGCCCGCTGCGGCCGGAGCCGGAGACGCAGCCGGCGCGCGCCGACAGTCCCGCGCCGGGAACGTCACGCGACGCGGGGGCGCCCAAGCCGGCCAGCGAGCCGCTGCTGGCGCGCAACGGGCGGCGGCGCCCGAGGCTGCCGGCCAGCGCCAGCACGCCCGAGCTGGCGGCGCGCGACGCGGAGCGCGCGGCGGCGGCGCACTGCGCGGCGCGCGTGCTGCTGGCGGTGGAGCTGGGCGCGGCGGGCGCGTCGTAGCGGCGCGCGCGCGTGTTCCGCCTGTACGCGGTGCGCCGCCGCCCGCCGCGCCGCCGCGCGCGCGCCCAGGCCGCCTTCGTGTGACCCCGAGGTACTTCTAAGTGAGCTGTGATAGACTGGCGCCCCCGACGGGGCGCCCCGGTAGTGTAAGCGGTACACACTAAAGTTTCTATGTAGTTCGTAGTGGTGAGCGAGCCGGTCTCTTTAAGCGTTCCGTGGGTATTAGAACTTGTAAATAGTTTCCGTTCGTGTCTATCGTTTTCCGTTTTGATGTTCCCCTAGGGGGAGCTCCTAGAGTTCCGCGTTCTGAACTCGTTCGACCTAGTGAATCGTAGGGAGTTGTTACTGTTGGAAGTTGTTGCGCGGTTGAGCGGAGCGTCGCGCCGACGACGCCCGTGCTCCGTTTCCGTTGAATATGTACGTTATCTGTATATCTATTACGTGCGTCTCCATCCCCCTCTCCCCGTAGTATGAAGCGTATCGATAGATAGAATTTTAACTGATTCCATATTCATATATTTTGTAAACTCGTACAGAATGTATATGAGAAAGTCTTGCAGTGATATGCCAAATAATACAACCAGCGATGATTATATTATATTAACGTTTCTTAATATAAATATACAAACATTGTTGAAACTTTTCTAAATATATAATTGAAAGTAAAACCGCTAATCATGGAGAATAAATTATTTTTCAACGTAATGCTTTCGTCTTATTTGTGTAAAACCAAAACTCTTGAATCCATACTGCACAGTGCAAGTCAAATATCAGTTTGATTCTCACGCACATCGTCACAGCACAAGACACGTACCTAAGACCCCAATCAATGTAAATGCTATTTTATTTTACTACATTATTTTTTATATTTATTATGTTGTAACTAAGAAGTGTCCTTAATTAAAATGTTCCAGGAACTTACAATCTCTCTCCTTTTCCTGATAATTCACATTATCCACGCAGCAATACGATGCTTCTACTTAGACTGAGCTACTCTCGTGTGGTCCAAGTGCTCGTTCGGTATATAGAAATATCGCAAAGCAACTGGTCGACTCTTCTCGTGACCAAGAGGCCTCTTCGTCACGAGAAGAGTCTATACGACGGATGAATCTCAGTCGGAGAAAAGGCATTGTCATAAAACATGGCAATGTAGCCTGCCTTATTACCGGTCGACTTTGATTGGGAGGAATTCTTCGACACCTAAGTCGGGACATCATTGTCAGTCTTGTAATAATCCCCACCCCATATTTGTGCCTGTTTTCTGAAAATATTTTCCTGGTTCGGCGAATTGAGCCGTCGGTTGAGGCACAAGACAAGTGATTCCGGCTACGGTTCGTATCTGGTGCAAAGATTGGCAATTGCTATTCAGCGGGGCAATGTAGCCAGTGTAATGGGCACCTTTGCACCGGGTACGATGAGAAGCGGGTTAATTATTTAGTTTTTATGTACTCAATTACATATTTTGAACAAATGAATAAAAAATGTAAATATGTTGAATTTTTAATAAAGTGGAAAAATACAATTCGATTCGAGACGGGGATTGAGCCCATGACCTTTGCCTAGCCAGGACAATGTTCTAGCCACTAAACTACCCGAACCGTATCCAATCAAGTTGACATTCTCCACCATATTTTAATCGTCATTTTAAGAGTAAGACCAAAACCACACTGAGTGTAGTCCATTGCATCAATGTTTAAAAATGGTTGTAACACTGTTCATTGGTATCGAGTTGTTTATTAGCTCGATAGATGGCTCTGGTCATACTCTTAAAATGGCAATTAAAATATGGTGGAGAATTTCAACATGATTCGATACGGTTCGGGTAGTTTAGTGGCTAGAACATTGTCCTGGTTAGGCAAAGGTCACGGGTTCAGTCCTCGTCTCGAATCGAATTGTCTTTTTCCACTTTATTAATAATTTATGAGAAATTTAGCAAAATAATTGCTTTAAAAAATCTATCCATATTAAATGTTAATATCCAAAAGTATATTATATTTTAGCAATCCACTAACAAAATTAAAATTAATATCTCAGCTTGTTTTAGAAGATACTGTAAAATAAGCTAACTAATAGAATATTCTAGTACATTGTTATATCTACTAATATATCTTACCTTTATTTATAACTATCTTCACGCTTCACCTTTATTTGTGTTGTGGAGAAAGTCTTTTCGTATAGTATGTAGGAATTTGTAATAAAATTTCGTTGGTACAGTCAAAGAGATTTATCGAGTTTGTATCCGACTGGTTTTAGTATCATTAAAAAGTTCGAATTTAAGAAGATAAATTCAAATTAAGAAAATGTGTGCCCATAATTTTGTTTTTTTTTACTGTCCAAATTAGTGAATGTAATGATATATAAAGATAATGATCTTACTACAAAAAGGTAAAAAGCAACGCAAGCCGTGAATAATTTTTGTGACGTTTATGAACCTGTCTTAGTGTCTGTGAAAACAGCACAAATTTGGTTTAAGCGTTTTCAATCTTGAAATTTTGATATCTAATGTGCGTGTCGCCCTTTATGGATAAAATAGATACCATTTGTGACAAAAAGTGGAGCAAGAGCGACACATCAGTAGTCTTTACGACGCAGCAGCTGAAGAACTGGGAATTGATCACAAAACAGTTAAGGCGTATTTAGAAAAGCTGGGTGCCCAAAAATTTTCAATATTTAGATGAATCATGAGCACACTGAAAGAAACTTGATGAACCGTGCTGTCCTCATTTGTGATCCTTTATTACAACGTAATGAAACCGAGCTATTTTTGAATAAGCTGATATCTGGTGATAAAATGCGGATCACGTACAAGAAGAACGTCCGAAAAAGGTCAAAGGCCGGTCAGGTATCACAGACCGACGAAACCCGGGTTAACTCGCAACAAGGTGATGCTGTATGGGGGATTGGAAGGGCATTATTCATTATGAGCTGTTACCGCTACGCAGGATCATGGATTCTGAACTGCAAACGACTGATAAGTTCAAAGCAAGAAGTTAAGAGAAAGAGGCCGGACTAAATAGGTATGTGTGGGTGGAAAAGGGGTGTGGTTTTTCATCATGATAACGCTAGACATCGCACATCTTTAGCCACTCGGCAAAAATTAAGATTCGGCTGGGAAGTGTTAATACATCCGTCGTATAGACACTTTGAACTTTCAGATTTCCACCTGTTTAGCTCTTTTCAGAATTCTTTAGCCCGTGTTAACATCACGAGAGTACTGCCAAAACAACTTGTAGCGGTTTTCTGCAGATGCCCTGAAATGTCTATAGCAATGGGATCATGTGCTTACAAGATGGCAAAAAGAAATCGAACAAAATTCTCCTACATACTTCAGTGAAAAATAAATAAGATTAATTAAAAAATATTGTGAACTTTTAAATGAAATGCCAAGAATTTTTTTCCGAACCTATCTATATATATAAAAATCAATCTCTATTTCCCTTGGTCACACCATCACGCGTGAACGGCTAGACCGATTTGAAAAATTATTTTTGTATTGGATAGCCCGGATACGATAGGAGAACGGAGCAGTAATCATAAATGTCAACAAATCGGGGAATCTTTCATACATTTTTGGAAAAGTAATAAGCGACGGGTTGGAAGTATGTCACGGCTAGTAATTTATAAAAAAAATACACAAATGAGATACTACTATTTGTAGATAGTACAAACTTTATTCTGACCCGAGGATCGAACCTGACGCAACATACACTCACATACACGACGAGCTTCATCACAGATGCGGTCAAAAATATTATTTACTATACAAAACAGAACCTGTGCCCATTGAGTTATACAAATAAGACACTTTTATGTTATCAAAATTTTTATTTTCATTTTGCCGGAAGACAGTGTTTGCACACTACTTAGCACCCCATAATACAGTCATTATATAAAAAGGTATGGTAACTATAAACTGACCACAGTAAATAAGAAATAAATTACAATAAAAATAAAGCGCTCGTGGCCCCGCGGTCTCAGTGTTCGGTAAACGATCACTGAGGTACGCAACTTTCACTATGGCTGGTCGTCGGATGGGTGACCACTTTGTGGCATTTACATTTGCGAGCGTTTCCGTGCTTCGGAAGGCACGTTAAGCCGTTGGTCCCGGTTGCCAGTAAAATGGCAGTCGTTAAGCCTGGTTGAAAGCCTTATAGGCGGCTTAAAAAATTTCAACAGCAGGTAGCCACAACCTGCGTCTGTCTATTTCAACACGGCAATGGGCTCACCACCTATTACGTGGGACAGGAATCCACACGGTGAAAAGTGGGCATATAATATGCCTCTGCCACCCCTTCGGGGATAAGGCGTGATGGATATTTATTTATTTATTTAAAAATAATTACGTACGTTACGTTTTTATGCTAGATCACATCGCCACCTACGACTGAATCTAAACTGGGGCTACTATATATAATAATCCAAGTGAATATAGAAAGATTGTATGTGAGGTTGTATACAGCATCACTATTGGATATCGTTCTAATCGTATAATCTGTGGGTATCGTTGTTGTTACCAAAGACTTTACACTTATAACTAGACTGATTACCAAAAAAATTCGTTGAGCTAAAATGACATCTATTTTCTTAACTGTAGTATTTAGCTACTAGGGTAGCTATTTCCTTGCGGTAGCTAGCTATAGACGGTCCTGGCGAGAGAGCTATGAAACGTGCTGTGTCCTTGTCTAACGCGCTGCCAGCACAAATAACCATTGGATTTGGTAGAAATGGTAGAAAATTTATATATTTCATTTTTTATGATTTAGTAAAATTAATTATTCATAAACTTTGGAACTTATCTAAATATTTCTACAGTTACTATAATTATTAATAAGAAATTCATAGTATTAAAGAAAATACTCATTAATACTTAGTAAGAGTAGTACTCAAATGTTTGAGTTTGGTAATACTAAATGCAAGATCCGCCTGGACCCGCCATCTTGCTTAAAGTGTAGGGTCACCATAAATTTTATTGATCAAATATTTTTACAATCTCATAATAGTTGGTAGGTATTTATTTACGTATCGATTGTTTTAAATTGGAGATGTACCGTTATAAGGTCATTATATGCTCGTGCTTCGATTTGCGATTGTGTAAATTTTCATATTAACCCGTTAGACAAGGTGCAAAAATGACTCTTTTAACGGTGGCAGCTTTAATTTCAACGGGTAAGCAACAACATAGTAACAGCACCAACCATATTTTTCAAGTAACATAGTATTTTGTTGATTAAAGATTTTTCAATCTCTTAGGTAGGTAGATACGCAGCTTATGTTTAAATTGGAGATGTGTGAAAAGGGGCAAAACCTAACATTTTGATTTTTGGAACGAACTTGAAAGCGGCTCAGGGATGGTGCCATTTAGTAGAAACTATCGTATTAATGAAATAACATAAGCCATGTGTATACCTATGCGTGTGTGTATCGAACCTACAAATGAGCACTTGAGCAAGTGAGTACGCAGCCGGGTGCACAACTCTCTCTCTCTTTGTCTCAATACACGTATTTTTTGCAATTATAATTTATTTTGTAACGTACATACCTCGTTTCTGATATAATATAGTACGCCTCTGCGTGAAAGTATGTTATTGTATTTTTACTTATAATAAATTCAGTAGGTACGAACAATCCTTCAAGGAATTTGTCCCGTGTTCTAATTGGTCTTGGTCACTTAATTAGAAAGAGACACCGCCACTGCCGAGAGCCATCTCACGCAGATCGATTATTTCGCAGTAGTGCACAGTCTAGTTATAGGTATAAGGTCTTTGTTTGGTTCTAACATCATTGTTTAGACATAATGGTATGGGAGGACCAAAGCCTAAATTGCTCACAAAGTCATCAAGAGTAATCAGCAGGAGTATAGCGGTAGAAAATCTTAGATGGAGGTCTGACGAATATGAGACAGTCAAATATCCAAATGGAAAAGAGTCAACTGGTTAAACTAACCTGAGGGAACGTGAGGTTGGTTATAGAAGTAATCACAGGATACTGTCTCCTAAACGCACCTGCCAGTGATAGGAGTAACGGACGACCTAAGGTGCCCAGATTCCAAAGAAAAAGAGGAGACCAGCCTCCACCTACTATTATCGGGATATCAAGGTAGTGGACAGACTCAACCAAGAGTATCTGAAGGTGGATGCCGTGAAAACTACTAGGATACCCCAGACCCATTCTGCAGGAATAAGTCTGGGGAAATGAACAAAGTAGGCGGCAGATCAGGCGGTTGGATCGTTAACCTGGCGGTACCGGCGTCCCCAATAAGAAAATAATAAACAATAATTTACATGTAAAATCGCATTCAGCAGGTTACTACCCAGGTTATGCGTGCCTAAAGAAATATTTTTTTAAATCAATATCTGTAACTTACTAACACAAAACCCCAATAAATTATTATTAGTTTCCAAGGATAAACTGCTTTTTTGTTAAAAATTGAAAATGTTTTATGAAGAATTGGGGTTGTAAAAAATATCAACATTAACAGTATCATGCAATAAGTATTACAGGATGGTATTTTCCTGAGCATGATATACGTAGGTCACACTATAAGTTTTGCGTAACTTAAAAAAACATGTTATAACCAAAATATTATGTTTATTGATTTTCAAAATACCTTTACATTTTAAACATTTTTTCATGCCATCGAACCATTTTTTAAAACAGGACAGACCACAGATTTGCATGTTTTCTACGTGCTGATTGAACGCTATCACTGCCTCTTCGGAGTTAGTAAAAGTGAAACCTCTCATCAAATCTTTGATTTTGGGGAAAATACAGAAATCACAGGGTACTAGGTCGGGGCTATGCGCAGGATGGGTGACGAGATGTACTTTTTCGGAAGCTAAAAATAACTTTGTTTTGTTGGCCGTGTGTGAAGAAGCGTTGTCATGATGACGGAGAACGCGGCTTTTTGGTCGTCTTTCGCGAACTTTTTCTAACACCCTGGTTAAACAAATGGTAGAATACCACTCGGCATTAACACTCTTTTTCATCTTCAAGTGGAATTGTACAGATGGGACCCGTAGCTGAGAAAAAAATCGCGATCATTTTTTTACGAACGTTTCTCGCCTGCCTCACTTTTGTTGGCCTGTTCTCATTTTCAAACATCCATTCACAAGATTGCTGTGTTTTTCGGGTTCAAAACAATAAATCCACGTTTTGTCTCCTGTGACAATATCATAAACAGCATTAGAATGTCCGTGGTCGTATTTCATTAGCATCTGTGAGCACCATTCCAGCGAGCCACTTCTGCTCCGCTGTCACTTCATGAGGGATCCAACGACAACAAAGTTTCCGAACTTTCAATTCAGTCATGAAAAGAAACTCGACCTCTCTCAAATTTAGAAAACCATCGCCTCACGATGCTCAAAGAAGGCGCTTTTCTCCGAAAAGCATTAGAAGACGAGCAGCATAGTCTTGCGGAGAGAGAGAACTTTTAAAATCATAAAAAATCATCGCTCTAAAATCTTCTCGACTTAATTCCATTTTCGTTGCGAAGTTCTACGACTTCGATGTGTGATAAAAACAATTGACAAATGATTTCCCGCTAATTGTTTTTTTAAACGTTTCAAAAAATATAACATTCGAAATTCAAATAGTTCCGATTGGCTAGAAGTGCAAAACTTTTAGTGTATGTCCTTACTGCCCGAGTGCAGTTTGCAGCGTAGGTGTTAATTTCTCGCTGCCGACCGAACGTGCTGCCAACTATGGTCGGCAGTCAACAGAGGATCAGAAGCATAAGATCCTTTTGATCGAAAGTGGTCACCTTCCCTATAGCAATAAAAGAACTCCACACTGTAGACATTCGGTCAAAACCAAATACACCAGAAGGATCATCGCGGCAATGAGAGCCCGAGCTGGGAAGCATGCTCCCTCTCTGCCACGTCCCTGGTTAAGGAACCCGACCCAAAACGATGGTTACATGGCGTTTGAAAACCCCCTCCCTGTGTTGACAGGGGCAGCGACGCGGGCAAAATTCTGCTCTTTAGGGAGCTCGTGAGCGCGTTTAGGGCGCCCTTTGCCGGGTCACAAGGACTTACCTCTGGCCTATTCTGTGGCCTGGTTTAGTGGGTTGCCTGGCCCCTCTCCTAGGTCGGGAGACCTACACAACCCTGTTACTCCCGCAGAATGATAGCGAAGTGCATATTGCGTAAATATAAATATCCTTAGAGGAATCTTCTTTATGGTTTTAAACCATAAGTCGCTGCTGTACCAGTGACTACTTAAAGAATTCAGATTTGCATCAGAAGGGGAACTCCATGGTACGGCAAATAATGAATTTAATGAATCGCTAGAAGTATAATTTTATCGATAATATGACACCTCAGATGTGTCATTTGTAATCAAAAAAAGAGGAAAAAAAGTGAGTGAAGGAGCCCTTCAGAACAGTGGTAGTTTCGAAAAGTATAGTCAAGAAGGCAAGGAAGCAGTTTCCTATTAAAATCAACCTACCTAATTATATTTATAGAGTCCGAGACTACCAGGACTTTAATTGGTCGTGTTAATTAGTGTCCAGCACATAAGACTTTTTAGCCTTTTTGTTACCACCTCACTAAAAAGGCAACGGGTTCAAAATTTCTTCCGAATTTAACATCTAAAATAGACACATTTTATATTATTAAATTTATTCGGCCCTGTAGATCCATCCGTGCTTCGGAAGGCACGTTATGCCATTGGTCCCGGTTGCTAATAAAATGGCAGTCGTTAAGCTAAGTTGAAGGCCTTATGGGCGGCTTATAAAATTTCAACAGCAGGTCGATGCAGCCTGCGCCTGTCCATATCAACACGGCAATGGGCTCACCACCTGTTACGTGAGACGAAAGTGCATACGGTGAAACGTCGGCGTTTAATATGCCTCTGCCTAACCCTTCGGGGATAAAGGCGTGACAATATGTATGCATGTATGTATGTACCTAATTATGCTGCAAAGTATCATCGGATATCGACCACTGCAAAAGATGACACCCGTGAGGCGCCTCATTGCGACTGTCGTAATTAGACACCGGCACGTTAGCAAATTGGTACAGAATTACTTTTTCGTATACTCCGTATATTTCACTATCACTTATTACAAAATTAAGTAAATATCAATTACAAATGTTTTGTATTAATTTAGGTTACTTGGTTTTAATTTTGTTGTATCACATGATTATATATAATATGCCTCTGCCACTTCTTCGGGGATGAAGGCGTGACTGATAAACATGTTTTTGGGCAAAGGGACTCCGGCCATGGTCAGAACAGAAGTTATTCAGGGGGGGCGCACATGATCACTGCACGACAACGCTTGCAAATGGCACGGGGCGGGAGCATCAGTCCAGATCGATTCCTGCGCCCGCATTGCCTCTCATTTCACCGCTCGAGCGAACGCGGCGACAGCGCAACACTAGCTGCCGGCCATATCACTACAGGCAGCTCCAAGGCTTATTGTAACCTCAGCCTCAGGATAATCTAAAATATTCTTGCAACTTGCAACAGAACCGAAGCTAGCTTTTTTGGCCGAAACCGAAACTCTTGTTCGGTCACCTAATTTTTATCATTTTGAATGCAATGGAGCCTTTTACGGCCATTCAGGACCTCATCTGCAGCCCGTGTACAATCTCGGTAATGAAAAAGAGGACGAAAACTAACCAAAGTTCGTACCAACCCCCCTGGCCAACGTAGTACAGAAATTTAAACTAACACGCGTTGAACACATAATTTTGTATTAAACGGGATTTCGCGCGGCACTATATTACAACTAAAAGGTTAGTATACCTTTTTATTCGAAACGTCGAGGAATAAAAAGGTATACGAACCTTTTAGTTGTAATATAGTGCCGCGCGAAATCCCGTTCAATACAAAATTATGTGGTACAGAAAGGTTAACCTCCCTCCCAAAATAATTGAGGGAGGTTTGCATCCAGCAGTCGACTGGTACTGCTGGTAGCTGGTGGTGCTGGAACGTGATTTGGATTTAGGGTAGGTATAGTAATAAGAAACATAATTGTTAAAAATTAGCTGCTATATTTAATTCCTTACTGGGGAATGGTGTAAATATAAAAATAATCATTTACAAAGCCAAGTAATTTGATTCCAGGCTAGGATTATTGATTTTTCACCGTGTGCAAAATGCTTAACTAGGGAAGGGAAAGGGAGAAAATAGGAAGGAAGATAGTCCTCCCTGTTTTTGTAAGGTTTTTCTGTCTCTTATAAAACAAAACGTTACAGAACTACTACTAAAACTACTGTTACTTTTGCTATATTGCTTGACAGGGTAATACACCCGGCTATGCTTGAAGTGGCTTGGAGAACGACGACCTATAAAAGGTTGAAAGGAGGGACTGGATTTGGAAGGCACTTTATTATGGGTTTTGGCGTGAATTGGGAGAAGCTCGCCCAGATATTTACAGGAAAAGTAGAAGGAAAGCGACCACGAGGTAGGAGCCCGACACGTTGGACCCAAACCGCACCGCTGTCGACTCATCCGTCCATGATGCTCTTCGATCGGCAGAAAACAGAACAGCCTGGCGACGAATGGTCAAAGATCTAACTATTACATCAGAATGCGGTCACGACGCTCAGATATGATTGAAGTTACTTTCTGTATGATATAAGGATAATCTACACAGCTGAAGCGCTCGTGGCCCCGCGGTCTCAGTGTTCTGTAAACGATCACTGAGTTACGCAACTTTCACTATGGCTAGTCCTCGGATGGGTGACCACTTTGTGGCATTTACATTTGCGAGCGTTTCCGTGCTTCGGAAGGCACGTTAAGCCGTTGGTCCCGGTTGCCAGTAAAATGGCAGTCGTTAAGCCTGGTTGAATGCCTTATGGGCGGCATGAAAAATTTCAACAGCAGGTAGCCACAACCTGCGTCTGGCTATTTCAACACGTCAATGGGCTCACTACCTATTACGTGGGACAGGAATCCACAAGGTGAAAAATGGGCATATAATATGCCTCTGCCACCCCTTCGGGGATAAGGCGTGATGGATATTTATTTATTTATACAGCTGAAGAGTTTGTTTGTTTGGTAAAAGATCTCAGGAACTACTGATTCGGATTGGAAAAATATTTTTGTGTTGGATAGCCCATTTATCGAGGAAGGCTATATATCATCACGCTACTACCCCGAAGAGCGGAGCAGTAATCATAAATGTCCACAAATCGGTTGAAGTTCCATACATTTTTGTAAAAATAATAAGCAACGGGATTGAGTAGGTGCGACGGAGGTCCGAAGTAATGTCACGGGTGAAGCCGCGGAGGTCAGCTAGTGTTATATAACGAGTTGGCATCATTGACAGTTAACATCATGTTCGTGCGTGTTGGGGGAATACCACCATTTTAAGGAGGGATACGGCCCTGTCCTTTATCTATCCTGAGTTCTACCCGAGATGTCATCTACAAAGGGTCTTACTAGTCTAGTGAAATGCGAGTTAAAAGAAGTGTCATCTTAAAAATGATAACTAAAGATCTGCTGAACATACATGCAACTCTTGATTTATATAAATAAGACCAACATTGATATGGGTCGCCGTGAATATCCCTTAGGCCTATCCTGCGACCCTGTTGGGAAGGAGGCGAAAGACCGCGGGGTTTAGTGGGTAGGACGACCCCTACAGGGCCTAAAGATGGCGCACAAACGCATTCCTACGTCAAAAAAATAAAACGTTGATGTACTATGTATTTAGTTATACCGATAATACCTGGTGAAATGTGGGCGTTTAGTATGCCCCTGCTTTGGCGTGCCATATGTATGTGTAATACGAACACAGGATGTGATCCATTATATCAGTATACAAAATAAGTTCACTTTACTTACAATTTAAGAACTGTCTTACAGTCTAAGGCTCGTATTCCAGAACGTTTTATCAACATTCAAGAAACGCTTGAGAGTAGATTTTTTAAGGCAAAAATTAGCCTCAAACGTTGATTGAGTATTGAGAAACGTTCTGGAATACGGACCTAAGCCTGCAGTTACACCGCTACCAAGACTATTTCGTGTACGCTATAAGGTTAGTTATGGTAGAATGCCCCTAGCTATATGAACTGACGAGCTAAAAAAGGTCGTAGGAAGTGACTAAATGTCGAAAAAAGCAGGTCCATGTGTTATGGTTAAAATTGGATAGGATAAGGTTAATACGGATTGTATCGGGTAAGCATTTAGCACTAGTTTTAGTCAACCTGAAGCTTTATTTAGCCATTGCAGCCTTTACAGATAAAATAGAAGTGACGAGAAGCGCTCGTAGTACAGCTGACTCAGTGTTTTGATCACTGCGTTAAGCAACTTTCGCTATGGCTGGGTGACCGCGTAGTGGTATTGCCATTTACGAGCGTTTTCGTGCTTAGGAAGTTACGTCAAGCCGTAGGTCCCCGTAGATAACAAGTATGAGACTGCATAGCCTAATAAGCTATACGGTTAGCTTAGCTAAACTTACAAAATCTGAATGTAAACTAGAAAAGCTCTAAATGTAAACAAAAAACTTTCTCATGTTTTTCGTAATAGTACATTACGATATAAGTGCGTTATGGTGGTTATAACGCACGAGGCGGTATTTCAGCCTGAGCCGCAGGCGAGAACGGAATATAACCCAGTGAGTTTAACCAATATACGCACGAATTTTGTAAGACGTTTTTCAAGACACTTGGAAAGAAACAAAATAAAAAATCTACCATTTCTAGCGTTTATGGAATATAGCTTCACTGTTTGGATTCATAACGCACGCGTGCTTATGTATATAAAACCGATGAATAAATAAAATCCATTCTAAGAGCATATTTTCATACATTTCTGTAAAATTAAAAGCGACGGGATCAAATGGATGTGATGGGGGTTCTAAATATGTCACGGGCGAAACTACGGGGATCAGCTAGTATACAATTTGATAAACTTCTGCTTATTTTTTAATTGCGAAGGGGTATGTGATACTATGAAGTGATTTTTAAACATCATAAAAGCCACGGGACAGAAACAAACTTAAAGCTACACGAAAGTTAAGAAGTATGTGTTTATACGTCTGGAAACTTAGATCAAGAGAATTGTCTTGATATATTGTGCATTATGTTGCTACGCGGTATTAAGGTGATGTCCCACACCATGAAGATCTTCGAGAGGATTATAGACTCTCGGTTTCGCCCTGGTCATGGGACCACGGACCCTGTTTTTGCCCTGAGGGTTGTCGCAGAGAAATACAGGTCGAAGAACACGCCTCTGCACTGTTTGTTTCTAGATATGCAGAAGGCCTTCGACTGTGTTCCTCGTGCGATGATCTGGTGGGCACTGCGGTCCAAAGGGGTTCCAGAGGTCTATATTGACACTATCCGGGACATGTACTGTGACTCCGACTCAATGGTTCGGACTGCTGTTGGCGACACGAAACCCTTCCCCATCACCGTCGGGGTACACCAGGGTTCTGTCCTTAGTCCGCTTCTGTTCAGTGTAATATTAGACGAATTGTCGGACAGCATCAGAAACCCGCATGAGCAGCCTCCATGGTTGCTCATGTATGCTGACGATATTGCGCTGGCAGACGCGGACAGGGGCAGATTGGTGCGACGTGTAAAGGCGTGGAAGGAGACGCTTGAGAACGGCGGTCTGAAACTAAATGTGGCGAAGACCGAGTACTTGGCACTAAACTCGACAGATCCCACATCCGTCCGCATAGGCGGTGATTTGGTCGAGCGCACGGACCAGGTTAAATACTTGGGATCTGTTTTTCACACGTCCAGTGACATCGATTGCGATGTCAAGTCACGCATTGCTGCCGCGTGGGCCAAATGGCGGGAGATGACCGGTGTCATTTGTGACCCTAAAATGCCGATCCGGTTGAAGGGACAGGTCTACAAAACCATTATTAGACCTGTCCTTTTACATGGCAGTGAGACGTGGCCGATATTGGAGCGACACAAGCAGGAGCTGCGTGTCACGGAAATGAAGATGCTGCGGTGGATGTGTGGAGTCACGCGGATGGACCGCGTGAGGAACTCTCGCATCCGCGGCAGCCTTCACGTCCGTGACATTGCAGACAAGTTGCAAGAGTGTCGCCTTCGTTGGTATGGTCACGTCTTGCGGCAACCGCCGGGCTACGTAGGTAACAAATGTCTGGCCATGTCAGCCCCGCCGGGTCCCGGTAAGAGGGGAAGACCCAAGAAGTGCTGGCTTGACGTCGTAAGGGATGACATGCGTGCCAATGGTCTCACCACAGGGGATGCCGACGACCGTGCGAAGTGGAGGAGAAAATGTAGGAAAGCGGACCCCGGGCGTCGCGAGACGCAACTGGGACAGACGCTCGGATGATGATGATGATTGTGCATTATGTAAACATTAGAAGTGTGAATAAGTTTTAAAGTCTGCAGTAAAATTAGAATGTACACTGGTGAGTTACCTCATCAAAAAATGTAAAATATTTCTTGTATTCCGGTTCGAAGGAACAATAAATTTATAAAATCTTTTAAAAAATTGTTCTACTGTACAACACAGTGACATGACGGTATGAACAAGTTCTTAATTGAATTCTATACACCAGGACATAAGTCAGTAGACTACATATTACAAGAAAAATATTATATGAGCACAAGGTAATCTTCGACCTTCTGAATTCTGCTTATGATATGCGCTTTTGAAATTTATCAAATCACATCAAAAACAAATTATCACCATGTATAGAAAATATATCTTCAATTATTGTAAGGAAAAAAATAATTGGTGGCTTGGATAAAGCCAGAAAGACTATAAAAAACAGCGCCATTTGTCGCTCTTTCTTTGTTTTTAACAGATCACAACATACACTAAACATATCACTTACCTTAGCAGCAGTCCGGTTCCAAATGATGACCTTATGCCCAGAATTGAGCAGGTTCTTCACGATGCCACTGCCCATGATGCCCAGACCGAGGAAGCCGAACTTCATCTGGCTAGCTTTGATGTTCTTCTCTAGTAGAGTTTCAGATACATTCTCCAGGTCCAACGGTGGAGTTTCCTGAGGAAGACAGAATACACTGATTATAGTTTTTACATAGTATAAAAAGAAATCGTGTTCCTATCGAAACCCTTATACTTCATCATTGTCATGTTTTCCAGAAAAGTTTTAGCTAAAGCATTTGTTAGATTTATGGTATATATTGTGCGAAAGTAGTGGGTATAAGAAGGAAGTTACTTATGAAGACCACGTGAGCAGATTGCTCAAAAACGGAATAGTAAAAAGTACTCGGATAACCATATGTGCATGAAGCCACTGATGAATCTGGAAGAAGCGAAAGAAGTATGCATGGATCGTGAAGCCTGGCGAGCTGTCCTCTCTGACTACCCCGACAGGTTTACAGCGTGAAAATAGTTAAGATATATGGAAAAAGATCCTACAAAATTTAAAATATATTTAAACACAAATAAGGGAGAACGGTAAAGATACGATATGTTGGCAACATCGTCGAGCGAGCGCCATATTTATATTTTGACAAAAAAAGCGAATCGTTGCGTTGGTAACCGTAGACGGATAAGCTGTTAATAGGATCCTTATTTTTACAAGACTAATGTTAATATAATATAATGATTATCTTCAAGCGTTAATTAG
Source organism: Thumatha senex (assembly GCA_948477245.1). Lineage (NCBI taxonomy): Eukaryota > Metazoa > Arthropoda > Insecta > Lepidoptera > Erebidae > Thumatha > Thumatha senex. The sequence goes on along the minus strand of OX419742.1, from coordinate 2,527,803 downwards.
TACACGAACATTGTTTAATTCCTAACAGATATTTTATTAGATATTTTAAAATACTAGAACCAAATATTAGTTTAAGGATATGACTACGATTGTGAGAAAATAAAATTATTAAATACTTTTTAACACGCTTTTATTAGTTTAGTATGTATGTTTTTTTGGGCCCGATTTAGCCTTACTTTGAACAATCAGATATAATTTAAACTTTGCACACTTATCAAAGACCGATGACAATGTAATAAATTGATTAAAAAATCCGATTATCCTGATTTAATTCGCCATGATTCATAAATTTCTTTCCGTAGCCTTTGAATGAGAGTAAGAGAGATAGAGCTAGTGCGATAACTACGCATGCGTGAAGTCCCAGACCTATTCTTTGGTCAGGCCAATTGATATACGACAAATTGAACTAAAAAGGGAAAAATAAATAATAGTTTAAAAAACTAAAAATACGCTTTTATGAAAACCCGCGGTCTCAGTGTTCGGTAAACGATCACTGAGGTACGCAACTTTCACTATGGCTGGCGGTGTCGGATGGGTGACCACTTTGTGTCATTTACATTTACGAGCGTTTCCGTGCTTCGGAAGGCACGTTAAGCCGTTGGTCCCGGTTGCCAGTAAAATGGCGGTCGTTAAGCCTGGTTGAAGGCCTTATAGGCGGCTTAAAAAATTTCAACAGCAAGTAGCCACAACCTGCGTCTGTCTATTTCAACACGGCAATGGGCTCACCACCTATTACGTGGGACAGGAATCCACACGGTGAAAAGTGGGCATATAATATGCCTCTGCCACCCCTTCGGGGATAAGGCGTGATGGATATTTATTTATTTATTTATGAAAAGTTCCAACTAAAAAGTAGAAAATAAAATTTAATAAATTTGAATTAAGAATAGTGTAAATAAGAAATAATTAATATTATTGTAAAAAAGTGGGGTGCATAGTGTCAACATTTATAAATATTTTATTGACAGATATTAGTATAAGAATTATCATTTTAAAAAAAAATTATTAAAGCGTTATTAGTACACGAACATCGTTTAATTCCTAACAGATATTCTAATAATCTAGAACCAAATATTAGTTTAAGGATATAACTACGATTTTGAGAAAATAAAATAACTTAATACAATTATTTAATACTTTTTTATTAAGTAGCCGCATCGTAATCGTTCGAAAAAAGAGAATCGGACAGATTCGGAAACTATTGTCACACTATAGCCCTCAGTTATCTACATGGTTGAGCTCATCATCAACAAGCAACCATGCGATACCTAGATGACCACTCGTTAATCAATGATTTGATGGTGGATGGCTTTAGGCCAAAATAATGAACGAGTGATAACGGGTAAGGCTTAAGAAAAGCACAGTGAACCCATGGCTTTAAGCCTGGACATTGCCAAGGACTGGGCTTGGATTTTAAAGATTGGCCCTTTGTACATATACGAGTGAGACTGTAATCTCTTGACATGAGTGTTTGTTATTGATGTGCAATAAGGTTTATTAAATTCTATTCTATTGCCAAAATTTTGAAAGAGTATGGCATGCTCCTTTCTAAGCTTCCGGCATTTGGTCTATACAGCTGGATGACCGTTACTAAGTGACGCCCTACATGGATGCCGTATGCGGGTCCTCTGTGATGGTCAGTCTTCGCTCGTATTGCAGGTTAATGGCAGGGTACGACAGGGGTGTTTTGTCGCCAACTCACTTTTTTATTGATATAATGACATGCTGTCCCTCGGGAGCATTCAGTGCTATGTAGATGACAGCACTATGCACGGGAGTTATGCCGATCGTCCATTGGCATAGCAGACCGACATTGAGAAAAAGAGGCAGAAACTCTTGGCTCAATCGGAACCTAAACAGCATCTTTAAATAGGGTTTTGAAAACCTTGTCAATTTGAATGCCCAAAATACACACGCGTGTAAAGATAGAAATACCTTTACCCTCTCTTCAGAATTCTATAATACCATTGAAGAAGTCGACATCCTCTTTCTTTATAGATCTTCATCGTAAAAACCACATAGAAAGCGTTATATTGGTATGGGGCTAGACTCGCAGAACTAGAAAGCCTGAATAAGGTAAAGTGATTCTTCACGCCTCATCAGAATTGTCAGCTAAATAAAACGCAGATTTTCGTTCGACGTTCCTGCTTCGAATACGGCTCTAATCAATGGGATGATTTACCTACTAGACGCGTTTGACGCTATGCTTTTAACTAGAAGCGTTCATGGTTGTAACTAGAGGATTTGATTCCGGGATCCAGGATCACGGAATCTCAAATATATTTTAGTCTCGAAATTTTCGGGATCAAATTTAATTAATCCCAGGATTTTCGGGATTGATACATTTTTAAAATATATCAAATAAAATCTATCTGTTCTTCTTTAAATTTTATTATACAGTAGCTATTATAAAACAAAAAATTTTTTTTTTTACTATTCAAACAGATAATATTTACTTAATTATAATCACAAAAACAGTATTACTCATACCTCTGTCAATTTTTATTCGAAGAGCCCAACCGTGCCTGGTGCAAAAGTGCCCATCACACTGGTCGCATTACCTCTTTGGATGGCAATGGCCAGCCTTTGCACCAACCACGATCCGGCGCGGGGATCTCCCGACTTCTCTCTCAGTCTACGCCCTAACTCATCCACAAATTGCTTGGCCTCCAGACTCCAACAGCCCATCGTCTCCACCGCGAAAGGTACGAAAAGATACCGACTCAGCAACGGCTCGTACTTGAGTCGCTTCCCAGAAGCGGCGTCCTCGGCCGCGGCGGCCGGAAAACGGACCGTACGACTCAGGTGGCTGGGAGCAACCGTGCTTACGCACGTGGCATCCCAGACAAGACATTTGCCGCCCCTCCACGGCACCAAAGTCATACCATCCGGTCTCCTGCCATCAGTCCTGCTCAGACCAGGCGGCTCAAGCAAGCACGGGACGTCCGCAGAAACTAAGGCCCTTCGGATTATGTCGTTGAGAGCATGGTGCCGCGGGAACCTACCTGCGCATCTACGACAGCCTAATGCGTGATGGCCATCGGCTGCCACCGTGGAGCCACAGGTGCACCTATGTGATTCACACACTCTGCAGCCCAGGCGGAGCGCAACGGCCACCCGCAAAGATACATCGTCAAGCAACGTGCCCAGGTGAGGCGAAGGCAGAGCGTGCAACCATGCTCCCGACTCAGCCTGCGTCACGGCCCGAAGTCTAGCCAATTCCGCTCCCGATGCGCCCTCCAACAATTGCGCCTTAACCTGCTCGACAAGTACGTGGTCCCACGCACGCTGAACACCCGGAAGGGCAGGACACGCCGCCATCAAACTGCGGACCGCCCAAACAGACTTGGCATCAGCTGCATAGGGCACGCTCGCCTCGTCACCATTGGTACCAAGAATTAAAGTGACAAGGTGCGATACCCCATGCGCCGACGCCAAGAAAGCCGGCACACCCACATCATTGGCACGCCGTACTCCTATACCACCACACCTAATAGGGAGCGTCGCCTGTATCCATTGGGGCTCATCCATGGCGACATTTAGTACATCCTCAACAATAGACTTTAAATCATCGTCAAATGCTGAAACCTCGGCGGGGAAAAGCCAAGTAGGCGCCGTTCGCAAGAGATATGTCAGTCTTGGGAGGGCGAAGCACATGCGGAGCATCACAATCGCCACATGAGCGGATAAATCTTTTATGTGTTCTTGAGCCTCTAGTAAAAGATCCTTATGGTAGGAGATAGCAACTGGAACCCCGTCAGGAAAAATGGGGGAGCCCAAGAGGAAAAAGGAACAATGAGAAAGTTCCTTGATGTCAGGCAAAAGAGAACCGAAGCGCTCAAAGTATGCACGAGCCTCCGCGCTGCAGGGGAAAAACTCGCATTTAGCAGGATTAACCTCCAGACCCAGGGCCCTAAAACGAGGAATAATAGTTTCTAGATCCTGAAAGACGTCCTGCGGTGAACCCCCAAGGGTTCCATCGTCTAAATACCACAAGTTTAGATCAGACTTAAGGTCTGCTATAACTTTGTGGATCGCCAAACTGAAGACAAGAGGCCCTAACGGATCCCCCTGCTGCGCTCCCACCTGAGAAGAAATGAGACTATCACCAAAGAAAAGATTAGAAGGAGAATAGTACACTTGATACAAGAAGGGATAGAGAGAAGGAACCTGCTCTCGGACCTCAGACAAAAGAACATCTCTCTCCAGAGTGTTGAAGGCGTTGCGGATGTCGAGTTTCAGCACCACGCAACCCGAATGGTCAGGGTTCACGACAAAAGCACGCGTCGCATGAATAGCCGCCTCACAACCTCGACTCGTCCCAAAGCCAAGCTGGTGCGGCCGCAAGTACTCCGCCATAGCATCCCTAACAGACCGACACGCAAGCTTAGCCGCCAACCTGCGGAACACACTGCCGATGGCTATCGGCCTGACCCCACCATCTTTTTTCCGAAGTGCGCAAAGTGACGCCCCATACAAATAGGGGCAAACCGCGGAATTCAACTGCCCGTTCAACAGAAAATTCACCAACCTTGTCAGACACCCCAACAAGCGCTGACCGTTGTCCCCCGCAGAACCGGACGTAAGCTCCTTCAAATGCCCCGGACGCAACCCGTCCAAGCCCGCCGCCGACCCGCAGTAAAATGAATTCAAAGCCGACGCCACGCCCTCCGCCGACACAGTGACCGCCTCAGACGACGCGTCTGGTTCCGGCGGCCAACTAAGCTGTCGCGATGGGTTCGGGTGTTTCAGTTCCAGGGCACTGAGGGTGCAAGGATCGTGCTGCGCGAAGGAATCCTGAGAGAGCAACAATCGGACGGCCCCCCGAAGGTCACCCTCGAAAACTTTGGACTCAATGGTCTTTCGCTTTCCTCGAGGGGCCGAACATCGCGGCATATTTGATTCACCGGCCAGCTGACTCGACCCAAAAGACCGAATGTTGGCCTTTACTTTTGCTGTCACATTACCCGGTGCATCCTTCAAGGGAATTTTTAAAGCACCATAAGCAAAAGTTAGAAGCGCGGACCATTCATCCACACCATTACGGACAATGCACGCATCTATAACGTCACACAGCTTACCAGCCGCCTGATTACGGGCTCCCTTTGGAACGTGCTTAAGAACCGCTGTACCGACCTTTAAGGAGGCCACCTTTTCAAGTAAACTGGGACCTGACACTCGTTGCTCCTGGTCGGGCTGACCGGGTAACCCAGGACCCAACGCCGCAGGAGGAGTCTGCAAAGAGGCTACTGTTGAACGAACGTCTTTGTGAACCCGAGTTATGTGTGTCTTAAGACCCCGTGAGCTAAAAATCCGTGTTGATGGCGAACAGTGAGGACAAGGACCGGGCGCAGACAGAGAACTCATTCCAAGCACTATAACCCACGTAATTAAAATACCTATGGTAATAAAAATAATAATAATAAATTAAATAAACAAAAATACATAAGTGATCAAAAAATCACAATTACCTAAACTCAATACAGGACAACTCATAAATCAATTTATAAAACACACATACATTCAGTTAAATACGCTATTATCTAATAATTAACACAAAAATATCAACACATAATAATAATAATAATAACCACTATGTCCCCATGTAAGCCTAACAATAACACGTAAAGGATCAAAGAAATCCTAATTATAAACTACTAATTTTAGATCAATTTATAAAACACATACATTCAGATAAATGCGCTATTATCAAATAAATAACATAAAAAAAATGTCAACATATTAGGTAGGTAAACATGAAGACTACTCAGCATATAACATATCTGCTCAACAAATAATTATTGACAAAATAAAACAATAAATAAAAATAATAGTATCTAATTAATTACATAAAAGTTGCTCGTGCTTTCTACGCTACACGAGAAAGCGGGTTGATATTAATAAACCATATACATAAAGGATCCTAATAGCAAGCTACTACTTATCAATCAATATATAAAACACATACAGGTAAATATACTATCAACAAATAAATACCATAAAAATGTTAACACATTAGGTAGGTATACATGAAAGCTACCCAGCATAACATATCTACTCGACAGATAATTATGACAAAATAAAACAGTAAATAATAATATAATATTAATAATAAATATAAATAGTAACTACCTAATTAATTACATAAAATTGGTTCGTGCCTTCTAAGCTACAACAGATAGCAGGCAAAGCGGGCTGACTTAAGGTTATGTACCTAAAATAATTTCATTATAGCAAAATTGCTAAGGTCAGAACGGAACGTAAATGCTACAAAAAGATTAAACATACAGTTTGGCACAGCAATCCAAAGTTAATCTTCAGCACCAAGGTTCATCAATAGTAGCGGGCTAGGTAGGTATTTCGCTAACAAGCAGGAAGCCAAAACACAACAGGTCAACATACGCCGTCAAGTCGTCAGGCCGCCCTCTATTAGACGTTGCCGGAACCAAAACACTCCGTCCTCAAACAAATCCGTGCACCTGCGATCACGCCAGGCAATGCGCGTTATACAACGATCGAGGAAACAAATCTTCAAGCTGTTGAATAGTAGATTCAGTGTAACATTAAATACAAAGATGGCGCTACTTGGATGTTAAAAATGAGTGATTTGAAGTATTAAAATCTTGAATCACGCACACTTGCAATCCTGGCTCACATTAGCTGGAACTCCCATTATGTGTGTCACTTGCACCTTTACTACTAGATCGTAACTGGAAAAAGGTCGAACACAAAGCCGGTGGTGGGCACGTCAAAGACACCAGGACTTAACACCATAACTCCTCAATGCTAGTGAATTTTTCCGGGATAACGTTTCGGCACTTGCTATACAATCAGATTTTCAGAATACAGCGCACAAACAATGAAACAAACGTAGCAAAACTTGAAATAAAAAGCAAAATACGGAGGATCAACAGTTGTTTACACGAGCATCTACCCGCCTTTTTTTGCCGACTTGATTTGACATTGTGACAGCCATCTTGTTTACCCAGCTGATTTCATTTATTTTTGCTAACAACCGGTACCAAAAGTTTTTCCCGATTCATGTCGTGTATTGATTATTTTTGTTTATTGGTGATAATCAGTGTGATTATTTAAAAGCAACAATGTGTTATGTAAACGATCACTGAGTTACGCAACTTTCACTATGGCTGCTCCTCAGAAGGGAGACCACTTTGTGGCATTTACATTTGCGAGCGTTTCCGTGCTTCGGAAGTCACGTTAAACTGTTGGTTCCGGTTGCCAGTAACATGTCAGTCGTTAAGTCAAGTTTAAGGCCTTATGGGCGGCTTGAAAAATATTTCAACAGCCAGCTAGCCATAGCCTGCGTCTGTCTATTTCAACACGGCAATGGGCTCACCACCACGTGGGACAAGAATACACATGGTGAAAAGTGGGCATATAATGCCTCTGCCGGGGTGGCAGAGGCATTATATGGCCACTTTTCGGGGATAAGTCGTGATAGGTAAATAAATAAAGTAAACAATGTTCTAACCCAAAAAAAATGTCAAACTTTAAGAACTGAAATAGTATTTTTAGTCTATAAAGCGGGTAGTTCTGCACAATTAAGTATTGTTCAACTATATTAAAGAGCTTAGGAGGATCGACCAAAGGCTTATGTAGCATATTGAAATATATACATGCGCACGAGTGAGGCGAGCGGAGGTGGGGGGCACGGCGAGTCGCGGCTCGCCGGGCAGTCCTCGTCCGACACAAGTACTGTGTGTGAGCGTTCACTAACAAAGTGGTTTATTATTTATTACCCAAGTACCGAACCTTACAGCTTACATACAAATTTACCGTTAAAACATTCCGTGAAAGTGCTTATGAGTGATTCTGCTAAGGCGTCTCCTCAACGGGCTAAACTAATGAAGGACAACCCTTGAAAAAAATGATTTTGATGTGTTTTCCTGATTTTTTGTTACATACGGGACTATCCCGGGATCCCGGGATTAACTGTAGATAATCCCGAAATCCCGGGATTAGAAAAATCGACCGCGATCGAATCCTCTAGTTGTAAGTTTGTAACCCACCGACTTTACTACGGCGAATAATCTTAAAAGCTCTCTAGCTTAATTTCCCCCTCTCATTTTCGATTCTTAATACCGCGTGCCGGGCAGATGTGCCACGTTACTCTCATACAGTGGCGATTTTCGCGAGAACCGAATGATTGAAAAGATCATTTCTCTGTCATATCATAGAAACCTGAAAAGCTCTGCCTCTGCCAGCATACATTTTTCTCTCTTCTTCGTTTTTCTTATAATCCCGGTTTGTCAAGCTAAGCGTGAAGAGGCACATCATTGGTCAGTCATCTTGAGGGCTACTGTCAATAGTCTTGTGGACTGTGAGAGTGACCCTCAATTCGTTAGATGTGCACCATTTTGGCGAGCCAAATATTTAAACAAATGTTACCGTAGAGTTATTCACTATTTCAACTCCCGGCGGAAAACGAGGAGTGTAAGTTTAACCTGTATATCTTTTTTATTATATTCTTTTTGTTTTTATATTTGTATTTGTTTTTATTTTTTCTACTCGGGGATTACGCGCGAAAAAATATTTACTTACATTGAAGTTTCTGACGCGTTGCAATGCCCGTAGTCCTACCCCATTACCCATCACCCAATGCACTAGTCGATTGGCGAATCACTCATCATTAAGAACTACACTTTTGTTTCCTACTACCCTTATAACATTCTTAATAACTGTCTATTTGAAGGAATGCGTAGGTTTCGTAAATTGCCTTTTTTTATGTATGTTAGCCTAATTGATCAGCCTTTGGGGGGGCGAATTTTTTTTTTACTTTTTACCTACATGCACTTAAGAACTACCATTCTAATCTCACAGAAGATTGGATTAAATGTGGATTAACGATATGTGAAAGAAAAGGGTAGAATAAAAACAAAAATCAATATAAAATTTCCAATCACATCTCATACTGCTGGGCTACCTCTAGGCAACTCTATCTCACCTTCAGGAAAATGTAAACATACCTAATCTATACTAATATTATAAAGCTGAAGAGTTTGTTTGTTTGTTTGGTTGAACGCACTAATCTCAGGAACTGGTCGGATTTAAAAAAATATTTTTGTGTTAGATAACCCATTTATCGAGGAAGCTACTACCCTGGAGAGCGGAGCAGTAGTCATTAATGGCGTCAAATCGGGCAAATTTTAAGGCATTAATGTTGAATTTATAAGCGACGGGATTAAATAGGTGCGACGGGAGATCGAATTATGTCACGGGCGAAGCCGGGCGGGTCACCTAGTTATTTGTATAATAATGCAATCATAATTTTTTGTAAACAGCTGGTTTTTGAAATCAAAAAACTAGTAGTTTTATATTATTTTTATGACTGTTTGAGTAACTTGGGAGATCAAGTCTTCATGGGGTCATTCTGGGAAAGGAACATTCTGGTACCAGCAGGTATTTCGCTAAAGGGACATGTATGAACAGGGACATTCTGGTACCAGGGAAACATTTTCAGAAAGGAACATTTAATCCTAAAGGAAAATTACTTTCTAAGAGTGTTCACGAATGTTTCCGATTACCAAACTTTGGTATAATGTACAAAATAGCTTACCGGTCTCAAAATATTTGATGGACGATGCAGCAAGCTGGATTTCTTAGAGAACGAATGATTGAGCATCGAAGGCTTCTCATTTCCCATTTCAGTGTCGGTGAAGGACCTCGGGATGCTTGACTTGCTTTTCTTACGAGGCGTTGCTTTACCACCGGCGGATGATGACCGTTTAATAGGCTTCACCTTAGAAATGCCCAAACGTATCTATAAATATTGAGAATGGTTATATTCAATGCTACTTTTCGTTGTAATTGTATAACTCAAATGTTTAGACTTTGTTCGGACTAATTAGGTGATGGTTTATGTGAAGTTTGCACAAAATAGGTCGAGCGGTTCTTCAGTTAACACATTTTTGGTGGCGCTAACGAAGTTGCGCGGGTCAGGTAGTTAAGTGTAAATATATTGTTGGGACATTTTTTACCATCTAGCCTAAACTAAGCTATAAGTTTAGACAACTGATATACATACTTATATATTATTAAATACATACATATTATATATAGGAAACACCCAATCTCCGAAACAAACTATGTGGATCACATAAATATTCATTCCGACCCGGGAATCGAACCCTGGACCTGAGTCGCAGCAGTCTCATACACTACCACTTCGCCACCGAGGCAGTCATATAAACACAGAACATATTTGTTTTAGAAAGCATAAGAGCCTAAGGGCCACTATTCATAGCTATTATGGCCGCAATTATGGCCCTGCGTCGCCACGAGTTTGTCCTAGCCGCTTCTAAAACCTAAATAGATTTTGAGCTCAGGTCCACTTTTAATTTGACTACTGGGAGCAGATATCTTTTAGCTTTAAATTTTTGGCATTTTTCAAACCTATTGCCGCCTATCCTTACAACCTCTTAAGAGCGACTACATGGTTGCTCAGTTGTGAGTTAGTCAAAGTTCGCTTGGATCAGACCCCTTAGACCCTTCTCAGATCTATTCTAGATTTAGGTGGGGCTTACCATGATTTCAACGATCTAAATTACCCTCACTTTCTAGTGATCCGTTTGCTGACTAATGTAGAGGCAGTAAGAAGGTATAGCCCATTGGTTCTGCGACAGGTATGGTCACCTCATTACCACTTTGTTAAGTCAATAAGCTACATCAGTTACTGTTAATCTGTTGATTGGTGGCACTTGGTGGAACTTGCTACACATTTTGAATAAAACACTTGTACTTTTCCACAAAATTTACTTTTTAACCTCACCGGTTTCGCCTTACGGCATTTTCAAAGGTTGATTCTTGATTTTTGTCTTGTCCTTTATTTTTGTGGAAAAGTGTTTTATTCAAAATGTACATCAGTTACTTTGGGTCGTCTTAAATATTCAGTTGTGGAATGAGCTCCCTACCTGGGTTTTCCCAAACGTCTACAGTATAGGGTTCTTCAAAAGGGGTCTTAGAGGGTCGGCAGCGCGACTGCTGCACCTCTGGTATGCAAACGTCCATAAGCTATTGTGACCACTTTCCATCAGTTTTCATCTTGTCTGCCACCTCAGTGGTATAAAAAAAAAGTCAGAAGCCCATTCAATGGTACATTACAGTACCATACAATACAGTGGTAAGTTATCATACAAATTGAGAGAGCCTTTACATGAAATGTACATGAACATCTCTCACCTTGGGGGTGGCACTCTTCTTCTTGGCCGGTGTCTCAGCCGTGGCTTCCTCCCCACCTTCAGACTTCTTTTTTGAACTACCTTCATCGTCCACTCCATCTTTCAGTTTGTCAAAATCTTCGTTTGTGTTGCGGGAATGGTCATCGAGATCACCGAATTTCTGTTTAATTACAATTTGTTATAGATTTCCTATCAAATTAATAAAATTAAAATCCAATTATAGTGTTTATTAAAGCCCAATGTAGACAGAATGAACAAAATGAGCTATTTCAAAACGAAGAGGCTGGCAATATTCAAGTAACCTGGCCCTGCTGGGTTATATATCATTCAAAGCCGCCATATTGCGTTCCACTTCGTTACGTATTCGGTCGGCCAAAGTCAGGCCACACAATTTTCAAGTGAAGTTGAAGTGATCGCACCTCTACAGCATTCAACTTACTTTCATGCATCTGCTGAAATACCCAGGTTTCGCTACCGTAAAGCAACGTTGGCACTAGCACTGCGTTATGAATCGCGAGTCGTGCTTACGATGCTGTTGGGGTTGTCGCTTTACTAATTGGTACAAAGCACCGTTAACTTTGTTTCCAGCAGCTACTCGCCATTCTACATCCAAATCACATCTTCCGTCTGCGCCAAACATACTCTCTAAATACACAATTTCATTCAGTTGCTCTAGATGTTTCTGGTTTACCCAAATCTTGTATTTAGTTCTTACGCTAAGTTTTAGTTGCATTTACATTACTTTCAACACTCTTTCATATTAGTGACTAATGCCTGAAGGTCTGCTTCTGATGAGGCCATGAGCACCGCATCATCAGCGTACAGCAGACAATTTACTGTTAAGCCCCCCATATACACACCCATATCACAATCTTTCAACTTCTGCAGGCAACTGTCCAGATACACTATGAACAGCAGAAAATCAGAGTTAATCGACGTCGACACATTACCCCCAACTCGCATGCAAGCCTTGCAGTCCCTATAAAGAGACTGTATTTCCCGCAGTAGCGAGTCGCTCACGCCATATCGGCCAGCAAGTCCTACAGAGTTTCTCTCACAACGATATAGATTTAGAAAACGAAAAACATAAAAAAACACATTTTACCAGTAGACTTTCGTCAAGATCAGTAATTTTGAAATAGGTCAGTTCGTATTCGCTAGATGATGCTACTAATAGTACGATTCGTCACGCCACTAGTTAGACCGCTGTACGTGTAGGTAGTAGGTATACAAACCTCAGGATGCTGAATAAACTCCTCAATTTCGTTGCAAGCCTCCTTAAAGGCAGCAGTCTTGCAGGAATTGGTCAGCTGCTCTTTGAATTCTTGGTAAGGTTTGATGTTGTTCTCTTCGATCCAAGCGCTGTTGAAGTTAATACGTGTTTAGTCATAGTTTCATATACAATAGAGCTGGTATCAGCTAAATGATTCGTGATAATTTAGAGGATAATATGGATGCTAATGCATGTATCACGCCTTATCCCCGAAGGGGTGGCATATTATATGCCCACTTTTCACCTTGTGTATTCCTATCCCACGTAGTATGTGGTGAGCCCATTGCCGTGTTGAAATTGACAGACGCAGGTTGTAACGTGCCTTCCGAAGCTCGGAACGCTCGCAAATGTAAATGCCACAAAGTGGTCACCCATCCGTGACCAGTAATAGCAAAAGTTGCTCAACGCATTGATCGTTTACAGAACACTGAGTCCGCGGGACCACGAGCGGACACGATGTTGAGACTGAATACCTCGAGACCGCAACTACGGCTTCAGATGTCAATGGAGACACAGTTCGGATAACAATAACTAGCGCAATGGTGGCGAACGATTCATGAGCAAACAAAACAACCCACTGTAAAACAACAAAACCCACTGTAAACGTGTAAACGAAACGTACTGTAGCCAAGAAGATAGTGCCTTGACGCGTGTTAATTACACGTTTTGATTTGTCAATAATCAGATGCAATCTTCTTCGAAGTGAGGTTATAACGACGTTACCGCTACTTGCACAACCAGAAGACAGGCGTAAAGCTTATCGTTGCTATATTCGTTGACACTCGCGAAATCTTATATTACAGCTGCGCCCTGGCATAGATAGGATGTTCTTATAAAATCTAGGTGTATTTAGCGATATACTCGGCGCGTCTTAGGCTGCTGTTCCACTCACGAGAGCTAGGCTGAGTGAAAAAGAATGGACGGTGTATTTCGCCTATCACAGCACTCGGAACCTGGATTTTATATCCGCCCATTTCCGCTTAACATGGTCTATTTTTATAGAAAGGGAATTCGAAGTAGCGCACCAAGGAATTAAATATTTATTTTTGTCCTTGATGAGAAAAAGCTTACAAAATATTTTAATGAAATGGCGCAAATTATAGTTTTTGTGAGTTTTCTTAAAATTTTTGCAGGTCCTGTTATATTGCGTATCATTTTGTTACGTATTCGGTCGGACAATGTTACGCAGTACAATTTTTGAAGTGATAGCATCTTCACAGCACTTAATTTACATTCATGCATTTCGTACAAAAAACTTTACTACCAAAAAGCAACGTTGGCACTAGCACTGCGTTATGAACCGCGAGGCGTGCTGCTTTTATGTTTTGTCGCTTTACCGATGAGACAAAACACCATTAATTCTGCTTTCGTCCACGTTAAACATACTCCTTAAATACACAATACCATCCAATACATTTTCATAACCTTAGTTTTATTTGTATTTTTTTTTAATTATTTTAAGTCAATTATCCTTAAGACATAGACATATGCCATCGCAAACTTTTTTTAGACCTATATAAGATACACAACTCCACCATACATTATTTTGTTAGAACTCAAAACGCTTAGGCAGCGTTTTCGTTGAAAGCTCCCAAACGGTATATTTTTCCGACACCTTCAACAAATATAGTTACATTTTAGCCAATATACATAAACCTAACAAATTATATATTAACACATTCCTCGAGAATCACTCTATCCATTAGAGAAAACAGCACAAAAATCGGTGCACTTGTTTTTGAGTTTATCGCAAGCGACAGACAGACAGACGCGGCAAAGCACTTGTGCGATGGTCACACGAATTTACTCACATGTAATTTCTATTACTTTCGGATATAAAGTTGCGCAGTCAGCAGCCTCTGTAGCGAAGAGTACGCTGTAATAATGTAATAGTAACTAGCTGGGCTATCCCGAAATATACACGTGAGTAAAACCCGTTTAGTTAGTAATAATAAACAAAGCTAACGAAAGTTATTACATATTCTAATCTAGATTGTCAGGCCCAATTCCATTCGTGGATACTTGAACCTTGGGGCACTCAGCAGTAGGTAAATGGGACCAGCAGTAAATTCTTTAAATAAGATAAATCACCAGAGTAGTATTTCCGGCCCCAACTCCATGTTGCTTGCTGCATGCCTTCTGAATAGCTATTAAGGCTTGTCTTACACCATAAAACCTTGACCGTTTCGATTTTTTTTTAGACTTCTCTCTTTTTCTCATCTATTCAACACCTGTGAACCATATCCATGAATATTACTTTATGCTTGATGGAGATGAGACATAACTAAAATGACGATATAAATATGGTGGAGAATTTCAACTTGATTCGATACGGTTCGGGTAGTTCAGGTGGCTAGAACATTGCCCTGGTTAGGCAAAGGTCACAGGTTCAATCCCTGTCTCAAATCGAATTTGTCATTTTCCACTTTATTAAAAATTTATGAGAAATTTAGCAAATAATTGCTTTAAAAATTTATCAACATAACTAAAAGACTAATGAGTCTGCTGGTTTTGGATACTCTTGCTCCAATTTAAACTGGAAATTTTTGTATGTGGTTAATTGCCCACATCTCCACAGGCTAATCACCTTACTAAAAGTTCCTTCCATTTTACGTAGACCTCCCCTGTTGTGGGTCAATTTCCTGCAATTTTTGTAGTGTCGTTTTGTGACTCCATATGCAAGTTTTTCTCTCAGTACTTTCTGTTGCAACATCATGAAACATTGCTGATGGCCACGAGCATACTCTACAGGAAGATGCCAGTTACTGAGTTTGTCTGACTAGCATCATCAGCAAAACTTGTCATTTCACCTGTATTATCCAGAGCTTAAATTGACATCCACTTTGATATTTGTGAATGGAGACAGATTTTGCTTTATCTCTTGCAGTTTCATCTTCTAAAAATCATTATAATATAAGTATGCTTGTTCAGAGAAAAAAATCCTCTTGTATAAAATACATGCAGTGAAATGTAGGCATGTGTCTCTGCCAACCCTTTGGGATAAAGGCATGGCTGATAAAATTAATATATATAAAACCTTAAAGGTTGTGGTCCACCTTATCTACAAGTAAAAGGACAATGCCAAGATAGAAGTTGATACTGCTTATTGTAATTTTTACATTGCTTGCATGAATGTCAAGAAATATCACACCATAATAATGCGAGAATTTCTTAAACTATAGGAGAGCTTACAGTAGCTACTAAAATTGCATTATTCATGTCATAACTGCTCCAGATCGATCCATTTATTTTTTGTTGTTAGTTGCCTGTCAATGATTGTTCAAATAATTATCTGTGTAAGCGCTCTTTAACTAGAATTTAGTTACACATTTTAGAGACTTTACAGGTATGGATTTGAAAAATTTTGTTGTCTTCGAACTTAAAATTATTATGGTATTCTAATCAGATCATATCTAATATTACTCACAGTATGTACTGTTTATGGGTATTTTTTATAAAATGCACTAGTGAGTCAAGCATGTTGTTTCTAATTTATGAATAGGATAGTGACAGGATAGTTCTTGTGTTTTTTTTATTATTTTGATTTAGAAAGATTTCAGAAGGTAAATAACCTCTTTAAGATAAGATCTTTACGAACAGGCGAACTCATCTTATAGCCTATTCATTTCATCAGTTCATCCATTATTCACAGGTTATATTATGTCCCACATAGTAGGACCCATATTGGGCTATTGTTTGGACCATTGTATTATAAATTTACTGTAAAGAAATAAATAGTTGGGGACAGAATGTCTCTCCCCACTAGGCCGAAAACTAAAAGTCTAACAATAGCTGCTCTTAGCACACAAATAATCTTAGAATCCCAAGGGCTATCTCGATAGGATTAGAAGCAAGGAAGATATAGGTGGTGAGTCTAGTGTTGTGCAGAAATAGACTACTTATTAGTATATTTCAAGCTTGCAGTACCCGTCAGCTTCACCTCTAATGCGTGTCGAACCCTGTAGCATGTGTATAACTATTGCTACTTTGCTCCCTTATTTATTTATCTATCACCTAGGCTTATCCCCAAAGGGGTGGCAGAGGCATATTATATGCCTTATATATACTTTACACAGTTTACACCATGTGTACTCCTGTCCCACATAATAGGTGGTGAGCCCATTGCCATGTTGAAGTAAACAGACGCAGGTTGTGGCTACCTGTTGTTGAATTTTTTTTAGCCGTCCATTAGGCTTTCAACTGTCAAACAAAATGTCTTAACGCGCCTTCTGATGAAGTGAAATGTTAGCCAATGTAAATGCCAAATGTGGTCACTCATCCATGACCAGTCACAGTGAAAGTTGCTTAATGCAGTGATCGTATACGAAGAAAACCAACCATTTCAACTTAAGTGTTTTTGCAGTTCCTTCCAATCCCTTCCTGGATTTGGAATCTTAGGTACAGTTTTACTTGGCTGATAGCAGCAGCTGTTGTTAGGGTTTTAATTCAGGTATAAAAACCCTATGTCATTGTCTCCATCATTAGTCAGCAGGTGCATAACTAGCAATTCAGGTTGCTTGGACCCTGAATATCTTGGTTCCTTTACAGCCTTACAATCCTTGGAACTGGACTATTGATAATAATATAATAGATATCAACTTGGACAGGAATCCATACGGTGAAAAGTGGGCATACAATATGCCTCTGCCACCCCTTCGGGGATAAGGCGTGATGGATATTTTATTTTTTTTTTAACTTGTAGATAGCTTACTATTTGTTACTCTCATAGTTAAAAGAATAAAGAGCTTTATATTCATCTCTTCAATAAACTTAGTTCCATCCAAAGTCCCCATTTCAGAGATTGATGTCTACTTTTTTACCATTACATTTCCAAGCCTCTCAGCCTTTAGCAACTCTGGTAGAAGACCATTGGTGACCATGTCATCCTCCACATAATAAATAAGCATGTATTTCCGCCAATCTGTTTTGTTGACAAACAGATAAATACTCACTAGTTATTGGATCCAAAAAAGTAAATGCACTGCACGTTCATTGCCTTCTTAGGCGGCCTCAGTTCCGGGGTAGGAATTGCTACCTGAAAAGTACCACAATATATAATGAATAGGGTTATCAGGCTCAAGTGTGTTAACCACAGGCGTACGATATTGTGGAAGTACTGAAATATTATGAGTTATGACACGAACTCTTTGAATCCCTAGGTCATACATTAAATTACTGTTACGTCTGTAAACTTGGGAAACTCAATATATAGTGTACAGCACAGATTTTCTTGGTTATTTATTTGGAACATAATTTTCCCGCCTATAATTGCGTATGTGATATCTGACAATAACATCAACTGACATATATATATTGTTTACTATGGGTAATTTAACTGTTGAATACAATTAAAAGCTATTGTTATTGTAACAAATACTAAATATAATAAAATGATGCGTCTTACCCGGCCGGGCCATGGACTGAAACCCTTCATTTTAGCCCTGAAACAAATATATGCGAGATATTAGTATTAGCAAACAGAGAATATCATCACAAATAGATAGAAATAGCATTGATTTTGAATACATACCACACTAGATCACCAAGTTTATAGCTCACAGACATTATGCACGTCCACTTCGAACGGTTATTCACGATAAACTAACCAAAGAGTAAAAAATGCTAATGTAGAGCAACTACTGGAAGTACTCACTCATCTCATTTCATGTCATTCGATTGTCTATGACAAGAAAAACCGTAACCAATCGATATTAATATGCCTTTGACCCGCCTGGCCAGGCTTATGTTAATAGAATTTACTTCTTAATAAATTTACAAGCAACTTATAATATTATAACGGAGCCAAAGGCACGAAATGTGCATAGAGTAACACGATTTTTCCCAAATATTTCGACGATGTCATTTTATTATCCTTTGAGGATATGTTTTGAAAGTAAATATGTAGTAACAGTATTAAGGTTTATTCACAACTGAGACCAACGGCTTAGTGTGCTTCGGAAGGCACGTTAAGTCGTTGGTCCCGGTTGCCAGTAACATGGCAGTCGTTAAGTCAAGTTAAAGGCTTTATGGGTGATTTGCAAAATTTCAACAGCAGGTAGCCACAGCCTGCAACTGTCTATATATGTATAACGTGGGACATAAATACACACTCGCTAAGAAGATAACTCAGCGTTCTGTATAAGATCACTACGTCAAACATTTAAACGAGAAGGTAAAAGCTTTCTGGCATTATCATTTACGAACAATGCCATGCGTAAAGCTCTTAAATGAGAAAGCATCCGTTGCTAATAATAGGCAATCGTTTAATCAGTTGAGACATGACTGGCTTGAAAAATACGAACAGTATATATGTAGAATGGCAAAAAGAGTTACCGTGCCATTAAATTACAAAAATTGTAACCTAAAAATAAATCTGATAGTTTTTTCTGATGATTTTTGGCGCGAACACATAAAACATGCACGGTTGCCGTATATTCTTTTCCAAAACTACTGTATAATTTGTATTTTTGTGTAACAAATGGTGGATTCTTAGACAAAGATAGAGAAAAGAGTACATTAAAATAGGAAAGAGATAAAATGCAGTGAATATCGATTTTTTTTATCGAAAGTATAGTTTCCATTGCTTTTCTGCGACAGGTGAAGATAAGACTAATGAGTCATCATGAGTTTTTTTCTATTTTCTTTCTTATTTATTAACCATTATCGTGTAAATATGGCAGTAAATGTAGAAGCAAAAATTTTGATGTTTCACATGAATAATGTTAACACAGCCAAAATAAGTCTATTGTAACAATATTGAGTGAGAAAAAATGAAAATTACATATTATTATAATTAATTTATTTCACTTATGAAGGACTGGACTTGACGCACACAAAGGATGCGGACGGGGCATGACGATACTAAGTAAATTTGAAAGACAAGACTTTGCCGTCCTATGAAGACGGTGAACAAGGGTGAAGACAACAATGAAATCTGTCTGGGACGCTTGCTGTTTATTATTTTCTAAAACTAGTGCATTTATCTTGTTTTATATGCGGGAGTGGTGGTTTCTTGGACATAAAAGTTGTGTTAACGTGCTATAGTGAAAGAAAAAGATATACATGCAGTGAAATGCTACTTTCTCTCTTACCGCGAGAAATCCACTGAAAACCTCAGTATAAGAATCACACACTTTAATGAAGTGCTCAATCCCGGTAGTCAAGGAGCAGATCTGTCTTACATTAATTCACTAGAGAGCTTGCTAGATGCTTCGGGCTTGGGTGACCCTCCTTCGTACGCCGAGTTCGTTACTGCGATCAACCGTTTAAAAAATGGTAAATCACCTGGTTCGGACAGTCTGTCTTCTGAAATTTTCAAATACGGTGGACCGAGTATCAGGTCCAGACTTTTTCAAACTTATCAAACTGATTTGGGATGTTGAGATGGTTCCACAGGACTGGAAGGATGCTTCTATTAGCAAGCTATATAAAGGCAAAGGGGACATCTCTGATTGTGGCTCGTTCGGCTCGAGGCATTGCATTGCTTTCCACATCTGGCAAAATTCTGGCGCACATCATCAATAGTCGCCTTAGTAATTTAGCTTAAAGCTTCCTTCCGGAGTCCCAGTGCGGGTTCAGACCTAGAAGAGGTACGGTTGATGCCATCTTTTAGTCAAGCAACTTAAAGAAAAAAGTTTTGAACAACACCGCGACCTCTATTTATGTTTTGGTGGACCTGGAAAAGGCCTTTGACCGTGTTTCTAGAACCGCCCTCTGTATTGTTCTAGAAAAATGTGGCTGTCCTGCAAAGTTCGTCAATTTAGTGCGCCAGTTCCACGAATGCATCACAGCCCGTGTGCGTCACGAAAACAACTTTACAGACCAGTTCCCGGTCACTAGCGGTGTCAAGCAAGGCTGTGTAATGGCTCCGACCCTTTCCGCTATCTACTTCGCTACAGTAATGAATGACGCTCTTAAAAGCTGTAATGACAAGATTACCATAAATGTCCGCATGGACAAAATCGTTTTCGACCTCGCACGTCTCAGAGCAAAACGCAAAATGGGCTCTGTTTCAGTAATAGATGTTCTGTATGCTGACGATGTCTCCCTTATGGCTGACAGTTTGGACGACCTACAGAGTTTTTTGGATAAATTAGATGAGTCCTGTCGTAATTTCGGCTTAGTAATCAGTGCTTCTAAGACCCAGATTCTAAAGCAACCTGCGAAAGGTAAATCTGCGGACGATAGTGTTGTTTACCTACGAGGAAAACCACTGCCAGAAGTGGGTACCTTCCGGTACCTTGGAACTATTTTGCGCAGTGATAATCGTCTAGCGTCTGAGATCTCTGCGCGAGTCTCCAAAGCAGTTGCAGCTATCGGTGGTCTTAACCGACGGGTTTCGAAATCACATGACCTGAAACTCCACACAAAACTCGCTGTCTACAGGGCCATAATCTTACCATTGTTGCTCTATGCCTCGGAGACCTGGTGTCTTTACAAGGGAGATATCAGACGCCTTGATACCTTCCACATGAAGTGTCTTAGGGCGATTCTTCGGGTGAGATGGCAGGATCGTGTGCTAAACTCGGAGGTTCTACGTTGAGCTAAGCTCGCTGGAATGGAGTGCTAATGAAAGGCCAACTACGCTGGTGTGGACACCTTGTACGCATGGAGTCTTCCAGATTACTAAAAAAGGTATTTTACTCTGAGCTTAGCTCAGGTAAACGAAAGCCTGGAGGACAGTTTCTGCGTTACAGGGATGTCTTAAAACGCCACTTGACAGCAATTGCCATGTCTAGTGAGTCATGGGAGGAGCTTGCAACGCAGAGGTCGGAGTGGCGAACTGCTGTCAACACGGGTATAGAAAACTTTGTGCGTTCCCGTCTTGAAGACCTTGACGCTAAACGCCTGATCCGAAAAACTCGACCCAAGCCCTCCTACAACTATACTCGCTATTCAAGTGGATCTCTTTACTGCGCTTCTTGCAATAGGACCTTCAAAACAAAATTTGGGTTTTGCGAGTCATGCTCGCGCTCATGTGGAAGGTATCAAGAGCCCAGGCGAGACGAGCTAAGGGTGTCGCCGTCGACGGATACGCCTGGGAGGATATCATCATCATCATAAGAATCACCATTATACTGAGGGCAAGAACCAGGACCTAGGACTGAGGACTAGACATCGACAAAGACTGGACAGGACTAAATAAAGGACAAAACTAAGAAAATATAAATACCGAAGACCAGCCTGTATGGACAATGTTTCCTTTGCCTGCCCAATATGGGCAAAGACAACAAGAAAAATGGAATCAGCCTGTCACTGTCACTCATGTCAGCTGCTGAAGCTTTAATTTTTCGTTTGTATTTTTATTTTTACTGCGGTCCCTTATCCGTAAAGCCACAATCAAGGAACAAAAATAAAATATAAATTATTTTCAGAATTTTACGCCGCAAAGTTTAACTGTACCAACACTATTCTTTTTTGAGTGTAACACCCATTTTGCTCTTTAAATATGTTATAAATGATATCTGATGAAAATGGCAAAAAGGTTTTATAATCCTCAACAGCATGGCGAAAGAAAGAAAGCCAAACTTGATATTAGCATTTCAGATCATAACTTTCCTTTGAGTCAAATTAATGATATCAAGATAGGTAAATAATAACAATACATTTGTATTTCTTTATATGTGCATAAAGATAATTCAACTTACCAAATGTTAATTATAAATATTCTAGAACCAAATAATGACAACTGGGGTGATGAAAACGACGACGAAATCCTTCTTCTTGCAAGTCAAGCCTGCGAAGAGGCATATAGTAACCATGACACAAGCCAATTACCCAATTATAGTCTATGCATGCAACCAGGGTCAACAAGCACCCAGCTGCATCCACAGCCGAGCACTTCCAAAACTGAGTACAATTTTAAAAAGCCGTCTTTTAACCCACCTTCAGCTGTTTCAACCCATTTGAAGGAAAAATGTAATAGAATATCCTCACCATTACCAGGAATTTCTTCAAAAATAATTTCCAATGCTAGTGAATTAAATAATTCATCAAAATACTTCTCCTACAATGATAAAGTGCTTCAAACTCAGGATACTGATTATATTAGCAAACAGTTGCTTCAATTACAAGAGGAAAACTCTAGGTTGAGGTCAGAAAATGGTAAACTATTGGAAAAATGTGTAACAAAGGAAGGTGAAGCATCAATTTTAAGAACTCAACTGAAATCATGTCAGTCGGCTATGGATAATGTGAGGTTGGAGAAGATAAAGGCTCAGGAGAAGGTTCAAATGGAGTGGAATGAAAAACTGACTGCTGTTAACGGTCAGTTGCATGATTTAAGAACTCAGTTAGACTTTAAAGTAAGTAATTTTATTTTAATAAATTAGACTCTGGTAGCTAAAAAAGACATAGCATTCTTACCTCTCTTAAATCTAATATATAAAATTCTCGTGTCGCGGTGTTTGTGGTTAAACTCCTCCGAAACGGCTTGACCGATTCTCATGAAATTTTGTGTGCATATAGGGTAGGTCTGAGAATCGGTCAACATCTATTTTTTATTCCCATATTCCCACGGGAACGGGAAGTTCGAAGTATGTCACGAGCGAAGCCGGGCGGGTCAGCTAGTAAGCTCCTAACACAAGCAGTAAGTATAGCTATACTTACTGCTTGTGTTAGGAGCGCATCATGCCAAGATCATGAAAGTAGGGCTTGGCGATATTCTGTTAATTTTAAGAAATTTGATTAGAAAAGAGTGGCGATGAGTTTTATTGTCAATATCTTTCTGAGGCATTGCCTAGCGAATCTGATAGTAAATGCAAAGTAATAATGTTGATGCTCATAGGTGTTACTTTGTGACCTTCATGAATATTTTAAAATTTTCTGAATATGGCTAACACATATATATTTTGATGTATGCCATATATCAAGTTTTTATTTTAGCTCTTCTTTATAAAGTTGTATGGTTCAGTATTGTCACCTTAATCATTTCCTGATCTATTACTCATTCATCACAACATATATAAATAAAATATAACAACTAACTTTTTTTATGGATCGCGAAGCCTGGCGATCTGTCCTCTCTGACTACCCCATCAGGGATACAGCGTGAAGATAGTTAGTTAGTTAGTTAGTTATATAACAACTATATTAGAGGATTATACTACCTACTACCATCTATACATATAAATTGAAATATGAGGTTCTTCAAAAGAGGTATCAACAAAGTTTTTACATCTAAATCTATGCAACATCTTACAAACACCCATAAGCGCCCAAATTTAAAAAGCTTATTAAAAACAAGCTTTGTGAAAAAGGTTTTTACTCCGTTACAGACTATTTGCAGGACAGGGACGCCTGGAAATGATCTGCTGGCAAAGTGAAATAATATTAAATTGTAAATAGGCCATCAAAAAAAAAGCCTTCCTTAGTTTCTTGCCGGTTCTTCTCAGGTGGGCCGCATTCCGAACCGGTGGTCGCTTTAAATATTTTAAATAGTGTATGACATTTTGTAAGCGCCGTTAAAATGGTCTATGCAAAATAAAGATATTTTTATTTTTTTATTACAACCCTTCGGTCTGGGGAGCATGATGGAGCAATTTACACTAACCTTGTCAGTATTTCATTTGTGTGCCTCTTTATTCTGAAGATTGACTGCTGATAAAATAATCCTTATTCACAAGAAGCAATACTACAACTGAGTTGATATGTAAATGATATTGCAGAATCTGGAAATAATAAGTGTAAAAGAAAAATGCAAAAAATTGGAATCTACAAAAGTGAAACTGACACAAGTGACCATTGGCAGCAATGACATTTCTCAAAGGTAATTATTTTACATACTTTTTGTATGGTTGTATCTATCTAATGATAATGGTAATATTTTGTTCTTTTTGCTCTTTAAGTTTCATTTGTGATATGGAGTTCCTTAGCTGCTATTCTTACTTGTTTGATTATTACTCACAAACTTTACTGATCTCTGATAGTTATCATTTTATTTTTGTTATACATGCCTATATTTACCACTACCAAGAATTTGTTCACATTCCCAGGAAACAGTTTAACAGAGGTATATTAATTTTAATGTTTAATTCAATGTGTTTAATTTTAAGTCAATGTATATGATGATTCAAAAAAATAAAATTCTATCGGAGTGGAATGGGCGGACGTATATTTTTTGATTGTTACCTTTTTTGCTTCATTATGATGGAAAGTGATTTTCCGAGATTGAGAGCCCCTATCATAGTTCAAACCGCCTGGGGGCCAAGTCTACTATTTTACAATTCTATTTCTATTCTATGTTGATTCCATTGCAATTGGTCTAAAACTAGGTAGTCTATTAAATCTATTTTCGATTTCACAATCACATTTCTGAAGCCAAAGAATAGTGACTAAATAGCTGTCTGTTTTCGTAGGTCAAAATATTAATATTTGAATAACAAAAATGCTAATTATGAGGATCTACTGGCGCGAGACGTGTTAATAAAATTATATCGACCGGCCGATACAATTCTGACATTTTTTTATTTATTTATATCAAACTATACGACGGCGGTCTTAATAACATAATCAAATTAAAAAAATAAACTTTTTTCTTTTTAATTTGTTCTATCTCTAATGAACGACGATTACCAGTCTCTTTTGACGCGATTAGTAGTAGACTTGGCCCCCTGGATTTCTATTAATAGTGACTTTGAAGTTGACAACCCACAGATAGGCTTTACTAAACCGGTTTAGACCTATAGTTCTATGATCATGTTATCATGACAGAGCCAAATCAGTAAGATTTGACTTTCTCAGCTTTATTGTAAAATGTTATTTCAGGGTCAATAACAACACTATACAAAATGACTTTCATGTAAGTCTTAACAAACGAGTCAAGACAGCATCAAGCTCTGTGCAAACAGAAGATAAAGTTCATTTTATGAGACTTAACAAGACACCCAGATGTGGTAAATCTTTTTACCTTTTAATATTTTGATAGACAACTTTCTCAGTTGCTATTCTATCATGAGATAGAGGGAATGTTCCACTAACAGGTGTAGAGGCACTACACGACAGCGCTCTTTTCCACTATCTGTTGTCCTTCCCCTCTACTTAACCAGTAGGCTGATTTGCCCATTTGTTTGGACTTACTGATACTCATCATGCCCATCCAAGGTGTTTTGGTAGGCTTTGGAGGAATATAGCTTATTTTTTTACTTATCACAGAATAAGAAATCTGTTACTGTATTAATAATGATCATCAATTACGCCCAATCCCAGAAGGGGTAGCAGAGGCATACTTTACGCCCATTTTTCATTAAATGTTTTCTTGTCTCACGTAATAGGTGGTGAGCCGGTTAAAATAGCCAGAAGCAGGTTGTGGCTACAGACTGTTGAAATTTTTAGAGCCGCCCATAAGCCCTTAAACTTGGCTTAACGACTGCCGTTTTAGTGGCAACCGGGACCAACGGATTAACGTGCCTTCCGAAGCACGGAAACGCTCGCACATGCAAATTCCACAAAGTGGTCACCCATCCATAGCGAAAGTTGTTTAACGCTTTAATCGTTTACAGAACACTGAGTTAGCGTGGCCAAGAGCGGTTATTAATAATGATTTCTGTGGATAGTATAATATTGAATTCAAAAAATATGTTCTTTCTGTTTACAATGATTTCAGAAGTTGCAAGTCTTAACAAGATTTTATCCTATGTACTAGAACCATGTGACTCTCAACAGTATTCAATATTAGATTACAATGAAAAACTTCAAAGGAGCACAGATTTATCTCAAAACAAATGCAGGATATACAGTACTTTCCATCGTGTGCCTTCCACTCCTATTCCCAAGGAAACAAAAAGTAAAGTGGCTATGCGTAATGTATATGAAGATATAACTGCTGTAGCCAGTGAAAATTGTGATCGAGTGGAAGAAAGATTTTTTAATGTAAGTTTTCGTTTTTATATTTTAGTACTTTAACTGGCTTTCGATTACGTCATCATCATGAAATATTATTCTGAAGTACTGGAAATGTTAAGTGTCTGATAAGTGTAGCAAAATATTCAAAACAGGCTATGATTTTATGTATTTATATATCTGACCTAAAGGATGTAATTTTGAAATGAGTGCCTGTATTTGTTGGTATACCACAATAGTCACATATCTCATTGTATCTTGCGTTTAATTTCCTTTCATGCATCTTCTGACATACCCAGGTGAATATTTGACCATAAAAGAGAATTTTCTTGCTTTCAGATTTTCAATGCAATAAAATCAATTCTCAAAGAGACTGTTCTAAAGTTGGAGACAGTGTGTCAACGTGTGACAACTTCATTCCAAAAGGAAATGGACGAAAAATACATCGAAATATCTTCGACTTACTTGGATGTTAGCAGAGAAGAATTACTAAAAGCTAAGTTAGTATTTAAAAAGTATCCCACAATGTTTATTATTTAGTCCGCTCTTGTAAATAACCTTCATTTAACCTTAAAATGACGTCATTGATAGAAAAAAAAATCTTTATTTTGCATAGACTATTTCAACGGCGCTTACAAAATGTCATACACTAAAACTAAAGAAAAAATAATATATTTAAAGTGACCACCGGTTCGGAACGCGGCCCACCTGAGAATAACCGGCAAGAAACTTAGGAAGGCTTTTTTTTTGATGGCCTATTTACAATTTAATATTTTAATTATGTATTTTATGACTATAATATTTTATTTGCCAGCATATCATTTCCAGGCATCCCTTTCCTGTAAATAGTCTTTAATAGAGTAATAACCTTTTTCACAAAGCTTTCTTTTAATATACTTTTTAAATTTATTTAATGGTAAATTTCTCAGGTCACAGGGAAGCTTGTTGTAAAAGCGTATACAGTTACCCTGGAAAGAATCGCCAATCTTATGCAGCCGACTGTGGTGAACTGAAAGATTGTTTTTATGTCTAGTATTTATATTATGTATATCACAGAGTTTAGTAAACTGTGATAGATTTTTCTGAACATACATAAGATTGGCAAAAATGTATTGTGATGCTACGGTTAGAATATTGATTTCTTTGATTTTTTCTCGGAGGGAGACTCTGGGGCCCAAATTATAAATTGCGCGTACAGCCCGCTTTTGAAGAACAAAAATGTTATTTACATCTGCAGCACTCCCCCTAAGGAGAATACCATAAGACATAATACTATGAAAATAGCTGAAGTAAACCATTCTAGCCGTATCCACATCTGTTAGAGTACTGATCTTTTTTACAGCGTATGCAGCCGAACTTAACCTAGATGCCGTCTTTTCTATGTGTGGGCCCCACTGCAAATTGGCATCAATAGTTATACCAAGGAACACAGTTGATTCCACAAACTCTAACACTTGTCCATTCAGTTGAACATTGACCGTAACTTGTTTTACATTTGGTAGAGTAAATTTAATACATTTAGTTTTGTTTTCATTTAGGCAAAGATTTTTTGAGCTGAACCAATGAACTACTCTCGTGATTGCATTGTTTACATCGTCATAGTTATCTAATTGTCTTCTAATTTTAAAAATCAATGAGGTATCGTCTGCAAACAAAACAATCCTATTCCTGTCCCCTACATAAAATGGTAAATCATTAATATAAATGAGGAACAAGAATGGCCCAAGTATTGAGCCTTGTGGCACACCCATTGTAACCATGGATCCTACAGAACGTGTACCATTAATATCGACCCTTTTTATTCTATTGTTTAAATATGAAGACAGAAGGTGCTTTGCCTCTTATTCCATAGTGATGTATTTTTTTGCACAGCGTTTCATGTTGAACGCAATCAAAAGCCTTGGATAGATCGCAGAATATACCTAATGCATCTTGCTTGTCTTCCCAGGCTTCATGAATACATTTTAATAACTCAACACCAGCATCGGAAGTTGAGCGCCCTTTCGTAAAACCAAACTGTTTCGTATGAAATATTTTATGAACATTAAAATGGGATAGCATTTGATTCAAGATAATTTTTTCTAATACTTTGCTCAAAGTTGGCAGCACTGACACTGGTCGGAAATTAGACGGGTCTGTAGCGCTGCCAGCCTTGAACAAGGGTATGACTTTGCTGTGTTTCATTAAATCAGGAAATATACCACTAGAAACACAGTCATTAAACACATTTGCTAGATGCGGCGCAATGACCCCAATGATACATGATGCAGTTTTGACCGATAATCCCCAAAGGTCCGCGGTTTTCTTAATTTCAATACATTTAAAAGTTTTTATAATATCCTGAGCGCAACGTACACGTCGCAACGTACGAGTGACGGCAGTAACACCATTGCCTAGTATTGATAACAAAGCATAAAAAAGCACAATGTCATATAATTTAAATAAAAATAAAATAAATATCCATCACGCCTTATCCCCGAAGGGGTGGCAGAGGCATATTATATGCCCACTTTTCACCGTGTGGATTCCTGTCCCACGTAATAGGTGGTGAGCCCATTGCCGTGTTGAAATAGACAGACACAGGTTGTGGCTACCTGCTGTTGAAATTTTTTAAGCCGCCTATAAGGCCTTCAACCAGGCTTAACGACCGCCATTTTACTGGCAACCGGGACCAACGGCTTAACGTGCCTTCCGAAGCACGGAAACGCTCGGAAATGTAAATGCCACAAAGTGGTCACCCATCCGACGACCAGCCATAGTGAAAGTTGCGTACCTCAGTGATCGTTTACCGAACACTGAGACCGCGGGGCCACGAGCGCTTAATTTATTGCGTATCTTTAAAGGCTAAGGCCCAACAATTTCATGCCACTGATGAAGTCATTGCGAATTAACTAAGATATAGTTTAAATCTTTATAATATTATAAATGTGAAAGTTTGTGTGGATGTTTGTTACTCTTTCACGTAAAAACTACTGAATGGATTTTAATGAAACTACAATGATGAAACTACAATAATATAGCTTATACATCAGAATAACACAGGCTACTTTTTATCCCAGGAACAAGTTCCTCTGTGAAACGGGAACGGAAATCTTCACTACGCGGGTGAAGCCGCGGGCGTCAACTAGTATTTAATAAAATATTAAATACGATAAATGTAACAAAAATATTATTAAGAAATAAGCGTAATCAATTTTGATTAGTCCCCATTGCAGTCGGTTTTTTCATGCACATATTCTCATGGCAAGTGGTAATGTTTCAACCTCCACGTTGTACTGTATATATTTCTGTGCATGTGTCTGTATATATCAAATGCATATGTTTACAGGGCATTGTATAAAGAAGAACAAGACATCCTATCAAGAAGGATGATGGCCACACTCTCTCATATTGTAGAAACCTCTAGAGGAATGGAAATGTACCTCAAATACGAAACCCCGAGTAGCTCAGGACATATCGTCGATATTATCAATAGGATATGTATTTTACTGGACAATTCTGTAAGTATTATTTGTGTCTCCTTCTGGGTGATCCTAAATGCATACAAAAGTATATATATACTTATTCAAAAAAACATTTATGAAGTGAACCTTCTTTTTCGACGTTGAGAGAAATTTTATAGCTGTAAAAAGAGAAATGTCACGATTTTCGGTTACACGCCATGTTGTTTTGAAGTGAAACTCTTTATCGACGTATGAGAGAATCCTTTTTAGCTGTACCCATGTACTCTGGTACATACACATATTTTTACATTTTTTTGTCTGACTGTTCGTTTCGGTAAAGCTAATAAATAAATAAATATTGTTGGGACAACTCACACAACGCCATCTGATTCCACACTAAGCAGAGCTTGTACTATGGTAACCAGATAACTGATAAACATACTTATATATATATCTAAATACATACATATTATAGATAAATAAAACTTGACTGCCTCTGTGGCGCGGTGGGAGTGCATCCGACTGCTACGCAAGAGGTCGTGAGTTCGATTCCCACCCAGGATAAAACTTTGTGTGACGAGCACGATGGTTTCGTCAGTGTCTGGGTGTTATTTATCTATAATATGTATGTATTTAAAAATATATAAGTATGTTTATCAGTTATCTAGATCCCATAACACAAGCTAATATTAGCTTACTTTGGGCTAGATGGCGCTGTGTGAAAAAGTGTCCCTCAATATTAAAAAAAAAATAACACCCAGACACAGAATAAACCATCGTGCTCATCACACAAAGTTTTATCCTGGGTGGGAATCGAACTCACGACCTCTTGCGTAGCAGTCGGATGCACTCCCACCGCGCCACAGAGGCAGTCAAGTTATATTTATCTATAATATGTATGTATTTAGATATATATAAGTATGTTTATCAGTTTTCTGGTTACCATAGTACAAGCTCTGCTTAGTGTGGAATCTGAGGGCGTTGTGTGAGTTGTCCCAACAATATTTATTTATTAGCTTATCAATTGAAACAATTAGACCCGAGTTCACCAATTAGCCATATAAACAGAGAAAATAATTAAAAATTGATTATTTTATATAATTATTTTACTTTCATATGAATTACAAACCTACACTTCTATTTTATTTATCTGCGTTTTTTTTTCATACCACTGAGGTGGCAGACAAGCATATGGCCCACCTGATGTAAAGTGGTCCGTGACCGTACCTATGGACGTTTGCAACATCAGAGGTGCAGCAGTCGCGCTGCCGACCCTTTAAAAACCTTCTAAGACCCCTTTTGAAGAACCCCATACTGTAGACGTTAGGGAAAACCCAGGCAGGGAGCTCATTCCACAACAGCGTAGATTTATTGATTTGATCTAGTATAGATATTAACATTACTGCATTTAATTTCAGTCATGTTCAACAGTGTACAGCGGTCTACTGCTATCAACGACAATGTTTTGTGCAAAGTTACCGTTCCTAGAGCGAGCCAAGGTGTTGGGAGTTATCAAGACCATAGTGACGTCACGGCCCATGCCCTTCGTCGTCACCAATGCGCTGTGGGCAGTGACGCAAGTATCTGCATGGGACGGGTTTAAGAAGTCAGTTTGTCCTGGCAACGGGGCGGGGAACTTGAAGCCTGATTATGATCAGGGTGTACTGTTATATAAAAAAGGTATTCATATTTCTATACTATAGGAGATGTCCGCAGCTCCGCTCGATGGTTAATTTTCCGTTTTCCATAGGAACCTATTCCCAGTAAAAGTAGGATATGTGCTAATCCAGTGTGTCAGGTGACTCCACAACAAATCTTAGCGACGGAATCTGACGACTTCTAAACCGAAACCAGTTTTAATGCTGGAAGTGGTAGAATCTTTAAAATCGCCTATGCACGTATTTTTATGTTACGCGCCATGTCGTTTTGAAGTGAAACTTCTTTATCATAGGTGAAACTTTTTTATCGATGTATGAGAGAAAATTTTATAGCTGTAAAAAAATCGTCACGTTTTCCGGTTACGCGCCATGTTTTTTTGAAGTGTAACTTCTTTATCGACATATGAGAGAAATTTTATAGCTGTAAAAAAAGTCGTAAGGAAGTTTCACTTCTTACCTGTGTACTCTGGTACACACAAATATATTTTTCATTTATTATATACTGTACACACATTATAGGACATCATGAGACATTAAAAGAAAAGAAGTACACAGAGTCTTCTTATTTCTAAATAGAAATCTCTTCCAACAGATCAATAATCTCTTCCGTATTCATTATTTATCTATCACGCCTTATCCCAGAAGGGGTGGCAGAGGCATATATATTACTAGCTGTCCTGCCAGGCTTCGCCCGTGACATACTACGAACCCCGTGGCTCCCATTTAATCCCGTTGTTTTTTCATTTCACATTCACAATAATGTATGAACATTTTCCAAATTCATTGATTACTTCTCCGCTCTCCAGTACCTAGGTACGAGTACCTACCTACCCGCACGGCCCGGTCGAATTAAATTAATTTCTTTGCGCCTAATTTTGAATTTGCGATAACTCGTAAGATATTCATTTAATTTGCAAGGTGTAAGGAGACAAAATAATCTTCATGAAATGCTGAAGCCAACTAACGTAGTAAAAATGATAAGGATTAATAGCATATTTGTGGAAATAGCCTTCAAATTACCGCTTAATAATTGCTGTTTTTTCAAAGTATGAAAATGGATGTAGTATGTTATTCTTAAGAGATAGACATATGTCGTCGCGAACTTTTTTGTAGACCTTTATTAGATACACAA
Source organism: Thumatha senex (assembly GCA_948477245.1). NCBI lineage: Eukaryota > Metazoa > Arthropoda > Insecta > Lepidoptera > Erebidae > Thumatha > Thumatha senex. The sequence continues at coordinate 2,495,260 of OX419742.1, read as the reverse complement.
TTGCACCATACATTATTTTGTTATATCTCAAAGGGTTTAGGCAGCGTTTTTGTTAAAAACTCCCAGACGGCTTATTTTTTCCGACATCCCCAACAAATATCGTTATAATTTGGTCAATATATACAAAAACTTAACAAATGATACATAAAAACCTTCTATGAGAATCACTCTAACTATTAAAAAAACCGTATCGTAATCCGTTGCGTAGTTTTAAAGATCTAAGCATACATAGGGACAGACAGTGAAAAGCGACTTTGTTTTATAATATGTAGTGATATGCCCACTTTTCACCATGTGCATTCCTGTCCCACGTAATAGATGGTGAGCCCATTGCCGTGTTTAAATAGACAGAAGGTTGTTGCTACCTGCTGTTGAAATTTTTAAGCCGCCCATAAGGCCTTCAACTTGGCTTAACGACTGCCATCTTATTGGCAACCGGGACCAACGGCTTAACGTGCCTTCCGAAGCACGGAACTGGGTTGGGTCTAAAGGTTCCGTATTCCGGGTTCCGTTTTCATGGTGTCCTGAATCGAATGCCGCAAACCGTTTGGCTCTATCTCTGATGGTTCCTTTGACATATGCTTACATACGGACGGACGGACAGATTGAGCCATTTTATAAATTTAAGGGTTTAGAAGTCTGAAAGAACACGTGCTTTAGGACCAGTAATTTTTTTATAAATATTGTGTTTTTTTACACACCGCCGTCTAGCCCAAAGTAAGCTTATTTATGTATTCTTTTTATTATTGTTATCGAATCTAAAGGACTGGTAAACATACTTATATATTTCTAAATACATACATATTATAGATAAATAACACCCAGACACAGAATAAACCATTGTGCTCATCACACAAAGTTTGATCCTGGGTGGGAATCGAACTCACGACCTCTTGCGTAGCAGTTGAATACACTCCCACCGCGCCACAGAGGCAGTCTGATTCCGAGTAAGTCGGACCAAATATGTTCAAAAAAATGAGATGTTGAATTTTTTCCTGTTAATTTCAGATTCCTGTTTCATACAAGTTCTACTAAAACAAATAGAGTCCTGTTTGAAATCTATAGAGCAGCAAAGGATTGTGGCGAAAGCGGTGGCAATTACTCAGAATCTTATCACTGTGTACAGCAGTTTTAGTGATAACGGCTCTTTAGCGCGGGAGAATTCCAGGTGAGGAATGATCGATGGCGCAAGTGGTAATTTTTGTGGCTGCCGTTACTAAGGTCTATAATAAATAAACATTATGGGACACTTTTTACACAGCGCGATCAGATTCCAAACTAAGCAGAGCTTGTACTATGGTAACAAGCTAACTGGTAAACATACTTATATATTTCTAAATACATACATATCTTAATCAGAATAACACATAGGCTACTTTTTATCCCGGGAACAAGTTCCTGTGGGAAACGGGAAACTTTTCTACGCGGGCGAAGCCGCAGGCGTCAACTAGTTATAGACAAATAACACCCAGACACAAAATAAGCCATCGCGTTCTTAATTTTTTTTTTCCTTGGTAGGAATCGAACACACGCCCTCTTGCGTAGCAGTCGGATACACTCCCACTGCGCCACAGAGGCAGCCAACTAGCTCAATTGTCTAAAGCTTTGCCACCAGCTTCTTCATCATCTTAATGTTATTCCCAGAGGCTTTCAAACCTAGATTAGAATTTTAATTTGGCTACTAAAAGCTCGTTTTAACTTTTTATTTTCACCATTGTTTTCAACGTCTGCTGTCTGACTACCCAACTACGTCATCATCATCATCCGAGCGTCTGTCCCAGTTGCGTCTCGCGACGCCCGGGATCCGCTTTCCTACATTTACTCCTCCACTTCGCACGGTCGTCGGCATCCCCTGTAGTGAGACCATTGGCACGCATGTAATCCCTTACGACGTCAAGCCAGCACCTCTTGGGTCTTCCTCTCTTACCGGGACCCGGCGGGGCTGACATGGCCAGACATTTGTTTCCCAAGTAACCCGGCGGTTGCCGCAAGACGTGACCATACCATCTAAGGCGACACTTGCAGCTTATCTGCACTTCCCAACTTCACGTAATGCCACTTGAATTTTTGCCTTGTCCTTTAGTCAGCAGGTATACTGCTAGATGGTGAGGTAGGTTTGGGGCCCCTTACTTCCTACCTCCCATTTATACTAGCGGCACGCTATGATGGCAGTTTTGACGTTTGTCCTTTCATGAAGTTTCGCATTAATTTTAATTACATTTTATTGTAGAAATATGTGAATAGGCGACCACATTAGAAGGTATTTATACTACGGTAGAAAACAGAGTACTGATGTAAAACAAGTAAAATATCATCACTATTGTAATATTTCAACACGGCTATCATAGCGTGCCGCTATTATAGTTATCGACAATATTGAATAAATATTCTATGAGTTCTGATCATAGCAAGCTAAGTTGACTGACTTGGCCTCTGAAGCTTTGTCAATCTGTAATATCTTGTGACCTTTTCAGGTGTGATTGTCAGCTTGTATTGATACAAGTTATTGTTTATGCGTTGCGGATATGCGCTGTTATGTTAAATAGCTTCAATAGTACTTCAATTGGTAAGTCATTTTTTATTACCATGTTAATTGACAGAGTTTGCATCTTTTGGCCTCTCATCAGACGCCAGGAATTCCTGATATTGCCAAAAACAAACAATAGTCACTCCTAGCATGCTTGCAAGGTAGGATTTGGAGGCAACTTCGAAGATAAGATGCTTCTCTCTATAGGTCGTAAAATAACACAGAAAATGAGTCACTTTTACTAAATACCGTTACCGATATTTGGAATGTAGAAGCCAAACATGTGTTGTGCGATGAACACATTGGCAACGGCACCAAGGCATTTTGTCCCCCCATCTTATGTCAACTACGGACTCTGGGATCCGAAGAGAGAGATTCAAACGCAATTGAAATTAATGGGTCGTACAAACGTTTTTACTTTAAATGCCAAATAAATCTACAAAAAAATACATGAAAAACGGTGTTATTACTGTTTTATATTTCAAAAAATTGGCTGAATTATTTACGATCAAAGTGCTTATAACGCGGGAATGAGCAGGGTTGTGACGTATGAGGTCATATGTCACAACCCTGCTCATTTAACAGTCGCGCTCTCGTTCGCACCCGAACGCCGCGCCTCGCTGTCTGTGCTACGTTGTGACGTCATAGTGGGCGCGCCTAATCCCTGAAATTCAAAATAGAACTAAAACTTCTCGTCGTTATAACTTCGGAAATACTGCATGTATTGAAGTGAAATAAAACGAATGTAATTTACATGAGCTACGCTCCAATTTTACCTGTATTTGATAGTAATATTTATATTCTATTCTAATATTTTGACCCTTTTGTGTACTCCATTATCCGATGTTGAGGTATGTTAAACTGTGGTGTATATGTTTGTTAACACTTGTTATTGGCTTTCTGTAATTTATGAGTTTGATATATAGGTTAACAAAGCTATATGTTTTTCAAAAATAAATAAAACAAGACAGAATTGAATAAGAGAGAGAGAGAGAGAGAGAGAGAGAGAGATATTACAGTCGGTGCGCTCGTTTTTATCTCTGTCCCTCTATTTCAGAATACGCGAAACCCCCCACGGGACAAGACAAGTTACTGTCAGTATGTCGGTGCGGCATACAGGTACTGTACCAGTGCGCGCTGAGGGACGTGGACTTGAGCACTCTGTTGACTCACAACGAGGGGTACCTCATCGAGTTCTGTGAACTGATGAGGGACGTGCAGCACAGCGACATTTATTGTAAGTTATTCATTTTCCAGCGCTCGTGGCCCCGCGGACGTAGTGTTCTGTAAACGATCACTGCGTTATGCAACTTTCACTATGGCTAGCCCTCGGATGGGTGACCACTTTGTGGCATTTATATTTGCGAGCGCTGTCGTGCTTCGGAAGGCACGTTAAGCCGTTGGTCCCGGTTGCCAGTAACATGGCAGTCGTTAAGCCAGTTGAAGGCCGTATGGGCGGCTCGGCTTGAAAGATTTCAACAGCAGCGCTATGTTGTTTATGTTATATAATTTTCCAAAAAAAATGACATTACATACTAATTGCTTTTCAAAATTGTTTCTAATGTTGAGGCAGGTGTCGAATGATAATAGGTGCAATTCTATACGTTTCGTACCGTGTAACTTTGCTAAGTGCCGGTAGATGGCGCCTTACGTCGCTTAGACTGAAAGAAGTGGATTGTTTCATTCGTCAGTTTCGATTTCGAGTAAATCTCGATGTAGTGGTAACACATCTTGTGCGTGAAACCAGAATACGCTGTTCCGAGTTCAGCTCGACACTAAAAACTTTTTAGCTGTATAATTAAATTTAGGATATATTTAGCATACTAATTGCTTTTAAAAATTATTTCACACTGTGAAATTAAAAAATTACTCCAAAAAATTATCAAAACACTATCGTCTTGAAATTGCCCTTTTAAAATAAAGACACAACTTACAAATGTGTCCACTACAAAATAGTACCTACCAAGTCACTACACACATCTAATATATAAAATTCTCGTCTCGCGGTGTTTGTGGTTAAACTCCTCCGAAACGGCTTGACCGATTCTCATGAAATTTTGTGTGCATATCGGGTAGGTCTGAGAATCGGTCAACATCTATTTTTTATTCCCATATTCCCATATTCCAACGGCAAGTTCGAAGTATGTCACGAGCGAAGCCGGGCGGGTCAGCTAGTAATTCCATATAATTTTTTCTCCATCCCCACCCCTCCTGTATTCGTAGACCGTAACTACAAATAAATTAAAAAAAAAAATGTGGGACATTTTTCAAATGATTGTTGATTATTGACGCGTTATCCCCGAAGGGGTGGCAAAGGGATATTATACGCCCATATTTCACTGTGTGCATTTCTGTCACTGTAGACAGACGCAGGTTGTAGTTACCAGTTGTTGAAACTTTTTAAGCGGTCCATAAGGCCTTCAACTTGGCTTAACGACTGCCATGCTACTCGCAACTGGGATCTACGGCTTAACATGCCTGTACGAGCAAACCCGTACATTTGCATATGTATTGATAATATGCAACGCCAGCACAACCCGACAATGTAATTAAGTATTATAAACATTCATTTTCTTTAGTACTCGTACGGTAAACGTTGTTTTAATCAGTGAAACCTCACGCACCGTCGGTCGGTACTCAACGCTCCTCCCTAACTCAGTTCCAGTAACACAAATTGTAGGGCTCTCCCCGTACATCTTTTTGGTCCTTCGAGCCGGATCCAAAACAAGGAAACGCTCGTTAAGGGCCATACCACAAAGCGGTATTATTATTATACAATCATATAAGTGTATTTTTTGTTGCAGCCAATATGCTTGCGGAACTTGGAGGGACATTAATGTCGTCGCCGGAAGACATGCCGCCATCATTCCATAGACAACCGTGGCTAAAGAGTTTCGAGTCATTCTCTCTAGTTGACTGAATACAGATTTTCGGTTGATTCTCTTTGGTGAGGAGTAAATGTAGAACATTTATATAACGCTTGATTATTGTACAAATGTAAATACCTCAAATGATTTGTTACCTTTAGGAAAATGAAATAAATAGAATTATTTATTTATAATAGTTCTTTTTTTAATTAATAAATACATTAATGATAACTATTTACATTAGGAATGTCAAGCAATGGGGGTGCTTATCATTATCATATTTATAATAACTAATAATAAAACCATTAATTAGTTTAAAGAATATTGTAGCGTGTAGTACTTAGATTATGTATAACATGAAAGGGTTTTATCACATTTTATACTGATAAATAATATATATTGGGTGACTCACTCAACTGTTAATGCTCAGCCCAAACTTTTACCTAGAAACTTGAAATATTTAGGTTAATGTAGGCACCCATCAGGAAATCAATTATTTTAAATTCCACTCCATAAGGGTATTCTACGATCGAAGTATTTTACGGATGAAGCCGGAGGTCACAGTTAGCATCTAATAAATGTACTTCAATATTAGCACCTTAATATTATAAATGGTGAAAGAGGAACTTAAAAAAAAGTCTTATGTATGTAAATTTTTAAACAGAAGCAGATATGTCATAGATTTGTAGATTAAGGTCCGTATTCCAGAACGTTTCCTTAATACTCAATCAACGCTTCAAAATCTAGCCTTAAGCGTCGATTGAGTATTAAGAAACGTTCTGGAATACGGCCCTTAGATTTGAAAACGAGAATCAATGTACTGATAGGGATATAATAGATTTGTGTGTTAGTTTCTCACAAATCATACTTTTTAGATAGAATACTTAGGTATGGCTAGAATAAAACGGCAAAAAGAGTGCCTATTCTTAAAATTAAAATACTCTAATCATTGAAATGTACTACAAACTAATATTCATAGACTATTTATGGTTTTAATGTGGTAACAATATTTAAAATTACCGGTTCTACAGTACTCGGTCTATGAAAGAAATATAACATAAAACCAGTTGCAAGCAAAAAGTGGCAACCCAGTATCAAACCGACTAGTATTAGGAAGTATTTAGATTTTTTCAAAGCTGGGAATAGCCAGAATACAAGTACAGCTCCGGATACAAAAGCTGCCATCAGTACTAGAAGCCATTGCAGCCAAAATACTTGGATTGTCCAGAATATGGCAACCGGTATGTATATTGCAAGTGAGTACCCGTAGAGGCAGAAAAGTGACATCATGGTTGGCGACTTGACATCCTGGAAAAATAAAATATTGATTAATTAATAGGTGTCGCTGGGAACGAGAGCGGGGAGTAGGGTAAGGCTCTCACTACGTAAGCACCCGAACGTTACCAACAGGAGAGAATATGGGGCATCATCGCGCCATAAGAGCGAGCGCGAAGTTTAATGAATCGTAGCATGCTATCCTGCTTGTTCGTTTCTAAAGTACAGTCGGGAATAGAATGAATGGTGTACTGTAGTGGTAATGCGTCTGGTGCATTGAACCAGAAGACGCTGGTTCGAGTCCAGCTCGGGACTGAAAAATAAATAAATAAATATTGATGGGACAACTCACACAACGCCATCTGATTCCACACTAAGCATAGCTTGTATTATGGTAACCAGATAACTGATAAACATACTTATATATTTCTAACTACATACATATAATAGATAAATACCACCCAGACACAGAATAAACCATCGTTTCCACTTTCAATTTAAATATAGTGATACTGTGTTTGATGATCAACTGTGTATGTACTCGTATGTATGATATAAGAATCCAACTCCCATGCGAATATCAATCTTTAGGTAGTGAAGTGGATAGTAGTAAAAATATTCATTACTAAAAAAAGAGTGTGTGTCCTTATGTACATGCATTAGAAGTTATACTTTCTTGGCGTAACAAGATAAAATATTGTGGTACACTTTTCACACAGCGCCATCTAGCCTAAAGTAAGCTAATATTAGCTTGTGTTATAGAATCTAGATAACTGATAAACATACTTATATATTTCTAAATACATACATATACATAGGAAATATCCAAATTCCGAAAAACACATTTGTGGATCACAAATATTTATTCCGACCCTGGAATCGAACCCAGGACCTCTTGCGCAGCAGTCGGATACACTCCCACCGCGCCACAGAGGCAGTCAAACCTTTTATAAAATTTTATCTTTCGCCTGATCCTACGTTTGTAGTAGTAAAACTATGTTAATTGTAGTTTTAGGTTGTCATGGAAACACTTATCGGCTAACTTCAGGGTGTCGGTGTTTCGTGACTGTCGTGCCAAAAGAAGTATAACTACAAAATTAAGACTTTGGTTAGTAATTTATTAAAATAACCCCTTTCAATAAACTTCAATTTCATCTCATATGCACCTGATTTTCAATCTCATCATGCCCATCGGTGTTAGTGGTCCACTTTAGCGCCGCCCACAGCGCCAACGGAATGACCCACACGTAAGTAGTGATGGCGGTGGCCGCTATCGACACCATGTGGAAGTCGTACCGCCATTGGAAACTCTTGTTGTTGGCATTCTGCAGGTAACTGGCGATGTTGCCACTTACTGCTATTGTGAATATCTAAAAATACAAATTATTTATTACTAGTGGACGCCTGCTGCTCCGAAGTTTTCCCGTTCTCGTTTCCCACAGGAACTTGTTCCCGGGATAAAAAGTAGCCTATATTTTTGTAAAGCTGTATTATTGTAAAGTTTCATCAAAATCCATTTAGTACATTTTGCGTGAAAGAGTAACAAATATCCACTATTACAAACTTTCGCGTTTATAATATTAGTAGGTGTTCACGACCGAATCCTAAATATAATTCTAGTATAAATAATTAAGTGCTATGATGTAATCAACTATGAAGTCATACCTTATATTTAGTTCCTAAGTTTGGTCTCTAGATGGCGTTGCTGTCGAATTAGATCTCGTTATTGTTTTGTTCACATGAGTTGGGTATAATCTAATACTTATTTTAATAAAGCGAGAAAGTCGGGACATCTCCTTCGTCACCGATGGAGATGTCCTACGCCGCTGCGCTGAGCAGACCGCCACCATCGAAACCTCCAACTCCTCAACCGAGGAGATCATGACGCCGCGAACATCGCAGGCGACCGTCGACGCGCCTCCAACCACAGCGCCGGCAACCGCGAAGTCCACAACCGCCACCACAAGCACCAGCCCCCAGACAGCGAAGTACCCTCCGCTTATTGTGGAATCGCTCCCGGACTGGCCAAACCACTTCCGGGAGCTGAAGAAGCTCCTGGGTCACACGCCGAACGGCCGTGCCTTCGGGAAAGGGGTCCGATTCATCCCTAAATCGGACTCTGAGTACCGAATTATCCAAAGGTACCTGTACGACCTGGAGAAGGAGACCAAGATCTCTTGGTTCTCATACTCCCTGCCGCAGGAGAGAAGTCTGAAGGTAGCCATCAGGGGGCTACCCCACAACACCGAACCCTGCGACGTAGAACAGGAGTTGAAAGACCTGGGGTACACCCCCGAGTACGTGCGGGCTATCCGCGCGCGTTCGGGACGCCCGGGCTGCCTGTTCCTGGCCCAACTACAGAGGACACCTGACGTCACCCCTGGCATTTATGACATCACAGAGATGCTCTGTATGCCCGGGATCAAAGTTGAGGCATGGCGCGGTAAAAGGGGACCAGCGCAGTGCCACAGGTGCCAACAATTTCGGCACTCCTCGCACCACTGCCACAGGCCGCCCGCTTGTGTGCGGTGCGGCGGGGAACATGCCGCCAAGAGCTGCCCGCGCCCACTGGAAGATCCACCCACGTGCGCAAACTGCGGTGGACCCCACACCGCAAACCATGTTGCCTGCCCGGTGTTCCGCAAGGAGGCGCGGAACAAGAAGGCCGGCACCATCGCGCGCACTGCATCCTCCAAGCCTGCCCCTTCCGTCGCAGCAGCAGCGGAACATAACGCTCCAGGTTCCCTGATGGCAGCTGCCAACCCCGCTCCGGGGGGGAACAGAAACAAGAAGCGCAAGAGAGGTCCTCGCAAGCAGGCTGCAGAGGAGCAGCCCGCTTCAACATCGGCCAAACCCGTGGTCGCTGCCCCCGTGGGGGGGACGAAGGCGAAGCGGGCCCCGAAACCGACACCCAGCGTGCCGGCCGAAGGGACTAAGGCTGATCCTTTGATCACCATGGTGATCGGAGTGCTGACCGAGGTGCTCCAAGCCATCCAGGAGGGACGGGACCCCGTCCAGCTCATCCTGCAATGCGTAGGGAAAATCTGTGCCTATGGCAGATAACTCCCTACGCATCATCTTCTGGAACGCCGACGGGATGTCCCCCGTGAAGACCAGGCTCCTGAGGCAGCTGCTCGCACAGCGGCAGGCCCATATTGCCCTCATTTGCGAAACGCGCCTCAGGAAGAGCTCAGCACTCCGAGCACCAGGGTACCATGTGTACCGAGAGGAGCAAATCTCCCAGACCGGGACTGCTTTCAGGGGATTGGCAGTCCTGGTGAAGAGAAGTGTCGTCCACCAACCGCTGCCAACTGTCCTGCTGCAGACGTCGTACGCCCTGGGCGTGGAAGTCTGCGTCGATCGCCGCCCCATCCGTGTGTTTGCGTTCTACAAGCCGCCGGACGCGCGACTGGCAACGGCTGATGTCCACACCCTGATGGACTCACCGGACCCGGTCATAGTCGCGGGCGACTTCAACGCCAAGCACACGGCCTGGAACTCCACGCGCATCTGTCCCAACGGGCGCCGACTCTACAACATCGCGGAGCAGCAAGGGTACGAGGTGTTGGGGCCAGAGGTCCCGACACTACCCATACCAAGCAGCGTTCCTGCCGGACGTGATCGACCTGTCGCTGGTCCGCGGCCTGCCAGCCGCGCCATCGATCGACGTCCTGGACGACCACGTTACCGAGCCGAGGATCGAGCGGAGATCTTCGCGGAACACCTGGAGAAACAGTTCCAGCCGAATCCTGCTTCCGACGCAGTTCGAGTAGAAGCTATCCAGCAGCATCTGAAGTTTTACTTCGAGGCGCCGATAACCCCCACGGAAGACCCAGTCGTGTTTTCCCCGGGCCAAGTGCAGCGTATGATTCGCCGCACCTAACTGCGGAAAGCCCCAGGCCCCGACCGGATCCCGAACGAGGCCCTGCGTCACCTGCCCCCGCGAGCTATCGCATCGGTGACGCAGTTATTCAACGGCATCCTCCGCACCAGCCACTTTCCCGCAGCATGGAGACTCGGCCGAGTCATTATGCTGCCGAAGCCCGGGAAAAACGTACTGAAGCCCGAAAGTTATCGGCCCATTACGCTGCTGTCGACACTCTCGAAAGTCTTCGAGAAGCTTCTACTCCTGCACCTGACACCACACATCCAGCCACGCGACGAGCAATTCGGCTTCCGAGCCGAACACTCCACCACGCTGCAGCTTGCGAGGGTACTGCACCATCTCACCGTCGCTCTCAACAAGAGAGAGCACGGTGTTGCAGTACTCCTCGATATGGAGAAGGCCTTCGATCGCGTCTGGCACGACGGCCTGATCTACAAGCTGGCCACGTCTACTACTCCGCGACGAATAGTCAAGACTGTGGCCACCTTCCTCCAGGACAGACGCTTCCAAGTCATCGTGGACGGCGTCCTGTCCGGAGAGCGCAGCATCAGAGCCGGCGTGCCCCAGGGGAGCTGCCTGTCGCCAGTGTGCTACGCCAAGTACACTGACGACATCCCAGTCCCAGACGGCGCGATGTTGGCACTATACGCCGACGACGCCGCGTATATTACGACCTCCTTGACCGCTACACATGCGGCGGTCAAAATGCAGCGTGCCCTGGATGTGCTCCCGCCTTGGCTGGATGAATGGAGACTGACGGTCAACGTGGCAAAGACCCAAGCGCTTGTAGGGGGTGCGTGGCAACCCGCGCCCCTTACCCTGCTCGGAAAAGCCGTCGACTGGTCCCCGACGGTGAAGTACCTTGGAGTGACCATTGACCGTCGTCTCACCATGCGACACCACGTGCAGAACATTGTTGGACAAGCTCGCGCCGCTCGAGCTCTCCTGCGTCCGGTGATCTCCTCGTGCCTCCCGCTCCGCGCGAAGCTGGGCGTCTACAAAACCTACATTCGCAGCCGCCTAACTTACGCCGCCCCTGCATGGTACGCGCTGGCAGCGGAAACGTACCGTGCACGGTTGCGTGCGCAGCAGTCGCTGTCGCTGCGACACGCCGCAGGCGCCCCCCGCTTCGTGAGGAATGAAACGATCGCCCGAGACCTACGCATGGAGAGCCTCGACGACTACATCGGTCGCTTGAGCGCCAACATGTTCGCACGCGCCGAGGAGTCGAACTTCCGCCACCTGCGGGAGATCGCTCCATACCACCGGCGCCCCCCGGACAGACCTCTGCCGCGGGACTTAATCCCCGCTGCAGCCCGACCGGACCAGACAACGTCACCCTGAGGCCGGCTGATGGGCGCCTGCCGGGAACCCTTCCCGCCAGGCTCGACCTCGCCGACGCCCCCAGGGTGACCCCCCAGATGACGACCTCAGCTGCCGCTGGCTTGTAGACCGCCCATCGGAATCATCCGGTGGGGTCAGGGCTCGCTAGCGGCACGCTTCACTACCGGACTTGACGCCCGGACTTGACTCCACGGCTATTTACTAGCCACTCCAATGACCCGCCTGTATCGACAGGCGGCGCTGACTTTTACTGAAAGAGGCCAATGCCTCGTCCAGTCTCCCCCCAACTCCCCTAGGGGAGTTGTGAGATGACCAGTCGGATAATAAAGCGAGAAAGAGCTATTGAAAGATAATCGATCGCCAGCAGTACAGTACACAGTGGTTTTATTTGAAATCCCCGCTAGTGTAAAGTTCATATAATACCAACCTTGGTATTATACAGTAGGATAAATGGTGCCAGTAGTGTGGCATTAAGCAAAGTTGAATGTATAATGCGCGGATTGAAAAATTTTTAACTGTAGGTTGCCACAACCTGCGCCTGTACATTTCAACACGGTATATGCCTCTGCCACCCCTTCGGGGATAACGGATGTTTCCGAAGATGTAAAATATATGTTGCAGAGGTATAGGTGCCCAATAGTACGGATTTATCAAGGTGGGCAAAAAGTCCTTTCTCTCTGACCTCCCCACTAATTTTATTATAAGACTTGGAAGTCATAGCTAGTTTATCACGATGACAATCACGCTGTGCCACCATAATATTAACTGATAAACTCATTCATGGAGATGACACCCTAGATATTCAAGGTAGGATCAATTCACTTTTTAATTTCATCCATTTAGAATTAGGAAATAAATATAATCATCTGAGAGCAGGCAGTTGACAACCACACCACAAGAGCAGTCGGAAGAACTTTTTTATGTTTCTGATAATGTTCCATTGTTTACCATCTTATTGGGGTTCCACCTAGATATACAGGGCCCAAGCCAACTTCTCCAACAAGTACAGGGTGCTGTACTTGAAGCAATAACAGGAAAGGTACTTCAATGAAGTTACAATAGTAATAAGATACAATTATTGTACATACGAGAGTAACGGAAATCCATATGGGTCCATACAGATCTGGTTTTCCCTTAATGCTTTCATCAAAGTAGTTCCGAGACACCTTCTGTGGTAGCACTGATGATATAATCCTTTCTACGACCTCATTGGTTTGCACGTCAAAATACTTCTGGTAGTATTCTATTGTCCAGAAGTTATGATTAGCTGCAATAAGAAACATTTTTACTGTTTGATTTTTAAACAGAAAAGAAGGAAGGTTAGTCATAACCAGATTTTATATTCTCTTCTGTGCCATGACAGTAAGGCAGTTTCTTTTTCTCACAAAGGTTAAGCGTTGCCATACAACGTGGCAAAGCTGCCAGTCTTTTGTGAACGCTACCACATGAGGACTGCGATGCGGAGAAATTTTATAATGCATGTTAAGTTTTAGGTTTTTAGTTAGCTTAGTTTAGAATTAATTAATTAACGAACTTATGATATAATCAAGTATTTAATTTTTATTAAGCAGTAATGTGTTAAAAATTAATTAACAATCCTACACATGAAGCTAATTTAGCTGAAATGTTTGGCAAAGCCAGTGTAATCTTTGGTGTGACAAATGTCCATAGGTCATGGAGGTTACTTTTGATCAGTTGGGCAGTATGTCTGTCAAATTAGTAGTAAAAAGGATGTTGTGGAACAGTACACAGTATTATTTAATACCTTGTACTGTTTATAACTTTTCTTTTGACACATGGTGTATTGCATAGAAAATAGTTACTTATATCCTAAACCTAAAAATATAAAGATCAGTTTACATATATATATATATATATATAATACTAGCTGTGCCATCCAGCTTCGCCCGTGACATACTTCCACGTGTTCCATTACTAATACGTGTTTTTTATGTCCAACTAGCTGTGCCGCCCGGCTTCGCCCGTGACATACTTCCACGTGTTCCATTACTAATATGTGTTTTTTATACAATTAATTAGAACTTTTTATGGATCTATCTTTTATAGTTTAGGTAGAGGTAGGGTACGTACATCTACATAAACTGTACTTAGTGATGATATAATTTATTTTGATAAGGAATAATAGCATGAGTAAAATAATCGCGTTTAAATGTACTCCAAAAAATTTCAAGATATTTAATTAAAAAATGGTTGTTGTGCCTCACTCGACATAGATGAAGTGGGCATATAATATGCCTCTGCCACCCCTTCGGGGATAAGGCGTGATGGATATTTATTTATTTATTTCATAGATGAACATTTTATGGATTTATCTTTAATAGTTTAGGCAGCGTAAGCAAAATAAGTAACTTTCAAGTCAGCAACAGAGTAAGCAAACACAATGTGAATAAAAATAACATCCACTCAAGGAGATATAAGATATTGAGTTACTAGGCTACTATACCCTTCCTGGTGTCCCTCTCATCCTTAACACTTACAAGTTCAATCAGCATCAATAATACGGTATCTCTATCAATTTAAAACACCTGTTCCCCAAAGAGGTGGCAGAGGCATATTATGCGCCCACATGTACTATTTATTTTATTGTAGGGTTTGGTCTACTGAATATAGTTTCTCTTTTGATAAAATTCATATCAGGATAACATTAGTTAGTTAGTTACAAAAATATTGACCAAACTGGCCACTTTTTTATGAAGAAGACTGAACAAAAATCTGTAAAGTAACAGTAGATGGGTATGACAAAAATAAGTTACCTAACATTATATGAATCATGTACACTGAAACCAAAGCGAGTTCTTGTAAAACGAAATGACAGACTATGTTATCCATTATCTAAATATATTTAAACGATAACAATGCATTACTACAGTCATGAGCATGGCACAGTTAGGTAAATTACCCACAAAAAATTTAATTGGGGGCCGATGTGATAAGCTGATCCAGTAATGATGATGGTTGGTGTGAATGATAGATGAAGCGAAATTTACATTACAAATTAACGTAACAAATTTTAATTAACGATTTCTGTTTACATTATAAGACATGGACATTGCTGTTACTGTTTTATATAGACCTATATTGCAAATTAATTTATAACAATCATACTTTGAATTGCAGCCTCAGGTTCATCAGTAATTTTCGGTTCTTCAAAACTATAATGTGGATTTGATATCGTGTTATTATATTGATTTGTGTGCACAGCCTCCACGTCAATACGTGCACTTCGATTATGTTCAGGAGAGTAGTCCTGGAAGTCTAAAAGTTCTCCTGTATTTACGTTCGCCATTATATCTACTTTAAACACACCCAAGTAAATTAAATTGTATAATATTTAAGTATTCTGATTATAATCTCTTTGTAAAATGTAACTTTTTTTTGTTTTTAGTTGTCTTCGCCCATCTTGGGCAGGCAAAGGAAACTTAGTCCATACAGCCTAGCCTAGTTCACTACATAGTGAACTAATGTACATTAAAATGGTACACGCGTTGTACAAAATTCTCCGCACAATCGCTGACTCCTCTGATGGAATCGTTGGTAGTAAAGTTGTTATACCTTCGCCTATTCTTCGGACGCATAAAATAAATATCATGACTTTTTAATGATATTGACATAACATGCCATTGCATTGCATGCCATTTGATTGCGATTAACATTTGTACGGACTTTTGGCGCCAACGCGAGCGGTGTCGGAAATTATTTTCAAAAACTAGTGCAAAATTCGTGTTTTTATGTTTAATAATGGTGGAATATTTCACCGAAGTTCGGAAAAGTCCATAAGTGAACGAAAGTGATATAGTGTGCAAAGAATAGCGGTGTTGTTTGTGTTAGTGCCAAATTTCCATAGATAGCCGCAATAAGGGATCCACTGCCTTATTGGGGCACGGACTAGGACCTAGGACTGAGGACTTGACATCGACAAACGACTAGACAGGACTAAAACAAAATAACAAGAAAATAATAAATACTGAAGACTAGGCTGTATGGACTAAGTTTCCTTTGCCTGCCCTAGATGCGCGAAGACAACTAAAAACAAAAAAAGTTACATTTGTACGAAAGAGATTATAATCAGAATTAGACCTGTGTCAATCAATCATGTTTCGTAACCCGGGTCGATCACGACCCACTCGGGTGGTGATCGAATTAAAATGATTCGATCGTTTGGGTCACACACAGAACTTTAGTTGTGTTCTTATGACAGAGTGAAGGATGCAGAGCAGGTTATTGCTAGATATAATCATAACATAACTATTACCTATTTTCTATACCATTTTGTGTACATACGTCTAGGGGCATGTCGTCTGTCTGTATGTAATACCTATTTATTAAATTCTATAAACAGATCACTCCGGATCACTCAGAGTCGGCTCGTGACATTTTTGGAGTGAAACTTCTTTATCGACGTTGAGATAAATTTTATAGCTGTAAAAAAATGTCGGAATGAAGTTTCACTTCACCTGTGTACTTTGGTACACACACATTTTTTTTAATGGGAGTTATACAACAAATTGTTTGTCCTATCAAATCCTAATATAAATAACAATCATCAATAAATCCACTAAAATACGTAAGCAACCGCAATACAGCAAGCCAATCTTACGCGCATGTCGCGGGTCATACATAGGTCGCCGGTGCAACTAATGTAATTTGATTGATTCGATCTCAAAAATTCAAACGCGATCGACAGTTTGTGTTCGTTCGTTCACCAGCCACGAGTGAAGCACAATCCCCATTATCGAGAAAGAGTGGGAACGAAACGAACGTGGTTTAAAATGTAAGTAAACGAACGAGATAGGAACATTAGTTTGTTACGTGTAGTAACATTAGTTTGTTACAGTTAGTCTCATTACGTGATTGAATGCAAGACTCGATCAGTTTTATTTGCAAGCAATTACTTAGGGTAACGATGTAAAAATAAAGTTCAATTTAGTTTGTTGTGTAACCCATCGGGTCAATTATAATCGGGTCTTTTAAAGATCTGTGATTCGATCACTCGCGCACAGGTTGTGATTGAATCAAAACGATTCGATCAATCGCGATCGACACAGGTCTACAGAATACTTAAATATTATACAATTTAATTTACTTTGGTGTGTTTAAAGTAGATATAATGGCGAACGTGAATACAGGAGAACTGTTAGACTTCCAGGACTACTCTCCTGAACATAATCGAAGTGCACGTATTAACGTGGAGGCTGTGCACACAAATCAATATAATAACACGATATCAAATCCAAATTATAGTTTTGAAGAACCGAAAATTGCTGATGAACCTGAGGCTGCAATTCAAAGTATGATTGTTATAAATTAATTTGCAATATAGGTCTATATCAAACAGTAACAGCAATGTCCATATCTTATAATGTAAACAGAAATCGTTAATTAAAATTTGTTACGTTAATTCGTAATGTAAATTTCGCTTCATCTATCATTCACACAAACCATCATCATTACTGGATCAGCCTATCACATTGGCCCCCAATTAATTTTTTTGTGGGTAATTTACCTAACTGTGCTATGCTCATGACTGTAGTAATGCATTGTTTCGTTTAAATATATATTTAGATAATGGATAACATAGTCTGTCATTTCGTTTTACAAGAACTCGCTTTGGTTTCAGTGTAGATAGATAGATATATTTATTTGCATGAAATATGGTATTACAGTTCTTAGAATTACATAATTATGATTTGGATCTTCATATTTCGCCCACTTTGTTCTTCGGCAAGCAAATATTTACAATAATTTTACATAATAATCAACGACTAGAAACTAGCAGAAACAAAATAAAAACTAAAAATACAAATGTCCCGAAATTAGTCTCGAAAGACTGGTCATCATCCTTGGCAAAACAAATAAAACAAATGTCAATACTATCATTATTCATGTCAATATTGTAGTTATTAAAAAAAAATCGTTATCTATAGCTATATGTCAAATACTATGATTACATGGGGATGAAGAGTAGAAGCGTGCACGTCGCCATCCCTGCCAGCTACGGCTGCAATTCTACTCCAACACGAGTGCCACCAGGGCGATTACTGCTAGGGCGTGCCCCCGAGGCGACGCGCACCAGTTCGTCCCCGCTGGTGCGAAAAGTGTGTGCCAGAGCGGCGTAGGGGACCCTACACGCGCGGCCCGACACGGCGGGAAGTGGAGGATGGAGTGCAGGGTAGCTGCGTGGAATGTTAGGGGAGGAATGACAGATAAGATGAATGAGTTGATGGATGTTATGAATGAGAGAAAGTTAGATGCAGTGTGCTTGACAGAGACCAAGCGCAAGGGCAGCGAAGTCTTGGAGCTCCCGGGTGGGATACTCGCGCTTTGGTCTGGAGTACCAGAGAGCGAGCATGGCAGTCGGGGGGTTGGAATTTTGCTGTCCTCGCGATTGGCCTCCGGTATGTATGAGTACAAACTGATAGGTCCTAGAATCCTCTGGATCCGTGTAAAACTTGGTTTGACGAAGATTTTCCTGGTAGCTGCTTACGCGCCAGTATCTTCGTCGAACGCGAGTGAGCTAGAGGACTTCTGGGAGAGTATGAGAGAAGCTCTAAATGTGATAGAAGGAAATGAAAGACTTATAGTATGTGGAGACTTGAATGGATGGGTGGGTACCGCTCGCGATGGTTTTGAGTCGGTACTCGGGAAGTATGGGGATAAAAGGGTGAACGACGCTGGCAAGCTAATACTGGCATTTTGTAAGGAAAAGGATTTGTTTGTGGCGAACACAATGTTCAACCACAAACAAATTCATATGTATACGAGGAGATGTAAGTCAAAGAGAAGCATGATAGATCTATTCCTAATGGATAGTCGGCTCCGTAAACAGGTGATGGACACAAGGGTTTATCGAGGCGCTGAGCTGGGATCAGACCACTACCTAGTCATAACTAGGATTAGGGGTCTGTTCGCGGGTTGGCGTCATCGTACCGAGTGTCCTGAACCTGAGCCGACTTATAGCATCAAAAGCTGGAAGCTGCAGGATGCATCCATTAGGGATAAATATAATGAAAGGGTAGCCGAAAAGCTTGGCGATGTCAATGTAAGCAGTGAGAATGTGGAAAGTGTATGGCAGAACCTTAGGGATAGTATGATAAATGCCGCTGTGGAAGTGTGTGGAGAAACGAAAAGAGGCAGTAGTAATAAGCGTGATGCATGGTGGAATGAGGAAGTGAAAGAAGCAGTTCGAATGAAGAAGAAAGCATGGCTAGACTACTTAGCCTCGCGGAATGATTTTAATATGAAAGAGAGATACAAGCTGCAGAAAGTTAACACGAAGGCACTTATAGAAGAAGCTCGTGAAAGGTGCAGAATGAAAGCGGATGAAAGGTTGTCGTCCAATTTCCGGGATAATGCCAAGCTCTTCTGGAAAGAGGTAGGCAAGACCCGGAGTTGTTCGGCAATCTGCAGTATGAATAAAGTGCTTAGTGTTAACAATGACGTCCTAACAGACAAAAGTGACGTCCTGCAGAGATGGAGTGAATATTATGGAAAGATGTATGCAAGAAAAGACAGAGATGCCAAATCGGGAAGGCGAGCTCACTTCGATGCTCCGGATCCCGATGTCATTGAAGTCATTAGTATGAAAGAAATAGAACAAGCGATAAGAAGTATGAAATGTGGTAAGGCTGCGGGAAAAGACAGAGTCACTGCTGAGATGATCAAGTACGGTGGGTCGCGTGTCTGGGACACACTATGTCTGTTATGCAACTTGTGCTGGCGGACGGGTGAGGTCCCAGATGACTGGCGAGTAGCAGTTGTAGTACCTATTTACAAAGGGAAAGGCTCGCGCCTAAACTGCTCCAGCTACAGGGCGATCAGCTTGGTCAGCTTAGCTAGTAAGGTGTATGCAAAGGTTATAACGGCACGAATGCAAGAAAAGTCTGAAAGGTATTTATGGGAGGCTCAATGCGGATTCCGACGTGGAAGAGGTTGCATGGATCAAGTGTTTTCTCTCCGCATGATCGCGGAAAAGTTTCTGGCTCTTAGCCAGAAGGTTTTCTGCGCTTTTGTGGATCTAGAGAAAGCATTTGATAACGTTGTGAGAGAAACGCTGTGGGACTTGCTGCCAGGATATGGTGTGGACGGCTCGCTACTGCGGGCAATACAGTCGCTTTATAGGGACTGTAAGGCTTGCGTGCGAGTAGGGGGGGATGTGTCACCTCTTTTTGATGTCTGTACAGGCGTCAAACAGGGATGTGTCATGTCCGCCTGGCTGTTCATAGTGTATCTGGACAGTTGCCTGCAGAAGTTGAAAGATTTTAATATGGGTGTGAATTTGGGTGACTTTACAGTAAACTGTCTGCTGTACGCTGATGATGCGGTGCTCATGGCCTCATCAGAAGCCGACCTTCAGGCATTAGTCACTAATATGAAAGAGGGGTGTGAAAGTAAGGGTCTCCGCTTGAATGCAAGTAAAACTAAGGTTCTAGTATTTGAAAGAGGTGACGTAAGAACTAAATGCGAGATTAGGGTAAAACAGGAACGTCTAGAGCAAGTGAATGAAATTGTGTATTTAGGAAGTATGTTTAGCGCGGATGGAAGATGTGATTCGGATGTGGAACGGCGAGTAGCTGCCGGAAACAAAGTTAACGGTGCTTTGTCCCAGTTAGTAAAGCGACAAAGCATCGTAAAAGAAGCACGACTGGCGATTCATAATGCAGTGCTAGTGCCAACTTTGCTTTACGGTAGTGAAACCTGGGTATGTCAGCAGATGCATGAAAGTAAATTGAATGCTGTGGAGATGCGATCACTTCGAAAGTTGTGCGGCGTTACCTTGGCTGGCCGAATACGCAACGAAGTGATACGCAATTTGGCAGGTTTGAATGAAAGTGTCAGCGTTAAGCTGGAAAAGGGCGTGCTCCGTTGGTTTGGACACGTCCAACGAATGAGTGAGGAACGATTGACGAAGAATATATATTGTTCAAAAGTAGAGGGTAGAAGGAGTCAGGGTAGGCCGAGACTTACATATGAAGACCACGTGAGCAGATTGCTCAAAAACGGAAAGGTCAAAAGTACTCGGATACCCAGACGTGCGTGTATGAAGCGATTGATGAATCTCGAAGAAGCGAAAGAAGTATGCATGGATCGCGAAGCCTGGCGATCTGTCCTCTCTGACTACCCCGTCAGGGATACAGCGTGAAGATAGTTAGTTACTATGATTACAGATTACATTTTAAATAGATGGAATGGAAATAATGGAGACACTCATATCCATTTTTTATTTGATTTATAATTTTCAAATTCAGTTATGGAATAAAATCAATTTTCAATCAGCCATTTTTTAGCTCTTTTTGAAAACTTCTGAAAGGCTGTTCTCTAATTTCTTTTAGGATCCCATTGTAAACCTTTCCTGCCATGAAGCTACAATTTCTCTGTGCAAGTGTTGTGTTACATTTGGTTAGAGCCAATTTTGTTGGATCTCTTACCATTCTGTTGCCCCTGTAAGTGGTATTTGAAGCTAGTACAAAAAGTTCAGGGTTCCTGCATACAAACACCGCTAGTTCAAAGATGTACAAACTTGCTAGTGTCAACAGATTCTTTGTCTTAAAAATTGGTCTACACGAGTCCAGTGGGCCCGCTCCAAACACTGATCTCAAGCACTTTTTTTGTAAAATAAAGACCCTTTCAATATCCACAGAATTACCCCAAACAATACAATACATAACGCAACCATGATATGCCATCAACGCAGCTTCAATACCAACTGTTTCCCTAATATTCAACAATGCAAATACGAAACTGTTCAATCTTTTACACAAATATTCTATATTATTATCAACAATAGACTTTGTAAGTTGATAACAAGCCAGCGCTGTCGATTTACCCCTTTGAAATCCGCATTGTTTTGTACTTATAATATTATATTTGCCCAAAAATGAACTGATGCGTTTGTACATTGCCTTCTCAAATATTTTTGCAATTATTGGTATGAGTGTTATAGAGCGATAATTGTTGAGGTCTTTTTTGCAGTGTTTTTTAAAAATGGGTTTAACTACATATAATTTAAGTTTGTCAGGGTATTTTTCAGCTAAAAAGATAGCATTTACTAAGTGAGTCATGATGGGTGATAATATATCAGCACAGTCTTTTAGGATAGTTGTTGAGATCTGATCATATCCTACTGCTCTAGTATTCTTTAGAGTTAACATAATAGTCTTTACCTCAGCCTCAGTATAAGGTTCCAAGAACATACTATTCTCCACAGTTTCTATCACATGTGTGTTATTGACTCCATTTGAAATGTCTATGTTGGTGGTCTGAATGAAGTGTCTTTTGAATTCTTCAGCTATTTGCTCAGGCTCATTCAGCACACTACCCCTAACATTTACCTCCCTAATATGCCTCAAAATTTGAGAGTTGTTCTTTTTGTTTAAAAGCTCCCAGCTTTATTTTTATTTTTTGACTTTAATATGAAACTCTTTGCACTTGTGCATTTTTTTTAACATTTTTGAATACATATCATATATTTGCTTATTGGTACCAATATATAATAAATGCTTCTATGTTCATAATACCTAAATTTCAAGTATCTTTTAGTTTTGCATGATTTTTTGATACCTTTAGTTATCCATTTAGGTGAGGATCTCTTACAATTTATTCTCACTTTTTGCATAGGAAAGCTCAGCTCGTAAAACACGCAAAAGATGTCATGGAATTTACTGAATGCCCTATTTGGGTCAGATTCGGTATAGACATTTCGCCATGTGAGGCTAGACAAGCATTCTCTGAACTTTTGAATATAATCAGGACTGTAGTTTCTTTTGTAGATAAAATAGTGAGATATGGGCACCTCATGATTGTGTAGCCCCGTGCTTTACGTTAAGATTTGTGCAGTGTTGTGATCTGACAGCTTTAGTTCTCGTGTCTCCCCTACTGCTTCCTTTATGTTACTGATAATATGGTCAATACAGTTCCTTTGCCCAGTAGGAGTTATAATATGAAATTGAAGATTGTAATTTGCAACTATGGTCTTAAGCGTATCAGAACCCCTGGTTGATGTAAGGATATTGATATTCAAATCACCAGCAAGTATAATTCTCATTTTGTTATTTTTATCGCAAAGTCTATCCAATAGTAGTTTAAGTTTTTTGAAAAATATTGGCTTATTGCCACATGGTGTTCTGTAAAGGCATATCACAATACAGTTGTAGCAAGGAATTTCTATACCACAACACTCAAATGTTGAGTTGACAGATATATTGCGGCACATATCTAGTACTTTGTAGTCTAGAAACTCTCAAATCAAAATACATACTCCTCCCCTATGTTCCTCTTTTCTAGAGTATGAGGTAGTCATGAGAAAACCACCTAAACATACATTAACCTCTTCATTTGCTTTAATAAAAGTTTCTGTAAAGCATAAAACGTGAAAAATTTTTTTGTTGTCTCTAAATTCACCCAAAACTGTTTCTATTAAGGGGAGTTTACTGATAAGACCTGCAATGTTCTGGTGAAAAAGCCTAATACTCCGGGAATTAGTTGATACCCTTAAGCCACAAGACTCACCTGGACTAGACTCCTTCAAGAAAAAACTGCTTACTACCTTTGGGTTCCTCACCTACCTGATTACAAATGTCTTCACAGTAATTACCTTTTAGACCATTTTGGTCAGCAATTAGTTTATTTAAGTTGTTGAAAATTGCCTTCATTCCACAATTATTTAGTATCCCCCTGTACTTAAAAAACATTCTACTGTCAAAATTTTGATAATAATTGGAGTCAAAAATCATAACATTGTCATTAGTGTTCAGATTATTTATAAGCATTGTTTAGTACAATATACAAACACAAACTTTCAATTCTAGAATTAAATATATTACTAAAACCATTAAATTTATACGTAGGCAAACATATTAAAATATTTGTATGCTTTATTGTATCTAGTGCACTTTCGATACATAAGAACAGTTCATGATAATTAGCACTCGTCATAAAGTCTTTCTCACCAATAAAAATAAACAATGGTCTTTTTTTGAAAAGTCCCTATGTTTCAAATGCAGATTTTCAATGAGTTGCTTTATACCACAGTTTGTAGAAATATAGTGACAAATGTTAAAACATGGGAACATATTATGTGCAATAGAAAGAATGTTATTTACTTGATTACTACTTATTATACATAGTCTCTGTTGTGCATCGGACCTATCAGACAGAGAAGATAAAACAGTGGGCGGATAACTAGTCACGTCATCTATATTTTCAGCATGGTTGTCATTATTACTGCTATCAGAAACCATTGTATTTGTTGCGGTCGACAGCCCAGTGGCGCCATCTTTAGCCGGATAGTTGTTTTCATTGTCAAGTTTCATGTCAATATAACTTGAATTAGCTTCACTATTAAACGACAATCTTCTTGAGATCCTTTTTCTATTTTTTTTCTTAGATGAGTAATTTTTTTCGCATTTGTTCCCCGAACACAATAACTCAAGATGTTTGGATTTATTCTTCTGTTTTACTAATGAGTTCTTCAAAATTACGTTTTCCTAGAGTACATGATTCATATAATTTTAGGTAACTTATTGTTGTCATATCCATCTACTGTTACTTTACAGACTTTTGTTCAGTCGGCTTCATAAAGAGGTGGCCTGTTTCGTCAATATTTTTGTAACTAACTAACTAATGTTATCCTGATATGAATTTTATCAAAAGAGAAACTATATTCAGTAGACCAAATCCTACAATAAAATTAATAGTACATATGGGCGCATAATATGCCTCTGCCACCTCTTTGGGAAACAGGTGTTTTAAATTGATAGAGATACCGTATTCTTGATGCTGATTGAACTTGTAAGTGTTTAGGATGAGAGGGACACCAGGAAGGGTATAGTAGCCTAGTAGGTAACTCAATATCTTATATCTCCTTGAGTGGATGTTATTTTTATTCACATTGTGTTTGCTTACTCTGCTGCTGACTTGACTGGTTTTCTCCTCATCATTGTCCCTTGCAAGTATATGAATTGTATTCTTAACAGTAGTAATTCTGTATGTAATAAACTATATTATTTTGTAAACTCAGTGCTAGCATTGATAACCCACCTAAAATCAATTGAATTTTAACTTCCTTTAGCTATATTACAAGTTATTGTTTTTGTATGAGTTCATCAGACAAGCACTGTACACAGTGTAAATATAATCTACACTAATATTATAAAGAGGAAAACTGTTTGTTTGTTTGTAATGAATACGATCAAAAACTACTGGACCGACTTTAAAAATTCTTTCACCATTTGAAAGCTACATTATCCATGAGTAACATAGGCTATATTTTGTATTGGAAAAAAAAATAGGGTTCCGTAAGATATTTGGGTTTTTTGGACACAAGGTGTAAATAATCAACCAGAAAAGTTACTTATTTTGTGTACGCTGCCTAAACTATAAAAGATAACTAAACTAACTATCTTCACGCTGTATTCCTGACGGGGTAGTCAGAGAGGACAGATCGCCAGGCTTCGCGATCCATGCATACTTCTTTCGCTTCTTCGAGATTCATCAATCGCTTCATACACGCACGTCTGGGTATCCGAGTACTTTTGACCTTTCCGTTTTTGAGCAATCTGCTCACGTGGTCTTCATATGTAAGTCTCGGCCTACCCTGACTCCTTCTACCCTCTACTTTTGAACAATAATTATATTCTTCGTCAATCGTTCCTCACTCATTCGTTGGACTATAAAAGATAGATCCATAAAATGTTCTAATTAATTGTGGATCTTATAAATATCTACAACAAAGTCCGCGCCACACTATACCTATCTATGTCGAGTGAGGCACAACAACCATTTTATTATTAAAAATCATGAATTTTTTTTGGAGTACATTTAAACGCGTTTATTTTACTCATGCTATTATTCCTTATCAAAATAAATTATATCATCACTAAGTACAGTTTATGTAGATGTACGTACCCTGCCTAAACTATAAAAGATAGATCCATAACATGTTCTAATTAATTGTAGATCTTATAAATTTGGATAATTATTATTTTATTTTAATTTATTTCGGATGGGTGACCACTTTGTGGCATTTACATTTGCGAGCGTTTCCGTGCTTCGGAAGGCACGTTAAGCCGTTGGTCCCGGTTGCCAGTAAAATGGCAGTCGTTAAGCCTGGTTGAATGCCTTATGGGCAGCTGTCTATTTCAACACGGCAATGGGCTCACCACCTATTACGTGGGACAGGAATCCACACGGTGAAAAGTGGGCATATAATGTGCCTCTGCCACCCCTTCGGGGATAAGGCGTGATGGATATTAATTTATTTATTTTATTTTTATAAATTTCGTATATGCAATTCTTATTGGATATAAAAAAACACGTATTAGTAATGGAACACGTGGAAGTATGTCACGTCAGTATGTATAGTATTATATATATATATATATATATATATATATGTAAACTGATCTTTATATTGTTAGGTTTAGGATATAAGTAACTATTTTCTATGCAATATACCATGTGTCAAAAGAAAAGTTATAAACAGTACAAGGTATTAAATAATACTGTGTACTGTTTCTCATCTTTTTTACTACTAATTTGACAGACATACTGCCCAACTGATCAAAAGTAACCTCCATGACCTATGGACATTTGTAACATCAAAGATTACACTGGCTTTGCCAAACATTTCAGCTAAATTAGCTTCATAAGATTGTTAATTATTTTTTAACACATTACTGCTTAATAAAAATTAAATACTTGATTATATCATAAGTTCGTTAATTAATTAATTCTAAACTAAGCTAACTAAAAACCTAAAAATTAACATGCGTTATAAAATTTCTCAGCATCGCATTCCTCATGTGGTAGTGTTCACAAAAGACTGGCAGCTTTGCCACGTTGTATGGCAATGCTTAACCTTTGTGAGAAAAAGAAACTGCCTTACTGTCATGACACAGAAGAGAATATCAAAACTAGTATAAAATCAGGTTATGACTAACCTTCCTTCTTTTCTGTTTAAAAATTAAACAGTGATAATGTTTCTTATTGTCGTTCTTATCGTCATGATATTTATTTTATTCGTCCGAAGAATAGGCGAAGGTATAACAACTTTACTACCAACGATTCCATCAGAGGAGTCAGCGATTGTGCGGAGAATTTTGTACTACGCGTGTACCATTTTAATGTACAATAGTTCACTTCATAGTGAACTAATGTACATTAATATGGTTAGTTTTTGAAGTGAGTTTCTTCATCCCCGTTGTGTTGTGATTTAAAAATAAGATGAAACGAGATAGCTAGAAAAAAATATACAACCATATTTACAGAAGAATGAGAAAGAATACATGTTAATACTTAAAAGAAACAAATATGTGTTAATAGGATTTAGCTTGCGTGAGAGATAGAATACGTATCAATCACGTGTATTATCATTTTTGTACATTGTGTAAATTCTTTCCTTAATTATTACATAAATCTTGCTGATATTCGAATATTCCAGATACTTTATATTCATTTCAATCCCTCGCAGGCGCATTTTCTGAATGTTCACTTCGTGTCAATTACACAGAACTACACACACAATATTTTTTAATTCTATTTTTTTTAGATTATTATTTTCAATCGAACAAACACGATTGTTATGAGAAAAGCAAAATGCACGATTAAGAACATAAAACAAGTCAAGTAAAAATGAAAATGAATGAAAAGGAAAATAAAAAAATCTTTATTCATGTAGGTCACAAAGTAACACTTATAAACGTCAAGAATATTGCTTCTACATTTATATTTACTGCCAGATTCGCAAGGCAATAGGTAGAGCCTTGGGAAGAACCTGGCAATAAAACTCATGGAAACTATTTTCTAACCGCCAGTAATTACATTAGTTTGATTAACATGATATTTGACCGATTATATAGTAATGAATTTATACAAAATAAACAAAATCAATGTTGTGTTTAAAATCATATCAAAATTAGAGCGATTTTAGTTGCCAGTTCTAAGGGCAGCCTACCCTTGAAGAAGAAGAATCTGGCAAGAAAGACAATGGGTGCTCTTTTAAAATGTAGGTATGGCTGGTATGGCTTACAACTTTAAAATCACACTTACATTGTTCCTTTGGATTAATATGAGAACAGTCGACTAAGCTTAAGTTTGCCTTAAATATAAATAATATTATTTGTAATAATTTCTATAACAGCTTTGAGCTAACTAGTCTCAACAGACGACACCCGTTCACGGGTATGACGCATTATATCAGTCATCGCCCTACTCAACCGTATTATAGGAAATAAGGCGACCCGAAACATACGCCACCACTGCCAGGACACTTAGGCGAGCATGACATACCCAAAAACGGTACACAAACTATCATGTCAATTTCAAAATAATAAATAAGTCTACATGTTGCTCACACAATAACAAACTCTAATTACATACCTACCTATATGTATATTAGTTATTACCGGGACTATACGCAGCCAATTTAGAAACCTTTAGTTGTCTGACCTTTCAAATTGTTTATAATGTAGAAATGTAAAAATACAACATATATATGCAGATTTACGGTACGAGAATCACAGTCACAGTACGAGTCGGACTCGCGCTCGAAGGGTTTCTTGAGGGAAGGGTTCGATCTTTAAGACATTAAACACTATGGGAGCTTCTTAATTATTTGATTGTTTTTTTATTTTACAGTGGACATAGATTAGAACACACATGAGATAAGTACACAAAGCATATTACAGAGTAGCTGACCTAGTGATGGAAATTAATCCTATTTTTTATTAATTTCATTAACGTGCCAATTTTCATCTCTTAGCATGCGACGTGCTATTGTCATGCTAATATAAACTTAAACAATGAATTAAAAATCAACTTTCTAGGTCCACCCATTCCTGATAAAGTCGATAGTGAAACACGGATAGACAAACGGACTGATGTCCAGACGGACAAGAAAGTGATCTTATAAGGGTACCGTTTTATTTTTCCTATTGAGGTACGGAACCCTTAAAGTTTCTAAAACTCGTAAAAAGTTCGTACTGAATTTCGACTTCTTACTCAAATCAATCGATTTCACAGATTATCGAAAAATATAATACTAAAATGGAATAAATAACCAACACAAGCATTATAATAATAGTTGAAAAATAATGAGTGAATTTCAACCATTAACTTTTTCTTTCACACATTCCGTACTTCGCAATAGCACAATGACACGATTCATTCATGAATTAGTCTTGAAAATTAATTTTAGCAATCGCAGCGAGCGAGATAGCATTCGCAGCTCGCCTGCCTCGTGAACATTTAGAATACATACTACGAACACTCGTGAATTAGTCGTCGCAGCGACGCAGCCTTCGCAGCTCGCCTGCGATATGAGGTGATTTATAATATGAATTTTAGCAAAATAATTAAACATTCCCAGCTCGCCAGTCAGTAGCGGCGCAATTTTAATTTTTTTTAAGCCTTAATCTCAACGATATCATACCCAAGATGACGTCATTGTTTAATTAACTATTTTAAATATTTAATTATAAATTATACACGAATAGTTTTTAACAACCAAAAAACAGAATTGGGGTAATCAGTGAACGAAACTGAATCGATATCCGGTTTTTTAAAAAAAATTTTTTAGTAAAATTTGATCTACTTTGTCCCCTAAAATCTACAATATGTAGATACGTAAAAAATATTTGGTCAGTGTCTCACTGCGCTCATGGCTCAGACCAAGGGGAGGTAAGGCGCGCTAGCGCAACCCCCGCCCCCGCCCGAGAGACGATGAGCGAGCGAGAGTCGTCGCGCGGATGTTCATTGTTGCATTTGTGTATTTCTACCGCAGTACCGTGACAACCGACTCACGAAATGGCATACCAATTTACGAATCACGAGTACTACTCTTGCTGCGTGCATATTTTATGTGCGAAGAAAATGTTAGTGCCGGTGTAAGGAGCTTTATCCAAGCGCTCGGCAACTCAATCACTCCACGACGTTCGGCGTGTAGCAGCGTTTGCAAGATCACGGGTCACTCCATATGCCCTTGCACGCACGTATGTTTAGGTGCTAGAATTTTTTGCGGAAGATCCTCGTCGGAGCACTAACGACGCCGCACGTCGTCGTTTTGGTTTAAGTCAGCGTTGTGCCTTGAAGATAGTGAATTCTGCTGGAATGCATCCATACCACCACAGAACGAGAAAGCTCTAGAAACTCACTGCAATCGATCGAGCGGCAAAGATTGCGTTCTGCAACCGGGTGATCACTAACCCTAACTTGAATGTCCTGTACACAGATGAATGTTTGTTTACGTGGATCGGGCTGTTCAACCAACACAACGAACATTGGTGGTTTTATCAAAATCTTAAATTAACCCGACAGCATTCATTTTAACATATGTTTAGTGTGAACTGCTGGGATGGCTGGGAACGGCTGGGATCTTGAACGAGCACATTCTAGGACCATACTTCATTGAGGGACAGCTAACAGGCGAAACCTAGCTAAATTTTCTTCTTTCTATTCTGAACAATATGCTAGACGACATTCCGTTAGTAAACCTAAGAGTGCTATAGATACAACAAGACGGGGCTCCACCGCATTATCATAGTGCGGTACGTACCTACCTAAATGTGGAGTTCGGAGATAGATGCATCGGTCGCGGAGGTCCCATCGCTTGGCCCGCGCGTTCTTCTGACTGAACTCTAATGGACTTTTTCATGTGGAGTGAAATAAAACGAAGAGTGTACCTATGTGAGTGAACCAAATACCCGGAAAATTTTGAAGCAAAGAATAATTGACGCCTGTGACGAAGTTCCACAACAAACAGATATACCTACTTACCTAGGTACTACCTACCTAATAAGTTTGTAAAACAACTTACATAACGTGCACGTGATTGTCTCCAAAATAATGGTGGGCATTTCGAACTACAATTAAAGTATTTGTAGGTGAGTTGAAACTATTTAATAACTTAACTTTATACAAGAATAATCATATCAGTTGGTTGATCGATACATGCCTACACGATCGACGCGCCACTCGGGCCAGGCCGGTGAGCGGTCACGTCATAGGTAAGTAAACCATGATTTGTAATCTGTTTTGAAAATTCAATAATGGTAATAACTTTATCATAGTAAATAATAATAATATTCTCATCGGGACAATGTCAAAGTGCATTATGTCTACTTCTGCCCTTAATTTTTTTCTGGTAGGTAAAATCATTTAGTGTTTATGCTAAATAATTTTTTTTTTAACTTTATTTCTTAAAATGCTCAATATTATCAAAATCTAATGTAAAAAATAAGGTTAAAAAAACTTTGATCAATTACTATTAATTAATATTAAATACAAAACTTATTTGGTGATAATTTCATGAAAACGTGTCTTTTTGGGGAAAAATAAAATCAGATCTGGGGAAATTTTACATGTGTCACTTGGAGACCCTGCGATCACGCAACCAGTAACTACCAAGTCAATGGCACGTAGATACGTGCGATATTATACCAAGTTTAATTAAATTTTGTTCCCAAACTACAAGTTCCCAAACTATAAAAAAGATGTCTTAATATTTCACCGGTGAGTAATTTCTATTACAAAATAACATACCAAGCAGCCCACCGGAGTTCATTTTATACTGGTTTGTATCATTAATAATTTCCAACGTCTCTTTCACTAATTAAGTAAGTTACTACAGATGTCCTTGTTAATCAACTGCACGTGTTATCATAGGGATGCAGTCCTAGGCAGAATCGAGCTTATCGATGATGAAATGACCATGTTGGGTACATTTGGTTTTTACGTATGAATTTCGTATTAACTTGGATGTGGTACCCAACATGAATTTTTTTAACCACGGCGCGGCGGTATAATGTGTTTTTGGTATGCTGAGTACAAATTTCGTGTAAATTTTGCAATCTAATATGGCCGCCACGCCGCGATTATCAAATGTCATGTAGGGTATCGTATAAGAGGCTTTTTGATATGCTGATTACGAATTTCAACCTTAAACCCAAAGAATCGTGCAAGTCTTACTTTAAGCAGCACGGTTTAATGACTTTTCCCTGTATTTATATTTATGAAGTTCTTGCATTTGTGAAGCAAAATATTTATTTGTTTGACCTAAAGGAGAGAATGCGTCATAAAGGTAAATTATGTGTGGTGCCCAGTAAAACAACTGCGATGCACAATAGTATTTTTTGTAAAGCCCCACTGATATACAATAAACTCCCTTTATCAATTAGAGATATAACAGAATTATCTGAGTTTAAGAAGCTTGCGCGTGAACTACCTGTAGAGAAATGTTTCTACTCAGTACAGGAATATCCTGACGAGAAAGACATCTCATAAAAGTGTTTTAGTATTTTAGCCAACAATAACTCGTTGCGCCGGTATACGATAAAAGAGTAGCCGCTTTATTTTTTCTATGTTGCATCGCCGATCTATATTTGTTTTTAATTAATTAGTTGTCGACACTCCCCCCGTTTCCCTTTATTCCATTTCTCTTTCGCACCTACCTTGTCTCGCATAAAAGGAGAGCGAGACAGCTGTATTACGCGCGTACTAAAACGCCGCTCACAGATTCAAGCCTCGTTGTCAGTCCTACAATGGCCGCGCGCCCGCCCGCATCAAACTTTCGCAATAATTGTGTGCAATGGAACCAGGGATCCAAGTCCAGGGACGTCCCCGGCAGCCTCCACCTCAGCATCTCGCAGCAAAAGCAAGGTATTGTGCCCATTCCTGATTTCCATTTATTTTTTCCGTCGACAACCGCGTGTAAATTTCATTTTTGTCTTTCCCCGCAAATACAGTCCACTTTGAATTTATTTATCTCGCCCGCTCAACCATTTTCTGGTCCCAACGATCCGGATTTTGATCCATTCGCTTTAGTAGTATGCCAATAGAAACGCAATAGTTTTTATCCCATAGGAAATAAACGCATAGGTATAGGTTATAGTTTTTTATTCCACCACGGAATAAACGCATAGGTATAGGTTATAGTTTTTACTCCATTCGGAATAAACGCATTGATTAGGTAATAGTTTTCCATTAGGGAATAAACGCATACTTACTTACTGTTTTTCGCATAGGTAGGTACAAAATAGTTGGTAATTTCGACTGCACCGCATAGTAATAGGTAGACCACGCGAGCAGGTACCTAGACCCGCGCACGCAAGTACCTACGCTCGATCGCGTCGCGTCTCGCTGTCTACCACCGCTCCCACAAATTAAATCTTCGAAAGATGACATGGCGTCATAACTTAATAAGAAATCGGGATTTAATTTTAATTCAAGCAAGTTAATTTTATCGAGAATATTTTCGAAATCTAAGCGCAAAGTATCTACGGTTTCGATAGAGGATAAAAACAATTCTTTTATTGATTCATCTGCGATCCTCGATGAATAATCACAAATTAACCGATAGTTCGTTAGTTTTGCACTGTAGGTAGCTACAGTTGTTTTGTTTTAACAATGCCTCCGAAAGAGATTCCATATCCACAGTTAAAACTATTACACGCTAAGAAGGATAGCCTTTTTAAGCGTATGCAATTAATTTGTGATTATTCATCGAGGATCGCAGATGAATCAATAAAAGAATTGTTTTTATCCTCTATCGAAACCGTAGATACTTTGCGCTTAGATTTCGAAAATATTCTCGATAAAATTAACTTGCTTGAATTAAAATTAAATCCCGATTTCTTATTAAGTTATGACGCCATGTCATCTTTCGAAGATTTAATTTGTCGCATAAAACGTGTCGCTAAGTCATTGCAAGCGCCCGTGCCCGTAATAGTCACCGATTCGAAACCCGGACCAGCCGGTTTTGATTTGCTGAAACGGGACCGACCTAAATCACCGCCCATACAAACCCCCGAATTTGATGGCGATATTAAAAATTGGTTTTTGTTTTTCGCTAGTTTCGAAAATACGATCCATAATAATAATTCGATCCATCAATCCATAATAAGATTACGACAAATTACATTACTTAGTTAGTAAACTAACCGGGAAAGCAAAAACCGTTTACGCCGGTATAACGCTTTGCGCCGAAATTTATAATTTGATTTTGAATACTTTGAAGGTCAAATACGAAGACAAACGCTAAGTAACAACCGCTTATTTAATGGATAGACGTGGCCATCAAATACCTAAGTTCGACGATTTAGAAACTTTCGTTCGTCAGCATATTCGAATTTTGCAACGAACTTCGTTAAACCACGGAGTAGCGAAAAATAGTCCGACTAATCGTAGCCCACGAAGTCCACGCAGTCTTTTGTTAATTTTGAACCTACAACTTCGCAATCGCAAGTGTTGCATTCGAAAAATTGTTCTTTGTGTCAAGGTCACCATGACCAACTTTATAAATGTTCGGAGTTCAATAAACTCACTCCTAGCGATCGCTATATATTTGTTTGTTCTAGTAATTTATGTATCAATTGTCTCAGTGGGAGGCATCGTGTTTCATTCTGTAATTCGAATTATTTTTGTCGCAAGTGTAATGGTAGATGTTACAACCTCGTTACTCATGTCTAACCTGCGTGCATAGATACTTTACATATATACCGTATTGTCATGGAAGTGACAAGTGTCATTAAATTGATTTCATATAAGAAATGCAGTTTATTTTATTGGCGACGAGATAAAAAAATCTATAAAATATGAACGAAGAACAATTTGCTCGGTTCCTATGTGCTCAACAGGCACAGCAGGAGCAAACAACACAAATTTTACAATTACTGATACAGGTAATAAATAAGGGTGGTCACACACCAGCATCGATGAGCGAACCGTCATCAAGCAACAAAATGATGATTTGTAAGAATTTTAATATGGAAAAATACGACCCGGAGAATTGTAGGATCGAAAACTTCCTCGAATACTTTGACAATAAATGCCAAATTTTTAATGTCACAGATATAAATTTACAAAAAGATATCTTACTTAACACATTGACGATACATTCCGAGAAGTAAAAATAGCATTAACACCGAACTTTATATCAAGCACGTACACCGATATACGCTCAAAGCTTTTAGATTTATACCGAATAAAACGGACAAGTTACCGTGCATTAACCGAATTTTGGAACTGTACCAGAGAACCTAACGAAACGATGGAGCACTACGCAAACAGACTCAAAAGCCTAAGCCAAGACTGCGACTATAAGGAGGAACTTTTAGAACGACAACTTCGTGACAGGTTCGCTACAGGACTAAACCACCCAGATCTCGAAACTGACCTTAAGCAAAAATGACCTGACCTACAAGAAGCAGGCAAAGAGGTCACGTTCAAAGAATTTTTTTCCGTTGCACTATCACGAGAACAGGCCGAACATGACACCACAGGCAACACAGTCAACAAAATTAAAAAGAGCCGCAACATGAAGTCTATGGCAAATACTAACGCACAACGGAAACTTCATTGCGATCAATGTTTTAGATGTGGTAAGAGAGAAAAGCATGACGTCTCCGCATGTACGGCGAAGAATCACATCTGTAACGAGTGTAACTCAAAAGGACATTTCGAAAGCTGCTGCATTAAAACAGGACGGGCTTATATTATACCAACATCAGCAAGACACACATCAAAACGAAAACCACATAGAATAAACGATATTAAAGCGTCAACATCTAGCTCTTCACATAATTCAATATATAGTAGTGAAGATGATGACGAGATTGTCTGCAATGTAACTCGTCTTCGAAACAAAGACTGCAAGCAAATAGACGTCTCACTCAACGGACTTAACTGCACAATGGATTGGGACCCTGGTTCCACCTACTCAATCATTAACACCGAGATTTGGAAGAAAATTGGATCACCAGTCTTAACCAAAGGGCCAAAACTGAAAGCTTATGGTAACAGCAAACTAAAGACTAAAGGAATTACATATGTTAATCTGGAAGTTGACGGTAAACATAAAATATTACCAGTGGTAGTGATGAAAAATGCTAACCCAATGCTTTTCGGTCTGCGATGGAGCGAAATGTTTGGAATGGAATTCCCCAGGCCAGTTTACTCAATCAAAACTATGGCCCCAACAACACTCAAACAAGTGCTTAAACAATACAATTAACTATTTGATGGGAAACTAGGTAAAGTGAACAACTACCAAGTTAATATTCATGTCAAACCCGGAGCAGAACCAGTACACCTTCCTGCGCGGCCAATCAAGTTCAGCATGAAGAAAAACGTGGAACGAGAGTTAGAGCGACTAGTTGACACAGGTATTATATACAAAGTAGATCCAAACATAACTCCATTAGAGTGGGCCACACCTACTGTCAATGTTTTGAAACCCTCAGGCGATGTCAGAATCTGCGGAGACTACAGTACTACATTGAACCCAGTTCTAACAAAACATTTACACCCAGTACCTATCTTTGACCAGCTACGACAAAAGTTAGCAAACGGCCATCTCTTCTCAAAAATTTACCTTAAAGATGCCTACTTACAATTTGAAATAGCCCCGGATTCTAAGAAATACTTAACGATATCAACACATAAGGGATATTACCAGTACAACAGAATGCCATTCGGAATATCAACAGCACCATCAATTTTCCAAAATTTTCTCGATCAACTTCTTGGAAACATACCCAACGTAGCAGTGTATTTCGATGACATTGCACTGACAGGTAAGAATTTAAACGAACATTTACGTACTCTCTGTACAGTGTTCAATCGGCTAAAGCAAGCTGGTTTGAAGGTAAATCTAAAGAAATGTAGCTTATTAACGGATGAAATCGAGTACCTGGGACATACAATTTATAAAAATGGAATATGTCCTACAAAGGAGAAGATAGACGCAATTACCAAGGCTTTGCAACCAACCAACGCAAAAGAATTACGTTCCTTCCTTGGGCTTATCAACGATTACGAGCGTTTTATCCCACACCGACACGGACTGTGTGCAGATCTCTACACTCTAACCAGCGGAAAGCACAAGTGGAAGTGGTCCGACCACGAAAACCGAATATGGGAGGCTGCAAAGGAATGTATTGCAACTACTAAACCCTTAGTAGCATACGATGAAAGTCGTTCTCTCTACTTAGCGTGCGATGCATCTGAAAAGGGAGTCGGAGCTGTTCTATTTCACAAAAACAAAAATACAGAACAACCAATAGCATTTGCTTCCCGGAAACTCCGCCCAGCTGAAAGCAAATATTCTGTCATTGACCGTGAGGCTCTTGCGAAATTATTTGGAATAAAAAAAATCGATCAATATTTGAGAGGGACAAAATTTACGTTGGTTACAGACCACAAACTATTAATACACTTACTAGGCCCTTAACACAACCTACCTAAATTAGTGAATAATAGGCTTGTGAGATGGGCTCTCTTTATTGGAAGTTATCAGTACGAAATTTGCTACCAGAAAGGAGAAAATAATATTGTAGCTGATTGCCTATCCAGATTACCAAACCCTAAAACACAACCTTCAAAGATTGAAAGTGCTGTACATAAAACGACCTCACGTCTCCTAGTGAGTAGAATTACGGACCTTAACCTAACAGAAATTAACCTAGCAGTGGAAACTTCGAGAGACCGAATATTAACTCAAGTTTGCCAACACATAAAGACCGGTTGGAGAGAAGTAGAGTACAAGAAAGAAATTAAACACTTCTACGGAAAACGTTTGGAATTATCCCTGCAAAACAAAATTCTCATGTGGCAAGACAGGATGATCATACCGGTAGCACTCAGAAAGACAATCTTAGGTTATTTACATAGGGGGCACCCGGGCATATCATCGATGAAAGCCCTGGCACGTTTCTACGTGTGGTGGCCATCTTTGGATGAGGATATTGAGAACTTTTTGAAGGCGTGCACCAGGTGTCAAGAAAACAGACCATCCAGTAGCGAGCTCCCAGGTTTTTATTGTCTCGTGGGTTAAAACCTGCACAGATTTTGGATCATCCGTGGTGGTTCCATGGCTCTTCCTGGCGCCAAGCCCCACCTGATGAATGGCCTGTTAGTCCTTTCAACCCCGCTACTGTGTCCACGCCGCCAGAGGAAAAGAAAGCCTCTTTAGTTGCTACCGCGCCGCTCGAAAGGTCGCCTGTCTTGGAGTTGGCTAGCCGTGTTTCAACGTGGTCGATTCTTTTGCGTAGTGTTGTTTTTATTTGTCGATTTTTGAAAATCCTTCCTCGTCGCGAGCACGTTACCGCTTTTAACTTAAACAAGGCCGAGTTAATCGTGCTTCGTGAACTTCAGCGATTTTATTTTTCGTCTGAAATTGGAAATTTGGATTTAAATAACCCTTGTAGTCGCGCTTTTCAACATTTGAAATCTTTTTTGAAGGATGGCCTCATTCGAGTTGGTGGTCATTTGAGCCAGTCCGCATTAGAGTACGATCAAATGCACCCTATAGTTCTCCTGCGCAAGGATCATATCGTTGATCTTTTAGTTAGATGATTTTAGTAATATCACCGTAGGGTGAGTTGTCACGCTGGTCCAGATTTATTAATGTCAATTTTGCGCCAGAAATAGTGGATTCTCTCCGCACGCAATTTGATTCGTTCGACAGTTCATAGATGTATTCCGTGTTTCAAACTTCGCCCGAAGTCAATCGCGCCCGAAATGGCCGATCATCGTCCTTGTCGTGTTATGAACAACACGACAAGGCTGCTAAACCGTTCCTACACACGGGTACAGATTACGATGGCCCCTTCAGGCTAACAGTTTCTCGTGGTCGTGGTATACGCTCCACGAAAGCTTATGTTCGTCTTTTTGTTTGTATGACGACTCGCGCCGTTCATATAGAATTAGCTGGTGATTTGAGCACGCCATGCTTCATGGCTGCATTTAAAAGATTTTTGTCGCGTCGGGGTTCCGTATCTCGAATGTATTCGGACAACGGTACGAAGTCGTAACCTTTCCGAACTGCATATTTTTTTGCGTTCCAAACACTTTACGTTTGAAGAGCTGAGCACCGTGCTCAATCAAGTCGAGGCCGTAATGAATACGCGTCCTCTTTGTAGAACCTTGTCTAGTGATCCCTCGGAGCCGCTTGCACTGACTCCAGCGCAATTTTTGAATGTTACACCGTTAAAACACTTACCCGCTTTTGAAATAGAGGAAGATCGACTTCATCTTCTCTCGCGTCATGCCTTATTGGATGAACTCGTTCAATCGTTTTGGAAGCGTTGGAGGACAGACTATTTGCATACGCTACAGTCACGTCAGAAATGGAATACTCCATCGAACCCTATTACTGTCGGTACTGTCGTAGTTATTTTAACTGAAAATATGCCTCCATTACATTGGCCTCTTGGGGTAGTATAAGAAGTTTTCCCTGGGTCAAATGGGATCACCCGTATAGTTCGCGTTAAAACCGCAACTGGTTCGTACTTGCGACCAGTTATTCGTCTTTGTCCTTTGCCTAATCAACAGTAACTTCAATAACAAATTTAGTTTGTTGGATTAGGTTTAGTTTAGTTTAGTTCGATAGCATTTTGTTTAGTTAGCAGCTAAAGCTTAGTGGCAACTGTATAGTCAGTTGATCCTTTTTCGAAGGTAACGCTTCAAGCCGGGGGGGAAATGGTTGCGCCGGTATACGATAAAAGAGTAGCCGCGATATTTTTTCTATGTTGCATCGCCGATCTACATTTGTTTTTAATTAATTAGTTGTCGACACTCCCCCCGTTTCCCTTTATTCCATTTCTCTTTCGCACCTACCTTGTCTCGCATAAAAGGAGAGCGAGACAGCTGTATGACGCGCGTACTAAAACGCCGCTCACAGATTCACGGTTGAAGGCTCGCTGTCAGTCCTACAATGGCCGCGCGCGAGCCCGCATTAAACTTTCGCAATAATTGTGTTTTCCATGGATAAATAGTGTTTTCGTGCAATGGAACCAGGGATCCAAGTCCAGGGACGTCGCCGGCAGCCTCCACCTCAGCATCTCGCAGCAAAAGCAAGGTAGTGTGCCCATTCCTGTTTTCCATTTCTTTTTTCCGTCGACAACCACGTGTAAATTTCATTTTTGTCTTTCCCCGCAAATACAGTCCACTTTGAATCTATTTATCTCGCCCGCTCAACCAATAACATTTTAATATAAATTAAATATTTTGTTTACATGATTATATTTGACATTTACTTATTATCAAAAATTTACATTAATTGTACAAATTTATTATATTTACCCAATTTTAATCATTATATAAACTAGCTTTAATGTAGCAATATACTAAATTTATATGCATGAATTTTATGAAATAAGTTTGTTGTTTACCATTAGTGGTCGGACATAGAGGACACATAGATTTTAAGAAAATTGTAAGTATTTCTGTAACCTATGCTCCACAAATAAATAAATGAAATGAATTGAAATAATTTTACAATCCAATATGGCCGCCGCGCTGCAGTTTTAAAATGATATTTTGGGTATCTTATAAGGGGTTTTTTGGTATGCTGAGTACGAATTTAAAATTAATTTTACAATCCAATATGGCCGCTGCGCCGCGATTATAAATTGTCATGTAGGGTATCGTATAATGATTTTTTGATATGCTGAATAAGAATTTCATGTTGATTTTGCAGTCCAATATGGCCACCATCCCGTGGTTATAAAATTTTATGTTGGGTACCATATATTGGGATTTTTGGTATGCTGAGCACAAATTTCGTGTTAATTTTGCAATCCAATATGGCCGCCGCGCCGTAGTTAAAAAGAATCATGTTAGGTACATTATAAGGGGTTCTTTGGTATGCTGAGCACAAATTTCGTGTTAATTTTACAATCTAATATGGCCGCCGCGCCGTGATTATAAAATATAATGTAGGGTATCGTTTGAAGCGCTCGTGGCCGCGGTCTCAGTGTTCTGTAAACGATCACTGAGTTACGCAACTTTCACTATGGCTGGTCCTCGGATGGGTGACCACTTTGTGGCATTTACATTTGCGAGCGTTTCCGTGCTTCGGAAGGCACGTTAAGCCGTTGGTCCCGGTTGCCAGTAAAATGGCAGTCGTTAAGCCTGGTTGAAGGCCTTATGGGCGGCTTGAAAATTTCAACAGCAGGTAGCCACAACCTGCGTCTGTCTATTTCAACACGGCAATGGGCTCACCACCTATTACGTGGGACAGGAATCCACACGGTGAAAAGTGAGCATATAATATGCTTCTGCCACCTCTTCGGGGATAAGGCGTGATGAATGATGGATGGATCGTTTAAGCGGTTTTTTGGTATGCTGAGCATGAATTTCGTTATAACTTTGCAATCCAATATGGTTGCCGCGCTGTGGTTATAAAATTTCATGTTGGGTATATTGTAAACAAATATTGATGATATAAAACATACATTTTTAATTCTGATCGGTATTTTTGTTCTTCAGCTTGTGAAAGATTAAGCTTTAAAGTGCCATTTTTGTCAGAGTCAAGTGTCCACTTCCGATACTAGTACATGTTAAAGGGTTGACTGCGATGGGTCTAGCGAGAGGTGTACCCATTGTGCCGCACCGGGAGTCTCTACTGTACTGTACGAACTGCATGGCCCTGCCCTGAGAAGATGATGATGGAGTCCAGTACGAGACTATACGAAGGTTCGAGCTGTAGCCCGCATTGTGATCGTTACTATTGTCTTATATGTTATCTTTATTGTAAAGGTCGTAATCATTCTAAGTTATCGAACTTTTTAATTGATGTCGTCCCATCACTATAACCCGGTGCAAAGTTCACTTCAGGGCATTCTGCTCTGGCCTTGAAATAGCCAATCACACGTAATTTGCGCCTAACCGCGCATCACTTGCATACTACCAAATATTGTTAACTCAAATAGGAACAAAAATTCAACAGTGCGTCGTCTTTAGGGGTTAGTCTGTGGTTCTGGCGCACAAGTGGTGATCACAAGTAACTTAACACTGCTCCTCGCTCCGCTCATCGTCATAACTATTTACGACTTTGCCCAAGACTAGCCTAAAATTAATAACACTTTTAAATTATCATTTCATATGTCACAGCTTACAATTTTTGATTTGAATGAGATGATTATTTACCATTGTGTCCTATAATTTCTTAAATAATCTTAGTCAAATTTATTATTTATTTATGACTTAACCGGTTTTGCATTCCACTATTATTGAAAAATTATCTTTAGGCGCATAACAGTTATACCTTTTACATTTATGCTGATTAAAATTATGATAAAGAAAATTAGAGTAAGTTATAATTATGCCAATAAAACGATTCTGCGTTTATAACACACTAGGCTTATCATAATTTATGCGAGAAAACTTTATGCTGAAACTGTTTTGCCAAACTATATTATACCGAAAAGGATTCGATCGAAAGGGCTCCCCATGTAACAATGTTTCACACAATATAGTAACATAAATGAAATAGAGGAAGAATAAGGAAACGGTACCGTTATTGTGATATTAGGACAACCACGTAAATATTTACCTAGTTACTGAGATGGGGTTTTACTCCCTCGTTAGCGGTAGTGAAGGAAGTTCGCGTGACGGCACTTCGCGGGCAAAAGAACAGCTCTCTTCTTGTGCATTAGTACAGGTAAGCCAATTGCTTATGTGTTTCTGTTACTCTTTCACGCGATGCCTACTAAATGGATTTTGATGAAACTTTTTATACCGGGAACAAGTTCCTGTAGGAAACAGGAACGCGAAAACTTCTTCACGCGTGAGGAGCCGCGGCCGTCAACTAGTATACCACAATGCTAGAGCTTATAATTCTATTTCATAAATTAATTATCTTACATTATTTTTAACTATCGTTTATAAATCGAAGATCACGAAGCGCTTGTGGCCCCACTGACTCAGTGTTCTGTAAACGATCACTTCGTTAAGCCACATTAACTACAGGTGGTCCTTGGTTGGGTGACTACTTTGTGGAATTTACATTTGCGAGCGTTTTCGTGCTTCAGAAGTCACCATCATATGCCGTTGGTCCCGGTTACCAGTAAAATGGCAGTCTATAAGCCTGGTTGAAGGCCTTATGGGTGTCTTGAAAATTTCCAATAGCAGGTCATCACAGCCTGCACCTGTCCATTTCAACACGGCAATGGGCTCACCACCTGTTACGTGGCACAAAAATGCATACAGTGAAATGTGGCCCTATAGTATGCCTCTGCCTACCCCTTCGAGAATAAAGGCGTGACAATATGTATGTATGTATGTATGTATAAAAAGTTTGTAAATGTCGAACTTTACCCTCTCTGATAAACTTTTAACTGTTTTATTATTACACGTGCCAACTCTAGACGTATACCCAGCGATTCGACTTTATTCCTTTGACAAATTCAACTCATGTTTTATTTTAAAAATGAATTTTTAGGAATTATTAGTCTGTTTTATATCTATTATTAGAGAATCAATAAATAAAAAGCATAACAAACAGTTTTATTTTAGTTCTTAGTTGTGGACAATTGTATTGAAAGTTTGTCACGAAATTAATATTTACAAAGATAAGACTCCGCAAAGCGGGAACAATGTGCGCGGCTCGGAGACCCCGGCGATCGGGGACCACCGCTCGGTTGAGGAAGGTCCGCGGTGGCGTCTGCGGACGCTGGACCGGGAACTGGCGAATGAGGCGGCCATCGTCGAGCGATGGGCGGCGGTCGACAGAGGCCCGGACGTGGACGCGAGGGCTGAGCGACTTTCCGGCGCCCTGTCTCGCGTCTGCGATGCGGCGATAAAGAGGGCAGGGCCTTTCCGGCCGCGGAAGCAAGTGTACTGGTGGATCGACGAGTTGGCTGGGCTGCGTACTTCATGCCACGCAGCCCAGCGTAGGTACACTTGCCATCGCGGTCGAAGAAATAGTGATCCTGCCCAAGAAGAAGTGGTGCTCGCGGCATACCGGACTGCCCGAGCTGCCCTCAGCTCGGCGATCAAGGCTGTCAAGGAGGCGGCATGGAAGGAGTGGTTCGAGAACCTCAATCAAGATCCGTGGGGGCGCCCGTATAAAGCCGTGAGCAAAAAACTCCAGCCCTGTGCGCCTCCCCTCACAAAGTCTCTCGAGCCCTCGTTCGTCGGCCACGTCGTCAGATCCCTCTTCCCTGCCCGGGAAGAATGGGTTCCACCGCGGATGGCACCAAGCTAGACGCTGGCAGACGCAGACGCGATGATTCCGCCCGTGTCAGATGCCGAGCTCAGGGCGGCGGTCCTCAAACTCAAATTGTGGAACCGCGCCCCCGACCCGGACGTTATCCCTGGGCGTGTCATCGCCCTGGTCATGCCGGCGTTCCAGGAGAAGACGCTGTCCATACTGTCGGATTGTTTGGCGTCGGGTAAGGTCCCGCGACAGTGGAAAACCGGGCGGCTCGTGCTGTTGAAGAAGCACGGGCGCCCGGCCGAGTCGTCGTCGGCCTACCGCCCCATCGTCTTGCTCGACGAGATGAGTAAGCTGCTCGAGCGGGTGCTCGCGGCGCGTCTCGTCGGGCACCTGGA
Source organism: Thumatha senex (assembly GCA_948477245.1). Classification (NCBI taxonomy): domain Eukaryota; kingdom Metazoa; phylum Arthropoda; class Insecta; order Lepidoptera; family Erebidae; genus Thumatha; species Thumatha senex. Next base: position 2,451,015 of record OX419742.1, on the reverse strand, counting down.
GGGGGCGGGGCCCAACTTAAGGGACGGCCAGTACGGCTTTCATCGCGGTAGGTCGACCCTGGACGCAATATTCCGGCTCCTCGACAGCGTCAAAAAGGCGGTCGGTCGGGGGGAGGTGTTGCTGGCAGTATCGCTCGACATCGCGAACGCCTTTAACACCATCCCCTGGCAGACCATCGCCGAAGCGCTGAGGTACAACAATGTCCCGTGGTACCTCAGGTGCATTCTCGTGGACTACTTCGTGGACCGGGCCATCTCCTATCCAGCCCGGTCGGGAGTAGTCCGTGTGACCATGTCGTGTCGCGGTGTTCCACAGTGGTCGGTTCTGGGTCCGCTCCTGTGGAGCATCGGGTTTGATTGGGTCCTGCGCGGTGCTACCCTTCCGGGGGTCGGCGTACTCTGCTACGCTGACGATACCCTATATACCTGTGTCCTGGCCACCGTGGGCGTTGCCCTGGTGGTCAGCCGCATCAGGGCGCTAGGACTCCAGGTGGCCCTCGAAAAGTCCGAGGCCGTTTTCTTTCACGGACCTCGGCGAGGGCTCCCCTCGAGATTCTCAGATTGTGGTGAGCGGCACCCCCATCGCTGTCGGGTTGAGTATGAAGTATCTTGGGTTGGTACTCGACAATCGATGGGGCTTCGTCGAGCACTTCCGGCGTCTTTCGCCTACATTGCTTTCGTACGCTGGAAGGCTGGCGAGGCTGCTCCCTAATCGGGGGGGACCGAACAGTGCGTGTCGCCGCCTCTACGACGGTGTCGTGCGCTCTATGGTGCTCTACGGAGCGCCGATCTGGTAGGACGCCCTCTGCGCCAAAACAATCCCGCTGCTACGACGTCCGCAGCATTCGTTTGCGCAGAGGGCGGCGCGGGCGTAGTGCACCGTATCCTACGAGGTGGCATGCCTTATCGCAGGGAGCCTCCCCTGGGATCTCGAGGCTGGAGTCCTGAAAGAGGTTTATGAAGAGAGCGCCCTGGTGCGAAGAAACGGCGGACGGACGAGATCGACCGCTGGAGACAGTTGGCTCGCGACGATCTCTTTCGGAAGTGGGCCTATCGGCCGACGGGGTTGGTACGCCCCTCGGTTAGCTCCCGGCTCGTGGGGGCTGTCCGGCCCGTCCTACGTGCTTGGGTGGAGAGGGCACACGGAGCGCCGTCGTTTCACCTCAGTCAACTCCTCACAGGGCATGGCGTATTCGCCAAGTACCTGTGGGAGGTGGCGGGGGTGGAGCCGGGCCCCGTGTGTCGTCACTGCTCAAGTGGCGTCGTGGACACGGCGGAGCACACACTCGCCGTGTGCCCGGCGTGGGACGGGCCGCGTATCGCCCTCACGGGCCTCATTGGTATTTATTTGTCGCTGCCGGCCGTGGTGCGAGCCATGGTCGGCAGCCAACAGTGTTGGGCCGCCACCGCCTCGTTTGCTATCGTGGTGATGGCGGCTAAACGAGAGGAATTGCGGGTGCGGAAGCGCACGGGACAGACGCTCCCGCCCCGCCGTCGTGTTCGGGGGCAACGACGTGCTGAATACATGCGCGCCCCCGAATAGTATTTGGCCATGGGTGGATGGTCGGGGGACCCCTCCCAACTGGCCACATGGCGACGGGCACCCTTTCTGTGTTCGGTGCCCACTTATCGCACGCCCGTACCGGCCGTTCTCTAGCGGCGGAGGGGCGGGCTAGATTCTTCAGCTCCTTAGGGAGCTCCGGGGTGGTCGCTTTGTCCGACCGCCCCGAGACGGACCCCTCGTCTGGGGTGCCCCTTGCCGGCTCGCAGTGATTTAACCTCAGGCCTACCCTGCGAGCCGGTTTTAAGGTGAAGCGGAACACCTCGGGGTTTAGTAGGTAAAACGGCCCCTCTCTCACGGGCGCGGGAGCCTCATACACCGTCCCTGTTGCCCCCGCAGCAGGGATGACGGTGCGTAAAGGCATTCACCGCGGTAACAAAAAAAAACTCACTCCTATATCCCGAAGGTGTACTCCACTCTTTGCAAACATATTGCCGTTACCGAACACTACAAAATTAATAACCACAGTAATCCAAACCAATATGCCAACTTCCAGTACAGAAAAATCAATAATGAATTTTTGACGCCACATTCATCTAGAGTGTATATTTCTAATGTGAGAATAAGTTTAGCTATCACCAGCCTAATTTAGTTGATCAAAGTTATAGAATTTTATAAAGACTAGAAGAATACTGTCTTCTATTTAACCACCGCCGTCAAACGTAGTGTTACCAAGTGTTACATTCTGTATGACCGCCAGTGGCGGTCCGCCACCCACTGTCACTCTCCCTCCCTCTTCTTGGCAGAAAGGCCGAAGAAGCCATGCCATAAAATTGATAAAAACAAAACCTCCCTCTTCTTTCTTCTTTTTCCCGTACACACTTTACGCGGGAACATTGAACAGCGCGGACGCTTGCTGTATATTATTTTCTAAAACTAGTGTATTTATCTTGCTTTATGTGCGGAAGTGGTGGTTATTTGGACATAAAAGTTGCGATAACGTGCTATAGTGAAAGACAATGATCTATATGCAGTGAAATACTATTTCTATCTTGCCGCGTAAAGTCCACATAACCTGAATATAAGAACTACCATTATACTGAGGGCAAGGACCAGGACCTAGGACTGAGGACTCGACTTCTACAAAGACTGGGCAGGACTAAATTAGAAGATAAGATTAAATTTATCCATCACGCCTTATTCTAGAAGGTGTGGCAGTATTATTATTTCCACTTTTCACCATAATATGTATTCCTGTCCCACGTAATAGGTGGTGAGCCTACTGCCGTGTTGAAATAGACAGATGCAGTTTTGTGGCTATCTGCTATTAATTTTTTTTTAAGCTGCACCCTAAGGCAACTTTACTTATCAACTGCCATGTTACTGGCAACCGGGACCAACGGCTTAACGTGCCTTCCGAATAAATGCCACAAAGTGGTCACACATCCGAGGACCAGTCACTGTGAAAGTTGCGTAACTCAGTGATCATTTACAGAACACTAGACGCGGGGCCACGAGCGCTTTAGAAAATGATATAAAAAATAAGGTTTTATTAAAAGGTCTTTATAACCAGGCCATAAAATAATTATAAAAAAAAACTTCCGATCGTCCATTTTGTTTTCGCCATTCGGCAAGCAACGCGAGTTTCGTCACGACTCATTTCCAGTTTGCTTTTGCCGAATGCCGTGTCGTCCAGTGAACTTACGTTGTGCTGGCGACATTATATAGTTCATTTAAGCTGAAACTAGCTGTTTGTACGTGCTTACAAATAAATTCATTCATGTACGTGCGCATATTGCAGTCATTGAATACGTATCTTGTGATATTTACATTAACACGCGATAACGTAAGTTTCCTACGTGGTTTTAAATAACGCCATATTGGACCACCACGTAACAAATCATAAAGTGTTTTATTACTATTGCAGTGATGTTCAGTTGAAGATAGTGTTTGGCATGGTGACATCAACGACTTCGATCGTCCATCAACATGTCCAAAGAAGTAGCAGAAGAATACGCTTCGAGTTTGGCGGATTTAACCGTCAACAGCAAGCCACTGATAAATATGTTGACTATCCTGGCGGAGGAGAATATCGACCACGCTGGAGTTATCGTTGAAACTGTGGAGAAGCATTTGGAGAAGGTGAATTTAAATTTTTAAAGTTAATCGGGCTTGATGTGCTGCGAAATATGAGCCACAAGGTCACGTGATCCCCAAGGGGAAATATTGAGAAAGTGTACAAATTACGCACGCTCGCATTGCGTTTACTGTGACAACTGTGACTAATTCGACCTCGTTTGTAACCACTCAAAGCATTAACAGGTATCTCCTAGCAATATTTCAATTTCTCAAAGAATTTACTTTAAATAAGTTAAATTCGCCGAACTTGTTGTACATTTTCTTTGTCATACATATCTAAATTCATGGTTAGATTTTAGTGTAACATTTTGAATAACTTCCGTATAAGGAAAAAGTTGCTAGCCTTGAATTGACAAATTTCCACGCTGCACTATCATTACAAACAGTCTGAATAACATTTCATTTTAGCTAATATACGAGAGCTATTCAGAAACTAGGTAACGTTTTGTAATAAAACAAAAACTAGGTACAGGAAAAATATTTTATTATATACATCTGAAAGAGTGACTAAAATGCTACTTTTCTACATAGTCACCAAACAAATTAAGGCACTTATCATAGCGGTGGACAAGTTTCGAAATTCCTTCGTCATAGAAATCCGCCGCCTGCTATCTCAGCCACTCAGCGACGCACGCCCGGAGCTCGTCGTTGTCATCAAAACGCTGTGTCACTAGCCAGTTCTTCATCTTCGGGAACAAATGAACTTGTAGTCTCCCGTATTTGTGTTACCATGGTTGAAAGGTATATTGGTGCATATTTCTATTTTGAATGCTATCATATAGCACATGTATGAAGCATAAGAGATGTAATTTCTAAAGTATAATTATGGGGCACTGAATAGATAAATTGTAATTTCATGGTTAGTAGGTTTTTACTGAAAAAGTCTAGGCACTTAGGTTTTTCGAAAGTTAAATATCTTTGTAATCTTGTTTTGGTATTCACTGCTCAACACTTTTTCTTTTTCACTACTTTCTAATTTTAACATCTTAAAATAAAAAAAAAAAAGATTTTATGGTATTAACCTAAAAGATTGTTTTCATTAGGCACCAATATTCAATTTTTCCATGTGCTTGCATGATACAATTTACTACACCATTACGTGCGTAATCCAGTCCCATGGTAAATTTTTTAGCTATTCTGAAATTGAAATGCACCTAACGTCAAAATTGGTCCACATAGTACAGTTAACACAAATAACGATTCCTTTTCTTAGAAACTACAATTTGTAGCTACTGCATGATCATTACAGGGTTTGCCCCATAGGTTTGTTCATAATGTGAATAGGTGCTGAGTCCATAGCCTGAAACTTGCAACCAACAGTACCTGGATATTACTGACTAAAATTATAGACTACTTATTGCAAGGTGTTGGTGCTTACCTATACTTTCTACTGCATTTCCTTCTTATCTAACCTGATTTTGCTAATATCTAGGCCTCTTTTGGGTTGAGGAAAAAACTAGTGATTAGTATCAATCGAAGACTACTTTTTCATTCTGCAGTATAAAGTATTCTTACTTACCACTCACAACTTTTTCCATATAGTTGAGGCATACTATATGCCCACATTTCACCATATACAATATAGCCCCACATAACAGGTGAAAAGGTGTGGATTCAATGGCTAGAACTGTTTTTCAGTAGAACTAGTTAATTTGGTGAGCATTAAAAACTCCCAAACCATTATTTTGCTTTTGAAAATGACTCTAGCACATCATCAACATCGAGTAGTTGACCTAGTATCTCATGTATGGATGCTGCCTCTTTTTAGAAGACTTGATAAGAAAAGTACTTATTTAGCAGAAATGACAATAAAAAACATCCAAGCATTGAACAGTTAGTTTTCATTATCAGCTCTCATAAATCCTTTGTTTTTTTTTTATATATTTGGAATGTCAAAGGCGTCGTAAGCAAAGATGACGACCCGTGAATGAGGGCCGCTACCTCAACCCACATGCAGGGTTGAGATAGATACGCATTGGACAACCTCTGTTACCCTAACTTGTGTCTTTTTTTTTGTCAGGAATGAGCATTGTGATTTTATTACCCTTTTAAACTCTTAGTTCCTGCACAATTGTCCTAATTTGGGGTGGTCTTGGAAAAGTTTTAAGCAGAAACCAATAGTGGGTATACACAGGACCACAATGCTATTCTGTAACAATAATTTTAGTTATTCCCCAGCCGCACCTAAATCAGTAATATTAGGTATGTGATACTTATGGGTAAAACTACTGATTTCTGTTAGTATAAGTACATATAAACAATCTTTAAAACACTAGTAAATCAGTACATCACAAGCTTTTATCCATTTACCACTAGATGGCGTCACATTAAATATTAGATGGCGATGATAAGATAAAACCATCAGTTATCTTATAATTTAAGCCACTATTAGGGTTGTCACTGCTTCCAAGGTTAGCTTTCACTGCATGAGACTACTATTGGGACTAACACAATAGCTAGGTGACGTGCTAGTAGCTTCCATTTTGTGGTACTAACTCTACTTGCCTAATATGGTTGTTTATAGTTTAGCAAGGTTGTTCATTTTAAATTTAATCTATCGTCCTTTCGAAACTCAACCAGCATATCCTCCTTTTGTTCCAATTTTGTAAAAATAATGAAATTAATATTAAAAAGTAAATGTAATTCTGAAAATAATAATTTTCATAATTTTATTTCATGCTTTCTTATAATATGCCTCTGCCACCCCTTCGGGGATAAGGCGTGATGGATATTTATTTTATTTTATTTTTTATTTCATGCTCATTGTTTTCTTGTAAATGGCACAAATTATTCAAATATTAATTCAAACATTAGGTATGTATATAGGTGCGCTTCTTGCGTAATTATTGCGGTTGATATTATACCTATATTCCAGCCTGACCTTGTAATTACTTATTCTACGCCTTACTTGAGTAATTACTCGACCAAGTAATTCTGTTCTTGAATCACGAACCCATCTCAATATCATAAATTAATTACCAAATACAACTCGAGGATTAAATCTAAGTAATGAGTTTGTGTACCAAATCCATACCATCAATAATATATTTGTCAGAATTCTTCCTGTAATAGTATAATACTGTAGATTATCAATTATTAAATGACTATTTTCAAAGCTGGTTATAATAATTAATAATAGACTAGGAATACAATCAACTACATAACAAAATACATTTTCTTTTGCATAATTTATTTCCAAATCTCTAAATCCCAACTGCATAGGAGATACCTGTTTAATATTAATCACCTGCAGATTAAACCTGACCACTCTGGGTATGTAATCAAGTTTTTTTCAGTTGTATATCCAGACATTGTGACAATAAAGCATTTTAAAACTGGTCTCTGATTTATTTTTCACATTAATATGATTAAAAAGGTTAATAAAGCAAATAATTGTCTTATTGTTACCCGCTATGATTCTCAAGCTGTGGGATCAAACAGTCGAGTATGAAGGTCATGATCCGAATTGACCACAGGGGTATGGGATTAGAACATCTTTTTCTATGCAGGTTCATCCCGACATCAAGCTGCCAGTACTGTATTTAGTTGATTCAATTATCAAGAATGTTGGAAGCGCCTACACACAGAAGTTTTCGCAGAGCATTGTCAATATGTTCACAAGAACGTTTAAACAGGTAATTAGATATTTTATCAAAACATCAATATTATTGAAATAAAGCCGTTTATGTTAATGGTTTATTCTCATAATTTGTTTTTGAATTCACAGGTTGATGAGAAGGTTAGATCTCAAATGTTCAAGCTGCGGGAGACATGGCATGATGTGTTGCCCGCCACAAAATTGTACCAGTTGGATGTTAAAGTAAGCTTGATCGACCCAGCGTGGCCAATACAAGCTCAACCGCACCAGTCAAACATCCATGTAAATCCAAATTTTCTGAAAAAGGTGTTTTTTTAGTTGATTATTGTTTTTAAGTTGATTGTAATGCTGACTTTGAATGATTACTTGGACGGACGTTTCTTGATCATTTCTTAGTTCTCGATGGATTTATCGAGTAGATGTCGGGTCCATCGCAGGGTAAATAAAGGGAACTTAACGACTGTGATGAGGACTTGCGGCGACACACGAGTAGGTTTTTTGAGAGTACTCTTTACTCTTTTTAGATTGGGGAATGAACTCCCTGCCTGGGTTTTCCCGAACGTCTACAGTATGGGGTTCTTCAAAAGGGGTCTTAGAAGGTTTATAAAGGGTCGGCAGCGCGAGTGCTGCACCTCTGGTGTTGCAAGCGTCCATAAGCTATGTTGACCACTTTCCATCGGGTGGGCCCGTACGCTGCCACCTCAGTGATATAAAAAAAACGATGCGGTTATCGTTAACAGACAAGGAAACTTCCGTCCATGTTTCTGGTACATGAGAATGCTTGCTTTTAGAATATTATATACCAAGTAATTTTGCGAAATCCTAGAGCTAGTTGTATGTAGGAAACTAGTTAGTTTTAAGCGTTGACACACTTCAGATTACGTAAAGGAACTCACCAAGGTCGGCACCCTTTACGAGCTTGAATGGTCAGAAGGACTTCGCACCCTAAAACAATAATCAAACTATATCTGTTTCTAGAAAAGTCAAATATAAGGACCCCAGACTCCAAATTCTGTTAGGGTTTGGAAACAAGTGACTTAGAATTACCAACAAAAAAGTTGTAAAAATAATTTACCGTCGTAGAAAAGGATAGAAGGTGCTGAGAGCTGGAGGGGGACCTTATACTGACCTCTTGCACATGATCTTCATACCACTTGACATTAACTGATATGATATTTGTTTACTTTTTGATAGTGCGTTCCACATTATACGCAAACATTAAGATGACAACATTTCAAACAATTTAGTTTTAAAAACTCACACGATTTATTGAATATTTTTTGTGAGTTGACTCACCTCTCTTTCGGTTATATTGCAATAACCTATGACGAAGTAGATGCCTATTGTAATATAGCCGAAACGTCGAGGTAAACAAATTTTATATAATTTGTTATACACTAAGACCTGAATCCACAGTGAATTAAGAAAAGGTCTAATAGCTTTTACATTCATACATACATATCATCACGCCTGTCTCCCATCGGCGTAGGCAGAGACTACGGCTTTCCACTTCCTACGATCCTGGCATACAACTTTCGCTTCTCCAACTAGCTTTTTGTGGCAGATTATTCAAAGAGAACCTCGAACTCGAAATGGGTATGTTGGAAGGTCAAAGGTCAAGTGTTTGTCTACAAGTAAACGAATAACAATATGTTATTATGTCATATCATCCCTTCAAGTGTACGTAAATTCATATACTATTTACCGAAAGGGTAGGCAGAAGCCTAACTTCGCATATATTTATCTTGCGTAATAGATGGGAGCTTTTTAAAGTGTTTTTCACAGAACCTATTTATATTCCCAATCCAACCTTCGAATCGCACTTTCGAAAGTTATTGCCCACCAAATCCTATTTACTAAGCGGATTTTTTTTCAACAGACTGTGACTGCCACTACCAGCTCGACCAGCTCGACCAACGCGACTCCAGCACCTCCCGTTGAGGAGGATGAGAAGATGCGCAGCATCCTCGCCAAGAAAGAACAGGAGCTGCTCATGCTGCAAAGGAAGAAGGTGGAAATGGAGCTAGAGCAAATGAGACGTCAAGTGGAAATAGCTGAAAAGAGTTCTAAAAAGGTAAGGCGTTCAATATCCTATGTATTCTTTCAGGTCAAGACCTATTAGTGCACCAAATTTCAGGAAAATTACACCAAATCAGTTGTTTAGTGATTTAGTAATAAACATTCATACGTCGAACTTTTGAATTCAATCTATACTCTATATAAAGCTGAAGAGTTTGTTTATTTGGTTGAACGCGCTAATCTCAGGACAAATGGTCTCAGGTCGGACCAATTTTAAAATACATTATTGTAGAATTTATAAGCGACGGAATTAAACATGTGCGACGGGAGATCGATATATGTCACGGACGAAGCACCTATGTGCAAACTGTATTGATAATATTTTTACTGATATTAAACCTATAGATAAAGGTATTGTGTAGATCCTGTACCAATTAACCAAAGTCGTTTGAATAATTTTAAAGAAAATGTATTAAAGAGATTACCATATCTACCTAACTTCACTTGTGTAGACCAGTTATATAGACACTTATTTAATTTGATTAATGATGAGTTTGGCGAAGTTTTTACCTCAAAAACACTACAGATTGGTGGTCGTCCTGTTTTCAGTGACTGGCCAACACCAGGTATATTTAAAAGTAGAAATAAATTATTTGAATTATATTCAGAAAAATCATATAATTTTAGGCATACCTTTCAGTAATATATTAAAAATTATTCAAGATATTTAAACAAACGTGTTATCTTGCTAAGTCAAACTTCATTAAAAATAAAATTTCTAATTCTGTGAATAAAATAAAAATGACTTGGAACATCATTCACTCTGAATGCGGTAAATCTTTGGTGACTGAAAGAGATTTCCACTTAAAAGTAAATGGTTAGCATGTTACAAGGGACCTGGAAGTGGCGACAGTTTGAATTTTTTTTCAAAAATGTGCCTATATTGACAACAAAATCTCTCCAAGCGTCTTCCAGTTCCGCTGAACATTTATTAGAAGAATCTGTTCTTTGTTGCAGGGATGCATTTGTATTCACAGATATTTGCGCTCAGGACATTGTAAAGACATTTAAATGTATCGAAATTAAGAAAACCGCGGACCTTTGGGGATTATCGGTCAAAACTGCATCATGTATAATTGAGGTCATTGCGCCCCATTTAGCAACTGTGTTTAATAACTGTTTCTAGTGGTACATTTCCTGATTTAATGAAACACAGCAAAGTCGTTCCCTTGTTCAAGGCTGGCAGCGCTACAGACCCGTCTAATTTCCGACCAGTGTCGGTGCTGCCAACTTTGAGCAAAGTATTTAAAAAAATAATCTTGAATCAAATGCTATCCCATTTTAATAGTCATAAAATATTTCATGCGAATCAATTTGGGTTTACGAAAGGGCGCTCAAATTCCGATGCTGGTGTGGAGTTATTAAAATGTATTCATAAGGCCTGGGAAGACAAGCACGATGCATTAGGTATATTTTGCGATCTATCAAAGGCTTTTGATTGCGTTCAACATGAAACGCTGTGCAAATATTACACCACTATGGAATAAGAGGCAAAGCTCGCGACCTTCTGTCTTCATATTTGAACAATAGAATACAGAGGGTCGATATTAATGGTACACGTTCTGTAGGATCCATGGCTACTATGGGTGTGCCGCAAGGCGCGATACTTGGGCCATTCTTGTTCCTCATTTATATTAATGATTTACCATTTTATGTAGGGGACAGGAATAGAATTGTTTTGTTTGCAGATGATACCTCATTAATTTTTAAAATTAAAAGACAATTAGATAACTATGACGATGTAAACAATGCAATTGCAAGAGTAGTTCATTGGTTCAGCTCAAATAATCTTTGCCTTAATGAAAATAAAACTAAATGTATAAAATTTACTCTACCAAATGTAAAACAAGTTGCGGCCAATGTTCAACTGAATGGACAAGTGTTAGAGTTTGTAGAATCAACTGTGTTCCTCGGTATAACTATTGAAGCCAACTTGCAGTGGGGCCCACACATAGAAAAGACAGCCTCTAGGTTAAGTTCGGCTGCATACGCTGTAAAAAAGATGAGGACTCTAACAGATGTGGATACGGCTAGAATGGTTTACTTCAGCTATTTTCATAGTATTATGTCTTACGGTATTCTCCTTTGGGGGAATGCTGCAGATTTAAATATTATTTTTGTTCTACAATACGCGCTATTTATAATTTGGGCCCCAGAGTTTCTCTCTGACAAAAATTCAAAGAAGTAAATATTCTAACCGTACCATCACAATACATTTTTGCCAATCTTATGTATGTCCAGAAAAATCTATCATAATTTTCTAAACTCTGTGATAAACATAATTTAAACACTAGAAATAAAAATAATCTTTCAGTCCACCACAGTTGACTACATAAGATTTGCTATTCTTTCCAGGGTAACTGTATACGCTTTTACAACAAGCTTCCCTGTGACCTGAGAAATTTACCATTAAATAAATTTAAAAAGTTAATTAAATTAAATACAAGCTTTGTGAAAACGGTTATTACTCCGTTAAAGACTATTTGCAGGACTAGGACGCCTGGAAATGATCTGCTGGCAAAGTGAAATAATATTAAATTATAAAAAAAAACCTTTCTAAGTTTCTTGCCGGTTCTTCTCAGGTGGGCCGCGTTCCGAACCGGTGGTCGCTTTAAATATTTTAAATAGTGTATGACATTCTGTAAGCGCCGTTAAAATGGTCTATGCAAAATAAAGATATTTTTATTTATTTATTTCTTTTTTATATAAAGAAGTCTAAGGTCAGATGAGCTGTATGCTTGTGTCCTTGCAACAGAATTTTTTTACAATTTCTTTCGGATGATTTATAGATCTTTTCTGTTTTTCGTAAACACAACTTGCATTAAAAGGTAAAATATTCGTAGAATAACAAACTTAAAGTTAAGTTTATTATTCTATGACTGGTCCTCAGATGGGTGACAACTGTGAGGCATCTCCATTTACAAATATTCCTTGTTAATGCACATTAAGCTGTTGGTCCCGGTTGCTATTAACATAGCAGTCGTTAAACCAGGCTGAAGGCCTTGTGGGACTTGAAAAAATTCAACCACAACCTGCATCTGTTAATTTTAACACAACAATAGGCTGTTACTTTGGACAAAATATAAGTGCTTAAGTGTGGGCGTATAGAGAGTCTTCCCACCCTGTAAGGGTTTTTTACATACCTACTTTCAAACCATGAAGGCTTTAAAGTAGGTATGTAAAAAAGTGAAATTCGTAAAAAGTTGAATTTTGACTTCTATATACTTTTAGCAATGTAAGGATTTTTACACTTGCATGCACCTTTCGAACGCGTTGCAGCCCCGAGCCATATTCCCTCGATTGTATCGAAAGCTGCACTTGCACTGACGCCAACTCTCGTATACACCGCTAATGTTTAAAACTAGTTTATAATATCAGTAAAAAGGTCGGGTTGGTTCACCTCTAATTTTCATTAAAAGTAGAATAGAATAGAATACTCTTTATTTTACACCATAAACTTAAAAGTAAAGTACAATATAACAATGATATTATATTGAGTATTACAAATTATAGGGTACAATCGACAGTCTTATCGCAAAGCGCGATTTCTTTCAGACAACCTAATATGGATAGGGGTTAATGAATTTGTGTCCATAGGTAGTGGTGCACGGAATTTACAAGATATTTATAAGTACACACGACTAAACATAATCCTTAATACGTAAAAGTATAGAGTTAACAAGGCAATACGTACTCATATAATACGCTTACTATCTCGTCATGCTAAGTTATCTTATTTCAATATAAAACCGTTATCATTGTCACGTACATCCCCGAGACGTGCGACAGTGATATTACTTTTATTAATCGATAAACAACGATAACCTTAGAGTTGACGATAGAGCTACCCTTTGTACATTCTAAAACTATATATAAAACATGCTTATTCGAAGTATATTACAGTGCACAAACTGGTTCATAAATACCTGTCTCGTTTTATTCTAGTAGCGATGTTTTCATTACTCTTATCAGTCTTGTCACTATAACAATAGCCTGTATGTTTCTTAGAAGTAAGCAAGGTAATAAAGAATATTTTTCCAGTTTCTAACCGAGAATTACTCAGTGATCTGACGTGGCGCCTTTTTATAGGTTCAAAATAATATTAATTTTGATAAATTTTTAAAGCAATTATTTTGCTAAATTTCTTATAAATTTTTAATAAAGTGAAAAAAGACAATCCGATTTGAGACAGGGATTGAACCTGTGACCTTTGCCTAACCAGGGCAATGTTCTAGTCACCTGAACTACCCGAACCGTATCGAATCATGTTGAAATTCTCCACCATATTTTTTAAATGGTCATTTTAAGAGTATGAGGAGAGCAAAATAATTGCTTTAAAAATTTATCAATATACTGAGTGGAGTCCATTGCATTGCATCGATGTTTAAAAATGGTTGTAACACTGTTCATTGGTATCGAGTTGTTCATTTGCTCGATAGATGGCTCTGGTCATACTCTTAAAATGACGATTTAAAAAATATGGTGGATAATTTCAACTTGATTCGATACGGTTCGGGTAGTTCAGGTGGTTAGAACATGCCCTGGTTAGGCAAAGGTCACATGTTCAATCCCTGTCTCGAATCGAATTGTCTTTTTCCACTTTATTTAAAATTTATAATATTAATTATTTGTCAATCACGCCCTACCAGGTGCACTTTTGGCCGTATGTATTCCTGTCCTACGAAATAGGTGGTGGCCCATTCCTGTGTCGAAATAGAAGCAGGATGTGGCTACCTGCTGTTTACATTTTTCAAGTTGGCTTAACCACTGCCAGGCAAACGGGGCCAACGGCTTAACATGTCTTTCGAAACACGTAAACGCTCGTAAATTGTATATGTCACAAAGTGGTCATCCATTTGTGACCAGCTATAGCGAAAGTTGCTTAACGCAGTAATCGTTTACAAAACACTTAAGGTCCGTATTCCAGAACATTTTTCAATAATCAATCAACGCTTGGGGCTAGTTTTTGCCTTATAAAATCTACTCTCAAGCACCGTTGAGTATTGAGGAACATTTTGGAATACGGCCCTAAGTCGCGGCGGAGCCACGAGCGCTTCAAAATACAGTTTTAAACCTCCGTTTTATACCTTTGCATAGTTTACAGAAGTACCTACTTTCAGGTAAACATTGGAAACAGTTGAGGTATTCTGTTAATTTAAACTTTATATCAGCGTAACAAATGCCTTTGCCGATTCTAAGAATAATATAGACTAGACAAAGTAGATTTGGTTGTACTGGACTTTGTCTAAAGGAGTTTGTTAAACATTTCCAATCAGCAAGTAATTTTTTTATTTTAGAATTGTGGCTAGGGGTGTGGGAATTGAGGCGATAAGTTAACGAGTACTTTAGTACCTATATACTGGTTAAAAAGTATGCAGATGACTTGCGGTATTTTAAAAACCACATACGAAACAATTTGAGACGATAACAATTTGATAATAGAGTAACGTAATAATTAATAATCGATTAAAACCACAAAACAATTTGTTATCGACTTATCAAAAACCCTTGACGGAACCACTAAACCGTAAATGACTTTCAACAATATTGATAAATGACTTAGGAAACAATTAATAATGGTCTTATTAAAAACAACTGGCTTAATAATTAGTAAACGAGTAATCAGAAACTTTAGTTGTTGCTCGTTAATTTATTAATTACTACCTAGCGACGTACTTCAAACCCCGTGGCACCCATTCAATACCGTTGTTTAATAATTTCACAATAATGTATAAACATTTTCCAAGTCAGTTGATTACTTCTCCGCTCTCTAGTACGCCCGCACGCACGGCCCGGTCGAATTATGGTTACACGAAATTAATTTCTTTGCTTGCGTATTATTTTGATTTTGCTATATCTTCTAAGATATACATTTATTTGCAAGGTGTAAGGGGACAAAATATTCTTTATGATATGCTGAAGCCAACTAACGTATTAAAAATGATGAGGATTAATAACGGGTTTGTGTAAATAGCCTTCAAATAAACGTAGTATAATTTCTGGCTTTTTTAAGTATTAAAATGGATATAGTATGTTATCCTTAAGAAATATATATATACCGTCGCGGACTTATTTGGAGACCTATATTAGATTCCACCATACATTATTTTGTTATATCTCAAAAGGCGGCGTTTTCGTTGAAAGCCCCCAGACGGTATTTTATGCCGACACCCCCAACAAATATCGTTATAATTTAGTAAATGTATATAATAGTAATATGCCTTAAAAATGAAATAAAGACGAAATTTGCGTTTTCTGAAATAACAAATTTACTTTTATCCACAACACAAAGTTTTAACACAATTTTCACATTCTAAACAGAGTAACTTACCTGAAATAACAAAAAACAACATTTAAAGCCTTTACTCCTAGTTTAGTTAATCTATTTCCTTTTATTTCTACAGGAAACTATTTACTGCTTCATGTGTTTCTAAAATAACATAACCTCACTTTCAATTCTAGACAAATTACCCCAATGCCAGTCGGTGTCACTGACATGACCCGCCATCTACTTATTAGAGATCTATAGATAATAAATCCATAAAGAAAAGGAACGACACTAGTGTAGTGATATTCTTTACATGTATACAGAAACTTAGCAAATTATACATAAAAGCCTTTCTCATGAATCACTCTATCTATTAAAAAAACCGCATCAAAATCCGTTGCATAGTGTTAAAGATCTTAACATACATAGGGACAGACAGCGGAAAGCGGTTCTTAAAAATGACATTTATTACATTCTAAGAAGTTCTAAATGACGTGTGCGATAAGATTGTTTCAGATGTTTCACGATGCACCAATTATATCTGATTGTAGAGTAACTAATTTATAGCAATTTGCAATACATTGTCGTACCTGAGAGACTTGCCTATGAATAATTTGCCCGTAAGAGTAGGGAAGCACGTGTGTTGTACAATCCAAGCCTATTGGCATGAAGTAGTTAAAGACCTCTGTAAAGTAAATAAATATATAAATAATCTTTATCCATTTAGGCCACTTAGTAACACTTATGAACGTCTACTTATTTATTGTATATTAACATTTAGTGCCAGATTTGCAAAGCAACAGGTAAAGCCTGTGGGTAAGAATATGGCGAAATTTTTATAATACATTACAGTGATTATAAGTTAGTCTAATAAAATAAATAAAATATGAAGACCACGTGAACAAATTGCTCAAAAACGGAAAAGTCAGAAGTACTCTGATTCCCAGACGTGCGTGTATAAAGCGATTGATGAATCTGCAAGAAACGAAAGAAGTATGCATAGATTGCGAAGCCTGGCGATCTGTCCTCTCTGACTACTCCGTCAGGAATACAGCGTGTAGATAGTTATAGTTTTTAATAAAAGATATTGATAAACCAATAACCAAAAATGTTGAAATGATAGAAGAATGGATGTTGGTTACAATTTGGATGAAACTTTGTGTGCATTTACAGCTAAATGAATAAGAATGTATTTTTGCAGATGCCCACTATAACTGTGGTGAACAACCTGGCGCCAGCGCCTCCCGCGGCCGCGGCGCCCGCACTGCCCGCTCCCGCGGACACACCGGTCACTTCCGTCAAGCAACGCTTGGGCCCGGTAAGTACATTACTATTATATCTCTATAACAAGGGGTCTTAGGGCCGTATTCCAGAACGTTTATCTAGATTTTATAAGGCAAATAGTCTCAAGCGTTGATTGAGTATTTTATAAGGCAAATAGTCTCAAGCGTTGATTGAGTATTGAGCAACGTTCTGGAATACGGACCTTAAGAGTTCAGCGGAGAGGCCGTTGAAATTCAATTTGCGGAGAACGCAGCCGTTCCTCGGACATATCGCTATCTCTGTCGCTCGCCCTGCGCCACAGTCCCGTGCGAGTAGAACAGCAAGATGGCTGTTCGAGATTAGTAGAAATTTGTGTGCATTTGCCAATACCAAAAATGATGAAATAAACTTGATTCTATTTTGATTTTCTTTAAGACATTGTGTAACTAGACAATATAAGCCGTGTTTCTGTTAAAATTACATAATGATTAATTGCGTTTTTAATATAAAGAAAATAGGCGGAAAATATCTCGTTAATGTCGATAAATCTACGAAATATAATCGCTTATATTTTTAAGTAGGTAAATATTTAAAAGAAAAAATTCAAACCAAAACATAGATAAATACTTTGTTAATGCTAATAACAGCGATGATATGTCGAGATATTCTCAAATTGAAAATGATTTTAGTATTACGTTTATATGGGGAATTAGTAGTTCGCCGGCTTCTTAAAATGTCGGCAGTGCGAGTGCTGCACCTCTGGTGTTGCAAACGTTCATAGGCTATGGTGACAACTTTCCATCAGATGGGCTATATGCATGTCTGCAACCTCAGTGGTATACCTTCCAAGTTATCGTTGGTTTGAATTTAATTTAGCGTGCTGCTTGTATAATTTTAATTGCATGAATTTTAAACATTCATGTAAAAAAAACAATGAAATGTGATGAGAACAACAGATAATTAAGCAAATATCTAACAATTTTTATATTTGAGAGACAAAAGATTTGTTTGTTTGTAATCTATAAACTGTGGAAATACTGAACTGATTTTAAAAAGCCAAGTTATATAGAAGTAATATAGGTTATGTGCCAAAGAAAAAGAAATTGTTTATCAGGCTCGCCTTATCCCCGAAGTGGTGCATTACCGTGTTGAGATAGACAAGTTAACGACTACCATGTTACTGGCAACCGGGACCAACGGCTTAACGTGCCTTCGAATTCCACAAAGCGGTCACCCATCGGTAACCAGCCATAGCTTAAACTTAACTTAACTATCTTCACGCTGTATCCCTGACGGGGTAGTCAGAGAGGACAGATCGCCAGGCTTCGCGACCAGCCATAGCTAATGTTGCTTAATGCTGCAGAACACCTGAATCAGCGGGGCCAGGGGCGCTTCATTTTAATTTTCATACATAATTGTAAATGCCGGTATAATATGGGTTAAATAGATGCTTCGAGGTTCGAAGTACTTCACAGGCGAAGCCGTGGGGCACAGCTAGTATAAAACATTATGCAACATTTTTTTACCCAGCGTGTACTTTTCTAAATATTTAAATATTATACATAGTAAACACCCAAACTTTAATTTGTAGATCTGGCAAATATTTGTTGGAACTAGAGATATCTCGAGAATCAGATCATTACTCTAGGGACACAGTCGAAGGCCTTCTGCATGTCTAGAACAGATAGTGCAGTGAAGTATTCTTGTGCCTCTATTTCTCCGCGACAATTCTTAGGGACAAAGCATAGTAGGTTTCATAGTCATGTTTTCAGAGTTTCACCCTGGTCCCAAACTCATAGTGACATTCCGAGAGAGTACTCTCCTGCAGATCCGGGTGTCAATATTCCTCTCAAAAATCTTCATGGTGTGCTCACTCCTGCACCCGCACTGATCTGAGTAATAATACTCAGTCTCCATTGGTTTAGGATCCGCCCTATGAGGAACACAGGGCGGATCTCCGGAAGCGGTTAAAAGATTTGCTAAGAGGGAACCCATCGACTTACAGGCCTCGATGAGGACTCCATCGAGTCTGACAGCTCTCTAATTCTTCATGCTGCGAAGAGCAGTCTGGATACAGTCGTGGCACTAACCTGTGGTTTCGTGGAAGGTTCGGAGGCTGCACCTCTTTGTACTGTTTATTTAGCAGCTCGTCGAAATATGAGCGCTATCTTTCCTTTACTGCGATGTCTCAGCATAGCAGGTTGCCTTTAGGGTCTTTTATACAGCGGGTTTTGGAAATATTATGTACCGCTTTGTCAATGGAGCGCGCCAATTTATAGATAAGCTTCTGCCCCTCACAATTCTAACTTATTATTTCTAGTATGTAAATGGTCACGTCTGGTCCTGGCTACCGCTCTCTTAGTGGTGCACTTAACAGCCCTGTACGCGTCGCTGCTTTCGAGAGATTGTCACTCTTTAAAATGGACTTTTTTACCCAGTTACCCTCTGGTCTATGTCAATACACCACCCAGTTCTCACTTTTCGACTCGCCGATCACTGTCTTCGGAGCTAAAACGATAGTCATCTGAATCCCGTTCCAGTACTTTTCAACTGGTTCGCTTTCACTGTCAGCGCCGAGGTATACTCCGAAGCTTCATTAGGCATTCGCCATATGATCGACGCTGGCACCGCAGTCGCATTCATTATCACTAGGCTACCGAGACAGTTTTTTTATATGATAAAAAAGAAAACTAAACTATCTTCACGCTGTATCCCTGACGGGCTAGTCAGAGAGGACAGATCGCCAGGCTTCGCGATCCATGCATACTTATTTCGCTTCTTTAAAATTCATCAATCGTTTCATACATGCACATCTGGGTATCCGAGTACTTTTGACTTTTCCTTTTTTGAGCAATTTGCTCACGTGGTCTTCATTGTAAGTCACGGCCTACCCTGATCTCCTACGCTCTACTTTCGCACAATATATATTCTTCGTCAATCGTTCCTCACTCATTCGTTGGACGTGTCTAAACCAACGGAGCACGCCCTTTTCCAACTTATCACTGACACTTCCTCACTGCCTTATTGCATATCACTTCGTTACGTATTCGGTCGGCCAAAGTTACGCCGCACAATTTTCGGAGCGATCGCATCTCCACAGCATTTAATTTAGTTTTGTGCATCTGCTGACATACCCAGGTTTCGCTACCGTAAAGCAACGTTGGCACAAGCACTGCGTTATGAATCGCCAGTCGTGCTTCTTTTACGATGCTATGTCTACTACTACTCGCCGTTCTACATCCAAATCGCATTTTTTGTCCGCGCTAAACATAATACTCCTTAAATACACAATTTCATTCACTTGCTTTAGACGTTCCTGGTTTACCCTAATCTCGTATTTAGTTCTTACGTCATCTCTTTCAAATATTAGAACTTTAGTTTTACTTGCATTTAAGCGAAGACCCTTATTTTTACACTCCCCTTTGATATTAGTGACTAATGCCGGAAGGTCGGTTTCTGATGAGGTCATAAGCACCGCATCATCAGCGTACAGCAGACAGTTTACTGTTAAATCACCCAAATTCACATCCAGTCCAGGCGGACATGACACAGCCCTGTTTGACGCCTTTACAGACGTTGATAAGAGGTGACACATCTCCCATACTCGCACGCAAGTCTACACAGTCCCTATAAAGCGACTGTATTGCCCGCAGTAGCGAGCCGTCCACACCATATCTGGGCTGTAAGTCCCACAGTTGTTCTCACAACGTTATCAAATGCTTTCTACAGATCCACAAAAGCACAGAAAACTTTCTGGCTAAGAGCCAGAAACTTCTCTGCGCGGAGAGAAAACACTTGACCCATGCAACCTCTTCCACGTCGGAATCCGCATTGAGCATCCCATTAATACTTCGAGACTTTTCTTGCATTCTTGGATTAATATAATAACTAGTTGATGCCCGCGTAGAGAAGTTTTCCCGTTCCCGTTTCCACGGAACTTGTTTTCCCGTTACCGTTTTCACAGGAAATTGTTTCCGGGATAAAATGAAGCCTGTGTTATTCTGATGTATGAGCTATATTATTGAAAAGTTTCATTAAAATCTATTCAGTAGTTTTTACGTAAAAGAGTAACAAACATCCATCCAAACTTTCGCATTTATAATATTATTATGATGTATAAAAGGTGTATAATTATTTAGCGAATCCTAAACGCTAGATTGCAAATTGACAGTAGACTCGTTTGCAGGTGGTGAGTAGGCCGGCGGGTCGCATCGCCCCGGTGAGCGGCGCGCTGGCGGGCGCGCGGCGCGACCCGCGCCTGGTGCGGCAGCAGGGCGCCGCGGCCGCCAGCGTCAACGTCACCATCGCCAACCCGCCCGTCGCCGTCGTGGCGCCCGCGCCGCCGCACCCCGCGCACCCCATCGCGCCCCACGTGTTCGACATAAAGCCGCTGGAGCGCGTCACCAAGCGCAAGAACGTGATCACCATCGACGTGCGGCCCGACGAGCCCACCCGCACGGTGCGCGACCCGCGGCGCCGCGACCCGCGCCTCGACAAGCGCGACCCGCGCCGCCGCCGCCGCGACGAGCCCGAGCCGGAGCCCGAGCGCGTGCCGCCCACGCCCGCCTACATCGAGCGCCTCCCCGACGCCAAGAGAATAAGCAAGCTGCCGCCGATACCCAAAATTAATCGGACGGCCGAGAAGCGCGATGCGCCCGCCCCGGGGGTCCCGCCCAAACGAAAGAGGGACGCCGCTCGCGCCGAGAGACGAAAGCGGCGGGAGGAGGAGTCGCCGAAGGAGGTCGAGCGGCCCGCGACCAAGGTGACGCCCGTGAGCTCGCCCGAGAAAAAGGTTCGGAAGGAACCGCGGGAGGCTCGGGAGCCCCGGGAGCCTCGGGAGGTTCGAGAGCCCCAGGAGCTGAAGCCGCCCGTCCCGGAGGAGCCCGAGCGCGCGGCGTCGCCGCAGGAGGTGATAGCCTTCAAGGAGCTGCGCAACTACAACAAGGACAAGTACATGCGCCGCAACCGCGCCCAGTCGCCCAGCCCCGAGCCCGCGCCGGCGCCGCGCCCCCCAAGTAAGCCCCCCCCCACGGGACACGCGCTCCGTGCGGTTGTGATGTTACGATTAAGCGCGAGCGATTACGACGCTTGTTGTATGGAAATAAAATATTTTTTAACTCTTGGAGTATTCATGTCCGCCGGCACTTTGTACCCTTCTTCGTCGAAGTTCACCGAGGTATTTGCGGTATTGTTTCGCCATTTCATCACCGTTATATTATTCTACTTTTGTGATACGAGCTTTATTATTTACAATGTGAGCGTGACATCGTCTCACCTACCGTTAGCGACCGCTTATACTTGTTACATTCTGTAACACATCAACTTCATCCAAAATGAATATCAGCCAACTGTTTTCATGACAATGGACCACGGATATATATATATCAAGTGAATTATTCAGAGCAGAATGATTGTATACAGCACATAACAGCTGTGGATTTTGTTTTTAAAGAGTCCTAGTAGGGATTTTTATTTTTTACTTCTAAATCTGTTTACCGTATAAACTATGTTTGTAGACTGCCTATTGGGTAAGTGTAGATAAACTTTAATAAAAAGAGGTATCTTCTACTAAATGAACAAATGCCGCAAAAGTTTCTAATAGGCATGCATCTAATGAACAAATAAGGGATCTCGCCAGTGGCCCTGTCCTTGAAACCTTTAGGCAGCAGCCTAAACACTTTGAAAGACTACAACGCTGTAAGCAATGATCAAAATCGGGGTACACCAGGTACTGTCCTTAGTCTGTTTCTGTATAATGGCACGTAGTGCGATAGTCGATAAGCAGAGTTATAGGGACATGTCGTTCACATATAAGTATATCTATTTCGAAGTTAATATGTAACCATTGTTACTGGTTTTATACGTTTATTATACTGATAGTGACGAAAAGAAAACAGTGTTAATTGATGAAAATGAGTGAGTTTTGGTGAAAATTCATTGAGTAAAATGTGGTAAGTCTTTTATATCTACTATCTACACACAATTTCATTGTTTGCCTATCATTTAAAAAAATAAGTTACCTTTCTGAGTACTACTCATATATTTTCTTTCTTTATTCTATCATTTACATTCATTAGTTTGCAACTCAATACCAATTATTATTTTACATAAACTTTGTCATGCATGACAGTGTTTCTACTGAAATTCTTTACCAGCATATTTTTATGTTTGCCTCTCGTATAGTGCCAGATTTTATTCAATGATTGTAAAAAACTGTCTCATGTAGACTTCAAAATTCTATTTTGACAGTGCATCTGGGTCTCTGCTGTGTATATGAGGTCATAAACTGACTGAGCTCATCATCATCAAAATGATCAGAAATGGGTCACCATTTCTGACCACTTTGATGATGATGAGCTCAGTCATGACAATATTGTCCACTGTTAGACTGTGAACCCGTTCATGACCTCTTTTACAGTTTGTCGGTGAACCTGTTCATTACTTCTTTTATAAATAGGTATTGAACGTATTCCTGGCCTCTTCTATGGTTAGACGGTATACCGTTTCTGTCCTCTTCTAATGGCATTGTTTAAAGTAGTCTGTGAACCCAATCATGACTAGATGAATCACTGTTAGACTGAATCCTTGGTTAGATGATGAACTTAACCATGAAAATGTCTCTACAGTTAGACAGTGCACCCGTTTATGACCCCCTTCTACAATTAGCCATTGAACCCATTCATGACCTTCTATGGTAATATCATAAACCTATTAATGACGATGCTTAAGGTTAGTCAATGCACCCGGTCATGAGATCATCTACTATTAGACCGTGAACATGTTCACGGACTCTCCTTGGTTAGATAATAAACTCATTGTCTGCACTTAGACAGTACACTCGTTCATGACCTCTTCTACAGTTAGACAGTGAACCAAGTCATGACCTCATCTACAGTCTACGGTTAGACAGTGAACCTCTTCCACTGTCTTCAGTTAGACAGTGATCCTGTTCATGACCACTTCTACAATTAGAAAGTGAACACATTCATGATTTTTTCTGTTGTTAGATAACGACCCCATTAGTTCTAAGGTTAGATGGTGGATCATTTTATAACATTGTCTCCATTGATAGCATTCACAACCTCGTTAACTCTTTGACAATCGCTTCGTCTATGCTCCAATGATGAGTCATCTTATTTTTTCTCACTATTTCTGAGAGAAATGTCCAAAAACTGTGTTGTCCAATACATTTTAGTTTGTGCAAATAGAAATTTAGAAGTAGCAATGCGGTAAAGCATTGTTCACTTTATCACTGCCTCGGTGGCGGTCTCGGGTCCTAATCCTGGGTATGAATTACGATTGGTTTCTTTGTTAGGATGATTTCTATGTATAATATGAATGTATTTAGAAATATACAAATATGTTTATCAGTTGTCTAGATGCCATAGCACAAGGTAATATTCACTTAATGTAGGTTAGATGTCGCTGCGAAAAAAATATATAAATATTTATTTATTTGTAATGTTGCATGAATTTTCAAACTCTTGAATTTGCTTAGATTGAACTAATAATAATAATGTGGAATAACCCAAAGTAAGGTAATATAAGCTTGTGTTATGGGATCTAGACAACTGATATACATGTTTATATATTTCAAAATACATACATTATACATAGGAAACACCCAAACTTCGAAACAAACATTTGTAGATCACACAAATATTTTTTACGACCAGGGGATCGAACCCGGGACCTCAGTCGCGGCAGTCGCATGCACTACCACTGCGCCACCGAGGTAGTCGAACTGACGACATTTGTTAGGCAGTTATCTATCCATTAATTCATATCTCCTATTTAGCTTCCGCTTTCATATACACTCCTTCATAAAGATTCTTTTTTCTATACGTAAACCAGTACTTCTCACTTACTCATCACAAAATTACACTAGTATCCTGCTGGACTAACTCCGCTTTTATTTCACGGAAAACCACAAGTCGCAATTCGAAAAAACTATAAGGATTGACAGAAATAAGCATTTGTTTATCTTTATGAATAATTCTTAACTTCTGTTATCAATAAATTGACATTGATTTGTGACCGTCTGAACTGATAATATTTACGAACATATTTTGCCAAAGGAGAACGATATCCTTAGTCGTCAATATGACAAGTATGCGCGTAACCTTCAGCCAGCGAAACCGCCCATTTGAGGACCGAGAACGTGAAGAGTTGTTACCATTTTGTTGAAGCTCCGATACTCGCCATAAGAAGATATTTCCACTAAGATGCAGCATCATCTGCAGCGTGACATTACCAAGAAACTAGTCTGCGTGAAAATTCTATAGGCATTACGATATCAAGTCAATGACGACCTCTAAGTGCTGTAAGCGAGCGTTCCCGGCCTGACGATGTTTCTTTCAAGGATTATTTCGTTGAAGAATAACGGGTTAACACAGGTTTACGTACGACTTGACTGACGGAATTATATCGAAATTAGTTGCGATGCGGCGTTGAAATGGACGAAAGCCTAAAGAAGCGCCATTTTAGTCTCTTCTAGAAATTGGTGTAGGTTCCTACTGGGCGTGGTTGTTTCGGTGAGTTCCTGCATCGCGCTAGCAGAGGTTACAAACATTGGGGAGTCCTCTGAATTGGGATAGGCGAATAAGAAAACGACAACGATGCCCACGTCATGTTAACTGGCGTCCAAAAACATCCAAAATATTTTTTGACTATTTACCTTCTGGACCCTTGGCCGCAGGCAGGAAGGAGCGCTTTATAGTTTTGGTTTTCTATTTCGAAAGACTCCCACCACATCGCTTATCAACCAACTCTTATCGTCCTACAAGCAATTGTAGTCTGCACTATCTCGCTAATGATTATTTTATTCTTTTGTTTTTGTAGAATAACTTGATAATTGTATTACTTTATAGAATAGCACAGCGAGGCCTTGGCTATCGAAATCGAATCAAAGTGTTCGATAGAGCATACTGTGTCGCTCTTTTCCAATCATACTCCAATCTCAGTCCAACACCTCAATCTGCTGATGTATGAAAAATTTCCTACGCTATATTTGGGTCCCTTACGATGGTCAGCTATTTTAAGGCAATGCTGGGGTACCACTGGGGTCTGTTTAGTCGCCTACTCTCTTTCTCTTGCATATCTATGACATATTCCCTATCGGGAACATTCATTGCTATGCTTATGATAACAACTTGTTTGGGAGTTATTCTGCCCTTACGGCTTCGAAAAGATACGGTAGTCCGTGACTTATCGGGACTGGGACGTGAACAGCATTTCTCAATGTTCCGAAGTTCTGAAATTTTCTTTTCTTCTGGATAAGGTAAAGCGATTCTGCCTGCCTGCTAGTACGTCGGTGGCGCAGTGATAGCACATGCCGATATGAGGTTTCACATTCGAATCCGGGTCGTACAAAATATTGAAGGTATTTTCATCAGCTATCTAGATCCCATGATACAAGCTTATAGTAGCTTAATTTGGAACCTTGGAACGTTCTACCAGCACACGTGATTCTCTCCTACAACCTGAACGAAAATTTTAAGGTCGTCAACTTGAGGTTAATAGTTCAAAAAAAACTTTAAAATCACTTCTATGCGGCGATCACGTGATCGAACAATTACATATTACAATATGGCGGGATGATCAAGATGGCGTTGAACATAATTAATATCTATGTAATTCAGTACAACTTTAACGGAATTAAATGGTGATAATTATAAGTATTTATGTGTATCTGTAAGTAATATTTAATGGTAAAGTAGTTACTGTTTGAATATAGCTGAATAATATTGTACTTGAGTACTTCCATTTGCAATCTATTATAATAGCTCGGATTAAGTACCTACAAAGTAACTAAAAGGCTCCATCGCTGAGCGAAAGTGGAAGAAGGAAGGGGCTTCCCTTGACTATCGTTTTAGGTACAACATATTATTTCGACTGTGATATACTTGTGTGTTAACGCTAACATTGCCTTATAGATTGCTTGCCTACCACTAGAAATTCCGTTCTAATCAATTGGATAAGCTAAAAGTATGTAAGCTAAGTAGATACTAGTACTTAAGATAAGGTGTTGATTTATTTGTTATTACCAGGGCTAAATGCTGTTATTTTACATGCCTTTGTTGCATGACGTTTCGACCAGGTGCAACGGCCGTGGTCACAGGCTGACTGACTCAGTAGTGCACACCTCCGTCCTTCCGTCGTCACGTACGTGTAATACAGAAATCTTGATCTACCCGCATTTCCTCCGTGTTCTAAGAATCCTGTACCACACGTACTCGACGACAAAGTCGAACGTCTACAGTATGGGGTTCTTCAAAAGGGGTCTTGGAAGGTTTATAAAGGGTCGGCAGCGCGAGTGCTGTACCTCTAGTGTTGCAAACGTCCATAGGCTACGGTGACCATTTTCCATAAGGTCGGCCGTACCCTTATCTGCTACCTCAGTGGTATAAAAAATAAAGAATTGCGTGAGCCGGTGAGCCTTTGCCGGCCCCTGCAAGCTGGTCGAAACGTAAGGCAATCTAAGGTATAAATCGTATCCCGTTTAAGCTCTGTAATAAAAAATATACTAAAGTATGCAATGCTATAGTTTAAAATAATTTTAAAAAGATTATGCGTGTCTAATGTTAAGCTGACAATACTATTTTATTGTAGGAATGTTACATTCGCGTATGTTACAATTACTGTACTTAGTCACGGTGTAATCGACAGTTTAATACTTATCTTAATAATATTATAAACGCGAAAGTTTGTTTGGATGATTGTTACTCTTTCACGTAAAAACTTGAATGGATTTTAATGAACTTTACAAAATATAGCTTATACATCAGAATAACACATAGGCTACTTTTCATCCCGGGAACAAGTTCCTGTGGGAAACGGGAAAACTTCTCTACGCGGGCGAAGCCGCGGGCGTTAACTAGTTAATTATATGGGGATTCCGAGCTCCGGAAATGAAGCTCGAATAAAGTCGATGATCACACACACAGTATTGGATGTTTTAATTACATCGAGTAGGTATTACTTACACAGCCGCATTGTCACTGCTACCTACGCCCATCTCTGTAAAGAGATCTAAACACTAGAAAAATATTTAGTACGTAAATTTGTAACACAGAAACACTAGTACAGGATTATCTGGTGATACCCCGACATTGACCTACTTTTCTGGGAATATTCGAGATAATGAATTATCAAAGAAAGACAACATACCATTTAGAATTGGAGGTCCTGATTAAAATTTCTAGCAGCAGAAGTACTTATATGGAGAGTGCAGTGCGATTATAATGCCAGGCCTTTGGTGAACACACGAACGAAAGGAGGGTACCCAGACGCCCGCACGTTAGTATACAACACAATCGCAAGGAAATGAAGTCAAACGAGGACAGTTCTCTGCATGGTAATTTCGACCTTGAATGCCTAATCATAAAGTCGTATTTGCAGGTGTACCTGAAGTTGTCGTCGAAAATAAGGATGTTGATCTTAGGGTCTTGCATCCTGTCGTCACAGAGGCGAAAGCATCACCTGTAGCTCAGAAAAGGCCGTCCACTGAAGGAGTGGAAATAAAAACCAAGAAAAATAAAATTGATAAATTTGATGTGTGAGTGCTTTTATAACTATTAACCTAACTAAAATACAAATAAGTATAATATCATTAGGTATATCGTAACTAATATTTGTACTCGTAGTATAAATCGTTTAAAAACGTGGCGAATAAGACTCATTGGACACTCGAGGCATTGGTTCCGTTATAGCAAAAGCAGGTCCGGATGGCGCCTCTAAGTGTTCCAGCGCGTGACTTCTAACCTTGACCCCCTGAACAACAGTCAGGTGTCATCAGGGTTTGTAGCCACGGCTTTATCAGTATGAGAGCAGTATCAGTAGTAAGTTTATTCAAAAATAACCACAAATGGGATCTTTTGCATTATGAGCATCTTCATGACTCTGCAAGAAGCGAAAGAAGTATGCATGGATCGCTGCGGATCTGTCGCCTCTGACTACCCCGTCAGAGATACAGCGTGATGATAGTCAGTTAGTTTTTATGACTAACACACTAATATGCACATATTAGAAGTAGGTTAACATATAGGAGGGCTTTCTGATTGCAACCTTGCAACTTACTAGCTTGTACTTTCATTCTGGAAGAAAGCCATTCACCTTGCAGCTTGCAATTCGGCCATTTAAACATAACTTAGGCTTGAAATCTCCAAATCTAAGTCATGTTGAATGGCCTTACGCCCACTACGTTTCGCGACCCCCTTTAAAAAGATAATTGGTCTAGATTCTTCCCTGTCGCTAAGAACCGGGGGTATACAATTTATCCTATCTAGCCTGCAGAGGTAAAGCGTTAGCATGATGATGAATATTTAATCTGGAAGTGAACGGGGACCTCATCCACCGGAGTCCTCGGTGTAACTGCGCTATGATATATAATGAGTAATCTTTCTTTTCTAGTCTATTCGGCAATGAAGACGTTGATCTTCGCCAGTTACCTCAAGTAGAAGAGGTAATCGCGCCTCCACCGCCATCTATTACGTTGTCACCGAAACCCGAAACTGTGGCCGAGGTACCAGAACCGCCTGTATTATCACCGCAAGGCTCACCGAAAAGTGATTGGAATGAAGTCAAAAAACGCGATGACAAGAAAACACCTTCAAAATTAGACTTGGTGAGGGCCAAGCTCGCTGAAGCGACGAAAGGAATTGATAGACTTGGAAGGCCGTTCTTGTTTAGTAAATCTCCAAGTAAGTCAAATTTTCTTATTTTTATTTATGTTATCACTTATCCGTTTTTAAACTAAGTACGCTGTGTTTTACTACTAAAACAGGAAATTCTATTGCAGGTATTGAAAGAGAAAGGCGTCGTACTGTAAGTGGCGAAGACATGGATTTACGCGCCGAAGATCCTGAGGAGATAGACAATTCTAATATGAATACCAACAAGAAGTCTATCGCAATAATTATGTCACAAGCCAAAGAGAACTTGAAGGCGGGTCACCTGGATGAAGCCCAGTACAATACGCTTTTATACCAAGTTATGCAGATCAACGAAAGAATGAAACTCAATGAGGCGAAGCAGAGGGAGTCACTTGAAGTTTCAAAGAGAAAACTCAATAACGCAATCCATGAGGACACGCAAAAAACACCAAGTCCTATGTCTTCGCCAAACGAAAAGAACAAATTTGGAGATATCGATGAAAGGATCACTCCTTCCTTATTCCTGGAGACGCCACCTGACAGTCAAGGTTTACAGGATTCTGATATGAGGGTAGTACCAAACATTGAGAGTCTTGACGGACCGAAACATCCCCCCACGTTGCCATTGCCACCCGCTATGCCGATGTTTCCACCGATTCCTCCAGCGTGGCGACAACAAAGACCAAGAGTTGACGACTACTCCTCTAGGAGATTTAGAGGTCAAATGCCTCCATTCTTCAGAGGAAAGTACGATAAAAGGTATCCGCGGCAGCCCTTCATCGAACCACCTTTACCGATGCCCTTGTTACCAGTCCCTAAAATCGGAATGTGCCAATCTGAGTATCCTTTAGTACCTTACGTAAGAACCGAATCACCGCCTCCTTTAGGAGCTCCGGCCTTTTCCATTCCACCAACCAATTTTAAGATTATTGAATATATAGAACAAGATCCAACGAAGACAATACAAATTGACGGTATTCCTAGAGAAATTAGGTTTTATGGTGACATAGCAGTTATAATGTTGGATTGGGACGACCCTAGAGAGATTAAGTTTTTGCCCGGCTGTCGCAGAATTACTTTTGACGACAAAGACTCAATAGTATTAAATTTTAACGAGAATTATAAACGAGTGGAAATAGATGACCAAATGTTCGACATCAAGTTTGGCGCGCCTACAAGAGAACTGTACATAAATGGCGCTTGGTATGAATGTTTCTTTGGAGGTCAGCCATTTGGGGTCATGATAGATGGAAAACCTAGACTGATACACGTAGAAGGACCTATGCCACAGGTCGACATTGGTAAAATAAAACGCACAGATTTAGTTGCGGGTAAAATCAATCTCATTGTGGATGCTACACAAATGTATCCTCTATATTTGGATGCCAAAGTGCAAAAAATTGTAGTCAACGGCAAGTTCTTAACAATTCGTTTCGTAGACTCTTTACGGACTGTTCTGATCAATGAGCAACCTTTTAAAGTGGAATTCGGTGATTTACCAAAGCCTATCTTTGTGGGAAATAACAAATACTTTATAAGGTTCTCAGCGCTGCCTAGAAATATTAAGCCTGGATATATCCAAATAGCTAATATGGAAGGTATCGGTTTGCCATTGGTACCACCAGCTGACAAGTTTAGCGTCCCAGAGAGTGCTATGGAAATTGACCAAGCGCCATTGACTAGACCTATGAAGACACCAAGTCCCGAAAATAATACAGAAGGTAAGTGTATTTGCATCTCTATCCATCCTAGCGAACTCTATAGTATCCCATTCCCCACATAATAAGGAAATGAAATTTTCTCATACATTTTGTTTTGCGATACCCATATCCCACAGGAAATTGTTCCCTGGGATTATAAGTAGTCATCAATATATTAAATTTCAGTGGTTTAGGGGTTAAGAGCGTGACTGAGTAACAAATATCTTCTCAAACTTTCACATTTTTGATAAAATAATCTGACAAACCATAACTGAAAATCCGTACAGCGCGGTAATGGAATATCAAATTTAAAAGAAAGTTCAACTGTAAAAGAATTTTATTATCATTCTAAAATAAACTTATCAAAAACAATGTCTGTTAATATTGCCGATACTGAAGATATATTCAATCCACCATAGTCCCATTTCGCGTTTTAGATTGGTCGCGAACTAGTTACTCTACATGATAGATAACTTCTAGCTTATATTAGAACTTTATTGGTTTACTAGTTGACGCCCGCGGCTTCGCCCGCGTAGAGAAGTTCACAGGAACTTGTTCCCAGGATAAAAAGTAGACTTATGTGTTATTCTGATGTATAAGCTAAAAAATCCGTTCAGTAGTTTTTACGTGAAAGAGTACCAAACATCCATACAAACTTTCACATTTATAATATCATTAAGATATAAGGTCCTAATATCTCAACCAATTTATTTCCTCGACAGGTCTAGATTTACTGGCTAGTGTGATGCCATCCAGCATGGTACCCGCGTCAAGTTCAGAGTATAGCCTCGCCGAACCTTTATTCGCGAAGCCAGACAAGATCCCTGGTCTTGAAACGCCTTCAGATGAAAAACCAGCTGCACCAATACTACCGATACTGGGCAACTTAAACGTAAACGATTTGTTCGCTAAGTTGGTGGCGACGGGCATAGTCCAGGTGCCCACGGATTCTAAGACTGAAAGTGATGAAAAGCCGAAGGACGAAAAGCCAAAAGTCGAAGATACTAGACAGAAACAGCGTGAAGATAAAACTATAATACATCGTGTGGACTGGATGTCACCGGAGACTTTGAGAGTGTAAGTAGTTCTATTTATTTGTTGAGTGTAATTTGTTATTTATTTGTTAAGTGTAATTACAGCTACAGTCCTGGGTTAGATAGAGTTATCGATTGTCTAGGGATAAGATTAGGCCAGGTCAAGAGTACCCTTAACCGGCAAGCGTGTATGAAAACACTTATGAAAGTAGGAGAAGCAAAAGTTGTATACCGGGATCGTAGTAAGTGGAAATCCATAGTTTCTGCCTACCCCAATGGGAAACAGGCGTGATGATATGATATGTAAGATAATATAGGGATGCAATATTAATTTGTAACAACATATCAGACATCAATAATAATATATTATAGCAAGGAGTTTAAAATGACTGGTTATAATATAACTAATAGATTATTTTCAATCGATATATTATATCGATTGAAAATAATCTCAAATAAAATCACAAAATATGTAAAAAGACTAACGAAATATCTTCACGCTGTATTCCACCGGGGATCCAGCGAGGACATATCACCAGGCTTCGCGATCCATGCATACTTTTTTCACGGCCCGCAGATTCGTTAATCGATTTATACATGCACATCTGGTATCCGAGTACTTTTGACCTTTCCGTTTTTTTTTCCTTTTACGAAATATCGATATAATCGATTCTGCGTGATCGAATTAGTAAAACATGGAAGGCCACTCTAACAAATAAACACTTTTTATTCGTATATTTACTGGAAAAGGAAACAAATTATTAAGGAATACATTGTTTTATTGTGTACCATATAAATCACGTTGTTTTTACCTAGCTTTAGTCACTATTTATTAAACTTAAGTTTTATTAAACTCTTCCAAATGGCTTAGCAAGGAACATGGTTTCAAACGAGGCCAATATTATTAATCAGTCGTACAACTTGAAAATAGTGGTAATGAATATTAGATTGATATAAAATAGCATGCCAACGCTTTTTATAATGCAATTAAAATGGCCTTCTTATGGTTCCGTTCTTTGTAAGGCCACAATTTTTCTAAGAAGGCCATACTAACAATCTATGACTTTTTTATATTAAAAATAATAGACACTACAGACGTACTGTAATTATTACAAACTAGTCATGGCACATAGTCAGTCTTGTAGTCAGGAAATAAATAACAAGTGTTCATATGTTCATGGTTTGTAGATGTAAGGCCCATGTACCCTAACAAGGCCAACCGCCAATTTTTTGATTGGCCTTATTTATTCATCTTTATCACAGACTTTCCTACGAACACTACCAATATTTTCACTTTATCGAGGCAAACTCTTTTTTACTTTTGTGTCTTGAAAATATCCTTAATTTGGTTATTTACCTAAAATCTTACGTTTTGCTGTGTGAATAACAATTATAACGTAGACGACCAAAGTCTACGAAGCGTGAGATCGTACCGCCACAATAGCGGCGCGAGCGACTCGGCGCCGCGTCTCTGGCCTTCAGTTTGGTGGATCTTAGTGTGTAGTAGAAGGAATATGTCTTTACATGTCAATAGCTACAACTTTTTAATAGTTGGTTTTCAAAGGAGTGTGGCCTTCCATGGACCTTAGACGATTATATCAGTCAAACTTTCTTGTATTGTATTAACACGGATGTAATAGTGCATGTGGTCGTGCAGGAGACAGCCGGGCGTGGTGTCGCGGCTGTACGGCGGCATGCAGTGCTCGGGCTGCGGCGCGCGCTTCGAGCCGGAGCAGACGGTGCGCTACTCGCAGCACCTGGACTGGCACTTCCGCCAGAACCGGCGCGAGCGCGACTCGGCGCGCCGCGCGCACTCGCGCCACTGGCACTACGACCTGGCCGACTGGCTGCAGTACGAGGAGCTGGAGGACCTGGACGAGAGAGGTACGCTATCTCGCCCTTTGTACGTTTGTACGTTAATAGCTCTAGCGCCCTAATTCTTGAGATATGTATTTTTTATTTAAATCATACCTATGGTTTTTTATTTATTTTATGGCCTGGTTACTAAGACCTTTTAGCCAAATTTTATTTTTTATATCGTATTTCTATAATCTTATCTTCTAATTTAGTCCTGTCCAGTCCTTTGTCGATGTCAAGTCTAGTCATAGGTCCTGTGTCCTTGCCCCATTAACGTGGTAGAGCGTTATTGGGACTTTCAGTGGAATTTGAACGACAAGTTGTAAAATAGCTTTTTACTGCATATTGCAGTGTAAACGTGCTATAGTGAAAGCATCACTGTCCTTCACTTTAGCACGTTTACATAACTTTTATGTCTCAGAAACTACTTTTTTTACACATAAAACAAGCACTAGTTTTGAAAAAATAATATACAGCAAGCGGCCGCAATTTACCAAGATCCCGCGCAAATCCAAATCTTTACTATAACTTAGTTTTTTTTTTAATTTGTCTTTGACAATCTTCTGATAAAAAAAAATGTGTGCCGTCACGGGACGCCTGGCAGATGTGAAACATCGACATTATTTTGTAAAAGTAATATGCAGAAAAGAACAGATTGTGATAGGAACTAAATATGTCATAATGATAAAATAAAATACTACGATTTTTTTTCCAGATAACGATGACTATTTTTTAAATAAACATTTATTTTCATTAAATATAAAAAAAAAACTATTTTTTTTATATTTTCGCATGGCGACGCGTCACTACACCGTGTACACCGCATGTAGACTGTATATATATACCATCATATAGCGTGGCATGCGTCGCCACGCCAGAAATCGGTTTTACGTGCGGCTATAGATGTTTCACATCAAAAAATGTGTGTGTACCAGAGAAATTAAAAAAAGAACTCATAAAAAGAAAAAGTGTGTGTACCAGAGTACACAGGTTCATAATTGTGTAGAGAGTACACAGGTACACAAACTTTTTTTTTTATAAAATTTCTCTCATACGTCGATAAAGAAGTTTTACTAATGATTAATATGTTTCAATTCAAAATAACATGGCGCGCAACCGAAAAACGGGACGATATTGTTTACAGCTAATAATTGTCTGAACGTCGATAAAGACGCTTCTCTTCAATGAAAAAAATGTTGAAGATTAAGGGGTGTTTCCATACCTACATAGTAAAACCAAATAACATAGATCTCTGAGTCCACTCGCGTTGCCGAAAAACTTTGGTTCGAGTCCAGCTCGTGACTGAAAAAAAATTCCACTTTAAAATTTTAATTCTCTACGATATTTTTTACAGCTTATGTCTATGATATTTTAGCAATTATTTTGCTAAATTTCTTAAAGCAATTATTTTGCTAAATCTCTCATAGTTTTTTAATAAAGTGGAAAAAGAAAATTATTCGAGACGGGGATCGAAACCGTGACCTTTGCCTAACCAGGGCAATGTTCTAGTCAAAGACAATTCGTTTCAATCCCCGTCTCGAATCGAATTGTCTTTTTTCCACGTTATTAAAAATTTATGAGCCGTAAAATTTGTCTCCACGTCTTCACTTTTTTTTAACATGTTTTTATATATCCATCACGCCTTATCCCCGAAGGGGTGGCAGAGGCATATTATATGCCCACTTTTCACCGTGTGGATTCCTGTCCCACGTAATAGGTGGTGAGCCCATTGCCGTGTTGAAATAGACAGACGCAGGTTGTGGCTACCTGCTGTTGAAATTTTTCAAGCCGCCCATAAGGCCTTCAACCAGGCTTAACGACTGCCATTTTACTGGCAACCGGGACCAACGGCTTAACGTGCCTTCCGAAACACGGAAACGCTCGCAAATGTAAATACCACAAAGTGGTCACCCATCCGAGGACCAGCCATAGTGAAAGTTGCGTACCTCAGTGATCGTTTACAGAATACTGAGACCGCGGGGCCACGAGCGCTTCATTCATTCATGTTTTTCACTTCAATAATACGTGTGTATTTTGATAACAGAGAAGAGCTGGTTCGAGACCGGCGGCGGCGGCGCGGAGGGCGCGGCGGCGGCGGCGGGGGGCGAGGGCGCGGAGGCGGCGCCGTCGGCCGCCGCGCCGTCCGCGCCCGCCGCGCACACGTGCGCCACGTGCGGCGACCTGTTCCAGCAGTTCTACGACGACGAGCGCGAGGAGTGGCACCTGAGGAACGCTCTCCACCACGCCGACCGCTACTACCATCCGCTGTGCTACGAGGACCACAAGGTACGGGCTGCTCACATGTATTGAACACATACTCTTGTATAGAACGGGATTTCGCGCGGCTCTATATTATACTAGCTGACCCGCGCAAATTCGTTAGTGCCGCTTAAGAGATTTATTATTATTATTTATCTATCTATCTATCACGCCTTATCCCCGAAGGGGTGGCAGAGGCAGATATATTATATGCCCACTTTTCACCATGTGTATTCCATTCCTATCCCACGTAAAATGTGGTGAGTCCATTGCCGTGTTGAAAAAGACAAACGCATTTTTAAGCCGCCCATAAGGTGAAGGCCTAATGGCGGCCGGTGCAAACTTCACATAAACCATCTACTAAACAGTCCAAACAAAGCCTACACATTTGGTTTGAATAAGTGAGCCCGTTCTTGATTTATAAAATTACAACGAAAGTGGCATTGATTTTTATATATTTAGATTAAAAGGTTACAATACCATTTGTTCCTCGACGTTTCGACAGGGTTGCACCTATCGTGGTCCCGAGGTGACTGATGCACGTAGACTGGAGCGACCGCTATGCACCGAGAGTTTTTGATATACACTCGGAATTGTTAACTTTTGGAAACACACGGCACACTACACTGACCGTATCCGCGGACTCGTTCGCTGATTTATTGCTAAACCTTAAAGTATTAATTATTAGATTCCACGATGTTAAAAGCACCGGTTAAAAAGTCCTGTGCTTTTTTACTTCAACTGCTTCCCGAACCATCCTTACATAGTAGTGTAGTTGACATGGCTTATGAAGCTCGATCCAATGATTAGGTCCCTCAATGAGTAAATGTTTGGCAATAGCGGATTTATTTGTTCGGAGGTTTTTAACTGCAGCTATGTGCTCCCTGACTCTTTCGGCAATCCTTATTTTTGTCTGGCCGATGTATGAGCTTCCACAACAACAATCAATTTTATAAACCGTAGTCCTAGCACGTCATGAAGACGGTATAGTGGGCAGACAATTTTAGTGTAACACATCCATTGCTACTGCGTTTTTAGTCCTTTAATTTTCCTCTAATTTTCAGGCGGCGCTAGCTAAGCAGGAGGCTCCGACTGAGGCGAGTACGGAAGACGCTACTCCCGTGGAGAAACTCGACGAGCCGATAGAGATCAAAGACGTGGACGAAACTATTGACGACCAGTCGGACAACGAGTCTGTCGTCGAAGTGGTCGAGGACGAAGATAAGGATACCTCGGAGGCTGTTGAGGTGAGAATATATTCGGATACCCAGACGTGCATGTATGAAGCGATTAATGAATCTTCACTAAGTGAAAGAAGTATGCATGAATCGCGAAGCCTGGCGATCTTTCCCTATTTTTCTCCCTGACTACCTCGTCAGAGGCGTGAAGATAGTTAGTTGATGTTCTTTTATTAAAATGTAAAGAATTTTATCATGACCCTTTAAACTTCGTTATTAATGATATAATAATGGCAATACATGACGTTTTTTTTTGTATTTATTCTATGGCCTGGTTACTAAAACCTTTTAGCCAAATCTTAATTTTCAATCTTCTTTCTTGTTATCTAAAAAGTGATAAATAAAATGATCCTCTACGTCTTAGTCAAGTCTAGTCTTAAGTCAAGGTCAGTTTCACAGTATAATAGGGGTAGTTATACCAAGGTCTTCAGTGGATTTTACGCGGCAAGATAGGAAATAACTTTCACTGCATATATATCATATTCTATCACTATAGCACGTTAAAACAACTTTTATGTCCAAGAAACCACCACTGCCGCACATAAAACAAGATAAATACACTAGTTTTAGAAAATTAATATACAGTAAGCGTCCGCTCTTGTCATTTTTCCCGCGTATAATCGAATACACGATGTTGTTGGTAGATCGTGGAGGAGGTGGAGGACGAGGGCGACGAGGACGACGTGGTGTTCAAGGCGGAGCCGGTGGAGCAGGTGGTGGTGGACGACGACCGCGACACGGACGACGAGACCTGCGCCGAGCGCGCCGAGCGGGACCGCCAGGCCGAGATCGACTTCGCCAACGTCAAGGTGAAGCAGGAGCCCATCGACCCAGGTACACACCTTATTACTGACTAAAATATATACGAAGACGGTAATCAACAATACACACGTGTATCATACGACGTTTTTCAATACACTTATGAATAATATAATCTCTACATAATATAAAACAAAGTCTTTTTTCGCTGTCTGTCCCTATGTATGCTTAGATCTTTAAAACTACGCAACGAATTTCGATGCAGTCTTTTTTGATAGTTACACTGATTCATAGGGAAGGTTTTTATGTATAATTTGTTAAGGTTTTGTTTTAAGTAGAACGATTTTTTTTTTAAGTAGAACGATATATGTTGAGAACGTCGGAAAAAATGAGCCGTTTGGGAGCTTTTAACGAAAACGCTGCCTAAACCCTTTGAGATATAACAAAATAATATGTCGTGAAATTGTTAATCTAATAAAGGTCTACAAAAAAGTCCGCGATGTGTCTATCTCTTAAGGATATCATACTATATCCATTTTATTACTTAAAAAAACAGCAATTACAAAGCAGTGATTTAAAGGCTATTTACACAAATCCTTATCATTTTTAATATGTTAGTTGGCTTCAGCATTTTATCAAGATTATTATTGCCCTTTACACCTTGCAAATAAAATGATTATCTTAGGACAAATGGCAAAATAAAAAAAAAAATCGCAAAGAAATTAATTTCGTGAAACCAAATTCGACTGGGCGTGCGGGCGTAGGTACTTAAGAGCGGAGAAGTAATCAACTCATTTGGATAAAATGTTTATACATTATTGTGAAATTAATAAACGACAGTATTAAATGGTTGCCACGGGGTTCGAAGTATACCACGGGCGAAGCCGGGCGGGTTATCTAGTACTAAATAAAACAAATTGGTTTTTTTTTGCGCGCGCATTTTCCACTGAATAAAGAATGAGGTTTCTTTTTTTTGTTGTTTAAACACAGAGAAAACAAAAGTTATATTTGAGTGAAAGTTTTGTTTATTATACACGTACAAGATGAAATTTTCTATTTAAATAAGAAGTTGCATGAAATGAACAAGCAATAGGTAGGTATATTAATTTATTTGTTCTATTGAACGCGATCTTTTTTGTATCGATTTTTTTACGAATAATACAACTCAATTAATATAATAAAAATATAATAGATTATGGTACAAGTGTCTAAAGTTGGTGATTACCGCTGAGGCGCTATTAAGACACGACCCGTAAGGCGAAGGTCTAAAGAGAGCCGAAGACGGTAATAAACAATACACACGTGTATTATACGACGTTTTTCAAAACACTTATGAATAATATAATACAAAATAAAACAAATTACTTTTTTTTATGCGCGTGCATCGACCACGGAGTAATGAAATGAGATTTTTTGTTTAAGTTGTTTAAACAGAAAAAAAACAAAAGCTATATTTGAGTGAACTTATTGTTTATTATACACGTACAAGATGAAATTTTCTATTTAAATACGAAGTAGCATGAAATGAACAAGCAATAGGTAGGTGTATTAATTTATTTGTTCTTCTATTTTCAACTCAACCAATGTAATAAAAAAATTAATAACAATCAAAAAACCACAGTTTGGTAATAGGTATCATTATGTGCCTAATTGCGGTGAGATTAGAGCCATATTATGAGTAAGTGTATTAAAAAAAAATTTCTCTAGTGTGACACATACAACTTTTCACCTCTCCAGCGAGAATACTGTTACCTTAAGCTAATCCTAATTAATCATCATATTAAATTATAAACACAAGTCGAATAATCAAAACCAGCTAGATTTTTTAAATACCCGCTTTTTCCACATATTATACAGATTATTTTGGAGCTGCGGTCCGAAATTACAATGAATGTCAATTTTTGAATACTAAATACCAATGATTTTTTTTGTACCGCGACATTATTGTTTACTGAATTATATTGTTATTATTATTTTTCAATAAAACGTCCATAAATGAATATAGTTACACCTATAAACTACAATAATTTAATAACATAATTGTAGGGCCAGCGCTAGTCTTGAGTATCGGACCGCGCTATCGCTTATTAAAAAATTATTTAAAAAGTTACTTACTGGGCCTCACGCTCGCAGAAAAATTCTCTTTTCCTTCGAGATTACACGAAGCAAAAGTGCCCTTTTGCTGCTGGAGAGATAAAAAAAACTATTTTATCCCTTAAATAGTTTCTCATAATTTGTCACTCACCTCCATACATACAAGTGCGCTAGACTGACGATACACTCTAGAATGACAGCTTTTTATTGTGCCTATTCGAAGCGCCCCCAATGCGTGGGAAAATAACTAAATCTGACGCAACCTGCAA
This sequence comes from Thumatha senex, assembly GCA_948477245.1. Lineage (NCBI taxonomy): Eukaryota > Metazoa > Arthropoda > Insecta > Lepidoptera > Erebidae > Thumatha > Thumatha senex. Next base: position 2,410,304 of record OX419742.1, on the reverse strand, counting down.
ATGTTCGCTGCATCGTTTTGATTGTCTGCGTGTTGAAAGTGTTTTTTAAGGTTTAACGTGAATAAGCCGGTTTGTTGTGTCGCATGAATATAGTTGATATCTATTATTTTTAATATAAATTTATTATTAATATGAACCTATTATGATCTCTATTATTAATTCCGTTCCCACCCACTGCTGCTGTCAGCGCCAAAATGGCGAAAATCAAATTGCCTCACTATGACCAGGCCTATCATAAGTTCATATGTATGGAGGTCAGTGTAATTTGTGTACAACGTTTTTTAAATCATGTAACATGGTATTTCTATTTGTCCTCAGACGACGAACCTATAATAACGGCCGAGGAAACCACCGTCCCCACGTCCATCGACAACACGCATACGACCGTAGAGTCCTCCATCGACGGAAACCTGCAACTCGATGCCGCCAATGCTCCCGCCACTACCATCCCGATCGGTGGCATTCGGATTAACATCTCAAAGTCTTTGCCGGCCATTGTGGCAAACGAACCGGACAATCAACTTGAAGATGTTAGTGCAGACGACGAACCTCTCCCGCCCGGTGAAGAACCTGAAATGGAATACACCGTTAAACCTTTTTTGGAAGGCAAAAGGCTTAGTAGGCAGCCTCCGGTCAGTAAAGGCAATGAACTTTCAGGATTGTGCTCAATTATGTAAAATATTTTTTTTGTAAATTAGTGGTTAAATATATTCTAGAGACTGAAAATGTTTACACAGTAGTGTAATATGCGTTGTGTTCAGATTTCATTTCAATATTTTTATTAAAATACCAAGAAATTGTCGAAAAATTCTAATAGGATAGAACATGACCTTATTTTGGTGAGTTTTGGGAATGACGGGTCCGAATTGAAAGTGCGCCCGAAATCTTGCGATCCCTGTTGTATGTAATACGATGAGTAATAAGCGATTTTTTTACAAGCGGTATTTAAAATCAAATTGAGTTTGTTATATTAGTTGTGAATGGTTTAGAAAATTCGAGTATTTCTAAGCGCGACTAATTTAGTATTTGATTGTATAATCAATAATTTCTATTTAGTTTAATTAATTTAAAATAAAAAACAAACAAATGTAGGTCTTTAATCAACCTCTCACATTGGAGACAAATTAAAAATCAAAAGGCACACGCGTTAGGTTTACACGAGTGCCACCAATACCGACATACTCTATAGGCTGAGATACACAAAGCAATATCCGAACATAATCATAAGAATATTTGGACCTCAATAATTCCTAAAAAAGGTGAAGGTCAAACCTGATCTGTTATTAAGCTTTGATTTATTAAATCAATGAATTATGGTCAAAAATCGATGCCTACTGAATCGCTAAACTTAGTTATGTACTCACGAAACTAAGAAAATATGGTTTAGCGAACATCCCTATAAGAATATTTGGACCTCAATAATTCCTAAAAAAGGTGAAGGTCAAACCTGATCTGTTATTAAGCTTTGATTTATTAAATCAATGAATTATGGTCAAAAATCGATGCCTACTGAATCGCTAAACTTAGTTATGTACTCACGAAACTAAGAAAATATGGTTTAGCGAACATCCCTAATGTCTGCACAGTGGGCTATGCTGAAATAAGGATATTTCACTTCAGGTAATAGCAATAAATAGGCTAACATTCACTATGTATGAAACATATGTAAATTCCATAAATATTAAACAATTGCCTTTTGTAACTATCCTAGTTATAGTTTTAGAGTGTATAATAAAATTATTAGTTGGTGTTGAACACCTACAATATAAAGTCGACATAATAGTATTACTATCATACTTATATGTGCAATCCGATAATTTTTTGGGTAGGCGATTCGAGTTTAACATCTCTGGTGTTGCAAACCTCTTTATGGCACAGTGACCACTATCGTTTTCTATCTTAATGGTATATAAAAAAAGAAACCAAATACGTACGTAGTCAATAATTTCTAATAATTACTGCCAATACTGTATTCGTTAAAAAATAATCATAAATGTATGGCGGAAAATAGTTGGGACTCCCTGTCGAATGCGGCTTGTATGGTTATAATGGCTTGTATATGCTTTAGAAGCAATTAATCTACTACTTAATTGTTTAAAAATAGGGGCCAAGTCTAATAATTCAATCGCGTCAGAAGAGAATAAAAATCGTTGCTCAATAGAGAGCCGACAGGAAAAAAATGACAGTTTTCGTAGTCTACTATTACAATTGCGCTCCAATAGAATTCTATCGGCCGGCCGATATAATGTTATTAACAAGTGTAGCGCCTGTAAGTAGTTCTTATGTTGCATATTTGGAAGTATATATTCATATTTTGATAGCTAAAAACAGCTAATTTGTCTCTATTCTGCAGCTTTAGAAGAGTGCTTGTGAAATATATAATAGTTTTAATAGACTACCTACTTTGAGCTAATCGCAATAGAACCGCTATAGAATAGAACTAGAACGACTTTCTATTGGAAAATAGTAGGCTCGGTCCCCTGACTTATAACCATAATAAGTGTGTTAATTATTAATTACAGATCTTTCCTATTGAGTGTTATATATAACAGCTGTAGACCACTATTTCGCTGACACTCTTAACTCGTTTCTGAAATTGAAAAAATGAAAAAAATGCGGTACCCATAAGACGCCTTCAATACAGACAGTATTGCTGGAGTCATTCTATTGGTACATACATATTGTCACGCCTTTATCCCCGAACGGGTAGGCAGAGGCATACTTTACCCCCACATTTCACATTCTATTGGTGCCGTCTTACGCATTGCTGCGCGTGCCCATAATAATTAACGTTATAGGTAAGGAATAAGGATAGATGTCCTGTACGTTGCGAATTATAAAAAAAAATGTGATATTAAACTTAAGTTACGGTTTATCTTGCAGCGAATGTGTGTGATTTATTACGATTGACGAATTATATCTGTACATCATAATATTTAGTGTAAATAAGGTGATTGAATGTAGCAGGAATGGTGAACGATTGATGATTGAATTGTCAATGAATGATTTTCTTGTAAATATTTTTGTATATTTTGTAAGTGTAGGTACAAATTGTTACTGCGCACTCTTTGTATGTATTGATTAATGTATATGTACATTATGTTATAGAGAATCTCTGAATTAAAAGGGTTTTTGTTTTATTGAGCTTTCTTTATTTACCGACCTACGGTTGTCCTTTTTAGTCAATAAGTTTCTTACAATTTTAAAGGTGTCATGTTTATTATTGAAATAGTATTACTTTGGTATTAGATAGAACGTTTTGTGTTTAACCAATCAACTTATGTTTATCACAAAGAAAATGTCACAGCCTTTGGTTTGTTTGTTTAATTTATAAATAAATGTATTCAAAGAGTATCGTGTTTGTTCTTATATGCCTTTACTACTTTAACCTCATTGTAAGACTGCTGGACCTCATTCTAAGATGTGAACTGATGAGTTCAATTCAATTCAAATATGGGTACATACAAGATCTAACTTACAAATTTAGGCTGTCACATTTTACCACAAGTGGCATGAAAAATAAATCAGCCAACATAATTTATTAACTAACTATCTTCACGCTGTATCCCTGACGGGGTAGTCAGAGCGGACAGATCGCCAGGCTTCGCGATCCATGCATACTTCTTTCGTTTCTTCAAGATTCATCAATCGCTTCATACACGCACGTCTGGGTATCTAAATACTTTTGATCTTTCCGTTTTTGAGCAATCTACTCACGGGCTCTTCATATGTTAGTCTCGGCATACCCTGACTCCTACCCTCTACTTTCGCAAAATATATATTCTTCGTCAATCATTCCTCATTCATTCGTTGGACTTGTCCAAACCAACGGAGCACGCCGTTTTCCAGCTTAACGCTGACACTTTCATTAAAACCTGCCATATTGCGTATCACTTACGTTACGTATTCGGTCGGCCAAAGTTACGCCGCACAATTTTTGAAGTGATCGCATCTTCACAGCATTCAATTTACTTTCATGCATTTGCTGACATACCCAGATTTCGCTACCGTAAAGCAACGTTAGCACTAGCACTGCGTTATGAATCGCCAGTCCTGCTTCTTTTAAGACGCGTTGTCGCTTTACTAATTGGAACAAAGCACCATTAACTTTGTTTCCGGCAGCTACTCGCCGTTCTACATCCGAATCACTTCTTCCATCCGCACTAAACATACTCCCTAAATACACGATTTCATTCACTTGCTCTAGACGTTCCTGGTTTAACATTATCTCGCATTTGGTTCTTACGTTATCTCTTTCAAATACTAGAACCTTCGTTTTACTTGCATTCAAGCGTAGACCCTTACTTTCACACTCCTCTTTCATATTAGTGACTAGTGCCTGAAGGACGGCTTCTGATGAGACCGCGGCGGTGAGCATCGCATCATCAGCGTACAGCAGACAGTTTACTGTTAAGTCATCCAAATTCACGCCCATACGAGCAATCTTTCAGCTTCGGCAGGCGACTGTCCAGATACACTATGAACAACCAGACGGACATGACACAACCCTGTTCGACGCCTGTACAGACATCGAAAAGAGGTGACACATCCCCCTACTCGCACGCAAGCCTTACAGTCCCTATAAAGCGACTGTATTGCCCGCAGTAGCGAGCCGTCCACAACATATCTGGGCAGCAAGTACCACAGAGTTTCTATCACCACGTTATCAAATGCTTTCTCCAGATCCACAAAAGCGCAGAAAACCTTCTGGCTAACAGCCAGAAACTTCTCAGTGATCATGTGGAGAAAATACACTTAATCCATGCAACCTCTTGCGCGTCGGAATTTGCATTGAGCCTCCCATAAATACCTTTCAGACTTTTCTTGCATTATTGCCGTTATAACCTTAACACCGTACTTGATCATCTCAGCAGTAACTCTGTCTTTTCTCGCAGCCTTACAACATTTCATACTTCTTATAGCTTGTTCAATCTCTTTCATGCTAATGACATCAATGACATCAGGATCCGGAGCATCTTTGTCTTTTCTTGGGTACATTTTTTTCAATAATATTCACTCCACCTCTGCAGGACGTCAGTTTGGTCTGTTAAGACGTCATTGTTAACACTAAGCACTTTATTCATACTGCAGATTGCCGAACAACTCCGGGTCTTGCCTACCTCTTTCCAGCAGAGCTTGGCATTATCACGGAAATTGGACAACCTTTCATCCGCTTTCATTCTGCACCTTTCACGAGCTTCTTCTATCAGTGCCTTCGTGTTAACTTTCTTCAGCTTGTATCTTTCTTTCATATTAAAATCATTCCGCGAGGCTAAGTAGTCCAACCATGCGTTCTTCTTAATTCGAAAGGCTTCCTTCACTTCTTCATTCCACAATGCATCACGCTTATTACTACTGCCTCTTTTCGTTTGTCCACACACTTCCACAGCGGCATTTACCATACTATCCCTAAGGTTCTGCCATACACTTTCCACATTCTCACTACTAACATTGACATCGCCAAGCTTTTCGGCTACCCTTTCTTTATATTTATCCCTAATGGATGCATCTTGCAGCTTCCAGCTTTTGATGCTATAGGTCGGCTCAGGTTCAGGACACTAGGTACGATGACGCCAACCCGCGAACAGACCCCTAATCCTAGTTATGACTAGGTAGTGGTCTGATCCCAGGACAGCGCCCCGATAAGCCCTTGTGTCCATCACCTGTTTACGGAGCCGACCATCCATTAAGAATAGATCTATCATGCTTCTCTTTGAATTACATCTCCTCGTATACATATGAATTTGTTTGTGGTTGAACATTGTGTTCGCTACAAACAAATCCTTTTCCTTACAAAATGCCAGTATAAGCTTGTCTGCGTCGTTCACCCTTTTGTCCCCTTACTTCCCGAGTACCGTCTCAAATCCATCGCAAGCGGTACCCAACCTATTCATTCGAGTCTCCACATACTATAAGTCTTGCATTTACTGCTACCACATTTAGAGCTTCTCTCATACTCTCCCAGAAGTCCTCTAGCTCACACGCGTTTAACGAAGATACTGCAATGTGTAGTCGGGTTCAAATCAAACCATTTACTATAATATAAATGTATAATGGATTGTATAAAGAAAGTTATGAACATTAATACAATAAACTATAATAAAGTAGTTACGTTAAGACAAACAAAATAACAAAATTACGTGAGCCGGTAACGGCGCGTGGGCCGACTCGCGGAGGCACAACGCGCGTGCGCTCAACGCGGAGAGAGTTTCTCGACTAACTGTCTCATATATTAGTGTATTATCTATGACTAACTGTCAAACTATTACATAATAGTGTCGTGTCGCGCCGCTCCGTTTACAGCGAATCCGTTCACATTTAATCGATTCGGCGGGCGGCGCAATCTTTGGGTGCGCGGAATGGCAATATCAACCCTTGGCTCTATATTAGGTTGCGCTATATCCTCCCCCTCCAAGTCAGCGGAAGGCTCTGGAGCTGGCTTGGCAACTGACAATTTACGCGGTCTACCTTTCTTTCTACCATGAACGATAGCATCGGAATCACCTACATACGGTGTTAATAAACTAGCATGATACTTGCCTCGAGGTTCGCTCTCTTTATCTACAACCTCGTAGGTAGTTGCCACCAGGTTATCAGAGATTACCAGGATGTCATCCAAATACGCCACAACAGATCCATCAGCCGTTGGAACGTCGATGGGGAGTTCTTCAAACTACCTTCTACCAGTACCACCGGAAAAGCCCATTCAGATTCAGCTTCCTCTATTACCTCAAGTTCTAACATTTTGTCAATTTCCGACCTAATAATCTCTTTCTTTGCGGGTGTCACCCGATATTAGGTGTTGAGATAGGCGCGGCATTCCCCGTATCAATTTGGTGCAAAGCGAAGGGCGTGGGCCCTCCCCATGCACTGAAGATATCCAAATTATTATCTAGAAGTGCAGCCAACTTAATCTTATCGGCTGGAGATAGGAGAATACCCTCGCACTCACGGAGGCCGACCGAAGAACAGACCGCCTCGCGGTCTTCGCGTTCGTATTGCAGCTCGTAATACCCTGTATCGCGTAAAGAGAACCGATTCTTCTCGAAGTCGAGTACCATGTCAGCGTCCTCTATAAAATTCATACCTAATAAAGAATCAGTTGCGCCAGGTAAGACTATAAAAAGAGTGCTTATTGCCACTCCCTGCACCTTTACATCAACTACGGCTGTTTCTACAATTTGAACCCGTTGGGTTCCGTCGGCAAATCTCAACTCTGTCTCTACACTATGAAATACTTGGCCATTAGCCCGCAAATGTCTAGTTAAGCTATCACTAGCAACGCATTGTTTAGCACCAGTGTCTAGTAACGCGGTACCTACAGCACAGAAAATAGGACACACTCGCGGGTTTAATACTCTTTCACCCACAGACACTGATTGAAACGCGGACGTCGTGGCAGGTGGTGCAGTGCGTTTTCCTTTACACACTGCGCAGTTCGACCGGATTACACCGGGCGCACCACATCCGAAGCACGTTACGGACTGGCGCAGCTCCGACTGGGTCACAGCTGGTTCATTTTTGACCGTTTCAGCAGTAGTCGCCTTATTTTTATTTTCTAGTTTGCGACAGTCATCTTTAACGTGACCGAACAGTTTGCAGAATGTGCACCTGGGCCGAGCTTTGTTGGGCGGTGCTTTCTCATCCTTACTTACGGGAACACCAGCTGATGCAGACGTCGAAGCCCGTACACTAATCTGCGATGACGGCGGCGGGGCGGCAGATGCAGAAGCATGCCTTTTAGTTGGCGCGACTTCCTCGAGAACGTCCTCCACTACTCGAGCCTGCTGCAGCAGCTCGGCGAACGAAGTGAAGGCACTCCTTGCTACCCTCTCCCGAATTCTCCTATGGAGCAGGCCGTACAGCATATCTAGCTGTACTGGATTCTTCGGTAATGGGTGTGACGGTAGTTGGGCAATTAGGGCTCTTACCCTACAAACAAACACATCGGTGCGTTCTTCGCTCTGCTCACGACTGAACATTTCTCTATAGATTCTATGCGGTGGGAGGCATGGACCGAAGGTTTGACGTAATAAATTAATGGCCTCCTGCCAGCTCGGGACCGAGTGTTTTACACCCTGCCACCAGGTTGCCGCAAAATCGGAGAGCAACATTGGCAGGCCTCTCAATGCCATCTCATCGTGGACACCAACACAGTCTTTATATATTTGGACGGCGTCCACAAAGGACGTCGCCAGCACCACTAAATCTTGCTGTACAGTTAGACAAGTTTGTACTTACAGTCGTCGTCGGCGGTGGCGGCGCGCATATATAGGCGGCTGCGTCCGTAAAGATTGCAGAAGGTATACTAATTGTTGGTCCGTCATAATGATGGGTGCGGACGTCGGTGGCTGCGGTGAGGCGACGGGCGGAGCATGCCCGTGCTGTGGCATCTGCGAGTACACAGGCAGCTCACGCCCATACAGCGGCGGTGGTGAAACTGGTAAACTGGTGGGCAGCGGGGGCGTCGACTATCGCATATCGACGAACAATGCAGCTCCATCAGCAGTAGACGGCATCGCGCCATCTAACTGCTTACCAGCTGTAGTGAACATGTTTACCGACTGCTGCGTAGCACGCGAAGCACTATTACCACGTGACCGTGTTAGCACCATGTCTCTATACGCACTACAAACCAAGTTCCGACACAACAAATAGGTATTAGCGTACCTACGTAACTAATCTTGTCACTAAAGTTCGACAACTGTTCATACACAACGCGTAATGACGTATATAACGTTCATAAAAACTTACGCGAATGTTTAAAACTTATATTTACACAAATTCACTTTGGGTCTCTATCCTACAAGACGCTATTACTATTAAAAGTTATTATGTACACAATAATAATGTTCGACACGAGTCTAGGTATCCTAATCTTAACTTAGGTACCTACCTACCTGTTATGTTTGCGGACTAGGGACACAAGTGATACAACAGCTTGCTAAATGCACACTGATTTATTCACTACGATAAGTACATAGGACGCGCGTGAGCGTGGTGGTCGCAGCCACACACACATATATAACACTACCTACACTAAAAGTACGTTATCTCGCACGAAGCGTCACTATAGGTACACAATAAACACTAAGTATACACAAATGTTCACAGGATTACGACTTGCAACAACATGACTATCCTAAGTAACCTAAACTAAAACTAATACCTAACCTAGGATGACTTAACATGAGCACTAATATCAAGTTCGTAAAATAGCACTGAAAACAAATAAAGTTCGAGTTTGTTCTATACGAAATGGCCTTTCGATTTCGACTAGGTACACGACTTTTCTAGAACGACTAAAACGTGAAATAACTAGTTCGAACTATATGATCCACAGTATAGTCACTATATAACACCAAAATATACTGTAAATTCTATGATTATTACACTAACAATGTTCTATGTACACAAAACATAACGAAACTGCGGGGGCGCGGGCGAAAGTACATAACGCCACACGAAGAAAACCCGAGAAAGTCACTGTTTTCGACACTCAGACACTGTTTTTTCGAGTCTTTACCGAGACAATCAGTCTTACAACAAAACAATGTTTATTTAACCGTTTTTTCCCTAAAACACGGTCGCACGTTGGGACGCCATTTGTAGTCGGGTTCAAATCAAACCATTTACTGTAATATAAACGTATAATGGATTGTAAAAAGAAAGTTATGAACATTAACACAATAAACTATAATAAAGTAGTTACGTTAAGACAAACAAAATAACAAAATTACGTGAGCCGGTTACGGCGCGTGGGCCGACTCGCGGAGGCACAACGCGCGTGCGCTCAACGCGGAGAGAGTTTCTCGACTAACTATTACCACAGCCGAAAGACATACAGTCGGTCGACGAAGCTGTCTAGACAGAGCAATCGTGCGGGGGACAAGGGACGAGACGGAGGCGGGCTTGTCCCGACCTGCGAACAAATTTTTGTTAGTAGCTCGGGACAGTCTTTCAGGGCTGACGCATTCACGACCGCTTGCCATAATTATTCTAATATTGTATCGATTTCTTTAATTCCTTATTTTAATTACCGAAAAATAAAAATGGTGCATACGAATTGTGCTGTAAGAGATTGCAAGTCATCATCGCGGAAAAATGAATATCTGCGATTTCATCAATTCCGCACACGGAATAAAGGTAAATATATTCATGTCGTTTGAATAGTTCTTTTTATTAGAAAGCGTTTACAAAATGGCTGCCGCGTCGTAAATATGTATAATTGATGGGGTTATTAATATTCTGAATACATATTTCGTGTTCATTTTGCAATCCAATATGGCCGTCGCACCGTGTTCATAAAATTTCATGTTGGGTATCGTACAAGGGGTTTTTTGGTATGCTGAGTATGAATTTCGAGTTTATTTTGCAATCCAATATGGCCGCCGCGCCGTGGTCATAAAATTTCATGTTGGGTATCGTATAAGGGGTTTTTTGGTATGCTGAGTATGAATTTCGAGTTTAATTTGCAATCCAATATGGCCGCCGCGCCGTGGTCATAAAATTTCATGTTGAATATCGTATAAGGGGTTTTTTGGTATGCTGAGTATGAATTTCAAGTTTATTTTGCAATCCAATAAGGCCGCCGCGCCGTGGTCATAAAATTTCATGTTGGGTATCGTACAAGGGGTTTTTTGGTATGCTGAGTATGAATTTTGAGTTTATTTTGCAATCCAATAAGGCCGACGCGCCGTGGTCATAAAATTTCATGTTGGGTATCGTATAAGGGGTTTTTTGGTATGCTGAGTATGAATTTCAAGTTTATTTTGCAATCCAATAAGGCCGCCGCGCCGTGGTCATAAAATTTCATGTTGGGTATCGTACAAGGGGTTTTTTGGTATGCTGAGTATGAATTTTGAGTTTATTTTGCAATCCAATATGGCCGCCGCGCCGTGGTCATAAAATATCGTGTTAGGTATCGTATAAAGGGTTTTTTGAAATGCTGAGTATGAATTTCGAGTTTATTTTGCAATCTAATATGGCCGCCGCGCCGTGGTCATAAAATTTCATGTTGAGTATCGTTTTTTGGTATGCAAAGTACAAATTAGCCTGAAACAAAGGACTATTGTTTCAGACTTTACGTGCTGTTATATATAAAACAAATAATAATTAGTGATAGATAAAAAAATATTAAAAAGCTTTAATTTAATTCATTTTTTCAGATGCAGATTATGGGTAGAAGCTTGCAGCAGACCCGATTTAAATAAAAAATATATCGGTCTCAGGAATATATACATCTGTAGTTCACATTTTGAAAAAATAATGTACGGAAGAAATCAGCTGTACCAACCTTACTTTTGCCGGATAAAATAAGTATACATACGCAAACTGAACGCAAAATGAAAATATTGGGTGATTTAACATTAGAACGCCGTGATAAATGCCGTACGTTGAAAGCTAAAAGATGTCATAAAGATTATGATTTAGCAGGCACTTCATCTACAGCTGCAAGATCTACGAGTACTACCTTGAAACAAACAGATCATAAAATAAAAAATAAAATAAAAATAAAAATATCTTTATTTTGCATAGACCATTTTAACGGCGCTTACAAAATGTCATACACTATTTAAAATATTTAAAGCGACCACCGGTTCGGAACGCGGCCCACCTGAGAAGAACCGGCAAGAAACTTAGGAAGGCTTTTTTTTTGATGGCCTATTTACAATTTAATATTATTTCATTTTGCCAGCAGATCATTTCCAGGCGTCCCTGTCCTGCAAATAGTCTGTAACGGAGTAAAAACCTTTTTCACAAAGCTTGTTTTTAATAAACTTTTTAAATTTATTTAAAGGTAAATTTCTCAGGTCACAGGGAAGCTTGTTGTAAAAGCGTATACAGTTACCCTGGAAAGAATCGCCAATCTTATGTAGTCGACTGTGGTGGACTGAAAGATTATTTTTATTTCTAGTGTTTATATTATGTTTATCACAGAGTTTAGAAAACTGTGATAGATTTTTCTGGACATACATAAGATTGGCAAAAATGTATTGTGATGGTACGGTTAGAATATTCACTTCTTTGAATTTTTCTCGGAGAGAAACTCTGGGGCCCAAATTATAAATAGCGCGTACAGCCCGCTTTTGTAGAACAAAAATAATATTTAAATCTGCAGCACTCCCCCAAAGGAGAATACCGTAAGACATAATACTATGAAAATAGCTGAAGTAAACCATTCTAGCCGTATCCACATCTGTTAGAGTCCTGATCTTTTTTACAGCGTATGCAGCCGAACTTAATCTAGAGGCTGTCTTTTCTATGTGTGGGCCCCACTGCAAATTGGCATCAATAGTTATACCTAGGAACACAGTTGATTCTACAAACTCTAACACTTGTCCATTCAGTTGAACATTGGCCGCAACTTGTTTTACATTTGGTAGAGTAAATTTTATACATTTAGTTTTATTTTCATTAAGGCAAAGATTATTTGAGCTGAACCAATGAACTACTCTTGCAATTGCATTGTTTACATCGTCATAGTTATCTAATTGTCTTTTAATTTTAAAAATTAATGAGGTGTCATCTGCAAACAAAACAATCCTATTCCTGTCCCCTACATAAAATGGTAAATCATTAATATAAATGAGGAATAGCTCTCAGACACCAGCCAAATTGACTGACCATTGACCAACAAACCATATGGGGGTACTGTTGTCCAAGAAGAATTGTTAAAAAGTTCAGAAATTTTATTTAATAGTATTAGAATAATAAATAAAAATAATGGCCGCGATGTTACTAATAGAATCAAATTCATAAATTGGTTCATTACAACAATTAATTTGTTTCGACTTCTATGTATCGATTTGAAGTCTGATGGATACGATTAAATATTTACAAGAAGAATTAACAATGATTGCTTGGAAAATTTCTTTGGGCTCGTGAGGCAAGCTGGTGGAAATTGTCGAGAACCTACTTGCATACATGACACCAGGGCATTCTGTAAAAAAAAATTATGTCATATACTTAATTTGTCAGATGCTACCAATTGTACTGAAGATTTCGACAGTATACTTACACAATTTGCAGAATTTACAAAAATCACACCTCTACATCGAATTTCTACTCAGCGTTCGTCTCAACAATCACAGCTACAAGAGAACCTCACTTATCCCCGAAGGGGTAGGCAGAGGCATACTATACGCCCACATTTCACCGTATGTATTTTTGTCCCACGGAACAGGTGGTGAGCCCATTGACGCTTTGAAATGAACATAAGGTCTTCAACCAGGCTTAACGACTGCCATTTACTAGCAACCGGGACCAACGGCTTATCGTGCCTTCCGAAGTACGGAAACGGTCGCCAATGTAAATTCCACAAAGTGGTCACCCATCCAAGGACCACCTATAGCGAATTTTGCTTAACGCAGTGATCGTTTACAGAACAGTGTTCTGTAAACGAACGGGCCACAAGCGCTTATTGTGAGTCAATAAATAAGTTATAAATAATATCAACCTTGAATACTTATGACAACCCTACAAGCATCACTGTCTAGACGTTGTCGGCATTTTCGTCGACTTCAAAGGCGTAACGCTACTGGTAGGTTTACTCTTTATACTGTGCTATTACATAATAGTGTTCACAGCGATAATCGAGTCGGCGGGCGGCGCAATCTTTGGGTGCGCGGAATGGCAATATTAACCCTTGGCTCTCTCTATATTAGGTTGCGCTATAAATGGCGTGTAAGCAGCCACCAGGAAAATCTTCGTCAAACCAAGTTTTAAACGGATCCAGAGGATTCTAGGACTTACCAATTTGTTGTTTGTTGTTTACATACCGGAGCCAATCGCGAGGTCAACAAACTTCCAACACCCCGATTGCCATGCTCGCTCTCTGGTACTCCAGACCGCGAGCGCGAGCAACCCACCCGGGAGTTTCAAGACTTTGCTGCCCTTGCGCTTGGTCTCTGTCAAGCACACTAAATCTAACTTTCTCTCATTCATAACATCCATCAACTCATTCATTTTATCTGCCATTCCTCCCCTAACATTCCACGCAGCTACCCTGCACTCCATCCTCCACTTCCCGCCGCGTCGGGCCGCGCGTGTAAGGTGGCGGCCCCTACGCCGCTCTGGCACACACTTTTCGCACCAGAGGGACGCACTGGTGCGCGTAGCCTCGGGGGCACGCCCTTTTTTTTTTAACGTGTGGAAATCCTCATGGATGCTATGCCGGACTCTTACCGACTAAAACCACACGGTGGCCTTCCATTTCGGGGGTCAGGGATTATCCCGCTATATCTTTGGGGAGGATTCGGGTGCTGTCCTACTTTCTTGAGGGGGTGAAAGATGTACGCGAAGTTCTCAAGTCACGCCACCGTCTAGGCCCACCCTCCGTCCTCAGGCCCCTGGCGGGGGCACGCCCTAATATAGTTCTCCCTGGTGGCACTCGTGTCGGAGTAGAATTGCAGCCGTAGCTGGCAGGGATAGCGACGTGCACGCTTCTACTCTTCATCCTCATAATTTTTATGATGTGCTCTATATAGTAATCTCTAAATAGTAATGATTGATAAATCATGCAAATCTATACATATAATGTTTTTTCACTTTGGGGCTCCAGACCCTTAATTGATTGATGATATATAATATAAAAGGCAAAATCACTGACTGACTCATTGATCACGAAATCTCTGAAACTACCAAAGCTATGAAGCTCCAACTTCGCATGGAGATTCTTTTTAAAACGTAGGTTTCCGCTAAGAAGGGATTTTGGGAAATTCTACCTAATAATATGGAAGTTCGTCATTTTTAAAGTTAGAAACATGAATTTATGTATACCTGTTTTTAGTAACAAATAAATGGGCACGTGTATCGCGGTTTTGCAAAATTTTACCTATAAGCGGGTAAACAAGGGTTGAAAGTTTATATGGGAAATTCTTCATTTTCAAACATCAAAGTTCTGTGTGCGTTTCGATTGCTCCGCCAAGGTGTCCAATCATAAAAAGCACTACGTCAAAAATTTGTCGAAATTTGTCAGAACCGAATGCAACAAACCAAAAATTTGTCAAAGTAAAAAAATATTGTTCAAAAATAAAATAGGACATTTGGGGTGGACCACCCTATCCTTATTACTAAGGGGTATGAAAAATAGATAACGATCGATTATCAGATCTATCAAATATACATTTGAAATTTAATAATAATAGGTCAAGCCGTTTCGGAGGAGTTCGGTAACAAACACCACGACCCGAGCAGTTTATAAATTAGATAAATATAGACAAAAATGAGGAAAGTGAAATGGACGCGTATAGTATGTCTTTGCCTACCCCTTTGAGGCCATAGGCGCCCGCTTTTATCATTGTTCATCATATTATTGTGATATATGTTCCGGTAATAACTACATTTACTGTTCCATACAAATTGTTTAGTACCATGTCGTACTACATGTTTTCGCCGCGCGCATTATATAAAATTTGTCATTTCTTGCCGCACTTTCAAAAACAGACAATGACTGGTTCGTCGCCAATGTTTGATGTATTGCCGCGCAAAGTCGATTCGCCGCTTTACACTACTACTAGTACTACTACTAGTAACGTGATAAATTAATTAATTAATTTCATTCTTTCATCGAGTATCAGATATTTCGGTTCTGTTACAAACGCCATGACCACGAATCTACTAAAGCACGCATTTATTTTATTTGTTGATTTTTTTATATTACTCTCGATTTTTACCATTATTACATTTTTAATGTTAATTATGAATAAATAAATTACGTTTTTTACTTACTCGTGATTTTATTTTCAGATCGATCTAGATGTTATTCAATTTCATAGCTGTCCTCCAGTTATTGAATGTAAATGTATTCCCACATAAAATTAAATTATTATCACCCTGGTAGAACATCATATGAGACATCATTATTTTTGATTTAACACGAGTTGTAAACTGTTTTGAGGGTAAAACAATACGTCATTATAATGAGGTTAATATGCTGAATAAATGGAAGTTCACACCAAAATCCTAGCAATTATAGGCAGTGAGATATGAGCCTACAAAGTAGCGTTTCGTTCGCGCGGCCACGGACTTTTTGTTTTGGACCGATATCTCCTGTTTAACTAAACTTTAGTAGTATTTATTGCTTTCATTAGTTTCGACAAATTAAGATCCTTCTTCTTGTGTTTTTTTGTTAATTGCGCGGCCATAACTTCAAAGGCGAAAATTTTGTAAAATATTTCTCTACAGCTTATACTTCTTTTTTGACAAATACAATCTTTTATTGACAAAAAGAATTAAGTCTCTAACCCATGTAGTTGCTGAGATCTCCGTGGCCGCGCAATCCTCCACGTTTCGTTCGCGCGGCCAACTTTAAACCCTAATATCTTCTTTATTTCTACTTTGACAAATTTTTTGTTTACTGCATTCGGTTTTGACAAATTTCGACAAATTTTTGACGGAGTGCTTTTTTTCACACACACCGTGGCGGAGCAATGGAAACGCACACAAATTTCTTATACCTGCTTCTATATAAAAATAATAAATTACGTGTTAAGGAATTTTGATAAATTCTACCCTTAAGGGGGTAAAACAGTTGTTATAACTGACTCATTGATCACGAAACCTATAAAACTACCGGAGCCATCAAGCCCCAATTTCGCATGGGGGTTCTTTTTAACACGTAAGTTTCCCCTAAGAAGGGATTTTTAGATACATGAAATTGCGTACACCTGTTTCTG
Organism: Thumatha senex; assembly: GCA_948477245.1. Taxonomy (NCBI): domain Eukaryota; kingdom Metazoa; phylum Arthropoda; class Insecta; order Lepidoptera; family Erebidae; genus Thumatha; species Thumatha senex. Next base: position 2,393,625 of record OX419742.1, on the reverse strand, counting down.
GTTACAAATAAATGGGCACGTTGATCACGGTTTCGTAAAACACTACCTATAAGGAGGTAAAACAGCGGTTGCATTAACTGACTCATTAATTACGAAGTCCATGGAGCTAACGGAGCTATGAAGTACGAACCTCACATTAAATAATAAATAAATAAATAAATATCCATCACGCCTTATCCCCGAAGGGGTGGCAGAGGCATATTATATGCCCACTTTTCACCGTGTGGAATCCTGTCCCACGTAATAGGTGGTGAGCCCATTGCCGTGTTGAAATAGACAGACGCAGGATGTGACTACCTGCTGTTGAAATTTTTTCAAGCCGCCCATAAGGCATTCAACCAGGCTTAACGACTGCCATTTTACTGGCAACCGGGACCAACGGCTTAACGTGCCTTCCGAAGCACGGAAACGCTCGCAAATGTAAATGCCACAAAGTGGTCACCCATCCGAGGACCAGCCATAGTGAAAGTTGCGTAACTCAGTGATCGTTTACAGAACACTGAGACCGCGGGGCCACGAGCGCTTCCTCCACCTCAACCTCACATTAGGGTTCCTTTTAACACGTAGGAAGGCCCCTAGAAGGAGTCTTGCGAATTTTTACAAATAAGGACGTAAATAAGGGATAAACGGTTGTATGGAAGATTGTCGTTTTCAAAGTTTAGTAACATGTACTTACGTACCTACAAATGATTCAGAAGAATCTCCTAAGGCATTATTAGTAAGCACAAGAATTACCAGCAAGTTCGGTGTTCCCACGGGAACCGAAACTATGTCAGTAAACCACGCACATCCTAAACATTAAATATGGAAACCTGAAATTAGGTGATTTGTGGGATTGCCGATATTTCCATGGAAGCGGGAACTACGCGGATGAAGCCACACACAGTCTAAACTATCAAACATACCTGAAATTTCATGAAAGTATTTATAGGTTTGAATCAGCACTAAGAAAGGAATACCTGGCATTCCCACGGGAACGGGAACTACGTGAGTAAAACCATATACAACCTAAAGATTGATTAACGTGTTCTTTACGTACCTACGTTAGATGAGCAACAAGAAAGAATTCCCGATATTCCCACGGTAATGTAATTTTACAAGTATTATAAATGTGAAAGTTTGTGAAGAATTCTATATTATTTGGACGTTTGTTATTTAATCATATTTTGATGAAAATCGGCATATAGGTAGAACATTTCCAAAAGTTGAAGCCCGCGGATCCGCTCACGTCAATTCGTTAGTACACAAAAAGGTTTTCTCGCGGGAAAAAGTTGTTTTTCCGGGGTATAAAGTAGGTACCCTTTGTATTAATTCAGGAAATGTCTCGCACAGGATATTTCATTCAAGCAGTTTCGTCCACGTTTATATTATTCAGTTGTAAGTGACTCATCAACAAGTATTCCGATTTAATTCAATTTTTGTTGTTGAAAAGCGAATACTTCAGAAGTTGTTTCATAAGAATAGCCTACGCACCACCCTCTTTAACTAATGTCTCTTTCTTTGTCTGTTTCTCTTATGTGGCGCTAACGAAGTTGCGCGGGTCAGCTAATATTTCTAATAACTAATCATTAAAAATAACTAATCAATATTTATTACAGAAATGTGATCAAACAGAAGACAAAAACAGTTTTCACAATGAGTTTAAAATTGATGTATTATCAAATTCAAAGTCAATGAAAAAAAAAATCCATGTAAATAACATGTCAATAAAAGCAGAAATAAATGTCAATTGCTATCGGATTCACAAAGTGTCTGCTAAATACTCATGAATTGTATGCATAACACTTGCTAAGCAGAAGAACTAATAAATGTTTTTTAAATACATCTTGTTCATCTATGTATAGCCAAAATAGAGACAGGTAGCTTATTAAAAAAAATTGGGGCCATTCCCAAGAAACTTTTATTATAAATGGCCTTCTTGTGTCGTTTGACGCCTATTTTATTTTTAAGACGAGAACGGAGAACTTTTTAAATATTCGAAAATAACTGCTGCATGTTTTATTTAACAAACATTGGTACCTCAAATATAAATAGGCTGATTATTGTCAGAATATGAAAGTCCAAAAAGAAAGCCTTACAACTGTCGGTACCTGATCGAATGCATCTTTCTTGAGCCCGAAATACAGCCTCTGTATTTGTAGAGTTACCCCAGTAAATAATTCAGAACTCATTATTATTGTTTTATCTAGGTTTATCCTTAAGTTATTGGACTGTAAGCCAGTTGACTAGTTCCTTTTATTTGATTTTCCAACGACGCACAGTCATTTTCACTAACAATCACCGTGCTGTCGTCAGCAAATAAAATCATGGTATGATAAATCGTCGTAGTTAATCCTCTTGAACCTGGTGTCGTCCCGATGGTAACTGTCGTAAAGGTAAAGATTCGAAATAGCTTAGTAAATGTTGAGAATGTTGTTTATCGTTGTTGGTCAATTAAATTACAAAAATCTAACGACGAAATCGTGCAGTCTATGTTGTTCTATAACAAACAATATGAAGATGTCAAGGCTGGCTTAGACTGTCTACAAAAGGAGCGGCTGGAGCACAAAACTTGTATTGAAAATCTCGAAAAAAAAAGTACAGGATATCCAGCTCAAGACCAGAACTTCGAATGTGGAAATCAGAATCATACCTCAGCCTGAAAAAGCAACCAACCTGCAAAACACAATACGCAAGATTGGAAAAACCATCGGAACTTCCATTTCGTTCTCGGACCTGCGTGATATATTCCGCCTTCCCGGAAAACCTGGAACAATGCGCCCGATCATCGCTGAGTTTAAGACAGTAAGTACAGATGAAACTGGACACAATTTCCGCTGTTCGAAATTACAACAAAGGAAAAAGGTCAGAAGAAACTGAATACAGAGTGGCTTAAAATTCCCGGTAAACGAATCGCCGTATATGTATCTGAACATCTTCCCGCAAGTTCTAAGAAACTGTTTCATCAGACACGGGAATTCGCAAAACAGAATAACTTTAAGTACTGCTGGACCTCAAAATGGTACCAACTTCCTTCGTAGGACCGACGGAGAAAAACAAATCCTGATTTCCTCTGACAAGTGTCTTGCAGAAATGGGCTTGTCTAAGTGACTAGTGCGGTCGCCCATTCTTACTCTGATAAGTCTTATAGTTCTCTTTAGTAAGCAAAGATCATTACTATCCTTTGAAATGTCAAAAACGCTTTATTTAAAATTAATATGTAAAAAACAACTCTTTCACTTCTGTAAATATACACACACACACTATATCTCTCTCATAATTTTACTCACAAATTCATGTAAACATCTCCACACTATCCGCCTTTGCACCCACACTTTGTTAATTATGATACCTTGAAATATTTGCTGACCTATGCACTATGTGTCTCCCTATATAGTGCATAGGTCATTCACGTATATCTGAAAGAGCGTAAGGCCCAGAATACTGCCCTGTGGAAGACCACCAGAGACAAGAACCTCTTCACTCAACCGATCCCCGACTTTTACTCTCTGGTGTCTCTTACTGAGGTAGCTCTTAAACAGATCGTGAGTGCACCCCCTTATTCCCAGTCCTTCCATCTTGTCCAGTAAGATTGGCACAGAGACCGTGTCAAAAGCCTTGGAGAGATCTAAAAATATGCACACACATCTGTAGTTACTATCCAAATTCTTAACTACAGTGTTGGTTAGATCAATCACGGCGTCTTCAGTGGAAATATCTGATCTAAAGCCATACTGATTTTTAGCTATAATGTTAAATTTGCAAAGGTAGTTCTGGAGTGCATTGGTCAGAAATCTTTCTAGAATCTTTGATAGACATGAGAGCACTGAAATAGGTCGATAATTGTTGACACAGTCTCTGTCGCCACTCTTGTGGATTGGGTGGACTAGTGCTTTTTTTAGAGCATCCGGAAAGACACCGCTGTTTATTGCAAGATTGCAGATGTGGGTTATTGGAGGGACTAGAACTTCACTGGATGATTTTAGGACTTTAGGTGAGATGCCGTCCCATCCCATGGCACAGTCTGAGCGTAGATTCATGATAATAGCATCTACCTCAGCTTCAGTCACTTCCAGTATAGCCATGGAATTCAGCAAATGAGTTTTTCTTTATGAGAGCAATTCTTTCAGCCAAGTTTTTACCAATAGTAGTGAAGAAATTAAAAATATTGTTAATTGATTGTTGAGAGTTATTGGAAGTTCTCAGAAGCTCTGTAGGACTGTCGTATCTTTTTTGGGTATTTGTGACATTTTTAATGGCTTTCCAGAGAGCTTTCGGGTTAGAACCAGCATTATCTATTATGTTTTTATGGTATTCTAATTTTAATTTGCGTAGTAGTCGATTGCAGAAATTGCGATAACGGGCATAGGTTACCTTTAGTATCATGTTATCGGGTGCATTTCTTGACTTGATGTGCAATATGTCGCGATTTATAATGCATCGAATAATCCCTGGTGTTATCCATGGTTTCAGCATACGGTTTCTTTTGATATTTTGATAACTTCTGTGTGTTAATTGAGGATTAATGACAAGGTAGAAATAAAGTTGTTCGTTGGTTCATTTGCGTCACCCTTTTCTAGAATGAATGAGAAATCTGTATTATCTATTTCTGTTTTTACCTTTGAGTAATTGATACGAGACTTTGTATAGCACTGAATATGTATAAGTTTTGATTAGTCTAAGAACAAAACTGTCGGTCTGTGATCAGTGATATAGGATTCTAGTACCAGGGTGGTAGAATTGTAATAGGATTTATTAAATATGTGGTCCAAACATCTCTGACTGATCCTTGTGGGATAGGTATGCGTTGGAAAAAACCCATGAGACGCATTGAGTGTTAAATATTCATCGTACAAAGGGTCCGTGCTATTAGAACCTCTATTGATATTTATATCGCCAACAAGGATCGAGTGCTGCGTCGTTAGGCTGTTATAAACACGATTTAAGCTATCTATAAAGTTTTTGTGATCATCATTAGTTTTTAGCGATGGAGAGCGATAAACTGCAACATTAGAAGTACTTTTGTCAACTTGACAGACCAAGCAGCTTCCACCTTTGAAGTAAGGCTCATTAATTGTACATGCGAGTTGTGTGTTTTTGTAGATTACTGCACCATCATTTTTGTTAAGTAATGACTTGGACGAGTGTGCTATATATCCATCCAGGGAAGGTACAGTATATACTTTACTGAGCCAGCACTCAGTGAGCACGATAATATCAAATGCAACTTGGGTCTCTGCTAACATTATGCAAAATTGATAAAAGTTTTTGTTTATGCTACATATATTAACCTGAATTATTTTGAGCGCTTGTTTATAGTTTGTAAGATGACTTGAACATTTCTCTGGTGAACAGATAAAGGACTGCGAAGTATTGATATTAACTAAGTCGGTATTAATATCGTTTATGTTAGCCATTTGTGTTTTTAATAAAATTACGATATAAAAGCATCAAAGCGGGACCAGAAGTAACACAGTTAAATTAAATGAAAAGCAAATATTTCAAGGTATCATAATTAACAAAGTGTGGGTGCGAAGGCGGATATGTGTGGAGATGTTTACATGAATTTGTGAGTAAAATTATGAGAGAGGTATAGTGTGTTTAGGTATATATTTACAGAAGTGAAAGAGTTGTTTTTTACATATTAAGTTTAAATAAAGCGTTTTTGACATTTCAAAGAATAGTAATGATCTTTGCTTACTAAAGAGAACTATAAGACTTATCAGAGTAAGAATGGGCGACCGCACTAGTCACTTAGACAAGCCCATTTCCGCAAGACACTTGTCAAAGGAAATCAGGGTTCGTTTTCTCCGTCGGTCCTACGAAGGAAGATGTTACCATTTGAGGTCCAGCAGTACTTAAAGTTATTCTGTTTTGCGAATTCCCGTGTCTGATGAAACAGTTTCTTAGAACTTGCGGGAAGATGTTCAGATACATATACGGTGATTCATTTACCGGGAATTTTAAGTCACACTGTATTCAGTTTTTCTTCTGACCTTTTTCCTTTGTTGCAATTTCGAACAGCGGAAATTGTGTCCAGTTTCATCTGTGCTGTCTTAAACTCAGCGATGATCGGGCGCATTGTTCCAGGTTTTCCGGGAAGGCGGAATATATCACGCAGGTCCGAGGACTAAATGGAAGTTCCGATGGTTTTTCCAATCTTGTATATTGTGTTTTGCAGGTCTAGGTTGGTTTCTTTTTCAGGCTGAGGTATGTTTCTGATTTCCACATTCGAAGTTCTGGTCTTGAGCTGGATATCTTGTACTTTTTTTCGAGATTTTCAAAACAAGTTCTGTGCTCCAGCCGTTCCTTTTGTAGACAGTCTAAGCCAGCCTTGACATCTTCATATTGTTTGTTACAAAACAACATAGACTGCACGATTTCGTCGTTAGATTTTTGTAGTTTAATTGACCAATAACGATAAACAACATTCCCAACATTTACTTAGCTATTTCGAATCTTTACCTTTACGAGAGCCGCGGTACATTTTGTCTCAACAACACTACGCTGATAGAATTTCCTACACTTCCAGCAGTTGCAAATATTTTCAATTTTCAACAACATTACGCCAATAGGATTCCTACAATTCGGCTACCAGCAATAACAAAATATTTTTAAATTAGCACAGAGCTATTTCTAAACTTTACTTTAAAGTTCAACGAGAGGGGATCGCCTTGTACCGTTGTGTGCACGGGCCCTCCTAAGTTTCTCTCTGTGGTACGCCCCGTACCACCGTCCGATACCGTAAGCAAGTTGCGTCCAGCTTCCGACCTCGGATCACGCGTCGTGCCTCCTGGCTTTGGTTTCCCGGTCTGCCACCAGCGGCAAGCCCCGGGGACCGGGTCAGGAGGTATCGGCGTGCCGAGGCCGGGGTTAGGGCCGCACACGGGTATCCATCCCCCTTCGCGTTTATTCCATCTTTCACCCGCAGCGGCCGCAATGCCGCCGCCGCAACCGCACCCACCTACTCGCCGTGCGACGCGCCCCCCCGCCCCTCGCGGGGGGAAGCGAACGTTCGTCCGCTCCCGCGGACCTGCGCACGCCGCAATCGTGCACCTCACGAGGATGGCGACCGAGAGCCAGCCCAGCCTGGCCTTCGGCCGCTCAGCGATAGCCCGCCCCAGCACATCCGGGGGCGAGGAGTATTTCTCGAGCAGCCCGCTGCCCGGGTCACCCACCACCACCACCGCACCGTCGATGCCAAGGCTCGACGGCCCCGACGCCGCGCACAGGCGCATATTACCGGCCGCCACCAGTGCCCGGCCGACTCGGCCGGCCCCAGCTGCCGGCGCTACTGCAGCCGTAGCCACTGCCGCTGCTGTTCCTGCACCCCCTGCAGCTGCAGCCGTTCGAGCCGCAACTCGGCCAACGGCGCCACCATCTGGACACAGATGGCCCACCCCTGGGCAATCCGGAACGACCTCGATTTCGGCGGAGAGGTTCCCCTCTCGCCCGCACAGGACGCTCGGGCAGGCGACTTTCTCGCCGCCACAAAACACGCAGCGCCCGTTACCCGGGACATCTCCATCGTCGCCGATGGAGATGTCTTACGCCGCTGCGCTGAACAGCCCGCCATCGCCACCAACAGCCAAACCACCCACTCCTCAACCAAGGAGACTGACGGCGCGCCCAGAAACGCACACCTTCGACGCGCCTCCAGCCAAGGCGTCAACATCAGCGGAGACCTGCCGCTACCGCACTCACCGCCAGCCCGCATACGAAGTACCCGCCTTTGATTGTGGAAACGCTGCCGGACTGGCCACTTCACTTCAGAAAACTGAAGGAACTCCTAGGCCATTCTCCAAACGGCCGCGCATTCGGGAAAGGGGTCCGATTTATCCCTAAATCGGGCTCCGAGTACCGTACTATCCAGAAATACCTGTATAGTTTGGAAAAAGAGACCAAGATTTCTTGGTTTTCATACTCCTTGCCGCAAGACCGAAGCCTAAAGGTGGCCATCAGAGGGCTGCCGCAAAATACCGACCCCAAGGACATAGAACAGGATCTAACGGCCATGGGATATACGCCCGAGTTCGTGCGCGCCATTCGTGCACGCTCGGGCCGCCCAGGCTGCCTGTTCCTGGCGCAGCTGAAGCGGACTGACGATATCACACCGGGCATATATGACATCACCGAGATGCTCTGTATGCCCGGCATCAAGATTGAGGCGTGGCGCGGGAAGAAAGGCCCTGAACAGTGCCACAGGTGCCAACAATACCGGCACTCATCTCACTACTGCCACAGGCCGCCCGCTTGCGTGCGTTGTGGCGGTGAACATGCAGCCAAAGATTGCCCGCGCCCTCTAGAGGACCCACCCACGTGTGCAAACTGTGGAGGTCCCCACACAGCTAACCACGTGGCATGCCCCGTATTCCGCAAGGAGGCGCGGAACAAGAAGGCTGGCACCGTAGCACGCACCGCGTCCACGAAACCTGCCCCCTCCGTCGCAGCAGCAGCGGAAAACAATGCCCCAGGCTCCCTAATGGCAGCCGCAAACCCGGCTCCGGGGGGAACAAAAGGAAAAAGCACAAGAGAGGACCCCGCAGTAAGGCTGCAGCGGCAGAGCAGCCTGCGCCAACGCCAGCAAAACCCGTGGTCGCCGCCCCCAAGGGAGGGACGAAGGCGAAGCGGGAAGAAGCTGACCCGATGATCACCATGGTGATCGAAGTGCTGACCCAAGTGCTCCAAGCCATTCAGGAGGGACGGGACCCCGTCCAGCTCATCCTGCAATGCGTAGGGAAAATCTGTGCCTATGGCAGATAACTCCCTACGCATCATCTTCTGGAACGCCGACGGGATGTCCCCCGTGAAGACCAGGCTCCTGAGACAGCTGCTCGCACAGCGGCAGGTCCATATTGCCCTTATCTGCGAGACGCGCCTCAGGAAGAGCTCAGCACTCCGAATGCCAGGGTATCACGTGTACCGAGAGGAGCAACTCTCCCAGACCGGGACTGCTTTCAGGGGATTGGCAGTCCTGGTGAAGAGGAATGTCGTCCACCAACCGCTGCCAACTGTTTTGCTGCAGACGTCGTACGCCCTGGGCGTAGAAGTCTGCGTCGATCGCCGCCCCATCCGTGTGTTTGCGTTCTACAAGCCGCCAGACGCGCGACTGGCAACGGCTGATGTCCACACCCTGATGGACTCACCGGACCCGGTCATAGTCGCGGGCGACTTCAACGCCAAGCACACGGCCTGGAACTCTACGCGCATCTGTCCCAACGGGCGCCGACTCTTCAGCATCGCGGAACAGCATGGATATGAGGTGCTGGGGCCAGAGCTCCCGACTCATTATCCATACCAGGCAGCGTTCCTGCCGGATGTCATCGACCTGTCGCTGGTACGCAACCTACCAGCTGCGCCATCGATTGACGTCCTGGACGACCACCTCCTCTCGGACCACCAGCCAGTCCTCCTGACCCTGACGAGCAACCCTACTCGATCATCGCCACCTTCGCCTCGCCTTCGCCAGGATTGGCACCGCCGCATTGAGTCCGAGTCAGACGTCGACGCGCTCGCCGAAGATCTCAGCGCTGTTATTAACACAGCGCTACGAGACTCCAGGCTAGAAGCCCCGTCGACCCGGAAACCTCCTCAACTGCCGGTCTTCATCTTGGCGATGATCGAGAAGAAGCGGAAGCTGAGAAGACTGTGGCAGCGCAACCGATGCCCGACCCTGAAGTGCCAGCTCAACGCGCTGGCTGCAAGGGTCTCGAGCGCCCTGGAAACAGAAGCGACCGAGTCCTGGCAGCGCACCATTGAGCGGGCCGGGGACAACTGGTCGGGCATCCACCGCCTGTGCCGCCAACTCTCCGGGAAACCGCCTCCGATTAGACCCCTCATGGCCGGTGACGGTACCCCACGTTACCGAGCCGAGGATCGAGCGGAGATCTTCGCGGAACACCTGGAGAAACAGTTCCAGCCGAATCCAGCTTCCGACGCAGTTCGAGTAGAAGCTATCCAGCAGCATCTGAAGTTTTACTTCGAGGCGCCGATAACCCCCACGGAAGACCCAGTCGTGTTTTCCCCGGGCCAAGTGCAGCGTATGATTCGCCGCACCCAACTGCGGAAAGCCCCAGGCCCTGACCGGATCCCGAACGAGGCCCTGCGTCACCTGCCCCCGCGGGCTATCGCATCGGTGACGCAGTTATTCAATGGCATCCTCCGCACCAGCCACTATCCCGCAGCATGGAGACTCGGCCGAGTCATTATGCTGCCGAAGCCCGGGAAAAACGTACTGAAGCCCGAAAGTTATCGGCCTATTACGCTGCTGTCGACACTCTCGAAAGTCTTCGAGAAGCTTCTACTCCTGCACCTGACACCACACATCCAGCCACGCGACGAGCAATTCGGCTTCCGAGCCGAACACTCCACCACGCTGCAGCTCGCGAGGGTACTGCACCATCTCACCGTCGCTCTCAACAAGAGAGAGCACGGTGTTGCAGTACTCCTCGATATGGAGAAGGCCTTCGATCGCGTCTGGCACGACGGCCTGATCTACAAGCTGGCCACGTCTACTACTCCGCGACGAATAGTCAAGACTGTGGCCACCTTCCTCCAGGACAGACGCTTCCAAGTCATCGTGGACGGCGTCCTGTCCGGAGAGCGCAGCATCAGAGCCGGCGTGCCCCAGGGGAGCTGCCTGTCGCCAGTGTGCTACGCCAAGTACACTGACGACATCCCAGTCCCAGACGGCGCGATGTTGGCGCTATACGCCGACGACGCCGCCTATATTACGACCTCCTTGACCGCTACACATGCGGCGGTCAAAATGCAGCGTGCCCTGGATATGGATATACAGCGCTCGTTGTAGGGGGTGCGTGGCAACCCGCGCCCCTTACCCTGCTCGGAAAAGCCGTCGACTGGTCCCCGACGGTGAAGTACCTTGGAGTGACCATTGACCATCGTCTCACCATGCGACACCACGTGCAGAACATTGTTGGACAAGCTCGCGCCGCTCGAGCTCTCCTGCGTCCGGTGATCTCCTCGTGCCTCCCGCTCCGCGCGAAGCTGGGCGTCTACAAAACCTACATTCGCAGCCGCCTAACTTACGCCGCCCCTGCATGGTACGCGCTGGCAGCGGGAACGTACCGTGCACGGTTGCGTGCGCAGCAGTCGCTGTCGCTGCGACACGCCGTAGGCGCCCCTCGCTTCGTGAGGAACGCAACGATCGCCCGAGACCTACGCATGGAGAGCCTCGACGACTACATCGGTCACTTGAGCGCCAACATGTTCGCACGCGCCGGGGAGTCTAACTTCCGCCACCTGCGGGAGATCGCTCCATACCACCGGCGCCCCCCGGACAGACCTCTGCCGCGGGACTTAATCCCCGCTGCAGCCCGACCGGACTAGACAACGTCACCCTGAGGCCGGCTGATGGGCGCTTGCCGGGAACCCTTCCCGCCAGACTCGACCTCGCCGACGCCCCCAGGGTGACCTCCAGATGACGACCTCAGCTGCCGCTGGCTTGTAGACCGCCCATCGGAATCATCTGGTGGGGTCAGGGCTCGCTAGCGGCACGCTTCACCACCGGACTTGACGCCCGGACTTGACCCCACGATATATAATAACAATGAAACAATATTCTCAACGTTTACTGAGCTATTTCTAATCTTTACCTTAACGAGAGCCGCGGTATATTTTGTCTCAATAACACTACGCCAATATGATTTCCTACAATTCGACCAACAGGGTTTGCAAATATTTTCAACTTTGTACTCAACTATTTCGAATCTTTACCTTAACGAGAGCCGCGGTACACATTTTTAAAAATAAAAATCTTCTTGAATTTTCTACACTTTGTATAATGGCATTCAAACTATATTTTGTTCATTGTTCTGTTCTATTTCGAATCTTTACTCCAAAGTTCAACTTCGAATCGTTCAAATTCGAATCTTTACTCAAAAAGGCTTGGTATATTTTTGTCTTATTAATACTACGCCAGTTGGATTCCCTATAATTGACCCATAAAGTAAAACAATATTCTCAACATTTACTAAGCTATTTCGAATCTTTACCTTAACGAATTCCGGGGTACATTTAAAACTAAATAATATTATGTCACTCGTATTATCTAAAGAGAACCATGCTACATTTTGTCTCAATAACACTACGCCAATAGGATTTCCTATAATTTGACTTTCAAGCAATTGCAAATATTTTCAATTTCAACTTTGTACCGACTATTTCGAATCTTTACCTTAACGAAAGCCGCGGTAAATTTTTGTAAATCATAAAACGCCTTTAGAATTCCCTAAATTTTGTATAATGGCACTAAACCAATATTTTTGCGTTGTACTGAGCTATTTCGAATCTTTACTCTCTCTAAAGTTCTACGACGCGGTATTATTTTTTTTCGATAATAATACGCTAATTCGATTCTCTATATTTTGACCAATAATAAACAATATTCTCAAAATTTACTGAGCTGTTTCGAATCTTTACCATAACTAAAGCCGGGGTACATTTTAATCTCAATAATACTATGCCAAAAGGAATCTCTACAATTCGACTACCAGCAATAACAAAATATGTTTAACTAAGTAAAGAGCTATTTCTAATTTCTACTCTAAACTTTAACGAGAGGAGCTGTATATTTTTCTCAAAAATACTACGCCGATAGGATTCCCTATATTATGACCAATATTCTCAACGTTTACTGAGCTATTTCTAATCTTTACCTTAACGAGAGCCGCGGTATATTTTGTCTCAATAACACTACGCCAATAGGATTTCCTACAATTCGACCAACAGGGTTTGCAAATATTTTCAACTTTGTACTCAACTATTTCGAATCTTTACCTCAACGAGAGCCGCGGTACACATTTTTAAAAATAAAAATCCTCTTGAATTTTCTACACTTTGTATAATGGCATTCAAACTATATTTTGTTCATTGTTCTGTTCTATTTCGAATCTTTACTCCAAAGTTCAACTTCGAATCGTTCAAATTCGAATCTTTACTCAAAAAGGCTTGGTATATTTTTGTCTTATTAATACTACGCCAATTGGATTCCCTATAATTGACCCATAAAGTAAAACAATATTCTCAACATTTACTAAGCTATTTCGAATCTTTACCTTAACGAATTCCGGGGTACATTTAAAACTAAATAATATTATGTCAATAGTATTACCTTAACGAGAACTGTGGTACATTTGGTCTCAATAAAACTACGCCAATAGGATTTCGTACAATTTGACTGCCAGCAGTTGCAAATATTTTCAATTTTCAACAACATTACGCCAATAGGATTCCTACAATTTTACTACCAGCAATAATAAAATATTTTTAAATTAGTACAGAGCGGTTTTCACTCAAAGTTCAACAAGAGGTGCTGTTTATTTTTCTCAAAATTACTACGCCAATAGGATTCCCTATAATATGCCCAATATTTATCAAACAATATTCCTAACGTTTACTGAGCTATTTCGAATCTTTACCTTAACGAGAGCCGCGGTATATTTTCGTCGCAACTATACTACGCCAATGGGATTTCTTACAAGTTGACTACCAGCATTCGCAAAATATTTTCAAGTTTGTACTGAGGTATTTAAAATCTTTACTTTAACGAGAGCCGCGGTATATTTTGTCTCAATAACACTACGCCAATAGGATTTCCTACAATTCGAATACTAAGATTTTCAAATATTTTCAACAACATTACGCCAATAGGATTCCTACAATTTGACTACCAGTAATAATAAAATATTTTCAACTTAGTACAGAGCTATTTCTAAACTTTACTTTGAAGTTCAACGAGAAGCGCAGTATATTTTTCTCAAAAATACAACGCAAATAGGATTCCCTACATTTTGACAATCAGCTACTAGAATTTGCAATTATTTTTAACTTTGGTATTAACTACTTCGAACCTGTACCATAACGAGAGTCGCGGTATATTTGTTTCAATAATTAAACGCCTCTAGAATTACCTACATTATGTATAATAATAACTAACTAACTAACTATCTTCACGCTGTATTCCTGACGGGGTAGTCAGAGAGGACAGATCGCAAGGCTTCGCGATCCATACATACTTCTTTCGCTTCTTCGAGATTCATCAATCGCTTCATACACGCACGTCTGGGTATCCGAGTGCTTTTGACCTTTCCGTTTTTGAGCAATCTGCTCATGTGGTCTTCATATGTAAGTCTCGGCCTACCCTGACTCCTTCTACCCTCTACTTTTGAACAATATATATTCTTCGTCAATCGTTCCTCACTCATTCGTTGGACGTGTCCAAACCAACGGAGCACGCCCTTTTCCAGCTTAACGCTGACACTTTCATTCAAACCTGCCATATTGCGTATCACTTCGTTACGTATTCGGTCGGCCAAGGTAACGCCGCACAATTTTCGAAGTGATCGCATCTCCACAGCATTAAATTTACTTTCATGCATCTGCTGACATACCCAGGTTTCACTACCGTAAAGCAAAGTTGGCACTAGCACTGCGTTATGAATCGCCATTCGTGCTTCTTTTACGATGCTTTGTCGCTTTTCTAACTGGGACAAAGCACCGTTAACTCTGTTTCCGGCAGCTACTCGCCGTTCTACATCCGAATCACATCTTCCATCCGCGCTATACATACTTCCTAAATACACAATTTCATTCACTTGCTCTAGACGTTCCTGGTTTAATGTATAATAATAATAATATTAATTTATTTCAGGCAACATTAGAAAAGTAACAGATGTTATTAACTTATTCTACGTCCCATAGATAAAAAAAAAAAAAAAAACCAACCAACCTTAAAACTAAGAATACATAAAAAAACATCACACTGTGTTAGTATATAAAGTCTTAATACTAATATTAGTAAATAATGACACTCAAACAATATTTTTTCGTTGTACCGAGCTATTTAGGATCTTTACTCCAAAGTTCAACGAGAGGCGCGCGGTACATTTTGTCTCAATAACACTACGCCAATATTAGGATTCCTACAATTTGACTATCAGTAATAACAAAAAAGTTTTAACTTAGTACAGAGCTATTTCTAAACTATAAAGTTCAACAAGAGGCGCGGTATATTTATCTCAAAAATACTACGCCAATAGGATTCACTACATTTTGACTATCAGCTACCAGCATTTGTAACTAATTTCAACTTTGTTTTAAACTACTTCGAGTCTTTGCCTTAACGAGAGCCGTGGAGAGCGGTGGAGGTGCGGGCTAGATTCTTCAGATCATTAAGGAGCTTCGGGGAGATCACACTTTCGGCCGCTCCGAGACGAACCCCTCCATCCTGGACGGTACCGGTACGGTAACCGGAGGTTAAATCATTGCGAGCCGGGACTTGCGGGGACACCGCGGTGGTTTAGTGGGTAGGACAGCCCGTATATAGACCGGGAGCCTCACACACCGTGCCCCCCGGCACCCCGCGATACCAAACATAGACAAAAAATATCAACTTATGAACGTCAAATTGTTCCTACATTTACCCTTAAATTCGCAAGGCAATGAGTAGAGCCTAAGAAAACCTGGCAATAAAACTAATGTTACTTTTCTAATCGCCAGTAGGTACCTATTTAATTACATTAGTTTTATTTACAAAATGTAAATCTCATACTTGACTCCACCAAAACAAACCCTCTCAAACAAAATTCGTCTATAATTAGGTAGGTACAATTTTTATACTTATTATTAGTTTCCATTTATATTTTTGAAGCGCTTGTGGCCCCGCTGTCTAGGGTTCTGTAAACGATCACTGAGTTACGCAACTTTCACTATGGCTGGTCCTCGGTTGGGTGACCACTCTGTGGCATTTATATTTGCGAGCGTTTTCGTGCTTCGGAAGGCACGTTAAGCCGTTGGTCCCGGTTGCCAGTACAAAAGCCTGGTTGAAACTTTAAGAGGTACCTACCATTCAATGAAATCAGCCCATTGCAGTCCACAACACACGGTCCTGCAGCTGTCGCATCCAGTCCCTCTGCGGCCTACCATAAACCTATATTTATTGAGAAGAGAATAAATTTCGTATTAAATAACGCCATTTGTACTGTTATTTGATTGCCTATATTGAGCTCCCTACATCGGATAGGGTGATCGCCACATTGGCATTGGGACTGGCGGTATCAGCACGTGGTTCGTGGTCAATTATAATGGAGATACGGGGGCAATATGGTGATAAGTCTATTCCGGTACCCAATCACTGTCATCTGAGCCTGAAAAATCACCTCTGTCGCAAAACACAGAGGGTCTCTAGTGATTTAGTGTATACAATACTAATACCATTTGCTACAGTTCATGCACATTATATTACCCTTACACCATCGCTTCTAAGTGCCACATCTCAAGAGTAGTGAACGCTACAAGTGTTACAGATGGTACTTTTATTAGAATTTGGCGTTTTTTTCCTCTGTATTGACTTGTCAGTAAATTACGCTTCAAGCTTGTTGCATTTGTAGACCCTTGAGAGTCAGGTGAGACATAAAACGAGATCAACTGCATCTGAGGTCTAAGTAGATGTAGGTAGATACTTACCTAGTGTAGAGTGTGTTGGTATGACTTTTATATTTAATAGAAACCAAATAATTGGAAACCATTGTGGCGCTGAAAAGGGCCTTTTGTTTTTGTGGCCCTGAAAAGGGCCGTTTTTTACATCATCAAAGGTACACGTCAAACTCTGCTTTGATTTGCCCCACATCAAAATCATCTACAAATGGTTTAACCAGATATATTTGTATCATCTGGTCAATGTCATTAGTGTCGATCTCACGCTTGCGCGGCATGACGTGCTCCATGGGCACTACAAATCTCGGATTTCCATGATGGACGGCTTTGGGTCGTTGACGGCGTGGCCCGTATTCACCGCGTAATTGGGATACATGAGCTGATAGCGGGCTCGTGTAGGTAGGCAGCTGCAAGCGGCACGAGGCAGGCTGTGGCAGATGCAGCGATCCCTGACCATTCCCGTAGTATCTGCATCTTTCGCTGTAGCCAGCCTGTTGCACACGGGGCGCTACATAGCGCGGATATCTAAACTGGATAGCTGAAGGATGCCGGTGCTGCAGTGGTAGCTGTTGCGGTGGATGCGCCATCACCAGTCGCTCTCCGTAAATGTGTTGGATCGCGCCATACTGCGGCACAGTAACCCGCCGCCTGTCCTCTGGATCCATAGTCTGATAGTATTGGTCCATTGCGATGTTCACTGGTCCTGTAGACAAAGGCAACTGTGGCGAATGACACAATGTATGCTTATTTTATATGTCAGACCGACCGCTTTTAGGTACTCGATGCGCGGTCAGCAACTAGCGGCGCTGCCTGCGGGCATTCCGGACTGCGCGCTCGACAAATCACTGCACTCCATGCTCTGTCCCCATAGTTATCCTGGTGACTTATTGATATGCTTTATGTTAGGTTTTGTGTTGCGTACGAGTGTTAGTATAAAGAATGTTAGTGAATTAATACCTAGGTATCAATTCACTAACATACTTACATTAATATATATCCATCACGCCTTATCCCCGAAGGGGTGGCAGAGGCATATTATATGCCCACTTTTCACCGTGTGGATTCCTGTAATATATATTCCTGTTTACATTAACATTACTTTTAGTAGATATTGAGTCCCAAAAATACTGTATTATACACTGTATACATATAGGTAGTATTTTTGGTGTGTAATAGAGAATTATCTATACCTTATACCGAAATACTTACATAGTAAACATCCTAACCTTATACCTACATTAGTAAGAGATCATAGATCAAGATTTTGGTAAAACAACAAATTCCTAAATAAAAGCAATGAAAATTTTTATCGTATTCATAATAATATAATAACCAACTTTAACACAACAAAATAAACGAATGGAAGGACACCGTGTGTTTTTAGTCAGTAGTATATCCATACGAAAAAAAAACCTATGTTGTGTCTTTTGTTACAGACACACATAATTGCATGTTAGGCCAACGCACCGGTATGTTTAGGTAGATATTTATTAATTTTTTTACCTAAATTATTAATTGTCGTAGATTTTATCTATGATAAATTGTGTATTTATGACTGCACGTAAATCAAGTAAAAAAATTCAAATCTAAATGTGCCATCTCGCCCTGGGCGAGTTCCCTCCGTGCGAGATAGGACTGGGAATAAACCGGGACTTTCGTGACTTTTATAACTTGAAGTTCACTTATAGAAACAAAGATCAGAAAGACTTTGGATTCAATGTTGTTATTCCTACAGAAACAAGACCATCTACTGGTATGCAAGAAACGGATCGAGCCGTGAACGAAGATAACTTCACTAGTCTTCACTCGCCGCCAGCCGCCGATTCAATGATCAACAGACGCGCACGACGTACTTTACATGAGCAAGCGAGTTAACTACTAAGAAAACTTGGTTTTATAAAAGTTTCACACTCCCCGCGCCGTGCTACCAGCAAATCGTAAATGATTATAAGTGCATTTTGTAAATTTCATAAATTATTCGTTGCTCGCAATATCATCTTCTCTCAAAAATATACTGTCAAAATAGATGACAAACAAAAAGTAGTATGTAAGTATTGTACTTTCGTGAAAGATGTGGATGATGCAAGTAGGTACCTATTCGTAGTGTGGGGTGTGTACGACTTTTTGTCTGTTAATAGAAACTCACAAGAGATCAGTGTGGCCCTGAAAAGGGCCCTTTGTTTGTGGCTCTGAAAAGAGCCTTTTACTTTGTGACCCTCAATTATATCCATGGTCACTCTGGACGTATTCGGTGTCATCGTGTCGTGATAGGTGCGAGTTAAGCTTGAAGCAAGGTTTTCTGAAGTGCATGTTTGATTGTTATATGGGCATATACACTGTGTGAAATGTACCGATATTTTATATCGGTACATTTCACACGTGTGTACTCTATAACATAGATAACAATATATCTACAAAAGATATATTCTACCTACATGATAGAGCACAACCCTGAAGGTGCAGTACCCTTCCAATGAAGGTTTCACCGAATATTCCATATCCTGCAAATCATCGGCTGAAAGAAGGTCGTCGTCACCACTTACACCTTCTAGGTGTATGTCCGTTTCGCTTGGCACAGACACAGGCAAAGCCGGCAAAGACTTTATTTTGATGCGAATGCCGCCGACCGGGAGGGTTTTGGCGGGAGCTTTGACGGCATTGAGCCGCAGGTTGCCATCGATGGAGACCTGTATCTGATCTGTGTGTATGTGGGCGTCGTCGATACGAATAGAGCCGGCAGCTTCCTCAACTGTGATGATTGGTTCATCGTCTGAGGACAGAGTTATATTATTTTAAATGTTACAGAAAATTAAAATATATTCTTTACTCAAACAAACATGACACAAATCATATTTGCGGTAGGTACTGGGCTAGAAAGTGTCAGGCAATTATATACCTAACTAATTTTTCAGTCGCGCTTGAACAGCCATCAATATATATGAGACAACCAAAATCACTCACTAGTTATATTTAAATGTCGAGTAATTACGACCAAAAAGCCATATCCAATGTGGGAAATTTTATTATCACTTAGTGATTTATGATAGGTATCCTTAGTGGGTAAATGTCATCTTCACCTAATTTGTTGTGACCCCGAACCAGTATAAATGACACACAAGACGCGAAACCGAGGTAGTCGACAATCAGTAACAAAGTACCTTGATCGACGAGCTCCTGTTTGACCTTGATCCTTGTAAAGTCTCGCGCGGCCCTCGTGGCCCTTGTCTCGTCGTCGGTGTCGTCGTCGACCACCACCTGCTCCACCGGCTCCGTCTTGATCACCACGTCGTCGTCGTCACTCTCGTCTTCTATCTCTACTACTTCAACGACAGGCTGCTTCCTGCATAACCACATTCATAAATAAGTACAATTCATACAGTAGTACCTAATTAAAGACTCATAAATAGACCCACTTACACTCTTGACGGGTCAGGGTCCACCGCCGTGTCCAGGAATGGAATCTTGCACTGTCTAGGAGACAGAGGCGACGAGTCGTGTTTTCGCTTGGTGACTCTGATGAAAGCCGGAGGCACTAGGGGCGCGGAGGGGAGGGTGCCGGAGAGGGGCGGCAGGGAGCGCGCGGGGCGGGGGTCGCGTCTGTTCAAGCTTGGCGCCATCTGCAGAGGTATAAGGATATAACACATTCTACTTTACTATATTAACACTACAAATTGTTGTGCGTGTTCTCACATATATTATCTTTTGAGGATAATTCAACTAGTTTAGAACCTAGGTAACCATGGATAGTTAGGTCCAAGGTTGGATACTTTTTATCTTTCCCAGTTGATCCAGGGAGCACCGCACCGCTAGCAGATGAGCTCGTTTGAGTCCCGGAGATCTTTCCTTTACATTGAAGATCATTTTAAACTACCAATGTATTAGATATTCTTTTAAAAATCACAAACGAATATTAAAAACTCCATCTGCATTACAAAAGATTATGTAGGTAACAGTAGTTGTGTTAATGAACATACACATCCATTTTTTAAAGTATTAATGGATACATAAACCTTTGTACACACCTTGTAAAAGTAGTTATTGGTGAGTCGCAGGAAAATCTAGACACTTACACAATTTTGTTTTTCACACTTACACACCAGAGTATGAATAATATTAATTATTTTCTATCTACGAAAAGTCAAAAGTACTTTTTCTAACTGCCAGAGAAGCGGTACCTATCACTGTTTACGAACACGCGGTAAAGTCATACAGTAACTACAACTATTGACAAACGTAACTGAAGTGAAAATTTATTATACACCGGTTTATATAAACTCACATTGCCCACAAACGCCATCCTCTGTGACTCAGCGCTCCTATTGGCTGTGATACAGACTGGCCCCGCCCACCGACAAAGATTCCATTACCTTACTTGGCAATAGTGTTTAAATGCAAGTCTTTCATTCACTGTGGTTTTTTTTTGTTTTAATTGATATAAACTTAAACAGATTGCTAATTATTACAACTAAAAACATTATTTGAATACCTAGCGTCAATAGGTCGTTGTCAAACCGACATTATTTTCAAATTATGTGGTTTCTAATGTGACTAATAGGATATAGTGTTTATTGAGATGAAAAATATATCGGACTATTCATCAACTCGCACGCTAAAAACACAATCGGGCGAAATCGCAAATTTTGATTTTTTTATTTTTCTTGTCGTTTAACTCGCAGGTAAGCGCAAAATACAGTCGAATACAAAATGTATCTTCAACAAAATATATTTTTCGGGACAGTAGTAGTGTAGTGTAAGAACTTTAATAAATACATTACGGTATCTTTCTCTAACATGTATTTTAAACGCCCACATTTCACCGTATGCATTTTTGTCCCACGTAACAGGTGCTGAGCCCATTGCCGTGTTGAAAAGGACAGGCGCAGATTGTGGCGACCTGCTGTTGAAATTTTTCAAGCCGCCCATAAGGCATTCAACTGGCTTAACGACTGCCATGTTACTGGTAACCGGGACCAACGGCTTAACGTGCCTTCCGAAGCACGGAAACGCTCGCAAATATAAATGCCACAAGTGATAGTTGCTTAACGCAGTGATCGTTTACAGAACACTACGTCCGCATGGCCACGAGCGCTACATTTATTACTAATAAAATTTAAAAATTGGTAAATGCAAGTAGGTTTTAATTATTGTACTTACTTACCACTTCCGTGGCAACAGTAGGTCTATTAATACATCGCAACTAAGATGCTCCATTTTAAATGTTTATCTTTGCGGGGCTTTAATGACCTTCCAGAAGTACTACTTCTGGAAGGTCATATACGGTACCTATACTACTATCACTTGTAGACATGTTTAGCTAATAGAGCTAGTATAAGCGTAGGTAAGTAATGCATTTATCGTCGTAAGTGTACACTAGGGGTCGAGAGAACTTCAAGTTGTCTGGAATAATAAAATCTAAGTAGGTACTCTAGACTCCAGGTTCAATGGTCACATTCATTGTTAGGGCCGAGAGTAGTCTAAACCGTCGTATCGTGGGATGTGTATAATGTATTGTCCGTTAATAGAAACAAACGCGAGACCTGTGTGGCCCTGAAAAGGGCCCTTTGATTTTGGCTCTTAAAAGAGCCTTTTGTTCTTTTGGCCCTGACTTAGGTCCACTCACACTCTGAACGTCATCTAGTTGGGGCTAATTTCAAAGCTGATCGCGTGTTTTCGCTTAGTGATCGAACCCAGTGGCTTTCTACAGTCCACATTGGAGGTGATTGGGGTTGGAGGTACTTGGGTCGTAGGGGTAACGGGAGGGTTGGCATTGACTCTTAGTCTTTTGGCATCTCGCCCCAACGAAAGATCAGTTTGGGAGAGATTTACAGTGGAAGCGGAATCATCTGGTCTGATGTCGAAGGTGATCACGTGCTTGCGCTTGGTGACTCGCATTACTAGAGGCGGGTCATGGGGCGCCGCAGGTGTTAGCTTAGGCTCGCTGTCACGCGCGAGGCGGGGGTCACGCCGCGCCCACGCTGGCGCTGCTCGTGTGGAGCTGGTCGCCATCTGTAGGTGGTCGATAGTATCTCACTGTAGACTGACAGAAGAACAATTCACACGACTACTTTGTACTGGTTCTAAACACACGGCAAGAGATAGTGACCTACACAACTCACAAGCGTAACTAATATGAAAATTCAAATTACACCGGTTTATATAACCTCATATTGCCCACAAGCGTCAATTGTGGCATCAGCGCTCCTATTGGCTGTGATACAGATAGGCCCCACCCACTGACAAAGACTCCTTCATTAGGTACTTTGTATAGTTTAACCTTAATTGTTAATTATAGTTTAATTCTGTAGTTCGGTAATTGTTAATATATTAATAAATAAATTATTGAAAGTTTATTAGACTGCCGTCAAACATTTTTCGTAAAATCCTTCATAATATACTTACGAACTTTAGAGATAGAGAGGGTTAGGTTCTTGGACAGAAAGCCGAAGAGTGAAAAGGTATATCCGGCCTACAAGCTTGGCGTTCGATGGCCTGAGCTGTGTGGAAGTCTCATCAGCGGTGACAAAACGTTTGTTTTAGGCAAGAAGTGGTTATGTAAGACGCTGTCATATCAGTCCGACTACAGAATCAGACGAATGTCTCCATCACCTGGCAGCAGCTAGACACAATGATGTATTTAATTATATGGTACTCAGTAGAGTCACTTCAGCCCCGTTTTGAAAGTAGGTAGGTATGTGCTAGATATCTATGTACCTACCTATTAATCTGTTTGAAGTCGGTGCCAAGCCAAATGAGCCACATCGCATTACGCGGTCTTCGTTATTATTTGACCTTTATAGTGAAAACTTAGTTCACACTTCTGTCCTATCATTATTCGGCTTGGCACCGACTTCAACCCGATCACTAGGCGTGGTATAATTCTTTATTTAAATTGATAGTTTAGAGATTTAAACAAAAATTGTCACATTTAAAGTTTATTTTTTCGATTGTAGTGCTATCCTTTTTTGTTTTAACTTTTTTATAGTTGATTAATGTTTATTTTGAACCTTTATCTTAACTAAAGCTCCGGTTCATTTTTGTCACAATTAAACAATGTCAATAGGATTCCCTACATTTGATAACGCGAATAAGATTCCGGCATATGTTAGTACCGAGGTACATGTAGGTACAGCGGCTCTCGTTAAGGTAAAGATTCGAAGTAGTACAGTAAAATTTTTATAAATTGTTCTATTGCTATTGGTCAAAATGTATAGAATTCTATTGGTGTTGTATAATTGAGACATAATTGTACCGCGGCGTTCGTTAAAGTAAAGTTTAGATTTAGTTAGCTTTTTTGGTTTTTGTACTACTTCCACAAATCTCAATTAAATATTGTAAGTGTGGTTTAACCAAAGAATTAAATACATTAATTCGGAGCTTCGGTGGAATGCATTTGCTTATGGATCGTATTGGACTTATGAGGGATGACATTTTACGTTTTATGTGATCTATGTGAATTTTCCAGGATAGAATTACAATTATTAAGTAGATTAAAATACTTTGTACTACATAATTAAGCGCGTGTTTTAGTATTTGCCAGTATTAATTTAAAACATTAAGATTCGGCAAAAATAAGGCTTTGCTGAGTTTCGTTTATTTAAATTAAACGATGTTTAAAAAGCTAATTATTTGCAAATATATCTGATTTCCTGCCAGTACTTTTGATATGTTAATCCTATTATCCCTGTTATTAATCGTTATCAATTATCTAATCATTACTAGAAATAAATAGGTATCTTCATACTTTCAATCTAGGGTGGAGGTAGATTAGTGTGTTAAAGTTGTGGGTGTGGTGTGTGTATGACTTTTCTGTTAAATAGAAACAAAGTAACACGAAACTTGTGCGGCCCTGAAAAGGGCCTTTTTATAGCCATTGCCTATGTTGAGATCACCACATCGGCTAGGGTGATCGCCACATTGGCATTGGGACTGGCGGTATCAGCCCGTGGTTGGGCAGCGCAACACGAGCGTGCCATTGCCAGGGAGGTAACGCCGCCGGTGGCACCGCGTTCGGGATTTCGGTCTTAAAACATTTCGAAGACTGCAGCCTTGTTATCTTTTTATCCATCTCTAACAATTTTCTTCGTATTGTGCAATTCTTTCGTCGAATTGCAAAGATTCAATGATTGCCAGTAGAGAATCATACTGCTTTCTTTTCAAACAGCATTCAATGCCTGTCCAGCTTGCGATTTGACGTCAGAGATGGATTTCTTGATAGATTTCATGCCGTTGACCTCAGCTGGTGGACTCCCGCCTTGATTAACGTAGGGTACGTGCGTGGAGAACGACTCGCAACTCCGCGGGTCCCACCGCTGAGTTTTGCGCTGCCACCGACGGTTGGCGGGTCTCGTGACTATCGCATTACGACGTCGCTGGTCACGCGGTGTATGCGCTCTGGGTCTTGCGTTGCAGTTGTTCATTGTCGAATGTGTCAAACTCAACTGAAGCGTAATTCCAGAAATCGGCCTTTTTATAGTCGATGCGTGGTCGGCAACTAGCGACCCCGACTGAGTGAATTTCAATCCACGCGCGTAATAACTTTATAAAAATACTGTTGTTTACCGTCTTGCTGCAGACGTCGTACGCCCTGGGCGTGGAAGTCTGCGTCGATCGCCGCCCCATCCGTGTGTTTGCGTTCTACAAGCCGCCGGACGCGCGACTGGCAACGGCTGATGTCCACACCCTGATGGACTCACCGGACCCGGTCATAGTCGCGGGCGACTTCAACGCCAAGCACACGGCCTGGAACTCCACGCGCATCTGTCCCAACGGGCGCCGACTCTTCAACATCGCGGAGCAGCAAGGATACGAGGTGTTGGGACCAGAGGTCCCGACACACTACCCATATCAAGCAGCGTTCCTGCCGGACGTGATCGACCTGTCGCTGGTCCGCGGCCTGCCAGCCGCGCCATCGATCGACGTCCTGGACGACCACCTCCTCTCGGATCACCAGCCAGTCCTCTTGACCCTGACGAGCAACCTTACTCGGTCATCGCCACCATCGCCTCGCTTTCGCCAGGATTGGCAAACATTTGCCGATCTTGTGGCGAAGCACTCGCCGCACCGCCGCATTGAGTCCGAGTCAGACGTCGACGCGCTCGCCGAAGATCTCAGCGCTGTTATTAACACAGCGCTACGAGACTCCAGGCTAGAAGCCCCGTCGACCCGGAAACCTCCTCAACTGCCGGCCTTCATCTTGGCGATGATCGAGAAGAAGCGGAAGCTGAGAAGACTGTGGCAGCGCAACCGATGCCCGACCCTGAAGTGCCAGCTCAACGCGCTGGCTGCAAGGGTCTCGAGCGCCCTGGAAACAGAAGCGACCGAGTCCTGGCAGCGCACCATTGAGCGGGCCGGGGACGACTGGTCGGGCATCCACCGCCTGTGCCGCCAACTCTCCGGGAAACCGCCTCCGATTAGACCCCTCATGGCCGGTGACGGTACCCCACGTTACCGAGCCGAGGATCGAGCGGAGATATTCGCGGAACACCTGGAGAAACAGTTCCAGCCGAATCCAGCTTCCGACGCAGTTCGAGTAGAAGCTATCCAGCAGCATCTGAAGTTTTACTTCGAGGCGCCGATAACCCCCACGGAAGACCCAGTCGTGTTTTCCCCGGGCCAAGTGCAGCGTATGATTCGCCGCACCCAACTGCGGAAAGCCCCAGGCCCCGACCGGATCCCGAACGAGGCCCTGCGTCACCTGCCCCCGCGAGCTATCGCATCGGTGACGCAGTTATTCAACGGCATCCTCCGCACCAGCCACTTTCCCGCAGCATGGAGACTCGGCCGAGTCATAATGCTGCCGAAGCCCGGGAAAAACGTACTGAAGCCCGAAAGTTATCGGCCCATTACGCTGCTGTCGACACTCTCGAAAGTCTTCGAGAAGCTTCTACTCCTGCACCTGACACCACACATCCAGCCACGCGACGAGCAATTCGGCTTCCGAGCCGAACACTCCACCACGCTGCAGCTCGCGAGGGTACTGCATCATCTCACCGTCGCTCTCAACAAGAGAGAGCACGGTGTTGCAGTACTCCTCGATATGGAGAAGGCGTTCGATCGCGTCTGGCACGACGGCCTGATCTACAAGCTGGCCACGTCTACTACTCCGCGACGAATAGTCAAGACTGTGGCCACCTTCCTCCAGGACAGACGCTTCCAAGTCATCGTGGACGGCGTCCTGTCCGGAGAGCGCAGCATCAGAGCCGGCGTGCCCCAGGGGAGCTGCCTGTCGCCAGTGTGCTACGCCAAGTACACTGACGACATCCCAGTCCCAGACGGCGCGATGTTGGCGCTATACGCCGACGACGCCGCCTATATCACGACCTCCTTGACCGCTACACATGCGGCGGTCAAAATGCAGCGTGCCCTGGATGTGCTCCCGCCTTGGCTGGATGAATGGAGACTGACGGTCAACGTGGCAAAGACCCAAGCGCTTGTTGTAGGGGGTGCGTGGCAACCCGCGCCCCTTACCCTGCTCGGAAAAGCCGTCGACTGGTCCCCGACGGTGAAGTACCTTGGAGTGACCATTGACCGTCGTCTCACCATGCGACACCACGTGCAGAACATTGTTGGACAAGCTCGCGCCGCTCGAGCTCTCCTGCGTCCGGTGATCTCCTCGTGCCTCCCGCTCCGCGCGAAGCTGGGCGTCTACAAAACCTACATTCGCAGCCGCCTAACTTACGCCGCCCCTGCATGGTACGCGCTCGCAGCGGAAACGTACCGTGCACGGTTGCGTGCGCAGCAGTCGCTGTCGCTGCGACACGCCGTAGGCGCCCCTCGCTTCGTGAGGAACGCAACGATCGCCCGAGATCTACGCATGGAGAGCATCGACGACTACATCGGTCGCTTGAGCGCCAACATGTTCGCACGCGCCGGGGAGTCGAACTTCCGCCACCTGCGGGAGATCGCTCCATACCACCGGCGCCCCCCGGACAGACCTCTGCCGCGGGACTTAATCCCCGCTGCAGCCCGACCGGACTAGACAACGTCACCCTGAGGCCGGCTGATGGGCGCCTGCCGGGAACCCTTCCCGCCAGGCTCGACCTCGCCGATGCCCCCAGGGTGACCCCCAGATGACGACCTCAGCTGCCGCTGGCTTGTAGACCGCCCACCGGAATCATCCGGTGGGGTCAGGGCTCGCTAGCGGCACGCTTCACCACCGGACTTGACGCCCGGACTTGACCCCACGGCTATTTACTAGCCACTCCAATGACCCGCCTGTATCGACAGGCGGCGCTGACAACTACTGAAAGAGGCCAATGCCTCGTCCAGTCTCCCCCCAACTCCCCTAGGGGAGTTGTGAGATGACCAGTCGGACTGTTGTTTAATGCAAGATATTTTTAAATAAATAAATAATCATATTATTTATTATTATTGTATTAAATAATCATATTATTTATTTATTTAACACGGTAACAATTTCTGAAGTCCAACAAAACCGTGTTCATAATTTGACTGTGTAATAAAGCCTCCGTACACTTGTGAGGACAACTCAAGTAACAAATGCACAGGTTCTGGCGGCGTTGTTGTTTTTTTAATTAAAGTGGACAAAAAAAACGAGATTATAAAATTATAAAATTTAGTCGCACTGCTATCGCTATCCTACTAGCACGCAGCTTCTCTGTACATTTCGCCGGCCATTTCAATTTTGAGAAAGAGTAAGACTAGCCCCGCCCCCAGCGCTTTTTGGCCAATCCCCGGCGCGTTCATCTCGCTCACACTAGAGCCAAACAGATGGACGAAGGGGCGATAACTTCGTTACGGCGCGATGGTCTCGCTCACACATACTCTAACGGTGAGGGAGGACGTTGCGAATTGCTATCGAAGTTATGCCCCCGAAGGCGACTTTGGAAAGGCTGTTAGTTGTTAGTCAACGTTCGCAACGGACGCACGCGGTGGACGTGCGACACTTCCGCGCTGTACTTATCTATTGATAGTGCATCTCGTGCCGGTTAACTAACGTGTGCGCAGTTCTTATAAACGCACTACTTCTGTGATCTTAGTTTTATAAAGACATCTTTTCATTTAGACAAAGTCAAAGTGACAATAAGTTTAAACTTATGTTAAGTGATTAGAGACTGGACGTGTTTTGTTGAGTTGAGAGTGGCGGGACATAGGTAACAAAGTGACTATTTCGTGTGGGCGAGTGTTTACCGTCGCGCACGTGGTGGAATTAATGCCGCCAAAAAGATTTGTGTTGTGTCTAAAATAATTCATTTAAATGACTAACAGCAGCGCAGTAACATCGATCTAACTGCTATCATTGTAAGGATTGCAATCTCTACTTAGACACAGTTCAATCATTTGAAACTCAACATCAATAAGAAAATATGTATGTGAACTGGGGTGCGCAAAATTCGCCGAGTGATCCCGAAAATAAAAAAGATGCTCTAAAAACAGAGGGTTCAGTATCAGTTCCATTTGACTCCAGCTACAACATGATGACTAATCCCAGTCCAAAGTTCCAGCAGTGGGCAACACCGGAAACGTCCTCTCTGTTTACACAACCTGCTACAGCACAAAACTATCACAGTGCACCGTCATATTACCAAAATCCTGATCAAACCAACTTCTTACCGGGGAAACAATTTGCTAACAACTACAACTATTCCGAATTTTCGCAAAGCCAACATTCTAATCAGATAAATTGGGATCAAGGTCAGTACAATCAAGATTATCATAAATCCTGTCGATTTCATCCTTATAACATTCGGTCACAAGAGCAAGAACAAGTGTCATTATCGAGTCAAACTGTGAACCTACCTACGCCATCACCATCCCCAAATCAAAGCGACAAATGTGGCTTTGTATGCGACTCTGCTGTCCAACTATATAAACATTGTAATGCTGCTCATGCAGGCGCCGGTCCGGCAGCCTTATCTACAGGAATACCTATTCAACAACACTCTGGTGAGCAGTATATTAATACTGATTATCAAAATGAAGATCTGATGATGTTGTCTGATATTTTGGGCCTTGATTCACAAATCGTATATCAAGGAACTGAGGGCGAACAAGCAGCGGCAGCCTTTATAGAGGCTCCACCTCAAACCCGAGAAGTTAACACACATAAGCTAAAACCGTTTATGCCCGTTGAAGAAAAGATGTATACAGGTGTGCAAATGCCACCACTTACCGATGACTCAGCATCCGCTACGGTTGTTGCTGCTGATATGAAACTACTATACAGGCCGTACGACTCTTATACAGCTTCTCAGATGACTAGCACCCAACCTTTAAATCCAATGTCATCGACACTCCCATCAATTAGAAGTAAAGGTACCAATTTGAGATCTATTGAAGCGAAGCGTCCGAAGACGTACAATTGCACTGCTTGCAATAAATGGTTTACGAGCTCAGGCCATCTAAAGAGACATTATAGCACGACCCTCCACAAGAATGTAGTGAGGTCATTGGGTCAACCAGACCCAGCTAAACGGCCCATCTCAAATCATCATCACCCGAGTCCCGATATGCCAAACCACACTCAACAGCATTATTCGGATTCAAAAACACAGACCCCCGTCCCTTCTGCGGATGGTTGCAGCGTAGTCGATACAGTACTACTGTCACCTAATGCGCATCATGTGACTAGTATGCATTCCAAATCACCGTACACGCATCTTCAACAGGGTAGTTTAGATAATAATTTTAGTAATATTCCGTTAGCTAATCGCCCTTTACAGCATCAGGTCGGGTCACATCCGCTCCATATAAATAGTCACCAGCCAGAAATAGGGAATTCAAATGTTAGTAAACATCAATCATTTATAGCTAACTCTGGAAATCCGCGAAACGGTCCCTCTGCTTCACGAAATCACCATATGAGTGGCTTGTTTTCAATTACCAATAATTCAACTCCACTTCTAACTCCATTTAATCAATTGACGGCCACGCAACCTTTGTGGTCTTCAAGTCTGGTCCACCCGGACACCCCTTTATGCCTGGGTCAGAATTTTCTACAGAATTTAACAACGAATAACCAAAACGGGATGGCTGCCCACGTTATGGATATGGCTATCAACAATCTGCCGATAGCCAATACTTTTAGTGAATCACTTGAAGTAGAGAAAGTTATAGGTCAAGAAATGGTGAGCGAGCCTGTCGTAGGCTCACTACCAAGCTTTGCGCAGCTTCAGTCACGCCTCAACGTTAATAAATATACTGTACAACCTAACGTGGAGAGGCAAGTTCTTAATAATAAGTCCAGCAGTAGCAACGTTATCGTACATTCGGTTAACCGGACATTGCACTTGGACAATGCTGACAAGAGCACACAAAATTTAGAGTATCATTTTAACTCAACGGATAGAAAAATAACCAAGGATAATATTAGCAATGACACCCAAGACAAAGTAAAAATCTACCGTTATGGTATTACTATACAAGGTGAAACAATAAAACACGGCAATGTTATTTCAGGGGCCCAGGCAGGGATGGTTCAGTTAATGCAAACTGCAAACAAACAAACACGTATAAAGGATTACGCTAATAAAGAAAATTATGAGCCTCGAATGAAATGCCCAGCGATCCTAGAATGCGCTAAAGTAGTTATTGGTAGTAGCGGCTCTGTTGTACCATCTACTAATATGTCGAGCACACCACTAGCAGAACAAACCCAAATGAAAGAAGCAGCCTCAACCACAGTACATAAATGCTTCCTGTGCAACAAGCTATTTAACAAAGGTTGCTATCTGAAACAACACAACAAAACTTTCCACTCCGGTGATAAACCGTACAAGTGTACTATCTGCGGCAAGCGTTTCTCTGATGATTACTCGTTTGAACTTCACATCCATAGGCACTCCAATAATAAACCATTCAAATGTGAGCAGTGTCCTAAAAGCTTTAACCATAAATCAGACCTGCGTCGACACATGTGTTTGCATTCCGATAACATGCCATTTTCTTGTGATCACTGCGGCAAAGGTTTTATTAGAAAAGACCATATGATAAAACACGTAGAGACGCATAAAAGAAAGCTTGGAGCATCTGTGTCACCTAGCTCGATATCACCGGGGTCCTCGACATCTTCTACATCTAGTTCGCAAGGGTTTAATATTACGCACTGAATGTTTGCGGTTGACTGTGGACTTCATCTAAAATTAAAACCATGCTCTGGGTAAAGTTAGCCAATCTCAACTCGATCTAATGCTTTACACCTTGAACTAATCCAAATAGCTGTTGAAGTTTTGTTAATATATTTCGGTACTGAAGCAGCGCAATTTAGATAAAATTAATTTTAATTGTAATAACTTATAGATTATCATTTGCACATTAAATCTATAATCTACTTATTTGGAATTAACGTGTTATTCTTAATAAACTCTCTGTCTTTCTTGTATAAATAACCTAACCAATTAAATAAAGTAGCAAAGTTAATGCGACTCTTTGCTGTCAGCCTGCGCGTCATCTCTTGCACGACCTGCGTGCGGCCCGCTCATTGACACCCTTCCGTAGCACACCTATATACTATGTTATATACATATAAGGTAACACTGTCGAGTGTCATACCGTTTAAAATCATCCACTAGTAGTATTTGTTAGGAACTTAAGTTTATGACAGTATTCTTGTAAATTTAATTATAATAATTAAAATTTGTTTATGTATAATATTAACTAATTATTTTTCATGAAATTAAACATTTATATTTTTAATCGACATCTGTGTTTATTAAAATGATGATACATATGATTATTTTTGTATAATGTCTAACTTTAAGTTCAATTAATTAGTTTATCGATGAAATGATTTTTGTTATGCTAATTCAGTCCTAAAATCTAATGATTGAATTTGATAATATGCTATTTTTTAATTTTGTTACCTACATCAAAATTAAATCTGTAATAGATACAGATACATTCATGAAATACGTTTTTTTGTCTATTGTTAGCGTAGTGATTAGATAATACATCAATAGATGACGTTTCAGACTGAAGCAGTCGGTATTAAATACATTTAATATTGTATAAAGATACGAGTACAACACGAATATACACATTTTATATAAGTTATAAACCTCCGGAGTTTTCACAAAAGTTTCCATGCAACGTTGTCTTGACTTAGTAGGTATAAGTCTTGATTATAGATAAAAGTTAGTATAAGGCGATAAATCTAAATATAGATACGGCGAAAGCTGCGCTCTGCGTTGATTGGCTATGTTCAGTAACACTGTATTATGTCGACGTGTGCGACAATTACAATTCGTTAACATATTTGTGTGATTGTTTTATGTATCAACTGAGCGACTGCTTGCACTCGTATATCTTTGTATATGTTATCAGTTCACATATCAATTAATGTCCTCTACCGACTCCGTTGTAGTAGTAGGTTGATGTCAGGTCTTAAAGTTAAATAAATAAAGTGTGATAAATATTGGAGTTTTATTTCTTTAATTCCAGAACTTTATATATTTATAGAATTCAACGCAGAGGTGTTGAATTTCTTCTTTCTAAGGACTTTATCTACTATTGTTGATAAATATATAAAACTGAAGAGTTTGTTTGTTTTTTCGCACTAATCTTAGGAATTACAGGTTCTAATAAAAAAAAAATTATGTTGCATAACTACTATAAAGATTTCATTAATCGAGGAAGGCTATAGGCTATATATCACCCTGCAGACCGGATCAGTAAACATACATTTCAAATAACATACATACATACATACATATTATCACGCTTTTATCCCCGAAGGGGTAGGCAGAGGCATATTGAACGCCCACATTTCACCGTATGCATTTTTGTCCCACGTAATTTCAACACGGTAATGGTCTCACCACCTGTGAGACCATTACCGTGTTGAAATGGACAGGCGCAGGCTGTGGTGACCTGCAGTTGAAATGTTTTAAGCCGCCCATAAGGCATTCAACTTGGCTTAACGACTGCCATTTTATTGGCAACCGGGACCAACGGCTTAACGTACCTTCCGAAGCACGGAACTGGGGTGGGTCTAAAGGGCCAAATAAATTTAATAAAACAAAATGTGTCTATTTTAGATGTTAAATTTGGAAAAATTTTTGAACCCGTTGCCTTTTTAGGGAGGTGGTAACAAAAAGGCTAAAAGGTCTTATGTGCTAGACACTAATTAGCACGACCAATTAAAGTCCTGGTAGTCTCGGACTCGGACTGTATTTCAAATAAAGCATATTTTAATCACTTCTTATCCCCGAAGTGGTTTGCAGAGGCATTAAACGCCCACTTTTCACAGTGTGTACCTATTCCTGTGCCACGTAACAGGTAGTGAGCCGATAGCCGTGTTGAAATAGACATACGCAGTTTGTGGCAACCAGCTGTTGATATTTTTTAAGTTTTCATTCGGGCTACAATCTACGAGTAAATGGGTGCGACGGGGGATTAAAACATACCACGGGCGAAGCCGCGGGTTTCAGCTTCTGTTGTTGATAAAAGTTTTTGTTTATGCTACATATATTAACCTGAATTATTTTGAGCGCTTGTTTATAGTTTGTAAGTTGACTTGAACATTTCTCTGGTGAACAGATAAAGGACTGCGAAGTATTGATATTATCTAAGTCGGTATTAATATCGTTTATGTTAGCCATTTGTGTTTTTAATAAAATTACGATATAAAAGCATCAAAGCGGGACCAGAAGTAACTCAGTTTAATTAAATGAAAAGCAAATATTTCAAGGTATCATAATTAACAAAGTGTGGGTGCGAAGGCGGATATGTGTGGAGATGTTTACATGAATTTGTGAGTAAAATTATGAGAGAGATATAGTGTGTGTGTATATTTACAGAAGTGAAAGAGTTGTTTTTTACGTATTAAGTTTAAATAAAGCGTTTTTGACATTTCAAAGGATAGTAATGATCTTTGCTTACTAAAGAGAACTATAAGACATATCAGAGTAAGAATGGGCGACCGCACTAGTCACTTAGACAAGCCCATTTCCGCAAGACACTTGTCAAAGGAAATCAGGGTTTGTTTTCTCCGTCGGTCCTACGAAGGAAGATGTTACCATTTGAGGTCCAGCAGTACTTAAAGTTATTCTGTTATGCGAATTCCCGTGTCTGATCAAACAGTTTCTTAGAACTTGCGGGAAGATGTTCAGATACATATACGGTGATTCGTTTACCGGGAATTTTAAGTCATACTGTATTCAGTTTTTCTTCTGACCTTTTTCCTTTGTTGTAATTTCGAACAGCGGAAATTGTGTCTAGTTCCATCTGTACTGTCTTAAACTCAGCAATGATCGGGCGCATTGTTCCAGGTTTTCCGGGAAGGCGGAATATATCACGCAGGTCCGAGGACTAAATGGAAGTTCCGATGATTTTTCCAATCTTGCATATTGTGTTTTGCAGGTCTAGGTTGGTTTCCTTTTTAGGCTGAGGTATGTTTCTGATTTCCACATTCGAAGTTCTGGTCTTGAGCTGGATATCCTGTACTTTTTTTTCGAGATTTTCAAAACAAGTTTTGTGCTCTAGCCGCTCCTTTTGTAGACAGTCTAAGCCAGCCTTGACATCTTCATATTGTTTGTTAAAGAACAACATAGACTGCACGATTTCGTCGTTAGATTTTTGTAGTTTATTTGACCAATAACGATAAACAACATTCCCAACATTTACAAAGGTATTTCGAATCTTTACCTTTACGAGAGCCGCGGTATATTTTGTCTCAACAACACTACTACTATTATTACGCCAATAGGATTCCTACAATTCGGCTACCAGCAATAACAAATAAACTAACTAACTATCTTCACGCTGTATCCCTGACGGGGTAGTCAGAGAGGACAGATCGCCAGGCTTCGCGATCCATGCATACTTCTTTCGCTTCTTCGAGATTCATCAATCGCTTCATACACGCACGTCTGGGTATCCGAGTACTTTTGACCTTTCCGTTTTTGAGCAATCTGCTCACGTGGTCTTCATATGTAAGTCTCGGCCTTCCCTGACTCCTTCTACCCTCTACTTTTGAACAATATATATTCTTCGTCAATCGTTCCTCACTCATTCGTTGGACGTGTCCAAACCAACGAAGCACGCCCTTTTCCAGCTTAACGCTGACACTTTCATTCAAACCTGCCATATTGCGTATCACTTCGTTACGTATTCGGTCGGCCAAGGTAACGCCGCACAATTTTCGAAGTGATCGCATCTCCACAGCATTCAATTTACTTTCATGCATCTGCTGACATACCCAGGTTTCACTACCGTAAAGCAAAGTTGGCACTAGCACTGCGTTATGAATCGCCATTCGTGCTTCTTTTACGATGCTTTGTCGCTTTACTAACTGGGACAAAGCACCGTTAACTTTGTTTCCGGCAGCTACTCGCCGTTCTACATCCGAATCACATCTTCCATCCGCGCTAAACATACTTCCTAAATACACAATTTCATTCACTTGCTCTAGACGTTCCTGGTTTAATGTATAATAATAATAATATTAATTTATTTCAGGCAACATTAGAAAAGTAACAGATGTTAATAACTTATTCTACGTCCCATAGATAAATACCTTAAAACTAAAAATACATATAAATACATCACACTGTGTTAGTATATAAAATCTTAATACTAATATTAGTATATAATGGCACTCAAACAATATTTTTTCGTTGTACCGAGCTATTTAGGATCTTTACTCCAAAGTTCAACGAGAGGCGCGCGGTACATTTTGTCTCAATAACACTACGCCAATATTAGGATTCCTACAATTTGACTATCAGTAATAACAAAAAAGTTTTAACTTAGTACAGAGCTATTTCTAAACTATAAAGTTCAACAAGAGGCGCGGTATATTTATCTCAAAAATACTACGCCAATAGGATTCACTACATTTTGACTATCAGCTACCAGCATTTGTAACTAATTTCAACTTTGTTTTAAACTACTTCGAGTCTTTACCTTAACGAGAGCCGTAGAGAGCGGTGGAGGTGCGGGCTAGATTCTTCAGATCATTAAGGAGCTTCGGGGAGATCACACTTTCGGCCG
Source organism: Thumatha senex (assembly GCA_948477245.1). Taxonomy (NCBI): domain Eukaryota; kingdom Metazoa; phylum Arthropoda; class Insecta; order Lepidoptera; family Erebidae; genus Thumatha; species Thumatha senex. Next base: position 2,357,241 of record OX419742.1, on the reverse strand, counting down.
CTCCGAGACGAACCCCTCCATCCTGGACGGTACCGGTACGGTAACCGGAGGTTAAATCATTGCGAGCCGGCAAGGGGTGCCCCTTGCGGGGACACCGCGGTGGTTTAGTGGGTAGGACAGCCCGTATATAGACCGGGAGCCTCACACACCGTGCCCCCCGGCACCCCGCGATACCAAACATAGACAAAAAATATCAACTTATGAACGTCAAATTGTTCCTACATTTACCCTTAAATTCGCAAGGCAATGAGTAGAGCCTAAGAAAACCTGGCAATAAAACTAATGTTACTTTTCTAATCGCCAGTAGGTACCTATTTAATTACATTAGTTTTATTTACAAAATGGAAATCTCATATTTGACTCCACCAAAACAAACCCTCTTAAACAAAATTCGTCTATAATTAGGTAGGTACAATTTTTATACTTATTATTAGTTTCCATTTATATTTTTGAAGCGCTTGTGGCCCCGCTGTCTAGGGTTCTGTAAACGATCACTGAGTTACGCAACTTTCACTATGGCTGGTCCTCGGTTGGGTGACCACTCTGTGGCATTTACATTTGCGAGCGTTTTCGTGCTTCGGAAGGCACGTTAAGCCGTTGGTCCCTGTTGCCAGTACAATGGCAGTCGTTAAGCCTGGTTGAAAGCATTATGGGCGGTTTGAAAAATTTCAACAGCAGGTAGCCACAACCTGCGTCTGTCTATTTCAACACGGCAATGGGCTCACCACCTATTACACACATACCTACACGGGACAGAAAGACACACGATGAAAAGTGGGCATATAATATGCCTGCCACCCCTTCGGGGATGGATAAATATTTTTTTTTTCAGTCTGCCGTTTGGTTACTTTAAGAGGTACCTACCATTCAATGAAATCAGCCCATTGCAGTCCATAACACACGGTCCTGCAGCTGTCGCATCCAGTCCCTCTGCGGCCTACCATAAACCTATATTTATTGAGAAGAGAATAAATTTCGTATTAAATAACGCCATTTGTACTGTTATTTGATTGCCTATATTGAGATCCCTACATCGGATAGGGTGATCGCCACATTGGCATTGGGACTGGCGGTATCAGCACGTGGATCGTGGACAATTATAATGAAGATACGGGGGCAATATGGTGATAAGTCTATTCCGGTACCCAATCACTGTCATCTGAGCCTGAAAAATCACCTCTGTCGCAAAACACAGAGGGACTCTAGTGATTTAGTGTATACAATACTAATACCATTTGCTACAGTTCATGCACATTATATTACCCTTACACCATCGCTTCTAAGTGCCACATCTCAAGAGTAGTGAACGCTACAAGTGTTACAGATGGTACTTTTATTAGAATTTGGCGTTTTTTTCCTCTGTATTGACTCGTCAGTAAATTACGCTTCAAGCTTGTTGCATTTGTAGACCCTTGAGAGTCAGGTGAGACATAAGACGAGATCAACTGCATCTGAGGTCTAAGTACAAGCCTACAAGCCTACAAGCTTGGCGTTCGATGGCCTGAGCTGTGTGGAAGTCTCATCAGCGGTGACAAAACGTTTGTTTTAGGCAAGAAGTGGTTATGTAAGACGCTGTCATATCAGTCCGACTACAGAATCAGACGAATGTCTCCATCTCCTGGCAGCAGCTAGACCCAATGATGTATTTAATTATATGGTACTCAGTAGAGTCACTTCAGCCCCGTTTTGAAAGTAGGTAGGTATGTGCTAGATATCTATGTACCTACCTATTAATCTGTTTGAAGTCGGTGCCAAGCCGAATGAGCCACGTCGCAATACGCGGTCTTCGTTTTTATTGGACCTTTATAGTGAAAACTTAGTTCATACTTCTGTCCTATCATTATTCGGCTTGGCACCGACTTCAACCCGATCAGTAGGCGTGGTATAATTCTTTATTTAAATTGATAGTTTAGAGATTTAAACAAAAATTGTCACATTTTAAGTTTATTTTTTCGATTGTAGTGCTATCCTTTTTTGTTTTAACTTTTTTATAGTTGATTAATGTTTATTTTGAACCTTTACCTTAACTAAAGCTCCGGTTCATTTTTGTCACAATTAAACAATGTCAATAGGATTCCCTACATTTGATAACGCGAATAAGATTCCGGCATATGTTAGTACCTAGGTACATGTAGGTACAGCGGCTCTCGTTAAGGTAAAGATTCGAAGTAGTTCAGTAAAATTTTTATAAATTGTTCTATTGCTATTGGTCAAAATGTATAGAATTCTATTGGTGTTGTATAATTGAGACATAATTGTACCGCGGCGTTCGTTAAAGTAAAGGTTAGATTTAGTTAGCTTGGTAAAAGTTTAAAATATTGTTCGATTGCTTTTAATCAAAATGTAGGGATCCTATTGCCGATTTATAAATTAATAATTTATTTATCACTCATATTTTTAAAGCCAAAAGGGTGGCAGAGGCATAGTATGCACCCACATTGCAACGGTTGCGTGTGCTAATCTTACGAAATTCATAAATAATAACAATATCAATTCGGAAGCAAAGTCGGGGCGAACTATTTTGTTACGCAATTCTTTTGTCCGCGCGATGAACCGGTCCGAACCTTGTTCATTGCTTAAGTCACAAGATGCGCGACTCGTAATTGTGCACCAGCACTGTCATACTGTCAAGACATTGCAGTTATTAAAGTGCAATACCTACCTATCTTTTTTATATAGTAGGTATGTTGTACCTACAAAATAGATAGGTAATAAAAAGATATTACTGCTTAGAACAGTATTAAAACGAATATTTACAATTTACTGTTAGTACGGCACCGCTCCGGTAGCGAGTATTAGGTAACTACCTGAAAACCAAGCTTTACTTAGTAGTAACACGTTCGCTCATGTGAAGTACATATACGGTCGCACGCCCGCAGCTTAGATCTTATTGCATTGAATCGGCGGCTGGCAGCGAGTGAAGACGTGCGGAGCGCGGCGTGGCTTGGCGTGATTCACCAAGATGGCAGTGTGAGGTTACCTTCGTTCACGCATCGACCGAAGAGGAAAGGATGACCGTTTCATACCACTACATGGTCTTGTTTCTATTGGAATAACAACAATAACTCCAAAGTCCTTTTCAGGGCTGATATTAGTTTCTATAAGTGAACTTGAAGTCATATGAACAAGTTACGAAAGTACATGACTATTCGTCATTTCGCTCAGGGCGTATGGCAGATTTAGTCTGAAATATTGTTTCTTACCGTATTAACAACACTTGTACTAAGATATTATTATATATATATATCTACTAAGTATTCCAAGTTATTTACTTTTTAACCAGAGCGGTTTCGCCTTATTGTAATTTCAAAGGCATTTATTTTCTTCTAAATTGTCGTCAGGCGAACCCAATCAGGTTAAAAAGTAATTATAATGTGGAATAGTACAAGTATTTTCATTAAGGAACGAAAATATTGTCTACCTATTTAATTGCTATTAGTCAAAGTGTAGTGTAGGTACATAAGTGTCTAATCCTAATTGACGTTAGATTATTGAGATAAGAATGAACTGAGGCTCTTGTTCGGTTAATTTAGAACTAGCTCAATACAAAGTTGAAATTAGTGTTGTTTGATTACTATCTAATAATCAAAATGTAGGAAATCCTATTGGTGTTTTATAATTGACAAACATATACCGCAGCTCTTGTTAATGTAAAGATTCTAAGATTACTTCGGGGCGTTCTGCTGAAGACACTGAGGCGGGTGCCTCCACACTGAAATGTCCGTTAGCCAGGTCTCGGTTAATATAAACAAACATGACAATAAAGTTTACTTTCTGCGACGTTTTCGGTCGCCGGCCTGCGTGGCCTGAACATTCAGGTTTAGGTTTAAAGACTTTATTCTCAAAAAAGACTTACAGTCACTTACATGAGAACAATTTTATAACTTAATAAATAATTTTATACTTCGGTCGTCGAAAGTATACACAACAAAGAAAGAAAATTGGAGTGAATTTCGTTAGTGTCGTTTACAGCATTGGATTATGCATTATGTACTGGTATAAATTAGTCTTAAACAATTCAAAACAATTAGCATCTCTCACAGGTTTTGGTAAATTATTGTAAAGTTGAGCTCCTTCAAATGTGAGCCCTTTCTTTCCGTAATTTGTTCTTATTTTTGGCAGAACAAGCAGACTTGCTTGTGGATCGCCTTGTACCGTTGTGTGCACGGGCCCTCCTAAGTTTCTCTCTGTGGTACGCCCCGTACCACCGTCCGATACTGTAAGCAAGTTGCGTCCAGCTTCCGACCTCGGATCACGCGTCGTGCCGCCTGGCTTTGGTTTCCCGGTCTGCCACCAGCGGCAAGCCCCGGGGACCGGGTCAGGAGGTATCGGCGTGCCGAGGCCGGGGTTAGGGCCGCACACGGGTATCCATCCCCCTCGCGTTTATTCCATCTTTCGCCCGCAGCGGCCGCAATGCCGCCGCCGCAACCGCACTTCACCTACTCGCCGTGCGACGCGCCCCCCCGCCCCTCGCGGGGGGAAGCGAACGTTTGTCCGCTCCCGCGGACCGGCGCACGCCGCAATCGTGCATCTTACGAGGATGGCGACCGAGAGCCAGCCCAGCCTGGCCTTCGGCCGCTCAGCGACAGCCCGCCCCAGCACATCCGGGGGCGAGGAGTACTTCTCAGGCAGCCCGCTGCCGGGTCATCCACCACCACCACCGCACCGTCGATGCCAAGGCTCGACGGCCCCGACGCCGCGCACAGGCGCATATTACCGGCCGCCACCAGTGCCCGGCCGACTCGGCCGGCCCCAGCTGCCGGCGCTACTGCAGCCGTAGCCACTGCCGCTGCTGCTCCGGCACCCCCTGCAGCTGAAGCCGTTCGAGCCGCAACTCGGCCAACGGCGCCACCATCGGGACACAGATGGCCCACCCCTGGGCAATCCGGAACGACCTCGATTTCGGCGGAGAGGTTCCCCTCTCCCCCGCACAGGACGCTCGGGCAGCCGATTTTCTCGCCGCCAAACACGCACTGAACAGCCCGCCATCGCCACCAACAGCCAAACCACCCACTCCTCAACCAAGGAGACTGACGACGCGCCCAGAAACGCCACAAGCTACCTTAGACGCGCCTCCAACCAAGGCGTCAACATCAGCGGAGACCAGCACTGCCGCTACCGCACTCACCGCCAGCCCGCATACGAAGTACCCGCCTTTGATTGTGGAAACGCTGCCGGACTGGCCTCTCCAAACTGAAGGAACTCCTGGGCCATTCTCCAAACGGCCGCGCATTCGGGAAAGGGGTCCGATTTATCCCTAAATCGGGCTCCGAGTACCGTACCATCCAGAAATACCTATATAGTCTGGAGAAAGAGACCAAGATTTCTTGGTTTTCATACTCCCTGCCGCAAGACCGAAGCCTAAAGGTGGCCATCAGAGGGCTGCCGCAAAACACCGACCCCAAGGACATAGAACAGGATTTCACGGCCATGGGATACACACCCGAGTTCGTGCGCGCCATTCGTGCAAGCTCGGGCCGCCCAGGCTGCCTGTTCCTGGCGCAGCTGAAGCGGACTGACGATATCACACCGGGCATATATGACATCACCGAGATGCTCTGTATGCCCGGCATCAAGATTGAGGCGTGGCGCGGGAAGAAAGGCCCTGCACAGTGCCACAGGTGCCAAAAATTCCGGCACTCATCTCACCACTGCCACAGGCCGCCCGCTTGCGTGCGGTGTGGCGGTGAACATGCTGCCAAAGATTGCCCGCGCCCTCTAAAGGACCCTCCCACGTGTGCAAACTGTGGAGGTCCCCACACAGTTAACCACGTGGCATGCCCCGTATTCCGCAAGGAGGCGCGGAACAAGAAGGCTGGCACCGTAGCACGCACCGCTCCCACGAAACCTGCCCCCTCCGTCGCAGTAGCAGCGGAAAACAATGCCCCAGGCTCCCTAATGGCAGCCGCGAACTCGGCTCCGGGGGGGAACAAAAGGAAAAAGCACAAGAGAGGACCCCGCAGTAAGGCTGCAGCGGCAGAGCAGCCTGCGCCAACGCCAGCAAAACCCGTGGTCGCCGCCCCCAAGGGAGGGACGAAGGCGAAGCGGGAAGAAGCTGACCCGATGATCACCATGGTGATCGGAGTGCTGACCCAAGTGCTCCAAGCCATTCAGGAGGGACGGGACCCCGTCCAGCTCATCCTGCAATGCGTAGGGAAAATCTGTGCCTATGGCAGATAACTCCCTACGCATCATCTTCTGGGATGTCCCCCGTGAAGACCAGGCTCCTGAGGCAGCTGCTCGCACAGCGGCAGGTCCATATTGCCCTTATCTGCGAGACGCGCCTCAGGAAGAGCTCAGCACTCCGAACGCCAGGGTATCACGTGTACCGAGAGGAGCAACTCTCCCAGACCGGGACTGCTTTCAGGGGATTGGCAGTCCTGGTGAAGAGAAATGTCGTCCACCAACCGCTGCCAACTGTTTTGCTGCAGACGTCGTACGCCCTGGGCGTAGAAGTCTGCGTCGATCGCCGCCCCGTCCGTGTGTTTGCGTTCTACAAGCCGCCGGACGCGCGACTGGCAACGGCTGATGTCCACACCCTGATGGACTCACCGGACCCGGTCATAGTCGCGGGCGACTTCAACGCCAAGCACACGGCCTGGAACTCCACGCGCATCTGTCCCAACGGGCGCCGACTCTTCAGCATCGCGGAACAGCATGGATATGAGGTGCTGGGGCCAGAGGTCCCGACTCATTATCCATACCAGGCAGCGTTCCTGCCGGACGTCATCGACCTGTCGTTGGTACGCAACCTACCAGCTGCACCATCGATTGACGTCCTGGACGACCACCTCCTCTCGGACCACCAGCCAGTCCTCCTGACCCTGACGAGTAACCCTACTCGATCATCGCCACCATCGCCTTGCTTTCGCCAAGATTGGCAAGCTTTTGCCGATCTTGTGGCGAAGCACTCGCCGCACCGCCGCATTGAGTCCGAGTCAGACGTCGACGCGCTCGCCGAAGATCTCAGCGCTGTTATTAACACAGCGCTACGAGACTCCAGGCTAGAAGCCCCGTCGACCCGGAAACCTCCTCAACTGCCGGCCTTCATCTTGGCGATGATCGAGAAGAAGCGGAAGCTGAGAAGACTGTGGCAGCGCAACCGATGCCCGACCCTGAAGTGCCAGCTCAACACGCCGGCTGCAAGGGTCTCGAGCGCCCTGGAAACAGAAGCGACCGTGTCCTGGCAGCGCACCATTGAGCGGGCCGGGGACGACTGGTCGGGCATCCACCGCCTGTGCCGCCAACTCTCCGGGAAACCGCCTCCGATTAGACCCCTCATGGCCGGTGACGGTACCCCACGTTACCGAGCCGAGGATCCAGGAACACCTGGAGAAACAGTTCCAGCCGAATCCAGCTTCCGACGCAGTTCGAGTAGAAGCTATCCAGCAGCATCTGAAGTTTTACTTTGAGGCGCCGATAACCCCCACGGAAGACCCAGTCGTGTTTTCCCCGGGCCAAGTGCAGCGTATGATTCGCCGCACCCAACTGCGGAAAGCCCCAGGCCCCGACCGGATCCCGAACGAGGCCCTGCGTCACCTGCCCCCGCGAGCTATCGCATCGGTGACGCAGCTATTCAATGGCATCCTCCGCACCAGCCACTTCCCCGCAGCATGGAGACTCGGCCGAGTCATTATGCTGCCGAAGCCCGGGAAAAACGTACAGAAACCCGAAAGTTATCGGCCCATTACGCTGCTGTCGACACTCTCGAAAGTCTTCGAGAAGCTTCTACTCCTGCATCTGATACCACACATCCAGCCACGCGACGAGCAATTCGGCTTTCGAGCCGAACACTCCACCACGCTGCAGCTCGCGAGGGTATTGCCATACCATCTCACCGTCGCTCTCAACAAGAGAGAGCACGGTGTTGCAGTACTCCTCGATATGGAGAAGGCCTTTGATCGCGTCTGGCACGACGGCCTGATCTACAAACTGGCTACGTCTACTACTCCGCGATGAATAGTCAAGACTGTGGCCACCTTCCTCCAGGACAGACGCTTCCAGGTCTTCGTAGACGGCGTCCTGTCCGGAGAGCGCAGCATCAGAGCCGGCGTGCCCCAGGGGAGCTGCCTGTCGCCAGTGTGCTACGCCAAGTACACTGACGACATCCCAGTCCCAGACAGCGCGATGTTGGCGCTATACGCCGACGACGCCGCCTATATAACGACCTCCCTGACCGCTACACATGCGGCGGTCAAAATGCAGCGTGCCCTGGATGTGCCCCATCCTTGGCTGGATGAATGGAGACTGACGGTCAACGTGGCAAAGACCCAAGCGCTTGTTGTAGGGGGTGCGTGGCAACCCGCGCCCCTTACCCTGCTCGGAAAAACCGTCGACTGGTCCCCGACGGTGAAGTACCTTGGAGTGACCATTGACCGTCGTCTCACTATGCGACACCACGTGCAGAACATTGTTGGACAAGCTCGCGCCGCTCGAGCTCTCCTGCGTCCGGTGATCACATCGTGCCTCCCGCTCCGCGCGAAGCTGGGCGTCTACAAAACTTACTATGCCGCCCCTGCATGGTACGCTCTGGCAGCAGACTTGTACCGTGCACGGCTGCGTGCGCAGCAGTCGCTGTCGCTGCGACACGCCGTAGGCGCCCCTCGCTTCGTGAGGAACGAAACGATCGCCCGAGACCTACGCATGGAGAGCCTCGACGACTACATCGGTCGCTTGAGCGCCAACATGTTCGCACGCGCCGGGTAGTCGAACTTCCGCCACCTGCGGGAGATCGCTCCGTACCACCGGCGCCCCCCGGACAGACCTCTGCCGCGGGACTTGATCCCCGCTGCAGCAAGACCGGACTAGACAACGTTACCCTGAGACCGGCTGATGGGCGCCTGCCGGGAACCCTTCCCGCCAGGCTCGACCTCGCCGACGCCCTCAGGGTGACCCCCAGATGACGACCTCAGCTGCCGCTGGCTTGTAGACCGCCCATCGGAACCATCCGGTGGGGTCAGGGCTCGCTAGTGGCACGCTTCACCACCGGACTTGACGCCCGGACTTGACCCCACGGCTATTACCAGCCACTCCAACGACCCGCCTGTATCGACAGGCGGCGTTGACATCCACTGAAAGAGGCCAATGCCTCGTCCAGTGTCCCCCAACTCCCCTAGGGGAGTTGTGAGATGACCAGTCAGACTTGCTCGTCTCGTGCTACGCTTAATAATTTCAGACTTTTTTAAGAAAGATATATCGGTGTGAAAAGACTTATTGAGAATTTTTCTTATTAGTAGACAAGTATCTATTGGAAGTATATAGTTGCTTAATGTTCATAATTTTGGTTTTTTTGTAAATAGTTTTAGTTGGTGTTAAGTACGGTAAATTAAACAGTATTTTTATTATTTTATTTTGTTTCCTCTGTAGTTGTTGTAATTTGGTTTTTGTTCTACTTCCCCAAATCTCAATTAAATATTGTAAGTGTGGTTTAACCAAAGAATTAAATACATTAATTCGGAGCTTCGGTGGAAACTTAGTTCACACTTCTGTCCTATCATTATTCGGCTTGGCACCAACTTCAACCCGGTCAGTAGGCCTAGTGATCGGGTTGAAGTCGGTGCCAAGGTTTAAATTGATAGTTTAGAGATTTAAACAAAAATTGTCACATTTTAAGTTTATTTTTTCGATTGTAGTGCTATCCTTTTTTGTTTTAACTTTTTTATAGTTGATTAATGTTTATTTTGAACCTTTACCTTAACTACAGCTCCGGTTCATTTTTGTCACAATTAAACAATGTCAATAGGTTTCCCTACATTTGATAACGTGAATAAGATTCCGGCATATGTTAGTACCGAGGTACATGTAGGTACAGCGGCTCTCGTTAAGGTAAAGATTCGAAGTAGTTCAGTAAAATTTTTATAAATTGTTCTATTGCTATTGGTCAAAATGTATAGAATTCTATTGGTGTTGTATAATTGAGACATAATTGTACCGCGGCGTTCGTTTAAGTAAAGTTTAGATTTAGTTAGCTTGGTAAAAGTTTAAAATATTGTTCGATTGCTATTAATCAAAATGTAGGGATCCTATTGCCGATTTATAAATTAATAATTTATTTATCACTCATATTTTTAAAGCCAAAAGGGTGGCAGAGGCATAGTATGCACCCACATTGCAACGGTTGCGTGTGCTAACCTTACGAAATTAATAACCTTAAAAAATAATAACAATATCAATTCGGAAGCAAAGTCGGGGCGCACTATTTTGTTACGCAATTCTTTTGTCCGCGCTATGAACCGGTCCGAACCTTGTTCACTGCTTAAGTCACAAGATGCGCGACTCGTAATTGTGCACCAGCACTGTCATACTGTCAAGACATTGCAGTTATTAAAGTCAATACCTACCTATCTTTTTTATATAGTAGGTATGTTGTACCTACAAAATAGATAGGTAATAAAAAGATATTACTGCTTAGAACAGTATTAAAACGAATGTTTACAATTTACTGGTAGTACGGCACCGCTGCGGTAGCGAGTATTAGGTACCTACCTGAAAACCAAGCTTTACTTAGTGCTCGCTCATGTGAAGTACATATACGGTCGCACGCCCGCAGCTTAGATCTTATTGCATTGAATCGGCGGCTGGCAGCGAGTGAAGACGTGCGGAGCGCGGCGTGGCTTGGCGTGATTCACCAAGATGGCAGTGTGAGGTTACCTTCGTTCACGGATCGACCGAAGAGGAAAGGTTGATCGTTTCATACCACTACATGGTCTTGTTTCTATTGGAATAACAACAATAACTCCAAAGTCCTTTTCAGGGCTGATATTAGTTTCTACGAGTATAAGTGAACTTGAAGTCATATGAACAAGTTACGAAAGTACATGACTATTCGTCATTTCGCTCAGGGCGTATGGCAGATTTAGTCTTAAATATTGTTTCTTACCGTATTAACAACACTTGTACTAAGATATTATATATATACATAAATATATATCTACTAAGTATTCCAAGCTATTTACTTTTTAACCAGAGCGGTTGCGCCTTATGGTAATTTCAAAGGCATTTATTTTCTTCTAAATTGTCGTCAGGCGAACCCAATCAGGTTAAAAAGTAATAATAATGGGGAATAGTACAAGTATTTTCATTCAGAAACGAAAATATTATCTACCTATTTAATTGCTATTAGTCAAAGTGTAGTGTAGGTACCTAAGTGTCTAATCCTAATTGGCGTTGGATTATTGAGATAAGAATGAACTGAGGCTCTTGTTTAGGTAAATTTAGAACTAGCTCAATACAAAGTTGAAATTAGTGTTGTTTGATTACTATCTAATAATCAAAATGTAGGAAATCCTATTGGTGTTTTATAATTGACAAACATATACCGCAGCTCTTGTTAATGTAAAGATTCTAAGATTGCTTCGGGGCGTTCTGCTGAAGACATGGACCCGCCTCCACACTGAAATGCCGAAATCGTCCATTAGCCAGGTCTCGGTGAATATAAAGTTTACTTTCTGCGACGTTTTCGTTCGCCGGCCTGCGTGGCCTGAACATTCAGGTTTAGGTTTAAAGACTTTATTCTCAAAAAAGACTTACAGTCACTTACATGAGAACTATTTTTTAACTTAATAAATAATTTCATACTTCGGTCGTCTAAAGTATACACAACAAAGAAAGAAAATTGGAGTGAATTTAGTTAGTGTCGTTTACAGCATTGGATTATGCATTATGTACTGGTATAAATTAGTCTTAAACAATTCAAAACAATTAGCATCTCTCACAGGTTTTGGTAAATTATTGTAAAGTTGAGCTCCTTTAAATGTGAGCCCTTTCTTTCCGTAATTTGTTCTTATTTTTGGCAGAACAAGCAGATTTGTTCGTCTCGTGCCACGCTTAATAATTTCAGACTTTTTTAAGAAAGATATATCGGTGTGAATAGACTTATTGAGAATTTTTCTTATTAGTAGACAAGTATTGTAAGTAGGGTGTAAGGGGCCCCACCAAGATCTTCGGGGCCCAAGTCAACCTCCCGTGCCAGTGCGTGCACCTGCTGATTAACGGACGAGGCTCTGGCGCTGGCTTTCCCCTCTGCGGTTGGGAGGTCTGAGGGCGTCGCTCCCATAAAAGCCACCCGCCGAAACAAATAATGAAAAGAAGTAAAAGGAATGCTGCTAGGGATAGGGCGCCGCCGCAAAACGGCGCGCAGGAGCCCCGCCCGACTCCTGTGGCAAGTGGGCTAGGGCTGCCGTGTGTCGGGCCAGCACGGCTAAAGAAGTTAGCCCCAACCCGAATCCGCTTCGCATCTTGGAACATTGGCACGCTGACTGGGCGTGCGGTGGAGTTGGCCGAAGTACTCTCCAGGCGGAGGGTGGACGTGGCGTTCCTGCAGGAGACTCGGTGGAAGGGCAACAGAGCCCGGCCTTTGCAGAAAGGCTACAAGCTGTACTATACGGGTGCGCCTGGTGGGGAGAACGGGGTGGCCGTGGTGCTCTCCGAAGGGCTGCAGAGCGGCATCTTGGAGGTGAAACGCTGTAGCGACCGGCTTATGATCGTGAGGGTGCTTATCGATGGGATTATTACCCACCTGATAAGTGCCTACGCGCCACAGGCCGGTTGTAGCGACGCCGATAAGATGTCGTTTTGGGGCCAACTCGAGGGAGTGCTTCGGAGCATTCCGTTGTCACAGGGAATCGTTTTGGGCGGCGACCTAAACGGTCATGTGGGTGAGAGGTGTGAGGAGTTTGAACGTGTTCATGGTGGTTTTGGATACGGCACCCGCAACACTGAAGGAGAAACTATCCTCAGAACGTGTGCGGCTGCCGATCTGGCCATTGTGAACACGTATTTCAAAAAGAAATCCGAACATCTCATCACCTACAAGAGCGGGAGGCGTACAACTCAGATCGATTTCCTACTCACTAGGCGGCACAGCATCGGCAAGGTGGCCAACTGCAAGGTCATACCCGGTGAGAGTCTTACTGCAAAACACCGTCTCCTTGTCATGGACCTCTGCGTGAAGCCCAAAGGCAAACGCATCGAGCGGTGCCAGCGCCGCATCAGATGGTGGCTGCTTGATGAAACTAGGTCCCAGGAGTTCGTCTCAGCTGTCGGTGACAAGTGCACCGACACTGAAGGCGAACCAGTTCAAGATTACTGGGACAAAGTTCAGGCGGCCATCCTTGGAGCGGCGAAGGTGGTGCTCGGTGAGTCTAAGGGTGGACGCAAATGTGACAAGGAAACTTGGTGGTGGAACGACGCAGTCCTGAGGGAGACCAGGGAGAAGAAAGCCCTCTTTAAAAAGTGGCAAGCGACCGGATCTTCCGAAGACCGCGACGCGTACAGGGCTGCCAAGCGCGCCACAAAGAGAGCTGTAGCCAGAGCCAGACGAGACCACTTACAACCTTTGTATGATAAGCTGGAATCGTCTGAGGGGCAGAAGCTCATCTATAAGCTGGCGCGCTCCAGGGTCAAAGCGGCACAGGATATATCCAAGTGTCGCTGTGTAAAAGACCCTGAGGGCAACCTGTTAAGCGAAGACCTCGCGGTAAAGGAGAGATGGCGCTCGTACTTCCACGAGCTGCTTAATAAGCAGCATAAAGAGGTGCAGCCTCCGGACCTCCCTCCGAATCAAGGACTAGTGCCACCGGTAACGCCTGGAGAAGTCCTGACTGCGCTTCGCCGCATGAAGAATCGGAAAGCTGTCGGACCCGATGGAGTCCCCATCGAAGCCTGGAAGGCGATGGGTCCTCGCGGTGTGGGCATCTTAGTAAACCTTTTTAACCGCATACTCCTCAGCGGGCAGATCCCAAACCAATGGAGACTAAGTATTATTACTCCAGTCTTCAAAGGTAAGGGGTCAGTGCAGGAGTGCGGGAGCTACCGCGGTATTAAGGTGATGTCCCACACCATGAAGATCTTCGAGAGGATTATAGACTCTCGGATCCGGCAGGAGTGTACTCTCTCGGGGTGTCAATATGGGTTTCGCCCTGGTCATGGGACCACGGACCCTGTTTTTGCCCTGAGGGTTGTCGCAGAGAAATACAGGTCGAAGAACACGCCTCTGCACTGTTTGTTTCTAGATATGCAGAAGGCCTTCGACTGTGTTCCTCGTGCGATGATCTGGTGGGCACTGCGGTCCAAAGGGGTTCCAGAGGTCTATATTGACACTATCCGGGACATGTACTGTGACTCCGACTCAATGGTTCGGACTGCTGTTGGCGACACGAAACCCTTCCCCATCACCGTCGGGGTACACCAGGGTTCTGTCCTTAGTCCGCTTCTGTTCAGTGTAATATTAGACGAATTGTCGGACAGCATCAGAAACCCGCATGAGCAGCCTCCATGGTTGCTCATGTATGCTGACGATATTGCGCTGGCAGACGCGGACAGGGGCAGATTGGTGCGACGTGTAAAGGCGTGGAAGGAGACGCTTGAGAACGGCGGTCTGAAACTAAATGTGGCGAAGACCGAGTGCTTGGCACTAAACTCGACAGATCCCACATCCGTCCGCATAGGCGGTGATTTGGTCGAGCGCACGGACCAGGTTAAATACTTGGGATCTGTTTTTCACACGTCCAGTGACATCGATTGCGATGTCAAGTCACGCATTGCTGCCGCGTGGGCCAAATGGCGGGAGATGACCGGTGTCATTTGTGACCCTAAAATGCCGATCCGGTTGAAGGGACAGGTCTACAAAACCATTATTAGACCTGTCCTTTTACATGGCAGTGAGACGTGGCCGATATTGGAGCGACACAAGCAGGAGCTGCGTGTCACGGAAATGAAGATGCTGCGGTGGATGTGTGGAGTCACGCGGATGGACCGCGTGAGGAACTCTCGCATCCGCGGCAGCCTTCACGTCCGTGACATTGCAGACAAGTTGCAAGAGTGTCGCCTTCGTTGGTATGGTCACGTCTTGCGGCAACCGCCGGGCTACGTAGGTAACAAATGTCTGGCCATGTCAGCCCCGCCGGGTCCCGGTAAGAGGGGAAGACCCAAGAAGTGCTGGCTTGACGTCGTAAGGGATGACATGCGTGCCAATGGTCTCACCACAGGGGATGCCGACGACCGTGCGAAGTGGAGGAGAAAATGTAGGAAAGCGGACCCCGGGCGTCGCGAGACGCAACTGGGACAGACGCTCGGATGATGATGATGAAGTATTGTAAGTATATAGTTGCTTAATGTTCATAATTTTGGTTTTTTTGTAAACAGTTTTAGTTGGTGTTAAGTACGGTAAATTAAACAGCATTTTTATTATTTTATTTTGTTTCCTCTGTAGTTGTTGTAATTTGGTTTTTGTACTACTTCCACAAATCTCAATTAAATATTGTAAGTGTGGTTTAACCAAAGAATTAAATACATTAATTCGGAGCTTCGGTGGAATGCATTTGCTTATGGATCGTATTGGACTTATGAGGGATGACATTTTACGTTTTATGTGATCTATGTGAATTTTCCAGGACAAATTTTGATCCAGTTTCATCACATTCTGATTGTATATAGAGAATTACAATTATTAAGTACATTAAAATACTTTGTACTACATAATTAAGCGCGTGTTTTAGTATTTGCCAGTATTAATTTAAAACATTAAGATTCGGCAAAAATAAGGCTTTGCTGAGTTTCGTTTATTTAAATTAAACGATGTTTAAAAAGCTAATTATTTGCAAATATATCTGATTTCCTGCCAGTACTTTTGATATGTTAATCCTATTATCCCTGTTATTAATCGTTATCAATTATCTAATCATTACTAGAAATAAATAGGTATCTACATACTTTCAATCTAGGGTGGAGGTAGATTAGTGTGTTAAAGTTGTGGGTGTGGTGTGTGTATGACTTTTCTGTTAAATAGAAACAAAGTAACACGAAACTTATGCGGCCCTGAAAAGGGCCTTTTTATAGCCATTGCCTATGTTGAGATCACCACATCGGATAGGGTGATCGCCACATTGGCATTGGGACTGGCGGTATCAGCCCGTGGTTGGGCAGCGCAACACGAGCGTGCCATTGCCAGGGAGGTAACGCCGCCGGTGGCACCGCGTTCGGGATTTCGGTCTTAAAACATTTCAAAGACTGCAGCCTTGTTATCTTTTTATCCATCTCTAACAATTTTCTTTCATTTTCTTCGTATTGTGCAATTCTTTCGTCGAATTGCAAAGATTCAATGATTGCCAGTAGAGAATCATACTGCTTTCTTTTCAAACAGCCACTGTTCAATGCCTGTCCAGCTTGCGATTTGACGTCAGAGATGGATTTCTTGATAGACTTCATGCCGTTGACCTCAGCTGGTGGACTCCCGCCTTGATTAACGTAGGGTACGTGCGTGGAGAACGACTCGCAACTCCGCGGGTCCCACCGCTGAGATTTGCGCTGCCACCGACGGTTGGCGGGTCTCGTGACTATCGCGTTACGACGTCGCTGGTCACGCGGTGTATGCGCTATGGGTCTTGCGTTGCAGTTGTTCATTGTCGAATGTGTCAAACTCAACTGAAGCGTAATTCCAGAAATCGGCCTTTTTATAGTCGATGCGTGGTCGGCAACTAGCGACCCCGACTGAGTGAATTTCAATCCACGCGCGTAATAACTTTATAAAAATACTGTTGCTTAATGCAAGATATTTTTAAATAAATAAATAATCATATTATTTATTATTATTGTATTAAATAATCATATTATTTATTTATTTAACACGGTAACAATTTCTGAAGTCCAACAAAACCGTGTTCATAATTTGACTGTGTAATAAAGCCTCCGTACACTTGTGAGGACAACTCAAGTAACAAATGCACAGGTTCTGGCGGCGTTGTTGTTTTTTTAATTAAAGTGGACAAAAAAAAACGAGATTATAAAATTATAAAATTTAGTCGCACTGCTATCGCCATCCTACTAGCACGCAGCTTCTCTGTACATTTCGCCGGCCATTTCAATTTTGAGAAAGAGTAAGACTAGCCCCGCCCCCAGCGCTTTTTGGCCAATCCCCGGCGCGTTCATCTCGCTCACACTAGAGCCAAACAGATGGACGAAGGGGCGATAACTTCGTTACGGCGCGATGGTCTCGCTCACACATACTCTAACGGTGAGGGAGGACGTTGCGAATTGCTATCGAAGTTATGCCCCCGAAGGCGACTTTGGAAAGGCTGTTAGTTGTTAGTCAACGTTCGCAACGGACGCACGCGGTGGACGTGCGACACTTCCGCGCTGTACTTATCTATTGATAGTGCATCTCGTGCCGGTTAACTAACGTGTGCGCAGTTCTTATAAACGCACTACTTCTGTGATCTTAGTTTTATAAAGACATCTTTTCATTTAGACAAAGTCAAAGTGACAATAAGTTTAAACTTATGTTAAGTGATTAGAGACTGGACGTGTTTTGTTGAGTTGAGAGTGGCGGGACATAGGTAACAAAGTGACTATTTCGTGTGGGCGAGTGTTTACCGTCGCGCACGTGGTGGAATTAATGCCGCCAAAAAGATTTGTGTTGTGTCTAAAATAATTCATTTAAATGACTAATAGCAGCGCTGTAACATCGATCTAACTGCTATCATTGTAAGGATTGCAATCTCTACTTAGACACAGTTCAATCATTTGAAACTCAACATCAATAAGAAAATATGTATGTGAACTGGGGTGCGCAAAACTCGCCGAGTGATCCCGAAAATAAAATAGATGCTCTAAAAACAGAGAGTTCAGTATCAGTTCCATTTGACTCCAGCTACAACATGATGACTAATCCCAGTCCAAAGTTCCAGCAGTGGGCAACACCGGAAACGTCCTCTCTGTTTACACAACCTGCTACAGCACAAAACTATCACAGTGCACCGTCATATTACCAAAATCCTGATCAAACCAACTTCTTACCGGGGAAACAATTTGCTAACAACTACAACTATTCCGAATTTTCGCAAAGCCAACATTCTAATCAGATAAATTGGGATCAAGGTCAGTACAATCAAGATTATCATAAATCCTGTCGATTTCATCCTTATAACATTCGGTCACAAGAGCAAGAACAAGTGTCATTATCGAGTCAAACTGTGAACCTACCTACGCCATCACCATCCCCAAATCAAAGCGACAAATGTGGCTTTGTATGCGACTCTGCTGTCCAACTATATAAACATTGTAATGCTGCTCCTGCAGGCGCCGGTCCGGCAGCCTTATCTACAGGAATACCTATTCAACAACACTCTGGTGAGCAGTATATTAATACTGATTATCAAAATGAAGATCTGATGATGTTGTCTGATATTTTGGGCCTTGATTCACAAATCGTATATCAAGGAACTGAGGGCGAACAAGCAGCGGCAGCCTTTATAGAGGCTCCACCTCAAACCCGAGAAGTTAACACACATAAGCTAAAACCGTTTATGCCCGTTGAAGAAAAGATGTATACAGGTGTGCAAATGCCACCACTTACCGATGACTCAGCATCCGCTACGGTTGTTGCTGCTGATATGAAACTACTATACAGGCCGTACGACTCTTATACAGCTTCTCAGATGACTAGCACCCAACCTTTAAATCCAATGTCATCGACACTCCCATCAATTAGAAGTAAAGGTACCAATTTGAGATCTATTGAAGCGAAGCGTCCGAAGACGTACAATTGCACTGCTTGCAATAAATGGTTTACGAGCTCAGGCCATCTAAAGAGACATTATAGCACGACCCTCCACAAGAATGCAGTGAGGTCATCGGGTCAACCAGACCCAGCTAAACTGCCCATCTCAAATCATCATCACCCGAGTCCCGATATGCCAAACCACACTCAACAGCATTATTCGGATTCAAAAACACAGACCCCCGTCCCTTCTGCGGATGGTTGCAGCGTAGTCGATACAGTACTACTGTCACCTAATGCGCATCATGTGACTAGTATGCATTCCAAATCACCGTACACGCATCTTCAACAGGGTAGTTTAGATAATAATTTTAGTAATATTCCGTTAGCTAATCGCCCTTTACAGCATCAGGTCGGGTCACATCCGCTCAATATAAATAGTCACCAGCCAGAAATAGGGAATTCAAATGTTAGTAAACATCAATCATTTATAGCTAACTCTGGAAATCCGCGAAACGGTCCCTCTGCTTCACGAAATCACCATATGAGTGGCTTGTTTTCAATTCCCAATAATTCAACTCCACTTCTAACTCCATTTAATCAATTGACGGCCACGCAACCTTTGTGGTCTTCAAGTCTGGTCCACCCGGACACCGCTTTATGCCTGGGTCAGAATTTTCTACAGAATTTAACAACGAATAACCAAAACGGGATGGCTGCCCACGTTATGGATATGGCTATCAACAATCTGCCGATAGCCAATACTTTTAGTGAATCACTTGAAGTAGAGAAAGTTATAGGTCAAGAAATGGTGAGCGAGCCTGTCGTAGGCTCACTACCAAGCTTTGCGCAGCTTCAGTCACGCCTCAACGTTAATAAATATAGTGTACAACCTAACGTGGAGAGGCAAGTTCTTAATAATAAGTCCAGCAGTAGCAACGTTATCGTACATTCGGTTAACCGGACATTGCACTTGGACAATGCCGACAAGAGCACACAAAATTTAGAGCATCATTTTAACTCAACGGATAGAAAAATAACCAAGGATAATATTAGCAGTTACACCCAAGACAAAGTAAAAATCTACCGTTATGGTATTACTATACAAGGTGAAACAATAAAACGCGGCAATGTTATTTCAGGGGCCCAGGCAAGGATGGTTCAGTTAATGCAAACTGCAAACAAACAAACACATATAAAGAATTACGCCAATAAAGAAAATTATGAGCCTCGAATGAAATGCCCAGCGATCCTAGAATGCGCTAAAGTAGTTATTGGTAGTAGCGGCTCTGTTGTACCATCTACTAATATGTCGAGCACACCACTAGTAGAACAAACCCAAATGAAAGAAGCAGCCTCAACCACAGTACATAAATGCTTCCTGTGCAACAAGCTATTTAACAAAGGTTGCTATCTGAAACAACACAACAAAACTTTCCACTCCGGTGATAAACCGTACAAGTGTACTATCTGCGGCAAGCGTTTCTCTGATGATTACTCGTTTGAACTTCACATCCATAGGCACTCCAATAATAAACCATTCAAATGTGAACAATGTCCTAAAAGCTTTAACCATAAATCAGACCTGCGTCGACACATGTGTTTGCATTCCGATAACATGCCATTTTCTTGTGATCACTGCGGCAAAGGTTTTATTAGAAAAGACCATATGATAAAACACGTAGAGACGCATAAAAGAAAGCTTGGAGCATCTGTGTCACCTAGCTCGATATCACCGGGGTCCTCGACATCTTCTACATCTAGTTCGCAAGGGTTTAATATTACGCACTGAATGTTTGCGGTTGACTGTGGACTTCATCTAAAATTAAAACCATGCTCTGGGTAAAGTTAGCCAATCTCAACTCGATCTAATGCTTTACAACTTGAACTAATCCAAATAGCTGTTGAAGTTTTGTTAATATATTTCGGTACTGAAGCAGCGCAATTTAGATAAAATTAATTTTAATTGTAATAACTTATAGATTATCATTTGCACATTAAATCTATAATCTACTTATTTGGAATTAACGTGTTATTCTTAATAAACTCTCTGTCTTTCTTGTATAAATAACCTTACCAATTAAATAAAGTAGCAAAGTTAATGCGACTCTTTGCTGTCAGCCTGCGCGTCATCTCTTGCACGACCTGCGTGCGGCCCGCTCATTGACACCCTTCCGTGGCACACCTATATACTATGTTATATACATATAAGGTAACACTGTCGAGTGTCATACCGTTTAAAATCATCCACTAGTAGTATTTGTTAGGAACTTAAGTTTATGACAGTATTCTTGTAAATTTAATTATAATAATTAAAATTTGTTTATGTATAATATTAACTAATTATTTTTATGAAATTAAACATTTATATTTTTAATCGACATCTGTGTTTATTAAAATGATGATACATATGATTATGTTTGTATAATGTCTAACTTTAAGTTCAATTAATTAGTTTATCGATGAAATGATTTTTGTAATGCTAATTCAGTCCTAAAATCTAAAGATTGAATTTGATAATATGCTATTTTTTAATTTTGTTACCTACATCAAAATTAAATCTGTAATAGATACAGATATATTCATGAAATACGTTTTTTTGTCTATTGTTAGCGTAGTGATTAGATAATACATCAATAGATGACGTTTCAGACTGAAGCAGTCGGTATTAAATACATTTAATATTGTATAAAGATACGAGTACAACACGAATATACACATTTTATATAAGTTATAAACCTCCGGAGTTTTCACAAAAGTTTCCATGCAACGTTGTCTTGACTTAGTAGGTATAAGTCTTGATTATAGATAAAAGTTAGTATAAGGCGATAAATCTAAATATAGATACGGCGAAAGCTGCGCTCTGCGTTGATTGGCTATGTTCAGTAACACTGTATTATGTCGACGTGTGCGACAATTACAATTCGTTAACATATTTGTGTGATTGTTTTATGTATCAACTGAGCGACTGCTTGCACTCGTATATCTTTGTATATGTTATCAGTTCACATATCAATTAATGTCCTCTACCGACTCCGTTGTAGTAGTAGGTTGATGTCAGGTCTTAAAGTTAAATAAATAAGGTGTGATAAATATTGGAGTTTTATTTCTTTAATTCCAGAACTTTATATATTTTATATGTTTATAGAATTCAACGCAGAGGTGTTAAATTTCTTCTTTCTAAGGACTTTATCTACTATTGTTGATAAATATATAAAACTGAAGAGTTTGTTTGTTTTTTCGCACTAATCTTAGGAATTACAGGTTCTAATAAAAAAAATTATGTTGCATAACTACTATAAAGATTTCATTAATCGAGGAAGGCTATATATCACCCTGCAGACCGGATCAGTAATCATACATTTCAAATAACATTCATACATACATACATATTATCACGCTTTTATCCCCGAAGGGGTAGGCAGAGGCATATTGAACGCCCACATTTCACCGTATGCATTTTTGTCCCACGTAACAGGTGGTGAGATCATTAGCGTGTTGAAATGGACAGGCGCAGGCTGTGGTGACCTGCAGTTCAAATGTTTTAAGCCGCCCATAAGGCATTCAACTTGGCTTAACGACTGCCATTTTATTGGCAACCGGGACCAACGGCTTAACGTACCTTCCGAAGCACGGAACTGGGGTGGGTCTAAAGGGCCAAATAAATTTAATAAAACAAAATGTGTCTATTTTAGATGTTAAATTTGGAAAAATTTTTGAACCCGTTGCCTTTTTAGGGAGGTGGTAACAAAAAGGCTAAAAGGTCTTATGTGCTAGACACTAATTAGCGCGACCAATTAAAGTCCTGGTAGTCTCGGACTCGGACTGTATTTCAAATAAAGCATATTTTAATCACTTCTTATCCCCGAAGTGGTTTGCAGAGGCATTAAACGCCCACTTTTCACAGTGTGTACCTATTCCTGTACCACGTAACAGGTGGTGAGCCGATAGCCATGTTGAAATAGACATACGCAGTTTGTGGCAACCAGCTGTTGATATTTTTTAAGTTTTCATTCGGGCTACAATCTACGAGTAAATGGGTGCGACGGGGGATTAAAACATACCACGGGCGAAGCCGCGGGTTTCAGCTTCTGTTGTTGATAAAAGTTTTTGTTTATGCTACATATATTAACCTGAATTATTTTGAGCGCTTGTTTATAGTTTGTAAGTTGACTTGAACATTTCTCTGGTGAACAGATAAAGGACTGCGAAGTATTGATATTATCTAAGTCGGTATTAATATCGTTTATGTTAGCCATTTGTGTTTTTAATAAAATTACGATATAAAAGCATCAAAGCGGGACCAGAAGTAACACAGTTAAATTAAATGAAAAGCAAATATTTCAAGGTATCATAATTAACAAAGTGTGGGTGCAAAGGCGGATAGTGTGGAGATGTTTAAATTAATTTGTGAGTAAAATTATGAGAGAGATATAGTGTGTGTGTGTATATTTACAGAAGTGAAAGAGTTGTTTTTTACATATTAAGTTTAAATAAAGCGTTTTTGACATTTCAAAGGATAGTAATGATCTTTGCTTACTAAAGAGAACTATAAGACTTATCAGAGTAAGAATGGGCGACCGCACTAGTTACTTAGACAAGCCCATTTCCGCAAGACACTTGTCAGAGGAAATCAGGATTTGTTTTTCTCCGTCGGTCCTACGAAGGAAGTTGGTACCATTTTGAGGTCCAGCAGTACTTAAAGTTATTCTGTTTTGCGAATTCCCGTGTCTGATGAAACAGTTTCTTAGAACTTGCGGGAAGATGTTCAGATACATATACGGCGATTCGTTTACCGGGAACTTTAAGCCACTCTGTATTCAGTTTCTTCTGACCTTTTTCCTTTGTTGTAATTTCGAACAGCGGAAATTGTGTCCAGTTTCATCTGTACTTACTGTCTTAAACTCAGCGATGATCGGGCGCATTGTTCCAGGTTTTCCGGGAAGGCGGAATATATCACGCAGGTCCGAGAACGAAAAGGAAGTTCCGATGGTTTTTCCAATCTTGCGTATTGTGTTTTGCAGGTTGGTTGCTTTTTCAGGCTGAGGTATGATTCTGATTTCCACATTCGAAGTTCTGGTCTTGAGCTGGATATCCTGTACTTTTTTTTCGAGATTTTCAAAACAAGTTCTGTGCTCTAGCCGCTCCTTTTGTAGACAGTCTAAGCCAGCCTTGACATCTTCATATTGTTTGTTAAAGAACAACCTAGACTGCACGATTTCGTCGTTAGATTTTTGTAGTTTAATTGACCAATAACGATAAACAACATTCCCAACATTTACAAAGGTATTTCGAATCTTTACCTTTACGAGAGCCGCGGTATATTTTGTCTCAACAACACTACTAATAGAATTTCCTACACTTCCAGCAGTTGCAAATATTTTCAATTTTCAACAACATTACGCCAATAGGATTCCTACAATTCGGCTACCAGCAATAACAAATAAACTAACTAACTATCTTCACGCTGTATCCCTGACGGGGTAGTCAGAGAGGACAGATCGCCAGGCTTCGCGATCCATGCATACTTCTTTCGCTTCTTCGAGATTCATCAATCGCTTCATACACGCACGTCTGGGTATCCGAGTACTTTTGACCTTTCCGTTTTTGAGCAATCTGCTCACGTGGTCTTCATATGTAAGTCTCGGCCTTCCCTGACTCCTTCTACCCTCTACTTTTGAACAATATATATTCTTCGTCAATCGTTCCTCACTCATTCGTTGGACGTGTCCAAACCAACGAAGCATGCCCTTTTCCAGCTTAACGCTGACACTTTCATTGTCACATTTTAAGTTTATTTTTTCGATTGTAGTGCTATCCTTTTTTGTTTTAACTTTTTTATAGTTGATTAATGTTTATTTTGAACCTTTATCTTAACTAAAGCTCCGGTTCATTTTTGTCACAATTAAACAATGTCAATAGGATTCCCTACATTTGATAACGCGAATAAGATTCCGGCATATGTTAGTACCGAGGTACATGTAGGTACAGCGGCTCTCGTTAAGGTAAAGATTCGAAGTAGTTCAGTAAAATTTTTATAAATTGTTCTATTGCTATTGGTCAAAATGTATAGAATTCTATTGGTGTTGTATAATTGAGACATAATTGTACCGCGGCGTTCGTTAAAGTAAAGTTTAGATTTAGTTAGCTTTTTAAAAGTTTAAAATATTGTTCGATTGCTTTTAATCAAAATGTAGGGATCCTATTGGCGATTTATAAATTAATAATTTATTTATCACTCATATTTTTTAAAGCCAAAAGGGTGGCAGAGGCATAGTATGCACCCACATTGCAACGGTTGCGTCTGCTAACCTTACGAAATTAATAACCTTAAAAAAATAATAACAATATCAATTCGGAAGCAAAGTCAGGGCGCACTATATTGTTACGCAATTCTTTTGTCCGCGCGATGAACCGGTCCGAACCTTGTTCACTGCTTAAGTCACAAGATGCGCGACTCGTAATTGTGCACCAGCACTGTCATACTGTCAAGACATTGCAGTTATTAAAGTCAATACCTACCTATCTTTTTTATATAGTAGGTATGTTGTACCTACAAAATAGATAGGTAATAAAAAGATATTACTGCTTAGAACAGTATTAAAACGAATATTTACAATTTACTGGTAGTACGGCACCGCTCCGGTAGCGAGTATTAGGTACCTACCTGAAAACCAAGCTTTACTTAGTAGTAACACGTTCGCTCATGTGAAGTACATATACGGTCGCGCGCCCGCAGCTTAGATCTTATTGCATTGAATCGGCGGCTGGCAGCGAGTGAAGACGTGCGGAGCGCGGCGTGGCTTGGCGTGATTCACCAAGATGGCAGTGTGAGGTTACCTTCGTTCACGGATCGACCGAAGAGGAAAGGATGATCGTTTCATACCACTACATGGTCTTGTTTCTATTGGAATAACAACAATAACTCCAAAGTCCTTATCAGGGCTGATATTAGTTTCTACGAGTATAAGTGAACTTGAAGTCATATGAACAAGTTACGAAAGTACATGACTATTCGTCATTTCGCTCAGGGCGTATGGCAGATTTAGTCTTAAATATTGTTTCTTACCGTATATACAACACTTGTACTAAGATATTATATATATATATATATAAATATATATCTACTAAGTATTCCAAGTTATTTACTTTTTAACCAGAGCGGTTGCGCCTTATGGTAATTTCAAAGGCATTTATTTTCTTCTAAATTGTCGTCAGGCGAACCCAATCAGGTTAAAAAATAAAAATAATGTGGAATAGTACAAGTATTTTCATTCGGGAACGAAAATATTATCTACCTATTTAATTGCTATTAGTCAAAGTGTAGTGTAGGTACCTAAGTGTCTAATCCTAATTGGCGTTGGATTATTGAGATAAGAATGAACTGAGGCTCTTGTTCAGGTAAATTTAGAACTAGCTCAATACAAAGTTGAAATTAGTGTTGTTTGATTACTATCTAATAATCAAAATGTAGGAAATCCTATTGGTGTTTTATAATTGACAAACATATACCGCAGCTCTTGTTAATGTAAAGATTCTAAGATTGCTTCGGGGCGTTCTGCTGAAGACACGGACCCGCCTCCACACTGAAATGCCGAAATCGTCCATTAGCCAGGTCTCGGTGAATATAAAGTTTACTTTCTGCGACGTTTTCGTTCGCCGGCCTGCGTGGCCTGAACATTCAGGTTTAGGTTTAAAGACATTATTCTCAAAAAAGACTTACAGTCACTTACATGAGAATTATTTTTTAACTAAATAAATAATTTCATACTTCGGTCGTCTAAAGTATACACAACAAAGAAAGAAAATTGGAGTGAATTTAGTTAGTGTCGTTTACAGCATTGGATTATGCATTATGTACTGGTATAAATTAGTCTTAAACAAATCAAATCAATTAGCATCTCTCACAGGTTTTGGTAAATTATTGTTAAGTTGAGCTCCTTTAAATGTGAGCCCTTTCTTTCCGTAATTTGTTCTTATTTTTGGCAGAACAAGCAGATTTGCTCGTCTCGTGCCACGCTTAATAATTTCAGACTTTTTTAAGAAAGATATATCGGTGTGAATAGACTTATTGAGAATTTTTCTTGTTAGTAGACAAGTATTGTAAGTATATAGTTGCTTAATGTTCATAATTTTGGTTTTTTTGTAAACAGTTTTAGTTGGTGTTAAGTACGGTAAATTAAACAGCATTTTTATTATTTTATTTTGTTTCCTCTGTAGTTGTTGTAATTTGGTTTTTGTACTACTTCCACAAATCTCAATTAAATATTGTAAGTGTGGTTTAACCAAAGAATTAAATACATTAATTCGGAGCTTCGGTGGAATGCATTTGCTTATGGATCGTATTGGACTTATGAGGGATGACATTTTACGTTTTATGTGATCTATGTGAATTTTCCAGGATAAATTTTGATCCAGTTTCATCACATTCTGATTGTATATAGAGAATTACAATTATTAAGTAGATTAAAATACTTTGTACTACATAATTAAGCGCGTGTTTTAGTATTTGCCAGTATTAATTTAAAACATTAAGATTCGGCAAAAATAAGGCTTTGCTGAGTTTCGTTTATTTAAATTAAACGATGTTTAAAAAGCTAATTATTTGCAAATATATCTGATTTCCTGCCAGTACTTTTGATATGTTAATCCTATTATCCCTGTTATTAATCGTTATCAATTATCTAATCATTACTAGAAATAAATAGGTATCTACATACTTTCAATCTAGGGTGGAGGTAGATTAGTGTGTTAAAGTTGTGGGTGTGGTGTGTGTATGACTTTTCTGTTAAATAGAAACAAAGTAACACGAAACTTGTGCGGCCCTGAAAAGGGCCTTTTTATAGCCATTGCCTATGTTGAGATCACCACATCGGATAGGGTGATCGCCACATTGGCATTGGGACTGGCGGTATCAGCCCGTGGTTGGGCAGCGCAACACGAGCGTGCCATTGCCAGGGAGGTAACGCCGCCGGTGGCACCGCGTTCGGGATTTCGGTCTTAAAACATTTCGAAGACTGCAGCCTTGTTATCTTTTTATCCATCTCTAACAATTTTCTTTCATTTTCTTCGTATTGTGCAATTCTTTCGTCGAATTGCAAAGATTAAATGATTGCCAGTAGAGAATCATACTGCTTTCTTTTCAAACAGCCACTGTTCAATGCCTGTCCAGCTTGCGATTTGACGTCAGAGATGGATTTCTTGATAGACTTCATGCCGTTGACCTCAGCTGGTGGACTCCCGCCTTGATTAACGTAGGGTACGTGCGTGGAGAACGACTCGCAACTCCGCGGGTCCCACCGCTGAGATTTGCGCTGCCACCGACGGTTGGCGGGTCTCGTGACTATCGCATTACGACGTCGCTGGTCACGCGGTGTATGCGCTCTGGGTCTTGCGTTGCAGTTGTTCATTGTCGAATGTGTCAAACTCAACTGAAGCGTAATTCCAGAAATCGGCCTTTTTATAGTCGATGCGTGGTCGGCAACTAGCGACCCCGACTGAGTGAATTTCAATCCACGCGCGTAATAACTTTATAAAAATACTGTTGCTTAATGCAAGATATTTTTAAATAAATAAATAATCATATTATTTATTATTATTGTATTAAATAATCATATTATTTATTTATTTAACACGGTAACAATTTCTGAAGTCCAACAAAACCGTGTTCATAATTTGACTGTGTAATAAAGCCTCCGTACACTTGTGAGGACAACTCAAGTAACAAATGCACAGGTTCTGGCGGCGTTGTTGTTTTTTTAATTAAAGTGGACAAAAAAAAACGAGATTGTAAAATTATAAAATTTAGTCGCACTGCTATCGCCATCCTACTAGCACGCAGCTTCTCTGTACATTTCGCCGGCCATTTCAATTTTGAGAAAGAGTAAGACTAGCCCCGCCCCCAGCGCTTTTTGGCCAATCCCCGGCGCGTTCATCTCGCTCACACTAGAGCCAAACAGATGGACGAAGGGGCGATAACTTCGTTACGGCGCGATGGTCTCGCTCACACATACTCTAACGGTGAGGGAGGACGTTGCGAATTGCTATCGAAGTTATGCCCCCGAAGGCGACTTTGGAAAGGCTGTTAGTTGTTAGTCAACGTTCGCAACGGACGCACGCGGTGGACGTGCGACACTTCCGCGCTGTACTTATCTATTGATAGTGCATCTCGTGCCGGTTAACTAACGTGTGCGCAGTTCTTATAAACGCACTGCTTCTGTGATCTTAGTTTTATAAAGACATCTTTTCATTTAGACAAAGTCAAAGTGACAATAAGTTTAAACTTATGTTAAGTGATTAGAGACTGGACTTGTTTTGTTGAGTTGAGAGTGGCGGGACATAGGTAACAAAGTGACTATTTCGTGTGGGCGAGTGTTTACCGTCGCGCACGTGGTGGAATTAATGCCGCCAAAAAGATTTGTGTTGTGTCTAAAATAATTCATTTAAATGACTAATAGCAGCGCTGTAACATCGATCTAACTGCTATAATTGTAAGGATTGCAATCTCTACTTAGACACAGTTCAATCATTTGAAACTCAACATCAATAAGAAAATATGTATGTGAACTGGGGTGCGCAAAACTCGCCGAGTGATCCCGAAAATAAAAAAGATGCTCTAAAAACAGAGAGTTCAGTATCAGTTCCATTTGACTCCAGCTACAACATGATGACTAATCCCAGTCCAAAGTTCCAGCAGTGGGCAACACCGGAAACGTCCTCTCTGTTTACACAACCTGCTACAGCACAAAACTATCACAGTGCACCGTCATATTACCAAAATCCTGATCAAACCAACTTCTTACCGGGGAAACAATTTTCTAACAACTACATCTATTCCGAATTTTCGCAAAGCCAACATTCTAATCAGATAAATTGGGATCAAGGTCAGTACAATCAAGATTATCATAAATCCTGTCGATTTCATCCTTATAACATTCGGTCACAAGAGCAAGAACAAGTGTCATTATCGAGTCAAACTGTGAACCTACCTACGCCATCACCATCCCCAAATCAAAGCGACAAATGTGGCTTTGTATGCGACTCTGCTGTCCAACTATATAAACATTGTAATGCTGCTCATGCAGGCGCCGGTCCGGCAGCCTTATCTACAGGAATACCTATTCAACAACACTCTGGTGAGCAGTATATTAATACTGATTATCAAAATGAAGATCTGATGATGTTGTCTGATATTTTGGGCCTTGATTCACAAATCGTATATCAAGGAACTGAGGGCGAACAAGCAGCGGCAGCCTTTATAGAGGCTCCACCTCAAACCCGAGAAGTTAACACACATAAGCTTAAACCGTTTATGCCCGTTGAAGAAAAGATGTATACAGGTGTGCAAATGCCACCACTTACCGATGACTCAGCATCCGCTACGGTTGTTGCTGCTGATATGAAACTACTATACAGGCCGTACGACTCTTATACAGCTTCTCAGATGACTAGCACCCAACCTTTAAATCCAATGTCATCGACACTCCCATCAATTAGAAGTAAAGGTACCAATTTGAGATCTATTGAAGCGAAGCGTCCGAAGACGTACAATTGCACTGCTTGCAATAAATGGTTTACGAGCTCAGGCCATCTAAAGAGACATTATAGCACGACCCTCCACAAGAATGCAGCGAGGTCATCGGGTCAACCAGATCCAGCTAAACTGCCCATCTCAAATCATCATCACCCGAGTCCCGATATGCCAAACCACACTCAACAGCATTATTCGGATTCAAAAACACAGACCCCCGTCCCTTCTGCGGATGGTTGCAGCGTAGTCGATACAGTACTACTGTCACCTAATGCGCATCATGTGACTAGTATGCATTCCAAATCACCGTACACGCATCTTCAACAGGGTAGTTTAGATAATAATTTTAGTAATATTCCGTTAGCTATTCGCCCGTTACAGCATCAGGTCGGGTCACATCCGCTCCATATAAATAGTCACCAGCCAGAAATAGGGAATTCAAATGTTAGTAAACATCAATCATTTATAGCTAACTCTGGAAATCCGCGAAACGGTCCTTCTGCTTCACGAAATCACCATATGAGTGGCTTGTTTTCAATTACCAATAATTCAACTCCACTTCTAACTCCATTTAATCAATTGACGGCCACGCAACCTTTGTGGTCTTCAAGTCTGGTCCACCCGGACACCCCTTTATGCCTGGGTCAGAATTTTCTACAGAATTTAACAACGAATAACCAAAACGGGATGGCTGCCCACGTTATGGATATGGCTATCAACAATCTGCCGATAGCCAATACTTTTAGTGAATCACTTGAAGTAGAGAAAGTTATAGGTCAAGAAATGGTGAGCGAGCCTGTCGTAGGCTCACTACCAAGCTTTGCGCAGCTTTAGTCACGCCTCAACGTTAATAAATATACTGTACAACCTAACGTGGAGAGGCAAGTTCTTAATAATAAGTCCAGCAGTAGCAACGTTATCGTACATTCGGTTAACCGGATATTGCAGTTGGACAATGCTGACAAGAGCACACAAAATTTAGAGTATCATTTTAACTCAACGGATAGAAAAATAACCAAGGATAATATTAGCAGTTACACCCAAGACAAAGTAAAAATCTACCGTTATGGTATTACTATACAAGGTGAAACAATAAAACGCGGCAATGTTATTTCAGGGGCCCAGGCAGAGATGGTTCAGTTAATGCAAACTGCAAACAAACAAACACGTATAAAGGATTACGCCAATAAAGAAAATTATGAGCCTCGAATGAAATGTCCAGCGATCCTAGAATGCGCTAAAGTAGTTATTGGTAGTAGCGGCTCTGTTGTACCATCTACTAATATGTCGAGCACACCACTAGCAGAACAAACCCAAATGAAAGAAGCAGCCTCAACCACAGTACATAAATGCTTCCTGTGCAACAAGCTATTTAACAAAGGTTGCTATCTGAAACAACACAACAAAACTTTCCACTCCGGTGATAAACCGTACAAGTGTACTATCTGCGGCAAGCGTTTCTCTGATGATTACTCGTTTGAACTTCACATCCATAGGCACTCCAATAATAAACCATTCAAATGTGAGCAGTGTCCTAAAAGCTTTAACCATAAATCAGACCTGCGTCGACACATGTGTTTGCATTCCAATAACATGCCATTTTCTTGTGATCACTGCGGCAAAGGTTTTATTAGAAAAGACCATATGATAAAACACGTAGAGACGCATAAAAGAAAGCTTCAAGCATCTGTGTCACCTAGCTCGATATCACCGGGGTCCTCAACATCTTCTATCTACATCTAGTTCGCAAGGGTTTAATATTACGCACTGAATGGTTGCGGTTGACTGTGGACTTCATCTAAAATTATAACCATACTCTGGGTAAAGTTAGCCAATCTCAACTCGATCTAATGCTTTACACCTTGAACTAATCCAAATAGCTGTTGAAGTTTTGTTAATATATTTCGGTACTGAAGCAGCGCAATTTAGATAAAATTAATTTTAATTGTAATAACTTATAGATTATCATTTGCACATTAAATCTTTAATCTACTTATTTGGAATTAACGTGTTATTCTTAATAAACTCTCTGTCTTTCTTGTATAAATTACCTTACTAAATAAATAAAGTACTAAACTTAATGCGACTCTTTGCTGTCACCTGCGCGTCATCTCTTGCACGACCTGCGTGCGGTCCACTCATTGACACCCTTCCGTAGCACACCTATATACTATGTTATATACATATAAGGTAACACTGTCGAGTGTCATACCGTTTAAAATCATCCACTAGTAGTATTTGTTAGAAACTTAAGTTTATGACAGTATTCTTGTTAATTTAATTATAATAATGAAAATTTGGTAATGTATAATATTAACTAATTATTTTTTATGAAATTAAACATTTAAATTTTTAATCGACATCTGTGTTTATTAAAATGATGAAACATATGATTATTTTTGTATAATGTCTAACTTTAAGTTCAATAATATTGTATTTTATTTTATTTATCAACAACCAAAAACATAGATATCAAACATTTTTGTGATAGAAGACAAAATAATTTGTTTGTGGATCTCTGGTGCCTGAATTTGGTAATAAATTACCTGTAATACTGGTCACCAGGTTTCCTATATTCAGTGGTTACAAAACTGCGAAAGTAGGCTAAACATTTTTGGTGTCTTAGCTTATAGTTGCACAACAACTGAATAATTATTAATGTTCAGTTACTAGATACAAAATATATATGTATTTTTATAAACTTATTAAAGGATGCATTAATTAGGTTATCGATGAAATGATTTTTGTTATGCTAATTCAGTCCTAAAATCTAAAGATTTTTGATGATTTGATAATATGCTATTTTTTAATTTTGTTACCTATATCAAAATTAAATCTAAACATTCATGAAATACGTTTTTTTGTCTAATGTTAGCGTAGTGATTAGATTATACATCAGATGACGTTTCAGACGGAAGCAGTTGGTATTAAATACATTTAATATTGTATAAAGATACGAGTACAACACGAATATACACATTTTATATAAGTTAAACCTCCGGAGTTTTCACAAAAGTTTCCATGCAACGTTGTCTTGACTTAGTAGGTATAAGTCTTGATTATAGATAAAAGTTAGTATAAGGCGATAAATCTAAATATAGATACGGCGAAAGCTGCGCTCTGCGTTGATTGGCTATGTTCAGTAACACTGTATTATGTCGACGTGTGCGACAATTACAATTCGGTAACATATTTGTGTGATTGTTTTATGTATCAACTGA
Organism: Thumatha senex; assembly: GCA_948477245.1. Taxonomy (NCBI): domain Eukaryota; kingdom Metazoa; phylum Arthropoda; class Insecta; order Lepidoptera; family Erebidae; genus Thumatha; species Thumatha senex. The sequence goes on along the minus strand of OX419742.1, from coordinate 2,323,994 downwards.
GCGACTGCTTGTATATCTTTGTATATGTTATCAGTTCACATATCAATGAATGTCCTCTACCGACTCCGTTGTAGTAGTAGGTAGATGTCAGGTCTTAAAGTTAAATAAATAAGGTGTGATAAATATTGGAGTTTTATTTCTTTAATTCCAGAACTTTATATATTTTATATGTTTATAGAATTCAACGCAGAGGTGTTGAATTTCTTCTTTCTAAGGACTTTATCTACTATTGTTGATAAATATATAAAACTGAAGAGTGTGTTTGTTTGATCGCACTAATCTTAGGAATTACAGGTTCTAATGAAAAAAATATTGTTTATGTTGCATAACTACTATAAAGATTTTATTAATCGAGGAAGGCTATAGGCTATATATGACCCTGCAGACCGGATCAGTAATCATACATTTCAAATAACATACATACATACATACATATTATCACGCTTTTATCCCCGAAGGGGTAGGCAGAGGTATATTGAATGCCCACATTTCACCGTATGCATTTTTGTCCCACGTAACAGGTGGTGAGGCCATTGCCGTGTTGAAATGGACAGGCGCAGGCTGTGGTGACCTGCAGTTGAAATGTTTTAAGCCGCCTATAAGGCATTCAACTTGGCTTAACGACTGCCATTTTATTGGCAACCGGGACCAACGGCTTAACGTACCTTCCGAAGCACGGAACTGGGGTGGGTCTAAAGGGCCAAATAAATGTAATAAAATAAAATGTGTCTATTTTAGATGTTAAATTTGGAAGAAATTTTGAACCAATTAACTTTTTTAGTGAGGTGGTAACAAAAAGGCTAAAAAGTCTAGTATGTGCTAGACACTAATTAGCACGACCAATTAAAGTCCTGGTAGTCTCGGACTCGGACTTTATTTCAAATAAGGCATATTTTAATCACTTCTTATCCCCGAAGTGGTTTGCAGAGGCATTAAACGCCCACTTTTCACAGTGTGTACCTATTCCTGTACCACGTAACAGGTGGTGAGCCGATAGCCGTGTTGAAATAGACATACGCAGATTGTGGCAACCAGCCAGTTGATATTTATTAAGTTTTCATTCGGGCAACAATCTACGGGAGTAAATGCAATGGGTGCGACGGGGTATAGAAACATGCCACGGGCGAAGCCGCGGGTGTCAGCTTCTGTTCTTGAATAACTTTTATAGAGCGTTGGGTACATCAGCTGTTTGACATCACAACTTATATAGGTACGGGCGACTGCGATACTTCTGTATGTATGTACTTCTGGCGTTGCTCAGCCGGACCACGGTGTAGGTGAATGTAGGTGTCCATTTAACAAAGCAGTATACTTCTGATTCAGATATAGAGAGGCTTTAAGAGATTGAAATTAAACATAATAGGCCTCAGATATCCTGACTTGACTGGCTTCAAGGAGAGCTATTCCATTGGACGTTCTGTGAGGACATACCTAAAGCTGCTGCGGTACTGGACTGCAAGATCGTTCTGTATGAGACCTAAGAAGTAAAGTTAGTTGGTTTTGATTGCCTCAGGGGCGTAAGTGATAATGTGTGCGACTGACGCGCTAAGGTCTCGGTGCCCAGGTCGGAACAATTACTTTATTGTTTCGGAGTTTCCTATGTAAGCATAACATGTATCTACCTATGTTTTTAGAAATATACCTAAGTGAGTTTATCAGTTGTCTAGATTCCATACAGCCAGCATATACCTACCTATTAGATTAGGTACTTACTGGTTTGTAAAAACATACGTAAATAAAATACAACTATTACCATATGCTTGCCGCTTTGCCGCTAGTTTTGCCACGGCAGCTTTAAGCTTAGCAAGTCGTACCTATCTGGATAAGTTAAAGCGTTTAAATATTTGACACTAAATCCTGACACTAGCATTAAAATATGCCAAATCACAACTACTCTGAGTAACTAATCAAAGCAGAGCCCGACTTCTTAAGTTGAGCTGTTGGACCCAACCAAGATTTACTGAGACCAGAGATGCATACCAACAGAGACCTATAGAGAAATGCAAAACGATAGATGATCTTATACCTAATTTAAACGTAGAAAATGTAAAGTTAGAATTACACAAACAATAGGAGGCCTCAGTGTTGTACCATCGCAGGGCCTCACCTGCACGTGCTGCTCCGCTCACCCACTGACGAGGTGATGATGAACGATGCAGACGCCCTCACTTGGTCGAGAGGGCAGATCAGGCGCTGCCAACAATGTCCATAATAGTAAGCCTCTAGTTCTTAGCAGTAGCAGCAGCAGGGTCTGGAATTAACTGGTAAGACGCTACGATAAACAAGAAGAAGTGTTTTATTATAAACATTGGAAGGCCACAGTGGTTTATCAGGTGTCGAGGGTGCAAGGGACCCACCAATATCTCGAGCACCCAAGCGGATTCACCAGCTAGCGGTGCACCAGCTGACCAACGAACGAGGCAACGACGCCGGCACCCTACAGGGTTGGGAGGTCGATTCGTCGCGAACAGCTAACAAGTACTTTTTGGCGACATCCCACAGGTACCTATAGCAGTAGGTTTGCGACAAAGCAGCGTAACCTAAACGTAAACCGTTTATGGTTTATATTTTTCACTTAAATAAAAGTATACTATCAAAATAACATGTTGTGCGAGTTTTAGTTTATGTGATGATGTGAATGTGAAAACATTTAATAAGATTCAAAAGACATCGTAGAAGGTGACATCATTGCCAACGGTCTCATGAGCGGCGACGCTGAAGACCGAGCAGGCAGAGGCAGCCGTGATTGTGCCTACTTTTCGACGTTGTTGGAGCGACTGCTGTTCTCCTCTGACCTACAACGTGTATGGGCGCCTGCGACGGAGCGCTGTCTATTGTTATGCAGGTGTTTCAGATTTAACAGTAGTTAGTTACCTAACCTGTTTTTGGAAAGTGGAAGTTTTTCGGATGTCTTGACCTTACCTTAACGGCTTGTAGACATCACTCAGATGTGTGAAGGGTCAGCACTTTCCTTTTTATTAAAATTTCCCACATAAAAATGGCGACGTCCGCTTGATGGAAAGCAGAGCCGGCGACCTGTGATTGAGGGCCGCTAACGCCAACTGGGTTCCGATAGCGACCCTTACATTATTGACCCGGAAACAATAGCCGTTTCACGTTTCTCTTAAATTACCCAAGATGATAAGAGAATGGAAACACTAGCGTTGGCAGTGTGTTGGCTATGGTTTTACCTATTTCTTGTCACGCCATCTTTTATTATTATATTCTTATGCTTATTTGATAAGCACAGGGTTTCGCGATATTCTCATAATCAGTAAATATTAACAACTATCTAAATACAGTTGTGCAAAGTATCATTGCGCTTTTTAACCCGTCTTGTATACTTGAGCGTGTATCTCAGAGATTCACTCAATAGCAGGTGCTCTCGTGGCCAGAGATGAAAATTGAACTGAAACAGAGCTTATTTCAGCACCCTCTCTATAAAGTTTCTTTCGGCAACAAATAAGCATCCAGTTCTCTATTCTCTGCGGAGGTCGAGCACGCCGCTGTAAGAGACCTGGTGTCTCATTTGCTTAAATAAAAAATCGAAAAGATATTTTATGGTTTTTATTTTTAGAATATTTAGGTGTAGTTAGTTCTAGCAAATTATTGATAGAATAAATAATCACTTAACTTCGTCAGGCGTTAAGTGTTTAACAAGTACTTCTCGGAGACATCCCAAAGGTTTGCGACAAAGCAGGTGGGCATTGAGTTTCCTTAAATCAATATAACCAATTATTCACGCTATAAGCCGCTGTATTTTATAACACTGGTATAAACCACCTGCACAAATTCCTAATTATTTCCCTTTATTTGCAGTTACCGCTTGTGCCATATTTTTGTCGAGGTCAATAAAAGCTCAAAAACATCAACAATATTTGAAGCCCTTTGTTTTATTGTTGCACTTTGGGGGTGTTATTATTTCTTAAGAAAATAAAATTTTTTCAACAAAATTGCTTGGAAATAATCTTTTGTTATTTGAATAAATGTGTATTTTCCAGTTAGAATTCTTTTTAAACCGTCCCTGTCCATTGAAAGTGCCTATCTTGGTGCCAACATCATTATACCACTAGTGAGTTCAAAAGTGCTGTGACGTCATCGTCACCAACAAAAACTGGTCGTGCGAGCGCCGTGCAAGTCACGTAGGCCGCACGAAGGATTTTAATCGAATCCTGTCGAAAGCGGGCCGGTGGTGGCGATGACCAAGTTAGGTTACTCGTCAGGGTCAGGAGGACTGGTTGGTGATCCTAAAGGAGGTGGTCATCCAGGACGTCAATCGATGGCGCAGCTGGTAGGCCGCGCACCAGCGACAGATTGATGACGTCCGGTCGGAACGCTGCCTGTTATGGATAGTGTGTACCTCTGGCCGCGATGCTGAAGAGTCGGCGCCCATTGGGGCAGATGCGCGTGGAGTTCCAAGCCGTGTGCTTGGCGTTGAAGTCCCTCGCGACTATGACCGGGTCCGGTGAGTCCATCAGGGTGTGGACATCAGCCGTTGCCAGTCGCGTGTCCGGCGGCTTGTAGAACGCAAACACACGGATGGTGCGGCGATCGACGCAGACTTCTACGCCCAGGGCGTATTAGAACGTCTGCAGCAAAACAGTTGGCAGCGGTTGGTAGACGACGTATCTCTTCACCAGGACTGCCAATCCCCTGAAAGGAGTCCCGGCCTGGGAGAGTTGCTCCTCTCGGTACACGTGATACCTTAGTATTCGGAGAGCTGAGCTCTTCCTGAGGCGTGTCTCGTTGATGACAATGTGGGCCTGCCGCTGTGCGAGGAGTTGCCTCAGGAGACTACTTCGCTGGGGACATCCCGTCGGCGTTCCAGGATTAACTGGACGGGACCGTGAAGCGAAATTCCAGTAGGTACCTATAATCGGCTTTTTTATAGTCAATGCGTGATCGGCAACAAGAGACCCTGACTGCGAGTATTTCGAACCGCGCGCTCAATCTATACTAATATTATAAAGCTGAAGAGTTTGTTTCTTTGTTTGGTGGAATTCGATAATCTCAGGGGGTCTCTCAACTACGGGTCGGATTTAAAAATTCATGAAGGCTAAAGGATATATATCATCACGCTGATTCCCTGGAGAGCGGAGCAGTAGTCATAAATGTCGACAAATCGGGCAAATTTAAATGCATAATTGTAGAATTTATGAATTATTATTTATGATATTTAATCCCGTTTAAATTGATGAGACGGGAGTTCGAATTATGTCACGGGCGAAGCCGGGCGGGTCACCTAGTTGCTTTATAAAAATACTGTTGACATTCAAGAGTTTTTTACATTATGATTATTTATTTATTTATTTACTGATGACTGCCTTGGTGGCGCAGTGGTAGTGGATGTGACTGCTGCGACTGAAGTTCCAGGACTCGATTCCTGACTCGGTAAAATATTTGTGTGATCCACAATGAACACTGACTGCGATCAGAGTGTGCGTAAAGAGTGCTCGGCGAACGGTTCGCACCTCTGAAAAAGGCTGTCTAAATACAGCTGAAACCGGTCGGTCTATTACTGGTCGTAAAAACGTGAGTAATCCCGTTTACTTATTTATAATGTGTAATAATAACGTTAGTTTTCTAGTTAAAACATCAAAAATATTATATCTTTCCTAGGTACCTAATTAATTTTCCTTAGTCTTAGGTTAGGTAGGTTAGACTTTATTCTCAGAAAAGTCACTTACATGAGAACATTTTTTCACTTAATAAATTATTTCATACATCGGTCGTCTAAAATATAAACAACAAAGATTAACAGTTTTCAATAAGCTTACTTATGTTTTTTTAATTATAGTAGGCAAAATAATAAAGCGATTAAAATTTTAGAAAAATTAGTCGCCCTGCTATTGCTATCCTACTAGCACGTAGCTTCGCTGAATATCTCGCCGGGCATTTCAATTTTGAGAAAAAGTAAGACTAGGCCCGCCCTCATTGCAATTAGGCTACTCCCCGGCGCGTTCATCTCGCTCACACTACAGACAAACAAATGGACGGAGGAGCGTTAACTTCATCACGGCGCGACGGTCTCGCTCGCACATACTCTACGGGGAGGAAGGACGTTGCGAATTGCTATCGAAGTTATGCCCCCGAAGGCGACTTTGGAAAGGCTGTTAGTTGTTAGTCAACGTTCGCAACGGACGCACGCGGTGGACGTGCGACACTTCCGCGCTGTACTTATCTATTGATAGTGCATCTCGTGCCGGTTAACTAACGTGTGCGCAGTTCTTATAAACGCACTACTTCTGTGATCTTAGTTTTATAAAGACATCTTTTCATTTAGACTCGTGAAAGTGACAATAAGTTTAAACTTATGTTAAGTGATTAGAGACTGGACGTGTGTTGTTGAGTTGAGAGTGGCAGGACATAGGTTTACAAAGCGACTATTTCGTGTGTGCAAGTGTTTACTTGCCCGCGAATTAATGCCGAAAAAAGTATTGTGTTCTGTGTCTAAAATAATTAATTTAAATGACTAATAGAAGCGCTGTAACATCGATCTAATTATCACTGTAAGGATTGCAATCTCTACTTAGACAAAGTTCAATAATTTGAAGCTCAATATCTATAAGAAAATGTGTATGTGAACTGGGGTGCGCAAAACACACCGAGTGTTCCCGAAAATAAAAAAGATGCTATTAAAACAGAGAGTTCAGTATCAGTTCCATTTGACTCCAGCTACAACATGATGTCTAAACCCAGTCCAAATTTCCAGCAGTGGGCAACACCGGAGACGTCCTCTCAGTTTACACACACACAACCTGCTACAGCGCAAAACTATCACAGTTCACCGTCATATTACCAAAATCCTGATCAAACCAACTTCTCACCGGGGACACAATTTGCTAACAACTACAACCATTCCGAATTTTCGCAAAGCCAACATTCTAATCAGATAAGTTGGGATCAAGGTCAGTACAATCAAGATTATCATAAATCCTTTCGATTTCATCCTTATAACATTCGGTTACAAGAGCAAGCACAAGTGTCACCATCGAGTCAAACTGTGAACCTACCTACGCCATCACCATCCCCAAATCAATGCGATAAATGTGGCTTTGTGTGCGACTCTGATGTCCAACTATATGAGCATTGCCATGCTGCTCATGCAGGCGCCGGTCCGGCAGCCTTATCTACAGGAATAACTATACAACAACACTCTGGTGAGCAGTATAGTAATACTGATTATCAAAATGAAGATCTGATGATGTTGTCTGATATTGGGCCTTGATTCACAAATCGTATATCAAGTAACTGAGGGCAAACAAGCAGCGGCAGCCTTTGTAGGGGCTCCACCTCAAACCCGAGAAGTTAATACACATAAGCTAAAACCGTTTATGCACGTTGAAGAAAAGATGTATACAGGTGTGCAAATGCCACCACTTACCGATGACTCAGTATCCGCTACGGTTGGTGCTACTGATGTGAAACCACTACGACTCACGTACGACTCTTATACAGCGTCTCAGATGACTAGCATCCAACCTTCAAATCCAATATCATCTACACTCCCATCAATTAGAAGTAAAGGTACCAATTTGAGATCTATTGAAGCGAAGCGTCCGAAGACGTACAATTGCACTGCTTGCAATAAATGGTTTACGAGCTCAGGCCATCTAAAGAGACATTATAGCACGACCCTCCACAAGAATGCAGTGAGGTCATCGGGTCAACTAGACCCAGCTAAACTGCCCATCTCAAATCATCATCACCCGAGTCCCGATATGCAAAACCACACTCAACAGCATTCTTCGGATTCAAAAACACAGACCTCCGTCCCTTCAGCGGATGGTTGCAGCGTAGTCGATACAGTACTACTGTCATCCAATGCGCATCGTGTGACTAGTATGCATTCCAAATTACCGTACACGCATCTACAACAGGTTAGTTTAGATAATAATTTCAGTAATAATCCGTTAGCTAATCGCCCATTACAGCATCAGGTCGGGTCACATCCGCTCCATATAAATAGTCATCAGCCGGAAATAGGGAATCCAAATGTTAGTAAACATCAATCATTTATAGCTAATTCTGGAAATCCGCCAAACGGTCCCTCTGCTTCACGAAATCACCATATGAGTGGCTTGTTTTCAATTACCAATAATTCAACTCCACTTCTAACTCCATTTAATCAATTGACGTCCACGCAACCTTTGGGGTCTTCAAGTCTGGTCCACACCAACACCCCTTTATGTCTGGGTCAGAATTTTCTACAGAATTTAACAACGAATAACCAAAACGGGATGACTGCCCACGTTATGGATATGGCCATTAACAATCTGCCGATTGTCAATACTTTTTGTGAATCACTTGAAGTAGAGAAAGTTATAGGTCAAAAATTGGTGTGCGAGCCTGTCGTAGGCTCACTACCAAGCTTTGCGCAGCTTCAGTCAGGTCTCAACGTTAATAAATATATTGTACAACCTAACGTGGAGAGGCAAGTTCTTAATAATAAGTCCAGCTGTAGCAACGTTATCGTACATTCAGTTAAACCGACATTGCACTTGGACAATGCTGACAAGAGCACACAAAATTTAGAGTATCATTTTAACTCAACGGATAGAAAAATAACCAAGGATAATATTAGCAGTTACACCCACGACAAAGTAAAAAATTACCATTATGGTATTACTATTCAAGGTGAAACAATAAAACGCGGCAATGTTATTTCAGGGGACCAGGCAGGGATGGTTCAGTTAATGCAAACTGCAAACAAACAAACATGTATAAAGGATTACGCCAATAAAGAAAATTATGAGCCTCGAATGAAATCTCCAGCGATCCTAGAATGCGCTAAAGTAGTTATTGGTAGTAGCGGCTCTGTTGTACCATCTACTAATATGTCGAGCACACCACTAGCAGAACACAACGAAATGAAAGAAACAGCCTCGATCACAGTACATAAATGCTTGCTGTGCAACAAGCTATTTAACAAAGGTTGCTATCTGAAACAACACAACATAACTTTCCACTCCGGCGATAAACCGTACAAGTGTACTATCTGCGGCAAGCGTTTCTCTGATGATTACTCGTTTGAACTTCACATCCATAGGCACTCCAATAATAAACCATTCAAATGTGAGCAGTGTCCTAAAAGCTTTAACCATAAATCAGACCTGCGTCGACACATGTGTTTGCATTCCAATAACATGCCATTTTCTTGTGATCACTGCGGCAAAGGTTTTATTAGAAAAGACCATATGATAAAACACGTAGAGACGCATAAAAGAAAGCTTCAAGCATCTGTGTCACCTAGCTCGATATCACCGGGGTCCTCGACATCTTCTACATCTAGTTCGCAAGGGTTTAATATTACGCACTGAATGGTTGCGGTTGACTGTGGACTTCATCTAAAATTATAACCATACTCTGGGTAAAGTTAACCAATCTCAACTCGATCTAATGCTTCACACCTTGAACTAATCCAAATAGCTCTTGAAGTTTTGTTATTATATTTCGGTACTGAAGCAGCGCAATTTAGATAAAATTTATTTTAATTGTAGTAACTTATAGATTATCATTTGCACATTAAATCTATAATCTACTTATTTGGAATTAACGTGTTGTTCTTAATGAACTTCGAAACTAAATATTTTATGAGCGATAGTGTTCTCTCTGTCTTTCTTGTATAAATTACCTTACTAAATAAATAAAGTAGTAAAGTTAATGCGACTCTTTGCTGTCAGCCTGCGCGTCATCTCTTGCACGACGCCCACTCATTGACTCTCTTCCGTAGCACACCTATATATTATGTTATATACATATAAGGTAACACTGTCGAGTGTCATGCCGTTTAAAATCATCCACTAGTATTATTTGTTAGGAACTTAAGTTTATGACAGTATTCTTGTTAAATTTGGTTATGTATAATATTAACTAATTATTTTTCATGAAATTAAACATTTAAATTTTTAATCGACATCTGTGTTTATTAAAATGATGAAATATATGATTATGTTTGTATAATGTGTAACTTTAAGTTCAATTAATTAGTTTATCGATGAAATGATTTTTGTTATGCTAATTCAGTCCTAAAATCTAAAGATTGAATTTGATGAGATGCTATTTTTTAATTTTGTTACCTACATCAAAATTAAATCTGTAATAGATACAGATACATTCATGAAATACGTTTTTTTGTCTATTGTTAGCGTACTGATTAGATTATACATCAATAGATGACGTTTCAGACTGAAGCAGTCGGTATTAAATACATTTAATATTGTATAAAAATACGAGTACAACACGAATATACACATTTTATATAAGTTAAACCTCCGGAGTTTTCACAAAAGTTTCCATGCAACGTTGTCTTGACTTAGTAGGTATAAGTCTTGATTATAGATAAAAGTTAGTATAAGGCGATAAATCTAAATATAGATACGGCGAAAGCTGCGCTCTGCGTTGATTGGCTATGTTCAGTAACACTGTATTATGTCGACGTGTGCGACAATTACAATTCGTTAACATATTTGTGTGATTGTTTTATGTATCAACTGAGCGACTGCTTGCACTCGTATATCTTTGTATATGTTATCAGTTCACATATCAATTAATGTCCTCTACCGACTCCGTTGTAGTAGTAGGTTGATGTCAGGTCTTAAAGTTAAATAAATAAAGTGTGATATATATTGGAGTTTTATTTCTTTAATTCCAGAACTTTATAGGTATATTTATAGAATTCAACGCAGAGGTGTGGAATTTCTTCTTTCTAAGGACTTTATCTACTATTGTTGACAAATATATAAAACTGAAGAGTTTGTTTGTTTTTTCGCACTAATCTTAGGAATTACAGGTTCTAATAAAAAAAATTATGTTGCATAACTACTATAAAGATTTCATTAATCGAGGAAGGCTATAGGCTATATATCACCCTGCAGACCGGATCAGTAAACATACATTTCAAATAACATACATACATACATACATATTATCACGCTTTTATCCCCGAAGGGGAAGGCAGAGGCATATTGAACGCCCACATTTCACCGTATGCATTTTTGTCCCACGTAACAGGTGGTGAGACCATTACCGTGTTGAAATGGACAGGCGCAGGCTGTGGTGACCTGTAGTTGAAATGTTTTAAGCCGCCCATAAGGCATTCAACTTGGCTTAACGACTGCCATTTTATTGGCAACCGGGACCAACGGCTTAACGTACCTTCCGAAGCACGGAACTGGGGTGGGTCTAAAGGGCCAAATAAATTTAATTAAACAAAATGTGTCTATTTTAGATGTTAAATTTGGAAAAATTTTTGAACCCGTTGCCTTTTTAGGGAGGTGGTAACAAAAAGGCTAAAAGGTCTTATGTGCTAGACACTAATTAGCACGACCAATTAAAGTCCTGGTAGTCTCGGACTCGGACTGTATTTCAAATAAAGCATATTTTAATCACTTCTTATCCCCGAAGTGGTTTGCAGAGGCATTAAACGCCCACTTTTCACAGTGTGTACCTATTCCTGTACCACGTAACAGGTGGTGAGCCGATAGCCGTGTTGAAATAGACATACGCAGTTTGTGGCAACCAGCTGTTGATATTTTTCAAGTTTTCATTCGGGCTACAATCTACGAGTAAATGGGTGCGACGGGGGATTAAAACATACCACGGGCGAAGCCGCGGGTGTCAGCTTCTGTTGTTGATAAAAGTTTTTGTTTATGCTACATATATTAACCTGAATTATTTTGAGCGCTTGTTTATAGTTTGTAAGTTGACTTGAACATTTCTCTGGTGAACAGATAAAGGACTGCGAAGTATTGATATTATCTAAGTCGGTATTAATATCGTTTATGTTGGCCATTTGTGTTTTTAATAAAATTACGATATAAAAGCATCAAAGCGGGACCAGAAGTAACACAGTTAAATTAAATGAAAAGCAAATATTTATAATTAACAAAGTGTGGATGTGTGGAGATGTTTACATGAATTTGTGAGTAAAATTATGAGAGAGATATAGTGTGTGTGTATATTTACAGAAGTGAAAGAGTTGTTTTTTACGTATTAAGTTTAAATAAAGCGTTTTTGACATTTCAAAGGATAGTAATGATCTTTGTTTGACGTTTACCGGGAATTTTAAGTCATACTGTATTCAGTTTTTCTTCTGACCTTTTTCCTTTGTTGTAATTTCGAACAGCGGAAATTGTGTCTAGTTCCATCTGTACTGTCTTAAACTCAGCAATGATCGGGCGCATTGTTCCAGGTTTTCCGGGAAGGCGGAATATATCACGCAGGTCCGAGGACTAAATGGAAGTTCCGATGATTTTTCCAATCTTGCATATTGTGTTTTGCAGGTCTAGGTTGGTTTCCTTTTTAGGCTGAGGTATGTTTCTGATTTCCACATTCGAAGTTCTGGTCTTGAGCTGGATATCCTGTACTTTTTTTTCGAGATTTTCAAAACAAGTTCTGTGCTCTAGCCGCTCCTTTTGTAGACAGTCTAAGCCAGCCTTGACATCTTCATATTGTTTGTTAAAGAACAACATAGACTGCACGATTTCGTCGTTAGATTTTTGTAGTTTAATTGACCAATAACGATAAACAACATTCCCAACATTTACAAAGGTATTTCGAATCTTTACCTTTACGAGAGCCGCGGTATATTTTGTCTCAACAACACTACTACTATTATTACGCCAATAGGATTCCTACAATTCGGCTACCAGCAATAACAAATAAACTAACTAACTATCTTCACGCTGTATCCCTGACGGGGTAGTCAGAGAGGACAGATCGCCAGGCTTCGCGATCCATGCATACTTCTTTTGCTTCTTCGAGATTCATCAATCGCTTCATACACGCACGTCTGGGTATCCGAGTACTTTTACCTTTCCGTTTTTGAGCAATCTGCTCACGTGGTCTTCATATGTAAGTCTCGGCCTTCCCTGACTCCTTCTACCCTCTACTTTTGAACAATATATATTCTTCGTCAATCGTTCCTCACTCATTCGTTGGACGTGTCCAAACCAACGAAGCACGCCCTTTTCCAGCTTAACGCTGACACTTTCATTCAAACCTGCCATATTGCGTATCACTTCGTTACGTATTCGGTCGGCCAAGGTAACGCCGCACAATTTTCGAAGTGATCGCATCTCCACAGCATTCAATTTACTTTCATGCATCTGCTGACATACCCAGGTTTCACTACCGTAAAGCAAAGTTGGCACTAGCACTGCGTTATGAATCGCCATTCGTGCTTCTTTTACGATGCTTTGTCGCTTTACTAACTGGGACAAAGCACCGTTAACTTTGTTTCCGGCAGCTACTCGCCGTTCTACATCCGAATCACATCTTCCATCCGCGCTAAACATACTTCCTAAATACACAATTTCATTCACTTGCTCTAGACGTTCCTGGTTTAATGTATAATAATAATAATATTAATTTATTTCAGGCAACATTAGAAAAGTAACAGATGTTAATAACTTATTCTACGTCCCATAGATAAATACCTTAAAACTAAAAATACATATAAATACATCACACTGTGTTAGTATATAAAATCTTAATACTAATATTAGTATATAATGGCACTCAAACAATATTTTTTCGTTGTACCGAGCTATTTAGGATCTTTACTCCAAAGTTCAACGAGAGGCGCGCGGTACATTTTGTCTCAATAACACTACGCCAATATTAGGATTCCTACAATTTGACTATCAGTAATAACAAAAAAGTTTTAACTTAGTACAGAGCTATTTCTAAACTATAAAGTTCAACAAGAGGCGCGGTATATTTATCTCAAAAATACTACGCCAATAGGATTCACTACATTTTGACTATCAGCTACCAGCATTTGTAACTAATTTCAACTTTGTTTTAAACTACTTCGAGTCTTTACCTTAACGAGAGCCGTAGAGAGCGGTGGAGGTGCGGGCTAGATTCTTCAGATCATTAAGGAGCTTCGGGGAGATCACACTTTCGGCCGCTCCGAGACGAACCCCTCCATCCTGGACGGTACCGGTACGGTAACCGGAGGTTAAATCATTGCGAGCCGGCAAGGGGTGCCCCTTGCGGGGACACCGCGGTGGTTTAGTGGGTAGGACAGCCCGTATTTAGACCGGGAGCCTCACACACCGTGCCCCCCGGCACCCCGCGATACCAAACATAGACAAAAAATATCAACTTATGAACGTCAAATTGTTCCTACATTTACCCTTAAATTCGCAAGGCAATGAGTAGAGCCTAAGAAAACCTGGCAATAAAACTAATGTTACTTTTCTAATCGCCAGTAGGTACCTATTTAATTACATTAGTTTTATTTACAAAATGGAAATCTCATACTTGACTCCACCAAAACAAACCCTCTCAAACAAAATTCGTCTATAATTAGGTAGGTACAATTTTTATACTTATTATTAGTTTCCATTTATATTTTTGAAGCGCTTGTGGCCCCGCTGTCTAGGGTTCTGTAAACGATCACTGAGTTACGCAACTTTCACTATGGCTGGTCCTCGGTTGGGTGACCACTCTGTGGCATTTACATTTGCGAGCGTTTTCGTGCTTCGGAAGGCACGTTAAGCCGTTGGTCCCTGTTGCCATTACAATGGCAGTCGTTAAGCCTGGTTGAAAGCATTATGGGCGGTTTGAAAAATTTCAACAGCAGGTAGCCACAACCTGCGTCTGTCTATTTCAACACGGCAATGGGCTCACCACCTATTACACACATACCTACACGGGACAGAAAGACACACGATGAAAAGTGGGCATATAATATGCCAGCCACCCCTTCGGGGATGGATAAATATTTCTTTTTTTTCAGTCTGCCGTTTGGTTACTTTAAGAGGTACCTACCATTCAATGAAATCAGCCCATTGCAGTCCATAACACACGGTCCTGCAGCTGTCGCATCCAGTCCCTCTGCGGCCTACCATAAACCTATATTTATTGAGAAGAGAATAAATTTCGTATTAAATAACGCCATTTGTACTGTTATTTGATTGCCTATATTGAGCTCCCTACATCGGATAGGGTGATCGCCACATTGGCATTGGGACTGGCGGTATCAGCACGTGGTTCGTGGTCAATTATAATGAAGATACGGGGGCAATATGGTGATAAGTCTATTCCGGTACCCAATCACTGTCATCTGAGCCTGAAAAATCACCTCTGTCGCAAAACACAGAGGGACTCTAGTGATTTAGTGTATACAATACTAATACCATTTGCTACAGTTCATGCACATTATATTACCCTTACACCATCGCTTCTAAGGGCCACATCTCAAGAGTAGTGAACGCTACAAGTGTTACAGATGGTACTTTTATTAGAATTTGGCGTTTTTTTCCTCTGTATTGACTCGTCAGTAAATTACGCTTCAAGCTTGTTGCATTTGTAGACCCTTGAGAGTCAGGTGAGACATAAGACGATATCAACTGCATCTGAGGTCTAAGTAGATGTAGGTAGATACTTACCTAGTGTAGAGTGTGTTGGTATGACTTTTATATTTAATAGAAACCAAATAATTGGAAACCATTGTGGCGCTGAAAAGGGCCTTTTGTTTTTGTGGCCCTGAAAAGGGCCGTTTTTTACATCATCAAAGGTACACGTCAAACTCTGCTTTGATTTGCCCCACATCAAAATCATCCACAAATGGTTTAACCAGATATATTTGTATCATCTGGTCAATGTCATTAGTGTCGATCTCACGCTTGCGCGGCCTGACGTGCTCCATGGGCACTACAAAGCTCGGATTTCCATGATAGACGGCTTTGGGTCGTTGACGGCGTGGCCCGTATTCACCGCGTAATTGGGATACATGAGCTGATAGCGGGCTCGCGTAGGTAGGCAGCTGCAAGCGGCACGAGGCAGGCTGTGGCAGATGCAGCGATCCCTGACCATTCCCGTAGTATCTGCATCTTTCGCTGTAGCCAGCCTGTTGCACACGGGGCGCTACATAGCGCGGATATCTAAACTGGATAGCTGAAGGATGCCGGTGCTGCAGTGGTAGCTGTTGCGGTGGATGCGCCATCACCAGTCGCTCTCCGTAAATGTGTTGGATCGCGCCATACTGCGGCACAGTAACCCGCCGCCTGTCCTCTGGATCCATAGTCTGATAGTATTGGTCCATTGCGATGTTCACTGGTCCTGTAGACAAAGGCAACTGTGGCGAATGACACAATGTATGCTTATTTTATATGTCAGACCGACCGCTTTTAGGTACTCGATGCGCGGTCAGCAACTAGCGGCGCTGCCTGCGGGCATTCCGGACTGCGCGCTCGACAAATCACTGCACTCCATGCTCTGTCCCCATAGTTATCCTGGTGACTTATTGATATGCTTTATGTTAGGTTTTGTGTTGCGTACGAGTGTTAGTATAAAGAATATTAGTGAATTAATACCTAGGTATCAATTCACTAACATACTTACATTAACATTACTTTTAGTAGATATTGATTCCCAAAAATACTGTATTATACACTGTATACATATAGGTAGTATTTTTGGTGTGTAATAGAGAATTATCTATACCTTATACCGAAATACTTACATAGTAAACATCCTAACCTTATACCTACATTAGTAAGAGATCATAGATCAAGATTTTGGTAAAACAACAAATTCCTAAATAAAAGCAATGAAAATTTTTATCGTATTCATAATAATATAATAACCAACTTTAACACAACAAAATAAACGAATGGAAGGACACCGTGTGTTTTTAGTCAGTAGTATATCCATACGAAAAAAAAACCTATGTTGTGTCTTTTGTTACAGACACACATAATTGCACGTTAGGCCAACGCACCGGTATGTTTAGGTAGATATTTATTAATTTTTTTACCTAAATTATTAATTGTCGTAGATTTTATCTATGATAAATTGTGTATTTATGACTGCACGTAAATCAAGTAAAAAAATTCAAATCTAAATGTGCCATCTCGCCCTGGGCGAGTTCCCTCCGTGCGAGATAGGACTGGGAATAAACCGGGACTTTCGTGACTTTTATAACTTGAAGTTCACTTATAGAAACAAAGATCAGAAGGACTTTGAATTCAATATTGTTATTCCTACAGAAACAAGACCATCTACTGGTATGCTAGAAACGGATCGAGCCGTGAACGAAGATAACTTCACTAGTCTTCACTCGCCGCCAGCCGCCGATTCAATGATCAACAGACGCGCACGACGTACTTTACATGAGCAAGCGAGTTAACTACTAAGAAAACTTGGTTTTATAAAAGTTTCACACTCCCCGCGCCGTGCTACCAGCAAATCGTAAATGTTTATAAGTGCATTTTGTAAATTTCATAAATTATTCGTTGCTCGCAATATCATCTTCTCTCAAAAATATACTGTCATAATAGATGACAAACAAAAAGTAGTATGTAAGTATTGTACTTTCGTGAAAGATGTGGATGATGCAAGTAGGTACCTATTCGTAGTGTGGGGTGTGTACGACTTTTTGTCTGTTAATAGAAACTCACAATAGATCAGTGTGGCCCTGAAAAGGGCCCTTTGTTTGTGGCTCTGAAAAGAGCCTTTTACTTTGTGACCCTCAATTATATCCATGGTCACTCTGGACGTATTCGGTGTCATCGTGTCGTGATAGGTGCGAGTTAAGCTTGAAGCAAGGTTTTCTGAAGTGCATGTTTGATTGTTATATGGGCATATACACTGTGTGAAATGTACCGATATTTTATATCGGTACATTTCACACGTGTGTACTCTATAACATAGATAACAATATATCTACAAAAGATATATTCTACCTACATGATAGAGCACAACCCTGAAGGTGCAGTACCCTTCCAATGAAGGTTTCACCGAATATTCCATATCCTGCAAATCATCGGCTGAAAGAAGGTCGTCGTCACCACTTACACCTTCTAGATGTATGTCCGTTTCGCTTGGCACAGACACAGGCAAAGCCGGCAAAGACTTTATTTTGATGCGAATGCCGCCGACCGGGAGGGTTTTGGCGGGAGCTTTGACGGCATTGAGCCGCAGGTTGCCATCGATGGAGACCTGTATCTGATCTGTGTGTATGTGGGCGTCGTCGATACGAATAGAGCCGGCAGCTTCCTCAACTGTGATGATTGGTTCATCGTCTGAGGACAGAGTTATATTATTTTAAATGTTACAGAAAATTAAAATATATTCTTTACTCAAACAAACGTGACACAAATCATATTTGCGGTAGGTACTGGGCTAGAAAGTGTCAGGCAATTATATAACTAATTTTTTTAGTCGCGCTTGAACAGCCATCAATATACCTATATGAGACAACCAAAATCACTCACTAGTTATATTTAAATGTCGAGTAATTACGACCAAAAAGCCAAATCCATATGTGGGAAATTTAATTATCACTTAGTGATTTATGATAGGTATCCTTAGTGGGTAAATGTCATCTTCACCTAATTTGTTGTGACCCCGAACCAGTATAAATGACATACAAGACGCGAACCGAGGTAGTCAACAATCAGTAACAAAGTACCTTGATCGACGAGCTCCTGTTTGACCTTGATCCTTGTAAAGTCTCGCGCGGCCCTCGTGGCCCTTGTCTCGTCGTCGGTGTCGTCGTCGACCACCACCTGCTCCACCGGCTCCGTCTTGATCACCACGTCGTCGTCGTCACTCTCGTCTTCTATCTCTACTACTTCAACGACAGGCTGCTTCCTGCATAACCACATTCATAAATAAGTACAATTCATACAGTAGTACCTAATTAAAGACTCATAAATAGACCCACTTACACTCTTGACGGGTCAGGGTCCACCGCCGTTTCCAGGAATGGAATCTTGCAGTGTCTAGGAGACGGAGGCGACGAGTCGTGCTTCCGCTTGGTGACTCTGATGAAAGCTGGAGGCACTAGGGGCGCGGAGGGGTGGGCGCCAGAGAGGGGCGGCAGGGAGCGCGCGGGGCGGGGGTCGCGTCTGTTCAAGCTTGGCGCCATCTGCAGAGGTATAAGGATATAACACATTCTACTTTACTATATTAACACTAAAAAATGTTGTGCGTGTTCTCACATATATTATCTCTTGAGGATAATACAACTAGTTTAGAACCTAACCATGGATAGTTAGGTTCAAGGTTGGATACTTTTTATCTTTCTCAGTTGATCCAGGGAGCACCGCACCGCTAGCAGATCAGCTCGTTTGAGTCCCGGAGATCTTTCCTTTACATTGAAGATCATTTTAAACTACCAATGTATTAGATATTCTTTTAAAAATCACAAACGAATATTAAAAACTCCATCTGCATTACAATAGATTATGTAGGTGACAGTAGTTGTGTTAATGAACATACACATCCATTTTTTAAAGTATTAATGGATACATAAACCTTTGTACACACCTTGTAAAAGTAGTTATTGGTGAGTCGCAGGAAAATCTAGACACTTACACAATTTTGTTTTTCACACTTACACACCAGAGTATGAATAATATTAATTATTTTCTATTTACGAAAAGTCAAAAGGACTTTTTCTAACTGCCAGAGAAGCGGTACCTATCACTGTTTACGAACACGCGGTAAAGTCATATAGTAACTACAACTATTGACAAACGTAACTGAAGTGAAAATTAACTATACACCGGTTTATATAAACTCACATTGCCCACAAACGCCATCCACTGTGACTCAGCGCTCCTATTGGCTGTGATACAGACTGGCCCCGCCCACCGACAAAGATTCCATTACCTTACTTGGCAATAGTGTTTAAATGCAAGTCTTTCATTCACTGTGTTTTCCGACTGGTCATCTCACAACTCCCCTAGAGGAGTTGGGGGGAGACTGAACGAGGCATTGGCCTCTTGCAGTAGCGTTCAGCGCCGCCTGTCGATACAGGCGGGTCGTTGGGTTGGCTGTAAATAGCTGTGGGGTCAAGTCCGGGCGTCAAGTCCGGTGGTGAGGCGTGCCGCTAGCGAGCCCTGACCCCATCGGATGATTCCGATGGGCGGTCTACAAGCCAGCGGCAGCTGAGGTCGTCATCTGGGGGGTCACCCTGGGGGCGTCGGCGAGGTCGAGCCTGGCGGGAAGGGTTCCCGGCAGGCGCCCATCAGCCGGCCTCAGGGTGACGTTGTCCGGTCCGGTCGGGCTGCAGCGGGGATTAAGTCCCGCGGCAGAGGTCTGTCCGGGGGGCGCCGGTGGTATGGAGCGATCTCCCGCAGGTGGCGGAAGTTCGACTCCCCTGCGCGTGCGAACATGTTGGCGCTCAAGCGACCGATGTAGTCGTCGAGGCTCTCCATGCGTAGGTCTCGGGTGATCGTTGCGTTCCTCACGAAGCGAGGGGCGCCTACGGCGTGTCGCAGCGACAGCGACTGCTGCGCACGCAACCGTGCACGGTACGTTTCTGCTGCCAGAGCGTACCATGCAGGGGCGGCATAGGTGAGGCGGCTGCGAATGTAAGTTTTGTAGACGCCCAGCTTCGCGCGGAGCGGGAGGCACGATGTGATCACCGGACGCAGGAGAGCTCGAGCAGCGCGAGCTTGTCCAACGATGTTCTGCACGTGGTGTCGCATGGTGAGACGACGGTCAATGGTCACTCCAAGGTACTTCACCGTCGGGGACCAGTCGACGGCTTTTCCGAGCAGGGTAAGGGGCGCGGGTTGCCACGCACCCCCTACAACAAGCGCTTGGGTCTTTGCCACGTTGACCGTCAGTCTCCATTCATCCAGCCAAGGCGGGAGCACATCCAGGGCACGCTGCATTTTGACCGCCGCATGTGTAGCGGTCAAGGAGGTCGTGATATAGGCGGCGTCGTCGGCGTATAGCGCCAACATCGCGCCGTCTGGGACTGGGATGTCGTCAGTGTACTTGGCGTAGCACACTGGCGACAGGCAACTCCCCTGGGGCACGCCGGCTCTGATGCTGCGCTCTCCGGACAGGACGCCGTCCACGATGACTTGGAAGCGTCTGTCCTGGAGGAAGGTGGCCACAGTCTTGACTATTCGTCGCGGAGTAGTAGACGTGGCCAGTGTCTGTCACTGTGTTTTTTTTGTTTTAATTGATATAAACTTAAACAGATTGCTAATCATTACAACTAAAAACCTTATTTGAATACCTAGCGTCAATAGGTCGTTGTCAAACCGACATTATTTTCAAATTATGTGGTTTCTAATGTGACTAGTAGGATATAGTGTTTATTGAGATGAAAAATATATCGGACTATTCATCAACTCGCACACAAAAATCACAATCGGGCGAAATCGCAAATTTTGATTTATTTATTTTTCTTGTCGTTTAACTCGCAAGAAAGCGCAAAATACAGTCGAATACAAATTGTATCTTAAACAAAATATATTTTAGGAAAGTAGTAGTGTAGTGTAAGAACTTTAATAAATACATAACGGTATCTTTCTCTAACATGTATTTTAAACGCCCACATTTCACCGTATGCATTTTTGTCCCACGTAACAGGTGCTGAGCCCATTGCCGTGTTGAAAAGGACAGGCGCAGGCTGCGGCGACCTGCTGTTGAATTTTTTTAAGCCATTTTATTGGCAACCTGGACCAACGGCTTAACGTGCCTTCCGAAGCATGGAACAGGGGTGGGTCTAAAGGGCCGAATAAATTTAATAAAATGTGTCTATTTTAGATATTAAATTTAAATATCCATCACGCCTTATCCCCGAAGGGGTGGCAGAGGCATATTATATGCCCACTTTTCACCGTGTGGATTCCTGTCCCACGTAATAGGTGGTGAGCCCATTGCCGTGTTGAAATAGACAGACGCAGGTTGTGGCTACCTGCTGTTGAACTTTTTCAAGCCGCCCATAAGGCCTTAAACCAGGCTTAACGACTGCCATTTTACTGGCAACCGAGACCAACGGCTTAACGTGCCTTCCGAAGCACGGAAACGCTCGCAAATGTAAATGCCACAAAGTGGTCACCCATCCGAGGACCAGCCATAGTGAAAGTTGCGTAACTCAGTGATCGTTTACAGAACACTGAGACCGCGGGGCCACGAGCGCTTCATATATAGATATTAAATTTGGAAGACATTTTGAACCCGTTGCCTTTTTAGTGATGTGGTAACAAAAAGGCTAAAAGGTCTTATGTGCTAGACACTAATTAGCACGACCAATTAAAGTCCTGGTAGTCTCGGACTTAACCTATAATTAGTATTAGGTACTTTCTCTACTAAAATAAATTATAGATACTGTCAAAAGCCTTATTGGTAAAGTAAAACGAAACTTAATTTCGCAATTATGAAAATAGAGATTTAAATTAAATAAATAAGACTTACGGATTTTTACCACGATGTAATCTAGCCCAATGTAAACCAATTTTAGCTTGTATACAGATATTTTCTTAATAGGATAATTTACCTAATGTACTTACTTCTTAAATATAAGGTAAATTCCCTTACATTACTGTACATTGAGTACCATGGCTTAAAAAAAAAAAAATTCGAAGTATTCCATCCTAGAGAAAACCATCAACAATGTACGTACATACATATTTTTTCTGGATTTACTAATTGTAAACGTTAATTGTCTCTCAGATCTATAGGTAGTATAGTCAAATAATAAATTAAGGTTAAAAATAATTAAGGCACTTTTACTTTGTTGGCGGCCAAATAAGAACTTATTTTTACACCTGCACTTTGATTTTTCGTTTGTAAAGGCTTGGTTTTAATTCTTTGTTACCATCTTACTCGGAGTATTATAGCGAAACCACGGCATCTTACAATATAGATGGTACAGTCTGTTTGAAATCATTTGACACTCTTTATTTGCACAGTGACATAATTTCTTGCACTTTATTTTTGGTAAATGCATAACATAATATACTTTCACGCCTTTATCCCCGAAGGGGTAGGCAGAGGCGTACTATACGCCCACGTTTCACTCACCGTATGCTTTGCTTTTTTTTTTGTCCCACGTAACAGGTGGTGAGCCCATTGCCGTGTTGAAATGGACAGGTGCAGGTTGTGGCGACCTGCTGTTGAAATTTTTCAAGCCGCCCATACGGCATTCAACTGGCTTAACGACTGCCATGTTCCTGGCATCCGGGACCAACGGCTTAACGTGCCTTCCGAAGCACGGAAACGCTCGCAAATATAAATGCCACAAGTGAAAGTTGCTTAACGCAGTGATCGTTTACAGAACACTACGTCCATTTTTAAATCTATAAATTTAAAAATTGGTAAATGCAAGTAGGTTTTAATAATTGTACTTACTTTCCACTTCCGTGGCAATAGTAGGTCTATTAATACATCGCAACTAAGATGCTCCATTTTAAAAGTTTATCTTTGCGGGGCTTTAATGACCTTCCAGAAGTACTACTTCTGGAAGGTCATATACGGTACCTATACTACTATCACTTGTAGACATGTTTAGCTAATAGAGCTAGTATAAGCGTAGGTAAGTAATGCATTTATCGTCGTAAGTGTATATTAGGGGTCGAGAGGAAACTTCAGGTTGTCTGGAAAAATAAAATCTAAGTAGGTACTCTAGGCTCCAGGTTCAATGGTCACATTCATTGTTAGGGTCGAGAGTAGTCTAAACCGTCGTATCGTGGGATGTGTATAATGTATTGTCTGTTAATAGAAACAAACGCGAGACCTGTGTGGCCCTGAAAAGGGCCCTTTGTTTTTGGCTCTTAAAAGAGCCTTTTGTTCTTTTGGCCCTGACTTAGGACCACTGACACTCTGAACGTCATCTAGTTGGGGCTAATTTCAAAGCTGATCGCGTGTTTTCGCTTATTGATCGAACCCAGTGACTTTATACAGTCCACATTGGAGGTGATTGGGGTTGGAGGTACTTGGGTCGTAGGGGTAACGGGAGGGTTGGCATTGACTCTTAGTCTTTTGGCATCTCGCCCCAACGAAAGATCAGTTTGGGAGAGATTTACAGTGGAAGCGGAATCATCTGGTCTGATGTCGAAGGTGATCACGTGCTTGCGCTTGGTGACTCGCATTACTAGAGGCGGGTCATGGGGCGCCGCAGGTGTTAGCTTAGGCTCGCTGTCACGCGCGAGGCGGGGGTCACGCCGCGCCCACGCTGGCGCTGCTCGTGTGGAGCTGGTGGCCATCTGTAGGTGGTCGATAGTATCTCACTGCAGACTGACAGAAGAACAATTCACACGACTACTTTGTACTAGATCTAAACACACGGCAAGAGGTAGTGACCTACACAACTCACAAGCGTAACTGATATGAAAATTCAAATTACACCGGTTTATATAACCTCATATTGCCCACAAGCGTCAATTGTGGCATCAGCGCTCCTATTGGCTGTGATACAGATAGGCCCCACCCACTGACAAAGACTCCTTCATTAGGTACTTTGTATAGTTTAACTTTAATTGTTAATTATAGTTTAATTCTGTAGTTCGGTAATTGTTAATATATTAATAAATAAATTATTGAAAGTTTATTAGACTGCCGTAAAACATTTTTCGTAAAATCCTTCATAATTTACTTACGAACTTTAGAGATAGAGAGGGTTAGGTTCTTGAACAGAAAGCCGAAGAGTGAAAAGGTATATCCGGCCTACAAGCTTGGCGTTCGATGGCCTGAGCTGTGTGGAAGTCTCATCAGCGGTGACAACACGTTTGTTTTAGGCAAGAAGTGGTTATGTAAGACGCTGTCATATCAGTCCGACTACAGAATCAGACGAATGTCTCCATCACCTGGCAGCAGCTAGACACAATGATGTTTTTAATTATATGGTACGCAGTAGAGTCACTTCAGCCCCGTTTTGAAAGTAGGTAGGTATGTGCTAGATATCTATGTACCTACCCATTAATCTGTTTGAAGTCGGTGCCAAGCCGAATGAGCCACGTCGCAATACGCGGTCTTCGTTTTTATTGGACCTTTATAGTGAAAACTTAGTTCATACTTCTGTCCTATCATTATTCGACTTGGCACCGACTTCAACCCGATCAGTAGGCGTGGTATAATTCTTTATTTAAATTGATAGTTTAGAGATTTAAACAAAAATTGTCACATTTTAAGTTTATTTTTTCGATTGTAGTGCTATCCTTTTTTGTTTTAACTTTTTTATAGTTGATTAATGTTTATTTTGAACCTTTACCTTAACTAAAGCTCCGGTTCATTTTTGTCACAATTAAACAATGTCAATAGGATTCCCTACATTTGATAACGCGAATAAGATTCCGGCATATGTTAGTACCTAGGTACATGTAGGTACAGCGGCTCTCGTTAAGGTAAAGATTCGAAATAGTTCAGTAAAATTTTTATAAATTGTTCTATCGCTATTGGTCAAAATGTATAGAATTCTATTGGTGTTGTATAATTGAGACATAATTGTACCGCGGCGTTCGTTAAAGTAAAGGTTAGATTTAGTTAGCTTGGTAAAAGTTTAAAATATTGTTCGATTGCTTTTAATCAAAATGTAGGGATCCTATTGCCGATTTATAAATTATTTATTTATTTATCACTCATATTTTTAAAGCCAAAAGGGTGGCAGAGGCATAGTATGCACCCACATTGCAACGGTTGCGTGTGCTAATCTTACGAAATTAATAAATAATAACAATATCAATTCGGAAGCAAAGTCGGGGCAAACTATTTTGTTACGGAATTCTTTTGTCCGCGCTATGAACCGGTCCGAACCTTGTTCACTGCTTAAGTCACAAGATGCGCGACTCGTAATTGTGCACCAGCACTGTCATACTGTCAAGACATTGCAGTTATTAAAGTGCAATGCCTACCTATCTTTTTTATATAGTAGGTATGTTATACCTACAAAATAGATAGGTAATAAAAAGATATTACTGCTTAGAACAGTATTAAAACGAATATTTACAATTTACTGGTAGTACGGCACCGCTCCGGTAGCGAGTATTAGGTACCTACCTGAAAACCAAGCTTTACTTAGTAGTAACACGTTCGCTCATGTGAAGTACATATACGGTCGCGCGCCCGCAGCTTAGATCTTATTGCATTGAATCGGCGGCTGGCAGCGAGTGAAGACGTGCGGAGCGCGGCGTGGCTTGGCGTGATTCACCAAGATGGCAGTGTGAGGTTACCTTCGTTCACGGATCGACCGAAGAGGAAAGGATGACCGTTTCATACCACTACATGGTCTTGTTTCTATTGGAATAACAACAATAACTCCAAAGTCCTTTTCAGGGCTGATATTAGTTTCTATAAGTGAACTTGAAGTCATATGAACAAGTTACGAAAGTACATGACTATTCGTCATTTCGTTTAGGGCGTATGGCAGATATAGTCTGAAATATTGTTTCTTACCGTATTAACAACACTTGTACTAAGATATTATTATATATATATATCTACTAAGTATTCCAAGTTATTTACTTTTTAACCAGAGCTGTTTCGCCTTATGGTAATTTCAAAGGCATTTATTTTCTTCTAAATTGTTGCCAGGCGAACCCAATCAGGTTAAAAAGTAATAATAATGTGGAATAGTACAAGTATTTTCATTCAGGAATGAAAATATTGTCTACCTATTTAATTGCTATTAGTCAAAGTGTAGTGTAGGTACATAAGTGTCTAATCCTAATTGGCGTTGGATTATTGAGATAAGAATGAACTGAGGCTCTTGTTCAGGTAAATTTAGAACTAGCTCAATACAAAGTTGAAATTAGTGTTGTTTGATTACTATCTAATAATCAAAATGTAGGAAATCCTATTGGTGTTTTATAATTGACAAACATATACCGCAGCTCTTGTTAATGTAAAGATTCTAAGATTGCTTCGGGGCGTTCTGCTGAAGACACTGAGGCGGGTGCCTCCACACTGAAATGTCCGTTAGCCAGGTCTCGGTTAATATAAACAAACAAGACAATAAAGTTTACTTTCTGCGACGTTTTCGGTTTCCGGCCTGCGTGGCCTGAACATTCAGGTTTAGGTTTAAAGACTTTATTCTCAAAAAAGACTTACAGTCACTTACATGAGAACAATTTTATAACTTAATAAATAATTTTATACTTCGGTCGTCGAAAGTATACACAACAAAGAAAGAAAATTGGCGTGAATTTCGTTAGTGTCGTTTACAGCATTGGATTATGCATTATGTACTGGTATAAATTAGTCTTAAACAATTCAAAACAATTAGCATCTCTCACAGGTTTTGGTAAATTATTGTACAGTTGAGCTCCTTTAAATGTGAGCCCTTTCTTTCCGTAATTTGTTCTTATTATTGGCAGAACAAGCAGATTTGCTCGTCTCGTGCCACGCTTAATAATTTCAGACTTTTTTAAGAAAGATATATCGGTGTGAATAGACTTATTGGGAATTTTTCTTATTAGTAGACAAGTATTGTAAGTATATAGTTGCTTAATGTTCATAATTTTGGTTTTTTTGTAAACAGTTTTAGTTGGTGTTAAGTACGGTAAATTAAACAGCATATTTATTATTTTATTTTGTTTCCTCTGTAGTTGTTGTAATTTGGTTTTTGTACTACTTCCACAAATCTCAATTAAATATTGTAAGTGTGGTTTAACCAAAGAATTAAATACATTAATTCGGAGCTTCGGTGGAATGCATTTGCTTATGGATCGTATTGGACTTATGAGGGATGACATTTTACGTTTTATGTGATCTATGTGAATTTTCTAGGATAAATTTTGACCCAGTTTCATCACATTCTGATTGTATATAGAGAATTACAATTATTAAGTAGATTAAAATACTTTGTACTACATAATTAAGCGCGTGTTTTAGTATTTGCCAGTATTAATTTAAAACATTAAGATTCGGCAAAAATAAGGCTTTGCTGAGTTTCGTTTATTTAAATTAAACGATGTTTAAAAAGCTAATTATTTGCAAATATATCTGATTTCCTGCCAGTACTTTTGATATGTTAATCCTATTATCCCTGTTATTAATCGTTATCAATTATCTAATCATTACTAGAAATAAATAGGTATCTACATACTTTCAATCTAGGGTGGAGGTAGATTAGTGTGTTAAAGTTGTGGGTGTGGTGTGTGTATGACTTTTCTGTTAAATAGAAACAAAGTAACACGAAACTTGTGCGGCCCTGAAAAGGGCCTTTTTATAGTCATTGCCTATGTGGAGATCACCACATCGGATAGGGTGATCGCCACATTGGCATTGGGACTGGCGGTATCAGCCCGTGGTTGGGCAGCGCAACACGAGCGTGCCATTGCCAGGGAGGTAACGCCGCCGGTGGCACCGCGTTCGGGATTTCGGTCTTAAAACATTTCGAAGACTGCAGCCTTGTTATCTTTTTATCCATCTCTAACAATTTTCTTTCATTTTCTTCGTATTGTGCAATTCTTTCGTCGAATTGCAAAGATTCAATGATTGCCAGTAGAGAATCATACTGCTTTCTTTTCAAACAGCCACTGTTCAATGCCTGTCCAGCTTGCGATTTGACGTCAGAGATGGATTTCTTGATAGACTTCATGCCGTTGACCTCAGCTGGTGGACTCCCGCCTTGATTAACGTAGGGTGCGTACGGTCACGCGGTGTATGCGCTCTGGGTCTTGCGTTGCAGTTGTTCATTGTCGAATGTGTCAAACTCAACTGAAGCGTAATTCCAGAAATCGGCCTTTTTATAGTCGATGCGTGGTCGGCAACTAGCGACCCCGACTGAGTGTATTTCAATCCACGCGCGTAATAACTTTATAAAAATACTGTTGTTTAATGCAAGATATTTTTAAATAAATAAATAATTATTGTATTAAATAATCATATTATTTATTTATTTAACACGGTAACAATTTCTGAAGTCCAACAAAACCGTGTTCATAATTTGACTGTGTAATAAAGCCTCCGTACACTTGTGAGGACAACTCAAGTAACAAATGCACAGGTTCTGGCGGCGTTGTTGTTTTTTTAATTAAAGTGGACAAGAAAACGAGATTATAAAATTATAAAATTTAGTCGCACTGCTATCGCTATCCTACTAGCACGCAGCTTCTCTGTACATTTCGCCGGCCATTTCAATTTTGAGAAAGAGTAAGACTAGCCCCGCCCCCAGCGCTTTTTGGCCAATCCCCGGCGCGTTCATCTCGCTCACACTAGAGCCAAACAAATGGACGAAGGGGCGATAACTTCGTTACGGCGCGATTGTCTCGCTCACACATACTCTAACGGTGAGGGAGGACGTTGCGAATTGCTATCGAAGTTATGCCCCCGAAGGCGACTTTGGAAAGGCTGTTAGTTGTTAGTCAACGTTCGCAACGGACGCACGCGGTGGACGTGCGACACTTCCGCGCTGTACTTATCTATTGATAGTGCATCTCGTGCCGGTTAACTAACGTGTACGCAGTTCTTATAAACGCACTACTTCTGTGATCTTAGTTTTATAAAGACATCTTTTCATTTAGACAAAGTCAAAGTGACAATAAGTTTAAACTTATGTTAAGTGATTAGAGGCTGGATGTGTTTCGTTGAGTTGAGAGTGGCGGGACATAGGTAACAAAGTGACTATTTCGTGTGGGCGAGTGTTTACCGTCGCGCACGTGGTGGAATTAATGCCGCCAAAAAGATTTGTGTTGTGTCTAAAATAATTCATTTAAATGACTAATAGCAGCGCTGTAACATCGATCTAACTGCTATCATTGTAAGGATTGCAATCTCTACTTAGACACAGTTCAATCATTTGAAACTCAACATCAATAAGAAAATATGTATGTGAACTGGGGTGCGCAAAACTCGCCGAGTGATCCCGAAAATAAAAAAGATGCTCTAAAAACAGAGGGTTCAGTATCAGTTCCATTTGACTCCAGCTACAACATGATGACTAATCCCAGTCCAAAGTTCCAGCAGTGGGCAACACCGGAAACGTCCTCTCTGTTTACACAACCTGCTACAGCACAAAACTATCACAATGCACCGTCATATTACCAAAATTCTGATCAAACCAACTTCTTACCGGGGACACAATTTGCTAACAACTACAACTATTCCGAATTTTCGCAAAGCCAACATTCTAATCAGATAAATTGGGATCAAGGTCAGTACAATCAAGATTATCATAAATCCTGTCGATTTCATCCTTGTAACATTCGGTCACAAGAGCAAGAAAAAGTGTCATTTTCGAGTCAAACTGTGAACCTACCTACGCCATCACCATCCCCAAATCAAAGCGACAAATGTGGCTTTGTAAGCGACTCTTCTGTCCAACTATATAAACATTGTAATGCTGCTCATGCAGGCACTGGTCCGGCAGCCTTAGCTACAGGAATACCTATTCAACAACACTCTGGTGAGCAGTATATTAATACTGATTATCAAAATGAAGATCTGATGATGTTGTCTGATATTTTGGGCCTTGAGTCACAAATCGTATATCAAGTAACTGAGGGCGAACAAGCAGCGGCAGCCTTTATAGAGGCTCCACCTCAAACCCGAGAAGTTAACACACATAAGCTAAAACCGTTTATGCCCGTTGAAGAAAAGATGTATACAGGTGTGCAAATGCCACCACTTACCGATGACTCAGCATCCGCTACGGTTGGTGCTGCTGATATGAAACCACTATACAGGCCGTATGACTCTTATACAGCTTCTCAGATGACTAGCACCCAACCTTTAAATCCAATGTCATCGACACTCCCATCAATTAGAAGTAAAGGTACCAATTTGAGATCTATTGAAGCGAAGCGTCCGAAGACGTACAATTGCACTGCTTGCAATAAATTGTTTACGAGCTCAGGCCATCTAAAGAGACATTATAGCACGACCCTCCACAAGAATGCAGTGAGGTCATCGGGTCAACCAGACCCAGCAAAACTGCCCATCTCAAATCATCATCACCCGAGTCCCGATATGCCAAACCACACTCAACAGCATTCTTCGGATTCAAAAACACAGACCCCCGTCCCTTCTGCGGATGGTTGCAGCGTAGTCGATACAGTACTACTGTCACCCAATGCGCATCATGTGACTAGTATGCATTCCAAATCACCGTACACGCATCTTCAACAGGGTAGTTTAGATAATAATTTCAGTAATAATCCGTTAGCTAATCGCCCTTTACAGCATCAGGTCGGGTCACATCCGCTCCATATAAATAGTCACCAGCCAGAAATAGGGAATCCAAATGTTAGTAAACATCAATCATTTATAGCTAACTCTGGAAATCCGCGAAACGGTCCCTCTGCTTCACGAAATCACCATATGAGTGGCTTGTTTTCAATTACCAATAATTCAACTCCACTTCTAACTCCATTTAATCAATTGACCTCCACGCAACCTTTGGGGTCTTCAAGTCTGGTCCACCCGGACACCCCTTTATGCCTGGGTCAGAATTTTCTACAGAATTTAACAACGAATAACCAAAACGGGATGGCTGCCCACGTTATGGATATGGCTATCAACAATCTGCCGATAGCCAATACTTTTAGTGAATCACTTGAAGTAGAGAAAGTTATAGGTCAAGAAATGGTGAGCGAGCCTGTCGTGGGTGCACTACCAAGCTTTGCGCAGCTTCAGTCACGCCTCAACGTTAATAAATATACTGTACAACCTAACGTGGAGAGGCAAGTTCTTAATAATAAGTCCAGCGGTAGCAACGTTATCGTACATTCGGTTAACCGAACATTGCACTTGGACAATGCTGACAAGAGCACACAAAATTTAGAGTATCATTTTAACTCAACAGATAGAAAAATAACCAAGGATAATATTAGCAGTTACACCCAAGACAAAGTAAAAATCGACCATTATGGTATTACTATACAAGGTGAAACAATAAAACGCGGCAATGTTATTTCAGGGGCCCAGGCAGAGATGGTTCAGTTAATGCAAACTGCAAACATACAAACACGTATAAAGGATTACGCCAATAAAGAAAATTATGAGCCTCGAATGAAATGTCCAGCGATCCTAGAATGCGCTAAAGTAGTTATGGGTAGTAGCGGCTCTGTTGTACCATCTACTAATATGTCGAGCACACCACTAGCAGAACAAACCCAAATGAAAGAAGCAGCCTCAACCACAGTACATAAATGCTTCCTGTGCAACAAGCTATTTAACAAAGGTTGCTATCTGAAACAACACAACAAAACTTTCCACTCCGGTGATAAACCGTACAAGTGTACTATCTGCGGCAAGCGTTTCTCTGATGATTACTCGTTTGAACTTCACATCCATAGGCACTCCAATAATAAACCATTCAAATGTGAGCAGTGTCCTAAAAGCTTTAACCATAAATCAGACCTGCGTCGACACATGTGTTTGCATTCCAATAACATGCCATTTTCTTGTGATCACTGCGGCAAAGGTTTTATTAGAAAAGACCATATGATAAAACACGTAGAGACGCATAAAAGAAAGCTTCAAGCATCTGTGTCACCTAGCTCGATATCACCGGGGTCCTCAACATCTTCTATCTACATCTAGTTCGCAAGGGTTTAATATTACGCACTGAATGGTTGCGGTTGACTGTGGACTTCATCTAAAATTATAACCATACTCTGGGTAAAGTTAGCCAATCTCAACTCGATCTAATGCTTTACACCTTGAACTAATCCAAATAGCTGTTGAAGTTTTGTTAATATATTTCGGTACTGAAGCAGCGCAATTTAGATAAAATTAATTTTAATTGTAATAACTTATAGATTATCATTTGCACATTAAATCTATAATCTACTTATTTGGAATTAACGTGTTATTCTTAATAAACTCTCTGTCTTTCTTGTATAAATTACCTTACTAAATAAATAAAGTACTAAAGTTAATGCGACTCTTTGCTGTCACCTGCGCGTCATCTCTTGCACGACCTGCGTGCGGCCCACTCATTGACACCCTTCCGTAGCACACCTATATACTATGTTATATACATATAAGGTAACACTGTCGAGTGTCATACCGTTTAAAATCATCCACTAGTAGTATTTGTTAGAAACTTAAGTTTATGACAGTATTCTTATTAATTTAATTATAATAATGAAAATTTGGTAATGTATAATATTAACTAATTATTTTTTATGAAATTAAACATTTAAATTTTTAATCGACATCTGTGTTTATTAAAATGATGAAACATATGATTATTTTTGTATAATGTCTAACTTTAAGTTCAATAATATTGTATTTTATTTTATTTATCAACAACCAAAAACATAGATATCAAACATTTTTGTGATAGAAGACAAAATAATTTGGTTGTGGATCTCTGGTGCCTGAATTTGGTAATAAATTACCTGTAATACTGGTCACCAGGTTTCCACTATACTCAGTGGTTACAAAACTGCGAAAGTAGGCTAAACATTTTTGGTGTCTTAGCTTATAGTTGCACAACAACTGAATAATTATTAATGTTCAGTTACTAGACACAAAATATATATGTATTTTTATAAACTTATTACAGGATGCATTAATTAGGTTATCGATGAAATGATTTTTGTTATGCTAATTCAGTCCTAAAATCTAAAGATTTTTGATGATTTGATAATATGCTATTTTTTAATTTTGTTACCTATATCAAAATTAAATCTAAACATTCATGAAATACGTTTTTTTGTCTAATGTTAGCGTAGTGATTAGATTATACATCAGATGACGTTTCAGACGGAAGCAGTTGGTATTAAATACATTTAATATTGTATAAAGATACGAGTACAACACGAATATACACATTTTATATAAGTTAAACCTCCGGAGTTTTCACAAAAGTTTCCATGCAACGTTGTCTTGACTTAGTAGGTATAAGTCTTGATTATAGATAAAAGTTAGTATAAGGCGATAAATCTAAATATAGATACGGCGAAAGCTGCGCTCTGCGTTGATTGGCTATGTTCAGTAACACTGTATTATGTCGACGTGTGCGACAATTACAATTCGGTAACATATTTGTGTGATTGTTTTATGTATCAACTGAGCGACTGCTTGTATATCTTTGTATATGTTATCAGTTCACATATCAATGAATGTCCTCTACCGACTCCGTTGTAGTAGTAGGTAGATGTCAGATCTTAAAGTTAAATAAATAAGGTGTGATAAATATTGGAGTTTTATTTCTTTAATTCCAGAACTTTATATATTTTATATGTTTATAGAATTCAACGCAGAGGTGTTGAATTTCTTCTTTCTAAGGACTTTATCTACTATTGTTGATAAATATATAAAACTGAAGATTTTGATCTTGAAGACTTGTTTGATCGCACTAATCTTAGGAATTACAGGTTCTAATGAAAAAAATATTGTTTATGTTGCATAACTACTATAAAGATTTCATTAATCGAGGAAGGCTATAGGCTATATATGACCCTGCAGACCGGATCAGTAATCATACATTTCAAATAACATACATACATACATACATATTATCACGCTTTTATCCCCGAAGGGGTAGGCAGAGGTATATTGAACGCCCACATTTCACCGTATGCATTTTTGTCCCACGTAACAGGTGGTGAGGCCATTGCCGTGTTGAAATGGACAGGCGCAGGCTGTGGTGACCTGCAGTTGAAATGTTTTAAGCCGCCTATAAGGCATTCAACTTGGCTTAACGACTGCCATTTTATTGGCAACCGGGACCAACGGCTTAACGTACCTTCCGAAGCACGGAACTGGGGTGGGTCTAAAGGGCCAAATAAATGTAATAAAATAAAATGTGTCTATTTTAGATGTTAAATTTGGAAGAAATTTTGAACCAATTAACTTTTTTAGTGAGGTGGTAACAAAAAGGCTAAAAAGTCTAGTATGTGCTAGACACTAATTAGCACGACCAATTAAAGTCCTGGTAGTCTCAGACTCGGACTTTATTTCAAATAAGGCATATTTTAATCACTTCTTATCCCCGAAGTGGTTTGCAGAGGCATTAAACGCCCACTTTTCACAGTGTGTACCTATTCCTGTACCACGTAACAGGTGGTGAGCCGATAGCCGTGTTGAAATAGACATACGCAGATTGTGGCAACCAGCCAGTTGATATTTTTTAAGTTTTCATTCGGGCAACAATCTACGGGAGTAAATGCAATGGGTGCGACGGGGGATAGAAACATGCCACGGGCGAAGCCGCGGGTGTCAGCTTCTGTTGTTGAATAACTTTTATAGAGCGTTGGGTACATTAGCTGTTTGACAACACAACTTATATAGGTACGGGCGACTGCGATACTTCTGTATGTATGTACTTCTGGCGTTGCTCAGCCGGACCACGGTGTAGGTGAATGTAGGTGTCCATTTAACAAAGCAGTATACTTCTGATTCAGATATAGAGAGGCTTTAAGAGATTGAAATTAAACATAATAGGCCTCAGATATCCTGACTTGACTGGCTTCAAGGAGAGCTATTCCATTGGACGTTCTGTGAGGACATACCTAAAGCTGCTGCGGTACTGGACTGCAAGATCGTTCTGTATGAGACCTAAGAAGTAAAGTTAGTTGGTTTTGATTGCCTCAGGGGCGTAAGTGATAATGTGTGCGACTGACGCGCTAAGGTCTCGGTGCCCAGGTCGGAACAATTACTTTATTGTTTCGGAGTTTCCTATGTAAGCATAACATGTATCTAAGTATCTACCTATGTTTTTAGAAATATACCTAAGTGAGTTTATCAGTTGTCTAGATTCCATACAGCCAGCATATACCTACCTATTAGATTAGGTACTTACTGGTTTGTAAAAACATACATAAATAAAATACAACTATTACTATATGCTTGATGGAGCAGGCAGAGGACAGACTCAAAATAATCCACTTTAGTGGCGACACTTTGGCGCTAGTTTTGCCACGGCAGCTTTAAGTTTACCCGTAGCAAGTCCTAAGTATCTGGATAAGTTAAAGCGTTTAAATATTTGACACTAAATCCTGACACTAGCATTAAAATATGCCAAATCACAACTACTCTGAGTAACTAATCAAAGCAGAGCCCGACTTCTTAAGTTGAGCTGTTGGACCCAACCAAGATTTACTGAGACCAGAGATGCATACCAACAGAGACCTATAGAGAAATGCAAAACGATAGATGATCTTATACCTAATTTAAACGTAGAAAATGTAAAGTTAGAATTACACAAACAATAGGAGGCCTCAGTGTTGTACCATCGCAGGGCCTCACCTGCAAGTGCTGCTCCGCTCACTCACAGACGAGGTGATGATGAACGATGCAGACGCCCTCACTTGGTCGAGAGGGCAGATCAGGCGCTGCCAACAATGTCCATAATAGTAAGCCTCTAGTTCGTAGCAGTAGCAGCAGCAGGGTCTGGAATTAACTGGTAAGACGCTACGATAAACAAGAAGAAGTGTTTTATTATAAACATTGGAAGGCCACAGTGGTTTATCAGGTGTCGAGGGTGCAAGGGACCCACCAATATCTCGAGCACCCAAGCGGATTCACCAGCTAGCGGTGCACCAGCTGACCAACGAACGAGGCAACGACGCCGGCACCCTACAGGGTTGGGAGGTCGATTCGTCGCGAACGGCTAACAAGTACTTTTTGGCGACATCCCACAGGTACCTATAGCAGTAGGTTTGCGACAAAGCAGCGTAACCTAAACGTAAACCGTTTATGGTTTATATTTTTCACTTAAATAAAAGTATACTATCAAAATAACATGTTGTGCGAGTTTTAGTTTATGTGATGATGTGAATGTGAAAACATTTAATAAGATTCAAAAGACATCGTAGAAGGTGACATCATTGCCAACGGTCTCATGAGCGGCGACGCTGAAGACCGAGCAGGCAGAGGCAGCCGTGATTGTGCCTACTTTTCGACGTTGTTGGAGCGACTGCTGTTCTCCTCTGACCTACAACGTGTATGGGCGCCTGCGCCGGAGCGCTGTCTATTGTTATGCAGGTGTTTCAGATTTTACAGTAGTTAGTTACCTAACCTGTTTTTGGAAAGTGGAAGTTTTTCGGATGTCTTGACCTTACCTTAACGGCTTGTAGACATCACTCAGATGTGTGAAGGGTCAGCACTTTCCTTTTTATTAAAATTTCGCACATAAAAATGGCGTCGTCCGCTGGATGGAAAGCAGAGCCGGCGACCTGTGATTGAGGGCCGCTAACGCCAACTGGGTTCCGATAGCGACCCTTACATTATTGACCCGGAAACAATAGCCTTTTCACGTTTCTCTTAAATTACCCAAGATGATAAGAGAATGGAAACACTAGCGTTGGCAGTGTATTGGCTATGGTTTTACCTATTTCTTGTCACGCCATCTTTTATTATTATATTCTTATGCTTATTTGATAAACACAGGGTTTCGCGATATTCTCATAATCAGTAAATATTAACAACTATCTAAATACAGTTGTGCAAAGTATCATTGCGCTTTTTAACCCGTCTTGTATACTTGAGCGTGTATCTCAGAGATTCACTCAATAGCAGGTGCTCTCGTGGCCAGAGATGAAAATTGAACTGAAACAGAGCTTATTTCAGCACCCTCTCTATAAAGTTTCTTTCGGCAACAAATAAGCAGTTCTCTATTCTCTACGGAGGTCGAGCACGCCACTGTAAGAGACCTGGTGTCTCATTTGCTTAAATAAAAAATCGAAAAGATATTTTATGGTTTTTATTTTTAGAATATTTAGGTGTAGTTAGTTCTAGCAAATTATTGATAGAATAAATAATCACTTAACTTCGTCAGGCGTTAAGTGTTTAACAAGTACGTCTCGGAGACATCCCAAAGGTATAGGTATACCTATAACTGTATTTTTGCGACAAAGCAGGTGGGCATTGAGTTTCCTTAAATCAATATAATCAATTATTCACGCTATAAGCCGCTTTATTTTACAACACTGGTATAAACCACCTGCACAAATTCCTAATTATTTCCCTTTATTTGCAGTTACCGCTTGTGCCATATTTTTGTCGATGTCAATAAAAGCTCAAAAACATCAACAATATTTGAAGCCCTTTGTTCTATTGTTGCACTTTGGGGGTGTTATTATTTCTTAAGAAAATAAAAATTTTTCAACAAAATTGCTTGGAAATAATCTTTTGTTATTTGAATAAATGTGTATTTTCCAGTTAGAATTCTTTTTAAACCGTCCCTGTCCATTGAAAGTGCCTATCTTGGTGCCAACATCATTATAGCACGAGTGAGTTCAAAAGTGCTGTGACGTCATCGTCACCAACAAAAACTGGTCGTGCGAGCGACGGCGACGTGCAAGTCACGTAGTGCGGCCTACGTGACTTGCACGTCGAAGGATTTTTATCCAATCCTGTCGAAAGCGGGCCGGTGGTGGCGATGACAAAGTAAGGTTATTCGTCATGGTCAGGAGGACTGGTTGCTGATCCGAAAGGAGGCGGTCGTCCAGGATATCAATCGATGGCGCAGCTGGTAGGCCGCGCACCAGCGACAGATCGATGACGTCCGGTAGGAACGGAAATCATCATCAGCCGCTGCCTGGTATGTGTATACCTCTGTGTGTACCTCTGGCCCCAGCACCTCATATCCATATACTGTTTCACGATGCTGAAGAGTTGGCGCCCATTGGGGCAGATGCGCGTGGAGTTCCAAGCCGTGTGCTTGGCGTTGAAGTCGCCCGCGACTAGTATCGGGTCCGGTGAGTCCATCAGGGTGTGGACATCAGCCGTTGCCAGTCGCGCGTCCGGCGGCTTGTAGAACGCAAACACACGGATGGGGCGGTGATCGACGCAGACCTCTACACCCAGGGCGTAGGACGTCTGCAGCAAAACAGTTGGCAGCGGTTGGTGGACGACGTATCTCTTCACCAGGACTGCCAATCCCCTGAAAGCAGTCCCGGTCTGGGAGAGTTGCTCCTCTCGGTACACGTGGTACCCTGGTATTCGGAGTGCTGAGCTCTTCCTGAGGCGTGTCTCGTTGATGAGGACAATGTGGGCCTGCCGCTGAGCGAGGAGTTGCCTCAGGAGACTACTTCGCTGGGGACATCCCGTCGGCGTTCCAGGATTAACTGGACGGGACCGTGAAGCGAAATTCCAGTAGGTACCTAGAATCGGCTTTTTTATAGTCAATGCGTGATCGGCAACAAGAGACCCTGACTGCGAGTATTTCGAACCGCGCGCTCAATCTATACTAATATTATAAAGCTGAAGAGTTTGTTTCTTTGTTTGGTGGAATTCGATAATCTCAGGGGGTCTCTCAACTACGGGTCGGATTTGAAAATTCATGCAGGCTAAAGGATATATATCATCACGCTGATTCCCTGGAGAGCGGAGCAGTAGTCATAAATGTCGACAAATCGGGCAAATTTAAATGCATTATTGTAGAATTTATGAATTATTATTTATGATATTTAATCCCGTTTAAATTGATGAGACGGGAGTTCGAATTATGTCACGGGCGAAGCCGGGCGGGTCACCTAGTTGCTTTATAAAAATACTGTGACATTCAAGAGTTTTTTTTCATTATGATTATTTATTTATTTATTTACTGATGACTGCCTTGGTGGCGCAGTGGTAGTGGATGTGACTGCTGCGACTGAAGTTCCAGGACTCGATTCCTGACTCGGTAAAATATTTGTGTGATCCACAATGAACACTGACTGCGATCAGAGTGTGCGTAAAGAGTGCTCGGCGAACGGTTCGCACCTCTGAAAAAGGCTGTCTAAATACAGCTAAAACCGGTCGGTCTATTACTGGTCGTAAAAACGTGAGTAATCCCGTTTACTTATTTATAATGTGTAATAATAACGTTAGTTTTCTAGTTAAAACATCAAAAATATTATATTTTTCTAGGTAGGTAATTAATTTTCCTTAGTCTTAGGTTAGGTAGGTTAGACTTTATTCTCAGAAAAGTCACTTACATGAGAACATTTTTTAACTTAATAAATTATTTCATATATCGGTCGTCTAAAATATAAACAATAAAGATTAACAGTCTTCAATAAGCTTACTTATGTTTTTTTAATTATAGTAGGCACAATAATATAGGGATTAAAATTTTAGAAAAATTTGTCGATCTCCTATCGCTATCCTACTAACACGTGGTTTCGCTGAATATCTCGCCGGGCATTTCAATTTTGAGAAAAAGTAAGACTAGGAAAAGTAAGACCCTCATTGCAATTAGGCTACTCCCCGGCGCGTTCATCTCGCTCACACTACAGACAAACAAATGGACGGAGGAGCGTTAACTTCATCACGGCGCGACGGTCTCGCTCGCACATACTCTACGGGGAGGAAGGACGTTGCGAATTGTAATCGAAGTTATGCCCCCGAAGGCGACTTTGGAAAGGCTGTTAGTTGTTAGTCAACGTTCGCAACGCACGCACGCGGTGGACGTGCTACACTTCCGTGCTGCACTTATCTATTGATAGTGCATCTCGTGCCGGTTAACTAACGTGTGCGCAGTTCTTATAAACGCACTACTTCTGTGATCTTAGTTTTATAAAGACATCTTTTCATTTAGACTCGTGAAAGTGACAACAAGTTTAAACTTATGTTAAGTGATTAGAGACTGGACGTGTGTTGTTGAGTTGAGAGTGGCAGGACATAGGTTTACAAAGCGACTATTTCGTGTGTGCAAGTGTTTACTTGCCCGCGAATTAATGCCGAAAAAAGTTTTGTGTACTGTGTCTAAAATAATTAATTTAAATGACTAATAGCAGCGCTGTAACATCGATCTAATTATCATTGTAAGGATTGCAATCTCTACTTAGACAAAGTTCAATAATTTGAAGCTCAATATCTATAAGAAAATGTGTATGTGAACTGGGGTGCGCAAAACTCACCGAGTGTTCCCGAAAATAAAAAAGATCCTATTAAAACAGAGAGTTCAGTATCAGTTCCATTTGACTCCAGCTACAACATGATGTCTAAACCCAGTCCAAATTTCCAGCAGTGGGCAACACCGGAGACGTCCTCTCAGTTTACACACACACAACCTGCTACAGCGCAAAACTATCACAGTTCACCGTCATATTACCAAAATCCTGATCAAACCAACTTCTCACCGGGGACACAATTTGCTAACAACTACAACCATTCCGAATTTTCGCAAAGCCAACATTCTAATCAGATAAATTGGGATCAAGGTCAGTACAATCAAGATTATCATAAATCCTTTCGATTTCATCCTTATAACATTCGGTTACAAGAGCAAGCACAAGTGTCATCATCGACAAAAACCTACCTACGCCATCACCATCCCCAAATCAATGCGACAAATGTGGCTTTGTGTGCGACTCTGATGTCCAACTATATGAGCATTGCCATGCTGCTCATGCAGGCGCCGGTCCGGCAGCCTTATCTACAGGAATAACTATACAACAACACTCTGGTGAGCAGTATAGTAATACTGATTATCAAAATGAAGATCTGATGATGTTGTCTGATATTTTGGGCCTTGATTCACAAATCGTATATCAAGTAACTGAGGGCAAACAAGCAGCGGCAGCCTTTGTAGGGGCTCCACCTCAAACCCGAGAAGTTAATACACATAAGCTAAAACCGTTTATGCACGTTGAAGAAAAGATGTATACAGGTGTGCAAATGCCACCACTTACCGATGACTCAGTATCCGCTACGGTTGGTGCTACTGATGTGAAACCACTACGACTCACGTACGACTTTTATACAGCGTCACAGATGACTAGCATCCAACCTTCAAATCCAATATCATCTACACTCCCATCAATTAGAAGTAAAGGTACCAATTTGAGATCTATTGAAGCGAAGCGTCCGAAGACGTACAATTGCACTGCTTGCAATAAATTGTTTACGAGCTCAGGCCATCTAAAGAGACATTATAGCACGACCCTCCAAAAGAATGCAGTGAGGTCATCGGGTCAACTAGACCCAGCTAAACTGCCCATCTCAAATCATCATCACCCGAGTCCCGATATGCAAAACCACACTCAACAGCATTCTTTGGATTCAAAAACACAGACCTCCGTCCCTTCTGCGGATGGTTGCAGCGTAGTCGATACAGTACTACTGTCATCCAATGCGCATCGTGTGACTAGTATGCATTCCAAATTACCGTACACGCATCTACAACAGGGTAGTTTAGATAATAATTTCAGTAATAATCCGTTAGCTAATCGCCCATTACAGCATCAGGTCGGGTCACATCCGCTCCATATAAATAGTCATCAGCCGGAAATAGGGAATCCAAATGTTAGTAAACATCAATCATTTATAGCTAATTCTGGAAATCCGCCAAACGGTCCCTCTGCTTCACGAAATCACCATATGAGTGGCTTGTTTTCAATTACCAATAATTCAACTCCACTTCTAACTCCATTTAATCAATTGACGTCCACGCAACCTTTGGGGTCTTCAAGTCTGGTCCACACCAACACCCCTTTATGTCTGGGTCAGAATTTTCTACAGAATT
Organism: Thumatha senex; assembly: GCA_948477245.1. NCBI lineage: Eukaryota > Metazoa > Arthropoda > Insecta > Lepidoptera > Erebidae > Thumatha > Thumatha senex. The sequence goes on along the minus strand of OX419742.1, from coordinate 2,281,888 downwards.
TAACAACGAATACGTTATGGATATGGCTATTAACAATCTGCCGATTGTCAATACTTTTAGTGAATCACTTGAAGTAGAGAAAGTTATAGGTCAAAAATTGGTGTGCGAGCCTGTCGTATGCTCACTACCAAGCTTTGCGCAGCTTCAGTCAGGTCTCAACGTTAATAAATATATTGTACAACCTAACGTGGAGAGGCAAGTTCTTAATAATAAGTCCAGCTGTAGCAACGTTATCGTACATTCAGTTAAACCGACATTGCACTTGGACAATGCTGACAAGAGCACACAAAATTTAGAGTATCATTTTAACTCAACGGATAGAAAAATAACCAAGGATAATATTAGCAGTTACACCCACGACAAAGTAAAAAATTACCATTATGGTATTACTATTCAAGGTGAAACAATAAAACGCGGCAATGTTATTTCAGGGGACCAGGCAGGGATGGTTCAGTTAATGCAAACTGCAAACAAACAAACATGTATAAAGGATTACGCCAATAAAGAAAATTATGAGCCTCGAATGAAATCTCCAGCGATCCTAGAATGCGCTAAAGTAGTTATTGGTAGTAGCGGCTCTGTTGTACCATCTACTAATATGTCGAACACACCACTAGCAGAACACAACGAAATGAAAGAAACAGCCTCGATCACAGTACATAAATGCTTGCTGTGCCACAAGCTATTTAACAAAGGTTGCTATCTGAAACAACACAACAAAACTTTCCACTCCGGCGATAAACCGTACAAGTGTACTATCTGCGGCAAGCGTTTCTCTGATGATTACTCGTTTGAACTTCACATCCATAGGCACTCCAATAATAAACCATTCAAATGTGAGCAGTGTCCTAAAAGCTTTAACCATAAATCAGACCTGCGTCGACACATGTGTTTGCATTCCAATAACATGCCATTTTCTTGTGCTCACTGCGGCAAAGGTTTTATTAGAAAAGACCATATGATAAAACACGTAGAGACGCATAAAAGAAAGCTTCAAGCATCTGTGTCACCTAGCTCGATATCACCGGGGTCCTCGACATCTTCTACATCTAGTTCGCAAGGGTTTAATATTACGCACTGAATGGTTGCGGTTGACTGTGGACTTCATCTAAAATTATAACCATACTCTGGGTAAAGTTAACCAATCTCAACTCGATCTAATGCTTCACACCTTGAACTAATCCAAATAGCTCTTGAAGTTTTGTTATTATATTTCGGTACTGAAGCAGCGCAATTTAGATAAAATTTATTTTAATTGTAGTAACTTATAGATTATCATTTGCACATTAAATCTATAATCTACTTATTTGGAATTAACGTGTTGTTCTTAATGAACTTCGAAACTAAATATTTTATGAGCGATAGTGTTCTCTCTGTCTTTCTTGTATAAATTACCTTACTAAATAAATAAAGTAGTAAAGTTAATGCGACTCTTTGCTGTCAGCCTGCGCGTCATCTCTTGCACGACGCCCACTCATTGACTCTCTTCCGTAGCACACCTATATATTATGTTATATACATATAAGGTAACACTGTCGAGTGTCATGCCGTTTAAAATCATCCACTAGTATTATTTGTTAGGAACTTAAGTTTATGACAGTATTCTTGTTAAATTTGGTTATGTATAATATTAACTAATTATTTTTCATGAAATTAAATATTAAAATTTTTAATCGACATCTGTGTTTATTAAAATGATGAAATATATGATTATGTTTGTATAATGTGTAACTTTAAGTTCAATTAATTAGTTTATCGATGAAATGATTTTTGTTATGCTAATTCAGTCCTAAAATCTAAAGATTGAATTTGATGAGATGCTATTTTTTAATTTTGTTACCTACATCAAAATTAAATCTGTAATAGATACAGATACATTCATGAAATACGTTTTTTTGTCTATTGTTGGCGTACTGATTAGATTATACATCAATAGATGACGTTTCAGACTGAAGCAGTCGGTATTAAATACATTTAATATTGTATAAAAATACGAGTACAACACGAATATACACATTTTATATAAGTTAAACCTCCGGAGTTTTCACAAAAGTTTCCATGCAACGTTGTCTTGACTTGGTAGGTATAAGTCTTGACGATAAATAAAAGTTAGTATAAGGCGATAAATCTAAATATAGCTACGGCGAAAGCTGCGCTCTGCGTTGATTGGCTATGTTCAGTAACACTGTATTATGTCGACGTGTGCGACAATTATAATTCGTTAACATATTTGTCTGATTGTTTTATGTATCATCTGAGCGACTGCTTGTATATCTATGTATATGTTATCAGTTCACATATCAATGAATGTCCTCTACCGACTCCGTTGTAGTAGGAGGTAGATGTCAGGTCTTAATGTTAAATAAATAAAGTGTGATAAATATTGGAGTTTTATTTCTTTAATTCCAGAAATTTATATATGTTTATAGAATTCAACGCAGAGGTGTTGAATTTCTTCTTTCCAAGGACTTTATCTAGGTACTATTGTTGATAAATATATAAAACTGAAGAGTTTGTTTGTTTGATCGCACTAATCTTAGGAATTACAGGTTCTAATAAAAAAAATATTTTTTATGTTGCATAACTACTATAAAGATTTCATTAATCGAGGAAGGCTATAGGCTATATATCACCCTGCAGACCGGATCAGTAATCATACATTTCAAATAAGGCAAAATTTTATCAATCACTTCTTATCCCCGAAGTTGTTTGCAGAGGCATTAAACTCCCACTTTTCACCGTGTGTACTCCTGTCCCACGTAACAGGTGGTGAGCCGATAGCCGTGTTGAAATAGACATACGCAGATTGTGGCAACCAGCTGTTGATATTTTTTAAGTTTTCATTCGGGCTACAATCTACGGGAGTAAATGGGTGCGACGGGGGATAGAAACATGCCACGGGCGAAGTCGCGGGTGTCAGCTTCTGTTGTTGAATAACTTTTATAGAGCGTTGGGTACATCAGCTGTTTGACATCACAACTTATATAGGTACGGGCGACTGCGATACTTCTGAATGTATGTACTTCTGGCGTTGCTCAGCCGGACCACGGTGTAGGTGAATGTAGGTGTCCATTTAACAAAGCAGGATACTTCTGATTCAGATATAGAGAGGCTTTAAGAGATTGAAATTAAACATAATAGGCCTCAGATAGGCCTCAGACTTGACTGGCTTCAAGGAGAGCTATTCCATTGGACGTTCTGTGAGGACATACCTAAAGCTGCTGCGGTACTGGACTGCAAGACGACGAAGAGTGCGCGACTGACGCGCTAAGGTCTCGGTGCCCAGGTCGGAACAATTATTTTATTGTTTCGGAGTTTCCTATGTAAGTATAACATGTATCTAAGTACCTACCTATGTTTTTAGAAATATACCTAAGTGAGTTTATCAGTTGTCTAGATTCCATACAGCCAGCATATACCTACCTATTAGATTAGGTACTTACTGGTTTGTAAAAACATACATAAATAAAATACAACTATTACTATATGCTTGATGGAGCAGGCAGAGGACAGACTCAAAATAATCCACTTTAGTGGCGACACTTTGGCGCTAGTTTTGCCACGGCAGCTTTAAGTTTACTCGTAGCAAGTCCTAAGTATCTGGACAAGTTAAAGCGTTTAAATATTTGACACTAAATCCTGACACTAGCATTAAAATATGCCAAATCACAACTACTCTGAGTAACTAATCAAAGCAGAGCCCGACTTCTTAAGTTGAGCTGTTGGACCCAACCAAGATTTACTGAGACCAGAGATGCATACCAACAGAGACCTATAGGGAAATGCATAACGATAGATGATCTTATACCTAATTTAAACGTAGAAAATGTAAAGTTAGAATTACACAAACAATAGGAGGCCTCAGTGTTGTACCATCGCAGGGCCTCACCTGCAAGTGCTGCTCCGCTCACTCACAGACGAGGTGATGATGAGCGATGCACACTTGGTCGAGAGGTCAGGTCAGGCGCTCCCAACAAAGTCGATTATAGCCTCTAGTTCTTAGCAGCAATAAGGTCTGGAACTATTTGGTAAGACGCCTAGATAAACAAGGAGAAGTGTTTTATCACACAAACATTGGAAAACACAGTGGTTTATCAGTTGTCAAGGTTGCAAGGGGCACACCATCTTCAGGGCCCAAGAGACCTTACTAGCTAGTGGTGCACCAGCTGACCAACGAACGAGACAGCGACGCAGGCACTTAAGGGTCGGGAGGTCAGGCGGCAGTCACTCACAAGAATGCTGAAAATCAAAACACAAATCTTAGATATCTATGTAGGCGGTTCGCACTAGTGTTGAATTCTAAAGCGGCTTATAGAGTGACAAATTGATAGAAGTATAGTTAACAAAAAGCCTTCACTGGTTGACGGAGCGTAGAATTATGTATTGCCTTTCCTTTAGCCTATAATATTTTCACATTATCTTAATATCTCCCTTTCAGTCGAAAACAGTTCCAGACCAGAGATCCCGCACTCATACAATAGATAAAGTCGTATTCCGAATTGTAAGAGTGCGAGATCCCTGCTCTGAACGGAAAAGAAGAATCGTCGCGAACGGCCAACAAGTACTTTTTGGCGACATCCCACAGGTACCTATAGCAGTAGGTTTACGACAAAGCAGCGTAACGTAAACAGGAGTTTAACGCTGTTCTTTACTATTATTGTTTGTCGAAGTCAACAAAAGATCATTATCATCAACAATGCTTGTCGCCTTTGTTGTTGAGTTATTTTTCATAAGAAAATGGTACATAATATAATTTTTTACACAATTGCTTGAAAAATACTTTTTGTTATCCCTTCTAAATTAATTCACAAGAGTAACGAAATCCTTTCAGCCGTGGGTTGTCAGCAAGGTGATCCCCTTGGTCCAGCTATATTTAGTTTGGTTATAAATTCTATAATTCATAATTTAAATTCAAAATTAAATATTTGGTATCTCGATGATGGGACCTTAGGTGGTGATTCACAGACTGTTCTTGCAGATTTAACTTTAATGATAGACAAATTTAACACTATTGGTTTGCATTTAAATTTTAATAAATGTGAATTATTTATTTCAGACAAAATCAACACATCCTTAGTTTCTCAAATTCATCAAAATTTTAACCAAGTTTGCCCAAATATTAAACTCTTATCTAAGAACAGCCTATATCTCCTGGGATCTCCCATTTTCGATGACGCCATTCCTCATCTCTTAGGAGAGTTGGTAACAAAATTCAATCAATATTCAGACCGCATTGTCAAAATTAGTAGTCACTGCGCTTTGTTTATCCTTAAATTCTGCTTATTTGTGCCCAAATTTACTTACTTGCTCCGTTGCTGCCCTATTTGGAAATTTCCTAATCTGATGTTACCCATTGAAAATGTTTTAAAATCCCAAATTGAAACTATTCTGAATATTCATCTCAATGAGCAAGCATGGTCCCAAGCTTCCTTACCTATAAGGTTCGGTGGTTTGGGGACCCGAAAAATTTCTAGTATAGCTTTACCAGCATTCCTGTCTTCGATTTTCAGCACTCGTGACCTCATAGGTAAAGTCTTAAAGGCTCCTACAGCCTCAAACTGTGAGATTGCGAGTCTGGACGAAGCTTTGAATGCTTGGCTAGCTGGACCAAGTCCAAATTTACCCCCGACGCTCAAAAAGCAAAGGGCCTGGGACACAATAACTTCTTCTGCTTTTCTCAATACTCTTATTGAAAACTCTTCCGGTACTAATCGAGCAAGGCTTTTAGCTGTATCTCGATCAGAGTCTGGGCAATGGCTTCACGCCTTTCCTTCTCCGAACACTGGCACCTTCATTGATCCCACTACACTCCGCATAGCAGTTTGTCTCCGGTTGGGTGCTGATGTGTGCATTGAACACTCTTGTGTATCGTGCGGAGCTTATGTGAGCCACCTTGGACATCATGGGCTTGCCTGTTCTTTTGCCGCTGGCCGTCACTCCCGTCACGCTGCACTAAATGATATCCTCAGACGAGCCCTTGTCAGTATAAATGTCCCCGCGGTCTTAGAACCGCAAATTATACGAGATGATGGTAAGCGGCCCGACGGGATGTCTTTAGTACCCTGGAGAATGGGACGTGCACTAGTATGGGATGCCACTTGCACCGATACTCTTGCAACGTCCTATCTCCCGGCTACTAGCAAAAAAGCAAGCGCTGCGGCAAATCTTCGCGAGCGGCTGAAGGTTGGCAAGTACAGTTGTCTCGGTACCCAATATGAATTCATTCCATTTGGTGTCGAGACACTAGGTCCATGGGGTCGCGGCGCACATGGTCTTTTTACGGCTTTAAGTAAGCGTCTGAGGGAAGAAACTGGCGATCCTCGTGCAGGTAGTTTTCTCGCGCAAAGGCTTACCATAGCTATTCAGCGTGGGAATGCTGCCTGCATCATGGGTACCCTACCGAGGGGACCCAGTCTAAATTTTAATAAATAGGTTAGGTAGTTTTTTTTTTTATTTAGGTATAGTTTTAATTGTTTTTTTAACTAAGATTTATGTTAAATCATATTATATATGCCAATAAATATATTATTTTTACTACTCTAAACTACTAACCCAACAGAAAATTTTGTTATTCGAGACAATGTGTATTTATCCACTTGGAATTCCATTTAAGTCGCCCCTATCTACTGAAAGTGTCTATCCTGGCGCCAATATATTTTTTGTTCACGTTCTATAATTTTCAATTAAATAAAAGTATACTATCAAAATAACATGTTATGCGAGTCTAAATAACCTTAAAATATGAAAATTTAAAATATATTAATATAAGGAGTCCCTTTAGGCAAGGTTCCGAAGATACTGGCAGCGTTCCCCCTTTGAATAGCTAAACTAATTCTTTGGCCGAGGTAGCTGCCAGCTCTTCGGTCTCCTGTGATGTCGACTAACCTTTTTGCTATTTCTTTAAAAAGCCTTGTAGCCCTAGGACCCCACGGACCAAGGGTCTCGACACCGAATGGGACAAAATCATATTCGGAGCCTAGACTCCTGTATTTGCATGCTTTAGCTTTTTCAGCCGCTTAGTCTTAGTTTATGTGATGATGTGAATGTGAAAACACTTAATAAGATTCAAAAGACATCGTAGAAGGTGACATCATTGCCAACGGTCTCATGAGCGGCGACGCTGAAGACCGAGCAGGCAGAGGCAGCCGTGATGGACCTACTCATCGACGTTGCTGGAGCGACTGCTGTTTGACCTCCTATAACGTGTATGGGCACCTGCGCCAGGGCGCTGTCTCCCAACTAACATTAGGCGCTACTATTAGAGTTAGAACAGATATATAAAAGTGCTAAAGAGATCCTAAGGTCATCAATAAGTGCTATCACATATGAGTTTTAGCGAGCTATAGCTTTACTATACCTACTCCCGGATTGGGCACCAATTCTTATGATCTTAGGTTCCACTATGGCAATGTAGTGGAGTAATAGAATAAATTTAAGAGATATAGAAGAGCAATTATGGAGGTACAATAGCGCTAACTGAGACTAAAGCGCTATAAGAGTGGTATTTTAGTGACCATTGACTCCTCAAGCGATATGGTAGAGCTACATGCTGCTTACTGACTCTTTGAGCGTTATAAAGAGAGTAAATTTATGAATATAAACTCTACAAGAGGTATAGTTAGTCTATTGTGTATCTTAAATACTGTTATAGCGGTTACAGTGTGGCAATAATGCAAATTGTAACACCTTGAGTAGCAGTATAAATCTACAATAGGCAATTATTACGTCAAAGTGTATCTTATTTTTCATAGAATTTTATAACATGTTAAATGAATTAAGAATGATATTCCCATTTCAATAGGATCAGTAAAACCATAGTTGTCTTTACGAAAATAAATGCAGGAGTTGAGTGCAAAACTTTTAACTGATTTTTAGTGCCAAATGAAGCGGAATTTTCATTGCGAAGGTAAGTAAACTGTGAATATGTGTATATATTATTAGCAAATAATTGAAGCGCCCACTGTTTGCGGTTTATTTATCTAAAAAATATTTTGCTTCACATGGAGCAAAACATTATTTTTCCTAAATTTGTAACAAAACTTTGCCTAATGACTTAAGAGTCGTGACCCTGTTATTAGAATGCTATAAAAATAAATACCTTCATTATGTTACCTTTTAGTCCGTTTTACTGTTTTTTATTAAGTTCATAATCTAAAAATGGTGGACCCATGAATTCGGAGATCCGTAGTAATTTTTCAAAACCACTACCTAGCCCACGCACGACTATTACACGTAGGTATTTCCTAGTTGGACGAGTGCTAAATTGTGTTTATTGTTTGATTTGCTAAAATTGAAAAGATTTGGAAATAAATACCTACATATTTCTGTCTACAAAATTAAATACTGTAAAATACTGCCATTATATTTTTATATTTATATACTATTTGCTACAAATTTCTTTGTATAGGTATATATTTATATGCAAAGAAATTTGTAGCAATCGAATGTTATTTTTTTAATGGAAGTTTGACTTTATATCCAGCATAAACCCCTTACGTTCATAAACGAATCGTCAATTGTCTAAACTTTGCATGTGATACTAATTAGCTTTTTTGTAAACGATCTGTAAACGATCACTGAGTTACGCAACATTCACTATGGCTGGTCCTCGGATGGGTGACCACTTTGTGGCATTTACATTTGCGAGCGTTTCCGTGCTTCGGAAGGCACGTTAAGCCGTTGGTCCCGGTTGCCAGTAAAATGGCAGTCGTTAAGCCTGGTTGAAGGCCTTATGGGCGGCTTGAAAACTTCAACAGCAGGTAGCCACAACTTGCGTCTGTCTATTTCAACACGGCAATGGGCTCACCACCTATTACGTGGGACAGGAATCCACACGGTGAAAAGTGGGCATATAATATGCCTCTGTCACCCCTTCGGGGATAAGGCGTGATGGATATTTATTTATTTTTATTTATTTTACAACGTAAATATAACTTATAATTCGATAGAGCCGGCTGCACGCACGAAAAAACATGACTCATGCGGCGTTACCTCGCTCTGAGGCGTTCCATGTAAGGCTTGAAGTGCAAGGGAGAGCGCGGAACGAGTGACAAAGAAGCACAATCGGCCGTTGCGTTCGGCAGCGTTCGACATCCGTCTCTCTCCTACTTGAGTGAGCGATGCGTCTGCGTGGACAGCTGCTATACTATAGTACATTTACATGTTTTGATCGAGTATCAAGTGCAGTGAAAAGTGAATGTGGTGTCAATTGTTTATAGCAACGATAACTACAGCGATAAAGGTAATGGTTCTTTCGATATTAATTATATATTCAGTGATATATTGTCGAATATTCGTGAATTTCATTGTGATTTCCAATTGCCTCCTTCTCTATGTACATACAAATCTATTAAACAAATGAAATTAAAATTTTCTTTTCAAAAATGCTACCATTCCATCAGTATTTTCTTAAGACGTTGTCACGTTCAACTATCGTCAGTAATCCGACTTTACAGACAACCAATTTTTTTGTACCTACACAGCGAGAGCAAGTCCGGGCGCAAAATAAATAAGTACCAACCATTCAGTCTCTGCCCTCCACTACGTTAGACGTGACTTTTGTTGTTTTTGACGCTGTGGTCGGACACCGCGTAAAAACTATGTACCTACTGCTATACTCGTACCTTTGTTCACGTAAGTAGCTTCGATTACGCTGTTTTAAAAGTGTCACTCAGTAATTAGGATTATACAATATCGTAAATAAATTGTAATAGGGTTGTTAAAATAAATAGGAGTACAAGACGACATAAACGCTACTGTATTTTATTTGATTCTGTTACAATTATATTTCAATTTCAGAATGCCGTTCAAAATAGTAAGAACATTAGAGAAAGGACAATACAGCCACTGCATTGCACGCGGAAATTAATCGATCGTGATGTAATAATTTTGTCTGTAAATCGATTGTGGAGCGTACGAATGATTTAACTTATAAAAACACATCATGCTCGCACTGACTTAGTGTATTATTTATGCCAATATTCACTATCGCCACCTAGTATTTGTATTAAAATATTTTTTTGATGTTTGTAAAATAGTTCGAGGATCTTTTGTTAGAATCCAAATCTGTCATTTAAGATCAACGTCAAATCTTTCATAGCAGTTTGTTTAATATTCTTAATAGCTCATGTCCTCAAATTTTCACTAAAATGAAAGATTCTTAATATAGTCAATGGTATTATTCACATCATCACTACTCAATGAGCAATAACTGTCTCCTTCAGAAATATCAAAACTTGCAGTTGTGATTTTACTTCCATTACATACGGAACCATCATCTTAGAAAATTTTGAAAGGTGCTCTGTTGCGGCGCCATTTTATACTTTCATGACCGCTTACATGACCATTAGGGGTTCTAAGGTGGTAACGTACTCAATAATTCAACCTTAAATAATATAGAGGCTATACTTGACACTATACGTTCTATTTATAGAAAGAAATATCCCTACTTTTCAGCCTTCAACTTTACAAGGGACCTTGTATCTCTTTAAGAGTTAAATGTTGTAAAAGATTTATTAAACACCATTGTAGAGCTAGTAGCGTTGAGTGCCCTGAAAGAAATTATGGTAGCTTGCTTAGAACTTTAGAAGTCAATAATAAATGTTAATTTCTAATATAGTTTTTATAGTACGATTCACTCAAAGCTATAATACAGAAGCTTTGGTCTGTATTTTAGGGATAATAATCGCTGCTCTACGCGTTTATCCTTCACACATTGCTCTTATAAACTTGCTTTGTCACTGTAAGCGTAATATTTCATAACTAACTATTTTTTGACGTCGCAAACTATAATTGCAGCTACTACTCTACCTTCATAACACTTAAGGTTCTATGGTAAGCTCTATTTTCAGCCAAATTGTTTGTTGGGCTATTATCACGCAGGCGCTTCAGATTGTATAGGTAGTAGGTACCTAAACTGTATTTTGAAAAAAATAACGGGGTTTTGCGGAAGTCTTGACCTTAGGAATCCTAATTACCTTAACGACTTGTAGACATCACTCAGATGTGTGAAGGGTCTGGACTTTTTATTAATATTTGGCACATCACAATGGCGTCGTCCGTCTGTTTGAAAGCAGAGGCGGCGACCTGTGATTGAGGGCCGCTAACATTGCCAACAGGACTCCCTCCGATAACGGCCCTTATGTTTATTATTAAATAAGCATAGAGTCCGCGAAATTCTTAAGATTAGTAAATATTAACAACTATCTAAATAGCGTTCTACATAAGTATCATTGCGCTTTATAACCCGTCTTGTATACCTTCTTGAGCCTGTGTTTCGTCACAAACAGAGCTTATTTCAGCACCGTCTCTATAAAGTTTCTTGTTTGGTGACTCTCTCGGCAACAAATCAGCACCCAGTTCGCTATATATTCTCTGCGGAGGTCGAGCACGCCACTGGTAGGTGTCTCATTAACTTTAATAAAAAATTCGGAAAGATGAGACACTAAACATTTTTTAGTTATTATTTTTGAAAATATTTAGGTACCTACTTTAGTTAGTTATATACAAGTTATCGATAAAATAAATAGTCACTTAACTTACTCATATTGTTTACAATATTTAATGTGGTCGTCACACATTCAAACACTGTTTAAATCAAGTAAAGAAACCTACCTCGACATTTAGAAATACAACGTGTTGTGGATATTATACTTTTGCAAAATAATTTGTTCCAACATTTCTTCTAGGTACTTTAGTTTCCTATGCTGTCGTGTGAAATATTTTAATGTCATTGCACTATTATGCAGGTATACAAGTATAGACCCTTCTCACATCTAAATGATGTCTACAAGGTAAATTGACAAAACAAACCGATTAAAATACATTATTGATATTGATATATATCTATCATTAAAACATAAAAAACACATTCACTGAATTTAAAATCTTCACTAGTACTATTTACTTTATAACTTATTTAATTGTGATTAATTGTATTTCGATACTAAAATACTGTCTGTTTGTCATATTTTCTATCTATCTAGCTATCACGCCATATCCCCGAAGGGGTGGCAGAGGCATATTTTCTGATCTGTTGATATTTTTGTTAAGCGTTCAAGTCGACAATAGAGAAAAGGGATAGGAACATGTTTGTTGAGTGCCTAGATGTATACCTATTTGTTTATTAGAAGAGTAAGAACCTACTCTGGTGGTTTCTGGTGTTAATAGAGGCTAGAAGGGAGGAACTTATTTTTTTTGACAAAGTTCAGTTAATCCCCAATTGTATGAGTAATAATATTGATTTATTTATTTTATTTATTCTATAAAAAAAAACCGTAAGTACTCAGTGCAATGAACAAATAGGGAGTGCTTTGGCGTGTGCGGTTCGAGATTATTTTGATGTTGATTTGGATTTAAGACCGCGTCTACCGCGTTTGCCAATGCATAAACACTATATGGCGCTGGTGTGTGCCCTGGATTTACCAAGTTATTTAGATAATAGTGAAAATCCCTGTGATACGCACTCAATTTTGTACTGTGCAGCTATTGCAGCATGTCGAGTAGCTGGTGTTAAGTTCCCAGGCCACAAAACCACTACTCGACCAATATCTGTTGTACCACTGTGGCAGTGCAGGATTGAGCGGCGGATTGCTGAGAATAGGGGACTCATTGGCAAACTTAGCTGTTTTAGATCGGGCAATACTCGCCCGAGAGTGATGCGTTTTGTAACTCGGGCTTTTGCAGGAACTGGAATAAGTGATTACGCAAGCAGAGTTACAGAATGCATTGATTTCCTAAAACAGAACGTTTATGCATGGGCAAACCGCATGAATCACACATTCCAAAGAGATGAGTGGTGGGTTTACAGAAATTGGGAGCAACCTGATGCAGTGCGTGACATGCATTTACCAGATACTCTGGCTACAAATTCATTTTGGCGAAGTATTTGGTCAGTGCTTGTCAGCCATACAGAAGGTGAATGGATGAGAGATGACAAACGAATGTGTGAAAAATGAAGCGCTCGTGGCCCCGTGGTCTCAGTGTTATGTAAACGATCACTGAGTTACGCAACTTTCACTATGGCTGGTCCTCGGATGGGTGACCACTTTGTGGCATTTACATTTGCGAGCGTTTCCGTGCTTCGGAAGGCACGTTAAGCCGTTGGTCCCGGTTGCCAGTAAAATGGCAGTCGTTAAGCCTGGTTGAAGGCCTAATGGGCGGTTTGAAAATTTCAACAGCAGGTAGCCACAACCTGCGTCTGTCTATTTCAACACGGCAATGGGCTCACCACCTATTACGTGGGACAGGAATCCACACAGTGAAAAGTGGGCATATAATATGCCTCTGCCACCCCTTCGGGGATAAGGCGTGATGGATATTTATTTATTTTATCAATAACATCTGGTGATGTTGCAAATGCAGTCCGTCAACTTCCTAACTGGAAAGCTGCAGGACCGGATGGACTGCACAATTTTTGCCTAAAGTGGCTCCGGAGTTCACACAGTCATTTGGCATCTCAATTTCAATCATCCTTAGAATCTGGGTTGCTTCTCAATCTGGTAATATAAAATAAAATAAATAAAATAAAAATATCTTTATTTTGCATAGACCATTTTAACGGCGCTTACAAAATGTCATACACTATTTAAAATATTTAAAGCGACCACCGGTTCGGAACGCGGCCTACCTGAGAAGAACCGGCAAGAAACTTAGGAAGGCTTTTTTTTTGATAGCCTTTTTACAATTTAATATTATTTCACTTTGCCAGCAGATCATTTCCAGGCGTCCCTGTCCTGCAAATAGTCTGTAACGGAGTATAAACCTTTTTCACAAAGCTTGTTTTTAATAAACTAACTTACATCTATTCTGAGAGTAAAAATAAATTCTCATGTTACTGAAAATTCAATCTTATCAGGCTCTCAGAATGGATGTAGGACTGGGGCCCGTGGTACTAAAGAACTCCTTATTATTGATACGACTATTAGCCAACAGGTTCGTCGTAAACTGAGGGATTTGGCGACATCTTGGATAGACTATAAGAAGGCTTATGACTCCGTGCCACATTCATGACTAATGAGAGTGCTAGAGTTGAATAAGATTGATGCAACTCTATGCACCTTCTTGGAGACTTGTATGGGTCAATGGCGTACGGTCCTTCGCTATCCGGGATGTCGAGAAATTCTGGGTGATGATGAACCTATAAAGATAAAGCGGGGTATTTTCCAGGGTGATAGTTTGAGTCCTTTGTGGTTTTGTCTAACACTTAACCCTCTCAGTACTATATTAGAGGGTTTAGGGCTGGGCTATCATTTTCAGAGAAGTGGTCAAGTTATATCCCACCTCTTTTACATGGATGATTTGAAAATTTTTGCCTCCAACGATATCCAATTGAAAGTCTTACTAAAGGCAACTGAAAACTTTAGTAATTGTATCAAGATGGAGTTTGGTGTAGACAAATGTGCAACCATGCATGTTAAAAGAGGTAAGATTGTGGAATCTGAAGGCATGGAACTTTCAGATTCCACAAAACTTAGATTCCTTTCTGCAAATGAAACCTACAAATATTTGGGTATGTCACAGGCATTAGGAATTGATGACAAGGGTATGAAACAATCGTTAATGGAGCGTTTCCTGGGCCGTCTGAAAAAAGTACTGAAAAGTCTTTTTTATCAGGCGCAAACAAGGTGCGCGCTTATAACGATTGGGTCATACGATTGTTAACCGACTCCTTTGGCATACTCGGATGGACTCAAACAGAGCTGGACGCCCTGGATAGAAAAGTTCGTACTCTGTTTACTGCATACCGAATACATCACCCACGTTCGTCTGTCATGAGGTTGTATATACCGCGGAGGTTTGGGGGTCGAGGCTTCTTAAATGTTAAGACTCTCCACAACCGCGAGATATGCAACCTTAGAGAATAATTTCGGTCAGCGGACTTGAAAATGCATCGGGATGTAGTAGCAGTAGACAATGGACTTACCCCGCTTAATCTGGCTAAAAAGAACTGGTGCAAACCTGTGATACTCACTACTGATGATCGCAGGGAGATATGGAAGAGCATGTACGATTTTTCCGGGCCCTATATGGGTCCGACGTAGATTGAACAGCATCTGTTTCCTGGCTACGGTTTGGTGACCTCTTTGGAGAAACTGAAGGTTTTGTCTGTGCAATTACAGACGAAGTAGTAATGACGAATAACTATCGGAAGTATATTCTGAAGGATGGGACAACTGACATTTGTCGGGCATGTCATCGTCCGGGTGAATCTATTAGACATATTATTTATGGTTGTTCTCGTCTTGCTAATGGGGAGTATTTGCATAGACACAATCAAGTAGCCAGGATTGTCCATCAGCAACTAGCTCTTAAATATAAACTTGTGGAATTGGAGGTGCCATATTACAGGTATGTAACCGATCCAGTTCTTGAGAATGGACGTATCACTTTGTACTGGGATCGAACTATCATTACTGACAGGACTATTGTTGCCAATAAACCTGATATAGTGGTGATAGATCGCTTTGAGCGTCGCGCAATGATTGTTGATATTACCATTCCACATGACGAAAATCTCGTGAAAGCAGAAAAAGAGAAACAATTTAAATATTTGGACTTGGCTCACGAGGTTGTCGACATGTGGGATGTGGATTTGGCAATCATTGTCCCGATAGTCGTATCAGCACATGGGCTGATTGCCAAGAGCCTTGATCAACATCTTACGAGGCTCGCGTTAGGCAGCTGGGTCAAGGGCTTAATGCAGAAGGCAGTTCTCCTCGATACGTCACGCATTGTGAGGAGGTTCCTGTCTCTGGAACCATAAACACCGGTAGCTTGGTCCCTATACCCGATACCGGTGGGATACTATTTTTTATATTTTTAAATGTATTTGTTTTTATAGATATATTTAAAAATGTAATTTATATGTTTGTATTGTAAATAAAGAGAATAATAATAAATTTATTTCCGTCTCATATCATACATTAAAATCATTTTACAATAAATTGCTTATAAATAGAACAGGTCTGACTAAAAACAACAAAGGTAAGTACAATAAAGTAACATGTTTAATTTAATAGCTAGGGTAAAATAATCAACTTAGTACACCAGTGAATATATAAGTTGCCTTGTCTGAACTAGGAATTAACCTGTGTCTCAGACCATCGCTTGACTAACCAATCTGTAACGGCAGGGCAATTGATTTAGCCCTAGAATTGAAATTAAAATAAAATTTTATTAAAAAATCGAAAACTTAAAACATTTTTAATAACAATAACAGACTCATGTTAAATCAAAATCTCTAGAATATTTTCTGCGTCATCATAATTTAGTTCACCCAGATATTTTGACAGGATCATAGGAGAATCACAGGAGTGTAGGATCCCAGCTCAGAACTTGTTGTTCGGGACCAATAAGAAGATGCGTCACGAGCGTCTAGCAAGTACTTCTCGGAGACATTCTAAAGGTACCTATAGCAGTAGATATGTTATGCGACAGGTAGACATTGAGTCTCCTCAAATCAACATAATCAATTATTCACGCTATAAGCCGCTGTATTTTAAAACACTGGTAAAAACCACCTGCACAAATTCCTAATTATTTCCCTTTATTTGCAGCTAGCGCTTGTGCCATACCGACTTAATTTATAGATAAGGTTTTAGCGCTGTTTTATTACCATTCATCTTTTTTGTCGAAGTCAATAAAATATCAAAAACTTCAACAATATTTAAAGCCCTTTGTTCTTTTGTTGCACTTAGTGGTGTTATTTTTTCTTAAGAAAATAATACTTTTTTAACAAAATTGCTTGGAAATAATCTTTTGTTATTGGAATAAAAGTGTATCTTCCAGTTAGAATTCTTTTTAAACCGTCCCTGTCCATTGACAGTGCCTATATTGGCGCCAACAACATTATAGCATGAGTGAGTTCAAAAGTGCTGTGACGTCATCGTCACCGACCAGAACTGGTCGTGCGAGCGACGAGCAAGTCACGTAGGCCGCACGAAGGATTTTAATCCAATCCTGTCGAAAGCGGGCCGGTGGTAGCGATGACCAAGTAAGGTTACTCGTCAGGGTCAGGAGGACTGGTTGGTGATCCGAAAGGAGGTGGTCGTCCTGAACGTTAATCGATGGCGCAGCTGGTAAGGCCGCGCACCAGCGACAGATCGATGACATCCGGTAGGAACGCTGCCTGGTATGGATAGTGAGTACCTCTGGCTCCAGCACCCATACTGTTCCGCGATGCTGAAGAGTCGGCGCCCATTTGGGCAGATGCGCGTAGAGTTCCAAGCCGTGTGCTTGGCGTTGAAGTCGCCCGCGACTATGACCGGGTTCGGTGAGTCCATCAGGGTGTGGACATCAGCCGTTGCCAGTCGCGTGTCCGGCGGCTTGTAGAACGCAAACCACGGATGGGGCGGCGATCGACGCAGATCTCTTCACCCAGGGCGTAGGACGTCTGCAGCAAAACAGTTGGCAGCGATTGGTGGACGACGTATCTCTTCACCAGGACTGCCAATCCCCTGAAAGCTGTCTCGGTCTGGGAGAGTTGCTCCTCTCGGTACACGTGATACCCTGGTATTCGGAGAGCTGAGCTCTTCCTGAGGCGTGTTTCGTTGATGACAATGTGGGCCTGCCGCTGTGCGAGGAGTTGCCTCAGGAGACTACTTCGCTGGGGACATCCCGTCGGCGTTCCAGTATATTATACGTAGGGAATTATCGGCCATAGGCACAGAGTTTCCCTACGCACTCCAAGATTAACTGGACGGGATCGTGAAGCGAAATTCTAGTAATCGGCTTTTTTATAGTTGATGCGTGATCTTTAACTAGCGACCCTGACTGCGGGTATTTCGAACCGCGCGCTCAATCTGTACTAATATTATAAAGCTGAAGAGTTTGTTTCTTTGTTTGGTGGAATTCGATAATCTCAGGAACTACGGGTCGGATTTGAAAGATTCTTTTTGTGTTAGATAGCCCATTTATCGAGGAAGGCTATAGGCTATATATCATCACGCTACTTTCTTGTTGAGCGGAGCAGTATTCATAAATGTCGACAAATCGGGCAAATTTAAATGCATTAGTGTAGAATTTATGAGCGACGGGATTAAATAGATGAGACGGGAGTTCGAATTATGTCACGGGCAAAGCCGGGCGGGTCACCTAGTTGCTTTATAAAAATACTGTTGACATTCAAGAGTTTTTTACATTATAATTATTTATTTATTTATTTACTGATGACTGCATTGGTGGCGCAGTGGTAGTGTATGTGACTGCTGCGACTGTGGTCCAGGACTCGTTTCACGAGTCGGAAAAATATTTGTGTGATCCACAAATGTTTGTTTCGAAGTTTTGGTGTTTCCTATGTACCTATGTATTAAGAAATAATAATAATATAATAATAATTTATTCCATAGTTGAAAGAAGGTACAATATCTAATATTTATAATAGTCCTTATTCTAGTACATTGATTGGGCTAATATTAGTTACATTTGCGCCTGAACTAGGTAATCCTGTGTTTCCGGCTTCATCTGCAAGTTTGTTAATAGCCTATACTTATAATATAGGTATTTATATAATCTCTCAAGTAAAAAATAAAGTAAGCTTAGTAGATGAAATATTTTCTACACTACGTATACAACAATACTAAATAATAATACTTATAACAATACTTATTTTAACACAACTAGTCTGTTTCGTCGTAGGACATGTTTTGTAGTGCTATCTTTAGGACTTGCTTACACTGGTTGTAATTTAAAGAATATATATTTAGTTTTGCATTTACCTAATCTGTTATGCAAAAGTGGCCCGAGGAATACCTAAATAAAATTTGGCTATAGATTCGTGACTTATTGCAGTTCTTTGAGTACATACAATATCGCTCCTCCTTTTTTTCAGCATTTCAGTGTCGTATGGAAGTGCTGCGTGCTGCTTTAATACAGTGCTTAATACAAATAGTTGACGGACTGTTAACACTTTACAAAAACTGTACAGGAGGTTAGTAGGGAACAGGAGAGGTCTATAGGTTGATACCTTGAGAATCGCTCTTGGCGCTCTCTCGATTGGCAATAACAGTGATTTACCCAATCCACCCCACGATGTTATGCAATAAGTTAACACTGACTGACAAAGTGCAAAGTATACTTGTTTAATTACTTAAGAGTCAGCTATATACCTGATTTTCTTAAACACAAAAATCGACTTACGAAGTCGCTTAATTAGCGACTCACTGTACTGCTTAAATGAGAGGGTTTCGTCTAATATAATATCTAGGTATTTTATTGTATCGGTTTTTGTTATAACTGGCCATGTCAGCCCCGCCGGGTCCCAGTACCTAAGAGGGGAAGAACCAAGAAGTGCTGGCTTGACGTCGTAAAGGGATGACATGCGTGCCAATGGTCTCACTACAGGGGATGCCGACGACCGTGCGAAGTGGAGGAGAAAATGTAGGAAAGCGGACCCCGGGCGTCGCGAGACGCACTTGGGACACACGCTCGGATGATGATGATGGTTTTTGTTATAACTGGGCATGAACACCTATAATCTAGTTCTTTAGGGTATTTATAACGGTGAGCGTATAGTGATGGGATAGTATTGGTTGTCGTCCTTTTGCGCATCGAGAATTTGATATATTTGGATTTGTCCGCATTTAATGTTAATAAATTGTACTGAAGCCATTGATTTACGAAATTGAATCCACGTTGCGCAATCCTGTACGCTTCTATATCTGTTTCAGCGGAAAAAAGGAGCGCTGTGTCATCTGCGTATGAAATAATCATGCCATGTTCTAATTTTAAGCTACAAAGTTCATTGATGTAGATTAAAAACAGCGTGCTTCCCATAATACTTCCTTGGGGGATTCCAAACGGGGGATTATGAAGGTCATCACTAAGAATGTCACCGATTTTTACACATATGGTCCGCTCCTCTAGAAAACTTTTGATGAGATCATATTGTACACCTCTTATTCCAATGTTTTCTAGCTTTTTCAGGAGTGCAGGGATATAAACCGTGTCATAAGCTTTGGCGAGATCCAGGAATATTCCCACTGTGTGTTTCCCTCGAAGTATATATGTATGTTTATCACTCGTCTAGATTCCATAACACAAGTTTAAAATCTTACCATATTACTTTAAAACAGACAGCGCTCTGTAAGAAAAAAATGTCCCTCAATATTTATTTAATACAATAAAAACTTCTTAAGTCTCAGAAAACCGTATTAATAATTTGAATGTGTAATCTAGCCTCCGTACACTTGTGAGGACATCTCACAACTCAAGTAACAAATGCACAGGTTCCGGCGATGAAATGGACTTGGATACATCAAAAATATTATATCTTTACTAGGTAATTAATTTTCCTTGGTCTTAGGTTAGGTAGGTTAGACTTTATTCTCAGAAAAGTCACTTACATGAGAACATTTTTTAACTTAATAAATTATTTCATATATCAATCGTCTAAAATATAAACAACAAAGATTAACAGTTTTCAATAAGCTTACTTATGTTTTTTTTTATTATAGTAGGCACAATAATAAAGGGATTAAAATTTTAGAAAAATTAGTCGCCCTGCTATTGCTATCCTACTAGCACGTAGCTTCGCTGAATATCTCGCCGGGCATTTCAATTTTGCGAAAAAGTAAGACTAGGCCCGCCCTCATTGCTTTTAGGCTACTCCCCGGCGCGTTCATATCGCTGACACTAGAGACAAACAAATGGACGAAGGGGCGATAACTTCATCACGGCGCGATGGTCTCGCTCGCACATACTCTACAGTGAGGGAGGACGTTGCGAATTGTTATCGTATTTATGCCCCCGAAGGCGACGTTGAAAAGGCTGTTAGTTCTTAGTCAACGTTCGCAACGGACGCACGCGGTGAACGTGCGACACTTTCGCTGCACTTATCTGTGCAGTGGTATTGCATGGTAGTGCATCTCGTGCCGGTTTACTAACGTGGTGCGCATTTATTATAAACACTACTACTGTGATTTTAGTTCCATAAAGACATCTTTTTATTTAGACTCATGAAAGTGACAATAATTTAAAACTTTATGTTAAGCGATTTAAGACTAGACGTGTGTTGTTGAGTTGAGAGCGGCGGGACATAGGTAACAAGACAACGCGATTGTTTCGTGTGTGCGAGTGTTTACCGTTACGAACGTGGCGCTGTTCATGCCCGTGAAATATTAGCAGCGCTGTAACATCGACCTTACCGCTATCATTGTAAGGATTGCAATCTCTACTTAAACACAGTTCAATCATTTGAAGCTAATTTTCAATATCAATAAGACAATATGTATGTGAACTGGGGTGTAAAAAACACGACGAGTGATCTCGATAATAAAGCTGCTATGAAAACAGAGAGTTCAGTATCAGTTCCATCTGATTCCAGCTACAACATGATGACTAACCCTAGTCCAAAGTTCCAGCAGTGGGCAACACCGGAGAGGTCCACTCTGTTTACACAACCTGCTACAGCACAAAACTATCACAGTGCACCGTCATATTACCAAAATCCTGTTCAAACAAACTTCTCACCGGAGACACAATTTGCTAACAACATCAACTACGGATTCTCACAAAGCCAACATTCTAATCAGATAAATTGGGATCAAGGTCAGTACAATCAAGATTATCATAAATCCTGTCGATTTCATCTTTATAACATTCGAGCACAAGAGCGTATTACACAAGTGACATCATCGAGTCCAATGTGTGAACAAACTTTGAACCTACCTACGCCATCACCATCCCCAAATCAATGCGACAAATGTGGCTTTGTGAGCGACTCTGCTGTCCAACTATATGAACATTGCAATGCTGCTCATGCAGACGCCGGTCCGGCACCCTTATCTACCAGTGTACCTATTCTACAATTCTCTGGTAAGCAGTACAGTGATACTGATTATCAAAATGAAAATTTGAAATTAATATCTGATATTTTGGATCTTGATTCACAAATCCTATATCAAGGAGCTGAGAACGAACAAGCAGCTACAGCCTTTGTAGACACTCCACCTCAAACCCAAGAAGTTAACACACGGACAGTTCCAATGATGCCATGGCCAGCGTACAAAATTTATAGTAATCTTCAGTCCAATGGAGATGTATCTTTATATAAAGAGCCAGAGATTGACCAACAACCGTACTCATCTAATGGAAATGTGTTTAATCCGGAACAAATCTTCGAGTGTACACTAGATAAATATTTCTCAGAACATCATGATCAAAACCCATTTATGCACGTTAAACAAAAAATGTATACAGGTGCGCAAATGCCACCACTAGCAAATAACTCAGCACCCACTACGGCGTCTAATGCTGATATGATACCACAATACCGGCCATACAACTCTTCAGCGGCGTCTCAGATGACTGGCACTCAACCTTTAAATCCGATGTCATCGACACTCCCATCAATTGGAGATAAAGGTGCCAATCAATTGAAATCTAATGAAGTGAAGCGTCCAAAGTCATATCATTGCACTGTTTGCAATAAATGGTTTACGAGCTCAGGTCATCTAAAGAGACATTATAGCACGACCATCCACAAAAATTCAGTGCGGTCATCGGGTCAACCAAACCCCGCTACTCTGCCCATCTCAAATCATCATCACCCGAGTCGCGAAATACAATACCGCACTCAGCAGCATTCCATGGATTTAAAAACACAGATCTCCGTCCCTTCTGAGGATAGTTCGAGCGTCGTCGATACAGTACTGAAGTCACCTAATGCACGTCGTGTTGCTACTATGCAGTCCAAATCACCGTACACGCATCTACAACAGGGTAATTTAGCTAATCACCCTATGCAGCATCAGGTCGGGTCACATCCGCTCAATATAAATAGTCATCCGCCGGGTTTAGGGAATCCAAATGTTAGTAAATGTCAATCATCTAAAGCTTTAGCAAACTCTGGAAGTCCCTCAAATGGGGAAGCAGATCCCTCTGCTTCTCGAAATCACCATATGAGCGGTCTCTTATCAATAACCGATAATTTAACTCCGGCTCTAACTCAGAGTATACCACCACCGCTTAAAACGCATACTTTACCTCCATTCAGTCATTTGAGGTCTACAGAACCTTTGGGGCCTACAATTTCGGGTCACACCAACACCCCTTTATCTCTGGGTCAGTATTTTGAACCGAGTTTAACAACGAATAACCTAAACGGGATATCTCTCCACGTTATGGATATGGCTATCAACAATCTGCCTGTAGCCAATCCCGATACTTTTAGTGAATCACCTGAAGTAGTGAAAGTTATAGGACAAGAAACAGTGAGTGAACCTGTCGTAGGTGCACTGCCAAGCTTTGCGCAGCTTCAGTCACGTCTCCACGTTAATAAATATATTGAACAACCTAACGTGGAGGGGCAAGTCCTTAATAATAAGTCCAGCGGTAGCAGCGTTATCGTACATTCAGTTAAACCAACATTGCACTTGGACAATGCTGACAAGAGCACACAAAATTTAGAGTATCATTTTAACTCAACGGATAGAAAAATAACCAAGGATAATTTTAGCAGTTACACCCAAGACAAAGTAAAAAACTACCATTATGGTATTACTATACAAGGTGAAACAATAAAACGCGGCAATGTTATTTCAGGGGCCCAGGCAGGGATGGTTCAGTTAATGCAAACTGAAAACAAACAAACACGTATAAAGGATTACGCCAATAAAGAAAATTATGAGCCTCGAATGAAATCTCCAGCGATCCTAGAATGCGCTAAAATCGTTATTGGTAGTAGCGGCTCTGTTGTAACATCTACTAATATATCGAGCACACCACTAGCAGAACAAAACCAAATGAAAGAAGCAGCCTCAACCTCAGTACATAAATGCTTCCTTTGCAACAAGCTATTTAACAAAGGTTGCTATCTGAAACAACACAACAAAACTTTCCACTCCGTTGATAAACCGTACAAGTGTACTATCTGCGTCAAGCGTTTCTCTGATGATTACTCGTTTGAACTTCACATCCATAGGCACTCCAATAATAAACCATTCAAATGTGAGCAGTGTCCTAAAAGCTTTAACCATAAATCAGACCTGCGTCGACACATGTGTTTGCATTCCGATAACATGCCATTTTCTTGTGATCACTGCGGCAAAGGTTTTATTAGAAAAGACCATATGATAAAACACGTAGAGACGCATAAAAGAAAGCTTCAAGCATCTGTGTCACCTAACTCGATATCGCCGGGGTCCTCGACATCTTGTACATCTAGTTCGCAAGGGTTTAATATTACGTACTGACTGTTTGCGGTTGACTGTGGACTTCATCTAAAATTAAAACCATACTCTGGGTAAAGTTAGCCAATCTCAACTCGATCTAATGCTTTACACCTTGAACTAATCCAAATAGCTGTTGAAGTTTTGTTAATATATTTCGGTACTGAAGCAGCGCAATTTAGATAAAATTAATTTTAATTGTAATAACTTATAGATTATCATTTGCACATTAAATCTATAATCTACTTATTTGGAATTAACGTGTTATTCTTAATAAACTCTCTGTCTTTCTTGTATAAATTACCTTACTAAATAAATAAAGTAGCAAAGTTAATGCGACTGTTTGCTGTCACCTGCGCGTCATCTCTTGCACGACTTGCGTGCGGCCCACTCAATGACACCCTTCCGTAGCACACCTATATACTATGTTATATACATATAAGGTAACACTGTCGAGAGTCATACCGTTTAAAATCATCCACTAGTAGTATTTGTTAGGAACTTTAGTTTATGACAGTATTCTTGTAAATTTAATTATAATAATGAAAATTTGGTTAAGTATAATATTAACTAATTATTTTTCATGAAATTAAACATTTATATTTTTAATCGACATCTGTGTTTATTAAAATGATGAAACATATGATTATTTTTGTATAATGTCTAACTTTAAGTTCAATTAATTAGTTTATTGATGAAATGATTTTTGTTATGCTAATTCAGTCCTAAAATCTAAAGATTGTATTTGATAATATGCTATTTTTTAATTTTGTTACCTACATCAAAATTAAATCTGTAATAGATACAGATACATTCATGAAATACGTTTTTTTGTCTATTGTTAGCGTAGTGATTAGATAATACATCAATAGATGACGTTTCAGACTGAAGCAGTCGGTATTAAATACATTTAAAATTGTATAAAGATACGAGTACAAGACGAACATTTTATATAAGTTAAACCTCCGGAGTTTTCACTAAAGCTTCCATGCAACGTTGTCTTGACTTAGTAGGTATAAGTCTTGATTATAGATAAAAGTTAGTATAAGGCGATAAATCTAAATATAGCTACGGCGAAAGCTGCGCTCTGCGTTGATTGGCTATGTTTAGTAACACTGTATTATGTCAACGTGTGCGACAATCACAATTCGGTAACATATTTGTGTGTGTTTTATGTATCAACTGAGCGACTGCTTGTATATCTATGTATATGTTATCAGTTCACATATCAATTAATGTCCTCTACCGACTCCGTTGTAGTAGTAGGTAGATGTCAGGTCTTAAAGTTAAATAAATAAAGTGTGATAAATATTGGAGTTTTATTTCTTTAATTCCAGAACTTTATATATTTTATATGTTTATGGAATTCAACGCAGAGGTGTTGAATTTCTTCTTTCTAAGGACTTTATCTACTATTGTTGATAAATATATAAAACTGAAGAGTTTGTTTGTTTGATAGCACTAATCTTAGGAATTACAGGTTCTAATAAAAAAAATACTTTTTATGTTGCATAACTACTATAAAGATTTCGTTAATCGAGGAAGGCTATAGGCTATATATCACCCTGCAGACCGGATCAGTAATCATACATTTCAAATAACATACATACATACATACATATTATCACGCTTTTATCCCCGAAGGGGTAGGCAGAGGCATATTGAACGCCCACATTTCATCGTATGCATTTTTGTCCCACGTAACAGGTGGTGAGCCCATTGCCGTGTTGAAATAGACATACGCAGATTGTGGCAACCAGCTGTTGATATTTTATAAGTTTTCATTCGGGCTACAATCTACGAGTAAATGGGTGCGACGGGGGATTAAAACATACCACGGGCGAAGCCGCGGGTTTCAGCTTCTGTTGTTGAATAGCTTTTATAGAGCGTTGGGTACATCAGCTGTTTGACATCACAACTTATATAGGTACGGGCGACTGCGATACTTCTGTATGTATGTACTTCTGGCGTTGCTCAGTCGGACCACGGTGTAGGTGAATGTAGGTGTCCATTTAACAAAGCAGGATACTTCTGATTCAGATGTAGAGAGGCTTTAAGAGATTGAAATTAAACATAATAGACCTCAGATATCCTGACTTGACTGGCTTCAAGGAGAGCTATTCCATAGGACGTTCGGTGTGGACATACCTAAAGCTGCTGCGGTACTGGACTGCTAGATCGTTCTGTATGAAACCTAAGAAGTAAAGTTAGTTGGTTTTGATTGCCTCAGGGGCGTAAGTGATAATGTGTGCGACTGACGCGTTAAGGTCTCGGTGCCCAGGTCGGAACAATTACTTTTTTGTTTCGGAGTTTCCTATGTAAGTATAACATGTATCTAAGTACCTATGTTTTTAGAAATATACCTAACTAAGTTTATCAGTTGTCTAGATTCCATACAGCCAGCATTAGCCTACCTATTAGATTAGGTACTTACCTACTGGTTTGTAAAAACATACATAAATAAAATACAACTATTACTATATGCTTGATGGAGCAGGCAGAGGACAGACTCAAAATGAACCAAATTAGTGGCGACACTTTGCCGCTAGTTTTGCCACGGCAGCTTTAAGCTTACTCGTAGCAAGTCGTAAGTATCTGGATAAGTTAAAGCGTTTAAATATTTGACACTAAATCCTGACACTAGCATTAAAATATGCCAAATCACAACTACTCTGAGTAACTAATCAAAGCAGAGCCCGACTTTTTCAGTAGAGCTGTTGGGCCCAACCAAGATTTACTGAGACCAACAGAGACCTATAGAGACATGCATATAACTATAGATGATCTTATACCTAATTTAAATGTAGAAAATGTAAAGTTAAAGTTACACAAACAATAGGAGGCCTCAGTGTTGGACCTCACCTGCAAGTGCTGCTCCGCTCACTCACAGACGAGGTGATGATGAGCGATGCACACGCCCTCACTTGGTCGAGAGGTCAGGTCAGGCGCTCCCAACAAAGTCGATTATAGCCTCTAGTTCTAGCAGTAGCAGCAATAACGTCTGGAACTATCTGGTAAGACGCCAAGATAAACAAGGAGAAGTGTTTTATCACACAAACATTGGAAAACACAGTGGTTTATCAGTTGTCAAGTTTGCAAGGGGCACACCATCTTCAGGGCCCAAGGGACCTTACCAGCTAGTGGTGCACCAGCTGACCCACGAACGAGACAACGACGCAGGCATCTAAAGGGTCGGGAGGTCAGGCGGCAGTCACTCACAAGAATGCTGAAAATCAAAACACAAATCTTAGATATCTATGTAGGCGGTTCGTACTAGTGTTGAATTTTACAGCGGCTTATAGAGTGACAAATTGATAGAAGTAGAGTGAACAAAGCCTTCACTGGTTGACGGAGCGTAGAATTATGTATTGCCTTTCCTTTTGCCTATAATATTTTCACATTTTCTCAATATCTCCCTTTCAGTCGAAAACAGTTCCAGACCAGAGATCCCGCACTCATACAATGGACAAAGTCGTATTCCGAATTGTAAGAGTGCGAGATTCCTGCTCTGAACCGAAAAGAAGATTCGTCGCGAACGGCTAACAAGTACTTTTTGGCGACATCCGACAGGTACCTACCTATAGCAGTAGGTTTGCGACACGTAAACAGGAGTTTAACGCTGTTCTTAACTATTATTGTTTGTCGAAGTCAATAAAAGATCAATAACATCAATAATGCTTGTCGCCTTTGTTGTTGTGTTATTTTTCAAAAGAAAATGATACATAAGTAATATAATTTTTTACACAATTGCTCGGAAAATACCTTTTGTTATTCGAGACAATGTGTATTGATCCACTTGGAATTCCATTTAAGTCACCCCCTATCTACTGAAAGTGTCTATCCTGGCGCCAATATGTTTTTTGTTCACGTTCTATAATTTTCACTTAAATAAAAGTATACTATCAAAATAACATGTTATGCGAGTCTTAGTTTATGTGATGATGTGAATGTGAATGTGAAAACACTTAATAAGATTCAAAAGACATCGTAGAAAGTGACATCATTGCCAACGGTCTCATGAGCGGCGACGCTGAAGACCGAGCAGGCAGAGGCAGCCGTGATGGAGCTACTCATCGACGTTGCTGGAGCGACTGCTGTTTGAACTCCTATAACGTGTATGGGCACCTGCGCCAGGGCGCTGTCTCCCAACTAACATTAGGGGCTACTATTAGAGTTAGAACAGATATATAAAAGAGCTAAAGAGATCCTAAGGTCATCAATAAGTGCTATCACAAAGGAGTTTTAGCGAGCCATAACTTTACTATACCTACCCCGGATTGGGCACCAATTCTTATGATCTTAGGTTCCACTATGGCAATGTAGTGGAGTAATAGAATGAATTTAAGAGATATAGAAGAGCAATTATGGAGGTACAATAGCGCTAACTGAGACTAAAGCGCTATAAGAGTGGTATTTTAGTGACCATTGACTCCTCAAGCGATATGGTAGAGATACATGCTGCTTACTGACTCTTTGAGCGTTATAAAGAGAGTAAATTTATGAATATAAACTCTACAAGAGGTATAGTTAGACTATTGTGTATCTTAAATACTGTTATAGTGGTTAGAGGGTGGCAATAATGCAAATTGTAACCCCTTGAGTTGCAGTATACATCTACAATAGGCAATTATTACGTCTAAGGATATCTTATTTTTCATAGATTTTTATAACATGTTAAATGAATTAAGAATGATATTCCCATTTCAATGGGATCAGTAAAACCATAGTTGTCTTTACGAAAATAAATGGCGGAGTTGAGTGCAAAACTTTTAACTGATTTTTAGTGCCAAATGAAGCGGAAATTTCATTGCGAAGGTAAGTAAACTGTGAATATGTGTATATATTATTAGCAAATAATTGAAGCGCCCACTCTTTGCGGTGTATTTATCTAAAAAATATTTTGCTTCACATGGAGCAAAACATTATTTTTCCTAAATTTGTAACAAAACTTTGCCTAATGACTTAAGAGTCGTGACCCTGTTATTAGAATGCTATAAAAATAAATACCTTCATTGTAATATGTTACCTTTTAGTCCGTTTTACTGATTTTATTAACTTAATAATCTATAAATGGTGGTGGACCCATGAATTTGGAGACCCGTTGTAATTTTTCAAAACTACTACCTAGCCTACGCACGACTATTACACGTAGGTATCTCCTAGTTGGACGAGTGCTAAATTGTTTTTATTGTTTGATTTGCCAAAATTGAAAAGATTTGGAATTAAATACCTACATATTTCTGTCTATAAAATTAAATATTGTAAAATACTGCCATTTAAAGCCTTTGCAAATTTGTAGCAATGGAATGTTATTTTTTTAATGGAAGTTTGACTTTATATCTAGCATAAACCCCTTACGTTCCATAAACGAATCGTCAATTGTCTAAACTTTGCATGTGATACTAATTAGCTTTTTTGTACCTACACAGCAAGAGCAAGTCCGGGCGCAAATAAAATAAGTACCAACCATTCAGTCTCAGCCCTCCACTAAGTTCGACGTGACATTTGTTGTTTTTGACGCTGTGGTCGGACACCGCGTAAAAACTATGTACCTACTGCGTAATCGAAGCTACTTTGTTCACGTAAGTAGCTTCGATTACGCTGTTTTAAAAGTGTCACTCAGTAATTAGCATTATACAATATCGTAAATAAATTGTAATAGGGTTGTTAAAATAAATAGGAGTACAAGACGACATAAACGCTACTGTATTTTATTTGATTCTGTTACAATTATATTTCAATTTCAGAATGCCGTTCAAAATAGTAAGAACATTAGAGAAAGGACAATACAGCCACTGCATTGCACGCGGAAATTAATCGATCGTGATGTAATAATTTTGTTTGTAAATCGATTGTGGAGCCTACGAATGACGTAACTTATAATAACACATAATGCTCGCACTGACTTAGTGTTTTATTTATGCCATATCGCAACCTAGTATTTGTATTAAAATATTTTTTTGGTGTTTGTAAAAAAGTTCGAGAATCTTTTTTTAGAATCCAAATCTGTCATTTAAGATCAACGTCAAATCTTTCATAGCAGTTTGTTTAATATTCTTAATAGCTCATGTCGTCAAATTTTCACTAAAATGAAAGATTCTTAATATAGTCAATGGTATTATTCACATCATCACTATTCAATGAGCAATAACTGTCTCCTTCAGAAATATCAAAACTTGCAGTTGCGATTTCACTTCCATTACATACGGAACCATCATGTTAGAAACTTTAGAAATGAGCTTTGATGCGGCTCCATTTTATACTTTCATGACCGCTTACATGACCAATTAGGGGTTCTAAGGTGGTAACGTACTCAATAATTCAACCTTAAATAATATAGAGGCTATACTTGACACTAAACGTTCTATTTATAGGGAGAAATATCCCTTCTTTTCAGCCTTCAACTTTACAAGGGACCTTTGTATCTCTTTAAGAGTTAAATGTTGTAAAAGATTTTTTAAACACCATTGTAGAGCTAGTAGCGTTGAGTGCCCTGAAAGAGATTATGGTAGCTTGCTTAGTACTTTAGAAGTCAATAATAAATGTTAATTTCTAATATAGATCTTATAGTAGTAAGATTCACTCAAAGCTATAACACAGAAGCTTTGGTCTGTATTGTAGGGATAATAATCGCTGCTCTACGCGTTCATCCTTCACACATTGCTCTCATAAACTTGCTTTGTCACTGTAAGCGTAATATTTCATAACTAACTCTTTTTTGCCGTCGCAAACTATAATTGCAGCTACTACTCTACCTTCATAACACTTAAGGTTCTTAAGGTAAGCTCTATTTTTAGCCAAATTGTTTGTTGGGCTATTATTACGCAGGCGCTTCAGATTGTATAGGTATTGTATTGTATTGTATTGTATTTGGTACCTAAACTGTATTTTGACAAAAAAAACGGGGTTTTACGGAAGTCTTGACCTTAGGAATCCTAATTACCTTAACGACTTGTAGACATCAAACAGATGTGTAAAGGGTCTGTACTTTTTATTAATATTTGGCACATCAAAATGGCGTCGTCCGTCTGTTTGAAAGCAGAGGCGGCGACCTGTGATTGAGGGCCGCTAACATTGCCAACAGGACTCCCTCCGATAACAGCCCTTATGTTTATTATTAAATAAGCATAGAATCCGCGAAATTCTTAAGATTAGTAAATATTAACAACTATCTAAATAGCGTTCTACATAAGTATCATTGCGCTTTATAACCCGTCTTGTATACCTTCTTGAGCCTGTGTCTCGTCACAAACAGAGCTTATTTCAGCACCGTCTCTATAAAGTTTCTTGTTTGGTGACTCACTCGGCAACAAATCAGCACCCAGTTCGCTATATATTCTCTGCGGAGGTCGAGCACGCCGCTGGTAGGTGTCTCATTAACTTTAATTAAAAATTCGGAAAGATGAGACACTAAACATTTTTTAGTTATTATTTTTGAAAATATTTAGGTACCTACTATAGTTAGTTACATACAAGTTATCGATACAATAAACAGTCACTTAACTTACTCATATTGTTTACAATATTTAATATGGTCGTCACACATTCAAACACTGTTTAAATCAAGTAAACAAACCTACCTCGACATTGAGAAATACAAGGTTTTGAATTTAAACAGCCAATTCAACGTGTTGTGGATATTTTACTTTTGCAAAATAAATTGTTCTAACATTTCTTCTAGGTACTTTAGTTTCCTATGCTGTCTTGTGAAATATTTTAATCGCATTGCACTATTATGCAGGTATACAAACCATTAAAAAAGGTAAGTATAGACCCTTCTCACATCTAAGTGATGTCTACAAGGTAAATTGACAAAACAAACCGATTAAAATACATTATTGATATTGATATATATCTATCATTAAAACATAAAAAACACATTCACTGAATTTAACTTCACTAGTACTATTTACTTTATAACTTATTTAATTGTGATTAATTGTATTTCGATACTAAAATACTGTCTGTTTGTCATATTTTCTATCTATCTAGCTATCACGCCTTATCCCCGAAGGGGTGGCAGAGGCATATTTTCTTATCTGTTGATATTTTTGTTAAGCGTTCAAGTCGACAATAGAGAAAAGGGATAGGAACATGTTTGTTGAGTTCCTAAATGTATAGGCACCTATTTATTTATTAGAAGAGTAAGAACCTACTGTGGTGGTTTCTGGTGTTAATAGAGGCTAGAAGGGAGGGAACTTATTTTTTTTGACAAAGTTCACTTAATCCCCAATTGTATGAGTAATAATATTTATTTATTTATTTTATTTATTCTATAAAAACACCGTAAGTACTCAGTGCAATGAACAAATAGGGAGTGCTTTGGAGTGTGCGGTTCGAGATTATTTTGATGTTGATTTGGTTTTAAGACCGCGTCTACCGCGTTTGCCAATGCATAAACGCAATATGGCGCTGGTGTGTGCCCTGGATTCACTATTACCTAGTTATTTAGATAATAGTGAAAATCTCTGTGATACGCACTCAATTGTGTACTGTGCAGCTATTGCAGCATGTCGAGTAGCTGGTGTTAAGTTCCCAGGCCACAAAACCACTACTCGACCAATATCTGTTGTACCACTGTGGCAGTGCAGGATTGAGCGGCGGATTGCTGAGACCAGGGTACTCATTGGCAAGCTTAGCTGTTTTAGATCGGGCAATACTCGCCCGTGAGTGATGCGTTTTGTAACTCGGGCTTTTGCAGGAACTGGAATAAGTGATTACGCAAGCAGAGTTACAGAATGCATTGATTTCCTAAAACAGAAAGTTTATGCATGGGCAAACCGCATTAGACGATACAAAACTAGAACAGATGGATATATCCTGAATCACACATTCCAAAGAGATGAGCAGTGGGTTTACAGAAATTGGGAGCAACCTGATGCAGTGCGTGACATGCATTTACCAGATACTCTGGCTACAAATTCATTTTGGCGAAGTATTTGGTCAGTGCCTGTCAGCCATACAGAAGGTGAATGGATGAGAGATGACAAACGAATGTCTGACTCCATTCATCCAATGGAGCCACCATCAATAACATCTGGTGATGTTGCAAATGCAGTCCGTCAACTTCCTAACTGGAAAGCTGCAGGACCGAACGGACTGCACAATTTTTGGCTAAAGTGGCTCCGGAGTACACACAGTCATTTGGCATCTCAATTTCAATCATCCTTAGAATCTGGGTTGCTTCTCAATCTGGTAATATAAACTACTTACATCTATTCTGAGAGTAAAAATAAATTCTCATGTTACTGAAAATTCAATCTTATCAGGCTCTCAGAATGGATGTAGGACTGGGGCCCGTGGTACTAAAGAACTCCTTATTATTGATACGACTATTAGCCAACAGGTTCGTCGTAAACTGAGGGATTTGGCGACATCTTGGATAGACTATAAGAAGGCTTATGACTCCGTGCCACATTCATGACTCATGAGAGTGCTAGAGTTGAATAAGATTGATGCAACTCTATGCACCTTCTTGGAGACATGTATGGGGCATTGGCGTACGGTCCTTCGCTATCCGGGATGTCGAGAAATTCTGGGTGATGATGAACCTATAAAGATAAAGCGGGGTATTTTCCAGGGTGATAGTTTGAGTCCTTTGTGGTTTTGTCTAAC
The DNA here is from genome assembly GCA_948477245.1 of Thumatha senex. Taxonomy (NCBI): domain Eukaryota; kingdom Metazoa; phylum Arthropoda; class Insecta; order Lepidoptera; family Erebidae; genus Thumatha; species Thumatha senex. Next base: position 2,248,106 of record OX419742.1, on the reverse strand, counting down.
ACTTAACCCTCTCAGTACTATATTAGAGAGTTTAGGGCTGGGCTATCATTTTCAGAGAAGTGGTCAAGTTATATCCCACCTCTTTTACATGGATGATTTGAAAATTTTTGCCTCCAACGATATCCAATTGAAAGTCTTACTAAAGGCAACTGAAAACTTTAGTAATTCTATCAAGATGGAGTTTGGTGTAGACAAATGTGCAACCATGCATGTTAAAAGAGGTAAGATTGTGGAATCTGAAGGCATGGAACTTTCAGATTCCACAAAACTTAGATTCCTTTCTGCAAATGAAACCTACAAATATTTGGGTATGTCACAGGCATTAGGAATTGATGACAAGGGTATGAAACAATCGTTAATGGAGCGTTTCCTGGGCCGTCTGAAAAAAGTACTGAAAAGTCTTTTTTATCAGGCGCAAACAAGGTGCGCGCTTATAACGATTGGGTCATACGATTGTTAACCGACTCCTTTGGCATACTCAGATGGACTCAAACAGAGCTGGACGCCCTGGATAGAAAAGTTCCTACTCTGTTTACTGCATACCGAATACATCACCCACGTTCGTCTGTCATGAGGTTGTATATCCCGCGGAGGTTAGGGGGTCGAGGCTTCTTAAATGTTAAGACTCTCCACAACCGCGAGATATGCAACCTTAGAGAATAATTTCGGTCAGCGGACTTGAATATGCATCGGGATGTAGTAGCAGTAGACAATGGACTTACCCCGCTTAATCTGGCTAAAAAGAACTGGTGCAAACCTGTGATACTCACTACTGATGATCGCAGGGAGATATGGAAGAGCATGTACGATTTTTCCGGGCCCTATATGGGTCCGACGTAGATTGAACAGCATCTGTTTCCTGGCTACGGTTTGGTGACCTCTTTGGAGAAACTGAAGGTTTTGTCTGTGCAATTACAGACGAAGTAGTAATGACGAATAACTATCGGAAGTATATTCTGAAGGATGGGACAATTGACATTTGTCGGGCATGTCATCGTCCGGGTGAATCTATTAGACATATTATTTATGGTTGTTCTCGTCTTGCTAATGGGGAGTATTTGCATAGACACAATCAAGTAGCCAGGATTGTCCATCAGCAACTAGCTCTTAAATATAAACTTGTGGAATTGGAGGTGCCATATTACAGGTATGTACCCGATCCAGTTCTTGAGAATGGTCGTATCACTTTGTACTGGGATCGATCTATCATTACTGACAGGACTATTGTTGCCAATAAACCTGATATAGTGGTGATAGATCGATTTGAGCGTCGCGCAATGATTGTTGATATTACCATTTCACATGACGAAAATCTCGTGAAAGCAGAAAAAGAGAAACAATTTAAATATTTGGACTTGGCTCACGAGGTTGTCGATATGTGGGATGTGGATTCGGCAATCATTGTCCCGATAGTCGTATCAGCACATGGCTGATTGCCAAGAGCCTTGATCAACATCTTACGAGGCTCGCGTTAGGCAGCTGCGTCAAGGGCTTGATGCAGAAGGCAGTTCTCCTCGATACGGCTCGCATTGTGAGGAGGTTCCTGTCTCTGGAACCATAAACACCGGTAGCTTGGTCCCTATACCCGATACCGGTGGGATACTATTTTTTATATTTTTAAATGTATTTGTTTTTATAGATATATTTAAAAATGTAATTTATTTGTTTGTATTGTAAATAAAGAGAATAATAATAAATTTATTTCCGTCTCATATCATACATTAAAATCATTTTACAATAAATTGCTTATAAATAGAACAGGTCTGACTAAAAACAACAAAGGTAAGTACAATAAAGTAACATGTTTAATTTAATAGCTAGGGTAAAATAATCAACTTAGTACACCAGTGAATATATAAGTTGCCTTGTCTGAACTAGGAATTAACCTGTGTCTCATACCATCGCTTGACTAACCAATCTGTAACGGCAGGGCAATTGATTTAGCCCTAGAATTGAAATTAAAATAAAATTTAATTAAAATATCGAAAACTTAAAACATTTTTAATAACAATAACAGACTCATGTTAAATCAATATCTCTAGAATATTTTCTGCGTCTTCATAATTTAGTTCACCCAGATATTTTGACAGGATCATAGGAGAATCACAGGAGTGTAGGATCCCAGCTCAGAACTTGTTGTTCGGGACCAATAAGAAGATGCGTCACGAGCGTCTAGCAAGTACTTCTCGGAGACATTCTAAAGGCACCTATAGCAGTAGATATGTTATGCGACAGGTAGACATTGAGTCTCCTCAAATCAACATAATCAATTATTCACGCTATAAGCCGCTGTATTTTACAACACTGGTAAAACCACCTGCACAAATTCCTGATTATTTCCCTTTATTTGCAGCTAGCGCATGTGCCATAACGACTTAATTTTTAGATAAGGTTTTAGCGCTGTTTTATTACCTTTCATCTTTTTTGTCGAAGTCAATAAAATATCAAAAACATCAACAATGTTTAAAGCCCTTTGTTTTTTGTTGCACTTTGTGGTGTTATTTTTTCTTAAGAAAATAATATTTTTTAACAAAATTGCTTGGAAATAATCTTTTGTTATTGGAATAAATGTGTATTTTTCAGTTAGAATTCTTTTTTAACCGTCCCTTTCCATTGAAAGTGCCTATCTTGGCGCCAACATCATTATAGCATGAGTGAGTTCAAAAGTGCTGTGACGTCATCGTCACCGACCAAAACTGGTCGTGCGAGCGACGAGCAAGTCACGTAGGCCGCACGAAGGATTTTAATCCAATCCTGTTGAAAGCGGGCCGGTGGTGGCGATGACCAAGTAAGGTTACTCGTCAGGGTCAGGAGGACTGGTTGGTGATCCGAAAGGAGGTTGTCGTCCAGAACGTTAATCGATGGCGCAGCTGGTAAGGCCGCGCACCAGCGACAGATCGATGACGTCTGGTAGGAACGCTGCCTGGTATGGATAGTGAGTACCTCTGGCTCCAGCACCTCCTATCCATACTGTTCCGCGATGCTGAAGAGTCGGCGCCCATTTGGGCAGATGCGCGTGGAGTTCCAAGCCGTGTGCTTGGCGTTGAAGTCGCCCGTGACTATGACCGGGTCCGGTGAGTCCATCAGGGTGTGGACATCACCCGTGCCAGTCGCGCGTCCGGCGGCTTGTAGAACGCAAGCACACGGATGGGGCGGCGATCGACGCAGACCTCTTCACCCAGGGCATAGGACGTCTGCAGCAAAACAGTTGGCAGCGGTTGGTGGACGACGTATCTCTTCGACTTTATTCTCAGAAAAGTCACTTACATGAGAACATTTTTTAACTTAATAAATTATTTCATATATCGGTCGTCTAAAATATAAACAACAAAGATTAACAGTTTTCAATAAGCTTACTTATGTTTTTTTAATTATAGCAGGCAAAATAATAAAGTTGGTAAGGTCACGTCTTGCGGCAACCGCCGGGCTACGTAGCTAACAAATGTCTGGCCAAGTCAGGCCCGCCGGGTCCCGGTAAGAGGGGAAGACCCAAGAAGTGCTGACTTGACGTCGTAAGGGATGACATGCGTGCCAATGGTCTCACTACAGGGGATGCCGAAGACCGTGCGAAGTGGAGGAGAAAATGTAGGAAAGCGGACCCCGGGCGTCGCGAGACGCAACTGGGACAGACGCTCGGATGATGATGAATAATAAAGGGATTAAAATTTTAGAAAAATTAGTTGCTCTCCTATCGCTATCCTACTAGCACATAGCTTCGCTGAATATCTCGCCGGGCATTTCAATTTTGAGAAAAAGTAAGACTAGGCCCGCCCTCATTGCTTTTAGGCTACTCCCCGGCGCGTTTATCTCGCTCACACTACAGACAAACAAATGGACGAAGGGGCGATAACTTCATCACGGCGCGATGGTCTCGCTCGCACATACTCTACGGTGAGGGAGGACGTTGCGAATTGTTATCGTATTTATGCCCCTGAAGGCGACTTTGAAAAGGCTGTTAGTTGTTAGTCAACGTTTGCAACGGACGCACGCGGTGAACGCGCGACACTTTCGCTGCACTTATCTAATGGTAGTGCATCTCGTGCCGGTTTACTAACGTGTGCGCAGTTATTATAAACACCACTACTTCTGTGATTTTTGTTCCATAAAGAAATCTTTTTATTTAGACTCATGAAAGTGACAATAATTTAAAACTTTATGTCAAGCGATTTAAGACTAGACGTGTGTTGTTGAGTTGAGAGCGGCGGGACATAGGTAACAAGACAACGCGATTGTTTCGTGTGTGCGAGTGTTTACCGTCACGAACGTGGCGCTGTTCATGCCCGTGAAATATTAGCAGCGCTGTAACATCGACCTTACCGCTATCATTGTAAGGATTGCAATCTCTACTTAAACACAGTTACATCATCACCCGAGTTGCAATATACACAACCGCACTCAGCAGCATTCCATGGATTCTAAAACACAGATCTCCGTCCCTTCTGAGGATAGTCCGAGCATCGTCGATACAGTACTGAAGTCACCTAATGCACGTCGTGTTGCTACTATGCGGTCCAAATCACCGTACACGCATCTACAACAGGGTAATTTAGCTAATCACCCTTTACAGCATCAGGTCGGGTCACATCCGCTCAATATAAATAGTCATCCGCCGGGTTTAGGGAATCCAAATGTTAGTAAATGTCAATCATCTAAAGCTTTAGCAAACTCTGGAAGTCCCTCAAACGGGGAAGCAGATCCCTCTGCTTCTCGAAATCACCATATGAGCGGTCTCTTATTAATAACCGATAATTTAACTCCGGCTCTAACTCAGAGTATACCACCACCGCTTAAAACGCATACTTTACCTCCATTCAGTCATTTGAGGTCTACGGAACCTTTGGGGCCTACAATTCCGGGTCACACCAACACCCCTTTATCTCTGGGTCAGAATTTTGAACCGAGTTTAACAACAAATAACCTAAACGGGATATCTCTCCACGTTATGGATATTGCTATCAACAATCTGCCTGTAGCCAATCCCGCTACTTTTAGTGAATCACCTGAAGTAGTGAAAGTTATAGGACAAGAAACAGTGAGTGAACCTGTCGTAGGTGCACTGCCAAGCTTTGCGCAGCTTCAGTCACGTCTCAACGTTAATAAATATATTGTACAACCTAACGTGGAGGGGCAAGTCCTTAATAATAAGTCCAGCGGTAGCAACGTTATCGTACATTCTGTTAACCGGACATTGCACTTGGACAATGCTGACAAGAGCACACAAAATTTTGAGTATCATTTTAACTCAACGGATAGAAAAATAACCAAGGATAATATTAGCAGTTACACCCAAGACAAAGTAAAAAACTACCATTATGGTATTACTATACAAGGTGAAACGATAAAACGCGGCAATGTTATTTCAGGGGCCCAGGCAGGGATGGTTCAGTTAATGCAAACTGCAAATAAACAAACACGTATAAAGGATTACGCTAATAAAGAAAATTATGAGCCTGGAATGAAATCTCCAGCGATCCTAGAATGCGCTAAAGTAGTTATTGGTAGTAGCGGCTCTGTTGTAACATCTACTAATATATCGAGCACACCACTAAGCAGAACAAAACCAAATGAAAGAAGCAGCCTCAACCTCAGTACATAAATGCTTCCTGTGCAACAAACTATTTAACAAAGGTTGCTATCTGAAACAACACAACAAAACTTTCCACTCCGGTGATAAACCGTACAAGTGTACTATCTGCGGCAAGCGTTTCTCTGATGATTACTCGTTTGAACTTCACATCCATAGGCACTCCAATAATAAACCATTCAAATGTGAGCAGTGTCCTAAAAGCTTTAACCATAAATCAGACCTGCGTCGACACATGTGTTTGCATTCCAATAACATGCCATTTTCTTGTGATCACTGCGGCAAAGGTTTTATTAGAAAAGACCATATGATAAAACACGTAGAGACGCATAAAAGAAAGCTTCAAGCATCTGTGTCACCTAGCTCGATATCACCGGGGTCCTCGACATCTTCTACATCTAGTTCGCAAGGGTTAAATATTACGCACTGAATGGTTGCGGTTGACTGTGGACTTCATCTAAAATTAAAACCATACTCTGGGTAAAGTTAGCCAATCTCAACTCGATCTAATGCTTTACACCTTGAACTAATCCAAATAGCTGTTGAAGTTTTGTTAATATATTTCGGTACTGAAGCAGCGCAATTTAGATAAAATTAATTTTAATTGTAATAACTTATAGATTATCATTTGCACATTAAATCTATAATCTACTTTATTGGAATTAACGTGTTGTTCTTAATGAACTTCGAAACTAAATATTTTAGGAGCGAAAGTGTTCTCTTAGTCTTTCTTGTATAAATTACCTTACTAAATAAATAAAGTAGCAAAGTTAATGCGACTCTTTGCTGTCACCTGCGCGTCATCTCTTGCACGACCTGCGTGCGGCCCACTCATTGACACCCTTCCGTAGCACACCTATATACTATGTTATATACATAAAAGGTAACACTGTCGAGTGTCATACCGTTTAAAATCATTCACTAGTAGTATTTGTTAGGAACTTAAGTTTATGACAGTATTCTTGTAAATTTAATTATAATAATGAAAATTTGGTTATGTTTAATATTAACTAATTATTTTTCATGAAATTAAACATTTATATTTTTAATCGACATCTGTGTTTATTAAAATGATGAAACATATGATTATTTTGTATAATGTCTAACTTTAAGTTCAATTAATTAGTTTATCGATGAAATGATTTTTGTTATGCTAATTCAGTCCTAAAATCTAAAGATTGAATTTGATAATATGCTATTTCTTATTTTTGTTACCTACATCAAAATTAAATCTGTAATAGATACAGATACATTCATGAAATACGTTTTTTTGTCTATTGTTAGCGTAGTGATTAGATAATACATCAATAGATGACGTTTCAGACTGAAGCAGTCGGTATTAAATACATTTAATATTGTATAAAGATAGGAGTACAACACGAATATACACATTTTATATAAGTTAAACCTCCGGAGTTTTCACTAAAGTTTCCATGCAACAATGTTGTCTTGATTTAGTAGGTATAAGTCTTGATTATAGATAAAAGTTAGTATAAGGCGATAAATCTAAATATAGATACGGCGAAAGCTGCGCTATGCGTTGATTGGCTATGTTCAGTAACACTGTATTATGTAGACGTGTGCGACAATTACAATTCGGTAACATATATGTGTGATTGTTTTTTGTATCAACTGAGCGACTGCTTGTATATCGTTGTATATGTTATCAGTTCACATATCAATGAATGTCCTCTACCGACTCCGTTGTAGTAGTAGGTAGATGTCAGGTCTTAAAGTTAAATAAATAAAGTGTGATAAATATTGGAGTTTTATTTCTTTAATTCCAGAACTTTATATATTTTATATGTTTATAGAATTAAACGCAGAGGTGTTGAATTTCTTCTTTCTAAGGACTTTATCTACTATTGTTAATAAATATATAAAACTCAAGAGTTTGTTTGTTTGATCGCACTAATCTTAGGAATTACAGGTTCTAATAAAAAAAAAATTATGTTGCATAAATACTATAAAGATTTCATTAATCGAGGAAGGCTATAGGCTATATATCACCCTGCAGACCGGATCAGTAATCATACACTTTAAATAACATACATACCTACATACATACATATTATCACGCCTTTATCCCCGAAGGGCAGGCAGAGGCATATTGAACGCCCACATTTCACCGTATGCATTTTTGTCCCACGTAACAGGTGGTGAGGCCATTGCCGTGTTGAAATGGACAGGCGCAGGCTGTGGTGACCTGCAGTTGAAATGTTTTAAGCCATTCAAAGTTTTAAGGCATTCAACTTGGCTTAACGACTGCCATTTTATTGGCAACCGGGACCAACGGCTTAACGTACCTTCCGAAGCACGGAACTGGGGTGGGTCTAAAGGGCCAAATAAATGTAATAAAATAAAATGTGTCTATTTTAGATGTTAAATTTGGAAGAAATTTTGAACCTGTTGCCTTTTTAGTGAGGTGTTAACAAAGAGGCTAAAAAGTCTAGTATGTTCTAGACACTAATTAGCACGACCAATTAAAGTCCTGGTAGTATCGGACTCGGACTTTATTTCAAATAAGACATATTTTAATCACTTCTTATCCCCGAAGTGGTTTGCAGAGGCATTAAACGCCCACTTTTCACTGTACCACGTACAAGGTGGTGAGCCGATAGCCGTGTTGAAATAGACATACGCAGATTGTGGCAACCAGCTGTTGATATTTTTTAAGTTTTCATTCGGGCTACAATCTACGAGTAAATGGGTGCGACGGGGGATAGAAACATGCCACGGGCGAAGCCGCGGGTGTTAGCTTCTGTTGTTGAATAACTTTTATAGAGCGTTGGGTACATTAGCTGTTTGACATCACAACTTATATAGGTACAGGCGACTGCGATACTTCTGTATGTATGTACTTCTGGCGTTGCTCAGCCGGACCACGGTGTAGGTGAATGTAGGTGTCCATTTAACAAAGCAGGATACTTCTGATTCAGATGTAGAGAGGCTTTAAGAGATTGAAATTAAACATAATAGGCCTCAGATATCCTGACTTGACTGGCTTCAAGGAGAGCTATTCCATAGGACGTTCTGTGAGGACATACCTAAAGCTGCTGCGGTACTGGACTGCTAGATCGTTCTGTATGAAACCTAAGAAGTAAAGTTAGTTGGTTTTGATTGCCTCAGAGGCGTAAGTGATAATGTGAGCGACTGACGCGCTAAGGTCTCAGTGCCCAGGTCGGAATAATTACTTTTTTGTTTCGGAGTTTCCTATGTAAATATAACATGTATCTAAGTACCTATGTTTTTAGAAATATACCTAAGTAAGTTTATCAGTTGTCTAGATTCCATACAGCCAGCATTAGCCTACCTATTAGATTAGATACTTACCTACTGGTTTGTAAAAACATACATAAATAAAATACAACTATTACTATATGCTTGATGGAGCAGGCAGAGGACAGACTCAAAATGAACCAAATTAGTGGCGACACTTTGCCGCTAGTTTTGCCACGGCAGCTTTAAGCTTACTCGTAGCAAGTCGTAAGTATCTGGATAAGTTAAAGCGTTTAAATATTTGACACAAAATCCTGACACTAGCATTAAAATATGCCAAATCACAACTACTCTGAGTAACTAATCAAAGCAGAGCCCGACTTTTTAAGTTGAGTTGTTGGACCCAACCAACATTTACTGAGACTAACAGAGACCTATAGAGACATGCATAACTATAGATGATCTTATACCTAATTTAAATGTAGAAAATGTAAAGTTAGAATTACACAAACAATAGGACGCCTCAGTGTTGGATCTCACCTGCAAGCGCTGCTCCGCTCACTCACGGACGAGGTGATGATGAGCGATACACACACCCTCACTTAGTCGAGAGGTCAGGTCAGGCGCTCCCAACAAAGTCGATTATAGCCTCTAGTTCTAGCAGTAGCAGCAATAAGGTCTGGAACTATTTGGTAAGACGCCAAGATAAACAAGGAGAAGTGTTTTATCACACAAACATTGGAAAACACAGTGGTTTATCAGTTGTCAGGGTTGCAAGGGGCACACCATCTTCAGGGCCCAAGAGACCTTACCAGCTAGTGGTGCACCAGCTGACCAACGAACAAGACAGCGACGCAGGCATCTAAAGGGTCGGGAGGTCAGGCGGCAGTCACTCACAAGAATGCTGAAAATCAAAACACAAATCTTAGATATCTATGTAGGCGGTTCGTACTAGTGTTGAATTCTACAGCGGCTTATAGAGTGACAAATTGATAGAAGTAGAGTTAACAAAAAGCCTTCACTGGTTGACGGAGCGTAGAATTATGTATTGCCTTTCCTTTAGCCTATAATACTTTCACATTATCTCAATATCTCCCTTTCAGTCGAAAACAGTTCCAGACCAGAGATCCCGCACTCATACAATGGACAAAGTCGTATTCCGAATTGTACGAGTGCAAGATCCCTGCTCTGAACCGAAAAGAAGAATCGTCGCGAACAGCTAACAAGTACTTTTTGGCGACATCCGACAGGTACCTACCTATAGCAGTAGGTTTGCGACACGTAAACAGGAGTTTAACGCTGTTCTTAACTATTATTGTTTGTCGAAGTCAATAAAAGATCAATAACATCAACAATGCTTGTCGCCTTTGTTGTTGTGTTATTTTTCAAAAGAAAATGGTACATAAGTAATATAATTTTTTACACAATTGCTCAGAAAATACCTTTTGTTATTCGAGACAATGTGTATTGATCCACTTGGAATTCCATTTAAGTCGCCCCTATCTATTGAAAGTGTCTATCCTGTCGCCAACATATTTTTTGTTCATGGTCTATATTTTTCACTTAAATAAAAGTATACTATCAAAATAACATGTTATGCGAGTCTTAGTTTATGTGATGATTTGAATGTGAAAACACTTAATAAGATTCAAAAGACATCGTAGAAGGTGACATCATTGCCAACGGTCTCATGAGTGGCGACGCTGAAGACCGAGCAGGCAGAGGCAGCCGTGATGGACCTACTCATCGACGTTGCTGGAGCGACTGCTGTTTGACCTCCTATAACGTGTATGGGCACCTGCGCCAGGGCGCTGTCACCCAACTAACATTAGGCGCTACTATTAGAGTTAAAACAGATATATAAAAGAGCTAAGAAGATCCTAAGGTCATCAATTAGTGCTATCACATAGGAGTTTTAGCGAGCTATAACTTTACTTTACCTACCCCCGGATTAGGCACCAATTCTTATGATCTTAGGTTCCACTATGGGAATGTAGTGGAGTAATAGAATGAATTTAAGAGATAAAAGAGCAATTATGGAGGTACAATAGCGCTAACTGGGACTAAAGCGCTATAAGAGTGGTATTTTAGTGACCATTGACTCCTCAAGCGATATGGTAGAGCTACATGCTGCTTACTGACTCTTTGAGCGTTATAAAGAGAGTAAATTTATGAATATAAACTCTACAAGAGGTATAGTTAGTCTATTGTGTATCTTAAATACTGTTATAGCGGTTAGAGGGTGGCAATAATGCAAATTGTAACCCCTTGAGTTGCAGTATAAATCTACAATAGGCAATTATTACGTCTAAGGATATCTTATTTTTCATAGAATTTTATAACATGTTAATAATGATATTCCCATTTCAATGGGACCAGTAAAACCATAGTTGTCTTTACGAAAATAAATGGCGGAGTTGAGTGCAAAACTTTTAACTGATTTTTAGTGCCATATGAAGCGGAATTTTCATTGCGAAGGTAAGTAAACTGTGAATATGTGTATATATTATTAGCAAATAATTGAAGCGCCCACTCCTTGCAGTGTATTTATCTAAAAAATATTTTGCTTCGCATGGAGCAAAACATTATTTTTCCTAAATTTGTAACAAAACTTTGCCTATTGACTTAAGAGTCGTGACCCTGTTATTAGAATGCTGTAAAAATAAATACCTTCATTGTATTATGTTACCTTTTAGTCCGTTTTACTGTTTTTTATTAACTTCATAATCTAAAAATGGTGGACCCATGAATTTGGGGATCCGTAGTAATTTTTCAAAACCACTACCTAGTACGTATTTCTGTCTACAAAATTTAATACTGTAAAATAATGCAAAAAAGTCTTTGAAAATTTGTAGCAATGGAATGTTATTTTTTAAATGGAAGTTTGACTTTATATCTAGCATAAACCCCTTACGTTCATAAACGAATCGTCAATTGTCTAAACTTTGCATGTGATAATAATTAGCTTTTTTGTACCTACACAGCGAGAGCAAGTCCGGGCGCAAATAAAATAAGTACCAACCATTCAGTCTCTGCCCTCCACTACGTTCGACGTGACATTTGTTGTTTTTGACGCTGTGGCCGGACACCGCGTAAAAACTATGTACCTACTGCGTAATCGAAGCTACTTTGTTCACGTAAGTAGCTTCGATTACGCTGTTTTAAAAGTGTCACTCAGTAATTAGCATTATACAATATCGTAAATAAATTGTAATAGGGTTGCTAAAATAAATAGGAGTACAAGACGACATAAACGCTACTGTATTTTATTTGATTCTGTTACAAATGTATTACAATTTCAGAATGCCGTTCAAAATAGTAAGAACATTAGAGACAGGACAATACAGCCACTGCATTGCACGCGGAAATTAATCGATCGTGATGTAATAATTTTGTTTGTAAATCGATTGTGGAGCCTACGAATGACGTAACTTATAATAACACATAATGCTCGCACTGACTTAGTGTTTTATTTATGCCATATCGCCACCTAGTATTTGTATTAAAATATTTTTTTGGTGTTTGTAAAAAAAATCGAGGATCTTTTTTTAGAATCCAAATCTGTCATTTAAGATCAACGTTCAACGTATCTTTCATAGCAGTTTGTTTAATATTCTTAATAGCTCATGTCGTCAAATTTTCACTAAAATGAAAGAATCTTAATATAGTCAATGGTATTATTCACATCATCACTACTCAATGAGCAAAAACTGTCTCCTTCAGAAATATCAAAACTTGCAGTTGCGATTTCACTTCCATTACATACGGAACCATCATGTTAGAAAATTTTGAAAGGAGCTCTGATGCGGCGCCATTTTATACTTTCATGACCGCTTACACGACCAATTAGGGGTTCTAAGGTGGTAACGTACTCAATAATTCAACCTTAAATAATATAGAGGCTATACTTGACACTATACGTTCTATTTATAGGGAGAAATATCCCTACTTTTCAGCCTTCAACTTTACAAGGGACCTTGTTTATCTTTAAGAGTTAAATGTTGTAAAATATTTATTAAACACCATTGTGGAGCTAGTAGCGTTGAGTGCCCTGAAAGAGATTATGGTAGCTTGCTTAGAACTTTAGAAGTCAATCATAAATGGTAATTTCTAATATAGATCTTATAGTAGTAAGATTCACTCAAAGCTATAACACAGAAGCTTTGGTCTGTATTGTAGGGATAATAATCGCTGCTCTACGCGTTTATCCTTCACACATTGCTCTTATAAACTTGCTTTGTCACTGTAAGCGTAATATTTTATAACTAACTCTTTTTTGACGTCGCAAACTATAATTGCAGCTACTACTCTACCTTCATAACACTTAAGGTTCTATGGTAAGCTCTATTTTCAGCCAAATTGTTTGTTCGGCTATTATTACGTAGGCGCTTCAGATTGTATAGGTAGTAGGCTCCATATAAATAGTCATCAGCAGGAAATAGGGAATCCAAATGTTAGTAAACATCAATCATTTATAGCTAATTCTGGAAATCTGCCAATCGGTCCCTCTGCTTCACGAAATCACCATATGAGTGGCTTGTTTTCAATTACCAATAATTCAACTCCACTTCTAACTCCATTTAATCAATTGACGTCCACGCAACCTTTGGAGTCTTCAAGTCTGGTAAACACCAACACCCCTTTATGTCTGGGTCAGAATTTTCTACAGAATTTAACAACGAATAACCAAAACGGGATGGCTGCCCACGTTATGGATATGGCTATCAACAATGTGCCGATTGTCAATACTTTTAGTGAATCACTTGAAGTAGAGAAAGTTATAGGTCAAAAATTGGTGAGCGAGCCTGTCGTAGGCTTACTACCAAGCTTTGCGCAGCTTCAATCACGTCTCAACGTTAATAAATATATTGTACAACCTAACTTGGAGAGGCAAGTTCTTAATAATAAGTCCAGCAGTTGCAACGTTATCGTACATTCTGTTAACCGGACATTGCACTTGGACAATGCTGACAAGAGCACACAAAATTTAGAGTATCATTTTAACTCAACGGATAGAAAAATAACCAAGAATAATATTAGCAGTTACACCCAAGACAAAGTAAAAAACTACCATTATGGTATTACTATACAAGGTGAAACAATAAAACACGGCAATGTTATTTCAGGGGCCCAGGCAGGGATGTTTCAGTTAATGCAAACTGCAAACAAACAAACATGTATAAAGGATTACGCTAATAAAGAAAATTATGAGCCTCGAATGAAATCTCCAGCGATCCTAGAATGCGCTAAAGTAGTTATTGGTAGTAGCGGCTCTGTTGTACCATCTACTAATATGTCGAGCACACCACTAGTAGAACACAACGAAATGAAAGAAACAGCCCCGATCACAGTACATAAATGCTTGCTGTGCAACAAGCTATTTAACAAAGGTTGCTATCTAAAACAACACAACAAAACTTTCCACTCCGGTGATAAACCGTACAAGTGTACTATCTGCGGCAAGCGTTTCTCTGATGATTACTCGTTTGAACTTCACATCCATAGGCACTCCAATAATAAACCATTCAAATGTGAGCAGTGTCCTAAAAGCTTTAACCATAAATCAGACCTGCGTCGACACATGTGTTTGCATTCCGATAACATGCCATTTTCTTGTACTCACTGCGGCAAAGGTTTTATTAGAAAAGACCATATGATAAAACACGTAGAGACGCATAAAAGAAAGCTTGGAGCATCTGTGTCACCTAGCTCGATATCACCGGGGTCCTCGACATCTTCTACATGTAGGTCGCATGGGTTTAATATTACGCACTGAATGGTTGCGGTTGACTGTGGACTTCATCTAAAATTAAAACCATACTCTGGGTAAAGTTAGCCAATCTCAACTCGATCTAATGCTTTACACCTTGAACTAATCCAAATAGCTGTTGAAGTTTTGTTAATATATTTCGGTACTGAAGCAGCGCAATTTAGATAAAATTAATTCTAATTGTAATAACTTATAGATTATCATTTGCACATTAAATCTATAATCTACTTATTTGGAATTAACGTGTTGTTCTTAATGAACTTCTAAACTAAATATTTTATGAGCGAAAGTGTTCCCTCTGTCTTTCTTGTATAAATTATACCTTACTAAATAAATAAAGTAGCAAAGTTAATGCGACTCTTTCCTGTCAGCCTGCGCGTCATCTCTTGCACGACGCCCGCTCATTGACTCCCTTCCATAGCACACCTATATACTATGTTATATACATATAAGGTAACACTGTCGAGTGTCATACCGTTTAAAATCATCCACTAGTAGTATTTGTTAGGAACTTAAGTTTATGACAGTATTCTTGTAAATTTAATTATAATAATGAAAATTTGGTTATGATTAACTAATTATTTTTCATGGAATAAAACATTTAAATTTTTAATCGACATCTGTGTTTATTAAAATGATAAAATATATGATTATTTTTGTATAATGTCTAACTTTAAGTTCAATTAATTCGTTTATCGATGAAATGATTTTTGTTATGCTAATTCAGTCCTAAAATCTAAAGATTTAATTTGATGAGATGCAATTTTTTAATTTTGTTAACTACATCAAAATTAAATCTATACATTCATGAAATACGTTTTTTTGTCTATTGTTAGCGTAGTGACTAGATTATACATCAATAGATGACGTTTCAGACTGAAGCAGTCGGTATCAAATACATTTAATATTGTATAAAGATACGAGTACAACACGAATATACACATTTTAAATAAGTTAAACCTCTGGAGTTTTCACAAAAGTTTCCATGCAACGTTGTCTTGACTTAGTAGGTATAAGTCTTGATTATAGATAAAAGTTAGTATAAGGCGATAAATCTAAATATAGCAACGGCGAAAGCTGCGCTCTGCGTTGATTGGCTATGTTCAGTAACACTGTATTATGTCGACGTGTGCGACAATTACAATTCGTTAACATATTTGTGTGATTGTTTTATGTATCATCTGAGCGACTGCTTGTATATCTATGTAAATGTTATCAGTTCACCTATCCATGAATGTCCTCTACCGACTCCGTTGTAGTAGTAGGTAGATATCAGGTCTTAAAGTTAAATAAATAAAGTGTGATAAATATTGGAGTTTTATTTCTTTAATTCCAGAACTTTATATATTTATAGAATTCAACGCAGAGGTGTTGAATTTCTTCTTTCTAAGGACTTTATCTACTATTGTTGATAAATATATAAAACTGAAGAGTTTTTTTTTAAACTTTCGCGGTTTATACTCATATTTTATATACTACTCGGGACTTCACGCGAAACAATTTTGTACTTACATTCACCGACGTTTCGAGCGCGTTGCAGCGCCCGTGGTCGCGGCTGGACTCACGGGCGCTGCAACGCGCTCGAAACGTCGGTGAATGTAAGTACAAAATTGTTTCGCGTGAAGTCCCGAGTAGTATATAAAATACTGAAGAGTTTGTTTGTTTGATCGCACTAATCTTAGGAATTACAGGTTCTAATAAGAAAAATATTTTTATGTTGCATAACTACTATAAAGATTTCATTTATCGAGGAAAGCTATAGGCTATATATCACCCTGCAGACCGGATCAGTAATCATACACTTCAAATAACATACATACCTACATACATACATATTATCACGCCTTTATCCCCGAAGGGCAGGCAGAGGCATATTGAACGCCCACATTTCACCGTATGCATTTTGTCCCACGTAACAGGTGGTGAGTCCATTGCCGTGTTGAAATGGACAGGCGCAGGCTGTGGTGACCTGCAGTTGAAATTTTTTAAGCCGCAACTTAAGGCATTCAACTTGGCTTAACGACTGCCATTCTATTGGCAACCGGGACCAACGGCTTAACGTGCCTTCCGAAGCAAGGAACTGGGGTGGGTCTAAAGGGCCAAATAAATTTAATAAAATAAAATGTGTCTATTTCAGATGTTAAATTTGGAAGAAATTTTGAACCCGTTGCCTATTTAGTGAGGTCGTAACAAAAAGGCTAAAAAGTCTAGTATGTGCTAGACACTAATTAGCACGACCAATTAAAGTCCTGGTAGTCTCGGACTCGGACTTTATTTCAAATAAGGCATATTTTAATCACTTCTTATCCCCGAAGTGGTTTGCAGAGGCATTAAACGCCCACTTTTCACTGTACCACGTACAAGGTGGTGAGCCGATAGCCGTGTTGAAATAGACATACGCAGATTGTGGCAACCAGCTGTTGATATTTTTTAAGTTTTCATTCGGGCTACAATCTACGGGAGTAAATGGGTGCGACGGGGGATAGAAACATGCCACGGGCGAAGCCGCGGGTGTTAGCTTCTGTTGTTGAATAACTTTTATAGAGCGTTGGGTACATTAGCTGTTTGACATCACAACTTATATAGGTACAGGCGACTGCGATACTTCTGTATGTATGTACTTCTGGCGTTGCTCAGCCGGACCACGGTGTAGGTCCATTTAACAAAGCAGGATACTTCTGATTCAGATGTAGAGAGGCTTTAAGAGATTGAAATTAAACATAATAGGCCTCAGATATCCTGACTTGACTGGCTTCAAGGAGAGCTATTCCATAGGACGTTCTGTGAGGACATACCTAAAGCTGCTGCGGTACTGGACTGCTAGATCGTTCTGTATGAAACCTAAGAAGTAAAGTTAGTTGGTTTTGATTGCCTCAGGGGCGTAAGTGATAATGTGTGCGACTGACGCGCTAAGGTCTCGGTGCCCAGGTCGGAACAATTACTTTTTTGTTTCGGAGTTTCCTATATAAGTATAACATGTATCTAAGTACCTATGTTTTTAGAAATATACCTAAGTAAGTTTATCAGTTATCTAGATTCCATACAGCCAGCATTAGCCTACCTATTAGATTAGGTACTTACCTACTGGTTTGTAAAAACATACATAAATAAAAAACATACATAAATAAAATACAACTATTACTATATGCTTGATGGAGCAGGCAGAGGACAGACTCAAAATGAACCAAATTAGTGGCGACACTTTGCCGCTAGTTTTGCCACGGCAGCTTTAAGCTTACTCGTAGCAAGTCGTAAGTATCTGGATAAGTTAAAGCATTTAAATATTTGACACTAAATCCTGACACTAGCATTAAAATATGCCAAATCACAACTACTCTGAGTAACTAATCAGAGCAGAGCCCGACTTTTTAAGTTGAATTGTTAGACCCAACCAAGATTTACTGAGACCAACAGAGTCCTATAGAGACATGCATAACTATAGATGATCTTATACCTAATTTAAATGTAGAAAATGTAAAGTTAGAATTACACAAACAATAGGACGCCTCAGTGTTGGATCTCACCTGCGAGTGCTGCTCCGCTCACTCACGGACGAGGTGATGATGAGCGATGCACACGCCCTCACTTGGTCGAGAGGTCAGGTCAGGCGCTCCCAACAAAGTCGATTATAGCCTCTAGTTCTTAGCAGTAGCAGCAATAAGGTCTGGAACTATCTGGTAAGACGCCAAGATAAACAAGGAGAAGTGTTTTATCACACAAACATTGGAAAACACAGTGGTTTATCAGTTGTCAAGTTAGCAAGGGGCAACACCATCTTTAGGGCCCAAGAGACCTTACCAGCTAGTGGTGCACCAGCTGACCAACGAACGAGACAGCGACGCAGGCATCTAAAGGGTCGGGAGGTCAGGCGGCAGTCACTCACAAGAATGCTGAAAATCAAAACACAAATCTTAGATATCTATGTAGGCGGTTCGTACTAGTGTTGAATTCTACAGCGGCTTATAGAGTGACAAATTGATAGAAGTAGAGTTAACAAAAAGCCTTCACTGGTTGACGGAGCGTAGAATTATGTATTGCCTTTCCTTTAGCCTATAATATTTTCACATTATCTCAATATCTCCCTTTCAGTCGAAAACAGTTCCAGACCAGAGATCCCGCACTCATACAATGGACAAAGTCGTATTCCGAATTGTAAGAGTGCGAGATCCCTGCTCTGAACCGAAAAGAAGAATCGTCGCGTACGGCCAACAAGTACTTTTTGGCGACATCCCACGGGTACCTATAGCAGTAGGTTTGCGACACGTAAACAGGAGTTTAACGCTGTTCTTAACTATTATTGTTTGTCGAAGTCAATAAAAGATCAATAACATTAACAATGCTTGTCGCCTTTGTTGTTGTGTTATTTTTCAAAAGAAAAAGATACATAAGTAATATAATTTTTTACACAATTGCTCGGAAAATACCTTTTGTTATTCGAGACAATGTGTATTTATCCACTTGGAATTCCATTTAAGTCGCCCCTATCTACTGAAAGTGTCTATCCTGGCGCCAATATGTTTTTTGTTCACGTTCTATAATTTTCACTTAAATAAAAGTATACTATCAAAATAACATGTTATGCGAGTCTTAGTTTATGTGATGATGTGAATGTGAATGTGAAAACACTTAATAAGATTCAAAAGACATCGTAGAAAGTGACATCATTGCCAACGGTCTCATGAGCGGCGACGCTGAAGACCGAGCAGGCAGAGGCAGCCGTGATGGAGCTACTCATCGACGTTGCTGGAGCGACTGCTGTTTGACCTCCTATAACGTGTATGGGCACCTGCGCCAGGGCGCTGTCACCCAACTAACATTAGGCGCTACTATTAGAGTTAAAACAGATATATAAAAGAGCTAAGAAGATCCTAAGGTCATCAATTAATGCTATCACATAGGAGTTTTAGCGAGCTATAACTTTACTTTACCTACCCCCGGATTAGGCACCAATTCTTATGATCTTAGGTTCCACTATGGGAATGTAGTGGAGTAATAGAATGAATTTAAGAGATAAAAGAGCAATTATGGAGGTACAATAGCGCTAACTGAGACTAAAGCGCTATAAGAGTGGTATTTTAGTGACCATTGACTCCTCAAGCGATATGGTAGAGCTACATGCTGCTTACTGACTCTTTGAGCGTTATAAAGAGAGTAAATTTATGAATATAAACTCTACAAGAGGTATAGTTAGTCTATTGTGTATCTTAAATACTGTTATAGCGGTTAGAGGGTGGCAATAATGCAAATTGTAACCCCTTGAGTTGCAGTATAAATCTACAATAGGCAATTATTACGTCTAAGGATATCTTATTTTTCATAGAATTTTATAACATGTTAATAATGATATTCCCATTTCAATGGGACCAGTAAAACCATAGTTGTCTTTACGAAAATAAATGGCGGAGTTGAGTGCAAAACTTTTAACTGATTTTTAGTGCCATATGAAGCGGAATTTTCATTGCGAAGGTAAGTAAACTGTGAATATGTGTATATATTATTAGCAAATAATTGAAGCGCCCACTCCTTGCAGTGTATTTATCTAAAAAATATTTTGCTTCGCATGGAGCAAAACATTATTTTTCCTAAATTTGTAACAAAACTTTGCCTATTGACTTAAGAGTCGTGACCCTGTTATTAGAATGCTGTAAAAATAAATACCTTCATTGTATTATGTTACCTTTTAGTCCGTTTTACTGTTTTTTATTAACTTCATAATCTAAAAATGGTGGACCCATGAATTTGGGGATCCGTAGTAATTTTTCAAAACCACTACCTAGTACGTATTTCTGTCTACAAAATTTAATACTGTAAAATAATGCAAAAAAGTCTTTGAAAATTTGTAGCAATGGAATGTTATTTTTTAAATGGAAGTTTGACTTAATATCTAGCATAAACCCCTTACGTTCATAAACGAATCGTCAATTGTCTAAACTTTGCATGTGATAATAATTAGCTTTTTTGTACCTACACAGCGAGAGCAAGTCCGGGCGCAAATAAAATAAGTACCAACCATTCAGTCTCTGCCCTCCACTACGTTCGACGTGACATTTGTTGTTTTTGACGCTGTGGCCGGACACCGCGTAAAAACTATGTACCTACTGCGTAATCGAAGCTACTTTGTTCACGTAAGTAGCTTCGATTACGCTGTTTTAAAAGTGTCACTCAGTAATTAGCATTATACAATATCGTAAATAAATTGTAATAGGGTTGCTAAAATAAATAGGAGTACAAGACGACATAAACGCTACTGTATTTTATTTGATTCTGTTACAAATATATTTCAATTTCAGAATGCCGTTCAAAATAGTAAGAACATTAGAGACAGGACAATACAGCCACTGCATTGCACGCGGAAATTAATCGATCGTGATGTAATAATTTTGTTTGTAAATCGATTGTGGAGCCTACGAATGACGTAACTTATAATAACACATAATGCTCGCACTGACTTAGTGTTTTATTTATGCCATATCGCCACCTAGTATTTATAATAAATATTTTTTTGGTGTTTGTAAAAAAAATCGAGGATCTTTTTTTAGAATCCAAATCTGTCATTTAAGATCAACGTTCAACGTATCTTTCATAGCAGTTTGTTTAATATTCTTAATAGCTCATGTCGTCAAATTTTCACTAAAATGAAAGAATCTTAATATAGTCAATGGTATTATTCACATCATCACTACTCAATGAGCAAAAACTGTCTCCTTCAGAAATATCAAAACTTGCAGTTGCGATTTCACTTCCATTACATACGGAACCATCATGTTAGAAAATTTTGAAAGGAGCTCTGATGCGGCGCCATTTTATACTTTCATGACCGCTTACATGACCAATTAGGGGTTCTAAGGTGGTAACGTACTCAATAATTCAACCTTAAATAATATAGAGGCTATACTTGACACTATACGTTCTATTTATAGGGAGAAATATCCCTACTTTTCAGCCTTCAACTTTACAAGGGACCTTGTTTATCTTTAAGAGTTAAATGTTGTAAAATATTTATTAAACACCATTGTGGAGCTAGTAGCGTTGAGTGCCCTGAAAGAGATTATGGTAGCTTGCTTAGAACTTTAGAAGTCAATCATAAATGGTAATTTCTAATATAGATCTTATAGTAGTAAGATTCACTCAAAGCTATAACACAGAAGCTTTGGTCTGTATTGTAGGGATAATAATCGCTGCTCTACGCGTTTATCCTTCACACATTGCTCTTATAAACTTGCTTTGTCACTGTAAGCGTAATATTTTATAACTAACTCTTTTTTGACGTCGCAAACTATAATTGCAGCTACTACTCTACCTTCATAACACTTAAGGTTCTATGGTAAGCTCTATTTTCAGCCAAATTGTTTGTTCGGCTATTATTACGTAGGCGCTTCAGATTGTATAGGTAGTAGGTACCTAAACTGTATTTTGAAATAAAAAAAACGGGGTTTTACGGAATTCTTGACTTCCGTAAAACCCCGTTTAAATTGACAAAACAAACCGATTGAAATACATATAATATTGATAATTATCTATCTAAAAAAATGGCAGAGGCATATTTTCTGTGACAATAGAGAAAAGCGATAAGAAAATGCTTGTAGAGTTCCTAGATGTATACCTATTTGTTTATTAGAAGAGTAAGAACCTACTGTGGTGGTTTCTGGTGTTAATAGAGGCTAGAAGGGAGGAAACTTTTTTTTTAACAAAGTTCACCTAATCCCCAATTGTATGAGTGTAGGATCCCAGCTCAGAACTTGTTGTTCGGAACCAATAAGAAGATGCGTCACGAGCGTCTAGCAAGTACATTTCGGAGACATTCTAAAGGTACCCATAGCAGTAGATATGTTATGCGACAGGTAGACATTGAGTCTCCTCAAATCAACATAATCAATTATTCACGCTATAAGCCGCTGTATCTTACAACACTGGTAAAAACCACCTGCACAAATTCCTAATTATTTCCCTTTATTTGCAGCTAGCGCTTGTGCCATACCGACTTAATTTATAGATAAGGTTTTAGCGCTGTTTTATTACCTTTCATCTTTTTTGTCGAAGTCAATAAAATATCAAAAACATCAACAATATTTGAAGCCCTTTGTCCTTTTGTTGCACTTTGTGGTGTTATTTTTTCTTAAGAAAATTAAAATAATATATAATCTTTTGTTATTGGAATAAATGTGTATTTCCAGTTGGAATCCTTTTTAAACCGTCCCTGTTCATTGAAAGGGCCTATCTTGGTGCCAACATCATTATACCACGAATGAGTTTATAAGTGCTGTGACGTCATGCGAGCGACGTGCAAGTCACGTAGGCCGCACGAAGGATTTTTATCCAATCCTGTCGAAAGCGGGCCGGTGGTGGCGATGACAAAGTAAGGTTATTCGTCATGGTCAGGAGGACTGGTTGCTGATCCGAAAGGAGGTGGTCGTCCAGGACATCAACCGATGGCGCAGCTGGTAGGCCGCGCACCAGCGACAGATCGATGACGTCCGGTAGGAACGGAAATCATCATCAGCTCATCATCAGCCGCTGCCTGGTATGGATGTGTATACCTCTGTGTGTACCTCTGGCCCCAGCACCTCATATCCATATACTGTTTCACGATGCTGAAGAGTTGGCGCCCATTGGGGCAGATGCGCGTGGAGTTCCAAGCCGTGTGCTTGGCGTTGAAGTCGCCCGCGACTAGTATCGGGTCCGGTGAGTCCATCAGGGTGTGGACATCAGCCGTTGCCAGTCGCGCGTCCGGCGGCTTGTAGAACGCAAACACACGGATGGGGCGGTGATCGACGCAGACCTCTACACCCAGGGCGTAGGACGTCTGCAGCAAAACAGTTGGCAGCGGTTGGTGGACGACGTATCTCTTCACCAGGACTGCCATTCCCCTGAAAGCAGTCCCGGTCTGGGAGAGTTGCTCCTCTCGGTACACGTGGTACCCTGGTATTCGGAGTGCTGAGCTCTTCCTGAGGCGTGTCTCGTTGATGAGGACAATGTGGGCCTGCCGCTGAGCGAGGAGTTGCCTCAGGAGACTACTTCGCTGGGGACATCCCGTCGGCGTTCCAGGATTAACTGGACGGGACCGTGAAGCGAAATTCCAGTAGGTACCTATAATCGGCTTTTTTATAGTCAATGCGTGATCGGCAACAAGAGACCCTGACTGCGAGTATTTCGAACCGCGCGCTCAATCTATACTAATATTATAAAGCTGAAGAGTTTGTTTCTTTGTTTGGTGGAATTCGATAATCTCAGGGGGTCTCTCAACTACGGGTCGGATTTGAAAATTCATGAAGGCTAAAGGATATATATCATCACGCTAATTCCCTGGAGAGCGGAGCAGTAGTCATAAATGTCGACAAATCGGGCAGATTTAAATGCATTATTGTAGAATTTATGAATTATTATTTATGATATTTAATCCCGTTTAAATAGATGAGACGGGAGTTCGAATTATGTCACGGGCGATGCCGGGCGGGTCACCTAGTTGCTTTATAAAAATACTGTGACATTCAAGAGTTTTTTACATTATGATTATTTATTTATTTATTTACTGATGACTGCCTTGGTGGCGCAGTGGTAGTGGATGTGACTGCTGCGACTGAAGTTCCAGGACTCGATTCCTGACTCGGTAAAATATTTGTGTGATCCACAATGAACACTGACTGCGATCAGAGTGTGCGTAAAGAGTGCTCGGCGAACGGTTCGCACCTCTGAAAAAGGCTGTCTAAATACAGCTGAAACCGGTCGGTCTATTACTGGTCGTAAAAACGTGAGTAATCCCGTTTACTTATTTATAATATGTAATAATAGAATTTTATTTTATTAATTAGTTTTCTTGTATTAGTTTTTTTTAATTAGTTTTCTAGTTAAAACATCAAAAATATTATATCTTTCCTAGGTACCTAATTAATTTTCCTTAGTCTTAGGTTAGGTAGGTTAGACTTTATTCTCAGAAAAGTCACTTACATGAGAACATTTTTTAACTTAATAAATTATTTCATACATCGGTCGTCTAAAATATAAACAACAAAGATTAACAGTTTTCAATAAGCTTACTTATGTTTTTTTTATTATAGTAGGCAAAATAATAAAGCGATTAAAATTTTATAAAAATTAGTCGCTCTGCTATTGCTATCCTACTAGCACGTAGCTTCGCTGAATATCTCGCCGGGCATTTCAATTTTGAGAAAAAGTAAGACTAGGCCCGCCCTCATTGCAATTAGGCTACTCCCCGGCGCGTTTATCTCGCTCACACTAGAGACAAACAAATGGACGAAGGGGCGTTAACTTCATCACGGCGCGACGGTCTCGCTCGCACATACTCTACGGGGAGGGAGGACGCTGCGAATTGTTATCGAAGTTATGCCCCCGAAGGTGACTTCGGAAAGGCTGTTAGTTGTTAGTCAACGTTCGCAACTCACGCACGGTGTGGACGTGCGACACTTCCGCTGCACTCATCTATTGATAGTGCATCTCGTGCCGGTTAACTAACGTGTGCGCAGTTCTTACAAACGCACTACTTCTGTGATCTTAGTTTTATAAAGACATCTTTTGATTTAGACTCGTGAAAGTGCCAATAAGTTTAAACTTATGTTAAGTGATTAGAGACTGGACGTGTTTTGTTGAGTTGAGAGTGGCGGGACATAGTTAACAAAGCGACTATTTCGTGTGTGCGAGTGTTTACTTGCCCGCGAATTAATGCCGAAAAAAGTTTTGTGTTCTGTGTCTAAAATAATTCATTTCAATTACTAATAGCAGCGCTGTAACATCGATCTAACTGCTATCATTGTAAGGATTGCAATCTCTACTTAGACACAGTTCAACCATTTAAAGCTCAATATCAATAAGAAAATATGTATGTGAACTGGGGTGCGCAAAACACACCGAGTGTTCCCGAAAATAAAAAAGATGCTATAAAAACAGAGAGTTCAGTATCAGTTCCATTTGACTCCAGCTACAACATGATGACTAAACCCAGTCCAAATTTCCAGCAGTGGGCAACACCGGAGACGTCCTCTCAGTTTACACACACACAATCTGCTACAGCACAAAACTATCACAGTTCACCGTCATATTACCTAAATTCTGATCAAACCAACTTCTCACCGGGGACACAATTTGCTAACAACTACAACCATTCCGAATTTTCGCAAAGCCAACATTCTAATCAGATAAATTGGGATCAAGGTCAGTACAATCAAGATTATCATAAATCCTGTCGATTTCATCCTTATAACATTCGGTCACAAGAGCAAGAACAAGTGTCATTATCGAGTCAAACTGTGAACCTACCTACGCCATCACCATCCCCAAATCAATGCGACAAATGTGGCTTTGTGTGCGACTCCGCTGTCCTACTATATGAGCATTGCAATGCTGCTCATGCAGGCGCCGGTCCGGCAGCCTTATCTACAGGAATACCTATTCAACAACACTCTGGTGAGCAGTATAATAATACTGATTATCAAAATGAAGATCTGATGATGTTGTCTGATATTTTGGGCCTTGATTCACAAATCGTATATCAAGTAACTGAGGGCGAACAAGCAGCGGCAGCCTTTGTAGGGGCTCCACCTCACACCCGAGAAGTTAACACACATAAACTAAAACCGTTTATGCACGTTGAAGAAAAGATGTATACAGGTGTGCAAATGCCACCACTTACCGATGACTCTGAATCCGCTACGGTTAGTGCTGCTGATGTGAAACCACTACGACTCACGTACGACTCTTATACAGCGTCTCAGATGACTAGCATCCAACCTTCAAATCCAATGTCATCGACACTCCCATCAATTAGAAGTAAAGGTACCAATTTGAGATCTATTGAAGCGAAGCGTCCGAAGACGTACAATTGCACTGCTTGCAATAAATGGTTTACGAGCTCAGGCCATCTAAAGGGACATTATAGCACGACCCTCCACAAGAATGCAGTGAGGTCATCGGGTCAACTAGACCCAGCTAAACTGCCCATCTCAAATCATCATCACCCGAGTCCCGATATGCAAAACCACACTCAACAGCATTCTTCGGATTCAAAAACACAGACCTCCGTCCCTTCCGCGGATGGTTGCAGCGTAGTCGAAACAGTACTACTGTCATCCAATGCGCATCGTGTGACTAGTATGCATTCCAAATTACCGTACACGCATCTACAACAGGGTAGTTTAGATAATAATTTCAGTAATAATCCGTTAGCTAATCGCCGTTTACAGCATCAGGTCGGGTCACATCCGCTCCATATAAATAGTCATCAGCCGGAAATAGGGAATCCAAATGTTAGTAAACATCAGTCATTTATAGCTAATTCTGGAAATCCGCCAATCGGTCCCTCTGCTTCACGAAATCACCATATGAGTGGCTTGTTTTCAATTACCAATAATTCAACTCTACTTCTAACTCCGTTTAATCAATTGACGTCCACGCAACCTTTGGGGTCTTCAAGTCTGGTAAACACCAACACCCCTTTATGTCTGGGTCAGAATTTACTACAGAATTTAACAACGAATAACCAAAACGGGATGGCTGCCCACGTTATGGATATGGCTATCAACAATGTGCCGATTGTCAATACTTTTAGTGAATCACTTGAAGTAGAGAAAGTTATAGGTCAAAAATTGGTGAGCGAGCCTGTCGTAGGCTTACTACCAAGCTTTGCGCAGCTTCAATCACGTCTCAACGTTAATAAATATATTGTACAACCTAACTTGGAGAGGCAAGTTCTTAATAATAAGTCCAGCAGTTGCAACGTTATCGTACATTCGGTTAACCGGACATTGCACTTGGACAATGCTGACAAGAGCACACAAAATTTAGAGTATCATTTTAACTCAACGGATAGAAAAATAACCAAGGATAATATTAGCAGTTACACCCAAGACAAAGTAAAAAACTACCATTATAGTATTACTATACAAGGTGAAACAATAAAACACGGCAATGTTATTTCAGGGGCCCAGGCAGGGATGGTTCAGTTAATGCAAACTGCAAACAAACAAACATGTATAAAGGATTACGCCAATAAAGAAAATTATGAGCCTCGAATGAAATCTCCAGCGATCCTAGAATGCGCTAAAGTAGTTATTGGTAGTAGCGGCTCTGTTGTACCATCTACTAATATGTCGAGCACACCACTAGCAGAACACAACGAAATGAAAGAAACAGCCCCGATCACAGTACATAAATGCTTGCTGTGCAACAAGCTATTTAACAAAGGTTGCTATCTAAAACAACACAACAAAACTTTCCACTCCGGTGATAAACCATACAAGTGTACTATCTGCGGCAAGCGTTTTTCTGATGATTACTCGTTTGAACTTCACATCCATAGGCACTCCAATAATAAACCATTCAAATGTGAGCAGTGTCCTAAAAGCTTTAACCATAAATCAGACCTGCGTCGACACATGTGTTTGCATTCCGATAACATGCCATTTTCTTGTACTCACTGCGGCAAAGGTTTTATTAGAAAAGACCATATGATAAAACACGTAGAGACGCATAAAAGAAAGCTTGGAGCATCTGTGTCACCTAGCTCGATATCACCGGGGTCCTCGACATCTTCTACATCTAGGTCGCAAGGGTTTAATATTACGCACTGAATGGTTGCGGTTGACTGTGGACTTCATCTAAAATTAAAACCATACTCTGGGTAAAGTTAGCCAATCTCAACTCGATCTAATGCTTTACACCTTGAACTAATCCAAATAGCTGTTGAAGTTTTGTTAATATATTTCGGTACTGAAGCAGCGCAATTTAGATAAAATTAATTCTAATTGTAATAACTTATAGATTATCATTTGCACATTAAATCTATAATCTACTTATTTGGAATTAACGTGTTGTTCTTAATGAACTTCTAAACTAAATATTTTATGAGCGAAAGTGTTCCCTCTGTCTTTCTTGTATAAATTATACCTTACTAAATAAATAAAGTAGCAAAGTTAATGCGACTCTTTCCTGTCAGCCTGCGCGTCATCTCTTGCACGACGCCCACTCATTGACTCCCTTCCATAGCACACCTATATACTATGTTATATACATATAAGGTAACACTGTCGAGTGTCATACCGTTTAAAATCATCCACTAGTAGTATTTGTTAGGAACTTAAGTTTATGACAGTATTCTTGTAAATTTAATTATAATAATGAAAATTTGGTTATGTATAATATTAACTAATTATTTTTCATGGAATTAAACATTTAAATTTTTAATCATCTGTGTTTAATAAATGATAAAATATATGATTATTTTTGTATAATGTCTAACTTTAAGTTCAATTAATTCGTTTATCGATGAAATGATTTTTGTTATGCTAATTCAGTCCTAAAATCTAAAGATTTAATTTGATGAGATGTAATTTTTTAATTTTGTTAACTACATCAAAATTAAATCTATACATTCATGAAATACGTTTTTTTGTCTATTGTTAGCGTAGTGACTAGATTATACATCAATAGATGACGTTTCAGACTGAAGCAGTCGGTATTAAATACATTTAATATTGTATAAAGATACGAGTACAACACGAATATACACATTTTATATAAGTTAAACCTCTGGAGTTTTCACAAAAGTTTCCATGCAACGTTGTCTTGACTTAGTAGGTATAAGTCTTGATTATAGATAAAAGTTAGTTTAAGGCGATAAATCTAAATATAGCAACGGCGAAAGCTGCGCTCTGCGTTGATTGGCTATGTTCAGTAACACTGTATTATGTCGACGTGTGCGACAATTACAACTCGTTAACATATTTGTGTGATTGTTTTATGTATCATCTGAGCGACTGCTTGTATATCTATGTAAATGTTATCAGTTCACCTATCCATGAATGTCCTCTACCGACTCCGTTGTAGTAGTAGGTAGATATCAGGTCTTAAAGTTAAATAAATAAAGTGTGATAAATATTGGAGTTTTATTTCTTTAATTCCAGAACTTTATATATTTATAGAATTCAACGCAGAGGTGTTGAATTTCTTCTTTCTAAGGACTTTATCTACTATTGTTGATAAATATATAAAACTGAAGAGTTTTTTTTAAACTTTCGCGGTTTATACTCAGAGCGCGTTGCAGCGCCCGTGAGTCCAGCCGCGACCACGGGCGCTGCAACGCGCTCGAAACGTCGGTGAATGTAAGTACAAAATTGTTTTGCGTGAAGTCCCGAGTAGTATATAAAATACTGAAGAGTTTGTTTGTTTGATCGCACTAATCTTAGGAATTACAGGTTCTAATAAGAAAAATATTTTTATGTTGCATAACTACTATAAAGTTTTCATTTATCGAGGAAAGCTATAGGCTATATATCACCCTGCAGACCGGATCAGTAATCATACACTTCAAATAACATACATACCTACATACATACATATTATCACGCCTTTATCCCCGAAGGGCAGGCAGAGGCATATTGAACGCCCACATTTCACCGTATGCATTTTTGTCCCACGTAACAGGTGGTGAGTCCATTGCCGTGTTGAAATGGACAGGCGCAGGCTGTGGTGACCTGCAGTTGAAATTTTTTAAGCCGCAACTTAAGGCATTCAACTTGGCTTAACGACTGCCATTTTATTGGCAACCGGGACCAACGGCTTAACGTGCCTTCCGAAGCACGGAACTAGGGTGGGTCTAAAGGGCCAAATAAATTTAATAAAATAAAATGTGTCTATTTTAGATGTTAAATTTGGAAGAAATTTTGAACCCGTTGCCTATTTAGTGAGGTCGTAACAAAAAGGCTAAAAAGTCTAGTATGTGCTAGACACTAATTAGCACGACCAATTAAAGTCCTGGTAGTCTCGGACTCGGACTTTATTTCAAATAAGGCATATTTTAATCACTTCTTATCCCCGAAGTGGTTTGCAGAGGCATTAAACGCCCACTTTTCAGAGTGTGTACCTATTCCTGTACCACGTAACAGGTGGTGAGCCGATAGCCGTGTTGAAATAGACATACGCAGATTGTGGCAACCAGCTGTTGGTATTTTTTAAGTTTTCATTCGGGCTACAATCTACGGGTAAATGGGTGCGACGGGGGATTAAAACATACCACGGGCAAAGCCGCGGGTTTTAGCTTCTGTTGTTGAATAGCTTTTATAGAGCGTTGGGTACATCAGCTGTTTGACATCACAACTTATATAGGTACGGGCGACTGCGATACTTCTGTATGTATGTACTTCTGGCGCTGCTCAAAAAGGTACATAAGTAATATAATTTTTTACACAATTGCTCGGAAAATACCTTTTGTTATTCGAGACAATGTGTATTGATCCACTTGGAATTCCATTTAAGTCACCCCTATCTACTGAAAGTATCTATCCTGTCGCCAACATATTTTTTGTTCATGGTCTATATTTTTCACTTAAATAAAAGTATACTATCAAAATA
Organism: Thumatha senex; assembly: GCA_948477245.1. Taxonomy (NCBI): domain Eukaryota; kingdom Metazoa; phylum Arthropoda; class Insecta; order Lepidoptera; family Erebidae; genus Thumatha; species Thumatha senex. The sequence continues at coordinate 2,217,174 of OX419742.1, read as the reverse complement.
ACATGTTATGCGAGTCTTAGTTTATGTGATGATTTGAATGTGAAAACACTTAATAAGATTCAAAAGACATCGTAGAAGGTGACAAAATCGCCAACGGTCTCATGAGTGGCGACGCTGAAGACCGAGCAGGCAGAGGCAGCCGTGCTCATCGACGTTGCAGGAGCGACTGCTGTTTGACGTCCTATAACATGTATGGGCACCTGCGCCAGGGCGCTGTCTCCCAACTTACATTAGGCGCTACTATTAGAGTTAGAACAGATATATAAAAGAGCTAAAGAGATCCTAAGGTCATCAATAAGTGCTATCACATAGGAGTTTTAGCGAGCTATAACTTTACTATACCTACCCCCGGATTGGGCACCAATTCTTATGATCTTAGGTTCCACTATGGCAATGTAGTGGAGTAATAGAATGAATTTAAGAGATATAGAAGAGCAATTATGGAGGTACAATAGCGCTAACTGAGACTAAAGCTCTATAAGAGTGGTATTTTAGTGACCATTGACTCCTCAAGCGATATGGTAGAGATACATGCTGCTTACTGACTCTTTGAGCGTTATAAAGAGAGTAAATTTATGAATATAAACTCTACAAGAGGTATAGTTAGTCTATTGTGTATCTTAAATACTGTTATAGCGGTTAGAGGGTGGCAATAATGCAAATTGTAACCCCTTGAGTTGCAGTATAAATCTACAATAGGCAATTATTACGTCTAAGGATATCTTATTTTTCATAGAATTTTATAACATGTTAAATGAATTAAGAATGATATTCCCATTTCAATGGGATCAGTAAAACCATAGTTGTCTTTACGAAAATAAATGGCGGAGTTGAATGCTAAATGTTTTAACTGATTTTTAGTGCCAAATGAAGCGGAATTATCATTGCGAAGGTAAGTAAACTGTGAATATGTGTATATATTATTAGCAAATAATTGAAGCGCCCACTCTTTGCGGTGTATTTATCTAAAAAATATTTTGCTTCACATGGAGCAAAACATTATTTTTCCTAAATTTGTATTGACTTAAAGAGTCGTGACCCTGTTATTAGAATGCTATAAAAATAAATACCTTAATTGTATTATGTTACCTTTCAGTCCGTTTTACTGTTTTTTATTAACTTCATAATCTAAAAATGGTGGACCCATGAATTTGGAGATCCGTAGTAATTTTTCAAAACCACTACCTAGCCTACGCACGACTATTACACGTAGGTATCTCCTAGTTGGACGAGTGCAAAATTGTTTTTATTGATTGATTTGCCAAAATTGAAAAGATTTGGAATTAAATACCTACATATTTCTGTCTACACAATTAAATACTGTAAAATACTGCCATTTAAAGCCTTTAAAAATTTGTAGTAATGGTATGTTATTTTTTTAATGGAAGTTTGACTTTATATCCAGCATAAACCCCTTACGTTCATAAACGAAGCGTCAATTGTCTAAACTTTGCATGTGATACTAATTAGCTTTTTTGTACCTACACAGCATGAGCAAGTTCGGGCCGGGCGCAAATAAAATAAGTACCAACCATTCAGTCTCTGTCCTCCACTACGTTCGACGTGACATTTGTTGTTTTTGACACTGTGGTCGGACACCGCGTAAAAACTATGTACCTACTGCTATACTCGTACCTTTGTTCACGTAAGTAGCTTCGATTACGCTGTTTCAAAATTATCACTCAGTAATTAGCATTATACAATATCGTAAATAAATTGTAATAGGGTTGCTAAAATAAATGGAATGCCGTTCAAAATAGTAAGAACATTAGAGAAAGGACAATACAGCCACTGCATTGCACGCGGAAATTAATCGATCGTGATGTAATAATTTTGTTTGTAAATCGATTGTGGAGCGTACGAATGATCTAACTTATAATAACACATAATGCTCGCACTGACTTAGTGTATTATTTATGCCAATATTCACTATCGCCACCTAGTATTTGTATTAAAATATTTTTTTGGTGTTTGTAAAATAGTTCGAGGATCTTTTGTTAGAATCCAAATCTGTCATTTAAGATCAACGTCAAATCTTTCATAGCAGTTTGTTTAATATTTTTAATAGCTCATGTCCTCAAATTTTCACTTAAAAATCTTGCAGTTCACTTCCATTACATACGGAACCATCATCTTAGAAAATTTTGAAAGGACCTCTGTTGCGGCGCCATTTTATACTTTCATGGCCGCTTACATGACCAATTAGGGGTTCTAAGGTGGTAACGTACTCAATAATTCAACCTTAAATAATATAGAGGCTATACTTGACACTATACGTTCTATTTATAGGGAGAAATATCCCTACTTTTCAGCCTTCAACTTTACAAGGGACCTTGTTTATCTTTAAGAGTTAAATGTTGTAAAATATTTATTAAACACCATTGTGGAGCTAGTAGCGTTGAGTGCCCTGAAAGAGATTATGGTAGCTTGCTTAGAACTTTAGAAGTCAATAATAAATGTTAATTTCTAATATAGATCTTATAGTAAGATTCACTCAAAGCTATAACACAGAAGCTTTGGTCTGTATTGTAGGGATAATAATCGCTGCTCTACGCGTTTATCCTTCACACATTGCTCTTATAAACTTGCTTTGTCACTGTAAGCGTAAAATTTATAACTAACTCTTTTTGCCGTCGCAAACTATAATTGCAGCTACTTACTCTACCTTCATAACACTTAAGGTTCTATGGTAAGCTCTATTTTCAGCCAAATTGTTTGTTGATCTATTATTACGCAGGCGCTTCAGATTGTATAGGTAGTAGGTACCTAAACTGTATTTTGAAAAAAAAAACGGGGTCTTGACTTCCGTAAAACTCCGTTTAAATTGACAAAACAAACCGATTGAAATACATATAATATTGATAATTATCTATCATTAAAACATAAAAAACACATTCACTGAATTTAAAACCTTCACTAGTACTATTTACTTAATAACTTATTTAATTGTGATTAATTGTATTTCGATACTAACATACTGTCTGTTTGTCATATTTTCTATCTATCTAGCTATCACGCCTTATCCCCGAAGGGGTGGCAGAGGCCTATTTTCTGATCTGTTGATATTTTTGTTAAGCGTTCAAGTCGACAATAGAGAAAAGGGATAGGAACATGTTTGTTGAGTTCCTAGATGTATACCTATTTGTTTATTAGAAGAGTAAGAACCTACTCTGGTGGTTTCTGGTGTTAATAGAGGCTAGAAGGGAGGGAACTTTTTTTTTTGACAAAGTTCACCTAATCCTCAATTGTATGAGTGTAGGATCCCAGCTCAGAACTTGTTGTTCGGAACCAATAATAAGATGCGTCACGAGCGTCTAGCAAGTACTTCTCGGAGACATTCTAAAGGTACCCATAGCAGTAGATATGTTATGCGCTGTTTTATTACCTTTCATCTTTTTTGTCGAAGTCAATAAAATATCAAAAACATCAACAATATTTGAAGCCCTTTGTTCTTTTGTTGCACTTTGTGGTGTTATTTTTTCTTAAGAAAATTATATTTTTTCAACAAAATGGCTTGGAAATAATCTTTTGTTATTGGAATAAATGTGTATTTCCAGTTGGAATTCTTTTTAAACCGTCCCTGTCCATTGAAAGGGCCTATCTTGGTGCCAACATCATTATACCTACCACGAATGAGTTTAAAAGTGCTGTGACGTCATCGTCACCGACCAAAACTGGTCGTGCGAGCGACGTGCAAGTCACGTAGGCCGCACGAAGGATTTTTATCCAATCCTGTCGAAAGCGGGCCGGTGGTGGCGATGACAAAGTAAGGTTATTCGTCATGGTCAGGAGGACTGGTTGCTGATCCGAAAGGAGGTGGTCGTCGGTTGGAACGGAAATCATCATCAGCTCATCATCAGCCGCTGCCTGGTATGGATGTGTATACCTCTGTGTGTACCTCTGGCCCCAGCACCTCATATCCATATACTGTTCCACGATGCTGAAGAGTTGGCGCCCATTGGGGCAGATGCGCGTGGAGTTCCAAGCCGTGTGCTTGGCGTTGAAGTCGCCCGCGACTAGTATCGGGTCCGGTGAGTCCATCAGGTTGTGGACATCAGCCGTTGCCAGTCGCGCGTCCGGCGGCTTGTAGAACGCAAACACACGGATGGGGCGGTGATCGACGCAGACCTCTACACCCAGGGCGTAGGACGTCTGCAGCAAAACAGTTGGCAGCGGTTGATGGACGATGTATCTCTTCACCAGGACTGCCAATCCCCTGAAAGCAGTCTCGGTCTGGGAGAGTTGCTCCTCTCGGTACACGTGATACCCTGGTATTCGGAGAGCTGAGCTCTTCCTGAGGCGTGTCTCGTTGATGACAATGTGGGCCTGCCGCTGTGCGAGGAGTTGCCTCAGGAGACTACTTCGCTGGGGACATCCCGTCGGCGTTCCAGTATATTATACGTAGGGAACTATCAGCACATAGTTTCCCTACGCACTCCAGGATTAACTGGACGGGACTGTGAAGCGAAATTCCAGTAATCGGCTTTTTTATAGTCGATGCGTGATCGGCGACTAGCGACCCTGACTGCGAGTATATCGAACCGCGCGCTCAATCTGTACCCACTACTATTATAAACCTGAAGAGTTTGTTTCTTTGTTTGGTGGAATTCGATAATTTCAGGAACTACGGGTCGGATTTGAAAAAATATTTTTGTGTTAGGTAGCCCATTTATCGAGGAAGGCTATAGGCTATATATCATCACGCTACTTCCTTGGAGAGCGGAGCAGTAGTCATAAATGCATTATTGGTGAGACGGGAGTTCGAATTATGTCACGGGTGAAGCCGGGCGGGTCACCTAGTTGCTTTATAAAAATACTGTTGACATTCAAGAGTTTTTTACATTATGATTATTTATTTATTTATTTACTGATGACTGCCTTGGTGGCGCAGTGGTAGTGGATGTGACTGCTGCGACTGAAGTTCCAGGGCTCGATTCCCGAGTCGGAAAAATATTTGTGTGATCACAAATGTTGGTTTCGGAGTTTGGGTGTTTCCTATGTATGTATTTAGAAGTATATATGTATGTTTATCACTCGTCTAGATCCCATAACACAAGTTTATATTACCTTATTACTATAAAATAGACGGCGCTGGGTAAAAAAAAAGTCCCTCAATATTTATTTATTACAATAATATTTATTTAAGTCTCACAAAACCGTGTTAATAATTTGCCTGCGTATAATCTAGTCTCCGTAAACTTGTGAGGACATCTCACAACTCAAGTAACAAATGCACAGGGTCTGTCAATAAAATGGACTTGGATACTTTATAAATATTATATCTTTCACTGAACATTTCGGCGGGCATTTTAATTTTGAGAAAAAGTAAGAATAGCCCCGCCCCCTGAGCTTTTCGACTACTCCCCGGCGCGTTCATCTCGCTCACACTAGAGACAAACAAATGGACGAAGGGGCGATAACTTCATCACGGCGCGATGGTCTCGCTCGCACATACTCTACGGTGAGGGAGGACGTTGCGAATTGTTATCGTATTTATGCCCCCGAATGCGACTTTGAAAAGGCTGTTAGTTGTTAGTCAACGTTCGCAACGCACGCACGCGGTGGACGTGCGACACTTCCGCTGCACTTATGTAATGGTAGTGCATTTCGTGCCGGGTTTACTAACGTGTGCGCAGTTCCTATAAACACAACTACTTCTGTGATTTTAGTTCTAAATACATGTTCCTATTTAGGCTCATAAAAGTGACAATAAGTTTAAACTTTATGTTAAGTGATTGAGACTGGGCGTGTGTTGTTGAGTTGAGAGTGGTGGGGCATAGGTAACAAGACAACGCGACTGTTTCGTGTGTGCGAGTGTTTACTGTCACGCACGTTGCGCTGTTCATGCCCGCGAAATAATAGCAGCGCTGTAACATCGACCGTACCGCTATCATTGTAAGGATTGCAATCTCTACTTAGATACAGTTTAATCATTTGAAGCTCATTTACAATATCAAAAAGACAATATGTATGTGAACTGGGGTGCGAAAAACACGCCGAGTGATCTCGATAATAAAGCTGCTATGAAAACAGAAAGTTCAGTATCAGTTCCATTTGACTCCAGCTACAACATGATGACTAAACCTAGTCCAAAGTTCCAGAAGTGGGCAACACCGGAGACGTCCACTCTGTTTACACAATCTGCTACAGCACAAAACTATCACAATGCACCGTCATATTACCAAAATCCTGTTCAAACAAACTTCTCACCGGGGATACAATTTGCTAACAACATCAACCACGGATTCTCACAAAGCCAACATTCTAATCAGATAAATTGGGATCAAGGTCATTACAATCAAGGTTATCATTATTCCTGTCGATTTCATCCTTATAACATTCGAGCACAAGAGCGTATTACACAAGTGTCATCATCGAGTCCAATGTGTGGACAAACTTTGAACCTACCTACGCCATCACCATCCCCAAATCAATGCGACAAATGTGGCTTTGTATGCGACTCTGCTGTCCAAATATATAAACATTGTAATGCTGCTCATGTAGGCGCCAGTCCGGCAGCCTTATCTACAGGAATACCTATTCAACAATACTCTGGTAAGCAGTATAGTAATACTGTTTATCAAAATGAAGATCTGATGATGTTGTCTGATATTTTGGGCCTTGATTCACAAATCGCATATCAAGGAACTGAGGGCGATCAAGCAGCGGCAGTCTTTGTAGAGGCTCCACTTCAAACCCGAGAAGTTAACACACAAAATCTAAAACCGTTTATGCATGTTGAACAAAAAATGTATACAGGTGTGCAAATGCCACCACTAGCAGATGACTCAGCACCCGCTACGGTTTGGAATGCTGATATGAAACCACTATTCCCGCCGTACGACTCTTATACAGCGTCTCAGATGACTAGCACACAACCTTCAAATCCGATGTCATTGACACTCCCATCGATTGGAAGTAAAGGTACCAATTTGAAATCTATTGAAGCGAAGCGTCCGAAGACATACAATTGCACTGCTTGCAATAAATGGTTTACGAGCGCAGGTCATCTAAAGAGACATTATAACACGACCCTCCACAAGAATTCAGTGCGGTCATCGGGTCAACCAGACCCAGCTAAACTGCCCATCTTAAATCATCACCATCCCAGTCGCGATATGCAAAACCGCACTCAGCAGCATTCGTCGGAGTCAAATATACTACCACAGCTTAAAACGCATACTTTACCTGCATTCAGTCATTTGAAGTCTACGGAAACTTTTGGGTCTTCAATTCCGGGCCACACCAACACCCCTTTATGTCTGGGTCAAAATTTTCAACAGAGTTTAACAACGAATAACCTTAACGGGATAGCTCCCCACGATATGGATGTCGCTGTCAACAATCTGACTGTAGCCAATCCCGCTACTTTTGACGAATCACCTGAAGTAGAGAAAGTTATAGGACAAGAAACGGTGAGTGAGCCTGTCGTAGGTGGACTACCAAGCTTTGCGCAGCTTCAGTCATGTCTCAACGTTAATGTGTCTAACTATTATATACAACCTAACGTGGAGAGTCAAGTTTTTAATAATAAGTCCAGCGGTAGCAACGTTATCATACATTCAGTTAACCCTTCATTGCACTTGGACAATGCTGACAAGAGCTCACAGACTTTAGAGTATCATTTTAACTTAACAGATGGAAAAATAACTCAGGATAATATTAGCAGTTACAACCAAGACAAAGTAAAAAACTACCATTATGGTATTACTATACAAGGTGAAACAGTAAAACGCGGCAATGTTATTTCAGGGGCCCAGGCAGGGATGGTTCAGTTAATGCAAATTGCGGGTATAAAGGATTACACTAATAAGGAAAATTATGAGCCTCGGATGAAATATCCAGCTATTCTAGAATGCGCTAAAGTAGTAAATGGTAGTAGCAGCTCTGTTGTACCATCTAGTAATATGTCGAGCACACCACTAGCTGCACACAACCTAATGAAAGAAGCTGCCTCGACCACAGTACATAAATGCCTGCTGTGCAACAAGCTATTTAGCAAAGGTTGCTATCTGACACAACACAACAAAACTTTCCACTCAGGTGATAAACCGTACAAGTGTACTATTTGCGGCAAGCGTTTTTCTGATGATTACTCGTTTCAACTTCACAGCTATAGGCACTCCAATAATAAACCATTCAAATGTGAGCAGTGTCCTAAAAGCTTTAACCATAAATCAGACCTGCGTCGACACATGTGTTTGCATTCCGATAACATGCCATTTTCATGTGATCACTGCGGCAAAGGTTTTATTAGAAAAGACCATATGATAAAACACGTAGAGACGCATAAAAGAAAGCTTCAAGCATCTGTGTCACCTAACTCGATATCGCCGGGGTCCTCGACATCTTCTACATCTAGTTCGCAAGGGTTTAATATTACCACAGCATAAAGAGTAAACCTGTCTTTCGGCTGTGATATTACGTAGTGAATGATTGCGGTTGACTGTGGACTTAATCTAAAATTAAAATTATTAATTACAGTTAGCCAATCTCAACTCGAGCTAACACTTTTTATTTGATTATAATTTTGTAGAAATCCATGAATTGCTGGGAAGTTTTTAATAAGTATCATCGAGTGTTCTTGTTATTTTTATTGTATTAATTACCTTACTAAATAATTAAAGTAGCAAAGTTAATGCGACTCTTTGCTGTCAGCCTGTGCGTCACCCGACCTGAGTGCGGCCCGCTCGCTGACAACCTTCCTTATCATAAATATATACTATTGTGTAATTCTTTATCTTAGATTTTGTATACATATATACCTAATATAGGAACTTAAGATTTGACAGTATTCTTGTAAATATTATTATATTACTAAAACATTTTGTTATGTATAATATTCACTAATTGAATGAAGTTTAACATTGAATTTGTAAACGATATCTGGTTAGTAAAATGATGAAATGTAAGATTTGTGATTATGTTTGAATATAGGTATGTTTTAACTTTAAGTTCAGTTACTGATAAAATTATTTCTGTTATGCTAATTCTGTACCAAAATCAAAAGATTGAATTTGATGAGATGTTGATTACCTAAAATCTTGTTTCCATGTTTCTTTTTCCATTGTTAGCGTAGCGACTAGATTATAGATACATCAATAGATGCTTCATACACCTATATACAAATTCCGTAGGTATGTTTATGTTTTCATATTGAAGTATCGACCTATGAAGCTTCATGCAACGTTGTCTTGACTTAGTATTAGGGTTTGTTATGCATAGATGAAAGCTGGTATAAGGCGAAAGATCTGAATACGGTGAAAGTAGTGCTATTCGTTGATTGGCTATGTTCAGTAACACTGTATTATGTCGACGTGTGTGATTATTACAATTCGTAAACAATTTTGTACAAATGAGTTTTAATTGTCAAACATCACAATAACCGATATGATTGTTTTATGTATCAACTGATATAAGTAGTACTTATAAATAAATGTCCTCTACCGCCTCCGTTGTAGTAGAAGGTAGAGTTAGATCTTTAAGTAAAATAAATAAAGTGTGAAAAATATTTGTGTATTATTTGTTTAATCCCAGAAACCTTCGATCGATTTGCTAATGCTTTATATTTTTTTAAATTTTGTGTAAAGTTCAACTTGAGCGTCCAGTTTTCGCCTCACGCAGAGCCGATTATCGTATCTACTAATTAGCAATTAGTTCATCGTTATTTAGCTAGGATTCTAGACACAGGAGAACATCTGTAGCCGTTATCTGAACCTAAATACAAAATTAGAAAATCTCGTTCACTTGTGCCTACAATCTCTGCAGCATACTTATTTGTGACATGGGTTAAATTAGGTACCTATGTAGGTATAGTTCCCCATGTCACAAATAAGTTACTTTACCTATTCCAAATAGAAATATTGGAATAAAGTAAACACAATGCTTGAAGTACCAACTTTATTCCAATATAAAATAAGGATTTTTTTAGAAATATAATAATTATCGTTGAGACAACTCACACAACGCCATCTGATTCCAAACTAAGCAGAGCTTGTAGGTACTATGGTAACCAGATAACTGATAAACATACTTAAATATTTCTAAACACATACATATTATAGATAAATAACACCCAGACACAGGATAAACCATCGTGCTCATCACACAAAGTTTTATCCTGGGTGGGAATCGAACCCACGACCTCTTGCGTAGCAGTCGGATACACTCCCACCGCGCCACAGGTCAAAGCTGAGCAAGCAGTGTCTATACAGTCGAACATTGTCTATGAGTTGAACAAGTAAAACTGTGGAAAAAAGTTAAATATGGTAAGTATTGGGTAAGTAAAAATGAGTAATTTTTACTATTTGACTTAAGAACAAAAGCAGAGCCCGACTTCTTAAAGTTGAGATGTTTGACGCAACCGAGACTTACTAAGATGAGAGATAGATACCTGTAGAGAGATGCATAACTATAGAACGGCTATAGATAGCTATAGAAGCGCTAGTGGACCCACTGGCTCTGTTCTGTTAAGCAACTTTCGCTTTTGCTGGTCACGGACGGGTACACATTTGCGAGCGTTTTCGTGCTTCAAAAGGCACGTTAAGCCGTCGGTCCCGGTTGCCAGTAACAAGTTGAATGCCTTAGGCTTGAAAATTTGAACAGTAGGTAGCCACAACCTGCGTCTGTATATTTCAACACGACAATAGGTTCACCACCTATTACGTAGGACAGGAATACGCACGGTGAAAATGTGCTTCTGTCACCTCTTCGGGAATAAGGCGTGATTGATAAATATAACTATCTATTAATGATGATATAATCTAAACGTAGAAAATGTAAAATTAGCATTATACAAATTATAGGATGCCTCAGAGTTTTATCTTTGGGGGTCCAAGCGACTTCGCCTGCTAAGGCTGCTGCCCCTGAATAACAGACGAGGCAGGAGAAGGTTCTTAGCAGAAGCAGTAGAAAGTGACTGGAAACACGCTAAGATAAGCAAGGAGAAGTGTTTTATCACAGTAACAGAGCACCACAAGGTTTATCAGTTGTCAAAAGGCAAGGAGCTCACCTAGACCTCCGGGGCCCCAGCGACCTCACCAGCTAGCAGTGCACCAGTTGACCAACAAAGAGCCAACGACGCAGGTGCCCTTACAGGGTCGGGAGGTCAGACGGCAGTCGCTCTCAATAACATAATAAAAGACAAATCATCCTATCTATGAAGGGGGTTTATACTAGTGTTATAAACTAACAGCGGCCTACAGAAGTGATAAATTGATAGTACCTATTCATTTGAAAAGACTCAATTACCCATATGTTTCATACCTAATGGTTAGGTAGATGAACCAGGCACTTCCTCAACAAACTCTTACATTTACTTCGGAAGATTACGATTGAGTTATTCCATGTTTTCTTTGTATACCTACTTTCAAAGATCAGGCCGTACAGATGAGCATTTATTGGTGAACTGTTTTGTCTCATGTTTTGCCATTTCTAAATATGTCTAAATATGTCACAAACAAGTCGTATGGTTAAAAAGAACACTTAGGTAACATTTGTTATAACAACTAGGTACAAGCTACGGTAGATAGGTTCAGCTCACACCTTTGGGATGTCTCCCAGAAGTACTGTTGCTCCTTTTCTAAAATATCTACCTAATTTGTCCCGAGTTAAAAACAGCCTCCAGCGGGGCGAGCTTTTCTTTTTGCCTACAATATTTTCAGTATTATCTCAGTATCTCCTGTTCAGTCAAGAACAGTTCCAGAGCAAGGATCCCGCACTCATACAATGGACAAAAATCGATCCCGAATTGTATGAGTGCGGTACCCAGAAAGGAGAAGCGTTGCCAGCGTCTAGCAAGTACTTTTTGGAGACATCCCAAAGGTACCTACAGCAGTATGTTTGCGACAAAGCAGGTGGGCATTGAGTCTCCTTAAGGCAACACAATCAATGACATAATGTCACTCTACAAGCCGCTATAATGTACAACACTGGTAAACCGCCTGCATAGATACCTTAGCTACCTAATTACTAGCCTTTATTTGCAGCTAACGTAAATAGGGCTCTTAATAGCGCCGTTTTATTACCTTTCTTAACTTTTATATTTTCTCGAAGTCAACAAAAGATCAATAGCATCAACAATGCTTGAAGCCTTCGTTCTATTGTTGCCCTTTATGGTGTTGCTTTTCATAAGGAAAAGGTAAATAATATTATTTTTTCCACAATTGCTCGGAAGAAGCCCTTTTTTATTCGAGTCAATGAGTATTTTTCTACTTGGAATTCCTTTTAAATCGGCACGTCCCTTTTAACTGTTTGTTAGCAGCGTTAAGCCGGACTTGAAACGACAAAAAAACACGATCTCTACCTATCAGTTTAACACAGGGGCCCACAGTAACTCATTACAAATCCTCCCTGGGTTCCCGGTAGAGTTTGGCTACCATCGCAGCCTCTCTTAATGGTTTGGGCGTTATCCAGCTTCAGTAGTGCAAATCTGTTAATTTGGAATTACAAACAGATATATAATTTTATTATCTGTACACAGGAATTTAAACCGTGTAAAATAAAAAAAAAATAAGATAAATTACATTTCAAAATCCCCCTACGCTTATATTTTACGGAACAACACTTAAAAAGTATCTACTATTGAATCCAAACTATGTCTGCTGTAAGTTTTCGAAGAGTCGGGTTCGCTGGAGATCATTTTCATTGCAGCATTTAGTCAAAGTTATCAATTAATTGTCATTTAACGATTATACTGGCACGCGTTAAGCACTTAACAGAATAATCATACACCAAAAATGCCTAACATTATTTTGAAAAAAAAAGTTGATGCTCTTACACAGCTGGACCGATATTAACCAAAAGTAGCTAAGAACTACCACCAAGAAACGGGCTTTCAAATCAAAAAACCGCATTGAATTCGGTCCGTCCGTTTGAGAGCTACGATGCCACAGACAGACACACTCACGCACCGAAATCTACGTCAAACTTATAACTTACGTCTAAAATATATATTTTTGCGTCGGGAGTTAGAAAACATGTAACTTTAAAAAAAAATCTGAGTTGCCCCCCCCCCCCCCCCCGGCACAGATCCTGGGTGCGCCCATTGTATCCACGTAGTTCCCGTCCCCGTGGGAATGCCGGGAATTCCGTTTTTATTACTTATCCAAAAACTTTAAGTATACATTCACCAAATTTCAGGTATCTATGTTTACTGTTTAGGCTGTGCGTGGTTAACCCGCATAGTTTCGATTCCCGTAGAAACACAAATGTCTCTGTTAATACAGGTTCTTAAGGGTTCTTCTAAAACAGGTGTACCTACGTAAGTTCATGTACTAACTTTGAAAATTACAATCTTCCAAACAACCCCCAAGCTAAGTTTGGGCTTCATAGCTCTGCAGCTCCGTTAACTTCATAGATTTTGTGAACAATGCGTCAGTTAGTACAACTCTGTTTTACCACCTTTTAGGTTATATTTTGCAAAACCGCGATACACGTGCCCGTTTAATTGTAACCAGAAACAGGTGTACGTACGTAAATTCATGTTTCTAACTTTGAATATGACGAATTTACGTTGGAGACGACTGAACAACTAACTAACTGACAATAAACATACTTTGATGTCTTTATCCCCGAAGGGGTAGGCAGAGGCGAACTATACGCCCCTGTTTCACCGTATGCTTTTGCTTTTTGTCCCACGTAACAGGTGGTGAGCCCATTGCCGTGTTGAAATGGACAGATGCAGGTTGTGGCGACCTGCTGTTGAAATTTTTCAAGCCGCCCATAAGGCATTCAACTGGCTTAACGACTGCCATATTACTGGGAACCGGGACCAACGGCTTAACGTGCCTTCCGAAGCAAGGAAACGCTCGCAAATATAAATGCCACAAAGTGGTCACCCATCCGAGGACCAGCCATATGGAAAGTTGCTTAACGCAGTGATCGTTTACAGAACACTACGTCCGCTTCACTAACTAACTGACAATAAAAGGTACAAAACCTCTACTTGGGGACCGGCGGCCATTTTGATTTGCAGACAGAGGCAGCCGTGTTTCGATGTTGCTTGAGCGACGTGATGGCAGGTCAAACAGCAATTGCTTGACCTGCCATCACGTCTATGGGCGCTTGCGCTAGGGAACTGTCTATTATTACACAGCTTGTATGGTACCCTATTTTTTAAAAACCGGGTGTTCGGGGTTTATATCCTTAATCAAATTGGGTACTCAAACGGCTTGTAGAAATCACTCAGATATGAGAAAGGACAGTATTTTCTTTTTAGACTTTTAAAACCTAAAGTATAGAAAACGCTCATAACGTCTGAACGGTTTGCGGTATACGCTATAGGACACTTATATGAATACTTGCATAGACGATTTTGAAGTATCTGCCACTTTCTGTTTTGTAAATACTCGTAGTTTCGGTTTAGAAGTAGTCTGATTGCTTCGCTATTAGTGAAAGGCGCTTTTTAGATACTTGTTTATCAATCAACAATTAATTTTTATAAAACTTAACTAACTCAAATAATTGACAATATTTAATATGGTTGACATCATTTCAAAACACTGTTAGATACTATCATTGACATTTTGAAAACGTTCTAACCTACCTACTATATATTGGCTTTAAAAATATATTACCCAGACGTGCATGTATGAAACCATTGATGAATCTGCAGGATGCGAAAGAAGTATGCATGGAGCGCGAAGCCTGGTGACCTGTCCTCTCTGACTACTCCGTCAAGGATACAGTGTGAAGATAGTTAGTTGGTTTAAAAATATGTTGTCAGAGTCAGCCTGTGACCACGGCCGGTGCAACCTGGTCGAAACGTCAGGCAACAGAAGGTATAAAAATTAACTGAGTTTTGTCCCGGTAATAACTGTACTATTTATGTTGTCGGAGTTACTTGCCCTTAATTGATTTTTGAGGTTATATATTTATGTATTTAATAAATACACGCCCTTCTGGAGTCAACAGTAATAGGAGTACGAGGTGTGGGCTTGCAACTAGCAGTGGCGATCAGCAGCGAAGTCCTCGCCACGAAGCTCAGCTCCAATCTTCGAAGAAGTCACATCAGCCAATCTATCTTTTATTTTCTGTTCTTTCTTTTGATGACTGCCTTAATGTTGCGCACAGTGGTAGTGTATGCGATGCCGTAACTGAAGTCCAGGGTTCGATCCCGGGTCGGTAAAAATATCTGTGTGATTCACAAATGTTTGTTTCGCAGTTTAGGTGTTTGCTATGTATAATTTGTATGTATTTAAAAATATGAGATATTACAGATATGTAATAGGTATGTTTGTCAGTCAGTTATATTAGCTTATTTTGAACTACACGGCGGTGTGTAAAATAAAATGACCCACAATATTTGTTAAAACATAATAATTATTTATTTACCTAATGGCCATCGCTGCGCTCAGTCGGCATGCTTGTCATCATTCCGTGTACCTATATGCGTCCTCCATATATAGGTAATACAGGACAAATATCACGTTACCTACAATTTCATAATTTATTCTAAAACATCAGTAAAAAGTATTTTACTTAGGAGTAAATAAACAAAAGAACATATACAGAGATATTAATATATGTAGAGTTATATAAGGCCCACTTGCATGAATGCTGGGGATAAATAATTAATTATAGAGTTAGTTAACTCGGAATTAAGTATTTTATTTTTAACCCGGATCATATCTTGCACCATAGAAAAATATCATCGGGTTAACTAACCCAGTGTTTTATGTCACTCCATGTCATCCAACCAAACATTAATGATTGAACAAAGAATGAAACAGGTATGTCTATCTCTTTTACACTACAGTTTGCCACATAAGACTTTTTCTTACACGAATGAATGTAACATGACAGCCGAGTGCATTTTATTTTTATCGAATTATGGATACTTTGAGGAGTCCATGTCACGCATGTGTCACGTGCCACTGCATTGTCTGTCAGCTGCTAACCCAACGTTTGACGAATTAACCCTCAGAAATCAATGAGTTAAAATTTTTGCGATTTAACCCTACCCTTAACTCGGGGTGATGCGAGAAAAATTAATGATTCAACTCGGGGTTAGTCCATACCTCCGAGTTATACACATTAACCCAAGATACTGCAAGTGGGCCTAAGAGAGATACAAGAAGTCTTGATAAACAGCCAATTCTACGTAGGTATTGTAGAAATTTTATTCAAAAAATATAATTGTAGCAACATAATGAGGTTTTCTTTGAAGTTGTGATCAACGGGGTTTATCGCATAGTCTAATTAGGAGGTACAAAACAAGCCCCATTGACTCACCTCATATAGATATTAAAATTAATTTAAAAGCTAATTAGAAAGCAACCCTGTGTACTTTATAACTTTGTTGTGA
Source organism: Thumatha senex (assembly GCA_948477245.1). Taxonomy (NCBI): domain Eukaryota; kingdom Metazoa; phylum Arthropoda; class Insecta; order Lepidoptera; family Erebidae; genus Thumatha; species Thumatha senex. The sequence continues at coordinate 2,200,868 of OX419742.1, read as the reverse complement.
TAATTGTATTTCGATGATAAAATGGTAATGTAGGTACCTATTGTAATTAGTTGTTGCTATTGTTAGTTGAAGCGCAGACGCCGACAAAAGGGAAAAATGATAAGAACATGTCTGCAGGTGCATTCTGTTTGTTATCAGAGTGAGTACTTAGGTGTGTATGAATGGGTGCCGTCTGTTGGGACTGGTCAGCTTATTGCTGTTATAGCATTTATGTTAATTATTAAAACTACGTTATTTAAATTTCAGGCAATCTAAGTGTAATTAACTGTTCTCACATAAATCCAAAGAGAAATGTAAATTAATTATTGTAAGCCATACATATATTTTAAAAGAGCATCCATGGAGTTTCTTGCCAGATTCTTCTCCATGAAGGGTAGGCTGCCCTTGGAACTGGCAACTAGAATCACTCTCATTTTAATTATTGTCATGACTATTATAGTGCCTAAAATGGTCTACATAATTAAAAATATGTTTGATTTTGATGTAGTTTTCTACATACATACAAACATACATACATATTGTCACGCCTTTATCGCCGAAGGGGTAGGCAGAGGCATATTAAACGCCCACATTTCACCATATGCATTTTTGTCCCACGTAACAGGTGGTGAGCCCATTGCTGTGTTGAAATGGACAGGGGCAGGCTGTGGCGACCTGATGTAGAATAGATTCGAATACATGCAGCATGCAGAGCCGTCCCTGTGTGATAGTATAGCTCATAACTTTAGAATTATAGGAACCGAAGGTAACAATGCTCTATTCGCTTTGTAGTTGGTCCTGAGCTGAGGTAACAAAATACTTTGAGCGGTTAACGGAACGTAGAGCAATTGCGTCCTTGGCTGCATATTTTGGAATCTATTCTACATTAAATATGAAAATCTCTACCAACACTGGCACTCTAGGCCGTCAATTTCAGAACTACTTGTCAAAGGCCTTTCCGGCTATGGTAATGGCTAACTATTTCTGGATGCCACTATATATTCTTACCATCAGGCGGGTGGTAAAAATATTGAAATATAATGTCTACTCCCTTCTGGCCTCTATTTATTTACTAAATTCATAATTAAAGTAGAAATCCAAATACTAAGTAGGTACTCACTCTGATAACAAACAGAATGTAACTGCAGACATGTTCTTATCAGTTTTACCTTTTGTCGGCTTCTACGCTGATTTTTTCATGAATAAAATGTCTTTGTTGCAACCTTTGTGGCATTGGTCGCTAAAAATCAAGACCTGTGAATGTTATAAACGCGAAATTTTATTAGTATGGATGTTTGTTACTATTTTACGTAAAAACTAGATACTTAATGAATTTTAATGAAACTTTACAATAATATAGCTTATACGACAAATTAACACATAGGCTACTTTTTTTCCCTGTGGGAAACGGGAACGGGAAAACTTCTTTACGCGGACGAAGCCGCGGGCGTCAACTAGTCTCTACACATATTTGTATCTCTTTGTATGCTCTTTTGTTTGATTACTCCTAAGTACTCCGACCCGCGTGTCATATTGGAGATGAGCAGCATGGGTGATGTTCACTTAAAGGTATGGTTTACTGCTATGGGTATGTAAAGTAGGTAAATAAATATAAACCATGAACAAACATTGATGTTGGCGCCAAGATAGGCACTTTCAATGGACAGGGACTATTTAACAAGAATTCCAACTGGAAAATACACTGTTATTCCAATAACAAAAGATTATTTCCAAGCAATTGTGATAAAAAAAAATTTTCTTAAGAAAATATTACACCACAAAGTGCAACAATAGAACAAAGGGCTTCAAATATTTTGATATTTTTTATCTTTTATTGACTTCCACAAAAACCCTATTTATAAATCAAGTCGGTATGGCACAAGCGCTAGCTGCAAATAAAGGAAATTATATAAATAGGAATCTGTGCAGGTGGTTTATTAGGTGAAAAATTGTTTATATTGATTTTAGGAGACTCAATGCTTACCTGTCGCTAACATATTGCTAGATACAAGTACAGCTCATACCTTTGGGATGTCTCCGAGAAGTAGGTACTTCCCGAACAACAAGTTCTGAGTTGCAAGGACGCATTTGCTCTACGCTCCGTCAACCGCTCACAGTATTTTGTTACCTCAGCTCAGAACAAACTACAAAGCGAATAGAGCATAGTTAAGCAACACACATTAAATTTCCAATATGAAAGAAAGAAAAAAAAAGCTAAGTGGGCATACAAAAAAATAACAAGAAAACAATGCGGTACAAATGTGTAATTGCGTGCCACACGTCTATGAGAAAAAGGTCTACGTTGCTTGTCGGTGGGTAGGTATTTCATTATAGGTAAGTATGGGAAATGCGCTACAGCCACACTAACACCATTCTGTCCCACAGAACACCCGAGACCGTGCCCATGTAGAGCTGTGGTGCGTGTTGGTAACAGATTAAGCTGTTAGGTTAAGCACCTCTTTTAGGTTAAGCTTGATAGTTGAATCAGAGTCATACTGAGACACATTTCTCACACAAATATAGGAGCCACTATATAAAATAAAATTACACATAACTAACTATCAACTACAAGCTCCAGCTTAATGTGAATAAAGTTAAACCTTAGCATTTAGTATCGCCATTGGAACTTATAAGCAACATTTGATAGTCTATAGTCAACACGGCCTCTAGATACTGCATGATACCATATCGTAAAGCTGAACATTATAACAGTTTGTTAGTTTCACCGGTAGTTTCTACCATACCGCAAGGACTTTAAGAGCAGAGCTGAACCTTATCGGCCTAATACCACATTCCACAGCCATCATAAAAATATATATTTATATTTTGCACAGAACATTTTAACGGCGCTTACAAAATGTCATACACTTTTAAAATATTTAAAGCGACCACCGGCTCGGAACGCGGCCCACCTGAGAAGAACCGGCAAGAAACTTAGGAAAGCTTGTTTCTTGATGGCCTATTTACAATTCACTTTGCCAGCAAATCATTTTCAGGCGTCCCTGTCCTGCAAATAGTGCTGCAAATAAAGAAAAAGATAATTTACGTAATTCTTCAACTTATTACGGCTGCAGTAATATACCGACTTAGTGTATAGGTAATTGATAAAGTGAATAAAAAAAAAACCATGGCGTCAAATCCGGGCGTCAAGTCCGGTGGTGGAGCGTGCCGCTAGTGAGCCCTGACCCCATCGGATACTTCCGAAGGGCGGTCTACTAGCAAGCGGCAGCTGAGGTCATCATCTGGGGAACACCCTGAGGGCGTCGGCGAGGTCGAGCCTGGCGGAAGGGTTCCCGACAGGCGCCCATCAGCCGGCCTCAGGGTGACGTTTTCTGTTCCGGTCGTGCTGCAGCGGAGATCAAGTCCCGCGGCAGAGGTCTGTAAGTGATAAAGTGAATAAAACTTGAGTTTAAAGGCATTAAATATAATCATGTTTCAGCCAAGTTTAACAGCTCTATAAGCGTACTCAAACGTGGATCACATTTGTTGGCAAAGTTTTTAATTTACTTCTAGAACAGATTAAATATATCTAATAAATTAATATATTTAATAAATTCATAATATGAAAAGCTCTCTATACAAAGTAACGATGTTGCTTTTGTCGGTGAGTGGGGCCAATCTGTATTAGCGCTCCTATTGGCTACAGTTTAGCCGCAGCCAATAGGAGCGCTGATGCCGCAGTGGATGACGCTTGTGGGAAATATGAGGTTATATAAACCGGTGCAAAGGGAATTTTCACTTCAGTTACGTTTCTCTACAGGTGTAGTCACTACACTGCTTACCGGGACACGAGTCAGTAAATAGTGATCGTATTGGTACCGTTTCTGTCTAAATAAATAATAATATTACGGTAAAATCTCTGTGTAATTAAAAGTAAAGTGTATCTAAGTGTGAAGTGTGCAAGTTACAAATTATACCTAAGTTTTATCTCTTATTTACCTAAGTACAAGAAAAGGTAAGATGGTTTATAATTAATATTTTACTTTAAAAATGTTTTTATTTTAAACTTTCAAGATGTTTCACTCATATTTATGATATTTCGGGTCGTTTTCGATAAGTTTATTATTAGGTTCAAAGTCTACCTTATACTTCCTGTTTCCGACGTTTCGATTGGACCACGAGTTGACGTCGGGAAGACCCCAAAATATCATAAATATGTTTCAAATGAAGGTTGTCTGTTCGTTAATTTCTATGAAAATAACTATGATACGATTCAAATTTTTATGCAAAAATATATCCACCAGGGGTCGTCACATACTGAGATGATGATTGTGATGAGGTGTCTAATAATTTTGTATGTTAGCTATTTTATGATTTTGTATTGTATTTAATGAATTACTATTTATCTAACAAGATATCTACTAACGTCTCTACAACTATAATGTAATTTTAGATATCTAACTCTTAAACTTAGTAAAGTCTTATAAAACGTCTCAATTTATCCGTCCATCCGTCTGTACGCATCTGTGTCACATGAACCATAAGAGATTGAGACAAAAGGTTTGCGGCATTCGATCCAGGTCACCACGAATACGTGTTTAGTCAATTTTGAAATTTCTACCACTTTCGTTTTTGAAAATGGTTTCGGTTTAGAAGTCGTATGATTCCTTTGCTAAGAACAGTGAAGCGCGCGTTACTATAGTTTACCAATCAACAATTATAATTATTATTTATTTATCCATCACGCCTTATCCCCAAGGAGTGGCAGAGGCATATTATATGCCCACTTTTCACCATGTGTAGGTATTCCTGTTCCAATTAAGTAGGTAATATGTGGTGAGCCCATTGCCGTGTTGAAATAGACAGACGCAGGTTGTGACTTCCTGCTGTTGAAATTTTTCAAGCCGCCCATAAGGCCTTCAACTTGACTAAACGATAAATTAATAATAACAATAATTCAATTTAATCAATTTAATATTAAGTTCAGTTTTTTTTAATTTGTTAGTTTAATATTTGAATAAGTTGCTTCTATCATTATCGGATTAGCGATTAACAATGTTAGGTAATTATTGAATTAAGTTAACGATGTTTAGTTTTGATGAAAACATTGCGCTAATCGGTAAACTAAAACTTGCTTTGAAAAGTCAAGTTATTTGTAACTTACTAGCTTATACTTATATCTATTATTTTAACAAACTATGGATAAGTAAGATAGATAAGTAAGATTAATTTAGTCCAAGTCACCACACGCCCCACAGCACTCAACGCATTCATCCAACATGTGGATTATATCTATTATAATTCAACTAAAACTCTACAATATCTACTTAATAAAAAATTAAAAGCAAAATACACAATTACTCTATATAACATATTATCTACGATAAATAGTATAATGTATACGATATTATAAATCTACATTCATCTTTGTTAAATTACTTGTAGAAGTCTCCATAGCCTAGGATGCAATATTTCATATTATGTCTCATATACCAACCATGCACACGCACAAATATCTTTATATAAAATTCCTTAAACCCCAAATCAACTCATAAAATCGCGTTACTTTGTACCCTACAAACTAAAAAAAAAGCTTACACGATATAGCTGAAATTTATAGGATGATAAAGTTTCCTGTGACAAGAATACACATCGTGAAAAGTTGGCATATAATATGCCTCTGCCACCCCTTCGGGATAAGGCGTGATAGATAAATAAATAAATAATAAAATTTTATATATTATTTACTACATTGCAAATGCTGACGTAGTTGAACGCGCATTGAAAATATATTTCCATTATGTGTGAAAGTAGTCGGACCAGCTATCCTACAATATTTATTTAGACGCGTGAGTAAAACCTTTTATTTTCCTTATGTGTAGATGGCGCCTAACCTCAGCCGACCTCTCCCAGCGTGGGCGCGACGCGACCCCCGACTAGCGCGCTACCTGCCGCCTGCAACCCCCACTGTCGTCAACCCCTCCGTCGCCCCTGCACCCCTGATTACAAAAACTTCAGGTCGCGTAACCAAGCAGAAGAAACAGAATATCAATCCGCTTGACTTATTTGCGAGGCTGGTGGCGACAGGAATAATAGTTCCGAAGCTCAAAGAGTTCATCAAAGTACCTGCGGAAGACAAGGAAGTAATACATCCTATGGAGATGTTAACACGCGACACGTGGAGAATGTAAGTGATTCTGTTTATTACTAGCGGCACGCTATGATGGCTGTTTTGACATATTGCAATAGTGATGATATTTTACTTGTTTTACATAAGTACTCCGTTTTCTACCGTAGTAGATATAAATCGGCCATCATAGCGTGCCGCTAGTATAGTGACGTGTTCCTAATTACCGATAAAATTCCCTCGGTTTAGGTACCTCCTATATAACGTGCTAAATGGATATTATATGAATATATGTGATGATAATAATATGATAGGAATACTAGATGGCCCCCACAGCTTCGCCCGTGGAATATTTCGACCACCCATCGCACCTATTTAATCCCGTCGCTTATAATTCTATAATGATGCATAAAAAATTGCCCGATTTGTCGACATTTATGACTACTCCTCTGATCCCCAGTGTAGTAGCGTAATGATATATCGCCTTCCTCGATAAAGGGGCTAACTAGCATAAAATATTTTTTCAAATCCGACCAGTAGTTCCTAAGATTTGCGCGTTCGACCGAACAAACAAACAAACAAACTCTTCAGCTTTATAATATTAGTATAGATATAATCTGTGACTTTTAAAAACTTCTTACATTATGACTGAGCATATCTTTTGTTCGTTTTGGAGTGCATTTGGGTATTTTGTTGCCGCGGGGCGGCTATCTGCGGGACTCCCAGACCTAGAGAGGGTGTTGCTCCTGGTCTCTATCGAGGCGCAGGATAGGCTCGCTGTCAGCCGACCATAATCATCGTATCCGAGGCGCATAGTACTTATCTAATCTAGTACTGCATCTATCTTACTCTAAAGAAACGCCGGGATCGTATTAAATACCAGTATTACTGTAGCATCAAAGGTTTACCCGGATCTAATAATTGTATGTGTCTGTGCAGCAAGCAACCGGGCATGGTGGCTCGACTGTACGGCGGGAGGCAGTGCTCGGGGTGCAGCATTCGCTTCGAGCCGCAGCAGACGGTGCGTTACTCGCGCCACCTGGACTGGCACTTCCGCCAGAACCGGCGCGAGCGGGCCGCAGCTAAACACGCCCAGTCGCAGACATGGTACTTGGGCCGTGACGACTGGATGCAGTACGAGGAGGTAGAAGACGAGGAAAAGAGAGGTAAGTACTTATGTGACTCTCTCGTATTAGCTGGAGGACTTAGTGGAAAATACTCATCATCACTTTGAGGGTTCAGCGGAGCCTAAAGGGTTTTTGGGCCCGCACCTGCACATGTCTAACTGTGCTGGAGTTACTGGGGACGCTCGGCAACAGACGGATAGGCAGGGACCATGTGGTTTCATTCAATTCGCATTGATATTCGATGATCATTCGCATGACAACTGCGGAGATATCTTTTAGTTAAAAAAAAGATACTCTAAGACTACTATTATTTTAAATTGTTTTATGAATTTTATTTGTTCAAGTTGGCTACCTAAGTAGGCACTACGCGCATTCGTTTAATTTGTCTCGCAATAACTTGACTCCTCAACTATCTCTAGACGCTTTCAAGAATCAATTAGGTACTAACATACTGTTTTACGCACAGAAAAAAGCTGGTTCGAGAAGGTTGGCGCCAGCAGTGACCGCGAGCAGGCGCCTGAGGAACCTTCGGCGGCGGTGAGCGAGGTCGGGGCTCACTGCTGCGCCACTTGCGGCGACACCTTCCACCAGTTCTACAAGGAAGACTTGGACGAGTGGCATCTGCGGAACGCTCTCCACCATCAAGGCGACTACTTTCATCCGCTCTGCTTTGAGGATTACCAGGTAAGTCGTATCTTAGCTCATAGATGACACAGCCTTCGGTCTTTGCCGTAACCAGAGACCATTCACTGCCCAAATTGATCATTATTTCTGGGTTAACCTGACCTGTTCAAATTTATGTATAACTGCCTCGGTGGCGCGGTGGATAGTTTATACGAATGCCGCTCATGAGGTCCCGGGTTCGATTCCCGGGTCTGTACAAATATTTGTGTGATCCACAGATTTCGGAGTTTGTGTTTTTCCTATGTATAATATGTATGTATTTAGAAATATATAAGTATGTATATGAGTTGTCTAGATCCCATTGTAGGTACAAGCTTATAGTTTAGTTTGGCCTAGATAGCGCCGTATAAAAAGTGTCCCTCCATATTTATTTATTTATGTGAGCTATCTGCGCAACCTTAAGTGCGTTACATGCATAGATTCTGCAAGTGCCATCTGAAACTGTCAGATATTAAATAAATAAATATAAATAAATATATTAGTTCTATTGAATTATAATTTAGATTCCTCAGCAGACTATTCAGAATTTAAACGTATTTACTAAGTATTGTTCCTGCTTCTCTAGGCAGAGCTAGCTAAGCAAGTGGCTGGCGCCTGAACAAGCGAGTCCGCCCACGTGATTTCTACGCAGAAGTTCGTGGAGTCAACATCGTCGAGCACTTTGCAGTATTCGAGTCAACATCTCTAAATCTTCGCCAGCGTCCATCACTAACGAACCGGACAAAGGTCAAGCGTGTTTCATCCGGCTAGTATCCGGCAATGTAGTATAAGTACCTTCTTTGAACACGTCGTGAAAACTGCTGGAATATCCAAACTATACTGCAAGATGAAGTCTGGGGTAAATAAACGAAATAGGCGACAGATCACGCGTTCGGATTGTTCGCCCGGCGCCGGCGTTTTCCCTCAAGTGCCACAGGGTCCTGCCCAGTTGTGTGTAATAAGTTAAGACTGTAAATCTAATCACCTACCTAAGTAATAAGTTCCTAATCTGTTTATTGTTTTAATTTTCTTTGTATATACCTAAGTTTTGTGTAGGTAGGTATATATAGCGGTATTAGGTTATATGTTATACGGTTAGGTCTATTTAAGTACTTACTTACCTACTTATGTAATAAGTTCCAAATATGATTGTTGTGTTCATATGAACACAACAATATAAAACGTATTTAGCGCTCGTGGCCCCGCGGTCTCAGTGTTCTGTAAACGATCACTGAGTTACGCAACTTTCGCTATGGCTGGTCCTTGGATGAGTGACCACATTTACATTTGCGAGCGTTTCCGTGCTTCGGAAGGCACGTTAAGCTGTTGGTCCCGGTTGTCAGGCGTTAAGCCTGGTTGAAGGCCTTATGGGCGGCTTGAAAACCTTCAACAGCAGGTCGCCACAACCTGCGTCTGTCTATTTCAACACGGCAATGGGCTCACCACCTATTACGTGGGACAGGAATCCATACGGTGAAAAGTGGGCATATAATATGCCTCTGCCACCCCTTCGGGGATAAGGCACCCCTTTTATTTATTTATTTAAAACGAAAATATTTTCGTTTTAGATTTTTAGCTTAGTTTTAAAACACAATAACAATGTAGAATGTTTGAATGTGTCGGAGATTTATGCAAGTTCGGGCGGGTACAGTTACGTAAGTACTTCAGCATCGTCTGAAGCTAGGAAATATTTTAAAGGTTTTAAAACTTTAGCGTTTTTCACTCATATTAATATGATATTTCGGGTCTTATTCAGTCCACCGAACTACTGAAGTAGAGTCTGTGTTTCTTGTTCTATATAATTTCTTTAGTTTTAAGATACATTTTTTACATGTTGACAAGACAAAATGTCATTTTATCGTGTAGACCCATGTCTGACTGAAATGAACGGTGAACAATTGACGATTGAATGAGAATGAATATGGTTGTCTTGCTAATAGTTATATAGGTAAATATAATTTACTTATTTTAAGTCCATATTGTTTGTCTACATTGTAGATATTTAATTTGTAAGATCATTTGCTGACAACAATCTCTAATTTTTTTAAATTTTATTTTTAATGACTTTCTTAATTTAGTGACTTGCCGTTGTGCCTTATTGTCAGAACTAGTTAGTTTTGTAAAGTATAAATAGTTATATTTACCTAAGTAGTATAAGTTTCTAGTTTGTATCTATTATTTTAATTGTATCGTGTTTATTATTGGAATATTTCCTGATATGGCAGTTTATTCTTTAGCCAATCAATGTGTCAATATATTTTGGAACTTTAATTTTATTTGTTCAATGTGTTTCAATTAAATATACTATAAGTACAATGCGTTTTTGTTATATTCCTTTACTACTCAGAGGTCTGCTACACATGTACCTAGACACCAACCTACGTAGGAAGGGAGCCCATACCTACTGAGCCTTGTGATGTACGCCACTTCGACGCTCCTGGATACTGATACCTAACTGTTAGCGAATGTCCGTGGTTCCCTGTCTACTACAAACTAACGCCACCACTATTATGTCAATCGGTGCCTTCACTTTGCGAACATCCCCATTAATGGAGAAGTTAATAAAACACCTATTTTCTATTAGATATACAATTATTAGTACAAGGCCGGGAAATAGGCAATTTCCGGTCGAGCGAGATGAGTTTGAAGGCCGAGCCGTAGGCAAGGACTAGCAATTGCCATTTCAGCCGAGTTATATATAGTACTTTTCTAGAATGTAGGGAAATAAAACATATTTTGCGTCCCGTGACGCCTCGGGTCCGCCTTCCTGCTTTTTCTGCTCCACTTCGCAAGGTCAGCAGCATCCCCTGTAGTACGACCATGAAGGAAGATTAACACGCATGTTATCCCTTACGACGTCAAGCCAGAACTTTTGGGTCTTACCGATACCCGGCGCAGATGACATAGCCATACATTTGTTTCCCATGTACCCCGGCGGTTGCTTCAAGATATGACTATACCAATGAAGGCGATACTCTTGCAACTTATCTGCAACGTCACGATGCTTCTGGCTTCAGCATCTTCATTTCCGTGACACGCAGCTCCTGATTGTGTTGTCTCATTATTGGCCACGTATCACAGTCATGTAAAAGGACAGGTACAATGATAATTAAATAGACCAGTCCCTTCAACCGGATCAAAATTTTTGGGTCACAAATGACACCATACAGTCATCTCCCGGCACTTGGCCCACGCGGCAGCAATGCGTGACATGACGTCGCAATCGATGTCACTGAGACGTCACGACCGGTCTTTGCCACATTTAGTTACAGAATAACATAAGTAGGTACTTTAAATATTATAGTTACTAATTAATTAAGTTAGTTATTAATTAATATTAATAGTTACATTAGCCATAGGTATTTGGGCATTACCTACTAAGTAAAAGAATGTTTTTTTTTTATTTCCCTTTAAGTGGATTATACATAGCAAGGTGGATAATCTAAAAAAATGTATTGATATGCGACTCCCGCCCTGAACTTTAGGGTTCGATACCCGGGTCAGAATATTTTTTTGTATGATCCATAAATATTTGGATTTTGGATGTTTCCTATGTACTATGGTCCCAGATAATATAATATAATTCTTATACGGGATGATATATGTATATGGATTTAGAAGTAGGTACTTAAGTTTCATTATCAGTTGTCTAGATCTCATTGCACACGCTTATATTGGACTAGATAGTGTTATGTGAAAAAGTGTCCCAGAATATTTATTTATTATTTACTTATAGCATATAGGTAGATACTGACAGAACTTTTATGTCCCAGAATCCACCACTCCCACACATCAAACAAGATAAATATCCTTATTTTAGAACATAATACTCTTTTGCAAAAAAAAACGGGCACTTAAGCAAAGAATTATTTTATAGTTACTATTAGTATGTTTGACAATTTTAGGTATTGTTATCCTCAGAATTTTATAAATTAATTAGGAAGGAATAGTTTTCATCAGTTTTATCATAACATTTTGATTAAATTATTGAGAAATAATGTTTAAGCTCAAAACATTATTATTGTACCTGCTCGCTAAATAAAAATGAAACGCGTTAATTTCTTTGTTTTTCTTGAATACATTAAAAGGATAACAGTTTAGTATTGAGTGTGATCCCCTCTTGCTGAAATCACGGCTTGCATTCGTCTGTGCATGCTAGCGAGTATATCTTTTATGGTTTCTTGGGGAATACGTTCCCACTCCGCGGTAATCACATTCTTTAGCTCTCTGATGGTCCGCGGAGCCGGCTGCACTGATCTCACTCGTCGCTTCAGAACGTCCGAGACATGCTCTATGGGATTGAGGTCCGGACTTCTGTAACCTTAGAGAATTGCCATTAAATAAGTTTAAAATGTAAATTAAAAAAAAACTTTGTGAAAAAGGCTATTGAATAAGAAATGGTTATTCGGTTAAATACGATGTGTTTTAGTAGATCATCCTGTAAATAACAGGATGATGATGATGATCTGTTATTTACAGGATGATATAATACTAAAACACAGATAACAGAAATAGAATAGAATAATCTTTGCAATAAAGTCAACATCAAACACTCATGTAAAGAGATTATAGTCTCATAAATGTACTTTACAAAGGGTGGCCTTATCGACAAAGTACAAGCTCTTATGTCCTTTTGAATGGAGAAGATTGTCAAGGATCACTTGGGAAATGGGGAGCAATTAGTGTTTTTTTAAATGGAACATGAATAACTAATAAATATAAAAGCATTCAGTGATCGCGCACGCCTTATATTTAGCGTTCATTCCACAACCGTACAGCCTGTACTACAGAGAAGGATTTATCATAAAACGATTTGGAATGGCTAGGAACTTATCATTCCAGAGTCCCTGATGACCTTAAGTATCTCAAATGTCTGTCATTAGGTAACATAAAACGTTCTTTCACGTTACGTAACGTTAGGGAAAATAAATGGAAGACGTGGGATTGAAATTGAGAATATGAGCATTCCGTCGGAAACGAATCGGGAGCCACTTGAGCGATTTGCGGAATTGTGATACATGATCACATTTGCGTTGCTCAACTTTAAGAAGTCGGGCTCTGCTTTTTTTCTTATGTCAAATACTTACTCATTTTTACTTACCCAATACTTACCATATTTAACTTTTTCCACGGTTTTACTTGTTCAACTCATAGACTCGACTGTATAGATACTGCTTGCTCAGATTTGATCTGTGGCGCGGTGGGAGTGTATCCGACTGCTACGCAAGAGGTCGTGGGTTCGATTCCTACCCATGATAATACTTTGAGTGATGAGCACGATGGCTTATCCTGTGTCTGGGTGTTATTTATCTATAATATGTATGTATTTAGAAATATTTAAGTATGTTTATCAGTTATCTGGTTACCATAGTACCTACAAGCTCTGCTTAATTTGGAATCAGATGGCGTTGTGTGAGTTGTCCCAACGATATTTATTAGATATATTTATTAGAAAATCCTTATTTTATATTGGAATAAAGTTGGTAGGTTGGTAGGTTGGTAGGTAAGCATTGTTATTACTTTATTCGAATATAGCTATTTGGAATAGTAAAGTAGGACTTATTTGTGACATGGGGACCTATACATATATAGGTACCTAATTTAACCCATGTCACAAATAGGTAGGTAAGTATGCTGCAGGGATTGTGGGTAGGTACATAAGTGAACTTGATTTTCTATTTTTGTATTTAGGTTCAGATAACGATTACAGATGTTCTTCTGTGTAGCTACTCCAGGACTGACTGTCCATATTGTCTAGAAACCTAGCTAAGTAACGAAGAACTAAGTGCTGATTAGTAGATACGATAATCGGCTCTGCGCGAGGCGAAACTGGACGATCTAAGTTGAACTTATACACAATTTTTTTTATATAAAAAAATATAAAGCAAGCAAGTCGATCGAAGGTTGCTGGGATTAACCAAATAATACACAAATATTTTTCACACTTTATTTATTTTACTTAAAGATCTGACTCTACCTACTACTACAACGGAGTCGGTAGTGGACATTCATTAATAAGTACCTACTTATATAAACTGATGTCAAATACAATAGATATACATGGAGTCGCTCAGTTGATACATAAAACAATCATATCGGTTATTGTGATGTTTGACGATTAAAACTCATTTGTTAAAATTTTTTTACGAATTTTAATTGTCGCACACGTCGACATGATACAGTGTTACTGAACATAGCCAATCAACGCAGAGCACAACTTGCGCCGTGTCCGTATTCAGATCTTTCGCCTTACACTAGCTTTTATCTATGTATAATATAGCCTATACTAAACAAAGCAAACGTTGTATGGGAACTTCGTAGGTCGATACTTCAATATAAAACATAAACTAATACGTAATTAGTATATACGAGTAGGCGTATGAAGCATCTATTGATGTATCTATAATCAGGTCGCTACGCTAACAATGGAAAAATAAAACAGAGAAACAAGATTTTAGGTAATCAACATCTCATCAAATTCAATCTTTCGATTTTAGTACAGCATTAGCACAACAGAAATAATTTCATCAGTCAACTGAATTTAAAGTTAAACATACCTATGTTTAAATATAATCACAAATCTTACATTTAATCATATTTAATAACCAGATATCGTTTACAAATTCAATGTTAAACTTCATTCAATTAGTGAATATTATACATAACTGAATGATTCAGTAATATAATAATATTTACAAGAATACTGTCAAAATCTTAACTTCTTAATTACGAGTAGTACTACTAGTGTAAGCTTTATACAGTATGACACTCGACAGTGTTGCCTTCTATATTAGGTATATATGTATACAAAATAGTATATAGTTATGATAAGGAAGGTGGTCAGAATTGTGGTGGTCAAAAATTGCCCAGTAATTCATGGATTTCAACAAAATTTTATTCAATTAAAAAGTATTAGCTCAAGTTGAGATTGGCTAACTGTACCCATAGTGTGGTTATAAATTTATATGAAGTCCACAGTCAACCGCAACCATTCAGTACGTAATATTAAACCCTTGCGAACTAGATGTAGAAGATGTCGAGGACCCCGGTGATATCGAGCTAGGTGACACAGATGCTTGAAGCTTTCTTTTATGCGTCTCTACGTGTTTTATCATATGGTCTTTTCTAATAAAACCTTTGCCGCAGTGATCACAAGAAAATGGCATGTTATCGGAATGCAAACACATGTGTCGACGCAGGTCTGATTTATGGTTAAAGCTTTTAGGACACTGCTCACATTTGAATGGTTTATTATTGCAGTGCCTATGGATGTGAAGTTCAAACGAGTAATCATCAGAGAAACGCTTGCCGCAGATAGTACATTTGTACGGTTTATCACCGGAGTGGAAAGTTTTGTTGTGTTGTGTCAGATAGCAACCTTTGTTAAATAGCTTGTTGCACAGCAGGCATTTATGTACTGTGGTCGAGGCAGCTTCTTTCATTAGGTTGTGTGCAGCTAGTGGTGTGCTCGACATATTACTAGATGGTACAACAGAGCCGCTACTACTGTTTACTACTTTAGCGCATTCTAGAATAGCTGGATATTTCATCAGAGGCTTATAATTTTCTTTATTAGCAGTATCTGTTTTACGCTCAAATTGCATTAATTTAACCATCCCTGCCTGGGCGCCTAGAATAACATCGCCGCGGTTTATTGTTTTACCTTGCATTGTAATACCATAATGGTAGTTTTTCACTTTGTTTTGATTGTAACTGCTAACGTTATCTTTAGTCATTTTGCTATTTGTTACGTCAAAATCATAGTCTACATTTTGTGTGCTCTTGTCAGCATTGTCCAAGCGCAATGTCGGGTTAACTGAATGTATGATAACGTTGCTACCGCTGGAGTTATGATTAAGAACTTGCCCCTCCACGTTAGGTTGTACTATATAGTTAGAAACATTAACGTTGAGACGTGACTGAAGCTGCGCAAAGCTTGGCAGTGCACCTACGACATGCTCACTCACCGTTTCTTGTCCTATAACTTTCTCTACTTCAGGTGATTCACTAAAAGTATCGGGATTGGCTACAGGCAGATTGTTGATAGCCATATCCATTTCGTGTGGAGCTATCCCGTTTAGATTATTTGTTGTTAAACTCTGTTGAAAATTCTGACCCAGAGTGGGTGATAAAGGGGTGTTGGTGTGGCCCGGTATTGAGGACCCAAAAGTTACCGTAGACGTCAAACGGCTGAATAGAGGTAAAGTATGCTGTTGTAGTAAATTTGACTCCGACGACTGCTGAGTGCGGTTTTGCATATCGTGACTCGGGTGATGATGATTTAAGATGGGCCGTTTAGCTGGGTCTGGTTGACCCGATGACCGCACTGCATTCTTGTGGAGGGTCGTGTTATAATGTCTCTTTAGATGACCTGCGCTCGTAAACCATTTATTGCAAGCAGTGCAATTGGATGTCTTCGGACGCTTCGCTTCATTAGATTTCAAATTGGTACCTTTACTTCCAATCGATGGGGGTGTCAAAGACATCGGATGTGAAGGTTGGGTGCTGGTCATCTGAGACGCTGTATAAGAGTCGTACGGCCGGTATAGTGATTTCATATCAGCATTCCAATCCGTAGCGGGTGCTGAGTAATCTGCTAGTGGTTGTATTTGCACACCTGTATACATTTTTTGTTCAACGTGCATAATCGGTTTTAGACTTTGTGTGTTAACTTCTCGGGTTTGAGGTGAAGCCTCTACAAAGGCTGCCGCTGCTTGTTTGCCCTCAGTTCCTTGATATACGATTTGAGAATCAAGGCCCAAAATATCAGACAACATCATCAGATCTTCATTTTGATAATCAGTATTACTATACTGCTTACCAGAGTACTGTTGAATAGTTATTCCTGTAGATAAGGCTGCCGGACCGGCGCCTGCATGAGCAGAATTGCAATGCTCATATAGTTGGACAGCAGAGTCGCACACAAAACCACATTTGTCGCATTGATTTAAGGATGGTGATGGCGTGGGTAGGTTCACAGTTTGTTCACACATTGAACTCGATGATGACACTTGTGTAATATGTTCTTGCGCTCGAAGGTTATAAGGATGAAATCGACAGCATTTATGATAATCTTGATTGTACTGACCTTGGTCCCAATTTATCTGATTAGAATGTTGGCTTTGTGAGAATCCGGAGTGGTTGTAGTTGTTAGCAAATTGTGCCCCCGGTGAGATGTTGGTTTGATCAGGATTTTGGTAATATGACGGTGCACTGTAATAGTTTTGTGCTGTAGCAGGTTGTGGAAACAGAGTGGACGTCTCCGGTGTTGCCCACAGCTGGTACTTTGGACTAGGTTTAGTTATCATGTTGTAGCTGGAGTCAGATGGAACTGATACGGAACTCTCTGTTTTCATAGCACTGTTTTTATTTTCGGAATCACTCGACATGTTTGGAGTACCCCACTTCACATACAAATGGTCTTTATGATTGGCGTAAGGTAGTAAGGTTGATGTTAAAGCGCTGCTATTAGCCATTTAATGATCAATTTAAAACACAGTATACAAAACAATAGTAATAAAAAACGGCACAACTAATTTTGATATAAGTCCGGTGTTAACGTGGCCCTCCAAGTCGCAATTATTGTTTCCTTTTTCTAATTAAACTGAATCACACTGTTATGTTGTGTAACAAAGCTTTTGGCGGCATTAAGTCACGGTCTGGAACAGCACCACGTGCGAGACGGTAAACACTCACGCCCTCAAAACAGCCGCGTTCGTATGCCCCGCCACTCTCAACTCCAAAACACACGTCTAGTCGTAAATCACTTAACAAAAATTTTTAACTTATTGTCACTTTTATGAGTCTAAATAAAAATGTCTTTATACTTTAATCACAGAAATAGTAATGCTTATAACACGTTAGTAAACCGGCACGAGATGCACTACCAATAGATAAGTGCAGCGCGGAAGTGTCGCACGTCCACCGCGTGCGTCCGTTGCGAACGTTGACTAACAACTAACAGCCTTTCCAAAGTCGCCTTCGGGGCATGACTTTGGACTTCCGGGCGAGACCGTCGCGCCGTGATGAAGTTATCGCCCCTTCATCCATTTGATTGTCTGTAGTGTGAGCGAGATAAAAACGCCGGGGAGTAGCCGAAAAGCACTGGGGGTGGGGCTAGTCTTACTCTTTCTCAAAATTGAAATGGCCGGCGAAATGTTCAGCGAAGCTGCGTGCTAGTACGATAGCAGTGCGACTAATATTTATAAAATTTTATTAATCTCGTTTTTTATTTGTCCACTTTAATTAAAAAAACAAGGGTAAGCCTATTGAAAACCACAAAAAAATAATTACCTAGTAAAGATATAATATGTAGGTATTAATGATAAATCCAAGTATATATCGCCGCCAGACCCTGTGCATTTGTTACTTGAGATGTCCTTACAAGTGTGCGGAGACTTTATTACACAGTCTAATTATGAACACGGTTTTGTTGAACTTCAGAAATTATTATTGTATTAAATAAATAAATAATTATAATTAAAAATATCTTCAATTAGATAACAGTATTTCTAAAAAGCAATTATGCGCGCGGTTTTGAAATATTCTCAGTCGGGGTCGCTAGTTGCCGACCACGCATCGACTATATAAGGGCCAATTTCTGGAATTACGCTTCACTTGAATTTGACACATTCGACTATGAACAACTGCAATGCAAGACCCAGTGCGCAAACATCGCGTGACCAGCGACGTCGTAACGCAAGAGTCACGAGACCCGCCAACCGTCGGTGGCAGCGCAAGACTCAGCGGTGGGACTCGCGGAGTAGCGAGTCGGTCTCCACGCACGAGCCCTACGTTAATCAAGGCGGGAGTCCACCAGCTGATGAGGTTAGCGGCATGAAGTCTATCAAGAAATCCATCTCTGACGTCAAATCTCAAGCTGGACAGGCACTAAACGTTGGCCGTTTAGTTAGAAAGGACTACGATTCTCTTCTTGCTGTCATTGAATCCTTGCAGTTCGATGAAAGAATCGCACAATACGAGGAAAATGAACGAAAATTGTTTGAGATGGATCAAGAGATAGCAAGACTGCAATGTTCGAGAGATATAAAGACCGAAGCCTCGAACGCGGCTCCACCGGCGGCGTTACCTCCCTGGCAATGGCACGCTCGTGTCACGCTGCCCAACCACGGGCTGATACCGCCAGTCCCACTCCCTATGCCAATGTGGCGATCACCCTATCTAATGTGGTGATATCAATATTTGCAATAGCTATTAAAAGGCCCTTTTCAGGGCCGCATAAGTATCGTGTTACTTTGTTTCTATTTAACAGATAAGTCATACACATACACACACCACACCCACAACTTTAACACATACATCTACCTCCACCCTAGATGGATCCTGTATGGATATTGACATGGACCTGGATAGATGGACATTGAAAGTATGTAGATACCTATTTATTCTTTATATTGATTGGATAATTAATAACAGGGATAATAGGATTAACATATTAAAAGTACTGGCAGGAAATCGGAAATATGTGGAAATAATTAGCTTTTTAAACATCGTTTAATTTAAATAAACGAATCTCAGGAAAGCCTTTATTTTTGTCGAATCTTAATGTCTTAAATTAATACTCGCAAATACTAAAACACGCGCTTAATTATGTAGTACAAAGTATTTTAATCTAATAATTGTAATTCTCTATTTACTAACTTACAATCAGAATGTTCAGGCCACGCAGGCCGGCGAACGAAAACGTCGCAAAAAGTAAACTTTATTGTCATGATTGTTTATATTCACCGAGACCTGGCTAATGGACGATTTAGGCATTTATTGTGGAGGCGAATCCGTGACTACAACAGCACGCCCCAAACCAATCTTAGAATCTTTTACCTTAACGAGAGCTGCGGTACATTTTTGTCAATTATAAAACACCGATAGGATTTCCTATATTTTAATTATTAAATAGTAATCGGACAACAATATTTTCAATTTTTTATTGAGCTATTTCTAATTTTACATTAACAAGAGCCACAGCACATTCTTATCTCAATAATCCAATGTCCATTGCACTTGTAGGTATCTACTATTCCACATTATTTACTCTTTAGCCTGATTAGGTTCGCCTTACGCAATTTTTAAAGAAAATAAATGCCTTTTAAATTACCATGAGGCGAAACCGCTCTGGTTAAAAAGTAAATAACTTGGAACGTATAAGTGTTTTTATTCAAGATGTTTAAATGAAAGCGGCAAGTTCTACCAAGTGCCATCAATCAAAAGTTAATATTTTCAACTTTTTACCGAGCTACTTCGAATCTCTACCTTAACGAGAGTCGTGGCACCTACATTCTACATACAGTCTCAACTAAACACAGTTAATATTATTCCCTACATTTCGACTAATTGCAATCAAATAATATTTTCGACTTTTTACTGAGCTATTTTGAAACTTTACAAAAAATAATACAACGCCAATAGGATTCCCTACATTTTGTCTAAGAAATTTAGGTACTAAGTTTTCGATCTTAAATAAAAACACCTGTACCTACTATTCCACAGTATTTACTTTTTAACCAGACTAAATTCGCTTAACGGTATTTAAAAAAAAAAAAGATTTTGAAAATCCGGTTAGGCGAAAGGGTAGTTTAAAAAGTAAATAACTCGGAATAGTATATATAATATAATACCTAACCACAAGTGTTAGAAGAAGAAGTAAGAATCAATATTTATGACTAAATATGCCATCTCGCCCTGAGCGAGTTTCCTGCGTGCGAGATGACGAATAGACGGTACTTTGGTGATTTATTCATATTACTTCAAGTTTAGGTACTTATAGAAACTAAGATCAGCCCTGAAAAGGACTTTGGATTTACTGTTGTTATTCCTACAGAAACAAGACCATCTAGTAGTAGGTATGCAAGAAACGGTCATCCTTCCTCTTCGGTCGATCCGTGAACGAAGGCAACCTCACACCGCCATCTTGGTGAATCACGCCAAGCCACGTCAGCGCTGTGTTCGAGTTCGCCGTCCGCCGCACCCCGCTCGTCTTCACTCGCCGCCAGCCGCCGATTCAATGCAATAAAATAGCTGCGCGCTAACCTACTTCACATGAACGAGCGTGTTAACTGCCAGTAAACTTGGTTTCCAGGTAATACTCGCTACCGGCGCCGTACTACCAGTAAATTGTAAATATTAGTTTTAATACCTACTGTTCTAAGCAGTAATATCTTTATATTATGTATTTCGTAGGTACAACGTACTACCTATATAAAAAAGATAGGTAGGTATTGCACTTTAATAACTTCAATATCTTTACATTGCTGGTGCACAATTACCAGTCTCGCATCTTGTGACTCAAGCAGTGAACGAGGTTCGGACCGGTCCATCGCGCCGACAAAAGAATTTTGCGTAACTAATAGTGCGCCCAGACTATTTCCGAATGAATAATATTATTCTATTTGAATTTTGTAAGTATAGCACAAGGAACCGTTGCAATGTGGGTGCATATATGCCTCAGCCACACCTTTGGCCATAAAAGCATGAGTGATAAATAAATTAATAATTTATAGGTAAATCGGCAATTGGATCCCTATAATTTGACAAACAATATCTTGAACTTTTTACTAAGCTAAATTGAACCTTTGCCTTAACGAACGCCGCGGTACAATTATGTCTCAATTATACAACACCAATAGGATTCTCTACATATTGACCAATAGCTATCATAATTATTATTATTATTCATCCATTCTGAGACATAAATTAAATAAACATATTAATGAAAACAAAATTATGAGTACCTATCAGAATGGATGTAGAAGTGGGGCTCGAGGTACTAAGGAGCTTCTCCTCATTGATATGGCCATTAGCCAACAAGTTCGTCGTAACCATAAGGATATCTTAACATATTGGATAGATTATAAGAAGGCGTTTGACTCTGTACCTCACACGTGGCTCTTGAGGGTGCTAGAGTTATACAAAGTTGATACAACTCTATGCACCTTTTTAAAGTCATGTATGAGGCAATGGAGGACCCTTCTTACCTATCCAGGATGTAGGGATGCCTGTGGTAACGGCGAACCGATTAGGATCCAGCGGGGTATCTTTCAAGGTGACAGTTTGAGTCCCCTTTGGTTTTGCTTAGCACTGAACCCTCTTAGTACACTACTAGAGAGTTCAGGGCTGGGTTATAGATTACGAAGAGGAGGTCAGGTTATATCTCATGTGCTTTACATGGATGACTTAAAGCTCTTTGCCACAAATAGTTCTCATCTGGTTGATTTACTAAAGATAACTGAAAACTTTAGTAATTCAATCAAGATGGAATTCGGTGTGGAAAAATGTGCAGTAATGCATGTTAAGCGAGGACGGATAGTGGAATCAGAAGGTATTCAACTTTCTGATTCCATTCATCTGACATCACTTCTCGTATCTGACACCTATAAGTACCTGGGTATGTCACAGGCGTTAGGCATTAATGAAGCTGACATGA
Organism: Thumatha senex; assembly: GCA_948477245.1. Taxonomy (NCBI): domain Eukaryota; kingdom Metazoa; phylum Arthropoda; class Insecta; order Lepidoptera; family Erebidae; genus Thumatha; species Thumatha senex. The sequence continues at coordinate 2,178,592 of OX419742.1, read as the reverse complement.
AACAGTCGTTACGAGAGCGTTTCCTTGGTCGCTTGAGAAAAGTCTTAAATAGTCTTTTGTCAGGAGGCAATAAGGTGCGTGCTTAAAATGGCTGGGTCATGCCACTTTTGATGTACTCCTTTGGCATACTCAAGTGGACTCAAACTGAGCTCGATGCCTTAGATAGGAGAGTCCGTACATTGTTGACATCATATCGAATGCATCATCCACGTTCTTCGGTTATGAGGATGTACATCCCGCGGAAATGTGGTGGTCGAGGCTTCTTGAATACTAAAACCCTACATAACCGAGAAGTGTGCACCCTTAGAGATTACTTTTTACACATGAATGTGGATATGCATCGGGATGTTGTCAAAGTGGATACTGGGCTCACCCCGCTATCCTTGGCTAAAGAGAACTGGCGCAAACCAGCTATACTTAGTGTTGGTGACCGGCAGGAGATATGGAGGAGCAAGGAGCTTCATGGTAGGTTTTATAAGGTTCTTCATGGACCTGATGTGGACCTTATAGCCTCTGTGGCCTGGCTAAGATTTGGTAATCTCTTTGGAGAGACCGAGGGTTTTGTCTGTGCAATTGCAGATGAAGTTATCATGACGAACAACTACCGGAAATATATACTGAGGGACGGCACGGTTGATGTATGTCGAGCGTGTCATCTGCCAGGCGAGTCCCTTAGGCATATATTCTCTGGTTGTTCTCGTCTTGCTAACGGCGAGTACTTGCACAGACACAATCTAGTAGCCAGGATCATATATCAGCAACTTGCTCTAAAATACCGCCTGGTGGATACTGAGGTCCCTTATTACAGGTATGTAGCTGAGTCAGTTCTTGAAAATGGTCATATCACATTGTACTGGGGTCGATCTATTATTACAGACAGGACTGTTGTAGCCAACAAACCTGATAATAGGTCATAGATCGATCTGAGCGGCGAGCAATGATTATTGATATCACAATCCCTCATGACGAGAATCTCGTGAAAGCTGAGAATGATAAAAAAATAAAATATCTGGACTTAGCACGCGAGATTGTCGACATGTGGGAAATTGATTCGGCAATCATTATTCCTATAGTCATCTCCGTTAATGGTCTTATAGCTAAGAGCCTCGACCAATACCTAAAGAGGCTAGCGTTGGGCAGCTGGATCAAGGGCGTGATGCAAAAAGCAGTACTACTTGACACGGCTCGCATTGTGCGGAGGTTCTTATCTTTGGAGCCCTAACCACCGGTAGCTTGGTCCCTGTACCCGATGCCGGTGAGACACTATTTTTATATTTTTAAATGTATTTTTTTTAATAATATGTATATTTAAAAATGTAAATAATATGTTAGTTGTCTAAATAAAGAGAATAATAATAGAGAGCAGTGAGAGTGTTACTCCCGGGAGTGCAGCAAATCTCAACTCTGGATTGCCTTAATTGGCCGGTCAGAGGGAGGGAGCCAGAGCTATATGCTCGGGGGTGGAAGTGTCATTTTCAAGGGCATAACTACGGGGAAACCCGCTCTGGGCCTGTCCCGCGAAGGTGAAACCGGCGCCGCACCGCTCGACACCCCAAGCCGCTCACACCGGTGTTGCCCTCTGTCGCCTTACAGGCTTATCATGCCTATTGCGATTGTATAGGGGGCCCATCTAGTGAGTTGGAAAGTCACCGTCTGCCATGTAAGCCAACCAAAAGTCCAGGTATCTTCATGAGAAAAAAAAAGAAGATACCCGTGTAAAAAGAAGAGACATAATAATAATAATAATAAACGTTTAATTCAGGCAATTAAATCCCATATTTTCATTACATTGTAGATCGTCATAAAATATAATATAATCAAAATAATTATAATACTAAATTAACATACTATAATTGTAATAGTATTTTTAAAATGTATCATTATAATTAATTCAATGCATAATTGTAATCAATAACTTAACTTATTTCATAATACATAAAAATTCGGGGACTGAGTAGTCTCATCAATTTAATACATTGTCCTTTATTTCCTACCTATGTAGGTATTGTCAGCTAATATTTAATATGGCAGATATCGTTTTCATAAACATTTTTGAATACCGTGCGAATTAGGTCATTCTTGGAGGAGTACAGACGTCTATGAAATGAGGGTTTTTAGTCCCTTTAACAGCTCCATCATATTTTTAATTTTGTTTTCCTCAAACATGCCAGACGCGCTACACCGCCAAGGCAGACCGAGCATTACTCTGAGAGCGTTGTTATATTGTACACGGAGGGTGCTGTAGGAACCCTTCGTGTAGTTGCTCCATAGTGTAGAACGCCTGGCAGTACGCCTGAAAGAGGGTCAACTTTGTCTTATACGAGCAGCGCGCAAACCGCCTCGCTAGCATGTTACTGCGCGTTGAGAGGGCACGTCTCTGTCGTTCTATATCATCGTTATCGTCAAGGGTACTATTGACAAAGTGTCCTAGATATTTAAATTTAGCAACTACAGTTAAGGAGCTATTACAAAGACTGAATTTGGGTACCTTTTCCGGACCCCGTCCAGATTTAAAAATCTTCACTACCGTCTTTTTTACATTGTACGTAAGGCCATGTGTGTGAGCATATTTTTCACAAATATTTATCATTTTACAAAGCCCCGCTGGAGAGGGGCTCAGCAGCACCATGTCATCAGCATAGCTGAGGTTATTGACGCATATATCACCGACGTGGAACCCGACTCTCGTGCTACTGAGCTCCTCCATCAGCTCGTTAACGTAAAGATTAAACAGTACCGGCGAGGTCAACCCGCCCTGTCTAACACCACATTCAAGTCTATACAATTCAGAGAGTGCTTCTCCCCATCTTACTTGATTTTCTTGTTTATCATACCAATATTGCAGAAGATCAGTAATCTTTTCAGAAACTCCGGTACTTCTTAGCTTGTTCCACAGTATAGAATAATCTATTGAGTCGAACGCGCGACTTAGATCTAAAAAACATGCGTATACCGAAGTATTTTTGGATGTGTAGTACTTTACCGTGTTTTTCATAGCAAATATTGCCATATCTGTGGACAAACCTTTCCGAAAACCGAACTGCGCGTTATTTAATGGAATATTAGTTTCATTTAAGTGTGTATTTAACAGTCGCTCAAAAACCTTCGAAATTATAGTTGCAAGTGATATGGGTCTGTAATTCGACGTACTAGACACGTCTCCTGTCCTATTCTTTACGATTGGAACTACAATAGTCTTTATTAATTCCCTGGGTACCTCCCTGGATACACAAATTATAAATCTGGCTTAGCCTTTCGTACAACATTTTGCCTCCAAATAAAACATGTTCCATACTGAGACTGTCGTGGCCGGGTGACTTACCGCGTTTCATGCTTCGCACACAAGTGATTAATTCGTTAGCCGTGACGTAAAGATGCCGTGAGTCACTGCGCTTACCGAAGTGGCGCTGCGCGGCAGGGGGCAAAGATGAGGCGGGCGCGGTATCCCCCGGCCGCCGCGCAAGCGACGGCGACGGCGGCGACAGTCCCAGTACAGGTGATTGATTACTACGAACAGGGAACTGTTGACTGTCAACTTTGAACCGTGTTACAAACATGTTTGCTATTTCAGTTTGACTACAGCACACTTCAATTGATAATGGAATACTAGTCTTAAACTTTAGTTTATTCGTTTCTTTCCAAAAGTTACAAAAATCGTTTTTGTGTCTATACATGGCGATTATATCCGCTTTAATTTTGTCTTCGTTGCGTTGGCACCACTTTAATTTATTTTTGAACACTTTTCTTGTGTTATACATGTCATCGTAAACGTTACCTTGTGAGGGGCAGCCATGTGAAAGCCAAGCGTGGTATGCTAACCGTGCCCTCCCATGACTCTCACCCACATGATAGTTCCATCCAGTTACATATTTCTTGCTTTTAAAATTCCTACCTATATATGAACGCTCAGCGGCCCTTTGCATACAATCTATAGTTTGTTGATACATCTGTTCAATTATAGATTTAACAGGAATATGTTGGCAAGATGGATCGTCTGAACATGGCATTGTGGGCCAATTGTATGCGTTTAGGTATTTATCGCACAGTGAGTTGTAGTGACGCGTTTGTTCCGGCGTTCTGGTACCCCACAATACCCTGTTCACATGGCCACTGCTCTGTGTATTAATCTTAGGTATTACCAAACTTATGTCATATTCAAGAACAAGAGGGAAGTGATCAGAATCAAAAACACAATTAATGACGTATGCACCCGTAAACATACGGTGCGCAGCTTGCGTCGCAATACAATGATCAATCCAACTAGTTGTACGATGAGCATAGCTACGGTATGTATAATTGTTCTATGTTAAACCTAGTAAAGATGTGTCCACACATACCCAGTTCTGGTCCTCACAGTAGCTCCTCAACTCCTCTCCGAATATACTATTATAACGCGAAAGATCTGCATTAAAATCACCAAGACAAATAACACTTTCGTCATTATTATTTTCAATCACAGCACTTAATACCGCTAGACACTGAGTGAATAAAGGTAGATTGTCCTGATGTTGTGTAGGCATATATACAGTCATAACTATGAAGCTGCGGCCAGCCGGTGTGAGTTCTACCCGTACGGCTGCTACTCGCGTTGACCCGGTATTAATCGGTTTCACACATGCAAACAGCGACTTTTTCCATAGGAGTGCCACACCACCATATGGTCTTCCTTTAAGTACGCCGGCTGTCGTATCGACCGCAGTGATACCGTGGTAGCCAAAGTCAGGATGTATGGTTTGTAAGAAATCTATCTCGTCTGGTATAAGCCAGTGTTCTTGCAACGCTATAAAGTCGTGATTCTTACATAACTCTCGTACATGTAGATAGGTACGTTTGATGCCTTGGCAATTAAATGTGACAATGCTACTCTTGACCATTCTACTTTCGTGTTAGCCCCTCTGTACGAGTTTCTGAGCTATTTATTGGCTCGTGATTTATTAGCGGCGTGCGGGCGCTATTTGTTTCTATACCTTCTATACACCACTCCAGATGGCCACAGTAGTTCGTTCAAAAATGATGATTCCTCAGACCTATTAACGGTAATTTTAAAAGATGAAAAATCTGTCTGTTTGAACGGTTTCAACTTTTCAACTCTAGAGGCTGTTAATCCACTTTCTAGAAGAAAATCGGTTGTATCAGTTTCTGTAGTATCCGTATGGAATCGTGATACGTACAAATAGGACACTCTGGGTACTATTTTGAATCTATCTGACACCTTTGCCTGTCCTATTTTATTATTGTTTCTTCTAATAGGCCTGTATTTAAACTTTTTGTTGACTACCGTCGTAAAGCTATCGTCCAATGTAGTATTGTTGGACGGATTCAAACCAGATTTCGTTCTAGGACTACTCGTTGCACACGGTATATGATTTGCTGGCTGATGGTTCGATGCAGTTACCTCGCTGCTTATCATTAACCGCCTCGAAGCGACGGCGCTGTATAGAGGCGCCGTTGACCGTTGATTACAAAAATCTTGTTTTACCGTCAGCCCCCGTGATAGTTCTGATGAGGATATTCTGCTTTTTTCTTTTTGTTTTTGTTTCTGCTTCCTTCTAGGTGGAGCGACAGTATTTTTCTCAACAGTTTCTTTTATGTCACGTTCCTGTAATATCTGCAACTGTTCACGGATATTCGATATGTCAGCTGTTCTTACGTAGTCACTTTGTATTTTAAATAGGTCCTGTTTAATTCTTAAAATATCTTTCAGCAAGGAAGTCGCGTCAATGTGATCGAAGCTAACCGGGGGTAAGCGATGAAGATCTTTGACAACAAAAACAGGTATTTTGTCCACGTCTGTTTCTTTCAAAACGTTGATAATATCTTGAAGGTTTCGCTTCTTCTTTCCTTCACCTTTTCTGGTGTTTCTCAACAGAGAAAGTTGCGTTAAAATCTCTCTAGCTGCGTCGACGTCTTTTTCTACAAATCCGGAATCACAAATTTGAATCAAACTGTCCTCGTTCATTACATCACTTTTACATTGTATAAAACAAAGAAGTTCATTTATAACCAACTTTTGGTCTTGCGTCATGGTTGATTGTCAATAATTAAATAGCACTAATGCACGTCTTAAACAGAATACCGCAGAGATCGTAACGGTAATGTTTCGACGCGTGTTACTTAAAATCGCACGGTGTATGTACCCAACCTTGCGCTAGGCCGACGCGCACGGAACTTATTAAAAAGTTTTAAATATTTTTCAATAGCTTTTAATCAAAATCTAGGGATCCTATTGCCGATTTATAAATTATTAATATATTTATCGCTCATGCTTTTGTGGCCAAAAGGGTGGCAGAGGCATATTATACACCCACATTGCAACGGTTCCTTGTGCTAATCTTACAAAATTAATAAAGGATAAAAATATTAATTCGGAAGCTAAGTCGGGGCGCACTATTTGTTACGCAATTTTTTTGTCCACGCGATGAACCGGTCCAAGCCTCGTTTACTGCTTGAGTCACAAGATGCGCGACTCGTAATTGTGCACCACCACTGTAAAAATATTGAAGTTATTAAAGTGGAATACCTACTTATCTTTTATATATAGCGTCCGAGTCAGACGTCGACGCGCTCGCCGAAGATCTCAGCGCTGTTATCAACACAGCGCTAAGAGAAGTACGCCGACAATATCGCAGCGCCAGACGGCGCAATGTTGGCGCTATACGCCGACGACGCCGCCTTCATCTCCACTTCTCTGACCGCCACGCACGCGGCGATCTAGATGCAGCGTGTACTGGATGCGCTCCCGCTTTGGCTGGATGAATGGAGACTGACGGTCAACGTGGCGAAGACCCAAGCGCTCGTTGTGGGGCGTGCGTGGCAACCGCGCGGGTGCGCCCTTACCCTGCTTGGAAAAGCCGTCGACTGGTCCCCGACGGTGAAGTACCTTGGAGTGACCATTGACCGTCGTCTCACCATGCGACACCACGTGCAGAACATTGTTGGACAAGCTCGCGCCGCTCGAGCTCTCCTGCGTCCGGTGATCTCATCGTGCCTCCCGCTCCGCGCGAAGCTGGGTGTCTACGGCTTACATCCGAGGGCCGCCTCACCTATGCCGCCCCTGCATGGAACGCTTTGGTCGCAGAAACGTATAACCTTGCACGGCTGCGTGCGCAGCAGTCGCTGTCGCTGCGACTCGCCGTAGGCGCCCCTCGCTTCGTGAGGAACGAGACGATCGCCCGAGACCTCTGACGCGGGACTTGATCCCTGCTGCAGCACGACCGGACCAGACAACGTCACCCTGAGGCCGGCTGATGGGCGCCTGTCGGGAACCCTTCCCGACGGGCTCGACCTCGCCGACGCACAGGGGGACCCCCAGATGATGACCTCAGCTGCCGCTGGCTAGTAGACCGCCCATCGGAAGTATCCGATGGGGTCAGGGCTCGCTAGCGGCATGCTCCACCCCCAGACTTGACGCCCGGACTTGACGCCATGGCTTTTACAAGCCAATCCAACGACCCGTCTGTATCGACAGGCGGCGCTGAAAACCACTGTAAGAGGCCAATGCCTCGACCAGTCTCCCCCCAACTCCTCTAGGGGAGTTGTGAGATGGCCAGTCGGATCTTATATATATAGTACGTTGTACCTACTAAATAGATAATATAAAGATACAAGATACTGCTTAGAACAGTATTAAAACTAATATTTACAATTTACTGGTACCTAGTACGGCGCCGGTTGCGAGTATTACCTGGAAACCAAGTTTACTGGTAGTTAACACGCTCGCATGTGAAGTACGGTCGCGCGCAGCTTATATCTTACTGCATTGAATCGGCGGCTGGCGGCGAGTGAAGACGTGCGGGCTGCGGCGGACGGCGAACTCGAATACAGCGCGGCGTGGCCAAGATGCACCGCCATCTTGGCGACGACCACGGTTCACGGATCGACCGAATAGGAAAGGATGACCGTTTCTTGCATACCACTAGATGATCTTGTTTCTGTTGGAATAACAATAGTAAATCCAAAGTCCTTTTCAGGGCTGATCTTAGTTTCTATAAGCGAACTTAAAGTCATATGAACATTACGAAAGTACCGGACTATTCGTCACGCAGGAAACTCGCTCAGGGCGAGACGGCATACCTATTTAGTCTTAAATATTGTTTCTTACTATTAAAAACACGTGTACCTAGGTATTAATAATCATGTTAACCATTCATCGCGTAGGTCCGTATTATTAATACTAAACATTAATCAACTATAAGAAACTTAAAACAAAAAAGGATAGCACTACAATCGTAAAAATAAACTTACAATGTGAAAATTTTTGTTTAAATCTCTAAACCATAAATTTAAACAAAGAATTATAGCAGGCCTAGTGATCGGGTAGAAGTCGGTGCCAAGTCGACTAATGATAGGACAGAAGTATGAACTAAGTTTTCACTATAAAGGTCAAATAACAACGAAGACCGCGTAATACGACGTGGCTCATTTGGCTTGGCACCGACTTCAAACAGATTAATAGGTAGGTACATAGATATCTAGCACGTACCTACCTACTAAAATACTTTCAAAAAGGGGCTGAAGTGACTCTACTGAGTACTATATAATCAAATACATCGTTGGGTCTAGCTGCTGCCAGGTGATGGAGACATTCGTCTGATTCTGTAGTCGGACTGATATGACAGCGTCTTACGTACTTCCATAAAACTTCTTGCATAAAACAAACGTTTTGTCACCGCTGATGAGACTTCCACACAGCTTAGGCCATCGAACGCCAAGCTTGTAGGCCGGATATACCTTTTCACTCTTCGGCTTTCTGTCCAAGAACCTAACGCTCTCTAACTCTAAAGTTCGGAAGTATTATAGGTATATTATGAAGGATTTTATGAAAAATGTTTTACGGCAATCTAATAGACTTTCAATAAGTTATTTTATTATAATTGGTATAAATTATTAAAATTAAACTATAATTAACAATTAAAGTTAAACTATACAAAGTACCTAATGAAGGATTTTTTGTCAGTGGGTGGGGCCTATCTGTATCACAGCCAATAGGAGCGCTGATGCCACAATGGACGCTTGTGGGCAATATGAGGTTATATAAACCGGTGTAATGCGAATTATCACTTCAGTTACTTTTGTCTACAGGTTTAGTCACCACTTCTTGCCGTGTGTTTGGAACCAGTACAAAGTAATCCTGTGTATTGTTCTTCTGCCAGTCTCCAGTGAGCTACTATTGACCACTTACAGATGGCGACAAGCTCCACACCAGCAGCGCCAGCGTGGGATTGTGAAAGTTGCGTAACTCAGTAATCATTTATAGAACCCTAGACCGCCGGGCCACAAGCGCTTCAAAAATATAAATGGTAAATAATAATAAGTATAAAAATTGCACCAACCTAATTATTGACGAATTTTGTTTGAGAGGGTTTGTTTTGGTGGTGTCAAGTATGTGATTTCCATTGTGTAAATAAACTAATGTAATGAAATAGGTACTGGCGATTAGAAAAGTCACATTAGTTTTAATACCAGGTTTACTTAGGCTCTACTCATTGCCTTGCGAATTTAACGGTAAATGTAGGAACAATAATTTGACGTTTATAATTTGATATATTTTGTCTATGTTTGGTATCGCGGGGTGCCGGGGTGCAGGATGTGTGAGGCTCCCGGGGAAATAGGGGCTGTCCTACCCACTAAACGACCGCGGTGTTCCGCCTCACCTTAAACCGGCGGTTAAATCATTGCGAGCCGGCAAGGGGCACCCATAGGATGGAGGGGTTCGTCTTGGAGAGGCCGAATGTGTAATCTCCCTGAAGCTCCCTAATGAGCTAAAGAATCTAGCCCACACCGCCACGGCTCTCGTTAAGGTAAAGACTCGAAGTAGTTGAAAACAAAGTTGAAATTAATTGCAAATGCTGGTAGCTGATAGTGAAAATGTAGGGAACTATATTTGCGTAATATTTTTGAGATAAATATACCGCGCCTCTCGTAGAACTTTAAAGTTTAGAAATAGCTCTGTACTAAGTTAAAATATTTTGTTATTACTGATAGTCAAATTGTAGGAATCCTGGCGTAGTGTTATTGAGACAAACTGTACCGCGCGCCTCTCGTTGAACTTTGGAGTAAAGGTTCGAAAAAGCATGGTACAACGAAAAAATATTGGTTGAGTGCCATTATACATAATGTAGGGAATTCTAGAGGCATTTAATTATTGAAACAAATATACCGCGGCTCTCGTTATGGTACAGATTCGAAGTAGTTAATAACAAAGTTAAAAATAATTGCAAATTCTCGTAGCTGATTGTCAAAATGTAGTGAATCCTATTTGCGTAGTATTTTTGAGATAAATATACTGCGCCTCTCATTGAACTTTAAAGTAAAGTTTAGAAATCTCTGTACTAAGTTGAAAATATTTTGTAATTGCTGGTTGAACCAGAAATAATGAGGGTCCCGTAGGCGAGGTAAAATAATGCACTGCAACTTTGATAGCAACACTATATCTATTACACCATAGGTTAATTTGGTTCACACTTAAAACATTATATTGAAGATTAAGCAGAACAAGTATATCGCGATGTACCTTGTACATACACTGCCCTCTATCGAGCGTATTGGCAACTCGCATTTAACACGCAATAACGTTATCTGATGTAACGACCTCTATCGAGCACAGTGATAATAAACACAATATCTTAACAATTTGGACATACCGCCCACCAAGGACATAATTTGCATACATGTCCTTCATTTCCGCCCACCATAAAACGTCTTAATTAGAAGAAACAATAATATAAAATATTTATGCAGACACCAAATGTTTAAACAAAAACAAAACAAAAATAAAGTAACAATAAAATGCATTAATTTGCGGTAGGTAACATACAAAGTTTAGACGTATGTCTTTTTATTAACGAAGTCTGAGTACGCAAGGTTACGACTCGAGTAATTCCGTCAGGTCCAGGATGTTTTTGTTCGATTTTGCCTAATAACCACGTGCCAGGTGGCATATCATCTTCTTTAACCAGCACTACGTCACCCACAGACGGTTCCGGAATTTGAGATGTCCATTTATGTCTCTGCAAAAACTGATTTAAATAATCATTCGACCATCGTTTCCAAAAATCCTGGGAAATTCTCTGGTGGAATTGCCAACGTTGTAAATTACCAACATTCTTACTCATATAGTCCGTTTCAGGTATCACAACTAAAGGCTCGCCGATCGGGAAATGACCAGGGGTCAATATTGTCAGCTTGTTCTCATCCTCAACGTAAGAAAGTGGCCTTGAGTTGAGGCAAGCCTCAATTTGTGCTAAGACCGTGGCCATCTCCTCGAAGGTTAAAGTGGAATTCCCTATTACTCTTTTCAAATGACTGCCTCTGTGGCGCGGTGGGAGTGCATCCGACTGCTACGCAAGAGGTCGTGGGTTCGATTCCCACCCAGGATAAAACTTTGTGTGATGAGCACGATGGTTTATTCTGTGTCTGGGTGTTATTTATCTATAATATGTATGTATTTAGAAATATATAAGTATGTTTATCAGTTATCTAGATCCCATAACACAAGCTATTATTAGCTTACTGTGGGCTAGATAGCGCTGTGTGAAAAGTGTCCCACAATATTTATTTATTATTATTAAATGATATTTGGTGGACCTTATTCCCGCTTCCCATAGATCTCCAAAATTGGGCGCGCGGGGTGGAATAAAGTGCCATTGTGTTCCAATATTTGAAAAATATTCCATCAGTTCGGGATTTATATTTGATTTCTGATTGTTAAATAAATGTAGTAACTCTCGGCAAGCCCCAACAAAATTTGTAGCGTTGTTACTATATAAATCAGATACACGACCGCGCCTTGCAACAAATCTCTTAAAGGCTGCCATAAACCCTTTCTATCAAACCACTAACACTAGCTCAAATCACTAACTGCCTCCAAATGCACTGCCCTGGTGGACATGCAGATAAATAAGGCTATGTAGCCCATATAGGATTTATTTCCACATCCTTTTCCACTCCAGTACTTGTAAAGGGTTTGCCTGGCTTTAACCGAACAGATGGTACTTGTCCCATAAGTTGAGTCTTAGTTTTAGCTGCATATCGAACGCATGCAACACAACTTCTCACATATTTCTTTGTAAGAATCTTAACTCATATAATCCAATACTTCAATCTTAAATATGTGATAATAAGGTGGCCCCCAGGCCACCGTGCATAGTTTTGATATGAGCATCGGCTATTAAAATGTCCAGTTAAAAAAGATTCTTTCGGTATTAGAATAGGACGAATCCGATCATAATTTAAATCTGACATTTCCAGCCTACTTCCTACTCTTAACGTACCTTTTGAATCAAAAAATAAATTTAAAGATTTCACACACTTCGATTTTAGGTGCTTATTACCTTGTAATTCTTCCTGAACTTCCGGAAACCCTTCCAGCTGACAAGTTTTAATACATAGCTCCATACAGTCTTCAAGTTCTTGTTTGGATAGTTCTCTTGAAGTGCTGATACCCGTTAACTTGTCCCTAACTCGAAGAAAACGGCGGCAATAGCTCAACACCCGTACTAATCTCGTTAGCGAAGAAAACCGATTTCAAAAATTTGTCTCAATTACCGCTGTGTGTACTTTGACTTCCTCTAGGTGGGTAATTCTATCTTTAGGTTTTTATATTCAATGTCCTCACTTCGTAGAAAGTCTGGACCCTTCCACCATATTAAAGTGTCCTTAAGTGTAGCAGGCGCTGGGTTCAACTTGGACGCCACATGAGACCATTGGTTAGCATCTAAAGTGGTCAGAATTTCAGATACTCGATTGGCCACGAAGGTTTTCCAGCGGTTGGGATGGCTGTTAAGCCAAGCAAGAACCACTTCACTGTCCGTCCATGCATGCCAATCAATCTTTGGCACATCCAAAACTTCACCCACTTCTGCTAGTAATTTAGCTGCCAATCCTGCCCCGCAAAGTTCCAATCGTGGCATAGAAATTTTTTTGACAGGTGATATTCTTGTTTTAGCAGTGATTAGCGATACGTTAACATTACCAAATGAGGCTGTAGCTCTTAAATAAATAACTGCGGCTAAAGCCGTTTTCGACGCATCTGAAATTCCATGCAGTTCAGTTTTAACGACGCTAGAATGTGTGTGACACCATCGTGGGATTTTTATGCTACTCAAAGAAGACAATTGATCATGATAAGTTTACCATTCATTAATAATAATTTTGGTATATTTTGATCCCATGGCAAGCCTGACAACCATAGCTTTTAGATGAAAACTTTTGCCAAAATAAGACTAGGAGCTAACCAGTTCAACGGATCAAACAAACGTGATATGTTAGATATTTTTTTTTTTGAATTTTCGTCCAATATAGAAAGATCAACAGAATATTGAAAGACGTCGTTATTGGGATCCCAGGTAAGTCCTAAGACTTTAGTTATTTTATCCTTTGTAAGTTTATCCGCTCATCCTTAGTACCTTCCGTATCACTTATTGCATCCAATAACTTTTTACTGTTGCTATTCCATTTTTGTAACTGGAATCCTCCCTTAGCCAAAATTTCCTTCAATTTGGTATGAATTTTTAACCCCATTTCAACGTTCTCTGCACCCACCATTAAGTCATCCATATAAAAATTATTTAAGATTATATTGGCGATCTCTGGCTCTTTTTGACATTCGTCGTATGCCGTTTGCTGAAGACAGCGTACAGCCAAATATGGCGCTGAGGCAGTCCCGAATGTTACTGTGAGCAATTCATACTCGTCAATTTCTTCTTCTGGATTATATCTCCACAGAATGCATTGTAACTTGGTATCAATTGTCTGTCAACCAAAACCTGACGATACATTTTTATTATGTCAGCCACCAAGCATATTTTATGTTTTCGCCATCGCATTATTGTGTGACGGAGTTAAGCCTGTAGCATTGGACCCACTAACATATTGTCATTAAGAGGAACTCCGTTTGGACCCTTGCAAGACGCGTCAAATACTACTCTCACCTTTGTCGTAGATTTGTCTTCTCGTACTACGCCGTGATGAGGTAAGTAGATGGCTGAGTTGTCTAGAGTTTCTTTTCTCGTTAGCTTTACCATATGACCCAAATCCAAATACTCCTTTATTACCTTTGCGTAGTCTTCTTTAAGCTTACTGTTTTTGCCTAGTTTTACTTCTAGACTCTTTAGCCTCTTTGCTGCTATTGCTTTAGAGTCTCCGTAACTGTAAATCAGCTCAGGATCACGCAATGGCAATCTTATATCGTCCATCGTCATTGCGCTTCTTAGTAGCTACAAATAATTGTACGCATCTATTTTCCTCTTCCGTTAGCATTTTCTTAGCACCAAGCGGTTCATGCTCCAATTCTCAAAACCTTTCAAGCATGTCATCTTCTTGGACACTAGCATGCATTACGGTTACGCGTGAGTGAGATCAATCAATCTTTAAAATCTTTACGTTCTTTTTCGATATAGTTTTTAAGTTATTTATTCTGATATATAACTTAAAAACCTACCTATCAGAACATTATAGAAATTACATTGTGTACCAAATAAAACTATTTTTATTTTCTATTATTTTAACTAAATTAAGTAGCACAGTAAATATTATTTAGTCCAAAACAGTTTAGAAGAATACCATAATGTGAACGAGTACATATTTTTATTTTTATATCTAAGTTTGAACTGTCTAAGATTGAAATGCCCACTGATTAAAAATGTCGATAGTCACTATACTGAAGTTCAAAATTTCAACACTTATATATAGTGTATAAATAAAATACAAAAAAAAAGTAGGTAGATTAAAACGAGCGATTCTATTCTGGCGCGTTGTGGTCACAAGTGACCTAACACTCCTCCTCGCTTCGCTCGTCGTCGTACCTATTTACGACTATGCTCAAGTCTAGTATAAAAAAAATAACACTTTAAATATCGTTTTATATGTTACAGCTTATAAACTTGGCTATGAGTGAGATGATTATTTACAATGGTGTCTTATCATTTCTTAAATATTCTTAGTCAAATTATTAGAATATACTAGCGGCAAGCTATGATGGCTGTTTGACATATACAATAGTGATGATATTTTACTTATTTTACATAAGTAGGTACTCTGTTTTCTACCGTAGTATAAATACCCTCTAATGTGGTTGACTATATATTGACATATTTCTAAAAATGTAATTATAATTAATACGAAACTTCATGAAAGAACAAACGTCAAAACGGCCATCATGCGTGTCGCTAGTATAGGTATTGCTTATAGCATAGTTTGGGTTAGATGGAGCTGTGTGAAAAGTGTCCCACAATATTCGTTAACAGGATTCATCGCTCACACAGTAAATAATACACAGGTTACAGTCCAAAATTCCTTTTTATTACAAAATGTGAAATTTTGTTATCATAAATAAAAGAAGTTTGCCATAATTATCACAAGTACCTACTAATAACCATGACTCATGGCAACGTGTCCTACCAAGTCAACTTCCATCCGATAAAAAATTTAACATTTAGGTAAAAATTTGCATAACGTAGGTTTCTACTAACTATACCTACTTATCTACATTACTAACTAACCAACTTCACGCTGTATCCCTGACGGGGTTGTCAGAGAGCACAGATCGCCTAGACTTCGCGATCCATGCATAATTAACTATACTAGACATACCTAAGTTAATAAGTACAGTAAACTTATAAAACTAATTATATTACACATAAAATAGGTACTTAGTAGAAATACCTACTGAAGAATAGAGTTACACAACCCTTTTATTTAGCAGATGTTCAATCGGCTAAAAAAATATTTGCCACTTTTTAACAAAGTTGTATCTAGAACTAAGTTTAGGGTTCTGCATTTTAATTTACAATTCATACTTTGACAATTTCGTACAAATATAAAGGAAAGGATACTTAAGTTAAGAGAGATAGGAAACTTTGATAAATAGATACTACAAAAGAGATTTTCTCAGGAGCTGGACTATAGTACTAACTTACAAGTTTTCTATAATACTGGTCTGTAAGTTATATTATGACTGAAAAACAGCCCCAACAATATCTCCGGGACCCAAGCGACCTAATCTGCTGGCGGTGCACCGGCTGACGGACCTCCCGACCCTGTAGGTGCGCCTGTGTCGTAGCCTCGTCCTTTGGCCAGCAGGTGAGCACGCTTGACCTAACTAACCAACGCAAACTATTGCTGCTCCATCAGTCAATATTATTTTGTAATATTAACTTTAAGAGATTACAAATTATAAATTTATATTTAGGAAAGAAGTACTTCCTTTCTTACTTTTTACTTTGGTACTTATTTTCCTAGTAGTTCCACTGTTTCGAGTAGGTACTTCTTGTTTATTGTATTTTCTAATAAATCAATAATAAAAAAATTAAATTATATCTATAAATATAATTTATCTATATTCCTTAATAACCTAGGAAAATAGATTAATTAAGTAATAGATAAGAATACATCTAAAATAGACACATTATATTGAATTTATTCGGCCCTTTAGACCCACCCCAGTTCCGTGCTTCGGAAGGCACGTTAAGCCGTTGGTCCCGTTTGCCAATAAAATGGCTGTCGTTAAACCAGGTTGAAGCCCTTATAAGCAGCTTAAAAAAATTCAACAGCAGGTCGCCACAGCCTGCGTCTGTCCATGTTATCACGGCAATGGGCTAACCACCTGTTACGTGGGACAAATATGCATACAGTGAAATGTGGGTGTTTAATATGCCTCTGCCTAACCCTTCGGGGATAAAGGCGTGACAATATGTATGTTATTAGGGAATAATCTACACAATATACATGAACAAATTTCAAGGAATCTTGTAGATAAGAAATTCTATATTTTTAATACATCGTAGGTTTTAAATTTCATTTGTTGAACCTATTTATATATGGCAGATAGGTAGTGGCAGACATTTTATAGCTTTTTCTATCGACATAACTTAGAATTATAATTTATTTTATAATTATCATATTGTCATTTACCCAATTGACATTTAGAAACTAAACAATTACGTATGTACAAAGTTGCCACGTCTCATGACCATATTCTACATTAACCTTTTCCTTGAAGGTTTAAACTATTCTTGAAGGTGTAAATTTATGTTTTTATATTTTATTTTGAAGTAATTGATTATTATATTATGCATTTCTATTAAAAACAAAATGTTAATCCTTCAAGGAAACTACCAGTTGCAGAGTTAACTGGCACATTAGAAAATTCAAATGAAACCTTCTGCGTTACATTACATATATGATAGCTAAGTAAACGAAATTTTGTACCACTCATGTTTTTTCAACAAGCAGTGTTCCTCTAGAGGTATCTCTACCGTCGAATTATAACTAAGCCTAAGATAACAGTATAAAGTTTATACTGTTATCGCGTTCATTTTGTATTGTCACGCAAATGTCCTCAGTATAAAAATGAGAAATATCATTATAGGAGGTTGTAGATAGTGCCATTCTCGTTGGAACGATTAGAGCATTTAATAAAATCGCCTTATTTACTCTTATTCTTGTTTCTACGACGTTGTTATTTGCATTTATTACTATCGGAGCAGTTGGTTTAACTGGGATTCTATTACAATATAGCCATTTCAATTCTAACGTTTTCCTCGGCAATTTAATAGATCCTATGACGTCTGATTCATTATCAGTTCTTATGTTGTTTATAATATTATCTATTTCATGCGAATATAAAACATTATTTGTATCAATGGCGATTTCTTCTAATTCATGAACAAATAGTGTTAAGAATCTTAGTGATTCAAATATGTTATTTTGATGTAGAATGTCATGTCTATTTTCAATTGTATTAGGAATATTGTTTTGTTCACACACATATGAAGACCATTCGAATACATACTTGATAAGATCCTTTTCATCTACATTCATATGATCACTCTCAAGAACAGCTTTTAAGCCTGAGACTGTAAACATTGTTTTTTCTTGAAACAAATAGCGAGCATGTTTACAAAAGAAGTTTGTTGCTAAATCAAATAATTGTGTGTCTTGTAAATACTTTGGGTAATTTAACACTTCAATAACATTCTCCATGTTGATATTAGATTGTACGTACTTGATGCACATTTCGCTTAAATAATCTAAAATATATTTTCTAGCTGCATAGAGCAATTCCAACGCTTCATAAATAGAGCTTATTTCAATGCTATCTGTGTAAATGTAATTAAGTAGTGACTGGAATGTATCAGGATGGATGTCAATGATGTCTACAGTAGCTTCAGTAGACCAAGGACCATAGAACATGGCCTCAAAAACAGGACTACTTGCAGCTAGAATTAACTTATGTGCTTTGAAAACTTTCCCCGTGATGGAAAAACTGCAATCGCTCCATTCGTGTGAAACCAGCAGTTTCTTGATGCGCTCATGTAAGTTGGCGTGTTTATGCGTTGTGTGGTTAGCGGCACGATGACTCATCTGCAAATAAAATGATTGGATTATGCTTATGTTTATATGATACTGAAGGTACAAGGGCATTTAAAGTTATTACCCGATGTTCTATGACAGTATTTTGCTTAATATTTGGGTAACTTTGTACGTTGTGTTTATATTTAACACAAAAAAAGATCTTGATCAATTTGGCCGTCATCTTACTTAAAACACTTTTACGAGTGAAATGGAAAAATCAAGGCTCTACTGATATCAGAAACGTTAGACATATCTAATAATTAGGTATACCTATGTAAAAATAGATGTGTTGTTTTCATTTAGAAATGTGGAACATAAGGATGTTAGGAAAATATACATTGAATGAAGAAAATCTTCAACATAGATGAAATAAAATAAATATAAGACATACAGTAAGTGTATTAGGAAGGCATAGGTACCAGTAACTATGTGTGTAACACAAGTAGTGTAGCCAATTTAAAAAATGTCACTTATTTACCGGCCAGTTCGTTATACCTACATATTACTTTTAAATTAACTTCAAAAGTTGTAAATATAGGTCCTTAAACAAATAAGTTAATTGAAAAAGACAGGTACATCATTATTAGATAATGACTGTCAACATGGTTTTAGGAAAAGTGGAATCAGAACGCTATCTATGTAAGCAGTTATCGAAAACGGGGGGTGGAAATCGACTGGTGTAGTACCAATTGGCTCCATTTCCGGTCCGTTTGGATACAAAATGCAGATCAGCAGTACCTACCTACCTACTACCTATCTATGGTCACGTTGGGCACATGATAATTAACACCAGTATATTTATTTTTATGCGTATCGGTACACTGAGAATTTATAGTATTTTAGAATGAAATATTTTGGGCACATTAGATAACAGAATCGACTGGGAGTGTTAATTTGAAAAAATTAAAAAAATATATATATAAGAAAATAATAAAATTGATATTGTTTGGAGAAATCAATTGAAAACTCGCCTTAATGCCTTTTCGGTCTACAGAGGCCTTACGGCCGTTTAAGCAGCGGAGTAAATAGGAATGTGACGTAGTATATTGATCATTTCTAACCCAATTTGTTTAAAGTAGTTGAGTGGTAACTCAGACAGACATTATTAAACACTCGTACATACCTTGTGTATGTATTAATTGGAGGCTCGGAGTAGAATCTAGACACTTGCACAGTTCAGCTTTGCTCACAGACACACAAATTTAAAAATCTCTTTGAAATAGGTACAGAGATTCTGACTGCCAGAAAAGCGGTAATTCGATTTACTCTTTAATGACTCGCGCTAAGTCGTGTACTGACTACACTTGTAGAGAAACGTAACTGAAGTGAAAAGTCACATTGCACCGGTTTATATAACCCCATATTTCTTACAAGTGCCATCAACTGCGGCAACAGCATGCAGCGCCCCTATTGGCTGTGATATAGGCAGGCTCCGCCCACCGACTGAGGCTTCATCTTTACCTTAGTTTGTATAGTGTTTAGAAGCACGTCTTTCACACATTTCTAATTTTTGACACAGTGATCATTTATTGACGTAAACTTAGGTGTACCGTATGAGAACTACAACTGAGAACTACATTTGAATACGTACTCGCGTAAATAAGTCAAAACGTCATTATTGTCAAATTGATAATATTCTGTAGTAAGAGCTCACATTATTCGTAGGTTACTTTTATTATTGTATTATAAAAACTACAAGATGCAGATTCTTCCTTGTGTGCTAGTACTCTTCACATATTCTGGATGATAAGTTAGTAAGTAGGTACTTGCGAGACGCCCTCGCCTCGCTGCTGCGGTGCTCAATCCGCATTAGGTACCTATGGTTAGTCCTGACCTGAGATTACAAAATACATTAAGCGGTTGATCGAGCGTATAGAAATTGTCTCCTTGGCTGCATCTTGCCGACTGTATCAACATTTTCTTTTCCGAACTTTCTATCTATCTATCTACCTTCACGCTGTATCCTTTACGGGGTAGTCAGAGAGGACAGATCGCCAGGCATCGCGATCCATGCATACTTCTTTCGCTTCCTGCAGATTCATTAGTCGCTTCATACCTACATGGCGTGCGTCTGGGTATCCGAGTACATTTGACTTTTCCGTTTTAGCCCCGGAATAGGTAGGTATAAGTGTAGGTTCGAGATGCAACACTCATACGATGGTCAGTGACAAAGAAACTTGAATTATAGCACATTGGTGGTCGCTTTAAATATTTTAAATAGTGTATGACATTTTGTAAGCGCCGTTAAAATGGTCTATGCAAAATGAAGATATTTTTATTTTTATTTTATTATTTTTATATTGACACGCTAGGCCTTTGATTTCGGAGTCATTGTCAAAGGCCTTCAATTTCTGGACGCCACTATAATAGGGACTTGCATGGTCACAATAAAATAATAAGATATCCATTTGATTCTAGCTTACCTATGGTGCACGACTAAAAGGTACCTAGGTATCTAGAATAGACACTTACCTACTCTTACCTATGGTGCACGACTAAAAGGTACCTAGGTATCTAGAATAGACACTTACCTACTCTTACCTATGGTGCACGACTAAAAGGTACCTAGGTATCTAGAATAGACACTTACCTACTCTTACCTATGGTGCACGACTAAAAGGTACCTAGGTATCTAGAATAGACACTTACCTACTCTTACCTATGGTGCACGACTAAAAGGTACCTAGGTATCTAGAATAGACACTTACCTACTCTTACCTATGGTGCACGACTAAAAGGTACCTAGGTATCTAGAATAGACACTTACCTACTCTTACCTATGGTGCACGACTAAAAGGTACCTAGGTATCTAGAATAGACACTTACCTACTCTTACCTATGGTGCACGACTAAAAGGTACCTAGGTATCTAGAATAGACACTTACCTACTCTTAAAACCAACTAAATATACACGCATTCTCTTATCGCTCGTATCTTTCGTCGCCTTCAACCACAGTTATGAACTGGTATTTTAGCATCGAATTATATTTGTCACAGTAAAGTAATCACTTGATTATTCGCTGAATGTGTAGATATTAATACATATTTAAATATATACTAATATATAATACTATATTATTTATATGAATATGTCACAAAACAGTTTGAATCACTGAGTTACGCAACTTTCACTATGGCTGGTCCTCGGATAGGTGACCACTTTGTGGCATTTACATTTGCAAGCGTTTCCGTGCTTCGGAAGGCACGTTAAGCCGTTGGTCCCGGTTGCCAGTAAAATGGCAGTCGTTAAGCCTGCTTGAATGCCTTAGGGCGGCATGAAAAATTTCAACAGCAGGTAGCCACAATCTGCGTCTGTCTATTTCAACACGGCAATGGGCTCACAACCTATTACGTGGGACAGGTAAATCCAGATGGTGAAAAGTGGGCACATAATATGCCTCTGCCACCCTGCCGATAAGGCGTGATGGATATTTATTATTTATGGATATGTACCATCTATATTGTAAGATGCCGTGGTTTCGCTAAAATACTCCGAGTAAGATGGTAACAAAGAATTAAAACCAGGCCTTTAGAAACGAATAATCAAAGTGCAGGTGTAAAAATAAGTTCTTATTCGGCCGCCAACAAAGTAAAAGTGACATAATTATTTTTTAAACTTTTTTTATTATTTGACTACACCTAACTATCGATCTGACAGAAAATGTACGTTTACAAGTAGTAGGTAAAGCCAGAAAAATTATGTACCTAGGTACGTACATTGTTGATCGTTATCTCTAGGATGGAATACTTCGAATCACTGGGTGGCACACATTTAAGCCATGGTACTCAATGTACAGTAATGTAAGGGAATTTACCTTATATTTAAGAAGTAGGTACATTAGGTAAATTATCCTATTAATAAAATATCTGTATACAAGCTAAAATTGGTTTACTTTGGGCTAGATTACATCGTGGTAAAAATCCGTAAGTCTTATTTATTTATTTTAAATCTCTATTCTCATAATTGCGAAATGAGGTTTCGTTTTACTTTACCAATAAGGCTTTTGACAGTATCTATAATTTATTTTAGTAGAGAAAGCACCTAATACCTACTAATTATAGGTTAAGTCCGAGACTACCAGGACTTTAATTGGTCGTGCTAATTAGTGTCTAGCACATAAGACCTTTTAGCCTTTTTGTTACCACATCACTAAAAAGGCAACGGGTTCAAAATTTCTTCCAAATTTAACATCTAAAATAGACACATTTTATTAAATTTATTCGGCCCTTTAGACCCACCCCTGTTCCATGCTTCGGAAGGCACGTTAAGCCGTTGGTCCCGGTTGCCAATAAAATGGCTTAAAAAAATTCAACAGCAGCTCGCCGCAGCCTGCGCCTGTCCTTTTCAACACGGCAATGTGCTCAGCACCTGTTACGTGGGACAAAAATGCATACGGTGAAATGTGGGCGTTTAAAATGCCTCTGCAAACCCCTCCATTATATGGGTGGATAATAAACACAAAGCGACAGTTAAATATGAAATGGGTAAGTTCCTTATGATACGTTTGTATGGGGTGCCCTTTCGATCGCATAATTTTTTTCAGCATAATGTAGTTCGGCATAACATTTTCAGCATAAAGTTTTCTCGCATAAATTATGATAAGCGCATAATGGTTTTATTGGCATAACATTAACTTAGAGGAACTGCAGCATATTTGGAATACCTACTAGTTTGTATTTTTAGAATAAAATTAAAAATAAGAAGAATTCCTTTAATCTTTTTTTTCTTTGTTTTGTTTTCTACATCAGATTTTTTAAGTTGTGCATTGCAACTTGAGATTATGGCTGATCTTGCTGGCTTACGGCCTCTATTGCTAGTTCTCTTTTCCCACGTCTTTCTATTTTTGTATTTGTGAGATATTGCCATTTCTAAAATAAAACAGAATAATTAATATCTACTCATAAAACTGTGCATACAATTTTCAATATTGGCATATTATGTTCATATTCGGTATTCCAAATTAACAACATACCATCCTTACCCTAAAATTCCATCACACATTTTTTAATCTAGAAATGTACACAAAATCATAGTAACATCATAAACTAAAAAGGTCACTAAACAGTTTAAATAATAACCATGAAGATTTAAAGTAATACAGTAAATGATTATCACTGATTGCTTTTTAAGTTTTCACAGCAGGCGTTTCGTTCTTTTGGGGTTTGTAGCCGGAATGACAAAGATGGCGTCCTGTTTTTAGTACTCCATGGCTTCGTGTGTCATTCTGATGTTATGTTTACGGCCAGGTCCGGGTCAGGTATCGGCGTGCCGAGGCCGGGGTTAGGGCCGCACACGGGTATCCATCCCCCCTCCGCGTTTATTCCATTTTTCGCCCGCAACCGCATTCACCCACTCGCCGTGCGACGCGCCCTACCGCCCCTCGCGGGGGGAAGCGAACGTTCGTTCGCTCCCGCGGACCTGCGCACGCCGCAATCGCGCACCTTACGCGGATGGCGACCGAGAGTCAGCCCAGCCTGACCTTCGGCCGCCCAGTGACAGCCCGCCCCAGCACAACCGAGGGCGAGGAGTTCTTCACGGGCAGTCCGCTGCCCAGGACGCCCACTCCAACCGCACCGTCGATGCCAAACATCGACGGCTCTGACGCCGTGCAGAAGCGGCCAAGGAGCAGTCTACGCCTCCACTTCTGCCATCACCGTGCCCCTGCAGCTGCAGCCGGTCAAACCCCTACTCGACCAGAGGCGCCTACATTAGGCCTCAGATGGCCAACACCTGGACCAGCTGGAGGTAGCACCTCCATTCCAGCGGAGAGGTTTCCCTCCCCGCCGCACAGGACGCTGGGGCAGACGTCCTCTGCACCACCGCCAGACGCTCAGCGCAAGCTGCCCTGGACATCACCATCGTCGCCGATGGAGATGTCATAGGCCGCTGCGCTTAGCAGCCCACCGCCACCATCGAAGCCTCCAACTCCTCAGCCGAGGAGATTGACACCGAGAGCATCGCAGGCGGCCGACGACGCGCCTCCAACCATAGCGCCGGCAGCCGCGATGTCCACAACCGCCACCACAAACGCCAACCCCCAGACAGCGAAGTACCCTCCGCTTATTGTGGAATTGCTCCCGGACTGGCCAAACCACTTCCGGGAGCTGAAGAAGCGCCTGGGTCACACACCAAACGGCCGTGCCTTCGGGAAAGGGATCCGGTTTATCCCAAAATCGGACTCTGAGTACCGAACCATTCAAAGGTACTTATACGACCTAGAGAAGCAGACCAAGATCTCTTGGTTCTCGTACTCCCTGCCGCAGGAGAGGAGCTTGAAGGTAGCCATCAGGGGGCTACCCCACAACACAGAGCCCAAAGACATCGAGCAGGAGCTGTCAACCTTGGGATACACCCCGGAATTCGTGCGCCCAATCCGCGCACGCTCAGGACGCCCGGGTTGCCTGTTCCTGGCGCAGCTCCAGCGCACAAAAGATATCACCCCGGGCATATATGACATCACAGAGATGCTCTGTATGTCCGCGATCAAAGTTGAGGCATGGCGCGGTAAAAGGGGACCAGCGCAGTGCCACAGGTGCCAACAATTTCAGCACTCCTCGCACCACTGCCACAGGCCGCCCGCTTGTGTGCGGTGTGGCGGTGA
The DNA here is from genome assembly GCA_948477245.1 of Thumatha senex. Taxonomy (NCBI): domain Eukaryota; kingdom Metazoa; phylum Arthropoda; class Insecta; order Lepidoptera; family Erebidae; genus Thumatha; species Thumatha senex. Next base: position 2,153,636 of record OX419742.1, on the reverse strand, counting down.
ACATGCCGCCAAGAGTTGCCCGCGCCCACTAGAAGAACCATCCACGTGCGCAAACTGCGGTGGACCCCACACCGCAAACCATGTTGCTTGCCCGGTGTTCCGCAAGGAGGCGCGGAACAAGAAGGCCGGCACCGACGCGGGCACTGCACCCTCAAAGCCTGCCCCCTCCATCGCAGCAACCAGCGGAATCCAATGCTCCAGGTTCCTTGATGGCAGCTGCCAACCCCGCTTCTTGGGGGAATAGGAACAAGAAGCGCAAGAGAGGTCCTCGCAAGAAGGCTGAAGTGGAGCAGCCTGCTTCAACATCGGCCAAACCCGTGGTCGCTGCCCCCGTGGGGGGGACGAAGGCGAAGCGGGACCCGAAACCGACACCCAGCGTGCCGGCTGAAGGGACAAAGGCTGATCCTTTGATCACCATGGTGATCGGAGTGCTGACCGAGGTGCTCCAAGCCATCCAGGAGGGACGGGACCCCGTCCAGCTCATCCTGCAATGCGTAGGGAAAATTTGTGCCTATGGCAGATAGCTCCCTACGCATCATCTTCTGGAACGCCGACGGGATGTCCCTCGTGAAGACCAGGCTCCTGAGGCAGCTGCTCGCACAGTGGCAGGTCCATATTGCCCTCATCTGCGAGACGCGCCTCAAGAAGAGCTCAGCACTCCGAGCACCATGGTACCATGTGTACCGAGAGGAGCAAATCTCCCAGACCGGGACTGCTTTCAGGGGATTGGCAGTCCTGGTGAAGAGAAATGTCGTCCACCAACCGCTGCCAACTGTTTTGCTGCAGACGTCGTACGCCCTGGGCGTAGAAGTCTGCGTCGATCGCCGCCCCATCCGTGTGTTTGCGTTCTACAAGCCGCCGGACGCGCGACTGGCAACGGCTGATGTCCACACCCTGATGGTCTCACCGGACCCGGTCATAGTCGCGGACGACTTCAACGCCAAGCACACGGCCTGGAACTCCACGCGCATCTGTCTCTTCAGCATCGCGGAACAGCATGGATATTAGGTGCTGGGGCCAGAGGTCCCGACTCATCATCCATACCAGGCAGCGTTCCTGCCGGACGTCATCGACCTGTCGCCGGTACGCAACCTACCAGCTGCGCCATCGATTGACGTCCTGGACGACCACCTCCTCTCGGACCACTAGCCAGTCCTCCTGACCCTGACGAGCAACCCTACTCGGTCATCGCCACCATCGCCTCGCTTTCACCAGGATTGGCAAGCATTTGCCGGTCTTATGGCGAAGCACTCGCCGCACCGCCGCATTGAGTCCGAGTCAGACGTCGACGCGCTCGCCGAAGATCTCAGCGCTGTTATTAACACAGCGCTACGAGACTCCAGGCTAGAAGCCCCGTCGACCCGGAAACCTCCTCAACTGCCGGCCTTCATCTTGGCGATGATCGAGAAGAAGCGGAAGCTGAGAAGACTGTGGCAGCGCAACCGATGCCCGACCCTGAAGTGCCAGCTCAACGCGCTGGCTGCAAGGGTCTCGAGCGCCCTGGAAACAGAAGCGACCGAGTCCTGGCAGCGCACCATTGAGCGCGCCGGGGACCGTGCCGCCAACTCTCCGGGAAAACGCCTCCGATTAGACCCCTCATGGCCGGTAACGGTACCCCACGTAACCGAGCCGAGGATCGAGCGGAGATCTTCGCGGAACACCTGGAGAAACAGTTCCAGCCGAATCCAGCTTCCGACGCAGTTCGAGTAGAAGCTATCCAGCAGCATCTGAAGTTTTACTTCGAGGCGCCGATAACCCCCACGGAAGACCCAGTCGTGTTTTCTCCGGGCCAAGTGCAGCGTATGATTCGCCGCACCCAACTGCGGAAAGCCCCAGGCCCCGACCGGATCCCGAACGAGGCCCTGCGTCACCTGCCCCCGCGAGCTATCGCATCGGTGACGCAGCTATTCAATGGCATCCTCCGCACCAGCCACTTTCCCGCAGCATGGAGACTCGGCCGAGTCATTATGCTGCCAAAGACCGGGAAAAACGTACTGAAGCCCGTAAGTTATCGGCCCATTACGCTGCTGTCGACACTCTCGAAAGTCTTCGAGAAGCTTCTACTCCTGCACCTGACACCACACATCCAGCCACGCGACGAGCAATTCGGCTTCCGAGCCGAACACTCCACCACGCTGCAGCTCGCGAGGGTACTGCACCATCTCACCGTCGCTCTCAACAAGAGAGAGCACGGTGTTGCAGTACTCCTCGACATTTGACCGCGTCTGGCACGACGGCCTGATCTACAAGCTGGCCACGTCTACTACTCTGCGACGAATAGTCAAGAATGTGGCCAGCTTCCTCCAGGACAGACGCTTCCAGGTCATCGTGGACGGCGTTCTGCCCAGAGACCGGATCATCAGGGCCGGCGTGCCCCAGGGTAGCTGCCTATCGCCGGTGTGCTACGCGAAGTACACCGACGATATCCCAGCGCCAGATGGCGCGATGTTGGCGCTATACGCCGACGACGCCGCCTTCATTTGCACTTCTCTGACCGCCACGCACGCGGCGGTCAAGATGCAGCGTGTACTGGATACGCTCCCGCCTTGGCTGGATGAATGGAGACTGACGGTCAACGTGGCAAAGACCCAAGCGCTTGTTATGGGGGGTGCGTGGCAACCCGCGCCCCTTACCCTGCTCGGAAAAGCCGTCGACTGGTCCCCGACGGTGAAGTACCTTGGAGTGACCATTGACCGTCGTCTCACCATGCGACACCACGTGCATAACATCGTTGGACAAGCTCGCGCCGCTCTAACTCTCCTGCGTCCGGTGATCTCATCGTGCCTCCCGCTCCGCGCGAAGCTGGGCGTCTACAAAGCCTACATTCGCAGCCGCCTCACCTATGCCGCTCCTGCATGGTACGCTCTGGCCGCAGAAACGTACCGTGCACGCAGCAGTCGCTGTCGCTGCGACACGCCGTAGGCGCCCCTCGCTTCGTGAGGAACGAGACGATCGCCCGAGACCTACGCATGGAGAGCCTCGACGACTACATCGGTCGCTTGAGCGCCAACATGTTTGCACGCGCCGGGGAGTCGAACTTCCGCCACCTGCGGGAGATCGCTCCGTACCACCGTCGCCCCCCGGACAGACCTCTGCCGCGGGACTTGATCCCTGCTGCAGCACGACCGGACTAGACAACGTCACCCTGAGGCCGGCTGATGGGCGCCTGTCGGGAACCCTTCCCGCCAGGCTCGACCTCGCCGACGCCCCCAGGGTGACCCCCAAATGACGACCTCAGCTGCCGCTGGCTTGTAGACCGCCCATCGGAATCATCCGGTGAGGTCAGGGCTCGCTAGCGGCACGCTCCACCACCGGACTTAACGCCCGGATTTGACCCCACGGCTTTTTACAGCCAATCCAACGACCCGCCTGTATCGACAGGCGGCGCTGAACTTCACTGCAAGAGGCCAACGCCTCGATCAGTCTCCCCCCAACTCCCCTAGGGGAGTTGTGAGATGGCCAGTCGGATTTCACTTCAGTTACGTTTGTCAATAGGTGTAGTTACTATATGACTTTACCGCGTGTTCGTAAACAGTGATAGGTACCGCTTCTCCGGCAGTTAGAAAAAGTGCTTTTGAGTTTTCGTAGAGAGAAAATAATTTATATTATTCATACTCTGGTGTGTTAGTGTGAAAAAAAAAATTGTGCAAGTGTCTAGATTTTCCTGCGACTCAACAATAACTACTTTTACAAGGTGTGTACAAAGGTTTATGTATCCATTTTTACTTAAAAAATGGATGTGTATGTTCATTAACACAACTACTGTTACCTACATAATCTATTGTAATGCAGATGGAGTTTTTAATATACGTTTGTGATTTTTAAAAGAATATCTAATACATTGGTAGTTTAAAATGATCTTCAATGTAAAGGAAAGATCTCCGGGACTCAAACGACCTCATCTGCTAGCGGTGCGGTGCTCCCTGGATCAACTGGGAAAGATAAAAAGTATCCAACCTTGGACCAAACTATCCATGGTTTGAAGATGGCTGTTCAAGCGCGACTGAAAAGTAGCTATATAATTGTCGGACACTTTCTAGCGCAGTACCTACCGCAATTATGATGTGTGTCCACGTTTGTTTGAGTAAAGAATATATTTTAATTTTCTGTAACATTTAAAATAATATAACTCTGTCCTCAGACGATGAACCAATCATCACAGTTGAGGAAGCTGCCGGCTCTATTCGTATCGACGACGCCCACATACACACAGATCAGATCTATCGATGGCACCTGCGGCCCAATGCCGTCAAAGCTCCCGCCATAACCCGGCGTCGGCGGCATTCGCATCAAAATAAAGTCTTTGCCGGCTTTGCCTGTGTCTGTGCCAAGCGAAACGGATATACACCTAAAAGGTGTAAGTGGTGCCGACGAGCTTCTTTCAGCCGATGAGGTGCAGAATATCGAATATTCGGTGAAACCTTCATTGGAAGGCGCACGGCTTTGTAGGTACCCTCCGATTAACAAGGGTACTGCACCTTCAGGGTTGTGCTCTATCATGTAGGTAGAATATATCTTTTGTATAATGATATAATGTTATCTATGTTATAGAGTACACACGTGTGAAATGTACCGATATAATATATCGGTACATTTCATTACAGTGTATATGCCCATCTAACAATCAAACATGCACTTCAGAAAACCTTGCTGCAAGCTTAACTCGCACCTGTCACGACACGATGACTCCGAATACGTCTAGAGTGACCATGGATATAATTGAAGTCCACAAAGTAAAAGGCTCTTTTCAGAGCCACAAACAAAGGGCCCTTTTCAGGGCCACACTGATCTCTTGTGTGTTTCTATTAACAGACAAAAAGTCGTACACACCTCACACTACGAATAGATACCTACTTGCATCATCCACATCTTTCACGAAATTACAATACTTACCTACTACTTTTTGTTTGTCATCTATTTTGACAGTATATTTTTGAGAGAAGATGATATTGCGAGCAACGAATAATTTATGAAATTTACAAAATGCACTTATAAACATTTACGATTTGCTGGTAGCACGGCGCGGAGAGTGTGAAACCTTTAGAAAACCAAGTTTTCTTAGTAGTTAACTCGTTCGCTCATGTAAAGTACGTCGTGCGCGTCTATTGTTCATTGAATCGGCGGCTGGCGGCGAGTGAAGACTAGTGAAGTTATCTTCGTTCACGACTCGACTGAAGAAGAGAAGATGTCCGTTTCTTACATACCAGTAGTTGGTCTTGTTTCTGTAGGAATAACAACATTGAATCCAAAGTCCTTCTGATCTTTGTTTCTATAAGTGAACTTCAAGTTATACAAGTCACGAAAGTCCCGATTTATTCCCAGTCGTATCTCGCACGGAGGGAACTCGCCCAGGGCGAGATGGCACATTAAGATTTGAATTTTTTTACTTGATTTACGTGCAGTCACAAATACACAATTTATCATAGATAAAAACTATGACAATTAATAATTTTGGTAAAAAATTTAATAAATATCTACCTAAACATACCGGTGCGTTGGCCTCACATGCAATTATGTGTGTCTGTAACAAAAGCCACAACATAGGTTTTTTTTTCGTATGAATATACTACTGACTAAAAACACACGGTGTCCTTCCATTCGTTTATTTTGTTGTGTTAAAGTTGGTTATTATATTATTATGAATACGATAAAAATTTTCATTGCTTTTATTTAAGAATTTGTTGATTTACCAAAATCTTGATCTTTGATCTCTTACTAATGTAGGTTAGGATGTTTACTATGTAAGTATTTCGGTATAATATAATATAGATAGATAGATAATTCTCTATTACACACCAAAAATACTATATGTATACAGTGTGTAATACAGTATTTTTGGGACTCAATACTAAAAGTAATGTTAATGTAAATATTTTAGTGATACCTAGTTATCAATTCACTAACATACTTTATACTAACACTTGTACGCAACACAAAACCTAAAATAAAGCATATCAATGGAGCATAAGTCACCAGGATAACTATGGGGACAGAGCATGAAGTCCGGAATGCGCCGCTAGTTGCTGACCGTGCATCGAGTACCTAAAAGCGGTCGGTCTGACATATAAAATAAGCATACATTGTGTCATTCGCCACAGTTGCCTTTGTCTACAGGAGCAGTGAACGTCGCAATGGACCAATACTATCAGACTATGGATCCAGAGGACAGGCGGCGGGTTACTGTGCCGCAGTATGGCGCGATCCAACACATTTACGGAGACCGACTGGTGATGGCGCACCCACCGCAACAGCTACCACTGCAGCACCGGCAGCCTTCAGCTATCCAGTTTAGATATAATAATAATTATAAGTTTATTAAACTGAGAATATACAGCGCTTTACATTCTAGTATAAGGTTTGGCTTAGGTTTAATTATAATAAAAAGGAACACAGCTGCTTATCCCTCAGAACTTAAATTATAAGTACGAATACTTATATAATTAATAATACAACAAATAATTTAATTGAACCTACCCATAAACTTTACAAAACGAAGCTTCAAAAGGGTGTTTAACATTAATTGAGAGGAGGCAAAAGAGAATTGCATACGGGATTAGAAGTTTACATGTAACAAGATTGTACCTGTTAAGTTTTCGTATGTAAGCAGATACTATTAAAATGTCAGTCCTATGAAGTTATAACGTTCACATAAAACAGGTCCAAGATTTACATAGTACACAACTAAGTTACCTTCATAGATCCGTCCGTTCACGGATAGCCTCCTGCAGACCACATAAAAGATTTTGATAAGGGTTACACTGTCATTTAAACACATATTTTCATATACATCACTAGTGACAATAGCACAAACAACTACGGAAGCTAATGTATTAAGTAAAAGCATTGGAAGTAGAAAATTAACCTAACTTATAATAAAATAAGTATGTATTATTGACCCACATATAAAGTAATTGGCGGTATGCCGATAAAATAATCTTTACCTTCCATGCTAGCCTAAAGACTGTGTTACGGCAAGGTAATATCCGCGCTATGTAGCGCCGCGTGTGCAACAGGCTGGCTACAGCGAAAGATGCAGATACTACGGGAATGGTCAAGGATCGCTGCATCTGCCACAGCCTTCCTCGTGCCGCTTGCAGCTGCCTACCTACACGCGCCCGCTACCAGCTCATCTATCCCAATTACGCGGTGAATACGTCCCACGCCGTCAACAGCCTAAAGCCGTCCATCATAGAAATCCGAGCTTTGTAGTGCCCATGGAGCACGTCAGGCCGCGCAAGCGTGAGATCGACACTAATGACATTGACCAGATGATACAAATTTATCTGGTTAAACCATTTGTGGATGATTTTGATGTGGGGCAAATCAAAGCAGAGTTTGACGTGTACCTTTGATGATGTAAAAAAACGGCCCTTTTCAGGGCCATAATGGTTTCCAATTATTTGGTTTCTATTAAATATGAAAGTCATACCAACACACACTACACTAGGTAAGTACCTACATCTACTTAGACCTCAGATGCAGTTGACAGTTATCTCGTCTTATGTCTCACCTGACTCTCAAGGGTCTACAAATGAAACAAGCTTGAAGCGTAATTTACTGACGAGTCAATACAGAGAAAAAAAACGTCAAATTCTACTAAAAGTCTGTAACACTTGTAGCGTTCACTACTCTTGAGATGTGGCACTTAGAAGCGAAGGTGTAAGGGTAATGTGCATGAACTTGCAAATGGTATTAGTATCTATTATATACACTAATTCAATAAAGTCCCTCGTGTTTTGCGACAGAGATGATTTTTCACACTCGATAATACTACGCCAATTGGATTCCCTATAATTGACCAATAACGATAAACCATGTTCTTTAAATTTACTAAGCTATTTCAAATCATTACCGTAACGAAAACCGGGGTACATTTGAATCTTAATAATATTATGTCAATCGTATTACCTACCTTAACCCGAACCGTGGTACTTTATATTCGACTGCCAGGTTTTGCAAATATTTTCAATTTCAACTTTGTACTGACTATTTCGAATCTTTACCTAACGAGAGCCGCGGTATATTTTAAAAATCATAAAACGCCTCTAGAATTTCCTACATTTTGTATAATGGCACTAAACCAATATTTTTGCGTTAAACTGAGCTATTTCGAATCTTTACTCTAAATTTCTACGACGCGGTTTTTTTTTTCGATAATAATACGCTAATGCGATTCCCTATATTTTGATCAATAATAAACAATATTCTCAAAATTTACTGAGCTGTTTCGAATCTTTACCATAACGAGATCCGGGGTACATTTTAATCCCAATAATACTATGCCTAAAGGAATCTCTACAATTCGACTACCAGCAATAACAAAATATTTTTAACTTAGTACAGAGCTATTTCTAAACTCTACTCTAAACTTCAACGGGAGGAGTTGTATATTTTTCTCAAAAATACTACGCCAATAGGATTCCCTATATTATGAATAATAACAATCAAACTTGTAAAAGTTGGCTATAGCTATTCAACGTGGAAACGCGGCTAGTATTATGGGCACCTTTGGACCGGGAGCGGTCAGGGGCGGGTTTTGGTTTTGAATTTGACACGTAAATATTTTATGAGTTTACATTGTGCTTAATTTATATATTATACATTGTATTTAATAAATAACAAGAAATAACACTACGCCAATAGGATTTGATACAATTCGACTAACAGGATTTGCAAATATTTTCAACTTTGTACCAAACTGTTTCGAATCTTTACCTCAACGAGAGCCGCGGTACATATTTTTAACGATAAAACGCCTCTTGAATTTCCTAAACTTTGTATAATGGCATTCAAACTATATTTTGTTCATTGCTCTGTTCAATTTGAATTTTTACTCCAAAGTTCAACGAGAGGCTTGGTATATTTTTGTCTTTTTAATACTACGGCAATTGGAGTCGGCAAGGGGCACCCCTTGCCGACTCCAATTAAACTCCAAAAAACTCCAAAAAAAGATTCGAAATAGCTCGGTACAACGAAAAAATATTGGTTGAGTGCCATTATATACTAATATTAGTATTAAGATTTTATATACTAACACAGTGTGATATATTTATATGTATTCTTAGTTTTAAGGTATTTATCTATGGGCCGTAGAATAAGTTAATAACATCTGTTACTTTTCTAATGTTGCCTGAAATAAATGAGTATTATTATTATTATAATACATAATGTAGGTAATTCTAGAGGCGTTTAATTATTGAAACAAATATACCGCGACTCTCGTTATGGTACAGGTTCAAAGTAGTAAATACCAAAGTTAAAAATAATTGCAAATTCTGGTAGCTGATTGTCAAAATCCTATTTGCGTAGTATTTTTGAGAAAAATATACTGCGGCTCTCATTAAGGTAAAGATTAGAAATAGCTCAGTAAACGTTGAGAATATTGTTTCATTATTTATTGGTCATAATATAGGGAATCCTATCGGCGTAGTATTTTTGAGAAAAATATACAGCTCCTCTCGTTAAAGTTTAGAGTAGAACTTAGATATAGCTCTTTACTTAGTTAAACATATTTTGTTATTGCTGGTAGTCGAATTGCAGAGATTCCTTTTGGCATAGTATTATTGAGATTAAAATGTACCCCGGCTCTCGTTATCGTAAAGATTCGAAACAGCTCAGTAAATTTTGAGAATATTGTTTATTATTGGTCAAAATATAGGGAATCGCATTAGCGTATTATTATCGAAAAAAAATACCGCGTCGTAGAACTTTAGAGAGAGAAAAGATTCGAAATAGCTCAGTACAACGCAAAAATATTGGTCTAGTGTCATTATACAAAATTTAGGGAATCCTAGCGGCGTTTTATGATTTACAAAAATATACCGCGGCTCTCGTTAAGGTAAAGATTCGAAATAGTCGGTACAAAGTTGAAATTGAAAATATTTGCAATTGCTTGAAAGTCAAATTGTAGGAAATCCTATTGGCGTAGTGTTATTGAGACAAATGTAGCATGGTTCTCGTTAGGTAATACGAGTGACATAATATTATTTAGTTTTAAATGTACCCCGGAATTCGTTAAGGTAAAGATTCGAAATAGCTTAGTAAATGTTAAGAATATTGTTTTACGTTATGGGTCAATTATAGGGAATCCAATTGGCGTAGTATTAATAAGACAAAAATATACCAAGCCTCTCGTTGAACTTTGGAGTAAAGATTCGAAATAGAACAGAACAATGAACAAAATATAGTTTGAATGCCATTATACAAAGTGTAGGAAATTCAAGAGGCGTTTTATCGTTAAAAATATGTACCGCGGCTCTCGTTAAGATAAAGATTCGAAATAGTTTGGTACAAAGTTGAAAATATTTGCAAATCCTGTTAGTCGAATTGTAGGAAATCCTATTGGCGTAGTGTTATTGAGACATTGTTATTGTTATTGACGCTCGTGGCCCCGCGGTTTCAGTGTTCTGTAAACGATCACTGAGTTACGCAACTTTCACTATGGCTGGTACTCGGATGGGTGACCACTTTGTGGCATTTACATTTGCGAGCGTTTCCGTGCTTCGGAAGGCACGTTAAGCCGTTGGTCCCGGTTGCCAGTAAAATGGCAGTCGTTAAGCCTGGTTTAAAGCCTTATGGGCGGCTTGAAAAATGTCAACAGCAGGTAGCCACAACCTGCATCTGTCTATTTCAACACGGCAATGGGCTCACCACCTATTACGTGGGACAGGAAGCCACACGGTGAAAAGTGGGCATATAATATGCCTCTGCCACCCCTTCGGGGATAAGGCGTGATGGATATTTTTTTTTTTTTTATTTTTGTTATTGAGACAAAATATACCGCGACTCTCGTTAAGGTAAAGATTAGAAATAGCTCAGTAACCGTTGAGTGCCATTATACAAAATGTAGGAAATTCTAGAGACGTTTTATGATTTTTAATAATTATTTAATATACCGCGGCTCTCGTTAAGGTAAAGATTCGAAATAGTCAGTCCAAAGTTGAAATTGAAAATATTTGCAAAACCTGGCAGTCGAATATAAAGTACCACGGTTCGGGTTAAGGTAATACGATTGACATAATATTATTTAGATTCAAATGTACCCCGGTTTTCGTTACGGTAATTATTCGAAATAGCTTAGTAAATTTAAAGAACATGGTTTATCGTTATTGGTCAATTGGCGTAGTATTATCGAGTGTGAAAAATCACCTCTGTCCCAAAACACAGAGGGACTCTAGTGAATTAGTGTATATAATACTAATACCATTTGCTAAAGTTCATGCACATTACCCTTACACCATCGCTTCTAAGTGCCACATCTCAAGAGTAGTGAACGCTACAAGTGTTACAGACTTTTATTAGAATTTGGCGTTTTTTTCTCTGTATTGACTCGCCAGTAAATTACGCTTCAAGCTTGTTTCATTTGTAGACCCTTGAGAGTCAGCTGAGACATAAGACGAGATAACTGTCAACTGCATCTGAGGTCTAAGTAGATGTAGGTACTTACCTAGTTTAGTGTGAGTTGGTATGACTTTCATATTTAATAGAAACCAAATAATTAGAAACCATTGTGGCGCTGAAAAGGGCCTTTTTGAGAATATTGTTTATTTTTGGTCAAAATATTGACAAAATCACCCATAAATGGTTTAATCAGATATATTTGTAGCATCTGGTTAATGTCATTAGTGTCGATCTCACGCTTGCGCGGCCTGACGTGCTCCATGGGCACTACAAAGCTCGGATTTCCATGATGGACGGCTTTAGGCTGTTGACGGCGTGGGACGTATTCACCGCCTAATTGGGATAGATGAGCTGGTAGCGGGCGCGTGTAGGTAGGCAGGTGCAAGCGGCACGAGGAAGGCTGTGACAGATGCAGCGATCCTTGACCATTTCCGTAGTATCTGCATCTTTCGCTGTAGCCAGCCTGTTGCACACGAGGCGCTACATAGCGCGGATATCTAAACTGGATAGCTGAAGGCTGCCGGTGCAGCAGTGGTAGCTGTTGCGGTGGGTGCGTCATCACCAGTCGGTCTCCGTAAATGTGTTGGATCGCGCCATACTGCGGCACAGTAACCCGCCGCCTGTCCTCTGGATCCATAGTCTGATAGTATTGGTCCATTGCGACGTTCACTGCTCCTGTAGACAAAGGCAACTGTGGCGAATGACACAATGTATGCTTATTTTATATGTCAGACCGACCGCTTTTAGGTACTCATACCGCTTTTTTGTACTGTATACAAATAGTATTTTTGGTATGTAATAGAGAATTATCTATCTATCTATATTATATTATACCGAAATACTTACATAGTAAACATCCTAACCTACATTAGTAAGAGATCATAGATCAAGATTTTGGTAAATCAACAAATTCCTAAATATAAGCAATTAAAATTTTTATCGTATTCATAATAATATAATAACCAACTTTAACACAACAAAATAAACGAATGGAAGGACACCGTGTGTTTTTAGTCAGTAGTATATCCATACGAAAAAAAAACTTATGTTGTGTCTTTTGTTACAGACACACATAATTGCATGTTAGGCCAACGCACCGGTATGTTTAGGTAGATATTTATTAATTTTTTTACCAAAATTATTAATTGTCGTAGATTTTATCTATGATAAATTGTGTATTTGTGACTGCACGTAAATCAAGTAAAAATATTCAAATCTAAATGTGCCATCTCGCCCTGGGCGAGTTCCCTCCGTGCGAGATAGGACTAGGAATAAACCGGGACTTTCGTGACTTGTATAACTTGAAGTTCACTTATATATACAAAGATCAGAAGGACTTTGGATTCAATGCTGTTATTCCTACAGAAACAAGACCATCTACTGGTATGCAAGAAACGGATCGAGCCGTGAACGAAGATAACTTCACTAGTCTTCACTCGCCGCCAGCCGCCGATTCAATGATCAATAGACGCGCACGACGTACTTTACATGAGCGAGCGAGTTAACTACTAAGAAAACTTGGTTTTCTAAAGGTTTCACACTCTCCGCGCCGTGCTACCAGCAAATCGTAAATGTTTATACGTGCATTTTATAAATTTCATAAATTATTCGTTGCTCGCAATATCATCTTCTCTCAAAAATATACTGTCAAAATAGATGACAAACAAAAAGTAGTAGGTAAGTATTGTACTTTCGTGAAAGATGTCGATGATGCAAGTAGGTACCTATTCGTAGTGTGAGGTGTGTACGACTTTTTGTCTGTTAATAGAAACACACAAGAGATCAGTGTGGCCCTGAAAAGGGCGGTGTCATCGTGTCGTGATAGGTGCGAGTTAAGCTTGCAGCAAGGTTTTCTGAAGTGCATGTTTGATTGTTATATGGGCATATACACTGTGTGAAATGAACCGATATACTTATGTGTACTCTATAACATAGATAACAATATATCTATAAAAGATATATTCTACCTACATGATAGAGCACAACCCTGAAGGTGCAGTACCCTTGTTAATCGGAGGGTACCTACAAAGCCGTGCGCCTTTCAATGAAAGTTTCACCGAATATTCCATATCCTGCACCTCATCGGCTGAAAGAAGCTCGTCGTCACCACTTACACCTTTTAGGTGTATATCCGTTTCGCTTGGCACAGATACAGGCATAGCCGGCAAAGACTTTATTTTGATGCGAATGCCGCCGACCGGGAGGGTTTTGGCGGGAGCTTTGACGGCATTGAGCCGCAGGTTGCCATCGATGGAGACCTGTATCTGATCTGTGTGTATGTGGGCGTCGTCGATACGAATAGAGCCGGCAGCTTCCTCAACTGTGATGATTGGTTCATCGTCTGAGGACAGAGTTATATTATTTTTAATGTTACAGAAAATTAAAATATATTCTTTACTCAAACAAACGTGACGCAAATCATATTTGCGGTAGGTACTGGGCTAGAAAGTGTCAGGCAATTATATAACTAATTTTTCAGTCGCGCTTGAACAGCCATCAATATATATGAGACAACCAAAATCACTCACTAGTTATATTTAAATGTCGAGTAATTACGACCAAAAAGCCATATCCAATGTGGGAAATTTAATTATCACTTAGTGATTTATGATAGGTATCCGTAGTGGGTAAATGTCATCTTCACCTAATTTGTTGTGACCCCGAACCAGTATAAATGACATACAAGACGCGAAACCGAGGTAGTCGACAATCAGTAACAAAGTACCTTGATCGACGAGCTCCTGTTTGACCTTGATCCTTGTAAAGTCTCGCGCGGCCCTCGTGGCCCTTGTCTCGTCGTCGGTGTCGTCGTCGACCACCACCTGCTCCACCGGCTCCGTCTTGATCACCACGTCGTCGTCGTCACTCTCGTCTTCTATCTCTACTACTTCAACGACAGGCTGCTTCCTGCAAAACCACATTCATAAATAAGTAGATACAGTTCATACAGTAGTAATTAAAGACTCATAAATAGAACCACTTACACTCTTGACGGGTCAGGGTCCACCGCCGTTTCCAGGAATGGAATCTTGCAGTGTCTAGGAGACAGAGGCGACCAGTCGTGCTTTCGCTTGGTGACTCTGATGAAAGCTGGAGGCACTAGGGGCGCGGAGGGGTGGGCGCCGGAGAGGGGCGGCAGGGAGCGCGCGGGGCGGGGGACGCGTCTATTCAAGCTTGGCGCCATCTGCAGAGGTATAAGGATATAACACATTCTACTTTACTATATTAAAACTACAAAATGTTGTGCGTGTTCTCACATATATTATCTTTTGAGGATAATTCAACTAGTTTAGAACCTAACCATGGATAGTTAGGTCCAAGGTTGGATACTTTTTATCTTTCCCAGTTGATCCAGGGAGCACCGCACCGCTAGCAGATGAGCTCGTTCGAGTCCCGGAGATCTTTCCTTTACATTGAAGATCATTTTAAACTACCAATGTATTAGGTATTCTTTTAAAAATCTGCATTACAATAGATTATGTAGGTAACAGTAGTTGTGTTAATGAACATACACATCCATTTTTTAAAGTATTAATGGATACATAAACCTTTGTACACACCTTGTAAAAGTAGTTATTGCTGAGTCGCAGGAAAATCTAGACACTCTCTCAATCTACACAATTTTGTTATTCACACTTACACACCAGAGTATGAATAATATTAATTATTTTCTATTTACGAAAAGTCAAAAGTACTTTTTCTAACTGCCAGAGAAGCGGTACCTATCGCTGTTTACGAACACGCGGTAAAGTCATATAGTAACTACAACTATTGACAAACGTAACTGAAGTGAAATCCGACTGGTCATCTCACAACTCCCCTAGGGGAGTTGGGGGGAGACTGGACGAGGCATTGGCCTCTTTCAGTAAAAGTCAGCGCCGCCTGTCGATACAGGCGGGTCATTGGAGTGGCTAGTAAATAGCCGTGGAGTCAAGTCCGGGCGTCAAGTCCGGTAGTGAAGCGTGCCGCTAGCGAGCCCTGACCCCACCGGATGATTCCGATGGGCGGTCTACAAGCCAGCGGCAGCTAAGGTCGTCATCTGGGGGGTCACCCTGGGGGCGTCGGCGAGGTCGAGCCTGGCGGGAAGGGTTCCCGGCAGGCGCCCATCAGCCGGCCTCAGGGTGACGTTGTCTGGTCCGGTCGGGCTGCAGCGGGGATTAAGTCCCGCGGCAGAGGTCTGTCCGGGGGGCGCCGGTGGTATGGAGCGATCTCCCGCAGGTGGCGGAAGTTCGACTCCTCGGCGAACATGTTGGCGCTCAAGCGACCGATGTAGTCGTCGAGGCTCTCCATGCGTAGGTCTCGGGCGATCGTTTCATTCCTCACGAAGCGGGGGGCGCCTACGGTGTGTCGCAGCGACAGCGACTGCTGCGCACGCAACCGTGCACGGTACGTTTCCGCTGCCAGCGCGTACCATTCAGGGGCGGCGTAAGTTAGGCGGCTGCGAATGTAGGTTTTGTAGACGCCCAGCTTCGCGCGGAGCGGGAGGCACGAGGAGATCACCGGACGCAGGAGAGCTCGAGCGGCGCGAGCTTGTCCAACAATGTTCTGCACGTGGTGTCGCATGGTGAGACGACGGTCAATGGTCACTCCAAGGTACTTCACCGTCGGGGACCAGTCGACGGCTTTTCCGAGCAGGGTAAGGGGCGCGGGTTGCCACGCACCCCCTACAACAAGCGCTTGGGTCTTTGCCACGTTGACCGTCAGTCTCCATTCATCCAGCCAAGGCGGGAGCACATCCAGGGCACGCTGCATTTTGACCGCCGCATGTGTAGCGGTCAAGGACGTCGTAATATACGCGGCGTCGTCGACGTATAGTGCCAACATCGCGCCGTCCGGGACTGGGATGTCGTCAGTGTACTTGGCGTAGCACACTGGCGACAGGCAGCTCCCCTGGGGCACGCCGGCTCTGATGCTGCGCTCTCCGGACAGGACGCCGTCCACGGTGACTTGGAAGCGTCTGTCCTGGAGGAAGGTGGCCACAGTCTTGACTATTCGTCGCGGAGTAGTAGACGTGGCCAGCTTGTAGATCAGGCCGTCGTGCCAGACGCGATCGAAGGCCTTCTCCATATCGAGGAGTACTGCAACACCGTGCTCTCTCTTGTTGAGAGCGACGGTGAGATGGTGCAGTACCCTCGCGAGCTGCAGCGTGGTGGAGTGTTCGGCTCGGAAGCCGAATTGCTCGTCGCGTGGCTGGATGTGTGGTGTCAGGTGCAGGAGTAGAAGCTTCTCGAAGACTTTCGAGAGTGTCGACAGCAGCGTAATGGGCCGATAACTTTCGGGCTTCAGTACGTTTTTCCCGGGCTTCGGCAGCATAATGACTCGGCCGAGTCTCCATGCTGCGGGAAAGTGGCTAGTGCGGAGGATGCCGTTGAATAACTGCGTCACCGATGCGATAGCTCGCGGGGGTAGGTGACGCAGGGCCTCGTTCGGGATCCGGTCGGGGCCTGGGGCTTTCCGCAGTTGGGTGCGGCGAATCATACGCTGCACTTGGCCCGGGGAAAACACGACTGGGTCTTCCGTGGGGGTTATCGGCGCCTCGAAGTAAAACTTCAGATGCTGCTGGATAGCTTCTACTCGAACTGCGTCGGAAGCTGGATTCGGCTGGAACTGTTTCTCCAGGTGTTCCGCAAAGATCTCCGCTCGATCCTCGGCTCGGTAAAGTGGGGTACCGTCACCGGCCATGAGGGGTCTAATCGGAGGCGGTTTCCCGGAGAGTTGGCGGCACAGGCGGTGGATGCCCGACCAGTCGTCCCCGGCGCGCTCAATGGTGCGCTGCCAGGACTCGGTCGCTTCTGTTTCCAGGGCGCTCGAGACCCTTGCAGCCAGCGCGTTGAGCTGGCACTTCAGGGTCGGGCATCGGTTGCGCTGCCACAGTCTTCTCAGCTTCCGCTTCTTCTCGATCATCGCCAAGATGAAGGCCGGCAGTTGAGGAGGTTTCCGGGTCGACGGAGCTTCTAACCTGGAGTCTCGTAGCGCTGTGTTAATAACAGCGCTGAGATCTTCGGCGAGCGCGTTGACGTCTGACTCGGACTCAATGCGGCGGTGCGGCGAGTGCTTCGCCATAAGATCGGCAAATGTTTGCCAATCCTGGCGAAAGCGAGGCGATGGTGGCGATGACCGAGTAAGGTTGCTCGTCAGGGTCAAAAGGACTGGCTGGTGATCCGAGAGGAGGTGGTCGTCCAGGACGTCGATCGATGGCGCGGCTGGCAGGCCGCGGACCAGTGACAGGTCGATCACGTCCGGCAGGAACGCTGCTTGATATGGGTAGTGTGTCGGGACCTCTGGCCCCAACACCTCGTACCCTTGCTGCTCCGCGATGTTGAAGAGTCGGCGCCCGTTGGGACAGATGCGCGTGGAGTTCCAGGCCGTGTGCTTGGCGTTGAAGTCGCCCGCGACTATGACCGGGTCCGGTGAGTCCATCAGGGTGTGGACATCAGCCGTTGCCAGTCGCGCGTCCGGCGGCTTGTAGAACGCAAACACACGGATGGGGCGGCGATCGACGCAGACTTCCACACCCAGGGCGTACGACGTCTGCAGCAAGACTGTTGGCAGCGGTTGGTGGACGACACTTCTCTTCACCAGGACTGCCAATCCCCTGAAAGCAGTCCCGGTCTGGGAGATTTGTTCCTCTCGGTACACATGGTACCCTGGTGTTCGGAGTGCTGAGCTCTTCCTGAGGCGCGTTTCGCAAATGAGGGCAATATGGGCCTGCCGCTGTGCGAGCAGCTGCCTCAGGAGCCTGGTCTTCACGGGGGACATCCCGTCGGCGTTCCAGAAGATGATGCGTAGGGAGTTATCTGCCATAAGCACAGATTTTCCCTACGCATTGCAGGATGAGCTGGACGGGGTCCCGTCCCTCCTGGATGGCTTGGAGCACCTCGGTCAGCACTCCGATCACCATGGTGATCAAGGGGTCAGCTCTTCCACCTTCGGCCGGCACGCTAGTTGTCTGCTTCGGGTGGGAGTCCCGCTTCGCCTTCGTCCCTCCCAGGGGGGCAGCGACCACGGGCTTGGCTGACGCTTGCATGGGCTGCTCTGTCGCTGCAGCCTTCTTGCGGGGTCCTCTTTTGTGTTTCTTCTTATTTTTTGATTTAGATTTAACTCCCGGGGCAGGATTGGCATCTGCCATCAGGGATCCGGGGGCGTTTGATTCTGGTGCGGCAGCACCAGAAGAAGCAGGCTTGAAGTGAAAATTTACTATACACCGGTTTATATAAACTCACATTGCCCACAAACGCCATCCACTGTGACTCAGCGCTCCTATTGGCTGTGATACAGACTGGCCCCGCCCACCGACAAAGATTCCATTACCTTACTTGGCAATAGTGTTTAAATGCAAGTCTTTCATTCACTGTGGTTTTTTTTTGTTTTAATTGATATAAACTTAAACAGATTGCTAATCATTACAACTAAAAACATTATTTGAATACCTAGCGTCAATAGGCCGTTGTCAAACCGACATTATTTTCAAATTATGTGGTTTCTAATGTGACTAGTAGGATATAGTGTTTATTGAGATGAAAAATATATCGGACTATTCATCAACTCGCACACAAAAAACACAATCGGGCGAAATCGCAAATTTTGATTTTTTTATTTTTCTTGTCGTTTAACTCGCAAGAAAGCGCAAAATACAGTCGAATACAAATTGTATCTTAAACAAAATATATTTCAAGAAAGTAGTAGTGTAGTGTAAGAACTTTAATAAATACATAACGGTATCTTTCTCTAACATGTATTTTAAACGCCCACATTTCACCGTATGCATTTTTGTCCCACGTAACAGGTGTTGAGCCCATTGCCGTTTTGAAAAGGACAGGCGCAGGCTGCGGCGACCTGCTGTTGAACTTTTTTAAGCCATTTTATTGGCAACCTGGACCAACGGCTTAACGTGCCTTCCGAAGCATGGAACAGGGGTAGGTCTAAAGGGCCGAATAAATTTAAAAAAATGTGTCTATTTTAGATATTAAATTTAAATATCCATCACGCCTTATCCCCGAAGGGGTGGCAGAGGCATATTATATGCCCACTTTTCACCGTGTGGATTCCTGCCCATTGCCGTGTTGAAATAGACAGACGCAGGTTGTGGCTACCTGCTGTTGAACTTTTTCAAGCCGCCCATAAGGCCTTCAACCAGGCTTAACGACTGCCATTTTACTGGCAACCGAGACCAACGGCTTAACGTGCCTTCCGAAGCACGGAAACGCTCGCAAATGTAAATGCTACAAAGTGGTCACCCATCCGAGGACCAGCCATAGTGAAAGTTGCGTAACTCAGTGATCGTTTACAGAACACTGAGACCGCGGGGCCACGAGCGCTTCATATATAGATATTAAATTTGGAAGACATTTTGAACCCGTTGCCTTTTTAGTGATGTGGTAACAAAAAGGCTAAAAGGTCTTATGTGCTAGACACTAATTAGCACGACCAATTAAAGACCTGGTAGTCTCGGACTTAACCTATAATTAGTATTAGGTACTTTCGCTACTAAAATAAATTATAGATACTGTCAAAAGCCTTATTGGTAAAGTAAAACGAAACTTAATTTCGCAATTATGAAAATAGAGATTTAAAATAAATAAATAAGACTTACGGATTTTTACCACGATGTAATCTAGCCCAATGTAAACCAATTTTAGCTTGTATCCAGATATTTTCTTAATAGGATAATTTACCTAATGTACTTACTTCTTAAATATAAGGTAAATTCCCTTACAATACTGTACATTGAGTACCATGGCTTAAATGTGTGCCACCCAGTGATTCGAAGTATTCCATCCTAGAGAAAACCATCATGAGTGAGGAACGATTGACGAAGAATATATATTGTTCAAAAGTAGAGGGTAGAAGGAGTCAGGGAAGGCCGAGACTTTCATATGAAGACCACGTGAGCAGATTGCTCAAAAACGGAAAGGTCAAAAGTACTCGGATACCCAGACGTGCGTGTATGAAGCGATTGATGAATCTCGAAGAAGCGAAAGAAGTATGCATGGATCGCGAAGCCTAGCGATCTGTCCTCTCTGACTACCCCGTCAGGGATACAGCGTGAAGATAGTTAGTTAGTTAGTTAGAAAACCATCAACAATGTACGTACATACATATTTTTTCTGGATTTACTAATTGTAAACGTTAATTGTCTCTCAGATCTATAGGTAGTATAGTCAAATAATAAATTATGGTTAAAAATAATTAAGGCACTTTTACTTTGTTGGCGGCCAAATAAGAACTTATTTTTACACCTCCACTTTGATTTTTCGTTTGTAAAGGCTTGGTTTTAATTCTTTGTTACCATCTTACTCGGAGTATTTTAGCGAAACCACGGCATCTTACAATATAGATGGTATAGTCTGTTTGAAATCATTTGACACTCTTTATTTGCACAGTGACATAATTTCTTGCACTTTATTTTTGGTAAATGCATAACATAACATACTTTCACGCCTTTATCCCCGAAGGGGTAGGCAGAGGCGTACTATACGCCCACGTTTCACTCACCGTATGCTTTGCTTTTTTTTTTGTCCCACGTAACAGGTGGTGAGCCCATTGCCGTGTTGAAATGGACAGGTGCAGGTTGTGGCGACCTGCTGTTGAAATTTTTCAAGCCGCCCATAAGGCATTCAACTGGCTTAACGACTGCCATGTTCCTGGCATCCGGGACCAACGGCTTAACGTGCCTTCCGAAGCACGGAAACGCTCGCAAATATAAATGCCACAAGTGAAAGTTGCTTAACGCAGTGATCGTTTACAGAACACTACGTCCATTTTTAAATTTATAAATTGGTAAATGCAAGTAGGTTTTAATAATTGTACTTACTTTCCACTTCCGTGGCAATAGTAGGTCTATTAATACATCGCAACTAAGATGCTCCATTTTAAAAGTTTATCTTTGCGGGGCTTTAATGACCTTCCAGAAGTACTACTTCTGGAAGGTCATATACGGTACCTATACTACTATCACTTGTAGACATGTTTAGCTAATAGAGCTAGTATAAGCGTAGGTAAGTAATGCATTTATCGTCGTAAGTGTACATTAGGGGTCGAGAGGAAACTTCAGGTTGTCTGGAAAAATAAAATCTAAGTAGGTACTCTAGGCTCCAGGTTCAATGGTCACATTCATTGTTAGGGTCGAGAGTAGTCTAAACCGTCGTATCGTGGGATGTGTATAATGTATTGTCTGTTAATAGAAACAAACGCGAGACCTGTGTGGCCCTGAAAAGGGCCCTTTGTTTTTGGCTCTTAAAAGAGCCTTTTGTTCTTTTGGCCCTGACTTAGGACCACTGACACTCTGAACGTCATCTAGTTGGGGCTAATTTCAAAGCTGATCGCGTGTTTTCGCTTATTGATCGAACCCAGTGACTTTATACAGTCCACATTGGAGGTGATTGGGGTTGGAGGTACTTGGGTCGTAGGGGTAACGGGAGGGTTGGCATTGACTCTTAGTCTTTTGGCATCTCGCCCCAACGAAAGATCAGTTTGGGAGAGATTTACAGTGGAAGCGGAATCATCTGGTCTGATGTCGAAGGTGATCACGTGCTTGCGCTTGGTGACCCGCATTACTAGAGGCGGGACGTGGGCCGCTGCAGGTGTTAGCTTAGGATCGCTGTCACGCGCGAGGCGGGGGTCACGCCGCGCCCACGCTGGCGCTGCTCGTGTGGAGCTGGTCGCCATCTGTAGGTGGTCGATAATATCTCACTGCAGACTGACAGAAGAACAATTCACACGACTACTTTGTACTAGTTCTAAACACACGGCAAGAGGTAGTGACCTACACAACTCACAAGCGTAACTGATATGAAAATTCAAATTACACCGGTTTATATAACCTCATATTGCCCACAAGCGTCAATTGTGGCATCAGCGCTCCTATTGGCTGTGATACAGATAGGCCCCACCCACGGACAAAGACTCCTTCATTAGGTACTTTGTATAGTTTAACTTTAATTGTTAATTATAGTTTAATTCTGTAGTTCGGTAATTGTTAATATATTAATAAATAAATTATTGAAAGTTTATTAGACTGCCGTAAAACATTTTTCGTAAAATCCTTCATAATATACTTACGAACTTTAGAGATAGAGAGGGTTAGGGTCTAGGACAGAAAGCCGAAGAGTGAAAAGGTATATCCGGCCTACAAGCTTGGCGTTCGATGGCCTGAGCTGTGTGGAAGTCTCATCAGCGGTGACAAAACGTTTGTTTTAGGCAAGAAGAGGTTATGTAAGACGCTGTCAAATCAGTCCGACTACAGAATCAGACGAATGTCTCCATCACCTGGCAGCAGCTAGACCAAATGATGTATTTAATTATATGGTACTCACTAGAGTCACTTCAGCCCCGTTTTGAAAGTAGGTAGGTATGTGCTAGATATCTATGTACCTACCTATTAATCTGTTTGAAGTCGGTGCCAAGCCAAATGAGCCACGTCGCATTACGCGGTCTTCGTTATTATTTGACCTTTATAGTGAAAACTTAGTTCACACTTCTGTCCTATCATTATTCGGCTTGGCACCGACTTCAACCCGATCACTAGGCGTGGTATAATTCTTTATTTAAATTGATAGTTTAGAGATTTAAACAAAAATTGTCACATTTTAAGTTTATTTTTTCGATTGTAGTGCTATCCTTTTTTGTTTTAACTTTTTTATAGTTGATTAATGTTTATTTTGAACCTTTACCTTAACTAAAGCTCCGGTTCATTTTTGTCACAATTAAACAATGTCAATAGGATTCCCTACATTTGATAACGCGAATAAGATTCCGGCATATGTTAGTACCGAGGTACATGTAGGTACAGCGGCTCTCGTTAAGGTAAAGATTCGAAGTAGTTCAGTACAATTTTTATAAATTGTTCTATTGCTACTGGTCAAAATGTATAGAATTCTATTGGTGTTGTATAATTGAGACATAATTGTACCGCGGCGTTCGTTAAAGTAAAGTTTAGATTTAGTTAGCTTTTTAAAAGTTTAAAATATTGTTCGATTGCTTTTAATCAAAATGTAGGGATCCTATTGCCGATTTATAAATTAATAATTTATTTATCACTCATATTTTTAAAGCCAAAAGGGTGGCAGAGGCATAGTATGCACCCACATTGCAACGGTTGCGTGTGCTAACCTTACGAAATTAATAACCTTAAAAAAATAATAACAATATCAATTCGGAAGCAAAGTCGGGGCGCACTATTTTGTTACGCAATTCTTTTGTCCGCGCGATGAACCGGTCCGAACCTTGTTCACTGCTTAAGTCACAAGATGCGCGACTCGTAATTGTGCACCAGCACTGTCATACTGTCAAGACATTGCAGTTATTAAAGTCAATACCTACCTATCTTTTTTATATAGTAGGTATGTTGTACCTACAAAATAGATAGGTAATAAAAAGATATTACTGCTTAGAACAGTATTAAAACGAATATTTACAATTTACTGGTAGTACGGCACCGCTCCGGTAGCGAGTATTAGGTACCTACCTGAAAACCAAGCTTTACTTAGTGCTCGCTCATGTGAAGTACATATACGGTCGCACGACCGCAGCTTAGATCTTATTGTATTGAATCGGCGGCTGGCAGCGAGTGAAGACGTGCGGAGCGCGGCGTGGCTTGGCGTGATTCACCAAGATGGCAGTGTGCGGTTACCTTCGTTCACGGATCGACCGAAGAGGAAAGGATGACCGTTTCATACCACTACATGGTCTTGTTTCTATTGGAATAACAACAATAACTCCAAAGTCCTTTTCAGGGCTGATATTAGTTTCTATAAGTGAACTTGAAGTCATATGAACAAGTTACGAAAGTACATGACTATTCGTCATTTCGCTCAGGGCGTATGGCATATTAAGTCTTAAATATTGTTTCTTACCATATTAACAACACTTGTACTAAGATATTATTATCCGACTGGTCATCTCACAACTCCCCTAGGGGAGTTGGGGGGAGACTGGACGAGGCATTGGCCTCTTTCAGTGGATGTCAACGCCGCCTGTCGATACAGGCGGGTCGTTGGAGTGGCTAGTAATAGCCGTGGAGTCAATTCCGGGCGTCAAGTCCGGTGGTGAAGCGTGCCGCTAGCGAGCCCTGACCCCACCGGATGATTCCGATGGGCGGTCTACAAGCCAGCGGCAGCTGAGGTCGTCATCTGGTGGTCACCCTGGGGGCGTCGGCGAGGTCTAGCCTGGCGGGAAGGGTTCCCGGCAAGCGCCCATCAGCCGGCCTCAGGGTGACGTTGTCTAGTCCGGTCGGGCTGCAGCGGGGATTAAGTCCCGCGGCAGAGGTCTGTCCGGGGGGCGCCGGTGGTATGGAGCGATCTCCCGCAGGTGGCGGAAGTTCGACTCCCCGGCGCGTGCGAACATGTTGGCGCTCAAGCGACCGATGTAGTCGTCGAGGCTCTCCATGCGTAGGTCTCGGGCGATCGTTGCGTTCCTCACGAAGCGAGGGGCGCCTACGGCGTGTCGCAGCGACAGCGACTGCTGCGCACGCAACCGTGCACGGTACGTTTCCGCTGCCAGCGCGTACCATGCAGGGGCAGCGTAAGTTAGGCGGCTGCGGATTGTATGTTTTGTAGACGCCCAGCTTCGCGCGGAGCGGGAGGCACGAGGAGATCACCGGACGCAGGAGAGCTCGAGCGGCGCGAGCTTGACCAACAATGTTCTGCACGTGGTGTCGCATGGTGAGACGACGGTCAATGGTCACTCCAAGGTACTTCACCGTCGGGGACCAGTCGACGGCTTTTCCGAGCAGGGTAAGGGGCGCGGGTTGCCACGCACCCCCTACAACAAGCGCTTGGGTCTTTGTCACGTTGACCGTCAGTCTCCATTCATCCAGCCAAGGCGGGAGCACATCCAGGGCACGCTGCATTTTGACCGCCGCATGTGTAGCGGTCAAGGAGGTCGTAATATAGGCGGCGTCGTCGGCGTATAGCGCCAACATCGCGCCGTCTGGGACTGGGATGTCGTCAGTG
Source organism: Thumatha senex (assembly GCA_948477245.1). Classification (NCBI taxonomy): domain Eukaryota; kingdom Metazoa; phylum Arthropoda; class Insecta; order Lepidoptera; family Erebidae; genus Thumatha; species Thumatha senex. The sequence goes on along the minus strand of OX419742.1, from coordinate 2,128,284 downwards.
TACTTGGCGTAGCACACTGGCGACAGGCAGCTCCCCTGGGGCACGCCGGCTCTGATGCTGCGCTCTCCGGACAGGACGCCGTCCACGATGACTTGGAAGCGTCTGTCCTGGAGGAAGGTGGCCACAGTCTTGACTATTCGTCGCGGAGTAGTAGACGTGGCCAGCTTGTAGATCAGGCCGTCGTGCCAGACGCGATCGAACGCCTTCTCCATATCGAGGAGTACTGCAACACCGTGCTCTCTCTTGTTGAGAGCGACGGTGAGATGATGCAGTACCCTCGCGAGCTGCAGCGTGGTGGAGTGTTCGGCTCGGAAGCCGAATTGCTCGTCGCGTGGCTGGATGTGTGGTGTCAGGTGCAGGAGTAGAAGCTTCTCGAAGACTTTCGAGAGTGTCGACAGCAGCGTAATGGGCCGATAACTTTCGGGCTTCAGTACGTTTTTCCCGGGCTTCGGCAGCATAATGACTCGGCCGAGTCTCCATGCTGCGGGAAAGTGGCTGGTGCGGAGGATGCCGTTGAATAACTGCGTCACCGATGCGATAGCTCGCGGGGGCAGGTGACGCAGGGCCTCGTTTGGGATCCGGTCGGGGCCTGGGGCTTTCCGCAGTTGGGTGCGGCGAATCATACGCTGCACTTGGCCCGGGGAAAACACGACTGGGTCTTCCGTGGGGGTTATCGGCGCCTCGAAGTAAAACTTCAGATGCTGCTGGATAGCTTCTACTCGAACTGCGTCGGAAGCTGGATTCGGCTGGAACTGTTTCTCCAGGTGTTCCGCGAAGATCTCCGCTCGATCCTCGGCTCGGTAACGTGGGGTACCGTCACCGGCCATGAGGGGTCTAATCGGAGGCGGTTTCACGGAGAGTTGGCGGCACAGGCGGTGGATGCCCGACCAGTCGTCCCCGGCGCGCTCAATGGTGCGCTGCCAGGACTCGGTCGCTTCTGTTTCCAGGGCGCTCGAGACCCTTGCAGCCAGCGCGTTGAGCTGGCACTTCATATTATTATATATACACATATTTTTATATATAGTTAGTATATATATATACTAAGTATTCCAAGTTATTTTCTTTTTAACCAGAGCGGTTTTCAAAGGCATTTATTTTCATCTAAATTGTCGCCAGGCGAACCCAATCAGGTTAAAAAGTAATAATAATGTGGAATAGTACAAGTATTTTCATTCAGGAACGAAAATATTGTCTACCTATTTAATTGCTATTAGTCAAAGTGTAGTGTAGGTACCTAAGTGTTTAATCCTAATTGGCATTGGATTATTGAGATAAGAATGAACTGAGGCTCTTGTTCAGGTAAATTTAGAACTAGCTCAATACAAAGTTGAAATTAGTGTTGTTTGATTACTATCTAATAATCAAAATGTAGGAAATCCTATTGGTGTTTTATAATTGACAAACATAGTAATCTTTACATTAACGCAGCTCGTGTTAATGTAAAGATTCTAAGATAGCTTCGGGGCGTTCTGCTGTAGACACGGACCCGCCTCCACACTGAAATGCCTAAATCGTCCATTGGCCAGGTCTCGGTTAATATAAACAAACATGACAATAAAGTTTACTTTCTGCGACGTTTTCGTTCGCCGGCCTGCGTGGCCTGAACATTTAGGTTTAGGTTTAAAGACTTTATTCTCAAAAAAGACTTACAGTCACTTACATGAGAACAATTTTTTTACTTAATAAATAATTTCATACTTCGGTCGTCTAAAGTATACACAACAAAGAAAGAAAATTGGAGTGAATTTAGTTAGTGTCGTTGTGTGGTGACCTGCAGTTGAAATGTTTTAAGCCGCCCATAAGGCATTCAACTTGGCTTAACGACTGCCATTTTATTGGCAACCGGGACCAACGGCTTAACGTACCTTCCGAAGCACGGAACTGGGGTGGGTCTAAAGGGCCAAATAAATTTAATAAAACAAAATGTGTCTATTTTAGATGTTAAATTTGGAAGAAATTTTGAACCCGTTGCCTTTTTAGGGAGGTGGTAACAAAAAGGCTAAAAGGTCTTATGTGCTAGACACTAATTAGCACGACCAATTAAAGTCCTGGTAGTCTCGGACTCGGACTTTATTTCAAATAAGGCATATTTTAATCACTTCTTATCCCCGAAGTGGTTTGCAGAGGCATTAAACGCCCACTTTTCACAGTGTGTACCTATTCCTGTACCACGTAACAGGTGGTGAGCCGATAGCCGTGTTGAAATAGACATACCTACGCAGATTGTGGCTTGTACTTCTGGCGTTGCTCAGCCGGACCACGGTGTAGGTGAATATAGGTGTCCATTTAACAAAGCAGGATACTTCTGATTCAGATGTAGAGAGGCTTTTAGAGATTGAAATTAAACATAATAGACCTCAGATATCCTGACTTGACTGGCTTCAAGGAGAGCTATTCCATAGGACGTTCTGTGAGGACATACCTAAAGCTGCTGCGGTATTGGACTGCTAGATCGTTCTGTATGAAACCTAAGAAGTAAAGTTAGTTGGTTTTGATTGCCTCAGGGGCGTAAGTGATAATGTGTGCGCTGACGCGCTAAGGTCTCGGTGCCCAGGTCGGTACAATTACTTTTTTGTTTCGGAGTTTCCTATGTAAGTATAACATGTATCTAAGTACCTACCTATGTTTTTAGAAATATACCTAAGTAAGTTTATCAGTTGTCTAGATTCCATACAGCCAGCATTAGCCTACCTATTAGATTAGGTACTTACCTACTGGTTTGTAAAAACATACATAAATAAAATACAACTATTACTATATGCTTGATGGAGCAGGCAGAGGACAGACTCAAAATGAACCAAATTAGTGGCGACACTTTGCCGCTAGTTTTGCCACGGCAGCTTTAAGCTTACTCGTAGCAAGTCGTAAGTATCTGGATAAGTTAAAGCGTTTAAATATTTGAAACTAAATCCTGACACTAGCATTAAAATATGCCAAATCACACTACTCTGAGTAACTAATCAAAGCAGAGCCCGACTTTTTAAGTAGAGCTGTTGGACCCAACCAAGATTTACTGAGACCAACAGAGACCTATAGAGACATGCATAACTATAGATGATCTTATACCTAATTTAAACGTAGAAAATGTAAAGTTAGAATTACACAAACAATAGGAGGCCTCAGTGTTGGACCTCACCTGCAAGTGCTGCTCCGCTCACTCACAGACGATGTGATGATGAGCGATGTACACGCCCTCACTTGGTCGAGAGGTCAGGTCAGGCGCTCCCAACAAAATCGATTATAGCCTCTAGTTCTTAGCAGTAGCAGCAATAAGGTCTGGAACTATCTGGTAAGACGCCTAGATAAACAAGGAGAAGTGTTTTATCACACAAACATTGGAAAACACAGTGGTTTATCAGTTGTCAAGGTTGCAAGGGGCACACCATCTTCAGGGCCCAAGAGACCTTACCAGCTAGTGGTGCACCAGCTGACCAACGAACGAGACAGCGACGCAGGCATCTAAAGGGTCGGGAGGTCAGGCGGCAGTCACTCACAAGAATGTTGAAAATCAAAACACAAATCTTAGATATCTATGTAGGCGGTTCGTACTAGTGTTGAATTCTACAGCGGCTTATAGAGTGACAAATTGATAGAAGTAGAGTTATTTTTTTTTATGGGACTAGTCCCACCCTCATTCCCACTACTGTGACTCCTGTAAACCAGGATCTACAGCAATGACCAAAACACCAGAAAAGTTACACCGAGCTCGATCTCGGTGAAGTCCCAGGAGAAGTTAGCATGTCTTGGAACCCGCAACGAAATTAATCAGAAGATAATGTGAGTTAGTAGGAAAAGAACGTAATGTCCCTTCCCTCCTTTGAAAAGCGGGAGACCTGGAAAGCAACTAGGTGTAAATCCTATAGAAATAGGGAAGCACCACGGTAATAGTATGGGTCCTATGTGAGCTATGTTTGATTCCAGTAATATGTATGGCAGAAACGTTTAAAAGCACGAAAATTCACCGTCGATGCCACGAGATCCGCATAGTAAACTACTCCCGATGTTACTTGTAAACAATTAAGCATATTATATCGCTCGTTTTGCCAAATGCTACACTCCCAAAGTATATGATGGGCGGTCTGATCATATTTGTCATCAGCAGTTGAACACTGACAGAACGGTGACTCCACTAGCTTAAACGAATGTAATTTGCTCCTAAAGTTACCATGTCCTGTAAGAAATTGAGCAACACAGTGATCAACCTCCAGCCAGGATATTCTCAATCGTTCACGAACGTCTGGGAAAAACCGGTAGAGGTGGCGCCCTTTGATGGAAGTGTTCCAACGCAGCTGCCATTCGTCTAAAAGTTCTTCACGTACATTATCTCGATACAGCCTGGCAATTCTATGGCGATCTCTTGCTAACAAAAACCTATCATCCATGCCATCTTTAGCCGAATAGTATAAAGCCGCGCGTCTCTGAATTTCGAGTTCAACCGGGAGGACACCTGCCATCACCGGCAGAGCCTCCGTGCTAACCGTCCTGTAGGCCTTGCATAAAAATATCAAGGCAAGGCGTTGACTTTGAAGTAACTTTAACCGTGCAGCCCCAATTGTAGCCTTATCGGCCCATACCGGCGCCCCGTAACACATACAAGTAGTAGTAGTAGTAGTAAGTAGAGTTAACAAAAAGCCTTCACTGGTTGACGGAGCGTAGAATTATGTATTGCCTTTCCTTTAGCCTATAATATTTTCACATTATCTCAATATCTCCCTTTCAGTCGAAAACAGTTCCAGACCAGAGATCCCGCACTCATACAATGGACAAAGTCGTATTCCGAATTGTAAGAGTGCGAGATCCCTGCTCTGAACCGAAAAGAAGAATCGTCGCGAACGGCTAACAAGTACCTACTTTTTGGCTACATCCCACAGGTACCTATAGCAGTAGGTTTGCGACAAAGCAGCGTAACGTAAATAGGAGTTTAACGCTGTTCTTTACTATTATTGTTTGTCGAAGTCAACAAAAGATCAATAACATCAACAATGCTTGTCGCCTTTGTTGTTGTGTTATTTTTCATAAGAAAATGGTACATAATATATTTTTTTACACAATAGCTCGGAAAATACCTTTTGTTATTCGAGACAACGTGTATTTATCCACTTGGAATTCCATTTAAGTCGCCCCTATCTACTGAAAGTGTCTATCCTGGCGCCAATATATTTTTTGTTCACGTTCTATAATTTTCACTTAAATAAAAGTATACTATCAAAATAACATGTTATGCGAGTCTTAGTTTATGTGATGATGTGAATGTGAAAACACTTAATAAGATTCAAAAGACATCGTAGAAGGTGACATCATTGCCAACGGTCTCATGAGCGGCGACGCTGAAGACCGAGCAGGCAGAGGCAGCCGTGATGGACCTACTCATCGACGTTGCTGGAGCGACTGCTGTTTGACCTCCTATAACGTGTATGGGCACCTGCGCCAGGGCGCTGACTCCCAACTAACATTAGGGGCTACTATTAGAGTTAGAACAGATATATAAAAGAGCTTAAGAGATCCTAAGGTCATCAATAAGTGTTATCACAAAGGAGTTTTAGCGAGCTATAACTTTACTATACCTACCCCGGATTGGGCACCAATTCTTATGATCTTAGGTTCCACTATGGCAATGTAGTGGAGTAATAGAATGAATTTAAGAGATATAGAAGAGCAATTATGGAGGTACAATAGCGCTAACTGAGACTAAAGCGCTATAAGAGTGGTATTTTAGTGACCATTGACTCCTCAAGCGATATGGTAGAGATACATGCTGCTTACTGACTCTTTGAGCGTTATAAAGAGAGTAAATTTATGAATATAAACTCTACAAGAGGTATAGTTAGTCTATTGTGTATCTTAAATACTGTTATAGCGGTTAGAGGGTGGCAATAATGCAAATTGTAACCCCTTGAGTTGCAGTATAAATCTACAATAGGCAATTATTACGTCTAAGGATATCTTATTTTTCATAGAATTTTATAACATGTTAAATGAATTAAGAATGATATTCCCATTTCAATGGGATCAGTAAAACCATAGTTGTCTTTACGAAAATAAATGGCGGAGTTGAGTGCAAAACTTTTAACTGATTTTAGTGCCAAATGAAGCGGAATTTTCATTGCGAAGGTAAGTAAACTGTGTATATATTAATAACGTGTATATATTATTAGCAAATAATTGAAGAGCCCATTCTTTGCGGAGTTTTTATCTAAAAAATATTTTGCTTCACATGGAGCAAAACATTATTTTTCCTAAATTTGTAACAAAACTTTGCCTAATGACTTAAGAGTCGTGACCCTGTTATTAGAATGCTATAAAAATAAATACCTTCATTGTATTATGTTACCTTTTAGTCCGTTTTACTGTTTTTATTAACTTCATAATCTAAAAATGGTGGACCCATGAATTCGGAGATCCGTAGTAATTTTTCAAAACTACTACCTAGCCTACGCACGACTATTACACGAAGGTATCTCCTAGTTGGACGAGTGCTAAATTGTTTTTATTGTTTGATTTGCCAATATTGAAAAGATTTGGAATTAAATACCTACATATTTCTGTCTACAAAATTAAATACTGTAAAATACTGCCATTTAAAGCCTTTGAAAATTTGTAGCAATCGAATGATATTTTTTTAATGGAAGTTTGACTTTATATCCAGCATAAACCCCTTACGTTCATAAACGAATCGTCAATTGTCTAAACTTTGCATGTGATACTAATTAGCTTTTTTGTACCTACACAGCGAGAGCAAGTCCGGGCGCAAATAAAATAAGTACCAACCATTCAGTCTCTGCCCTCCACTACGTTCGACGTGACATTTGTTGTTTTTGACGCTGTGGCCAGACACCGCGTAAAAACTATGTACCTACTGCGTAATCGAAGCTACTTTGTTCACGTAAGTAACTTCGATTACGCTGTTAAAAGTGTCACTCAGTAATTAGCATTATACAATATCGTAAATAAATTTTAATAGGGTTGCTAAAATAAATAGGAGTACAAGACGACATAAACGCTACTGTATTTTATTTGATTCTGTTACAAATATATTACAATTTCAGAATGCCGTTCAAAATAGTAAGAACATTAGAGAAAGGACAATACAGCCACTGCATTGCACGCGGAAATTAATCGATCGTGATGTAATAATTTTGTTTGTAAATCGATTGTGGAGCGTACGAATGATCTAACTTATAATAACACATAATGCTCGCACTGACTTAGTGTATTATTTATGCCAATATTCACTATCGCCACCTAGTATTTGTATTAAAATATTTTTTAGGTGTTTGTAAAATAGTTCGAGGATCTTTTGTTCGAATCCAAATCTGTCATTTAAGATCGACGTCAAATCTTTCATAGCAGTTTGTTTAATATTCTTAATGGCTCATGTCCTCAAATTTTCACTAAAATTTAAGATTCTTAATATAGTCAATGGTATTATCACATCATCACTTTTCAATGAGTAATAACCGTCTCCTTCAGAATATCAAAACTTGCAGTTGCGATTTCATTTCCATTACATACGGAACCATCATCTTAGAAAATTTTGAAAGGAGCTCTGTTGCGGCGCCGTTTTATACTTTCATGACCGCTTACATGACCAATTAGGGGTTCTAAGGTGGTAACGTACTCAATAATTCAACCTTAAATAATTTAGAGGCTATACTTGACACTATACGTTCTATTTATAGGGAGAAATATCCCTACTTTTCAGCCATCAACTTTACAAGGGACCTTGTATCGCTTTAAGAGTTAAATGTTGTAAAAGATTTATTAAACACCATTGAAGACTGAAAGAGATTATGGTAGCTTGCTTAGAACTTTAGAAGTCAATAATAAATGTTAATTTCTAATATAGATCTTATAGTAGTAAGATTCACTCAAAGCTATAACACAGAAGCTTTGGTCTGTATTTTAGGGATAATAATCGCTGCTCTACGCGTTTATCCTTCACACATTGCTCTTATAAACTTGCTTTGTCACTGTAAGCGTAATATTTCATAAATAACTCTTTTTTGCCGTCGCAAACTATAATTGCAGCTACTTACTCTACCTTCATAACACTTAAGGTTTTATGGTAAGCTCTATTTTCAGCCAAATTGTTTGTTGGGCTATTATTACGCAGGCGCTTCAGATTGTATAGGTAGTAGGTACCTAAACTTTATTTTGAAAAAAAAAACGGGGTTTTACGGAAGTCTTGACCTTAGGAATCCTAATTACCTTAACGACTTGTAGACATCACTCGGATGTGTGAAGGGTCTGTACTTTTTATTAATATTTGGCACATCAAAATGGCGTCGTCCGACTGTTTAAAAGCAGAGGCGGCGACCTGTGATTGAGGGCCGCTAACATTGCCAACAGGACTCCCTCCGATAACGGCCCTTATGTTTATTATTAAATAAGTATAGGGTCCGCGAAATTCTTAAGATTAGTAAATATTAACAACTATCTAAATAGCGTTCTACATAAGTATCATTGCGCTTTATAACCCGTCTTGTATACCTTCTTGAGCCTGTATCTCGTCACAAACAGAGCTTATTTCAGCACCGTCTCTATAAAGTTTCTTGTTTGGTGACTCTCTCGGCAACAAATCAGCACCCAGTTCTCTATATATTCTCTGCGGAGGTCGAGCACGCCGCTGGTAGGTGTCTTATTTACTTTAATTAAAAATACGGAAAGATGAGTCACTAAACATTTATTTGTTATTATTTTGAAAATAGTTATCGATAAAATAAATAGTCATTAACTTAATCATATTGTTTACAATATTTAATATGGTCGTCACACATTCAAACACTGTTTAAATCAAGTAAACAAACGTACCTCGACATTTAGAAATACAAGGTTTTGAATTTAAACAGCCAATTCAACGTGTTGTGGATATTTTATTTTTGCAAAATAAATTGTTCCAACATTTCTTCTAGGTACTTTAGTTTCCTATGCTGTCGTGTGAAATATTTTCATCGCATTGACATATTATGCAGGAATACAAACCATTAAAAAAGGTAAGTATAGACCCTTCTCACATCTAAGTGATGTCTACAAGGTAAATTGACAAAACAAACCGATTGAAATACATATAATATTGATAATTATCTATCATTAAAACATAAAAAACACATTCACTGAATTTAAAATCTTCACTAGTACTATTTACTTTATAACTTATTTAATTGAGATTAATTGTATTTCGATACTAAAATATAGTGAGTACCTCTGGCTCCAGCACCTCCTATCCATACTGTTCCGCGATGCTGAAGAGTCGGCGCCCATTTGGGCAGATGCGCGTGGAGTTTCAAGCCGTGTGCTTGGCGTTGAAGTCGCCCACGACTATGTCCGGGTCCGGTGAGTCCATCAGGGTGTGGATATCAGCCGTTGCCAGTCGCGCGTCCGGCGGCTTGTAGAACGCAAACACACGGATGGGGCGGCGATCGACGCAGACCTCTTCACCCAGGGCGTAGGCCGTCTGCAGCAAAATATCGTCGTCCGTATCTCTTCACCAGGACTGCCAATCCCCTGAAAGCAGTCCCGGCCTGGGAGAGTTGCTCCTCTCGGTACACGTGATACCCTGGTATTCGGAGAGCTGAGCTCTTCCTGAGGCGTGTATCGTTGATGACAATGTGGGCCTGCCGCTGTGCGAGGAGTTGCCACAGGAGACTACTTCGCTGGGGACATCCCGTCGGCGTTCCAGTATATTATACGTAGGCAATTATCGGCCATAGGCACAGAGTTGCCCTCTACGCGCTCCAAGATTAACTGGACGGGACCGTGAAGCGAAATTCTGGTAATCGGCTTTTTTATAGTTGATGCATGATCGGCAACTAGCGACCCTGACTGCGAGTATTTCAAACCGCGCGCTCAATCTATACTAATATGATAAAGCTGAAGAGTTTGTTTCTTTGTTCGGTGGAATGCGATAATCTCAGGAACTACAGGTCGGATTTGAAAGATTCTTTTTGTGTTAGATAGCCCATTTATCGAGGAAGGCTATAGGCTATATATCAACACGCTACTTCCTTGGTGAGCGGAGCAGTATTCATAAATGTCGACAAATCGGGCAAATTTAAATGCATTATTGTAGAATTTATGAGCGACGGGATGAAATAGATGAGACGGGTGTTCGAATTATGTCACGGGCAAAGCCGGGCGGGTCACCTAGTTGCTTTAAAAAATACTGTTGACATTCAAGAGTTTTTTACATTATAATTATTTATTTATTTATTTACTGATGACTGCCTTGGTGGCGCAATGGTAGTGTATGTGACGTGACTGCTGTGACTGTGGTCCAGGGCTCGTTTCACGAGTCGGAAAAATATTTGTGTGATCCACAAATGTTTGTTTCGAAGTTTTGGTGTTTCCTATGTACCTATGTATTACGAAATAATAATAATATAATAATAAAATAAAATAAAATAAAAATATCTTTATTTAGCATAGACCATTTTAACGGCGCTTACAAAATGTCATACCTTATTTAAAATATTTAAAGCGACCACCGGTTCGGAACGCGGCCCACCTGAGAAGAACCGGCAAGAAACTTAGGAAGGCTTTTTTTTTGATGGCCTATTTACAATTTACCCTCCAAATATAAACAAACAGAACCACAAAAACAGTAAAGACAACCGTACTTATGCATACCGAAGTAAAAGTATAAGGCAAAGAAGAGAACATGGACTTAACAAATGCACATTCAACCAAAACATAGAGGAGAGCTCACCCGTCACAAAGAAGAGCAATTTATATATTTGTACCCTGAATGCCAAATCGCTATCATCATCAGAAAAACTAATAGAACTAAAAACAGCATTACGAGATATCAACCACGATTTGGTAGGATTGAGTGAAGTCCGCAGACTAGGGGAAGGAATTATCGAAGACGATGACTACATAATGTACTACCTGGGCCAAACCAAAGGCCTTTACGGAGTGGGTTTTCTTGTTAAGAAAAAATACAAAGAAAAAATTATAGCATTCACAGGTATATCAGAGAGAGTCTGCATACTAGAAATAGAACTTGAAAATTTAAATTTTGCAATAATACAGGCATATGCACCTACAGAAAGTTCATCTCAAGAAGACATTGACAATTTTTACGAAAACTTGAGGAAAGCTCACGACTCCATCTCTACAAAATACATAATCTCTATGGGAGATTTCAACGCACAGATCGGGATTCCACAAAAACATGAACATTCTGTTACTGGAGCATATGGCTTTGGGAAAAGAAGCATTCGCGGTGAAAGACTTATTCAATACGCATACGAATACAATCTAACAATTATTAATACTAAGTTCAAGTTAAAAAATACCAATAGATGGACATGGATTTCTCCAGATAAAAACACTAGAAACGAAATTGATTATATCATGTCCACAAAACCTAACTTATTCACCAAATATGAAATACTCCCATCATTTGGTTTCGGATCAGATCACAGATTGCTAAGAGCCACCATCAATCTGAAACCAATGAAAAAGACTAGGCGCAACTTTTCTAATATTTCAACAACACTTAAAACTTTAAAAGAACAGGAGATATATCTGGAAAAACTAAGTAAATATATACCAGATCTTATAAGTTCAGCTAATAATTATAAAACCGACGAATATTGTCAAAAAATCAGACACTCAATCTTAACAAGTTTAACGAAACCGAAACAAAAAGAAAAACATAGCATCTTGTCAGCAAAGGCACTGGAGCTTATGAAAGAAAGAACTAAATTACAAAACAAGCCTAAACTTGACAAGACTGACAAAGAAAACCTGAAAACACTTTACAAATTAACAAACAAAGAGATAAGGAATTGTTATGAGTCCCACAGAACAAACATTATACAAAGACATCTCGAAAAATCTAGATCCGCCAAAAAAGCACACAAAGAACTAAACAAATCTAAGAAATGGATCCCTTCACTTCAGCCAGGTTCTAATAATTGTAAGTCCCGGACCGAGATCATAAATATAGCTACAAATTACTATGCAAAACTATATAGCCAACCGGATTCAGTAAAACCACCAAATAACATTTACGAGAGTAGGGAAATCATCCCGGTTCAAGAGTTCACAGAACCTGAAATACTGAAACAAATTATCAAACTTAAGTCAGAAAAATGTCCGGGACCGGATGGACTCACAAACGAATGTATTAAATTGGCAAGGACTCTACTATTGACACCAATCAAACTATTGTGGAACAAAATATTATGTGATGAAGCCGTGCCTGATATGTGGTCAGAGTCGGAAATAATACTAATCTATAAAAAAGGCGACCCGGCAGATATAGGGAACTATCGCCCCATAAGCGTCATGTCCTGTCTCTACAAATTATTCGCCTCCTGTATACTCGAAAGAATATCGTCAGACATTGATCTACACCAGCCGATCGAACAAGCAGGGTTCAGAAGCGGTTTCAGCACAATAGATCACATCCATGTAGTTGATCAAGTCATAGAGAAATATTTAGAATTTCGCCGGCCATTATATGTAGCTTTCATCGACTACAAAAAAGCCTTTGACAGTATATCGCACGATAGCATTTGGGAAGCATTGAAAAGTCAAAATATAAACCAAAAATATATTAATATCTTAAGAAACATCTATTCTAATAGCTCAAGTAGAGTCAAGCTAGATAGAACAGGTACAAAAATTAACATACAGAAAGGAGTGAGACAAGGTGACCCAATCTCACCAAAATTGTTCATAGCAGTTCTGCAACATATCATGGGAGGCTTGTCATGGTCCAAAAAAGGCATCAACATAAATGGGAAGTTTTTAAGTCACCTGAGGTTCGCCGACGACATCATACTATTCTCAAACAACCCACAACAATTAAATATCATGCTAAGTGACCTAAACGACGCCAGCATAAAAGTAGGACTGGAAATGAATCTTAATAAAACAAAAGTCATGACTAATCACTTCTTGTCCCCCATCATGATAAATGACATCCCTCTCGAATATGTAGAAAAATATATCTACCTAGGCAAACAAATCTCACTCAGCAAAAATCGTAATGCAGAAGAAGTAGATAGAAGAATAGCAATTACCTGGAAAAAGTACTGGAGCCATAAGGAAATTTTCAAATCACAGCTTCCATTACCAACAAAAAAACTAGTGATGGATTCAGAAATATTACCATGTCTCACGTATGGTTGCCAGACTTGGACATTCGATGGTAAAACGAGAAACAAAATTCAGACTACTCAGAGAAGAATGGAGAGAAGTTGCCTAGGAATTAAACTAAAAGACAAAGTGAGAAATGTTGTTATACGCAAAAAAACAAAAATAACAGATGCTCTATCCTTCTCGCTGGTTAGAAAATGGAAGTGGGCAGGTCACGTAGCCAGATACAAAGATGATAGATGGACTAAGAGAGTAGTAAAATGGCCTGGGCCACAAGGCACTAGAGGCAGAGGTAGGCCAAGTTCAAGATGGGCAGACGAAATAGTGGAGACAGCGGGTCGAGATTGGTTAACAGTTGCCAATAACAAAGAGAACTGGTATTCCTTGGAGGAGGCTTTTACCCGTAGGGGTTCCGTACAAACTTCTGAAATTATTATTTAACCTAATTTAAGGATAGTAACTTTACTTTACTTGTATGGAAATTAAATAAAGCTTTATTATTATTATTATTATTATTATTTACAATTTAATATTATTTCACTTTGCCAGCAGATCATTTCCAGGCGTCCCTGTCCTGCAAATAGTCTGTAACGGAGTAAAAACCTTTTTCACAAAGCTTGCTTTTAATAAACTTTTTAAATTTATTTAAAGGTAAATTTCTCAGGTCACAGGGAAGCTTGTTGTAAAAGCGTATACAGTTACCCTGGAAAGAATCGCCAATCTTATGTAGTCGACTGTGGTGGACTGAAAGATTAATTTTATTTCTAGTGTTTATATTATGTTTATCACAGAGTTTAGAAAACTGTGATAGATTTTTCTGGACATACATAAGATTGGCAAAAATGTATTGTGATGGTACGGTTAGAATATTTACTTCTTTGAATTTTTCTCGGAGAGAAACTCTGGGGCCCAAATTATAAATAGCGCGTACAGCCCGCTTTTGTAGAACAAAAATAATATTTAAATCTGCAGCACTCCCCCAAAGGAGAATACCGTAACACATAATACTATGAAAATAGCTGAAGTAAACCATTCTAGCCGTATCCACATCTGTTAGAGTCCTGATCTTTTTTACAGCGTATGCAGCCGAACTTAATCTAGAGGCTGTCTTTTCTATGTGTGGGCCCCACTGCAAATTGGCATCAATAGTTATTCCTAGGAACACAGTTGATTCTACAAACTCTAACACTTGTCCATTCAGTTGAACATTGGCCGCAACTTGTTTTACATTGGTAGAGTAAATTTCATACATTTAGTTTTAATTTCATTAAGGCAAAGATTATTTGAGCTGAACCAATGAACTACTCTGGCAATTGCATTGTTTACATCGTCATAGTTATCTAATTGTCTTTTAATTTTAAAAATTAATGAGGTGTCATCTGCAAACAAAACAATCCTATTCCTGTCCCCTACATAAAATGGTAAATCATTAATATAAATGAGGAACAAGAATGGCCCAAGTATCGAGCCTTGCGGCACACCCATTGTAACCATGGATCCTACAGAACGTGTACCATTAATATCGACCCTCTGTATTCTATTGTTCAAATATGAAGACAGAAGGTCGAGAGCTTTGCCTCTTAATCTATAGTGGTGTAGTCTCTTGCACAGCGTTTCATGTTGAACGCAATCAAAAGCCTTTGATAGATCGCAAAATATACCTAATGCATCGTGCTTGTCTTCCCATGCTTCATGAATACATTTTAATAACTCAACACCAGCATCGGAAGTTGAGCGCCCTTTCGTAAACCCAAATTGATTCGCATGGAGTATTTTATGACTATTAAAATGGGATAGCATTTGATTCAAGATTATTTTTTCAAATACTTTGCTCAAAGTTGGCAGCACTGACACTGGTCGGAAATTAGACGGCTCTGTAGCGCTGCCAGCCTTGAACAAGGGAACGACTTTGCTGTGTTTCATTAAATCAGGAAATGTACCACTAGAAACACAGTCATTAAACACAGTTGCTAGATGGGGAGCAATTACCTCAATTATACATGATGCAGTTTTGACCGATAAACCCCAAATGTCCGCGGTTTTCTTAATTTCGATACATTTAAATGTTTTTACAATGTCCTGAGCACAAATATCTGTGAATACAAATGCATCCCTGCAACAAAGAACAGATTCTTCTAATAAAAGTTCAGCGGAACTGGAAGATGCTTGGAGAGATTTTGTTGTCAATATAGGTACATTTTTGAAAAAGTGTTCAAACTCCGTAGCCACTTCCAGGTCCCCTGTAACATGGCAACCATTTACTTTTAAGTGGAAATCCCTTTCAGTCACTAAAGATCTACCGCATTCAGAGTTAATGATGTTCCAAGTCATTTTTATTTTATTTACAGAATTAGAAATTTTATTTTTAATGAAGTTTGACTTAGCAAGATGACACGTTTGTTTAAATATCTTTGAATTATTTTTAACATATTCCTGAAAGGTTTGCCTAAAATTATATGATTTTTCTGAATATAATTCAAATAATTTATTTCTACTTTTAAAGATACCTGGTGTTGCCCAGTCAATGAAAACAGGACGACCACCAATCTGTAGAGTTTTTGAGGTAAAAACTTTGCCAAACTCATCATTAATCAAATTAAATAAGTGTTTATATGACTGGTCTACACAAGTGAAGTTAGGTAGATATGGTAATCTCTTTAATACATTTTCTTTAAAATTATTCAAACGACTTTGGTTAATTGGTACATATTTAATTTGTTTTTTGCTGACTTTGTTACTACTTTTAGGAAATTTTATCCATTGGCCACGATGATCTGACTCCACAGGATCCACAATACCTTTATCTATAGGTTTAATATCAGTAAAAATATTATCAATACATTTTGCACTGGTGGCTGTAATACGAGTGGGTTCTAAGAATGTACTATGCAGATTAAAGGATTTAAATATTTTTTTCATTTTATTTCTCTCGGATGGAGTTAATGATGTATCTAATATATCAACATTAAAATCTCCACAAACTATTATAGATTTCTTAGAACATTGGCATTTGAACAGTGCTTCTTCAAGCTTTTCTTCAAATTTAATGTAAGAAGCATCAGGGGGACTGTATACGCTTAACAAGATGAAATGCTCAAACTCAATACTGGCAATCTCAATAACTCGCTCAATGGAGAGGGCTACTAAATCCTTACGTTCTTTAAATTTTAAGTTTTTATTAATTAATATTAAAGAGCCTCCACGTTTAGAATGTTTTCTATTGAACGAGCTAGCAACCTGGTGATTTACGAAGTTCAACAATGTGATTTGATGATCTTTTAACCAGTGCTCTGTAGCACAAAAAATATTAATAGAATTTGCATTAATGTATAGCTCTAACTCTAAATCTTTACCATTTATTAAACCTCTAACATTATGGTGCACCAGGTTTATAAAAACAATATTTTTACTAAGATTATTCTCAGAGGCCAAAGTCTACTGGCCAGATTTATTATCTGTTGTCCTATAAACTAGTTTTTTGGAATTTCATTTTCCAAATGTGAAGTATCAAAACTATCCTGCTCAATAAAAGCAGTTGTACTAGCCAATAATTTGGCTTGAAAAATTAAATAATTAGATAGCAACAGAGCTACCTTTCGTTGTAAAAATTTTGATAGAAAATATCTATCTAATGTCAACAAACTATTATTATTGAAAATTATGTTCCAATCGAACAATTAAATTTTTTTGGAATATGATACCATGGTATGTAGTTTCATATTTAATTTGTATCTTAAGTGATTTTCCTTGTGGCTCATAGCAGTGCTGTATGGCAAGGTGGACAAAATTACTTGTTTTACTTGCAGACTTGATAACTTATCAAAAACTTTTAAAAGTTTGTCACTATTAATATTGCCTCTTCTGCCAACCAGCACCACTATAGTAGACTGCATGCAGTGTGTACCAGTCAATATAAAATCTATAATTTGAGAGTATGAAGCTCCTGGATATGTATGATTTATTACAGAATGACTTAACTGTGATAAATAATGTCCAAAATTTTTACCTATTTCATCGCAATAGACTATGGTCTTTGCATCACTTTTTATTTGCAACTTTTCTATTATACTCGTAGATGCCTCGCAATTACTACTTGAACTTAATATACTATTATCCACACTGCACACAGTTTTAATTGGTGAAAATTCATCATTGCAATTTATTTCATAGTTGAAAGAAGGTACAATATCTAATATTTATAATAGTCCTTATTCTAGTACATTGATTGGGCTTATATTAGTTAAATTTGCGCCTGAACTAGGTAATCCTGTGTTTCCGGCTTCATCTGCAAGTTTGTTAATAGCCTATACTAATAATATAGGTATTTATATAATCTCTCAAGTAAAAAATAAAGTAAGCTTAGTAGATGAAATATTTTCTACACTACGTATACAACAATACTAAATAATAATACTTATAACAATACTTATTTTAACACAACTAGTCTGTTTCGTCGTAGGATATGTTTTGTAGTGCTATCTTTAGGACTTGCTTACACTGGTTGTAATTTAAAGAATATATATTTAGTTTTGCATTTACCTAATCTGTTATGCAAAAGTGGCCCGAGGAATACCTAAATAAAATTTGGCTATAGATTCGTGACTTATTGCAGTTCGTTGAGTACATACAATATCGCTCCTCCTTTTTTTCAGCATTTCAGTGTCGTATGGAAGTGCTGCGTGCTGCTTTAATACAGTGCTTAATACAAATAGTTGACGGACTGTTAACACTTTACAAGAACTGTACAGGAGGTTAGTAGGGAACAGGAAAGGACTATAGGTTGATACCTTGAGTATCGCTCTTGGCGCTCTCTCGATTGGCAATAACAGTGATTTACCCAATCCACCCCACGATGTTATGCAATAAGTTAACACTGACTGACAAAGTGCCAAGTATACTTGTTTAATTACTTTAAAGTCAGCTATATACCTGATTTTCTTAAACACAAAAATCGACTTACGAAGTCGCTTAATTAGCGACTCACTGTACTGCTTAAATGAGAGGGTTTCGTCTAATATAATACCTAGGTATTTTGTTGTATCGGTTTCTGTTATAACTGGCCATGTCAGCCCCGCCGGGTCCCGGTAAGACCCAAGATGTGCTGGCTTGACGTCGTAAAGGGATGACATGCGTGCCAATGGTTTCACTACAGGGGATGCCGACGACCGTGCGAAGTGGAGGAGAAAATGTAGGAAAGCGGACCCCGGGCGTCTCGAGACGCAACTGGGACACACGCTCGGATGATGATGATAGTTTTTGTTATAATTGGGCATGAACACCTATAATCTTGTTCTTTAGGGTCTTTATAATGGTGAGCGTATAGTGATGGGATAGTATTGGTTGTCGTCCTTTTGCGCATCGAGAATTTGATATATTTGGATTTGTCCGCATTTAATGTTAATAAATTGTACTGAAGCCATTGATTTACGAAATTGAATCCACGTTGCGCAATCCTGTACGCTTCTATATCTGTTTCAGCGGAAAAAAGGAGCGCTGTGTCATCTGCGTATGAAATAATCATGCCATGTTCTAATTTTAAGCTACAAAGTTCATTGATGTAGATTAAAAACAGCGTGCTTCCCATAATACTTCCTTGGGGGATTCCAAATGGGGGATTATGAAGGTCATCACTAAGAATGTCACCGATTTTTACACATATGGTCTGCTCCTCTAGAAAACTTTTGATGAGATCATATTGTACACCTCTTATTCCAATGTTTTCTAGCCTTTTCAGGAGTGCAGGGATATAAACCGTGTCATAAGCTTTGGCGAGATCCAGGAATATTCCCACTGTGTGTTTCCCTCGAAGTATATATGTATGTTTATCACTCGTCTAGATTCCATAACACAAGTTTAAAATCTTACCATATTACTTTAAAACAGACAGCGCTCTGTAAGAAAAAAATGTCCCTCAATATTTATTTTATACAATAAAAACTTCTTAAGTCTCAGAAAACCGTATTAATAATTTGAATGTGTAATCTAGCCTCCGTACACTTGTGAGGACATCTCACAACTCAAGTAACAAATGCACAGGTTCCGACGATGAAATGGACTTGGATACATCAAAAATATTATATCTTTACTAGGTAATTAATTTTCCTTGGTCTTAGGTTAGGTAGGTTAGACTTTATTCTCAGAAAAGTCACTTACATGAGAACATTTTTTAACTTAATAAATTATTTCATATATCGATCGTCTAAAATATAAACAACAAAGATTAATAGTTTTCAATAAGCTTACTTATGTTTTTTTTAATTATAGTAGGCACAATAATAAAGGGATTAAAATTTTAGAAAAATTAGTCGCCCTGCTCTTGCTATCTTACTAGCACGTAGCTTCGCTGAATATCTCGCCGGGCATTTCAATTTTGAGAAAAAGTAAGACTAGGCCCGCCCTCATTGCTTTTAGGCTACTCCCCGGCGCGTTCATCTCGCTCACACTAGAGACAAACAAATGGACGAAGGGGCGATAACTTCATCACGGGGCGATGGTCTCGCTCGCACATACTCTACAGTGAGGGAGGACGTTGCGAATTGTTATCGTATTTATGCCCCCGAAGGCGACGTTGAAAAGGCTGTTAGTTGTTAGTCAACGTTCGCAACGGACGCACGCGGTGAACGTGCGACACTTTCGCTGCACTTATCTGTGCAGTGGTATTGCATGGTAGTGCATCTCGTGCCGGTTTACTAACGTGTGCGCATTTATTATAAACACTACTACTGTGATTTTAGTTCCATAAAGACATCTTTTTATTTAGACTCATGAAAGTGACAATAATTTAAAACTTTATGTTAAGCGATTTAAGACTAAACGTGTGTTGTTGAGTTGAGAGCGGCGGGACATAGGTAAAAAGACAACGCGATTGTTTCGTGTGTACGAGTGTTTACCGTCACGAACGTGGCGCTGTTCATGCCCGTGAAATATTAGCAGCGCTGTAACATCGACCTTACCGCTATCATTGTAAGGATTGCAATCTCTACTTAAACACAGTTCAATCATTTGAAGCTAATTTTCAATATCAATAAGACAATATGTATGTGAACTGGCG
Organism: Thumatha senex; assembly: GCA_948477245.1. Classification (NCBI taxonomy): domain Eukaryota; kingdom Metazoa; phylum Arthropoda; class Insecta; order Lepidoptera; family Erebidae; genus Thumatha; species Thumatha senex. The sequence goes on along the minus strand of OX419742.1, from coordinate 2,108,123 downwards.
TGTAAAAAACACGACGAGTGATCTCGATAATAAAGCTGCTATGAAAACAGAGAGTTCAGTATCAGTTCCATCTGATTCCAGCTACAACATGATGACTAACCCAAGTCCAAAGTTCCAGCAGTGGGCAACACCGGAGACGTCCACTCTGTTTACACAACCTGCTACAGCACAAAACTATCACAGTGCACCGTCATATTACCAAAATCCTGTTCAAACAAACTTCTCACCGGAGACACAATTTGCTAATAACATCAACTACGGATTCTCACAAAGCCAACATTCTAATCAGATAAATTGGGATCAAGGTCAGTACAATCAAGATTATCATAAATCCTGTCGATTTCATCCTTATAACATTCGAGCACAAGAGCGTATTACACAAGTGACATCATCGAGTCCAATGTGTGAACAAACTTTGAACCTACCTACGCCATCACCATCCCCAAATCAATGCGACAAATGTGGTTTTGTAAGCGAGTCTGCTGTCCAACTATATGAACATTGCAATGCTGCTCATGCAGACGCCGGTCCGGCACCCTTATCTACCAGTGTACCTATTCTACAATTCTCTGGTAAGCAGTACAGTGATACTGATTATCATAATGAAAATTTGAAATTAATATCTGATATTTTGGATCTTGATTCACAAATCCTATATCAAGGAGCTGAGAACGAACAAGCAGCTACAGCCTTTGTAGACACTCCACCTCAAACCCAAGAAGTTAACACACGGACAGTTCCAATGATGCCATGGCCAGCGTACAAAATTTATAGTAATCTTCAGTCCAATGGAGATGTATCTTTATATAAAGAGCCAGAGATTGACCAACAACCGTACTCATCTAATGGAAATGTGTTTAATCCGGAACAAAACTTCGAGTGTACACTAGATAAATATTTCTCAGAACATCATGATCAAAACCCATTTATGCACGTTAAACAAAAAATGTATACAGGTGCGCAAATGCCACCACTAGCAAATAACTCAGCACCCACTACGGCGTCTAATGCTGATATGATACCACAATACCGGCCATACAACTCTTCAGCGGCGTCTCAGATGACTGGCACTCAACCTTTAAATCCGATGTCATCGACACTCCCATCAATTGGAGATAAAGGTGCCAATCAATTGAAATCTAATGAAGTGAAGCGTCTAAAGTCATATCATTGCACTGTTTGCAATAAATGGTTTACGAGCTCAGGTCATCTAAAGAGACATTATAGCACGACCATCCACAAAAATTCAGTGCGGTCATCGGGTCAACCAAACCCCGCTACTCTGCCCATCTCAAATCATCATCACCCGAGTCGCGAAATACAATACCGCACTCAGCAGCATTCCATGGATTCAAAAACACAGATCTCCGTCCCTTCTGAGGATAGTCCGAGCGTCGTCGATACAGTACTGAAGTCACCTAATGCACGTCGTGTTGCTACTATGCAGTCCAAATCACCGTACACACATCTACAACAGGGTAATTTAGCTAATCACCCTATACAGCATCAGGTCGGGTCACATCCGCTCAATATAAATAGTCATCCGCCGGGTTTAGGGAATCCAAATGTCAGTAAATGTCAATCATCTAAAGCTTTAGCAAACTCTGGAAGTCCCTCAAACGGGGAAGCAGATCCCTCTGCTTCTCGAAATCACCATATGAGCGGTCTCTTATCAATAACCGATAATTTAACTCCGGCTCTAACTCAGAGTATACAACCACCGCTTAAAACGCATACTTTACCTCCATTCAGTCATTTGAGGTCTACAGAACCTTTGGGGCCTACAATTTCGGGTCACACCAACACCCCTTTATCTCTGGGTCAGTATTTTGAACCGAGTTTAACAACGAATAACCTAAACGGGATATCTCTCCACATTATGGATATGGCTATCAACAATCTGCCTGTAGCCAATCCCGATACTTTTAGTAAATCACCTGAAGTAGTGAAAGTTATAGGACAAGAAACAGTGAGTGAACCTGTCGTAGGTGCACTGCCAAGCTTTGCGCAGCTTCAGTCACGTCTCAACGTTAATAAATATATTGAACAACCTAACCTGGAGGGGCAAGTCCTTCATAATAAGTCCAGCGGTAGCAACGTTATCGTACATTCAGTTAAACCAACATTGCACTTGGACAATGCTGACAAGAGCACACAAAATTTAGAGTATCATTTTAACTCAACGGATAGAAAAATAACCAAGGATAATTTTAGCAGTTACACCCAAGATAAAGTAAAAAACTACCATTATGGTATTACTAAACAAGGTGGAACAATAAAACGCGGCAATGTTATTTCAGGGGCCCAGGCAGGGATGGTTCAGTTAATGCAAACTGAAAACAAACAAACACGTATAAAGGATTACGCTAATAAAGAAAATTATGAGCCTCGAATGAAATCTCCAGCGATCCTAGAATGCGCTAAAATCGTTATTGGTAGTAGCGGCTCTGTTGTAACATCTACTAATATATCGAGCACACCACTAGCAGAACAAAACCAAATGAAAGAAGCAGCCTCAACCTCAGTACATACATGCTTCCTTTGCAACAAGCTATTTAACAAAGGTTGCTATCTGAAACAACACAACAAAACTTTCCACTCCGGTGATAAACCGTACAAGTGTACTATCTGCGGCAAGCGTTTCTCTGATGATTACTCGTTTGAACTTCACATCCATAGGCACTCCAATAATAAACCATTCAAATGTGAGCAGTGTCCTAAAAGCTTTAACCATAAATCAGACCTGCGTCGACACATGTGTTTGCATTCCGATAACATGCCATTTTCTTGTGATCACTGCGGCAAAGGTTTTATTAGAAAAGACCATATGATAAAACACGTAGAGACGCATAAAAGAAAGCTTCAAGCATCTGTGTCACCTAACTCGATATCGCCGGGGTCCTCGACATCTTGTACATCTAGTTCGCAAGGGTTTAATATTACGTACTGACTGTTTGCGGTTGACTGTGGACTTCATCTAAAATTAAAACCATACTCTGGGTAAAGTTAGCCAATCTCAACTCGATCTAATGCTTTACACCTTGAACTAATCCAAATAGCTGTTGAAGTTTTGTTAATATATTTCGGTACTGAAGCAGCGCAATTTAGATAAAATTAATTTTAATTGTAATAACTTATAGATTATCATTTGCACATTAAATCTATAATCTACTTATTTGGAATTAACGTGTTATTCTTAATAAACTCTCTGTCTTTCTTGTATAAATTACCTTACTAAATAAATAAAGTAGCAAAGTTAATGCGACTGTTTGCTGTCACCTGCGCGTCATCTCTTGCACGACTTGCGTGCGGCCCACTCAATGACACCCTTCCGTAGCACACCTATATACTATGTTATATACATATAAGGTAACACTGTCGAGAGTCATACCGTTTAAAATCATCCACTAGTAGTATTTGTTAGGAACTTTAGTTTATGACAGTATTCTTGTAAATTTAATTATAATAATGAAAATTTGGTTAAGTATAATATTAACTAATTATTTTTCATGAAATTAAACATTTATATTTTTAATCGACATCTGTGTTTATTAAAATGATGAAACATATGATTATTTTTGTATAATGTCTAACTTTAAGTTCAATTAATTAGTTTATTGATGAAATGATTTTTGTTATGTTAATTCAGTCCTAAAATCTAAAGATTGTATTTGATAATATGCTATTTTTTAATTTTGTTACCTACATCAAAATTAAATCTGTAATAGATACAGATACATTCATGAAATACGTTTTTTTGTCTATTGTTAGCGTAGTGATTAGATAATACATCAATAGATGACGTTTCAGACTGAAGCAGTCGGTATTAAATACATTTAAAATTGTATAAAGATACGAGTACAAGACGAACATTTTATATAAGTTAAACCTCCGGAGTTTTCACTAAAGTTTCCATGCAACGTTGTCTTGACTTAGTAGGTATAAGTCTTGATTAAAGATAAAAGTTAGTATAAGGCGATAAATCTAAATATAGCTACGGCGAAAGCTGCGCTCTGCGTTGATTGGCTATGTTCAGTAACACTGTATTATGTCGACGTGTGCGACAATCACAATTCGGTAACATATTTGTGTGATTGTTTTATGTATCAACTGAGCGACTGCTTGTATATCGTTGTATATGTTATCAGTTCACATATCAATGAATGTCCTCTACCGACTCCGTTGTAGTAGTAGGTAGATGTCAGGTCTTAAAGTTAAATAAATAAAGTGTGATAAATATTGGAGTTTTATTTCTTTAATTCCAGAACTTTATATATTTTATATGTTTATGGAATTCAACGCAGAGGTGTTGAATTTCTTCTTTCTAAGGACTTTATCTACTATTGTTGATAAATATATAAAACTGAAGAGTTTGTTTGTTTGATAGCACTAATCTTAGGAATTACAGGTTCTAATAAAAAAAATACTTTCTATGTTGCATAACTACTATAAAGATTTCGTTAATCGAGGAAGGCTATAGGCTATTTATCACCCTGCAGACCGGATCAGTAATCATACATTTCAAATAACATACATACATACATACATATTATCACGCTTTTATCCCCGAAGGGGTAGGCAGAGGCATATTGAACGCCCACATTTCATCGTATGCATTTTTGTCCCACGTAACAGGTGGTGAGCCCATTGCCGTGTTGAAATAGACATACGCAGATTGTGGCAACCGGCTGTTGATATTTTATAAGTTTTCATTCGGGCTACAATCTACGAGTAAATGGGTGCGACGGGGGATTAAAACATACCACGGGCGAAGCCGCGGGTTTCAGCTTCTGTTGTTGAATAGCTTTTATAGAGCGTTGGGTACATCAGCTGTTTGACATCACAACTTATATAGGTACGGGCGACTGCGATACTTCTGTATGTATGTACTTCTGGCGTTGCTCAGCCGGACCACGGTGTAGGTGAATGTAGGTGTCCATTTAACAAAGCAGGATACTTCTGATTCAGATGTAGAGAGGCTTTAAGAGATTGAAATTAAACATAATAGACCTCAGATATCCTGACTTGACTGGCTTCCAGGAGAGCTATTCCATAGGACGTTCGGTGTGGACATACCTAAAGCTGCTGCGGTACTGGACTGCTAGATCGTTCTGTATGAAACCTAAGAAGTAAAGTTAGTTGGTTTTGATTGCCTCAGGGGCGTAAGTGATAATGTGTGCGACTGACGCGTTAAGGTCTCGGTGCCCAGGTCGGAACAATTACTTTTTTGTTTCGGAGTTTCCTATGTAAGTATAACATGTAGCTAAGTACCTATGTTTTTAGAAATATACCTAAGTAAGTTTATCAGTTGTCTAGATTCCATACAGCCAGCATTAGCCTACCTATTAGATTAGGTACTTACCTACTGGTTTGTAAAAACATACATACCTAAATAAAATAGAACTATTACTATATGCTTGATGGAGCAGGCAGAGGACAGACTCAAAATGAACCAAATTAGTGGCGACACTTTGCCGCTAGTTTTGCCACGGCAGCTTTAAGCTTACTCGTAGCAAGTCGTAAGTATCTGGATAAGTTTTAGCGTTTAAATATTTGACACTAAATCCTGACACTAGCATTAAAATATGCCAAATCACAACTACTCTGAGTAACTAATCAAAGCAGAGCCCGACTTTTTCAGTAGAGCTGTTGGGCCCAATCAAGATTTACTGAGACCAACAGAGACCTATAGAGACATGCATATAACTATAGATGATCTTATACCTAATTTAAATGTAGAAAATGTAAAGTTAGAGTTACACAAACAATAGGAGGCCTCAGTGTTGGACCTCACCTGCAAGTGCTGCTCCGCTCACTCACAGACGAGGTGATGATGAGCGATGCACACGCCCTCACTTGGTCGAGAGGTCAGGTCAGGCGCTCCCAACAAAGTCGATTATAGCCTCTAGTTCTAGCAGTAGCAGCAATAACGTCTGGAACTATCTGGTAAGACTCCAAGATAAACAAGGAGAAGTGTTTTATCACACAAACATTGGAAAACACAGTGGTTTATCAGTTGTCAAGGTTGCAAGGGGCACACCATCTTCAGGGCCCAAGGGACCTTACCAGCTAGTGGTGCACCAGCTGACCCACGAACGAGACAACGACGCAGGCATCTAAAGGGTCGGGAGGTCAGGCGGCAGTCACTCACAAGAATGCTGAAAATCAAACCACAAATCTTAGATATCTATGTAGGCGGTTCGTACTAGTGTTGAATTTTACAGCGGCTTATAGAGTGACAAATTGATAGAAGTAGAGTGAACAAAGCCTTCACTGGTTGACGGAGCGTAGAATTATGTATTGCCTTTCCTTTTGCCTATAATATTTTCACATTTTCTCAATATCTCCCTTTCAGTCGAAAACAGTTCAAGACCAGAGATCCCGCACTCATACAATGGACAAAGTCGTATTCCGAATTGTAAGAGTGCGAGATCCCTGCTCTGAACCGAAAAGAAGATTCGTCGCGAACGGCTAACAAGTACTTTTTGGCGACATCCCACAGGTACCTATAGCAGTAGGTTTGCGACACGTAAACAGGAGTTTAACGCTGTTCTTAACTATTATTGTTTGTCGAAGTCAATAAAAGATCAATAACATCAATAATGCTTGTCGCCTTTGTTGTTGTGTTATTTTTCAAAAGAAAATGATACATAAGTAATATAATTTTTTACACAATTGCTCGGAAAATACCTTTTGTTATTCGAGACAATGTGTATTTATCCACTTGGAATTCCATTTAAGTCACCCCCTATCTACTGAAAGTGTCTATCCTGGCGCCAACATATTTTTTGTTCATGGTCTATATTTTTCACTTAAATAAAAGTATACTATCAAAATAACATGTTATGCGAGTCTTAGTTTATGTAATGAGTGTGAAAACACTTAATAAGATTCAAAAGACATCGTAGAAGGTGACATCATTGCCAACGGTCTCATGAGCGGCGACGCTGAAGACCGAGCAGGCAGAGGCAGCCGTGATGGACCTACTCATCGACGTTGCTGGAGCGACTGCTGTTTGACCTCCTATAACGTGTATGGGCACCTGCGCCAGGGCGCTGTCTCCCAACTAACATTAGGGGCTACTATTAGAGTTAGAACAGATATATAAAAGAGCTAAAGAGATCCTAAGGTCATCAATAAGTGCTATCACAAAGGAGTTTTAGCGAGCTATAACTTTACTATACCTACCCCGGATTGGGCACCAATTCTTATGATCTTAGGTTCCACTATGGCAATGTAGTGGAGTAATAGAATGAATTTAAGAGATATAGAAGAGCAATTATGGAGGTACAATAGCGCTAACTGAGACTAAAGCGCTATAAGAGTGGTATTTTAGTGACCATTGACTCCTCAAGCGATATGGTAGAGATACATGCTGCTTACTGACTCTTTGAGCGTTATAAAGAGAGTAAATTTATGAATATAAACTCTACAAGAGGTATAGTTAGACTATTGTGTATCTTAAATACTGTTATAGTGGTTAGAGGGTGGCAATAATGCAAATTGTAACCCCTTGAGTTGCAGTATACATCTACAATAGGCAATTATTACGTCTAAGGATATCTTATTTTTCATAGATTTTTATAACATGTTAAATGAATTAAGAATGATATTCCCATTTCAATGGGATCAGTAAAACCATAGTTGTCTTTACGAAAATAAATGGCGGAGTTGAGTGCAAAACTTTTAACTGATTTTTAGTGCCAAATGAAGCGGAAATTTCATTGCGAAGGTAAGTAAACTGTGAATATGTGTATATATTATTAGCAAATAATTGAAGCGCCCACTCTTTGCGGTGTATTTATCTAAAAAATATTTTGCTTCACATGGAGCAAAACATTATTTTTCCTAAATTTGTAACAAAACTTTGCCTAATGACTTAAGAGTCGTGACCCTGTTATTAGAATGCTATAAAAATAAATACCTTCATTGTAATATGGTACCTTTTAGTCCGTTTTACTGATTTTATTAACTTAATAATCTATAAATGGTGGTGGACCCATGAATTTGGAGACCCGTTGTAATTTTTCAAAACTACTACCTAGCCTACGCACGACTATTACACGTAGGTATCTCCTAGTTGGACGAGTGCTAAATTGTTTTTATTGTTTGATTTGCCAAAATTGAAAAGATTTGGAATTAAATACCTACATATTTCTGTCTATAAAATTAAATATTGTAAAATACTGCCATTTAAAGCCTTTGCAAATTTGTAGCAATGGAATGTTATTTTTTTAATGGAAGTTTGACTTTATATCTAGCATAAACCCCTTACGTTCATAAACGAATCGTCAATTGTCTAAACTTTGCATGTGATAATAATTAGCTTTTTTGTACCTACACAGCGAGAGCAAGTCCGGGCGCAAATAAAATAAGTACCAACCATTCAGTCTCTGCCCTCCACTACGTTCGACGTGACATTTGTTGTTTTTGACGCTGTGGCCGGACACCGCGTAAAAACTATGTACCTACTGCGTAATCGAAGCTACTTTGTTCACGTAAGTAGCTTCGATTACGCTGTTTTAAAAGTGTCACTCAGTAATTAGCATTATACAATATCGTAAATAAATTGTAATAGGGTTGCTAAAATAAATAGGAGTACAAGACGACATAAACGCTACTGTATTTTATTTGATTCTGTTACAAATATATTACAATTTCAGAATGCCGTTCAAAATAGTAAGAACATTAGAGACAGGACAATACAGCCACTGCATTGCACGCGGAAATTAATCGAGCTATCACGCCTTATCCCCGAAGGGGTGGCAGAGGCATATTTTCTTATCTGTTGATATTTTTGTTAAGCGTTCAAGTCGACAATAGAGAAAAGGGATAGGAACATGTTTGTTGAGTTCCTAAATGTATAGGCACCTATTTATTTATTAGAAGAGTAAGAACCTACTGTGGTGGTTTCTGGTGTTAATAGAGGCTAGAAGGGAGGGAACTTATTTTTTTTGACAAAGTTCACTTAATCCCCAATTGTATGAGTAATAATATTTATTTATTTATTTTATTTATTCTATAAAAACACCGTAAGTACTCAGTGCAATGAACAAATAGGGAGTGCTTTGGAGTGTGCGGTTCGAGATTATTTTGATGTTGATTTGGTTTTAAGACCGCGTCTACCGCGTTTGCCAATGCATAAACGCAATATGGCGCTGGTGTGTGCCCTGGATTCACTATTACCTAGTTATTTAGATAATAGTGAAAATCTCTGTGATACGCACTCAATTGTGTACTGTGCAGCTATTGCAGCATGTCGAGTAGCTGGTGTTAAGTTCCCAGGCCACAAAACCACTACTCGACCAATATCTGTTGTACCACTGTGGCAGTGCAGGATTGAGCGGCGGATTGCTGAGAATAGGGGACTCATTGGCAAACTTAGCTGTTTTAGATCGGGCAATACTCGCCCGTGAGTGATGCGTTTTGTAACTCGGGCTTTTGCAGGAACTGGAATAAGTGATTACGCAAGCAGAGTTACAGAATGCATTGATTTCCTAAAACAGAAAGTTTATGCATGGGCAAACCGCATTAGACGATACAAAACTAGAACAGATGGATATATCCTGAATCACACATTCCAAAGAGATGAGCAGTGGGTTTACAGAAATTGGGAGCAACCTGATGCAGTGCGTGACATGCATTTACCAGATACTCTGGCTACAAATTCATTTTGGCGAAGTATTTGGTCAGTGCCTGTCAGCCATACAGAAGGCGAATGGATGAGAGATGACAAACGAATGTCTGACTCCATTCATCCAATGGAGCCACCATCAATAACATCTGGTGATGTTGCAAATGCAGTCCGTCAACTTCCTAACTGGAAAGCTGCAGGACCGGACGGACTGCACAATTTTTGGCTAAAGTGGCTCCGGAGTACACACAGTCATTTGGCATCTCAATTTCAATCATCCTTAGAATCTGGGTTGCTTCTCAATCTGGTAATATAAACTACTTACATCTATTCTGAGAGTAAAAATAAATTCTCATGTTACTGAAAATTCAATCTTATCAGGCTCTCAGAATGGATGTAGGACTGGGGCCCGTGGTACTAAAGAACTCCTTATTATTGATACGACTATTAGCCAACAGGTTCGTCGTAAACTGAGGGATTTGGCGACATCTTGGATAGACTATAAGAAGGCTTATGACTCCGTGCCACATTCATGACTCATGAGAGTGCTAGAGTTGAATAAGATTGATGCAACTCTATGCACCTTCTTGGAGACATGTATGGGGCATTGGCGTACGGTCCTTCGCTATCCGGGATGTCGAGAAATTCTGGGTGATGATGAACCTATAAAGATAAAGCGGGGTATTTTCCAGGGTGATAGTTTGAGTCCTTTGTGGTTTTGTCTAACACTTAACCCTCTCAGTACTATATTAGAGAGTTTAGGGCTGGGCTATCATTTTCAGAGAAGTGGTCAAGTTATATCCCACCTCTTTTACATGGATGATTTGAAAATTTTTGCCTCCAACGATATCCAATTGAAAGTCTTACTAAAGGCAACTGAAAACTTTAGTAATTCTATCAAGATGGAGTTTGGTGTAGACAAATGTGCAACCATGCATGTTAAAAGAGGTAAGATTGTGGAATCTGAAGGCATGGAACTTTCAGATTCCACAAAACTTAGATTCCGTTCTGCAAATGAAACCTACAAATATTTGGGTATGTCACAGGCATTAGGAATTGATGACAAGGGTATGAAACAATCGTTAATGGAGCGTTTCCTGGGCCGTCTGAAAAAAGTACTGAAAAGTCTTTTTTATCAGGCGCAAACAAGGTGCGCGCTTATAACGATTGGGTCATACGATTGTTAACCGACTCCTTTGGCATACTCGGATGGACTCAAACAGAGCTGGACGCCCTGGATAGAAAAGTTCGTACTCTGTTTACTGCATACCGAATACATCACCCACGTTCGTCTGTCATGAGGTTGTATATCCCGCGGAGGTTAGGGGGTCGAGGCTTCTTAAATGTTAAGACTCTCCACAACCGCGAGATATGCAACCTTAGAGAATAATTTCGGTCAGCGGACTTGAATATGCATCGGGATGTAGTAGCAGTAGACAATTACCCCGCTTAATCTGGCTAAAAAGAACTGGTGCAAACCTGTGATACTCACTACTGATGATCGCAGGGAGATATGGAAGAGCAAGGAGCTACATGTACGATTTTTCCGGGCCCTATATGGGTCCGACGTAGATTGAACAGCATCTGTTTCCTGGCTACGGTTTGGTGACCTCTTTGGAGAAACTGAAGGTTTTGTCTGTGCAATTACAGACGAAGTAGTAATGACGAATAACTATCGGAAGTATATTCTGAAGGATGGGACAATTGACATTTGTCGGGCATGTCATCGTCCGGGTGAATCTATTGATGCATACAGAGAAACACATAATATGTATCTGCAAAATTATTGGTTGTTGTTTTTTAAGTAATCACACGTATTTCCATTACACATCTGACATTGGCAGAGTCGTCATCAGTGACATGTTGACACCGCTTGCCATGAAGAAAAAAAAAAATAATAATAGACATATTATTTATGGTTGTTCTCGTCTTGCTAATGGGGAGTATTTGCATAGACACAATCAAGTAGCCAGGATTGTCCATCAGCAACTAGCTCTTAAATATAAACTTGTGGAATTGGAGGTGCCATATTACAGGTATGTACCCGATCCAGTTCTTGAGAATGGTCGTATCACTTTGTACTGGGATCGATCTATCATTACTGACAGGACTATTGTTGCCAATAAACCTGATATAGTGGTGATAGATCGATTTGAGCGTCGCGCAATGATTGTTGATATTACCATTTCACATGACGAAAATCTCGTGAAAGCAGAAAAAGAGAAACAATTTAAATATTTGGACTTGGCTCACGAGGTTGTCGATATGTGGGATGTGGATTCGGCAATCATTGTCCCGATAGTCGTATCAGCACATGGGCTGATTGCCAAGAGCCTTGATCAACATCTTACGAGGCTCGCGTTAGGCAGCTGCGTCAAGGGCTTGATGCAGAAGGCAGTTCTCCTCGATACGGCTCGCATTGTGAGGAGGTTCCTGTCTCTGGAACCATAAACACCGGTAGCTTGGTCCCTATACCCGATACCGGTGGGATACTATTTTTTATATTTTTAAATGTATTTGTTTTTATAGATATATTTAAAAATGTAATTTATATGTTTGTATTGTAAATAAAGAGAATAATAATAAATTTATTTCCGTCTCATATCATACATTAAAATCATTTTACAATAAATTGCTTATAAATAGAACAGGTCTGACTAAAAACAACAAAGGTAAGTACAATAAAGTAACATGTTTAATTTAATAGCTAGGGTAAAATAATCAACTTAGTACACCAGTGAATATATAAGTTGCCTTGTCTGAACTAGGAATTAACCTGTGTCTCAGACCATCGCTTGACTAACCAATCTGTAACGGCAGGGCAATTGATTTAGCCCTAGAATTGAAATTAAAATAAAATTTAATTAAAATATCGAAAACTTAAAACATTTTTAATAACAATAACAGACTCATGTTAAATCAATATCTCTAGAATATTTTCTGCGTCTTCATAATTTAGTTCACCCAGATATTTTGACAGGATCATAGGAGAATCACAGGAGTGTAGGATCCCAGCTCAGAACTTGTTGTTCGGGACCAATAAGAAGATGCGTCACGAGCGTCTAGCAAGTACTTCTCGGAGACATTCTAAAGGCACCTATAGCAGTAGATATGTTATGCGACAGGTAGACATTGAGTCTCCTCAAATCAACATAATCAATTATTCACGCTATAAGCCGCTGTATTTTACAACACTAGTAAAAACCACCTGCACAAATTCCTGATTATTTCCCTTTATTTGCAGCTAGCGCATGTGCCATAACGACTTAATTTTTAGATAAGGTTTTAGCGCTGTTTTATTACCTTTCATCTTTTTTGTCGAAGTCAATAAAATATCAAAAACATCAACAATGTTTAAAGCCCTTTGTTTTTTGTTGCACTTTGTGGTGTTATTTTTTCTTAAGAAAATAATATTTTTTAACAAAATTGCTTGGAAATAATCTTTTGTTATTGGAATAAATGTGTATTTTTCAGTTAGAATTCTTTTTTAACCGTCCCTTTCCATTGAAAGTGCCTATCTTGGCGCCAACATCATTATAGCATGAGTGAGTTCAAAAGTGCTGTGACGTCATCGTCACCGACCAAAACTGGTCGTGCGAGCGACGAGCAAGTCACGTAGGCCGCACGAAGGATTTTAATCCAATCCTGTTGAAAGCGGGCCGGTGGTGGCGATGACCAAGTAAGGTTACTCGTCAGGGTCAGGAGGACTGGTTGGTGATCCGAAAGGAGGTTGTCGTCTAGAACGTTAATCGATGGCGCAGCTGGTAAGGCCGCGCACCAGCGACAGATCGATGACGTCTGGTAGGAACGCTGCCTGGTATGGATAGTGAGTACCTCTGGCTCCAGCACCTCCTATCCATACTGTTCCGCGATGCTGAAGAGTCGGCGCCCATTTGGGCAGATGCGCGTGGAGTTCCAAGCCGTGTGCTTGGCGTTGAAGTCGCCCGTGACTATGACCGGGTCCGGTGAGTCCATCAGGGTGTGGACATCACCCGTGCCAGTCGCGCGTCCGGCGGCTTGTAGAACGCAAGCACACGGATGGGGCGGCGATCGACGCAGACCTCTTCACCCAGGGCATAGGACGTCTGCAGCAAAACAGTTGGCAGCGGTTGGTGGACGACGTATCTCTTCGACTTTATTCTCAGAAAAGTCACTTACATGAGAACATTTTTTAACTTAATAAATTATTTCATATATCGGTCGTCTAAAATATAAACAACAAAGATTAACAGTTTTCAATAAGCTTACTTATGTTTTTTTAATTATAGCAGGCAAAATAATAAAGTTGGTAAGGTCACGTCTTGCGGCAACCGCCGTGCTACGTAGCTAACAAATGTCTGGCCAAGTCAGGCCCGCCGGGTCCCGGTAAGAGGGGAAGACCCAAGAAGTGCTGACTTGACGTCGTAAGGGATGACATGCGTGCCAATGGTCTCACTACAGGGGATGCCGAAGACCGTGCGAAGTGGAGGAGAAAATGTAGGAAAGCGGACCCCGGGCGTCGCGAGACGCAACTGGGACAGACGCTCGGATGATGATGAATAATAAAGGGATTAAAATTTTAGAAAAATTAGTTGCTCTCCTATCGCTATCCTACTAGCACATAGCTTCGCTGAATATCTCGCCGGGCATTTCAATTTTGAGAAAAAGTAAGACTAGGCCCGCCCTCATTGCTTTTAGGCTACTCCCCGGCGCGTTTATCTCGCTCACACTAGAGACAAACAAATGGACGAAGGGGCGATAACTTCATCACGGCGCGATGGTCTCGCTCGCACATACTCTACGGTGAGGGAGGACGTTGCGAATTGTTATCGTATTTATGCCCCTGAAGGCGACTTTGAAAAGGCTGTTAGTTGTTAGTCAACGTTTGCAACGGACGCACGCGGTGAACGCGCGACACTTTCGCAGCACTTATCTAATGGTAGTGCATCTCGTGCCGGTTTACTAACGTGTGCGCAGTTATTATAAACACCACTACTTCTGTGATTTTTGTTCCATAAAGAAATCTTTTTATTTAGACTCATGAAAGTGACAATAATTTAAAACTTTATGCCAAGCGATTTAAGACTAGACGTGTGTTGTTGAGTTGAGAGCGGCGGGACATAGGTAACAAGACAACGCGATTGTTTCGTGTGTGCGAGTGTTTACCGTCACGAACGTGGCGCTGTTCATGCCCGTGAAATATTAGCAGCGCTGTAACATCGACCTTACCGCTATCATTGTAAGGATTGCAATCTCTACTTAAACACAGTTCAATCATTTGAAGCTAATTTTCAATATCAATAAGACAATATGTATGTGAACTGGGGTGTGAAACACTCGACGAGTGATCTCGATAATAAAGCTGCTTTGAAAACAGAGAGTTCAGTATCAGTTCCATCTGACTCCAGCTACAACATGATGACTAAACCTAGTCCAAAGTTCCAGCAGTGGGCAACACCGGAGAGGTTCACTCTGTTTACACAACCTGCTACAGCACAAAACTGTCACAGTGCACCGTCATATTACCAAAATCCTGTTCAAACAAACTTCTCACCGGAGACACAATTTGCTAACAACATCAACCACGGATTCTCACAAAGTCAACATTCTAATCAGATAATTTGGGATCAAGGTCAGTACAATCAAGATTATCATAAATCCTGTCGATTTCATCCTTATAACATTCGAGCACAAGAGCGTATTACACAAGTGACATCATCGAGTCCAATGTGTGAACAAACTTTGAACCTACCTACGCCATCACCATCCCCAAATCAATGCAACAAATGTGGCTTTGTAAGCGACTCTGCTGTTCAACTATATGAACATTGCAATGCGGCTCATGCAGACGCCGGTCCGGCACCCTTATCTACCAGTGTACCTATTCTACAATTCTCTGGTAAGCAGTACAGTGATACTGATTATCAAAATGAAAATTTGAAATTGATATCTGATATTTTGGATCTTGATTCACAAATCCTATATCAAGGAGCTGAGAACGAACAAGCAGCTACAGCCTTTGTAGAGACTCCACCTCAAACCCAAGAAGTTAACACACGGACAGTTCCAATGATGCCATGGCCAGCGTACAAAATTTATAGTAATCTTCAGTCCAATGGAGATGTATCTTTATATAAAGAGCCAGAGATTGACCAACAACCGTACTCATCTAATGGAAATGTGTTTTATCCGGAACAAAACTTCGAGGATACACTAGATAAATATTTCTCAGAACATCATGATCAAAACCCATTTATGCACGTTAAACAGAAAATGTATACAGGTGTGCCACCACTAGCAGATAACTCAGCACCCACTACGGCGTCTAATGCTGATATGATACCACAATACCGGCCATACGACGCTTCAGCAGCGTCTCAGATGACTGGCACTCAACCTTTAAATCCGATATCATCGACACTCCCATCAATTGGAGATAATGGTGCCAATCAATTGAAATCTAATGAAGTGAAGCATCCACAGTCATATCATTGCACTGTTTGCAATAAATGGTTTACGAGCTCAGGTCATCTAAAGAGACATTATAGCACGACCATCCACAAAAATGCAGTGCGGTCATCGGGTCAACCAAACCCCGCTACTCTGCCCATCTCAAATCATCATCACCCGAGTCGCGATATACACAACCGCACTCAGCAGCATTCCATGGATTCAAAAACACAGATCTCCGTCCCTTCTGAGGATATTCCGAGCGTCGTCGATACAGTACTGAAGTCACCTAATGCACGTCGTGTTGCTACTATGCAGTCCAAATCACCGTACACGCATCTACAACAGGGTAATTTAGATAATAATTTCACTAATAATTTTTTAGCTAATCACCCTTTACAGCATCAGGTCGGGTCACATCCGCTCAATATAAATAGTCATCCGCCGGGTTTAGGGAATCCAAATGTTAGTAAATGTCAATCATCTAAAGCTTTAGCAAACTCTGGAAGTCCCTCAAACGGGGAAGCAGATCCCTCTGCTTCTCGAAATCACCATATGAGCGGTCTCTTATCAATAACCGATAATTTAACTCCGGCTCTAACTCAGAGTATACTACCACCGCTTAAAACGCATACTTTACCGCCATTCAGTCATTTGAGGTCTACGGAACCTTTGGGGCCTACAATTCCGGGTCACACCAACACCCCTTTATCTCTGGGTCAGAATTTTGAACCGAGTTTAACAACGAATAACCTAAACGGGATATCTCTCCACGTTATGGATATGGCTATCAACAATCTGCCTGTAGCCAATCCCGCTACTTTTAGTAAATCACCTGAAGTGGTGAAAGTTATAGGACAAGAAACAGTGAGTGAACCTGTCGTAGGTGCACTGCCAAGCTTTGCGCAGCTTCAGTCACGTCTCAACGTTAATAAATATATTGTACAACCAAACGTGGAGGGGCAAGTCCTTAATAATAAGTCCAGCGGTAGCAACGTTATCGTACATTCGGTTAAACCGACATTGCACTTGGACAAAGCTGACAAGAGCACACAAAATTTAGAGTATCATTTTAACTTAACAGATAGAAAAATGACTAAGGATAACATTAGCAGTTACAACCAAGACATAGTAAAAAACTACCATTATGGTATTACTATACAAGGTGAAACAATAAAACGCGGCAATGTTATTTCAGAGGCCCAGGCAGGGATGGTTCAGTTAATGCAAACTGCAAATAAACAAACACGTATAAAGGATAACGCCAATAAAGAAAATTATAAGCCTCGAATGAAATCTCCAGCGATCCTAGAATACGCTAAAGTAGTTATTGGTAGTAGCGGCTCTGTTGTACCATCTACTAATGTATCGAGCACACCACTAGCAGAACAAAACCAAATGAAAGAAGCAGCCTCAACCACAGTACATAAATGCTTCCTGTGCAACAAGCTATTTAACAAAGGTTGCTATCTGAAACAACACAACAAAACTTTCCACTCCGGTGATAAACCGTACAAGTGTACTATCTGCGGCAAGCGTTTCTCTGATGATTACTCGTTTGAACTTCACATCCATAGGCACTCCAATAATAAACCATTCAAATGTGAGCAGTGTCCTAAAAGCTTTAACCATAAATCAGACCTGCGTCGACACATGTGTTTGCATTCCAATAACATGCCATTTTCTTGTGCTCACTGCGGCAAAGGTTTTATTAGAAAAGACCATATGATAAAACACGTAGAGACGCATAAAAGAAAGCTTCAAGCATCTGTGTCACCTAGCTCGATAACACCGGGGTCCTCGACATCTTCTACATCTAGTTCGCAAGGGTTTAATATTACGCACTGAATGGTTGCGGTTGACTGTGGACTTCATCTAAAATTATAACCATACTCTGGGTAAAGTTAGCCAATCTCAACTCGATCTAATGCTTTACACCTTGAACTAATCCAAATAGCTGTTGAAGTTTTGTTAATATATTTCGGTACTGAAGCAGCGCAATTTAGATAAAATTAATTTTAATTGTAATAACTTATAGATTATCATTTGCACATTAAATCTATAATCTACTTATTTGGAATTAACGTGTTATTCTTAATAAACTCTCTGTCTTTCTTGTATAAATTACCTTACTACATATATAAATAAAGTAGCAAAGTTAATGCGACTCTTTGCTGTCAGCCTGCGCGTCGTCTCTTGCACGACCTGCGTGCGGCCCACTCATTGACACCCTTCCGTAGCACACCTATACACTATGTTATATACATAAAAGGTAACACTGTCGAGTGTCATACCGTTTAAAATCATCCACTAGTAGCATTTGTTAGGAACTTAAGTTTATGACAGTATTCTTGTAAATTTAATTATAATAATGAAAATTTGGTTATGTATAATATTAACTAATTATTTTTCATGAAATTAAACATTTATATTTTTAATCGACATCTGTGTTTATTAAAATGATGAAACATATGATTATTTTTGTATAATGTCTAACTTTAAGTTCAATAATATTGTATTTTATTTTATTTATCAACAACCAAAAACATAGATTTCAACAATTTTTGTGATAGAAGACAAAATAATTTGGTTGTGGATCTCTGGTGCCTGAATTAGGTAATAAATTACCTGTAATACTGGTCACCAGGTTTCCACTATACTCAGTGGTTACAAAACTGCGAAAGTAGGCTAAACATTTTTGGTGTCTTAGCTTATAGTTGCACAACAACTGAATAATTATTAATGTTCAGTTACTAGATACAAAATATATATGTATTTTTATAAACTTATTAAAGCATGCATTAATTAGTTTATCGATGAAATGATTTTTGTTATGCTAATTCAGTCCTAAAATCTAAAGATTTTTGATGATTTGATAATATGCTATTTTTTAATTTTGTTACCTATATCAAAATTAAATCTAAACATTCATGAAATACGTTTTTTTGTCTAATGTTAGCGTAGTGATTAGATTATACATCAGATGACGTTTCAGACGGAAGCAGTCGGTATTAAATACATTTAATATTGTATAAAGATACGAGTACAACACGAATATACACATTTTATATAAGTTAAACCTCCGGAGTATTCACAAAAGTTTCCATGCAACGTTGTATTGACTTAGTAGGTATAAGTCTTGATTATAGATAAAAGTTAGTATAAGGCGATAAATCTAAATAAAGATACGGCGAAAGCTGCGCTCTGCATTGATTGGCTATGTTCAGTAACACTGTATTATGTCGACGTGTGCGACAATTACAATTCGTTAACATATTTGTGTGATTGTTTTATGTATCAACTGAGCGACTGCTTGTATATCTTTGTATATGTTATCAGTTCACATATCAATGAATGTACTCTACCGACTCCGTTGTAGTAGTAGGTAGATGTCAGGTCTTAAAGTTTAATAAATAAAGTGTGATAAATATTGGAGTTTTATTTCTTTAATTCCAGAACTTTATATATTTTATATGTTTATAGAATTCAACGCAGAGGTGTTGAATTTCTTCTTTCTAAGGACTTTATCTACTATTGTTGATAAATATATAAAACTGAAGAGTTTGTTTGTTTGATCGCACTAATCTTAGGAATTACAGGTTCTAATAAAAAAAATATTTTTAGTGTTGCATAACTACTATAAAGATTTCATTAATGGAGGAAGGCTATAGGCTATAGGTATATCACCCTGCAGACCGAATCAGTAATCATACACTTCAAATAACAAACATACCTACATATTATCACGCCTTTATCCCCGAAGGGGTAGGCAGAGACATATTGAACGCCCAAATATCACCGTATGCATTTTTGTCCCACGTAACAGGTGGTGAGTCCATTGCCGTGTTGAAATGGACAGGCGCAGGCTGTGGTGACCTGCAGTTGAAATTTTTTAAGGCATTCAACTTGGCTTAACGACTGCCATTTTATTGGCAACCGGGACCAACGGCTTAACGTGCCTTCCGAAGCACGGAACTGGGGTGGGTCTAAAGGGCCAAATAAATTTAATAAAATAAAATGTGTCTATTTTAGATGTTAAATTTGGAAGAAATTTTGAACCCGTTGCCTTTTTAGTGAGGTTATTTTTAACAAAAAGGCTAAAAAGTCTAGTATGTGCTAGACACTAATTAGCACGACCAATTAAAGTCCTGGTAGTCTCGGACTCGGACTTTATTTAAAATAAGGCATATTTTAATCACTTCTTATCCCCGAAGTGGTTTGCAGAGGCATTAAATGCCCACTTTTCACAGTGTGTACCTATTCTAGTCCCACGTAACAGGTGGTGAGCCGATAGCCGTGTTGAAATAGACATACGCAGATTGTGGCAACCATCAGCTGTTGATATTTTTTAAGTTTTCATTCGGGCAACAATCTACGGGAGTAAATTGGTGCGACGGGGGATTAAAACATACCACGGGCGTAGCCGCGGGTTTCAGCTTCTGTTGTTGAATAGCTTTTATAGAGCGTTGGGTACATCAGCTGTTTGACATCACAACTTATATAGGTACGGGCGACTGCGATACTTCTGTATGTATGTACTTCTGGCGTTGCTCAGCCGGACCACGGTGTAGGTGAATGTAGGTGTCCATTTAACAAAGCAGGATACTTCTGATTCAGAATTAGAGAGGCTTTAAGAGATTGAAATTAAACATAATAGGCCTCAGATATCCTGACTTGACTGGCTTCAAGGAGAGCTATTCCATAGGACGTTCTGTGAGGACATACCTAAAGCTGCTGCGGTACTGGACTGCAAGATCGTTCTGTATGAGACCTAAGAAGTAAAGTTAGTTGGTTTTGATTGCCTCAGGGGCGTAAGTGATAATGTGTGCGACTGACGCGCTAAGGTCTCGGTGCCCAGGTGGCCTACCATAAACTCTTATAGCAGGTCAATTATAGCCGATAATTGAATGGCCGCCTTATTTTGTACCATAAACGCGTTGGACAGCAGGCGAGTCAGCGATTGCCTGTCAGAGGTCACGTGATTAACATTTCAGCGGCTTGGCGTTACCATGAATTGATTTTTGACATGTTTACTATCGAGAACTGAGCTGCCGTGTTGTCATATTTAGCAGGCGTAAAAGAGTAACTTTAATTGAACTGTTTCCTTTAAATTTAATTAAAAATCGAAAGTATTTATTAATTGTTGGTCAGAATATTATTCTGACACCATTAAACATTATTCTAAAAAATAAATTTCATTATATTTGCCATTATTTTAGATGTGTGATAAAGATAACATATTACGAGTTTTACGATGATGATTTTGCACTATAGCACATGAGTAGATAATTAATTTGATGTTGCTTGCAAAATATTATAGTTAACAAGTCAAAAAAATAATATTGTACTATTTCAATGTTATTTTTTATGTGTAAAATTGATAAAAACTATCCCTGTGTTCATGCCATTGTAAAAAATAACTTTATCAAATACCACATAGTTAGATGGTAACAACCTTATACATATAATATTAAATTATAAGGATGTCATCACGATGACCCTGAAAACTACATTTATTTTGATTTAAAACATATTACTTGGCTGAGTAATTATTATATTCACTGCCACTTGAATCCCTGGGAGACGTGAACGACATAAATCAATTGAAAAGAAAACATACTAACTTACTTTGAGCATTTTTTCCAGTCTTTAATAGCACCGCCCACTATAGAATTTAAAGATTCCACAATCTTGAACACATTATTGAAGCCCACAGAGCGATATCTTTGTGAGCATTTAGAAACTCCAACTTTAGGTACCTATTTCAAATTTTTCAAACGACACTCCTTGAACTCATAGTTGCACACACTTTGACTTCAATAGTAATCATTTATTTTATTTTATTCCTAGTTGTAAACACACACAATATTTAGCACGGATGCGACCGAGACAAACGTATAAACGATAATGAATGTACACAGTCAAAAAGCTTTTAGAGGCTAGAGGACATAAATAACTAAACTAAAACATAACAAAAAGCAATCCACATATGAGTTTCAAATTCCCTCGTAAATTTCATTCCAATTGTAAACATAAGTCGTATTAAATGTCGTTCAAGAATTGTAACACTTGATAACTTTTTCAGTTGAGTATATGAAGTGCCTTCTAAGAGTCCCCAATGTCTCAAATGACGTATTATGATTGTTTTTATCGAAAATAAACACAGTTTGTTTAAACAACTTGATAATAAACTATAATTATCCAATTATTATATTCTAGGTTCATAAAACCGGTAAACCGATAATGAGTACGGTACTGTTTTAGAACGATTAGTCTTATGGCGTCAGACTAAGTGACTTGCTACCAAATTGACCAGAGATAAATACGCGTGTCAGAATTCGATACATATTGCAGCTCAACCGAAAAGGTTCATGGTACATATTGAAAACCTGCCAGGTTACGTGTCAAGTTGAGCTGCTCTGCGCTTGGCAGATATAGCAAAAGTTTATGGTAGGCCCCCAGGTCGGAACAATTACTATTTTGTTTCGGAGTTTCCTATGTAAGTACCTATAACATGTATCTAAGTACCTACGTTTTTAGAAATATACCTAAGTAAGTTTATCAGTTGTCTAGATTCCATACAGCCAGCATTAGCCTACCTATTAGATTAGGTACTTACCTACTGGTTTGTAAAAACATACGTAAATAAAATACAACTATTACCATATGCTTGATGGAGCAGGCAGAGGACAGACTCAAAATGAACCAAATTAGTGGCGACACTTTGCCGCTAGTTTTGCCACGGCAGCTTTAAGCTTACTCGTAGCAAGTCGTAAGTATCTGGATAAGTTAAAGCGTTTAAATATTTGACACTAAATCCTGACACTAGCATTAAAATATGCCAAATCACAACTACTCTGAGTAACTAATCAAAACAGAGCCCGACTTTTTAAGTTGAGCTGTTGGACCCAGCTAAGATTTACTGAGACCAACAGAGACCTATAGAGACAGGCATAACTATAGATGATCTTATACCTAATTTAAATGTAGAAAATGTAAAATTAGAATTACACAAACAATAGGACGCCTCAGTGTTGGATCTCACCTGCAAGTGCTGCTCCGCTCACTCACGGACGATGAGCGATGCACACGCCCTCACTTGGTCGAGAGGTCAGGTTAGGCGCTCCCAACAAATCGATCGAATCGATTATAGCCTCTAGTTCTTAGCAGTAGCGGCAATAAGGTCTGGAACTATCAGGTAAGACGCCAAGATAAGCAAGGAGAAGTGTTTTATCACACAAACATTGAAAAACACAGTGGTTTATCAGTTGTCAAGTTTGCAAGGGGCACACCATCTTCAGGGCCCAAGAGACCTTACTAGCTAGTGGTGCACCAGCTGATCAACGAACGAGACAACGACACAGGCATCTAAAGGGTCGGGAGGTCAGGCGGCAGTCACTCACAAGGATGTTGAAAATCAAAACACAAATCTTAGATATCTATGTAGGCGGTTCGTACTAGTGTTGAATTCTACAGCGGCTTATAGAGTGACAAATTGATAGAAGTAGAGTTAACAAAAAGCTTTCACTGGTTGACGGAGCGTAGAATTATGTATTGCCTTTCCTTTTGCCTATAATATTTTCACATTATCTCAATATCTCCCTTTCAGTCGAAAACAGTTCCAGACCAGAGATCCCGCACTCATACAATGGACAAAGTCGTATTCCGAATTGTAAGAGTGCGAGATCCCTGCTCTTAACCGAAAAGAAGAATCGTCGCGAACGGCTAACAAGTACTTTTTGGCGACATCCCACAGGTACCTATAGCAGTAGGTTTGCGACAAAGCAGCGTAACGTAAATAGGAGTTTAACGCTGTTCTTTACTATTATTGTTTGTCGAAGTCAACAAAAGATCAATAACATCAACAATGCTTGTCGCCTTTGTTGTTGTGTTATTTTTCATAAGAAAATGGTACATAATATATTTTTTTACACAATTGCTCGGAAAATAACTTTTGTTATTCGAGACAATGTGTATTGATCCACTTGGAATTCCATTTAAGTCGCCCCTATCTACTGAAAGTGTCTATCCTGGCGCCAACATATTTTTTGTTCATGGTCTATATTTTTCACTTAAATAAAAGTATACTATCAAAATAACATGTTATGCGAGTCTTAGTTTATGTGATGATGTGAATGTGAAAACACTTAATAAGTTCAAAAGACATCGTAGAAGGTGACATCATTGCCAACGGTCTCATCTCAAGACCGAGCAGGCAGAGGCAGCCGTGATGGACCTACTCATCGACGTTGCTGGAGCGACTGCTGTTTGACCTCCTATAACGTGTATGGGCACCTGCGCCAGGGCGCTGTCTCCCAACTAACATTAGGGGCTACTATTAGAGTTAGAACAGATATATAAAAGAGCTAAAGAGATCCTAAGGTCATCAATAAGTGCTATCACAAAGGAGTTTTAGCGAGCTATAACTTTGCTATACCTACCCCGGATTGGGCACCAATTCTTATGATCTTAGGTTCCACTATGGCAATGTAGTGGAGTAATAGAATGAATTTCAGAGATATAGAAGAGCAATTATGGAGGTACAATAGCGCTAACTGAGACTAAAGCTCTATAAGAGTGGTATTTTAGTGACCATTGACTCCTCAAGCGATATTGTAGAGCTACATGCTGCTTACTGACTCTTTAAGCGTTATAAAGAGAGTAAATTTATGAATATAAACTCTACAAGAGGTATAGTTAGTTTATTGTTTATCTTAAATACTGTAATAGCGGTTAGAGGGTGGCAATAATGCAAATTGTAACCCCTTGAGTTGCAGTATAAATCTACAATAGGCAATTATTACGTCTAAGGATATCTTATTTTTCATAGATTTTTATAACATGTTAAATGAATTAAGAATGATATTCCCATTTCAATGGGATCAGTAAAACCATAGTTGTCTTTACGAAAATAAATGGCGGAGTGGAGTGCAAAACTTTTAACTGATTTTTAGTACCAAATGAAGCGGAATTTTCATTGCGAAGGTAAGTAAACTGTGAATATGTGTATATATTATTAGCAAATAATTGAAGCGCCCACTCTTTGTGGTGTATTTATCTAAAAAATATTTTGCTTCACATGGAGCCTATGTACCTACTGCTATACTCGTACCTTTGTTCACGTAAGTAGCTTCGATTACGCTGTTTTAAAAGTGTCACTCAGTATTTAGCATTATATAATATCGTAAATAAATTGTAATAGGGTTGCTAAAATAAATAGGAGTACAAGACGACATAAACGCTACTATATTTTATTTGATTCTGTTACAATTATATTTCAATTTCAGAATGCTGTTCAACATAGTAAGAACATTAGAGAAAGGACAATACAGCCACTGCATTGCACGTAAAATTAATTGATCGTGATGTAATAATTTTGTTTGTAAATCGATTGTGGAGCGTACGAATGATCTAACTTATAATAATACATAATGCTCGCACTAACTTAGTGTTTTATTTATGCCAATATTCACTATCGCCACCTAGTATTTGTATTAAAATATTTTTTTGGTGTTTGTAAAATAGTTCTAGGATCTTTTGTTAGAATCCAAATCTGTCATTTAAGATCAACGTCAAATCTTTCATAGCAGTTTGTTTAATATTCTTAATAGCTCATGTCCTCAAAATTTCACTAAAATGAAAGATTCTTAATATAGTCAATGGTTTTATTATAATTTTATTATTATTATCATCACTACTCAATGAGTAATAACTGTCTCCATCAGAAATATCGAAACTCGCAGTTGCGATTTCACCTCCATTACATACGGAACCATCATCTTAGAAAATTTTGAAAGGAGCTCTGTTGCGGCGCCATTTTATACTTTCATGACCGCTTACATGACCAATTAGGGGTTCTAAGGTGGTAACGTACTCAATAATTCAACCTTAAAAACTTAAACTTTCAGCCTTCAACTTTACAAGGGACCTTTGTATCTCTTTAAGAGTTAAATGTTGTAAAAGATTTATTAAACACCATTGTAGAGCTAGTAGCGTTGAGTGCCCTGAAAGAGATTATGGTAGCTTGCTTTGAACTTTAGAAGTCAATAAAAAATGATAATTTCTAATATAGATCTTATAGTAGTAAGATTCACTCAAAGCTAAACGAATGTAATTTGCTCCTAAAGTTACCATGTCCCGTGAGAAATTTAACAACACAGTGATCAACCTCCAGCCAGGACATTCCCAGGCGTTCACGAACGTCTGGGAAAAACTGTTAGAGGTGGCGCCCTTTGATGGAAGTGTTCCAACGCAGCTGCCATTCGTCTAAAAGTTCTTCACATACATTATCACGATACAGTCTGGCAATTCTATGGCGATCTCTTTCTAACAAAAACCTATCATCCATGCCATCCTTAGCAGAATAGTATAAAGCCGCGCGTCTCTGAATTTCGAGATCAACCGGCAGGACCCCTGCCATCACCGGCAGAGCCTCCGTGCTAATCGTCCTGTAGGCCTTGCATAAAAATATCAATGCAAGGCGTTGACTTTGCAGTAACTTTAAACGTGCAGCACCAATAGTAGCCTTATCTGCCCATACCGGTGCCCCGTAACACATACAGCCTAGATAAGTGTCCCCGTAAACGACCTTCAGTGTTTTGAACGAAAGTCCCCATGTAGCAGTAGATATTCTCGACAACGCATAAAAGCTATTTTTAGCCTTGTCACCTACAGTTTTTATGTGCTCAAAGAATGCAAAATTTCTCTCTAAAATCAATCCTAAATAGCAAACCGAAGTTTTATTTTTGATGTAAACGTTATTGAATTTAATGCGCGGTGGTACTTTCAAAAGCAACTGAAATGTATTGTTGGGTGCAAAAATAACCTGTTTCGTACGCCCCACTCCGCAACGACGCGCAAACACGTATGGGCCAAGCTCTCGAGTCCCGCACGAGTATTCGACTGAACGAGCAACATACCGTCATCGGCGTATCCTGTCATAGAACAGCCCTCCGGTAATGGTAAACTGAAAAAGTCATCAAATCGTAAGTTCCATCAGGGGCCTAGCACAGACCCCTGAGGACAGCCTATTGTTAACGTTTTGGTAGCAGAATAATGACCTAATTTTAAAGTCGTTGTACCTTGTGAAAAATATGAATAAATAAGAGAGTAAATATTTCTATAGCAACGGCGAGACTTTAATTTCATTAATAGCGTTGGCCACCAAGCGTTATCGAAAGCCCCGGAAATATCTAGGAAGATGGCCAGCACATATTGAGAAACCGATGAAGTGACAGTCCTTCGCACTGATATCGTAGATTCGCGTCAATAGTAGATTTTCCTACTGTAAATCCAAATTGATTTTCGTGAAACTTAATACCGCCCGGCAGGAGCCGGGGTACTATGAGACGCTCTAAAAGCTTTCTCAAGGAGGGCAACAATGTGATCGGTCGGTACGACTTAGGGTCATCTGGTGGCTTGTCGCCTTTTTTAGGAATAATCCGAATATAGCCACATCGCCAAATACGGGAGAACACTCCCTCGTCAATAAACCGGTTAAAAACATTTAATATTACTTCACCAGACAGCTTGCAAGCCTCCTTTATCATTTTGTTAGATATTTTATCGTCCCCCAACGCCTTACCTATGGACAACGACCTAACAATTTCGAGGAACTCATCAGAAGTTGGTAGGTCTGACTGGAGTGAGTATGGTGGCTCAAGAGGCCACTGTCTTATCTGTCGGTGATAATCACTATCGTTCTTCGAACAGTCGTCGGGTATAAGAGAATCCAAGAGGTAATCCGCGGTTTCCTTCAAACCTATAGTAGGTATGCGAGTTGTTAATTTTGATATTACGTAGGTACATAGGCAAGATCAACTGAACGGTTAGCCCTAAACTCGTGGTATATAGGCGACCACGGACCCTCAGCTTCTAGCCCATGCACTAGTTTACGTAGGAAATTATCCTTTGATTTTTCAACAGCCGCCCAGTAATGGGACCTGGCAACTCTAAGAGCAAAGCGCTATTGTATTCCGCACCGGCACTAATTTTATGCTTTTTAAAATAATTTAATTTTCTACTAGCTCTCCGGAAACGTCTTCGAAGCTCAGCTAAACGATCACTCCACCAATCGCATCTCCGAGTGTTGTTAATAGATCCACGACCAATGGCCACGTCGCCACAGTAGGTAAAGTTTCTGACATTAACGAAGCACTCTCTTCGACAGACAGATTACCACGACCAAAATCTTTAGCGTGAGCCGCAAACAGAGAACCAAAGAGCTCCCAGTTTGCGCCCCTACTTTTATATTTGAAATTACAAGTAGTACTTTGCGCCTCTCGTGTATCACCGGGTAAAAGCTTGTAATCGATTAGACGATGGTCACTACAGAACGCATCCGGGAGGACACGCCATTCGGATATCGAGACGTCGCCGCGTGAAAGCGTCACGTCAATAGAAGACTCACCCATAGGGCCGCAAAAAGAAGGTGGTGCATTGGGACAATTGTGTATAGATAAATTCATTTCTGCAATAAATTCTTCGACGGCACAGCGCCGGTCCCTATCGAATACACGAAGTTTGCCATACCATAATGTAGAAGAGGCATTGACAACTATCTAAATAGCGTTCTACATAAGTATCATTGTGCTTTATAACCCGTCTTATATACCTTCTTGAGCCTGTATCTCGTCACAAACAGAGCTTATTTCAGCACCGTCTCTATAAAGTTTCTTGTTTGGTGACTCTCTCGGCAACAAATCAGCACCTCTATATATTCTCTGCGGAGGTCGAGCACGCCGCTGGTTGTCTCATTTACTTTAATTAAAAATACGGAAAGATGAGTCACTAAATATTTTTTTGTTATTATTTTGAAAATATTTATGTACTATAGTTAGTTATATACAAGTTATCGATAAAATAAATAGTCACTTAACTTACTCATATTGTTTACAATATTTAATATGGTCGTCACACATTCAAACACTGTTTAACTCAAGTAAACAAACCTACCTCGACATTTAGAAATACAAGGTTTTAAAATTAAACAGCCAATTCAACGTGTTGTGGATATTTTATTTTTGCAAAATAAATTGTTCCAACATTTCTTCTAGGTACTTTAGTTTCCTATGATGTCGTGTGAAATATTTTAATCGCATTGACATATTATGCAGGTATACAAACCATTGAAAAAGGTAAGTATAGACCCTTCTCACATCTAAGTGATGTCTACAAGGTAAATTAACAAAACCAATTAAAATACATATAATATTGATAATTATCTATCATTAAAACATAAAAAACACATTCACTGAATTTAAAATCTTCACTAGTACTAGTTACTTTATAACTTATTTAATTGTGATTAATTGTATTTCGATACTAAAATACTGTCTGCTTGTCATATTTTCTATCTATCTAGCTATCACGCCTTATCATCGAAGGGGTGGCAGAGGCATATTTTCTGTGACAATAGAGAAAAGCTATAAGAAAATGCTTGTAGAGTTCCTAGATGTATACCTATTTGTTTATTAGAAGAGTCAGAACCTACTGTGGTGGTTTCTGGTGTTAATAGAGGCTAGAAGGGAGGGAACTTTTTTTTTTTGACAAAGTTCACCTAATCCCCAATTGTATGAGTGTAGGATCCCAGCTCAGAACTTGTTGTTCGGAACCAATAAGAAGATGCGTCACGAGCGTCTAGCAAGTACTTCTCGGAGACATTCTAAAGGTACCCATAGCAGTAGATATGTTATGCGACGGGTAGACATTGAGTCTCCTCAAATCAACATAATCATTTATTCACGTTATTAGCCGCTGTATTTTACAACACTGGTATAAACCACCTGCACAAATTCCTAATTATTTCCCTTTATTTGCAGCTAGCGCTTGTGCCATACCGACTTATTTTATAGATAAGGTTTTAGCGCTGTTTTATTACCTTTCATCTTTTTTGTCGAAGTCAATAAAATATCAAAAACATCAACAATATTTGAAGCCCTTTGTTCTTTTGTTGCACTTTGTGGTGTTATTTTTTCTTAAGAAAATTATATTTTTTCAACAAAATTGCTTGGAAATAATCTTTTGTTATTGGAATAAATGTGTATTTCCAGTTGGAATTCTTTTTAAACCGTCCCTGTCCATTGAAAGGGCCTATCTTGGTGCCAACATCATTATACCACTAGTGAGTTTAAAAGTGCTGTGACGTCATCGTCACCGACCAAAACTGGTCGTGCGAGTGACGTGCAAGTCACGTAGGCCGCACGAAGGATTTTTATCCAATCCTGTCGAAAGCTGGCCGGTGGTGGCGATGACAAAGTAAGGTTATTCGTCATGGTCAGGAGGACTGGTTGCTGATCCGAAAGGAGGTGGTCGTCCAGGACATCAATCGATGGCGCAGCTGGTAGGCCGCGCACCAGCGATAGATCGATGACGTCCGGTAGGAACGCTGCCTGGTATGGATGTGTATACCTCTGTGTGTACCTCTGGCCCCAGCACCTCATATCCATATACTGTTCCACGATGCTGAAGAGTTGGCGCCCAATGGGGCAGATGCGCGTGGAGTTCCAAGCCGTGTGCTTGGCGTTGAAGTCGCCCGCCGGGTTCGATGAGTCCATCAGGGTGTGGACATCAGCCGTTGCCAGTCGCGCGTCCGGCGGCTTGTAGAACGCAAACACGATCGACGCAGACCTCTACACCCAGGGCGTAGGACGTCTGCAGCAAAACAGTTGGCAGCGGTTGATGGACGATGTATCTCTTCACCAGGACTGCCAATCCCCTGAAAGCAGTCCCGGTCTGGGAGAGTTGCTCCTCTCGGTACACGTGATACCCTGGTATTCGGAGTGCTGAGCTCTTCCTGAGGCGTGTCTCGTTGATGGGGACAATGTGGGCCTGCCGCTGTGCGAGGAGTTGCCGCAGGAGACTACTTCGCTGGGGACATCCCGTCGGCGTTTCAGGATTAACTGGACGGGACCGTGAAGTAAAATTCCAGTAATCGGCTTTTTTATAGTCGATGCGTGATCGGCAACTAGCGACCCTGACTGCGTATTTCGAACCGCGCGCTCAATCTGTACCCACTACTATTATAAAGCTGAAGAGTTTGTTTCTTTGTTTAGTGGAATTCGATAATTTCAAGAACTACGGGTCGGATTTGAAAAAATATTTTTGTGTTAGATAGCCCATTTATCGTTTATAGAGAGCGGAGCAGTATTCATAAATACAACATTGTAGAATTTATGAGCGACGGGATTAAATAGGTGAGACGGGAGTTCGAATTATGTCACGGGCGAAGCAGGGCGGGTCACCTAGTCTCTTTATAAAAATACTGTTGACTTATTCAAGAGCTTTTTTCATTTTGATTATTTATTTAGGTACTGATGAGTGCCTTGGTGGCGCAGTGGTAGTGGATGTGACTGCTGCGACTGAAGTTCCAGGGCTCGATTCCCGAGTCGGAAAAATTTTGTGTGATCCACAAATGTTTGTTTCGGAGTTTGGATGTTTCCTATGTACTTATGTATTTAGAAGTATATATGTATGTTTATCACTCGTCTAGATCCCATAACACAAGTTTATATTACCTTATTACTTTAAAATAGACGGCGCTGGGTAAAAAAAAAGTCCCTCAATATTTATTTATTACAATAATATTTTTTTAAGTCTCACAAAACCGTGTTAATAATTTGCCTGCGTACCTATAATCTAGTCTCCGTACACTTGTGAGGACATCTCACAACTCAAGTAACAAATGCACAGGGTCTGTCAATAAAATGGACTTGGACACATTATAAATATTATATCTTTCACTGAACATTTCGGCGGGCATTTTAATTTTGAGAAAAAGCAAGAATAGCCCCGTCCCCTGAGCTTTTCGACTACTCCCCGGCGCGTTCATCTCGCTCACACTAGAGACAAACAAATGGACGAAGGGGCGATAACTTCATCACGGCGCGATGGTCTCGCTCGCACATTTTTTACGGTGAGGAAGGACGTTGCGAATTGTTATCGTAGTTATGCCCCCGAAGGCGACTTTGGAAAGGCTGTTAGTTGTTAGTCAACGTTCGCAACGCACGCACGCGGTGGACGTGCGACACTTCCGTAATGGTAGTGCATCTCGTGCCGGGTTTACTAACGTGTGCGCAGTTCCTATAAACACAACTACTTCTGTGATTTTAGTTCTAAATACATGTTCATATTTAGACTCATTAAAAGTGACAATAAGTTTAAACTTTATGTTAAGTGATTTGAGACTGGGCGTGTGTTGTTGAGTTGAGAGTGGCGGGACATAGGTAACAAGACAACGCGACTGTTTCGTGTGTGCGAGTGTTTACTGTCACGCAACGTGCGCTGTTCATGCCCGCGAAATAATAGCAGCGCTGTAACATCGACCGTACCGCTATCATTGTAAGGATTGCAATCTCTACTTAGATACAGTTTAATCATTTGAAGCTCATTTACAATATCATAAAGACAATATGTATGTAAACTGGGGTGCAAAAAACACGCCGAGTGATCTCGATAATAAAGCTACTATGAAAACAGAGAGTTCAGTATCAGTTCAATTTGACTCCAGCTACAACATGATGACTAAACCTAGTCCAAAGTTCCAGCAGTGGGCAACACCGGAGACGTCCACTCTGTTTACACAATCTGCTACAGCACAAAACTATCACAGTGCAGCGTCATATTACCAAAATCCTGTTCAAACAAACTTCTCACCGGGGATACAATTTGCTAACAACATCAACTACGGATTCTCACAAAGCCATCATTCTAGTCAGATAAATTGGGATCAAGGTCAGTACAATCAAGATTATCATAAATCCTGTCGATTTCATCCTTATAACATTCGAGCACAAGAGCGTATTACACAAGTGACATCATCGAGTCCAATGTGTGAACAAACTTTGAACCTACCTACGCCATCACCATCCCCAAATCAATGCGACAAATGTGGCTTTGTAAGCGACTGTGCTGTCCAACTATATAAACATTGTAATGCTGTTCATGCAGGCGCTAGTCCGGTAGCCTTATCTACAGGAATACCTATTCAACAATACTCTGGTAAGCAGTATAGTAATACTGTTTATCAAAATGAAGATCTGATGATGTTGTCTGATATTTTGGGCCTTGATTCACAAATCGTATTTCAAGGAACTGAGGGCGAACAAGCAGCCGCAGCCTTTGTAGAGGCTCCACTTCAAACCCGAGAAGTTAACACACAAAATCTAAAACCGTTTATGTACGTTGAACAAAAAATGTATACAGGTGTGCAAATGCCACCACTAGCAGATGACTCAGCACCCGCTACTGTTTGGAATGCTGATATGAAACCACTATACCCGCCGTACGACTCTTATACAGCGTCTCAGATGACTAGCACCCAACCTTCAAATCCGATGTCATTGACACTCCCATCGATTGGAAGTAAAGGTACCAATTTGAAATCTAATGAAGCGAAGCGTCCGAAGACATACAATTGCACTGCTTGCAATAAATGGTTTACGAGCGCAGGTCATCTAAAGAGACATTATAGCACGACCCTCCACAAGAATGCAGTGAGGTCATCGGGTCAACCAGACCCAGCTAAACTGCCCATTTCAAATCATCATCACCCGAGTCCCGATATGCAAAACCACTCTCAACAGCATTCGTCGGAGTCAAATATACTACCACAGCTTAAAACGCATACTTTACCTCCATTCAGTCATTTGAGGTCTACGGAAACTTTTGGGTCTTCAATTCCGGGCCACACCAACACCCCTTTATGTCTGGGTCAAAATTTTCAACAGAGTTTAACAACGAATAACCTTAACGGGATAGCTCCCCACGATATGGATATCGCTGTCAACAATCTGCCTGTAGCCAATCCCGCTACTTTTGACGAATCACCTGAAGTAGAGAAAGTTATAGGACAAGAAACGGTGAGTGAGCCTGTCGTAGGTGTACTACCAAGCTTTGCGCAGCTTCAGTCATGTCTCAACGTTAATGTGTCTAACTATTATATACAACCTAACGTGGAGAGTCAAGTTTTTAATAAAAAGTCCAGCGGTAGCAACGTTATCGTACATTCAGTTAACCCGAAATTGCACTTGGACAATGCTGACAAGAGCTCACAAACTTTAGAGTATCATTTTAACTTAACAGATGGAAAAATAACTAAGGATAATATTAGCAGTTACAACCAAGACAAAGTAAAAAACCACCATTATGGTATTACTATACAAGGTGAAACAGTAAAACGCGGCAATGTTATTTCAGGGGCCCAGGCAGGGATGGTTCAGTTAATGCAAATTGCGGGTATAAAGGATTACACTAATAAAGAAAATTATGAGCCTCGGATGAAATATCCAGCTATTCTAGAATGCGCTAAAGTAGTAAATGGTAGTAGCAGCTCTGTTGTACCATCTAGTAATATGTCGAGCACACCACTAGCTGCACACAACCTAATGAAAGAAGCTGCCTCGACCACAGTACATAAATGCCTGCTGTGCAACAAGCTATTTAGCAAAGGTTGCTATCTGACACAACACAACAAAACTTTCCACTCAGGTGATAAACCGTACAAGTGTACTATCTGCGGCAAGCGTTTTTCTGATGATTACTCGTTTCAACTTCACAGCTATAGGCACTCCAATAATAAACCATTCAAATGTGAGCAGTGTCCTAAAAGCTTTAACCACAAATCAGACCTGCGTCGACACATGTGTTTGCATTCCGATAACATGCCATTTTCTTGTGATCACTGCGGCAAAGGTTTTATTAGAAAAGACCATATGATAAAACACGTAGAGACGCATAAAAGAAAGCTTCTAGCATCTGTGTCACCTAGCTCGATATCACCGGGGTCCTCGACATCTTCTACATCTAGTTCGTAAGGGTTTAATATTACGTAGTGAATGATTGCGATTGACTGTGGACTTAATCTAAAATTAAAATTAGGTATAACCACACTGTGGGTACAGTTAGCCAATCTCAACTCGAGCTAACACTTTTTATTTGATTATAATTTTGTAGAAATCCATGAATTGCTGGGAAGTTTTTAATAAGTATCATCGAGTGTTCTTGCTATTTTTATTGTATAAATTACCTTACTAAATAATTAAAGTAGCAAAGTTAATGCGACTCTTTGCTGTCAGCCTGTGCGTCACCCGACCTGAGTGCGGCCCGCTCGCTGACAACCTTCCTTATCATAAATATATACTATTTTGTAATTCTTTTTCTTAGATTTTGTATACATATATACCTAATATAGGAATATATGTATACAATCTTCGGAACCTTGCCTAAAGGGACCTCTTTTAATAATATATTTTAGTTATGTATCATATTTTTAAGGTTATATTTAATGATAATATACAGTTTAGTTAAGTACCTACCTATGTATTTTGATATAGGAGTCAACACTGTTAAGTGTCATACCGTTTAAAAGCTTACACTAGTAGTACCTACCAATTAGGAACTTAAGATTTGACAGTATTATTGTAAATATTATAATATTACTAAAACATTTTGTTATGTATAATATTCACTAATTGAATGAAGTTTAACATTGAATTTGTAAACGATATCTGGTTATTAAAATGATGAAATGTAAGATTTGTGATTATGTTTGAATATAGGTAGGTATGTTTTAACATTAAGTTCAGTTACTGATAACATTATTTCTGTAATGCTAATTCTGTACTAAAATCAAAAGATTCAATTTGATAAGATGTTGATTACCTAAAATCTTGTTTCCATTGTTAGCGTAGCGACTAGATCATAGATACATCAATAGATGCTTCATACACCTATATACAAATTCCGTAGGTATGTTTATGTTTTCATATTGAAGTATCGACCATGAAGTTTCCATGCAACGTCGTCTTGACTTAGTATTAGGGTTTGTTATGCAGAGATAAAAGCTGGTATAAGGCGAAAGATCTGAATACGGCCACGGTGAAAGTAGTGCTATGCGTTGATTGGCTATGTTCAGTAACACTGTATTTTGTCGACGTGTGTGATTATTACAATTTGTAAACAATTTTGTACAAATGAGTTTTAATTGTCAAACATCACAATAACCGATATGATTGTTTTATGTATCAACTGATATAAGTAGTACTTATAAATAAATGTCCTCTACCGCCTCCGTTGTAGTAGTAGGTAGAGTTAGATCTTTAAGTAAAATAAATAAAGTGTGAAAATTATTTGTGTATTATTTGGGTAATCCCAGCAACCTTCGATAGACTTGCTAATGCTTTATATTTTTTTAAATTTTGTGTAAAGTTCAACTTAGAGCGTCCAGTTTTCGCCTCGCGCAGAGCCGATTATCGTATCTACTAATTAGCAATTAGTTCATCGTTATTTAGCTAGGATTCTAGACACAGGAGAACATCTGTAGCCGTTATCTGAACCTAAATACAAAAATAGAAAATCTCGTTCACTTGTGCCTACAATCTCTGCAGCATACTTATTTGTGACATGGGTTAAATTAGGTACCTATGTAGGTATAGTTCCCCATGTCACAAATAAGTTACTTTACCTATTCCAAATAGAAATATTGGTATAAAGTAAAAACAATGCTTGAAGTACCAACTTTATTCCAATAATAAATAAGGATTTTTTTATAAATATAATAACTATCGTTGAGACAACTCACACAACGCCATCTGATTCCAAACTAAGCAGAGCTTGTAGGTACTATGGTAACCAGATAATTGATAAACATACTTAAATATTTCTAAACACATACATATTATAGATAAATAACACCCAGACACAGGATAAACCATCGTGCTCATCACACAAAGTTTTATCCTGGGTGGGAATCGAACCCACGACCTCTTGCGTAGCAGTCGGATACACTCCTACCGCGCCACAGGTCAAAGCTGAGCAAGCAGTGTCTATACAGTCGAACATTGTCTATGAGTTGAACAAGTAACACTGTGGAAAAAAGTTAAATATGGTAGATAAGTATTGGGTAAGTAAAAATGAGTAATTTTTACTATTTGACTTAAGAAAAAAAGCAGAGCCTGACTTCTTAAAGTTGAGATGTTTGACGCAACCGAGACTTACTAAGATGAGAGATAGATACCTATCGAGAGATGCATAACTGGTCTGGTCTGGTCGCTTTAAATATTTTAAATAGGGTATGACATTTTGTAAGCACCGTTAAAATGGTCTATGCAAAATAAAGATATTTTTATTTTATTTTATTTTTATTTTAGAACGGCTATAGATAGCTATAGAAGCGCTAGTGGCCCCACAGGCTCTGTTCTGTTAAGCAACTTTCTCTTTGGCTGGTCACGGACGGGTGACCACTTTGTGGCATACACATTTGCAAGCGTTTTCGTGCTTCAAAAGGCACGTTAAGCCGTCGGTCTCAGTTGCCAGTAACAAGTTGAATGCCTTAGGCTTGAAAATTTGAACAGTAGGTAGCCACAACCTGCGTCTGTATATTTCAACACGACAATTGGTTCACCACCTATTACGTAGGACAGGAATACGCACGGTGAAAATGTGCCTCTGCCACCTCTTCAGGAATAAGGCGTGATTGATAAATATAACTATCTATTAATGATGATATAATCTAAACGTAGAAAATGTAAAATTAGCATTATACAAATTATAGGATGCCTCAGAGTTTTATCTTTGGGGGTCCAAGCGACTTCGCCTGCGAAGGCTGCTGCCCCTGAATAACAGACGAGGCAGAAGAAGGTAGCAGCAGCAGTAGGGTATGGGAGTGACTGGAAACACGCTAAGATAAGCAAGGAGAAGTGTTTTATCACACTAACAGAACACCACAGGGTTTATCAGTTGTCAAAAGTGCAAGGAGCTCACCTAGACCTCCAGGGCCCCAGCGACCTCACCAGCTAGCAGTGCACCAGTTGAACCACATAGAGCCAACGACGCAGGTACCCTTACAGGGTCGGGAGGTCAGACGGCAGTCGCTCTCAATAATATAATAAAAGACAAATCATAGGTATCTGTGAAGGGGGTTTATACTAGTGTTATAAACTAACAGCGGCCGGATAAATTGATAGTACCTATTCATTTCAAAAGACTCAATTACCCATATGTTTCATACCTAATGGTTAGGTAGATGAACCAGGCACTTCCTCAACAAACTCTTACATTTACTTCGGAAGATTACGATTGACTTATTCCATGTTTTCTTTGTATAAATACCTTCAAAGATCAGGCCGTACAGATGAGCATTTATTGGTGAACTGTTTTGTCTCATGTTTTGCCATTTCTAAATATGTCTAAATATGTCACAAACAAGTCGTATGGTTAAAAAGAACACCTAAGTAACATTTGTTATAACAACTAGGTACAAGCTACGGTAGATGGTTCAGCTCACAAATTTGGGATGTCTCCCAGAAGTACTGTTGCTCCTTTTCTAAAATATCTACCTAATTTGTCCCGAGTTAAAAAAGCCTCCAGCGGGACGAGCTTTTCTTTTTGCCTACAATATTTTCAGTATTATCTCAGTATCTGTTCAGTCAAGAACAGTTCCAGAGCAAGGATCCCGCACTCATACAATGGACAAAAATCGATCCCGAATTGTATGAGTGCGGTACCCAGAAAGGAGAAGCGTTGCCAGCGTCTAGCAAGTACTTTTTGGAGACATCCCAAAGGTACCTACAGCAGTATGTTTGCGACAAAGCAGGTGGGCATTGAGTCTCCTTAAGGCAACACAATCAATGACATAATGTCACTCTACAAGCCGCTATAATGTACAACACTGGTAAACCGCCTGCATAGATACCTTAGCTACCTAATTACTAGCCTTTATTTGCAGCTAACGTAAATAGGGCTCTTAATAGCGCCGTTTTATTACCTTTCTTAACTTTTATATTTTCTCGAAGTCAACAAAAGATGAATAGCATCAACAATGCTTGAAGCCTTCGTTCTATTGTTGCCCTTTATGGTGTTGCTTTTCATAAGGAAAAGGTAAATAATATTATTTTTTCCACAATTGCTCGGAAGAAGCCTTTTTTTATTCGAGTTAATAAGTATTTTTCTACTTGGAATTCCTTTTAAATCGGCACGTCCCTTTTAACTGTTTGTTAGCAGCGTTAAGCCGGACTTGAAACGACAAAAAAACACGATCTCTACCTATCAGTTTAACACCGGGGCCCCCAGTAACTCATTACAAATCCTCCCTGGGTTCCCGGTAGAGTTTGGCTACCATCGCAGCCTCTCTTAATGGTTTGTGCGTTATCCAGCTTCTTTGGAGTTTAGTTTGGATTCCGCTTTTGGGGGCGGTGAGGCGAGCGTTTTAAGGTCAAGCCGCCGTCTTGGACCTGCTTTTGTAAAAACAGAGGGTCATCCAGTCCAGTTATTTAAGAAATTTTATAAATAATACCTGTTTTAATTTATTTTTAGGTTTAATTTAAAGAACTGGATAAAAGTAGCATAGGTTACATCTTCTACATATTATAGTCAGTTAATAGTACATATATAGAGCGCCAGCGAAAGTCCCGTTAAAATCGGTTCAGTTGTGTCAGAGATTAGCCAGAACATACAGACAGAGAAACATTTCAAAAATAGATTTTTTTGTTATGTAAATAACGTATTTGATTTATCAATTAATCTATTCTGCGATCTAGCCACAGCTTTTGATTCAGCATGAAACGCTGTGCAGAAAATTACATCACTATGGAATAAGACGCAAAGCTCTCTCTTCTCTTCAAATTACTTCTTCTGTTAATTAAAAAAAAGCTTTGTGAAAAAGGATATTACGCTGCTAAAGACTATTTGCAATACAAGGACGCCTGGAAATTATCTGCTGGCAGAGTGAATTAATATTAAATTATAAATAGGCCATTCAAAAAAACATTCCTAAGTTTCTTGCCAGTTCTTCTCAGGTGGGCCGCGTTCCGAACCGCTGGTCACTCTAAACATACTTAATTTTAATTCTAGTGTATAACAATTTGAAGCGCCGTTAAAATGGTCTATGCAAAAGAAAGACATTTTTTTATGTAATGCAAATCTGTTAATTTGGAATTACAAACAGACATTTAATTTTATTATCTGTACACAAGAATTTAAACCGTGTAAAATTAAAAAAAAAATAAGATAAATTACATTTCAAAATCCCCCTACGCTTATATTTTACGGAACAACACTTAAAAAGTATCTACTATTGAATCCAAACTATGTCTGCTGTAAGTTTTCGAAGAGTCGGGTTCGCTGGAGATCATTTTCATTGCAGCATTAGATCAAAGTTATCAATTAATTGTCATTTAACGATTATACTGGCACGCGTTAAGCACTTAACAGAATAATCATACGCCAAAAATGCCTTACATTATTTTGAAAAAAAAAGTTGATAATCTTACACTGCTGGACCGATATTAACCAAAAGTAGCTAAGAACTACTATCAAGAAACGAGCTTTCAAATCAAAAAACCGCATTGAATTCGGTCCGTCCGTTTGAGAGCTACGATGCCACAGACAGACACACTCACACACCGAAATCTACGTCAAACTTATAACTTACGTCTAAAATATATCTTTTTGCGTCGGGAGTTAGAAAACATGTAGCTTTAAAAATAAATCTGAGTTGCCCCCCCCCCCCCCCCTGGCCCAGATCCTGGGTGCGCCCATTTTATCCACGTAGTTCCCGTCCCCGTGGGAATGCCGGGAATTCCGTTTTTATTACTTATCCAAAAACTTTAAGTATACATTCACCAAATTTCAGGTAGCTATGTTTACTGTTTAGGCTGTGCGTGGTTAACCCGCATAGTTTCGATTCCCGTGGGAAC
This sequence comes from Thumatha senex, assembly GCA_948477245.1. NCBI lineage: Eukaryota > Metazoa > Arthropoda > Insecta > Lepidoptera > Erebidae > Thumatha > Thumatha senex. The sequence continues at coordinate 2,067,368 of OX419742.1, read as the reverse complement.
ACAAATGTCTCTGTTAATACAGGTTCTTAAGGGTTCTTCTAAAACAGGTGTACCTACGTAAGTTCATGTACTAACTTTGAAAAATTACAATCTTCCAAACAACCCCCAAGCTAAGTTTGGGCTTCATAGCTCTGCAGCTCCGTTAGCTTCATAGATTTTGTGAACAATGCGTCAGTTAGTACAACTCTGTTTTACCACCTTTTATGTTATTTTTGCAAAACCGCGATACACGTGCCCGTTTAATTGTAACCAGAAACAGGTGTACGTACGTAAATTAATGTTTCTAACTTTGAATATGACGAATTTACGTTGGAGACGACTGAACAACTAACTAACTGACAAAAACATAACATACTTTCACGTCTTTATCCCCGAAGGGGTAGGCAGAGGCGTACTATACGCCCCCGTTTCCCCGTTCTTTTACTTTTTGTCCCACGTAACAGGTGGTGATCCCATTGCCGTGTTGAAATGGACAGATGCAGGTTGTGGCGACCTGCTGTTGAAATTTTTCAAGCCGCCCATAAGGCATTCAACTGGCTTAACGACTGCCATGTTACTGGCAACCGGGACCAACGGCTTAACGTGCCTTCCGAAGCACGGAAACGCTCGCAAATATAAATGCCACAAAGGACCGAGGACCAGCCATAGTGAAAGTTGCTTAACGCAGTGATCGTTTACAGAACACTACGTCCGCGGGGCCACGTGCTCTTCACTAACTAACTGACAATAAAAGGTAAAAAAACTCTACTTGGGGACCGGCGGCCATTTTGATTTGCAGACAGAGGCAGCCGTGTTTCGATGTTGCTTGAGCGACGTGATGGCAGGTCAAACAGCAATTGCTTGACCTGCCATCACGTCTATGGGCGCTTGCGCTAGGGAACTGTCTATTATTACACAGGTGCGTCAGCTTGTATGGTAGCCTGTTTTTTAAAAACCATGTGTTCGGTAGTTTTGACCTTAATCAAATTAGGTACTCAAACGGCTTGTAGAAATCACTCAGATATGAGAAAGGACAGTACTTTCTTTTTAGACTTTTAAAACCTAAAGTATAGAAAACGCTCATAACGTCTGAACGGTTTGCGGTATACGCTATAGGACACTTATATGAATACTTGCATAGATGATTTTGAAGTTTTGTAAATACTCGTAGTTTCGGTTTAGAAGTAGTCTGATTGCTTCGCTATTAGTGAAAGGCGCTTTTTAGATACTTGTTTATCAATCAACAATTAATTTTTATAAAACTTAACTAACTCAAATAATTGACAATATTTAATATGGTTGACATCATTTCAAAACACTGTTAGATACTATCATTGACATTTTGAAAACGTTCTAACCTACCTACTATATATTGGCTTTAAAAATATATTACCCAGACGTGCATGTATGAAACCATTGATGAATCTGCAGGATGCGAAAGAAGTATGCATGGAGCGCGAAGCCTGGTGACCTGTTCTCTCTGACTACTCCGTCAGGGATACAGTGTGAAGATAGTTAGTTAGTTTAAAAATATGTTGTCACAGTCAGCCTGTGACCACGGCCGGTGCAACCTGGTCGAAACGTCAGGCAACAGAAGGTATAAAAATTAACTGAGTTTTGTCCCGGTAATAACTAGTACATTTATGTTGTCGGAGTTACTTGCCCTTAATTGATTTTTGAGGTTATAAATTTATGTATTTAATAAATACACGCCCTTCTAGAGTCAACAGTAATAGGAGTACGAGGTGTGGGCTTGCAACTAGCAGTGGCGATCAGCAGCGAAGTCCTCGCCGCGAAGCTCCTCCATCCAATCTTCGAAGAAGTTACATCAGCCAATCTACCTTTTATTTTCTGTTCTTTCTTTTGATGACTGCCTTAATGTTGCGCACAGTGGTAGTGTATGCGATGCCGTAACTGAAGTCCAGAGTTCGATCCCGGGTCGGTAAAAATATCTGTGTGATTCACAAATGTTTGTTTCGCAGTTTAGGTGTTTCCTATGTATAATTTGTATGTATTTAAAAATATGAGATATTACAGATATGTAATATGTTTGTCAGTCGTCTAGATCCCATAACACAAGCTTATATTAGCTTATTTTGAACTACACGGCGGTGTGTAAAATAAAATGACCCACAATATTTGTTAAAACATAATAATTATTTATTTACCTAATGGCCATCGCTGTGCTCAGTCGGCATGCTTGTCATCATTCCGTGTACCTATATGCGTCATCCATATATAGGTAATACAGGACAAATATCACGTTACCTACAATTTCATAATTTATTCTAAAACATCAGTAAAAAGTATTTTACTTAGGAGTAAATAAACAAAAGAACATATACAGAGATATTAATATATGTAGAGTTATATAAGGCCCACTTGCATGAATGCTGGGGATAAATAATTAATTATAGAGTTAGTTAACTCGGAATTAAGTATTTTATTTTTAACCCGGATCATATCTTGCACCATAGAAAAATATCATCGGGTTAACTAACCCAGTGTTTTATGTCACTCCATGTCATCCAACCAAACATTAATGATTGAACAAAGAATGAAACAGGTATGTCTATCTCTTTTACACTACAGTTTGCCACATAAGACTTTTTCTTACACGAATGAATGTAACATGACAGCCGAGTGCATTTTATTTTTATAGAATTATGTATACTTTGAGGAGTCCATGTCACGCATGTGTCACGTGCCACTGCATTGTCTGTCACCTGCTAACATAACGTTTGACGAATTAACCCTCAGAAATCATTGAGTTAAAATTTTAGCGATTTTAGTATTATAGTGCCTAAAATGGTCTACATGAATATAAATATGTTTGATTTTGAATTAGTTTTCTACATACATACAAACATACATACATATTGTCACGCCTTTATCCCCGAAGGGGTAGGCAGAGGCATATTAAACGCCCACATTTCACCGTATGCATTTTTGTCCCACGTAACAGGTGGTGAGCCCATTGCTGTGTTGAAATGGACAGGGGCAGGCTGTGGCGACCTGATGTTAAAAATTTTAAAGCCGCCCATAAGGCCTTCAACCTGGCTTAACGACTGCCATTTTATTGGCAACCGTGACTAACGGCTTAACGTGCCTTCCGAAGCACGGAAGGCACGGTAAGCTTTAGTTTTCTACATAAATATGAATTTAGTAAATAACTAGAGGCTAGAAGGGAGTGGAGAGGAAGGCCTTTGATAAGTAATCCCAAATTCACGGCCTAGAGTGCCAGTGTGCTAGTAGAGAATTTCATATTTGATGTAGAATAGATTCGAATACATGCAGCATGCAGAGCCGTCCCAGTGTGATAGTATAGCTCATAACTTTAGAATTATAGGAACCTACTTCCGTAGGTAGATATTTGCGTTACAATGCTCTATTCGCTTTGTAGTTGTTCCTGAGCTGAGGTAACAAAATACTTTGAGCGGTTAACGGAACGTAGAGCAATTGCGTCCTTGGCTGCATATTTTGGAATCTATTCTACATTAAATATGAAAATCTCTACCAACACTGGCACTCTAGGCCGTCAATTTCAGAACTACTTGTCAAAGGCCTTTCCGGCTATGGTAATGGCTAACTATTTCTGGATGCCACTATATATTCTTACCATCAGGCGGGTGGTAAAAATATTGAAATATAATGTCTACTCCCTTCTGGCCTCTATTTATTTACTAAATTCATAATTAAAGTAGAAATCCAAATACTAAGTAGGTACTCACTCTGATAACAAACAGAATGTAACTGCAGACATGTTCTTATCAGTTTTACCTTTTGTCGGCTTCTACGCTTCAACTAACAAAAGCAACATCTAATTATAATAGGTAGGTACTAACATAATAACAACAAGAAGCGCTCGTGGCCCCGCGGTCTCAGTGTTCTGTAAACGATCACTGAGTTACGCAACTTTCACTATGGCTGGTACTCGGATGGGTGACCACTTTGTGGCATTTACATTTGCGAGCGTTTCCGTGCTTCGGAAGGCACGTTAAGCCGTTGGTCCCGGTTGCCAGTAAAATGGCAGTCGTTAAGCCTGGTTGAAGGCCTTATGGGCGGCTTAAAAATTTCAACAGCAGGTAGCCACAACCTGCGTCTGTCTATTTCAACACGGCAATGGGCTCACCACCTATTACGTGGGACAGGAATCCACACGGTGAAAAGTGGGCATATAATATGCCTCTGCCACCCCTTCGGGGATAAGGCGTGATGGATATTTATTTAGGTACTAACATTTCCATTTTAGCATCGAAATACAATTATCACAACCAAGTTTTAAAGTACTCAGGGTTGCTTTCTAATTCGCTTAATGTGTTTTTAAAATGAATTTTATTATCTATATGAGGTGTGTCAATCGGTCTGTTTTGTACCTGCCTAATTTGAATATTTAATCGCAAGTTAAAAAAAAACCAATGGAATGTACAAAATGTAACAACAATTTTTTTTTTTGCATAAAATGTCTACAAAACCTACGTGGAATTGGCCGCTAAAAATCAAGACCTCTTGTATATCCTAACGAATATTATAAACGCGAAAGTTTTTAAGTATGGATGTTTGTTACTCTTTTACGTTCTAAACTACTGAATGGATTTTAATGAGACTTTACAATAATACCTATAGCTTATACGTCAGATTAACACATAGGCATTTTTTCCTGTGGGAAACGGGAACGGGAAAACTTCTTTACGCGGGCGAAGCCGCGGGCGTCAACTAGTCTCTACACATATTTGTATCTCTTTATATGCTCTTTTGTTTGTTTACTCCTAAGTACTACGACCCTCGTGTAATATTGGAGATGAGCAGCATGTGTGATGAGATGTTCACTTTTAAGGTATGGTTTACTGTTATGGGTATGTAAAGTAGGTAAATAAATGTTAACCATGAACAAACAATGATGTTGGCGTCAAGATAGGCACTTTCAATGGACAGGGACTATTTAACAAGAATTCCAACTGGAAAATACACTGTTATTCCAATAACAAAAGATTATTTCCAAGCAATTGTGATAAAAAAATATAATTTTCTTAAGAAAAAATTACACTACAAAGTGCAACAATAGAACAAAGGGCTTTAAATATTTTGATATTTTTTTTATCTTTTATTGACTTCCACAAAAACCCTATTTATAAATCAAGTCGGTATGGCACAAGCGGTAGCTGCAAACAAAGGAAATTATATAAATAGGAATCTGTGCAGGTGGTTTATTAGGTGAAAAATTGTTTATATTGATTTTAGGAGACTCAATGCTTACCTGTCGCTAACATATTGCTAGATACAAGTACAGCTCATACCTTTGGGATGTCTCCGAGAAGTAGGTACTTGCTAGACGCTCGCAAAGCATCTTCTTTTTGGTCCCGAACAACAAGTTCTGAGTTGCAAGGACGCATTTGCTCTACGCTCCGTCAACCGCTCACAGTATTTTGTTACCTCAGCTCAGAACAAACTACAAAGCGAATAGAGCATAGTTACGCAACACACATTAAATTTCCAATATGAAAGAAAGAAAAAAACGCTAAGTGGGCATACAAAAAAATAACAAGAAAACAATGCGGTACAAATGAGTAATTGCGTGCCACACGTATATGAGAAAAAGGTCTGCGTTGCTTGTCGGTGGGTAGGTATTTCATTATAGGTAAGTATGGGAAATGCGCTACAGCCACACTAACACCATTCTGTCCCACAGAACACCCGAGACCGTGCCCATGTAGAGCTGTGGTGCGTGTTGGTAACAGATTAAGCTGTTAGGTTAAGCACCTCTTTTAGGTTAAGCCTGATAGTTGAATCAGAGTCATACTGAGACACATTTCTCACACAAATATAGGAGCCACTATATAAAATAAAATTACACATAACTAACTATCAACTACAAGCTCCAGCTTAATGTGAATAAAGTTAAACCTTAGCATTTAGTATCGCCATTGGAACTTATAAGCAACATTTGATAGTCTATAGTCAACACGGCCTCTAGATACTGCATGATACCATATCGTAAAGCTGAACATTATAACAGTTTGTTAGTTTCACCGGTAGTTTCTACCATACCGCAAGGACTTTAAGAGCAGAGCTGAACCTTATCGGCCTAATACCACATTCCACAGCCATCATAAAAATATATATTTATATTTTGCACAGAACATTTTAACGGCGCTTACAAAATGTCATACACTTTTAAAATATTTAAAGCGACCACCGGCTCGGAACGCGGCCCACCTGAGAAGAACCGGCAAGGAACTTAGGAAAGCTTGTTTCTTGATGGCCTATTTACAATTCACTTTGCCAGCAAATCATTTTCAGGCGTCCCTGTCCTGCAAATAGTGCTGCAAATAAAGAAAAAGATAATTTACGTAATTCTTCAACTTATTACGGCTGCAGTAATATACCGACTAAGGGTCGGTTGTTTCAAAAGGTTCGTTAACGTAACATACGTACGTTAAAAAGTTACGATCACGAAGGATGTTTAACGTACGTTAATTAGAAAGCGTTGTTTCACCGTATAAAAAATGGATTGTCATAGTTAATGGGGTTGCCAGTTGAATTGACAATATTTTCGTGAAAAAAATCGATGGGAGACATTTTGAATAAGGCAACATTTGACATTTAACGTCATTTATGTGTCAAATATGTCAATAACTAAAACACGTTACAAAAAACCAAACCAAACACGTTAATGCATTTTACAGTTGATGAATATCGGAAATAAACACGTTGTTGCATTAATAGTGGTAAATTATCTGTCAGTTCATATAAGTAAGAAATATTTTGTACAAAAATGGATACGTTTATAACAAAGTAAGTATTTTATTGACGATTTTTAATCAATTGACGAATATATTTACTTGGCAATTATTATAGTTTTTAGACTAACGTGATATTATTAGGGCTGTAAATTTTACAAAAAACGAGAAATCACGTTTTCAGTCTTTGATTGAAAAATACAAAGCAAGCACCTGGTCTATAGGTTTTACTGCAAAATTTCTGAAATATTAAGAATAACATAATTTATATTAGCTACGCAATGAGAATTACTACCGTAGGATGTACATTGAATTATTCTTACTTTTCTGTAGCAAATTTTAATTCTTCTTCGATTTGGCGTGTTAATAGTAGAGCTACTTCCTTTGATACACGGTACCTTGCGATAAATTCCTGATAACTCCAAAGGCTTAAGTTGTAAATACGTGTTTTAAATATTTTTCTCTTCCTTTCTACTCTGTTTGCATAATCATCTGACGAACTGCTATCGTCAAAGACAGGCGAAAACAAAAGTGCATCCATATTCTTTTATTTTACACAAATGAAATAAGTAACAATTCAATTCAATTGTTAGGTGTTTTTGCAAATGAAGTAACGTTAACCAATGACCGAACCATCTGTTACCGTCATCGTTATTTTTTTACGTACGTCAACTTCACATTTTGTGAAACAACTTGTTTTTATGTTTATCGATTGTCAGCGCCATTTTTAACGTCTACGTATTCGTTATGTGGAGTTGAAACAACCCGCCCTTAGTGTATAGGTAATTGATAAAGTGAATAAAAAAAAAACCATGGCGTCAAATCCGGGCGTCAAGTCCGGTGGTGGAGCGTGCCGCTAGTGAGCCCTGACCCCATCGGATACTTCCGAAGGGCGGTCTACTAGCCAGCGGCAGCTGAGGTCATCATCTGGGAAACACCCTGAGGGCGTCGGCGAGGTCGAGCCTGGCGGAAGGGTTCCCGACAGGCGCCCATCAGCCGGCCTCAGGGTGACGTTTTCTGTTCCGGTCGTGCTGCAGCGGGGATCAAGTCCCGCGGCAGAGGTCTGTAAGTGATAAAGTGAATAAAACTTGAGCAAAAAGGCATTAAATATAATCATGTTTCAGCCAAGTTTAACAGCTCTATAAGCGTACTCAAACGTGGATCACATTTGTTGGCAAAGTTTTTAATTTACTTCTAGAACAGATTAAATATATCTAATAAATTAATATATTTAATAAATTCATAATATGAAAAGCTCTCTATACAAAGTAACGATGTTGCTTTTGTCGGTGAGTGGGGCCAATCTGTATTAGCGCTCCTATTGGCTACAGTTTAGCCTCAGCCAATAGGAGCGCTGATGCCGCAGTGGATGACGCTTGTGGGAAATATGAGGTTATATAAACCGGTGCAAACGGAATTTTCACTTCAGTTACGTTTCTCTACAGGTGTAGTCACTACACTGCTTACCGGGACGCGAGTCAGTAAATAGTGATCGTATTGGTACCGTTTCTGTCTAAATAAATAATAATATTACGGTAAAATCTCTGTGTAATTAAAAGTAAAGTGTATCTAAGTGTGAAGTGTGCAAGTTACAAATTATACCTAAGTTTTATCTCTTATTTACCTAAGTACAAGATAGGTAAGATGGTTTATACTTAATATCTTACTTTAAAAATGTTTTTATTTTAAACTTTCAAGATTTTTCACTCATATTTATGATATTTCGGGTCTTATTCGATACGTTTATTATTAGGTACAAAGCCTACCTTATACTTCCTGTTTCCGACGTTTCGATTGGACCACGAGTTGACGTCGGGAAGACCCCAAAATATCATAAATATGTTTAAAATGAAGGTTGTCTGTTCGTTAATTTCTATGAAAATAAATATGATTCGATTCAAATTTTTATGCTAATATATATTCACCAGGGGTCGTCACATACTGAGATGATGATTGTGATGAGGTGTCTAATAATTTTGTATGTTAGCTATTTTATGATTTTGTATTGTATTTTATTGAATTACTATTTATCTAACAAGATATCTACTAATGTCTCTACAACTATAATGTAATTTTAGATATCTAACTCTTAAACTTAGTAAAGTCTTATAAAACGTCTCAATTTATCCGTCCATCCGTCTGTACGCATCTGTGTCACATGAACCATAAGAGATTGAGACAAAAGGTTTGCGGCATTCGATCTAGGTCACCATGAATATCTACGTGTTTAGTCAATTTTGGAATTTCTACCACTTTCGTTTTTGAAAATGGTTTCGGTTTAGAAGTCGTATGATTCCTTTGCTAAGAACAGTGAAGCGCGCGTTACTATAGTTTACCAATCAACAATTATAATTATTATTTATTTATCTATCACGCCTTATCCCCAAGGAGTGGCAGAGGCATATATGCCCACTTTTCACCATGTGTAGGTATTCCTGTTCCAAGTAGGTAATAGGTGGTGAGCCCATTGCCGTGTTGAAATAGACAGACGCAGGTTGTGGCTTTCTGCTGTTGAAATTTTTCAAGCCGCCCATAAGGCCTTCAACTTGACTAAACGATAAATTAATAATAACAATAATTCAATTTAATCAATTTAATATTAAGTTCGGTAATTTTTTTTTTAAATATATTAGTTTAATATTAATAAGTTGCTTCTATCATTATCGGATTAGCGATTAACAATGTTAGGTAGTTATTGTATTAAGTTAACGATGTTTAGTTTTGATGAAAACATTGCGCTGATCGGTAAACTAAAACGTGCTTTGAAAAGTCAAGTTATTTGTACTTATACTTATATAATTTTAACCAACCATGGATACCATACAACTTACCTACACCGATTCCACATCACTCCAGATGACCTATGCCCCTGTGACCTAACTACACGGCAAACGATAGATCATCTAATAAAAGAGTGCCCAAGGTTTATCCAAACAAGGTTAAACCTCACTACCGTAACTCCAAACAGCATAGATCCAATTAATTTAGTCCAAGTCACCACACGCCCCACAGCACTCAACGCATTCATCCAACATGTGGATTATATCTATTATAATTCAACTAAAACTCTACAATATCTACTTAATAAAAAATTAAAAGCAAAATACACAATTACTCTATATAACATATTATCTACGATAAATAGTATAATGTATACGATATTATAAATCTACATTCATCTTTGTTAAATTACTTGTAGAAGTCTCCATAGCCTAGGATGCAATATTTCATATTATGTCTCATATACCAACCATGCACACGCACAAATATCTATATATAAAATTCCTTAAACCCCAAATCAACTCATAAAATCGCGTTACTTTGTACCCTACAAACTAAAAAAAAAGCTTACACGATATAGCTGAAATTTATAGGATGATAAAGTTTCCTGTGACAGGAATACACATCGTGAAAAGTTGGCATATAATATGCCTCTGCCACCCCTTCGGGATAAGGCGTGATAGATAAATAAATAAATTATAAAATTTTATATATTATTTACTACATTGCAAATGCTGACGTAGTTGAACGCGCATTGAAAATATATTTCCATTATGTGTGAAAGTAGTCGGACCAGCTATCCTACAATATTTATTTAGACGCGTGAGTAAAACCTTTTATTTTCCTTATGTGTAGATGGCGCCTAACCTCAGCCGACCTCTCCCAGCGTGGGCGCGACGCGACCCCCGACTAGCGCGCTACCTGCCGCCTGCAACCCCCACTGTCGTCAACCCCTCCGTCGCCCCTGCACCCCTGATTACAAAAACTTCAGGTCGCGTAACCAAGCAGAAGAAACAGAATATCAATCCGCATGACTTATTTGCGAGGCTGGTGGCAACAGGAATAATAGTTCCGAAGCTCAAAGAGTTCATCAAAGTACCTGCGGAAGACAAGGAAGTAATACATCCTATGGAGATGTTAACACGCGACACCTGGAGAATGTAAGTGATTCTGTTTATTACTAGCGGCACGCTATGATGGCTGTTTTGACATGTTGCAATAGTGATGATATTTTACTTGTTTTACATAAGTACTCCGTTTTCTACCGTAGTAGATATAAATACCCTCTAATGTGGTCGACTAATCACATATTTCTACAAACGTCAAAACGGCCATCATAGCGTGCCGCTGGTATAGTGACGTGTTCCTAATTACCGATAAAATTCCCTCGGTTTAGGTACCTCCTATATAACGTGCTAAAGGGATACCTATATAGGTACTTATACTTAGATACCAAACTATGTAGGTACATATATAAACTGTTACATACATTGTAGGTTGACTTGAAAATCTTGCTGCAGTTAGTGTTAAGTATTGATAAATCGTCTTGAAATATAAAATACTAGATGGCCCCCACAGCTTCGCCCGTGGAATATTTCGACCACCCGTCGCACCTATTTAATCCCGTCGCTTATAAATTCTACAATGATGCATAAAAAATTGCCTGATTTGTCGACATTTATGACTACTCTTCTGCTCCCCAGTGTAGTAGCGTAATGATATATAGCCTATAGTCTTCCTCGATAAAGGGGCTAACTAGCACAAAAAGAATTTTTCAAATCCGACCCGTAGTTCCTAAGATTTGCGCGTTCGACCGAACAAACAAACAAACAAACTCTTCAGCTTTATAATATTAGTATAGATATAATCTGTGACTTTTAAAAACTTCTTACATTATGACTGAGCATATCTTTTGTTCGTTTTGGAGTGCATTTGGGTATTTTGTTGCCGCGGGGCGGCTATCTGTGGGACTCCCAGACCTAGAGAGGGTGTTGCTCCTGGTCTCTATCGAGGCGCAGGATAGGCTCGCTGTCAGCCGACCATAATCATCGTATCCGAGGCGCATAGTACTTATCTAATCTAGTATTGCATCTATCTTACTCTAAAGAAACGCCGGGATCGTATTATATACCAGTATTACTGTAGTATCAAAGGTTTACCCGGATCTAATAATTGTGTGTGTCTGTGCAGCAAGCAACCGGGCATGGTGGCTCGACTGTACGGCGGGAGGCAGTGCTCGGGGTGCAGCATTCGCTTCGAGCCGCAGCAGACGGTGCGTTACTCGCGCCACCTGGACTGGCACTTCCGCCAGAACCGGCGCGAGCGGGCCGCAGCTAAACACGCCCAGTCGCAGACATGGTACTTGGGCCGGGACGACTGGATGCAGTACGAGGAGGTAGAAGACGAGGAAAAGAGAGGTAAGTAGCTATGTGACTCTCTCGTATTATATAGCTGGAGGACTTAGTGGAAAATACTCATCATCACTTTGAGGGTTCAGCGGAGGCTAAAGGGTTTTTGGGCCCGCACCTGCACATGTCTAAATTAGTTAAAAAATAGCTTAGGTAATTAAAAGTTAAACCAACCAACCCCAAAGAAGCGGGTCTGCCGATAGCTCTGGGACACCTTTCCAAGGAGTTACTGGGGACGCTTGGCAACAGACGGATAGGCAGGGACCATGTGGTTTCATTCAATTCAAGTCTGGCATGACAACTGCGGAGATATCTTTTAGTTAAAAAAAAGATACTTTAAGACTAGGTACTATTATTTTAAATTGTTTTATGAATTTTATTTGTTCAAGTTGGCTACCTAAGTAGGCACTACGCGCATTCGTTTAATTTGTCTCGCAATAACTTGACTCCTCAACTATCTCTAGACGCGTTCAAGAATCGATTAGGTACTAACATACTGTTTTACGCACAGAAAAAAGCTGGTTCGAGAAGGTTGGCGCCAGCAGTGACCGCGAGCAGGCGCCTGAGGAACCTTCGGCGGCGGTGAGCGAGGTCGGGGCTCACTGCTGCGCCACTTGCGGCGACACCTTCCACCAGTTCTACAAGGAAGACTTGGAGGAGTGGCATCTGCGGAACGCTCTCCACCATCAAGGCGACTACTTTCATCCGCTCTGCTTTGAGGATTACAAGGTAAGTCGTATCTTAGCTCATAGATGACACAGCCTTCGGTCTTTGCCGTAACCAGAGACCATTCACTGCCCAAATTGATCATTATTTCTGGGTTCACCTGACCTGTTCAAATTTATGTATAACTGCCTCGGTGGCGCGGTGGATAGTTTATACGAATGCCGCTCATGAGGCCCCGGGTTCGATTCCCGGGTCTGTACAAATATTTGTGTGATCCACAGATTTCGGAGATTGTGTTTTTCCTATGTATAATATGTATGTTTTTAGAAATATATAAGTATGTATATCAGTTGTCTAGATCCCATTGTAGGTACAAGCTTATAGTTTAGTTTGGCCTAGATAGCGCCGTATAAAAAGTGTCCCTCCATATTTATTTATTTATGTGTGCTATCGGCGCAACCTTAAGTGCGTTACATGCATAGATTCTGCATGTACCATCTGAAACTGTCAGATATTAAATAAATAAATATAAATAAATATATTAGTTCTATTGAATTATAATTTAGATTCCTCAGCAGACTATTCAGAATTTAAACGTATTTACTAAGTATTGTTCCTGCTTCTCTAGGCAGAGCTAGCTAAGCAAGTGGCTGGCGCCTGAACAAGCGAGTCCGCCCACGTGATTTCTACGCAGAAGTTCGTGGAGTCAACATCGTCGAGCACTTTGCAGTATTCGAGTCAACATCTCTAAATCTTCGCCAGCGTCCATCACTAACGAACCGGACAAAGGTCAAGCGTGTTTCATCCGGCTAGTATCCGGCAATGTAGTATAAGTACCTTCTTTGAACACGTCGTGAAAACTGCTGGAATATCCAAACTATCCTGCAAGATGAAGTCTGGGGTAAATAAACGAAATAGGCGACAGATCACGCGTTCGGATTGTTCGCCCGGCGCCGGCGTTTTCCCTCAAGTGCCACAGGGTCCTGCCCAGTTGTGGAGAATAAGTTAAGACTGTATATCTAATCACCTACCTAAGTAATAAGTTCCTAATCTGTTTATTGTTATAATTTTCTGTGTATATACCTAAGTTTTGTGTAGGTAGGTATATATGGCGGTATTAGGTTATATTGGTATAGTTATATATTATACGGTTAGGTCTATTTAAGTACTTACTCACCTACTTCTGTATTAAGTTCCAAATCTGATTGTTGTGTTCATATGAACACAACAATATAAAACGTATTTAGCGCTCGTGGCCCCGCGGTCTCAGTGTTCTGTAAACGATCACTGAGTTACGCAACTTTCGCTATGGCTGGTCCTTGGATGGGTGACCACATTTACATTTGCGAGCGTTTCCGTGCTTCGGAAGGCACGTTAAGCTGTGTTGAAGGCCTTATGGGCGGCTTGAAAACCTTCAACAGCAGGGCGCCACAACCTGCGTCTGTCTATTTCAACACGGCAATGGGCTCACCACCTATTACGTGGGACAGGAATCCACACGGTGAAAAGTGGGCATATAATATGCCTCTGCCACCCCTTCGAGGATAAGGCGTGATAGATATTTATTTATTTATTTAAAACGAAAATATTTTCGTTTTAGATTTTTAGCTTAGTTTTAAAATACAATAACAATGTAGGTTGTTTGAATGTGTCGGAGATTTATGCAAGTTCGGGCGGGTACAGTTACGTAAGTACTTCAGCATCGTCTGAAGCTAGGAAATATTTTAAAGGTTTTAAAACTTTAGCGTTTTTCACTCATATTAATATGATATTTCGGGTCTTATTCAGTCCACCGAACTACTGAAGTAGAGTCTGTGTTTCTTGTTCTATATAATTTCTTTAGTTTTAAGATACATTTTTTACATGTTGACAAGACAAAATGTCATTTTATCGTGTAGACCCATGTCTGACTGAAATGAACGGTGAACAATTGACGATTGAATGAGAATGAATATGGTTGTCTTGCTAATAGTTATATAGGTAAATATAATTTACTTATTTTAAGTCCATATTGTTTGTCTACATTGTAGATATTTAATTTGTAAGATCATTTGCTGACAACAATCTCTAATTTTTTTAAATTTTATTTTTAATGACTTTCTTAATTTAGTGACCTGCCGTTGTGCCTTATTGTCAGAACTAGTTAGTTTTGTAAAGTATAAATAGTTATATTTACCTAAGTAGTATAAGTTTCTAGTTTGTATCTATTATTTTAATTGTATCGTGTTTATTATTGGAATATTTCCTGATATGGCAGTTTATTCTTTAGCCAATCAATGTGTCAATATATTTTGGAACTTTAATTTTATTTGTTCAATGTGTTTCAATTAAATATACTATAAGTACAATGCGTTTTTGTTATATTCCTTTACTACTCAGAGGTCTGCTACACATGTACCTAGACACCAACCTACGTAGGAAGGGAGCCCATACCTACTGAGCCTTGTGATGTACGCCACTTCGACGCTCCTGGATACTGATACCTAACTGTTAGCGAATGTCCGTGGTTCCCTGTCTACTACAAACTAACGCCACCACTATTATGTCAATCGGTGCCTTCACTTTGCGAACATCCCCATTAATGGAGAAGTTAATAAAACACCTATTTTCTATTAGATATACAATTATTAGTACAAGGCCGGGAAATAGGCAA
The DNA here is from genome assembly GCA_948477245.1 of Thumatha senex. NCBI lineage: Eukaryota > Metazoa > Arthropoda > Insecta > Lepidoptera > Erebidae > Thumatha > Thumatha senex. Next base: position 2,052,141 of record OX419742.1, on the reverse strand, counting down.
TTTCCGGTCGAGCGAGATGAGTTTGAAGGCCGAGCCGTAGGCAAGGACTAGCAATTGCCATTTCAGCCGAGTTATATATAGTACTTTTCTAGAATGTAGGGAAATAAAACATATTTTGCGTCCCGTGACGCCTCGGGTCCGCCTTCCTGCTTTTTCTGCTCCACTTCGCAAGGTCAGCAGCATCCCCTGTAGTACGACCATGAAGGAAGATTAACACGCATGTTATCCCTTACGACGTCAAGCCAGAACTTTTGGGTCTTACCGATACCCGGCGCAGATGACATAGCCATACATTTGTTTCCCATGTACCCCGGCGGTTGCTTCAAGATATGACTATACCAATGAAGGCGATACTCTTGCAACTTATCTGCAACGTCACGATGCTTCTGGCTTCAGCATCTTCATTTCCGTGACACGCAGCTCCTGATTGTGTTGTCTCATTATTGGCCACGTATCACAGTCATGTAAAAGGACAGGTACAATGATAATTAAATAGACCAGTCCCTTCAACCGGATCGAAATTTTTGGGTCACAAATGACACCATACAGTCATCTCCCGGCACTTGGCCCACGCGGCAGCAATGCGTGACATGACGTCGCAATCGATGTCACTGAGACGTCACGACCGGTCTTTGCCACATTTAGTTACAGAATAACATAAGTAGGTACTTTAAATATTATAGTTACTAATTAATTAAGTTAGTTATTAATTAATATTAATAGTTACATTAGCCATAGGTATTGGGCATTACCTACTAAGTAAAAGAATGTTTTTTTTTTATTTCCCTTTAAGTGGATTATACATAGCAAGGTGGATAATCTAAAAAAATGTATTGATATGCGACTCCCGCCCTGAACTTTAGGGTTCGATACCCGGGTCAGAATATTTTTTTGTATGATCCATAAATATTTGGATTTTGGATGTTTCCTATGTACTATGGTCCCAGATAATATAATATAATTCTTATACGGGATGATATATGTATATGGATTTAGAAGTAGGTACTTAAGTTTCATTATCAGTTGTCTAGATCTCATTGCACACGCTTATATTGGACTAGATAGTGTTATGTGAAAAAGTGTCCCAGAATATTTATTTATTATTTACTTATAGCATATAGGTAGATACTGACAGAACTTTTATGTCCCAGAATCCACCACTCCCACACATCAAACAAGATAAATATCCTTATTTTAGAACATAATACTCTTTTGCAAAAAAAAACGGGCACTTAAGCAAAGAATTATTTTATAGTTACTATTAGTTTGTTTGACAATTTTAGGTATTGTTATCCTCAGAATTTTATAAATTAATTAGGAAGGAATAGTTTTCATCAGTTTTATCATAACATTTTGATTAAATTATTGAGAAATAATGTTTAAGCTCAAAACATTATTATTGTACCTGCTCGCTAAATAAAAATGAAACGCGTTAATTTCTTTGTTTTTCTTGAATACATTAAAAGGATAACAGTTTAGTATTGAGTGTGATCCCCTCTTGCTGAAATCACGGCTTGCATTCGTCTGTGCATGCTAGCGAGTATATCTTTTATGGTTTCTTGGGGAATACGTTCCCACTCCGCGGTAATCACATTCTTTAGCTCTCTGATGGTCCGCGGAGCCGGCTGCACTGATCTCACTCGTCGCTTCAGAACGTCCGAGACATGCTCTATGGGATTGAGGTCCGGACTTCTGTAACCTTAGAGAATTGCCATTAAATAAGTTTAAAATGTAAATTAAAAAAAAACTTTGTGAAAAAGGCTATTGAATAAGAAATGGTTATTCGGTTAAATACGATGTGTTTTAGTAGATCATCCTGTAAATAACAGGATGATGATGATGATCTGTTATTTACAGGATGATATAATACTAAAACACAGATAACAGAAATAGAATAGAATAATCTTTGCAATAAAGTCAACATCAAACACTCATGTAAAGAGATTATAGTCTCATAAATGTACTTTACAAAGGGTGGCCTTATCGACAAAGTACAAGCTCTTATGTCCTTTTGAATGGAGAAGATTGTCAAGGATCACTTGGGAAATGGGGAGCAATTAGTGTTTTTTTAAATGGAACATGAATAACTAATAAATATAAAAGCATTCAGTGATCGCGCACGCCTTATATTTAGCGTTCATTCCACAACCGTACAGCCTGTACTACAGAGAAGGATTTATCATAAAACGATTTGGAATGGCTAGGAACTTATCATTCCAGAGTCCCTGATGACCTTAAGTATCTCAAATGTCTGTCATTAGGTAACATAAAACGTTCTTTCACGTTACGTAACGTTAGGGAAAATAAATGGAAGACGTGGGATTGAAATTGAGAATATGAGCATTCCGTCGGAAACGAATCGGGAGCCACTTGAGCGATTTGCGGAATTGTGATACATGATCACATTTGCGTTGCTCAACTTTAAGAAGTCGGGCTCTGCTTTTTTTCTTATGTCAAATACTTACTCATTTTTACTTACCCAATACTTACCATATTTAACTTTTTCCACGGTTTTACTTGTTCAACTCATAGACTCGACTGTATAGATACTGCTTGCTCAGATTTGATCTGTGGCGCGGTGGGAGTGTATCCGACTGCTACGCAAGAGGTCGTGGGTTCGATTCCTACCCATGATAATACTTTGAGTGATGAGCACGATGGCTTATCCTGTGTCTGGGTGTTATTTATCTATAATATGTATGTATTTAGAAATATTTAAGTATGTTTATCAGTTATCTGGTTACCATAGTACCTACAAGCTCTGCTTAATTTGGAATCAGATGGCGTTGTGTGAGTTGTCCCAACGATATTTATTAGATATATTTATTAGAAAATCCTTATTTTATATTGGAATAAAGTTGGTAGGTTGGTAGGTTGGTAGGTAAGCATTGTTATTACTTTATTCGAATATAGCTATTTGGAATAGTAAAGTAGGACTTATTTGTGACATGGGGACCTATACATATATAGGTACCTAATTTAACCCATGTCACAAATAGGTAGGTAAGTATGCTGCAGGGATTGTGGGTAGGTACATAAGTGAACTTGATTTTCTATTTTTGTATTTAGGTTCAGATAACGATTACAGATGTTCTTCTGTGTAGCTACTCCAGGACTGACTGTCCATATTGTCTAGAAACCTAGCTAAGTAACGAAGAACTAAGTGCTGATTAGTAGATACGATAATCGGCTCTGCGCGAGGCGAAACTGGACGATCTAAGTTGAACTTATACACAATTTTTTTTATATAAAAAAATATAAAGCAAGCAAGTCGATCGAAGGTTGCTGGGATTAACCAAATAATACACAAATATTTTTCACACTTTATTTATTTTACTTAAAGATCTGACTCTACCTACTACTACAACGGAGTCGGTAGTGGACATTCATTAATAAGTACCTACTTATATAAACTGATGTCAAATACAATAGATATACATGGAGTCGCTCAGTTGATACATAAAACAATCATATCGGTTATTGTGATGTTTGACGATTAAAACTCATTTGTTAAAATTTTTTTACGAATTTTAATTGTCGCACACGTCGACATGATACAGTGTTACTGAACATAGCCAATCAACGCAGAGCACAACTTGCGCCGTGTCCGTATTCAGATCTTTCGCCTTACACTAGCTTTTATCTATGTATAATATAGCCTATACTAAACAAAGCAAACGTTGTATGGGAACTTCGTAGGTCGATACTTCAATATAAAACATAAACTAATACGTAATTAGTATATACGAGTAGGCGTATGAAGCATCTATTGATGTATCTATAATCAGGTCGCTACGCTAACAATGGAAAAATAAAACAGAGAAACAAGATTTTAGGTAATCAACATCTCATCAAATTCAATCTTTCGATTTTAGTACAGCATTAGCACAACAGAAATAATTTCATCAGTCAACTGAATTTAAAGTTAAACATACCTATGTTTAAATATAATCACAAATCTTACATTTAATCATATTTAATAACCAGATATCGTTTACAAATTCAATGTTAAACTTCATTCAATTAGTGAATATTATACATAACTGAATGATTCAGTAATATAATAATATTTACAAGAATACTGTCAAAATCTTAACTTCTTAATTACGAGTAGTACTACTAGTGTAAGCTTTATACAGTATGACACTCGACAGTGTTGCCTTCTATATTAGGTATATATGTATACAAAATAGTATATAGTTATGATAAGGAAGGTGGTCAGAATTGTGGTGGTCAAAAATTGCCCAGTAATTCATGGATTTCAACAAAATTTTATTCAATTAAAAAGTATTAGCTCAAGTTGAGATTGGCTAACTGTACCCATAGTGTGGTTATAAATTTATATGAAGTCCACAGTCAACCGCAACCATTCAGTACGTAATATTAAACCCTTGCGAACTAGATGTAGAAGATGTCGAGGACCCCGGTGATATCGAGCTAGGTGACACAGATGCTTGAAGCTTTCTTTTATGCGTCTCTACGTGTTTTATCATATGGTCTTTTCTAATAAAACCTTTGCCGCAGTGATCACAAGAAAATGGCATGTTATCGGAATGCAAACACATGTGTCGACGCAGGTCTGATTTATGGTTAAAGCTTTTAGGACACTGCTCACATTTGAATGGTTTATTATTGCAGTGCCTATGGATGTGAAGTTCAAACGAGTAATCATCAGAGAAACGCTTGCCGCAGATAGTACATTTGTACGGTTTATCACCGGAGTGGAAAGTTTTGTTGTGTTGTGTCAGATAGCAACCTTTGTTAAATAGCTTGTTGCACAGCAGGCATTTATGTACTGTGGTCGAGGCAGCTTCTTTCATTAGGTTGTGTGCAGCTAGTGGTGTGCTCGACATATTACTAGATGGTACAACAGAGCCGCTACTACTGTTTACTACTTTAGCGCATTCTAGAATAGCTGGATATTTCATCAGAGGCTTATAATTTTCTTTATTAGCAGTATCTGTTTTACGCTCAAATTGCATTAATTTAACCATCCCTGCCTGGGCGCCTAGAATAACATCGCCGCGGTTTATTGTTTTACCTTGCATTGTAATACCATAATGGTAGTTTTTCACTTTGTTTTGATTGTAACTGCTAACGTTATCTTTAGTCATTTTGCTATTTGTTACGTCAAAATCATAGTCTACATTTTGTGTGCTCTTGTCAGCATTGTCCAAGCGCAATGTCGGGTTAACTGAATGTATGATAACGTTGCTACCGCTGGAGTTATGATTAAGAACTTGCCCCTCCACGTTAGGTTGTACTATATAGTTAGAAACATTAACGTTGAGACGTGACTGAAGCTGCGCAAAGCTTGGCAGTGCACCTACGACATGCTCACTCACCGTTTCTTGTCCTATAACTTTCTCTACTTCAGGTGATTCACTAAAAGTATCGGGATTGGCTACAGGCAGATTGTTGATAGCCATATCCATTTCGTGTGGAGCTATCCCGTTTAGATTATTTGTTGTTAAACTCTGTTGAAAATTCTGACCCAGAGTGGGTGATAAAGGGGTGTTGGTGTGGCCCGGTATTGAGGACCCAAAAGTTACCGTAGACGTCAAACGGCTGAATAGAGGTAAAGTATGCTGTTGTAGTAAATTTGACTCCGACGACTGCTGAGTGCGGTTTTGCATATCGTGACTCGGGTGATGATGATTTAAGATGGGCCGTTTAGCTGGGTCTGGTTGACCCGATGACCGCACTGCATTCTTGTGGAGGGTCGTGTTATAATGTCTCTTTAGATGACCTGCGCTCGTAAACCATTTATTGCAAGCAGTGCAATTGGATGTCTTCGGACGCTTCGCTTCATTAGATTTCAAATTGGTACCTTTACTTCCAATCGATGGGGGTGTCAAAGACATCGGATGTGAAGGTTGGGTGCTGGTCATCTGAGACGCTGTATAAGAGTCGTACGGCCGGTATAGTGATTTCATATCAGCATTCCAATCCGTAGCGGGTGCTGAGTAATCTGCTAGTGGTTGTATTTGCACACCTGTATACATTTTTTGTTCAACGTGCATAATCGGTTTTAGACTTTGTGTGTTAACTTCTCGGGTTTGAGGTGAAGCCTCTACAAAGGCTGCCGCTGCTTGTTTGCCCTCAGTTCCTTGATATACGATTTGAGAATCAAGGCCCAAAATATCAGACAACATCATCAGATCTTCATTTTGATAATCAGTATTACTATACTGCTTACCAGAGTACTGTTGAATAGTTATTCCTGTAGATAAGGCTGCCGGACCGGCGCCTGCATGAGCAGAATTGCAATGCTCATATAGTTGGACAGCAGAGTCGCACACAAAACCACATTTGTCGCATTGATTTAAGGATGGTGATGGCGTGGGTAGGTTCACAGTTTGTTCACACATTGAACTCGATGATGACACTTGTGTAATATGTTCTTGCGCTCGAAGGTTATAAGGATGAAATCGACAGCATTTATGATAATCTTGATTGTACTGACCTTGGTCCCAATTTATCTGATTAGAATGTTGGCTTTGTGAGAATCCGGAGTGGTTGTAGTTGTTAGCAAATTGTGCCCCCGGTGAGATGTTGGTTTGATCAGGATTTTGGTAATATGACGGTGCACTGTAATAGTTTTGTGCTGTAGCAGGTTGTGGAAACAGAGTGGACGTCTCCGGTGTTGCCCACAGCTGGTACTTTGGACTAGGTTTAGTTATCATGTTGTAGCTGGAGTCAGATGGAACTGATACGGAACTCTCTGTTTTCATAGCACTGTTTTTATTTTCGGAATCACTCGACATGTTTGGAGTACCCCACTTCACATACAAATGGTCTTTATGATTGGCGTAAGGTAGTAAGGTTGATGTTAAAGCGCTGCTATTAGCCATTTAATGATCAATTTAAAACACAGTATACAAAACAATAGTAATAAAAAACGGCACAACTAATTTTGATATAAGTCCGGTGTTAACGTGGCCCTCCAAGTCGCAATTATTGTTTCCTTTTTCTAATTAAACTGAATCACACTGTTATGTTGTGTAACAAAGCTTTTGGCGGCATTAAGTCACGGTCTGGAACAGCACCACGTGCGAGACGGTAAACACTCACGCCCTCAAAACAGCCGCGTTCGTATGCCCCGCCACTCTCAACTCCAAAACACACGTCTAGTCGTAAATCACTTAACAAAAATTTTTAACTTATTGTCACTTTTATGAGTCTAAATAAAAATGTCTTTATACTTTAATCACAGAAATAGTAATGCTTATAACACGTTAGTAAACCGGCACGAGATGCACTACCAATAGATAAGTGCAGCGCGGAAGTGTCGCACGTCCACCGCGTGCGTCCGTTGCGAACGTTGACTAACAACTAACAGCCTTTCCAAAGTCGCCTTCGGGGCATGACTTTGGACTTCCGGGCGAGACCGTCGCGCCGTGATGAAGTTATCGCCCCTTCATCCATTTGATTGTCTGTAGTGTGAGCGAGATAAAAACGCCGGGGAGTAGCCGAAAAGCACTGGGGGTGGGGCTAGTCTTACTCTTTCTCAAAATTGAAATGGCCGGCGAAATGTTCAGCGAAGCTGCGTGCTAGTACGATAGCAGTGCGACTAATATTTATAAAATTTTATTAATCTCGTTTTTTATTTGTCCACTTTAATTAAAAAAACAAGGGTAAGCCTATTGAAAACCACAAAAAAATAATTACCTAGTAAAGATATAATATGTAGGTATTAATGATAAATCCAAGTATATATCGCCGCCAGACCCTGTGCATTTGTTACTTGAGATGTCCTTACAAGTGTGCGGAGACTTTATTACACAGTCTAATTATGAACACGGTTTTGTTGAACTTCAGAAATTATTATTGTATTAAATAAATAAATAATTATAATTAAAAATATCTTCAATTAGATAACAGTATTTCTAAAAAGCAATTATGCGCGCGGTTTTGAAATATTCTCAGTCGGGGTCGCTAGTTGCCGACCACGCATCGACTATATAAGGGCCAATTTCTGGAATTACGCTTCACTTGAATTTGACACATTCGACTATGAACAACTGCAATGCAAGACCCAGTGCGCAAACATCGCGTGACCAGCGACGTCGTAACGCAAGAGTCACGAGACCCGCCAACCGTCGGTGGCAGCGCAAGACTCAGCGGTGGGACTCGCGGAGTAGCGAGTCGGTCTCCACGCACGAGCCCTACGTTAATCAAGGCGGGAGTCCACCAGCTGATGAGGTTAGCGGCATGAAGTCTATCAAGAAATCCATCTCTGACGTCAAATCTCAAGCTGGACAGGCACTAAACGTTGGCCGTTTAGTTAGAAAGGACTACGATTCTCTTCTTGCTGTCATTGAATCCTTGCAGTTCGATGAAAGAATCGCACAATACGAGGAAAATGAACGAAAATTGTTTGAGATGGATCAAGAGATAGCAAGACTGCAATGTTCGAGAGATATAAAGACCGAAGCCTCGAACGCGGCTCCACCGGCGGCGTTACCTCCCTGGCAATGGCACGCTCGTGTCACGCTGCCCAACCACGGGCTGATACCGCCAGTCCCACTCCCTATGCCAATGTGGCGATCACCCTATCTAATGTGGTGATATCAATATTTGCAATAGCTATTAAAAGGCCCTTTTCAGGGCCGCATAAGTATCGTGTTACTTTGTTTCTATTTAACAGATAAGTCATACACATACACACACCACACCCACAACTTTAACACATACATCTACCTCCACCCTAGATGGATCCTGTATGGATATTGACATGGACCTGGATAGATGGACATTGAAAGTATGTAGATACCTATTTATTCTTTATATTGATTGGATAATTAATAACAGGGATAATAGGATTAACATATTAAAAGTACTGGCAGGAAATCGGAAATATGTGGAAATAATTAGCTTTTTAAACATCGTTTAATTTAAATAAACGAATCTCAGGAAAGCCTTTATTTTTGTCGAATCTTAATGTCTTAAATTAATACTCGCAAATACTAAAACACGCGCTTAATTATGTAGTACAAAGTATTTTAATCTAATAATTGTAATTCTCTATTTACTAACTTACAATCAGAATGTTCAGGCCACGCAGGCCGGCGAACGAAAACGTCGCAAAAAGTAAACTTTATTGTCATGATTGTTTATATTCACCGAGACCTGGCTAATGGACGATTTAGGCATTTATTGTGGAGGCGAATCCGTGACTACAACAGCACGCCCCAAACCAATCTTAGAATCTTTTACCTTAACGAGAGCTGCGGTACATTTTTGTCAATTATAAAACACCGATAGGATTTCCTATATTTTAATTATTAAATAGTAATCGGACAACAATATTTTCAATTTTTTATTGAGCTATTTCTAATTTTACATTAACAAGAGCCACAGCACATTCTTATCTCAATAATCCAATGTCCATTGCACTTGTAGGTATCTACTATTCCACATTATTTACTCTTTAGCCTGATTAGGTTCGCCTTACGCAATTTTTAAAGAAAATAAATGCCTTTTAAATTACCATGAGGCGAAACCGCTCTGGTTAAAAAGTAAATAACTTGGAACGTATAAGTGTTTTTATTCAAGATGTTTAAATGAAAGCGGCAAGTTCTACCAAGTGCCATCAATCAAAAGTTAATATTTTCAACTTTTTACCGAGCTACTTCGAATCTCTACCTTAACGAGAGTCGTGGCACCTACATTCTACATACAGTCTCAACTAAACACAGTTAATATTATTCCCTACATTTCGACTAATTGCAATCAAATAATATTTTCGACTTTTTACTGAGCTATTTTGAAACTTTACAAAAAATAATACAACGCCAATAGGATTCCCTACATTTTGTCTAAGAAATTTAGGTACTAAGTTTTCGATCTTAAATAAAAACACCTGTACCTACTATTCCACAGTATTTACTTTTTAACCAGACTAAATTCGCTTAACGGTATTTAAAAAAAAAAAAGATTTTGAAAATCCGGTTAGGCGAAAGGGTAGTTTAAAAAGTAAATAACTCGGAATAGTATATATAATATAATACCTAACCACAAGTGTTAGAAGAAGAAGTAAGAATCAATATTTATGACTAAATATGCCATCTCGCCCTGAGCGAGTTTCCTGCGTGCGAGATGACGAATAGACGGTACTTTGGTGATTTATTCATATTACTTCAAGTTTAGGTACTTATAGAAACTAAGATCAGCCCTGAAAAGGACTTTGGATTTACTGTTGTTATTCCTACAGAAACAAGACCATCTAGTAGTAGGTATGCAAGAAACGGTCATCCTTCCTCTTCGGTCGATCCGTGAACGAAGGCAACCTCACACCGCCATCTTGGTGAATCACGCCAAGCCACGTCAGCGCTGTGTTCGAGTTCGCCGTCCGCCGCACCCCGCTCGTCTTCACTCGCCGCCAGCCGCCGATTCAATGCAATAAAATAGCTGCGCGCTAACCTACTTCACATGAACGAGCGTGTTAACTGCCAGTAAACTTGGTTTCCAGGTAATACTCGCTACCGGCGCCGTACTACCAGTAAATTGTAAATATTAGTTTTAATACCTACTGTTCTAAGCAGTAATATCTTTATATTATGTATTTCGTAGGTACAACGTACTACCTATATAAAAAAGATAGGTAGGTATTGCACTTTAATAACTTCAATATCTTTACATTGCTGGTGCACAATTACCAGTCTCGCATCTTGTGACTCAAGCAGTGAACGAGGTTCGGACCGGTCCATCGCGCCGACAAAAGAATTTTGCGTAACTAATAGTGCGCCCAGACTATTTCCGAATGAATAATATTATTCTATTTGAATTTTGTAAGTATAGCACAAGGAACCGTTGCAATGTGGGTGCATATATGCCTCAGCCACACCTTTGGCCATAAAAGCATGAGTGATAAATAAATTAATAATTTATAGGTAAATCGGCAATTGGATCCCTATAATTTGACAAACAATATCTTGAACTTTTTACTAAGCTAAATTGAACCTTTGCCTTAACGAACGCCGCGGTACAATTATGTCTCAATTATACAACACCAATAGGATTCTCTACATATTGACCAATAGCTATCATAATTATTATTATTATTCATCCATTCTGAGACATAAATTAAATAAACATATTAATGAAAACAAAATTATGAGTACCTATCAGAATGGATGTAGAAGTGGGGCTCGAGGTACTAAGGAGCTTCTCCTCATTGATATGGCCATTAGCCAACAAGTTCGTCGTAACCATAAGGATATCTTAACATATTGGATAGATTATAAGAAGGCGTTTGACTCTGTACCTCACACGTGGCTCTTGAGGGTGCTAGAGTTATACAAAGTTGATACAACTCTATGCACCTTTTTAAAGTCATGTATGAGGCAATGGAGGACCCTTCTTACCTATCCAGGATGTAGGGATGCCTGTGGTAACGGCGAACCGATTAGGATCCAGCGGGGTATCTTTCAAGGTGACAGTTTGAGTCCCCTTTGGTTTTGCTTAGCACTGAACCCTCTTAGTACACTACTAGAGAGTTCAGGGCTGGGTTATAGATTACGAAGAGGAGGTCAGGTTATATCTCATGTGCTTTACATGGATGACTTAAAGCTCTTTGCCACAAATAGTTCTCATCTGGTTGATTTACTAAAGATAACTGAAAACTTTAGTAATTCAATCAAGATGGAATTCGGTGTGGAAAAATGTGCAGTAATGCATGTTAAGCGAGGACGGATAGTGGAATCAGAAGGTATTCAACTTTCTGATTCCATTCATCTGACATCACTTCTCGTATCTGACACCTATAAGTACCTGGGTATGTCACAGGCGTTAGGCATTAATGAAGCTGACATGAAACAGTCGTTACGAGAGCGTTTCCTTGGTCGCTTGAGAAAAGTCTTAAATAGTCTTTTGTCAGGAGGCAATAAGGTGCGTGCTTAAAATGGCTGGGTCATGCCACTTTTGATGTACTCCTTTGGCATACTCAAGTGGACTCAAACTGAGCTCGATGCCTTAGATAGGAGAGTCCGTACATTGTTGACATCATATCGAATGCATCATCCACGTTCTTCGGTTATGAGGATGTACATCCCGCGGAAATGTGGTGGTCGAGGCTTCTTGAATACTAAAACCCTACATAACCGAGAAGTGTGCACCCTTAGAGATTACTTTTTACACATGAATGTGGATATGCATCGGGATGTTGTCAAAGTGGATACTGGGCTCACCCCGCTATCCTTGGCTAAAGAGAACTGGCGCAAACCAGCTATACTTAGTGTTGGTGACCGGCAGGAGATATGGAGGAGCAAGGAGCTTCATGGTAGGTTTTATAAGGTTCTTCATGGACCTGATGTGGACCTTATAGCCTCTGTGGCCTGGCTAAGATTTGGTAATCTCTTTGGAGAGACCGAGGGTTTTGTCTGTGCAATTGCAGATGAAGTTATCATGACGAACAACTACCGGAAATATATACTGAGGGACGGCACGGTTGATGTATGTCGAGCGTGTCATCTGCCAGGCGAGTCCCTTAGGCATATATTCTCTGGTTGTTCTCGTCTTGCTAACGGCGAGTACTTGCACAGACACAATCTAGTAGCCAGGATCATATATCAGCAACTTGCTCTAAAATACCGCCTGGTGGATACTGAGGTCCCTTATTACAGGTATGTAGCTGAGTCAGTTCTTGAAAATGGTCATATCACATTGTACTGGGGTCGATCTATTATTACAGACAGGACTGTTGTAGCCAACAAACCTGATAATAGGTCATAGATCGATCTGAGCGGCGAGCAATGATTATTGATATCACAATCCCTCATGACGAGAATCTCGTGAAAGCTGAGAATGATAAAAAAATAAAATATCTGGACTTAGCACGCGAGATTGTCGACATGTGGGAAATTGATTCGGCAATCATTATTCCTATAGTCATCTCCGTTAATGGTCTTATAGCTAAGAGCCTCGACCAATACCTAAAGAGGCTAGCGTTGGGCAGCTGGATCAAGGGCGTGATGCAAAAAGCAGTACTACTTGACACGGCTCGCATTGTGCGGAGGTTCTTATCTTTGGAGCCCTAACCACCGGTAGCTTGGTCCCTGTACCCGATGCCGGTGAGACACTATTTTTATATTTTTAAATGTATTTTTTTTAATAATATGTATATTTAAAAATGTAAATAATATGTTAGTTGTCTAAATAAAGAGAATAATAATAGAGAGCAGTGAGAGTGTTACTCCCGGGAGTGCAGCAAATCTCAACTCTGGATTGCCTTAATTGGCCGGTCAGAGGGAGGGAGCCAGAGCTATATGCTCGGGGGTGGAAGTGTCATTTTCAAGGGCATAACTACGGGGAAACCCGCTCTGGGCCTGTCCCGCGAAGGTGAAACCGGCGCCGCACCGCTCGACACCCCAAGCCGCTCACACCGGTGTTGCCCTCTGTCGCCTTACAGGCTTATCATGCCTATTGCGATTGTATAGGGGGCCCATCTAGTGAGTTGGAAAGTCACCGTCTGCCATGTAAGCCAACCAAAAGTCCAGGTATCTTCATGAGAAAAAAAAAGAAGATACCCGTGTAAAAAGAAGAGACATAATAATAATAATAATAAACGTTTAATTCAGGCAATTAAATCCCATATTTTCATTACATTGTAGATCGTCATAAAATATAATATAATCAAAATAATTATAATACTAAATTAACATACTATAATTGTAATAGTATTTTTAAAATGTATCATTATAATTAATTCAATGCATAATTGTAATCAATAACTTAACTTATTTCATAATACATAAAAATTCGGGGACTGAGTAGTCTCATCAATTTAATACATTGTCCTTTATTTCCTACCTATGTAGGTATTGTCAGCTAATATTTAATATGGCAGATATCGTTTTCATAAACATTTTTGAATACCGTGCGAATTAGGTCATTCTTGGAGGAGTACAGACGTCTATGAAATGAGGGTTTTTAGTCCCTTTAACAGCTCCATCATATTTTTAATTTTGTTTTCCTCAAACATGCCAGACGCGCTACACCGCCAAGGCAGACCGAGCATTACTCTGAGAGCGTTGTTATATTGTACACGGAGGGTGCTGTAGGAACCCTTCGTGTAGTTGCTCCATAGTGTAGAACGCCTGGCAGTACGCCTGAAAGAGGGTCAACTTTGTCTTATACGAGCAGCGCGCAAACCGCCTCGCTAGCATGTTACTGCGCGTTGAGAGGGCACGTCTCTGTCGTTCTATATCATCGTTATCGTCAAGGGTACTATTGACAAAGTGTCCTAGATATTTAAATTTAGCAACTACAGTTAAGGAGCTATTACAAAGACTGAATTTGGGTACCTTTTCCGGACCCCGTCCAGATTTAAAAATCTTCACTACCGTCTTTTTTACATTGTACGTAAGGCCATGTGTGTGAGCATATTTTTCACAAATATTTATCATTTTACAAAGCCCCGCTGGAGAGGGGCTCAGCAGCACCATGTCATCAGCATAGCTGAGGTTATTGACGCATATATCACCGACGTGGAACCCGACTCTCGTGCTACTGAGCTCCTCCATCAGCTCGTTAACGTAAAGATTAAACAGTACCGGCGAGGTCAACCCGCCCTGTCTAACACCACATTCAAGTCTATACAATTCAGAGAGTGCTTCTCCCCATCTTACTTGATTTTCTTGTTTATCATACCAATATTGCAGAAGATCAGTAATCTTTTCAGAAACTCCGGTACTTCTTAGCTTGTTCCACAGTATAGAATAATCTATTGAGTCGAACGCGCGACTTAGATCTAAAAAACATGCGTATACCGAAGTATTTTTGGATGTGTAGTACTTTACCGTGTTTTTCATAGCAAATATTGCCATATCTGTGGACAAACCTTTCCGAAAACCGAACTGCGCGTTATTTAATGGAATATTAGTTTCATTTAAGTGTGTATTTAACAGTCGCTCAAAAACCTTCGAAATTATAGTTGCAAGTGATATGGGTCTGTAATTCGACGTACTAGACACGTCTCCTGTCCTATTCTTTACGATTGGAACTACAATAGTCTTCATTAATTCCCTGGGTACCTCCCTGGATACACAAATTATAAATCTGGCTTAGCCTTTCGTACAACATTTTGCCTCCAAATAAAACATGTTCCATACTGAGACTGTCGTGGCCGGGTGACTTACCGCGTTTCATGCTTCGCACACAAGTGATTAATTCGTTAGCCGTGACGTAAAGATGCCGTGAGTCACTGCGCTTACCGAAGTGGCGCTGCGCGGCAGGGGGCAAAGATGAGGCGGGCGCGGTATCCCCCGGCCGCCGCGCAAGCGACGGCGACGGCGGCGACAGTCCCAGTACAGGTGATTGATTACTACGAACAGGGAACTGTTGACTGTCAACTTTGAACCGTGTTACAAACATGTTTGCTATTTCAGTTTGACTACAGCACACTTCAATTGATAATGGAATACTAGTCTTAAACTTTAGTTTATTCGTTTCTTTCCAAAAGTTACAAAAATCGTTTTTGTGTCTATACATGGCGATTATATCCGCTTTAATTTTGTCTTCGTTGCGTTGGCACCACTTTAATTTATTTTTGAACACTTTTCTTGTGTTATACATGTCATCGTAAACGTTACCTTGTGAGGGGCAGCCATGTGAAAGCCAAGCGTGGTATGCTAACCGTGCCCTCCCATGACTCTCACCCACATGATAGTTCCATCCAGTTACATATTTCTTGCTTTTAAAATTCCTACCTATATATGAACGCTCAGCGGCCCTTTGCATACAATCTATAGTTTGTTGATACATCTGTTCAATTATAGATTTAACAGGAATATGTTGGCAAGATGGATCGTCTGAACATGGCATTGTGGGCCAATTGTATGCGTTTAGGTATTTATCGCACAGTGAGTTGTAGTGACGCGTTTGTTCCGGCGTTCTGGTACCCCACAATACCCTGTTCACATGGCCACTGCTCTGTGTATTAATCTTAGGTATTACCAAACTTATGTCATATTCAAGAACAAGAGGGAAGTGATCAGAATCAAAAACACAATTAATGACGTATGCACCCGTAAACATACGGTGCGCAGCTTGCGTCGCAATACAATGATCAATCCAACTAGTTGTACGATGAGCATAGCTACGGTATGTATAATTGTTCTATGTTAAACCTAGTAAAGATGTGTCCACACATACCCAGTTCTGGTCCTCACAGTAGCTCCTCAACTCCTCTCCGAATATACTATTATAACGCGAAAGATCTGCATTAAAATCACCAAGACAAATAACACTTTCGTCATTATTATTTTCAATCACAGCACTTAATACCGCTAGACACTGAGTGAATAAAGGTAGATTGTCCTGATGTTGTGTAGGCATATATACAGTCATAACTATGAAGCTGCGGCCAGCCGGTGTGAGTTCTACCCGTACGGCTGCTACTCGCGTTGACCCGGTATTAATCGGTTTCACACATGCAAACAGCGACTTTTTCCATAGGAGTGCCACACCACCATATGGTCTTCCTTTAAGTACGCCGGCTGTCGTATCGACCGCAGTGATACCGTGGTAGCCAAAGTCAGGATGTATGGTTTGTAAGAAATCTATCTCGTCTGGTATAAGCCAGTGTTCTTGCAACGCTATAAAGTCGTGATTCTTACATAACTCTCGTACATGTAGATAGGTACGTTTGATGCCTTGGCAATTAAATGTGACAATGCTACTCTTGACCATTCTACTTTCGTGTTAGCCCCTCTGTACGAGTTTCTGAGCTATTTATTGGCTCGTGATTTATTAGCGGCGTGCGGGCGCTATTTGTTTCTATACCTTCTATACACCACTCCAGATGGCCACAGTAGTTCGTTCAAAAATGATGATTCCTCAGACCTATTAACGGTAATTTTAAAAGATGAAAAATCTGTCTGTTTGAACGGTTTCAACTTTTCAACTCTAGAGGCTGTTAATCCACTTTCTAGAAGAAAATCGGTTGTATCAGTTTCTGTAGTATCCGTATGGAATCGTGATACGTACAAATAGGACACTCTGGGTACTATTTTGAATCTATCTGACACCTTTGCCTGTCCTATTTTATTATTGTTTCTTCTAATAGGCCTGTATTTAAACTTTTTGTTGACTACCGTCGTAAAGCTATCGTCCAATGTAGTATTGTTGGACGGATTCAAACCAGATTTCGTTCTAGGACTACTCGTTGCACACGGTATATGATTTGCTGGCTGATGGTTCGATGCAGTTACCTCGCTGCTTATCATTAACCGCCTCGAAGCGACGGCGCTGTATAGAGGCGCCGTTGACCGTTGATTACAAAAATCTTGTTTTACCGTCAGCCCCCGTGATAGTTCTGATGAGGATATTCTGCTTTTTTCTTTTTGTTTTTGTTTCTGCTTCCTTCTAGGTGGAGCGACAGTATTTTTCTCAACAGTTTCTTTTATGTCACGTTCCTGTAATATCTGCAACTGTTCACGGATATTCGATATGTCAGCTGTTCTTACGTAGTCACTTTGTATTTTAAATAGGTCCTGTTTAATTCTTAAAATATCTTTCAGCAAGGAAGTCGCGTCAATGTGATCGAAGCTAACCGGGGGTAAGCGATGAAGATCTTTGACAACAAAAACAGGTATTTTGTCCACGTCTGTTTCTTTCAAAACGTTGATAATATCTTGAAGGTTTCGCTTCTTCTTTCCTTCACCTTTTCTGGTGTTTCTCAACAGAGAAAGTTGCGTTAAAATCTCTCTAGCTGCGTCGACGTCTTTTTCTACAAATCCGGAATCACAAATTTGAATCAAACTGTCCTCGTTCATTACATCACTTTTACATTGTATAAAACAAAGAAGTTCATTTATAACCAACTTTTGGTCTTGCGTCATGGTTGATTGTCAATAATTAAATAGCACTAATGCACGTCTTAAACAGAATACCGCAGAGATCGTAACGGTAATGTTTCGACGCGTGTTACTTAAAATCGCACGGTGTATGTACCCAACCTTGCGCTAGGCCGACGCGCACGGAACTTATTAAAAAGTTTTAAATATTTTTCAATAGCTTTTAATCAAAATCTAGGGATCCTATTGCCGATTTATAAATTATTAATATATTTATCGCTCATGCTTTTGTGGCCAAAAGGGTGGCAGAGGCATATTATACACCCACATTGCAACGGTTCCTTGTGCTAATCTTACAAAATTAATAAAGGATAAAAATATTAATTCGGAAGCTAAGTCGGGGCGCACTATTTGTTACGCAATTTTTTTGTCCACGCGATGAACCGGTCCAAGCCTCGTTTACTGCTTGAGTCACAAGATGCGCGACTCGTAATTGTGCACCACCACTGTAAAAATATTGAAGTTATTAAAGTGGAATACCTACTTATCTTTTATATATAGCGTCCGAGTCAGACGTCGACGCGCTCGCCGAAGATCTCAGCGCTGTTATCAACACAGCGCTAAGAGAAGTACGCCGACAATATCGCAGCGCCAGACGGCGCAATGTTGGCGCTATACGCCGACGACGCCGCCTTCATCTCCACTTCTCTGACCGCCACGCACGCGGCGATCTAGATGCAGCGTGTACTGGATGCGCTCCCGCTTTGGCTGGATGAATGGAGACTGACGGTCAACGTGGCGAAGACCCAAGCGCTCGTTGTGGGGCGTGCGTGGCAACCGCGCGGGTGCGCCCTTACCCTGCTTGGAAAAGCCGTCGACTGGTCCCCGACGGTGAAGTACCTTGGAGTGACCATTGACCGTCGTCTCACCATGCGACACCACGTGCAGAACATTGTTGGACAAGCTCGCGCCGCTCGAGCTCTCCTGCGTCCGGTGATCTCATCGTGCCTCCCGCTCCGCGCGAAGCTGGGTGTCTACGGCTTACATCCGAGGGCCGCCTCACCTATGCCGCCCCTGCATGGAACGCTTTGGTCGCAGAAACGTATAACCTTGCACGGCTGCGTGCGCAGCAGTCGCTGTCGCTGCGACTCGCCGTAGGCGCCCCTCGCTTCGTGAGGAACGAGACGATCGCCCGAGACCTCTGACGCGGGACTTGATCCCTGCTGCAGCACGACCGGACCAGACAACGTCACCCTGAGGCCGGCTGATGGGCGCCTGTCGGGAACCCTTCCCGACGGGCTCGACCTCGCCGACGCACAGGGGGACCCCCAGATGATGACCTCAGCTGCCGCTGGCTAGTAGACCGCCCATCGGAAGTATCCGATGGGGTCAGGGCTCGCTAGCGGCATGCTCCACCCCCAGACTTGACGCCCGGACTTGACGCCATGGCTTTTACAAGCCAATCCAACGACCCGTCTGTATCGACAGGCGGCGCTGAAAACCACTGTAAGAGGCCAATGCCTCGACCAGTCTCCCCCCAACTCCTCTAGGGGAGTTGTGAGATGGCCAGTCGGATCTTATATATATAGTACGTTGTACCTACTAAATAGATAATATAAAGATACAAGATACTGCTTAGAACAGTATTAAAACTAATATTTACAATTTACTGGTACCTAGTACGGCGCCGGTTGCGAGTATTACCTGGAAACCAAGTTTACTGGTAGTTAACACGCTCGCATGTGAAGTACGGTCGCGCGCAGCTTATATCTTACTGCATTGAATCGGCGGCTGGCGGCGAGTGAAGACGTGCGGGCTGCGGCGGACGGCGAACTCGAATACAGCGCGGCGTGGCCAAGATGCACCGCCATCTTGGCGACGACCACGGTTCACGGATCGACCGAATAGGAAAGGATGACCGTTTCTTGCATACCACTAGATGATCTTGTTTCTGTTGGAATAACAATAGTAAATCCAAAGTCCTTTTCAGGGCTGATCTTAGTTTCTATAAGCGAACTTAAAGTCATATGAACATTACGAAAGTACCGGACTATTCGTCACGCAGGAAACTCGCTCAGGGCGAGACGGCATACCTATTTAGTCTTAAATATTGTTTCTTACTATTAAAAACACGTGTACCTAGGTATTAATAATCATGTTAACCATTCATCGCGTAGGTCCGTATTATTAATACTAAACATTAATCAACTATAAGAAACTTAAAACAAAAAAGGATAGCACTACAATCGTAAAAATAAACTTACAATGTGAAAATTTTTGTTTAAATCTCTAAACCATAAATTTAAACAAAGAATTATAGCAGGCCTAGTGATCGGGTAGAAGTCGGTGCCAAGTCGACTAATGATAGGACAGAAGTATGAACTAAGTTTTCACTATAAAGGTCAAATAACAACGAAGACCGCGTAATACGACGTGGCTCATTTGGCTTGGCACCGACTTCAAACAGATTAATAGGTAGGTACATAGATATCTAGCACGTACCTACCTACTAAAATACTTTCAAAAAGGGGCTGAAGTGACTCTACTGAGTACTATATAATCAAATACATCGTTGGGTCTAGCTGCTGCCAGGTGATGGAGACATTCGTCTGATTCTGTAGTCGGACTGATATGACAGCGTCTTACGTACTTCCATAAAACTTCTTGCATAAAACAAACGTTTTGTCACCGCTGATGAGACTTCCACACAGCTTAGGCCATCGAACGCCAAGCTTGTAGGCCGGATATACCTTTTCACTCTTCGGCTTTCTGTCCAAGAACCTAACGCTCTCTAACTCTAAAGTTCGGAAGTATTATAGGTATATTATGAAGGATTTTATGAAAAATGTTTTACGGCAATCTAATAGACTTTCAATAAGTTATTTTATTATAATTGGTATAAATTATTAAAATTAAACTATAATTAACAATTAAAGTTAAACTATACAAAGTACCTAATGAAGGATTTTTTGTCAGTGGGTGGGGCCTATCTGTATCACAGCCAATAGGAGCGCTGATGCCACAATGGACGCTTGTGGGCAATATGAGGTTATATAAACCGGTGTAATGCGAATTATCACTTCAGTTACTTTTGTCTACAGGTTTAGTCACCACTTCTTGCCGTGTGTTTGGAACCAGTACAAAGTAATCCTGTGTATTGTTCTTCTGCCAGTCTCCAGTGAGCTACTATTGACCACTTACAGATGGCGACAAGCTCCACACCAGCAGCGCCAGCGTGGGATTGTGAAAGTTGCGTAACTCAGTAATCATTTATAGAACCCTAGACCGCCGGGCCACAAGCGCTTCAAAAATATAAATGGTAAATAATAATAAGTATAAAAATTGCACCAACCTAATTATTGACGAATTTTGTTTGAGAGGGTTTGTTTTGGTGGTGTCAAGTATGTGATTTCCATTGTGTAAATAAACTAATGTAATGAAATAGGTACTGGCGATTAGAAAAGTCACATTAGTTTTAATACCAGGTTTACTTAGGCTCTACTCATTGCCTTGCGAATTTAACGGTAAATGTAGGAACAATAATTTGACGTTTATAATTTGATATATTTTGTCTATGTTTGGTATCGCGGGGTGCCGGGGTGCAGGATGTGTGAGGCTCCCGGGGAAATAGGGGCTGTCCTACCCACTAAACGACCGCGGTGTTCCGCCTCACCTTAAACCGGCGGTTAAATCATTGCGAGCCGGCAAGGGGCACCCATAGGATGGAGGGGTTCGTCTTGGAGAGGCCGAATGTGTAATCTCCCTGAAGCTCCCTAATGAGCTAAAGAATCTAGCCCACACCGCCACGGCTCTCGTTAAGGTAAAGACTCGAAGTAGTTGAAAACAAAGTTGAAATTAATTGCAAATGCTGGTAGCTGATAGTGAAAATGTAGGGAACTATATTTGCGTAATATTTTTGAGATAAATATACCGCGCCTCTCGTAGAACTTTAAAGTTTAGAAATAGCTCTGTACTAAGTTAAAATATTTTGTTATTACTGATAGTCAAATTGTAGGAATCCTGGCGTAGTGTTATTGAGACAAACTGTACCGCGCGCCTCTCGTTGAACTTTGGAGTAAAGGTTCGAAAAAGCATGGTACAACGAAAAAATATTGGTTGAGTGCCATTATACATAATGTAGGGAATTCTAGAGGCATTTAATTATTGAAACAAATATACCGCGGCTCTCGTTATGGTACAGATTCGAAGTAGTTAATAACAAAGTTAAAAATAATTGCAAATTCTCGTAGCTGATTGTCAAAATGTAGTGAATCCTATTTGCGTAGTATTTTTGAGATAAATATACTGCGCCTCTCATTGAACTTTAAAGTAAAGTTTAGAAATCTCTGTACTAAGTTGAAAATATTTTGTAATTGCTGGTTGAACCAGAAATAATGAGGGTCCCGTAGGCGAGGTAAAATAATGCACTGCAACTTTGATAGCAACACTATATCTATTACACCATAGGTTAATTTGGTTCACACTTAAAACATTATATTGAAGATTAAGCAGAACAAGTATATCGCGATGTACCTTGTACATACACTGCCCTCTATCGAGCGTATTGGCAACTCGCATTTAACACGCAATAACGTTATCTGATGTAACGACCTCTATCGAGCACAGTGATAATAAACACAATATCTTAACAATTTGGACATACCGCCCACCAAGGACATAATTTGCATACATGTCCTTCATTTCCGCCCACCATAAAACGTCTTAATTAGAAGAAACAATAATATAAAATATTTATGCAGACACCAAATGTTTAAACAAAAACAAAACAAAAATAAAGTAACAATAAAATGCATTAATTTGCGGTAGGTAACATACAAAGTTTAGACGTATGTCTTTTTATTAACGAAGTCTGAGTACGCAAGGTTACGACTCGAGTAATTCCGTCAGGTCCAGGATGTTTTTGTTCGATTTTGCCTAATAACCACGTGCCAGGTGGCATATCATCTTCTTTAACCAGCACTACGTCACCCACAGACGGTTCCGGAATTTGAGATGTCCATTTATGTCTCTGCAAAAACTGATTTAAATAATCATTCGACCATCGTTTCCAAAAATCCTGGGAAATTCTCTGGTGGAATTGCCAACGTTGTAAATTACCAACATTCTTACTCATATAGTCCGTTTCAGGTATCACAACTAAAGGCTCGCCGATCGGGAAATGACCAGGGGTCAATATTGTCAGCTTGTTCTCATCCTCAACGTAAGAAAGTGGCCTTGAGTTGAGGCAAGCCTCAATTTGTGCTAAGACCGTGGCCATCTCCTCGAAGGTTAAAGTGGAATTCCCTATTACTCTTTTCAAATGACTGCCTCTGTGGCGCGGTGGGAGTGCATCCGACTGCTACGCAAGAGGTCGTGGGTTCGATTCCCACCCAGGATAAAACTTTGTGTGATGAGCACGATGGTTTATTCTGTGTCTGGGTGTTATTTATCTATAATATGTATGTATTTAGAAATATATAAGTATGTTTATCAGTTATCTAGATCCCATAACACAAGCTATTATTAGCTTACTGTGGGCTAGATAGCGCTGTGTGAAAAGTGTCCCACAATATTTATTTATTATTATTAAATGATATTTGGTGGACCTTATTCCCGCTTCCCATAG
Source organism: Thumatha senex (assembly GCA_948477245.1). Classification (NCBI taxonomy): domain Eukaryota; kingdom Metazoa; phylum Arthropoda; class Insecta; order Lepidoptera; family Erebidae; genus Thumatha; species Thumatha senex. The sequence continues at coordinate 2,028,717 of OX419742.1, read as the reverse complement.
ATCTCCAAAATTGGGCGCGCGGGGTGGAATAAAGTGCCATTGTGTTCCAATATTTGAAAAATATTCCATCAGTTCGGGATTTATATTTGATTTCTGATTGTTAAATAAATGTAGTAACTCTCGGCAAGCCCCAACAAAATTTGTAGCGTTGTTACTATATAAATCAGATACACGACCGCGCCTTGCAACAAATCTCTTAAAGGCTGCCATAAACCCTTTCTATCAAACCACTAACACTAGCTCAAATCACTAACTGCCTCCAAATGCACTGCCCTGGTGGACATGCAGATAAATAAGGCTATGTAGCCCATATAGGATTTATTTCCACATCCTTTTCCACTCCAGTACTTGTAAAGGGTTTGCCTGGCTTTAACCGAACAGATGGTACTTGTCCCATAAGTTGAGTCTTAGTTTTAGCTGCATATCGAACGCATGCAACACAACTTCTCACATATTTCTTTGTAAGAATCTTAACTCATATAATCCAATACTTCAATCTTAAATATGTGATAATAAGGTGGCCCCCAGGCCACCGTGCATAGTTTTGATATGAGCATCGGCTATTAAAATGTCCAGTTAAAAAAGATTCTTTCGGTATTAGAATAGGACGAATCCGATCATAATTTAAATCTGACATTTCCAGCCTACTTCCTACTCTTAACGTACCTTTTGAATCAAAAAATAAATTTAAAGATTTCACACACTTCGATTTTAGGTGCTTATTACCTTGTAATTCTTCCTGAACTTCCGGAAACCCTTCCAGCTGACAAGTTTTAATACATAGCTCCATACAGTCTTCAAGTTCTTGTTTGGATAGTTCTCTTGAAGTGCTGATACCCGTTAACTTGTCCCTAACTCGAAGAAAACGGCGGCAATAGCTCAACACCCGTACTAATCTCGTTAGCGAAGAAAACCGATTTCAAAAATTTGTCTCAATTACCGCTGTGTGTACTTTGACTTCCTCTAGGTGGGTAATTCTATCTTTAGGTTTTTATATTCAATGTCCTCACTTCGTAGAAAGTCTGGACCCTTCCACCATATTAAAGTGTCCTTAAGTGTAGCAGGCGCTGGGTTCAACTTGGACGCCACATGAGACCATTGGTTAGCATCTAAAGTGGTCAGAATTTCAGATACTCGATTGGCCACGAAGGTTTTCCAGCGGTTGGGATGGCTGTTAAGCCAAGCAAGAACCACTTCACTGTCCGTCCATGCATGCCAATCAATCTTTGGCACATCCAAAACTTCACCCACTTCTGCTAGTAATTTAGCTGCCAATCCTGCCCCGCAAAGTTCCAATCGTGGCATAGAAATTTTTTTGACAGGTGATATTCTTGTTTTAGCAGTGATTAGCGATACGTTAACATTACCAAATGAGGCTGTAGCTCTTAAATAAATAACTGCGGCTAAAGCCGTTTTCGACGCATCTGAAATTCCATGCAGTTCAGTTTTAACGACGCTAGAATGTGTGTGACACCATCGTGGGATTTTTATGCTACTCAAAGAAGACAATTGATCATGATAAGTTTACCATTCATTAATAATAATTTTGGTATATTTTGATCCCATGGCAAGCCTGACAACCATAGCTTTTAGATGAAAACTTTTGCCAAAATAAGACTAGGAGCTAACCAGTTCAACGGATCAAACAAACGTGATATGTTAGATATTTTTTTTTTTGAATTTTCGTCCAATATAGAAAGATCAACAGAATATTGAAAGACGTCGTTATTGGGATCCCAGGTAAGTCCTAAGACTTTAGTTATTTTATCCTTTGTAAGTTTATCCGCTCATCCTTAGTACCTTCCGTATCACTTATTGCATCCAATAACTTTTTACTGTTGCTATTCCATTTTTGTAACTGGAATCCTCCCTTAGCCAAAATTTCCTTCAATTTGGTATGAATTTTTAACCCCATTTCAACGTTCTCTGCACCCACCATTAAGTCATCCATATAAAAATTATTTAAGATTATATTGGCGATCTCTGGCTCTTTTTGACATTCGTCGTATGCCGTTTGCTGAAGACAGCGTACAGCCAAATATGGCGCTGAGGCAGTCCCGAATGTTACTGTGAGCAATTCATACTCGTCAATTTCTTCTTCTGGATTATATCTCCACAGAATGCATTGTAACTTGGTATCAATTGTCTGTCAACCAAAACCTGACGATACATTTTTATTATGTCAGCCACCAAGCATATTTTATGTTTTCGCCATCGCATTATTGTGTGACGGAGTTAAGCCTGTAGCATTGGACCCACTAACATATTGTCATTAAGAGGAACTCCGTTTGGACCCTTGCAAGACGCGTCAAATACTACTCTCACCTTTGTCGTAGATTTGTCTTCTCGTACTACGCCGTGATGAGGTAAGTAGATGGCTGAGTTGTCTAGAGTTTCTTTTCTCGTTAGCTTTACCATATGACCCAAATCCAAATACTCCTTTATTACCTTTGCGTAGTCTTCTTTAAGCTTACTGTTTTTGCCTAGTTTTACTTCTAGACTCTTTAGCCTCTTTGCTGCTATTGCTTTAGAGTCTCCGTAACTGTAAATCAGCTCAGGATCACGCAATGGCAATCTTATATCGTCCATCGTCATTGCGCTTCTTAGTAGCTACAAATAATTGTACGCATCTATTTTCCTCTTCCGTTAGCATTTTCTTAGCACCAAGCGGTTCATGCTCCAATTCTCAAAACCTTTCAAGCATGTCATCTTCTTGGACACTAGCATGCATTACGGTTACGCGTGAGTGAGATCAATCAATCTTTAAAATCTTTACGTTCTTTTTCGATATAGTTTTTAAGTTATTTATTCTGATATATAACTTAAAAACCTACCTATCAGAACATTATAGAAATTACATTGTGTACCAAATAAAACTATTTTTATTTTCTATTATTTTAACTAAATTAAGTAGCACAGTAAATATTATTTAGTCCAAAACAGTTTAGAAGAATACCATAATGTGAACGAGTACATATTTTTATTTTTATATCTAAGTTTGAACTGTCTAAGATTGAAATGCCCACTGATTAAAAATGTCGATAGTCACTATACTGAAGTTCAAAATTTCAACACTTATATATAGTGTATAAATAAAATACAAAAAAAAAGTAGGTAGATTAAAACGAGCGATTCTATTCTGGCGCGTTGTGGTCACAAGTGACCTAACACTCCTCCTCGCTTCGCTCGTCGTCGTACCTATTTACGACTATGCTCAAGTCTAGTATAAAAAAAATAACACTTTAAATATCGTTTTATATGTTACAGCTTATAAACTTGGCTATGAGTGAGATGATTATTTACAATGGTGTCTTATCATTTCTTAAATATTCTTAGTCAAATTATTAGAATATACTAGCGGCAAGCTATGATGGCTGTTTGACATATACAATAGTGATGATATTTTACTTATTTTACATAAGTAGGTACTCTGTTTTCTACCGTAGTATAAATACCCTCTAATGTGGTTGACTATATATTGACATATTTCTAAAAATGTAATTATAATTAATACGAAACTTCATGAAAGAACAAACGTCAAAACGGCCATCATGCGTGTCGCTAGTATAGGTATTGCTTATAGCATAGTTTGGGTTAGATGGAGCTGTGTGAAAAGTGTCCCACAATATTCGTTAACAGGATTCATCGCTCACACAGTAAATAATACACAGGTTACAGTCCAAAATTCCTTTTTATTACAAAATGTGAAATTTTGTTATCATAAATAAAAGAAGTTTGCCATAATTATCACAAGTACCTACTAATAACCATGACTCATGGCAACGTGTCCTACCAAGTCAACTTCCATCCGATAAAAAATTTAACATTTAGGTAAAAATTTGCATAACGTAGGTTTCTACTAACTATACCTACTTATCTACATTACTAACTAACCAACTTCACGCTGTATCCCTGACGGGGTTGTCAGAGAGCACAGATCGCCTAGACTTCGCGATCCATGCATAATTAACTATACTAGACATACCTAAGTTAATAAGTACAGTAAACTTATAAAACTAATTATATTACACATAAAATAGGTACTTAGTAGAAATACCTACTGAAGAATAGAGTTACACAACCCTTTTATTTAGCAGATGTTCAATCGGCTAAAAAAATATTTGCCACTTTTTAACAAAGTTGTATCTAGAACTAAGTTTAGGGTTCTGCATTTTAATTTACAATTCATACTTTGACAATTTCGTACAAATATAAAGGAAAGGATACTTAAGTTAAGAGAGATAGGAAACTTTGATAAATAGATACTACAAAAGAGATTTTCTCAGGAGCTGGACTATAGTACTAACTTACAAGTTTTCTATAATACTGGTCTGTAAGTTATATTATGACTGAAAAACAGCCCCAACAATATCTCCGGGACCCAAGCGACCTAATCTGCTGGCGGTGCACCGGCTGACGGACCTCCCGACCCTGTAGGTGCGCCTGTGTCGTAGCCTCGTCCTTTGGCCAGCAGGTGAGCACGCTTGACCTAACTAACCAACGCAAACTATTGCTGCTCCATCAGTCAATATTATTTTGTAATATTAACTTTAAGAGATTACAAATTATAAATTTATATTTAGGAAAGAAGTACTTCCTTTCTTACTTTTTACTTTGGTACTTATTTTCCTAGTAGTTCCACTGTTTCGAGTAGGTACTTCTTGTTTATTGTATTTTCTAATAAATCAATAATAAAAAAATTAAATTATATCTATAAATATAATTTATCTATATTCCTTAATAACCTAGGAAAATAGATTAATTAAGTAATAGATAAGAATACATCTAAAATAGACACATTATATTGAATTTATTCGGCCCTTTAGACCCACCCCAGTTCCGTGCTTCGGAAGGCACGTTAAGCCGTTGGTCCCGTTTGCCAATAAAATGGCTGTCGTTAAACCAGGTTGAAGCCCTTATAAGCAGCTTAAAAAAATTCAACAGCAGGTCGCCACAGCCTGCGTCTGTCCATGTTATCACGGCAATGGGCTAACCACCTGTTACGTGGGACAAATATGCATACAGTGAAATGTGGGTGTTTAATATGCCTCTGCCTAACCCTTCGGGGATAAAGGCGTGACAATATGTATGTTATTAGGGAATAATCTACACAATATACATGAACAAATTTCAAGGAATCTTGTAGATAAGAAATTCTATATTTTTAATACATCGTAGGTTTTAAATTTCATTTGTTGAACCTATTTATATATGGCAGATAGGTAGTGGCAGACATTTTATAGCTTTTTCTATCGACATAACTTAGAATTATAATTTATTTTATAATTATCATATTGTCATTTACCCAATTGACATTTAGAAACTAAACAATTACGTATGTACAAAGTTGCCACGTCTCATGACCATATTCTACATTAACCTTTTCCTTGAAGGTTTAAACTATTCTTGAAGGTGTAAATTTATGTTTTTATATTTTATTTTGAAGTAATTGATTATTATATTATGCATTTCTATTAAAAACAAAATGTTAATCCTTCAAGGAAACTACCAGTTGCAGAGTTAACTGGCACATTAGAAAATTCAAATGAAACCTTCTGCGTTACATTACATATATGATAGCTAAGTAAACGAAATTTTGTACCACTCATGTTTTTTCAACAAGCAGTGTTCCTCTAGAGGTATCTCTACCGTCGAATTATAACTAAGCCTAAGATAACAGTATAAAGTTTATACTGTTATCGCGTTCATTTTGTATTGTCACGCAAATGTCCTCAGTATAAAAATGAGAAATATCATTATAGGAGGTTGTAGATAGTGCCATTCTCGTTGGAACGATTAGAGCATTTAATAAAATCGCCTTATTTACTCTTATTCTTGTTTCTACGACGTTGTTATTTGCATTTATTACTATCGGAGCAGTTGGTTTAACTGGGATTCTATTACAATATAGCCATTTCAATTCTAACGTTTTCCTCGGCAATTTAATAGATCCTATGACGTCTGATTCATTATCAGTTCTTATGTTGTTTATAATATTATCTATTTCATGCGAATATAAAACATTATTTGTATCAATGGCGATTTCTTCTAATTCATGAACAAATAGTGTTAAGAATCTTAGTGATTCAAATATGTTATTTTGATGTAGAATGTCATGTCTATTTTCAATTGTATTAGGAATATTGTTTTGTTCACACACATATGAAGACCATTCGAATACATACTTGATAAGATCCTTTTCATCTACATTCATATGATCACTCTCAAGAACAGCTTTTAAGCCTGAGACTGTAAACATTGTTTTTTCTTGAAACAAATAGCGAGCATGTTTACAAAAGAAGTTTGTTGCTAAATCAAATAATTGTGTGTCTTGTAAATACTTTGGGTAATTTAACACTTCAATAACATTCTCCATGTTGATATTAGATTGTACGTACTTGATGCACATTTCGCTTAAATAATCTAAAATATATTTTCTAGCTGCATAGAGCAATTCCAACGCTTCATAAATAGAGCTTATTTCAATGCTATCTGTGTAAATGTAATTAAGTAGTGACTGGAATGTATCAGGATGGATGTCAATGATGTCTACAGTAGCTTCAGTAGACCAAGGACCATAGAACATGGCCTCAAAAACAGGACTACTTGCAGCTAGAATTAACTTATGTGCTTTGAAAACTTTCCCCGTGATGGAAAAACTGCAATCGCTCCATTCGTGTGAAACCAGCAGTTTCTTGATGCGCTCATGTAAGTTGGCGTGTTTATGCGTTGTGTGGTTAGCGGCACGATGACTCATCTGCAAATAAAATGATTGGATTATGCTTATGTTTATATGATACTGAAGGTACAAGGGCATTTAAAGTTATTACCCGATGTTCTATGACAGTATTTTGCTTAATATTTGGGTAACTTTGTACGTTGTGTTTATATTTAACACAAAAAAAGATCTTGATCAATTTGGCCGTCATCTTACTTAAAACACTTTTACGAGTGAAATGGAAAAATCAAGGCTCTACTGATATCAGAAACGTTAGACATATCTAATAATTAGGTATACCTATGTAAAAATAGATGTGTTGTTTTCATTTAGAAATGTGGAACATAAGGATGTTAGGAAAATATACATTGAATGAAGAAAATCTTCAACATAGATGAAATAAAATAAATATAAGACATACAGTAAGTGTATTAGGAAGGCATAGGTACCAGTAACTATGTGTGTAACACAAGTAGTGTAGCCAATTTAAAAAATGTCACTTATTTACCGGCCAGTTCGTTATACCTACATATTACTTTTAAATTAACTTCAAAAGTTGTAAATATAGGTCCTTAAACAAATAAGTTAATTGAAAAAGACAGGTACATCATTATTAGATAATGACTGTCAACATGGTTTTAGGAAAAGTGGAATCAGAACGCTATCTATGTAAGCAGTTATCGAAAACGGGGGGTGGAAATCGACTGGTGTAGTACCAATTGGCTCCATTTCCGGTCCGTTTGGATACAAAATGCAGATCAGCAGTACCTACCTACCTACTACCTATCTATGGTCACGTTGGGCACATGATAATTAACACCAGTATATTTATTTTTATGCGTATCGGTACACTGAGAATTTATAGTATTTTAGAATGAAATATTTTGGGCACATTAGATAACAGAATCGACTGGGAGTGTTAATTTGAAAAAATTAAAAAAATATATATATAAGAAAATAATAAAATTGATATTGTTTGGAGAAATCAATTGAAAACTCGCCTTAATGCCTTTTCGGTCTACAGAGGCCTTACGGCCGTTTAAGCAGCGGAGTAAATAGGAATGTGACGTAGTATATTGATCATTTCTAACCCAATTTGTTTAAAGTAGTTGAGTGGTAACTCAGACAGACATTATTAAACACTCGTACATACCTTGTGTATGTATTAATTGGAGGCTCGGAGTAGAATCTAGACACTTGCACAGTTCAGCTTTGCTCACAGACACACAAATTTAAAAATCTCTTTGAAATAGGTACAGAGATTCTGACTGCCAGAAAAGCGGTAATTCGATTTACTCTTTAATGACTCGCGCTAAGTCGTGTACTGACTACACTTGTAGAGAAACGTAACTGAAGTGAAAAGTCACATTGCACCGGTTTATATAACCCCATATTTCTTACAAGTGCCATCAACTGCGGCAACAGCATGCAGCGCCCCTATTGGCTGTGATATAGGCAGGCTCCGCCCACCGACTGAGGCTTCATCTTTACCTTAGTTTGTATAGTGTTTAGAAGCACGTCTTTCACACATTTCTAATTTTTGACACAGTGATCATTTATTGACGTAAACTTAGGTGTACCGTATGAGAACTACAACTGAGAACTACATTTGAATACGTACTCGCGTAAATAAGTCAAAACGTCATTATTGTCAAATTGATAATATTCTGTAGTAAGAGCTCACATTATTCGTAGGTTACTTTTATTATTGTATTATAAAAACTACAAGATGCAGATTCTTCCTTGTGTGCTAGTACTCTTCACATATTCTGGATGATAAGTTAGTAAGTAGGTACTTGCGAGACGCCCTCGCCTCGCTGCTGCGGTGCTCAATCCGCATTAGGTACCTATGGTTAGTCCTGACCTGAGATTACAAAATACATTAAGCGGTTGATCGAGCGTATAGAAATTGTCTCCTTGGCTGCATCTTGCCGACTGTATCAACATTTTCTTTTCCGAACTTTCTATCTATCTATCTACCTTCACGCTGTATCCTTTACGGGGTAGTCAGAGAGGACAGATCGCCAGGCATCGCGATCCATGCATACTTCTTTCGCTTCCTGCAGATTCATTAGTCGCTTCATACCTACATGGCGTGCGTCTGGGTATCCGAGTACATTTGACTTTTCCGTTTTAGCCCCGGAATAGGTAGGTATAAGTGTAGGTTCGAGATGCAACACTCATACGATGGTCAGTGACAAAGAAACTTGAATTATAGCACATTGGTGGTCGCTTTAAATATTTTAAATAGTGTATGACATTTTGTAAGCGCCGTTAAAATGGTCTATGCAAAATGAAGATATTTTTATTTTTATTTTATTATTTTTATATTGACACGCTAGGCCTTTGATTTCGGAGTCATTGTCAAAGGCCTTCAATTTCTGGACGCCACTATAATAGGGACTTGCATGGTCACAATAAAATAATAAGATATCCATTTGATTCTAGCTTACCTATGGTGCACGACTAAAAGGTACCTAGGTATCTAGAATAGACACTTACCTACTCTTACCTATGGTGCACGACTAAAAGGTACCTAGGTATCTAGAATAGACACTTACCTACTCTTACCTATGGTGCACGACTAAAAGGTACCTAGGTATCTAGAATAGACACTTACCTACTCTTACCTATGGTGCACGACTAAAAGGTACCTAGGTATCTAGAATAGACACTTACCTACTCTTACCTATGGTGCACGACTAAAAGGTACCTAGGTATCTAGAATAGACACTTACCTACTCTTACCTATGGTGCACGACTAAAAGGTACCTAGGTATCTAGAATAGACACTTACCTACTCTTACCTATGGTGCACGACTAAAAGGTACCTAGGTATCTAGAATAGACACTTACCTACTCTTACCTATGGTGCACGACTAAAAGGTACCTAGGTATCTAGAATAGACACTTACCTACTCTTAAAACCAACTAAATATACACGCATTCTCTTATCGCTCGTATCTTTCGTCGCCTTCAACCACAGTTATGAACTGGTATTTTAGCATCGAATTATATTTGTCACAGTAAAGTAATCACTTGATTATTCGCTGAATGTGTAGATATTAATACATATTTAAATATATACTAATATATAATACTATATTATTTATATGAATATGTCACAAAACAGTTTGAATCACTGAGTTACGCAACTTTCACTATGGCTGGTCCTCGGATAGGTGACCACTTTGTGGCATTTACATTTGCAAGCGTTTCCGTGCTTCGGAAGGCACGTTAAGCCGTTGGTCCCGGTTGCCAGTAAAATGGCAGTCGTTAAGCCTGCTTGAATGCCTTAGGGCGGCATGAAAAATTTCAACAGCAGGTAGCCACAATCTGCGTCTGTCTATTTCAACACGGCAATGGGCTCACAACCTATTACGTGGGACAGGTAAATCCAGATGGTGAAAAGTGGGCACATAATATGCCTCTGCCACCCTGCCGATAAGGCGTGATGGATATTTATTATTTATGGATATGTACCATCTATATTGTAAGATGCCGTGGTTTCGCTAAAATACTCCGAGTAAGATGGTAACAAAGAATTAAAACCAGGCCTTTAGAAACGAATAATCAAAGTGCAGGTGTAAAAATAAGTTCTTATTCGGCCGCCAACAAAGTAAAAGTGACATAATTATTTTTTAAACTTTTTTTATTATTTGACTACACCTAACTATCGATCTGACAGAAAATGTACGTTTACAAGTAGTAGGTAAAGCCAGAAAAATTATGTACCTAGGTACGTACATTGTTGATCGTTATCTCTAGGATGGAATACTTCGAATCACTGGGTGGCACACATTTAAGCCATGGTACTCAATGTACAGTAATGTAAGGGAATTTACCTTATATTTAAGAAGTAGGTACATTAGGTAAATTATCCTATTAATAAAATATCTGTATACAAGCTAAAATTGGTTTACTTTGGGCTAGATTACATCGTGGTAAAAATCCGTAAGTCTTATTTATTTATTTTAAATCTCTATTCTCATAATTGCGAAATGAGGTTTCGTTTTACTTTACCAATAAGGCTTTTGACAGTATCTATAATTTATTTTAGTAGAGAAAGCACCTAATACCTACTAATTATAGGTTAAGTCCGAGACTACCAGGACTTTAATTGGTCGTGCTAATTAGTGTCTAGCACATAAGACCTTTTAGCCTTTTTGTTACCACATCACTAAAAAGGCAACGGGTTCAAAATTTCTTCCAAATTTAACATCTAAAATAGACACATTTTATTAAATTTATTCGGCCCTTTAGACCCACCCCTGTTCCATGCTTCGGAAGGCACGTTAAGCCGTTGGTCCCGGTTGCCAATAAAATGGCTTAAAAAAATTCAACAGCAGCTCGCCGCAGCCTGCGCCTGTCCTTTTCAACACGGCAATGTGCTCAGCACCTGTTACGTGGGACAAAAATGCATACGGTGAAATGTGGGCGTTTAAAATGCCTCTGCAAACCCCTCCATTATATGGGTGGATAATAAACACAAAGCGACAGTTAAATATGAAATGGGTAAGTTCCTTATGATACGTTTGTATGGGGTGCCCTTTCGATCGCATAATTTTTTTCAGCATAATGTAGTTCGGCATAACATTTTCAGCATAAAGTTTTCTCGCATAAATTATGATAAGCGCATAATGGTTTTATTGGCATAACATTAACTTAGAGGAACTGCAGCATATTTGGAATACCTACTAGTTTGTATTTTTAGAATAAAATTAAAAATAAGAAGAATTCCTTTAATCTTTTTTTTCTTTGTTTTGTTTTCTACATCAGATTTTTTAAGTTGTGCATTGCAACTTGAGATTATGGCTGATCTTGCTGGCTTACGGCCTCTATTGCTAGTTCTCTTTTCCCACGTCTTTCTATTTTTGTATTTGTGAGATATTGCCATTTCTAAAATAAAACAGAATAATTAATATCTACTCATAAAACTGTGCATACAATTTTCAATATTGGCATATTATGTTCATATTCGGTATTCCAAATTAACAACATACCATCCTTACCCTAAAATTCCATCACACATTTTTTAATCTAGAAATGTACACAAAATCATAGTAACATCATAAACTAAAAAGGTCACTAAACAGTTTAAATAATAACCATGAAGATTTAAAGTAATACAGTAAATGATTATCACTGATTGCTTTTTAAGTTTTCACAGCAGGCGTTTCGTTCTTTTGGGGTTTGTAGCCGGAATGACAAAGATGGCGTCCTGTTTTTAGTACTCCATGGCTTCGTGTGTCATTCTGATGTTATGTTTACGGCCAGGTCCGGGTCAGGTATCGGCGTGCCGAGGCCGGGGTTAGGGCCGCACACGGGTATCCATCCCCCCTCCGCGTTTATTCCATTTTTCGCCCGCAACCGCATTCACCCACTCGCCGTGCGACGCGCCCTACCGCCCCTCGCGGGGGGAAGCGAACGTTCGTTCGCTCCCGCGGACCTGCGCACGCCGCAATCGCGCACCTTACGCGGATGGCGACCGAGAGTCAGCCCAGCCTGACCTTCGGCCGCCCAGTGACAGCCCGCCCCAGCACAACCGAGGGCGAGGAGTTCTTCACGGGCAGTCCGCTGCCCAGGACGCCCACTCCAACCGCACCGTCGATGCCAAACATCGACGGCTCTGACGCCGTGCAGAAGCGGCCAAGGAGCAGTCTACGCCTCCACTTCTGCCATCACCGTGCCCCTGCAGCTGCAGCCGGTCAAACCCCTACTCGACCAGAGGCGCCTACATTAGGCCTCAGATGGCCAACACCTGGACCAGCTGGAGGTAGCACCTCCATTCCAGCGGAGAGGTTTCCCTCCCCGCCGCACAGGACGCTGGGGCAGACGTCCTCTGCACCACCGCCAGACGCTCAGCGCAAGCTGCCCTGGACATCACCATCGTCGCCGATGGAGATGTCATAGGCCGCTGCGCTTAGCAGCCCACCGCCACCATCGAAGCCTCCAACTCCTCAGCCGAGGAGATTGACACCGAGAGCATCGCAGGCGGCCGACGACGCGCCTCCAACCATAGCGCCGGCAGCCGCGATGTCCACAACCGCCACCACAAACGCCAACCCCCAGACAGCGAAGTACCCTCCGCTTATTGTGGAATTGCTCCCGGACTGGCCAAACCACTTCCGGGAGCTGAAGAAGCGCCTGGGTCACACACCAAACGGCCGTGCCTTCGGGAAAGGGATCCGGTTTATCCCAAAATCGGACTCTGAGTACCGAACCATTCAAAGGTACTTATACGACCTAGAGAAGCAGACCAAGATCTCTTGGTTCTCGTACTCCCTGCCGCAGGAGAGGAGCTTGAAGGTAGCCATCAGGGGGCTACCCCACAACACAGAGCCCAAAGACATCGAGCAGGAGCTGTCAACCTTGGGATACACCCCGGAATTCGTGCGCCCAATCCGCGCACGCTCAGGACGCCCGGGTTGCCTGTTCCTGGCGCAGCTCCAGCGCACAAAAGATATCACCCCGGGCATATATGACATCACAGAGATGCTCTGTATGTCCGCGATCAAAGTTGAGGCATGGCGCGGTAAAAGGGGACCAGCGCAGTGCCACAGGTGCCAACAATTTCAGCACTCCTCGCACCACTGCCACAGGCCGCCCGCTTGTGTGCGGTGTGGCGGTGAACATGCCGCCAAGAGTTGCCCGCGCCCACTAGAAGAACCATCCACGTGCGCAAACTGCGGTGGACCCCACACCGCAAACCATGTTGCTTGCCCGGTGTTCCGCAAGGAGGCGCGGAACAAGAAGGCCGGCACCGACGCGGGCACTGCACCCTCAAAGCCTGCCCCCTCCATCGCAGCAACCAGCGGAATCCAATGCTCCAGGTTCCTTGATGGCAGCTGCCAACCCCGCTTCTTGGGGGAATAGGAACAAGAAGCGCAAGAGAGGTCCTCGCAAGAAGGCTGAAGTGGAGCAGCCTGCTTCAACATCGGCCAAACCCGTGGTCGCTGCCCCCGTGGGGGGGACGAAGGCGAAGCGGGACCCGAAACCGACACCCAGCGTGCCGGCTGAAGGGACAAAGGCTGATCCTTTGATCACCATGGTGATCGGAGTGCTGACCGAGGTGCTCCAAGCCATCCAGGAGGGACGGGACCCCGTCCAGCTCATCCTGCAATGCGTAGGGAAAATTTGTGCCTATGGCAGATAGCTCCCTACGCATCATCTTCTGGAACGCCGACGGGATGTCCCTCGTGAAGACCAGGCTCCTGAGGCAGCTGCTCGCACAGTGGCAGGTCCATATTGCCCTCATCTGCGAGACGCGCCTCAAGAAGAGCTCAGCACTCCGAGCACCATGGTACCATGTGTACCGAGAGGAGCAAATCTCCCAGACCGGGACTGCTTTCAGGGGATTGGCAGTCCTGGTGAAGAGAAATGTCGTCCACCAACCGCTGCCAACTGTTTTGCTGCAGACGTCGTACGCCCTGGGCGTAGAAGTCTGCGTCGATCGCCGCCCCATCCGTGTGTTTGCGTTCTACAAGCCGCCGGACGCGCGACTGGCAACGGCTGATGTCCACACCCTGATGGTCTCACCGGACCCGGTCATAGTCGCGGACGACTTCAACGCCAAGCACACGGCCTGGAACTCCACGCGCATCTGTCTCTTCAGCATCGCGGAACAGCATGGATATTAGGTGCTGGGGCCAGAGGTCCCGACTCATCATCCATACCAGGCAGCGTTCCTGCCGGACGTCATCGACCTGTCGCCGGTACGCAACCTACCAGCTGCGCCATCGATTGACGTCCTGGACGACCACCTCCTCTCGGACCACTAGCCAGTCCTCCTGACCCTGACGAGCAACCCTACTCGGTCATCGCCACCATCGCCTCGCTTTCACCAGGATTGGCAAGCATTTGCCGGTCTTATGGCGAAGCACTCGCCGCACCGCCGCATTGAGTCCGAGTCAGACGTCGACGCGCTCGCCGAAGATCTCAGCGCTGTTATTAACACAGCGCTACGAGACTCCAGGCTAGAAGCCCCGTCGACCCGGAAACCTCCTCAACTGCCGGCCTTCATCTTGGCGATGATCGAGAAGAAGCGGAAGCTGAGAAGACTGTGGCAGCGCAACCGATGCCCGACCCTGAAGTGCCAGCTCAACGCGCTGGCTGCAAGGGTCTCGAGCGCCCTGGAAACAGAAGCGACCGAGTCCTGGCAGCGCACCATTGAGCGCGCCGGGGACCGTGCCGCCAACTCTCCGGGAAAACGCCTCCGATTAGACCCCTCATGGCCGGTAACGGTACCCCACGTAACCGAGCCGAGGATCGAGCGGAGATCTTCGCGGAACACCTGGAGAAACAGTTCCAGCCGAATCCAGCTTCCGACGCAGTTCGAGTAGAAGCTATCCAGCAGCATCTGAAGTTTTACTTCGAGGCGCCGATAACCCCCACGGAAGACCCAGTCGTGTTTTCTCCGGGCCAAGTGCAGCGTATGATTCGCCGCACCCAACTGCGGAAAGCCCCAGGCCCCGACCGGATCCCGAACGAGGCCCTGCGTCACCTGCCCCCGCGAGCTATCGCATCGGTGACGCAGCTATTCAATGGCATCCTCCGCACCAGCCACTTTCCCGCAGCATGGAGACTCGGCCGAGTCATTATGCTGCCAAAGACCGGGAAAAACGTACTGAAGCCCGTAAGTTATCGGCCCATTACGCTGCTGTCGACACTCTCGAAAGTCTTCGAGAAGCTTCTACTCCTGCACCTGACACCACACATCCAGCCACGCGACGAGCAATTCGGCTTCCGAGCCGAACACTCCACCACGCTGCAGCTCGCGAGGGTACTGCACCATCTCACCGTCGCTCTCAACAAGAGAGAGCACGGTGTTGCAGTACTCCTCGACATTTGACCGCGTCTGGCACGACGGCCTGATCTACAAGCTGGCCACGTCTACTACTCTGCGACGAATAGTCAAGAATGTGGCCAGCTTCCTCCAGGACAGACGCTTCCAGGTCATCGTGGACGGCGTTCTGCCCAGAGACCGGATCATCAGGGCCGGCGTGCCCCAGGGTAGCTGCCTATCGCCGGTGTGCTACGCGAAGTACACCGACGATATCCCAGCGCCAGATGGCGCGATGTTGGCGCTATACGCCGACGACGCCGCCTTCATTTGCACTTCTCTGACCGCCACGCACGCGGCGGTCAAGATGCAGCGTGTACTGGATACGCTCCCGCCTTGGCTGGATGAATGGAGACTGACGGTCAACGTGGCAAAGACCCAAGCGCTTGTTATGGGGGGTGCGTGGCAACCCGCGCCCCTTACCCTGCTCGGAAAAGCCGTCGACTGGTCCCCGACGGTGAAGTACCTTGGAGTGACCATTGACCGTCGTCTCACCATGCGACACCACGTGCATAACATCGTTGGACAAGCTCGCGCCGCTCTAACTCTCCTGCGTCCGGTGATCTCATCGTGCCTCCCGCTCCGCGCGAAGCTGGGCGTCTACAAAGCCTACATTCGCAGCCGCCTCACCTATGCCGCTCCTGCATGGTACGCTCTGGCCGCAGAAACGTACCGTGCACGCAGCAGTCGCTGTCGCTGCGACACGCCGTAGGCGCCCCTCGCTTCGTGAGGAACGAGACGATCGCCCGAGACCTACGCATGGAGAGCCTCGACGACTACATCGGTCGCTTGAGCGCCAACATGTTTGCACGCGCCGGGGAGTCGAACTTCCGCCACCTGCGGGAGATCGCTCCGTACCACCGTCGCCCCCCGGACAGACCTCTGCCGCGGGACTTGATCCCTGCTGCAGCACGACCGGACTAGACAACGTCACCCTGAGGCCGGCTGATGGGCGCCTGTCGGGAACCCTTCCCGCCAGGCTCGACCTCGCCGACGCCCCCAGGGTGACCCCCAAATGACGACCTCAGCTGCCGCTGGCTTGTAGACCGCCCATCGGAATCATCCGGTGAGGTCAGGGCTCGCTAGCGGCACGCTCCACCACCGGACTTAACGCCCGGATTTGACCCCACGGCTTTTTACAGCCAATCCAACGACCCGCCTGTATCGACAGGCGGCGCTGAACTTCACTGCAAGAGGCCAACGCCTCGATCAGTCTCCCCCCAACTCCCCTAGGGGAGTTGTGAGATGGCCAGTCGGATTTCACTTCAGTTACGTTTGTCAATAGGTGTAGTTACTATATGACTTTACCGCGTGTTCGTAAACAGTGATAGGTACCGCTTCTCCGGCAGTTAGAAAAAGTGCTTTTGAGTTTTCGTAGAGAGAAAATAATTTATATTATTCATACTCTGGTGTGTTAGTGTGAAAAAAAAAATTGTGCAAGTGTCTAGATTTTCCTGCGACTCAACAATAACTACTTTTACAAGGTGTGTACAAAGGTTTATGTATCCATTTTTACTTAAAAAATGGATGTGTATGTTCATTAACACAACTACTGTTACCTACATAATCTATTGTAATGCAGATGGAGTTTTTAATATACGTTTGTGATTTTTAAAAGAATATCTAATACATTGGTAGTTTAAAATGATCTTCAATGTAAAGGAAAGATCTCCGGGACTCAAACGACCTCATCTGCTAGCGGTGCGGTGCTCCCTGGATCAACTGGGAAAGATAAAAAGTATCCAACCTTGGACCAAACTATCCATGGTTTGAAGATGGCTGTTCAAGCGCGACTGAAAAGTAGCTATATAATTGTCGGACACTTTCTAGCGCAGTACCTACCGCAATTATGATGTGTGTCCACGTTTGTTTGAGTAAAGAATATATTTTAATTTTCTGTAACATTTAAAATAATATAACTCTGTCCTCAGACGATGAACCAATCATCACAGTTGAGGAAGCTGCCGGCTCTATTCGTATCGACGACGCCCACATACACACAGATCAGATCTATCGATGGCACCTGCGGCCCAATGCCGTCAAAGCTCCCGCCATAACCCGGCGTCGGCGGCATTCGCATCAAAATAAAGTCTTTGCCGGCTTTGCCTGTGTCTGTGCCAAGCGAAACGGATATACACCTAAAAGGTGTAAGTGGTGCCGACGAGCTTCTTTCAGCCGATGAGGTGCAGAATATCGAATATTCGGTGAAACCTTCATTGGAAGGCGCACGGCTTTGTAGGTACCCTCCGATTAACAAGGGTACTGCACCTTCAGGGTTGTGCTCTATCATGTAGGTAGAATATATCTTTTGTATAATGATATAATGTTATCTATGTTATAGAGTACACACGTGTGAAATGTACCGATATAATATATCGGTACATTTCATTACAGTGTATATGCCCATCTAACAATCAAACATGCACTTCAGAAAACCTTGCTGCAAGCTTAACTCGCACCTGTCACGACACGATGACTCCGAATACGTCTAGAGTGACCATGGATATAATTGAAGTCCACAAAGTAAAAGGCTCTTTTCAGAGCCACAAACAAAGGGCCCTTTTCAGGGCCACACTGATCTCTTGTGTGTTTCTATTAACAGACAAAAAGTCGTACACACCTCACACTACGAATAGATACCTACTTGCATCATCCACATCTTTCACGAAATTACAATACTTACCTACTACTTTTTGTTTGTCATCTATTTTGACAGTATATTTTTGAGAGAAGATGATATTGCGAGCAACGAATAATTTATGAAATTTACAAAATGCACTTATAAACATTTACGATTTGCTGGTAGCACGGCGCGGAGAGTGTGAAACCTTTAGAAAACCAAGTTTTCTTAGTAGTTAACTCGTTCGCTCATGTAAAGTACGTCGTGCGCGTCTATTGTTCATTGAATCGGCGGCTGGCGGCGAGTGAAGACTAGTGAAGTTATCTTCGTTCACGACTCGACTGAAGAAGAGAAGATGTCCGTTTCTTACATACCAGTAGTTGGTCTTGTTTCTGTAGGAATAACAACATTGAATCCAAAGTCCTTCTGATCTTTGTTTCTATAAGTGAACTTCAAGTTATACAAGTCACGAAAGTCCCGATTTATTCCCAGTCGTATCTCGCACGGAGGGAACTCGCCCAGGGCGAGATGGCACATTAAGATTTGAATTTTTTTACTTGATTTACGTGCAGTCACAAATACACAATTTATCATAGATAAAAACTATGACAATTAATAATTTTGGTAAAAAATTTAATAAATATCTACCTAAACATACCGGTGCGTTGGCCTCACATGCAATTATGTGTGTCTGTAACAAAAGCCACAACATAGGTTTTTTTTTCGTATGAATATACTACTGACTAAAAACACACGGTGTCCTTCCATTCGTTTATTTTGTTGTGTTAAAGTTGGTTATTATATTATTATGAATACGATAAAAATTTTCATTGCTTTTATTTAAGAATTTGTTGATTTACCAAAATCTTGATCTTTGATCTCTTACTAATGTAGGTTAGGATGTTTACTATGTAAGTATTTCGGTATAATATAATATAGATAGATAGATAATTCTCTATTACACACCAAAAATACTATATGTATACAGTGTGTAATACAGTATTTTTGGGACTCAATACTAAAAGTAATGTTAATGTAAATATTTTAGTGATACCTAGTTATCAATTCACTAACATACTTTATACTAACACTTGTACGCAACACAAAACCTAAAATAAAGCATATCAATGGAGCATAAGTCACCAGGATAACTATGGGGACAGAGCATGAAGTCCGGAATGCGCCGCTAGTTGCTGACCGTGCATCGAGTACCTAAAAGCGGTCGGTCTGACATATAAAATAAGCATACATTGTGTCATTCGCCACAGTTGCCTTTGTCTACAGGAGCAGTGAACGTCGCAATGGACCAATACTATCAGACTATGGATCCAGAGGACAGGCGGCGGGTTACTGTGCCGCAGTATGGCGCGATCCAACACATTTACGGAGACCGACTGGTGATGGCGCACCCACCGCAACAGCTACCACTGCAGCACCGGCAGCCTTCAGCTATCCAGTTTAGATATAATAATAATTATAAGTTTATTAAACTGAGAATATACAGCGCTTTACATTCTAGTATAAGGTTTGGCTTAGGTTTAATTATAATAAAAAGGAACACAGCTGCTTATCCCTCAGAACTTAAATTATAAGTACGAATACTTATATAATTAATAATACAACAAATAATTTAATTGAACCTACCCATAAACTTTACAAAACGAAGCTTCAAAAGGGTGTTTAACATTAATTGAGAGGAGGCAAAAGAGAATTGCATACGGGATTAGAAGTTTACATGTAACAAGATTGTACCTGTTAAGTTTTCGTATGTAAGCAGATACTATTAAAATGTCAGTCCTATGAAGTTATAACGTTCACATAAAACAGGTCCAAGATTTACATAGTACACAACTAAGTTACCTTCATAGATCCGTCCGTTCACGGATAGCCTCCTGCAGACCACATAAAAGATTTTGATAAGGGTTACACTGTCATTTAAACACATATTTTCATATACATCACTAGTGACAATAGCACAAACAACTACGGAAGCTAATGTATTAAGTAAAAGCATTGGAAGTAGAAAATTAACCTAACTTATAATAAAATAAGTATGTATTATTGACCCACATATAAAGTAATTGGCGGTATGCCGATAAAATAATCTTTACCTTCCATGCTAGCCTAAAGACTGTGTTACGGCAAGGTAATATCCGCGCTATGTAGCGCCGCGTGTGCAACAGGCTGGCTACAGCGAAAGATGCAGATACTACGGGAATGGTCAAGGATCGCTGCATCTGCCACAGCCTTCCTCGTGCCGCTTGCAGCTGCCTACCTACACGCGCCCGCTACCAGCTCATCTATCCCAATTACGCGGTGAATACGTCCCACGCCGTCAACAGCCTAAAGCCGTCCATCATAGAAATCCGAGCTTTGTAGTGCCCATGGAGCACGTCAGGCCGCGCAAGCGTGAGATCGACACTAATGACATTGACCAGATGATACAAATTTATCTGGTTAAACCATTTGTGGATGATTTTGATGTGGGGCAAATCAAAGCAGAGTTTGACGTGTACCTTTGATGATGTAAAAAAACGGCCCTTTTCAGGGCCATAATGGTTTCCAATTATTTGGTTTCTATTAAATATGAAAGTCATACCAACACACACTACACTAGGTAAGTACCTACATCTACTTAGACCTCAGATGCAGTTGACAGTTATCTCGTCTTATGTCTCACCTGACTCTCAAGGGTCTACAAATGAAACAAGCTTGAAGCGTAATTTACTGACGAGTCAATACAGAGAAAAAAAACGTCAAATTCTACTAAAAGTCTGTAACACTTGTAGCGTTCACTACTCTTGAGATGTGGCACTTAGAAGCGAAGGTGTAAGGGTAATGTGCATGAACTTGCAAATGGTATTAGTATCTATTATATACACTAATTCAATAAAGTCCCTCGTGTTTTGCGACAGAGATGATTTTTCACACTCGATAATACTACGCCAATTGGATTCCCTATAATTGACCAATAACGATAAACCATGTTCTTTAAATTTACTAAGCTATTTCAAATCATTACCGTAACGAAAACCGGGGTACATTTGAATCTTAATAATATTATGTCAATCGTATTACCTACCTTAACCCGAACCGTGGTACTTTATATTCGACTGCCAGGTTTTGCAAATATTTTCAATTTCAACTTTGTACTGACTATTTCGAATCTTTACCTAACGAGAGCCGCGGTATATTTTAAAAATCATAAAACGCCTCTAGAATTTCCTACATTTTGTATAATGGCACTAAACCAATATTTTTGCGTTAAACTGAGCTATTTCGAATCTTTACTCTAAATTTCTACGACGCGGTTTTTTTTTTCGATAATAATACGCTAATGCGATTCCCTATATTTTGATCAATAATAAACAATATTCTCAAAATTTACTGAGCTGTTTCGAATCTTTACCATAACGAGATCCGGGGTACATTTTAATCCCAATAATACTATGCCTAAAGGAATCTCTACAATTCGACTACCAGCAATAACAAAATATTTTTAACTTAGTACAGAGCTATTTCTAAACTCTACTCTAAACTTCAACGGGAGGAGTTGTATATTTTTCTCAAAAATACTACGCCAATAGGATTCCCTATATTATGAATAATAACAATCAAACTTGTAAAAGTTGGCTATAGCTATTCAACGTGGAAACGCGGCTAGTATTATGGGCACCTTTGGACCGGGAGCGGTCAGGGGCGGGTTTTGGTTTTGAATTTGACACGTAAATATTTTATGAGTTTACATTGTGCTTAATTTATATATTATACATTGTATTTAATAAATAACAAGAAATAACACTACGCCAATAGGATTTGATACAATTCGACTAACAGGATTTGCAAATATTTTCAACTTTGTACCAAACTGTTTCGAATCTTTACCTCAACGAGAGCCGCGGTACATATTTTTAACGATAAAACGCCTCTTGAATTTCCTAAACTTTGTATAATGGCATTCAAACTATATTTTGTTCATTGCTCTGTTCAATTTGAATTTTTACTCCAAAGTTCAACGAGAGGCTTGGTATATTTTTGTCTTTTTAATACTACGGCAATTGGAGTCGGCAAGGGGCACCCCTTGCCGACTCCAATTAAACTCCAAAAAACTCCAAAAAAAGATTCGAAATAGCTCGGTACAACGAAAAAATATTGGTTGAGTGCCATTATATACTAATATTAGTATTAAGATTTTATATACTAACACAGTGTGATATATTTATATGTATTCTTAGTTTTAAGGTATTTATCTATGGGCCGTAGAATAAGTTAATAACATCTGTTACTTTTCTAATGTTGCCTGAAATAAATGAGTATTATTATTATTATAATACATAATGTAGGTAATTCTAGAGGCGTTTAATTATTGAAACAAATATACCGCGACTCTCGTTATGGTACAGGTTCAAAGTAGTAAATACCAAAGTTAAAAATAATTGCAAATTCTGGTAGCTGATTGTCAAAATCCTATTTGCGTAGTATTTTTGAGAAAAATATACTGCGGCTCTCATTAAGGTAAAGATTAGAAATAGCTCAGTAAACGTTGAGAATATTGTTTCATTATTTATTGGTCATAATATAGGGAATCCTATCGGCGTAGTATTTTTGAGAAAAATATACAGCTCCTCTCGTTAAAGTTTAGAGTAGAACTTAGATATAGCTCTTTACTTAGTTAAACATATTTTGTTATTGCTGGTAGTCGAATTGCAGAGATTCCTTTTGGCATAGTATTATTGAGATTAAAATGTACCCCGGCTCTCGTTATCGTAAAGATTCGAAACAGCTCAGTAAATTTTGAGAATATTGTTTATTATTGGTCAAAATATAGGGAATCGCATTAGCGTATTATTATCGAAAAAAAATACCGCGTCGTAGAACTTTAGAGAGAGAAAAGATTCGAAATAGCTCAGTACAACGCAAAAATATTGGTCTAGTGTCATTATACAAAATTTAGGGAATCCTAGCGGCGTTTTATGATTTACAAAAATATACCGCGGCTCTCGTTAAGGTAAAGATTCGAAATAGTCGGTACAAAGTTGAAATTGAAAATATTTGCAATTGCTTGAAAGTCAAATTGTAGGAAATCCTATTGGCGTAGTGTTATTGAGACAAATGTAGCATGGTTCTCGTTAGGTAATACGAGTGACATAATATTATTTAGTTTTAAATGTACCCCGGAATTCGTTAAGGTAAAGATTCGAAATAGCTTAGTAAATGTTAAGAATATTGTTTTACGTTATGGGTCAATTATAGGGAATCCAATTGGCGTAGTATTAATAAGACAAAAATATACCAAGCCTCTCGTTGAACTTTGGAGTAAAGATTCGAAATAGAACAGAACAATGAACAAAATATAGTTTGAATGCCATTATACAAAGTGTAGGAAATTCAAGAGGCGTTTTATCGTTAAAAATATGTACCGCGGCTCTCGTTAAGATAAAGATTCGAAATAGTTTGGTACAAAGTTGAAAATATTTGCAAATCCTGTTAGTCGAATTGTAGGAAATCCTATTGGCGTAGTGTTATTGAGACATTGTTATTGTTATTGACGCTCGTGGCCCCGCGGTTTCAGTGTTCTGTAAACGATCACTGAGTTACGCAACTTTCACTATGGCTGGTACTCGGATGGGTGACCACTTTGTGGCATTTACATTTGCGAGCGTTTCCGTGCTTCGGAAGGCACGTTAAGCCGTTGGTCCCGGTTGCCAGTAAAATGGCAGTCGTTAAGCCTGGTTTAAAGCCTTATGGGCGGCTTGAAAAATGTCAACAGCAGGTAGCCACAACCTGCATCTGTCTATTTCAACACGGCAATGGGCTCACCACCTATTACGTGGGACAGGAAGCCACACGGTGAAAAGTGGGCATATAATATGCCTCTGCCACCCCTTCGGGGATAAGGCGTGATGGATATTTTTTTTTTTTTTATTTTTGTTATTGAGACAAAATATACCGCGACTCTCGTTAAGGTAAAGATTAGAAATAGCTCAGTAACCGTTGAGTGCCATTATACAAAATGTAGGAAATTCTAGAGACGTTTTATGATTTTTAATAATTATTTAATATACCGCGGCTCTCGTTAAGGTAAAGATTCGAAATAGTCAGTCCAAAGTTGAAATTGAAAATATTTGCAAAACCTGGCAGTCGAATATAAAGTACCACGGTTCGGGTTAAGGTAATACGATTGACATAATATTATTTAGATTCAAATGTACCCCGGTTTTCGTTACGGTAATTATTCGAAATAGCTTAGTAAATTTAAAGAACATGGTTTATCGTTATTGGTCAATTGGCGTAGTATTATCGAGTGTGAAAAATCACCTCTGTCCCAAAACACAGAGGGACTCTAGTGAATTAGTGTATATAATACTAATACCATTTGCTAAAGTTCATGCACATTACCCTTACACCATCGCTTCTAAGTGCCACATCTCAAGAGTAGTGAACGCTACAAGTGTTACAGACTTTTATTAGAATTTGGCGTTTTTTTCTCTGTATTGACTCGCCAGTAAATTACGCTTCAAGCTTGTTTCATTTGTAGACCCTTGAGAGTCAGCTGAGACATAAGACGAGATAACTGTCAACTGCATCTGAGGTCTAAGTAGATGTAGGTACTTACCTAGTTTAGTGTGAGTTGGTATGACTTTCATATTTAATAGAAACCAAATAATTAGAAACCATTGTGGCGCTGAAAAGGGCCTTTTTGAGAATATTGTTTATTTTTGGTCAAAATATTGACAAAATCACCCATAAATGGTTTAATCAGATATATTTGTAGCATCTGGTTAATGTCATTAGTGTCGATCTCACGCTTGCGCGGCCTGACGTGCTCCATGGGCACTACAAAGCTCGGATTTCCATGATGGACGGCTTTAGGCTGTTGACGGCGTGGGACGTATTCACCGCCTAATTGGGATAGATGAGCTGGTAGCGGGCGCGTGTAGGTAGGCAGGTGCAAGCGGCACGAGGAAGGCTGTGACAGATGCAGCGATCCTTGACCATTTCCGTAGTATCTGCATCTTTCGCTGTAGCCAGCCTGTTGCACACGAGGCGCTACATAGCGCGGATATCTAAACTGGATAGCTGAAGGCTGCCGGTGCAGCAGTGGTAGCTGTTGCGGTGGGTGCGTCATCACCAGTCGGTCTCCGTAAATGTGTTGGATCGCGCCATACTGCGGCACAGTAACCCGCCGCCTGTCCTCTGGATCCATAGTCTGATAGTATTGGTCCATTGCGACGTTCACTGCTCCTGTAGACAAAGGCAACTGTGGCGAATGACACAATGTATGCTTATTTTATATGTCAGACCGACCGCTTTTAGGTACTCATACCGCTTTTTTGTACTGTATACAAATAGTATTTTTGGTATGTAATAGAGAATTATCTATCTATCTATATTATATTATACCGAAATACTTACATAGTAAACATCCTAACCTACATTAGTAAGAGATCATAGATCAAGATTTTGGTAAATCAACAAATTCCTAAATATAAGCAATTAAAATTTTTATCGTATTCATAATAATATAATAACCAACTTTAACACAACAAAATAAACGAATGGAAGGACACCGTGTGTTTTTAGTCAGTAGTATATCCATACGAAAAAAAAACTTATGTTGTGTCTTTTGTTACAGACACACATAATTGCATGTTAGGCCAACGCACCGGTATGTTTAGGTAGATATTTATTAATTTTTTTACCAAAATTATTAATTGTCGTAGATTTTATCTATGATAAATTGTGTATTTGTGACTGCACGTAAATCAAGTAAAAATATTCAAATCTAAATGTGCCATCTCGCCCTGGGCGAGTTCCCTCCGTGCGAGATAGGACTAGGAATAAACCGGGACTTTCGTGACTTGTATAACTTGAAGTTCACTTATATATACAAAGATCAGAAGGACTTTGGATTCAATGCTGTTATTCCTACAGAAACAAGACCATCTACTGGTATGCAAGAAACGGATCGAGCCGTGAACGAAGATAACTTCACTAGTCTTCACTCGCCGCCAGCCGCCGATTCAATGATCAATAGACGCGCACGACGTACTTTACATGAGCGAGCGAGTTAACTACTAAGAAAACTTGGTTTTCTAAAGGTTTCACACTCTCCGCGCCGTGCTACCAGCAAATCGTAAATGTTTATACGTGCATTTTATAAATTTCATAAATTATTCGTTGCTCGCAATATCATCTTCTCTCAAAAATATACTGTCAAAATAGATGACAAACAAAAAGTAGTAGGTAAGTATTGTACTTTCGTGAAAGATGTCGATGATGCAAGTAGGTACCTATTCGTAGTGTGAGGTGTGTACGACTTTTTGTCTGTTAATAGAAACACACAAGAGATCAGTGTGGCCCTGAAAAGGGCGGTGTCATCGTGTCGTGATAGGTGCGAGTTAAGCTTGCAGCAAGGTTTTCTGAAGTGCATGTTTGATTGTTATATGGGCATATACACTGTGTGAAATGAACCGATATACTTATGTGTACTCTATAACATAGATAACAATATATCTATAAAAGATATATTCTACCTACATGATAGAGCACAACCCTGAAGGTGCAGTACCCTTGTTAATCGGAGGGTACCTACAAAGCCGTGCGCCTTTCAATGAAAGTTTCACCGAATATTCCATATCCTGCACCTCATCGGCTGAAAGAAGCTCGTCGTCACCACTTACACCTTTTAGGTGTATATCCGTTTCGCTTGGCACAGATACAGGCATAGCCGGCAAAGACTTTATTTTGATGCGAATGCCGCCGACCGGGAGGGTTTTGGCGGGAGCTTTGACGGCATTGAGCCGCAGGTTGCCATCGATGGAGACCTGTATCTGATCTGTGTGTATGTGGGCGTCGTCGATACGAATAGAGCCGGCAGCTTCCTCAACTGTGATGATTGGTTCATCGTCTGAGGACAGAGTTATATTATTTTTAATGTTACAGAAAATTAAAATATATTCTTTACTCAAACAAACGTGACGCAAATCATATTTGCGGTAGGTACTGGGCTAGAAAGTGTCAGGCAATTATATAACTAATTTTTCAGTCGCGCTTGAACAGCCATCAATATATATGAGACAACCAAAATCACTCACTAGTTATATTTAAATGTCGAGTAATTACGACCAAAAAGCCATATCCAATGTGGGAAATTTAATTATCACTTAGTGATTTATGATAGGTATCCGTAGTGGGTAAATGTCATCTTCACCTAATTTGTTGTGACCCCGAACCAGTATAAATGACATACAAGACGCGAAACCGAGGTAGTCGACAATCAGTAACAAAGTACCTTGATCGACGAGCTCCTGTTTGACCTTGATCCTTGTAAAGTCTCGCGCGGCCCTCGTGGCCCTTGTCTCGTCGTCGGTGTCGTCGTCGACCACCACCTGCTCCACCGGCTCCGTCTTGATCACCACGTCGTCGTCGTCACTCTCGTCTTCTATCTCTACTACTTCAACGACAGGCTGCTTCCTGCAAAACCACATTCATAAATAAGTAGATACAGTTCATACAGTAGTAATTAAAGACTCATAAATAGAACCACTTACACTCTTGACGGGTCAGGGTCCACCGCCGTTTCCAGGAATGGAATCTTGCAGTGTCTAGGAGACAGAGGCGACCAGTCGTGCTTTCGCTTGGTGACTCTGATGAAAGCTGGAGGCACTAGGGGCGCGGAGGGGTGGGCGCCGGAGAGGGGCGGCAGGGAGCGCGCGGGGCGGGGGACGCGTCTATTCAAGCTTGGCGCCATCTGCAGAGGTATAAGGATATAACACATTCTACTTTACTATATTAAAACTACAAAATGTTGTGCGTGTTCTCACATATATTATCTTTTGAGGATAATTCAACTAGTTTAGAACCTAACCATGGATAGTTAGGTCCAAGGTTGGATACTTTTTATCTTTCCCAGTTGATCCAGGGAGCACCGCACCGCTAGCAGATGAGCTCGTTCGAGTCCCGGAGATCTTTCCTTTACATTGAAGATCATTTTAAACTACCAATGTATTAGGTATTCTTTTAAAAATCTGCATTACAATAGATTATGTAGGTAACAGTAGTTGTGTTAATGAACATACACATCCATTTTTTAAAGTATTAATGGATACATAAACCTTTGTACACACCTTGTAAAAGTAGTTATTGCTGAGTCGCAGGAAAATCTAGACACTCTCTCAATCTACACAATTTTGTTATTCACACTTACACACCAGAGTATGAATAATATTAATTATTTTCTATTTACGAAAAGTCAAAAGTACTTTTTCTAACTGCCAGAGAAGCGGTACCTATCGCTGTTTACGAACACGCGGTAAAGTCATATAGTAACTACAACTATTGACAAACGTAACTGAAGTGAAATCCGACTGGTCATCTCACAACTCCCCTAGGGGAGTTGGGGGGAGACTGGACGAGGCATTGGCCTCTTTCAGTAAAAGTCAGCGCCGCCTGTCGATACAGGCGGGTCATTGGAGTGGCTAGTAAATAGCCGTGGAGTCAAGTCCGGGCGTCAAGTCCGGTAGTGAAGCGTGCCGCTAGCGAGCCCTGACCCCACCGGATGATTCCGATGGGCGGTCTACAAGCCAGCGGCAGCTAAGGTCGTCATCTGGGGGGTCACCCTGGGGGCGTCGGCGAGGTCGAGCCTGGCGGGAAGGGTTCCCGGCAGGCGCCCATCAGCCGGCCTCAGGGTGACGTTGTCTGGTCCGGTCGGGCTGCAGCGGGGATTAAGTCCCGCGGCAGAGGTCTGTCCGGGGGGCGCCGGTGGTATGGAGCGATCTCCCGCAGGTGGCGGAAGTTCGACTCCTCGGCGAACATGTTGGCGCTCAAGCGACCGATGTAGTCGTCGAGGCTCTCCATGCGTAGGTCTCGGGCGATCGTTTCATTCCTCACGAAGCGGGGGGCGCCTACGGTGTGTCGCAGCGACAGCGACTGCTGCGCACGCAACCGTGCACGGTACGTTTCCGCTGCCAGCGCGTACCATTCAGGGGCGGCGTAAGTTAGGCGGCTGCGAATGTAGGTTTTGTAGACGCCCAGCTTCGCGCGGAGCGGGAGGCACGAGGAGATCACCGGACGCAGGAGAGCTCGAGCGGCGCGAGCTTGTCCAACAATGTTCTGCACGTGGTGTCGCATGGTGAGACGACGGTCAATGGTCACTCCAAGGTACTTCACCGTCGGGGACCAGTCGACGGCTTTTCCGAGCAGGGTAAGGGGCGCGGGTTGCCACGCACCCCCTACAACAAGCGCTTGGGTCTTTGCCACGTTGACCGTCAGTCTCCATTCATCCAGCCAAGGCGGGAGCACATCCAGGGCACGCTGCATTTTGACCGCCGCATGTGTAGCGGTCAAGGACGTCGTAATATACGCGGCGTCGTCGACGTATAGTGCCAACATCGCGCCGTCCGGGACTGGGATGTCGTCAGTGTACTTGGCGTAGCACACTGGCGACAGGCAGCTCCCCTGGGGCACGCCGGCTCTGATGCTGCGCTCTCCGGACAGGACGCCGTCCACGGTGACTTGGAAGCGTCTGTCCTGGAGGAAGGTGGCCACAGTCTTGACTATTCGTCGCGGAGTAGTAGACGTGGCCAGCTTGTAGATCAGGCCGTCGTGCCAGACGCGATCGAAGGCCTTCTCCATATCGAGGAGTACTGCAACACCGTGCTCTCTCTTGTTGAGAGCGACGGTGAGATGGTGCAGTACCCTCGCGAGCTGCAGCGTGGTGGAGTGTTCGGCTCGGAAGCCGAATTGCTCGTCGCGTGGCTGGATGTGTGGTGTCAGGTGCAGGAGTAGAAGCTTCTCGAAGACTTTCGAGAGTGTCGACAGCAGCGTAATGGGCCGATAACTTTCGGGCTTCAGTACGTTTTTCCCGGGCTTCGGCAGCATAATGACTCGGCCGAGTCTCCATGCTGCGGGAAAGTGGCTAGTGCGGAGGATGCCGTTGAATAACTGCGTCACCGATGCGATAGCTCGCGGGGGTAGGTGACGCAGGGCCTCGTTCGGGATCCGGTCGGGGCCTGGGGCTTTCCGCAGTTGGGTGCGGCGAATCATACGCTGCACTTGGCCCGGGGAAAACACGACTGGGTCTTCCGTGGGGGTTATCGGCGCCTCGAAGTAAAACTTCAGATGCTGCTGGATAGCTTCTACTCGAACTGCGTCGGAAGCTGGATTCGGCTGGAACTGTTTCTCCAGGTGTTCCGCAAAGATCTCCGCTCGATCCTCGGCTCGGTAAAGTGGGGTACCGTCACCGGCCATGAGGGGTCTAATCGGAGGCGGTTTCCCGGAGAGTTGGCGGCACAGGCGGTGGATGCCCGACCAGTCGTCCCCGGCGCGCTCAATGGTGCGCTGCCAGG
The DNA here is from genome assembly GCA_948477245.1 of Thumatha senex. NCBI lineage: Eukaryota > Metazoa > Arthropoda > Insecta > Lepidoptera > Erebidae > Thumatha > Thumatha senex. Next base: position 1,998,187 of record OX419742.1, on the reverse strand, counting down.
ACTCGGTCGCTTCTGTTTCCAGGGCGCTCGAGACCCTTGCAGCCAGCGCGTTGAGCTGGCACTTCAGGGTCGGGCATCGGTTGCGCTGCCACAGTCTTCTCAGCTTCCGCTTCTTCTCGATCATCGCCAAGATGAAGGCCGGCAGTTGAGGAGGTTTCCGGGTCGACGGAGCTTCTAACCTGGAGTCTCGTAGCGCTGTGTTAATAACAGCGCTGAGATCTTCGGCGAGCGCGTTGACGTCTGACTCGGACTCAATGCGGCGGTGCGGCGAGTGCTTCGCCATAAGATCGGCAAATGTTTGCCAATCCTGGCGAAAGCGAGGCGATGGTGGCGATGACCGAGTAAGGTTGCTCGTCAGGGTCAAAAGGACTGGCTGGTGATCCGAGAGGAGGTGGTCGTCCAGGACGTCGATCGATGGCGCGGCTGGCAGGCCGCGGACCAGTGACAGGTCGATCACGTCCGGCAGGAACGCTGCTTGATATGGGTAGTGTGTCGGGACCTCTGGCCCCAACACCTCGTACCCTTGCTGCTCCGCGATGTTGAAGAGTCGGCGCCCGTTGGGACAGATGCGCGTGGAGTTCCAGGCCGTGTGCTTGGCGTTGAAGTCGCCCGCGACTATGACCGGGTCCGGTGAGTCCATCAGGGTGTGGACATCAGCCGTTGCCAGTCGCGCGTCCGGCGGCTTGTAGAACGCAAACACACGGATGGGGCGGCGATCGACGCAGACTTCCACACCCAGGGCGTACGACGTCTGCAGCAAGACTGTTGGCAGCGGTTGGTGGACGACACTTCTCTTCACCAGGACTGCCAATCCCCTGAAAGCAGTCCCGGTCTGGGAGATTTGTTCCTCTCGGTACACATGGTACCCTGGTGTTCGGAGTGCTGAGCTCTTCCTGAGGCGCGTTTCGCAAATGAGGGCAATATGGGCCTGCCGCTGTGCGAGCAGCTGCCTCAGGAGCCTGGTCTTCACGGGGGACATCCCGTCGGCGTTCCAGAAGATGATGCGTAGGGAGTTATCTGCCATAAGCACAGATTTTCCCTACGCATTGCAGGATGAGCTGGACGGGGTCCCGTCCCTCCTGGATGGCTTGGAGCACCTCGGTCAGCACTCCGATCACCATGGTGATCAAGGGGTCAGCTCTTCCACCTTCGGCCGGCACGCTAGTTGTCTGCTTCGGGTGGGAGTCCCGCTTCGCCTTCGTCCCTCCCAGGGGGGCAGCGACCACGGGCTTGGCTGACGCTTGCATGGGCTGCTCTGTCGCTGCAGCCTTCTTGCGGGGTCCTCTTTTGTGTTTCTTCTTATTTTTTGATTTAGATTTAACTCCCGGGGCAGGATTGGCATCTGCCATCAGGGATCCGGGGGCGTTTGATTCTGGTGCGGCAGCACCAGAAGAAGCAGGCTTGAAGTGAAAATTTACTATACACCGGTTTATATAAACTCACATTGCCCACAAACGCCATCCACTGTGACTCAGCGCTCCTATTGGCTGTGATACAGACTGGCCCCGCCCACCGACAAAGATTCCATTACCTTACTTGGCAATAGTGTTTAAATGCAAGTCTTTCATTCACTGTGGTTTTTTTTTGTTTTAATTGATATAAACTTAAACAGATTGCTAATCATTACAACTAAAAACATTATTTGAATACCTAGCGTCAATAGGCCGTTGTCAAACCGACATTATTTTCAAATTATGTGGTTTCTAATGTGACTAGTAGGATATAGTGTTTATTGAGATGAAAAATATATCGGACTATTCATCAACTCGCACACAAAAAACACAATCGGGCGAAATCGCAAATTTTGATTTTTTTATTTTTCTTGTCGTTTAACTCGCAAGAAAGCGCAAAATACAGTCGAATACAAATTGTATCTTAAACAAAATATATTTCAAGAAAGTAGTAGTGTAGTGTAAGAACTTTAATAAATACATAACGGTATCTTTCTCTAACATGTATTTTAAACGCCCACATTTCACCGTATGCATTTTTGTCCCACGTAACAGGTGTTGAGCCCATTGCCGTTTTGAAAAGGACAGGCGCAGGCTGCGGCGACCTGCTGTTGAACTTTTTTAAGCCATTTTATTGGCAACCTGGACCAACGGCTTAACGTGCCTTCCGAAGCATGGAACAGGGGTAGGTCTAAAGGGCCGAATAAATTTAAAAAAATGTGTCTATTTTAGATATTAAATTTAAATATCCATCACGCCTTATCCCCGAAGGGGTGGCAGAGGCATATTATATGCCCACTTTTCACCGTGTGGATTCCTGCCCATTGCCGTGTTGAAATAGACAGACGCAGGTTGTGGCTACCTGCTGTTGAACTTTTTCAAGCCGCCCATAAGGCCTTCAACCAGGCTTAACGACTGCCATTTTACTGGCAACCGAGACCAACGGCTTAACGTGCCTTCCGAAGCACGGAAACGCTCGCAAATGTAAATGCTACAAAGTGGTCACCCATCCGAGGACCAGCCATAGTGAAAGTTGCGTAACTCAGTGATCGTTTACAGAACACTGAGACCGCGGGGCCACGAGCGCTTCATATATAGATATTAAATTTGGAAGACATTTTGAACCCGTTGCCTTTTTAGTGATGTGGTAACAAAAAGGCTAAAAGGTCTTATGTGCTAGACACTAATTAGCACGACCAATTAAAGACCTGGTAGTCTCGGACTTAACCTATAATTAGTATTAGGTACTTTCGCTACTAAAATAAATTATAGATACTGTCAAAAGCCTTATTGGTAAAGTAAAACGAAACTTAATTTCGCAATTATGAAAATAGAGATTTAAAATAAATAAATAAGACTTACGGATTTTTACCACGATGTAATCTAGCCCAATGTAAACCAATTTTAGCTTGTATCCAGATATTTTCTTAATAGGATAATTTACCTAATGTACTTACTTCTTAAATATAAGGTAAATTCCCTTACAATACTGTACATTGAGTACCATGGCTTAAATGTGTGCCACCCAGTGATTCGAAGTATTCCATCCTAGAGAAAACCATCATGAGTGAGGAACGATTGACGAAGAATATATATTGTTCAAAAGTAGAGGGTAGAAGGAGTCAGGGAAGGCCGAGACTTTCATATGAAGACCACGTGAGCAGATTGCTCAAAAACGGAAAGGTCAAAAGTACTCGGATACCCAGACGTGCGTGTATGAAGCGATTGATGAATCTCGAAGAAGCGAAAGAAGTATGCATGGATCGCGAAGCCTAGCGATCTGTCCTCTCTGACTACCCCGTCAGGGATACAGCGTGAAGATAGTTAGTTAGTTAGTTAGAAAACCATCAACAATGTACGTACATACATATTTTTTCTGGATTTACTAATTGTAAACGTTAATTGTCTCTCAGATCTATAGGTAGTATAGTCAAATAATAAATTATGGTTAAAAATAATTAAGGCACTTTTACTTTGTTGGCGGCCAAATAAGAACTTATTTTTACACCTCCACTTTGATTTTTCGTTTGTAAAGGCTTGGTTTTAATTCTTTGTTACCATCTTACTCGGAGTATTTTAGCGAAACCACGGCATCTTACAATATAGATGGTATAGTCTGTTTGAAATCATTTGACACTCTTTATTTGCACAGTGACATAATTTCTTGCACTTTATTTTTGGTAAATGCATAACATAACATACTTTCACGCCTTTATCCCCGAAGGGGTAGGCAGAGGCGTACTATACGCCCACGTTTCACTCACCGTATGCTTTGCTTTTTTTTTTGTCCCACGTAACAGGTGGTGAGCCCATTGCCGTGTTGAAATGGACAGGTGCAGGTTGTGGCGACCTGCTGTTGAAATTTTTCAAGCCGCCCATAAGGCATTCAACTGGCTTAACGACTGCCATGTTCCTGGCATCCGGGACCAACGGCTTAACGTGCCTTCCGAAGCACGGAAACGCTCGCAAATATAAATGCCACAAGTGAAAGTTGCTTAACGCAGTGATCGTTTACAGAACACTACGTCCATTTTTAAATTTATAAATTGGTAAATGCAAGTAGGTTTTAATAATTGTACTTACTTTCCACTTCCGTGGCAATAGTAGGTCTATTAATACATCGCAACTAAGATGCTCCATTTTAAAAGTTTATCTTTGCGGGGCTTTAATGACCTTCCAGAAGTACTACTTCTGGAAGGTCATATACGGTACCTATACTACTATCACTTGTAGACATGTTTAGCTAATAGAGCTAGTATAAGCGTAGGTAAGTAATGCATTTATCGTCGTAAGTGTACATTAGGGGTCGAGAGGAAACTTCAGGTTGTCTGGAAAAATAAAATCTAAGTAGGTACTCTAGGCTCCAGGTTCAATGGTCACATTCATTGTTAGGGTCGAGAGTAGTCTAAACCGTCGTATCGTGGGATGTGTATAATGTATTGTCTGTTAATAGAAACAAACGCGAGACCTGTGTGGCCCTGAAAAGGGCCCTTTGTTTTTGGCTCTTAAAAGAGCCTTTTGTTCTTTTGGCCCTGACTTAGGACCACTGACACTCTGAACGTCATCTAGTTGGGGCTAATTTCAAAGCTGATCGCGTGTTTTCGCTTATTGATCGAACCCAGTGACTTTATACAGTCCACATTGGAGGTGATTGGGGTTGGAGGTACTTGGGTCGTAGGGGTAACGGGAGGGTTGGCATTGACTCTTAGTCTTTTGGCATCTCGCCCCAACGAAAGATCAGTTTGGGAGAGATTTACAGTGGAAGCGGAATCATCTGGTCTGATGTCGAAGGTGATCACGTGCTTGCGCTTGGTGACCCGCATTACTAGAGGCGGGACGTGGGCCGCTGCAGGTGTTAGCTTAGGATCGCTGTCACGCGCGAGGCGGGGGTCACGCCGCGCCCACGCTGGCGCTGCTCGTGTGGAGCTGGTCGCCATCTGTAGGTGGTCGATAATATCTCACTGCAGACTGACAGAAGAACAATTCACACGACTACTTTGTACTAGTTCTAAACACACGGCAAGAGGTAGTGACCTACACAACTCACAAGCGTAACTGATATGAAAATTCAAATTACACCGGTTTATATAACCTCATATTGCCCACAAGCGTCAATTGTGGCATCAGCGCTCCTATTGGCTGTGATACAGATAGGCCCCACCCACGGACAAAGACTCCTTCATTAGGTACTTTGTATAGTTTAACTTTAATTGTTAATTATAGTTTAATTCTGTAGTTCGGTAATTGTTAATATATTAATAAATAAATTATTGAAAGTTTATTAGACTGCCGTAAAACATTTTTCGTAAAATCCTTCATAATATACTTACGAACTTTAGAGATAGAGAGGGTTAGGGTCTAGGACAGAAAGCCGAAGAGTGAAAAGGTATATCCGGCCTACAAGCTTGGCGTTCGATGGCCTGAGCTGTGTGGAAGTCTCATCAGCGGTGACAAAACGTTTGTTTTAGGCAAGAAGAGGTTATGTAAGACGCTGTCAAATCAGTCCGACTACAGAATCAGACGAATGTCTCCATCACCTGGCAGCAGCTAGACCAAATGATGTATTTAATTATATGGTACTCACTAGAGTCACTTCAGCCCCGTTTTGAAAGTAGGTAGGTATGTGCTAGATATCTATGTACCTACCTATTAATCTGTTTGAAGTCGGTGCCAAGCCAAATGAGCCACGTCGCATTACGCGGTCTTCGTTATTATTTGACCTTTATAGTGAAAACTTAGTTCACACTTCTGTCCTATCATTATTCGGCTTGGCACCGACTTCAACCCGATCACTAGGCGTGGTATAATTCTTTATTTAAATTGATAGTTTAGAGATTTAAACAAAAATTGTCACATTTTAAGTTTATTTTTTCGATTGTAGTGCTATCCTTTTTTGTTTTAACTTTTTTATAGTTGATTAATGTTTATTTTGAACCTTTACCTTAACTAAAGCTCCGGTTCATTTTTGTCACAATTAAACAATGTCAATAGGATTCCCTACATTTGATAACGCGAATAAGATTCCGGCATATGTTAGTACCGAGGTACATGTAGGTACAGCGGCTCTCGTTAAGGTAAAGATTCGAAGTAGTTCAGTACAATTTTTATAAATTGTTCTATTGCTACTGGTCAAAATGTATAGAATTCTATTGGTGTTGTATAATTGAGACATAATTGTACCGCGGCGTTCGTTAAAGTAAAGTTTAGATTTAGTTAGCTTTTTAAAAGTTTAAAATATTGTTCGATTGCTTTTAATCAAAATGTAGGGATCCTATTGCCGATTTATAAATTAATAATTTATTTATCACTCATATTTTTAAAGCCAAAAGGGTGGCAGAGGCATAGTATGCACCCACATTGCAACGGTTGCGTGTGCTAACCTTACGAAATTAATAACCTTAAAAAAATAATAACAATATCAATTCGGAAGCAAAGTCGGGGCGCACTATTTTGTTACGCAATTCTTTTGTCCGCGCGATGAACCGGTCCGAACCTTGTTCACTGCTTAAGTCACAAGATGCGCGACTCGTAATTGTGCACCAGCACTGTCATACTGTCAAGACATTGCAGTTATTAAAGTCAATACCTACCTATCTTTTTTATATAGTAGGTATGTTGTACCTACAAAATAGATAGGTAATAAAAAGATATTACTGCTTAGAACAGTATTAAAACGAATATTTACAATTTACTGGTAGTACGGCACCGCTCCGGTAGCGAGTATTAGGTACCTACCTGAAAACCAAGCTTTACTTAGTGCTCGCTCATGTGAAGTACATATACGGTCGCACGACCGCAGCTTAGATCTTATTGTATTGAATCGGCGGCTGGCAGCGAGTGAAGACGTGCGGAGCGCGGCGTGGCTTGGCGTGATTCACCAAGATGGCAGTGTGCGGTTACCTTCGTTCACGGATCGACCGAAGAGGAAAGGATGACCGTTTCATACCACTACATGGTCTTGTTTCTATTGGAATAACAACAATAACTCCAAAGTCCTTTTCAGGGCTGATATTAGTTTCTATAAGTGAACTTGAAGTCATATGAACAAGTTACGAAAGTACATGACTATTCGTCATTTCGCTCAGGGCGTATGGCATATTAAGTCTTAAATATTGTTTCTTACCATATTAACAACACTTGTACTAAGATATTATTATCCGACTGGTCATCTCACAACTCCCCTAGGGGAGTTGGGGGGAGACTGGACGAGGCATTGGCCTCTTTCAGTGGATGTCAACGCCGCCTGTCGATACAGGCGGGTCGTTGGAGTGGCTAGTAATAGCCGTGGAGTCAATTCCGGGCGTCAAGTCCGGTGGTGAAGCGTGCCGCTAGCGAGCCCTGACCCCACCGGATGATTCCGATGGGCGGTCTACAAGCCAGCGGCAGCTGAGGTCGTCATCTGGTGGTCACCCTGGGGGCGTCGGCGAGGTCTAGCCTGGCGGGAAGGGTTCCCGGCAAGCGCCCATCAGCCGGCCTCAGGGTGACGTTGTCTAGTCCGGTCGGGCTGCAGCGGGGATTAAGTCCCGCGGCAGAGGTCTGTCCGGGGGGCGCCGGTGGTATGGAGCGATCTCCCGCAGGTGGCGGAAGTTCGACTCCCCGGCGCGTGCGAACATGTTGGCGCTCAAGCGACCGATGTAGTCGTCGAGGCTCTCCATGCGTAGGTCTCGGGCGATCGTTGCGTTCCTCACGAAGCGAGGGGCGCCTACGGCGTGTCGCAGCGACAGCGACTGCTGCGCACGCAACCGTGCACGGTACGTTTCCGCTGCCAGCGCGTACCATGCAGGGGCAGCGTAAGTTAGGCGGCTGCGGATTGTATGTTTTGTAGACGCCCAGCTTCGCGCGGAGCGGGAGGCACGAGGAGATCACCGGACGCAGGAGAGCTCGAGCGGCGCGAGCTTGACCAACAATGTTCTGCACGTGGTGTCGCATGGTGAGACGACGGTCAATGGTCACTCCAAGGTACTTCACCGTCGGGGACCAGTCGACGGCTTTTCCGAGCAGGGTAAGGGGCGCGGGTTGCCACGCACCCCCTACAACAAGCGCTTGGGTCTTTGTCACGTTGACCGTCAGTCTCCATTCATCCAGCCAAGGCGGGAGCACATCCAGGGCACGCTGCATTTTGACCGCCGCATGTGTAGCGGTCAAGGAGGTCGTAATATAGGCGGCGTCGTCGGCGTATAGCGCCAACATCGCGCCGTCTGGGACTGGGATGTCGTCAGTGTACTTGGCGTAGCACACTGGCGACAGGCAGCTCCCCTGGGGCACGCCGGCTCTGATGCTGCGCTCTCCGGACAGGACGCCGTCCACGATGACTTGGAAGCGTCTGTCCTGGAGGAAGGTGGCCACAGTCTTGACTATTCGTCGCGGAGTAGTAGACGTGGCCAGCTTGTAGATCAGGCCGTCGTGCCAGACGCGATCGAACGCCTTCTCCATATCGAGGAGTACTGCAACACCGTGCTCTCTCTTGTTGAGAGCGACGGTGAGATGATGCAGTACCCTCGCGAGCTGCAGCGTGGTGGAGTGTTCGGCTCGGAAGCCGAATTGCTCGTCGCGTGGCTGGATGTGTGGTGTCAGGTGCAGGAGTAGAAGCTTCTCGAAGACTTTCGAGAGTGTCGACAGCAGCGTAATGGGCCGATAACTTTCGGGCTTCAGTACGTTTTTCCCGGGCTTCGGCAGCATAATGACTCGGCCGAGTCTCCATGCTGCGGGAAAGTGGCTGGTGCGGAGGATGCCGTTGAATAACTGCGTCACCGATGCGATAGCTCGCGGGGGCAGGTGACGCAGGGCCTCGTTTGGGATCCGGTCGGGGCCTGGGGCTTTCCGCAGTTGGGTGCGGCGAATCATACGCTGCACTTGGCCCGGGGAAAACACGACTGGGTCTTCCGTGGGGGTTATCGGCGCCTCGAAGTAAAACTTCAGATGCTGCTGGATAGCTTCTACTCGAACTGCGTCGGAAGCTGGATTCGGCTGGAACTGTTTCTCCAGGTGTTCCGCGAAGATCTCCGCTCGATCCTCGGCTCGGTAACGTGGGGTACCGTCACCGGCCATGAGGGGTCTAATCGGAGGCGGTTTCACGGAGAGTTGGCGGCACAGGCGGTGGATGCCCGACCAGTCGTCCCCGGCGCGCTCAATGGTGCGCTGCCAGGACTCGGTCGCTTCTGTTTCCAGGGCGCTCGAGACCCTTGCAGCCAGCGCGTTGAGCTGGCACTTCATATTATTATATATACACATATTTTTATATATAGTTAGTATATATATATACTAAGTATTCCAAGTTATTTTCTTTTTAACCAGAGCGGTTTTCAAAGGCATTTATTTTCATCTAAATTGTCGCCAGGCGAACCCAATCAGGTTAAAAAGTAATAATAATGTGGAATAGTACAAGTATTTTCATTCAGGAACGAAAATATTGTCTACCTATTTAATTGCTATTAGTCAAAGTGTAGTGTAGGTACCTAAGTGTTTAATCCTAATTGGCATTGGATTATTGAGATAAGAATGAACTGAGGCTCTTGTTCAGGTAAATTTAGAACTAGCTCAATACAAAGTTGAAATTAGTGTTGTTTGATTACTATCTAATAATCAAAATGTAGGAAATCCTATTGGTGTTTTATAATTGACAAACATAGTAATCTTTACATTAACGCAGCTCGTGTTAATGTAAAGATTCTAAGATAGCTTCGGGGCGTTCTGCTGTAGACACGGACCCGCCTCCACACTGAAATGCCTAAATCGTCCATTGGCCAGGTCTCGGTTAATATAAACAAACATGACAATAAAGTTTACTTTCTGCGACGTTTTCGTTCGCCGGCCTGCGTGGCCTGAACATTTAGGTTTAGGTTTAAAGACTTTATTCTCAAAAAAGACTTACAGTCACTTACATGAGAACAATTTTTTTACTTAATAAATAATTTCATACTTCGGTCGTCTAAAGTATACACAACAAAGAAAGAAAATTGGAGTGAATTTAGTTAGTGTCGTTGTGTGGTGACCTGCAGTTGAAATGTTTTAAGCCGCCCATAAGGCATTCAACTTGGCTTAACGACTGCCATTTTATTGGCAACCGGGACCAACGGCTTAACGTACCTTCCGAAGCACGGAACTGGGGTGGGTCTAAAGGGCCAAATAAATTTAATAAAACAAAATGTGTCTATTTTAGATGTTAAATTTGGAAGAAATTTTGAACCCGTTGCCTTTTTAGGGAGGTGGTAACAAAAAGGCTAAAAGGTCTTATGTGCTAGACACTAATTAGCACGACCAATTAAAGTCCTGGTAGTCTCGGACTCGGACTTTATTTCAAATAAGGCATATTTTAATCACTTCTTATCCCCGAAGTGGTTTGCAGAGGCATTAAACGCCCACTTTTCACAGTGTGTACCTATTCCTGTACCACGTAACAGGTGGTGAGCCGATAGCCGTGTTGAAATAGACATACCTACGCAGATTGTGGCTTGTACTTCTGGCGTTGCTCAGCCGGACCACGGTGTAGGTGAATATAGGTGTCCATTTAACAAAGCAGGATACTTCTGATTCAGATGTAGAGAGGCTTTTAGAGATTGAAATTAAACATAATAGACCTCAGATATCCTGACTTGACTGGCTTCAAGGAGAGCTATTCCATAGGACGTTCTGTGAGGACATACCTAAAGCTGCTGCGGTATTGGACTGCTAGATCGTTCTGTATGAAACCTAAGAAGTAAAGTTAGTTGGTTTTGATTGCCTCAGGGGCGTAAGTGATAATGTGTGCGCTGACGCGCTAAGGTCTCGGTGCCCAGGTCGGTACAATTACTTTTTTGTTTCGGAGTTTCCTATGTAAGTATAACATGTATCTAAGTACCTACCTATGTTTTTAGAAATATACCTAAGTAAGTTTATCAGTTGTCTAGATTCCATACAGCCAGCATTAGCCTACCTATTAGATTAGGTACTTACCTACTGGTTTGTAAAAACATACATAAATAAAATACAACTATTACTATATGCTTGATGGAGCAGGCAGAGGACAGACTCAAAATGAACCAAATTAGTGGCGACACTTTGCCGCTAGTTTTGCCACGGCAGCTTTAAGCTTACTCGTAGCAAGTCGTAAGTATCTGGATAAGTTAAAGCGTTTAAATATTTGAAACTAAATCCTGACACTAGCATTAAAATATGCCAAATCACACTACTCTGAGTAACTAATCAAAGCAGAGCCCGACTTTTTAAGTAGAGCTGTTGGACCCAACCAAGATTTACTGAGACCAACAGAGACCTATAGAGACATGCATAACTATAGATGATCTTATACCTAATTTAAACGTAGAAAATGTAAAGTTAGAATTACACAAACAATAGGAGGCCTCAGTGTTGGACCTCACCTGCAAGTGCTGCTCCGCTCACTCACAGACGATGTGATGATGAGCGATGTACACGCCCTCACTTGGTCGAGAGGTCAGGTCAGGCGCTCCCAACAAAATCGATTATAGCCTCTAGTTCTTAGCAGTAGCAGCAATAAGGTCTGGAACTATCTGGTAAGACGCCTAGATAAACAAGGAGAAGTGTTTTATCACACAAACATTGGAAAACACAGTGGTTTATCAGTTGTCAAGGTTGCAAGGGGCACACCATCTTCAGGGCCCAAGAGACCTTACCAGCTAGTGGTGCACCAGCTGACCAACGAACGAGACAGCGACGCAGGCATCTAAAGGGTCGGGAGGTCAGGCGGCAGTCACTCACAAGAATGTTGAAAATCAAAACACAAATCTTAGATATCTATGTAGGCGGTTCGTACTAGTGTTGAATTCTACAGCGGCTTATAGAGTGACAAATTGATAGAAGTAGAGTTATTTTTTTTTATGGGACTAGTCCCACCCTCATTCCCACTACTGTGACTCCTGTAAACCAGGATCTACAGCAATGACCAAAACACCAGAAAAGTTACACCGAGCTCGATCTCGGTGAAGTCCCAGGAGAAGTTAGCATGTCTTGGAACCCGCAACGAAATTAATCAGAAGATAATGTGAGTTAGTAGGAAAAGAACGTAATGTCCCTTCCCTCCTTTGAAAAGCGGGAGACCTGGAAAGCAACTAGGTGTAAATCCTATAGAAATAGGGAAGCACCACGGTAATAGTATGGGTCCTATGTGAGCTATGTTTGATTCCAGTAATATGTATGGCAGAAACGTTTAAAAGCACGAAAATTCACCGTCGATGCCACGAGATCCGCATAGTAAACTACTCCCGATGTTACTTGTAAACAATTAAGCATATTATATCGCTCGTTTTGCCAAATGCTACACTCCCAAAGTATATGATGGGCGGTCTGATCATATTTGTCATCAGCAGTTGAACACTGACAGAACGGTGACTCCACTAGCTTAAACGAATGTAATTTGCTCCTAAAGTTACCATGTCCTGTAAGAAATTGAGCAACACAGTGATCAACCTCCAGCCAGGATATTCTCAATCGTTCACGAACGTCTGGGAAAAACCGGTAGAGGTGGCGCCCTTTGATGGAAGTGTTCCAACGCAGCTGCCATTCGTCTAAAAGTTCTTCACGTACATTATCTCGATACAGCCTGGCAATTCTATGGCGATCTCTTGCTAACAAAAACCTATCATCCATGCCATCTTTAGCCGAATAGTATAAAGCCGCGCGTCTCTGAATTTCGAGTTCAACCGGGAGGACACCTGCCATCACCGGCAGAGCCTCCGTGCTAACCGTCCTGTAGGCCTTGCATAAAAATATCAAGGCAAGGCGTTGACTTTGAAGTAACTTTAACCGTGCAGCCCCAATTGTAGCCTTATCGGCCCATACCGGCGCCCCGTAACACATACAAGTAGTAGTAGTAGTAGTAAGTAGAGTTAACAAAAAGCCTTCACTGGTTGACGGAGCGTAGAATTATGTATTGCCTTTCCTTTAGCCTATAATATTTTCACATTATCTCAATATCTCCCTTTCAGTCGAAAACAGTTCCAGACCAGAGATCCCGCACTCATACAATGGACAAAGTCGTATTCCGAATTGTAAGAGTGCGAGATCCCTGCTCTGAACCGAAAAGAAGAATCGTCGCGAACGGCTAACAAGTACCTACTTTTTGGCTACATCCCACAGGTACCTATAGCAGTAGGTTTGCGACAAAGCAGCGTAACGTAAATAGGAGTTTAACGCTGTTCTTTACTATTATTGTTTGTCGAAGTCAACAAAAGATCAATAACATCAACAATGCTTGTCGCCTTTGTTGTTGTGTTATTTTTCATAAGAAAATGGTACATAATATATTTTTTTACACAATAGCTCGGAAAATACCTTTTGTTATTCGAGACAACGTGTATTTATCCACTTGGAATTCCATTTAAGTCGCCCCTATCTACTGAAAGTGTCTATCCTGGCGCCAATATATTTTTTGTTCACGTTCTATAATTTTCACTTAAATAAAAGTATACTATCAAAATAACATGTTATGCGAGTCTTAGTTTATGTGATGATGTGAATGTGAAAACACTTAATAAGATTCAAAAGACATCGTAGAAGGTGACATCATTGCCAACGGTCTCATGAGCGGCGACGCTGAAGACCGAGCAGGCAGAGGCAGCCGTGATGGACCTACTCATCGACGTTGCTGGAGCGACTGCTGTTTGACCTCCTATAACGTGTATGGGCACCTGCGCCAGGGCGCTGACTCCCAACTAACATTAGGGGCTACTATTAGAGTTAGAACAGATATATAAAAGAGCTTAAGAGATCCTAAGGTCATCAATAAGTGTTATCACAAAGGAGTTTTAGCGAGCTATAACTTTACTATACCTACCCCGGATTGGGCACCAATTCTTATGATCTTAGGTTCCACTATGGCAATGTAGTGGAGTAATAGAATGAATTTAAGAGATATAGAAGAGCAATTATGGAGGTACAATAGCGCTAACTGAGACTAAAGCGCTATAAGAGTGGTATTTTAGTGACCATTGACTCCTCAAGCGATATGGTAGAGATACATGCTGCTTACTGACTCTTTGAGCGTTATAAAGAGAGTAAATTTATGAATATAAACTCTACAAGAGGTATAGTTAGTCTATTGTGTATCTTAAATACTGTTATAGCGGTTAGAGGGTGGCAATAATGCAAATTGTAACCCCTTGAGTTGCAGTATAAATCTACAATAGGCAATTATTACGTCTAAGGATATCTTATTTTTCATAGAATTTTATAACATGTTAAATGAATTAAGAATGATATTCCCATTTCAATGGGATCAGTAAAACCATAGTTGTCTTTACGAAAATAAATGGCGGAGTTGAGTGCAAAACTTTTAACTGATTTTAGTGCCAAATGAAGCGGAATTTTCATTGCGAAGGTAAGTAAACTGTGTATATATTAATAACGTGTATATATTATTAGCAAATAATTGAAGAGCCCATTCTTTGCGGAGTTTTTATCTAAAAAATATTTTGCTTCACATGGAGCAAAACATTATTTTTCCTAAATTTGTAACAAAACTTTGCCTAATGACTTAAGAGTCGTGACCCTGTTATTAGAATGCTATAAAAATAAATACCTTCATTGTATTATGTTACCTTTTAGTCCGTTTTACTGTTTTTATTAACTTCATAATCTAAAAATGGTGGACCCATGAATTCGGAGATCCGTAGTAATTTTTCAAAACTACTACCTAGCCTACGCACGACTATTACACGAAGGTATCTCCTAGTTGGACGAGTGCTAAATTGTTTTTATTGTTTGATTTGCCAATATTGAAAAGATTTGGAATTAAATACCTACATATTTCTGTCTACAAAATTAAATACTGTAAAATACTGCCATTTAAAGCCTTTGAAAATTTGTAGCAATCGAATGATATTTTTTTAATGGAAGTTTGACTTTATATCCAGCATAAACCCCTTACGTTCATAAACGAATCGTCAATTGTCTAAACTTTGCATGTGATACTAATTAGCTTTTTTGTACCTACACAGCGAGAGCAAGTCCGGGCGCAAATAAAATAAGTACCAACCATTCAGTCTCTGCCCTCCACTACGTTCGACGTGACATTTGTTGTTTTTGACGCTGTGGCCAGACACCGCGTAAAAACTATGTACCTACTGCGTAATCGAAGCTACTTTGTTCACGTAAGTAACTTCGATTACGCTGTTAAAAGTGTCACTCAGTAATTAGCATTATACAATATCGTAAATAAATTTTAATAGGGTTGCTAAAATAAATAGGAGTACAAGACGACATAAACGCTACTGTATTTTATTTGATTCTGTTACAAATATATTACAATTTCAGAATGCCGTTCAAAATAGTAAGAACATTAGAGAAAGGACAATACAGCCACTGCATTGCACGCGGAAATTAATCGATCGTGATGTAATAATTTTGTTTGTAAATCGATTGTGGAGCGTACGAATGATCTAACTTATAATAACACATAATGCTCGCACTGACTTAGTGTATTATTTATGCCAATATTCACTATCGCCACCTAGTATTTGTATTAAAATATTTTTTAGGTGTTTGTAAAATAGTTCGAGGATCTTTTGTTCGAATCCAAATCTGTCATTTAAGATCGACGTCAAATCTTTCATAGCAGTTTGTTTAATATTCTTAATGGCTCATGTCCTCAAATTTTCACTAAAATTTAAGATTCTTAATATAGTCAATGGTATTATCACATCATCACTTTTCAATGAGTAATAACCGTCTCCTTCAGAATATCAAAACTTGCAGTTGCGATTTCATTTCCATTACATACGGAACCATCATCTTAGAAAATTTTGAAAGGAGCTCTGTTGCGGCGCCGTTTTATACTTTCATGACCGCTTACATGACCAATTAGGGGTTCTAAGGTGGTAACGTACTCAATAATTCAACCTTAAATAATTTAGAGGCTATACTTGACACTATACGTTCTATTTATAGGGAGAAATATCCCTACTTTTCAGCCATCAACTTTACAAGGGACCTTGTATCGCTTTAAGAGTTAAATGTTGTAAAAGATTTATTAAACACCATTGAAGACTGAAAGAGATTATGGTAGCTTGCTTAGAACTTTAGAAGTCAATAATAAATGTTAATTTCTAATATAGATCTTATAGTAGTAAGATTCACTCAAAGCTATAACACAGAAGCTTTGGTCTGTATTTTAGGGATAATAATCGCTGCTCTACGCGTTTATCCTTCACACATTGCTCTTATAAACTTGCTTTGTCACTGTAAGCGTAATATTTCATAAATAACTCTTTTTTGCCGTCGCAAACTATAATTGCAGCTACTTACTCTACCTTCATAACACTTAAGGTTTTATGGTAAGCTCTATTTTCAGCCAAATTGTTTGTTGGGCTATTATTACGCAGGCGCTTCAGATTGTATAGGTAGTAGGTACCTAAACTTTATTTTGAAAAAAAAAACGGGGTTTTACGGAAGTCTTGACCTTAGGAATCCTAATTACCTTAACGACTTGTAGACATCACTCGGATGTGTGAAGGGTCTGTACTTTTTATTAATATTTGGCACATCAAAATGGCGTCGTCCGACTGTTTAAAAGCAGAGGCGGCGACCTGTGATTGAGGGCCGCTAACATTGCCAACAGGACTCCCTCCGATAACGGCCCTTATGTTTATTATTAAATAAGTATAGGGTCCGCGAAATTCTTAAGATTAGTAAATATTAACAACTATCTAAATAGCGTTCTACATAAGTATCATTGCGCTTTATAACCCGTCTTGTATACCTTCTTGAGCCTGTATCTCGTCACAAACAGAGCTTATTTCAGCACCGTCTCTATAAAGTTTCTTGTTTGGTGACTCTCTCGGCAACAAATCAGCACCCAGTTCTCTATATATTCTCTGCGGAGGTCGAGCACGCCGCTGGTAGGTGTCTTATTTACTTTAATTAAAAATACGGAAAGATGAGTCACTAAACATTTATTTGTTATTATTTTGAAAATAGTTATCGATAAAATAAATAGTCATTAACTTAATCATATTGTTTACAATATTTAATATGGTCGTCACACATTCAAACACTGTTTAAATCAAGTAAACAAACGTACCTCGACATTTAGAAATACAAGGTTTTGAATTTAAACAGCCAATTCAACGTGTTGTGGATATTTTATTTTTGCAAAATAAATTGTTCCAACATTTCTTCTAGGTACTTTAGTTTCCTATGCTGTCGTGTGAAATATTTTCATCGCATTGACATATTATGCAGGAATACAAACCATTAAAAAAGGTAAGTATAGACCCTTCTCACATCTAAGTGATGTCTACAAGGTAAATTGACAAAACAAACCGATTGAAATACATATAATATTGATAATTATCTATCATTAAAACATAAAAAACACATTCACTGAATTTAAAATCTTCACTAGTACTATTTACTTTATAACTTATTTAATTGAGATTAATTGTATTTCGATACTAAAATATAGTGAGTACCTCTGGCTCCAGCACCTCCTATCCATACTGTTCCGCGATGCTGAAGAGTCGGCGCCCATTTGGGCAGATGCGCGTGGAGTTTCAAGCCGTGTGCTTGGCGTTGAAGTCGCCCACGACTATGTCCGGGTCCGGTGAGTCCATCAGGGTGTGGATATCAGCCGTTGCCAGTCGCGCGTCCGGCGGCTTGTAGAACGCAAACACACGGATGGGGCGGCGATCGACGCAGACCTCTTCACCCAGGGCGTAGGCCGTCTGCAGCAAAATATCGTCGTCCGTATCTCTTCACCAGGACTGCCAATCCCCTGAAAGCAGTCCCGGCCTGGGAGAGTTGCTCCTCTCGGTACACGTGATACCCTGGTATTCGGAGAGCTGAGCTCTTCCTGAGGCGTGTATCGTTGATGACAATGTGGGCCTGCCGCTGTGCGAGGAGTTGCCACAGGAGACTACTTCGCTGGGGACATCCCGTCGGCGTTCCAGTATATTATACGTAGGCAATTATCGGCCATAGGCACAGAGTTGCCCTCTACGCGCTCCAAGATTAACTGGACGGGACCGTGAAGCGAAATTCTGGTAATCGGCTTTTTTATAGTTGATGCATGATCGGCAACTAGCGACCCTGACTGCGAGTATTTCAAACCGCGCGCTCAATCTATACTAATATGATAAAGCTGAAGAGTTTGTTTCTTTGTTCGGTGGAATGCGATAATCTCAGGAACTACAGGTCGGATTTGAAAGATTCTTTTTGTGTTAGATAGCCCATTTATCGAGGAAGGCTATAGGCTATATATCAACACGCTACTTCCTTGGTGAGCGGAGCAGTATTCATAAATGTCGACAAATCGGGCAAATTTAAATGCATTATTGTAGAATTTATGAGCGACGGGATGAAATAGATGAGACGGGTGTTCGAATTATGTCACGGGCAAAGCCGGGCGGGTCACCTAGTTGCTTTAAAAAATACTGTTGACATTCAAGAGTTTTTTACATTATAATTATTTATTTATTTATTTACTGATGACTGCCTTGGTGGCGCAATGGTAGTGTATGTGACGTGACTGCTGTGACTGTGGTCCAGGGCTCGTTTCACGAGTCGGAAAAATATTTGTGTGATCCACAAATGTTTGTTTCGAAGTTTTGGTGTTTCCTATGTACCTATGTATTACGAAATAATAATAATATAATAATAAAATAAAATAAAATAAAAATATCTTTATTTAGCATAGACCATTTTAACGGCGCTTACAAAATGTCATACCTTATTTAAAATATTTAAAGCGACCACCGGTTCGGAACGCGGCCCACCTGAGAAGAACCGGCAAGAAACTTAGGAAGGCTTTTTTTTTGATGGCCTATTTACAATTTACCCTCCAAATATAAACAAACAGAACCACAAAAACAGTAAAGACAACCGTACTTATGCATACCGAAGTAAAAGTATAAGGCAAAGAAGAGAACATGGACTTAACAAATGCACATTCAACCAAAACATAGAGGAGAGCTCACCCGTCACAAAGAAGAGCAATTTATATATTTGTACCCTGAATGCCAAATCGCTATCATCATCAGAAAAACTAATAGAACTAAAAACAGCATTACGAGATATCAACCACGATTTGGTAGGATTGAGTGAAGTCCGCAGACTAGGGGAAGGAATTATCGAAGACGATGACTACATAATGTACTACCTGGGCCAAACCAAAGGCCTTTACGGAGTGGGTTTTCTTGTTAAGAAAAAATACAAAGAAAAAATTATAGCATTCACAGGTATATCAGAGAGAGTCTGCATACTAGAAATAGAACTTGAAAATTTAAATTTTGCAATAATACAGGCATATGCACCTACAGAAAGTTCATCTCAAGAAGACATTGACAATTTTTACGAAAACTTGAGGAAAGCTCACGACTCCATCTCTACAAAATACATAATCTCTATGGGAGATTTCAACGCACAGATCGGGATTCCACAAAAACATGAACATTCTGTTACTGGAGCATATGGCTTTGGGAAAAGAAGCATTCGCGGTGAAAGACTTATTCAATACGCATACGAATACAATCTAACAATTATTAATACTAAGTTCAAGTTAAAAAATACCAATAGATGGACATGGATTTCTCCAGATAAAAACACTAGAAACGAAATTGATTATATCATGTCCACAAAACCTAACTTATTCACCAAATATGAAATACTCCCATCATTTGGTTTCGGATCAGATCACAGATTGCTAAGAGCCACCATCAATCTGAAACCAATGAAAAAGACTAGGCGCAACTTTTCTAATATTTCAACAACACTTAAAACTTTAAAAGAACAGGAGATATATCTGGAAAAACTAAGTAAATATATACCAGATCTTATAAGTTCAGCTAATAATTATAAAACCGACGAATATTGTCAAAAAATCAGACACTCAATCTTAACAAGTTTAACGAAACCGAAACAAAAAGAAAAACATAGCATCTTGTCAGCAAAGGCACTGGAGCTTATGAAAGAAAGAACTAAATTACAAAACAAGCCTAAACTTGACAAGACTGACAAAGAAAACCTGAAAACACTTTACAAATTAACAAACAAAGAGATAAGGAATTGTTATGAGTCCCACAGAACAAACATTATACAAAGACATCTCGAAAAATCTAGATCCGCCAAAAAAGCACACAAAGAACTAAACAAATCTAAGAAATGGATCCCTTCACTTCAGCCAGGTTCTAATAATTGTAAGTCCCGGACCGAGATCATAAATATAGCTACAAATTACTATGCAAAACTATATAGCCAACCGGATTCAGTAAAACCACCAAATAACATTTACGAGAGTAGGGAAATCATCCCGGTTCAAGAGTTCACAGAACCTGAAATACTGAAACAAATTATCAAACTTAAGTCAGAAAAATGTCCGGGACCGGATGGACTCACAAACGAATGTATTAAATTGGCAAGGACTCTACTATTGACACCAATCAAACTATTGTGGAACAAAATATTATGTGATGAAGCCGTGCCTGATATGTGGTCAGAGTCGGAAATAATACTAATCTATAAAAAAGGCGACCCGGCAGATATAGGGAACTATCGCCCCATAAGCGTCATGTCCTGTCTCTACAAATTATTCGCCTCCTGTATACTCGAAAGAATATCGTCAGACATTGATCTACACCAGCCGATCGAACAAGCAGGGTTCAGAAGCGGTTTCAGCACAATAGATCACATCCATGTAGTTGATCAAGTCATAGAGAAATATTTAGAATTTCGCCGGCCATTATATGTAGCTTTCATCGACTACAAAAAAGCCTTTGACAGTATATCGCACGATAGCATTTGGGAAGCATTGAAAAGTCAAAATATAAACCAAAAATATATTAATATCTTAAGAAACATCTATTCTAATAGCTCAAGTAGAGTCAAGCTAGATAGAACAGGTACAAAAATTAACATACAGAAAGGAGTGAGACAAGGTGACCCAATCTCACCAAAATTGTTCATAGCAGTTCTGCAACATATCATGGGAGGCTTGTCATGGTCCAAAAAAGGCATCAACATAAATGGGAAGTTTTTAAGTCACCTGAGGTTCGCCGACGACATCATACTATTCTCAAACAACCCACAACAATTAAATATCATGCTAAGTGACCTAAACGACGCCAGCATAAAAGTAGGACTGGAAATGAATCTTAATAAAACAAAAGTCATGACTAATCACTTCTTGTCCCCCATCATGATAAATGACATCCCTCTCGAATATGTAGAAAAATATATCTACCTAGGCAAACAAATCTCACTCAGCAAAAATCGTAATGCAGAAGAAGTAGATAGAAGAATAGCAATTACCTGGAAAAAGTACTGGAGCCATAAGGAAATTTTCAAATCACAGCTTCCATTACCAACAAAAAAACTAGTGATGGATTCAGAAATATTACCATGTCTCACGTATGGTTGCCAGACTTGGACATTCGATGGTAAAACGAGAAACAAAATTCAGACTACTCAGAGAAGAATGGAGAGAAGTTGCCTAGGAATTAAACTAAAAGACAAAGTGAGAAATGTTGTTATACGCAAAAAAACAAAAATAACAGATGCTCTATCCTTCTCGCTGGTTAGAAAATGGAAGTGGGCAGGTCACGTAGCCAGATACAAAGATGATAGATGGACTAAGAGAGTAGTAAAATGGCCTGGGCCACAAGGCACTAGAGGCAGAGGTAGGCCAAGTTCAAGATGGGCAGACGAAATAGTGGAGACAGCGGGTCGAGATTGGTTAACAGTTGCCAATAACAAAGAGAACTGGTATTCCTTGGAGGAGGCTTTTACCCGTAGGGGTTCCGTACAAACTTCTGAAATTATTATTTAACCTAATTTAAGGATAGTAACTTTACTTTACTTGTATGGAAATTAAATAAAGCTTTATTATTATTATTATTATTATTATTTACAATTTAATATTATTTCACTTTGCCAGCAGATCATTTCCAGGCGTCCCTGTCCTGCAAATAGTCTGTAACGGAGTAAAAACCTTTTTCACAAAGCTTGCTTTTAATAAACTTTTTAAATTTATTTAAAGGTAAATTTCTCAGGTCACAGGGAAGCTTGTTGTAAAAGCGTATACAGTTACCCTGGAAAGAATCGCCAATCTTATGTAGTCGACTGTGGTGGACTGAAAGATTAATTTTATTTCTAGTGTTTATATTATGTTTATCACAGAGTTTAGAAAACTGTGATAGATTTTTCTGGACATACATAAGATTGGCAAAAATGTATTGTGATGGTACGGTTAGAATATTTACTTCTTTGAATTTTTCTCGGAGAGAAACTCTGGGGCCCAAATTATAAATAGCGCGTACAGCCCGCTTTTGTAGAACAAAAATAATATTTAAATCTGCAGCACTCCCCCAAAGGAGAATACCGTAACACATAATACTATGAAAATAGCTGAAGTAAACCATTCTAGCCGTATCCACATCTGTTAGAGTCCTGATCTTTTTTACAGCGTATGCAGCCGAACTTAATCTAGAGGCTGTCTTTTCTATGTGTGGGCCCCACTGCAAATTGGCATCAATAGTTATTCCTAGGAACACAGTTGATTCTACAAACTCTAACACTTGTCCATTCAGTTGAACATTGGCCGCAACTTGTTTTACATTGGTAGAGTAAATTTCATACATTTAGTTTTAATTTCATTAAGGCAAAGATTATTTGAGCTGAACCAATGAACTACTCTGGCAATTGCATTGTTTACATCGTCATAGTTATCTAATTGTCTTTTAATTTTAAAAATTAATGAGGTGTCATCTGCAAACAAAACAATCCTATTCCTGTCCCCTACATAAAATGGTAAATCATTAATATAAATGAGGAACAAGAATGGCCCAAGTATCGAGCCTTGCGGCACACCCATTGTAACCATGGATCCTACAGAACGTGTACCATTAATATCGACCCTCTGTATTCTATTGTTCAAATATGAAGACAGAAGGTCGAGAGCTTTGCCTCTTAATCTATAGTGGTGTAGTCTCTTGCACAGCGTTTCATGTTGAACGCAATCAAAAGCCTTTGATAGATCGCAAAATATACCTAATGCATCGTGCTTGTCTTCCCATGCTTCATGAATACATTTTAATAACTCAACACCAGCATCGGAAGTTGAGCGCCCTTTCGTAAACCCAAATTGATTCGCATGGAGTATTTTATGACTATTAAAATGGGATAGCATTTGATTCAAGATTATTTTTTCAAATACTTTGCTCAAAGTTGGCAGCACTGACACTGGTCGGAAATTAGACGGCTCTGTAGCGCTGCCAGCCTTGAACAAGGGAACGACTTTGCTGTGTTTCATTAAATCAGGAAATGTACCACTAGAAACACAGTCATTAAACACAGTTGCTAGATGGGGAGCAATTACCTCAATTATACATGATGCAGTTTTGACCGATAAACCCCAAATGTCCGCGGTTTTCTTAATTTCGATACATTTAAATGTTTTTACAATGTCCTGAGCACAAATATCTGTGAATACAAATGCATCCCTGCAACAAAGAACAGATTCTTCTAATAAAAGTTCAGCGGAACTGGAAGATGCTTGGAGAGATTTTGTTGTCAATATAGGTACATTTTTGAAAAAGTGTTCAAACTCCGTAGCCACTTCCAGGTCCCCTGTAACATGGCAACCATTTACTTTTAAGTGGAAATCCCTTTCAGTCACTAAAGATCTACCGCATTCAGAGTTAATGATGTTCCAAGTCATTTTTATTTTATTTACAGAATTAGAAATTTTATTTTTAATGAAGTTTGACTTAGCAAGATGACACGTTTGTTTAAATATCTTTGAATTATTTTTAACATATTCCTGAAAGGTTTGCCTAAAATTATATGATTTTTCTGAATATAATTCAAATAATTTATTTCTACTTTTAAAGATACCTGGTGTTGCCCAGTCACTGAAAACAGGACGACCACCAATCTGTAGAGTTTTTGAGGTAAAAACTTTGCCAAACTCATCATTAATCAAATTAAATAAGTGTTTATATGACTGGTCTACACAAGTGAAGTTAGGTAGATATGGTAATCTCTTTAATACATTTTCTTTAAAATTATTCAAACGACTTTGGTTAATTGGTACATATTTAATTTGTTTTTTGCTGACTTTGTTACTACTTTTAGGAAATTTTATCCATTGGCCACGATGATCTGACTCCACAGGATCCACAATACCTTTATCTATAGGTTTAATATCAGTAAAAATATTATCAATACATTTTGCACTGGTGGCTGTAATACGAGTGGGTTCTAAGAATGTACTATGCAGATTAAAGGATTTAAATATTTTTTTCATTTTATTTCTCTCGGATGGAGTTAATGATGTATCTAATATATCAACATTAAAATCTCCACAAACTATTATAGATTTCTTAGAACATTGGCATTTGAACAGTGCTTCTTCAAGCTTTTCTTCAAATTTAATGTAAGAAGCATCAGGGGGACTGTATACGCTTAACAAGATGAAATGCTCAAACTCAATACTGGCAATCTCAATAACTCGCTCAATGGAGAGGGCTACTAAATCCTTACGTTCTTTAAATTTTAAGTTTTTATTAATTAATATTAAAGAGCCTCCACGTTTAGAATGTTTTCTATTGAACGAGCTAGCAACCTGGTGATTTACGAAGTTCAACAATGTGATTTGATGATCTTTTAACCAGTGCTCTGTAGCACAAAAAATATTAATAGAATTTGCATTAATGTATAGCTCTAACTCTAAATCTTTACCATTTATTAAACCTCTAACATTATGGTGCACCAGGTTTATAAAAACAATATTTTTACTAAGATTATTCTCAGAGGCCAAAGTCTACTGGCCAGATTTATTATCTGTTGTCCTATAAACTAGTTTTTTGGAATTTCATTTTCCAAATGTGAAGTATCAAAACTATCCTGCTCAATAAAAGCAGTTGTACTAGCCAATAATTTGGCTTGAAAAATTAAATAATTAGATAGCAACAGAGCTACCTTTCGTTGTAAAAATTTTGATAGAAAATATCTATCTAATGTCAACAAACTATTATTATTGAAAATTATGTTCCAATCGAACAATTAAATTTTTTTGGAATATGATACCATGGTATGTAGTTTCATATTTAATTTGTATCTTAGGTGATTTTCCTTGTGGCTCATAGCAGTGCTGTATGGCAAGGTGGACAAAATTACTTGTTTTACTTGCAGACTTGATAACTTATCAAAAACTTTTAAAAGTTTGTCACTATTAATATTGCCTCTTCTGCCAACCAGCACCACTATAGTAGACTGCATGCAGTGTGTACCAGTCAATATAAAATCTATAATTTGAGAGTATGAAGCTCCTGGATATGTATGATTTATTACAGAATGACTTAACTGTGATAAATAATGTCCAAAATTTTTACCTATTTCATCGCAATAGACTATGGTCTTTGCATCACTTTTTATTTGCAACTTTTCTATTATACTCGTAGATGCCTCGCAATTACTACTTGAACTTAATATACTATTATCCACACTGCACACAGTTTTAATTGGTGAAAATTCATCATTGCAATTTATTTCATAGTTGAAAGAAGGTACAATATCTAATATTTATAATAGTCCTTATTCTAGTACATTGATTGGGCTTATATTAGTTAAATTTGCGCCTGAACTAGGTAATCCTGTGTTTCCGGCTTCATCTGCAAGTTTGTTAATAGCCTATACTAATAATATAGGTATTTATATAATCTCTCAAGTAAAAAATAAAGTAAGCTTAGTAGATGAAATATTTTCTACACTACGTATACAACAATACTAAATAATAATACTTATAACAATACTTATTTTAACACAACTAGTCTGTTTCGTCGTAGGATATGTTTTGTAGTGCTATCTTTAGGACTTGCTTACACTGGTTGTAATTTAAAGAATATATATTTAGTTTTGCATTTACCTAATCTGTTATGCAAAAGTGGCCCGAGGAATACCTAAATAAAATTTGGCTATAGATTCGTGACTTATTGCAGTTCGTTGAGTACATACAATATCGCTCCTCCTTTTTTTCAGCATTTCAGTGTCGTATGGAAGTGCTGCGTGCTGCTTTAATACAGTGCTTAATACAAATAGTTGACGGACTGTTAACACTTTACAAGAACTGTACAGGAGGTTAGTAGGGAACAGGAAAGGACTATAGGTTGATACCTTGAGTATCGCTCTTGGCGCTCTCTCGATTGGCAATAACAGTGATTTACCCAATCCACCCCACGATGTTATGCAATAAGTTAACACTGACTGACAAAGTGCCAAGTATACTTGTTTAATTACTTTAAAGTCAGCTATATACCTGATTTTCTTAAACACAAAAATCGACTTACGAAGTCGCTTAATTAGCGACTCACTGTACTGCTTAAATGAGAGGGTTTCGTCTAATATAATACCTAGGTATTTTGTTGTATCGGTTTCTGTTATAACTGGCCATGTCAGCCCCGCCGGGTCCCGGTAAGACCCAAGATGTGCTGGCTTGACGTCGTAAAGGGATGACATGCGTGCCAATGGTTTCACTACAGGGGATGCCGACGACCGTGCGAAGTGGAGGAGAAAATGTAGGAAAGCGGACCCCGGGCGTCTCGAGACGCAACTGGGACACACGCTCGGATGATGATGATAGTTTTTGTTATAATTGGGCATGAACACCTATAATCTTGTTCTTTAGGGTCTTTATAATGGTGAGCGTATAGTGATGGGATAGTATTGGTTGTCGTCCTTTTGCGCATCGAGAATTTGATATATTTGGATTTGTCCGCATTTAATGTTAATAAATTGTACTGAAGCCATTGATTTACGAAATTGAATCCACGTTGCGCAATCCTGTACGCTTCTATATCTGTTTCAGCGGAAAAAAGGAGCGCTGTGTCATCTGCGTATGAAATAATCATGCCATGTTCTAATTTTAAGCTACAAAGTTCATTGATGTAGATTAAAAACAGCGTGCTTCCCATAATACTTCCTTGGGGGATTAAAAATGGGGGATTATGAAGGTCATCACTAAGAATGTCACCGATTTTTACACATATGGTCTGCTCCTCTAGAAAACTTTTGATGAGATCATATTGTACACCTCTTATTCCAATGTTTTCTAGCCTTTTCAGGAGTGCAGGGATATAAACCGTGTCATAAGCTTTGGCGAGATCCAGGAATATTCCCACTGTGTGTTTCCCTCGAAGTATATATGTATGTTTATCACTCGTCTAGATTCCATAACACAAGTTTAAAATCTTACCATATTACTTTAAAACAGACAGCGCTCTGTAAGAAAAAAATGTCCCTCAATATTTATTTTATACAATAAAAACTTCTTAAGTCTCAGAAAACCGTATTAATAATTTGAATGTGTAATCTAGCCTCCGTACACTTGTGAGGACATCTCACAACTCAAGTAACAAATGCACAGGTTCCGACGATGAAATGGACTTGGATACATCAAAAATATTATATCTTTACTAGGTAATTAATTTTCCTTGGTCTTAGGTTAGGTAGGTTAGACTTTATTCTCAGAAAAGTCACTTACATGAGAACATTTTTTAACTTAATAAATTATTTCATATATCGATCGTCTAAAATATAAACAACAAAGATTAATAGTTTTCAATAAGCTTACTTATGTTTTTTTTAATTATAGTAGGCACAATAATAAAGGGATTAAAATTTTAGAAAAATTAGTCGCCCTGCTCTTGCTATCTTACTAGCACGTAGCTTCGCTGAATATCTCGCCGGGCATTTCAATTTTGAGAAAAAGTAAGACTAGGCCCGCCCTCATTGCTTTTAGGCTACTCCCCGGCGCGTTCATCTCGCTCACACTAGAGACAAACAAATGGACGAAGGGGCGATAACTTCATCACGGGGCGATGGTCTCGCTCGCACATACTCTACAGTGAGGGAGGACGTTGCGAATTGTTATCGTATTTATGCCCCCGAAGGCGACGTTGAAAAGGCTGTTAGTTGTTAGTCAACGTTCGCAACGGACGCACGCGGTGAACGTGCGACACTTTCGCTGCACTTATCTGTGCAGTGGTATTGCATGGTAGTGCATCTCGTGCCGGTTTACTAACGTGTGCGCATTTATTATAAACACTACTACTGTGATTTTAGTTCCATAAAGACATCTTTTTATTTAGACTCATGAAAGTGACAATAATTTAAAACTTTATGTTAAGCGATTTAAGACTAAACGTGTGTTGTTGAGTTGAGAGCGGCGGGACATAGGTAAAAAGACAACGCGATTGTTTCGTGTGTACGAGTGTTTACCGTCACGAACGTGGCGCTGTTCATGCCCGTGAAATATTAGCAGCGCTGTAACATCGACCTTACCGCTATCATTGTAAGGATTGCAATCTCTACTTAAACACAGTTCAATCATTTGAAGCTAATTTTCAATATCAATAAGACAATATGTATGTGAACTGGCGTGTAAAAAACACGACGAGTGATCTCGATAATAAAGCTGCTATGAAAACAGAGAGTTCAGTATCAGTTCCATCTGATTCCAGCTACAACATGATGACTAACCCAAGTCCAAAGTTCCAGCAGTGGGCAACACCGGAGACGTCCACTCTGTTTACACAACCTGCTACAGCACAAAACTATCACAGTGCACCGTCATATTACCAAAATCCTGTTCAAACAAACTTCTCACCGGAGACACAATTTGCTAATAACATCAACTACGGATTCTCACAAAGCCAACATTCTAATCAGATAAATTGGGATCAAGGTCAGTACAATCAAGATTATCATAAATCCTGTCGATTTCATCCTTATAACATTCGAGCACAAGAGCGTATTACACAAGTGACATCATCGAGTCCAATGTGTGAACAAACTTTGAACCTACCTACGCCATCACCATCCCCAAATCAATGCGACAAATGTGGTTTTGTAAGCGAGTCTGCTGTCCAACTATATGAACATTGCAATGCTGCTCATGCAGACGCCGGTCCGGCACCCTTATCTACCAGTGTACCTATTCTACAATTCTCTGGTAAGCAGTACAGTGATACTGATTATCATAATGAAAATTTGAAATTAATATCTGATATTTTGGATCTTGATTCACAAATCCTATATCAAGGAGCTGAGAACGAACAAGCAGCTACAGCCTTTGTAGACACTCCACCTCAAACCCAAGAAGTTAACACACGGACAGTTCCAATGATGCCATGGCCAGCGTACAAAATTTATAGTAATCTTCAGTCCAATGGAGATGTATCTTTATATAAAGAGCCAGAGATTGACCAACAACCGTACTCATCTAATGGAAATGTGTTTAATCCGGAACAAAACTTCGAGTGTACACTAGATAAATATTTCTCAGAACATCATGATCAAAACCCATTTATGCACGTTAAACAAAAAATGTATACAGGTGCGCAAATGCCACCACTAGCAAATAACTCAGCACCCACTACGGCGTCTAATGCTGATATGATACCACAATACCGGCCATACAACTCTTCAGCGGCGTCTCAGATGACTGGCACTCAACCTTTAAATCCGATGTCATCGACACTCCCATCAATTGGAGATAAAGGTGCCAATCAATTGAAATCTAATGAAGTGAAGCGTCTAAAGTCATATCATTGCACTGTTTGCAATAAATGGTTTACGAGCTCAGGTCATCTAAAGAGACATTATAGCACGACCATCCACAAAAATTCAGTGCGGTCATCGGGTCAACCAAACCCCGCTACTCTGCCCATCTCAAATCATCATCACCCGAGTCGCGAAATACAATACCGCACTCAGCAGCATTCCATGGATTCAAAAACACAGATCTCCGTCCCTTCTGAGGATAGTCCGAGCGTCGTCGATACAGTACTGAAGTCACCTAATGCACGTCGTGTTGCTACTATGCAGTCCAAATCACCGTACACACATCTACAACAGGGTAATTTAGCTAATCACCCTATACAGCATCAGGTCGGGTCACATCCGCTCAATATAAATAGTCATCCGCCGGGTTTAGGGAATCCAAATGTCAGTAAATGTCAATCATCTAAAGCTTTAGCAAACTCTGGAAGTCCCTCAAACGGGGAAGCAGATCCCTCTGCTTCTCGAAATCACCATATGAGCGGTCTCTTATCAATAACCGATAATTTAACTCCGGCTCTAACTCAGAGTATACAACCACCGCTTAAAACGCATACTTTACCTCCATTCAGTCATTTGAGGTCTACAGAACCTTTGGGGCCTACAATTTCGGGTCACACCAACACCCCTTTATCTCTGGGTCAGTATTTTGAACCGAGTTTAACAACGAATAACCTAAACGGGATATCTCTCCACATTATGGATATGGCTATCAACAATCTGCCTGTAGCCAATCCCGATACTTTTAGTAAATCACCTGAAGTAGTGAAAGTTATAGGACAAGAAACAGTGAGTGAACCTGTCGTAGGTGCACTGCCAAGCTTTGCGCAGCTTCAGTCACGTTTCAACGTTAATAAATATATTGAACAACCTAACCTGGAGGGGCAAGTCCTTCATAATAAGTCCAGCGGTAGCAACGTTATCGTACATTCAGTTAAACCAACATTGCACTTGGACAATGCTGACAAGAGCACACAAAATTTAGAGTATCATTTTAACTCAACGGATAGAAAAATAACCAAGGATAATTTTAGCAGTTACACCCAAGATAAAGTAAAAAACTACCATTATGGTATTACTAAACAAGGTGGAACAATAAAACGCGGCAATGTTATTTCAGGGGCCCAGGCAGGGATGGTTCAGTTAATGCAAACTGAAAACAAACAAACACGTATAAAGGATTACGCTAATAAAGAAAATTATGAGCCTCGAATGAAATCTCCAGCGATCCTAGAATGCGCTAAAATCGTTATTGGTAGTAGCGGCTCTGTTGTAACATCTACTAATATATCGAGCACACCACTAGCAGAACAAAACCAAATGAAAGAAGCAGCCTCAACCTCAGTACATACATGCTTCCTTTGCAACAAGCTATTTAACAAAGGTTGCTATCTGAAACAACACAACAAAACTTTCCACTCCGGTGATAAACCGTACAAGTGTACTATCTGCGGCAAGCGTTTCTCTGATGATTACTCGTTTGAACTTCACATCCATAGGCACTCCAATAATAAACCATTCAAATGTGAGCAGTGTCCTAAAAGCTTTAACCATAAATCAGACCTGCGTCGACACATGTGTTTGCATTCCGATAACATGCCATTTTCTTGTGATCACTGCGGCAAAGGTTTTATTAGAAAAGACCATATGATAAAACACGTAGAGACGCATAAAAGAAAGCTTCAAGCATCTGTGTCACCTAACTCGATATCGCCGGGGTCCTCGACATCTTGTACATCTAGTTCGCAAGGGTTTAATATTACGTACTGACTGTTTGCGGTTGACTGTGGACTTCATCTAAAATTAAAACCATACTCTGGGTAAAGTTAGCCAATCTCAACTCGATCTAATGCTTTACACCTTGAACTAATCCAAATAGCTGTTGAAGTTTTGTTAATATATTTCGGTACTGAAGCAGCGCAATTTAGATAAAATTAATTTTAATTGTAATAACTTATAGATTATCATTTGCACATTAAATCTATAATCTACTTATTTGGAATTAACGTGTTATTCTTAATAAACTCTCTGTCTTTCTTGTATAAATTACCTTACTAAATAAATAAAGTAGCAAAGTTAATGCGACTGTTTGCTGTCACCTGCGCGTCATCTCTTGCACGACTTGCGTGCGGCCCACTCAATGACACCCTTCCGTAGCACACCTATATACTATGTTATATACATATAAGGTAACACTGTCGAGAGTCATACCGTTTAAAATCATCCACTAGTAGTATTTGTTAGGAACTTTAGTTTATGACAGTATTCTTGTAAATTTAATTATAATAATGAAAATTTGGTTAAGTATAATATTAACTAATTATTTTTCATGAAATTAAACATTTATATTTTTAATCGACATCTGTGTTTATTAAAATGATGAAACATATGATTATTTTTGTATAATGTCTAACTTTAAGTTCAATTAATTAGTTTATTGATGAAATGATTTTTGTTATGTTAATTCAGTCCTAAAATCTAAAGATTGTATTTGATAATATGCTATTTTTTAATTTTGTTACCTACATCAAAATTAAATCTGTAATAGATACAGATACATTCATGAAATACGTTTTTTTGTCTATTGTTAGCGTAGTGATTAGATAATACATCAATAGATGACGTTTCAGACTGAAGCAGTCGGTATTAAATACATTTAAAATTGTATAAAGATACGAGTACAAGACGAACATTTTATATAAGTTAAACCTCCGGAGTTTTCACTAAAGTTTCCATGCAACGTTGTCTTGACTTAGTAGGTATAAGTCTTGATTAAAGATAAAAGTTAGTATAAGGCGATAAATCTAAATATAGCTACGGCGAAAGCTGCGCTCTGCGTTGATTGGCTATGTTCAGTAACACTGTATTATGTCGACGTGTGCGACAATCACAATTCGGTAACATATTTGTGTGATTGTTTTATGTATCAACTGAGCGACTGCTTGTATATCGTTGTATATGTTATCAGTTCACATATCAATGAATGTCCTCTACCGACTCCGTTGTAGTAGTAGGTAGATGTCAGGTCTTAAAGTTAAATAAATAAAGTGTGATAAATATTGGAGTTTTATTTCTTTAATTCCAGAACTTTATATATTTTATATGTTTATGGAATTCAACGCAGAGGTGTTGAATTTCTTCTTTCTAAGGACTTTATCTACTATTGTTGATAAATATATAAAACTGAAGAGTTTGTTTGTTTGATAGCACTAATCTTAGGAATTACAGGTTCTAATAAAAAAAATACTTTCTATGTTGCATAACTACTATAAAGATTTCGTTAATCGAGGAAGGCTATAGGCTATTTATCACCCTGCAGACCGGATCAGTAATCATACATTTCAAATAACATACATACATACATACATATTATCACGCTTTTATCCCCGAAGGGGTAGGCAGAGGCATATTGAACGCCCACATTTCATCGTATGCATTTTTGTCCCACGTAACAGGTGGTGAGCCCATTGCCGTGTTGAAATAGACATACGCAGATTGTGGCAACCGGCTGTTGATATTTTATAAGTTTTCATTCGGGCTACAATCTACGAGTAAATGGGTGCGACGGGGGATTAAAACATACCACGGGCGAAGCCGCGGGTTTCAGCTTCTGTTGTTGAATAGCTTTTATAGAGCGTTGGGTACATCAGCTGTTTGACATCACAACTTATATAGGTACGGGCGACTGCGATACTTCTGTATGTATGTACTTCTGGCGTTGCTCAGCCGGACCACGGTGTAGGTGAATGTAGGTGTCCATTTAACAAAGCAGGATACTTCTGATTCAGATGTAGAGAGGCTTTAAGAGATTGAAATTAAACATAATAGACCTCAGATATCCTGACTTGACTGGCTTCCAGGAGAGCTATTCCATAGGACGTTCGGTGTGGACATACCTAAAGCTGCTGCGGTACTGGACTGCTAGATCGTTCTGTATGAAACCTAAGAAGTAAAGTTAGTTGGTTTTGATTGCCTCAGGGGCGTAAGTGATAATGTGTGCGACTGACGCGTTAAGGTCTCGGTGCCCAGGTCGGAACAATTACTTTTTTGTTTCGGAGTTTCCTATGTAAGTATAACATGTAGCTAAGTACCTATGTTTTTAGAAATATACCTAAGTAAGTTTATCAGTTGTCTAGATTCCATACAGCCAGCATTAGCCTACCTATTAGATTAGGTACTTACCTACTGGTTTGTAAAAACATACATACCTAAATAAAATAGAACTATTACTATATGCTTGATGGAGCAGGCAGAGGACAGACTCAAAATGAACCAAATTAGTGGCGACACTTTGCCGCTAGTTTTGCCACGGCAGCTTTAAGCTTACTCGTAGCAAGTCGTAAGTATCTGGATAAGTTTTAGCGTTTAAATATTTGACACTAAATCCTGACACTAGCATTAAAATATGCCAAATCACAACTACTCTGAGTAACTAATCAAAGCAGAGCCCGACTTTTTCAGTAGAGCTGTTGGGCCCAATCAAGATTTACTGAGACCAACAGAGACCTATAGAGACATGCATATAACTATAGATGATCTTATACCTAATTTAAATGTAGAAAATGTAAAGTTAGAGTTACACAAACAATAGGAGGCCTCAGTGTTGGACCTCACCTGCAAGTGCTGCTCCGCTCACTCACAGACGAGGTGATGATGAGCGATGCACACGCCCTCACTTGGTCGAGAGGTCAGGTCAGGCGCTCCCAACAAAGTCGATTATAGCCTCTAGTTCTAGCAGTAGCAGCAATAACGTCTGGAACTATCTGGTAAGACTCCAAGATAAACAAGGAGAAGTGTTTTATCACACAAACATTGGAAAACACAGTGGTTTATCAGTTGTCAAGGTTGCAAGGGGCACACCATCTTCAGGGCCCAAGGGACCTTACCAGCTAGTGGTGCACCAGCTGACCCACGAACGAGACAACGACGCAGGCATCTAAAGGGTCGGGAGGTCAGGCGGCAGTCACTCACAAGAATGCTGAAAATCAAACCACAAATCTTAGATATCTATGTAGGCGGTTCGTACTAGTGTTGAATTTTACAGCGGCTTATAGAGTGACAAATTGATAGAAGTAGAGTGAACAAAGCCTTCACTGGTTGACGGAGCGTAGAATTATGTATTGCCTTTCCTTTTGCCTATAATATTTTCACATTTTCTCAATATCTCCCTTTCAGTCGAAAACAGTTCAAGACCAGAGATCCCGCACTCATACAATGGACAAAGTCGTATTCCGAATTGTAAGAGTGCGAGATCCCTGCTCTGAACCGAAAAGAAGATTCGTCGCGAACGGCTAACAAGTACTTTTTGGCGACATCCCACAGGTACCTATAGCAGTAGGTTTGCGACACGTAAACAGGAGTTTAACGCTGTTCTTAACTATTATTGTTTGTCGAAGTCAATAAAAGATCAATAACATCAATAATGCTTGTCGCCTTTGTTGTTGTGTTATTTTTCAAAAGAAAATGATACATAAGTAATATAATTTTTTACACAATTGCTCGGAAAATACCTTTTGTTATTCGAGACAATGTGTATTTATCCACTTGGAATTCCATTTAAGTCACCCCCTATCTACTGAAAGTGTCTATCCTGGCGCCAACATATTTTTTGTTCATGGTCTATATTTTTCACTTAAATAAAAGTATACTATCAAAATAACATGTTATGCGAGTCTTAGTTTATGTAATGAGTGTGAAAACACTTAATAAGATTCAAAAGACATCGTAGAAGGTGACATCATTGCCAACGGTCTCATGAGCGGCGACGCTGAAGACCGAGCAGGCAGAGGCAGCCGTGATGGACCTACTCATCGACGTTGCTGGAGCGACTGCTGTTTGACCTCCTATAACGTGTATGGGCACCTGCGCCAGGGCGCTGTCTCCCAACTAACATTAGGGGCTACTATTAGAGTTAGAACAGATATATAAAAGAGCTAAAGAGATCCTAAGGTCATCAATAAGTGCTATCACAAAGGAGTTTTAGCGAGCTATAACTTTGTAACACTTCTGAGTGTCGGTTACATATTCCTAAGATTTATTTACTAACCTTGTTTTTATATACATCCCTTTTGTTGAAACAAACTCAATTTTCACAATACTTTAGTTATAACTCTAAAGTCATTTGTCTAATTATTTAAAAGTTTAAATGATTTCACATTGTCTGTTTTTGTTCGGAACGACATGAGTTTGACGTTGTCAAAACTGTCACGAACGTTTCGACTCTTATGGCGCGTTCTAAAGTTAACGCGTGCGTCTATGGTGTCTTTCAGTTTGGTGCTGGACATTGAACTTAGATAGATTGGCTGTCCTGACTCACATCCACACATAATGTATTGCGTGCGGTGCGACAAACAGGAATAGGGAGGTTTTTATGTTGATTTCGTTTATTCTGCCAATGTTTTGTCAAGGCTGTATGGTGTATGACTTTAGCCTGGTGTGATCGAACGGGAAAAAAAAAAAGAAGCTGGTTCTTTTTGACGAGAACGGCGTGATGAAAAAGCGCTTGGTCATGGTGATTTAATTCGGATTAATATCCGAAGTCTTTTTAGCTAATGCTAGAAGGTGAGGATAGTTGTTTATATTTGTTTCTTCGTAATCTGCAAGATTACTTGGCATTGGCGAATAATATGTTCTTACAATGGTTGTACTTTGTATTTCAGTCTGCTTATCATGAGATTTAGCAAGTAAGATGAAAAAGAATGATGATAGAAGGATCTAGTTAAAACCCCACTGAAATAAGTGGTAAGTTAAAACTATATAATCTCTTAGACTGAATTCCTTAACAGAATGTTGAGGGTGGAAGTGATTTTTATTACAAATTACTAATGTCTGTAACTTTTCTATTGTTACAGGGGTTTTAGGTTTTAGGTTTATGTTTTCGTTTTTATATCTACATAATAATTGAGTTTAACGTGTTTCACGTTCTCTGCATTCTACATTTTTACTCCTGAATGTCTGTAAGAAGACTTAAAGTAAGCTGAGACAATGTGCAAAGATGATATTTTTCCCTACTCTGGTTACCTACTACCTGGACTTATAGAATAGGAAGAGATGTGAAGGACTTGGATGTTCCTCAAACTTAAATACAGATAAGTGGTAATCTTTAATTAGTTTCTATGTATAATAACCCGGTAAAGGCCGACTGATGTTGATAGTTTAAAAGTAATAACTTTTAACTTTAAATATTCATTTTTCTATTACATATGTAGCTGTCAACTACTTTAATATACTGGACTACTGATGTGACGTTCCAGTTACACATATTTTATAATCTTTTTATTATCACAAAGGAATATTAAAGTGAAACTTTATTTTTACCTTGTTATGTTGTAGTGTACGATGATGATGATGATAGGAAGCGGCGTTGTGTGTTTAACTAAACTAAGAAATAGTTTAAATGTATGTCTGCATATAATTTAGATATTATTAAGGCATCTGACAACTGCTTTAATATTTGTCATTTTAGGCCACGCCCATTTCCATACTTTGGTTTAAATTTTTATTTGTACTAAATATAAACTTATTTTTAAGTGACCATATATATATGGATCCCACTATGCTTAACTAAGCCATTTCTTTTTACTTTAATTTAAGTATATTCATGTCTACATATGGATATAGTGTAAATAAATATAATTAATAAGTAGAAGGGAGAAGTTTTTTTAATTGCATCATTCGTTTGATGGAGAGATACCTGGCGCCCTCTCTTTATAAATTCTGGTATTTCTCTGCTCCAGGTTGGTCCATACTCACTCCCTATACGCATGCTCTGCTAGCTGGTGCACCGGTGATTCTTTGAGATAGTGTTACTTACACAACTCCAGGGATTACCAAACGTACCTGATGGGTGTACGTAGGTGTGTTGTTGCTACCTAGTGCACACCACCCCTGCCAAGCCCGTCAACCGTTATAAGTTGGCGGCCCAACGTGTGACCTTGGAGAATGATGCAATTAAATATTAAATAAGTATTTTTATTTAGTGATAAGCATGTACTTTATTGTGTGTCACTATGGTTTTGTTAGTCTTAAGGTGTGCTTTAAAGGAAACTTATAAATTTTCTTTAGTCTTAAGCGCTATGGTATATCCAAGTTACTTTTGAATAAATCTACTGCTTGTATGTATTTGGTTAGATAGTTAAAGCTGATAAACTCGAAACTATCCAACATCAATGAAAGGCAATATATTCAATTTAAGCTTATAAACTTAAAGAGATATTTTTAAATACGCCGTGCTTATATCTACTGTTTTCTATTTTTATCATTTTTATTAGGTGCCATAACCTAACAATTTTACTTGTTTTGAATTAGAATTGAATGTAGAATTCAATTTTCTATCATGGATTTTCTACAAGCTGGATGTAAGATCTCTCATTTACACAAAGACGAAATTACTCATGAACTGTCCATTCGTAAACTAGAAGTTAATCATCTCTCGCGACGATCCAGTCTTTGTCAAGCATTAAATGAGACATCGAAACTTGCTCGAAGGGGTAGTTTGAAATTTACTGATTTGGTCAATGTTGATTTGACTTCGGAATTAGAAGTGTGTCAACGAAAAGTTGAGGAGATCGAAAGAGAAGCTAAAGGTGATTTGTCTACATCTGCTAGAGGTCGGTTAAACTCTCGTTGCAGATACTTTCTTTGCCGTCTAGGTCGTATTGATGAGAATGAGGAGGTAATGCTTCTCAAAAAGCAATTGAATTCTATAATTGAATGCTTACAAGATAGTGATTCTGCTTCTTCATCGGATTCGGAGGATGACTATGACTCTGTAGTTACTGAGAAGGATGTAGTCAGAGAGGTCATTTATAAACCTGAAAAGATTTTTAATATTAATTCTTTAAACTTGAAATTCAAGGGGGACACTTGTGTCCGTACTTTCCTTTCTCGCTTGGAAGAACTTCGTGTTGCTAGGAATATTTCTGAAGACAGAATATTCAGAGGTTTCCCGGAAATTTTGGATGGACCGGCGTTGTCTTGGTTCCGTTCTCAACGTATTAATTATACTACTTATCGTGAGGTTACAAAAGCCCTTCAAGAAGATTTTGATATACCGGACTTTGACTTCCAACTACTTAAAGAAATTCGTGCTAGGACTCAGGCAAAATCTGAAACTGTCGTAATATTCGTCTCCATAGTTCTAGGAATGTATGATCGTTTAAGTAAAGAGGTATCAGAAGAGGAGAAGCTTGATATTATTACCCGTAATATGCGTCCCGAGTATTCTAAAGCTTTGGCTCTGCATGATATAGGATCTATTCAAGAACTTAAAACTTTGTGTAAGCGTATTGAATTGGCTGAGGTAAAAGCCAAACAATTTAGTGAACCTAGTTCATCTAAACAGCCTAACGTTATGTCTCCTACTCCTGTACGTGAATATGCATCGCGTAATACACATAAAACTTTTAAACCACCTCCTAAAAATTATGTAGCTTCAGTAGCTCAAAAGACTTTTAAAAGTCCCTGTTTTCGATGTGGCATGACGAACCATTTGACTAGTTTTTGTAAAAACTCAAAACAGATTGTTTGTTTTAAATGTGGTGAAAAGGATGTTCGTACTCCCGAATGTTCTAAATGTAATAATAATAATCCAAAAAACTGAATAACTTTGTCTTTTCGAAAAAAACATCTACTTTAACTTCTACTCCCGTACTCGACGAGAAGACAATATTTTTTCAACCCTCTGAGGGAGATAACAGACTTTATCTAATTTTAAACATACTTGGTATACAAGTGAAGGCCCTGCTAGATAGTGGTGCCAGTACTTCTTTTCTTGGCTCTGATAGTCATCTTGTTTTTGCTTCGGCTGGTATACCTGTTCGTACTCATAAGATTCCGGTTAGAATCCGGGTTGCTAATGGTGAACGTTTGATATGTACCCAATATATGATAGTACCAGTAAATTATAATAATAATGTACAGCTCATTCACTTTAATATTCATCCTGGACTTGCTA
This sequence comes from Thumatha senex, assembly GCA_948477245.1. NCBI lineage: Eukaryota > Metazoa > Arthropoda > Insecta > Lepidoptera > Erebidae > Thumatha > Thumatha senex. Next base: position 1,958,719 of record OX419742.1, on the reverse strand, counting down.
CTCCTATTATCCTAGGTTTAGACTTTTGGAGATCATTCCGCTTGGCTCCAGAAATAATATCTGAAGTATGTACCGAGCAAAACTTTAGTGTGTCCACAGCCATCGCTGAAAATGGTTTAAATAATTTTGAATCTTTAACCCTAAGACAGAAATCTCAATTAGAGGATGTAAGGTCTCTATTTGATCAAATTGATACCGATAAGATAGGATTAGGTAAAACTCATTTAATAGAACATGTTATTAACACAGGTGATACTCCACCTATTAAACAAAAATATTATCGTCTTAGTCCTGATAAACAAACTGCTTTGGAGAAGGAACTTGATCGTATGTTAGAAGCAGGTATTGTTGAACCTTCTTATTCCCCTTGGAACTCACCTGTTGTTATGGTACAGAAATCTAGTGGTGAGATGAGATTATGTCTAGATAGCCGAAAGGTTAATTCTGTGTCAAAGACTGATGCTTATCCGTTACCTTATGTAAACTACGTACTTGATAACTTAAGAGATGCTAAATACCTCACATCATTAGACTTGAGTGCGGCTTATCATCAAATCCCTCTTAGTGATAATTCTAAGGAAAAAACTGCTTTTACTGTTCCTGGAAGAGGACTTTTTCATTATAATCGAATGTGCTTTGGTTTGGTTGGCGCTAGTGCTACCATGCAACGTCTAATGGACACTCTTTTTACTGCTCAATTTGATAATAAAGTATTTTGCTATATAGACGACATAGTCATATGTACGTCTGACTTTGATGAACACCTACGATTACTTAAATCGGTTTTTGAAAAACTTAAGGCTGCAAACCTTACAATAAATATGAAGAAATCTTTATTCTGTAGAAGTGAACTCAAATATTTGGGATATATAGTGGATAGGTACGGCTTACGCACCGACCCTTCTAAAATAGACGTCATTATGAATTTTCCTATTCCGGAAGATGCGAAAAGCATCAAACGCTTTCTCGGCATGTGTGGTTGGTACCGACGTTTTATTAATAATTTTTCTAAAATCGCTCGTCCCTTGTCTCGATTAACGGGTAAGAGAGTGAAATTTGATTGGTCAGAGGAGGCCAATAATTCTTTTAACGTTCTTAAGTCTGCTCTTATCTCGGCACCTATTTTGAAGTGCCCTAACTTTGAAGAACCTTTCTATATACATACTGACGCGTCATCTTATGCCATTGGTGCAGTATTGACCCAAAAGTATGACGGACTCGATCATCCTATAGCATATTGTAGTCGAACACTTGTAAAACCTGAAATTAACTACTCAGTTACTGAGCGTGAACTTTTAAGTGTAATTTATGCCCTGGAACAATTCCGAGCATATGTAGAAGGTAGAAAAAGCTACATAGTTACTGATCACGCATCTTTAAAATGGTTCTATAACTTAAAGAATCCTTCTGGTCGTTTGAACAGATGGGCTTGCAGATTGAGTCAATTTAACTTTGAAATTATACACCGAAAGGGTAAAGAACACATAATTCCTGACTGTCTGTCGCGTATTCATTTAAACTCAATTGACGTTCTTTCTACTCAAGATCCTTGGTACTTAGACATCTTTAAAAAGGTCTCTGATACTCCATCTATGTTTCCTAATTTCAAAATTGAAAATAATAAGCTTTATCGTTTCTCGAAGAATAAATATCGCCTGACAGATCAGTTTGACTGGAAGTTGGTAGTGCCTTATGAGGAACGAAAAGAAATTCTGACGAAGTGTCATGATAATGTTACTTCTGGCCATTTCGGTGTGGCCAAAACTCATTTTAAAATAGCTAGTATATATTACTGGCCTAATCTCTTTGAAGATGTTAAAGAATATGTTGATTCTTGTGAAATATGCAAAAGGTATAAACCTACTAATTTAGCCCGTCCTGGATTTATGGGTAAACCACGACGTATAACGTTGCCTGGCGAGGCTATCTCTTGTGACATTCTTGGTCCATTTCCTCCCTCCTATATGAGAAATCAATACTTGTTTGTTTGTACAGATTACTTTAGTAAATATGTTACTTTGTTTCCTTTGCGCACTATAACTGCTCAAGCGATAGTTAAATGTTTGGAGAAAGGAATTTTTCTTGTTCATGGGGTACCTAAATATCTTTACTGTGACAACGGCGCACAATTCACTTCAAAAGACTTTAAAGACCTAATGGTTAAATATAGTGTTCCTCATATCTTTTACAATCCTAGATATCATCCACAGACAAACCCTACTGAGCGTGTAAATCGTGAATTGGTAAGAACCATAGCTTCGTACGTGCGTTCTGATCACCGAACTTGGGATAAGAACATATCTGAGATTCAATGTGCTCTTAATACAGTTAAACACGATGTAACTAAACATACTCCGTACTTCTTAACTCACGGGCGTGAGATGATTCTTGATGGTTCTATATATAATGATGACACTCCCATTGATCCTAACTCTTTAGAAGTTGATAATGAAAATAAATTTTCTAACAAGTTAAAAGAACTTGAAACTATATTCAGTAAAGTTCGAAACTGTTTACTCGTATCGCATGAACGTAATGCTCGTTATTATAATTTGAGAAAACGTAATGTGGAATTGATGGAAGGTCAAATAGTCTACAAGCGTTGTTTTCATTTGTCAAATGCCTCCAAGCATTTTTCGGCAAAGTTAGCTCCCCGCTATGATAAATGTGTTATATACAAGAAACTTAGTCCTCTTGTTTATACTTTAAAATCTTTAGATGGAAAGAATCTTGGTAATTTCCATATAAAGGACATTGTTCGCCCTGGCGAATCCGGTTCTCAATAAATATAGTTAGTGCTTTTCCTAGCTATATCCAAAACTCCATATAAGTAGAAACTCGACGTTGAGTTAGAGTTGATACTATTTAAAAGGAATCATAACTGATAAAAACATATACTTAGAGTTTTCTTTCAGTAGTCGTCTAATTCGACAAAGTGTTTCGAGATCTAGTACTTTTGGAATCTCTTGGAACATAAGATTTTCCTATACTACCTCGGTTGTAAATAAAACGGCATCTTGTAATATAATAAGTTGTTTTTTTTGCCATTTAGAATTAACTAGATAGTTTTAACAGTATTTATACATAGTTTTGTCCATTCTGTTTCAATAGTTTTTGTCATATTCTTTAGAGCTGAGTGTTATCTGTTAGTTAGATAGGTGTCTGATGTCTATAGTTGTTGTAAGTTTTTTTTGTTGTTGTATATATATATTGCACGAAAAAATTTTTTTTCAAAAAAAATTTTTTTTTACCCAACTAAGGAGGAACTGTAACACTTCTGAGTGTCGGTTACATATTCCTAAGATTTATTTACTAACCTTGTTTTTATATACATCCCTTTTGTTGAAACAAACTCAATTTTCACAATACTTTAGTTATAACTCTAAAGTCATTTGTCTAATTATTTAAAAGTTTAAATGATTTCACATTGTCTGTTTTTGTTCGGAACGACATGAGTTTGACGTTGTCAAAACTGTCACGAACGTTTCGACTCTTATGGCGCGTTCTAAAGTTAACGCGTGCGTCTATGGTGTCTTTCAGTTTGGTGCTGGACATTGAACTTAGATAGATTGGCTGTCCTGACTCACATCCACACATAATGTATTGCGTGCGGTGCGACAAACAGGAATAGGGAGGTTTTTATGTTGATTTCGTTTATTCTGCCAATGTTTTGTCAAGGCTGTATGGTGTATGACTTTAGCCTGGTGTGATCGAACGGGAAAAAAAAAAAGAAGCTGGTTCTTTTTGACGAGAACGGCGTGATGAAAAAGCGCTTGGTCATGGTGATTTAATTCGGATTAATATCCGAAGTCTTTTTAGCTAATGCTAGAAGGTGAGGATAGTTGTTTATATTTGTTTCTTCGTAATCTGCAAGATTACTTGGCATTGGCGAATAATATGTTCTTACAATGGTTGTACTTTGTATTTCAGTCTGCTTATCATGAGATTTAGCAAGTAAGATGAAAAAGAATGATGATAGAAGGATCTAGTTAAAACCCCACTGAAATAAGTGGTAAGTTAAAACTATATAATCTCTTAGACTGAATTCCTTAACAGAATGTTGAGGGTGGAAGTGATTTTTATTACAAATTACTAATGTCTGTAACTTTTCTATTGTTACAGGGGTTTTAGGTTTTAGGTTTATGTTTTCGTTTTTATATCTACATAATAATTGAGTTTAACGTGTTTCACGTTCTCTGCATTCTACATTTTTACTCCTGAATGTCTGTAAGAAGACTTAAAGTAAGCTGAGACAATGTGCAAAGATGATATTTTTCCCTACTCTGGTTACCTACTACCTGGACTTATAGAATAGGAAGAGATGTGAAGGACTTGGATGTTCCTCAAACTTAAATACAGATAAGTGGTAATCTTTAATTAGTTTCTATGTATAATAACCCGGTAAAGGCCGACTGATGTTGATAGTTTAAAAGTAATAACTTTTAACTTTAAATATTCATTTTTCTATTACATATGTAGCTGTCAACTACTTTAATATACTGGACTACTGATGTGACGTTCCAGTTACACATATTTTATAATCTTTTTATTATCACAAAGGAATATTAAAGTGAAACTTTATTTTTACCTTGTTATGTTGTAGTGTACGATGATGATGATGATAGGAAGCGGCGTTGTGTGTTTAACTAAACTAAGAAATAGTTTAAATGTATGTCTGCATATAATTTAGATATTATTAAGGCATCTGACAACTGCTTTAATATTTGTCATTTTAGGCCACGCCCATTTCCATACTTTGGTTTAAATTTTTATTTGTACTAAATATAAACTTATTTTTAAGTGACCATATATATATGGATCCCACTATGCTTAACTAAGCCATTTCTTTTTACTTTAATTTAAGTATATTCATGTCTACATATGGATATAGTGTAAATAAATATAATTAATAAGTAGAAGGGAGAAGTTTTTTTAATTGCATCATTCGTTTGATGGAGAGATACCTGGCGCCCTCTCTTTATAAATTCTGGTATTTCTCTGCTCCAGGTTGGTCCATACTCACTCCCTATACGCATGCTCTGCTAGCTGGTGCACCGGTGATTCTTTGAGATAGTGTTACTTACACAACTCCAGGGATTACCAAACGTACCTGATGGGTGTACGTAGGTGTGTTGTTGCTACCTAGTGCACACCACCCCTGCCAAGCCCGTCAACCGTTATAACTTTACTATACCTACCCCGGATTGGGCACCAATTCTTATGATCTTAGGTTCCACTATGGCAATGTAGTGGAGTAATAGAATGAATTTAAGAGATATAGAAGAGCAATTATGGAGGTACAATAGCGCTAACTGAGACTAAAGCGCTATAAGAGTGGTATTTTAGTGACCATTGACTCCTCAAGCGATATGGTAGAGATACATGCTGCTTACTGACTCTTTGAGCGTTATAAAGAGAGTAAATTTATGAATATAAACTCTACAAGAGGTATAGTTAGACTATTGTGTATCTTAAATACTGTTATAGTGGTTAGAGGGTGGCAATAATGCAAATTGTAACCCCTTGAGTTGCAGTATACATCTACAATAGGCAATTATTACGTCTAAGGATATCTTATTTTTCATAGATTTTTATAACATGTTAAATGAATTAAGAATGATATTCCCATTTCAATGGGATCAGTAAAACCATAGTTGTCTTTACGAAAATAAATGGCGGAGTTGAGTGCAAAACTTTTAACTGATTTTTAGTGCCAAATGAAGCGGAAATTTCATTGCGAAGGTAAGTAAACTGTGAATATGTGTATATATTATTAGCAAATAATTGAAGCGCCCACTCTTTGCGGTGTATTTATCTAAAAAATATTTTGCTTCACATGGAGCAAAACATTATTTTTCCTAAATTTGTAACAAAACTTTGCCTAATGACTTAAGAGTCGTGACCCTGTTATTAGAATGCTATAAAAATAAATACCTTCATTGTAATATGGTACCTTTTAGTCCGTTTTACTGATTTTATTAACTTAATAATCTATAAATGGTGGTGGACCCATGAATTTGGAGACCCGTTGTAATTTTTCAAAACTACTACCTAGCCTACGCACGACTATTACACGTAGGTATCTCCTAGTTGGACGAGTGCTAAATTGTTTTTATTGTTTGATTTGCCAAAATTGAAAAGATTTGGAATTAAATACCTACATATTTCTGTCTATAAAATTAAATATTGTAAAATACTGCCATTTAAAGCCTTTGCAAATTTGTAGCAATGGAATGTTATTTTTTTAATGGAAGTTTGACTTTATATCTAGCATAAACCCCTTACGTTCATAAACGAATCGTCAATTGTCTAAACTTTGCATGTGATAATAATTAGCTTTTTTGTACCTACACAGCGAGAGCAAGTCCGGGCGCAAATAAAATAAGTACCAACCATTCAGTCTCTGCCCTCCACTACGTTCGACGTGACATTTGTTGTTTTTGACGCTGTGGCCGGACACCGCGTAAAAACTATGTACCTACTGCGTAATCGAAGCTACTTTGTTCACGTAAGTAGCTTCGATTACGCTGTTTTAAAAGTGTCACTCAGTAATTAGCATTATACAATATCGTAAATAAATTGTAATAGGGTTGCTAAAATAAATAGGAGTACAAGACGACATAAACGCTACTGTATTTTATTTGATTCTGTTACAAATATATTACAATTTCAGAATGCCGTTCAAAATAGTAAGAACATTAGAGACAGGACAATACAGCCACTGCATTGCACGCGGAAATTAATCGAGCTATCACGCCTTATCCCCGAAGGGGTGGCAGAGGCATATTTTCTTATCTGTTGATATTTTTGTTAAGCGTTCAAGTCGACAATAGAGAAAAGGGATAGGAACATGTTTGTTGAGTTCCTAAATGTATAGGCACCTATTTATTTATTAGAAGAGTAAGAACCTACTGTGGTGGTTTCTGGTGTTAATAGAGGCTAGAAGGGAGGGAACTTATTTTTTTTGACAAAGTTCACTTAATCCCCAATTGTATGAGTAATAATATTTATTTATTTATTTTATTTATTCTATAAAAACACCGTAAGTACTCAGTGCAATGAACAAATAGGGAGTGCTTTGGAGTGTGCGGTTCGAGATTATTTTGATGTTGATTTGGTTTTAAGACCGCGTCTACCGCGTTTGCCAATGCATAAACGCAATATGGCGCTGGTGTGTGCCCTGGATTCACTATTACCTAGTTATTTAGATAATAGTGAAAATCTCTGTGATACGCACTCAATTGTGTACTGTGCAGCTATTGCAGCATGTCGAGTAGCTGGTGTTAAGTTCCCAGGCCACAAAACCACTACTCGACCAATATCTGTTGTACCACTGTGGCAGTGCAGGATTGAGCGGCGGATTGCTGAGAATAGGGGACTCATTGGCAAACTTAGCTGTTTTAGATCGGGCAATACTCGCCCGTGAGTGATGCGTTTTGTAACTCGGGCTTTTGCAGGAACTGGAATAAGTGATTACGCAAGCAGAGTTACAGAATGCATTGATTTCCTAAAACAGAAAGTTTATGCATGGGCAAACCGCATTAGACGATACAAAACTAGAACAGATGGATATATCCTGAATCACACATTCCAAAGAGATGAGCAGTGGGTTTACAGAAATTGGGAGCAACCTGATGCAGTGCGTGACATGCATTTACCAGATACTCTGGCTACAAATTCATTTTGGCGAAGTATTTGGTCAGTGCCTGTCAGCCATACAGAAGGCGAATGGATGAGAGATGACAAACGAATGTCTGACTCCATTCATCCAATGGAGCCACCATCAATAACATCTGGTGATGTTGCAAATGCAGTCCGTCAACTTCCTAACTGGAAAGCTGCAGGACCGGACGGACTGCACAATTTTTGGCTAAAGTGGCTCCGGAGTACACACAGTCATTTGGCATCTCAATTTCAATCATCCTTAGAATCTGGGTTGCTTCTCAATCTGGTAATATAAACTACTTACATCTATTCTGAGAGTAAAAATAAATTCTCATGTTACTGAAAATTCAATCTTATCAGGCTCTCAGAATGGATGTAGGACTGGGGCCCGTGGTACTAAAGAACTCCTTATTATTGATACGACTATTAGCCAACAGGTTCGTCGTAAACTGAGGGATTTGGCGACATCTTGGATAGACTATAAGAAGGCTTATGACTCCGTGCCACATTCATGACTCATGAGAGTGCTAGAGTTGAATAAGATTGATGCAACTCTATGCACCTTCTTGGAGACATGTATGGGGCATTGGCGTACGGTCCTTCGCTATCCGGGATGTCGAGAAATTCTGGGTGATGATGAACCTATAAAGATAAAGCGGGGTATTTTCCAGGGTGATAGTTTGAGTCCTTTGTGGTTTTGTCTAACACTTAACCCTCTCAGTACTATATTAGAGAGTTTAGGGCTGGGCTATCATTTTCAGAGAAGTGGTCAAGTTATATCCCACCTCTTTTACATGGATGATTTGAAAATTTTTGCCTCCAACGATATCCAATTGAAAGTCTTACTAAAGGCAACTGAAAACTTTAGTAATTCTATCAAGATGGAGTTTGGTGTAGACAAATGTGCAACCATGCATGTTAAAAGAGGTAAGATTGTGGAATCTGAAGGCATGGAACTTTCAGATTCCACAAAACTTAGATTCCGTTCTGCAAATGAAACCTACAAATATTTGGGTATGTCACAGGCATTAGGAATTGATGACAAGGGTATGAAACAATCGTTAATGGAGCGTTTCCTGGGCCGTCTGAAAAAAGTACTGAAAAGTCTTTTTTATCAGGCGCAAACAAGGTGCGCGCTTATAACGATTGGGTCATACGATTGTTAACCGACTCCTTTGGCATACTCGGATGGACTCAAACAGAGCTGGACGCCCTGGATAGAAAAGTTCGTACTCTGTTTACTGCATACCGAATACATCACCCACGTTCGTCTGTCATGAGGTTGTATATCCCGCGGAGGTTAGGGGGTCGAGGCTTCTTAAATGTTAAGACTCTCCACAACCGCGAGATATGCAACCTTAGAGAATAATTTCGGTCAGCGGACTTGAATATGCATCGGGATGTAGTAGCAGTAGACAATTACCCCGCTTAATCTGGCTAAAAAGAACTGGTGCAAACCTGTGATACTCACTACTGATGATCGCAGGGAGATATGGAAGAGCAAGGAGCTACATGTACGATTTTTCCGGGCCCTATATGGGTCCGACGTAGATTGAACAGCATCTGTTTCCTGGCTACGGTTTGGTGACCTCTTTGGAGAAACTGAAGGTTTTGTCTGTGCAATTACAGACGAAGTAGTAATGACGAATAACTATCGGAAGTATATTCTGAAGGATGGGACAATTGACATTTGTCGGGCATGTCATCGTCCGGGTGAATCTATTGATGCATACAGAGAAACACATAATATGTATCTGCAAAATTATTGGTTGTTGTTTTTTAAGTAATCACACGTATTTCCATTACACATCTGACATTGGCAGAGTCGTCATCAGTGACATGTTGACACCGCTTGCCATGAAGAAAAAAAAAAATAATAATAGACATATTATTTATGGTTGTTCTCGTCTTGCTAATGGGGAGTATTTGCATAGACACAATCAAGTAGCCAGGATTGTCCATCAGCAACTAGCTCTTAAATATAAACTTGTGGAATTGGAGGTGCCATATTACAGGTATGTACCCGATCCAGTTCTTGAGAATGGTCGTATCACTTTGTACTGGGATCGATCTATCATTACTGACAGGACTATTGTTGCCAATAAACCTGATATAGTGGTGATAGATCGATTTGAGCGTCGCGCAATGATTGTTGATATTACCATTTCACATGACGAAAATCTCGTGAAAGCAGAAAAAGAGAAACAATTTAAATATTTGGACTTGGCTCACGAGGTTGTCGATATGTGGGATGTGGATTCGGCAATCATTGTCCCGATAGTCGTATCAGCACATGGGCTGATTGCCAAGAGCCTTGATCAACATCTTACGAGGCTCGCGTTAGGCAGCTGCGTCAAGGGCTTGATGCAGAAGGCAGTTCTCCTCGATACGGCTCGCATTGTGAGGAGGTTCCTGTCTCTGGAACCATAAACACCGGTAGCTTGGTCCCTATACCCGATACCGGTGGGATACTATTTTTTATATTTTTAAATGTATTTGTTTTTATAGATATATTTAAAAATGTAATTTATATGTTTGTATTGTAAATAAAGAGAATAATAATAAATTTATTTCCGTCTCATATCATACATTAAAATCATTTTACAATAAATTGCTTATAAATAGAACAGGTCTGACTAAAAACAACAAAGGTAAGTACAATAAAGTAACATGTTTAATTTAATAGCTAGGGTAAAATAATCAACTTAGTACACCAGTGAATATATAAGTTGCCTTGTCTGAACTAGGAATTAACCTGTGTCTCAGACCATCGCTTGACTAACCAATCTGTAACGGCAGGGCAATTGATTTAGCCCTAGAATTGAAATTAAAATAAAATTTAATTAAAATATCGAAAACTTAAAACATTTTTAATAACAATAACAGACTCATGTTAAATCAATATCTCTAGAATATTTTCTGCGTCTTCATAATTTAGTTCACCCAGATATTTTGACAGGATCATAGGAGAATCACAGGAGTGTAGGATCCCAGCTCAGAACTTGTTGTTCGGGACCAATAAGAAGATGCGTCACGAGCGTCTAGCAAGTACTTCTCGGAGACATTCTAAAGGCACCTATAGCAGTAGATATGTTATGCGACAGGTAGACATTGAGTCTCCTCAAATCAACATAATCAATTATTCACGCTATAAGCCGCTGTATTTTACAACACTAGTAAAAACCACCTGCACAAATTCCTGATTATTTCCCTTTATTTGCAGCTAGCGCATGTGCCATAACGACTTAATTTTTAGATAAGGTTTTAGCGCTGTTTTATTACCTTTCATCTTTTTTGTCGAAGTCAATAAAATATCAAAAACATCAACAATGTTTAAAGCCCTTTGTTTTTTGTTGCACTTTGTGGTGTTATTTTTTCTTAAGAAAATAATATTTTTTAACAAAATTGCTTGGAAATAATCTTTTGTTATTGGAATAAATGTGTATTTTTCAGTTAGAATTCTTTTTTAACCGTCCCTTTCCATTGAAAGTGCCTATCTTGGCGCCAACATCATTATAGCATGAGTGAGTTCAAAAGTGCTGTGACGTCATCGTCACCGACCAAAACTGGTCGTGCGAGCGACGAGCAAGTCACGTAGGCCGCACGAAGGATTTTAATCCAATCCTGTTGAAAGCGGGCCGGTGGTGGCGATGACCAAGTAAGGTTACTCGTCAGGGTCAGGAGGACTGGTTGGTGATCCGAAAGGAGGTTGTCGTCTAGAACGTTAATCGATGGCGCAGCTGGTAAGGCCGCGCACCAGCGACAGATCGATGACGTCTGGTAGGAACGCTGCCTGGTATGGATAGTGAGTACCTCTGGCTCCAGCACCTCCTATCCATACTGTTCCGCGATGCTGAAGAGTCGGCGCCCATTTGGGCAGATGCGCGTGGAGTTCCAAGCCGTGTGCTTGGCGTTGAAGTCGCCCGTGACTATGACCGGGTCCGGTGAGTCCATCAGGGTGTGGACATCACCCGTGCCAGTCGCGCGTCCGGCGGCTTGTAGAACGCAAGCACACGGATGGGGCGGCGATCGACGCAGACCTCTTCACCCAGGGCATAGGACGTCTGCAGCAAAACAGTTGGCAGCGGTTGGTGGACGACGTATCTCTTCGACTTTATTCTCAGAAAAGTCACTTACATGAGAACATTTTTTAACTTAATAAATTATTTCATATATCGGTCGTCTAAAATATAAACAACAAAGATTAACAGTTTTCAATAAGCTTACTTATGTTTTTTTAATTATAGCAGGCAAAATAATAAAGTTGGTAAGGTCACGTCTTGCGGCAACCGCCGTGCTACGTAGCTAACAAATGTCTGGCCAAGTCAGGCCCGCCGGGTCCCGGTAAGAGGGGAAGACCCAAGAAGTGCTGACTTGACGTCGTAAGGGATGACATGCGTGCCAATGGTCTCACTACAGGGGATGCCGAAGACCGTGCGAAGTGGAGGAGAAAATGTAGGAAAGCGGACCCCGGGCGTCGCGAGACGCAACTGGGACAGACGCTCGGATGATGATGAATAATAAAGGGATTAAAATTTTAGAAAAATTAGTTGCTCTCCTATCGCTATCCTACTAGCACATAGCTTCGCTGAATATCTCGCCGGGCATTTCAATTTTGAGAAAAAGTAAGACTAGGCCCGCCCTCATTGCTTTTAGGCTACTCCCCGGCGCGTTTATCTCGCTCACACTAGAGACAAACAAATGGACGAAGGGGCGATAACTTCATCACGGCGCGATGGTCTCGCTCGCACATACTCTACGGTGAGGGAGGACGTTGCGAATTGTTATCGTATTTATGCCCCTGAAGGCGACTTTGAAAAGGCTGTTAGTTGTTAGTCAACGTTTGCAACGGACGCACGCGGTGAACGCGCGACACTTTCGCAGCACTTATCTAATGGTAGTGCATCTCGTGCCGGTTTACTAACGTGTGCGCAGTTATTATAAACACCACTACTTCTGTGATTTTTGTTCCATAAAGAAATCTTTTTATTTAGACTCATGAAAGTGACAATAATTTAAAACTTTATGCCAAGCGATTTAAGACTAGACGTGTGTTGTTGAGTTGAGAGCGGCGGGACATAGGTAACAAGACAACGCGATTGTTTCGTGTGTGCGAGTGTTTACCGTCACGAACGTGGCGCTGTTCATGCCCGTGAAATATTAGCAGCGCTGTAACATCGACCTTACCGCTATCATTGTAAGGATTGCAATCTCTACTTAAACACAGTTCAATCATTTGAAGCTAATTTTCAATATCAATAAGACAATATGTATGTGAACTGGGGTGTGAAACACTCGACGAGTGATCTCGATAATAAAGCTGCTTTGAAAACAGAGAGTTCAGTATCAGTTCCATCTGACTCCAGCTACAACATGATGACTAAACCTAGTCCAAAGTTCCAGCAGTGGGCAACACCGGAGAGGTTCACTCTGTTTACACAACCTGCTACAGCACAAAACTGTCACAGTGCACCGTCATATTACCAAAATCCTGTTCAAACAAACTTCTCACCGGAGACACAATTTGCTAACAACATCAACCACGGATTCTCACAAAGTCAACATTCTAATCAGATAATTTGGGATCAAGGTCAGTACAATCAAGATTATCATAAATCCTGTCGATTTCATCCTTATAACATTCGAGCACAAGAGCGTATTACACAAGTGACATCATCGAGTCCAATGTGTGAACAAACTTTGAACCTACCTACGCCATCACCATCCCCAAATCAATGCAACAAATGTGGCTTTGTAAGCGACTCTGCTGTTCAACTATATGAACATTGCAATGCGGCTCATGCAGACGCCGGTCCGGCACCCTTATCTACCAGTGTACCTATTCTACAATTCTCTGGTAAGCAGTACAGTGATACTGATTATCAAAATGAAAATTTGAAATTGATATCTGATATTTTGGATCTTGATTCACAAATCCTATATCAAGGAGCTGAGAACGAACAAGCAGCTACAGCCTTTGTAGAGACTCCACCTCAAACCCAAGAAGTTAACACACGGACAGTTCCAATGATGCCATGGCCAGCGTACAAAATTTATAGTAATCTTCAGTCCAATGGAGATGTATCTTTATATAAAGAGCCAGAGATTGACCAACAACCGTACTCATCTAATGGAAATGTGTTTTATCCGGAACAAAACTTCGAGGATACACTAGATAAATATTTCTCAGAACATCATGATCAAAACCCATTTATGCACGTTAAACAGAAAATGTATACAGGTGTGCCACCACTAGCAGATAACTCAGCACCCACTACGGCGTCTAATGCTGATATGATACCACAATACCGGCCATACGACGCTTCAGCAGCGTCTCAGATGACTGGCACTCAACCTTTAAATCCGATATCATCGACACTCCCATCAATTGGAGATAATGGTGCCAATCAATTGAAATCTAATGAAGTGAAGCATCCACAGTCATATCATTGCACTGTTTGCAATAAATGGTTTACGAGCTCAGGTCATCTAAAGAGACATTATAGCACGACCATCCACAAAAATGCAGTGCGGTCATCGGGTCAACCAAACCCCGCTACTCTGCCCATCTCAAATCATCATCACCCGAGTCGCGATATACACAACCGCACTCAGCAGCATTCCATGGATTCAAAAACACAGATCTCCGTCCCTTCTGAGGATATTCCGAGCGTCGTCGATACAGTACTGAAGTCACCTAATGCACGTCGTGTTGCTACTATGCAGTCCAAATCACCGTACACGCATCTACAACAGGGTAATTTAGATAATAATTTCACTAATAATTTTTTAGCTAATCACCCTTTACAGCATCAGGTCGGGTCACATCCGCTCAATATAAATAGTCATCCGCCGGGTTTAGGGAATCCAAATGTTAGTAAATGTCAATCATCTAAAGCTTTAGCAAACTCTGGAAGTCCCTCAAACGGGGAAGCAGATCCCTCTGCTTCTCGAAATCACCATATGAGCGGTCTCTTATCAATAACCGATAATTTAACTCCGGCTCTAACTCAGAGTATACTACCACCGCTTAAAACGCATACTTTACCGCCATTCAGTCATTTGAGGTCTACGGAACCTTTGGGGCCTACAATTCCGGGTCACACCAACACCCCTTTATCTCTGGGTCAGAATTTTGAACCGAGTTTAACAACGAATAACCTAAACGGGATATCTCTCCACGTTATGGATATGGCTATCAACAATCTGCCTGTAGCCAATCCCGCTACTTTTAGTAAATCACCTGAAGTGGTGAAAGTTATAGGACAAGAAACAGTGAGTGAACCTGTCGTAGGTGCACTGCCAAGCTTTGCGCAGCTTCAGTCACGTCTCAACGTTAATAAATATATTGTACAACCAAACGTGGAGGGGCAAGTCCTTAATAATAAGTCCAGCGGTAGCAACGTTATCGTACATTCGGTTAAACCGACATTGCACTTGGACAAAGCTGACAAGAGCACACAAAATTTAGAGTATCATTTTAACTTAACAGATAGAAAAATGACTAAGGATAACATTAGCAGTTACAACCAAGACATAGTAAAAAACTACCATTATGGTATTACTATACAAGGTGAAACAATAAAACGCGGCAATGTTATTTCAGAGGCCCAGGCAGGGATGGTTCAGTTAATGCAAACTGCAAATAAACAAACACGTATAAAGGATAACGCCAATAAAGAAAATTATAAGCCTCGAATGAAATCTCCAGCGATCCTAGAATACGCTAAAGTAGTTATTGGTAGTAGCGGCTCTGTTGTACCATCTACTAATGTATCGAGCACACCACTAGCAGAACAAAACCAAATGAAAGAAGCAGCCTCAACCACAGTACATAAATGCTTCCTGTGCAACAAGCTATTTAACAAAGGTTGCTATCTGAAACAACACAACAAAACTTTCCACTCCGGTGATAAACCGTACAAGTGTACTATCTGCGGCAAGCGTTTCTCTGATGATTACTCGTTTGAACTTCACATCCATAGGCACTCCAATAATAAACCATTCAAATGTGAGCAGTGTCCTAAAAGCTTTAACCATAAATCAGACCTGCGTCGACACATGTGTTTGCATTCCAATAACATGCCATTTTCTTGTGCTCACTGCGGCAAAGGTTTTATTAGAAAAGACCATATGATAAAACACGTAGAGACGCATAAAAGAAAGCTTCAAGCATCTGTGTCACCTAGCTCGATAACACCGGGGTCCTCGACATCTTCTACATCTAGTTCGCAAGGGTTTAATATTACGCACTGAATGGTTGCGGTTGACTGTGGACTTCATCTAAAATTATAACCATACTCTGGGTAAAGTTAGCCAATCTCAACTCGATCTAATGCTTTACACCTTGAACTAATCCAAATAGCTGTTGAAGTTTTGTTAATATATTTCGGTACTGAAGCAGCGCAATTTAGATAAAATTAATTTTAATTGTAATAACTTATAGATTATCATTTGCACATTAAATCTATAATCTACTTATTTGGAATTAACGTGTTATTCTTAATAAACTCTCTGTCTTTCTTGTATAAATTACCTTACTACATATATAAATAAAGTAGCAAAGTTAATGCGACTCTTTGCTGTCAGCCTGCGCGTCGTCTCTTGCACGACCTGCGTGCGGCCCACTCATTGACACCCTTCCGTAGCACACCTATACACTATGTTATATACATAAAAGGTAACACTGTCGAGTGTCATACCGTTTAAAATCATCCACTAGTAGCATTTGTTAGGAACTTAAGTTTATGACAGTATTCTTGTAAATTTAATTATAATAATGAAAATTTGGTTATGTATAATATTAACTAATTATTTTTCATGAAATTAAACATTTATATTTTTAATCGACATCTGTGTTTATTAAAATGATGAAACATATGATTATTTTTGTATAATGTCTAACTTTAAGTTCAATAATATTGTATTTTATTTTATTTATCAACAACCAAAAACATAGATTTCAACAATTTTTGTGATAGAAGACAAAATAATTTGGTTGTGGATCTCTGGTGCCTGAATTAGGTAATAAATTACCTGTAATACTGGTCACCAGGTTTCCACTATACTCAGTGGTTACAAAACTGCGAAAGTAGGCTAAACATTTTTGGTGTCTTAGCTTATAGTTGCACAACAACTGAATAATTATTAATGTTCAGTTACTAGATACAAAATATATATGTATTTTTATAAACTTATTAAAGCATGCATTAATTAGTTTATCGATGAAATGATTTTTGTTATGCTAATTCAGTCCTAAAATCTAAAGATTTTTGATGATTTGATAATATGCTATTTTTTAATTTTGTTACCTATATCAAAATTAAATCTAAACATTCATGAAATACGTTTTTTTGTCTAATGTTAGCGTAGTGATTAGATTATACATCAGATGACGTTTCAGACGGAAGCAGTCGGTATTAAATACATTTAATATTGTATAAAGATACGAGTACAACACGAATATACACATTTTATATAAGTTAAACCTCCGGAGTATTCACAAAAGTTTCCATGCAACGTTGTATTGACTTAGTAGGTATAAGTCTTGATTATAGATAAAAGTTAGTATAAGGCGATAAATCTAAATAAAGATACGGCGAAAGCTGCGCTCTGCATTGATTGGCTATGTTCAGTAACACTGTATTATGTCGACGTGTGCGACAATTACAATTCGTTAACATATTTGTGTGATTGTTTTATGTATCAACTGAGCGACTGCTTGTATATCTTTGTATATGTTATCAGTTCACATATCAATGAATGTACTCTACCGACTCCGTTGTAGTAGTAGGTAGATGTCAGGTCTTAAAGTTTAATAAATAAAGTGTGATAAATATTGGAGTTTTATTTCTTTAATTCCAGAACTTTATATATTTTATATGTTTATAGAATTCAACGCAGAGGTGTTGAATTTCTTCTTTCTAAGGACTTTATCTACTATTGTTGATAAATATATAAAACTGAAGAGTTTGTTTGTTTGATCGCACTAATCTTAGGAATTACAGGTTCTAATAAAAAAAATATTTTTAGTGTTGCATAACTACTATAAAGATTTCATTAATGGAGGAAGGCTATAGGCTATAGGTATATCACCCTGCAGACCGAATCAGTAATCATACACTTCAAATAACAAACATACCTACATATTATCACGCCTTTATCCCCGAAGGGGTAGGCAGAGACATATTGAACGCCCAAATATCACCGTATGCATTTTTGTCCCACGTAACAGGTGGTGAGTCCATTGCCGTGTTGAAATGGACAGGCGCAGGCTGTGGTGACCTGCAGTTGAAATTTTTTAAGGCATTCAACTTGGCTTAACGACTGCCATTTTATTGGCAACCGGGACCAACGGCTTAACGTGCCTTCCGAAGCACGGAACTGGGGTGGGTCTAAAGGGCCAAATAAATTTAATAAAATAAAATGTGTCTATTTTAGATGTTAAATTTGGAAGAAATTTTGAACCCGTTGCCTTTTTAGTGAGGTTATTTTTAACAAAAAGGCTAAAAAGTCTAGTATGTGCTAGACACTAATTAGCACGACCAATTAAAGTCCTGGTAGTCTCGGACTCGGACTTTATTTAAAATAAGGCATATTTTAATCACTTCTTATCCCCGAAGTGGTTTGCAGAGGCATTAAATGCCCACTTTTCACAGTGTGTACCTATTCTAGTCCCACGTAACAGGTGGTGAGCCGATAGCCGTGTTGAAATAGACATACGCAGATTGTGGCAACCATCAGCTGTTGATATTTTTTAAGTTTTCATTCGGGCAACAATCTACGGGAGTAAATTGGTGCGACGGGGGATTAAAACATACCACGGGCGTAGCCGCGGGTTTCAGCTTCTGTTGTTGAATAGCTTTTATAGAGCGTTGGGTACATCAGCTGTTTGACATCACAACTTATATAGGTACGGGCGACTGCGATACTTCTGTATGTATGTACTTCTGGCGTTGCTCAGCCGGACCACGGTGTAGGTGAATGTAGGTGTCCATTTAACAAAGCAGGATACTTCTGATTCAGAATTAGAGAGGCTTTAAGAGATTGAAATTAAACATAATAGGCCTCAGATATCCTGACTTGACTGGCTTCAAGGAGAGCTATTCCATAGGACGTTCTGTGAGGACATACCTAAAGCTGCTGCGGTACTGGACTGCAAGATCGTTCTGTATGAGACCTAAGAAGTAAAGTTAGTTGGTTTTGATTGCCTCAGGGGCGTAAGTGATAATGTGTGCGACTGACGCGCTAAGGTCTCGGTGCCCAGGTGGCCTACCATAAACTCTTATAGCAGGTCAATTATAGCCGATAATTGAATGGCCGCCTTATTTTGTACCATAAACGCGTTGGACAGCAGGCGAGTCAGCGATTGCCTGTCAGAGGTCACGTGATTAACATTTCAGCGGCTTGGCGTTACCATGAATTGATTTTTGACATGTTTACTATCGAGAACTGAGCTGCCGTGTTGTCATATTTAGCAGGCGTAAAAGAGTAACTTTAATTGAACTGTTTCCTTTAAATTTAATTAAAAATCGAAAGTATTTATTAATTGTTGGTCAGAATATTATTCTGACACCATTAAACATTATTCTAAAAAATAAATTTCATTATATTTGCCATTATTTTAGATGTGTGATAAAGATAACATATTACGAGTTTTACGATGATGATTTTGCACTATAGCACATGAGTAGATAATTAATTTGATGTTGCTTGCAAAATATTATAGTTAACAAGTCAAAAAAATAATATTGTACTATTTCAATGTTATTTTTTATGTGTAAAATTGATAAAAACTATCCCTGTGTTCATGCCATTGTAAAAAATAACTTTATCAAATACCACATAGTTAGATGGTAACAACCTTATACATATAATATTAAATTATAAGGATGTCATCACGATGACCCTGAAAACTACATTTATTTTGATTTAAAACATATTACTTGGCTGAGTAATTATTATATTCACTGCCACTTGAATCCCTGGGAGACGTGAACGACATAAATCAATTGAAAAGAAAACATACTAACTTACTTTGAGCATTTTTTCCAGTCTTTAATAGCACCGCCCACTATAGAATTTAAAGATTCCACAATCTTGAACACATTATTGAAGCCCACAGAGCGATATCTTTGTGAGCATTTAGAAACTCCAACTTTAGGTACCTATTTCAAATTTTTCAAACGACACTCCTTGAACTCATAGTTGCACACACTTTGACTTCAATAGTAATCATTTATTTTATTTTATTCCTAGTTGTAAACACACACAATATTTAGCACGGATGCGACCGAGACAAACGTATAAACGATAATGAATGTACACAGTCAAAAAGCTTTTAGAGGCTAGAGGACATAAATAACTAAACTAAAACATAACAAAAAGCAATCCACATATGAGTTTCAAATTCCCTCGTAAATTTCATTCCAATTGTAAACATAAGTCGTATTAAATGTCGTTCAAGAATTGTAACACTTGATAACTTTTTCAGTTGAGTATATGAAGTGCCTTCTAAGAGTCCCCAATGTCTCAAATGACGTATTATGATTGTTTTTATCGAAAATAAACACAGTTTGTTTAAACAACTTGATAATAAACTATAATTATCCAATTATTATATTCTAGGTTCATAAAACCGGTAAACCGATAATGAGTACGGTACTGTTTTAGAACGATTAGTCTTATGGCGTCAGACTAAGTGACTTGCTACCAAATTGACCAGAGATAAATACGCGTGTCAGAATTCGATACATATTGCAGCTCAACCGATAAGGTTCATGGTACATATTGAAAACCTGCCAGGTTACGTGTCAAGTTGAGCTGCTCTGCGCTTGGCAGATATAGCAAAAGTTTATGGTAGGCCCCCAGGTCGGAACAATTACTATTTTGTTTCGGAGTTTCCTATGTAAGTACCTATAACATGTATCTAAGTACCTACGTTTTTAGAAATATACCTAAGTAAGTTTATCAGTTGTCTAGATTCCATACAGCCAGCATTAGCCTACCTATTAGATTAGGTACTTACCTACTGGTTTGTAAAAACATACGTAAATAAAATACAACTATTACCATATGCTTGATGGAGCAGGCAGAGGACAGACTCAAAATGAACCAAATTAGTGGCGACACTTTGCCGCTAGTTTTGCCACGGCAGCTTTAAGCTTACTCGTAGCAAGTCGTAAGTATCTGGATAAGTTAAAGCGTTTAAATATTTGACACTAAATCCTGACACTAGCATTAAAATATGCCAAATCACAACTACTCTGAGTAACTAATCAAAACAGAGCCCGACTTTTTAAGTTGAGCTGTTGGACCCAGCTAAGATTTACTGAGACCAACAGAGACCTATAGAGACAGGCATAACTATAGATGATCTTATACCTAATTTAAATGTAGAAAATGTAAAATTAGAATTACACAAACAATAGGACGCCTCAGTGTTGGATCTCACCTGCAAGTGCTGCTCCGCTCACTCACGGACGATGAGCGATGCACACGCCCTCACTTGGTCGAGAGGTCAGGTTAGGCGCTCCCAACAAATCGATCGAATCGATTATAGCCTCTAGTTCTTAGCAGTAGCGGCAATAAGGTCTGGAACTATCAGGTAAGACGCCAAGATAAGCAAGGAGAAGTGTTTTATCACACAAACATTGAAAAACACAGTGGTTTATCAGTTGTCAAGTTTGCAAGGGGCACACCATCTTCAGGGCCCAAGAGACCTTACTAGCTAGTGGTGCACCAGCTGATCAACGAACGAGACAACGACACAGGCATCTAAAGGGTCGGGAGGTCAGGCGGCAGTCACTCACAAGGATGTTGAAAATCAAAACACAAATCTTAGATATCTATGTAGGCGGTTCGTACTAGTGTTGAATTCTACAGCGGCTTATAGAGTGACAAATTGATAGAAGTAGAGTTAACAAAAAGCTTTCACTGGTTGACGGAGCGTAGAATTATGTATTGCCTTTCCTTTTGCCTATAATATTTTCACATTATCTCAATATCTCCCTTTCAGTCGAAAACAGTTCCAGACCAGAGATCCCGCACTCATACAATGGACAAAGTCGTATTCCGAATTGTAAGAGTGCGAGATCCCTGCTCTTAACCGAAAAGAAGAATCGTCGCGAACGGCTAACAAGTACTTTTTGGCGACATCCCACAGGTACCTATAGCAGTAGGTTTGCGACAAAGCAGCGTAACGTAAATAGGAGTTTAACGCTGTTCTTTACTATTATTGTTTGTCGAAGTCAACAAAAGATCAATAACATCAACAATGCTTGTCGCCTTTGTTGTTGTGTTATTTTTCATAAGAAAATGGTACATAATATATTTTTTTACACAATTGCTCGGAAAATAACTTTTGTTATTCGAGACAATGTGTATTGATCCACTTGGAATTCCATTTAAGTCGCCCCTATCTACTGAAAGTGTCTATCCTGGCGCCAACATATTTTTTGTTCATGGTCTATATTTTTCACTTAAATAAAAGTATACTATCAAAATAACATGTTATGCGAGTCTTAGTTTATGTGATGATGTGAATGTGAAAACACTTAATAAGTTCAAAAGACATCGTAGAAGGTGACATCATTGCCAACGGTCTCATCTCAAGACCGAGCAGGCAGAGGCAGCCGTGATGGACCTACTCATCGACGTTGCTGGAGCGACTGCTGTTTGACCTCCTATAACGTGTATGGGCACCTGCGCCAGGGCGCTGTCTCCCAACTAACATTAGGGGCTACTATTAGAGTTAGAACAGATATATAAAAGAGCTAAAGAGATCCTAAGGTCATCAATAAGTGCTATCACAAAGGAGTTTTAGCGAGCTATAACTTTGCTATACCTACCCCGGATTGGGCACCAATTCTTATGATCTTAGGTTCCACTATGGCAATGTAGTGGAGTAATAGAATGAATTTCAGAGATATAGAAGAGCAATTATGGAGGTACAATAGCGCTAACTGAGACTAAAGCTCTATAAGAGTGGTATTTTAGTGACCATTGACTCCTCAAGCGATATTGTAGAGCTACATGCTGCTTACTGACTCTTTAAGCGTTATAAAGAGAGTAAATTTATGAATATAAACTCTACAAGAGGTATAGTTAGTTTATTGTTTATCTTAAATACTGTAATAGCGGTTAGAGGGTGGCAATAATGCAAATTGTAACCCCTTGAGTTGCAGTATAAATCTACAATAGGCAATTATTACGTCTAAGGATATCTTATTTTTCATAGATTTTTATAACATGTTAAATGAATTAAGAATGATATTCCCATTTCAATGGGATCAGTAAAACCATAGTTGTCTTTACGAAAATAAATGGCGGAGTGGAGTGCAAAACTTTTAACTGATTTTTAGTACCAAATGAAGCGGAATTTTCATTGCGAAGGTAAGTAAACTGTGAATATGTGTATATATTATTAGCAAATAATTGAAGCGCCCACTCTTTGTGGTGTATTTATCTAAAAAATATTTTGCTTCACATGGAGCCTATGTACCTACTGCTATACTCGTACCTTTGTTCACGTAAGTAGCTTCGATTACGCTGTTTTAAAAGTGTCACTCAGTATTTAGCATTATATAATATCGTAAATAAATTGTAATAGGGTTGCTAAAATAAATAGGAGTACAAGACGACATAAACGCTACTATATTTTATTTGATTCTGTTACAATTATATTTCAATTTCAGAATGCTGTTCAACATAGTAAGAACATTAGAGAAAGGACAATACAGCCACTGCATTGCACGTAAAATTAATTGATCGTGATGTAATAATTTTGTTTGTAAATCGATTGTGGAGCGTACGAATGATCTAACTTATAATAATACATAATGCTCGCACTAACTTAGTGTTTTATTTATGCCAATATTCACTATCGCCACCTAGTATTTGTATTAAAATATTTTTTTGGTGTTTGTAAAATAGTTCTAGGATCTTTTGTTAGAATCCAAATCTGTCATTTAAGATCAACGTCAAATCTTTCATAGCAGTTTGTTTAATATTCTTAATAGCTCATGTCCTCAAAATTTCACTAAAATGAAAGATTCTTAATATAGTCAATGGTTTTATTATAATTTTATTATTATTATCATCACTACTCAATGAGTAATAACTGTCTCCATCAGAAATATCGAAACTCGCAGTTGCGATTTCACCTCCATTACATACGGAACCATCATCTTAGAAAATTTTGAAAGGAGCTCTGTTGCGGCGCCATTTTATACTTTCATGACCGCTTACATGACCAATTAGGGGTTCTAAGGTGGTAACGTACTCAATAATTCAACCTTAAAAACTTAAACTTTCAGCCTTCAACTTTACAAGGGACCTTTGTATCTCTTTAAGAGTTAAATGTTGTAAAAGATTTATTAAACACCATTGTAGAGCTAGTAGCGTTGAGTGCCCTGAAAGAGATTATGGTAGCTTGCTTTGAACTTTAGAAGTCAATAAAAAATGATAATTTCTAATATAGATCTTATAGTAGTAAGATTCACTCAAAGCTAAACGAATGTAATTTGCTCCTAAAGTTACCATGTCCCGTGAGAAATTTAACAACACAGTGATCAACCTCCAGCCAGGACATTCCCAGGCGTTCACGAACGTCTGGGAAAAACTGTTAGAGGTGGCGCCCTTTGATGGAAGTGTTCCAACGCAGCTGCCATTCGTCTAAAAGTTCTTCACATACATTATCACGATACAGTCTGGCAATTCTATGGCGATCTCTTTCTAACAAAAACCTATCATCCATGCCATCCTTAGCAGAATAGTATAAAGCCGCGCGTCTCTGAATTTCGAGATCAACCGGCAGGACCCCTGCCATCACCGGCAGAGCCTCCGTGCTAATCGTCCTGTAGGCCTTGCATAAAAATATCAATGCAAGGCGTTGACTTTGCAGTAACTTTAAACGTGCAGCACCAATAGTAGCCTTATCTGCCCATACCGGTGCCCCGTAACACATACAGCCTAGATAAGTGTCCCCGTAAACGACCTTCAGTGTTTTGAACGAAAGTCCCCATGTAGCAGTAGATATTCTCGACAACGCATAAAAGCTATTTTTAGCCTTGTCACCTACAGTTTTTATGTGCTCAAAGAATGCAAAATTTCTCTCTAAAATCAATCCTAAATAGCAAACCGAAGTTTTATTTTTGATGTAAACGTTATTGAATTTAATGCGCGGTGGTACTTTCAAAAGCAACTGAAATGTATTGTTGGGTGCAAAAATAACCTGTTTCGTACGCCCCACTCCGCAACGACGCGCAAACACGTATGGGCCAAGCTCTCGAGTCCCGCACGAGTATTCGACTGAACGAGCAACATACCGTCATCGGCGTATCCTGTCATAGAACAGCCCTCCGGTAATGGTAAACTGAAAAAGTCATCAAATCGTAAGTTCCATCAGGGGCCTAGCACAGACCCCTGAGGACAGCCTATTGTTAACGTTTTGGTAGCAGAATAATGACCTAATTTTAAAGTCGTTGTACCTTGTGAAAAATATGAATAAATAAGAGAGTAAATATTTCTATAGCAACGGCGAGACTTTAATTTCATTAATAGCGTTGGCCACCAAGCGTTATCGAAAGCCCCGGAAATATCTAGGAAGATGGCCAGCACATATTGAGAAACCGATGAAGTGACAGTCCTTCGCACTGATATCGTAGATTCGCGTCAATAGTAGATTTTCCTACTGTAAATCCAAATTGATTTTCGTGAAACTTAATACCGCCCGGCAGGAGCCGGGGTACTATGAGACGCTCTAAAAGCTTTCTCAAGGAGGGCAACAATGTGATCGGTCGGTACGACTTAGGGTCATCTGGTGGCTTGTCGCCTTTTTTAGGAATAATCCGAATATAGCCACATCGCCAAATACGGGAGAACACTCCCTCGTCAATAAACCGGTTAAAAACATTTAATATTACTTCACCAGACAGCTTGCAAGCCTCCTTTATCATTTTGTTAGATATTTTATCGTCCCCCAACGCCTTACCTATGGACAACGACCTAACAATTTCGAGGAACTCATCAGAAGTTGGTAGGTCTGACTGGAGTGAGTATGGTGGCTCAAGAGGCCACTGTCTTATCTGTCGGTGATAATCACTATCGTTCTTCGAACAGTCGTCGGGTATAAGAGAATCCAAGAGGTAATCCGCGGTTTCCTTCAAACCTATAGTAGGTATGCGAGTTGTTAATTTTGATATTACGTAGGTACATAGGCAAGATCAACTGAACGGTTAGCCCTAAACTCGTGGTATATAGGCGACCACGGACCCTCAGCTTCTAGCCCATGCACTAGTTTACGTAGGAAATTATCCTTTGATTTTTCAACAGCCGCCCAGTAATGGGACCTGGCAACTCTAAGAGCAAAGCGCTATTGTATTCCGCACCGGCACTAATTTTATGCTTTTTAAAATAATTTAATTTTCTACTAGCTCTCCGGAAACGTCTTCGAAGCTCAGCTAAACGATCACTCCACCAATCGCATCTCCGAGTGTTGTTAATAGATCCACGACCAATGGCCACGTCGCCACAGTAGGTAAAGTTTCTGACATTAACGAAGCACTCTCTTCGACAGACAGATTACCACGACCAAAATCTTTAGCGTGAGCCGCAAACAGAGAACCAAAGAGCTCCCAGTTTGCGCCCCTACTTTTATATTTGAAATTACAAGTAGTACTTTGCGCCTCTCGTGTATCACCGGGTAAAAGCTTGTAATCGATTAGACGATGGTCACTACAGAACGCATCCGGGAGGACACGCCATTCGGATATCGAGACGTCGCCGCGTGAAAGCGTCACGTCAATAGAAGACTCACCCATAGGGCCGCAAAAAGAAGGTGGTGCATTGGGACAATTGTGTATAGATAAATTCATTTCTGCAATAAATTCTTCGACGGCACAGCGCCGGTCCCTATCGAATACACGAAGTTTGCCATACCATAATGTAGAAGAGGCATTGACAACTATCTAAATAGCGTTCTACATAAGTATCATTGTGCTTTATAACCCGTCTTATATACCTTCTTGAGCCTGTATCTCGTCACAAACAGAGCTTATTTCAGCACCGTCTCTATAAAGTTTCTTGTTTGGTGACTCTCTCGGCAACAAATCAGCACCTCTATATATTCTCTGCGGAG
This sequence comes from Thumatha senex, assembly GCA_948477245.1. Classification (NCBI taxonomy): domain Eukaryota; kingdom Metazoa; phylum Arthropoda; class Insecta; order Lepidoptera; family Erebidae; genus Thumatha; species Thumatha senex. The sequence continues at coordinate 1,931,916 of OX419742.1, read as the reverse complement.
GTCGAGCACGCCGCTGGTTGTCTCATTTACTTTAATTAAAAATACGGAAAGATGAGTCACTAAATATTTTTTTGTTATTATTTTGAAAATATTTATGTACTATAGTTAGTTATATACAAGTTATCGATAAAATAAATAGTCACTTAACTTACTCATATTGTTTACAATATTTAATATGGTCGTCACACATTCAAACACTGTTTAACTCAAGTAAACAAACCTACCTCGACATTTAGAAATACAAGGTTTTAAAATTAAACAGCCAATTCAACGTGTTGTGGATATTTTATTTTTGCAAAATAAATTGTTCCAACATTTCTTCTAGGTACTTTAGTTTCCTATGATGTCGTGTGAAATATTTTAATCGCATTGACATATTATGCAGGTATACAAACCATTGAAAAAGGTAAGTATAGACCCTTCTCACATCTAAGTGATGTCTACAAGGTAAATTAACAAAACCAATTAAAATACATATAATATTGATAATTATCTATCATTAAAACATAAAAAACACATTCACTGAATTTAAAATCTTCACTAGTACTAGTTACTTTATAACTTATTTAATTGTGATTAATTGTATTTCGATACTAAAATACTGTCTGCTTGTCATATTTTCTATCTATCTAGCTATCACGCCTTATCATCGAAGGGGTGGCAGAGGCATATTTTCTGTGACAATAGAGAAAAGCTATAAGAAAATGCTTGTAGAGTTCCTAGATGTATACCTATTTGTTTATTAGAAGAGTCAGAACCTACTGTGGTGGTTTCTGGTGTTAATAGAGGCTAGAAGGGAGGGAACTTTTTTTTTTTGACAAAGTTCACCTAATCCCCAATTGTATGAGTGTAGGATCCCAGCTCAGAACTTGTTGTTCGGAACCAATAAGAAGATGCGTCACGAGCGTCTAGCAAGTACTTCTCGGAGACATTCTAAAGGTACCCATAGCAGTAGATATGTTATGCGACGGGTAGACATTGAGTCTCCTCAAATCAACATAATCATTTATTCACGTTATTAGCCGCTGTATTTTACAACACTGGTATAAACCACCTGCACAAATTCCTAATTATTTCCCTTTATTTGCAGCTAGCGCTTGTGCCATACCGACTTATTTTATAGATAAGGTTTTAGCGCTGTTTTATTACCTTTCATCTTTTTTGTCGAAGTCAATAAAATATCAAAAACATCAACAATATTTGAAGCCCTTTGTTCTTTTGTTGCACTTTGTGGTGTTATTTTTTCTTAAGAAAATTATATTTTTTCAACAAAATTGCTTGGAAATAATCTTTTGTTATTGGAATAAATGTGTATTTCCAGTTGGAATTCTTTTTAAACCGTCCCTGTCCATTGAAAGGGCCTATCTTGGTGCCAACATCATTATACCACTAGTGAGTTTAAAAGTGCTGTGACGTCATCGTCACCGACCAAAACTGGTCGTGCGAGTGACGTGCAAGTCACGTAGGCCGCACGAAGGATTTTTATCCAATCCTGTCGAAAGCTGGCCGGTGGTGGCGATGACAAAGTAAGGTTATTCGTCATGGTCAGGAGGACTGGTTGCTGATCCGAAAGGAGGTGGTCGTCCAGGACATCAATCGATGGCGCAGCTGGTAGGCCGCGCACCAGCGATAGATCGATGACGTCCGGTAGGAACGCTGCCTGGTATGGATGTGTATACCTCTGTGTGTACCTCTGGCCCCAGCACCTCATATCCATATACTGTTCCACGATGCTGAAGAGTTGGCGCCCAATGGGGCAGATGCGCGTGGAGTTCCAAGCCGTGTGCTTGGCGTTGAAGTCGCCCGCCGGGTTCGATGAGTCCATCAGGGTGTGGACATCAGCCGTTGCCAGTCGCGCGTCCGGCGGCTTGTAGAACGCAAACACGATCGACGCAGACCTCTACACCCAGGGCGTAGGACGTCTGCAGCAAAACAGTTGGCAGCGGTTGATGGACGATGTATCTCTTCACCAGGACTGCCAATCCCCTGAAAGCAGTCCCGGTCTGGGAGAGTTGCTCCTCTCGGTACACGTGATACCCTGGTATTCGGAGTGCTGAGCTCTTCCTGAGGCGTGTCTCGTTGATGGGGACAATGTGGGCCTGCCGCTGTGCGAGGAGTTGCCGCAGGAGACTACTTCGCTGGGGACATCCCGTCGGCGTTTCAGGATTAACTGGACGGGACCGTGAAGTAAAATTCCAGTAATCGGCTTTTTTATAGTCGATGCGTGATCGGCAACTAGCGACCCTGACTGCGTATTTCGAACCGCGCGCTCAATCTGTACCCACTACTATTATAAAGCTGAAGAGTTTGTTTCTTTGTTTAGTGGAATTCGATAATTTCAAGAACTACGGGTCGGATTTGAAAAAATATTTTTGTGTTAGATAGCCCATTTATCGTTTATAGAGAGCGGAGCAGTATTCATAAATACAACATTGTAGAATTTATGAGCGACGGGATTAAATAGGTGAGACGGGAGTTCGAATTATGTCACGGGCGAAGCAGGGCGGGTCACCTAGTCTCTTTATAAAAATACTGTTGACTTATTCAAGAGCTTTTTTCATTTTGATTATTTATTTAGGTACTGATGAGTGCCTTGGTGGCGCAGTGGTAGTGGATGTGACTGCTGCGACTGAAGTTCCAGGGCTCGATTCCCGAGTCGGAAAAATTTTGTGTGATCCACAAATGTTTGTTTCGGAGTTTGGATGTTTCCTATGTACTTATGTATTTAGAAGTATATATGTATGTTTATCACTCGTCTAGATCCCATAACACAAGTTTATATTACCTTATTACTTTAAAATAGACGGCGCTGGGTAAAAAAAAAGTCCCTCAATATTTATTTATTACAATAATATTTATTTAAGTCTCACAAAACCGTGTTAATAATTTGCCTGCGTACCTATAATCTAGTCTCCGTACACTTGTGAGGACATCTCACAACTCAAGTAACAAATGCACAGGGTCTGTCAATAAAATGGACTTGGACACATTATAAATATTATATCTTTCACTGAACATTTCGGCGGGCATTTTAATTTTGAGAAAAAGTAAGAATAGCCCCGTCCCCTGAGCTTTTCGACTACTCCCCGGCGCGTTCATCTCGCTCACACTAGAGACAAACAAATGGACGAAGGGGCGATAACTTCATCACGGCGCGATGGTCTCGCTCGCACATACTCTACGGTGAGGGAGGACGTTGCGAATTGTTATCGTATTTATGCCCCCGAAGGCGACTTTGGAAAGGCTGTTAGTTGTTAGTCAACGTTCGCAAAGCACGCACGCGGTGGACGTGCGACACTTCCGCTGCACTTATGTAATGGTAGTGCATCTCGTGCCGGGTTTACTAACGTGTGCGCAGTTCCTATAAACACAACTACTTCTGTGATTTTAGTTCTAAATACATGTTCATATTTAGACTCATAAAAGTGACAATAAGTGTAAACTTTATGTTAAGTGATTTGAGACTGGGCGTGTGTTGTTGAGTTGAGAGTGGCGGGACATAGGTAACAAGACAACGCGACTGTTTCGTGTGTGCGAGTGTTTACTGTCACGCAACGTGCGCTGTTCATGCCCGCGAAATAATAGCAGCGCTGTAACATCGACCGTACCGCTATCATTGTAAGGATTGCAATCTCTACTTAGATACAGTTTAATCATTTGAAGCTCATTTACAATATCATAAAGACAATATGTATGTAAACTGGGGTGCGAAAAACACGCCGAGTGATCTCGATAATAAAGCTACTATGAAAACAGAGAGTTCAGTATCAGTTCAATTTGACTCCAGCTACAACATGATGACTAAACCTAGTCCAAAGTTCCAGAAGTGGGCAACACCGGAGACGTCCACTCTGTTTACACAATCTGCTACAGCACAAAACTATCACAGTGCACCGTCATATTACCAAAATCCTGTTCAAACAAACTTCTCACCGGGGATACAATTTGCTAACAACATCAACCACGGATTCTCACAAAGCCATCATTCTAATCAGATAAATTGGGATCAAGGTCAGTACAATCAAGATTATCATAAATCCTGTCGATTTCATCCCTATAACATTCGCTCACAAGAGCAAGAACAAGTGTCATTATCGAGTCAAACTGTGAACCTACCTACGCCATCCCCATCCCCAAATCAATGCGACAAATGTGGCTTTGTATGCGACTCTGCTGTCCAACTATATAAACATTGTAATGCTGCTCATGCAGGCGCCAGTCCGGCAGCCTTATCTACAGGAATACCTATTCAACAATACTCTGGTAAGCAGTATAGTAATACTGTTTATCAAAATGAAGATCTGATGATGTTGTCTGATATTTTGGGCCTTGATTCACAAATCGTATATCAAGGAACTGAGGGCGAACAAGCAGCGGCAGCCTTTGTAGAGGCTCCACTTCAAACCCGAGACGTTTACACACAAAATCTAAAACCGTTTATGCACGTTGAACAAAAAATGTATACAGGTGTGCAAATGCCACCACTAGCAGATGACTCAGCACCCGCTACGGTTTGGAATGCTGATATGAAACCACTATACCCGCCGTACGACTCTTATACAGCGTCTCAGATGACTAGCACCCAACCTTCAAATCCGATGTCATTGACACTCCCATCGATTGGAAGTAAAGGTACCAATTTGAAATCTAATGAAGCGAAGCGTCCGAAGACATACAATTGCACTGCTTGCAATAAATGGTTTACGAGCGCAGGTCATCTAAAGAGACATTATAACACGACCCTCCACAAAAATTCAGTGCAGTCATCGGGTCAAGCAGACCCAGCTAAACTGCCCATCTTAAATCATCACCATCCCAGTCGCGATATGCAAAACCGCACTCAGCAGCATTCGTCGGAGTCAAATATACTACCACAGCTTAAAACGCATACTTTACCTCCATTCAGTCATTTGAGGTCTACGGAAACTTTTGGGTCTTCAATTCCGGGCCACACCAACACCCCTTTATGTCTGGGTCAAAATTTTCAACAGAGTTTAACAACGAATAACCTTAACGGGATAGCTCCCCACGATATGGATATCGCTGTCAACAATCTGCCTGTAGCCAATCCCGCTACTTTTGATGAATCACCTGAAGTAGAGAAAGTTATAGGACAAAAAACGGTGAGTGAGCCTGTCGTAGGTGTACTACCAAGCTTTGCGCAGCTTCAGTCATGTCTCAACGTTGATGTGTCTAACTATTATATACAACCTAACGTGGAGAGTCAAGTTTTTAATAATAAGTCCAGCGGTAGCAACGTTATCGTACATTCAGTTAACCCGACATTGCACTTGGACAATGCTGACAAGAGCTCACAAACTTTAGAGTATCATTTTAACTTAACAGATGGAAAAATAACTAAGGATAATATTAGCAGTTACAACCAAGACAAAGTAAAAAACCACCATTATGGTATTACTATACAAGGTGAAACAATAAAACGCGGCAATGTTATTTCAGGGGCCCAGGCAGGGATGGTTCAGTTAATGCAAATTGCGGGTATAAAGGATTACACTAATAAAGAAAATTATGAGCCTCGGATGAAATATCCAGCTATTCTAGAATGCGCTAAAGTAGTAAATGGTAGTAGCAGCTCTGTTGTACCATCTAGTAATATGTCGAGCACACCACTAGCTGCACACAACCTAATGAAAGAAGCTGCCTCGACCACAGTACATAAATGCCTGCTGTGCAACAAGCTATTTAGCAAAGGTTGCTATCTGACACAACACAACAAAACTTTCCACTCAGGTGATAAACCGTACAAGTGTACTATCTGCGGCAAGCGTTTTTCTGATGATTACTCGTTTCAACTTCACATCCATAGGCACTCCAATAATAAACCATTCAAATGTGAGCAGTGTCCTAAAAGCTTTAACCACAAATCAGACCTGCGTCGACACATGTGTTTGCATTCCGATAACATGCCATTTTCTTGTGATCACTGCGGCAAAGGTTTTATTAGAAAAGACCATATGATAAAACACGTAGAGACGCATAAAAGAAAGCTTCTAGCATCTGTGTCACCTAGCTCGATATCACCGGGGTCCTCGACATCTTCTACATCTAGTTCGTAAGGGTTTAATATTACGTAGTGAATGATTGCGATTGACTGTGGACTTAATCTAAAATTAAAATTAGGTATAACCACACTGTGGGTACAGTTAGCCAATCTCAACTCGAGCTAACACTTTTTATTTGATTATAATTTTGTAGAAATCCATGAATTGCTGGGAAGTTTTTAATAAGTATCATCGAGTGTTCTTGCTATTTTTATTGTATAAATTACCTTACTAAATAATTAAAGTAGCAAAGTTAATGCGACTCTTTGCTGTCAGCCTGTGCGTCACCCGACCTGAGTGCGGCCCGCTCGCTGACAACCTTCCTTATCATAAATATATACTATTTTGTAATTCTTTTTCTTAGATTTTGTATACATATATACCTAATATAGGAATATATGTATACAATCTTCGGAACCTTGCCTAAAGGGACCTCTTTTAATAATATATTTTAGTTATGTATCATATTTTTAAAATTATATTTAATGATAATATACAGTTTAGTTAAGTACCTACCTATGTATTTTGATATAGGAGTCAACACTGTTAAGTGTCATACCGTTTAAAAGCTTACACTAGTAGTACCTACCAATTAGGAACTTAAGATTTGACAGTATTATTGTAAATATTATAATATTACTAAAACATTTTGTTATGTATAATATTCACTAATTGAATGAAGTTTAACATTGAATTTGTAAACGATATCTGGTTATTAAAATGATGAAATGTAAGATTTGTGATTATGTTTGAATATAGGTAGGTATGTTTTAACATTAAGTTCAGTTACTGATAACATTATTTCTGTAATGCTCATTCTGTACTAAAATCAAAAGATTGAATTTGATAAGATGTTGATTACCTAAAATCTTGTCTCCATTGTTAGCGTAGCGACTAGATTATAGATACATCAATAGATGCTTCATACACCTATATACAAATTCCGTAGGTATGTTTATGTTTTCATATTGAAGTATCGACCATGAAGTTTCCATGCAACGTCGTCTTGACTTAGTATTAGGGTTTGTTATGCAGAGATAAAAGCTGGTATAAGGCGAAAGATCTGAATACGGCCACGGTGAAAGTAGTGCTATGCGTTGATTGGCTATGTTCAGTAACACTGTATTTTGTCGACGTGTGTGATTATTACAATTTGTAAACAATTTTGTACAAATGAGTTTTAATTGTCAAACATCACAATAACCGATATGATTGTTTTATGTATCAACTGATATAAGTAGTACTTATAAATAAATGTCCTCTACCGCCTCCGTTGTAGTAGTAGGTAGAGTTAGATCTTTAAGTAAAATAAATAAAGTGTGAAAAATATTTGTGTATTATTTGTTTAATCCCAGCAACCTTCGATCGATTTGCTAATGCTTTATATTTTTTTAAATTTTGTGTAAAGTTCAACTTAGAGCGTCCAGTTTTCGCCTCGCGCAGAGCCGATTATCGTATCTACTAATTAGCAATTAGTTCATCGTTATTTAGCTAGGATTCTAAACACAGGAGAAAATCTGTAACCGTTATCTGAACCTAAATACAAAAATAGAAAATCTCGTTCACTTGTGCCTACAATCTCTGCAGCATACTTATTTGTGACATGGGTTAAATTAGGTACCTATGTAGGTATAGTTCCCCATGTCACAAATAAGTTACTTTACCTATTCCAAATAGAAATATTGGTATAAAGTAAAAACAATGCTTGAAGTACCAACTTTATTCCAATATAAAATAAGGATTTTTTTTTATAAATATAATAATTATCGTTGAGACAACTCACACAACGCCATCTGATTCCAAACTAAGCAGAGCTTGTAGGTACTATGGTAACCAGATAACTGATAAACATACATAAATATTTCTAAACACATACATATTATAGATAAATAACACCCAGACACAGGATAAACCATCGTGCTCATCACACAAAGTTTTATCCTGGGTGGGAATCGAACCCACGCGCCACAGGTCAAAGCTGAGCAAGCAGTATCTATACAGTCGAACATTGTCTATGAGTTGAACAAGTAAAACTGTGGAAAAAAGTTAAATATGGTAAGTATTGGGTAAGTAAAAATGAGTAATTTTTACTATTTGACTTAAGAAAAAAAGCAGAGCCCGACTTCTTAAAGTTGAGATGTTTGACGCAACCGAGACTTACTAAGATGAGAGATAGATACCTGTAGAGAGATGCATAACTATAGAACGGCTATAGATAGCTATAGAAGCGCTAGTGGCCCCACTGGCTCTGTTCTGTTAAGCAACTTTCTCTTTGGCTGGTCACGGACGGGTGACCACTTTGTGGCATACACATTTGCGAGCGTTTTCGTGCTTCAAAAGGCACGTTAAGCCGTCGGTCCCGGTTGCCAGTAACAAGTTCAATGCCTTAGGCTTGAAAATTTGAACAGTAGGTATCCACAACCTGCGTCTGTATATTTCAACACGAAAAGTGGTTCACCACCTATTACGTAGGACAGGAATACGCACGGTGAAAATGTGCCTCTGCCACCTCTTCAGGAATAAGGCGTGATTGATAAATATAACTATCTATTAATGATGATATAATCTAAACGTAGAAAATGTAAAATTAGCATTATACAAATTATAGGATGCCTCAGAGTTTTATCTTTGGGGGCCCAAGCGACTTCGCCTGCCAAGGCTGCTGCCCCTGAATAACAGACGAGGCAGGAGAAGGTTCTTAGCAGCAGCAGTAGAAAGTGACTGGAAACACGCTAAGATAAGCAAGGAGAAGTGTTTTATCACACTAACAGAACACCACAGGGTTTATCAGTTGTCAAAAGTGCAAGGAGCTCACCTAGACCTCCAGGGCCCCAGCGACCTCACCAGCTAGCAGTGCACCAGTTGAACCACATAGAGCCAACGACGCAGGTACCCTTACAGGGTCGGGAGGTCAGACGGCAGTCGCTCTCAATAATATAATAAAAGACAAATCATAGGTATCTGTGAAGGGGGTTTATACTAGTGTTATAAACTAACAGCGGCCGGATAAATTGATAGTACCTATTCATTTGAAAAGACTCAATTACCCATATGTTTCATACCCAATGGTTAGGTAGATGAACCAGGCACTTCCTCAACAAACTCTTACATTTACTTCGGAAGATTACGATTGACTTATTCCATGTTTTATTTGTATACCTACTTTCAAAGATCAGGCAGTACAGATGAGCATTTATTGGTGAACTGTTTTGTCTCATGTTTTGCCATTTCTAAATATGTCTAAATATGTCACAAACAAGTCGTATGGTTAAAAAGAACACCTAAGTAACATTTGTTATAACAACTAGGTACAAGCTACGGTAGATGGTTCAGCTCACACCTTTGGGATGTCTCCCAGAAGTACTGTTGCTCCTTTTCTAAAATATCTACCTAATTTGTCCCGAGTTAAAAAAAGCCTCCAGCGGGGCGAGCTTTTCTTTTTGCCTACAATATTTTCAGTATTATCTCAGTATCTCCTGTTCAGTCAAGAACAGTTCCAGAGCAAGGATCCCGCACTCATACAATGGACAAAAATCGATCCCGAATTGTATGAGTGCGGTACCCAGAAAGGAGAAGCGTTGCCAGCGTCTAGCAAGTACTTTTTGGAGACATCCCAAAGGTACCTACAGCAGTATGTTTGCGACAAAGCAGGTGGGCATTGAGTCTCCTTAAGGCAACACAATCAATGACATAATGTCACTCTACAAGCCGCTATAATGTACAACACTGGTAAACCGCCTGCATAGATACCTTAGCTTCCTAATTACTAGCCTTTATTTGCAGCTAACGTAAATAGGGCTCTTAATAGCGCCGTTTTATTAACTTTCTTAACTTTTATATTTTCTCGAAGTCAACAAAAGATCAATAGCATCAACAATGCTTGAAGCCTTCGTTCTATTGTTGCCCTTTATGGTGTTGCTTTTCATAAGGAAAAGGTAAATAATATTATTTTTTCCACAATTGCTCGGAAGAAGCCCTTTTTTATTCGAGTCAATGAGTATTTTTCTACTTGGAATTCCTTTTAAATCGGCACGTCCCTTTTAACTGTTTGTTAGCAGCGTTAAGCCGGACTTGAAACGACTAAAAAACACGATCTCTACCTATCAGTTTAACACCGGGGCCCCCAGTAACTCCTCACAAATCCTCCCTGGGTTCCCGGTAGAGTCTGGCTACCATCGCAGCCTCTCTTAATGGTTTGGGCGTTATCCAGCTTCTTTGGAGTTTAGTTTGGATTCCGCTTTTGTGGGCGGTGAGGCGAGCGTTTTAAGGTCAAGCCGCCGTCTTGGACCTGCTTTTGTAAAAACAGAGGGTCATCCAGTCCAGTTATTTAAGAAATTTTATAAATAATACCTGTTTTAATTTATATGTATTTCTTGTTTACTAGTGGACGCACAGCGGTTTAAACTAAAGAACTGGATAACAGTAGCATAAGTTACATCTTCTACATATTATAGTCAATTAATAGTACATATATAGAGCGCCAGTGAAAGTCCCGTTAAAATCGGTTCAGTTGTGTCAGAGATTAGCCAGAACATACAGACAGAGAAACTTTTCAAAAATAGTTTTTTTTTGTTATGTAAATAACGTATTTGATTTATCAATTAATCCATTCTGCAATCTAGCCAAAGCTTTTGATTCAGCATGAAACGCTGTGCAGAAAATTACATCACTATGGAATAAGACGCAAAGCTCTCGACCTCTTCTCATCAAATGACTTCTTCTGTTAATTAAAAAAAAGCTTTCTGAAAAAAGGATATTACGCTGCTAAAGACTATTTGCAATACAAGGACGCTTGGAAATTATCTGCTGGCAGAGTGAAATAATATTAAATTGTAAATAGGCCATCAAAAAAGCATTCCTAAGTTGCTTGCCAGTTCTTCTCAGGTGGACCGCGTTCCGATCCGCTGGTCACTCTAAACATACTTAATTTTAATTCTAGTGTATGACAATTTGTAAGCGCCGTTAAAATGGTCTATGCAAAAGAAAGACATTTTTTTATGTAGTGCAAATCTGTTAATTTGGAATTACAAACAGACATTTAATTTTATTTATCTGTACATAAGAATTTGAACCGTGTAAAATTAAAAAAAAAATAAGATAAATTACATTTCAAAATCCCCCTACGCTTATATTTTACGAAACAACACTTAAAAAGTATCTATTATTGAATCCAAACTATGTCTGCTGTAAGTTTTCGAAGAGTCGGGTTCGCTGGAGATCATTTTCATTGCAGCATTAGGTCAAAGTTATCAATTAATTGTCATTTAACGATTATACTGGCACGCGTTAAGCACTAACAGAATAATCATACGCCAAAAATGCCTAACATTATTTTGAAAAAAAAGTTGTTACTCTTACACTGCTGGACCGATATTAACCAAAAGTAGCTAAGAACTACCACCAAGAAACGGGCTTTCAAATCAAAAAACCGCATTGAATTCGGTCCGTCCGTTTGAGAGCTACGATGCCACAGACAGACACACTCACGCACCGAAATCTACGTCAAACTTATAACTTACGTCTAAAATATATATTTTTGCGTCGGGAGATAGAAAACATGTAACTTTAAAAAAAAATCTGAGTTGCCCAAGATCCTGGGTGCGCCCATTTTATCCACGTAGTTCCCGTCCCCGTGGGAATGCCGGGAATTCCGTTTTTATTACTTATCCAAAAACTTTAAGTATACATTCACCAAATTTCAGGTATCTACGAGTATGTTTACTGTTTAGGCTGTGCGTGGTTAACCCGCATAGTTTCGATTCCCGTAGGTACACAAATGTCTCTGTCATACAGGTTCTTAAGGGTTCTTCTAAAACAGGTGTACCTACGTTCTCACATAAATCCAAAGAGCAATGTAAATTAATTATTGTAAGCCATACATATATTTTAAAAGAGCATCCATGGAGTTTCTTGCCAGATTCTTCTCCATGAAGGGTAGGCTGCCCTTGGTACTGGCAACTAGAATCACTCTCATTTTAATTATTGTCATGACTATTATAGTGCCTAAAATGGTCTACATGAATATAAATATGTTTTATTTTGAATTAGTTTTCTACATACATACAAACATACATACATATTGTCATGCCTTTATCCCCGAAGGGGTAGGCAGAGGCATATTAAACGAGCACATTTCACCGTATGCATTTTTGTACCACGTAACAGGTGGTAAGTCCATTGCTATGTTGAAATGGACAGGGGCAGGCTGTGGCGACCTGATGTTAAAAATTTTAAAGCCGCCCATAAGGCCTTTAACCTGGCTTAACGACTGCCATTTTATTGGCAACCGGGACCAACGGCTTAACGTGCCTTCCGAAGCACGGAAGGCACGGTAAGCTTTAGTTTTCTACATAAATATGAATTTAGTAAATATCTAGAGGCTAGAAGGGAGTGGAGAGAAAGGCCTTTGATAAGTAATCCCAAATTCACGGCCTAGAGTGCCAGTGTACTAGTAGAGAATTTCATATTTGATGTAGAATAGATTCGAATACATGCAGCATGCAGAGCCGTCCCTGTGTGATAGTGTAGCTCATAACTTTAGAATTATAGGAACCTACTTCCGTAGGTAGATATTTGCGTAACATGCTCTATTCGCTTTGTAGTTGGTCCTGAGCTGAGGTAACAAAATACTTTGAGCGGTTAACGGAACGTAGAGCAATTGCGTCCTTGGCTGCATATTTTGGAATCTATTCGACATTAAATATGAAAATCTCTACCAACACTGGCACTCTAGGCCGTCAATTTCAGAACTACTTGTCAAAGGCCTTTCCGGCTATGGTAATGGCTAACTATTTCTGGATGCCACTATATATTCTTACCATCAGGAAGGTGGTAAAAATATTGAAATATAATGTCTACTCCCTTCTGGTCTCTATTTATTTACTAAATTCATAATTAAAGTAGAAATCCAAATACTAAGTAGGTACTCACTCTGATAACAAACAGAATGTAACTGCAGACATGTTCTTATCAGTTTTACCTTTTGTCGGCTTCTACGCTTCAACTAACAAAAGCAACAGCTAATTATAATAGGTAGGTACTAACATTTCCATTTTAGCATCGAAATACAATTATCACAACCAAGTTTTAAAGTACTCAGGGTTGCTTTCTAATTCGCTTAATGTGTTTTTAAAATGAATTTTATTATCTATATGAGGTGTGTCAATCGGTCTGTTTTGTACCTGCCTAATTTGAATATGCGATTAACCCCGTTAATCGCAAGTTAAAAAAAAAACCAATGGAATGTACAAAATGTAACAACAATTTTTATTTTTGCATAAAATGTCTACAAAACCTACGTGGAATTGGCCGCTAAAAATCAAGACCTCTTGTATATCCTAACGAATATTATAAACGCGAAAGATTTTAAATATGGATGTTTGTTACTCTTTTACGTTCTAAACTACTGAATGGATTTTAATGAGACTTTACAATAATACCTATAGCTTATACGTCAGATTAACACATAGGCATTTATTCCTGTGGGAAACGGGAACGGGAAAACTTCTTTACGCGGGCGAAGCCGCGGGCGTCAACTAGTCTCTACACATATTTGTATCTCTTTATATGCTCTTTTGTTTGTTTACTCCTAAGTACTACGACCCTCGTGTAATATTGGAGATGAGCAGCATGTGTGATGAGATGTTCACTTTTAAGGTATGCTTTACTGTTATGGGTATGTAAAGTAGGTAAATAAATGTTAACCATGAACAAACAATGATGTTGGCATCAAGATAGGCACTTTCAATGGACAGGGACTATTTAACAAGAATTCCAACTGGAAAATACACTGTTATTCCAATAACAAAAGATTATTACCAAGCAATTGTGATAAAAAAATATAATTTTCTTAAGAAAAAATTACACCACAAAGTGCAACAATAGAACAAAGGGCTTTAAATATTTTGATATTTTTTATCTTTTATTGACTTCCTCAAAAACCCTATTTATAAATCAAGTCGGTATGGCACAAGCGCTAGCTGCAAATAAAGGAAATTATATAAATAGGAATCTGTGCAGGTGGTTTATTAGGTGAAAAATTGGTGATTTTAGGAGACTCAATGCCCACCTGTCGCTAACATATAGCTAGATACAAGTACAGGTCATACCTTTGGGATGTCTCCGAGAAGTAGGTACTTGCTAGACGCTCGCAAAGCATCTTCTTTTTGGTCCCGAACAACAAGTTCTGAGTTGCAAGGACGCAATTGCTCTACGCTCCGTCAACCGCTTACAGTATTTTGTTACCTCAGCTCAGAACAAACTACAAAGCGAATAGAGCATAGTTAAGCAACACACATTAAATTTCCAATATGAAAGAAAGAAAAAAAAGCTAAGTGGGCATACAAAAAAATAACAAGAAAACAATGCGGTACAAATGTGTAATTGCGTGCCACACGTCTATGAGAAAAAGGTCTACGTTGCTTGTCGGTGGGTAGGTATTTCATTATAGGTAAGTATGGGAAATGCGCTACAGCCACACTAACACCATTCTGTCCCACAGAACACCCGAGACCGTGCCCATGTAGAGCTGTGGTGCGTGTTGGTAACAGATTAAGCTGTTAGGTTAAGCACCTCTTTTAGGTTAAGCCTGATAGTTGAATCAGAGTCATACTGAGACACATTTCTCACACAAATATAGGAGCCACTATATAAAATAAAATTACACATAACTAACTATCAACTACAAGCTCCAGCTTAATGTGAATAAATTAAACCTTAGCATTTAGTATCGCCATTGGAACTTATAAGCAACATTTGATAGTCTATAGTCAACACGGCCTCTAGATACTGCATGATACCATATCGTAAAGCTGAACATTATAACAGTTTGTTAGTTTCACCGGTAGTTTCTACTATACCGCAAGGACTTTAGGAGCAGAGCTGAACCTTATCGGCCTAATACCACATTCCACAGCCATCATAAAAATATATATTTATATTTTGCACAGAACATTTTAACGGCGCTTACAAAATGTCATACACTTTTAAAATATTTAAAGTGACCACCGGCTCGGAACGCGGCCCACCTGAGAAGAACCGGCAAGAAACTTAGGAAAGCTTGTTTTTTGATGGCCTATTTACAATTCACTTCGCCAGCAAATCATTTTCAGGCGTCCCTGTCCTGCAAATAGTGCTGCAAATAAAGAAAAAGATAATTTACGTAATTCTTCAACTTATTATGGCTGCAGTAATATACCGACTTAATGTATAGGTAATTGATAAAGTGAATTAAAAAAAAAACCATGGCGTCAAATCCGGTGGTGGAGCGTGCCGCTAGTGAGCCCTGACCCCATCGGATACTTCCGAAGGGCGGTCTACTAGCCAGCGGCAGCTGAGGTCATCATCTGGGGAACACCCTGAGGGCGTCGGCGAGGTCGAGCCTGGCGGAAGGGTTCCCGACAGGCGCCCATCAGCCGGCCTCAGGGTGACGTTGTCTGGTTCGGTCGTGCTGCAGCGGGGATCAAGTCCCGCGGCAGAGGTCTGTAAGTGATAAAGTGAATAAAACTTGAGCAAAAAGGCATTAAATATAATCATGTTTCAGCCAAGTTTAACAGCTATAAGCGTACTCAAACGTGGATCACATTTGTTGGCAAAGTTTTTAATTTACTTCTAGAACAGATTAAATATATCTAATAAATTAATATATTTAATAAATTCATAATATGAAAAGCTCTCTATACAAAGTAACGATGGTGCGTTTGTCGGTGAGTGGGGCCAATCTGTATTAGCGCTCCTATTGGCTACAGTTTAGCCGCAGCCAATAGGAGCGCTGATGCCGCAGTGGATGGCGCTTGTGGGAAATATGAGGTTATATAAACCGGTGCAAAGGGAATTTTCACTTCAGTTACGTTTCTCTACAGGTGTAGTCACTACACTGCTTACCGGGACGCGAGTCAGTAAATAGTGATCGTATTGGTACCGTTTCTGTCTAAATAAATAAATATATTACGGTAAAATCTCTGTGTAATTAAAAGTAAAGTGTATCTACGTGTGAAGTGTGCAAGTTACAAATTATACCAAAGTACAAGATAGGTAAGATGGTTTATACTTAATATCTTACTTTAAAAATGTTTTTATTTTAAACTTTCAAGATTTTTCACTCTTATTTATGATATTTCGGGTCTTATTCGATACGTTTATTATTAGGTACAAAGCCTACCTTATACTTCCTGTTTCCGACGTTTCGACTGGACCACGAGTTGACGTCGGGAAGACCCCAAAATATCATAAATATGTTTAAAATGAAGGTTGTCTGTTCGTTAATTTCTATGAAAATAACTATGATACGATTCAAATTTTTATGCTAATATATATCCACCAGGGGTCGTCACATACTGAGATGATGATTGTGATGAGGTGTCTAATAATTTTGTATGTTAGCTATTTTATGATTTTGTATTGTATTTTATTGAATTACTATTTATCTAACAAGATATCTACTAACGTCTCTACAACTATAATGTAATTTTAGATATCTAACTCTTAAACTTAGTAAAGTCCTAACTTAGTAACGTCTCAATTTATCCGTCCATCCGTCTGTACGCATCTGTGTCATATGAACCATAAGAGATTGAGACAAAAGGTTTGCGGCATTCGATCCAGGTCACCATGAATACGTGTTTAGTCAATTTTGGAATTTCTACCACTTTCGTTTTTGATAATGGTTTCGGTTTAGAAGTCGTATGATTCCTTTGCTAAGAACAGTGAAGCGCGCGTTACTATAGTTTACCAATCAACAATTATAATTATTATTTATTTATCTATCACGCCTTATCCCCGAAGGGATGGCAGAGGCATATTATATGCCCACTTTTCACCATGTGTAGGTATTCCTGTTCCTAGTAGGTAATGGTGGTGAGCCCATTGCCGTGTTGAAATAGACAGACGCAGGTTGTGGCTACCGGCTGTTGAAATTTTTCAAGCCGCCCATAAGGCCTTCAACTTGACTAAACGATTTAATCAATTTAATATTAAGTTCAGTTTTTTTTTAATTTATTAGTTTAATATTTGAATAAGTTGCCTCTATCATTATCGGATTAGCGATTAACAATGTTAGGTAGTTATTGTATCAAGTTAACGATGTTTAGTTTTGATGAAAACATTGCGCTAATCGGTAAACTAAAACGTGCTTTGAAAAGTCAAGTTATTTGTAACTTACTAGCTTATACTTATATAATTTTAACCAACCATGGATACCATAAAACCTACCTACACCGATCCCACATCACTCCAGATGACCTATGCTCCTGTGACCTTACTACACGGCAAACGATAGATCATCTGATAAAAGAGTGCCCAAGGTTTATCCAAACAAGGTTAAACCTCACTACCGTAACTCCAAACAGCATAGATCCAATTAATTTAGTCCAAGTCACCACACGCCCCACAGCACTCAACGCATTCATCCAACATGTGGATTATATCTATTATAATTCAACTAAAACTTCTACAATACTTAATAAAAAATTAAAAGCAAAATAAATTATAATATTAAGCTTAAACACAATTACTCTATATAACATATTATCTACGATAAATAGTATAATGTATACGATATTATAAATCTACATTCATCTTTGTTAAATTTCTTGTCGAAGTCTCCATAGCCAAGGATGCAATATTTCATATTATGTCTCATATACCAACCATGCACACGCACAAATATCTATATATAAAATTCCTTAAACCCCAAATCAACTCATAAAATCGCGTTACTTTGTAAAACGCGTTACTTGTAAACTAAATAAAAAGCTTACACGATATAGCTGAAATTTATAGGATGATAAAGTTTCCTGTGACAGGAATACACATCGTGAAATGTTGGCATATAACATGCTTTTGCCACCCCTTCGGGATAAGGCGTGATAGATAAATAAATAAATAATAAAATTTTATATATTATTTACTACATTGCAAATGCTGACGTAGTTGAACGCGCATTGAAAATATATTTCCATTATGTGTGAAAGTAGTCGGACCAGCTATCCTACAATATTTATTTAGACGCGTGAGTAAAACCTTTTATTTTCCTTATGTGTAGATGGCGCCTAACCTCAGCCGACCTCTCCCAGCGTGGGCGCGACACGACCCCCGACTAGCGCGCTACCTGCCGCCTGCAACCCCCACTGTCGCCAACCCCTCCGTCGCCCCTGCACCCCTGATTACAAAAACTTCAGGTCGCGTAACCAAGCAGAAGAAACAGAATATCAATCCGCTTGACTTATTTGCGAGGCTGGTGGCGACAGGAATAATAGTTCCGAAGCTCAAAGAGTTCATCAAAGTACCTGCGGAAGACAAGGAAGTAATACATCCTATGGAGATGTTAACACGCGACACGTGGAGAATGTAAGTGATTCTGTTTATTACTAGCGGCACGCTATGATGGCTGTTTTGACATATTGCAATAGTGATGATATTTTACTTGTTTTACATAAGTACTCCGTTTTCTACCGTCGTAGATATAAATGCCCTCTAATGTGGTCGACTAATCACATATTTCTACAAACGTCAAAACGGCCATCATAGCGTGCCGCTAGTATAGTGACGTGTTTCTAATTACCGATAAAATTCCCTCGGTTTAGGTACCTCCTATATAACGTGCTAAATGGATGCCAATATAGGTACTTAAACTTAGATACCAAACTATGTAGGTACATATATAAACTGTTACATACATTGTAGGTTGACTTGAAAATCTAGCTGCAGTTAGTGTTAAGTATTAATAAATCGTCTTGAAATATAAAATACTAGATGGCCCCCACAGCTTCGCCCGTGGAATATTTCGACCACCCGTCGCACCTATTTAATCCCGTCGCTTATAAATTCTATAATGATGCATAAAAAATTGCCCGATTTGTCGACATTTATGACTACTCCTCTGCTCCCCAGTGTAGTAGCGTAATTATATATCGCCTTCCTCGATAAAGGGGCTAACTAGCACAAAAATAATTTTTCTAATCCGACCAGTAGTTGCTAAGATTTGCGCGTTCGACCGAACAAACAAACAGACAAACTCTTCAGCTTTATAATATTAGTATAGTGTGTGTGTGGCATTTACATTTGCGAGCGTTTCCGTGCTTCGGAAGGCACGTTAAGCCGTTGGTCCCGGTTGCCAGTAAAATGGCAGTCGTTAAGCCTGGTTGAAGGCCTTATGGGCGGCTTAAAAATTTCAACAGCAGGTAGCCACAACCTGCGTCTGTCTATTTAAACACGGCAATGGGCTCACCACCTATTACGTGGGACAGGAATCCACACGGTGAAAAGTGGGCATATAATATGCCTCTGCCACCCCTTCGGGGATAAGGCGTGATGGATATTTATTTATTTATTTTATAATCTGTGACTACTAAAAACTTCTTACATTATGACTGAGCATATCTTTTGTTCGTTTTGGAGTGCATTTGGGTATTTTGTTGCCGCGGGGCGGCTATCTGCGGGACTCCCAGACCTAGAGAGGGTGTTGCTCCTGGCCTCTATCGAGGCGCAGGATAGGCTCGCTGTCAGCCGACCATAATCATCGTATCCGAGGCGCATAGTACTTATCTAATCTAGTATTGCATCTATCTTACTCTAAAGAAACGCCGGGATCGTATTATATACCAGTATTACTGTAGCATCAAAGGTTTACCCGGATCTAATAATTGTATGTGTCTGTGCAGCAAGCAACCGGGCGTGGTGGCTCGACTGTACGGCGGGAGGCAGTGCTCGGGGTGCAGCATTCGCTTCGAGCCGCAGCAGACGGTGCGTTACTCGCGCCACCTGGACTGGCACTTCCGCCAGAACCGGCGCGAGCGGGCCGCAGCTAAACACGCCCAGTCGCAGACATGGTACTTGGGCCGTGACGACTGGATGCAGTACGAGGAGGTAGAAGACGAGGAAAAGAGAGGTAAGTACTTATGTGACTCTCTCGTATTAGCTGGAGGACTTAGTGGAAAATACTCATCATCACTTTGAGGGTTCAGCGGAGCCTAAAGGGTTTTTGGGCCCTCACCTGCACATGTCTAACTGTGCTGGAGTTACTGGGGACGCTTGGCAACAGACGGATAGGCAGGGACCATGTGGTTTCATTCAATTCAAGTCTGGCATGACAACTGCGGAGATATCTTTTAGTTAAAAAAAAGATACTTTAAGACTACTATTATTTTAAATTGTTTTATGAATTTTATTTGTTCAAGTTGGCTACCTAAGTAGGCACTACGCGCATTCGTTTAATTTGTCTCGCAATAACTTGACTCCTCAACTATCTCTAGACGCTTTCAAGAATCGATTAGGTACTAACATACTGTTTTACGCACAGAAAAAAGCTGGTTCGAGAAGGTTGGCGCCAGCAGTGACCGCGAGCAGGCGCCTGAGGAACCTTCGGCGGCGGTGAGCGAGGTCGGGGCTCACTGCTGCGCCACTTGCGGCGACACCTTCCACCAGTTCTACAAGGAAGACTTGGACGAGTGGCATCTGCGGAACGCTCTCCACCATCAAGGCGACTACTTTCATCCGCTCTGCTTTGAGGATTACAAGGTAAGTCGTATCTTAGCTCATAGATGACACAGCCTTCGGTCTTTGCCGTAACCAGAGACCATTCACTGCCCAAATTGATCATTATTTCTGGGTTAAACTGACCTGTTCAAATTTATGTATAACTGCCTCGGTGGCGCGGTGGATAGTTTATACGAATGCCGCTCATGAGGTCCCGGGTTCGATTCCCGGGTCTGTACAAATATTTGTGTGATCCACAGATTTCGGAGTTTGTGTTTTTCCTACGTATAATATGTATGTTTTTAGAAATATATAAGTATGTATATCAGTTGTCTAGATCCCATTGTAGGTACAAGCTTATAGTTTAGTTTGGCCTAGATAGCGCCGTATAAAAAGTGTCCCTCCATATTTATTTATTTATGTGAGCTATCGGCGCAACCTTAAGTGCGTTACATGCATAGATTCTGCAAGTGCCATCTGAAACTGTCAGATATTAAATAAATAAATATAAATAAATATATTAGTTCTATTGAATTATAATTTAGATTCCTCAGCAGACTATTCAGAATTTAAACGTATTTACTAAGTATTGTTCCTGCTTCTCTAGGCAGAGCTAGCTAAGCAAGTGGCTGGCGCCTGAACAAGCGAGTCCGCCCACGTGATTTCTACGCAGAAGTTCGTGGAGTCAACATCGTCGAGCACTTTGCAGTATTCGAGTCAACATCTCTAAATCTTCGCCAGCGTCCATCACTAACGAACCGGACAAAGGTCAAGCGTGTTTCATCCGGCTAGTATCCGGCAATGTAGTATAAGTACCTTCTTTGAACACGTCGTGAAAACTGCTGGAATATCCAAACTATCCTGCAAGATGAAGTCTGGGGTAAATAAACGAAATAGGCGACAGATCACGCGTTCGGATTGTTCGCCCGGCGCCGGCGTTTTCCCTCAAGTGCCACAGGGTCCTGCCCAGTTGTGGAGAATAAGTTAAGACTGTATATCTAATCACCTACCTAAGTAATAAGTTCCTAATCTGTTTATTGTTTTAATTTTCTGTGTATATACCTAAGTTTTGTGTAGGTAGGTATATATGGCGGTATTAGGTTATATTGGTATAGTTATATATTATACGGTTAGGTCTATTTAAGTACTTACTCACCTACTTCTGTATTAAGTTCCAAATCTGATTGTTGTGTTCATATGAACACAACAATATAAAACGTATTCAGTAAACGTTATGTTACGTTCACGTTACGTTACGTTCTGTAAACGATCATTGAGTTACGCAACTTTCGCTATGGCTGGTCCTTGGATGGGTGACCACATTTACATTTGCGAGCGTTTCCGTGCTTCGGAAGGCACGTTAAGCTGTTGGTCCCGGTTGCCAGTCGTTAAGCCTGGTTGAAGGCCTTATGGGCGGCTTGAAAACCTTCAACAGCAGGGCGCCACAACCTGCGTCTGTCTATTTCAACACGGCAATGGGCTCACCACCTATTACGTGGGACAGGAATCCACACGGTGAAAAGTGGGCATATAATATGCCTCTGCCACCCCTTCGAGGATAAGGCGTGATAGATATTTATTTATTTATTTAAAACGAAAATATTTTCGTTTTAGATTTTTAGCTTAGTTTTAAAATACAATAACAATGTAGGTTGTTTGAATGTGTCGGAGATTTATGCAAGTTCGGGCGGGTACAGTTACGTAAGTACTTCAGCATCGTCTGAAGCTAGGAAATATTTTAAAGGTTTTAAAACTTTAGCGTTTTTCACTCATATTAATATGATATTTCGGGTCTTATTCAGTCCACCGAACTACTGAAGTAGAGTCTGTGTTTCTTGTTCTATATAATTTCTTTAGTTTTAAGATACATTTTTTACATGTTGACAAGACAAAATGTCATTTTATCGTGTAGACCCATGTCTGACTGAAATGAACGGTGAACAATTGACGATTGAATGAGAATGAATATGGTTGTCTTGCTAATAGTTATATAGGTAAATATAATTTACTTATTTTAAGTCCATATTGTTTGTCTACATTGTAGATATTTAATTTGTAAGATCATTTGCTGACAACAATCTCTAATTTTTTTAAATTTTATTTTTAATGACTTTCTTAATTTAGTGACCTGCCGTTGTGCCTTATTGTCAGAACTAGTTAGTTTTGTAAAGTATAAATAGTTATATTTACCTAAGTAGTATAAGTTTCTAGTTTGTATCTATTATTTTAATTGTATCGTGTTTATTATTGGAATATTTCCTGATATGGCAGTTTATTCTTTAGCCAATCAATGTGTCAATATATTTTGGAACTTTAATTTTATTTGTTCAATGTGTTTCAATTAAATATACTATAAGTACAATGCGTTTTTGTTATATTCCTTTACTACTCAGAGGTCTGCTACACATGTACCTAGACACCAACCTACGTAGGAAGGGAGCCCATACCTACTGAGCCTTGTGATGTACGCCACTTCGACGCTCCTGGATACTGATACCTAACTGTTAGCGAATGTCCGTGGTTCCCTGTCTACTACAAACTAACGCCACCACTATTATGTCAATCGGTGCCTTCACTTTGCGAACATCCCCATTAATGGAGAAGTTAATAAAACACCTATTTTCTATTAGATATACAATTATTAGTACAAGGCCGGGAAATAGGCAATTTCCGGTCGAGCGAGATGAGTTTGAAGGCCGAGCCGTAGGCAAGGACTAGCAATTGCCATTTCAGCCGAGTTATATATAGTACTTTTCTAGAATGTAGGGAAATAAAACATATTTTGCGTCCCGTGACGCCTCGGGTCCGCCTTCCTGCTTTTTCTGCTCCACTTCGCAAGGTCAGCAGCATCCCCTGTAGTACGACCATGAAGGAAGATTAACACGCATGTTATCCCTTACGACGTCAAGCCAGAACTTTTGGGTCTTACCGATACCCGGCGCAGATGACATAGCCATACATTTGTTTCCCATGTACCCCGGCGGTTGCTTCAAGATATGACTATACCAATGAAGGCGATACTCTTGCAACTTATCTGCAACGTCACGATGCTTCTGGCTTCAGCATCTTCATTTCCGTGACACGCAGCTCCTGATTGTGTTGTCTCATTATTGGCCACGTATCACAGTCATGTAAAAGGACAGGTACAATGATAATTAAATAGACCAGTCCCTTCAACCGGATCGAAATTTTTGGGTCACAAATGACACCATACAGTCATCTCCCGGCACTTGGCCCACGCGGCAGCAATGCGTGACATGACGTCGCAATCGATGTCACTGAGACGTCACGACCGGTCTTTGCCACATTTAGTTACAGAATAACATAAGTAGGTACTTTAAATATTATAGTTACTAATTAATTAAGTTAGTTATTAATTAATATTAATAGTTACATTAGCCATAGGTATTGGGCATTACCTACTAAGTAAAAGAATGTTTTTTTTTTATTTCCCTTTAAGTGGATTATACATAGCAAGGTGGATAATCTAAAAAAATGTATTGATATGCGACTCCCGCCCTGAACTTTAGGGTTCGATACCCGGGTCAGAATATTTTTTTGTATGATCCATAAATATTTGGATTTTGGATGTTTCCTATGTACTATGGTCCCAGATAATATAATATAATTCTTATACGGGATGATATATGTATATGGATTTAGAAGTAGGTACTTAAGTTTCATTATCAGTTGTCTAGATCTCATTGCACACGCTTATATTGGACTAGATAGTGTTATGTGAAAAAGTGTCCCAGAATATTTATTTATTATTTACTTATAGCATATAGGTAGATACTGACAGAACTTTTATGTCCCAGAATCCACCACTCCCACACATCAAACAAGATAAATATCCTTATTTTAGAACATAATACTCTTTTGCAAAAAAAAACGGGCACTTAAGCAAAGAATTATTTTATAGTTACTATTAGTATGTTTGACAATTTTAGGTATTGTTATCCTCAGAATTTTATAAATTAATTAGGAAGGAATAGTTTTCATCAGTTTTATCATAACATTTTGATTAAATTATTGAGAAATAATGTTTAAGCTCAAAACATTATTATTGTACCTGCTCGCTAAATAAAAATGAAACGCGTTAATTTCTTTGTTTTTCTTGAATACATTAAAAGGATAACAGTTTAGTATTGAGTGTGATCCCCTCTTGCTGAAATCACGGCTTGCATTCGTCTGTGCATGCTAGCGAGTATATCTTTTATGGTTTCTTGGGGAATACGTTCCCACTCCGCGGTAATCACATTCTTTAGCTCTCTGATGGTCCGCGGAGCCGGCTGCACTGATCTCACTCGTCGCTTCAGAACGTCCCAGACATGCTCTATGGGATTGAGGTCCGGACTTCTGTAACCTTAGAGAATTGCCATTAAATAAGTTTAAAATGTAAATTAAAAAAAAACTTTGTGAAAAAGGCTATTGAATAAGAAATGGTTATTCGGTTAAATACGATGTGTTTTAGTAGATCATCCTGTAAATAACAGGATGATGATGATGATCTGTTATTTACAGGATGATATAATACTAAAACACAGATAACAGAAATAGAATAGAATAATCTTTGCAATAAAGTCAACATCAAACACTCATGTAAAGAGATTATAGTCTCATAAATGTACTTTACAAAGGGTGGCCTTATCGACAAAGTACAATCTCTTATGTCCTTTGGATGGAGAAGATTGTCAAGGATCACTTGGGAAATGGGGAGCAATTAGTGTTTTTTTAAATGGAACATGAATAACTAATAAATATAAAAGCATTCAGTGATCGCGCACGCCTATTTAGCGTTCATTCCACAACCGTACAGCCTGTACTACAGAGAAGGATTTATCATAAAACGACTTGGAATGGCTAGGAACTTATCATTCCAGAGTCCCTGATGACCTTAAGTATCTCAATTGTCTGTCATTAGGTAAAATAAAACGTTCTTTCACGTTACGTAACGTTAGGGAAAATAAATGGAAGACGTGGGATTGAAATTGAGAATATGAGCATTCCGTCGAAAACGAATCGGGAGCCACTTGAGCGATTTGCGGAATTGTGATACATGATCACATTTGCGTTGCTCAACTTTAAGAAGTCGGGCTCTGCTTTTTTTTCTTATGTCAAATACTTACTCATTTTTACTTACCCAATACTTACCATATTTAACTTTTTCCACGGGTTTACTTGTTCAACTCATAGACTCGACTGTATAGATACTGCTTGCTCAGATTTGACCTGTGGCGCGGTGGGAGTGTATCCGACTGCTACGCAAGAGGTCGTGGGTTCGATTCCCACCCATGATAATACTTTGTGTGAGCACGATGGTTTATCCTGTGTCTGGGTGTTATTTATCTATAATATGTATGTATTTAGAAATATTTAAGTATGTTTATCAGTTATCTGGTTACCATAGTACCTACGAGCTCTGCTTAGTTTGGAATCAGATGGCGTTGTGTGAGTTGCCACAACGATATTTATTAGATATATTTCGTTCGGCTTATGTCGGTAAGTATGCTGCAGGGATTGTGGGTACATAAGTGAACTTGATTTTCTATTTTTGTATTTAGGTTCAGATAACGGTTACAGATGTTCTTCTGTGTAGCTACTCCAGGAATTACTGTCCATATTGTCTAGAATCCTAGCTAAGTAACGAAGAACTAAGTGCTGATTAGTAGATACGATAATCGGCTCTGCGCGAGGCGAAAACTGAATGCTCTAAATTGAACTTATACACAATATTTAAAAAAATTTAAAGCATTAGCAAGTCTATCGAAGGTTTATTTATTTTACTTAAAGATCTGACTCTACCTACTATAGTAGTAACGAATATCGATCCAGCAGTGTAAGAGTATCAGCTCTTTCCAAAATGATTTGAAGCATTTTTGGCGTATGATTCCTCGATTAAGTGCTTAATGTATGCCAATATTATTGTTAAGTGACAATCAATTGATAACTTCGACCTGCTGCAACCAGAATGATCTCCAGAGAACCCAAATCTTTAAAAACTTACAGCAGACATATCGTATTTGGGTTCAATAGATTAGTTTCAATAAGTAGGTACCTTACAGGTTATGATCTTGCAATTCGGCCATGTTGACCTAGTGCTGCAACCAGGATGGTCACCAGAAATCCCGACTCTTCGAAACTTCGTACTATTTTAAGAGTTGTTCCTTAAACCTTAAGTAATTTTTGACAACGGAGTCGGTAGAGGACATTCATTAATAAGTACCTACTTATATAAACTGATGTCAAATACAATAGATATACATGGAGTCGCTCAGTTGATACATAAAACAATCATATCGATTATTGTGATGTTTGACGATTAAAACTCATTTGTTTACGAATTTTAATTGTCGCACACGTCGACATCATACAGTGTTACTGAACATAGCCAATCAACGCAGAGCACAACTTGCGCCGTGTCCGTAATCAGATCTTTCGCCTTATACTAGCTTTTATCTATGTATAATATAGCCTATACTAAACAAAGCAAACGTTGTATGGGAACTTCGTAGGTCGATACTTCAATATAAAACATAAACTAATACCTACGTAATTAGTATATACTAGTAGGCGTATGAAGCATCTATTGATGTATCTAAAATCAGGTCGCTACGCTAACAATGGAAAAATAAAACAGAGAAACAAGATTTTAGGTAATCAACATCTCATCAAATTCAATCTTTCGATTTTAGTACAGCATTAGCACAACAGAAATAATTTCATCAGTCAACTGAATTTAAAGTTAAACATACCTATATTCAAATATAATCACAAATCTTACATTTAATCATATTTAATAACCAGATATCGTTTACAAATTCAATGTTAAACTTCATTCAATTAGTGAATATTATACATAACTGAATGATTCAGTAATATAATAATATTTACAAGAATACTGTCTAAATCTTAACTTCTTAATTACGAGTAGTACTACTAGTGTAAGCTTTATACAGTATGACACTCGACAGTGTTGCTTTCTATATTAGGTATATATGTATACAAAATAGTATATAGTTATGATAAGGAAGGTGGTCAGAATTGTGGTGGTCAAAAATTGCCCAGTAATTCATGGATTTCAACAAAATTTTATTCAATTAAAAAGTATTAGCTCAAGTTGAGATTGGCTAACTGTACCCATAGTGTGGTTATAAATTTATATGAAGTCCACAGTCAACCGCAACCATTCAGTACGTAATATTAAACCCTTGCGAACTAGATGTAGAAGATGTCGAGGACCCCGGTGATATCGAGCTAGGTGACACAGATGCTTGAAGCTTTCTTTTATGCGTCTCTACGTGTTTTATCATATGGTCTTTTCTAATAAAATCTTTGCCGCAGTGATCACAAGAAAATGGCATGTTATCGGAATGCAAACACATGTGTCGACGCAGGTCTGATTTATGGTTAAAGCTTTTAGGACACTGCTCACATTTGAATGGTTTATTATTGGAGTGCCTATGGATGTGAAGTTCAAACGAGTAATCATCAGAGAAACGCTTGCCGCAGATAGTACATTTATACGGTTTATCACCGGAGTGGAAAGTTTTGTTGTGTTGTGTCAGATAGCAACCTTTGTTAAATAGCTTGTTGCACAGCAGGCATTTATGTACTGTGGTCGAGGCAGCTTCTTTCATTAGGTTGTGTGCAGCTAATGGTGTGCTCGACATATTACTAGATGGTACAACAGAGCCGCTACTACTGTTTACTACTTTAGCGCGTTCTAGAATAGCTGGATATTTCATCAGAGGCTCATAATTTTCTTTATTAGCAGTATCTGTTTTACGCTCAAATTGCATTAATTTAACCATCCCTGCCTGGGCGCCTAGAATAACATCGCCGCGGTTTATTGTTTTACCTTGCATTGTAATACCATAATGGTAGTTTTTCACTTTGTTTTGATTGTAACTGCTAACGTTATCTTTAGTCATTTTGCTATTTGTTACGTCAAAATCATAGTCTACATTTTGTGTGCTCTTGTCAGCATTGTCCAAGCGCAATGTCGGGTTAACTGAATGTATGATAACGTTGCTACCGCTGGAGTTATGATTAAGAACTTGCCCCTCCACGTTAGGTTGTACAATATAGTTAGAAACATTAACGTTGAGACGTGACTGAAGCTGCGCAAAGCTTGGCAGTGCACCTACGACATGCTCACTCACCGTTTCTTGTCCTATAACTTTCTCTACTTCAGGTGATTCACTAAAAGTATCGGGATTGGCTACAGGCAGATTGTTGATAGCCATATCCATTTCGTGGGGAGCTATCCCGTTTAGATTATTTGTTGTTGTGTGCTGTTGAAAATTCTGACCCAGAGTGGGTGATAAAGGGGTGTTGGTGTGGCCCGGTATTGAAGACCCAAAAGTTACCGTAGACGTCAAACGGCTGAATAGAGGTAAAGTATGCTGTTGTAGTAAATTTGACTCCGACGACTGCTGAGTGCAGTTTTGCATATCGTGACTCGGGTGATGATGATTTAAGATGAGCCGTTTAGCTTGGTCTGGTTGACCCGATGACCGCACTGCATTCTTGTGGAAGGTCGTGTTATAATGTCTCTTTAGATGACCTGCGCTCGTAAACCATTTATTGCAAGCAGTGCAATTGGATGTCTTCGGACGCTTCGCTTCATTAGATTTCAAATTGGTACCTTTACTTCCAATCGATGGGGGTGTCAAACACATCGGATGTGAAGGTTGGGTGCTGGTCATCTGAGACGCTGTATAAGAGTCGTACGGCCGGTATAGTGATTTCATATCAGCATTCCAATCCGTAGCGGGTGCTAAGTAATCTGCTAGTGGTGGTATTTGCACACCTGTATACATTTTTTGTTCAACGTGCATAATCGGTTTTAGATTTTGTGTGTTAACTTCTCGGGTTTGAGGTGAAGCTTCTACAAAGGCTGCCGCTGCTTGTTTGCCCTCAGTTCCTTGATATACGATTTGTGAATCAAGGCCCAAAATATCAGACAACATCATCAGATCTTCATTTTGATAATCAGTATTACTATACTGCTTACCAGAGTACTGTTGAATAGTTATTCCTGTAGATAAGGCTGCCGGACCGGCGCCTGCATGAGCAGCATTGCAATGCTCATATAGTTGGACAGCAGAGTCGCACACAAAACCACATTTGTCGCATTGATTTAGGGATGGTGATGGCGTGGACTAACTATCTATCTACACGCTGTATCCCTGACGGGGTAGTCAGAGAGGACAGATCGCCAGGCTTCGCGATCCATGCATACTTCTTTCGCTTCTTCGAGATTCATCAATCGCTTCATACACGCACGTCTGGGTATCCGAGTACTTTTGACCTTTCCGTTTTTGAGCAATCTGCTCACGTGGTCTTCATATGTAAGTCTCGGCCTACCCTGACTCCTTCTACCCTCTACTTTTGAACAATATATATTCTTCGTCAATCGTTCCTCACTCATTCGTTGGACGTGTCCAAACCAACGGAGCACGCCCTTTTCCAGCTTAACGCTGACACTTTCATTCAAACCTGCCAAATTGCGTATCACTTCGTTACGTATTCGGCCAGCCAAGGTAACGCCGCACAACTTTCGAAGTGATCGCATCTCCACACACACACAGTTTGTTCACACATTGAACTCGATGATGACACTTGTGTAATATGTTCTTGCGCTCGAAGGTTATAAGGATGAAATCGACAGGATTTATGATAATCTTGATTGTACTGACCTTGGTCCCAATTTATCTGATTAGAATGTTGGCTTTGTGAGAATCCGGAGTGGTTGTAGTTGTTAGCAAATTGTGCCCCCGGTGAGATGTTGGTTTGATCAGGATTTTGGTAATATGACGGTGCACTGTAATAGTTTTGTGCTGTAGCAGGTTGTGGAAACAGAGTGGACGTCTCCGGTGTTGCCCAGAGCTGGTACTTTGGACTAGGTTTAGTTATCATGTTGTAGCTGGAGTCAGATGGAACTGATACGGAACTCTCTGTTTTCATAGCACTGTTTTTATTTTCGGGATCACTCGACATGTTTGGAGTACCCCACTTTACATACAAATGGTCTTTATGATTGGCGTAAGGTAGTAAGGTCCATGTTAAAGCGCTGCTATTAGCCATTTAATGATCAATTTAAAACACAGTATACAAAACAATAGTAATAAAAAACGGCACAACTAATTTTGATATAAGTCCGGTGTTAACGTGGCCCTCCAAGTCGCAATTATTGTTTCCTTTATCTAATTAAACTTACACTGTTATGTTGTGTAACAAAGCTTTTGGCGGCATTAAGTCACGGTCTGGAACAGCACCACGTGCGAGACGGTAAACACTCACGCCCTCAAAACAGTCGCGTTCGTATGCCCCGCCACTCTCAACTCCAAAACACACGTCTAGTCGTAAATCACTTAACAAATTTTTTTAACTTATTGTCACTTTTATGAGTATAAATAAAAATGTCTTTATACTTTAATCACAGAAATGGTAATGCTTATAACACGTTAGTAAACCGGCACGAGATGCACTACCAATAGATAAGTGCAGCGCGGAAGTGTCTGACGTCCACCGCGTGCGTCCGTTGCGAACGTTGACTAACAACTAACAGCCTTTCCAAAGTCGCCTTCGGGGCATGACTTTGGACTTCCGGGCGAGACCGTCGCGCCGTGATGAAGTTATCGCCCCTTCATCCATTTGATTGTCTGTAGTGTGAGCGAGATAAAAACGCCGGGGAGTAGCCGAAAAGCACTGGGGGTGGGGCTAGTCTTACTCTTTCTCAAAATTGAAATGGCCGGCGAAATGTTCAGCGAAGCTGCGTGCTAGTACGATAGCAGTGCGACTAATATTTATAAAATTTTATTAATCTCGTTTTTTATTTGTCCACTTTAATTAAAAAAACAAGGGTAAGCCTATTGAAAACCACAAAAAAATAATTACCTAGTAAAGATATAATAGGT
The DNA here is from genome assembly GCA_948477245.1 of Thumatha senex. Lineage (NCBI taxonomy): Eukaryota > Metazoa > Arthropoda > Insecta > Lepidoptera > Erebidae > Thumatha > Thumatha senex. The sequence goes on along the minus strand of OX419742.1, from coordinate 1,900,457 downwards.
ATTAATGATAAATACAAGTATATATCGCCGCCAGACCCTGTGCATTTGTTACTTGAGATGTCCTTACAAGTGTGCGGAGACTTTATTACACAGTCTAATTATGAACACGGTTTTGTTGAACTTCAGAAATTATTATTGTATTAAATAAATAAAGAATTATAATTAAAAATATCTTCAATTAGATAACAGTATTTCTAAAAAGCAATTATGCGCGCGGTTTTGAAATAATCTCAGTCGGGGTCGCTAGTTGCCGACCACGCATCGACTATATAAGGGCCAATTTCTGGAATTACGCTTCACTTGAATTTGACACATTCGACTATGAACAACTGCAACGAAAGACCCAGTGCGCAAACATCGCGTGAATGATATTTAATTATATCCTTAACATGGTAGCGACCTGTGGATCCTTTATTCAGGTCCTCCAGAAGGTAAACGTTAGGTGAAACTTTAGAAACTACTTTACACTTAACGAACTTAGGTGCAAGTTTAGCAGAAAAATATGCAGGAGCATTAGACTGCACAAAGCTTCTCCTCCACACAATATCATCAACACCGAAAGAAATGATTCGCCTCCCTACATTATAATAACTAGCATTTCGCTTATACGCTTTCAACAAACAAGATTGTACTTTAACAAAGATTTCACTAAGTGAATTGAGTGTAGTTGCAAAAGAACTTCTATCTCCTACCTCTAGTTGATCTAAATTATCAATAGAAGTACTAACACGGTGCAAAGATGCATCAAAAATAAGTTCTCTACCGAACATTAAAAAGTTAGGAGTAAAATCTGTAGCAAGATTCACACTATTATTCAAAGCTAGTTGAACATGAGGTAAAAACTTCGACCACGTTCTATGATCATCTCTGACAAAACATGCTATACATGTCTCAACGGTTTTATTATATCTTTCAACTGGATTATTTTGAGGAGTATACAGGGAATTATAAAATATTTTATTTATATTATAACCCTTAAGAAACGTAACAAACTGTCTAGCAGTAAATTGAGTTCCATTATCTCAAACAAATATTTTTGGAGTTCCATATGGAAAATCTCCTTCTCAAGAAGTTTACAAATTACATTAGTAGTAGCATTTATCATTGGGAATAACCAACAGAATTTGGTAAAACCATCTACAACAGAAAGTATGTATCGATGACCAGAATAAGTTTTAGGAAGAGGTCCGACAATATCAATAGAAAGCATAAGCATAGGCTTATCAACTTTTTTAGGATTAACCATAATTCCATGGGGTGGGTTTGTAGAAGATTTGTAAGCTTTACATACATCACAAACTAACTAACTAACTAACTATCTTCACGCTGTATCCCTGACGGGGTAGTCAGAGAGGACAGATCGCCAGGCTTCGCGATCCATGCAAACTTCTTTCGCTTCTTCGAGATTCATCAATCGCTTCATACACGCACGTCTGGGTATCCGAGTACTTTTGACCTTTCCGTTTTTGAGCAATCTGCTCACGTGGTCTTCATATGTAAGTCTCGGCCTACCCTGACTCCTTCTACCCTCTACTTTTGAACAATATATATTCTTCGTCAATCGTTCCTCACTCATTCGTTGGACGTGTCCAAACCAACGGAGCACGCCCTTTTCCAGCTTAACGCTGACACTTTCATTCAAACCTGCCAAATTGCGTATCACTTCGTTACGTATTCGGCCAGCCAAGGTAACGCCGCACAACTTTCGAAGTGATCGCATCTCCACAGCATTCAATTTACTTTCATGCATCTGCTGACATACCCAGGTTTCACTACCGTAAAGCAAAGTTGGCACTAGCACTGCGTTATGAATCGCCAGTCGTGCTTCTTTTACGATGCTTTGTCGCTTTACTAACTGGGACAAAGCACCGTTAACTTTGTTTCCGGCAGCTACTCGCCGTTCCACATCCGAATCACATCTTCCATCCGCGCTAAACATACTTCCTAAATACACAATTTCATTCACTTGCTCTAGACGTTCCTGGTTTACCCTAATCTCGCATTTAGTTCTTACGTCACCTCTTTCAAATACTAGAACCTTAGTTTTACTTGCATTCAAGCGGAGACCCTTACTTTCACACCCCTCTTTCATATTAGTGACTAATGCCTGAAGGTCGGCTTCTGATGAGGCCATGAGCACCGCATCATCAGCGTACAGCAGACAGTTTACTGTAAAGTCACCCAAATTCACACCCATATTAAAATCTTTCAACTTCTGCAGGCAACTGTCCAGATACACTATGAACAGCCAGGCGGACATGACACATCCCTGTTTGACGCCTGTACAGACATCAAAAAGAGGTGACACATCCCCCCCTACTCGCACGCAAGCCTTACAGTCCCTATAAAGCGACTGTATTGCCCGCAGTAGCGAGCCGTCCACACCATATCCTGGCAGCAAGTCCCACAGCGTTTCTCTCACAACGTTATCAAATGCTTTCTCTAGATCCACAAAAGCGCAGAAAACCTTCTGGCTAAGAGCCAGAAACTTTTCCGCGATCATGCGGAGAGAAAACACTTGATTCATGCAACCTCTTCCACGTCGGAATCCGCATTGAGCCTCCCATAAATACCTTTCAGACTTTTCTTGCATTCGTGCCGTTATAACCTTTGCATACACCTTACTAGCTAAGCTGACCAAGCTGATCGCCCTGTAGCTGGAGCAGTTTAGGCGCGAGCCTTTCCCTTTGTAAATAGGTACTACAACTGCTACTCGCCAGTCATCTGGGACCTCACCCGTCCGCCAGCACAAGTTGCATAACAGACATAGTGTGTCCCAGACACGCGACCCACCGTACTTGATCATCTCAGCAGTGACTCTGTCTTTTCCCGCAGCCTTACCACATTTCATACTTCTTATCGCTTGTTCTATTTCTTTCATACTAATGACTTCAATGACATCGGGATCCGGAGCATCGAAGTGAGCTCCCCTTCCCGATGTGGCATCTCTGTCTTTTCTTGCATACATCTTTCCATAATATTCACTCCATCTCTGCAGGACGTCACTTTGGTCTGTTAGGACGTCATTGTTAACACTAAGCACTTTATTCATACTGCAGATTGCCGAACAACTCCGGGTCTTGCCTACCTCTTTCCAGAAGAGCTTGGCATTATCCCGGAAATTGGACGACAACCTTTCATCCGCTTTCATTCTGCACCTTTCACGAGCTTCTTCTATAAGTGCCTTCGTGTTAACTTTCTGCAGCTTGTATCTCTCTTTCATATTAAAATCATTCCGCGAGGCTAAGTAGTCTAGCCATGCTTTCTTCTTCATTCGAACTGCTTCTTTCACTTCCTCATTCCACCATGCATCACGCTTATTACTACTGCCTCTTTTCGTTTCTCCACACACTTCCACAGCGGCATTTATCATACTATCCCTAAGGTTCTGCCATACACTTTCCACATTCTCACTGCTTACATTGACATCGCCAAGCTTTTCGGCTACCCTTTCATTATATTTATCCCTAATGGATGCATCCTGCAGCTTCCAGCTTTTGATGCTATAAGTCGGCTCAGGTTCAGGACACTCGGTACGATGACGCCAACCCGCGAACAGACCCCTAATCCTAGTTATGACTAGGTAGTGGTCTGATCCCAGCTCAGCGCCTCGATAAACCCTTGTGTCCATCACCTGTTTACGGAGCCGACTATCCATTAGGAATAGATCTATCATGCTTCTCTTTGACTTACATCTCCTCGTATACATATGAATTTGTTTGTGGTTGAACATTGTGTTCGCCACAAACACATCCTTTTCCTTACAAAATGCCAGTATTAGCTTGCCAGCGTCGTTCACCCTTTTATCCCCATACTTCCCGAGTACCGACTCAAAACCATCGCGAGCGGTACCCACCCATCCATTCAAGTCTCCACATACTATAAGTCTTTCATTTCCTTCTATCACATTTAGAGCTTCTCTCATACTCTCCCAGAAGTCCTCTAGCTCACTCGCGTTCGACGAAGATACTGGCGCGTAAGCAGCTACCAGGAAAATCTTCGTCAAACCAAGTTTTACACGGATCCAGAGGATTCTAGGACCTATCAGTTTGTACTCATACATACCGGAGGCCAATCGCGAGGACAGCAAAATTCCAACCCCCCGACTGCCATGCTCGCTCTCTGGTACTCCAGACCAAAGCGCGAGCATCCCACCCGGGAGCTCCAAGACTTCGCTGCCCTTGCGCTTGGTCTCTGTCAAGCACACTGCATCTAACTTTCTCTCATTCATAACATCCATCAACTCATTCATCTTATCTGTCATTCCTCCCCTAACATTCCACGCAGCTACCCTGCACTCCATCCTCCACTTCCCGCCGTGTCGGGCCGCGCGTGTAGGGTGGCGGTCCCCTACGCCGCTCTGGCTCACACTTTTCGCACCAGCGGGGACGAACTGGTGCGCGTCGCCTCGGGGGCACGCCCTAGCAGTAATCGTCCTGGTGGCACTCGTGTTGGAGTAGAATTGCAGCCGTAGCTGGCAGGGATGGCGACGTGCACGCTTCTACTCTTCATCCTCACATCACAAGAATTGATATATTTAACTACATCATTAAACATTCCTTTCCAAAAATAATGTTGTTTTAATTTTTTAATGGTTTTATGAATACCCAAATGCAAAAATATTAAGTGGCTATTAGAACCCAAGACACTAACAGTTGAACCACTGTCCAATAATCCAGAAAATGTTTTATTATTTATAAGAAACTCTAAGTAAGGTCTAGTATCTTTACTTTTAACAAACAAAATAGGAGCTGAATTTATGTTTCTAGAATAAACTTTTAAATAATTTAGCCAATGACTGCGCTCTCTTTCATTAGTTGCGGCATCAGGAGCATAACTAAATTTCTTTAACATCGAGTCACTATCAGTTCTTACACAAACTTGTGCTCGATGGGACCTAATCAGTTTTTTGAACTGTTATCATTATTACTCCTCACTAAATTGCAAACGTCGCAAGTCTTGGAAGTAACACCTAATTAGTGACATCTAAAACAAATAATTCCAGGAATTTTTAAACAATTTTTAAAAGTATGACCAGATGTCTTACATTTTAAACAAACTAAGTTTTTATTATTGTTGTCATTATTGACAGCATTAACCGCAGCAAATTTATGTAAGGGTTTCACAACCTTAGGGGAGGTGGGGACTTTACGTTCAACACAGTCTTCGAATTCTCTGCTAAGTTTAAGAAAATTGTTAACAGAAGAGATCTGTTTACCATAAAGAAAAGGTTTGTATATGTTTAAAATGTTATATTTAATAATTTTTATCAAAGTGTGGTCTGGAATAGGAACCGACAACTTACCAGCCATGTCCATAATATCAGTAATAAAATCTGGAAGAGATTCAGAATACCTTTGTTTTTTAGTACGAAGTTCATTTTCCAAAAGATGATCATATTCATCCTTATCAAAACGCTCCAACAAGGCAATGTTCAGATCCTGCCAAGAAGATATCTGAATGCGAACACTACGGAACCATTTGATTGCAGTACCCGACAAAAGATCAGTAAATGAACCTACTAGCAAATGTTCATTAAAATTCTTAAATAAAAAGTATTCCTCTACCTGAGTTATAAATTCTGTAACACAAGATTTACCATCATAATTAATCCTACTACGCTTCAGGTCAGGCAATTTAGTCACCGAAGGTAAATGTTTTCTAATATTTTCATTAAGTGAGACGTTCAATGCATTACACGAAGGCAAACCCCTATATGAGCTATGAGTATCATTTATATTTTGAAGAAAAGGTTCAGAAACATCAGCAAGGCCGACTGTCTCACTGACAGTATACATGGTATCGTCAGGGATCCGCTCCTCCTTATCATCAGGCAAAGGTGGAAACTGTACGCTCTTGTCCATAGTTGACAAGTAAAAGATCAAAGAAATCCAAAAGCTAAAACAATTAATTGCAAAAATATCCAAAGGCAACCGAGACCGAATGGTAAGATGATAGTAATAGTCAGCAGTCAGCTATTAACATCCAAAAGCCATAACAAACTCAAAGAAAGCACTGAAAACTCAATTAAATCAATCACTGCTATAGTCAAGCACAACCGGGCCTTGACGCTCAGATGATGATTGTCAAAAAGCAAACTATTATCATTCAAACAAGTTTCAAAAGCTTCGAACACTCCGTTGCAAAGTTACACAAGTGTGATTGGAAAGACCTCAGATGAATAATTTTAATTTAAATGGTTATGTTTTATTTATATTAATATCACCTATTAATAGGCTGTAAAGCAGTATGCTGTAGAAATATTAAACCTTTAATGATGCATGGCCCGTACAAATAGTTAGACTATATAAATAAGTTTGTCACAAAATGCATTATAATGCAAATACAAGTTATCATTCAAAACATTGTTATGTTATTTATAACAATTCATTCATATTTTTATATCATAAAAAGCAAATAATAGCTATGAAAGTCACATCAATATGTAGATACAATTAGTATACAAACTAATTACTTTGTATTATTAAAAGTCAGGTTATAGGTTACTTTCAAGAAATCACAATTACTTTAGTTTAAGATTACTCCAGTTTTAGACATATATATACCAGTAGAACAGTATTTTTTTATTTGTTGAGAATGTTTCAATAACAAAATAGTTTAATATACTCTTAGCAAAATATACACATATATATTTCAGAGCAAAACATATATAATAATACATAAGATCACTATAAGATGCACGACTCACTCACCCTCTACTCACAATAAGCAAATGTATGCTCAAATCAATCCTTTAAGTCTCTGTTCACACGCGCCAAATGTAATGTTCTATTTATGTTATGACTATGTTATACCAATAATGGGCGATGAGATTGAATTACTATGTCCCTAAAGTGTGCCAATTGTAATAATAAATCAATATAAAGGCTACAATTGTTTTATTTTGGCGAAGAACCAAAAATAATAATAGATCCCTAATTATGGAGATATGAACTAACAAACAAACTAACAAACACAATATATAACTTGTTTCAGGCGCCAGGAGGATAAGTCCTACCAACTTTATGCACACGGATATCAGCGATGGAGATTGAGCCTTTAATCATAAGGGCAGGAACCAAAAATAATAGATTACATCTCTAGAAGAAAGTTTCTATATTTTTATAGGCGAATTGATTGAAGATACATTATAAACATTATCCCTATTGGTATAATTTATTCTAGAGTTTTAGTGAACTAAATATTAACAATTCTCAGGGTTGAGGCGTGAAATTTAGAATACCCAGCTTAAGGCCAGCTTATAAGTCAAAATATATATTGTAACATGATTCAAAACATGAGCCAAACCATGGAGTAGTTACATGGGCCTAATCATGGAATCGTGGTTGAGTCGTAATGAGTCTTAAAGAGTCGTTACTCTTGAGTCGTGCATAAATACCTGAAAGCGGTTACTTAACCACGGGTTAGCCACGGGATTCGGAATCACTTCTGCAGACCGCGACAGGTGTCGTATGCACTAGGAAGGCGAGTCCGCAACCACATGGTCAGCATTTATGGCAAACTTCATCAAAAATGAAGTTAATATATATAAAAAAAAGTGCATTTTCAGCTGCAAAGAAAACAAATAAGTTCCATGAGACTTGGAAAGACAATCGTAGATTCGTTCGCGACTCGAACACATGAAAAGAACTTACCACTTTTAATGGAGAATACCAATTAATCTTGAAGAGCAGGCAAATATTCCTCTAACGCCTCTTCAAGCCTCGCAAACTTCGTAATCAGCTGTAAACAACGCATAATTTTTCGTCAGAATATCACCTTGTCATCGAGGTTATGAACGTGTTTCCAAAAATCCAAAAATCTTACCGAAATACATAATCAACTCGAAGCATCCATGGGTAAGAAGTCACAGGCGTGAACTTCCACATAAAATGGATGAAGATTTCTTCGCTTTCGCGAAGTATAAAAATATATTTAAGACGACATATTTCTGTGTCGACCGTAGGGAAACGAATGTCGTTCCGCTGCCACTCCCAAATGTGCAGAATTAAGATCATCATGATTTGACTTAATTGTATCCATAATGTGTTCCCTTGGAATAACTATTTTCCAATTAAGACGATTAAAAGGATCAAATTTATCCTTACAAAACCTATACAAGGTAAGATTCTCTACTTTATAATTTTTATATTTAGTAGGAAACTTCTGACAATTTATAAATATTCTTTTATACCATGGATCATCGATATCTTCGTCTGGAGATACGATATCCCTATTAGAGACAGAACTAATAGCGTTAATTTCAATTCGAGATAAGCAATCTGGAACCAAGTGCAAGGCGCCTTTTTTATATTTCACATCAAAAGTAAATTGAGAAATTCTAGCAGCCCATCGTGCTAATCGACCAGTAGGATTATTAAGTTTAAGTAGCCACGTCAAACTGGCGTGATCGGTAATAACAGTAAATTTCATACCCTCAATATAAGGTCTAAAATGTTCAATTGAATCTAAAATGGATAACAACTCTCTCTCTGTAGTATTATAATTTCTTTCACATTTATTAAGAGATCTAGAATAATAAGCTACAGGATGTTGATCAGAATTTTCATCTTCCTGACTCAACACACTACCAATTCCCACAGAACTAGCATCACAATGAAGAAAAAATGGTTTCTCAAAATTAGGAGAATGCAAAACAGGAGCAGAGACTAATACTAGTTTTAATTTTTCAAAAGCTTCTTCTGCCTCATCATTCCAAACAAGAGGTTTCTTAGAATTTTTACTTCCACCTGTCAATTTAGTTAAAGGTGAAGCAATATCAGCAAAATTATTAATAAATCTACGGTAATATGAACACAATCCAAGGAAACTTCTAAGCTGTTTCACTGATTCAGGACGGGGGAAATTCTTTATAGACTCTAATTTAACTGGATCTGTATGTAGGCCATCTCTATCCACTATATAACCAAGATAGCGTAATCTATCCTTACAGAACTTACATTTCTTTAAATTAACCGTGAGACCGGAGTCTTTAAGAATCTTATAGACTTTATGCAAATACCTTATATGACAGTCAAAGTCAGAATTTACCAAAATTAGGTCATCTAAGTAACAAAACGCAACATTATCAAACTCAGGACCAAATAATGTGTCCACTAAACGTTGCAGCTCGGCAGGGGCGTTAGTTAAACCATATGGCATTCGAATAAAGTAAAATAATCCCCTACCAGGAACTACGAAGGCTGTCTTCTCTTTAGAAGATTATTTCAAGGGTATCTGTAAAAATGCTTTAGAGAGATCTATAGTTGTAATGTATTTAGCATCTCGGAGATTATCCAAAATTCTAGAAGGGTAAGGCAAAGGATAAGAGTCTTTGACAGTAATTGAATTCAATCGTCTAGAATCCAAACACAATCTAGTACCACCATCCCTTTTATCAACGGCCAAAACTGGAGAGCACCAAGGAGATTTAGAAGGTTCTATAATATTTTCTCTCAACTAGACATCCACTTCATCAAAAAGTTCCTTCTGCTTAGCAGGACTAAGAGGCCAATATGGCGAAGAACCAAAAATAATAATAGATCCCTAATTATGGAGATATGAACTAACAAACAAACTAACAAACACAATATATAACTTGTTTCAGGCGCCAGGAGGATAAGTCCTACCAACTTTATGCACACGGATATCAGCGATGGAGATTGAGCCTTTAATCATAAGGGCAGGAACCAAAAATAATAGATTACATCTCTAGAAGAAAGTTTCTATATTTTTATAGGCGAATTGATTGAAGATACATTATAAACATTATCCCTATTGGTATAATTTATTCTAGAGTTTTAGTGAACTAAATATTAACAATTCTCAGGGTTGAGGCGTGAAATTTAGAATACCCAGCTTAAGGCCAGCTTATAAGTCAAAATATATATTGTAACATGATTCAAAACATGAGCCAAACCATGGAGTAGTTACATGGGCCTAATCATGGAATCGTGGTTGAGTCGTAATGAGTCTTAAAGAGTCGTTACTCTTGAGTCGTGCATCATTATTAGATTAATTTACACAAAAACAATTCAAACTAAATACCCGAAGGCGGTTACTTAACCACGGGTTAGCCACGGGATTCGGAATCACTTCTGCAGACCGCGACAGGTGTCGTATGCACTAGGAAGGCGAGTCCGCAACCACATGGTCAGCATTTATGGCAAACTTCATCAAAAATGAAGTTAATATATATAAAAAAAAAGTGCATTTTCAGCTGCAAAGAAAACAAATAAGTTCCATGAGACTTGGAAAGACAATCGTAGATTCGTTCGCGACTCGAACACATGAAAAGAACTTACCACTTTTAATGGAGAATACCAATTAATCTTGAAGAGCAGGCAAATATTCCTCTAACGCCTCTTCAAGCCTCGCAAACTTCGTAATCAGCTGTAAACAACGCATAATTTTTCGTCAGAATATCACCTTGTCATCGAGGTTATGAACGTGTTTCCAAAAATCCAAAAATCTTACCGAAATACATAATCAACTCGAAGCATCCATGGGTAAGAAGTCACAGGCGTGAACTTCCACATAAAATGGATGAAGATTTCTTCGCTTTCGCGAAGTTTAAAAAATATATTTAAGACGACATATTTCTGTGTCGACCGTAGGGAAACGAATGTCGTTCCGCTGCCACTGTCAAAAGACATTGACAATTTGACAGAAGATTTTTTGGCCTGGATACCAAGAAATTTAGCTCTACAGAAACAGCAATTGGTTTAAAATCGATGACACACGGAGCGAAAGAGTCAACAATCTACTCACCTCTCTCTCCAAATCTCAAGACCAACGAAGAAACTTCAATGTGACGTTTCACAACGTTACAAGTTCTTGTTTGGATAGTTCTCTTGAAGTTCTGATACCCGTTAACTTGTCCCTAACTCGAAGAAAACGGCGGCAATAGCTCAACACCCGTACTAATCTCGGTAGCGAAGAAAACCGATTTCAAAAATTTGTCTCAATTACCGCTGTGTGTACTTTGACTTCCTCTAGGTGGGTAATTCTATCTTTAGGTTTTTATATTCAATGTCCTCACTTCGTAGAAAGTCTGGACTCTTCCACCATATTAAAGTGTCCTCAAGTGTAGCAGGCGCTGGGTTCAACTTCGACGACGTGAGACCATTGGTTAGCATCTAAAGTGGTCAGAATTTCAGATACTCGATTGGCCACGAAGGTTTTCCAGCGGTTGGGATGGCTGTTAAGCCAAGCAAGAACCACTTCGCTGTCCGTCCATGCATGCCAATCAATCTTTGGCACATCCAAAACTTCACCCACTTCTGCTAGTAATTTAGCTGCCAATCCTGCCCCGCAAAGATCCAATCGTGGCATAGAAATGATTGTTTGATAGGTGATACTCTTGTTTTAGCAGTGATTAGCGATACGTTAACATTACCAAATGAGGCTATAGCTCTTAAATAAATAACTGCGGCATAAGCTGTTCTCGACGCATCTGAAATTCCGTGCAGTTCAGTTTTAACGACGCTAGAATGTGTGTGACACCATCGTGAGATTTTTATGCTACTCAAAGAAGACAATTGATCATGGTAAGTTTACCATTCCATTAATAATAATTTTGGTATATTTTGATCCCATGGCAAGCCTGACAACCAAAGCTTTTGGATGAAAACTTTTGCCAAAATAAGACTAGGAGCTAACCAGTTCAACGGATCAATCAAACGTGATATGTTAGATTTTTTTTTTTTAATTTTCATCCAATATAGGAAGATCAACAGAATATTGAAAGACGTCGTTATTGGGATCCCAGGTAAGTCCTAAGACTTTAGTTATTTTATCCTTTGTAAGTTTACTCTCTCATCCTTAGTACCTTCCGTATCACTTATTGCATCCAATAACTTTTTATTGTTGCTATTCCATTTTTGTAACTGGAATCCTCCCTTACCCAAAATTTCCTTCAATTTGGTATGAATTTTTAACCCCATTTCAACGTTTTCTGCACCCACCATTAAGTCATCCATATAAAAATTATTTAAGATTATATTGGCGATCTCTGGCTCTTTTGATCATTCGTCGTATGCCGTTTGCTGAAGACAGCGTACAGCCAAATATGGCGGGGAGGCAGTCCCGTATGTGTGAGCAATTCATACTCGTCAATTTCTTCTTCTGGATTATATCTCCACAGAATGCATTGTAACTTGGTATCAATTGTCTGTCAACCAAAACCTGACGATACATTTTTATTATGTCAGCCACCAAGCATATTTTATGTTTTTGCCATCGCATTATTGTGTGGCGGAGTTAAGCCTGTAGCGTTGGACCCACTAACATATTGTCATTGAGAGAAACTCCGTTTGGACCCTTGCAAGACGCGTCAAATACTACTCTCACCTTTGTCGTTGATTTGTCTTCTCGTAATACGGCGTGATGAGGTAAGTAGATGGCTGAGTTGTCTAGAGTTTCTTTTCTCGTTACGTTTACCATATGACCCAAATCCAAATACTCCTTTATTACCTTTGCGTAGTTTTCTTTAAGCTTACTGTTTTTGCCTAGTTTTACTTCTAGACTCTTTAGCCTCTTTGCTGCTATTGCTTTAGTCTCCGTAACTGTAAATCAGCTCAGGATCACGCAATGGCAATCTTATATCGTCCATCTTCATTGCGCTTCTTAGTAGCTACAAATAATTGTACGCATCTATTTTCCTCTTCCGTTAGCATTTTCTTAGCACCAAGCGGTTCATGCTCCAATTCCCAAAACCTTTCAAGCATGTCATCTTCTTGGACACTAGCATGCATTACGGTTACGTGTGAGTGAGATCAATCAATCTTTAAAATGTTTACGTTCTTTTTCGAAATATTTTTTAAGTTATTTATTCTGATATATAACTTAAAAACCTACCTATCAGAACATTATAGAAATTACATTGTGTACCAAATAAAACTATTATTATTTTCTATTATTTTAACTAAATTAAGTAGCACAGTAAATATTATTTAGTCCAAAACAGTTTAGTAGAATACCATAATGTTAACGAGTACATATTTTTATTTTTATATCTAAGTTTGAATTGTCTTAGATTGAAATGCCCACTGATTAAAAATGTCGATAGTCACTATACTGAAGTTCAACATTTCAACACTTATATATAGTGTATAAATAAAATACAAAAAAAAGTAGGTTGATTAAAATGAGCGATTCTATTCTGGCGCGTTGTGGTCACAAGTGACCTAACACTCCTCGCTTCGCTCGTCGTCGTACCTATTTACGACTATGCTCAAGTCTAGTCTAAAAAAAATAACACTTAAAATATCGTTTTATATGTTACAGCTTAGAAAAAAGTAGTATAAACAAATACTTGGCTACGAGTGAGATGATTATTTACAATGGTGTCTTATCATTACTTAAATATTCTTAGTCAAATTATTATTCATTTATGATTTAAACGGTTATCCATACCTCCATTATGCGTTTTGTATTTTATGATAAATTATATTTAGGCGTATAACAACTATACCCTTTTACATTTATGCTGATTAAAATTATGATAAAAAAATTAGAGTAAGTTGATGTTATGCCAATAAAGCCATTATGCGTTTATAACACTCTGCTTATCATAATTTATGCGAGAAAACTTTATGCTGAAACTGTTATGCCAAAATACATTATGCTGAAAAAAAAAAATGCGATCGAAAGGTCACCCGGGTGTTGTACATGAGTGACGTTTCAGTATTCGGCCGTATACTCACAAATACTAAAACACGCGTTTATGTTAAAATCTAAATATTTGTTTATTTGAAAACGTCGCAGTAAGTTAACTCTATTGTCATGTTCTTTTTTATATTCACCATTGTTGTTTATATATGTACACTGAAACCCGGCTATTGGACAGTATCGGCCATAGAGAATCCGCGACGTTTAGTGTAGAGGCGGTCCGTGACTACAGCGGAACGAACCAGACCAAGGGAGGTGACGTACGCAGTTAGGTATTGTTGTGAGAAACGATTTAACTGTCGTAGAAAGGATATAAGATAAACAATTGTCTTCAAGGAGTCAAGGACTGTGGAAAATTGTAACATCTGTAGTCCATATTTAAATGCCGTTAATCTATCTATCTATCTTCACGCTGTATCCCTGACGGGGTAGTCAGAGAGGACAGATCGCCAGGCTTCGCGATCCATGCATACTTCTTTCGCTTCTTCGAGATTCATCAATCGCTTCATACACGCACGTCTGGGTATCCGAGTACTTTTGACCTTTCCGTTTTTGAGCAATCTGCTCACGTGGTCTTCATATGTAAGTCTCGGCCTTCCCTGACTCCTTCTACCGTCTACTTTTGAACAATATATATTCTTCGTTAATCGTTCCTCACTCATTCGTTGGACGTGTCCAAACCAACGGAGCACGCCCTTTTCCAGCTTAACGCTGACACTTTCATTCAAACCTGCCATATTGCGTATCACTTCGTTACGTATTCGGTCGGCCAAGGTAACGCCGCACAATTTTCGAAGTGATCGCATCTCCACAGCATTCAATTTACTTTCATGCATCTGCTGACATACCCAGGTTTCACTACCGTAAAGCAAAGTTGGCACTAGCACTGCGTTATGAATCGCCATTCGTGCTTCTTTTACGATGCTTTGTCGCTTTACTAACTGGGACAAAGCACCGTTAACTTTGTTTCCGGCAGCTACTCGCCGTTCTACATCCGAATCACATCTTCCATCCGCGCGAAACATACTTCCTAAATACACAATTTCATTCACTTGCTCTAGACGTTCCTGGTTTACCCTAATCTCGCATTTAGTTCTTACGTCACCTCTTTCAAATACTAGAACCTTAGTTTTACTTGCATTCATGCGGAGACCCTTACTTTCACACCCCTCTTTCATATTAGTGACTAATGCCTGTAGGTCGGCTTCTGATGAGGCCATGAGCACCGCATCATCAGCGTACAGCAGACAGTTTACTGTAAAGTCACCCAAATTCACACCCATATTAAAATCTTTCAACTTCTGCAGGCAACTGTCCAGATACACTATGAACAGCCAGGCGGACATGACACATCCCTGTTTGACGCCTGTACAGACATCAAAAAGAGGTGACACATCCCCCCCTACTCGCACGCAAGAAATTAAATGCCGTTAAGTTTCTTGATAACTATACGACCCATACGTTAGACACATTTGAAGAACAGAGAGCCATGACGGCATTAAATGTACTCAACAACTCGATAAAGATCACTTCAAGTGCATGGAATCTGAATGAGTATACTAGCGGCAAGCTATGATGGCCGTTTGACATATACAATAGTTATGATATTTTACTTATTTTACATAAGTAGGTACTCTGTTTTCTACCGTAGTATAAATGCCCTCTAATGTGGTTGACTATATATTGACATATTTCTAAAAATGTAATTATAATTAATACGAAACTTCATAAAAGAACAAACGTCAAAACGGCCATCATGCGTGTCGCTAGTATAGGTATCTTATTATATATTGCTTATAGCATAGTTTGGGTTAGATGGCGCTGTGTAAAAAGTGTCCCACAATATTCGTTAACAGGATTCATCGCTCACACAGTAAATAATACACAGGTTACAGTCCAAAATTCCTTTTTATTACGAAGTGTGAAATTTTGTTACATTTTGTAATCATAAATAAAAGAAGTTTTCCATAATTATCACAAGTACCTACTAATAACCATGACTCATGGCAACGTGTCCTAACAAGTCAACTTCCATCCGATAAAAAATTTAACATTTAGGTAAAAATTTGCATGACGTAGGTTTCTACTAACTATACCTACTTATCTACATTACTAACTAAACAACTTCACGCTGTATCCCTGACGGGGTTGTCAGAGAGCACAGATCGTCTAGACTTCGCGATCCATGCATAATTAACTATACTAGACATACCTAAGTTAATAAGTACAGTAAACTTATAAAACTAATTATATTACACATAAAATAGGTACTTAGTAGAAATACCTACTGAAGAATAGAGTTACACAACCCTTTTATTTAGCAGATGTTCAATCGGCTAAAAAAATATTTGCCACTTTTTAACAAAGTTGTATTTAGAACTAAGTTTAGGGTTCTGCATTTTAATTTACAATTCATACTTTGACAATTTCGTACAAATATAAAGGAAAGGATACTTAAGCTAAGAGAGATACTTTTTACTTTCGTACTTATTTTCCTAGTAGTTCCAGTGTTTCGAGTAGGTACTTCTTGTTTATTGTATTTTCTAATTAATCTATAATTATATTATATCTATAAATATAATTAATCTATATTCCTTAATAACCTAGGAAAATAGATTAATTAAGTAATAGATAAGAATACATCTAAAATAGACACATTATATTGAATTTATTCGGCCCTTTAGACCCACCCCAGTTCCGTGCTTCGGAAGGCACGTTAAGCCGTTGGTCCCGTTTGCCAATAAAATGGCTGTCGTTAAACCAGGTTGAAGGCCTTATGGACAGCTTAAAAAAATTCAACAGCAGGTCGCCACAGCCTGCGTCTGTCCATGTTATCACGGCAATGGGCTAACCACCTGTTACGTGGGACAAATATGCATACAGTGAAATGTGGGCGTTTAATATGCCTCTGCCTAACCCTTTGGGGATAAAGGCATGACAATATGTATGTTATTAGGGAATAATCTACACAATATACATGAAGCACACACACCTTTTCATTGAAGGTTTAAACTATTCTTGAAGGTGTAAATTTATGTTTTTATATTTTATTTTGAAGTAATTGATTATTATATTATGCATTTCTATTAAAAACAAAATGTTAATCCTTCAAGAAAACTACCAGTTGCAGAGTTAACTGGCACATTAGAAAATTCAAATGAAACCTTCTGCGTTACATTACATATATGATAGCCAGATCGTTTTTGTACTACATAAGTAGACGAAGTAGTGTTATTAAGCCAAGTAAACGAAATTTTGTACCACTCATGTTTTTTCAACAAGCAGTGTTCCTCTAGAGGTACCTCTACCGTCGAATTATAACTAAGCCTCTGTGAAAATTCAGTAAAGTTTATACTGTTATCGCGTTCATTTTGTATTGTCACGCAAATGTCCTCAGTATAAAAATGAGAAATATCATTATAGGAGGTTGTAGATAGTGCCATTCTCGTTGGAACGATTAGAGCATTTAATAAAATCGCCTTATTTACTCTTATTCTTGTTTCTACGACGTTGTTATTTGCATTTATTACTATCGGAGCAGTTGGTTTAACTGGGATTCTATTACAATATAGCCATTTCAATTCTAACGTTTTCCTCGGCAATTTAATAGATCCTACGACGTCTGATTCATTGTCAGTTCTTATGTTGTTTATAATATTATATATTTCATGCGAATATAAAACATTATTTGTATCAATGGCGATTTCTTCTAATTCATGAACAAATAGTGTTAAGAATCTTAGTGATTCAAATATGTTATTTTGATGTAGAATGTCACGTCTATTTTCAATTGTATTAGGAATATTGTTTTGTTCACACACATATGAAGACCATTCGAATACATACTTGATAAGATCCTTTTCATCTACATTCATATGATCACTCTCAAGAACAGCTTTTAAGCCTGAGACTGTAAACATTGTTTTTTCTTGCAACAAATAGCGAGCATGTTTACAAAAGAAGTTTGTTGCTAAATCAAATAATTGTGTGTCTTGTAAATACTTTGGGTAATTTAACACTTCAATAACATTCTCCATGTTGATATTAGATTGTACGTACTTGATGCACATTTCGCTTAAATAATCTAAAATATATTTTCTAGCTGCATAGAGCAATTCCAACGCTTCATAAATAGAGCTTATTTCAATGCTATCTGTGTAAATGTAATTAAGTAGTGACTGGAATGTATCAGGATGGATGTCAATGATGTCTACAGTAGCTTCAGTAGACCAAGGACCATAGAACATGGCCTCAAAAACAGGACTACTTGCAGCTAGAATTAACTTATGTGCTTTGAAAACTTTCCCCGTGATGGAAAAACTGCAATCGCTCCATTCGTGTGAAACCAGCAGTTTCTTGATGCGCTCATGTAAGTTGGCGTGTTTATGCGTTGTGTGGTTAGCGGCACGATGACTCATCTGCAAATAAAATGATTGGATTATGCTTATGTTTATATGATACTGAAGGTACAAGGGCATTTAAAGTTATTACCCGATGTTCTATGACAGTATTTTGCTTAATATTTGGGTAACTTTGTACGTTGTGTTTATATTTA
Source organism: Thumatha senex (assembly GCA_948477245.1). Lineage (NCBI taxonomy): Eukaryota > Metazoa > Arthropoda > Insecta > Lepidoptera > Erebidae > Thumatha > Thumatha senex. The sequence continues at coordinate 1,882,231 of OX419742.1, read as the reverse complement.
ACACAAAAAAAGATCTTGATCAATTTGGCCGTCATCTTACTTAAAACACTTTTACGAGTGAAATGGAAAAATCAAGGCTCTACTGATATCAGAAACGTTAGACATATCTAATAATTAGGTATACCTATGTAAACATAGATGTGTTGTTTTTATTTAGAAAAGTGGAACATAAGGATGTTAGGAAAATATACATTGAATGAAGAAAATCTTCAACATAGATGAAATAAAATAAATATAAGACATACAATAAGTGTATTAGGAAGGCATAGGTACCAGTAACTATGTGTGTAACACAAGTAGTGTAGCCAATTTAAAAAATGTCACTTATTTACCGGCCAGTTTGTTATACCTACATATTACTTTTAAATTAACTTCAAAAGTTGTAAATATAGGTAGGTATAGGTCCTTAAACAAATAAGTTAATTGAAAAAGACAGGTACATCATTATTAGATAATGACTGTCAACATGGTTTTAGGAAAAGTGGAATCAGAACGCTATCTATGTAAGCAGTTATCGAAAAAGGGGGGTGGAAATCGACTGGTGTAGTACCAATTGGCTCCATTTCCGGTCCGTTTGGATACAAAATGCAGATCAGCAGTACCTACCTACCTACTACCTATCTATGGTCACGTTGGGCACATGATAATTAACACCAGTAGGTATATATATTTTTATGCGTATCGGTAGGTACACTGAGAATTTATAGTATTTTAGAATGAAATATTTTGGGCACATTAGATAACAGAATCGACTGGGAGTGTTAATTTGAAAAAATTAAAAAAATATATATATAAGAAAATAATAAAATTGATATTGTTTGGAGAAATCAATTGAAAACTCGCCTTAATGCCTTTTCGGTCTACAGAGGCCTTACGGCCGTTTAAGCAGCGGAGTAAATAGGAATGTGACGTAGTATATTGATCATTTCTAACCCAATTTGTTTAAAGTAGTTGAGTGGTAACTCAGACAGACATTATTAAACACTCGTACATACCTTGTGTAGGTATTAATTGGAGGTTCGGAGTAGAATCTAGACACTTGCACAGTTCAGCTTTGCTCACAGACACACAAATTTAAAAATCTCTTTGAAATAGGTACAGAGATTCTGACTGCCAGAGAAGCGGTAATTCGATTACTCTTTAATGACTCGCGCTAAGTCGTGTACTGACTACACTTGTAGAGAAACGTAACTGAAGTGAAAATTCACATTGCTCCGGTTTATATAACCCCATATTTCTTACAAGTGCCATCAACTGCGGCAACAGCATGCAGCGCCCCTATTGGCTGTGATATAGGCAGGCTCCGCCCACCGACTGAGGCTTCATCTTTACCTTACTTTGTATAGTGTTTAGAAGCACGTCTTTCACACATTTCTATTTTTTGACACAGTGATCATTTATTGACGTCAACTTAGGTATACCGTATGAGAACTACAACTGAGAACTACATTTGAATACGTACTCGCGTAAATAAGTCAAAACGTCATTATTGTCAAATTGATAATATTCTGTAGTAAGAGCTCACATTATTCGTAGGTTACTTTTATTATTGTATTATAAAAACTACAAGATGCAGATTCTTCCTTGTGTGCTAGTACTCTTCACATCTTTTGGATGATAAGTTAGTAAGTAGGTACTTGCGAGACGCCCTCGCCTCGCTGCTGCGGTGCTCAATCCGCATTAGGTACCTATGGTTAGTCCTGACCTGAGGTTACAAAATACATTAAGCGGTTGATCGAGGGTATAGAAATTGTCTCCTTGGCTGCATCTTGCCGACTGTATCAACATTTTCTTTTCCGAACTTTCTATCTATCTATCTACCTTCACGCTGTATCCTTTACGGGGTAGTCAGAGAGGACAGATCGCCAGGCATCGCGATCCATGCATACTTCTTTCGCTTCCTGCAGATTCATTAGTCGCTTCATACCTACATGGCGTGCGTCTGGGTATCCGAGTACATTTGACTTTTCCGTTTTAGCCCCGGAATAGGTAGGTATAAGTGTAGGTTCGAGATGCAACACTCATACGATGGTCAGTGACAAAGAAACTTGAATTATAGCACATTGGTGGTCGCTTTAAATATTTTAAATAGTGTATGACATTTTGTAAGCGCCGTTAAAATGGTCTATGCAAAATAAAGATATTTTTATTTTATTATTTTTATATTGACACGCTAGGCCTTTAATTTCGGAGTCATTGTCAAAGGCCTTCAATTTCTGGACGCCACTATAATAGGGACTTGCGTGGTCACAATAAAATAATAAGATATCCACTTGATTCTAGCTTACCTATGGTGCACGACTAAAAGGTACCTAGGTATCTAGAATAGACACTTACCTACTCTTACCTATGGTGCACGACTAAAAGGTACCTAGGTATCTAGAATAGACACTTACCTACTCTTAAAACCAACTAAATATACACGCGTTCTCTTATCGCTCGTATCTTTCGTCGCCTTCAACCACAGTTTTAGCATCGAGGTATATTTGTCACAGTAAAGTAATCACTTGATTATTCGCTGAATGTGTAGATATTAATACATATTTAAACATATACTAATATATAATACTATATTATTTATATGAATATGTCACAAAACAGTTTAAAGCGCTCGTGGCCCCGCGGTCTCAGTGTTCTATAAACGATCACTGAGTTACGCAACTTTCACTATGGTTGGTCCTCGGATGGGTGACCACTTTGTGGCATTTACATTTGCGAGCGTTTCCGTGCTTCGGAAGCCACGCTAAGCCTTTGGTCCCGGTTGGCAGTAACATAGCAGTCGTTTAGTCAAGTTGAAGGCCTTATGGGCGGCTTGAATAGTCATGTTTACATTATGTTTCCTGGTGTACAACAAAGAGTTTATTACTTTTTACTTTTTGAAAAATGTTTACAGCAGGTAGCCACAGCCTGCGTCTGTCTATTTTCAACACGGCAATGGGCTCACCACCTATTACGTGGGACAGGAATACATATGGGGAAAAGTGGGCATATACCTAATATGCCTCTGCCACCCCTTTGAAGATAAGGCGTAATCGATTTTGTACCTGCCTATAGGTACCTAATTTGTTTATTTAGATACCCCCTTTAGGTACTGCATTCATAGGTGCACGATTTACAGTATATTGAATCTATTTAGATGTAGGTACATAATTTTAGGTATAGCACAATATGAAATGAATTAAAGAATGTATGTTTTCCTTTTTAGTTGGTTTCAATCTTTTTTATTAAAATTAAATTCGAGCCTATACATTTGACATTCACCTAGCTAACTGGCGCCTCAACCTCGTGTTTAGCCTGATGCACCTGTAGAATGACAGGCAGAGCCCTAGGGCAGGCTCTCACAGACGTGATAGGAGATCAAATAGCAGTTTCTTCTAGCAATATCGAAAAGAAAGCCTAATCACAGCTGCCTGGGTCTGTTTATCAAGACTGCCCCCGGTTCTAAAGTAGAGGTTTTAAATAGTTACTAACTAGCCATTGTATTTAGGCAACGTGAAGCTTTGATGGCCATTGACTGTCAGCCTGCGACCCGACGTGTAATGTTGGAGATGTGCAGCATGTGTGATTAGATGTTCACTTCCAATGTTCGCACACTATTGTACCTAATATTTGACCTATGGTTTACTGTTACGAGTATGTAAAGTAGGTAAACAAATATAAACCATGAACAAACAATGATGTTGGCGCCAAGATTGGCACTTTCAATGGCCAGGATCGATTTAAAAAGAATTTCAACTGGAAACCCACATTTATACCAATAACAAAAGATTATTTCCAAGCAATTGTGTTAGAAAAATATAATTTTCTAAAGAAATAATAACACCACAAAGTACAACAATTGAATAAAGGGCTTCAAATATTGTTGATATTTTTGATCTTTAATTGACTTCGACATAAAAAGTTAATAAAACAGCGATAAAATCTTATTTGAAAATCAAGTCGGTAAGCACGAGCGCTAGCAGCAAACAAAGGGAAATAATTAGGAATTTGTGCAGGTGGTTTTTACCAATGTTGTAAAATACAGCGGCTTATAGCGTGAATAATTGATTATGTTGATTTGAGGAGACTCAATGTCTACCTGTCGCATAACATATCTACTGCTATAGGTACCTACCTTTAGAATGTCTCCGAGAAGTACTTGCTAGACGCTCGTGACGTATCTTCTTTTTGGTCCCGAACAACAAGTTCTGAGTTGGGATCCCGCACTCATACTAACTAACTAACTATCTTCACGCTGTATCCCTGACGGGGTAGTCAGAGAGGACAGATCGCCAGGCTTCGCGATCCATACATACTTCTTTCGCTTCTTCGAGATTCATCAAATAAATAAATAAATAAAAATATCTTTATTTTGCATAGACCATTTTAACGGCGCTTACAAAATGTCATACACTATTTAAAATATTTAAAGTTACCACCGGTTCGGAACGCGGCCTACCTGAGAAGAACCGGCAAGAAACTTAGGAAGGCTTTTTTTTTGATGGCCTATTTACAATTTAATATTATTTCACTTTGCCAGCAGATCATTTCCAGGCGTCCCTGTCCTGCAAATAGTCTGTAACGGAGTAAAACCCTTTATCACAAAGCTTGTTTTTAATAAACAACATCAATCGCTTCATATACGCACGTAAACGATCACTGCGTTAACTTTCACTGGCATTTATATTTGCGGGCGTTTCACAACTCACAGCAGGTCGCCACAACTTGCACCTGCACCTGTCCATTTCAACACGGCAATGGGCTCACCATCTGTTACTTGGGAAAAAAAAAAAGCAAAGCATACGGTGAAACGTGGGCGTATAGTACGCCTCTGCCTACCCCTTCGGGGATAAAGGCGTGAAAGTATGTTATGTTATGCATTTACCAAAAATAAAGTGCAAGAAATTATGTCACTGCAAATAAAGAGTGTCAAATTTTAAACAGACTGTACCATAACTTAACCATAACCGTAAACGTAAACGTAACCATACCATTAATTAAAAAATGCAACGGGTATGGGATTAGAGGTATAGCTGAAAAATGGTTGTATACTTACTTAAGCAACAGGCAGCAATATGCGGAAATAAGAGGTGTTGATGACAACAATGAGGATAAAGCTTTTAAATCCACTAAAACATATAATAGAGTAGGTGTTCCGCAGGGCAGTATTTTGGGACCTCTACTTTTTATAATTTATGTAAATGATCTTCCAGAACATATAAAGTATCCTTGTAGCTTGTTTGCTGATGATATTGCTGTAGTTGTATCCAAAGATGATATGTTAAATTTCAATATGGAAATAAACCTTACCGTAGCGAAAGTGATTGATTGGATGCATAGTAATGGATTAAAAGTAAATATTCAAAAAACAAAATATGTACAATTTTATAATCGTTATAAATTAACTAATGATTTGGATATAACATATAATAGTCACGCTTTGTGCGAAGCAGATAATATTGTTTTTCTTGGAGTTCACGTTGATAATCAATGCAAATGGAATCTGCATATTCAAAAAATTTGTACAAAGATTGATAGATTTGCATATGCACTCTGGAGACTTACAAAAGTATGTAACGTAAACGCTGCCTTACAGGCGTACCATGGATATGTCGCTTCCAACATAAGGTATTGTTTGCCTCTTTGGGGGAACTCCTTCGATATAAACAGAGTATTTGTAGCCCAAAAGCAATGTATACGTGCGATATGCAATGCAAAGCCTTTAACTTCATATAGACCTCTATTTCGAAATTTGAATATATTAACTGTACCTTCAATGTACATATTTGAATGTGCCATATTTGTAAAGAAGAATCATTGTTTATATAAAACTTTTAAAGAACATTATAATTTCAATACTAGATATCCAGACAGACTAGTGCTACCAAAAATAAAAACCACATACTACAGGGAAAATTGTTACCCTATGACAATTAATATATATAATAAGATACCTAATAATTTTAAAGATTTGACATTGGAAAGATTTAAAAAACAATTTTATCAGTGGTTAGTGGACAAATGTTTTTATACGATAGAGGAGTTCTTAACTGCAAGTGGGCAATGTTTTAGATGATATTTGTTATTTTGTTTTTTTTTTATTTTTGTTGTAATTGATTTAATTTTTGTTGGAATACATATAATTAATTTAATTTTATTGAATTGTAAAATTGAGATCGAATTTATAATAGTTGAGATTGATTTTCTATCAAATTATAAATGGAAAATTGGCATTTGCATGTCTAAATTAGACGAAATGTGCTGTGGATAAATATGTACCTATATAATATCAATGTATAACCATATTTCACGCAAATAAATAATTATCTTATCTTATCTTATCTTATCTTATCTTATCTTATCTTATCATCTATGCTCGTCTATGAAGCGCTCGTGGACCCGCGGTCTCAGTGTTCTGTAAATGATCACTGAGTTACGCAACTTTCACTATGGCTGGTCCTCGGATGGGTGACCACTTTGTGGCATTTACATTTGCAAGCGTTTCCGTGCCTCGGAAGGCACGTTAAGCCGTTGGTCCCGATTACCAGTAAAATGGCAGTCATTGAGCCTGGTTGAATGCCTTAGGGCGGCATGAAAAATTTCAACAGCAGGTAGCCACAATCTGCGTCTGTCTATTTCAACACGGCAATGGGCTCACCACCTATTACGTGGGACAGGTAAATCCACACGGTGAAAAGTGGGCATATAATATGCCTCTGCCACCCCTTCGGGGAAAGGGCGTGATGGATATTTATTATTTATGGATATGTACCATCTATATTGTAAGATGCCGTGGTTTCGCTAAAATACTCCGAGTAAGATGGTAACAAAGAATTAAAACCAGGCCTTTAGAAACGAAAAATCAAAGTGCAGGTGTAAAAATAAGTTCTTATTCGGCCGCCAACAAAGTATAAGTGCCATAATAATTTTTAAACTTTTTTTATTATTTGACTATACCTAACTATCGATCTGACAGAAAATGTACGTTTACAAGTAGTAGGTAAAGCCGGTTGTTAGTTGTTAAGTTGTTGATCGTTTTCTCTAGGATGGAATACTTCGAATCACTGGGTGGCACACATTTAAGCCATGGTACTCAATGTACAGTAATGTAAGGGAATTTACCTTATATTTAAGAAGTAGGTACATTAGGTAAATTATCCTATTAAGAAAATATCTGTATAGGTACAAGGTAAAATTGGTTTACTTTGGGCTAGATTACATCGTGGTAAAAATCCGTAAGTCTTATTTATTTATTTTAAATCTTTATTCTCATAATTGCGAAATGAGGTTTCGTTTTACTTTACCAATAAGGCTTTTGACAGTATCTATAATTTATTTTAGTAGAGAAAGCACCTAATACCTACTAATTATAGGTTAAGTCCGAGACTACCAGGACTTTAATTGGTCGTGCTAATTAGTGTCTAGCACATAAGACCTTTTAGCCTTTTTGTTACCACATCACTAAAAAGGCAACGAGTTCAAAATTTCTTCCAAATTTAACATCTAAAATAGACACATTTTATTAAATTTATTCGGCCCTTTAGACCCACCCCTGTTCCATGCTTCGGAAGGCACGTTAAGCCGTTGGTCCCGGTTGCCAATAAAATGGCTTAAAAAAATTCAACAGCAGCTCGCCGCAGCCTGCGCCTGTCCTTTTCAACACGGTAATGTGCTCAGCACCTGTTACGTGGGACAAAAATGCATACGGTGAAATGTGGGCGTTTAAAATGCCTCTGCCAACCCCTTAGGGGATAAAGGCGTGACAATGTATGTACTAATTATAGGAATATATCACAGGAAGCCTCCATTATATGGGTGGATAAGAAACACAAAGCGACAGTTAAATATGAAATGGGTAAGTTCCTAAACATACGTTTGTATGGGGTGCCCTTTCGATCGCATAATTTTTTTCAGCATAATGTAGTTCGGCATAACATTTTCAGCATAAAGTTTTCTCGCATAAATTATGATAAGCGCATAATGGTTTTATTGGCATAACATTAACTTAGAGGAACTGCAGCATATTTGGAATACTCGTTTGTATTTTTAGAATAAAATTAAAAATAATTGTGATGGTTCAATAATACATACACTAAATTATTGTCAAATTATTAACCTTTAATAATAAAGGCAATCAAATACAACAAAACAAAATCCTAATCAAAATGCCTATCAAACTAAAAAAATCTCCAAAAACGAGATTTGACTTAGGGTGTAGATAATTTGGAATATACTTAGTATTTCAAATTATATTCAAATTTTTTCTTTGCCAATTGCTAACATTGTTTCTTAGAAACTAATAGATTTCTTATCTTTGTAACAGCAAACTCTTTAGTACTCTAGTTACTAAATCATTTTAAACAAAATAGTCAAAAATAACATAAAATTTATCAGTAATCAGTCACAATAATCACAGATCAGTGTTGTTTAAACTTATTATTCTTTAGTTAAGTCTTGCAATAATCACAAATATATAGGATTTATAACAACTACAAGCACCGTGAACACACAATTCGCACATTAAGCATTGAACACACTCTTCATCCCTTTTATCTTCACTATATTTTCCGTTACAGAAAAAGCATGTGGCGTCTTCGTCAGTCACATCTTTTGTTGCTACATCGTCAGAAGAGTCTGTCTTATTTTCTAATTTAGCCCCAGAATTTGGATCTGATGAGTCTGTCATATTTCTTTTATTATGTTTTTTCCTTTTCCTTTAATCTTTTTTTTCTTTGTTTTGTTTTCTACATCAGATTTTTTAAGTTGTGCATTGCAACTTGAGATTATGGCTGATCTTGCTGGCTTACGGCCTCTATTGCTAGTTCTCTTTTCCCACGTCTTTCTATTTTTGTATTTGTGAGATATTGCCATTTCTAAAATAAAACAGAATAATTAATATCTACTCATAAAACTGTGCATACAATTTTCAATATTGGCATATTATGTTCATATTCGGTATTCCAAATTAACAACATACCATCCTTACCCTAAAATTCCATCACACATTTTTTAATCTAGAAATGTACACAAAATCATAGTAACGTCATAAACTAAAAAGGTCACTAAACAGTTTAAATAATAACCATGAAGATTTAAAGTAATACAGTAAATGATTATCACTGATTGCTTTCTTACCGAAAAAGTTTTCACAGCAGGCGTTTCGTTCTTTTGGGGTTTGTAGCCGGAATGACAAAGATGGCGTCCTGTTTTTAGTACTCCATATGGAGTACTAAAAACAGCCATATGGCTTCGTGTATCATTCTGATGTTATGTTTACGGCAACAAAAAACAGATGCCGTTTTAGTAATTTAGATATCTAAGTATTCCAAGTTACCTGCAGAATTCCAAATATGCTGCAGTTCCTCTACTCTAATTTTTTCATCATAATTTTAATCAGCATAAATGTAAGGGTATAATTGTTATACGTCTAAAGATAATTTATCATAAAATACAAAACGCATAATGGAGGTATGGATAACCGTTTAAATCATAAATGAATAATAATTTGACTAAGAATATTAAAAAAATGATAAGACACCATTGTAAATAATCATCACACTCATAGCCAAGTTTTTAAGCTGTAACATATAAAACGATATTTTAAGTGTTATTTTTTTAGACTATTCTTGGGCAAAGTCGTAAATAGGTAATAGGTACCTATTGACGCTAGGTATTCAAATAATGTTTTTAGTTGTAATGATTAGCAATCTGTTTAAGTTTATATCAATTAAAACAAAAAAAAAACCACAGTGAATAAAAGACTTGCATTTAAACACTATTGCCAAGTAAGGTAATGGAATCTTTGTCGGTGGGCGGGGCCAGTCTGCATCACAGCCAATAGGAGTGTTGAGTCACAGTGGATGGCGTTTGTGGGCAATGTGAGTTTATATAAACCGGTGCATAGTAAATTTTCACTTCGCCTTGTACCGTTGTGTGCACGGGCCCTCCTAAGTTTCTCTCTGTGGTACGCCCCGTACCACCGTCCGATACCTATTGCAAGTTGCGTCCAGCTTCCGACCTCGGATCACGCGTCGTGCCGCCTGGCTTTGGTTTCCCGGTCTGCCACCAGGGGCAAGCCCCGGGGACCGGGTCAGGAGGTATCGGCGTGCCGAGGCCGGGGTTAGGGCCGCACACGGGTATCCATCCCCCCTCCGCGTTTATTCCATTTTTCGCCCGCAACCGCATTCACCCACTCGCCGTGCGACGCGCCCTACTGCCCCTCGCGGGGGGAAGTGAACGTTCGTTCGCTCCCGCGGACCTGCGCACGCCGCAATCGCGCACTTTACGCGGATGGCGACCGAGAGTCAGCCCAGCCTGACCTTCGGCCGCCCAGTGACAGCCCGCCCCAGAACATCCGAGGGCGAGGAGTTCTTCACGGGCAGTCCGCTGCCCAGGACGCCCACTCCAACCGCACCGTCGATGCCAAACATCGACGGCTCTGACGCCGTGCAGAAGCGGCCAAGGAGCAGTCGTCGCCTCCACTTCTGCCATCACCGCGCCCCTGCAGCTGCAGCCGGTCAAACCCCTACTCGACCAGAGGCGCCTACATTAGGCCTCAGATGGCCAACACCTGGACCAGCTGGAGGTAGTACCTCCATTCCAGCGGAGAGGTTTCCCTCCCCGCCGCACAGGACGCTGGGGCAGACGTCCTCTGCACCACCGCCAGACGCTCAGCGCAAGCTGCCCTGGACATCACCATCGTCGCCGATGGAGATGTCATACGCCGCTGCGCTTAGCAGCCCACCGCCACCATCGAAGCCTCCAACTCCTCAGCCGAGGAGATTGACACCGAGAGCATCGCAGGCGGCCGACGACGCGCCTCCAACCATAGCGCCGGCAGCCGCGATGTCCACAACCGCCACCACAAACGCCAACCCCCAGACAGCGAAGTACCCTCCGCTTATTGTGGAATTGCTCCCGGACTGGCCAAACCACTTCCGGGAGCTGAAGAAGCGCCTGGGTCACACACCAAACGGCCGTGCCTTCGGGAAAGGGATCCGGTTTATCCCAAAATCGGACTCTGAGTACCGAACCATTCAAAGGTACTTATACGACCTAGAGAAGGAGACCAAGATCTCTTGGTTCTCGTACTCCCTGCGGCAGGAGAGGAGCTTGAAGGTAGCCATCAGGGGGCTACCCCACAACACAGAGCCCAAAGACATCGAGCAGGAGCTGTCAACCTTGGGATACACCCCGGAATTCGTGCGCCCAATCCGCGCACACTCAGGACGCCCGGGTTGCCTGTTCCTGGCGCAGCTCCAGCGCACAAAAGATATCACCCCGGGCATATATGACATCACAGAGATGCTCTGTATGTCCGCGATCAAAGTTGAGGCATGGCGCGGTAAAAGGGGACCAGCGCAGTGCCACAGGTGCCAACAATTTCAGCACTCCTCGCACCACTGCCACAGGCCGCCCGCTTGTGTGCGGTGTGGCGGGGAACATGCCGCCAAGAGTTGCCCGCGCCCACTAGAAGAACCACCCACGTGCGCAAACTGCGGTGGACCCCACACCGCAAACCATGTTGCCTGCACGGTGTTCCGCAAGGAGGCGCGGAACAAGAAGGCCGGCACCGTCGCGCGCACTGCACCCTCAAAGCCTGCTCCCTCCATCGCAGCAGCAGCGGAATCCAATGCTCCAGGTTCCTTGATGGCAGCTGCCAACCCCGCTCCGGGGGGGAACAGGAACAAGAAGCGCAAGAGAGGTCCTCGCAAGAAGGCTGCAGTGGAGCAGCCTGCTTCAACATCGGCCAAACCCGTGGTCGCTGCCCCCGTGGGGGGGACGAAGGCGAAGCGGGACCCGAAACCGACACCCAGCGTGCCGGCTGAAGGGAAAAGGCTGATCCTTTGATCACCATGGTGATCGGAGTGCTGACCGAGGTGCTCCAAGCCATCCAAGAGGGACGGGACCCCGTCCAGCTCATCCTGCAATGCGTAGGGAAAATCTGTGCCTATGGCAGATAACTCCCTACGCATCATCTTCTGGAACGCCGACGGGATGTCCCTCGTGAAGACCAGGCTCCTGAGGCAGCTGCTCGCACAGCGGCAGGTCCATATTGCCCTCATCTGCGAGACGCGCCTCAGGAAGAGCTCAGCACTCCGAGCACCAGGGTACCATGTGTACCGAGAGGAGCAAATCTCCCAGACCAGGACTGCTTTCAGGGGATTGGCAGTCCTGGTGAAGAGAAATGTCGTCCACCAACCGCTCCCAACTGTTTTGCTGCAAACGTCGTACGCCCTGGGCGTAGAAGTCTGCGTCGATCGCCGCCCCATCCGTGTGTTTGCGTTCTACAAGCCGCCGGACGCGCGACTGGCAACGGCTGATGTCCACACCCTGATGGTCTCACCGGACCCGGTCATAGTCGCGGACGACTTCAACGCCAAGCACACGGCCTGGAACTCCACGCGCATCTGTCTCTTCAGCATCGCGGAACAGCATGGATATGAGGTGCTGGGGCCAGAGGTCCCGACTCATTATCCATACCAGGCAGCGTTCCTGCCGGACGTCATCGACCTGTCGCCGGTACGCAACCTACCAGCTGCGCCATCGATTGACGTCCTGGACGACCACCTCCTCTCGGACCACTAGCCAGTCTTCCTGACCCTGACGAGCAACCCTACTCGGTCATCTCCACCATCGCTTCGCTTTCACCAGGATTGGCAAGCATTTGCCGGTCTTATGGCGAAGCACTCGCCGCACCGCCGCATTGAGTCCGAGTCAGACGTCGACGCGCTCGCCGAATATCTCAGCGCTGTTATTAACACAGCGCTACGAGACTCCAGGCTAGAAGCCCCGTCGACCCGGAAACCTCCTCAACTGCCGGCCTTCATCTTGGCGATGATCGAGAAGAAGCGGAAGCTGAGAAGACTGTGGCAGCGCAACCGATGCCCGACCCTGAAGTGCCAGCTCAACGCGCTGGCTGCAAGGGTCTCGAGCGCCCTGGAAACAGAAGCGACCGAGTCCTGGCAGCGCACCATTGAGCGCGCCGGGGACGACTGGTCGGGCATCCACCGCCTGTGCCGCCAACTCTCCGGGAAACCGCCTCCGATTAGACCCCTCATGGCCGGTGACGGTACCCCACGTTACCGAGCCGAGGATCGAGCGGAGATCTTCGCGGAACACCTGGAGAAACAGTTCCAGCCGAATCCAGCTTCCGACGCAGTTCGAGTAGAAGCTATCTAGCAGCATCTGAAGTTTTACTTCGAGGCGCCGATAACCCCCACGGAAGACCCAGTCGTGTTTTCTCCGGGCCAAGTGCAGCGTATGATTCGCCGCACCCAACTGCGGAAAGCCCCAGGCCCCGACCGGATCCCGAACGAGGCCCTGCGTCACCTGCCCCCGCGAGCTATCGCATCGGTGACGCAGCTATTCAATGGCATCCTCCGCACCAGCCACTTTCCCGCAGCATGGAGACTCGGCCGAGTCATTATGCTGCCAAAGACCGGGAAAAACGTACTGAAGCCCGAAAGTTATCGGCCCATTACGCTGCTGTCGACACTCTCGAAAGTCTTCGAGAAGCTTCTACTCCTGCACCTGACACCACACATCCAGCACCGCGACGAGCAATTCGGCTTCCGAGCCGAACACTCCACCACGCTGCCAGCTCGCGAGGGTACTGCACCATCTTACCGTCGCTCTCAACAAGAGAGAGCACGGTGTTGCAGTACTCCTCGATATGGAGAAGGCCTTCGATCGCGTCTGGCACGACGGCCTGATCTACAAGCTGGCCACGTCTACTACTCCGCGACGAATAGTCAAGAATGTGGCCAGCTTCCTCCAGGACAGACGCTTCCAGGTCATCGTGGACGGCGTTCTGCCCAGAGACCGGATCATCAGGGCCGGCGTGCCCCAGGGTAGCTGCCTATCGCCGGTGTGCTACGCTAAGTACACCGACGATATCCCAGCGCCAGATGGCGCGATGTTGGCGCTATACGCCGACGACGCCGCCTTCATTTGCACTTCTCTGACCGCCACGCACGCGGCGGTCAAGATGCAGCGTGTACTGGATACGCTCCCGCCTTGGCTGGATGAATGGAGACTGACGGTCAACGTGGCAAAGACCCAAGCGCTTGTTATGGGGGGTGCGTGGCAACCCGCGCCCCTTACCCTGCTCGGAAAAGCCGTCGACTGGTCCCCGACGGTGAAGTACCTTGGAGTGACCATTGACCGTCGTCTCACCATGCGACACCACGTGCATAACATCGTTGGACAAGCTCGCGCCGCTCTAACTCTCCTGCGTCCGGTGATCTCATCGTGCCTCCCGCTCCGCGCGAAGCTGGGCGTCTACAAAGCCTACATTCGCATCCGCCTCACCTATGCCGCCCCTGCATGGTACGCTCTGGCCGCAGAAACGTACCGTGCACGCAGCAGTCGCTGTCGCTGCGACACGCCGTAGGCGCCCCTCGCTTCGTGAGGAACGAGACGATCGCCCGAGACCTACGCATGGAGAGCCTCGACGACTACATCGGTCGCTTGAGCGCCAACATGTTTGCACGCGCCGGGGAGTCGAACTTCCGCCACCTGCGGGAGATCGCTCCGTACCACCGGCGCCCCCCGGACAGACCTCTGCCGCGGGACTTGATCCCTGCTGCAGCACGACCGGACTAGACAACGTCACCCTAAGGCCGGCTGATGGGCGCCTGTCGGGAACCCTTCCCGCCAGGCTCGACCTCGCCGACGCCCCCAGGGTGACCCCCAAATGACGACCTCAGCTGCCGCTGGCTTGTAGACCGCCCATCGGAATCATCCGGTGAGGTCAGGGCTCGCTAGCGGCACGCTCCACCACCGGACTTGACGCCCGGATTTGACCCCACGGCTTTTTACAGCCAATCCAACGACCCGCCTGTATCGACAGGCGGCGCTGAACTTCACTGCAAGAGGCCAACGCCTCGATCAGTCTCCCCCCAACTCCCCTAGGGGAGTTGTGAGATGGCCAGTCGGATTTCACTTCAGTTACGTTTGTCAATAGGTGTAGTTACTATATGACTTTACCGCGTGTTCGTAAACAGTGATAGGTACCGCTTCTCTGGCAGTTAGAAAAAGTGCTTTTGAGTTTTCGTAGAGAGAAAATAATTTATATTATTCATACTCTGGTGTGTTAGTGTGAAAAAAAAAATTGTGCAAGTGTCTAGATTTTCCTGCGACTCAACAATAGCTACTTTTACAAGGTGTGTACAAAGGTTTATGTATCCATTTTTACTTAAAAAATGGATGTGTATGTTCATTAACACAACTACTGTTACCTACATAATCTATTGTAATGCAGATGGAGTTTTTAATATGCGTTTGTGATTTTTAAAAGAATATCTAATACATTGGTAGTTTAAAATGATCTTCAATGTAAAAGAATATATTTTAATTTTCTGTAACATTTAAAATAATATAACTCTGTCCTCAGACAATGAGCCAATCATCACAGTTGAGGAAGCTGCCGGCTCTATTCGTATCGACGACGCCCACATACACACAGATCAGATCTATCGATGGCACCTGCGGCCCAATGCCGTCAAAGCTCCCGCCATAACCCGGCGTCGGCGGCATTCGCATCAAAATAAAGTCTTTGCCGGCTTTGCCTGTGTCTGTGCCAAGCGAAACGGATATACACCTAAAAGGTGTAAGTGGTGACGACGAGCTTCTTTCAGCAGATGAGGTGCAGGATATGGAATATTCGGTGAAACCTTCATTGGAAGGCGCAC
The DNA here is from genome assembly GCA_948477245.1 of Thumatha senex. Lineage (NCBI taxonomy): Eukaryota > Metazoa > Arthropoda > Insecta > Lepidoptera > Erebidae > Thumatha > Thumatha senex. The sequence goes on along the minus strand of OX419742.1, from coordinate 1,866,557 downwards.
GGCTTTGTAGGTACCCTCCGATTAACAAGGGTACTGCACCTTCAGGGTTGTGCTCTATCATGTAGGTAGAATATATCTTTTGTATAATGATATAATGTTATCTAAGTTATAGAGTACACACGTGTGAAATGTACCGATATAATATATCGGTACATTTCATAACAGTGTATATGCCCATATAACATGCACTTCAGAAAACCTTGCTGCATGCTTAACTCGCACCTGTCACGACACGATGACACCGAATACGTCCAGAGTGACCATGGATATAATTGAAATTCACAAAGTAAAAGGCTCTTTTCAGAGCCACAAACAAAGGGCCCTTTTCAGGGCCACACTGATCTCTTGTATGTTTCTATTAACAGACAAAAAGTCGTACACACCTCACACTACGAATAGATACCTACTTGCATCATCCACATCTTTCACGAAATTACAATACTTACCTACTACTTTTTGTTTGTCATCTATTTTGACAGTATATTTTTGAGAGAAGATGATATTGCGAGCAACGAATAATTTAAGAAATTTACAAAATGCACTTATAAACATTTACGATTTGCTGGTAGCACGGCGCGGAGAGTGTGAAACCTTTAGAAAACCAAGTTTTCTTAGTAGTTAACTCGCTCGCTCATGTAAAGTACGTCGTGCGCGTCTATTGTTCATTGAATCGGCGGCTGGCGGCGAGTGAAGACTAGTGAAGTTATCTTCGTTCACGACTCGACTGAAGAAGAGAAGATGTCCGTTTCTTACATACCAGTAGTTGGTCTTGTTTCTGTAGGAATAACAACATTGAATCCAAAGTCCTTCTGATCTTTATTTCTATAAGTGAACTTCAAGTTATACAAGTCACGAAAGTCCCGATTTATTCCCAGTCGTATCTCGCACGGAGGGAACTCGCCCAGGGCGAGATGGCACATTTAGATTTGAATTTTTTTACTTGATTTACGTGCAGTCACAAATACACAATTTATCATAGATAAAAACTACGACAATTAATAATTTTGGTAAAAAATTTAATAAATATCTACCTAATCATACCGGTGCGTTGGCCTAACATGCAATTACATATGTGTGTCTGTAACAAAAGCCACAACATAGGTTTTTTTTTCATATGAATATACTACTGACTAAAAACACACGGTGTCCTTCCATTCGTTTATTTTGATGTGTTAAAGTTGGTTATTATATTATTATGAATACGATAAAAATTTTCATTGCTTTTATTTAAGCATTTGTTGATTTACCAAAATCTTGATCTATGATCTCTTACTAATGTAGGTTAGGATGTTTACTATGTAAGTATTTCGGTATAATATAATATAGATAGATAGATAATTCTCTATTACACACCAAAAATACTATATGTATACAGTGTGTAATACAGTATTTTTGGGACTCAATACTAAAAGTAATGTTAATGTAAGTATTTTAGTGATACCTAGTTATCAATTCACTAACATACTTTATACTAACACTTGTACGCAACACAAAACCTAAAATAAAGCATATCAATGGAGCATAAGTCACTAGGATAACTATGGGGACAGAGCATGAAGTGCCGTGATTTGTCGAGCGCGCAGTCCGGAATGCGCCGCTAGTTGCTGACCGTGCATCGAGTACCTAAAAGCGGTCGGTCTGACATATAAAATAAGCATACATTGTGTCATTCGCCACAGTTGCCTTTGTCTACAGGAGCAGTGAACGTCGCAATGGACCAATACTATCAGACTATGGATCCAGAGGACAGGCGGCGGGTTACTGTGCCGCAGTATGGCGCGATCCAACACATTTACGGAGACCGACTGGTGATGGCGCACCCACCGCAACAGCTACCACTGCAGCATCGGCAGCCTTCAGCTATCCAGTTTAGATATAATAATAATTATAAGTTTATTAAACTGAGAATATACAGCGCTTTACATTCTAGTATAAAGTTTGGCTTAGGTTTAATTATAATAAAAAGGAACACAGCTGCTTATCCCTCAGAACTTAAATTATAAGTACGAATACTTATATAATTAATAATACAACAAATAATTTAATTGAACCTACCCATAAACTTTACAAAACGAAGCTTCAAAAGGGTGTTTAACATTAATTGAGAGGAGGCAAAAGAGAATTGCATACGGGATTAGAAGTTTACATGTAACAAGATTGTACCTGTTAAGTTTTCGTATGTAAGCAGATACTATTAAAATGTCAGTCCTATGAAGTTATAACGTTCACATAAAACAGGTCCAAGATTTACATAGTACACAACTAAGTTACCTTCATAGATCCGTCCGTTCACGGATAGCCTCCTGCAGACCACATAAAAGATTTTGATAAGGGTTACACTGTCATTTAAACACATATTTTCATATACATCACTAGTGACAATAGCACAAACAACTACGGAAGCTAATGTATTAAGTAAAAGCATTGGAAGTAGAAAATTAACCTAACTTATAATAAAATAAGTATGTATTATTGACCCACATATAAAGTAATTGGCGGTATGCCGATAAAATAATCTTTACCTTCCATGCTAGTCTAAAGACTGTGTTACGGCAAGGTAATATCCGCGCTATGTAGCGCCGCGTGTGCAACAGGCTGGCTACAGCGAAAGATGCAGATACTACGGGAATGGTCAAGGATCGCTGCATCTGCCACAGCCTTCCTCGTGCCGCTTGCAGCTGCCTACCTACACGCGCCCGCTACCAGCTCATCTATCCCAATTACGCGGTGAATACGTCCCACGCCGTCAACAGCCTAAAGCCGTCCATCATAGAAATCCGAGCTTTGTAGTGCCCATGGAGCACGTCAGGCCGCGCAAGCGTGAGATCGACACTAATGACATTGACCAGATGATACAAATTTATCTGGTTAAACCATTTGTGGATGATTTTGATGTGGGGCAAATCAAAGCAGAGTTTGACGTGTACCTTTGATGATGTAAAAAAACGGCCCTTTTCCATAATGGTTTCCAATTATTTGGTTTCTATTAAATATGAAAGTCATACCAACACACACTACACTAGGTAAGTACCTACATCTACTTAGACCTCAGATGCAGTTGACAGTTATCTCGTCTTATGTCTCACCTGACTCTCAAGGGTCTACAAATGAAACAAGCTTGAAGCGTAATTTACTGACGAGTCAATACAGAGAAAAAAAACGTCAAATTCTAATAAAAGTCTGTAACACTTGTAGCGTTCACTACTCTTGAGATGTGGCACTTAGAAGCGAAGGTGTAAGGGTAATGTGCATGAACTTGCAAATGGTATTAGTATCTATTATATACACTAATTCAATAAAGTCCCTCGTGTTTTGCGACAGAGATGATTTTTCACACTCGATAATACTACGCCAATTGGATTCCCTATAATTGACCAATAACGATAAACCATGTTCTTTAAATTTACTAAGCTATTTCAAATCATTACCGTAACGAAAACCGGGGTACATTTGAATCTTAATAATATTATGTCAATCGTATTACCTACCTTAACCCGAACCGTGGTACTTTATATTCGACTGCCAGGTTTTGCAAATATTTTCAATTTCAACTTTGTACTGACTATTTCGAATCTTTACCTAACGAGAGCCGCGGTATATTTTAAAAATCATAAAACGCCTCTAGAATTTCCTACATTTTGTATAATGGCACTAAACCAATATTTTTGCGTTAAACTGAGCTATTTCGAATCTTTACTCTAAATTTCTACGACACGGTTTTTTTTTTCGATAATAATACGCTAATGCGATTCCCTATATTTTGATCAATAATAAACAATATTCTCAAAATTTACTGAGCTGTTTCGAATCTTTACCATAACGAGATCCGGGGTACATTTTAATCCCAATAATACTATGCCTAAAGGAATCTCTACAATTCGACTACCAGCAATAACAAAATATTTTTAACTTAGTACAGAGCTATTTCTAAACTCTACTCTAAACTTCAACGGGAGGAGTTGTATATTTTTCTCAAAAATACTACGCCAATAGGATTCCCTATATTATGAATAATAACAATCAAACTTGTAAAAGTTGGCTATAGCTATTCAACGTGGAAACGCGGCTAGTATTATGGGCACCTTTGGACCGGGAGCGGTCAGGGGCGGGTTTTGGTTTTGAATTTGACACGTAAATATTTTATGAGTTTACATTGTGCTTAATTTATATATTATACATTGTATTTAATAAATAACAAGAAATAACACTACGCCAATAGGATTTGATACAATTCGACTAACAGGATTTGCAAATATTTTCAACTTTGTACCAAACTGTTTCGAATCTTTACCTCAACGAGAGCCGCGGTACATATTTTTAACGATAAAACGCCTCTTGAATTTCCTAAACTTTGTATAATGGCATTCAAACTATATTTTGTTCATTGCTCTGTTCAATTTGAATTTTTACTCCAAAGTTCAACGAGAGGCTTGGTATATTTTTGTCTTTTTAATACTACGGCAATTGGAGTCGGCAAGGGGCACCCCTTGCCGGCTCGCAATGATTTAACCTCCCGTTACCGTACCGGTACCGTCCAGGATGGAGGGGTTCGTGTCGGAGCGGCCGAAAGTGTGATCTCCCCGAAGCTCCCTAATGAGCTGAAGAATCTAGCCCGCACCTTCACCGCTCTCCACGGCTCTCGTTAAGGTAAAGACTCGAAGTAGTTTAAAACAAAGTTGAAATTAGTTACTAATGCTGGTAGCTGATGATCAAAATGTAGGGAATCCTATTGGCGTAGTATTTTTGAGATAAATATACCGCGCCTCTAGTTGAACTTTATAGTTTAGAAATAGCTCTATACTAAGTTAAAACTTTTTTGTTATTACTGATAGTCAAATTGTAGGAATCCTAATATTGGCGTAGTATTATTGAGACAAAATGTACCGCGCGCCTCTCGTTGAACTTTTGAGTAAAGATTCGAAATAGCTCGGTACAACAAAAAAATATTGGTTGAGTGCCATTATATACTAATATTAGTATTAAGATTTTATATACTAACACAGTGTGATATATTTATATGTATTCTTAGTTTTAAGGTATTTATCTATGGGCCGTAGAATAAGTTAATAACATCTGTTACTTTTCTAATGTTGCCTGAAATAAATGAGTATTATTATTATTATAATACATAATGTAGGTAATTCTAGAGGCGTTTAATTATTGAAACAAATATACCGCGACTCTCGTTATGGTACAGGTTCAAAGTAGTAAATACCAAAGTTAAAAATAATTGCAAATTCTGGTAGCTGATTGTCAAAATCCTATTTGCGTAGTATTTTTGAGAAAAATATACTGCGGCTCTCATTAAGGTAAAGATTAGAAATAGTCGGTACAAAGTTGAAATTGAAAATATTTGCAATTGCTTGAAAGTCAAATTGTAGGAAATCCTATTGGCGTAGTGTTATTGAGACAAATGTAGCATGGTTCTCGTTAGGTAATACGAGTGACATAATATTATTTAGTTTTAAATGTACCCCGGAATTCGTTAAGGTAAAGATTCGAAATAGCTTAGTAAATGTTAAGAATATTGTTTTACGTTATGGGTCAATTATAGGGAATCCAATTGGCGTAGTATTAATAAGACAAAAATATACCAAGCCTCTCGTTGAACTTTGGAGTAAAGATTCGAAATAGAACAGAACAATGAACAAAATATAGTTTGAATGCCATTATACAAAGTGTAGGAAATTCAAGAGGCGTTTTATCGTTAAAAATATGTACCGCGGCTCTCGTTAAGATAAAGATTCGAAATAGTTTGGTACAAAGTTGAAAATATTTGCAAATCCTGTTAGTCGAATTGTAGGAAATCCTATTGGCGTAGTGTTATTGAGACATTGTTATTGTTATTGACGCTCGTGGCCCCGCGGTTTCAGTGTTCTGTAAACGATCACTGAGTTACGCAACTTTCACTATGGCTGGTACTCGGATGGGTGACCACTTTGTGGCATTTACATTGACGAGCGTTTCCGTGCTTCGGAAGGCACGTTAAGCCGTTGGTCCCGGTTGCCAGTAAAATGGCAGTCGTTAAGCCTGGTTGAAAGCCTTATGGGCGGCTTGAAAAATGTCAACAGCAGGTAGCCACAACCTGCATCTGTCTATTTCAACACGGCAATGGGCTCACCACCTATTACGTGGGACAGGAATCCACACGGTGAAAAGTGGGCATATAATATGCCTCTGCCACCCCTTCGGGGATAAGGCGTGATGGATATTTTTTTATTTTTTATTTTTGTTATTGAGACAAAATATACCGCGACTCTCGTTAAGGTAAAGATTAGAAATAGCTCAGTAACCGTTGAGTGCCATTATACAAAATGTAGGAAATTCTAGAGACGTTTTATGATTTTTAATAATTATTTAATATACCGCGGCTCTCGTTAAGGTAAAGATTCGAAATAGTCAGTCCAAAGTTGAAATTGAAAATATTTGCAAAACCTGGCAGTCGAATATAAAGTACCACGGTTCGGGTTAAGGTAATACGATTGACATAATATTATTTAGATTCAAATGTACCCCGGTTTTCGTTACGGTAATTATTCGAAATAGCTTAGTAAATTTAAAGAACATGGTTTATCGTTATTGGTCAATTGGCGTAGTATTATCGAGTGTGAAAAATCACCTCTGTCGCAAAACACAGAGGGACTCTAGTGAATTAGTGTATATAATACTAATACCATTTGCTAAAGTTCATGCACATTACCCTTACACCATCGCTTCTAAGTGCCACATCTCAAGAGTAGTGAACGCTACAAGTGTTACAGACTTTTATTAGAATTTGGCGTTTTTTTCTCTGTATTGACTCGCCAGTAAATTACGCTTCAAGCTTGTTTCATTTGTAGACCCTTGAGAGTCAGCTGAGACATAAGACGAGATAACTGTCAACTGCATCTGAGGTCTAAGTAGATGTAGGTACTTACCTAGTTTAGTGTGTGTTGGTATGACTTTCATATTTAATAGAAACCAAATAATTAGAAACCATTGTGGCGCTGAAAAGGGCCTTTTTGAGAATATTGTTTATTTTTGGTCAAAATATTGACAAAATCACCCATAAATGGTTTAATCAGATATATTTGTAGCATCTGGTTAATGTCATTAGTGTCGATCTCACGCTTGCGCGGCCTGACGTGCTCCATGGGCACTACAAAGCTCGGATTTCCATGATGGACGGCTTTAGGCTGTTGACGGCGTGGGACGTATTTACCGCCTAATTGGGATAGATGAGCTGGTAGCGGGCGCGTGTAGGTAGGCAGCTGCAAGCGGCACGAGGAAGGCTGTGACAGATGCAGCGATCCTTGACCATTTCCGTAGTATCTGCATCTTTCGCTGTAGCCAGCCTGTTGCACACGAGGCGCTACATAGCGCGGATATCTAAACTGGATAGCTGAAGGCTGCCGGTGCAGCAGTGGTAGCTGTTGCGGTGGGTGCGTCATCACCAGTCGGTCTCCGTAAATGTGTTGGATCGCGCCATACTGCGGCTCAGTAACACGCCGCCTGTCCTCTGGATCCATAGTCTGATAGTATTGGTCCATTGCGACGTTCACTGCTCCTGTAGACAAAGGCAACTGTGGCGAATGACACAATGTATGCTTATTTTATATGTCAGACCGACCGCTTTTAGGTACTCATACCGCTTTTTTGTACTGTATACAAATAGTATTTTTGGTATGTAATAGAGAATTATCTATCTATCTATATTATATTATACCGAAATACTTACATAGTAAACATCCTAACCTACATTAGTAAGAGATCATAGATCAAGATTTTGGTAAATCAACAAATTCCTAAATATAAGCAATTAAAATTTTTATCGTATTCATAATAATATAATAACCAACTTTAACACAACAAAATAAACGAATGGAAGGACACCGTGTGTTTTTAGTCAGTAGTATATCCATACGAAAAAAAAACTTATGTTGTGTCTTTTGTTACAGACACACATAATTGCATGTTAGGCCAACGCACCGGTATGTTTAGGTAGATATTTATTAATTTTTTTACCTAAATTATTAATTGTCGTAGATTTTATCTATGATAAATTGTGTATTTGTGACTGCACGTAAATCAAGTAAAAATATTCAAATCTAAATGTGCCATCTCGCCCTGGGCGAGTTCCCTCCGTGCGAGATAGGACTAGGAATAAACCGGGACTTTCGTGACTTGTATAACTTGAAGTTCACTTATATATACAAAGATCAGAAGGACTTTGGATTCAATGCTTTTATTCCTACAGAAACAAGACCATCTACTGGTATGCAAGAAACGGATCGAGCCGTGAACGAAGATAACTTCACTAGTCTTCACTCGCCGCCAGCCGCCGATTCAATGATCAATAGACGCGCACGACGTACTTTACATGAGCGAGCGAGTTAACTACTAAGAAAACTTGGTTTTCTAAAGGTTTCACACTCTCCGCGCCGTGCTACCAGCAAATCGTAAATGTTTATACGTGCATTTTATAAATTTCATAAATTATTCGTTGCTCGCAATATCATCTTCTCTCAAAAATATACTGTCAAAATAGATGACAAACAAAAAGTAGTAGGTAAGTATTGTACTTTCGTGAAAGATGTCGATGATGCAAGTAGGTACCTATTCGTAGTGTGAGGTGTGTACGACTTTTTGTCTGTTAATAGAAACACACAAGAGATCAGTGTGGCCCTGAAAAGGGCCCTTTGTTTGTGGCTCTGAAAAGAGCCTTTTACTTTGTGGCCCTCAATTATATCCATGGTTACTCTGGACGTATTCGGTATCATCGTGTCGTGATAGGTGCGAGTTAAGCTTGCAGCAAGGTTTTCTGAAGTGCATGTTTGATTGTTATATGGGCATATACACTGTGTGAAATGAACCGATATACTTATGTGTACTCTATAACATAGATAACAATATATCTATAAAAGATATATTCTACCTACATGATAGAGCACAACCCTGAAGGTGCAGTACCCTTGTTAATCGGAGGGTACCTACAAAGCCGTGCGCCTTTCAATGAAAGTTTCACCGAATATTCCATATCCTGCACCTCATCGGCTGAAAGAAGCTCGTCGTCACCACTTACACCTTTTAGGTGTATATCCGTTTCGCTTGGCACAGATACAGGCATAGCCGGCAAAGACTTTATTTTGATGCGAATGCCGCCGACCGGGAGGGTTTTGGCGGGAGCTTTGACGGCATTGAGCCGCAGGTTGCCATCGATGGAGACCTGTATCTGATCTGTGTGTATGTGGGCGTCGTCGATACGAATAGAGCCGGCAGCTTCCTCAACTGTGATGATTGGTTCATCGTCTGAGGACAGAGTTATATTATTTTTAATGTTACAGAAAATTAAAATATATTCTTTACTCAAACAAACGTGACGCAAATCATATTTGCGGTAGGTACTGGGCTAGAAAGTGTCAGGCAATTATATAACTAATTTTTCAGTCGCGCTTGAACAGCCATCAATATATATGAGACAACCAAAATCACTCACTAGTTATATTTAAATGTCGAGTAATTACGACCAAAAAGCCATATCCAATGTGGGAAATTTAATTATCACTTAGTGATTTATGATAGGTATCCGTAGTGGGTAAATGTCATCTTCACCTAATTTGTTGTGACCCCGAACCAGTATAAATGACATACAAGACGCGAAACCGAGGTAGTCGACAATCAGTAACAAAGTACCTTGATCGACGAGCTCCTGTTTGACCTTGATCCTTGTAAAGTCTCGCGCGGCCCTCGTGGCCCTTGTCTCGTCGTCGGTGTCGTCGTCGACCACCACCTGCTCCACCGGCTCCGTCTTGATCACCACGTCGTCGTCGTCACTCTCGTCTTCTATCTCTACTACTTCAACGACAGGCTGCTTCCTGCATAACCACATTCATAAATAAGTACAATTCATACAGTAGTACCTAATTAAAGACTCATAAATAGACCCACTTACACTCTTGACGGGTCAGGGTCCACCGCCGTTTCCAGGAATGGAATCTTGCAGTGTCTAGGAGACAGAGGCGACGAGTCGTGCTTTCGCTTGGTGACTCTGATGAAAGCCGGAGGCACTAGGGGCGCGGAGGGGTGGGCGCCGGAGAGGGGAGGCAGGGAGCGCGCGGGGCGGGGGTCGCGTCTGTTCAAGCTTGGCGCCATCTGCAGAGGTATAAGGATATAACACATTCTACTTTACTATATTAACACTACAAAATGTTGTGCGTGTTCTCACATATATTATCTTTTGAGGATAATTCAACTAGTTTAGAACCTAACCATGGATAGTTAGGTCCAAGGTTGGATACTTTTTATCTTTCCCAGTTGATCCAGGGAGCACCGCACCGCTAGCAGATGAGCTCGTTTGAGTCCCGGAGATCTTTCCTTTACATTGAAGATCATTTTAAACTACCAATGTATTAGATATTCTTTTAAAAATCACAAACGAATATTAAAAACTCCATCTGCATTACAATAGATTATGTAGGTAACAGTAGTTGTGTTAATGAACATACACATCCATTTTTTTAAGTATTAATGGATACATAAACCTTTGTACACACCTTGTAAAAGTAGTTATTGGTGAGTCGCAGGAAAATCTAGACACTTACACAATTTTGTTTTTCACACTTACACACCAGAGTATGAATAATATTAATTATTTTCTATCTACGAAAAGTCAAAAGTACTTTTTCTAACTGCCAGAGAAGCGGTACCTATCACTGTTTACGAACACGCGGTAAAGTCATACAGTAACTACAACTATTGACAAACGTAACTGAAGTGAAAATTTATTATACACCGGTTTATATAAACTCACATTGCCCACAAACGCCATCCTCTGTGACTCAGCGCTCCTATTGGCTGTGATACAGACTGGCCCCGCCCACCGACAAAGATTCCATTACCTTACTTGGCAATAGTGTTTAAATCCAAGTCTTTCATTCACTGTGGTTTTTTTTTGTTTTAATTAATATAAACTTAAACAGATTGCTAATTATTACAACTAAAAACATTATTTGAATACCTAGCGTCAATAGGTCGTTGTCAAACCGACATTATTTTCAAATTATGTGGTTTCTAATGTGACTAGTAGGATATAGTGTATATTGAGATGAAAAATATATCGGACTATTCATCAACTCGCACGCAAAAAAACACAATCGGACGAAATCGCAAATTTTGATTTTTTTATTTTTCTTGTCGTTTAACTCGCAGGTAAGCGCAAAATACAGTCGAATACAAAATGTATCTTCAACAAAATATATTTTTCGGGACAGTAGTAGTGTAGTGTAAGAACTTTAATAAATACATTACGGTATCTTTCTCTAACATGTATTTTAAACGCCCACATTTGACCGTATGCATTTTTGTCCCACGTAACAGGTGCTGAGCCCATTGCCGTGTTGAAAAGGACAGGCGCAGGTTGTGGCGACCTGCTGTTGAAATTTTTCAAGCCGCCCATAAGGCATTCAACTGGCTTAACGACTGCCATGTTACTGGTAACCGGGACCAACGGCTTAACGTGCCTTCCGAAGCACGGAAACGCTCGCAAATATAAATGCCACAAGTGATAGTTGCTTAACGCAGTGATCGTTTACAGAACACTACGTCCGCATGGCCACGAGCGCTACATTTATTACTAATAAAATTTAAAAATTGGTAAATGCAAGTAGGTTTTAATAATTGTACTCACTTTCCACTTCCGTGGCAACAGTAGGTCTATTAATACATCGCAACTAAGATAAGAGTAGACATGTTTAGCTAATAGAGCTAGTATAAGCGTAGGTAAGTAATGCATTTATCGTCGTAAGTGTACACTAGGGGTCGAGAGAACTTCAAGTTGTCTGGAATAATAAAATCTAAGTAGGTACTCTAGACTCCAGGTTCAATGGTCACATTCATTGTTAGGGCCGAGAGTAGTCTAAACCGTCGTATCGTGGGATGTGTATAATGTATTGTCCGTTAATAGAAACAAACGCGAGACCTGTGTGGCCCTGAAAAGGGCCCTTTGATTTTGGCTCTTAAAAGAGCCTTTTGTTCTTTTGGCCCTGACTTAGGTCCACTCACACTCTGAACGTCATCTAGTTGGGGCTAATTTCAAAGCTGATCGCGTGTTTTCGCTTAGTGATCGAACCCAGGGGCTTTCTACAGTCCACATTGGAGGTGATTGGGGTTGGAGGTACTTGGGTCGTAGGGGTAACGGGAGGGTTGGCATTGACTCTTAGTCTTTTGGCATCTCGCCCCAACGAAAGATCAGTTTGGGAGAGATTTACAGTGGAAGCGGAATCATCTGGTCTGATGTCGAAGGTGATCACGTGCTTGCGCTTGGTGACTCGCATTACTAGAGGCGGGTCATGGGGCGCCGCAGGTGTTAGCTTAGGCTCGCTGTCACGCGCGAGGCGGGGGTCACGCCGCGCCCACGCTGGCGCTGCTCGTGTGGAGCTGGTCGCCATCTGTAGGTGGTCCATAGTATCTCACTGTAGACTGACAGAAGAACAATTCACACGACTACTTTGTACTGGTTCTAAACACACGGCAAGAGATAGTGACCTACACAACTCACAAGCGTAACTAATATGAAAATTCAAATTACACCGGTTTATATAACCTCATATTGCCCACAAGCGTCAATTGTGGCATCAGCGCTCCTATTGGCTGTGATACAGATAGGCCCCACCCACTGACAAAGACTCCTTCATTAGGTACTTTGTATAGTTTAACCTTAATTGTTAATTATAGTTTAATTCTGTAGTTCGGTAATTGTTAATATATTAATAAATAAATTATTGAAAGTTTATTAGACTGCCGTAAAACATTTTTCGTAAAATCCTTCATAATATACTTAGGTACGAACTTTAGAGATAGAGAGGGTTAGGTTCTTGGACAGAAAGCCGAAGAGTGAAAAGGTATATCCGGCCTACAAGCTTGGCGTTCGATGGCCTGAGCTGTGTGGAAGTCTCATCAGCGGTGACAACACGTTTGTTTTAGGCAAGAAGTGGTTATGTAAGACGCTGTCATATCAGTCCGACTACAGAATCAGACGAATGTCTCCATCACCTGGCAGCAGCTAGACCCAATGATGTATTTAATTATATGGTACTCAGTAGAGTCACTTCAGCCCCGTTTTGAAAGTAGGTAGGTATGTGCTAGATATCCATGTACCTACCTATTAATCTGTTTGAAGTCGGTGCCAAGCCAAATGAGCCACGTCGCATTACGCGGTCTTCGTTATTATTTGACCTTTATAGTGAAAACTTAGTTCACACTTCTGTCCTATCATTATTCGGCTTGGCACCGACTTCAACCCGATCACTAGGCGTGGTATAATTCTTTATTTAAATTGATAGTTTAGAGATTTAAACAAAAATTGTCACATTTTAAGTTTATTTTTTCGATTGTAGTGCTATCCTATTTTGTTTTAACTTTTTTATAGTTGATTAATGTTTATTTTGAACCTTTATCTTAACTAAAGCTCCGGTTCATTTTTGTCACAATTAAACAATGTCAATAGGATTCCCTACATTTGATAACGCGAATAAGATTCCGGCATATGTTAGTACCGAGGTACATGTAGGTACAGCGGCTCTCGTTAAGGTAAAGATTCGAAGTAGTTCAGTAAAATTTTTATAAATTGTTCTATTGCTATTGGTCAAAATGTATAGAATTCTATTGGTGTTGTATAATTGAGAAATAATTGTACCGCGGCGTTCGTTAAAGTAAAGTTTAGATTTAGTTAGCTTTTTAAAAGTTTAAAATATTGTTCGATTGCTTTTAATCAAAATGTAGGGATCCTATTGCCGATTTATAAATTAATAATTTATTTATCACTCATATTTTTAAAGCCAAAAGGGTGGCAGAGGCATAGTATGCACCCACATTGCAACGGTTGCGTGTGCTAACCTTACAAAATTAATAACCTTAAAAAAATAATAACAATATCAATTCGGAAGCAAAGTCGGGGCGCACTATTTTGTTAGGCAATTCTTTTGTCCGCGCGATGAACCGGTCCGAACCTTGTTCACTGCTTAAGTCACAAGATGCGCGACTCGTAATTGTGCACCAGCACTGTCATACTGTCAAGACATTGCAGTTATTAAAGTCAATACCTACCTATCTTTTTTATATAGTAGGTATGTTGTACCTACAAAATAGATAGGTAATAAAAAGATATTACTGCTTAGAACAGTATTAAAACGAATATTTACAATTTACTGGTAGTACGGCACCGCTCCGGTAGCGAGTATTAGGTACCTACCTGAAAACCAAGCTTTACTTAGTAGTAACACGTTCGCTCATGTGAAGTACATATACGGTCGCGCGCCCGCAGCTTAGATCTTATTGCATTGAATCGGCGGCTGGCAGCGAGTGAAGACGTGCGGAGCGCGGCGTGGCTTGGCGTGATTCACCAAGATGGCAGTGTGAGGTTACCTTCGTTCACGGATCGACCGAAGAGGAAAGGATGATCGTTTCATACCACTACATGGTCTAGTTTCTATTGGAATAACAACAATAACTCCAAAGTCCTTTTCAGGGCTGATATTAGTTTCTACGAGTATAAGTGAACTTGAAGTCATATGAACAAGTTACGAAAGTACATGACTATTCGTCATTTCGCTCAGGGCGTATGGCAGATTTAGTCTTAAATATTGTTTCTTACCGTATTAACAACACTTGTACTAAGATATTATATATATATATATAAATATATATCTACTAAGTATTCCAAGTTATTTACTTTTTAACCAGAGCGGTTGCGCCTTATGGTAATTTCAAAGGCATTTATTTTCTTCTAAATTGTCGTCAGGCGAACCCAATCAGGTTAAAAAGTAATAATAATGTGGAATAGTACAAGTATTTTCATTCAGGAACGAAAATATTATCTACCTATTTAATTGCTATTAGTCAAAGTGTAGTGTAGGTACCGAAGTGTCTAATCCTAATTGGCGTTGGAGTATTGAGATAAGAATGAACTGAGGCTCTTGTTCAGGTAAATTTAGAACTAGCTCAATACAAAGTTGAAATTAGTGTTGTTTGATTACTATCTAATAATCAAAATGTAGGAAATCCTATTGGTGTTTTATAATTGACAAACATATACCGCAGCTCTTGTTAATGTAAAGATTCTAAGATTGCTTCGGGGCGTTCTGCTGAAGACACGGACCCGCCTCCACACTGAAATGCCGAAATCGTCCATTAGCCAGGTCTCGGTGAATATAAAGTTTACTTTCTGCGACGTTTTCGTTCGCCGGCCTGCGTGGCCTGAACATTCAGGTTTAGGTTTAAAGACTTTATTCTCAAAAAAGACTTACAGTCACTTACATGAGAACTATTTTTTAACTTAATAAATAATTTCATACTTCGGTCGTCTAAAGTATACACAACAAAGAAAGAAAATTGGAGTGAATTTAGTTAGTGTCGTTTACAGCATTGGATTATGCATTATGTACTGGTATAAATTAGTCTTAAACAATTCAAAACAATTAGCATCTCTCACAGGTTTTGGTAAATTATTGACGAAGACGTACAATTGCACTGCTTGCAATAAATGGTTTACGAGCTCAGGCCATCTAAAGAGACATTATAGCACGACCCTCCACAAGAATGCAGTGAGGTCATCGGGTCAACCAGACCCAGCTAAACTGCCCATCTCAAATCATCATCACCCGAGTCCCGATATGCCAAACCACACTCAACAGCATTATTCGGATTCAAAAACACAGACCCCCGTCCCTTCTGCGGATGGTTGCAGCGTAGTCGATACAGTACTACTGTCACCTAATGCGCATCATGTGACTAGTATGCATTCCAAATCACCGTACACGCATCTTCAACAGGGTAGTTTAGATAATAATTTTAGTAATATTCCGTTAGCTAATCGCCCTTTACAGCATCAGGTCGGGTCACATCCGCTCCATATAAATAGTCACCAGCCAGAAATAGGGAATTCAAATGTTAGTAAACATCAATCATTTATAGCTAACTCTGGGAATCCGCGAAACGGTCCCTCTGCTTCAAGTCTGGTCCACCCGGACACCCCTTTATGCCTGGGTCAGAATTTTCTACAGAATTTAACAACGAATAACCAAAACGGGATGGCTGCCCACGTTATGGATATGGCTATCAACAATCTGCCGATAGCCAATACTTTTAGTGAATCACTTGAAGTAGAGAAAGTTATAGGTCAAGAAATGGTGAGCGAGCCTGTCGTAGGCTCACTACCAAGCTTTGCGCAGCTTCAGTCACGCCTCAACGTTAATAAATATACTGTACAACCTAACGTGGAGAGGCAAGTTCTTAATAATAAGTCCAGCAGTAGCAACGTTATCGTACATTCGGTTAACCGGACATTGCACTTGGACAATGCTGACAAGAGCACACAAAATTTAGAGTATCATTTTAACTCAACGGATAGAAAAATAACCAAGGATAATATTAGCAGTGACACCCAAGACAAAGTAAAAATCTACCGTTATGGTATTACTATACAAGGTGAAACAATAAAACGCGGCAATGTTATTTCAGGGGCCCAGGCAGGGATGGTTCAGTTAATGCAAACTGCAAACAAACAAACACGTATAAAGGATTACGCCAATAAAGAAAATTATGAGCCTCGAATGAAATGCCCAGCGATCCTAGAATGCGCTAAAGTAGTTATTGGTAGTAGCGGCTCTGTTGTACCATCTACTAATATGTCGAGCACACCACTAGCAGAACAAACCCAAATGAAAGAAGCAGCCTCAACCACAGTACATAAATGCTTCCTGTGCAACAAGCTATTTAACAAAGGTTGCTATCTGAAACAACACAACAAAACTTTCCACTCCGGTGATAAACCGTACAAGTGTACTATCTGCGGCAAGCGTTTCTCTGATGATTACTCGTTTGAACTTCACATCCATAGGCACTCCAATAATAAACCATTCAAATGTGAGCAGTGTCCTAAAAGCTTTAACCATAAATCAGACCTGTGTCGACACATGTGTTTGCATTCCGATAACATGCCATTTTCTTGTGATCACTGCGGCAAAGGTTTTATTAGAAAAGACCATATGATAAAACACGTAGAGACGCATAAAAGAAAGCTTGGAGCATCTGTGTCACCTAGCTCGATATCACCGGGGTCCTCGACATCTTCTACATCTAGTTCGCAAGGGTTTAATATTACGCACTGAATGTTTGCGGTTGACTGTGGACTTCATCTAAAATTAAAACCATGCTCTGGGTAAAGTTAGCCAATCTCAACTCGATCTAATGCTTTACACCTTGAACTAATCCAAATAGCTGTTGAAGTTTTGTTAATATATTTCGGTACTGAAGCAGCGCAATTTAGATAAAATTAATTTTAATTGTAATAACTTATAGATTATCATTTGCACATTAAATCTATAATCTACTTATTTGGAATTAACGTGTTATTCTTAATAAACTCTCTGTCTTTCTTGTATAAATAACCTTACCAATTAAATAAAGTAGCAAAGTTAATGCGACTCTTTGCTGTCAGCCTGCTCGTCATCTCTTGCACGACCTGCGTGCGGCCCCTCATTGACACCCTTCCGTAGCACACCTATATACTATGTTATATACATATAAGGTAACACTGTCGAGTGTCATACCGTTTAAAATCATCCACTAGTAGTATTTGTTAGGAACTTAAGTTTATGACAGTATTCTTGTAAATTTAATTATAATAATTAAAATTTGTTTATGTATAATATTAACTAATTATTTGTCATGAAATTAAACATTTATATTTTTAATCGACATCTGTGTTTATTAAAATGATGATACATATGATTATTTTTGTATAATGTCTAACTTTAAGTTCAATTAATTAGTTTATCGATGAAATGATTTTTGTTATGCTAATTCAGTCCTAAAATCTAAAGATTGAATTTGATAATATGCTATTTTTTAATTTTGTTACCTACATCAAAATTAAATCTGTAATAGATACAGATACATTCATGAAATACGTTTTTTTGTCTATTGTTAGCGTAGTGATTAGATAATACATCAATAGATGACGTTTCAGACTGAAGCAGTCGGTATTAAATACATTTAATATTGTATAAAGATACGAGTACAACACGAATATACACATTTTATATAAGTTATAAACCTCCGGAGTTTTCACAAAAGTTTCCATGCAACGTTGTCTTGACTTAGTAGGTATAAGTCTTGATTATAGATACAAGTTAGTATAAGGCGATAAATCTAAATATAGATACGGCGAAAGCTGCGCTCTGCGTTGATTGGCTATGTTCAGTAACACTGTATTATGTCGACGTGTGCGACAATTACAATTCGTTAACATATTTGTGTGATTGTTTTATGTATCAACTGAGCGACTGCTTGTACTCGTATATATATCTATATATACGATCGTATATATATGTATATGTTATCAGTTCACATATCAATGAATGTCCTCTACCGACTCCGTTGTAGTAGTAGGTAGATGTCAGGTCTTAAAGTTAAATAAATAAAGTGTGATAAATATTGGAGTTTTATTTCTTTAATTCCAGAACTTTATATATTTATAGAATTCAACGCAGAGGTGTTGAATTTCTTCTTTCTAAGGACTTTATCTACTATTGTTGATAAATATATAAAACTGAAGAGTTTGTTTGTTTTTTTCGCACTAATCTTAGGAATTACAGGTTCTAATAAAAAAAAAATTATGTTGCATAACTACTATAAAGATTTCATTAATCGAGGAAGGCTATATATCACCCTGCAGACCGGATCAGTAATCATACATTTCAAATAACATTCATACATACATACATATTATCACGCTTTTATCCCCGAAGGGGTAGGCAGAGGCATATTGAACGCCCACATTTCACCGTATGCATTTTTGTCCCACGTAACAGGTGGTGAGACCATTACCGTGTTGAAATGGACAGGCGCAGGCTGTGGTGACCTGCAGTTCAAATGTTTTAAGCCGCCCATAAGGCATTCAACTTGGCTTAACGACTGCCATTTTATTGGCAACCGGGACCAACGGCTTAACGTACCTTCCGAAGCACGGAACTGGGGTGGGTCTAAAGGGCCAAATAAATTTAATAAAACAAAATGTGTCTATTTTAGATGTTAAATTTGGAAAAATTTTTGAACCCTTTGCCTTTTTAGGGAGGTGGTAACAAAAAGGCTAAAAGGTCTTATGTGCTAGACACTAATTAGCGCGACCAATTAAAGTCCTGGTAGTCTCAGACTGGGATAGTATTTCAAATAAAGCATATTTTAATCACTTCTTATCCCCGAAGTGGTTTGCAGAGGCATTAAACGCCCACTTTTCACAGTGTGTACCTATTTCTGTACCACGTAACAGGTGGTGAGCCGATAGCCGTGTTGAAATAGACATACGCAGTTTGTGGCAACCAGCTGTTGATATTTTTTAAGTTTTCATTCGGGCCGAGTAAATGGGTGCGACGGGGGATTAAAACATACCACGGGCGAAGCCGCGGGTTTCAGCTTCTGTTGTTGATAAAAGTTTTTGTTTATGCTACATATATTAACCTGAATTATTTTGAGCGCTTGTTTATAGTTTGTAAGTTGACTTGAACATTTCTCTGGTGAACAGATAAAGGACTGCGAAGTATTGATATTATCTAAGTCGGTATTAATATCGTTTATGTTAGCCATTTGTGTTTTTAATAAAATTACGATATAAAAGCATCAAAGCGGGACCAGAAGTAACACAGTTAAATTAAATGAAAAGCAAATATTTCAAGGTATCATAATTAACAAAGTGTGGGTGCGAAGGCGGATATGTGTGGAGATGTTTACATGAATTTGTGAGTAAAATTATGAGAGAGATATAGTGTGTGTGTATATTTACAGAAGTGAAAGAGTTGTTTTTTACGTATTAAGTTTAAATAAAGCGTTTTTGACATTTCAAAGGATAGTAATGATCTTTGCTTACTAAAGAGAACTATAAGACATATCAGAGTAAGAATGGGCGACCGCACTAGTCACTTAGACAAGCCCATTTCCGCAAGACACTTGTCAAAGGAAATCAGGGTTTGTTTTCTCCGTCGGTCCTACGAAGGAAGATGTTACCATTTGAGGTCCAGCAGTACTTAAAGTTATTCTGTTATGCGAATTCCCGTGTCTGATCAAACAGTTTCTTAGAACTTGCGGGAAGATGTTCAGATACATATACGGTGATTCGTTTACCGGGAATTTTAAGTCATACTGTATTCAGTTTTTCTTCTGACCTTTTTCCTTTGTTGTAATTTCGAACAGCGGAAATTGTGTCCAGTTTCATCTGTACTTACTGTCTTAAACTCAGCGATGATCGGGCGCATTGTTCCAGGTTTTCCGGGAAGGCGGAATATATCACGCAGGTCCGAGAACGAAATGGAAGTTCCGATGGTTTTTCCAATCTTGCGTATTGTGCTTTGCAGGTTGGTTGCTTTTTCAGGCTGAGGTATGATTCTGATTTCCACATTCGAAGTTCTGGTCTTGAGCTGGATATCCTGTACTTTTTTTTCGAGATTTTCAAAACAAGTTCTGTGCTCTAGCCGCTCCTTTTGTAGACAGTCTAAGCCAGCCTTGACATCTTCATATTGTTTGTTAAAGAACAACATAGACTGCACGATTTCGTCGTTAGATTTTTGTAGTTTAATTGACCAATAACGATAAACAACATTCCCAATATTTACAAAGGTATTTCGAATCTTTACCTTTACGAGAGCCGCGGTACATTTTGTCTCAACAACACTACTAATAGAATTTCCTACACTTCCAGCAGTTGCAAATATTTTCAATTTTCAACAACATTACGCCAATAGCATTCCTACAATTCGGCTACCAGCAATAACAAATAAACTAACTAACTATCTTCACGCTGTATCCCTGACGGGGTAGTCAGAGAGGACAGATCGCCAGGCTTCGCGATCCATGCATACTTCTTTCGCTTCTTCGAGATTCATCAATCGCTTCATACACGCACGTCTGGGTATCCGAGTACTTTTGACCTTTCCGTTTTTGAGCAATCTGCTCACGTGGTCTTCATATGTAAGTCTCGGCCTTCCCTGACTCCTTCTACCCTCTACTTTTGAACAATATATATTCTTCGTCAATCGTTCCTCACTCATTCGTTGGACGTGTCCAAACCAACGAAGCACGCCCTTTTCCAGCTTAACGCTGACACTTTCATTGTCACATTTTAAGTTTATTTTTTCGATTGTAGTGCTATCCTTTTTTGTTTTAACTTTTTTATAGTTGATTAATGTTTATTTTGAACCTCTATCTTAACTAAAGCTCCGGTTCATTTTTGTCACAATTAAACAATGTCAATAGGATTCCCTACATTTGATAACGCGAATAAGATTCCGGCATATGTTAGTACCGAGGTACATGTAGGTACAGCGGCTCTCGTTAAGGTAAAGATTCGAAGTAGTTCAGTAAAATTTTTATAAATTGTTCTATTGCTATTGGTCAAAATGTATAGAATTCTATTGGTGTTGTATAATTGAGACATAATTGTACCGCGGCGTTCGTTAAAGTAAAGTTTAGATTTAGTTAGCTTTTTAAAAGTTTAAAATATTGTTCGATTGCTTTTAATCAAAATGTAGGGATCCTATTGCCGATTTATAAATTAATAATTTATTTATCACTCATATTTTTAAAGCCAAAAGGGTGGCAGAGGCATAGTATGCACCCACATTGCAACGGTTGCGTGTGCTAATCTTACGAAATTAATAAATAATAACAATATCAATTCGGAAGCAAAGTCGGGGCAAACTGTTTTGTTACGGAATTCTTTTGTCCGCGCGATGAACCGGTCCGAACCTTGTTCACTGCTTAAGTCACAAGATGCGCGACTCGTAATTGTGCACCAGCACTGTCATACTGTCAAGACATTGCAGTTATTAAAGTGCAATGCCTACCTATCTTTTTTATATAGTAGGTATGTTATACCTACAAAATAGATAGGTAATAAAAAGATATTACTGCTTAGAACAGTATTAAAACGAATATTTACAATTCACTGGTAGTACGGCACCGCGTTTCGGTAGCGAGTATTAGGTACCTACCTGAAAACCAAGCTTTACTTAGTAGTAACACGTTCGCTCATGTGAAGTACATATACGGTCGCGCGCCCGCAGCTTAGATCTTATTGCATTGAATCGGCGGCTGGCAGCGAGTGAAGACGTGCGGAGCGCGGCGTGGCTTGGCGTGATTCACCAAGATGGCAGTGTGAGGTTACCTTCGTTCACGGATCGACCGAAGAGGAAAGGATGACCGTTTCATACCACTACATGGTCTTGTTTCTATTGGAATAACAACAATAACTCCAAAGTCCTTTTCAGGGCTGATATTAGTTTCTACGAGTATAAGTGAACTTGAAGTCATATGAACAAGTTACGAAAGTACATGACTATTCGTCATTTCGCTCAGGGCGTATGGCAGATTTAGTCTTAAATATTGTTTCTTACCGTATTAACAACACTTGTACTAAGATATTATATATATATATATAAATATATATCTACTAAGTATTCCAAGTTATTTACTTTTTAACCAGAGCGGTTGCGCCTTATGGTAATTTCAAAGGCATTTATTTTCTTCTAAATTGTCGTCAGGCGAACCCAATCAGGTTAAAAAGTAATAATAATGTGGAATAGTACAAGTATTTTCATTCAGGAACGAAAATATTATCTACCTATTTAATTGCTATTAGTCAAAGTGTAGTGTAGGTACCTAAGTGTCTAATCCTAATTGGCGTTGGATTATTGAGATAAGAATGAACTGAGGCTCTTGTTCAGGTAAATTTAGAACTAGCTCAATACAAAGTTGAAATTAGTGTTGTTTGATTACTATCTAATAATCAAAATGTAGGAAATCCTATTGGTGTTTTATAATTGACAAACATATACCGCAGCTCTTGTTAATGTAAAGATTCTAAGATTGCTTCGGGGCGTTCTGCTGAAGACACGGACCCGCCTCCACACTGAAATGCCGAAATCGTCCATTAGCCAGGTCTCGGTGAATATAAAGTTTACTTTCTGCGACGTTTTCGTTCGGCGGCCTGCGTGGCCTGAACATTCAGGTTTAGGTTTAAAGACTTTATTCTCAAAAAAGACTTACAGTCACTTACATGAGAACTATTTTTTAACTTAATAAATAATTTCATACTTCGGTCGTCTAAAGTATACACAACAAAGAAAGAAAATTGGAGTGAATTTAGTTAGTGTCGTTTACAGCATTGGATTATGCATTATGTACTGGTATAAATTAGTCTTAAATAATTCAAAACAATTAGCATCTCTCACAGGTTTTGGTAAATTATTGTAAAGTTGAGCTCCTTTAAATGTGAGCCCTTTCTTTCCGTAATTTGTTCTTATTTTTGGCAGAACAAGCAGATTTGCTCGTCTCGTGCCACGCTTAATAATTTCAGACTTTTTTAAGAAAGATATATCGGTGTGAATAGACTTATTGAGAATTTTTCTTATTAGTAGACAAGTATTGTAAGTATATAGTTGCTTAATGTTCATAATTTTGGTTTTTTTGTAAACAGTTTTAGTTGGTGTTAAGTACGGTAAATTAAACAGCATTTTTATTATTTTATTTTGTTTCCTCTGTAGTTGTTGTAATTTGGTTTTTGTACTACTTCCACAAATCTCAATTAAATATTGTAAGTGTGGTTTAACCAAAGAATTAAATACATTAATTCGGAGCTTCGGTGGAATGCATTTGCTTATGGATCGTATTGGACTTATGAGGGATGACATTTTACGTTTTATGTGATCTATGTGAATTTTCCAGGATAAATTTTGACCCAGTTTCATCACATTCTGATTGTATATAGAGAATTACAATTATTAAGTAGATTAAAATACTTTGTACTACATAATTAAGCGCGTGTTTTAGTATTTGCCAGTATTAATTTAAAACATTAAGATTCGGCAAAAATAAGGCTTTGCTGAGTTTCGTTTATTTAAATTAAACGATGTTTAAAAAGCTAATTATTTGCAAATATATCTGATTTCCTGCCAGTACTTTTGATATGTTAATCCTATTATCCCTGTTATTAATCGTTATCAATTATCTAATCATTACTAGAAATAAATAGGTATCTACATACTTTCAATCTAGGGTGGAGGTAGATTAGTGTGTTAAAGTTGTGGGTGTGGTGTGTGTATGACTTTTCTGTTAAATAGAAACAAAGTAACACGAAACTTGTGCGGCCCTGAAAAGGGCCTTTTTATAGCCATTGCCTATGTTGAGATCACCACATCGGATAGGGTGATCGCCACATTGGCATTGGGACTGGCGGTATCAGCCCGTGGTTGGGCAGCGCAACACGAGCGTGCCATTGCCAGGGAGGTAACGCCGCCGGTGGCACCGCGTTCGGGATTTCGGTCTTAAAACATTTCGAAGACTGCAGCCTTGTTATCTTTTTATCCATCTCTAACAATTTTCTTTCATTTTCTTCGTATTGTGCAATTCTTTCGTCGAATTGCAAAGATTCAATGATTGCCAGTAGAGAATCATACTGCTTTCTTTTCAAACAGCCACTGTTCAATGCCTGTCCAGCTTGCGATTTGACGTCAGAGATGGATTTCTTGATAGACTTCATGCCGTTGACCTCAGCTGGTGGACTCCCGCCTTGATTAACGTAGGGTACGTGCGTGGAGAACGACTCGCAACTCCGCGGGTCCCACCGCTGAGATTTGCGCTGCCACCGACGGTTGGCGGGTCTCGTG
The DNA here is from genome assembly GCA_948477245.1 of Thumatha senex. Classification (NCBI taxonomy): domain Eukaryota; kingdom Metazoa; phylum Arthropoda; class Insecta; order Lepidoptera; family Erebidae; genus Thumatha; species Thumatha senex. Next base: position 1,841,865 of record OX419742.1, on the reverse strand, counting down.
ACTATCGCGTTACGACGTGCAGTGTTCGTGCGTTGCAGTTGTTCATTGTCGAATGTGTCAAACTCAACTGAAGCGTAATTCCAGAAATCGGCCTTTTTATAGTCGATGCGTGGTCGGCAACTAGCGACCCCGACTGAGTGTATTTCAATCCACGCGCGTAATAACTTTATAAAAATACTGTTGCTTAATGCAAGATATTTTTAAATAAATAAATAATCATATTATTTATTATTATTGTATTAAATAATCATATTATTTATTTATTTAACACGGTAACAATTTCTGAAGTCCAACAAAACCGTGTTCATAATTTGACTGTGTAATAAAGCCTCCGTACACTTGTGAGGACAACTCAAGTAACAAATGCACAGGTTCTGGCGGCGTTGTTGTTTTTTTAATTAAAGTGGACAAAAAAAACGAGATTATAAAATTATAAAATTTAGTCGCACTGCTATCGCTATCCTACTAGCACGCAGCTTCTCTGTACATTTCGCCGGCCATTTCAATTTTGAGAAAGAGTAAGACTAGCCCCGCCCCCAGCGCTTTTTGGCCAATCCCCGGCGCGTTCATCTCGCTCACACTAGAGCCAAACAGATGGACGAAGGGGCGATAACTTCGTTACGGCGCGATGGTCTCGCTCACACATACTCTAACGGTGAGGGAGGACGTTGCGAATTGCTATCGAAGTTATGCCCCCGAAGGCGACTTTGGAAAGGCTGTTAGTTGTTAGTCAACGTTCGCAACGGACGCACGCGGTGGACGTGCGACACTTCCGCGCTGTACTTATCTATTGATAGTGCATCTCGTGCCGGTTAACTAACGTGTGCGCAGTTCTTATAAACGCACTACTTCTGTGATCTTAGTTTTATAAAGACATCTTTTCATTTAGACAAAGTCAAAGTGACAATAAGTTTAAACTTATGTTAAGTGATTAGAGACTGGACGTGTTTTGTTGAGTTGAGAGTGGCGGGACATAGGTAACAAAGTGACTATTTCGTGTGGGCGAGTGTTTACCGTCGCGCACGTGGTGGAATTAATGCCGCCAAAAAGATTTGTGTTGTGTCTAAAATAATTCATTTAAATGACTAATAGCAGCGCTGTAACATCGATCTAACTGCTATCATTGTAAGGATTGCAATCTCTACTTAGACACAGTTCAATCATTTGAAACTCAACATCAATAAGAAAATATGTATGTGAACTGGGGTGCGCAAAACTCGCCGAGTGATCCCGAAAATAAAAAAGATGCTCTAAAAACAGAGGGTTCAGTATCAGTTCCATTTGACTCCAGCTACAACATGATGACTAATCCCAGTCCAAAGTTCCAGCAGTGGGCAACACCGGAAACGTCCTCTCTGTTTACACAACCTGCTACAGCACAAAACTATCACAGTGCACCGTCATATTACCAAAATCCTGATCAAACCAACTTCTTACCGGGGAAACAATTTGCTAACAACAACAACTATTCCGAATTTTCGCAAAGCCAACATTCTAATCAGATAAATTGGGATCAAGGTCAGTACAATCAAGATTATCATAAATCCTGTCGATTTCATCCTTATAACATTCGGTCACAAGAGCAAGAACAAGTGTCATTATCGAGTCAAACTGTGAACCTACCTACGCCATCACCATCCCCAAATCAAAGCGACAAATGTGGCTTTGTATGCGACTCTGCTGTCCAACTATATAAACATTGTAATGCTGCTCATGCAGGCGCCGGTCCGGCAGCCTTATCTACAGGAATACCTATTCAACAACACTCTGGTGAGCAGTATATTAATACTGATTATCAAAATGAAGATCTGATGATGTTGTCTGATATTTTGGGCCTTGATTCACAAATCGTATATCAAGGAACTGAGGGCGAACAAGCAGCGGCAGCCTTTATAGAGGCTCCACCTCAAACCCGAGAAGTTAACACACATAAGCTAAAACCGTTTATGCCCGTTGAAGAAAAGATGTATACAGGTGTGCAAATGCCACCACTTACCGATGACTCAGCATCCGCTACGGTTGTTGCTGCTGATATGAAACTACTATACAGGCCGTACGACTCTTATACAGCTTCTCAGATGACTAGCACCCAACCTTTAAATCCAATGTCATCGACACTCCCATCAATTAGAAGTAAAGGTACCAATTTGAGATCTATTGAAGCGAAGCGTCCGAAGACGTACAATTGCACTGCTTGCAATAAATGGTTTACGAGCTCAGGCCATCTAAAGAGACATTATAGCACGACCCTCCACAAGAATGCAGTGAGGTCATCGGGTCAACCAGACCCAGCTAAACGGCCCATTTCAAATCATCATCACCCGAGTCCCGATATGCCAAACCACACTCAACAGCATTATTCGGATTCAAAAACACAGACCCCCGTCCCTTCTGCGGATGGTTGCAGCGTAGTCGATACAGTACTACTGTCACCTAATGCGCATCATGTGACTAGTATGCATTCCAAATCACCGTACACGCATCTTCAACAGGGTAGTTTAGATAATAATTTTAGTAATATTCCGTTAGCTAATCGCCCTTTACAGCATCAGGTCGGGTCACATCCGCTCCATATAAATAGTCACCAGCCAGAAATAGGGAATTCAAATGTTAGTAAACATCAATCATTTATAGCTAACTCTGGAAATCCGCGAAACGGTCCCTCTGCTTCACGAAATCACCATATGAGTGGCTTGTTTTCAATTACCAATAATTCAACTCCACTTCTAACTCCATTTAATCAATTGACGGCCACGCAACCTTTGTGGTCTTCAAGTCTGGTCCACCCGGACACCCCTTTATGCCTGGGTCAGAATTTTCTACAGAATTTAACAACGAATAACCAAAACGGGATGGCTGCCCACGTTATGGATATGGCTATCAACAATCTGCCGATAGCCAATACTTTTAGTGAATCACTTGAAGTAGAGAAAGTTATAGGTCAAGAAATGGTGAGCGAGCCTGTCGTAGGCTCACTACCAAGCTTTGCGCAGCTTCAGTCACGCCTCAACGTTAATAAATATACTGTACAACCTAACGTGGAGAGGCAAGTTCTTAATAATAAGTCCAGCAGTAGCAACGTTATCGTACATTCGGTTAACCGGACATTGCACTTGGACAATGCTGACAAGAGCACACAAAATTTAGAGTATCATTTTAACTCAACGGATAGAAAAATAACCAAGGATAATATTAGCAGTGACACCCAAGACAAAGTAAAAATCTACCGTTATGGTATTACTATACAAGGTGAAACAATAAAACGCGGCAATGTTATTTTAGGGGCCCAGGCAGGGATGGTTCAGTTAATGCAAACTGCAAACAAACAAACACGTATAAAGGATTACGCCAATAAAGAAAATTATGAGCCTCGAATGAAATGCCCAGCGATCCTAGAATGCGCTAAAGTAGTTATTGGTAGTAGCGGCTCTGTTGTACCATCTACTAATATGTCGAGTACACCACTAGCAGAACAAACCCAAATGAAAGAAGCAGCCTCAACCACAGTACATAAATGCTTCCTGTGCAACAAGCTATTTAACAAAGGTTGCTATCTGAAACAACACAACAAAACTTTCCACTTCGGTGATAAACCGTACAAGTGTACTATCTGCGGCAAGCGTTTCTCTGATGATTACTCGTTTGAACTTCACATCCATAGGCACTCCAATAATAAACCATTCAAATGTGAGCAGTGTCCTAAAAGCTTTAACCATAAATCAGACCTGCGTCGACACATGTGTTTGCATTCCGATAACATGCCATTTTCTTGTGATCACTGCGGCAAAGGTTTTATTAGAAAAGACCATATGATAAAACACGTAGAGACGCATAAAAGAAAGCTTGGAGCATCTGTGTCACCTAGCTCGATATCACCGGGGTCCTCGACATCTTCTACATCTAGTTCGCAAGGGTTTAATATTACGCACTGAATGTTTGCGGTTGACTTCATCTAAAATTAAAACCATGCTCTGGGTAAAGTTAGCCAATCTCAACTCGATCTAATGCTTTACACCTTGAACTAATCCAAATAGCTGTTGAAGTTTTGTTAATATATTTCGGTACTGAAGCAGCGCAATTTAGATAAAATTAATTTTAATTGTAATAACTTATAGATTATCATTTGCACATTAAATCTATAATCTACTTATTTGGAATTAACGTGTTATTCTTAATAAACTCTCTGTCTTTCTTGTATAAATAACCTTACCAATTAAATAAAGTAGCAAAGTTAATGCGACTCTTTGCTGTCAGCCTGCGCGTCATCTCTTGCACGACCTGCGTGCGGCCCACTCATTGACACCCTTCCGTAGCACACCTATATACTATGTTATATACATATAAGGTAACACTGTCGAGTGTCATACCGTTTAAAATCATCCACTAGTAGTATTTGTTAGGAACTTAAGTTTATGACAGTATTCTTGTAAATTTAATTATAATAATTAAAATTTGTTTATGTATAATATTAACTAATTATTTTTCACGAAATTAAATATTTATATTTTTAATCGACATCTGTGTTTATTAAAATGATGATACATATGATTATTTTTGTATAATGTCTAACTTTAAGTTCAATTAATTAGTTTATCGATGAAATGATTTTTGTAATGCTAATTCAGTCCTAAAATCTAAAGATTGAATTTGATAATATGCTATTTTTTAATTTTGTTACCTACATCAAAATTAAATCTGTAATAGATACAGATACCTTCATGAAATACGTTTTTTTGTCTATTGTTAGCGTAGTGATTAGATAATACATCAATAGATGACGTTTCAGAGTGAAGCAGTCGGTATTAAATACATTTAATATTGTATAAAGATACGAGTACAACACGAATATACACATTTTATATAAGGTAAACCTCCGGAGTTTTCACAAAAGTTTCCATGCAACGTTGTCTTGACTTAGTAGGTATAAGTCTTGATTATAGATAAAAGTTAGTATAAGGCGATAAATCTAAATATAGATACGGCGAAAGCTGCGCTCTGCGTTGATTGGCTATGTTCAGTAACACTGTATTGTCGACGTGTGCGACAATTACAATTCGTTAACATATTTGTGTGATTGTTTTATGTATCAACTGAGCGACTGCTTGTATATCGTTGTATATGTTATCAGTTCACATATCAATGAATGTCCTCTACCGACTCCGTTGTAGTAGTAGGTAGATGTCAGGTCTTAAAGTTAAATAAATAAAGTGTGATAAATATTGGAGTTTTATTTCTTTAATTCCAGAACTGTATATATTTTATATAAATAAATAAATAAATAAATATCCATCACGCCTTATCCCCGAAGGGGTGGCAGAGGCATATTATATGCCCACTTTTCACCGTGTGGATTCCTGTCCCACGTAATAGGTGGTGAGCCCATTGCCGTGTTGAAATAGACAGACGCAGGTTGTGGTTACCTGCTGTTGAAATTTTTTAAGCCGCCTATAAGGCCTTCAACCAGGCTTAACGACTGCCATTTTACTGGCAACCGGGACCAACGGCTTAACGTGCCTTCCGAAGCACGGAAACGCTCGCAAATGTAAATGCCACAAAGTGGTCACCCATCCGACGACCAGTCATAGTGAAAGTTGCGTACCTCAGTGATCGTTTACTGAACACTGAGACCGCGGGGCCACGAGCGCTTCTATTTAATATTTTATATTTTATTAATTATATTTTATATGTTTATAGAATTAAACGCAGAGGTGTTGAATTTCTTTTTTCTAAGGACTTTATCTACTATTGTTGATAAATATATAAAACTGAAGAGTTTGTTTGTTTGATCGCACTAATCTTAGGAATTACAGGTTCTAATAAAAAAAAAATTATGTTGCATAAATACTATAAAGATTTCATTAATCGAGGAAGGCTATAGGCTATATATCACCCTGCAGACCGGATCAGTAATCATACATTTCAAATAACATACATACATACATACATATTATTAAGCTTTTATCCCCGAAGGGGTAGGCAGAGGCATATTGAACGCCCACATTTCACCGTATGCATTTTTGTCCCACGTAACAGGTGGTGAGCCCATTGCCGTGTTGAAATGGACAGGCGCAGGCTGTGGTGACCTGCAGTTGAAATGTTTTAAGCCGCCCATAAGGCATTCAACTTGGTCTAACGACTGCCAAATTATTGGCAACCGGGACCAACGACTTAACGTACCTTCCGAAGCACGGAACTGGGGTGGGTCTAAAGGGCCAAATAAATGTAATAAAATAAAATGTGTCTATTTTAGATGTTAAATTTGGAAGAAATTTTGAACCCGTTGCCTTTTTAGTGAGGTGGTAACAAAGTGGTGGTGGTGATACAAAAAACGCCCACTTTTCACAGTGTGTACCTGTTCCTGTACCATGTAACAGGTGGTGAGCCGATAGCCGTGTTGAAATAGACATACGCAGATTGTGGCAACCAGCTGTTGATATTTTATAAGTTTTCATTCGGGCTACAATCTACGAGTAAATGGGTGCGACGGGGGATAGAAACATGCCACGGGCGAAGCCGCGGGTGTTAGCTTCTGTTGTTGAATAACTTTTATAGAGCGTTGGGTACATCAGCTGTTTGACATCACAACTTATATAGGTACAGGCGACTGCGATACTTCTGAATGTATGTACTTCTGGCGTTGCTCAGCCGGACCACGGTGTAGGTGAATGTAGGTGTCCATTTAAGAAAGCAGGATACTTCTGATTCAGATGTAGAGAGGCTTTAAGAGATTGAAATTAAACATAATAGGCCTCAGATATCCTGACTTGACTGGCTTCAAGGAGAGCTATTCCATAGGACGTTCTGTGAGGACATACCTAAAGCTGCTGCGGTACTGGACTGCTAGATCGTTCTGTATGAAACCTAAGAAGTAAAGTTAGTTAGACGCGCTAAGGTCTCAGTGCCCAGGTCGGAATAATTACTTTTTTGTTTCGGAGTTTCCTATGTAAATATAACATGTATCTAAGTACCTATGTTTTTAGAAATATACCTAAGTAAGTTTATCAGTTATCTAGATTCCATACAGCCAGCATTAGCCTACCTATTAGATTAGATACTTACCTACTGGTTTGTAAAAACATACATAAATAAAATACAACTATTACTATATGCTTGATGGAGCAGGCAGAGGACAGACTCGAAATGAACCAAATTAGTGGCGACACTTTGCCGCTAGTTTTACCACGGCAGCTTTAAGCTTACTCGTAGCAAGTCTTAAGTATCTGGATAAGTTAAAGCGTTTAAATATTCGACACAAAATCCTGACACTAGCATTAAAATATGCCAAATCACAACTACTCTGAGTAACTAATCAAAGCAGAGCCCGACTTTTTAAGTTGAGTTGTTGGACCCAACCAAGATTTACTGAGACCAACAGAGACCTATAGAGACATGCATAACTATAGATGATCTTATACCTAATTTAAATATAGAAAATGTAAAGTTAGAATTACACAAACAACAGGACGCCTCAGTGTTGGATCTCACCTGCAAGTGCTGCTCCGCTCACTCACGGACGAGGTGATGATGAGCGATGCACACGCCCTCACTTGGTCGAGAGGTCAGGTCAGGCGCTCTTTAACAAAGTCGATTATAGCCTCTAGTTCTTAGCAGCAATAAGGTCTGGAACTATCTGGTAAGACGCCAAGATAAACAAGGAGAAGTGTTTTATCACACAAACATTGGAAAACACAGTGGTTTATCAGTTGTCAAGTTTGCAAGGGGCACACCATCTTCAGGGCCCAAGAGACCTTACCAGCTAGTGGTGCACCAGCTGACCAACGAACGAGACAGCGACGCAGGCATCTAAAGGGTCGGGAGGTCAGGCGGCAGTCACTCACAAGAATGCTGAAAATCAAAACACAAATCTTAGATATCTATGTAGGCGGTTCGTACTAGTGTTGAATTCTACAGCGGCTTATAGAGTGACAAATTGATAGAAGGAGAGTTAACAAAAAGCCTTCACTGGTTGACGGAGCGTGGAATTATGTATTGCCTTTCCTTTAGCCTATAATATTTTCACATTATCTCAATATCTCCCTTTCAGTCGAAAACAGTTCCAGACCAGAGATCCCGCACTCATACAATGGACAAAGTCGTATTCCGAATTGTACGAGTGCAAGATCCCTGCTCTGAACCGAAAAGAAGAATCGTCGCGAACGGCTAACAAGTACTTTTTGGCGACATCCGACAGGTACCTACCTATAGCAGTAGGTTTGCGACACGTAAACAGGAGTTTAACGCTGTTCTTAACTATTATTGTTTGTCGAAGTCAATAAAAGATCAATAACATCAACAATGCTTGTCGCCTTTGTTGTTGTGTTATTTTTCAAAAGAAAATGGTACATAAGTAATATGATTTTTTACACAATAGCTCGGAAAATACCTTTTGTTATTCGAGACAATGTGTATTTATCCACTTGGAATTCCATTTAAGTCGCCCCTATCTACTGAAAGTGTCTATCCTGGCGCCAATATGTTTTTTGTTCACGTTCTATAATTTTCACTTAAATAAAAGTATACTATCAAAATAACATGTTATGCGACTCTTAGTTTATGTGATGATGTGAATGTGAATGTGAAAACACTTAATAAGATTCAAAAGACATCGTAGAAAGTGACATCATTGCCAACGGTCTCATGAGCGGCGACGCTGAAGACCGAGCAGGCAGAGGCAGCCGTGATGGAGCTACTCATCGACTGCTGTTTAACCTCCTATAACGTGTATGGGCACCTGCGCCAGGGCGCTGTCACCCAACTAACATTAGGCGCTACTATTAGAGTTAGAACAGATATATAAAAGAGCTAAGGCGATCCTAAGGTCATCAATAAGTGCTATCACAAAGGAGTTTTAGCGAGCTATAACTTTACTTTACCTACCCCCGGATTAGGCACCAATTCTTATGATCTTAGGTTCCACTATGGGAATGTAGTGGAGTAATAGAATGAATTTAAGAGATAAAAGAGCAATTATGGAGGTACAATAGCGCTAACTGAGACTAAAGCGCTATAAGAGTGGTATTTTAGTGACCATTGACTCCTCAAGCGATATGGTAGAGCTACATGCTGCTTACTGACTCTTTGAGCGTTATAAAGAGAGTAAATTTATGAATATAAACTCTACAAGAGGTATAGTTAGTCTATTGTGTATCTTAAATACTGTTATAGCGGTTAGAGGGTGGCAATAATGCAAATTGTAACCCCTTGAGTTGCAGTATAAATCTACAATAGGCAATTATTACGTCTAAGGATATCTTATTTTTCATAGAATTTTATAACATGTTAAATGAATTAAGAATGATATTCCCATTTCAATGGGATCAGTAAAACCATAGTTGTCTTTACGAAAATAATGTGCAAAACTTTTAACTGATTTTTAGTGCCAAATGAAGCGGAATTTTCATTGCGAAGGTAAGTAAACTGTGAATATGTGTATATATTATTAGCAAATAATTGAAGCGCCCACTCCTTGCGGTGTATTTATCTAAAAAATATTTTGCTTCGCATGGAGCAAAACATTATTTTTCCTAAATTTGTAACAAAACTTTGCCTATTGACTTAAGAGTCGTGACCCTGTTATTAGAATGCTGTAAAAATAAATACCTTCATTGTATTATGTTACCTTTTAGTCCGTTTTACTGTTTTTTATTAACTTCATAATCTAAAAATGGTGGACCCATGAATTTGGGGATCCGTAGTAATTTTTCAAAACCACTACCTAGTACGTATTTCTGTCTACAAAATTTAATACTGTAAAATAATGCAAAAAAGTCTTTGAAAATTTGTAGCAATGGAATGTTATTTTTTTAATGGAAGTTTGACTTTATATCTAGCATAAACTCCTTACGTTCATAAACGAATCGTCAATTGTCTAAACTTTGCATGTGATAATAATTAGCTTTTTTGTACCTACACAGCGAGAGCAAGTCCGGGCGCAAATAAAATAAGTACCAACCATTCAGTCTCTGCCCTCCACTACGTTCGACGTGACATTTGTTGTTTTTGACGCTGTGGTCGGACACCGCGTAAAAACTATGTACCTACTGCGTAATCGAAGCTACTTTGTTCACGTAAGTAGCTTCGATTACGCTGTTTTAAAAGTGTCACTCAGTAATTAGCATTATACAATATCGTAAATAAATTGTAATAGGGTTGCTAAAATAAATAGGAGTACAAGACGACATAAACGCTACTGTATTTTATTTGATTCTGTTACAAATATATTACAATTTCAGAATGCCGTTCAAAATAGTAAGAACATTAGAGACAGGACAATACAGCCACTGCATTGCACGCGGAAATTAATCGATCGTTATGTAATAATTTTGTTTGTAAATCGATTGTGGAGCCTACGAATGACGTAACTTATAATAACACATAATGCTCGCACTGACTTAGTGTTTTATTTATGCCAATATTCACTATCGCCACCTAGTATTTGTAGTAAAATATTTTTTTGGTGTTTGTAAAAAAAAATCGAGGATCTTTTTTTAGAATCCAAATCTGTCATTTAAGATCAACGTTCAACGTATCCTTCATAGCAGTTTGTTAAATATTCTTAATAGCTCATGTCGTCAAATTTTCACTAAAATGAAAGAATCTTAATAAAGTCAATGGTATTATTCACATCATCACTACTCAATGAGCAATAACTGTCTCCTTCAGAAATATCAAAACTTGCAGTTGCGATTTCACTTCCATTACATACGGAACCATCATGTTAGAAAATTTTGAAAGGAGCTCTGATGCGGCGCCATTTTATACTTTCATGACCGCTTACATGACCAATTAGGGGTTCTAAGGTGGTAACGTACTCAATAATTCAACCTTAAATAATATAGAGGCTATACTTGACACTATACGTTCTATTTATAGGGAGAAATATCCCTACTTTTCAGCCTTCAACTTTACAAGGGACCTTGTATCTCTTTAAGAGTAAAATGTTGTAAAAGATTTATTGAACACCATTGTAGAGCTAGTAGCGTTGAGTGCCCTGAAAGAGATTATGTTAGCTTGCTTAGAACTTTAGAAGTCAATAATAAATGTTAGTTTCTAATATAGTTCTTATAATAGTAAGATTCACTTAAAGCTATAACACAGAAGCTTGGGTCTGTATTGTAGGGATAATAATCGCTGCTCTACGCGTTTATCCTTCACTCATTGCTCTTATAAACTTGCTTTGTCACTGTAAGCGTAAAATTTTATAACTAACTCTTTTTTGCCGTCGCAAACTATAATTGCAGCTACTTACTCTACCTTCATAACACTTAAGGTTCTATGGTAAGCTCTATTTTCAGCCAAATTGTTTGTTGGGCTATTATTACGCAGGCGCTTCAGATTGTATAGGTAGTAAGTACCTAAACTGTTTTTTGAAAAAAAAAACGGGGTTTTGCGGAAGTCTTGACTTCCGTAAAACTCCGTTTAAATTGACAAAACAAACCGATTGAAATTCATATAATATTGATAATTATCTATCATTAAAACATAAAAAACACATTCACTGAATTTAAAACCTTCACTAGTACTATTTACTTTATAACTTATTTAATTGTGATTAATTGTATTTCGATCCTAAAATACTGTCTGTTTGTCATATTTTCTATCTATCTAGCTATCACGCCTTATCCCCGAAGGGGTGGCAGAGGCATATTTTCTGTGAAAATAGAGAAAAGCGATAAGAAAATGCTTGTAGAGTTCCTAGATGTATACCTATTTGTTTATTAGAAGAGTAAGAACCTACTCTGGTGGTTTCTGGTGTTAATAGAGGCTAGAAGGGAGGAAACTTTTTCTTTAACAAAGTTCACCTAATCCCCAATTGTATGAGTGTAGGATCCCAGCTCAGAACTTGTTGTTCGGAACCAATAAGAAGATGCGTCACGAGCGTCTAGCAAGTACTTCTCGGAGACATTCTAAAGGTACCCATAGCAGTAGATATGTTATGCGACAGGTAGACATTGAGTCTCCTCAAATCAACATAATCAATTATTCACGCTATAAGCCGCTGTATTTTACAACACTGGTAAAAACCACCTGCACAAATTCCTAATTATTTCCCTTTATTTGCAGCTAGCGCTTGTGCCATACCGACTTAATTTATAGATAAGGTTTTAGCGCTGTTTTATTACCTTTCATCTTTTTTGTCGAAGTCAATAAAATATCAAAAACATCAACAATATTTGAAGCCCTTTGTTCTTTTGTTGCACTTTGTGGTGTTATTTTTTCTTAAGAAAATTATATTTTTTCAACAAAATTGCTTGGAAATAATCTTTTGTTGTTGGAATAAATGTGTATTTCCAGTTGGAATTCTTTTTAAACCGTCCCTGTTCATTGAAAGGGCCTATCTTGGTGCCAACATCATTATACCACGAATGAGTTTAAAAGTGCTGTGACGTCATGCGAGCGACGTGCCAGTCACGTAGGCCGCACGAAGGATTTTAATCGAATCCTGTCGAAAGCGGGCCGGTGGTGGCGATGACCAAGTAAGGTTACTCGTCAGGGTCAGGAGGACTGGTTGGTGATCCTAAAGGAGGTGGTCATCCAGGACGTCAATCGATGGCGCAGCTGGTAGGCCGCGCACCAGCGACAGATTGATGACGTCCGGTCGGAACGCTGCCTGTTATGGATAGTGTGTACCTCTGGCCGCGATGCTGAGGAGTCGGCGCCCATTGGGGCAGATGCGCGTGGAGTTCCAAGCCGTGTGCTTGGCGTTGAAGTCGCCCGCGACTAGTACCGGGTCCGGTGAGTCCATCAGGGTGTGGACATCAGCCGTTGCCAGTCGCGCGTCCGGCGGCTTGTAGAATGCAAACACACGGATGGGGCGGTGATCGACGCAGACCTCTACACCCAGGGCGTAGGACGTCTGCAGCAAAACAGTTGGCAGCGGTTGGTGGACGACGTATCTCTTCACCAGGACTGCCAATCCCCTGAAAGGAGTCCCGGCCTGGGAGAGTTGCTCCTCTCGGTACACGTGATACCCTGGTATTCGGAGAGTTGAGCTCTTCCTGAGGCGTGTCTCGTTGATGAGGACAATGTTGCCCTGCCGCTGTGCGAGGAGTTGCCTCAGGAGACTACTTCGCTGGGGACATCCCGTCGGCGTTCCAGGATTAACTGGACGGGACCGTGAAGCGAAATTCCAGTAGGTACCTATAATCGGCTTTTTTATAGTCAATGCGTGATCGGCAACTAGCGACCCTGACTGCGAGTATTTGGAACCGCGCGCTCAATCTATACTAATATTATAAAGCTGAAGAGTTTGTTTCTTTGTTTGGTGGAATTCGATAATCTCAGGGGGTCTCTCAACTACGGGTCGGATTTGAAAATTCATGAAGGCTAAAGGATATATATCGTCACGCTAATTCCCTGGAGAGCGGAGCAGTAGTCATAAATGTCGACAAATCGGGCAGATTTAAATGCATTATTGTAGAATTTATGAATTATTATTTATGATATTTAATCCCGTTTAAATAGATGAGACGGGAGTTCGAATTATGTCACGGGCGAAGCCGGGCGGGTCACCTAGTTGCTTTATAAAAATACTGTTGACATTCAAGAGTTTTTTTACATTATGATTATTTATTTATTTATTTACTGATGTCTGCCTTGGTGGCGCAGTGGTAGTGGATGTGACTGCTGCGACTGAAGTTCCAGGGCTCGATTCCTGAGTCGGTAAAATATTTGTGTGATCCACAATGAACACTGACTGCGATCAGAGTGTGCGTAAAGAGTGCTCGGCGAACGGTTCGCACCTCTGACAAAGGCTGTCTAAATACAGCTGAAACCGGTCGGTCTATTACTGGTCGTTGATGATTATGATGATGATGATATTATGATGATATTATTATTATTATTTGATTTATGATGTTGTCTGATATTTTGGGCCTTGATTCACAAATCGTATATCAAGTAACTGAGGGCGAACAAGCAGCGGCAGCCTTTGTAGGGGCTCCACCTCACACCCGAGAAGTTAACACACATAAACTAAAACCGTTTATGCACGTTGAAGAAAAGATGTATACAGGTGTGCAAATGCCACCACTTACTGATGACTCTGAATCCGCTACGGTTAGTGCTGCTGATGTGAAACCACTACGACTCACGTACGACTCTTATACAGCGTCTCAGATGACTAGCATCCAACCTTCAAATCCAATGTCATCGACACTCCCATCAATTAGAAGTAAAGGTACCAATTTGAGATCTATTGAAGCGAAGCGTCCGAAGACGTACAATTGCACTGCTTGCAATAAATGGTTTACGAGCTCAGGCCATCTAAAGAGACATTATAGCACGACCCTCCACAAGAATGCAGTGAGGTCATCGGGTCAACTAGACCCAGCTAAACTGCCCATCTCAAATCATCATCACCCGAGTCCCGATATGCAAAACCACACTCAACAGCATTCTTCGGATTCAAAAACACAGACCTCCGTCCCTTCCGCGGATGGTTGCAGCGTAGTCGAAACAGTACTACTGTCATCCAATGCGCATCGTGTGACTAGTATGCATTCCAAATTACCGTACACGCATCTACAACAGGGTAGTTTAGATAATAATTTCAGTAATAATCCGTTAGCTAATCGGTCCCTCTGCTTCACGAAATCACCATATGAGTGGCTTGTTTTCAATTACCAATAATTCAACTCCACTTCTAACTCCATTTAATCAATTGACGTCCACGCAACCTTTGGAGTCTTCAAGTCTGGTAAACACCAACACCCCTTTATGTCTGGGTCAGAATTTTCTACAGAATTTAACAACGAATAACCAAAACGGGATGGCTGCCCACGTTATGGATATGGCTATCAACAATGTGCCGATTGTCAATACTTTTAGTGAATCACTTGAAGTAGAGAAAGTTATAGGTCAAAAATTGGTGAGCGAGCCTGTCGTAGGCTTACTACCAAGCTTTGCGCAGCTTCAATCACGTCTCAACTTTAATAAATATATTGTACAACCTAACTTGGAGAGGCAAGTTCTTAATAATAAGTCCAGCAGTTGCAACGTTATCGTACATTCGGTTAACCGGACATTGCACTTGGACAATGCTGACAAGAGCACACAAAATTTAGAGTATCATTTTAACTCAACGGATAGAAAAATAACCAAGGATAATATTAGCAGTTACACCCAAGACAAAGTAAAAAACTACCATTATGGTACTACTATACAAGGTGAAACAATAAAACACGGCAATGTTATTTCAGGGGCCCAGGCAGGGATGGTTCAGTTAATGCAAACTGCAAACAAACAAACATGTATAAAGGATTACGCCAATAAAGAAAATTATGAGCCTCGAATGAAATCTCCAGCTATCCTAGAATGCGCTAAAGTAGTTATTGGTAGTAGCGGCTCTGTTGTACCATCTACTAATATGTCGAGCACACCACTAGCAGAACACAACGAAATGAAAGAAACAGCCCCGATCACAGTACATAAATGCTTGCTGTGCAACAAGCTATTTAACAAAGGTTGCTATCTAAAACAACACAACAAAACTTTCCACTCCGGTGATAAACCGTACAAGTGTACTATCTGCGGCAAGCGTTTCTCTGATGATTACTCGTTTGAACTTCACATCCATAGGCACTCCAATAATAAACCATTCAAATGAGAGCAGTGTCCTAAAAGCTTTAACCATAAATCAGACCTGCGTCGACACATGTGTTTGCATTTCGAAAACATGCCATTTTCTTGTACTCACTGCGGCAAAGGTTTTATTAGAAAAGACCATATGATAAAACACGTAGAGACGCATAAAAGAAAGCTTCAAGCATCTGTGTCACCTAGCTCGATATCACCGGGGTCCTCGACATCTTCTACATCTAGGTCGCAAGGGTTTAATATTACGCACTGAATGGTTGCGGTTGACTGTGGACTTCATCTAAAATTAAAACCATGCTCTGGGTAAAGTTAGCCAATCTCAACTCGATCTAATGCTTTACACCTTGAACTAATCCAAATAGCTGTTGAAGTTTTGTTAATATATTTCGGTACTGAAGCAGCGCAATTTAGATAAAATTAATTCTAATTGTAATAACTTATAGATTATCATTTGCACATTAAATCTATAATCTACTTATTTGGAATTAACGTGTTGTTCTTAATGAACTTCTAAACTAAATATTTTATGAGCGAAAGTGTTCCCTCTGTCTTTCTTGTATAAATTATACCTTACTAAATAAATAAAGTAGCAAAGTTAATGCGACTCTTTCCTGTCAGCCTGCGCGTCATCTCTTGCACGACGCCCACTCATTGACTCCCTTCCATAGCACACCTATATACTATGTTATATACATATAAGGTAACACTGTCGAGTGTCATACCGTTTAAAATCTTCCACTAGTAGTATTTGTTAGGAACTTAAGTTTATGACAGTATTCTTGTAAATTTAATTATAATAATGAAAATTTGGTTATGTATAATATTAACTAATTATTTTTCATGGAATTAAACATTTAAATTTTTAATCGACATCTGTGTTTATTAAAATGATAAAATATATGATTATTTTTGTATAATGTCTAACTTTAAGTTCAATTAATTCGTTTATCGATGAAATGATTTTTGTTATGCTAATTCAGTCCTAAAATCTAAAGATTTAATTTGATGAGATGCAATTTTTTTAATTTTGTTAACTACATCAAAATTAAATCTATACATTCATGAAATACGTTTTTTTGTCTATTGTTAGCGTAGCTAGTCACTACGCTAACAATAGACAAAAAAACGTATTTCATTATACATCAATAGATGACGTTTCAGACTGAAGCAGTCGGTATCAAATACATTTAATATTGTATAAAGATACGAGTACAACACGAATATACACATTTTATATAAGTTAAACCTCTGGAGTTTTCACAAAAGTTTCCATGCAACGTTGTCTTGACTTAGTAGGTATAAGTCTTGATTATAGATAAAAGTTAGTTTAAGGCGATAAATCTAAATATAGCAACAGCGAAAGCTGCGCTCTGCGTTGATTGGCTATGTTCAGTAACACTGTATTATGTCGACGTGTGCGACAATTACAATTCGTTAACATATTTGTGTGATTGTTTTATGTATCATCTGAGCGACTGCTTGTATATCTATGTAAATGTTATCAGTTCACCTATCCATGAATGTCCTCTACCGACTCCGTTGTAGTAGTAGGTAGATATCAGGTCTTAAAGTTAAATAAATAAAGTGTGATAAATATTGGAGTTTTATTTCTTTAATTCCAGAACTTTATATATTTATAGAATTCAACGCAGAGGTGTTGAATTTCTTCTTTCTAAGGACTTTATCTACTATTGTTGATAAATATATAAAACTGAAGAGTTTTTTTTAAACTTTCGCGGTTTATACTCATATTTTATATACTACTCGGGACTTCACGCGAAACAATTTTGTACTTACATTCACCGACGTTTCGAGCGCGTTGCAGCGCCCGTGGTCGCGGCTGGACTCACGGGCGCTGCAACGCGCTCGAAACGTCGGTGAATGTAAGTACAAAATTGTTTCGCGTGAAGTCCCGAGTAGTATATAAAATACTGAAGAGTTTGTTTGTTTGATCGCACTAATCTTAGGAATTACAGGTTCTAATAAGAAAAATATTTTTATGTTGCATAACTACTATAAAGATTTCATTTATCGAGGAAAGCTATAGGCTATATATCACCCTGCAGACCGGATCAGTAATCATACACTTCAAATAACATACATACCTACATACATACATATTATCACGCCTTTATCCCCGAAGGGCAGGCAGAGGCATATTGAACGCCCACATTTCACCGTATGCATTTTGTCCCACGTAACAGGTGGTGAGTCCATTGCCGTGTTGAAATGGACAGGCGCAGGCTGTGGTGACCTGCAGTTGAATTTTTTTAAGCCGCAACTTAAGGCATTCAACTTGGCTTAACGACTGCCATTTTATTGGCAACCGAGACCAACGGCTTAACGTGCCTTCCGAAGCACGGAACTGGGGTGGGTCTAAAGGGCCAAATAAATTTAATAAAATAAAATGTGTCTATTTCAGATGTTAAATTTGGAAGAAATTTTGAACCCGTTGCCTATTTAGTGAGGTCGTAACAAAAAGGCTAAAAAGTCTAGTATGAGCTAGACACTAATTAGCACGACCAATTAAAGTCCTGGTAGTCTCGGACTCGGACTTTATTTCAAATAAGGCATATTTTAATCACTTCTTATCCCCGAAGTGGTTTGCAGAGGCATTAAACGCCCACTTTTCAGAGTGTGTACCTATTCCTGTACCACGTAACAGCCCAACAAACATTTTAGTGCTTACGGCAGCCTTTTTTTAGAGGTCTTAGTATTATATATGGTATATAAGAACTCTGATTGCAACATTAGTCTCTACAGTTGGGTTAGTTATAAATAATTAAATCTTCCAGAAGAATAACAGTAATAAAGAAAAATAATAAAACTTAAGACGGTAGCATGGAGTTTATCGAAACCATTGTATAACTTTTTCTTATAGCTTTAAGAGGCATAAGTCATTAAAAACTATTGTAAGGTGTTTACTAGCACGTACTAACGGCTGATATTCTAATACTGAGGTAGTAAAACGTCTTGTAACACCTTGAGGCTTACCCTAATAGCTTCAAGAAGTATTTAACACTGTAAGTGATTATCAGGTGTGCACAAACACTTACTATCGACTGGAATTCTTAAAAAGAGTAAATTAAATCCTTTGCATCACCTAACACGTTTGGTCGAGCCTTAAGAGTTAGTAAGACAGCTATAAGCATCTAAGAAGTGTTGATTATAAGTTCTATAGAGCTAAATTCTGCAAGAGTTACAATCCACCTTTAAATCATTGCAGGCTACATAATAGAGTTTATTGGTAGTAATATTGTGGTTTTCTTAAAAATATGTATTTAGCAGCAAACATTATGCAAATTTTATAACTCTTCATTATCACTTAGCCTCTAAACTATATATTTGTAATGCAACGTTTATTTGGAAATATTAATTGCTTTCAAACCATGGAAAGTTCAAAAATATACGGGTGGAGTCAAAAGAAAGGCTTTGAGAGAATACAAGAATATCATTACATTATCGCAAAAATAAAAGCGACGAGTCTACATCAGCAGAGGAAAAAAATTACAACACATGGAATAGCAGCATATAGTAAAGAAATAGAGCATTGCATATAGTAAAGAAACAGTGTTTTCTAAACCAAAATCCAGAAAAAGACATGGAGTTTGATGGTATCTCAGGCAACAGTTCTAATGTCAATACATGTACATAATACAAATCCAGTGAACTCACCAACTAAAATAGAACAGGGTTCCGTACAACAGCAAATTATTTCTGATGTTGAATATCCACTAATCTGTAACGACCTGTTATCTCTCAGTAGTTCCAATAACTCGGATGACGAACAAGAAAGTGAAATTATGAACAATATAAATTTTAGAAATGATTTACGAACATGGGCTCTACAAAAAAATATAAGCCAAGCCGATATAAAAGATTTTCTTACAATTTTAAATAACAGATTTGAAGATACTTTACCGTCTGATCCTCGAACGATTTTACAAACGCCAACATCAATTTGTCTTAAACAATTGAAGGTGGGTGAATATTGACATCATGGGATTATTATGCCCTTAACAAATTATACTTGAAAATTGTATACCGCTGCCAAACAAAATTCTTCTGCTTTTTATTTAAAAGCTCTAAATATGAATTCTGGCCGATATTAGCTAATATTTATCAGGGTGACACTAGTGATCCATTCATTATCGGCATTTATTATTGGAAAGGTAAACCAAAATACCTTAATTCCTTCCTTGAAGATTTTATGAAAGAAATGGGTATTGTTTTGGAACAAGGAGTTTGTGTTAAGGGTACCAATGTGAACGTCAAAATTAGATGTTTTATATGCGATTCCCCGACACGCGCATATGTCAAAGGTTAGTTTATACACAAACACACACACTAACACGTTCTTTCACTCTTTTCTTAATCTTGTGTGTCTATTTTGAAAGAAATAGTAATTCATATCAATATTACATTACATTTTCAGGTGTATGCAATTTTAACGGAAAAAATGAGTGTTTAAAATGCACAACCGTAGGGGACTACTCACATAAAACGCATATTGTTGTCTTTTCAACAAAAAGGTCTTCTGCAAGAACCGACGAAGACTTTAGAAGAAAGGTGTACGGAAGCCATCATAAAATGGATTCACCCTCATTAAAACTACCTATCGACATGATAGAACAATTTCCCGTTTCAGATTCGTTGCACTTGATTCATCTGGGAATTAAGAAAAAGTTACTAATAGGATGGAGGGACGGAAATTTTGGGAGACTTAAGACTAAGTGGTGTGCACAAAATATCGAAAATGTAAATGTACTTTTAAATCAATGTAAACTTCCATCTGAAATTCATAGATCAGTAAAAGGTCTTGATTGTATTGCTTACTTCTTATCTCTTTTACACATAGTTCAAAAATAAAAGATTGTTATGTTATGAAAATTTGTTTTGTTACAAGATTTCTTTCATTACATATTTGACATACCTACTAGTAATATAATTAGTCAAAAAGTTATTATATCAGTCAGTGGACGATTTCCAACACTTTCATACCAGCGCGAATGACTCAGTACAATAGCGCAAGACAGTCATGAACAAAATCAACATGTGTTCTACCATTCAACTATTCTTACTTACATTAAATCTTAATATTAATTTAGCTATAAAGGAACCATAATAAAAAAAAAACCATACACAAGCAAAATATTTTTCAATAGAAAGTTTGAAAAAAAATTTGTAATTGAACAATATCAGGTCAATAATTACTAAAAATAAAAACATAATACTCAATCGTTATAACAAAAAATATCTTTTAAAAATACTAGGTAAAGTCTTATAAAAGAAGATTATGATGCGATAATGGTAATCAACAATACACACGTGTATCATACTGCGTTTTTCAATATCTATTTGTATCGATTTTTTTAAAGAATAATGCAACTCAACCAATATAATAAAAAAAAAACTATTATCCCACTCGTGATTTAATAGCATTAATAAAAACCACACACTCAGTTGATAATAGGTATCATTATGTGCCTAATTGCGGTAAGATTAGAGCCATATTATGAGTAAGTGTATTGAAAAATAATTTACGACACGATAAACATAATTCCTACTGAAAATTCAGCGTATATTAAGAAATATACCACTTCAAATACCTAATGAATTTTAATAATAAACGTTTTAAAAAACTTGAGAGCCTTTTCCAATATTTATGTTATGTGTAACACTGACAATCTTATTGACTTATTCTTTATCTATTTTTAAAAGACGGATTTTCTCTCTCTTATTTTAGATATTCTTACGATTTTCTTTTTCGAATTGTTTTTCTCGATCTGAAACTTACTGTTAGATGGTGTACTTGGCTTATTACTTTTATCGTTGTTTTTTTGTTCTTTCAATATATTTTCTTTCCATTTTATTGAGTTAGTCACCTCCATTGTATTTATTTTCATTTTCTTTTGATTTCTTTCTATTCCTTTGATTGCTGTCTTGTCTTCTCTGTTTTCTTTTGAATATATTGTAATTTTCTCAATATTAGCTACTTCTTTGTTGGTTTCATTAGGCTCAGAAGAAGTGATTCCATGACACAATTTTCATTAACTTTATATTCGATGTTTTTATGTATTTGTAATTTGTTTTCACTCTTGCCGCTTTCTTCGTCATTGGAAGAACTGTTTAAGTACTTTATTCTCTTCGTCAAAGTGTCTTTCTTTCTCCGCTTCTTGATCTTTTTCTTCTTGGTTATTTTCTGTTACCGGATGTTCTTTGACGATATCACTTTCCTTTTCCGCTTCTTGATGATGATCTTGATCTTTTTTCTTTTCTGTAGCTGGATTTTCTTAATACATGGTACCATCGTTAATCTCATTAGACGTATTTTCATCGTAACCATCTGCATATTCTGCCCTTAAAAGTTTTGAACGTTTTCTTGACGTCGAAGCTCGTTGATTCTACGCCAGTTTTCTCTTTTTTGAGTTCTTTTGGATGATATTGAAAAATCTTTCATTCTCAATAATTGTGTAAGTTTCTTCCCAAGAATGAACCATTTCCCAAAAAAAAGACAGAATGTGTTGAAACTTTTCCAGTCCATTTTAGTCTCACTTCCACGACTACCTCCACTCCAAGTACATTCGCATAGAAAGTCTCGTGAAAATAAGATGTCTGCCAATGTATAGGCGCAATCAATACTCTTACCTCCGTTGCATTCACCGAATACTTGTTTTTCATTTTTTGTCTTACGCTACTCTCCGCTACCTAAACTGCTGTTCTAAGTCATGTAACAGCTGGATATTTTGAACAGGCTTTACATAAAAAGCTGTGTTACTTGGTGAAGATCTGGATTCATTCAACTTGGTGAGTTGCTATCAGTTGCTTGAGTTATTTGAGAAACTGCATCATCCAACTGTATTGAAAATAACGCATCTTTCTGAATGATAATGTTCTGCACGTTTTTTATACTTCTAAGCTCATTGAAGATCGGTGTTTGATTAGATAATATTATATTTTGAATTTCCAAATTTTGTCCAAGAGTAGGGCAACACTGGTGTTGATCAGTTGTGCGTAGTTTTTCTGGACCAAGTGATATTCATAGACATTGTCCGTTCCAACAGAGGTTGCAGCTGGCATTTCGTAAGTAATATTGGATCCTGACGTAGCGGGCATTTCGACTACAGTATTATTGTATACTGATGCAGCGGGATGCACCTGTAAAGATGTTTCAAAATATCTTGTACATTATATATTGAAAAAGTATTTTTGTATTAATATAAAATGAGTATATTATTCAGCATTTATAAAATAAGCAACAATGTAAATTAGAATTTTTAGATTTTTAGCTCGGACTAAGTAAAGTATTGCGACATTAAGTAATTATTGAAACCTTTAGAAAAGAGAGGTACAATCTACACTTCATAGTAGTTCATAGTACTTTTAATGATTACAGACGACACTAAGAAAAAATCTTAATCGCAGACGCAGACTTCAAGTACCTAGGTATCGGTATAGGCATGCCGTAGAGCACAAACGCGGTGTCAAGTAGGTACCACCTACTTACAATATTGCCTTTTATATGAGACTTATTTGCTGATATAACATGAGAACTTTCGTAAGTAATGAAAAAACACTAAGTTCGTAAAATTAATTAATTTAATAAACTAAAGTTAAATAAGTAGGTAGGTAGTACAAACTAGAAGTTTTTTTATATAAATTGGTAATAATACGTACTATTATTTCAACATTAAAAGGAAACTACTTTCATGTCATTCTTTGCAAAAGCGATTATTTTCAACTTTTTTGTATTACAAAAATATGTTCACAGATAATATTATTAAAATTAATTATTTATAATTCTTGGATTTTTTGTCATGCTGTCAGGCATCAAAGGTTTTCTTAAAACGATAACAGAACCTTAAAAATTACCAGCTTACAGATCCGCGTAGAACTATTAAACAAATTAAAACTATTAACTCATTGTTTTTTCACTTTTATAAACATGTTTTAGAACTTCTCGTGCTATGCAAGTGCTTACTTTTAGTATTCAATCACTACGGGAGAAATAACAGAGTTATCAGGATCCATAAGTAATTACAAATAAGACACCATTTAAAAAAAGATAACCTATATATAATTGTGAAGGAAAAATCTTATTTAAATGTTAATGGTTGACTTTTTTACTTACATTGTTCATAATTATCAATTAAAATATCTTAAGGTGTTACCAGGAATTGATAAATAAGCTAAATAAAGAAAAAAAAATTGGGGCTATATTTTTTTACATAATTTTATCATTAAAAGTACTTTATTTTTAGGGCGTTTCAAAAATGAGTAAAAAACTAGTATATATTGTTACAGTAAACTTTCCGCCGCAAGAGAATACCAATAACACCTAACATTCTAACACTTTACTTACCTCAATTATTTTATTAAAATACAACACGCATCACCACCATGAAATGAGTTGCGTACTAAAAATATTATCACTATTGACTTTAACAAGAACGTAAAAATGTATGTAAACAGATTAAATATTTAGTGCTTTCGGTGATATTTATTGCTACTAAATAAGTCCGATATATGCTTAAGTGATATATTAGTTACAAGAAGTAACCATGTGTAACTAAAAAAGTCATTAAATTAGTTTCTATAACTTACTTACTACATTCACTTGCAGTCATAACCTGTGTATAGCTTAAAAAACACATAAAGTGGTAATCGCTGCGACAATAGCACTGTTCTAACTCTTCTTAAGCACTCATTTATCACTTCTCTATAACCATTAAGTCACTCCAAGTTCTAAATCAACAGGCCCAAATCAGGGTTATAAGAGAGATACAGAACGCTTTATCACCCAATTGTTAGTGCCTTTACAGAACCTTTGGTTCTGAAAATTCTCTTAAGCAGCCCATGTAGCACTTATTCTTATTACCAAAATGTTAGTTGGGAGGTGGTGAGCCGATAGCCGTGTTGAAATAGACATACGCAGATTGTGGCAACCAGCTGTTGATATTTTTTAAATTTTCATTCGGGCTACAATCTACGGGAGTAAATGGGTGCGACGGGGGATAGAAACATGCCACGGGCGAAGCCGCGGGTGTTAGCTTCTGTTGTTGAATAACTTTTATAGAGCGTTGGGTACATTAGCTGTTTGACATCACAACTTATATAGGTACAGGCGACTGCGATACTTCTGTATGTATGTACTTCTGGCGTTGCTCAGCCGGACCACGGTGTAGGTCCATTTAACAAAGCAGGATACTTCTGATTCAGATGTAGAGAGGCTTTAAGAGATTGAAATTAAACATAATAGGCCTCAGATATCCTGACTTGACTGGCTTCAAGGAGAGCTATTCCATAGGACGTTCTGTGAGGACATACCTAAAGCTGCTGCGGTACTGGACTGCTAGATCGTTCTGTATGAAACCTAAGAAGTAAAGTTAGTTGGTTTTGATTGCCTCAGGGGCGTAAGTGATAATGTGTGCGACTGACGCGCTAAGGTCTCGGTGCCCAGGTCGGAACAATTACTTTTTTGTTTCGGAGTTTCCTATGTAAGTATAACATGTATCTAAGTACCTATGTTTTTAGAAATATACCTAAGTAAGTTTATCGTTATCTAGATTCCATACAGCCAGCATTAGCCTACCTATTAGATTAGGTACTTAACTACTGGTTTGTAAAAACATACATAAATAAAATACAACTATTACTATATGCTTGATGGAGCAGGCAGAGGACAGACTCAAAATGAACCAAATTAGTGGCGACACTTTGCAGCTAGTTTTGCCACGGCAGCTTTAAGCTTACTCGTAGCAAGTCTTAAGTATCTGGATAAGTTAAAGCGTTTAAATATTTGACACTAAATCCTGACACTAGCATTAAAATATGCCAAATCACAACTACTCTGAGTAACTAATCAAAGCAGAGCCCGACTTTTTAAGTTGAGTTGTTAGACCCCACCAAGATTTACTGAGACCAACAGAGTCCTATAGAGACATGCATAACTATAGATGATCTTATACCTAATTTAAATGTAGAAAATGTAAAGTTAGAATTACACAAACAATAGGACGCCTCAGTGTTGGATCTCACCTGCAAGTGCTGCTCCGCTCACTCACGGACGAGGTGATGATGAGCGATGCACACGCCCTCACTTGGTCGAGAGGTCAGGTCAGGCGCTCCCAACAAAGTCGATTATAGCCTCTAGTTCTTAGCAGCAATAAGGTCTGGAACTATCTGGTAAGACGCCAAGATAAACAAGGAGAAGTGTTTTATCACACAAACATTGGAAAACACAGTGGTTTATCAGTTGTCAAGTTTGCAAGGGGCACACCATCTTTAGGGCCCAAGAGACCTTACCAGCTAGTGGTGCACCAGCTGACCAACGAACGAGACAGCGACGCAGGCATCTAAAGGGTCGGGAGGTCAGGCGGCAGTCACTCACAAGAATGCTGAAAATCAAAACACAAATCTTAGATATCTATGTAGGCGGTTCGTACTATTGTTGAATTCTACAGCGGCTTATAGAGTGACAAATTGATAGAAGGAGAGTTAACAAAAAGCCTTCACTGGTTGACGGAGCGTGGAATTATGTATTGCCTTTCCTTTAGCCTATAATATTTTCACATTATCTCAATATCTCCCTTTCAGTCGAAAACAGTTCCAGACCAGAGATCCCGCACTCATACAATGGACAAAGTCGTATTCCGAATTGTACGAGTGCAAGATCCCTGCTCTGAACCGAAAAGAAGAATCGTCGCGAACGGCTAACAAGTACTTTTTGGCGACATCCGACAGGTACCTACCTATAGCAGTAGGTTTGCGACACGTAAACAGGAGTTTAACGCTGTTCTTAACTATTATTGTTTGTCGAAGTCAATAAAAGATCAATAACATCAACAATGCTTGTCGCCTTTGTTGTTGTGTTATTTTTCAAAAGAAAATGGTACATAAGTAATATAATTTTTTACACAATTGCTCGGAAAATACCTTTTGTTATTCGAGACAATGTGTATTGATCCACTTGGAATTCCATTTAAGTCGCCCCTATCTACTGAAAGTGTCTATCCTGTCGCCAACATATTTTTTGTTCATGGTCTATATTTTTCACTTAAATAAAAGTATACTATCAAAATAACATGTTATGCGAGTCTTAGTTTATGTGATGATTTGAATGTGAAAACACTTAATAAGATTCAAAAGACATCGTAGAAGGTGACATCATTGCCAACGGTCTCATGAGTGGCGACGCTGAAGACCGAGCAGGCAGAGGCAGCCGTGATGGACCTACTCATCGACGTTGCAGGAGCGACTGCTGTTTGACGTCCTATAACATGTATGGGCACCTGCGCCAGGGCGCTGTCTCCCAACTTACATTAGGCGCTACTATTAGAGTTAGAACAGATATATAAAAGAGCTAAAGAGATCCTAAGGTCATCAATAAGTGCTATCACATAGGAGTTTTAGCGAGCTATAACTTTACTATACCTACCCCCGGATTGGGCACCAATTCTTATGATCTTAGGTTCCACTATGGCAATGTAGTGGAGTAATAGAATGAATTTAAGAGATATAGAAGAGCAATTATGGAGGTACAATAGCGCTAACTGAGACTAAAGCTCTATAAGAGTGGTATTTTAGTGACCATTGACTCCTCAAGCGATATGGTAGAGATACATGCTGCTTACTGACTCTTTGAGCGTTATAAAGAGAGTAAATTTATGAATATAAACTCTACAAGAGGTATAGTTAGTCTATTGTGTATCTTAAATACTGTTATAGCGGTTAGAGGGTGGCAATAATGCAAATTGTAACCCCTTGAGTTGCAGTATAAATCTACAATAGGCAATTATTACGTCTAAGGATATCTTATTTTTCATAGATTTTTATAACATGTTAAATGAATTAAGAATGATATTCCCATTTCAATGGGATCAGTAAAACCATAGTTGTCTTTACGAAAATAAATGGCGGAGTTGAATGCTAAATGTTTTAACTGATTTTTAGTGCCAAATGAAGCGGAATTTTCATTGCGAAGGTAAGTAAACTGTGAATATGTGTATATATTATTAGCAAATAATTGAAGCGCCCACTCTTTGCGGTGTATTTATCTAAAAAATATTTTGCTTCACATAAAGCAAAACATTATTTTTCCTAAATTTGTATTGACTTAAAGAGTCGTGACCCTGTTATTAGAATGCTATAAAAATAAATACCTTAATTGTATTATGTTACCTTTCAGTCCGTTTTACTGTTTTTTATTAACTTCATAATCTAAAAATGGTGGACCCATGAATTTGGAGATCCGTAGTAATTTTTCAAAACCACTACCTAGCCTACGCACGACTATTACACGTAGGTATCTCCTAGTTGGACGAGTGCAAAATTGTTTTTATTGATTGATTTGCCAAAATTGAAAAGATTTGGAATTAAATACCTACACATTTCTGTCTACACAATTAAATCTAATGGTATGTTATTTTTTTAATGGAAGTTTGACTTTATATCCAGCATAAACCCCTTAAGTTCATAAACGAATCGTCAATTGTCTAAACTTTGCATGTGATACTAATTAGCTTTTTTGTACCTACACAGCATGAGCAAGTTCGGGCCGGGCGCAAATAAAATAAGTACCAACCCTTCAGTCTCTGTCCTCCACTACGTTCGACGTGACATTTGTTGTTTTTGACACTGTGGTCGGACACCGCGTAAAAACTATGTACCTACTGCTATACTCGTACCTTTGTTCACGTAAGTAGCTTCGATTACGCTGTTTCAAAATTGTCACTCAGTAATTAGCATTATACAATATCGTAAATAAATTGTAATAGGGTTGCTAAAATAAATGGAATGCCGTTCAAAATAGTAAGAACATTAGAGAAAGGACAATACAGCCACTGCATTGCACGCGGAAATTAAGCGATCGTGATGTAATAATTTTGTTTGTAAATCGATTGTGGAGCGTACGAATGATCTAACTTATAATAACACATAATGCTCGCACTGACTTAGTGTATTATTTATGCCAATATTCACTATCGCCACCTAGTATTTGTATTAAAATATTTTTTTGGTGTTTGTAAAATAGTTCGAGGATCTTTTGTTAGAATCCAAATCTGTCATTTAAGATCAACGTCAAATCTTTCATAGCAGTTTGTTTAATATTCTTAATAGCTCATGTCCTCAAATTTTCACTTAAAAATCTTGCAGTTGCGATTTCACTTCCATTACATACGGAACCATCATCTTAGAAAATTTTGAAAGGACCTCTGTTGCGGCGCCATTTTATACTTTCATGACCGCTTACATGACCAATTAGGGGTTCTAAGGTGGTAACGTACTCAATAATTCAACCTTAAATAATATAGAGGCTATACTTGACACTAAACGTTCTAT
Organism: Thumatha senex; assembly: GCA_948477245.1. Classification (NCBI taxonomy): domain Eukaryota; kingdom Metazoa; phylum Arthropoda; class Insecta; order Lepidoptera; family Erebidae; genus Thumatha; species Thumatha senex. Next base: position 1,812,927 of record OX419742.1, on the reverse strand, counting down.
TTATAGGGAGAAATATCCCTACTTTTCAGCCTTCAACTTTACAAGGACCTTGTTTATCTTTAAGAGTTAAATGTTGTAAAAGATTTATTAAACACCATTGTGGAGCTAGTAGCGTTGAGTGCCCTGAAAGAGATTATGGTAGCTTGCTTAGAACTTTAGAAGTCAATAATAAATGTTAATTTCTAATATAGATCTTATAGTAGTAAGATTCACTCAAAGCTATAACACAGAAGCTTTGGTCTGTATTGTAGGGATAATAATCGCTGCTCTACGCGTTTATCCTTCACACATTGCTCTTATAAACTTGCTTTGTCACTGTAAGCGTAAAATTTTATAACTAACTCTTGTTTGCCGTCGCAAACTATAATTGCAGCTACTTACTCTACCTTCATAACACTTAAAGTTCTATGGTAAGCTCTATTTTCAGCCAAATTGTTTGTTGGGCTATTATTACGCAGGCGCTTCAGATTGTATAGGTAGTAGGTACCTAAACTGTTTTTTGAAAAAAAAAACGGGGTTTTGCGGAAGTCTTGACTTAACTCCGTTTAAATTGACAAAACAAACCGATTGAAATTCATATAATATTGATAATTATCTATCATTAAAACATAAAAAACACATTCACTGAATTTAAAACCTTCACTAGTACTATTTACTTTATAACTTATTTAATTGTGATTAATTGTATTTCGATACTAAAGTACTGTCTGATTGTCATATTTTCTATCTATCTAGCTATCACGCCTTATCCCCGAAGGGGTGGCAGAGGCATATTTTCTGATCTGTTGATATTTTTGTTAAGCGTTCAAGTCGACAATAGAGAAAAGGGATAGGAACATGTTTGTTGAGTTCCTAGATGTATACCTATTTGTTTATTAGAAGAGTAAGAACCTACTCTGGTGGTTTCTGGTGTTAATAGAGGCTAGAAGGGAGGGAACTTTTTTTTTTGACTAAGTTCACCTAATCCTCAATTGTATGAGTGTAGGATCCCAGCTCAGAACTTGTTGTTCGGAACCAATAATAAGATGCGTCACGAGCGTCTAGCAAGTACTTCTCGGAGACATTTTAAAGGTACCCATAGCAGTAGATATGTTATGCGCTGTTTTATTACCTTTCATCTTTTTTGTCGAAGTCAATAAAATATCAAAAACATCAACAATATTTGAAGCCCTTTGTTCTTTTGTTGCACTTTGTGGTGTTATTTTTTCTTAAGAAAATTATATTTTTTCAACAAAATGGCTTGGAAATAATCTTTTGTTATTGGAATAAATGTGTATTTCCAGTTGGAATTCTTTTTAAACCGTCCCTGTCCATTGAAAGGGCCTATCTTGGTGCCAACATCATTATACCACGAATGAGTTTAAAAGTGCTGTGACGTCATCGTCACCGACCAAAACTGGTCGTGCGAGCGACGTGCAAGTCACGTAGGCCGCACGAAGGATTTTTATCCAATCCTGTCGAAAGCGGGCCGGTGGTGGCGTTGACAAAGTAAGGTTATTCGTCATGGTCAGGAGGACTGGTTGCTGATCCGAAAGGAGGTGGTCGTCGGTTGGAACGGAAATCATCATCAGCTCATCATCAGCCGCTGCCTGGTATGGATGTGTATACCTCTGTGTGTACCTCTGGCCCCAGCACCGCATATCCATATACTGTTCCACGATGCTGAAGAGTTGGCGCCCATTGGGGCAGATGCGCGTGGAGTTCCAAGCCGTGTGCTTGGCGTTGAAGTCCCTCGCGACTAGTATCGGGTCCGGTGAGTCCATCAGGTTGTGGACATCAGCCGTTGCCAGTCGCGCATCCGGCGGCTTGTAGAACGCAAACACACGGATGGGGCGGTGATCGACGCAGACCTCTACACCCAGGGCGTAGGACGTCTGCAGCAAAACAGTTGGCAGCGGTTGATGGACGATGTATCTCTTCACCAGGACTGCCAATCCCCTGAAAGCAGTCTCGGTCTGGGAGAGTTGCTCCTCTCGGTACACGTGATACCCTGGTATTCGGAGAGCTGAGCTCTTCCTGAGGCGTGTCTCGTTGATGACAATGTGGGCCTGCCGCTGTGCGAGGAGTTGCCTCAGGAGACTACTTCGCTGGGGACATCCCGTCGGCGTTCCAGTATATTATACGTAGGGAATTATCAGCACATAGTTTCCCTACGCACTCCAGGATTAACTGGACGGGACTGTGAAGCGAAATTCCAGTAATCGGCTTTTTTATAGTCGATGCGTGATCGGCAACTAGCGACCCTGACTGCGAGTATATCGAACCGCGCGCTCAATCTGTACCCACTACTATTATAAATTTCTTTGTTTGGTGGAATTCGATAATTTCAGGAACTACGGGTCGGATTTGAAAAAATATTTTTGTGTTAGATAGCCCATTTATCGAGGAAGGCTATAGGCTATATATCATCACGCTACTTCCTTGGAGAGCGGAGCAGTAGTCATAAATGCATTATTGTAGAATTTATGAGCGACGGGATTAAATAGGTGAGACGGGAGTTCGAATTATGTCACGGGTGAAGCCGGGCGGGTCACCTAGTTGCTTTATAAAAATACTGTTGACATTCAAGAGTTTTTTACATTATGATTATTTATTTATTTATTTACTGATGACTGCCTTGGTGGCGCAGTGGTAGTGGATGTGACTGCTGCGACTGAAGTTCCAGGGCTCGATTCCCGAGTCGGAAAAATATTTGTGTGATCACAAATGTTGGTTTCGGAGTTTGGGTGTTTCCTATGTATGTATTTAGAAGTATATATGTATGTTTATCACTCGTCTAGATCCCATAACACAAGTTTATATTACCTTATTACTATAAAATAGACGGCGCTGGGTAAAAAAAAAGTCCCTCAATATTTATTTATTACAATAATATTTTTTTAAGTCTCATAAAACCGTGTTAATAATTTGCCTGCGTATAATCTAGTCTCCGTAAACTTGTGAGGACATCTCACAACTCAAGTAACAAATGCACAGGGTCTGTCAATAAAATGGACTTGGATACTTTATAAATATTATATCTTTCACTGAACATTTCGGCGGGCATTTTAATTTTGAGAAAAAGTAAGAATAGCCCCGCCCCCTAAGCTTTTCGACTACTCCCCGGCGCGTTCATCTCGCTCACACTAGAGACAAACAAATGGACGAAGGGGCGATAACTTCATCACGGCGCGATGGTCTCGCTCGCACATACTCTACGGTGAGGGAGGACGTTGCGAATTGTTATGCCCCCGAAGGCGACTTTGGAAAGGCTGTTAGTTGTTAGTCAACGTTCGCAACGGACGCACGCGCTGGACGTGCGACACTTCCGCTGCACTTATCTAATGGTAGTGCATCTCGTGCCGGGTATAGGTACTAACGTGTGCGCAGTTCCTATAAACACCATTACGTCTGTGATTTTAGTTCTAAATACATGTTCCTATTTAGACTCATAAAAGTGACAATAAGTTTAAACTTTATGTTAAGTGATTGAGACTGGGCGTGTGTTGTTGAGTTGAGAGTGGTAGGGCATAGGTAACAAGACAACGCGATTGTTTCGTGTGTGCGAGTGTTTACTGTCACGCACGTTGCGCTGTTCATGCCCGCGAAATAATAGCAGCGCTGTAACATCGACCGTACCGCTATCATTGTAAGGATTGCAATCTCTACTTAGATACAGTTTAATCATTTGAAGCTCATTTACAATATCAAAAAGACAATATGTATGTGAACTGGGGTGCGAAAAACACGCCGAGTGATCTCGATAATAAAGCTGCTATGAAAACAGAAAGTTCAGTATCAGTTCCATTTGACTCCAGCTACAACATGATGACTAAACCTAGTCCAAAGTTCCAGCAGTGGGCAACACCGGAGACGTCCACTCTGTTTACACAATCTGCTACAGCACAAAACTATCACAATGCACCGTCATATTACCAAAATCCTGTTCAAACAAACTTCTCACCGGGGATACAATTTGCTAACAACATCAACCACGGATTCTCACAAAGCCAACATTCTAATCAGATAAATTGGGATCAAGGTCATTATAATCAAGGTTATCATTATTCCTGTCGATTTCATCCTTATAACATTCGAGCACAAGAGCGTATTACACAAGTGTCATCATCGAGTCCAATGTGTGGACAAACTTTGAACCTACCTACGCCATCACCATCCCCAAATCAATGCGACAAATGTGGCTTTGTATGCGACTCTGCTGTCCAACTATATAAACATTGTAATGCTGCTCATGTAGGCGCCAGTCCGGCAGCCTTATCTACAGGAATACCTATTCAACAATACTCTGGTAAGCAGTATAGTAATACTGTTTATCAAAATGAAGATCTGATGATGTTGTCTGATATTTTGGGCCTTGATTCACAAATCGCATATCAAGGAACTGAGGGCGAACAAGCAGCGGCAGCCTTTGTAGAGGCTCCACTTCAAACCCGAGAAGTTAACACACAAAATCTAAAACCGTTTATGCATGTTGAACAAAAAATGTATACAGGTGTGCAAATGCCACCACTAGCAGATGACTCAGCACCCGCTACGGTTTGGAATGCTGATATGAAACCACTATACCCGCCGTACGACTCTTATACAGCGTCTCAGATGACTAGCACACAACCTTCAAATCCGATGTCATTGACACTCCCATCGATTGGAAGTAAAGGTACCAATTTGAAATCTATTGAAGCGAAGCGTCCGAAGACATACAATTGCACTGCTTGCAATAAATGGTTTACGAGCGCAGGTCATCTAAAGAGACATTATAACACGACCCTCCACAAGAATTCAGTGCGGTCATCGGGTCAACCAGACCCAGCTAAACTGCCCATCTTAAATCATCACCATCCCAGTCGCGATATGCAAAACCGCACTCAGCAGCATTCGTCGGAGTCAAATATACTACCACAGCTTAAAACGCATACTTTACCTGCATTCAGTCATTTGAAGTCTACGGAAACTTTTGGGTCTTCAATTGCGGGCCACACCAACACCCCTTTATGTCTGGGTCAAAATTTTCAACAGAGTTTAACAACGAATAACCTTAACGGGATAGCTCCCCACGATATGGATATCGCTGTCAACAATCTGCCTGTAGCCAATCCCGCTACTTTTGACGAATCACCTGAAGTAGAGAAAGTTATAGGACAAGAAACGGTGAGTGAGCCTGTCGTAGGTGGACTACCAAGCTTTGCGCAGCTTCAGTCATGTCTCAACGTTAATGTGTCTAACTATTATATACAACCTAACGTGGAGAGTCAAGTTTTTAATAATAAGTCCAGCGGTAGCAACGTTATCGTACATTCAGTTAACCCTTCATTGCACTTGGACAATGCTGACAAGAGCTCACAGACTTTAGAGTATCATTTTAACTTAACAGATGGAAAAATAACTCAGGATAATATTAGCAGTTACAACCAAGACAAAGTAAAAAACTACCATTATGGTATTACTATACAAGGTGAAACAGTAAAACGCGGCAATGTTATTTCAGGGGCCCAGGCAGGGATGGTTCAGTTAATGCAAATTGCGGGTATAAAGGATTACACTAATAAAGAAAATTATGAGCCTCGGATGAAATATCCAGCTATTCTAGAATGCGCTAAAGTAGTAAATGGTAGTAGCAGCTCTGTTGTACCATCTAGTAATATGTCGAGCACACCACTAGCTGCACACAACCTAATGAAAGAAGCTGCCTCGACCACAGTACATAAATGCCTGCTGTGCAACAAGCTATTTAGCAAAGGTTGCTATCTGACACAACACAACAAAACTTTCCACTCAGGTGATAAACCGTACAAGTGTACTATCTGCGGCAAGCGTTTTTCTGATGATTACTCGTTTCAACTTCACAGCTATAGGCACTCCAATAATAAACCATTCAAATGTGAGCAGTGTCCTAAAAGCTTTAACCATAAATCAGACCTGCGTCGACACATGTGTTTGCATTCCGATAACATGCCATTTTCTTGTGATCACTGCGGCAAAGGTTTTATTAGAAAAGACCATATGATAAAACACGTAGAGACGCATAAAAGAAAGCTTCAAGCATCTGTGTCACCTAACTCGATATCGCCGGGGTCCTCGACATCTTCTACATCTAGTTCGCAAGGGTTTAATATTACCACAGCATAAAGAGTAAACCTGTCTTTCGGCTGTGATATTACGTAGTGAATGATTGCGGTTGACTGTGGACTTAATCTAAAATTAAAATTATTAATTACAGTTAGCCAATCTCAACTCGAGCTAACACTTTTTATTTGATTATAATTTTGTAGAAATCCATGAATTGCTGGGAAGTTTTTAATAAGTATCATCGAGTGTTCTTGTTATTTTTATTGTATTAATTACCTTACTAAATAATTAAAGTAGCAAAGTTAATGCGACTCTTTGCTGTCAGCCTGTGCGTCACCCGACCTGAGTGCGGCCCGCTCGCTGACAACCTTCCTTATCATAAATATATACTATTGTGTAATTCTTTATCTTAGATTTTGTATACATATATACCTAATATAGGAACTTAAGATTTGACAGTATTCTTGTAAATATTATTATATTACTAAAACATTTTGTTATGTATAATATTCACTAGTTGAATGAAGTTTAACATTGAATTTGTAAACGATATCTGGTTAGTAAAATGATGAAATGTAAGATTTGTGATTATGTTTGAATATAGGTATGTTTTAACTTTAAGTTTAGTTACTGATAAAATTATTTCTGTTATGCTAATTCTGTACCAAAATCAAAAGATTGAATTTGATGAGATGTTGATTACCTAAAATCTTGTTTCCATGTTTCTTTTTCCATTGTTAGCGTAGCGACTAGATTATAGATACATCAATAGATGCTTCATACACCTATATACAAATTCCGTAGGTATGTTTATGTTTTCATATTGAAGTATCGACCTATGAAGTTTCATGCAACGTTGTCTTGACTTAGTATTAGGGTTTGTTATGCATAGATAAAAGCTGGTATAAGGCGAAAGATCTGAATACGGTGAAAGTAGTGCTATTCGTTGATTGGCTATGTTCAGTAACACTGTATTATGTCGACGTGTGTGATTATTACAATTCGTAAACAATTTTGTACAAATGAGTTTTAATTGTCTAACATCACAATAACCGATATGATTGTTTTATGTATCAACTGATATAAGTAGTACTTATAAATAAATGTCCTCTACCGCCTCCGTTGTAGTAGTAGGTAGAGTTAGATCTTTAAGTAAAATAAATAAAGTGTGAAAAATATTTGTGTATTATTTGGTTAATCCCAGCAACCTTCGATAGACTTGCTAATGCTTTATATTTTTTTAAATTTTGTGTAAAGTTCAACTTAGAGCGTCCAGTTTTCGCCTCGCGCAGAGCCGATTATCGTATCTACTAATTAGCAATTAGTTCATCGTTATTTAGCTAGGATTCTAGACAGAGGAGAACATCTGTAGCCGTTATCTGAACCTAAATACAAAAATAGAAAATCTCGTTCACTTGTGCCTACAATCTCTGCAGCATACTTATTTGTGACATGGGTTAAATTAGGTACCTATGTAGGTATAGTTCCCCATGTCACAAATAAGTTACTTTACCTATTCCATATAGAAATATTGGAATAAACTAAACACAATGCTTGAAGTACCAACTTTATTCCAATATAAAATAAGGATTTTTTTATAAATATAATAATTATCGTTGAGACAACTCACACAACGCCATCTGATTCCAAACTAAGCAGAGCTTATAGGTACTATGGTAACCAAATAACTGATAAACATACTTAAATATTTCTAAACACATACATATTATAGATAAATAACACCCAGACACAGGATAAACCATCGTGCTCATCACACAAAGTTTTATCCTGGGTGGGAATCGAACCCACGACCTCTTGCGTAGCAGTCGGATACACTCCCACCGCGCCACAGGTCAAAGCTGAGCAAGCAGTGTCTATACAGTCGAACATTGTCTATGAGTTGAACAAGTAACACTGTGGAAAAAAGTTAAATATGGTAGATAAGTATTGGGTAAGTAAAAATGAGTAATTTTTACTATTTGACTTAAGAAAAAAAGCAGAGCCTGACTTCTTAAAGTTGAAATGTTTGACGCAACCGAGACTTACTAAGATGAGAGATAGATACCTATCGAGAGATGCATAACTATAGAACGGCTATAGATAGCTATAGAAGCGCTAGTGGACCCACTGGCTCTGTTCTGTTAAGCAACTTTCTCTTTGGCTGGTCACGGACGGGTGAGCACTTTGTGGCATACACATTTGCGAGCGTTTTCGTGCTTCAAAAGGCACGTTAAGCCATCGGTCCCGGTTGCCAGTAACAAGTTGAATGCCTTAGGCTTGAAAATTTGAACAGTAGGTAGCCACAACCTGCGTCTGTATATTTCAACACGACAATTGGTTCACCACCTATTACGTAGGACAGGAATACGCACGGTGAAAATGTGCCTCTGCCACTTCTTCAGGAATAAGGCGTGATTGATAAATATAACTATCTATTAATGATGATATAATCTAAACGTAGAAAATGTAAAATTAGCATTATACAGATTATAGGATGCCTCAGAGTTTTATCTTTGGGGCTCCAAGCGACTTCGCCTGCAAAGTCTGCTGCCCCTGAATAACAGACGAGGCAGGAGAAGGTTCTTAGCAGCAGCAGTAGCGTATGGGAGTGACTGGAAACACGCTAAGATAAGCAAGGAGAAGTGTTTTATCACACTAACAGAACACCACAGGGTTTATCAGTTGTCAAAAGGCAAGGAGCTAACCTAGACCTCCGGGGCCCCAGCGACCTCTCCAGCTAGCAGTGCACCAGTTGACCAACAAAGAGCCAACGACGCAGGTGCCCTTAAAGGGTCGGGAGGTCAGACGGCAGTCGCTCTCAATAATATAATAAAAGACAAATCATAGGTATCTATGAAGGGGGTTTATACTAGTGTTATAAACTAACAGCGGCCTACAGAAGTGATAAATTGATAGTACCTAATTATTTGAAAAGACTCAATTACCCATATATTTCATACCTAATTGTTAGGTAGATGAACCAGGAAGGAGTTTGTTGAGGAAGTGTCCTCAACAAACTCTTACATTTACTTCGGAAGATTACGATTGAGTTATTCCATGTTTTCTTTGTATACCTACTTTCAAAGATCAGGCCGTATAGATGAGCATTTATTGGTTAACTGTTTTGTCTCATGTTTTGCCATTTCTAAATATGTTTAAATATGTCACAAACAAGTCGTATGGTTAAAAAGAACACCTAAGTAACATTTGTTGTAACAACTAGGTACAAGCTACGGTAGATAGGTTCAGCTCACACCTTTGGGATGTCTCCCAGAAGTACCGTTGCTCCTTTTCTAAAATATCTACCTAATTTGTCCCGAGTTAAAAAAAGCCTCCAGCGGAGCGAGCTTTTCTTTTTGCCTACAATATTTTCAGTATTATCTCAGTATCTCCTGTTCAGTCAAGAACAGTTCCAGAGCAATGATCCCGCACTCATACAATGGAGAAAAATCGATCCCCAATTGTATGTGTGCGGTACCCAGAAAGGAGAAGCGTTGCCAGCGTCTAGCAAGTTCTTTTTGGAGACATCCCAAAGGTACCTACAGCAGTATGTTTGCGACAAAGCAGGTGGGCATTGAGTCTCCTTAAGGCAACACGATCAATGACATAATGTCACTCTACAAGCCGCTATAATTTACAACACTGGTCAACCGCCTGCATAGATACCTTAGCTACCTAATTACTAGCCTTTATTTGCAGCTAACGTAAATAGGGCTCTTAATAGCGCCGTTTTATTACCTTTGTTCTATTGTTGCACTTTGTGGTGTAATATTTTCTCAAGAATTTTTTTTTTTATCACAATTGCTTGGCAATAATCTTTTGTTATTGGAATAACAGTGTATTTTCCAGTTGGAATTCTTGTTAAATAGTCCCTGTCCATTGAAAGTGCCTATCTTGGCGCCAACATCAATGTTTGTTCATGGTTTATATTTATTTACCTACTTTACATACCCATAGCAGTAAACCATACCTTTAAGTGATCGCAGTACTTAGGAGTAATCAAACTCTAGCTGAGCTTCGTGGCGAGGACTTCGCTGCTGATCGCCACTGCTAGTTGCAAGCCCACACCTCGTACTCCTATTAATTTTGACTCCAGAAGGGCGTGTATTTATTAAATACATAAATATATAACCTCAAAAATCAATTAAGGGCAAGTAACTCCGACAACATAAATGTACTAGTTATTACCGGGACAAAACTCAGTTAATTTTTATACCTTCTGTTGCCTGACGTTTCGACCAGGTTGCACCGGCCGTGGTCACAGGCTGACTCTGACAACATATTTTAAAACTAACTAACTATCTTCACACTGTATCCCTGACGGAGTAGTCAGAGAGGACAGGTCACCAGGCTTCGCGCTCCATGCATACTTCTTTCGCATCCTGCAGATTCATCAATGGTTTCATACATGCACGTCTGGGTAATATATTTTTAAAGCCAATATATAGTAGGTAGGTTAGAACGTTTTCAAAATGTCAATGATAGTATCTAACAGTGTTTTGAAATGATGTCAACCATATTAAATATTGTCTATTATTTGAGTTAGTTAAGTTTTATAAAATTTAATTGTTGATTGATAAACAAGTATCTAAAGCGCCTTTCACTAATAGCGAAGCAATCAGACTACTTCTAAACCGAAACTACGAGTATTTACAAAACAGAAAGTGGCAGATACCTCAAAATCGTCTATGCAAGTATTCATATAAGTGTCCTATAGCGTATACCGCAAACCGTTCAGACGTTATGAGCGTTTTCTATACTTTAGGTTTTAAAAGTCTAAAAAGAAAATACTGTCCTTTCTCATATCTGAGTGATTTCTACAAGCCGTTTGAGTACCTAATTTGATTAAGGTCAAAACTACCGAACACATGGTTTTTAAAAAACAGGCTACCATACAAGCTGGCGCACCTGTGTAATAATAGACAGTTCCCTAGCGCAAGCGCCCATAGACGTGATGGCAGGTCAAGCAATTGCTGTTTGACCTGCCATCACGTCGCTCAAGCAACATCGAAACACGGCTGCCTCTGTCTGCAAATCAAAATGGCCGCCGGCAAAATATAACCTAAAAGGTGGTAAAACAGAGTTGTACTAACTGACGCATTATTCACAAAATCTATGAAGCTAACGGAGCTGCAGAGCTATGAAGCCCAAACTTAGCTTGGGGGTTGTTTGGAAGATTGTAATTTTCAATGTTAGTACATGAACTTACGTAGGTACACCTGTTTTAGAAGAACCCTTAAGAACCTGTATTAACAGAGACATTTGTGTTCCTACGGGAATCGAAACTATGCGGGTTAACCACGCACAGCTTAACCAGTAAACATAGATACCTGAAATTTGGTGAATGTATGCTTAAAGTTTTTGGATAAGTAATAAAAACGGAATTCCCGGCATTCCCACGGGGATACTACGTGGATAAAATGGGCGCACCCAGGATGGCCTGGCCCAGGGGCGGGGCAACATAGATTTTTTTTTAAAGTTACATGTTTTCTAACTCCCGACGCAAAAAGATATATTTTAGACGTAAGTTATAAGTTTGACTTAGATTTCGGTGCGTGAGTGTGTCTGTCTGTGGCATCGTAGCTCTCAAACGGACGGACCGAATTCAATGCGGTTTTTTGATTTGAAAGCCCGTTTCTTGGTAGTAGTTCTTAGCTACTTTTGGTTAATATCGGTCCAGCAGTGTAAGAGTATCACTTTTTTTTTCAAAATAATGTTAGGCATTTTTGGTGTATGATTATTCTGTTAAGTGCTTAACGCGTGCCAGTATAATCGTTAAATGACAATTAATTGATAACTTTGACCTAATGCTGCAATGAAAATGATCTCCAGCGAACCCGACTCTTCGAAAACTTACAGCAGACATAGTTTGGATTCAATAGTAGATACTTTTTAAGTGTTGTTCCGTAAAATATAAGCGCAAATAAAGGCTAGTAATTAGGTAGCTAAGGTAAATAGGGCTCTTAATAGCGCCGTTTTATTACCTTTCTTAACTTTTATATTTTCTCGAAGTCAACAAAAGATCAATAGCATCAACAATGCTTGAAGCCTTCGTTCTATTGTTGCCCTTTATGGTGTTGCTTTTCATAAGGAAAAGGTAAATAATATTATTTTGTCCACAATTGCTCGGAAGAAGCCTTTTTTTAATCGAGTCAATGAGTATTTTTCTACTTGGAATTCCTTTTAAATCGGCACGTCCCTTTTAACTGTTTGTTAGCAGCGTTAAGCCGGACTTGAAACGACTAAAAAACACGATCTCTACCTATCAGTTTAACACCGGGGCCCCCAGTAACTCCTCACAAATCCTCCCTGGGTTCCCGGTAGAGTTTGGCTACCATCGCAGCCTCTCTTAATGGTTTGGGCGTTATCCAGCTTCAGTAGTGCAAATCTGTTAATTTGGAATTACAAACAGACATTTAATTTTATTATCTGTACACAAGAATTTAAACCGTATAAAATTAAAAAAAAATAATTAAATTACATTTCAAAATCCCCCTACGCTTATATTTTACGGAACAACACTTAAAAAGTATCTACTATTGAATCCAAACTATGTCTGCTGTAAGTTTTCGAAGAGTCGGGTTCGCTGGAGATCATTTTCATTGCAGCATTAGGTCAAAGTTATCAATTAATTGTCATTTAACGATTATACTGGCACGCGTTAAGCACTTAACAGAATAATCATACACCAAAAATGCCTAACATTATTTTGAAAAAAAAAGTTGATACTCTTACACTGCTGGACCGATATTAACCAAAAGTAGCTAAGAACTACTACCAAGAAACGGGCTTTCAAATCAAAAAACCGCATTGAATTCGGTCCGTCCGTTTGAGAGCTACGATGCCACAGACAGACACACTCACGCACCGAAATCTAAGTCAAACTTATAACTTACGTCTAAAATATATCTTTTTGCGTCGGGAGTTAGAAAACATGTAACTTTAAAAAAAAATCTGTGTTGCCCCGCCCCTGGGCCAGGCCATCCTGGGTGCGCCCATTTTATCCACGTAGTATCCCCGTGGGAATGCCGGGAATTCCGTTTTTATTACTTATCCAAAAACTTTAAGTATACATTCACCAAATTTCAGGTATCTATGTTTACTGGTTAGGCTGTGCGTGGTTAACCCGCATAGTTTCGATTCCCGTAGGAACACAAATGTCTCTGTTAATACAGGTTCTTAAGGGTTCTTCTAAAACAGGTGTACCTACGTAAGTTCATGTACTAACTTTGAAAATTACAATCTTCCAAACAACCCCCAAGCTAAGTTTGGGCTTCATAGCTCTGCAGCTCCGTTAGCTTCATAGATTTTGTGAACAATGCGTCAGTTAGTACAACTCTGTTTTACCACCTTTTAGGTTATATTTTGCCGGCGGCCATTTTGATTTGCAGACAGAGGCAGCCGTGTTTCGATGTTGCTTGAGCGACGTGATGGCAGGTCAAACAGCAATTGCTTGACCTGCCATCACGTCTATGGGCGCTTGCGCTAGGGAACTGTCTATTATTACACAGGTGCGCCAGCTTGTATGGTAGCCTGTTTTTTAAAAACCATGTGTTCGGTAGTTTTGACCTTAATCAAATTAGGTACTCAAACGGCTTGTAGAAATCACTCAGATATGAGAAAGGACAGTATTTTCTTTTTAGACTTTTAAAACCTAAAGTATAGAAAACGCTCATAACGTCTGAACGGTTTGCGGTATACGCTATAGGACACTTATATGAATACTTGCATAGACGATTTTGAGGTATCTGCCACTTTCTGTTTTGTAAATACTCGTAGTTTCGGTTTAGAAGTAGTCTGATTGCTTCGCTATTAGTGAAAGGCGCTTTAGATACTTGTTTATCAATCAACAATTAAATTTTATAAAACTTAACTAACTCAAATAATAGACAATATTTAATATGGTTGACATCATTTCAAAACACTGTTAGATACTATCATTGACATTTTGAAAACGTTCTAACCTACCTACTATATATTGGCTTTAAAAATATATTACCCAGACGTGCATGTATGAAACCATTGATGAATCTGCAGGATGCGAAAGAAGTATGCATGGAGCGCGAAGCCTGGTGACCTGTCCTCTCTGACTACTCCGTCAGGGATACAGTGTGAAGATAGTTAGTTAGTTTTAAAATATGTTGTCAGAGTCAGCCTGTGACCACGGCCGGTGCAACCTGGTCGAAACGTCAGGCAACAGAAGGTATAAAAATTAACTGAGTTTTGTCCCGGTAATAACTAGTACATTTATGTTGTCGGAGTTACTTGCCCTTAATTGATTTTTGAGGTTATATATTTATGTATTTAATAAATACACGCCCTTCTGGAGTCAAAATTAATAGGAGTACGAGGTGTGGGCTTGCAACTAGCAGTGGCGATCAGCAGCGAAGTCCTCGCCACGAAGCTCAGCTAGAGTTTGATTACTCCTAAGTACTGCGACCCGCGTGTCATATTGGAGATGAGCAGCATGGGTGATGTTCACTTAAAGGTATGGTTTACTGCTATGGGTATGTAAAGTAGGTAAATAAATATAAACCATGAACAAACATTGATGTTGGCGCCAAGATAGGCACTTTCAATGGACAGGGACTATTTAACAAGAATTCCAACTGGAAAATACACTGTTATTCCAATAACAAAAGATTATTGCCAAGCAATTGTGATAAAAAAAAAATTTCTTGAGAAAATATTACACCACAAAGTGCAACAATAGAACAAAGGGCTTCAAATATTTTGATATTTTTTATCTTTTATTGACTTCCACAAAAACCCTATTTATAAATCAAGTCGGTATGGCACAAGCGCTAGCTGCAAATAAAGGAAATTATATAAATAGGAATCTGTGCAGGTGGTTTATTAGGTGAAAAATTGTTTATATTGATTTTAGGAGACTCAATGCTTACCTGTCGCTAACATATAGCTAGATACAAGTACAGCTCACACCTTTGGAATGTCTCCGAGAAGTAGGTACTTGCTAGACGCTCGCAAAGCACCTTCCTTTTGGTCCTGAACAACAAGTTCTGAGTTGCAAGGACGCAGTGAGACTGAGTTGCTCTACGCTCCGTCAACCGCTCACAGTATTTTGTTACCTCAGCTCAGAACAAACTACAAAGCGAATAGAGCATAGTTAAGCAACACACATTAAATTTCCAATATGAAAGAAAGAAAAAAAAAGCTAAGTGGGCATACAAAAAAATAACAAGAAAACAATGCGGTACAAATGTGTAATTGCGTGCCACACGTCTATGAGAAAAAGGTCTACGTTGCTTGTCGGTGGGTAGGTATTTCATTATAGGTAAGTATGGGAAATGCGCTACAGCCACACTAACACCATTCTGTCCCACAGAACACCCGAGACCGTGCCCATGTAGAGCTGTGGTGCGTGTTGGTAACAGATTAAGCTGTTAGGTTAAGCACCTCTTTTAGGTTAAGCTTGATAGTTGAATCAGAGTCATACTGAGACACATTTCTCACACAAATATAGGAGCCACTATATAAAATAAAATTACACATAACTAACTATCAACTACAAGCTCCAGCTTAATGTGAATAAAGTTAAACCTTAGCATTTAGTATCGCCATTGGAACTTATAAGCAACATTTGATAGTCTATAGTCAACACGGCCTCTAGATACTGCATGATACCATATCGTAAAGCTGAACATTATAACAGTTTGTTAGTTTCACCGGTAGTTTCTACCATACCGCAAGGACTTTAAGAGCAGAGCTGAACCTTATCGGCCTAATACCACATTCCACAGCCATCATAAAAATATATATTTATATTTTGCACAGAACATTTTAACGGCGCTTACAAAATGTCATACACTTTTAAAATATTTAAAGCGACCACCGGCTCGGAACGCGGCCCACCTGAGAAGAACCGGCAAGAAACTTAGGAAAGCTTGTTTCTTGATGGCCTATTTACAATTCACTTTGCCAGCAAATCATTTTCAGGCGTCCCTGTCCTGCAAATAGTGCTGCAAATAAAGAAAAAGATAATTTACGTAATTCTTCAACTTATTACGGCTGCAGTAATATACCGACTTAGTGTATAGGTAATTGATAAAGTGAATAAAAAAAAAACCATGGCGTCAAATCCGGGCGTCAAGTCCGGTGGTGGAGCGTGCCGCTAGTGAGCCCTGACCCCATCGGATACTTCCGAAGGGCGGTCTACTAGCAAGCGGCAGCTGAGGTCATCATCTGGGGAACACCCTGAGGGCGTCGGCGAGGTCGAGCCTGGCGGAAGGGTTCCCGACAGGCGCCCATCAGCCGGCCTCAGGGTGACGTTTTCTGTTCCGGTCGTGCTGCAGCGGAGATCAAGTCCCGCGGCAGAGGTCTGTAAGTGATAAAGTGAATAAAACTTGAGTTTAAAGGCATTAAATATAATCATGTTTCAGCCAAGTTTAACAGCTCTATAAGCGTACTCAAACGTGGATCACATTTGTTGGCAAAGTTTTTAATTTACTTCTAGAACAGATTAAATATATCTAATAAATTAATATATTTAATAAATTCATAATATGAAAAGCTCTCTATACAAAGTAACGATGTTGCTTTTGTCGGTGAGTGGGGCCAATCTGTATTAGCGCTCCTATTGGCTACAGTTTAGCCGCAGCCAATAGGAGCGCTGATGCCGCAGTGGATGACGCTTGTGGGAAATATGAGGTTATATAAACCGGTGCAAAGGGAATTTTCACTTCAGTTACGTTTCTCTACAGGTGTAGTCACTACACTGCTTACCGGGACACGAGTCAGTAAATAGTGATCGTATTGGTACCGTTTCTGTCTAAATAAATAATAATATTACGGTAAAATCTCTGTGTAATTAAAAGTAAAGTGTATCTAAGTGTGAAGTGTGCAAGTTACAAATTATACCTAAGTTTTATCTCTTATTTACCTAAGTACAAGAAAAGGTAAGATGGTTTATAATTAATATTTTACTTTAAAAATGTTTTTATTTTAAACTTTCAAGATGTTTCACTCATATTTATGATATTTCGGGTCGTTTTCGATAAGTTTATTATTAGGTTCAAAGTCTACCTTATACTTCCTGTTTCCGACGTTTCGATTGGACCACGAGTTGACGTCGGGAAGACCCCAAAATATCATAAATATGTTTCAAATGAAGGTTGTCTGTTCGTTAATTTCTATGAAAATAACTATGATACGATTCAAATTTTTATGCAAAAATATATCCACCAGGGGTCGTCACATACTGAGATGATGATTGTGATGAGGTGTCTAATAATTTTGTATGTTAGCTATTTTATGATTTTGTATTGTATTTAATGAATTACTATTTATCTAACAAGATATCTACTAACGTCTCTACAACTATAATGTAATTTTAGATATCTAACTCTTAAACTTAGTAAAGTCTTATAAAACGTCTCAATTTATCCGTCCATCCGTCTGTACGCATCTGTGTCACATGAACCATAAGAGATTGAGACAAAAGGTTTGCGGCATTCGATCCAGGTCACCACGAATACGTGTTTAGTCAATTTTGAAATTTCTACCACTTTCGTTTTTGAAAATGGTTTCGGTTTAGAAGTCGTATGATTCCTTTGCTAAGAACAGTGAAGCGCGCGTTACTATAGTTTACCAATCAACAATTATAATTATTATTTATTTATCCATCACGCCTTATCCCCAAGGAGTGGCAGAGGCATATTATATGCCCACTTTTCACCATGTGTAGGTATTCCTGTTCCAATTAAGTAGGTAATATGTGGTGAGCCCATTGCCGTGTTGAAATAGACAGACGCAGGTTGTGACTTCCTGCTGTTGAAATTTTTCAAGCCGCCCATAAGGCCTTCAACTTGACTAAACGATAAATTAATAATAACAATAATTCAATTTAATCAATTTAATATTAAGTTCAGTTTTTTTTAATTTGTTAGTTTAATATTTGAATAAGTTGCTTCTATCATTATCGGATTAGCGATTAACAATGTTAGGTAATTATTGAATTAAGTTAACGATGTTTAGTTTTGATGAAAACATTGCGCTAATCGGTAAACTAAAACTTGCTTTGAAAAGTCAAGTTATTTGTAACTTACTAGCTTATACTTATATCTATTATTTTAACAAACTATGGATAAGTAAGATAGATAAGTAAGATTAATTTAGTCCAAGTCACCACACGCCCCACAGCACTCAACGCATTCATCCAACATGTGGATTATATCTATTATAATTCAACTAAAACTCTACAATATCTACTTAATAAAAAATTAAAAGCAAAATACACAATTACTCTATATAACATATTATCTACGATAAATAGTATAATGTATACGATATTATAAATCTACATTCATCTTTGTTAAATTACTTGTAGAAGTCTCCATAGCCTAGGATGCAATATTTCATATTATGTCTCATATACCAACCATGCACACGCACAAATATCTTTATATAAAATTCCTTAAACCCCAAATCAACTCATAAAATCGCGTTACTTTGTACCCTACAAACTAAAAAAAAAGCTTACACGATATAGCTGAAATTTATAGGATGATAAAGTTTCCTGTGACAAGAATACACATCGTGAAAAGTTGGCATATAATATGCCTCTGCCACCCCTTCGGGATAAGGCGTGATAGATAAATAAATAAATAATAAAATTTTATATATTATTTACTACATTGCAAATGCTGACGTAGTTGAACGCGCATTGAAAATATATTTCCATTATGTGTGAAAGTAGTCGGACCAGCTATCCTACAATATTTATTTAGACGCGTGAGTAAAACCTTTTATTTTCCTTATGTGTAGATGGCGCCTAACCTCAGCCGACCTCTCCCAGCGTGGGCGCGACGCGACCCCCGACTAGCGCGCTACCTGCCGCCTGCAACCCCCACTGTCGTCAACCCCTCCGTCGCCCCTGCACCCCTGATTACAAAAACTTCAGGTCGCGTAACCAAGCAGAAGAAACAGAATATCAATCCGCTTGACTTATTTGCGAGGCTGGTGGCGACAGGAATAATAGTTCCGAAGCTCAAAGAGTTCATCAAAGTACCTGCGGAAGACAAGGAAGTAATACATCCTATGGAGATGTTAACACGCGACACGTGGAGAATGTAAGTGATTCTGTTTATTACTAGCGGCACGCTATGATGGCTGTTTTGACATATTGCAATAGTGATGATATTTTACTTGTTTTACATAAGTACTCCGTTTTCTACCGTAGTAGATATAAATCGGCCATCATAGCGTGCCGCTAGTATAGTGACGTGTTCCTAATTACCGATAAAATTCCCTCGGTTTAGGTACCTCCTATATAACGTGCTAAATGGATATTATATGAATATATGTGATGATAATAATATGATAGGAATACTAGATGGCCCCCACAGCTTCGCCCGTGGAATATTTCGACCACCCATCGCACCTATTTAATCCCGTCGCTTATAATTCTATAATGATGCATAAAAAATTGCCCGATTTGTCGACATTTATGACTACTCCTCTGATCCCCAGTGTAGTAGCGTAATGATATATCGCCTTCCTCGATAAAGGGGCTAACTAGCATAAAATATTTTTTCAAATCCGACCAGTAGTTCCTAAGATTTGCGCGTTCGACCGAACAAACAAACAAACAAACTCTTCAGCTTTATAATATTAGTATAGATATAATCTGTGACTTTTAAAAACTTCTTACATTATGACTGAGCATATCTTTTGTTCGTTTTGGAGTGCATTTGGGTATTTTGTTGCCGCGGGGCGGCTATCTGCGGGACTCCCAGACCTAGAGAGGGTGTTGCTCCTGGTCTCTATCGAGGCGCAGGATAGGCTCGCTGTCAGCCGACCATAATCATCGTATCCGAGGCGCATAGTACTTATCTAATCTAGTACTGCATCTATCTTACTCTAAAGAAACGCCGGGATCGTATTAAATACCAGTATTACTGTAGCATCAAAGGTTTACCCGGATCTAATAATTGTATGTGTCTGTGCAGCAAGCAACCGGGCATGGTGGCTCGACTGTACGGCGGGAGGCAGTGCTCGGGGTGCAGCATTCGCTTCGAGCCGCAGCAGACGGTGCGTTACTCGCGCCACCTGGACTGGCACTTCCGCCAGAACCGGCGCGAGCGGGCCGCAGCTAAACACGCCCAGTCGCAGACATGGTACTTGGGCCGTGACGACTGGATGCAGTACGAGGAGGTAGAAGACGAGGAAAAGAGAGGTAAGTACTTATGTGACTCTCTCGTATTAGCTGGAGGACTTAGTGGAAAATACTCATCATCACTTTGAGGGTTCAGCGGAGCCTAAAGGGTTTTTGGGCCCGCACCTGCACATGTCTAACTGTGCTGGAGTTACTGGGGACGCTCGGCAACAGACGGATAGGCAGGGACCATGTGGTTTCATTCAATTCGCATTGATATTCGATGATCATTCGCATGACAACTGCGGAGATATCTTTTAGTTAAAAAAAAGATACTCTAAGACTACTATTATTTTAAATTGTTTTATGAATTTTATTTGTTCAAGTTGGCTACCTAAGTAGGCACTACGCGCATTCGTTTAATTTGTCTCGCAATAACTTGACTCCTCAACTATCTCTAGACGCTTTCAAGAATCAATTAGGTACTAACATACTGTTTTACGCACAGAAAAAAGCTGGTTCGAGAAGGTTGGCGCCAGCAGTGACCGCGAGCAGGCGCCTGAGGAACCTTCGGCGGCGGTGAGCGAGGTCGGGGCTCACTGCTGCGCCACTTGCGGCGACACCTTCCACCAGTTCTACAAGGAAGACTTGGACGAGTGGCATCTGCGGAACGCTCTCCACCATCAAGGCGACTACTTTCATCCGCTCTGCTTTGAGGATTACCAGGTAAGTCGTATCTTAGCTCATAGATGACACAGCCTTCGGTCTTTGCCGTAACCAGAGACCATTCACTGCCCAAATTGATCATTATTTCTGGGTTAACCTGACCTGTTCAAATTTATGTATAACTGCCTCGGTGGCGCGGTGGATAGTTTATACGAATGCCGCTCATGAGGTCCCGGGTTCGATTCCCGGGTCTGTACAAATATTTGTGTGATCCACAGATTTCGGAGTTTGTGTTTTTCCTATGTATAATATGTATGTATTTAGAAATATATAAGTATGTATATGAGTTGTCTAGATCCCATTGTAGGTACAAGCTTATAGTTTAGTTTGGCCTAGATAGCGCCGTATAAAAAGTGTCCCTCCATATTTATTTATTTATGTGAGCTATCTGCGCAACCTTAAGTGCGTTACATGCATAGATTCTGCAAGTGCCATCTGAAACTGTCAGATATTAAATAAATAAATATAAATAAATATATTAGTTCTATTGAATTATAATTTAGATTCCTCAGCAGACTATTCAGAATTTAAACGTATTTACTAAGTATTGTTCCTGCTTCTCTAGGCAGAGCTAGCTAAGCAAGTGGCTGGCGCCTGAACAAGCGAGTCCGCCCACGTGATTTCTACGCAGAAGTTCGTGGAGTCAACATCGTCGAGCACTTTGCAGTATTCGAGTCAACATCTCTAAATCTTCGCCAGCGTCCATCACTAACGAACCGGACAAAGGTCAAGCGTGTTTCATCCGGCTAGTATCCGGCAATGTAGTATAAGTACCTTCTTTGAACACGTCGTGAAAACTGCTGGAATATCCAAACTATACTGCAAGATGAAGTCTGGGGTAAATAAACGAAATAGGCGACAGATCACGCGTTCGGATTGTTCGCCCGGCGCCGGCGTTTTCCCTCAAGTGCCACAGGGTCCTGCCCAGTTGTGTGTAATAAGTTAAGACTGTAAATCTAATCACCTACCTAAGTAATAAGTTCCTAATCTCTTTATTGTTTTAATTTTCTTTGTATATACCTAAGTTTTGTGTAGGTAGGTATATATAGCGGTATTAGGTTATATGTTATACGGTTAGGTCTATTTAAGTATTTACTTACCTACTTATGTAATAAGTTCCAAATATGATTGTTGTGTTCATATGAACACAACAATATAAAACGTATTTAGCGCTCGTGGCCCCGCGGTCTCAGTGTTCTGTAAACGATCACTGAGTTACGCAACTTTCGCTATGGCTGGTCCTTGGATGAGTGACCACATTTACATTTGCGAGCGTTTCCGTGCTTCGGAAGGCACGTTAAGCTGTTGGTCCCGGTTGTCAGGCGTTAAGCCTGGTTGAAGGCCTTATGGGCGGCTTGAAAACCTTCAACAGCAGGTCGCCACAACCTGCGTCTGTCTATTTCAACACGGCAATGGGCTCACCACCTATTACGTGGGACAGGAATCCATACGGTGAAAAGTGGGCATATAATATGCCTCTGCCACCCCTTCGGGGATAAGGCACCCCTTTTATTTATTTATTTAAAACGAAAATATTTTCGTTTTAGATTTTTAGCTTAGTTTTAAAACACAATAACAATGTAGAATGTTTGAATGTGTCGGAGATTTATGCAAGTTCGGGCGGGTACAGTTACGTAAGTACTTCAGCATCGTCTGAAGCTAGGAAATATTTTAAAGGTTTTAAAACTTTAGCGTTTTTCACTCATATTAATATGATATTTCGGGTCTTATTCAGTCCACCGAACTACTGAAGTAGAGTCTGTGTTTCTTGTTCTATATAATTTCTTTAGTTTTAAGATACATTTTTTACATGTTGACAAGACAAAATGTCATTTTATCGTGTAGACCCATGTCTGACTGAAATGAACGGTGAACAATTGACGATTGAATGAGAATGAATATGGTTGTCTTGCTAATAGTTATATAGGTAAATATAATTTACTTATTTTAAGTCCATATTGTTTGTCTACATTGTAGATATTTAATTTGTAAGATCATTTGCTGACAACAATCTCTAATTTTTTTAAATTTTATTTTTAATGACTTTCTTAATTTAGTGACTTGCCGTTGTGCCTTATTGTCAGAACTAGTTAGTTTTGTAAAGTATAAATAGTTATATTTACCTAAGTAGTATAAGTTTCTAGTTTGTATCTATTATTTTAATTGTATCGTGTTTATTATTGGAATATTTCCTGATATGGCAGTTTATTCTTTAGCCAATCAATGTGTCAATATATTTTGGAACTTTAATTTTATTTGTTCAATGTGTTTCAATTAAATATACTATAAGTACAATGCGTTTTTGTTATATTCCTTTACTACTCAGAGGTCTGCTACACATGTACCTAGACACCAACCTACGTAGGAAGGGAGCCCATACCTACTGAGCCTTGTGATGTACGCCACTTCGACGCTCCTGGATACTGATACCTAACTGTTAGCGAATGTCCGTGGTTCCCTGTCTACTACAAACTAACGCCACCACTATTATGTCAATCGGTGCCTTCACTTTGCGAACATCCCCATTAATGGAGAAGTTAATAAAACACCTATTTTCTATTAGATATACAATTATTAGTACAAGGCCGGGAAATAGGCAATTTCCGGTCGAGCGAGATGAGTTTGAAGGCCGAGCCGTAGGCAAGGACTAGCAATTGCCATTTCAGCCGAGTTATATATAGTACTTTTCTAGAATGTAGGGAAATAAAACATATTTTGCGTCCCGTGACGCCTCGGGTCCGCCTTCCTGCTTTTTCTGCTCCACTTCGCAAGGTCAGCAGCATCCCCTGTAGTACGACCATGAAGGAAGATTAACACGCATGTTATCCCTTACGACGTCAAGCCAGAACTTTTGGGTCTTACCGATACCCGGCGCAGATGACATAGCCATACATTTGTTTCCCATGTACCCCGGCGGTTGCTTCAAGATATGACTATACCAATGAAGGCGATACTCTTGCAACTTATCTGCAACGTCACGATGCTTCTGGCTTCAGCATCTTCATTTCCGTGACACGCAGCTCCTGATTGTGTTGTCTCATTATTGGCCACGTATCACAGTCATGTAAAAGGACAGGTACAATGATAATTAAATAGACCAGTCCCTTCAACCGGATCGAAATTTTTGGGTCACAAATGACACCATACAGTCATCTCCCGGCACTTGGCCCACGCGGCAGCAATGCGTGACATGACGTCGCAATCGATGTCACTGAGACGTCACGACCGGTCTTTGCCACATTTAGTTACAGAATAACATAAGTAGGTACTTTAAATATTATAGTTACTAATTAATTAAGTTAGTTATTAATTAATATTAATAGTTACATTAGCCATAGGTATTGGGCATTACCTACTAAGTAAAAGAATGTTTTTTTTTTATTTCCCTTTAAGTGGATTATACATAGCAAGGTGGATAATCTAAAAAAATGTATTGATATGCGACTCCCGCCCTGAACTTTAGGGTTCGATACCCGGGTCAGAATATTTTTTTGTATGATCCATAAATATTTGGATTTTGGATGTTTCCTATGTACTATGGTCCCAGATAATATAATATAATTCTTATACGGGATGATATATGTATATGGATTTAGAAGTAGGTACTTAAGTTTCATTATCAGTTGTCTAGATCTCATTGCACACGCTTATATTGGACTAGATAGTGTTATGTGAAAAAGTGTCCCAGAATATTTATTTATTATTTACTTATAGCATATAGGTAGATACTGACAGAACTTTTATGTCCCAGAATCCACCACTCCCACACATCAAACAAGATAAATATCCTTATTTTAGAACATAATACTCTTTTGCAAAAAAAAACGGGCACTTAAGCAAAGAATTATTTTATAGTTACTATTAGTATGTTTGACAATTTTAGGTA
Source organism: Thumatha senex (assembly GCA_948477245.1). Lineage (NCBI taxonomy): Eukaryota > Metazoa > Arthropoda > Insecta > Lepidoptera > Erebidae > Thumatha > Thumatha senex. The sequence goes on along the minus strand of OX419742.1, from coordinate 1,788,136 downwards.
TTGTTATCCTCAGAATTTTATAAATTAATTAGGAAGGAATAGTTTTCATCAGTTTTATCATAACATTTTGATTAAATTATTGAGAAATAATGTTTAAGCTCAAAACATTATTATTGTACCTGCTCGCTAAATAAAAATGAAACGCGTTAATTTCTTTGTTTTTCTTGAATACATTAAAAGGATAACAGTTTAGTATTGAGTGTGATCCCCTCTTGCTGAAATCACGGCTTGCATTCGTCTGTGCATGCTAGCGAGTATATCTTTTATGGTTTCTTGGGGAATACGTTCCCACTCCGCGGTAATCACATTCTTTAGCTCTCTGATGGTCCGCGGAGCCGGCTGCACTGATCTCACTCGTCGCTTCAGAACGTCCCAGACATGCTCTATGGGATTGAGGTCCGGACTTCTGTAACCTTAGAGAATTGCCATTAAATAAGTTTAAAATGTAAATTAAAAAAAAACTTTGTGAAAAAGGCTATTGAATAAGAAATGGTTATTCGGTTAAATACGATGTGTTTTAGTAGATCATCCTGTAAATAACAGGATGATGATGATGATCTGTTATTTACAGGATGATATAATACTAAAACACAGATAACAGAAATAGAATAGAATAATCTTTGCAATAAAGTCAACATCAAACACTCATGTAAAGAGATTATAGTCTCATAAATGTACTTTACAAAGGGTGGCCTTATCGACAAAGTACAATCTCTTATGTCCTTTGGATGGAGAAGATTGTCAAGGATCACTTGGGAAATGGGGAGCAATTAGTGTTTTTTTAAATGGAACATGAATAACTAACAAATATAAAAGCATTCAGTGATCGCGCACGCCTTATATTTAGCGTTCATTCCACAACCGTACAGCCTGTACTACAGAGAAGGATTTATCATAAAACGATTTGGAATGGCTAGGAACTTATCATTCCAGAGTCCCTGATGACCTTAAGTATCTCAAATGTCTGTCATTAGGTAAAATAAAACGTTCTTTCACGTTACGTAACGTTAGGGAAAATAAATGGAAGACGTGGGATTGAAATTGAGAATATGAGCATTCCGTCGAAATCGAATCGGGAGCCACTTGAGCGATTTGCGGAATTGTGATACATGATCACATTTGCGTTGCTCAACTTTAAGAAGTCGGGCTTTGGTTTTTTTGCTTATGTCAAATACTTACTCATTTTTACTTACCCAATATTTACCATATTTAACTTTTTCCACGGTTTTACTTGTTCAACTCATAGACAATGTTCGACTGTATAGATACTGCTTGCTCAGATTTGACCTGTGGCGCGGTGGGAGTGTATCCGACTGCTACGCAAGAGGTCGTGGGTTCGATTCCTACCCATGATAATACTTTGAGTGATGAGCACGATGGTTTATCCTGTGTCTGGGTGTTATTTATCTATAATATGTATGTATTTAGAAATATTTAAGTATGTTTATCAGTTATCTGGTTACCATAGTACCTACAAGCTCTGCTTAGTTTGGAATCAGATAGCGTTGTGTGAGTTGTCCCAACGATATTTATTAGATATACCTATTTATTAGAAAATCCTTATTTTAAATTGGAATAAAGTTGGTAGGTTGGTAGGTAAGCATTGTTTTTACTTTATTCGAATATAGCTATTTGGAATAGTAAAGTAGGACTTATTTGTGACATGGGGACCTATACATATATAGGTACCTAATTTAACCCATGTCACAAATAGGTAGGTAAGTATGCTGCAGGGATTGTGGGTAGGTACATAAGTGAACTTGATTTTCTATTTTTGTATTTAGGTTCAGAGAACGATTACAGATGTTCTTCTGTGTAGCTACTCCAGGACTGACTGTCCATATTGTCTAGAAACCTAGCTAAGTAACGAAGAACTAAGTGCTGATTAGTAGATACGATAATCGGCCCTGCGCGAGGCGAAACTGGACGATCTAAGTTGAACTTATACACAATTTTTTTTATATAAAAAAATATAAAGCAAGCAAGTCGATCGAAGGTTGCTGGGATTAACCAAATAATACACAAATATTTTTCACACTTTATTTATTTTACTTAAAGATCTGACTCTACCTACTACTACAACGGAGTCGTTAGAGGACATTCATTAATAAGTACCTACTTATATAAACTGATGTCAAATACAATAGATATACATGGAGTCGCTCAGTTGATACATAAAACAATCATATCGGTTATTGTGATGTTTGACGATTAAAACTCATTTGTTCAAATTTGTTTACGAATTTTAATTGTCGCACACGTCGACATGATACAGTGTTACTGAACATAGCCAATCAACGCAGAGCACAACTTGCGCCGTGTCCGTATTCAGATCTTTCGCCTTATACTAGCTTTTATCTATGTATAATATAGCCTATACTAAACAAAGCAAACGTTGCATGGGAACTTCGTAGGTCGATACTTCAATATAAAACATAAACTAATACGTATTTGTATATACGAGTAGGCGTATGAAGCATCTATTGATGTATCTATAATCAGGTCGCTACGCTAACAATGGAAAAATAAAACAGGAAAACAAGATTTTAGGTAATCAACATCTCATCAAATTCAATCTTTCGATTTTAGTACAGTATTAGCATAACAGAAATAATTTGATCAGTCAACTAAATTTAAAGTTAAACATACCTATATTCAAATACAATCACAAATCTTACATTTAATCATATTTAATAACCAGATATCGTTTACAAATTCAATGTTAAACTTCATTCAATTTATAGTGAATATTATACATAACAAAATGATTCAGTAATACAATAATATTTACAAGAATACTGTAAAAATCTTAATTTCTTAATTAGTACTACTAGTGTAAGCTTTATACAGTATGACACTCGACAGTGTTGCCTTCTATATTAGGTATACAAAATAGTATATAGTTATGATAAGGAAGGTGGTCAGAATTGTGGTGGTCAAAAACTGCCCAGTAATTCATGGATTTCAACAAAATTTTATTCAATTAAAAAGTATTAGCTTAAGTTGAGATTGGCTAACTGTACATATAAATTTATAACCACACTATGGTTATAAATTAATATGAAGTCCACAGTCAACCTCAACCATTCAGTACGTAATATTAAACCCTTGCGAACTAGATGTAGAAGATGTCGAGGACCCCGGTGATATCGAGCTAGGTGACACAGATGCTTGAAGCTTTCTTTTATGCGTATCTACGTGTTTTATCATATGGTCTTTTCTAATAAAACCTTTGCCGCAGTGATCACAAGAAAATGGCATGTTATCGGAATGCAAACACATGTGTCGACGCAGGTCTGACTTATGGTTAAAGCTTTTAGGACACTGCTCACATTTGAATGGTTTATTATTGGAGTGCCTATGGATGTGAAGTTCAAACGAGTAATCATCAGAGAAACGCTTGCCGCAGATAGTACATTTGTACGGTTTATCACCGGAGTGGAAAGTTTTGTTGTGTTGTGTCAGATAGCAACCTTTGTTAAATAGCTTGTTGCACAGCAGGCATTTATGTACTGTGGTCGAGGCAGCTTCTTTCATTAGGTTGTGTGCAGCTAGTGGTGTGCTCGACATATTACTACATGGTACATCAGAGCCGCTACTACTGTTTACTACTTTAGCGCATTCTAGAATAGCTGGATATTTCATCAGAGGCTCATAATTTTCTTTATTAGCAGTATCTGTTTTACGCTCAAATTGCATTAATTTAACCATCCCTGCCTGGGCGCCTAAAATAACATCGCCGCGGTTTATTGTTTTACCTTGCATTGTAATACCATAATGGTAGTTTTTCACTTTGTTTTGATTGTAACTGCTAACGTTATCTTTAGTCATTTTGCTATTTGTTACGTCAAAATCATAGTCTACATTTTGTGTGCTCTTGTCAGCATTGTCCAAGCGCAATGTCGGGTTAACTGAATGTATGATAACGTTGCCACCGCTGGAGTTATGATTAAGAACTTGCCCCTCCACATTAGGTTGTACAATATAGTTAGAAACATTAACGTTGAGACGCGACTGAAGCTGCGCAAAGCTTAGCAGTGCACCTACGACAGGCTCACTCACCGTTTTTTGTCCTATAACTTTCTCTACTTCAGGTGATTCACTAAAAGTATCGGGATTGGCTACAGGCAGATTGTTGATAGCCATATCCATTTCGTGGGGAGCTATCCCGTTTAGATTATTTGTTGTTAAACTCTGTTGAAAATTGTGACCCAGAATGGGTGATAAAGGGGTGTTGGTGTGGCCCGGTATTGAAGACCCAAACGTTACCGTAGACGTCAAATGGCTGATTAGAGGTAAAGTATGCTGTTGTAGTAAATTTGACTCCGACGACTGCTGAGTGCGGTTTTGCATATCGTGACTCGGGTGATGATGATTTAAGATGGGCCGTTTAGCTGGGTCTGGTTGACTCGATGACCGCACTGCATTCTTGTGGAGGGTCGTGTTATAATGTCTCTTTAGATGACCTGCGCTCGTAAACCATTTATTGCAAGCAGTGCAATTGGATGTCTTCGGACGCTTCGCTTCATTAGATTTCAAATTGGTACCTTTACTTCCAATCGATGGGGGTGTCAAAGACATCGGATGTGAAGGTTGGGTGCTGGTCATCTGAGACGCTGTATAAGAGTCGTACGGCCGGTATAGTGATTTCATATCAGCATTCCAATCCTGAGTAATCTGCTAGTGGTTGTATTTGCACACCTGTATACATTTTTTGTTCAACGTGCATAATCGGTTTTAGATTTTGTGTGTTAACTTCTCGGGTTTGAGGCGAAGCCTCTACAAAGGCTGCCGCTGCTTGTTTGCCCTCAGTTCCTTGATATACGATTTGAGAATCAAGGCCCAAAATATCAGACAACATCATCAGACTGCTTACTTTACTGCTTACCAGAGTACTGTTGAATAGTTATTCCTGTAGATAAGGCTGCCGGACCGGCGCCTGCATGAGCAGAATTGCAATGCTCATATAGTTGGACAGCAGAGTCGCACACAAAACCACATTTGTCGCATTGATTTAGGGATGGTGATGGCGTGGGTAGGTTCACAGTTTGTTCACACATTGAACTCGATGATGACACTTGTGTAATATGTTCTTGCGCTCGAAGGTTATAAGGATGAAATCGACAGGATTTATGATAATCTTGATTGTACTGACCTTGGTCCCAATTTATCTGATTAGAATGTTGGCTTTGTGAGAATCCGGAGTGGTTGTAGTTGTTAGCAAATTGTGCCCCCGGTGAGATGTTGGTTTGATCAGGATTTTGGTAATATGACGGTGCACTGTAATAGTTTTGTGCTGTAGCAGGTTGTGGAAACAGAGTGGACGTCTCCGGTGTTGCCCACAGCTGGTACTTTGGACTAGGTTTAGTTATCATGTTGTAGCTGGAGTCAGATGGAACTGATACGGAACTCTCTGTTTTCATAGCACTGTTTTTATTTTCGGAATCACTCGACATGTTTGGAGTACCCCACTTCACATACAAATGGTCTTCATGATTGGCGTAAGGTAGTAAGGTCGATGTTAAAGCGCTGCTATTAGCCATTTAATGATCAATTTAAAACACAGTATATATGATTATATAATAATTAATTTATAATTATAATTATATATAATTTTGATATAAGTCCGGTGTTAACGTGGCCCTCCAAGTCGCAATTATTGTTTCCTTTTTCTAATTAAACTGAATCACACTGTTATGTTGTGTAACAAAGCTTTTGGCGGCATTAAGTCACGGTCTGGAACAGCACCACGTGCGAGACGGTAAACACTCACGCCCTCAAAACAGTCGCGTTCGTATGCCCCGCCACTCTCAACTCCAAAACACACGTCTAGTCGTAAATCACTTAACAAAAAATTTTTTAACTTATTGTCACTTTTATGAGTCTAAATAAAAATGTCTTTATACTTTAATCACAGAAATAGTAATGCTTATAACACGTTAGTAAACCGGCACGAGATGCACTACCAATAGATAAGTGCAGCGCGGAAGTGTCGCACGTCCACCGCGTGCGTCCGTTGCGAACGTTGACTAACAACTAACAGCCTTTCCAAAGTCGCCTTCGGGGCATGACTTTGGACTTCCGGGCGAGACCGTCGCGCCGTGATGAAGTTATCGCCCCTTCATCCATTTGATTGTCTGTAGTGTGAGCGAGATAAAAAACGCCGGGGAGTAGCCGAAAAGCACTGGGGGTGGGGCTAGTCTTACTCTTTCTCAAAATTGAAATGGCCGGCGAAATGTTCAGCGAAGCTGCGTGCTAGTACGATAGCAGTGCGACTAATTTTTATAAAATTTTATTAATCTCGTTTTTTATTTGTCCACTTTAATTAAAAAAAACAAGGGTAAGCCTATTGAAAACCACAAAAAAATAATTACCTAATAAAGATATAATAGGTATTAATGATAAATCCAAGTATATATCGCCGCCAGACCCTGTGCATTTGTTACTTGAGATGTCCTTACAAGTGTGCGGAGACTTTATTACACAGTCTAATTATGAACACGGTTTTGTTGAACTTCAGAAATTATTTAAGCGCTCGTGGCTCCGCGGTCTCAGTGTTCTGTAAACGATCACTGAGTTACGCAACTTTCACTATGGCTGGTCCTCCGATGGGTGACCAATTTGTGGCATTTACATTTGCGAGCGTTTCCGTGCTTCGGAAGGCACGTTAAGCCGTTGGTCCCGGTTGCCAGTAAAATGGCAGTTGTTAAGCCTGGTTGAAGGCCTTATGGGCGGCTTGAAAATAATCAACAGCAGGTAGCCACAACCTGCGTCTGTCTATTTCAACACGGCAATGGGCTCACCACCTATTACGTGGGACAGGAATCCATACGGTGAAAAGTGGGCATACAATATGCCTCTGCCACCCCTTCGGGGATAAGGCGTGTTGGATATTTAAAATTATTATTGTATTAAATAAATAAAGAATTATAATTAAAAATATCTTCAATTAGATAACAGTATTTCTAAAAAGCAATTATGCGCGCGGTTTTGAAATAATCTCAGTCGGGGTCGCTAGTTGCCGACCACGCATCGACTATATAAGGGCCAATTTCTGGAATTACGCTTCACTTGATTCCAGCCGAATCCAGCTTCCGACGCAGTTCGAGTAGAAGCTATCCAGCAGCATCTGAAGTTTTACTTCGAGGCGCCGATAACCCCCACGGAAGACCCAGTCGTGTTTTCCCCGGGCCAAGTGCAGCGTATGATTCGCCGCACCCAACTGCGGAAAGCCCCAGGCCCCGACCGGATCCCGAACGAGGCCCTGCGTCACCTGCCCCCGCGAGCTATCGCATCGGTGACGCAGTTATTCAACGGCATCCTCCGCACCAGCCACTTTCCCGCAGCATGGAGACTCGGCCGAGTCATTATGCTGCCGAAGCCCGGGAAAAACGTACTGAAGCCCGAAAGTTATCGGCCCATTACGCTGCTGTCGACACTCTCGAAAGTCTTCGAGAAGCTTCTACTCCTGCACCTGACACCACATATCCAGCCACGCGACGAGCAATTCGGCTTCCGAGCCGAACACTCCACCACGCTGCAGCTCGCGAGGGTACTGCACCATCTCACCGTCGCTCTCAACAAGAGAGAGCACGGTGTTGCAGTACTCCTCGATATGGAGAAGGCGTTCGATCGCGTCTGGCACGACGGCCTGATCTACAAGCTGGCCACGTCTACTACTCCGCGACGAATAGTCAAGACTGTGGCCACCTTCCTCCAGGACAGACGCTTCCAAGTCATCGTGGACGGCGTCCTGTCCGGAGAGCGCAGCATCAGAGCCGGCGTGCCCCAGGGGAGCTGCCTGTCGCCAGTGTGCTACGCCAAGTACACTGACGACATCCCAGTCCCAGACGGCGCGATGTTGGCGCTATACGCCGACGACGCCGCCTATATCACGACCTCCTTGACCGCTACACATGCGGCGGTCAAAATGCAGCGTGCCCTGGATGTGCTCCCGCCTTGGCTGGATGAATGGAGACTGACGGTCAACGTGGCAAAGACCCAAGCGCTTGTTGTAGGGGGTGCGTGGCAACCCGCGCCCCTTACCCTGCTCGGAAAAGCCGTCGACTGGTCCCCGACGGTGAAGTACCTTGGAGTGACCATTGACCGTCGTCTCACCATGCGACACCACGTGCAGAACATCGTTGGACAAGCTCGCGCCGCTCGAGCTCTCCTGCGTCCGGTGATCACATCGTGCCTCCCGCTCCGCGCGAAGCTGGGCGTCTACAAAACTTACATTCGCAGCCGGCTCACCTATGCCGCCCCTGCATGGTACGCTCTGGCAGCAGAAACGTACCGTGCACGGTTGCGTGCGCAGCAGTCGCTGTCGCTGCGACACGCCGTAGGCGCCCCTCGCTTCGTGAGGAACGCAACGATCACCCGAGACCTACGCATGGAGAGCCTCGACGACTACATCGGTCGCTTGAGCGCCAACATGTTCGCACAAGCCGGGGAGTCGAACTTCCGCCACCTGCGGGAGATCGCTCCATACCACCGGCGCCCCCCGGACAGACCTCTGCCGCGGGACTTAATCCCCGCTGCAGCCCGACCGGACCGGACAACGTCACCCTGAGGCCGGCTGATGGGCGCCTGCCGGGAACCCTTCCCGCCAGGCTCGACCTCGCCGACGCCCCCAGGGTGACCCCCCAGATGACGACCTCAGCTGCCGCTGGCTTGTAGACCGCCCATCGGAATCATCCGATGGGGTCAGGGCTCGCTAGCGGCACGCCTCACCACCGGACTTGACGCCCGGATTTGACCCCACAGCTATTTACAGCCAACCCAACGACCCGCCTGTATCGACAGGCGGCGCTGAACGCTACTGCAAGAGGCCAATGCCTCGTTCAGTCTCCCCCCAACTCCTCTAGGGGAGTTGTGAGATGACCAGTCGGATTACGCTTCACTTGAATTTGACACATTCGACTATGAACAACTGCAACGCAAGACCCAGTGCGCAAACATCGCGTGACCAGCGACGTCGTAACGCAAGAGTCACGAGACCCGCCAACCGTCGGTGGCAGCGCAAGACTCAGCGGTGGGACTCGCGGAGTAGCGAGTCGGTCTCCACGCACGAGCCCTACGTTAATCAAGGCGGGAGTCCAGCCAGCTGATGAGGTTAGCGGCATGAAGTCTATCAAGAAATCCATCTCTGACGTCAAATCTCAAGCTGGACAGGCACTAAACGTTGGCCGTTTAGTTAGAAAGGACTACGATTCTCTTCTTGCTGTCATTGAATCCTTGCAGTTCGATGAAAGAATCGCACAATACGAGGAAAATGAACGAAAATTGTTTGAGATGGATCAAGAGATAGCAAGACTGCAATGTTCGAGAGATATAAAGACCGAAGCCTCGAACGCGGCTCCACCGGCGGCGTTACCTCCCTGGCAATGGCACGCTCGTGTCACGCTGCCCAACCACGGGCTGATACCGCCAGTCCCACTCCCTATGCCAATGTGGCGATCACCCTATCTAATGTGGTGATATCAATATTTGCAATAGCTATTAAAAGGCCCTTTTCAGGGCCGCATTAGTATCGTGTTACTTTGTTTCTATTTAACAGATAAGTCATACACATACACACACCACACCCACAACTTTAACACATACATCTACCTCCACCCTAGATGGATCCTGTATGGATATTGACATGGACCTGGATAGATGGACATTGAAAGTATGTAGATACCTATTTATTCTTTATATTGATTGGATAATTAATAACAGGGATAATAGGATTAACATATTAAAAGTACTGGCAGGAAATCGGAAATATGTGGAAATAATTAGCTTTTTAAACATCGTTTAATTTAAATAAACGAATCTCAGGAAAGCCTTTATTTTTGTCGAATCTTAATGTCTTAAATTAATACTCGCAAATACTAAAACACGCGCTTAATTATGTAGTACAAAGTATTTTAATCTAATAATTGTAATTCTCTATTTACTAACTTACAATCAGAATGTTCAGGCCACGCAGGCCGGCGAACGAAAACGTCGCAAAAAGTAAACTTTATTGTCATGATTTTTTATATTCACCGAGACCTGACTAATGGACGATTTAGGCATTTCAGTGTGGAAGCGAATCCGTGACTACAACAGCACGCCCCAAACCAATCTTAGAATCTATTACCTTAACGAGAGCTGCGGTACATTTTTGTCAATTATAAAACACCGATAGGATTTCCTATATTTTAATTATTAAATAGTAATCGGACAACAATATTTTCAATTTTTTATTGAGCTATTTCTAATTTTACATTAACAAGAGCCACAGCACATTCTTATCTCAATAATCCAATGTCCACTTGTAGGTATCTACTATTCCACATTATTTACTCTTTAGCCTGATTAGGTTCGCCTTACGCAATTTTAAAGAAAATAAATGCCTTTTAAATTACCATGAGGGGAAACCGCTCTGGTTAAAAAGTAAATAACTTGGAACGTATAAGTGTTTTTATTCAAGATGTTTAAATGAAAGCGGCAAGTTCTACCAAGTGCCATCAATCAAAAGTTAATATTTTCAACTTTTTACCGAGCTACTTCGAATCTCTACCTTAACGAGAGTCGTGGCCTACATTCTACATACAGTCTCAACTAAACACAGTTAATATTATTCCCTACATTTCGACTAATTGCAATCAAATAATATTTTCGACTTTTTACTGAGCTATTTTGAAACTTTACTAAAAAATAATACAACGCCAATAGGATTCCCTACATTTCGTCTAAGAAATTTACTAAGTTTTCGATCTTAAATAAAAACACCTGTACCTACTATTCCACAGTATTTACTTTTTAACCAGCATAAATTTGCATAACGGTATTTAAAAAAAAAAAATTTTGAAAATGCGGTTAGGCGAAAGGGTAGTTTAAAAAGTAAATAAATCGGAATAGTATATATAAAATAATACCTAACCACAAGTGTTAGAAGAAGAAGTAAGAATCAATATTTATGACTAAATCATGCCAAATGCCATCTCGCCCTGAGCGAGTTTCCTTCGTGCGAGATGACGAATAGACGGTACTTTGGTGATTTATTCATATTACTTCAAGTTTAGGTACTTATAGAAACTAAGATCAGCCCTGAAAAGGACTTTGGATTTACTGTTGTTATTCCTACAGAAACAAGACCATCTAGTAGTAGGTATGCAAGAAACGGTCATCCTTCCTCTTCGGTCGATCCGTGAACGAAGGCAACCTCACACCGCCATCTTGGAGAATCACGCCAAGCCACGTCAGCGCTGTGTTCGAGTTCGCCGTCCGCCGCACCCCGCTCGTCTTCACTCGCCGCCAGCCGCCGATTCAATGCAATAAAATAGCTGCGCGCTACCGTGCTTCACATGAACGAGCGTGTTAACTGCCAGTAAACTTGGTTTCCAGGTAATACTCGCTACCGGCGCCGTACTACCAGTAAATTGTAAATATTAGTTTTAATACCTACTATTCTAAGCAGTAATATCTTTATATTATGTATTTCGTAGGTACAACTATATATAAAAGATAGGTAGGTATTGCACTTTAATAACTTCAATATCTTTACATTGCTGGTGCACAATTACCAGTCGCGCATCTTGTGACTCCAGCAGTGAACGAGGTTCGGACCGGTCCATCGCGCCGACAAAAGATTTGCGTAACTAATAGTGCGCCCAGACTTTGCTTCCGAATTAATAATATTATTATATTTTAATTTTGTAAGTATAGCACAAGGAACCGTTGCAATGTGGGTGCATAAATGCCGCAGCCACCCCTTTGGCCATAAAAGCATGAGTGATAAATAAATTAATAATTTATAGGTAAATCGGCAATTGGATCCCTACAATTTGACAAACAATATCTTGAACTTTTTACTAAGCTTAATCGAACCTTTACCTTAACGAACGCCGCGGTACAATTATGTCTCAATTATACAACACCAATAGGATTCTCTACATTTTGACCAATAGCAATCGAACAATTTATACAATTTTTACTGAACCACTGCGAATCTTTACCTTAACGAGAGCCGCTGTGCATGTAGGTAATTACCTATGTCGGAATCTTATTGGCGTTATCAAATGTAAGGAATTGACATTGTTGAATTGTGACAAAAATGAACCGAAGCTTTACTCGTAGTTAAGGTAAAGTAGCTTAGTAATGGTTGAAAATATTGGATTAAGATTTAAATGTACCTCGGCTCTCGTTAAGGTAAAGATTCGAAGTGGTTCAGTAAGAAAAATATAAATTGTTCGATAGCTATTGGTCAATATGTAGAGTATCCTATTGGTGTTGTATAACTGAGACGTAATTGTGCCACGGCGTTCGTTAAGGTAAAGGTTCGATTTAGCTTATTAAAAAGTTTTAAATATTTTTCAATTGCTTTTAATCAAAATGTAGGGATCCTATTGCCGATTTATAAATTATTAATATATTTATCACTCATGCTTTTGTGGCCAAAAGGGTGGCAGAGGCATATTATACACCCACATTGCAACGGTTCCTTGTGCTAATCTTACAAAATTAAAAAAGGATAAAAATATTAATTCGGAAGCAAAGTCGGGGCGCACTATTTGTTACGCAATTTTTTTGTCCACGCGATGAACCGGTCCATACCTCGTTTACTGCTTGAGTCACAAGATGCACGACTCGTAATTGTGCACCACCACTGTAAAAATATTGAAGTTATTAAAGTGGAATACCTACTTATCTTTTATATATAGCGTCCGAGTCAGACGTCGACGCGCTCGCCGAAGATCTCAGCGCTGTTAACAACACAGCTAAGAGAAGTACGCCGACAATATCCCAGCGCCAGACGGCGCAAGTTTGGCGCTATACGCCGACGACGCCGCCTTCATCTCCACTTCTCTGACCGCCACACGCGACTGGTCCCCGACGGTGAAGTACCTTGGAGTGACCATTGACCGTCGTCTCACCATGCAACACCACGTGCATAACATTGTCGGATAAGCTCGCGCCGCTCGAACTCTCCTGCGTCCGGTGATCTCATCGTGCCTCCCGCTCCGCGCGAAGCTGGGTGTCTACGGCTTACATCCGAGGGCCGCCTCACCTATGCCGCCCCTGCATGGTACGCTTTGGTCGCAGAAACGTATAACCTTGCACGGCTGCGTGCGCAGCAGTCGCTGTCGCTGCGACTCGCCGTAGGCGCCCCTCGCTTCGTGAGGAACGAGACGATCGCCCGAGACCTCTGCCGCGGGACTTGATCCCTGCTGCAGCACGACCGGACCAGACAACGTCACCCTGAGGCCGGCTGATGGGCGCCTGTCGGGAACCCTTCCCGACAGGCTCGACCTCGCCGACGCACAGGGTGACCCCCAGATAATGACCTCAGCTGCCGCTGGCTAGTAGACCGCCCATCGGAAGTATCCGATGGGGTCAGGGCTCGCTAGCGGCATGCTCCACCCCCAGACTTGACGCCATGGCTTTTATAAGCCAATCCAACGACCCGTCTGTATCGACAGGCGGCGCTGAAAACCACTGTAAGAGGCCAATGCCTCGACCAGTCTCCCCCCAACTCCTCTAGGGGAGTTGTGAGATAGCCAGTCGGATCTTATATATATAGTACGTTGTACCTACTAAATAGATAATATAAAGATACAAGATACTGCTTAGAACAGTATTAAAACTAATATTAACAATTTACTGGTACCTAGTACGGCGCCGGTTGCGAGTATTACCTGGAAACCAAGTTTACTGGTAGTTAACACGCTCGCATGTGAAGTACGGTCGCGCGCAGCTTAGATCTTACTGCATTGAATCGGCGGCTGGCGGCGAGTGAAGACGTGCGGGCTGCGGCGGACGGCGAACTCGAATACAGCGCGGCGTGGCCAAGATGCACCGCCATCTTGGCGACGACCACGGTTCACGGATCGACCGAATAGGAAAGGATGACCGTTTCTTGCATACCACTAGATGATCTTGTTTCTGTTGGAATAACAATAGTAAATCCAAAGTCCTTTTCAGGGCTGATCTTAGTTTCTATAAGCGAACTTAAAGTCATATGAACATTACGAAAGTACCGGACTATTCGTCACGCAGGAAACTCGCTCAGGGCGAGATGGCATACCTATTTAGTCTTAAATATTGTTTCTTACTATTAAAAACACGTGTACCTAGGTATTAATAATCATGTTAACCATTCATCGCGTAGGTCCGTATTATTAATACTAAACATTAATCAACTATAAGAAAGTTAAAACAAAAAAGGATAGCACTACAATCGTAAAAATAAACTTACAATGTGAAAATTTTTGTTTAAATCTCTAAACCATAAATTTAAACAAAGAATTATAGCAGGCCTAGTGATCGGGTAGAAGTCGGTGCCAAGTCGACTAATGATAGGACAGAAGTATGAACTAAGTTTTCACTATAAAGGTCAAATAACAACGAAGACCGCGTAATACGACGTGGCTCATTTGGCTTGGCACCGACTTCAAACAGATTAATAGGTAGGTACATAGATATCTAGCACGTACCTACCTACTAAAATACTTTCAAAAAGGGGCTGAAGTGACTCTACTGAGTACTATATAATCAAATACATCGTTGGGTCTAGCTGCTGCCAGGTGATGGAGACATTCGTCTGATTCTGTAGTCGGACTGATATGACAGCGTCTTACGTACTTCCATAAAACTTCTTGCATAAAACAAACGTATTGTCACCGCTGATGAGACTTCCACACAGCTCAGTCCATCGAACGCCAAGCTTGTAGGCCGGATATACCTTTTCACTCTTCGGCTTTCTGTCCAAGAACCTAACCCTCTCTAACTCTAAAGTTCGGAAGTATTATAGGTATATTATGAAGGATTTTATGAAAAATGTTTTACGGCAATCTAATAGACTTTCAATAAGTTATTTTATTATAATTGGTATAAATTATTAAAATTAAACTATAATTAACAATTAAAGTTAAACTATACAAAGTACCTAATGAAGGATTTTTTGTCAGTGGGTGGGGCCTATGTGTATCACAGCCAATAGGAGCGCTGATGCCACAATGGACGCTTGTGGGCAATATGAGGTTATATAAACCGGTGTAATGCGAATTATCACTTCAGTTACTTTTGTCTACTGGTGTAGTCACCACTTCTTGCCGTGTGTTTGGAACCAGTACAAAGTAATCCTGTGTATTGTTCTTCTGCCAGTCTCCAGTGAGCTACTATTGACCACTTACAGATGGCGACAAGCTCCACACCAGCAGCGCCAGCGTGGGATTGTGAAAGTTGCGTAACTCAGTAATCATTTATAGAACCCTAGACCGCCGGGCCACAAGCGCTTCAAAAATATAAATGGTAAATAATAATAAGTATAAAAATTGCACCAACCTAATTATTGACGAATTTTGTTTGAGAGGGTTTGTTTTGGTGGTGTCAAGTATGTGATTTCCATTGTGTAAATAAACTAATGTAATGAAATAGGTACTGGCGATTAGAAAAGTCACATTAGTTTTAATACCAGGTTTACTTAGGCTCTACTCATTGCCTTGCGAATTTAACGGTAAATGTAGGAACAATAATTTGACGTTTATAATTTGATATATTTTGTCTATGTTTGGTATCGCGGGGTGCCGGGGTGCAGGATGTGTGAGGCTCCCGGGGAAATAGGGGCTGTCCTACCCACTAAACGACCGCGGTGTTCCGCCTCACCTTAAACCGGAGGTTAAATCATTGCGAGCCGGCAAGGGGCACCCATAGGATGGAGGGGTTCGTCTTGGAGAGGCCGAATGTGTAATCTCCCTGAAGCTCCCTAATGAGCTAAAGAATCTAGCCCACACCGCCACGGCTCTCGTTAAGGTAAAGACTCGAAGTAGTTGAAAACAAAGTTGAAATTAATTGCAAATGCTGGTAGCTGATAGTGAAAATGTAGGTAACTATATTTGCGTAATATTTTTGAGATAAATATACCGCGCCTCTCGTAGAACTTTAAAGTTTAGAAATAGCTCTGTACTAAGTTAAAATATTTTGTTATTACTGATAGTCAAATTGTAGGAATCCTAGCGTAGTGTTATTGAGACAAACTGTACCGCGCGCCTCTCGTTGAACTTTGGAGTAAAGGTTCGAAAAAGCTTGGTACAACGAAAAAATATTGGTTGAGTGCCATTATACATAATGTAGGGAATTCTAGAGGCATTTAATTATTGAAACAAATATACCGCGGCTCTCGTTATGGTACAGATTCGAAGTAGTTAATAACAAAGTTAAAAATAATTGCAAATTCTCGTAGCTGATTGTCAAAATGTAGTGAATCCTATTTGCGTAGTATTTTTGAGATAAATATACTGCGCCTCTCGTTGAACTTTAAAGTAAAGTTTAGAAATCTCTGTACTAAGTTGAAAATATTTTGTAATTGCTGGTTGAACCAGAAATAATGAGGGTCCCGTAGGCGAGGTAAAATAATGCACTGCAACTTTGATAGCAACACTATATCTATTACACCATAGGTTAATTTGGTTCACACTTAAAACATTACAATAAGTATCTTGAAGATTATGCAGAACAAGTATATCGCGATGTACCTTGTACATACACTGCCCTCTATCGAGCGTATTGGCAACTCGCATTTAACACGCAATAACGTTTTCTGATGTAACGACCTCTATCGAGCACAGTGATAATAAACACAATATCTTAACAATTTGGACATACCGCCCACCAAGGACATAATTTGCATACATGTCCTTCATTTCCGCCCACCATAAAATGTCTTAATTAGAAGAAACAATAATATAAAATATTTATGCAGACACCAAATGTTTAAACAAAAACAAAACAAAAATAAAGTAACAATAAAATGCATTAATTTGCGGTAGGTAACATACAAAGTTTAGACGTATGTCTTTTTATTAACGAAGTCTGAGTACGCAAGGTTACGACTCGAGTAATTCGGTCAGGTCCAGGATGTTTTTGTTCGATTTTGCCTAATAACCACGTGCCAGGTGGCATATCATCTTCTTTAACCAGCACTACGTCACCCACAGACGGTTCCGGAATTTGAGATGTCCATTTATGTCTCTGCAAAAACTGATTTAAATAATCATTCGACCATCGTTTCCAAAAATCCTGGGAAATTCTCTGGTGGAATTGCCAACGTTGTAAATTACCAACATTCTTACTCATATAGTCCGTTTCAGGTATCAAAACTAAAGGCTCGCCGATCGAGAAATGACCAGGGGTCAATATTGTCAGCTTGTTCTCATCCTCAACGTAAGAAAGTGGCCTTGAGTTGAGGCAAGCCTCAATTTGTGCTAAGACCGTGGCCATCTCCTCGAAGGTTAAAGTGGAATTCCCTATTACTCTTTTCAAATGATGTTTGGTGGACCTTATTCCCGCTTCCCATAGATCTCCAAAATTGGGCGCGCGGGGTGGAATAAAGTGCCATTGTGTTCCAATATTTGAAAAATATTCCATCAGTTCGGGATTTATATTTGATTTCTGATTGTTAAATAAATGTAGTAACTCTCGGCAAGCCCCAACAAAATTTGTAGCGTTGTCACTATATAAATCAGATACACGACCGCGCCTTGCAACAAATCTCTTAAAGGCTGCCATAAACCCTTTCTATCAAACCACTAACACTAGCTCAAATCACTAACTGCCTCCAAATGCACTGCCCTGGTGGAAATGCAGATAAATAAGGCTATGTAGCCCATATAGGATTTATTTCCACATCCTTTTCCACTCCAGTACTTGTAAAGGGTTTGCCTGGCTTTAACCGAACAGATGGTACTTGTCCCATAAGTTGAGTCTTAGTTTTAGCTGCATATCGAACGCATGCAACACAACTTCTCACATATTTCTTTGTAAGAATCTTAACTCATATAATCCAATACTTCAATCTTAAATATGTGATAATAAGGTGGCCCCCAGGCCACCGTGCATAGTTTTAATATGAGCATCGGCTATTAAAATGTCCAGTTAAAAAAGATTCTTTCGGTATTAGAATAGGACGAATCCGATCATAATTTAAATCTGACATTTCCAGCCTACTTCCTACTCTTAACGTACCTTTTGAATCAAAAAATAAATTTAAAGATTTCACACACTTCGATTTTAGGTGCTTATTACCTTGTAATTCTTCCTGAACTTCCGGAAACCCTTCCAGCTGACAAGTTTTAATACATAGCTCCATACAGTCTTCAAGTTCTTGTTTGGATAGTTCTCTTGAAGTGCTGATACCCGTTAACTTGTCCCTAACTCGAAGAAAACGGCGGCAATATCTCAACACCCGTACTAATCTCGTTAGCGAAGAAAACCGATTTCAAAAATTTGTCTCAATTACCGCTGTGTGTACTTTGACTTCCTCTAGGTGGGTAATTCTATCTTTAGGTTTTTATATTCAATGTCCTCACTTCGTAGAAAGTCTGGACCCTTCCACCATATTAAAGTGTCCTCAAGTGTAGCAGGCGCTGGGTTCAACTTGGACGCCACATGAGACCATTGGTTAGCATCTAAAGTGGTCAGAATTTCAGATACTCGATTGGCCACGAAGGTTTTCCAGCGGTTGGGATGGCTGTTAAGCCAAGCAAGAACCACTTCACTGTCCGTCCATGCATGCCAATCAATCTTTGGCACATCCAAAACTTCACCCACTTCTGCTAGTAATTTAGCTGCCAATCCTGCCCCGCAAAGTTCCAATCGTGGCATAGAAATTTTTTTGACAGGTGATATTCTTGTTTTAGCAGTGATTAGCGATACGTTAACATTACCAAATGAGGCTGTAGCTCTTAAATAAATAACTGCGGCTAAAGCCGTTTTCGACGCATCTGAAATTCCATGCAGTTCAGTTTTAACGACGCTAGAATGTGTGTGACACCATCGTGGGATTTTTATGCTACTCAAAGAAGACAATTGATCATGATAAGTTTACCATTCATTAATAATAATTTTGGTATATTTTGATCCCATGGCAAGCCTGACAACCATAGCTTTTAGATGAAAACTTTTGCCAAAATAAGACTAGGAGCTAACCAGTTCAACGGATCAAACAAACGTGATATGTTAGATATTTTTTTTTTGAATTTTCGTCCAATATAGCAAGATCAACAGAATATTGAAAGACGTCGTTATTGGGATCCCAGGTAAGTCCTAAGACTTTAGTTATTTTATCCTTTGTAAGTTTATCCGCTCATCCTTAGTACCTTCCGTATCACTTATTGCATCCAATAACTTTTTACTGTTGCTATTCCATTTTTGTAACTGGAATCCTCCCTTAGCCAAAATTTCCTTCAATTTGGTATGAATTTTTAACCCCATTTCAACGTTCAAAATAATTTTTATATGGATGACTTAATGGTGGGTGCACCATTAAGTCATCCATATAAAAATTATTTAAGATTATATTGGCGATCTCTGGCTCTTTTTGACATTCGTCGTATGCCGTTTGCTGAAGACAGCGTACAGCCAAATATGGCGCTGAGGCAGTCCCGAATGTTACTGTGAGCAATTCATACTCGTCAATTTCTTCTTCTGGATTATATCTCCACAGAATGCATTGTAACCTGGTATCAATTGTCTGTCAACCAAAACCTGACGATACATTTTTATTATGTCAGCCACCAAGCATATTTTATGTTTTCGCCATCGCATTATTGTGTGGCGGAGTTAAGCCTGTAGCATTGGACCCACTAACATATTGTCATTAAGAGAAACTCCGTTTGGACCCTTGCAAGACGCGTCAAATACTACTCTCACCTTTGTCGTAGATTTGTCTTCTCGTACTACGCCGTGATGAGGTAAGTAGATGGCTGAGTTGTCTAGAGTTTCTTTTCTCGTTAGCTTTACCATATGACCCAAATCCAAATACTCCTTTATTACCTTTGCGTAGTCTTCTTTAAGCTTACTGTTTTTGCCTAGTTTTACTTCTAGACTCTTTAGCCTCTTTGCTGCTATTGCTTTAGAGTCTCCGTAACTGTAAATCAGCTCAGGATCACGCAATGGCAATCTTATATCGTCCATCGTCATTGCGCTTCTTAGTAGCTACAAATAATTGTACGCATCTATTTTCCTCTTCCGTTAGCATTTTCTTAGCACCAAGCGGTTCATGCTCCAATTCCCAAAACCTTTCAAGCATGTCATCTTCTTGGACACTAGCATGCATTACGGTTACGTGTGAGTGAGATCAATCAATCTTTAAAATCTTTACGTTCTTTTTCGAAATAGTTTTTAAGTTATTTATTCTGATATATAACTTAAAAACCTACCTATCAGAACATTATAGAAATTACATTGTGTAGCAAATAAAACTATTATTATTTTCTATTATTTTAACTAAATTAAGTAGCACAGTAAATATTATTTAGTCCAAAACAGTTTAGAAGAATACCATAATGTGAACGAGTACATATTTTTATTTTTATATCTAAGTTTGAACTGTCTAAGATTGAAATGCCCACTGATTAAAAATGTCGATAGTCACTATACTGAAGTTCAAAATTTCAACACTTATATATAGTGTATAAATAAAATACAAAAAAAAAGTAGGTAGATTAAAACGAGCGATTCTATTCTGGCGCGTTGTGGTCACAAGTGACCTAACACTCCTCCTCGCTTCGCTCGTCGTCGTACCTATTTACGACTATGCTCAAGTCTAGTCTAAAAAAAATAACACTTAAAATATCGTTTTATATGTTACAGCTTATAAACTTGGCTATGAGTGAGATGATTATTTACAATGGTGTCTTATCATTTCTTAAATATTCTTAGTCAAATTATTAGAGTATACTAGCGGCAAGCTATGATGGCTGTTTGACATATACAATAGTGATGATATTTTACTTATTTTACATAAGTAGGTACTCTGTTTTCTACCGTAGTATAAATACCCTCTAATGTGGTTGACTATATATTGACATATTTCTAAAAATGTAATTATAATTAATACGAAACTTCATGAAAGAACAAACGTCAAAACGGCCATCATGCATGTCGCTAGTATAGGTATCTTATTATATATTGCTTATAGCATAGTTTGGGTTAGATGGAACTGTGTGAAAAATGTCCCACAATATTCGTTAACACGATTCATCGCTCACACAGTAAATAATACACAGGTTACAGTCCAAAATTCCTTTTTATTACAAAATGTGAAATTTTGTTATCATAAATAAAAGAAGTTTGCCATAATTATCACAAGTATCTACTAATAACCATGACTCATGGCAACGTGTCCTACCAAGTCAACTTCCATCCGATAAAAAATTTAACATTTAGGTAAAAATTTGCATAACGTAGGTTTCTACTAACTATACCTACTTATCTACATTACTAACTAACCAACTTCACGCTGTATCCCTGACGGGGTTGTCAGAGAGCACAGATCGCCTAGACTTCGCGATCCATGCATAATTAACTATACTAGACATACCTAAGTTAATAAGTACAGTAAACTTATAAAACTAATTATATTACACATAAAATAGGTACTTAGTAGAAATACCTACTGAAGAATAGAGTTACACAACCCTTTTATTTATCAGATGTTCAATCGGCTAAAAAAATATTTGCCACTTTATAACAAAGTTGTATCTAGAACTAAGTTTAGGGTTCTGCATTTTAATTTACAATTCATACTTTGACAATTTCGTACAAATATAAAGGAAAGGATACTTAAGTTAAGAGAGATAGGAAACTTTGATAAATAGATACTACAAAAGAGATTTTCTCAGGAGCTGGACTATAGTACTAACTTACAAGTTTTCTATAATACTGGTCTGTAAGTTATATTATGACTGAAAAACAGCCCCAACAATATCTCCGGGACCCAAGCGACCTAATCTGCTGGCGGTGTACCGGCTGACGGACCTCCCGACCCTGTAGGTGCGCCTGTGTCGTAGCCTCGTCCTTTGGTCAGCAGGTGAGCACGCTTGACCTAACTAACCAACGCAAACTATTGCTGCTCCATCAGTCAATATTATTTTGTAATATTAACTTTAAGAGATTACAAATTATAAATTTATATTTAGGAAAGAAGTACTTCCTTTCTTACTTTTTACTTTGGTACTTATTTTCCTAGTAGTTCCAGTGTTTCGAGTAGGTACTTCTTGTTTATTGTATTTTCTAATTAATCAATAATTATATTATATCTATAAATATAATTTATCTATATTCCTTAATAACCTAGGAAAATAGATTAATTAAGTAATAGATAAGAATACATCTAAAATAGACACATTATATTGAATTTATTCGGCCCTTTAGACCCACCCCAGTTCCGTGCTTCGGAAGGCACGTTAAGCCGTTGGTCCCGTTTGCCAATAAAATGGCAGTCGTTAAGCCTGGTTGAAAGCCTTATGGGCGGCTTGAAAAAATTCAACAGCAGGTACCCACAACCTGCGTCTGTACATTTCAACACGGCAATGGGCTCACCACCTATTAATTGGTACAGGAATCCACACGGTGAAAAGTGAAAAGTTATTTTACTGGCAACCGGGACCAACGGCTTAACGTGCCTTCCGAAGCACGGAAACGCTCGCAAATGTAAATGCCACAAAGTGGTCACCCATCCGAGGACCAGCCATAGTGAAAGTTGCGTAACTCAGTGATCGTTTACAGAACACTGAGACCGCGAGGCCACGAGCGCTTTATATTTTGCTTTATACTTTATAGTTTTATATTTTGAAGTAATTGATTATTATATTATGCATTTCTATTAAAAACAAAATGTTAATCCTTCAAGGAAACTACCAGTTGCAGAGTTAACTGGCACATTAGAAAATTCAAATGAAACGTTCTGCGTTACATTACATATATGATAGCCAGATCGTTTTTGTACTGCATAAGTAGACGAAGTAGTGTTATTAAGCCAAGTAAACGAAATTTTGTACCACTCATGTTTTTTCAACAAGCAGTGTTCCTCTAGAGGTATCTCTACCGTCGAATTATAACTAAGCCTCTGTGAAAATTCAGTAAAGTTTATACAGTTATCGCGTTCATTTTGTATTGTCACGCAAATGTCCTCAGTATAAAAATGAGAAATATCATTATAGGAGGTTGTAGATAGTGCCATTCTCGTTGGAACGATTAGAGCATTTAATAAAATCGCCTTATTTACTCTTATTCTTGTTTCTACGACGTTGTTATTTGCATTTATTACTATCGGAGCAGTTGGTTTAACTGGGATTCTATTACAATATAACCATTTCAATTCTAACGTTTTCCTCGGCAATTTAATAGATCCTACGACGTCTGATTCATTATCAGTTCTTATGTTGTTTATAATATTATCTATTTCATGCGAATATAAAACATTATTTGTATCAATGGCGATTTCTTCTAATTCATGAACAAATAGTGTTAAGAATCTTAGTGATTCAAATATGTTATTTTGATGTAGAATGTCACGTCTATTTTCAATTGTATTAGGAATATTGTTTTGTTCACACTCATATGAAGACCATTCGAATACATACTTGATAAGATCCTTTTCATCTACATTCATATGATCACTCTCAAGAACAGCTTTTAAGCCTGAGACTGTAAACATTGTTTTTTCTTGCAACAAATAGCGAGCATGTTTACAAAAGAAGTTTGTTGCTAAATCAAATAATTGTGTGTCTTGTAAATACTTTGGGTAATTTAACACTTCAATAACATTCTCCATGTTGATATTAGATTGTACGTACTTGATGCACATTTCGCTTAAATAATCTAAAATATATTTTCTAGCTGCATAGAGCAATTCCAACGCTTCATAAATAGAGCTTATTTCAATGCTATCTGTGAAAATGTAATTAAGTAGTGACTGGAATGTATCAGGATGGATGTCAATGATGTCTACAGTAACTTCAGTAGACCAAGGACCATAGAACATGGCCTCAAAAACAGGACTACTTGCAGCTAGAATTAACTTATGTGCTTTGAAAACTTTCCCCGTGATGGAAAAACTGCAATCGCTCCATTCGTGTGAAACCAGCAGTTTCTTGATGCGCTCATGTAAGTTGGCGTGTTTATGCGTTGTGTAGTTAGCGGCACGATGACTCATCTGCAAATAAAATGATTGGATTATGCTTATGTTTATATGATACTGAAGGTACAAGGGCATTTAAAGTTATTACCCGATGTTCTATGACAGTATTTTGCTTAATATTTGGGTAACTTCGTACGTTGCGTTTATATTTAACACAAAAAAAGATCTTGATCAATTTGGCCGTCATCTTACTTAAAACACTTTTACGAGTGAAATGGAAAAATCAAGGCTCTACTGATATCAGAAACGTTAGACATATCTAATAATTAGGTATACCTATGTAAAAATAGATGTGTTGTTTTTATTTAGAAAAGTGGAACATAAGGATGTTAGGAAAATATACATTGAATGAAGAAAATCTTCAACATAGATGAAATAAAATAAATATAAGACATACAATAAGTGTATTAGGAAGGCATAGGTACCAGTAACTATGTGTGTAACACAAGTAGTGTAGCCAATTTAAAAAATGTCACTTATTTACCGGCCAGTTTGTTATACCTACATATTACTTTTAAATTAACTTCAAAAGTTGTAAATATAGGTATAGGTCCTTAAACAAATAAGTTAATTGAAAAAGAATAGGAAAAGTGGAATCAGAACGCTATCTATGTAAGCAGTTATTGAAAAAGGGGGGTGGAAATCGACAGGTGTAGTACCAATTGGCTCCATTTCCGGTCCGTTTGGATACAAAATGCAGATCAGCAGTACCTACCTACCTACTACCTATCTATGGTCACGTTGGGCACATGATAATTAACACCAGTATATATATTTTAATGCGTATCGGTACACTGAGAATTTATAGTATTTAGAATGAAATATTTTGGGCACATTAGATAACAGAATCGACTGGAAGTGTTAATTTGAAAAAATTAAAAAAATATATATATATGAAAATAATAAAATTGATATTGTTTGGAGAAATCAATTGAAAACTCGCCTTAATGCCTTTTCGGTCTACAGAGGCCTTACGACCGTTTAAGCAGCGGAGTAAATAGGAATGTGACGTAGTATATTGATCATTTCTAACCCAATTTGTTTAAAGTAGTTGAGTGGTAACTCAGACAGACATTATTAAACACTCGTACATACCTTGTGTAGGTATAAATTGGAGGCTCGGAGTAGAATCTAGACACTTGCACAGTTCAGCTTTGCTCACAGACACACAAATTTAAAAATCTCTTTGAAATTGGTACAGAGATTCTGACTGCCAGAGAAGCGGTAATTCGATTTACTCTTTAATGACTCGCGCTAAGTCGTGTACTGACTACACTTGTAGAGAAACGTAACTGAAGTGAAAATTCACATTGCACCGGTTTATATAACCCCATATTTCTTACAAGTGCCATCAACTGCGGCAACAGCATGCAGCGCCCCTATTGGCTGTGATATAGGCAGGCTCCGCCCACCGACTGAGGCTTCATCTTTACCTTACTTTGTATAGTGTTTAGAAGCACGTCTTTCACACATTTCTATTTTTTGACACAGTGATCATTTATTGACGTCAACTTAGGTATACCGTATGAGAACTACAACTGAGAACTACATTTGAATACGTACTCGCGTAAATAAGTCAAAACGTCATTATTGTCAAATTGATAATATTCTGTAGTAAGAGCTCACATTATTCGTAGGTTACTTTTATTATTGTATTATAAAAACTACAAGATGCAGATTCTTCCTTGTGTGCTAGTACTCTTCACATCTTTTGGATGATAAGTTAGTAAGTAGGTACTTGCGAGACGCCCTCGCCTCGCTGCTGCGGTGCTCAATCCGCATTAGGTACCTATGGTTAGTCCTGACCTGAGGTTACAAAATACATTAAGCGGTTGATCGAGCGTATAGAAATTGTCTCCTTGGCTGCATCTTGCCGACTGTATCAACATTTTCTTTTCCGAACTTTCTATCTATCTATCTACCTTCACGCTGTATCCTTTACGGGGTAGTCAGAGAGGACAGATCGCCAGGCATCGCGATCCATGCATACTTCTTTCGCTTCCTGCAGATTCATTAGTCGCTTCATACCTACATGGCGTGCGTCTGGGTATCCGAGTACATTTGACTTTTCCGTTTTAGCCCCGGAATAGGTAGGTATAAGTGTAGGTTCGAGATGCAACACTCATACGATGGTCAGTGACAAAGAAACTTGAATTATAGCACATTGGTGGTCGCTTTAAATATTTTAAATAGTGTATGACATTTTGTAAGCGCCGTTAAAATGGTCAATGCAAAATAAAGATATTTTTATTTTATTATTTTTATATTGACACGACAATGACTCTGAAATTAAAGGCCTAGCCTTTAATTTCAGAGTCATTGTCAAAGGCCTTCAATTTCTGGACGCCACTATAATAGGGACTTGCGTGGTCACAATAAAATAATAAGATATCCACTTGATTCTAGCTTACCTATGGTGCACGACTAAAAGGTACCTAGGTATCTAGAATAGACACTTACCTACTCTTACCTATGGTGCACGACTAAAAGGTACCTAGGTATCTAGAATAGACACTTACCTACTCTTAAAACCAACTAAATATACACGCGTTCTCTTATCGCTCGTATCTTTCGTCGCCTTCAACCACAGTTTTAGCATCGAGGTATATTTGTCACAGTAAAGTAATCACTTGATTATTCGCTGAATGTGTAGATATTAATACATATTTAAACATATACTAATATATAATACTATATTATTTATATGAATATGTCACAAAACAGTTTAAAGCGCTCGTGGCCCCGCGGTCTCAGTGTTCTATAAACGATCACTGAGTTACGCAACTTTCACTATGGTTGGTCCTCGGATGGGTGACCACTTTGTGGCATTTACATTTGCGAGCGTTTCCGTGCTTCGGAAGCCACGCTAAGCCTTTGGACCCGGTTGGCAGTAACATAGCAGTCGTTTAGTCAAGTTGAAGGCCTTATGGGCGGCTTGAATAGTCATGTTTACATTATGTTTCCTGGTGTACAACAAAGAGTTTATTACTTTTTACTTTTTGAAAAATGTTTACAGCAGGTAGCCACAGCCTGCGTCTGTCTATTTTCAACACGGCAATGGGCTCACCACCTATTACGTGGGACAGGAATACATATGGGGAAAAGTGGGCATATAATATGCCTCTGCCACCCCTTTGAAGATAAGGCGTAATCGATTTTGTACCTGCCTATAGGTACCTAATTTGTTTATTTAGATACCCCCTTTAGGTACTGCATTCATAGGTGCACGATTTACAGTATATTGAATCTATTTAGATGTAGGTACATAATTTTAGGTATAGCACAATATGAAATGAATTAAAGAATGTATGTTTTCCTTTTTAGTTGGTTTCAATCTTTTTTATTAAAATTAAATTCGAGCCTATACATTTGACATTCACCTAGCTAACTGGCGCCTCAACCTCGTGTTTAGCCTGATGCACCTGTAGAATGACAGGCAGAGCCCTAGGGCAGGCTCTCACAGACGTGATAGGAGATCAAATAGCAGTTTCTTCTAGCAATATCGAAAAGAAAGCCTAATCACAGCTGCCTGGGTCTGTTTATCAAGACTGCCCCCGGTTCTAAAGTAGAGGTTTTAAATAGTTACTAACTAGCCATTGTATTTAGGCAACGTGAAGCTTTGATGGCCATTGACTGTCAGCCTGCGACCCGACGTGTAATGTTGGAGATGTGCAGCATGTGTGATTAGATGTTCACTTCCAATGTTCGCACACTATTGTACCTAATATTTGACCTATGGTTTACTGTTACGAGTATGTAAAGTAGGTAAACAAATATAAACCATGAACAAACAATGATGTTGGCGCCAAGATTGGCACTTTCAATGGCCAGGATCGATTTAAAAAGAATTTCAACTGGAAACCCACATTTATACCAATAACAAAAGATTATTTCCAAGCAATTGTGTTAGAAAAATATAATTTTCTAAAGAAATAATAACACCACAAAGTACAACAATTGAATAAAGGGCTTCAAATATTGTTGATATTTTTGATCTTTAATTGACTTCGACATAAAAAGTTAATAAAACAGCGATAAAATCTTATTTGAAAATCAAGTCGGTAAGCACGAGCGCTAGCAGCAAACAAAGGGAAATAATTAGGAATTTGTGCAGGTGGTTTTTACCAATGTTGTAAAATACAGCGGCTTATAGCGTGAATAATTGATTATGTTGATTTGAGGAGACTCAATGTCTACCTGTCGCATAACATATCTACTGCTATAGGTACCTACCTTTAGAATGTCTCCGAGAAGTACTTGCTAGACGCTCGTGACGTATCTTCTTTTTGGTCCCGAACAACAAGTTCTGAGTTGGGATCCCGCACTCATACTAACTAACTAACTATCTTCACGCTGTATCCCTGACGGGGTAGTCAGAGAGGACAGATCGCCAGGCTTCGCGATCCATACATACTTCTTTCGCTTCTTCGAGATTCATCAAATAAATAAATAAATAAAAATATCTTTATTTTGCATAGACCATTTTAACGGCGCTTACAAAATGTCATACACTATTTAAAATATTTAAAGTTACCACCGGTTCGGAACGCGGCCTACCTGAGAAGAACCGGCAAGAAACTTAGGAAGGCTTTTTTTTTGATGGCCTATTTACAATTTAATATTATTTCACTTTGCCAGCAGATCATTTCCAGGCGTCCCTGTCCTGCAAATAGTCTGTAACGGAGTAAAACCCTTTTTCACAAAGCTTGTTTTTAATAAACAACATCAATCGCTTCATATACGCACGTAAACGATCACTGCGTTAACTTTCACTGGCATTTATATTTGCGGGCGTTTCACAACTCACAGCAGGTCGCCACAACTTGCACCTGCACCTGTCCATTTCAACACGGCAATGGGCTCACCATCTGTTACTTGGGAAAAAAAAAAAGCAAAGCATACGGTGAAACGTGGGCGTATAGTACGCCTCTGCCTACCCCTTCGGGGATAAAGGCGTGAAAGTATGTTATGTTATGCATTTACCAAAAATAAAGTGCAAGAAATTATGTCACTGCAAATAAAGAGTGTCAAATTTTAAACAGACTGTACCATAACTTAACCATAACCGTAAACGTAAACGTAACCATACCATTAATTAAAAAATGCAACGGGTATGGGATTAGAGGTATAGCTGAAAAATGGTTGTATACTTACTTAAGCAACAGGCAGCAATATGCGGAAATAAGAGGTGTTGATGACAACAATGAGGATAAAGCTTTTAAATCCACTAAAACATATAATAGAGTAGGTGTTCCGCAGGGCAGTATTTTGGGACCTCTACTTTTTATAATTTATGTAAATGATCTTCCAGAACATATAAAGTATCCTTGTAGCTTGTTTGCTGATGATATTGCTGTAGTTGTATCCAAAGATGATATGTTAAATTTCAATATGGAAATAAACCTTACCGTAGCGAAAGTGATTGATTGGATGCATAGTAATGGATTAAAAGTAAATATTCAAAAAACAAAATATGTACAATTTTATAATCGTTATAAATTAACTAATGATTTGGATATAACATATAATAGTCACGCTTTGTGCGAAGCAGATAATATTGTTTTTCTTGGAGTTCACGTTGATAATCAATGCAAATGGAATCTGCATATTCAAAAAATTTGTACAAAGATTGATAGATTTGCATATGCACTCTGGAGACTTACAAAAGTATGTAACGTAAACGCTGCCTTACAGGCGTACCATGGATATGTCGCTTCCAACATAAGGTATTGTTTGCCTCTTTGGGGGAACTCCTTCGATATAAACAGAGTATTTGTAGCCCAAAAGCAATGTATACGTGCGATATGCAATGCAAAGCCTTTAACTTCATATAGACCTCTATTTCGAAATTTGAATATATTAACTGTACCTTCAATGTACATATTTGAATGTGCCATATTTGTAAAGAAGAATCATTGTTTATATAAAACTTTTAAAGAACATTATAATTTCAATACTAGATATCCAGACAGACTAGTGCTACCAAAAAAAAAACCACATACTACAGGGAAAATTGTTACCCTATGACAATTAATATATATAATAAGATACCTAATAATTTTAAAGATTTGACATTGGAAAGATTTAAAAAACAATTTTATCAGTGGTTAGTGGACAAATGTTTTTATACGATAGAGGAGTTCTTAACTGCAAGTGGGCAATGTTTTAGATGATATTTGTTATTTTGTTTTTTTTTTATTTTTGTTGTAGTTGATTTAATTTTTGTTGGAATACATATAATTAATTTAATTTTATTGAATTGTAAAATTGAGATCGAATTTATAATAGTTGAGATTGATTTTCTATCAAATTATAAATGGAAAATTGGCATTTGCATGTCTAAATTAGACGAAATGTGCTGTGGATAAATATGTACCTATATAATATCAATGTATAACCATATTTCACGCAAATAAATAATTATCTTATCTTATCTTATCTTATCTTATCTTATCTTATCTTATCTTATCATCTATGCTCGTCTATGAAGCGCTCGTGGACCCGCGGTCTCAGTGTTCTGTAAATGATCACTGAGTTACGCAACTTTCACTATGGCTGGTCCTCGGATGGGTGACCACTTTGTGGCATTTACATTTGCAAGCGTTTCCGTGCCTCGGAAGGCACGTTAAGCCGTTGGTCCCGATTACCAGTAAAATGGCAGTCATTGAGCCTGGTTGAATGCCTTAGGGCGGCATGAAAAATTTCAACAGCAGGTAGCCACAATCTGCGTCTGTCTATTTCAACACGGCAATGGGCTCACCACCTATTACGTGGGACAGGTAAATCCACACGGTGAAAAGTGGGCATATAATATGCCTCTGCCACCCCTTCGGGGAAAGGGCGTGATGGATATTTATTATTTATGGATATGTACCATCTATATTGTAAGATGCCGTGGTTTCGCTAAAATACTCCGAGTAAGATGGTAACAAAGAATTAAAACCAGGCCTTTAGAAACGAAAAATCAAAGTGCAGGTGTAAAAATAAGTTCTTATTCGGCCGCCAACAAAGTATAAGTGCCATAATAATTTTTAAACTTTTTTTATTATTTGACTATACCTAACTATCGATCTGACAGAAAATGTACGTTTACAAGTAGTAGGTAAAGCCGGTTGTTAGTTGTTAAGTTGTTGATCGTTTTCTCTAGGATGGAATACTTCGAATCACTGGGTGGCACACATTTAAGCCATGGTACTCAATGTACAGTAATGTAAGGGAATTTACCTTATATTTAAGAAGTAGGTACATTAGGTAAATTATCCTATTAAGAAAATATCTGTATAGGTACAAGGTAAAATTGGTTTACTTTGGGCTAGATTACATCGTGGTAAAAATCCGTAAGTCTTATTTATTTATTTTAAATCTTTATTCTCATAATTGCGAAATGAGGTTTCGTTTTACTTTACCAATAAGGCTTTTGACAGTATCTATAATTTATTTTAGTAGAGAAAGCACCTAATACCTACTAATTATAGGTTAAGTCCGAGACTACCAGGACTTTAATTGGTCGTGCTAATTAGTGTCTAGCACATAAGACCTTTTAGCCTTTTTGTTACCACATCACTAAAAAGGCAACGAGTTCAAAATTTCTTCCAAATTTAACATCTAAAATAGACACATTTTATTAAATTTATTCGGCCCTTTAGACCCACCCCTGTTCCATGCTTCGGAAGGCACGTTAAGCCGTTGGTCCCGGTTGCCAATAAAATGGCTTAAAAAAATTCAACAGCAGCTCGCCGCAGCCTGCGCCTGTCCTTTTCAACACGGTAATGTGCTCAGCACCTGTTACGTGGGACAAAAATGCATACGGTGAAATGTGGGCGTTTAAAATGCCTCTGCCAACCCCTTAGGGGATAAAGGCGTGACAATGTATGTACTAATTATAGGAATATATCACAGGAAGCCTCCATTATATGGGTGGATAAGAAACACAAAGCGACAGTTAAATATGAAATGGGTA
This sequence comes from Thumatha senex, assembly GCA_948477245.1. Taxonomy (NCBI): domain Eukaryota; kingdom Metazoa; phylum Arthropoda; class Insecta; order Lepidoptera; family Erebidae; genus Thumatha; species Thumatha senex. The sequence goes on along the minus strand of OX419742.1, from coordinate 1,756,220 downwards.
AGTTCCTAAACATACGTTTGTATGGGGTGCCCTTTCGATCGCATAATTTTTTTCAGCATAATGTAGTTCGGCATAACATTTTCAGCATAAAGTTTTCTCGCATAAATTATGATAAGCGCATAATGGTTTTATTGGCATAACATTAACTTAGAGGAACTGCAGCATATTTGGAATACTCGTTTGTATTTTTAGAATAAAATTAAAAATAATTGTGATGGTTCAATAATACATACACTAAATTATTGTCAAATTATTAACCTTTAATAATAAAGGCAATCAAATACAACAAAACAAAATCCTAATCAAAATGCCTATCAAACTAAAAAAATCTCCAAAAACGAGATTTGACTTAGGGTGTAGATAATTTGGAATATACTTAGTATTTCAAATTATATTCAAATTTTTTCTTTGCCAATTGCTAACATTGTTTCTTAGAAACTAATAGATTTCTTATCTTTGTAACAGCAAACTCTTTAGTACTCTAGTTACTAAATCATTTTAAACAAAATAGTCAAAAATAACATAAAATTTATCAGTAATCAGTCACAATAATCACAGATCAGTGTTGTTTAAACTTATTATTCTTTAGTTAAGTCTTGCAATAATCACAAATATATAGGATTTATAACAACTACAAGCACCGTGAACACACAATTCGCACATTAAGCATTGAACACACTCTTCATCCCTTTTATCTTCACTATATTTTCCGTTACAGAAAAAGCATGTGGCGTCTTCGTCAGTCACATCTTTTGTTGCTACATCGTCAGAAGAGTCTGTCTTATTTTCTAATTTAGCCCCAGAATTTGGATCTGATGAGTCTGTCATATTTCTTTTATTATGTTTTTTCCTTTTCCTTTAATCTTTTTTTTCTTTGTTTTGTTTTCTACATCAGATTTTTTAAGTTGTGCATTGCAACTTGAGATTATGGCTGATCTTGCTGGCTTACGGCCTCTATTGCTAGTTCTCTTTTCCCACGTCTTTCTATTTTTGTATTTGTGAGATATTGCCATTTCTAAAATAAAACAGAATAATTAATATCTACTCATAAAACTGTGCATACAATTTTCAATATTGGCATATTATGTTCATATTCGGTATTCCAAATTAACAACATACCATCCTTACCCTAAAATTCCATCACACATTTTTTAATCTAGAAATGTACACAAAATCATAGTAACGTCATAAACTAAAAAGGTCACTAAACAGTTTAAATAATAACCATGAAGATTTAAAGTAATACAGTAAATGATTATCACTGATTGCTTTCTTACCGAAAAAGTTTTCACAGCAGGCGTTTCGTTCTTTTGGGGTTTGTAGCCGGAATGACAAAGATGGCGTCCTGTTTTTAGTACTCCATATGGAGTACTAAAAACAGCCATATGGCTTCGTGTATCATTCTGATGTTATGTTTACGGCAACAAAAAACAGATGCCGTTTTAGTAATTTAGATATCTAAGTATTCCAAGTTACCTGCAGAATTCCAAATATGCTGCAGTTCCTCTACTCTAATTTTTTCATCATAATTTTAATCAGCATAAATGTAAGGGTATAATTGTTATACGTCTAAAGATAATTTATCATAAAATACAAAACGCATAATGGAGGTATGGATAACCGTTTAAATCATAAATGAATAATAATTTGACTAAGAATATTAAAAAAATGATAAGACACCTGTAAGCAAATAAGTCAGTTGGTTGATTTAAGGAAGTAAGATTATGATTGTTAATGTAAAATGTAACTAGAATAAAAAGTATTGAGGTGGTAATTAATAACTAATTATTTGCGAATTGATGGTGAAGACTTTGTAATTTAATTTAATATTATTTTGATCTCTAGAGTAAAGCAGTATAAACACGTGATTAGTCATGAATACTGAATAGTGTATAAAATCAAAGGTAGATGGCGCTAGTGAGCCATACTGCTTTACCCTAGAAGGCGATGAGCTGTAGTCTTTTAAAATATTTGCCAGTCTTCGTTCAGTGCTCGAGGTGTACAGTAATAAAAGTAATAAAGTGTTATAGTGATAATATGCAAAAGTTGAATACAAGGTGATTTCATACTTGGCGTGTTTTATTAGTCCCCGAGTCTACCAAATCAGAAGTGCGAATTGGTAAGTTACATTTGTCTACTTACTTTACTTCGCCCACATAGTGATCACGTGTAATAGCTATGAGTTTTTGATAATCGAAGACGGTTAAAACGTGCTTATGACACGTCTTTAGACTAGAGTAATGACATCAAAAAAAAAAAAAAAAAACATGTTTTAGAGCAGTGATTATTTCTATAACTTGAGCCTAAATTCGACAAGTTTTATTTTGGATGACAAGCTTATATATTATTATTTTTTTTTTTGAAATATCTACTGTTAGTATTTCATTGTATTTTTCTTTCGAGTGGGTAGTTGTAAGTTTTAATTTTAACTATCTAGAATTGCTGTGCAAAATTCTGTGGCTTTTCTTTTGTTGTACAGAAAATGGATACCGAGGACGGTACTACAGTAAGACCGTCACGTGGCCGTAAGCGTCGGCCTCATGACTCCAGGGGTAGCAGCGTTCGCTCCCGCAGCCCTGTTTTGGATCGGGTAGCGCGAGCCAGTCGACTAGAGTTACCAGCCAGCCGTCGTCAGCGAAGCCCGACTTCGCAGCGGTCTGGGAGCCGACCCAGCCGTCGTCAGCGAAACCCCACTTCGCAGCGGTCTGGGAGCCGACCCAGCCGTCGTCAGCGAAGCCCGACTTCGCAGCGGTCTGGGAGCCGACCCAGCCGTCGTCGGTCAAGCCGGACTTTGCAGCGGTCTGGGAGCCGACACAGCCGGCGTCGACGAAGCCCGACTCCGCAGCGACCCAGCCACCGACCCTACCCGAGGGTACGCAGCAACGTAGAAGAGGAGAGGGTGCGTGACGCAGCCGTGCACCTATCTGCTAGCCCGTCAAGCCGGAGAGCGCGCAGCCGTGTCAGCCGTCAGCGACGCAGCCCCACCAGCCAGCATGCCCGCAGCAGGTCAAGTTTGCGCTCGCCCGGTCATCGCATCGAGGTTGCAGAGGTAGCAAACACCGGAGAAACTACGTCAGGTACCGATGTTCAGTTGACAGATAATGTTATTTTAACACAACTTGTGCAGGCCCTTCAATCGATAGGTAGCAACGCGGTTAATGATAAACTGTCGTATCGAAATACGATCCCTGAATTTGATCCCGGTCATAAAGAACAAACGATAGATATATGGCTTCATAAGGTAAATGAGTGCGCGTTAATCTATAATTGGACAGAAAGACAGACTATACACTTTGCTTTACCTAAGTTGAAGGGCCATGCACAAAAGTGGTATGAAGGCCTTACTACTGTAATGTATACTTGGCCAGAGTGGCAGGAAAAATTAAAGTTGGCATTTCCTAGTGATGATAATTATGGCCAGTTGCTCACAACAATGTTAGGCAAACGTGCAAAATTCAATGACTCCTTGGAGGAATACTTCTATGACAAGGTAGTGCTATTGAATCGTTGCGGAATTGAAGGCAAGAAAGCAGTAGACTGTATAATATTTGGTATCGATGATCGTAGTGTTCGTTTGGGCGCAGAGGCAGCTCGTTTTAGTACTTCAGATCAGCTGTTACCCTACTTAAAAAGTGCTCGAAATGTTTTCAATTTGAACAACGTCGATAGGAAGCGAAGCCGTCCAAATGATCCTAAGATGGACAGGGACTCCGTTACTAAAGAAGTTAGGGAACGTTCAATTCAATGCTTTAACTGTTCACAATTTGGCCATTACAAATCACAGTGTACCAAACCAATCATTAAGTGTGACAAATGCTCTCGTTTCGGACATAAAGCTGATAAATGTAATGTAACGAAAAACAGCGCAGGTAGTAATAGTAGCAGTAATCCATCTAAGCCAGTTTTGTTGGTGGCAGGTACAGACTCTAGCGTTTCCAAATACCATAAGCAGGCACTCGTTAATGGTGTTCCGAAAACTTGCTTCATTGACTTCGGTAGTTCTGCGACGCTCATCAAAGTTTCTGAAGTCTCTAGCGTAGATACCCAGTGGGAGACTGACACTTGGCTGCCAACGCTTCGAGGCTTCGGTAACTCTTCTGTTCAACCACTAGGGAAATGTACAGTTGAGATTCAGATTGACGGTGCTAAGGCCAGCGTTGATGTCCTCGTCGTACCTGACCATTTCTTACAGGAACCGTTGTTAATCGGTAGGTCCTTTACTGAACAACCCCACATCCTAATTGAAAAGGACAGCGTCTTTCTGCACATACGTTCGACTTCTTCGGTTAGGTCGAAAATAAAACTAGTTTGCTCCGAAGATACGAAAGTTGATGGACTTACCCTAGTACAGTTTGAAACTGAGCCGAACTACACTGGTGAGGTTTATGTCGAAGGAAGCAATAGGTTTCAGTTAGGAAAAGAACACTATCTGGTTCAAGGATTGTTCTCTGTCGTTAGCGGATCCGGAGCAGCGTTGATTAAAGGTTTGTCGTCCCATCCCTTTCTAATAAATAAGGGCACTACGATAGCTAGATGTCATCAAGCTGATTCAGCATCTGAGAGCGTGAACGCTTGTGATGTTTTGCGAATTGATGTTTCAGGGTCTCGACAGGCTATATCAAAAGACGAAGTACATTCTGACGGAGGTTTAGACAACAAAACAACTGAATCGTTGGTCGACTTGTTAAACGAATATCGTAATTGTTTTGCTTTTAACATGCAGGAGTTAGGTAAAACTGATGTAGTAGAAATGTCTATTAATCTAAAAGATGACGAACCAGTGGTTTATAGACCTTATAGGTTGCCAGTGACTGAAAGAACTAGGGTTCGAGATATGGTACAGGAATTGATCGACTGTGAAATAGTAAGACCATCAACGTCACCGTATGCTAGCCCCATTGTTGTCGTTAAAAAGAAAACTGGCGATGTTAGGTTGTGCGTTGACTATAGGGCCTTGAATCGTAAAACATTTAGGGAGAATTTTCCTTTGCCGAGGATTGATGACCAGTTGGACGATCTTGCGGGGTACGAGTACTATACCACTCTCGATTTGGCATCTGGATACTACCAAATTGCGATCAGGGACAAAGACCGTTACAAAACTTCATTTGTCACGCCAGACGGGCAATTCGAGTTTAATCGAATGCCGTTTGGCTTAGCTAATGCTCCCTCCAATTTTATGCGAATGATCAATTTGGTCCTTGGGAACGCAAAAGATATCGCTTCGGCTTACATGGACGATATCATTATACCTTCCAAAACAATTGAAGAGGGGCTGGACAAGTTGCGGAAAGTTTTGATTCTTTTGCAGGATGCCGGTTTGACGCTGAAGCTCAGCAAGTGCTGTTTCTTTAGTAGGACCGTTGATTACTTAGGGTTCGAACTTAATGGTAAGGGTATCAAGCCAGGATCTCGAAAAATTGAAGCAGTTCGTGACTTCCCAGAGCCAACTAACCAGCATGCGGTTAGGCAGTTTATCGGGTTGTGTAGTTTCTTTCGCAGATTTGTTAAAGATTTTTCTATGATCGCAAAGCCGTTGACTTCTCTTCTCAAAAGGGATGCACAGTGGTCGTGGAGCGCAGAGCAGGTGAAAGCTTTTACTACCCTAAAAGACGAATTGTTACGAAAGCCCACTCTGGCGTTATACGACCCAAGTGCCTTGACCGAGTTACATACTGATGCATGTAAGATAGGTATTGCTGGGATACTTATGCAGAGAAATAAAGCTGGTGTCCTTAGGCCAGTGGCATATTACAGCAGACAAACAACAGCCGACGAGCAGCATATGACAGCATACGAGCTTGAGACTCTCGCCCTTATAGCGTCTCTGCAGCGGTTTCGTGTATATCTGATAGGCATCGACTTCAAAGTATTCACCGATTGCAATTCGCTTCGTGCAACGTTTTTAAAGAAGGACCTAATCCCGAGGGTAGCCAGGTGGTGGATTTCGATGCAAGAATTTAATTTCACTATTGACTACCGTCCCGGGAAAGCCATGACTTATGTTGATGCATTGAGTCGAAATCCACCAACCGGCGACCAACAGGATCTCAGCGCAAGCAAAGTTGATGACGTGTTGATTATTGCTGATAATAACTGGCTGAGTACTGTTCAACAGGTTGATTCTGAGATACAGCGCAAAATATCCATTTTACAAGATCCCGAGTCTGCCAACGTAATAGACACTAGCAAAAATTACGTAGTTAAAAACGGTAAATTATACCGTATGACAGATGAAGGGGAAAGGTGGGTAGTACCTAAAGGTGTGCGATGGCAGATTCTCAAACAATGCCACGATGATATAGGGCACTTCGCTTTCGATAAGACACTTGCTAAAGTGAAAGAAACCTACTGGTTCAGTAAAATGAGACGTTTCGTGAAGAAATATGTTGCGTCTTGTCTCGAATGTGCCTATACCAAGTCGTCGTCGAAAAGAAAGGTTCCGTTACATGCTATACCAAAAATTGACTCTCCTTTCGCTACATTGCATATAGACCATGTAGGTCCTTTCGTAAAGAGTGCTAAAAGTAATACTCACATGTTAGTGATCATTGACGCGTATACTAAATTCATAATTTTGAAACCGGTTAGGAGCACAAAAACATCAATTGCTATTGATAAGTTGAAAGAATATTTTAGCATCTTTGGAGTCCCAAAGAGGATTATTTCCGACAGGGGTTCGTCGTTTACTAGCACAAAGTTTAAAGATTTTCTTAATGGACTAGGTGTCAAGCATGTGTTGAACGCTGTGGCAACACCACGAGCAAATGGACAAGTAGAGCGCTATAATCGCACTCTACTTGATTCACTCACGGCCAAATGCGCGGGCCAAGATGAAAAGAAATGGGATCTTTTCGTAAATGATGTACAGTGGGGTCTCAATAATACCCACAATAAAGGTATCGGACGAACGCCATCAGAAGCTCTCTTTGGTACCACCTTAACAGGGGCAGCGGAGAGTAGAGTAAAATCCTCGCTAGATTTAGATCATAATATAAATGGTGATTCTCTTCAAGAAATCCGCGATAAAATTAATGATTACATTGCTAACTATCAAGAAAAGCAAAAGATCCGCTATGATAGTAGTGCAATCAAACCAAAAAGGTTTCAGATAGGCGACCTGGTAAGCATTGAGAGGGAGATCCCGTCGACAGGTCAAAGTCGTAAATTAGTACCTAAATATCAAGGGCCGTACCGCATAACATCAGTGTTCGATAATGATAGATATCAGATTGAGGACACACCTATCACTCGGAGAGGTGGTCGTTGTTATAGTTCCGTAGTTGCGATAGACAAAATTAAGCCGTGGATGAGTTTTAGTAGGCCAGATGAAGATTCTGCTTCTAATAGCACAAACAGTGATGTCGAAAACATTGATTGTGAGTAACAGTCCTAATTATATAATAAAATGGTCATAACATTTTGATTCAACTTTGTTTGGTTATAATGGTATAAGACGATATGATGATTGTCTAGGCAGAAGCCTTTGTTAAAATGGGAGTCAGTGCAGATCAGCCTGTAACCATCAGCAGTTTGTATAGTAAGTAAGTCAGAAGCGGCCTTGTTAAAATGGGAGTCAGTGCAGATCAGCCTGTAACCATTAGCAATTTATTTAGTAAGGCAGAAGCGGCCTGTTCTACTACACAACAAAGGTAGAAGCGACCTTTGTTCAATGTTCAATAAGTGGTATTCTGGGCAGAAGCGGCCTGTTACCATGATTGATATATATTATGTTATACCTACATTTTGTAATATTTAGATGTTTAAACTTATAACTTATAACCTACTTATAGCTAGTTGTTACAAAAGTTTGCATGTATAATTTTTTTTTGCTGTCACACGAGGACGTGTTACAAAAGTCGGATGGCCGAATGTAAGCAAATAAGTCAGTTGGTTGATTTAAGGAAGTAAGATTATGATTGTTAATGTAAAATGTAACTAGAATAAAAAGTATTGAGGTGGTAATTAATAACTAATTATTTGCGAATTGATGGTGAAGACTTTGTAATTTAATTTAATATTATTTTGATCTCTAGAGTAAAGCAGTATAAACACGTGATTAGTCATGAATACTGAATAGTGTATAAAATCAAAGGTAGATGGCGCTAGTGAGCCATACTGCTTTACCCTAGAAGGCGATGAGCTGTAGTCTTTTAAAATATTTGCCAGTCTTCGTTCAGTGCTCGAGGTGTACAGTAATAAAAGTAATAAAGTGTTATAGTGATAATATGCAAAAGTTGAATACAAGGTGATTTCATACTTGGCGTGTTTTATTAGTCCCCGAGTCTAACACACCATTGTAAATAATCATCACACTCATAGCCAAGTTTTTAAGCTGTAACATATAAAACGATATTTTAAGTGTTATTTTTTTAGACTATTCTTGGGCAAAGTCGTAAATAGGTAATAGGTACCTATTGACGCTAGGTATTCAAATAATGTTTTTAGTTGTAATGATTAGCAATCTGTTTAAGTTTATATCAATTAAAACAAAAAAAAAACCACAGTGAATAAAAGACTTGCATTTAAACACTATTGCCAAGTAAGGTAATGGAATCTTTGTCGGTGGGCGGGGCCAGTCTGCATCACAGCCAATAGGAGTGTTGAGTCACAGTGGATGGCGTTTGTGGGCAATGTGAGTTTATATAAACCGGTGCATAGTAAATTTTCACTTCGCCTTGTACCGTTGTGTGCACGGGCCCTCCTAAGTTTCTCTCTGTGGTACGCCCCGTACCACCGTCCGATACCTATTGCAAGTTGCGTCCAGCTTCCGACCTCGGATCACGCGTCGTGCCGCCTGGCTTTGGTTTCCCGGTCTGCCACCAGGGGCAAGCCCCGGGGACCGGGTCAGGAGGTATCGGCGTGCCGAGGCCGGGGTTAGGGCCGCACACGGGTATCCATCCCCCCTCCGCGTTTATTCCATTTTTCGCCCGCAACCGCATTCACCCACTCGCCGTGCGACGCGCCCTACTGCCCCTCGCGGGGGGAAGTGAACGTTCGTTCGCTCCCGCGGACCTGCGCACGCCGCAATCGCGCACTTTACGCGGATGGCGACCGAGAGTCAGCCCAGCCTGACCTTCGGCCGCCCAGTGACAGCCCGCCCCAGAACATCCGAGGGCGAGGAGTTCTTCACGGGCAGTCCGCTGCCCAGGACGCCCACTCCAACCGCACCGTCGATGCCAAACATCGACGGCTCTGACGCCGTGCAGAAGCGGCCAAGGAGCAGTCGTCGCCTCCACTTCTGCCATCACCGCGCCCCTGCAGCTGCAGCCGGTCAAACCCCTACTCGACCAGAGGCGCCTACATTAGGCCTCAGATGGCCAACACCTGGACCAGCTGGAGGTAGTACCTCCATTCCAGCGGAGAGGTTTCCCTCCCCGCCGCACAGGACGCTGGGGCAGACGTCCTCTGCACCACCGCCAGACGCTCAGCGCAAGCTGCCCTGGACATCACCATCGTCGCCGATGGAGATGTCATACGCCGCTGCGCTTAGCAGCCCACCGCCACCATCGAAGCCTCCAACTCCTCAGCCGAGGAGATTGACACCGAGAGCATCGCAGGCGGCCGACGACGCGCCTCCAACCATAGCGCCGGCAGCCGCGATGTCCACAACCGCCACCACAAACGCCAACCCCCAGACAGCGAAGTACCCTCCGCTTATTGTGGAATTGCTCCCGGACTGGCCAAACCACTTCCGGGAGCTGAAGAAGCGCCTGGGTCACACACCAAACGGCCGTGCCTTCGGGAAAGGGATCCGGTTTATCCCAAAATCGGACTCTGAGTACCGAACCATTCAAAGGTACTTATACGACCTAGAGAAGGAGACCAAGATCTCTTGGTTCTCGTACTCCCTGCGGCAGGAGAGGAGCTTGAAGGTAGCCATCAGGGGGCTACCCCACAACACAGAGCCCAAAGACATCGAGCAGGAGCTGTCAACCTTGGGATACACCCCGGAATTCGTGCGCCCAATCCGCGCACACTCAGGACGCCCGGGTTGCCTGTTCCTGGCGCAGCTCCAGCGCACAAAAGATATCACCCCGGGCATATATGACATCACAGAGATGCTCTGTATGTCCGCGATCAAAGTTGAGGCATGGCGCGGTAAAAGGGGACCAGCGCAGTGCCACAGGTGCCAACAATTTCAGCACTCCTCGCACCACTGCCACAGGCCGCCCGCTTGTGTGCGGTGTGGCGGGGAACATGCCGCCAAGAGTTGCCCGCGCCCACTAGAAGAACCACCCACGTGCGCAAACTGCGGTGGACCCCACACCGCAAACCATGTTGCCTGCACGGTGTTCCGCAAGGAGGCGCGGAACAAGAAGGCCGGCACCGTCGCGCGCACTGCACCCTCAAAGCCTGCTCCCTCCATCGCAGCAGCAGCGGAATCCAATGCTCCAGGTTCCTTGATGGCAGCTGCCAACCCCGCTCCGGGGGGGAACAGGAACAAGAAGCGCAAGAGAGGTCCTCGCAAGAAGGCTGCAGTGGAGCAGCCTGCTTCAACATCGGCCAAACCCGTGGTCGCTGCCCCCGTGGGGGGGACGAAGGCGAAGCGGGACCCGAAACCGACACCCAGCGTGCCGGCTGAAGGGAAAAGGCTGATCCTTTGATCACCATGGTGATCGGAGTGCTGACCGAGGTGCTCCAAGCCATCCAAGAGGGACGGGACCCCGTCCAGCTCATCCTGCAATGCGTAGGGAAAATCTGTGCCTATGGCAGATAACTACCTACGCATCATCTTCTGGAACGCCGACGGGATGTCCCTCGTGAAGACCAGGCTCCTGAGGCAGCTGCTCGCACAGCGGCAGGTCCATATTGCCCTCATCTGCGAGACGCGCCTCAGGAAGAGCTCAGCACTCCGAGCACCAGGGTACCATGTGTACCGAGAGGAGCAAATCTCCCAGACCAGGACTGCTTTCAGGGGATTGGCAGTCCTGGTGAAGAGAAATGTCGTCCACCAACCGCTCCCAACTGTTTTGCTGCAAACGTCGTACGCCCTGGGCGTAGAAGTCTGCGTCGATCGCCGCCCCATCCGTGTGTTTGCGTTCTACAAGCCGCCGGACGCGCGACTGGCAACGGCTGATGTCCACACCCTGATGGTCTCACCGGACCCGGTCATAGTCGCGGACGACTTCAACGCCAAGCACACGGCCTGGAACTCCACGCGCATCTGTCTCTTCAGCATCGCGGAACAGCATGGATATGAGGTGCTGGGGCCAGAGGTCCCGACTCATTATCCATACCAGGCAGCGTTCCTGCCGGACGTCATCGACCTGTCGCCGGTACGCAACCTACCAGCTGCGCCATCGATTGACGTCCTGGACGACCACCTCCTCTCGGACCACTAGCCAGTCTTCCTGACCCTGACGAGCAACCCTACTCGGTCATCTCCACCATCGCTTCGCTTTCACCAGGATTGGCAAGCATTTGCCGGTCTTATGGCGAAGCACTCGCCGCACCGCCGCATTGAGTCCGAGTCAGACGTCGACGCGCTCGCCGAATATCTCAGCGCTGTTATTAACACAGCGCTACGAGACTCCAGGCTAGAAGCCCCGTCGACCCGGAAACCTCCTCAACTGCCGGCCTTCATCTTGGCGATGATCGAGAAGAAGCGGAAGCTGAGAAGACTGTGGCAGCGCAACCGATGCCCGACCCTGAAGTGCCAGCTCAACGCGCTGGCTGCAAGGGTCTCGAGCGCCCTGGAAACAGAAGCGACCGAGTCCTGGCAGCGCACCATTGAGCGCGCCGGGGACGACTGGTCGGGCATCCACCGCCTGTGCCGCCAACTCTCCGGGAAACCGCCTCCGATTAGACCCCTCATGGCCGGTGACGGTACCCCACGTTACCGAGCCGAGGATCGAGCGGAGATCTTCGCGGAACACCTGGAGAAACAGTTCCAGCCGAATCCAGCTTCCGACGCAGTTCGAGTAGAAGCTATCTAGCAGCATCTGAAGTTTTACTTCGAGGCGCCGATAACCCCCACGGAAGACCCAGTCGTGTTTTCTCCGGGCCAAGTGCAGCGTATGATTCGCCGCACCCAACTGCGGAAAGCCCCAGGCCCCGACCGGATCCCGAACGAGGCCCTGCGTCACCTGCCCCCGCGAGCTATCGCATCGGTGACGCAGCTATTCAATGGCATCCTCCGCACCAGCCACTTTCCCGCAGCATGGAGACTCGGCCGAGTCATTATGCTGCCAAAGACCGGGAAAAACGTACTGAAGCCCGAAAGTTATCGGCCCATTACGCTGCTGTCGACACTCTCGAAAGTCTTCGAGAAGCTTCTACTCCTGCACCTGACACCACACATCCAGCACCGCGACGAGCAATTCGGCTTCCGAGCCGAACACTCCACCACGCTGCCAGCTCGCGAGGGTACTGCACCATCTTACCGTCGCTCTCAACAAGAGAGAGCACGGTGTTGCAGTACTCCTCGATATGGAGAAGGCCTTCGATCGCGTCTGGCACGACGGCCTGATCTACAAGCTGGCCACGTCTACTACTCCGCGACGAATAGTCAAGAATGTGGCCAGCTTCCTCCAGGACAGACGCTTCCAGGTCATCGTGGACGGCGTTCTGCCCAGAGACCGGATCATCAGGGCCGGCGTGCCCCAGGGTAGCTGCCTATCGCCGGTGTGCTACGCTAAGTACACCGACGATATCCCAGCGCCAGATGGCGCGATGTTGGCGCTATACGCCGACGACGCCGCCTTCATTTGCACTTCTCTGACCGCCACGCACGCGGCGGTCAAGATGCAGCGTGTACTGGATACGCTCCCGCCTTGGCTGGATGAATGGAGACTGACGGTCAACGTGGCAAAGACCCAAGCGCTTGTTATGGGGGGTGCGTGGCAACCCGCGCCCCTTACCCTGCTCGGAAAAGCCGTCGACTGGTCCCCGACGGTGAAGTACCTTGGAGTGACCATTGACCGTCGTCTCACCATGCGACACCACGTGCATAACATCGTTGGACAAGCTCGCGCCGCTCTAACTCTCCTGCGTCCGGTGATCTCATCGTGCCTCCCGCTCCGCGCGAAGCTGGGCGTCTACAAAGCCTACATTCGCATCCGCCTCACCTATGCCGCCCCTGCATGGTACGCTCTGGCCGCAGAAACGTACCGTGCACGCAGCAGTCGCTGTCGCTGCGACACGCCGTAGGCGCCCCTCGCTTCGTGAGGAACGAGACGATCGCCCGAGACCTACGCATGGAGAGCCTCGACGACTACATCGGTCGCTTGAGCGCCAACATGTTTGCACGCGCCGGGGAGTCGAACTTCCGCCACCTGCGGGAGATCGCTCCGTACCACCGGCGCCCCCCGGACAGACCTCTGCCGCGGGACTTGATCCCTGCTGCAGCACGACCGGACTAGACAACGTCACCCTAAGGCCGGCTGATGGGCGCCTGTCGGGAACCCTTCCCGCCAGGCTCGACCTCGCCGACGCCCCCAGGGTGACCCCCAAATGACGACCTCAGTTGCCGCTGGCTTGTAGACCGCCCATCGGAATCATCCGGTGAGGTCAGGGCTCGCTAGCGGCACGCTCCACCACCGGACTTGACGCCCGGATTTGACCCCACGGCTTTTTACAGCCAATCCAACGACCCGCCTGTATCGACAGGCGGCGCTGAACTTCACTGCAAGAGGCCAACGCCTCGATCAGTCTCCCCCCAACTCCCCTAGGGGAGTTGTGAGATGGCCAGTCGGATTTCACTTCAGTTACGTTTGTCAATAGGTGTAGTTACTATATGACTTTACCGCGTGTTCGTAAACAGTGATAGGTACCGCTTCTCTGGCAGTTAGAAAAAGTGCTTTTGAGTTTTCGTAGAGAGAAAATAATTTATATTATTCATACTCTGGTGTGTTAGTGTGAAAAAAAAAATTGTGCAAGTGTCTAGATTTTCCTGCGACTCAACAATAGCTACTTTTACAAGGTGTGTACAAAGGTTTATGTATCCATTTTTACTTAAAAAATGGATGTGTATGTTCATTAACACAACTACTGTTACCTACATAATCTATTGTAATGCAGATGGAGTTTTTAATATGCGTTTGTGATTTTTAAAAGAATATCTAATACATTGGTAGTTTAAAATGATCTTCAATGTAAAAGAATATATTTTAATTTTCTGTAACATTTAAAATAATATAACTCTGTCCTCAGACAATGAGCCAATCATCACAGTTGAGGAAGCTGCCGGCTCTATTCGTATCGACGACGCCCACATACACACAGATCAGATCTATCGATGGCACCTGCGGCCCAATGCCGTCAAAGCTCCCGCCATAACCCGGCGTCGGCGGCATTCGCATCAAAATAAAGTCTTTGCCGGCTTTGCCTGTGTCTGTGCCAAGCGAAACGGATATACACCTAAAAGGTGTAAGTGGTGACGACGAGCTTCTTTCAGCAGATGAGGTGCAGGATATGGAATATTCGGTGAAACCTTCATTGGAAGGCGCACGGCTTTGTAGGTACCCTCCGATTAACAAGGGTACTGCACCTTCAGGGTTGTGCTCTATCATGTAGGTAGAATATATCTTTTGTATAATGATATAATGTTATCTAAGTTATAGAGTACACACGTGTGAAATGTACCGATATAATATATCGGTACATTTCATAACAGTGTATATGCCCATATAACATGCACTTCAGAAAACCTTGCTGCATGCTTAACTCGCACCTGTCACGACACGATGACACCGAATACGTCCAGAGTGACCATGGATATAATTGAAATTCACAAAGTAAAAGGCTCTTTTCAGAGCCACAAACAAAGGGCCCTTTTCAGGGCCACACTGATCTCTTGTATGTTTCTATTAACAGACAAAAAGTCGTACACACCTCACACTACGAATAGATACCTACTTGCATCATCCACATCTTTCACGAAATTACAATACTTACCTACTACTTTTTGTTTGTCATCTATTTTGACAGTATATTTTTGAGAGAAGATGATATTGCGAGCAACGAATAATTTAAGAAATTTACAAAATGCACTTATAAACATTTACGATTTGCTGGTAGCACGGCGCGGAGAGTGTGAAACCTTTAGAAAACCAAGTTTTCTTAGTAGTTAACTCGCTCGCTCATGTAAAGTACGTCGTGCGCGTCTATTGTTCATTGAATCGGCGGCTGGCGGCGAGTGAAGACTAGTGAAGTTATCTTCGTTCACGACTCGACTGAAGAAGAGAAGATGTCCGTTTCTTACATACCAGTAGTTGGTCTTGTTTCTGTAGGAATAACAACATTGAATCCAAAGTCCTTCTGATCTTTATTTCTATAAGTGAACTTCAAGTTATACAAGTCACGAAAGTCCCGATTTATTCCCAGTCGTATCTCGCACGGAGGGAACTCGCCCAGGGCGAGATGGCACATTTAGATTTGAATTTTTTTACTTGATTTACGTGCAGTCACAAATACACAATTTATCATAGATAAAAACTACGACAATTAATAATTTTGGTAAAAAATTTAATAAATATCTACCTAATCATACCGGTGCGTTGGCCTAACATGCAATTACATATGTGTGTCTGTAACAAAAGCCACAACATAGGTTTTTTTTTCATATGAATATACTACTGACTAAAAACACACGGTGTCCTTCCATTCGTTTATTTTGATGTGTTAAAGTTGGTTATTATATTATTATGAATACGATAAAAATTTTCATTGCTTTTATTTAAGCATTTGTTGATTTACCAAAATCTTGATCTATGATCTCTTACTAATGTAGGTTAGGATGTTTACTATGTAAGTATTTCGGTATAATATAATATAGATAGATAGATAATTCTCTATTACACACCAAAAATACTATATGTATACAGTGTGTAATACAGTATTTTTGGGACTCAATACTAAAAGTAATGTTAATGTAAGTATTTTAGTGATACCTAGTTATCAATTCACTAACATACTTTATACTAACACTTGTACGCAACACAAAACCTAAAATAAAGCATATCAATGGAGCATAAGTCACTAGGATAACTATGGGGACAGAGCATGAAGTGCCGTGATTTGTCGAGCGCGCAGTCCGGAATGCGCCGCTAGTTGCTGACCGTGCATCGAGTACCTAAAAGCGGTCGGTCTGACATATAAAATAAGCATACATTGTGTCATTCGCCACAGTTGCCTTTGTCTACAGGAGCAGTGAACGTCGCAATGGACCAATACTATCAGACTATGGATCCAGAGGACAGGCGGCGGGTTACTGTGCCGCAGTATGGCGCGATCCAACACATTTACGGAGACCGACTTTTGATGGCGCACCCACCGCAACAGCTACCACTGCAGCATCGGCAGCCTTCAGCTATCCAGTTTAGATATAATAATAATTATAAGTTTATTAAACTGAGAATATACAGCGCTTTACATTCTAGTATAAAGTTTGGCTTAGGTTTAATTATAATAAAAAGGAACACAGCTGCTTATCCCTCAGAACTTAAATTATAAGTACGAATACTTATATAATTAATAATACAACAAATAATTTAATTGAACCTACCCATAAACTTTACAAAACGAAGCTTCAAAAGGGTGTTTAACATTAATTGAGAAAAGGCAAAAGAGAATTGCATACGGGATTAGAAGTTTACATGTAACAAGATTGTACCTGTTAAGTTTTCGTATGTAAGCAGATACTATTAAAATGTCAGTCCTATGAAGTTATAACGTTCACATAAAACAGGTCCAAGATTTACATAGTACACAACTAAGTTACCTTCATAGATCCGTCCGTTCACGGATAGCCTCCTGCAGACCACATAAAAGATTTTGATAAGGGTTACACTGTCATTTAAACACATATTTTCATATACATCACTAGTGACAATAGCACAAACAACTACGGAAGCTAATGTATTAAGTAAAAGCATTGGAAGTAGAAAATTAACCTAACTTATAATAAAATAAGTATGTATTATTGACCCACATATAAAGTAATTGGCGGTATGCCGATAAAATAATCTTTACCTTCCATGCTAGTCTAAAGACTGTGTTACGGCAAGGTAATATCCGCGCTATGTAGCGCCGCGTGTGCAACAGGCTGGCTACAGCGAAAGATGCAGATACTACGGGAATGGTCAAGGATCGCTGCATCTGCCACAGCCTTCCTCGTGCCGCTTGCAGCTGCCTACCTACACGCGCCCGCTACCAGCTCATCTATCCCAATTACGCGGTGAATACGTCCCACGCCGTCAACAGCCTAAAGCCGTCCATCATAGAAATCCGAGCTTTGTAGTGCCCATGGAGCACGTCAGGCCGCGCAAGCGTGAGATCGACACTAATGACATTGACCAGATGATACAAATTTATCTGGTTAAACCATTTGTGGATGATTTTGATGTGGGGCAAATCAAAGCAGAGTTTGACGTGTACCTTTGATGATGTAAAAAAACGGCCCTTTTCCATAATGGTTTCCAATTATTTGGTTTCTATTAAATATGAAAGTCATACCAACACACACTACACTAGGTAAGTACCTACATCTACTTAGACCTCAGATGCAGTTGACAGTTATCTCGTCTTATGTCTCACCTGACTCTCAAGGGTCTACAAATGAAACAAGCTTGAAGCGTAATTTACTGACGAGTCAATACAGAGAAAAAAAACGTCAAATTCTAATAAAAGTCTGTAACACTTGTAGCGTTCACTACTCTTGAGATGTGGCACTTAGAAGCGAAGGTGTAAGGGTAATGTGCATGAACTTGCAAATGGTATTAGTATCTATTATATACACTAATTCAATAAAGTCCCTCGTGTTTTGCGACAGAGATGATTTTTCACACTCGATAATACTACGCCAATTGGATTCCCTATAATTGACCAATAACGATAAACCATGTTCTTTAAATTTACTAAGCTATTTCAAATCATTACCGTAACGAAAACCGGGGTACATTTGAATCTTAATAATATTATGTCAATCGTATTACCTACCTTAACCCGAACCGTGGTACTTTATATTCGACTGCCAGGTTTTGCAAATATTTTCAATTTCAACTTTGTACTGACTATTTCGAATCTTTACCTAACGAGAGCCGCGGTATATTTTAAAAATCATAAAACGCCTCTAGAATTTCCTACATTTTGTATAATGGCACTAAACCAATATTTTTGCGTTAAACTGAGCTATTTCGAATCTTTACTCTAAATTTCTACGACGCGGTTTTTTTTTTCGATAATAATACGCTAATGCGATTCCCTATATTTTGATCAATAATAAACAATATTCTCAAAATTTACTGAGCTGTTTCGAATCTTTACCATAACGAGATCCGGGGTACATTTTAATCCCAATAATACTATGCCTAAAGGAATCTCTACAATTCGACTACCAGCAATAACAAAATATTTTTAACTTAGTACAGAGCTATTTCTAAACTCTACTCTAAACTTCAACGGGAGGAGTTGTATATTTTTCTCAAAAATACTACGCCAATAGGATTCCCTATATTATGAATAATAACAATCAAACTTGTAAAAGTTGGCTATAGCTATTCAACGTGGAAACGCGGCTAGTATTATGGGCACCTTTGGACCGGGAGCGGTCAGGGGCGGGTTTTGGTTTTGAATTTGACACGTAAATATTTTATGAGTTTACATTGTGCTTAATTTATATATTATACATTGTATTTAATAAATAACAAGAAATAACACTACGCCAATAGGATTTGATACAATTCGACTAACAGGATTTGCAAATATTTTCAACTTTGTACCAAACTGTTTCGAATCTTTACCTCAACGAGAGCCGCGGTACATATTTTTAACGATAAAACGCCTCTTGAATTTCCTAAACTTTGTATAATGGCATTCAAACTATATTTTGTTCATTGCTCTGTTCAATTTGAATTTTTACTCCAAAGTTCAACGAGAGGCTTGGTATATTTTTGTCTTTTTAATACTACGGCAATTGGAGTCGGCAAGGGGCACCCCTTGCCGGCTCGCAATGATTTAACCTCCCGTTACCGTACCGGTACCGTCCAGGATGGAGGGGTTCGTGTCGGAGCGGCCGAAAGTGTGATCTCCCCGAAGCTCCCTAATGAGCTGAAGAATCTAGCCCGCACCTTCACCGCTCTCCACGGCTCTCGTTAAGGTAAAGACTCGAAGTAGTTTAAAACAAAGTTGAAATTAGTTACTAATGCTGGTAGCTGATGATCAAAATGTAGGGAATCCTATTGGCGTAGTATTTTTGAGATAAATATACCGCGCCTCTAGTTGAACTTTATAGTTTAGAAATAGCTCTATACTAAGTTAAAACTTTTTTGTTATTACTGATAGTCAAATTGTAGGAATCCTAATATTGGCGTAGTATTATTG
This sequence comes from Thumatha senex, assembly GCA_948477245.1. Lineage (NCBI taxonomy): Eukaryota > Metazoa > Arthropoda > Insecta > Lepidoptera > Erebidae > Thumatha > Thumatha senex. The sequence goes on along the minus strand of OX419742.1, from coordinate 1,736,897 downwards.
AGACAAAATGTACCGCGCGCCTCTCGTTGAACTTTTGAGTAAAGATTCGAAATAGCTCGGTACAACAAAAAAATATTGGTTGAGTGCCATTATATACTAATATTAGTATTAAGATTTTATATACTAACACAGTGTGATATATTTATATGTATTCTTAGTTTTAAGGTATTTATCTATGGGCCGTAGAATAAGTTAATAACATCTGTTACTTTTCTAATGTTGCCTGAAATAAATGAGTATTATTATTATTATAATACATAATGTAGGTAATTCTAGAGGCGTTTAATTATTGAAACAAATATACCGCGACTCTCGTTATGGTACAGGTTCAAAGTAGTAAATACCAAAGTTAAAAATAATTGCAAATTCTGGTAGCTGATTGTCAAAATCCTATTTGCGTAGTATTTTTGAGAAAAATATACTGCGGCTCTCATTAAGGTAAAGATTAGAAATAGTCGGTACAAAGTTGAAATTGAAAATATTTGCAATTGCTTGAAAGTCAAATTGTAGGAAATCCTATTGGCGTAGTGTTATTGAGACAAATGTAGCATGGTTCTCGTTAGGTAATACGAGTGACATAATATTATTTAGTTTTAAATGTACCCCGGAATTCGTTAAGGTAAAGATTCGAAATAGCTTAGTAAATGTTAAGAATATTGTTTTACGTTATGGGTCAATTATAGGGAATCCAATTGGCGTAGTATTAATAAGACAAAAATATACCAAGCCTCTCGTTGAACTTTGGAGTAAAGATTCGAAATAGAACAGAACAATGAACAAAATATAGTTTGAATGCCATTATACAAAGTGTAGGAAATTCAAGAGGCGTTTTATCGTTAAAAATATGTACCGCGGCTCTCGTTAAGATAAAGATTCGAAATAGTTTGGTACAAAGTTGAAAATATTTGCAAATCCTGTTAGTCGAATTGTAGGAAATCCTATTGGCGTAGTGTTATTGAGACATTGTTATTGTTATTGACGCTCGTGGCCCCGCGGTTTCAGTGTTCTGTAAACGATCACTGAGTTACGCAACTTTCACTATGGCTGGTACTCGGATGGGTGACCACTTTGTGGCATTTACATTGACGAGCGTTTCCGTGCTTCGGAAGGCACGTTAAGCCGTTGGTCCCGGTTGCCAGTAAAATGGCAGTCGTTAAGCCTGGTTGAAAGCCTTATGGGCGGCTTGAAAAATGTCAACAGCAGGTAGCCACAACCTGCATCTGTCTATTTCAACACGGCAATGGGCTCACCACCTATTACGTGGGACAGGAATCCACACGGTGAAAAGTGGGCATATAATATGCCTCTGCCACCCCTTCGGGGATAAGGCGTGATGGATATTTTTTTATTTTTTATTTTTGTTATTGAGACAAAATATACCGCGACTCTCGTTAAGGTAAAGATTAGAAATAGCTCAGTAACCGTTGAGTGCCATTATACAAAATGTAGGAAATTCTAGAGACGTTTTATGATTTTTAATAATTATTTAATATACCGCGGCTCTCGTTAAGGTAAAGATTCGAAATAGTCAGTCCAAAGTTGAAATTGAAAATATTTGCAAAACCTGGCAGTCGAATATAAAGTACCACGGTTCGGGTTAAGGTAATACGATTGACATAATATTATTTAGATTCAAATGTACCCCGGTTTTCGTTACGGTAATTATTCGAAATAGCTTAGTAAATTTAAAGAACATGGTTTATCGTTATTGGTCAATTGGCGTAGTATTATCGAGTGTGAAAAATCACCTCTGTCGCAAAACACAGAGGGACTCTAGTGAATTAGTGTATATAATACTAATACCATTTGCTAAAGTTCATGCACATTACCCTTACACCATCGCTTCTAAGTGCCACATCTCAAGAGTAGTGAACGCTACAAGTGTTACAGACTTTTATTAGAATTTGGCGTTTTTTTCTCTGTATTGACTCGCCAGTAAATTACGCTTCAAGCTTGTTTCATTTGTAGACCCTTGAGAGTCAGCTGAGACATAAGACGAGATAACTGTCAACTGCATCTGAGGTCTAAGTAGATGTAGGTACTTACCTAGTTTAGTGTGTGTTGGTATGACTTTCATATTTAATAGAAACCAAATAATTAGAAACCATTGTGGCGCTGAAAAGGGCCTTTTTGAGAATATTGTTTATTTTTGGTCAAAATATTGACAAAATCACCCATAAATGGTTTAATCAGATATATTTGTAGCATCTGGTTAATGTCATTAGTGTCGATCTCACGCTTGCGCGGCCTGACGTGCTCCATGGGCACTACAAAGCTCGGATTTCCATGATGGACGGCTTTAGGCTGTTGACGGCGTGGGACGTATTTACCGCCTAATTGGGATAGATGAGCTGGTAGCGGGCGCGTGTAGGTAGGCAGCTGCAAGCGGCACGAGGAAGGCTGTGACAGATGCAGCGATCCTTGACCATTTCCGTAGTATCTGCATCTTTCGCTGTAGCCAGCCTGTTGCACACGAGGCGCTACATAGCGCGGATATCTAAACTGGATAGCTGAAGGCTGCCGGTGCAGCAGTGGTAGCTGTTGCGGTGGGTGCGTCATCACCAGTCGGTCTCCGTAAATGTGTTGGATCGCGCCATACTGCGGCTCAGTAACACGCCGCCTGTCCTCTGGATCCATAGTCTGATAGTATTGGTCCATTGCGACGTTCACTGCTCCTGTAGACAAAGGCAACTGTGGCGAATGACACAATGTATGCTTATTTTATATGTCAGACCGACCGCTTTTAGGTACTCATACCGCTTTTTTGTACTGTATACAAATAGTATTTTTGGTATGTAATAGAGAATTATCTATCTATCTATATTATATTATACCGAAATACTTACATAGTAAACATCCTAACCTACATTAGTAAGAGATCATAGATCAAGATTTTGGTAAATCAACAAATTCCTAAATATAAGCAATTAAAATTTTTATCGTATTCATAATAATATAATAACCAACTTTAACACAACAAAATAAACGAATGGAAGGACACCGTGTGTTTTTAGTCAGTAGTATATCCATACGAAAAAAAAACTTATGTTGTGTCTTTTGTTACAGACACACATAATTGCATGTTAGGCCAACGCACCGGTATGTTTAGGTAGATATTTATTAATTTTTTTACCTAAATTATTAATTGTCGTAGATTTTATCTATGATAAATTGTGTATTTGTGACTGCACGTAAATCAAGTAAAAATATTCAAATCTAAATGTGCCATCTCGCCCTGGGCGAGTTCCCTCCGTGCGAGATAGGACTAGGAATAAACCGGGACTTTCGTGACTTGTATAACTTGAAGTTCACTTATATATACAAAGATCAGAAGGACTTTGGATTCAATGCTTTTATTCCTACAGAAACAAGACCATCTACTGGTATGCAAGAAACGGATCGAGCCGTGAACGAAGATAACTTCACTAGTCTTCACTCGCCGCCAGCCGCCGATTCAATGATCAATAGACGCGCACGACGTACTTTACATGAGCGAGCGAGTTAACTACTAAGAAAACTTGGTTTTCTAAAGGTTTCACACTCTCCGCGCCGTGCTACCAGCAAATCGTAAATGTTTATACGTGCATTTTATAAATTTCATAAATTATTCGTTGCTCGCAATATCATCTTCTCTCAAAAATATACTGTCAAAATAGATGACAAACAAAAAGTAGTAGGTAAGTATTGTACTTTCGTGAAAGATGTCGATGATGCAAGTAGGTACCTATTCGTAGTGTGAGGTGTGTACGACTTTTTGTCTGTTAATAGAAACACACAAGAGATCAGTGTGGCCCTGAAAAGGGCCCTTTGTTTGTGGCTCTGAAAAGAGCCTTTTACTTTGTGGCCCTCAATTATATCCATGGTTACTCTGGACGTATTCGGTGTCATCGTGTCGTGATAGGTGCGAGTTAAGCTTGCAGCAAGGTTTTCTGAAGTGCATGTTTGATTGTTATATGGGCATATACACTGTGTGAAATGAACCGATATACTTATGTGTACTCTATAACATAGATAACAATATATCTATAAAAGATATATTCTACCTACATGATAGAGCACAACCCTGAAGGTGCAGTACCCTTGTTAATCGGAGGGTACCTACAAAGCCGTGCGCCTTTCAATGAAAGTTTCACCGAATATTCCATATCCTGCACCTCATCGGCTGAAAGAAGCTCGTCGTCACCACTTACAACTTTTAGGTGTATATCCGTTTCGCTTGGCACAGATACAGGCATAGCCGGCAAAGACTTTATTTTGATGCGAATACCGCCGACCGGGAGGGTTTTGGCGGGAGCTTTGACGGCATTGAGCCGCAGGTTGCCATCGATGGAGACCTGTATCTGATCTGTGTGTATGTGGGCGTCGTCGATACGAATAGAGCCGGCAGCTTCCTCAACTGTGATGATTGGTTCATCGTCTGAGGACAGAGTTATATTATTTTTAATGTTACAGAAAATTAAAATATATTCTTTACTCAAACAAACGTGACGCAAATCATATTTGCGGTAGGTACTGGGCTAGAAAGTGTCAGGCAATTATATAACTAATTTTTCAGTCGCGCTTGAACAGCCATCAATATATATGAGACAACCAAAATCACTCACTAGTTATATTTAAATGTCGAGTAATTACGACCAAAAAGCCATATCCAATGTGGGAAATTTAATTATCACTTAGTGATTTATGATAGGTATCCGTAGTGGGTAAATGTCATCTTCACCTAATTTGTTGTGACCCCGAACCAGTATAAATGACATACAAGACGCGAAACCGAGGTAGTCGACAATCAGTAACAAAGTACCTTGATCGACGAGCTCCTGTTTGACCTTGATCCTTGTAAAGTCTCGCGCGGCCCTCGTGGCCCTTGTCTCGTCGTCGGTGTCGTCGTCGACCACCACCTGCTCCACCGGCTCCGTCTTGATCACCACGTCGTCGTCGTCACTCTCGTCTTCTATCTCTACTACTTCAACGACAGGCTGCTTCCTGCATAACCACATTCATAAATAAGTACAATTCATACAGTAGTACCTAATTAAAGACTCATAAATAGACCCACTTACACTCTTGACGGGTCAGGGTCCACCGCCGTTTCCAGGAATGGAATCTTGCAGTGTCTAGGAGACAGAGGCGACGAGTCGTGCTTTCGCTTGGTGACTCTGATGAAAGCCGGAGGCACTAGGGGCGCGGAGGGGTGGGCGCCGGAGAGGGGAGGCAGGGAGCGCGCGGGGCGGGGGTCGCGTCTGTTCAAGCTTGGCGCCATCTGCAGAGGTATAAGGATATAACACATTCTACTTTACTATATTAACACTACAAAATGTTGTGCGTGTTCTCACATATATTATCTTTTGAGGATAATTCAACTAGTTTAGAACCTAACCATGGATAGTTAGGTCCAAGGTTGGATACTTTTTATCTTTCCCAGTTGATCCAGGGAGCACCGCACCGCTAGCAGATGAGCTCGTTTGAGTCCCGGAGATCTTTCCTTTACATTGAAGATCATTTTAAACTACCAATGTATTAGATATTCTTTTAAAAATCACAAACGAATATTAAAAACTCCATCTGCATTACAATAGATTATGTAGGTAACAGTAGTTGTGTTAATGAACATACACATCCATTTTTTTAAGTATTAATGGATACATAAACCTTTGTACACACCTTGTAAAAGTAGTTATTGGTGAGTCGCAGGAAAATCTAGACACTTACACAATTTTGTTTTTCACACTTACACACCAGAGTATGAATAATATTAATTATTTTCTATCTACGAAAAGTCAAAAGTACTTTTTCTAACTGCCAGAGAAGCGGTACCTATCACTGTTTACGAACACGCGGTAAAGTCATACAGTAACTACAACTATTGACAAACGTAACTGAAGTGAAAATTTATTATACACCGGTTTATATAAACTCACATTGCCCACAAACGCCATCCTCTGTGACTCAGCGCTCCTATTGGCTGTGATACAGACTGGCCCCGCCCACCGACAAAGATTCCATTACCTTACTTGGCAATAGTGTTTAAATCCAAGTCTTTCATTCACTGTGGTTTTTTTTTGTTTTAATTAATATAAACTTAAACAGATTGCTAATTATTACAACTAAAAACATTATTTGAATACCTAGCGTCAATAGGTCGTTGTCAAACCGACATTATTTTCAAATTATGTGGTTTCTAATGTGACTAGTAGGATATAGTGTATATTGAGATGAAAAATATATCGGACTATTCATCAACTCGCACGCAAAAAAACACAATCGGACGAAATCGCAAATTTTGATTTTTTTATTTTTCTTGTCGTTTAACTCGCAGGTAAGCGCAAAATACAGTCGAATACAAAATGTATCTTCAACAAAATATATTTTTCGGGACAGTAGTAGTGTAGTGTAAGAACTTTAATAAATACATTACGGTATCTTTCTCTAACATGTATTTTAAACGCCCACATTTGACCGTATGCATTTTTGTCCCACGTAACAGGTGCTGAGCCCATTGCCGTGTTGAAAAGGACAGGCGCAGGTTGTGGCGACCTGCTGTTGAAATTTTTCAAGCCGCCCATAAGGCATTCAACTGGCTTAACGACTGCCATGTTACTGGTAACCGGGACCAACGGCTTAACGTGCCTTCCGAAGCACGGAAACGCTCGCAAATATAAATGCCACAAGTGATAGTTGCTTAACGCAGTGATCGTTTACAGAACACTACGTCCGCATGGCCACGAGCGCTACATTTATTACTAATAAAATTTAAAAATTGGTAAATGCAAGTAGGTTTTAATAATTGTACTCACTTTCCACTTCCGTGGCAACAGTAGGTCTATTAATACATCGCAACTAAGATAAGAGTAGACATGTTTAGCTAATAGAGCTAGTATAAGCGTAGGTAAGTAATGCATTTATCGTCGTAAGTGTACACTAGGGGTCGAGAGAACTTCAAGTTGTCTGGAATAATAAAATCTAAGTAGGTACTCTAGACTCCAGGTTCAATGGTCACATTCATTGTTAGGGCCGAGAGTAGTCTAAACCGTCGTATCGTGGGATGTGTATAATGTATTGTCCGTTAATAGAAACAAACGCGAGACCTGTGTGGCCCTGAAAAGGGCCCTTTGATTTTGGCTCTTAAAAGAGCCTTTTGTTCTTTTGGCCCTGACTTAGGTCCACTCACACTCTGAACGTCATCTAGTTGGGGCTAATTTCAAAGCTGATCGCGTGTTTTCGCTTAGTGATCGAACCCAGGGGCTTTCTACAGTCCACATTGGAGGTGATTGGGGTTGGAGGTACTTGGGTCGTAGGGGTAACGGGAGGGTTGGCATTGACTCTTAGTCTTTTGGCATCTCGCCCCAACGAAAGATCAGTTTGGGAGAGATTTACAGTGGAAGCGGAATCATCTGGTCTGATGTCGAAGGTGATCACGTGCTTGCGCTTGGTGACTCGCATTACTAGAGGCGGGTCATGGGGCGCCGCAGGTGTTAGCTTAGGCTCGCTGTCACGCGCGAGGCGGGGGTCACGCCGCGCCCACGCTGGCGCTGCTCGTGTGGAGCTGGTCGCCATCTGTAGGTGGTCCATAGTATCTCACTGTAGACTGACAGAAGAACAATTCACACGACTACTTTGTACTGGTTCTAAACACACGGCAAGAGATAGTGACCTACACAACTCACAAGCGTAACTAATATGAAAATTCAAATTACACCGGTTTATATAACCTCATATTGCCCACAAGCGTCAATTGTGGCATCAGCGCTCCTATTGGCTGTGATACAGATAGGCCCCACCCACTGACAAAGACTCCTTCATTAGGTACTTTGTATAGTTTAACCTTAATTGTTAATTATAGTTTAATTCTGTAGTTCGGTAATTGTTAATATATTAATAAATAAATTATTGAAAGTTTATTAGACTGCCGTAAAACATTTTTCGTAAAATCCTTCATAATATACTTAGGTACGAACTTTAGAGATAGAGAGGGTTAGGTTCTTGGACAGAAAGCCGAAGAGTGAAAAGGTATATCCGGCCTACAAGCTTGGCGTTCGATGGCCTGAGCTGTGTGGAAGTCTCATCAGCGGTGACAACACGTTTGTTTTAGGCAAGAAGTGGTTATGTAAGACGCTGTCATATCAGTCCGACTACAGAATCAGACGAATGTCTCCATCACCTGGCAGCAGCTAGACCCAATGATGTATTTAATTATATGGTACTCAGTAGAGTCACTTCAGCCCCGTTTTGAAAGTAGGTAGGTATGTGCTAGATATCCATGTACCTACCTATTAATCTGTTTGAAGTCGGTGCCAAGCCAAATGAGCCACGTCGCATTACGCGGTCTTCGTTATTATTTGACCTTTATAGTGAAAACTTAGTTCACACTTCTGTCCTATCATTATTCGGCTTGGCACCGACTTCAACCCGATCACTAGGCGTGGTATAATTCTTTATTTAAATTGATAGTTTAGAGATTTAAACAAAAATTGTCACATTTTAAGTTTATTTTTTCGATTGTACTGCTATCCTATTTTGTTTTAACTTTTTTATAGTTGATTAATGTTTATTTTGAACCTTTATCTTAACTAAAGCTCCGGTTCATTTTTGTCACAATTAAACAATGTCAATAGGATTCCCTACATTTGATAACGCGAATAAGATTCCGGCATATGTTAGTACCGAGGTACATGTAGGTACAGCGGCTCTCGTTAAGGTAAAGATTCGAAGTAGTTCAGTAAAATTTTTATAAATTGTTCTATTGCTATTGGTCAAAATGTATAGAATTCTATTGGTGTTGTATAATTGAGAAATAATTGTACCGCGGCGTTCGTTAAAGTAAAGTTTAGATTTAGTTAGCTTTTTAAAAGTTTAAAATATTGTTCGATTGCTTTTAATCAAAATGTAGGGATCCTATTGCCGATTTATAAATTAATAATTTATTTATCACTCATATTTTTAAAGCCAAAAGGGTGGCAGAGGCATAGTATGCACCCACATTGCAACGGTTGCGTGTGCTAACCTTACGAAATTAATAACCTTAAAAAAATAATAACAATATCAATTCGGAAGCAAAGTCAGGGCGCACTATATTGTTACGCAATTCTTTTGTCCGCGCGATGAACCGGTCCGAACCTTGTTCACTGCTTAAGTCACAAGATGCGCGACTCGTAATTGTGCACCAGCACTGTCATACTGTCAAGACATTGCAGTTATTAAAGTCAATACCTACCTATCTTTTTTATATAGTAGGTATGTTGTACCTACAAAATAGATAGGTAATAAAAAGATATTACTGCTTAGAACAGTATTAAAACGAATATTTACAATTTACTGGTAGTACGGCACCGCTCCGGTAGCGAGTATTAGGTACCTACCTGAAAACCAAGCTTTACTTAGTAGTAACACGTTCGCTCATGTGAAGTACATATACGGTCGCGCGCCCGCAGCTTAGATCTTATTGCATTGAATCGGCGGCTGGCAGCGAGTGAAGACGTGCGGAGCGCGGCGTGGCTTGGCGTGATTCACCAAGATGGCAGTGTGAGGTTACCTTCGTTCACGGATCGACCGAAGAGGAAAGGATGATCGTTTCATACCACTACATGGTCTAGTTTCTATTGGAATAACAACAATAACTCCAAAGTCCTTTTCAGGGCTGATATTAGTTTCTACGAGTATAAGTGAACTTGAAGTCATATGAACAAGTTACGAAAGTACATGACTATTCGTCATTTCGCTCAGGGCGTATGGCAGATTTAGTCTTAAATATTGTTTCTTACCGTATTAACAACACTTGTACTAAGATATTATATATATATATATAAATATATATCTACTAAGTATTCCAAGTTATTTACTTTTTAACCAGAGCGGTTGCGCCTTATGGTAATTTCAAAGGCATTTATTTTCTTCTAAATTGTCGTCAGGCGAACCCAATCAGGTTAAAAAGTAATAATAATGTGGAATAGTACAAGTATTTTCATTCAGGAACGAAAATATTATCTACCTATTTAATTGCTATTAGTCAAAGTGTAGTGTAGGTACCGAAGTGTCTAATCCTAATTGGCGTTGGAGTATTGAGATAAGAATGAACTGAGGCTCTTGTTCAGGTAAATTTAGAACTAGCTCAATACAAAGTTGAAATTAGTGTTGTTTGATTACTATCTAATAATCAAAATGTAGGAAATCCTATTGGTGTTTTATAATTGACAAACATATACCGCAGCTCTTGTTAATGTAAAGATTCTAAGATTGCTTCGGGGCGTTCTGCTGAAGACACGGACCCGCCTCCACACTGAAATGCCGAAATCGTCCATTAGCCAGGTCTCGGTGAATATAAAGTTTACTTTCTGCGACGTTTTCGTTCGCCGGCCTGCGTGGCCTGAACATTCAGGTTTAGGTTTAAAGACTTTATTCTCAAAAAAGACTTACAGTCACTTACATGAGAACTATTTTTTAACTTAATAAATAATTTCATACTTCGGTCGTCTAAAGTATACACAACAAAGAAAGAAAATTGGAGTGAATTTAGTTAGTGTCGTTTACAGCATTGGATTATGCATTATGTACTGGTATAAATTAGTCTTAAACAATTCAAAACAATTAGCATCTCTCACAGGTTTTGGTAAATTATTGACGAAGACGTACAATTGCACTGCTTGCAATAAATGGTTTACGAGCTCAGGCCATCTAAAGAGACATTATAGCACGACCCTCCACAAGAATGCAGTGAGGTCATCGGGTCAACCAGACCCAGCTAAACTGCCCATCTCAAATCATCATCACCCGAGTCCCGATATGCCAAACCACACTCAACAGCATTATTCGGATTCAAAAACACAGACCCCCGTCCCTTCTGCGGATGGTTGCAGCGTAGTCGATACAGTACTACTGTCACCTAATGCGCATCATGTGACTAGTATGCATTCCAAATCACCGTACACGCATCTTCAACAGGGTAGTTTAGATAATAATTTTAGTAATATTCCGTTAGCTAATCGCCCTTTACAGCATCAGGTCGGGTCACATCCGCTCCATATAAATAGTCACCAGCCAGAAATAGGGAATTCAAATGTTAGTAAACATCAATCATTTATAGCTAACTCTGGGAATCCGCGAAACGGTCCCTCTGCTTCAAGTCTGGTCCACCCGGACACCCCTTTATGCCTGGGTCAGAATTTTCTACAGAATTTAACAACGAATAACCAAAACGGGATGGCTGCCCACGTTATGGATATGGCTATCAACAATCTGCCGATAGCCAATACTTTTAGTGAATCACTTGAAGTAGAGAAAGTTATAGGTCAAGAAATGGTGAGCGAGCCTGTCGTAGGCTCACTACCAAGCTTTGCGCAGCTTCAGTCACGCCTCAACGTTAATAAATATACTGTACAACCTAACGTGGAGAGGCAAGTTCTTAATAATAAGTCCAGCAGTAGCAACGTTATCGTACATTCGGTTAACCGGACATTGCACTTGGACAATGCTGACAAGAGCACACAAAATTTAGAGTATCATTTTAACTCAACGGATAGAAAAATAACCAAGGATAATATTAGCAGTGACACCCAAGACAAAGTAAAAATCTACCGTTATGGTATTACTATACAAGGTGAAACAATAAAACGCGGCAATGTTATTTCAGGGGCCCAGGCAGGGATGGTTCAGTTAATGCAAACTGCAAACAAACAAACACGTATAAAGGATTACGCCAATAAAGAAAATTATGAGCCTCGAATGAAATGCCCAGCGATCCTAGAATGCGCTAAAGTAGTTATTGGTAGTAGCGGCTCTGTTGTACCATCTACTAATATGTCGAGCACACCACTAGCAGAACAAACCCAAATGAAAGAAGCAGCCTCAACCACAGTACATAAATGCTTCCTGTGCAACAAGCTATTTAACAAAGGTTGCTATCTGAAACAACACAACAAAACTTTCCACTCCGGTGATAAACCGTACAAGTGTACTATCTGCGGCAAGCGTTTCTCTGATGATTACTCGTTTGAACTTCACATCCATAGGCACTCCAATAATAAACCATTCAAATGTGAGCAGTGTCCTAAAAGCTTTAACCATAAATCAGACCTGTGTCGACACATGTGTTTGCATTCCGATAACATGCCATTTTCTTGTGATCACTGCGGCAAAGGTTTTATTAGAAAAGACCATATGATAAAACACGTAGAGACGCATAAAAGAAAGCTTGGAGCATCTGTGTCACCTAGCTCGATATCACCGGGGTCCTCGACATCTTCTACATCTAGTTCGCAAGGGTTTAATATTACGCACTGAATGTTTGCGGTTGACTGTGGACTTCATCTAAAATTAAAACCATGCTCTGGGTAAAGTTAGCCAATCTCAACTCGATCTAATGCTTTACACCTTGAACTAATCCAAATAGCTGTTGAAGTTTTGTTAATATATTTCGGTACTGAAGCAGCGCAATTTAGATAAAATTAATTTTAATTGTAATAACTTATAGATTATCATTTGCACATTAAATCTATAATCTACTTATTTGGAATTAACGTGTTATTCTTAATAAACTCTCTGTCTTTCTTGTATAAATAACCTTACCAATTAAATAAAGTAGCAAAGTTAATGCGACTCTTTGCTGTCAGCCTGCTCGTCATCTCTTGCACGACCTGCGTGCGGCCCCTCATTGACACCCTTCCGTAGCACACCTATATACTATGTTATATACATATAAGGTAACACTGTCGAGTGTCATACCGTTTAAAATCATCCACTAGTAGTATTTGTTAGGAACTTAAGTTTATGACAGTATTCTTGTAAATTTAATTATAATAATTAAAATTTGTTTATGTATAATATTAACTAATTATTTTTCATGAAATTAAACATTTATATTTTTAATCGACATCTGTGTTTATTAAAATGATGATACATATGATTATTTTTGTATAATGTCTAACTTTAAGTTCAATTAATTAGTTTATCGATGAAATGATTTTTGTTATGCTAATTCAGTCCTAAAATCTAAAGATTGAATTTGATAATATGCTATTTTTTAATTTTGTTACCTACATCAAAATTAAATCTGTAATAGATACAGATACATTCATGAAATACGTTTTTTTGTCTATTGTTAGCGTAGTGATTAGATAATACATCAATAGATGACGTTTCAGACTGAAGCAGTCGGTATTAAATACATTTAATATTGTATAAAGATACGAGTACAACACGAATATACACATTTTATATAAGTTATAAACCTCCGGAGTTTTCACAAAAGTTTCCATGCAACGTTGTCTTGACTTAGTAGGTATAAGTCTTGATTATAGATACAAGTTAGTATAAGGCGATAAATCTAAATATAGATACGGCGAAAGCTGCGCTCTGCGTTGATTGGCTATGTTCAGTAACACTGTATTATGTCGACGTGTGCGACAATTACAATTCGTTAACATATTTGTGTGATTGTTTTATGTATCAACTGAGCGACTGCTTGTATATCTTTGTATATGTTATCAGTTCACATATCAATGAATGTCCTCTACCGACTCCGTTGTAGTAGTAGGTAGATGTCAGGTCTTAAAGTTAAATAAATAAAGTGTGATAAATATTGGAGTTTTATTTCTTTAATTCCAGAACTTTATATATTTATAGAATTCAACGCAGAGGTGTTGAATTTCTTCTTTCTAAGGACTTTATCTACTATTGTTGATAAATATATAAAACTGAAGAGTTTGTTTGTTTTTTTCGCACTAATCTTAGGAATTACAGGTTCTAATAAAAAAAAAATTATGTTGCATAACTACTATAAAGATTTCATTAATCGAGGAAGGCTATATATCACCCTGCAGACCGGATCAGTAATCATACATTTCAAATAACATTCATACATACATACATATTATCACGCTTTTATCCCCGAAGGGGTAGGCAGAGGCATATTGAACGCCCACATTTCACCGTATGCATTTTTGTCCCACGTAACAGGTGGTGAGACCATTACCGTGTTGAAATGGACAGGCGCAGGCTGTGGTGACCTGCAGTTCAAATGTTTTAAGCCGCCCATAAGGCATTCAACTTGGCTTAACGACTGCCATTTTATTGGCAACCGGGACCAACGGCTTAACGTACCTTCCGAAGCACGGAACTGGGGTGGGTCTAAAGGGCCAAATAAATTTAATAAAACAAAATGTGTCTATTTTAGATGTTAAATTTGGAAAAATTTTTGAACCCTTTGCCTTTTTAGGGAGGTGGTAACAAAAAGGCTAAAAGGTCTTATGTGCTAGACACTAATTAGCGCGACCAATTAAAGTCCTGGTAGTCTCAGACTGGGATAGTATTTCAAATAAAGCATATTTTAATCACTTCTTATCCCCGAAGTGGTTTGCAGAGGCATTAAACGCCCACTTTTCACAGTGTGTACCTATTTCTGTACCACGTAACAGGTGGTGAGCCGATAGCCGTGTTGAAATAGACATACGCAGTTTGTGGCAACCAGCTGTTGATATTTTTTAAGTTTTCATTCGGGCCGAGTAAATGGGTGCGACGGGGGATTAAAACATACCACGGGCGAAGCCGCGGGTTTCAGCTTCTGTTGTTGATAAAAGTTTTTGTTTATGCTACATATATTAACCTGAATTATTTTGAGCGCTTGTTTATAGTTTGTAAGTTGACTTGAACATTTCTCTGGTGAACAGATAAAGGACTGCGAAGTATTGATATTATCTAAGTCGGTATTAATATCGTTTATGTTAGCCATTTGTGTTTTTAATAAAATTACGATATAAAAGCATCAAAGCGGGACCAGAAGTAACACAGTTAAATTAAATGAAAAGCAAATATTTCAAGGTATCATAATTAACAAAGTGTGGGTGCGAAGGCGGATATGTGTGGAGATGTTTACATGAATTTGTGAGTAAAATTATGAGAGAGATATAGTGTGTGTGTATATTTACAGAAGTGAAAGAGTTGTTTTTTACGTATTAAGTTTAAATAAAGCGTTTTTGACATTTCAAAGGATAGTAATGATCTTTGCTTACTAAAGAGAACTATAAGACATATCAGAGTAAGAATGGGCGACCGCACTAGTCACTTAGACAAGCCCATTTCCGCAAGACACTTGTCAAAGGAAATCAGGGTTTGTTTTCTCCGTCGGTCCTACGAAGGAAGATGTTACCATTTGAGGTCCAGCAGTACTTAAAGTTATTCTGTTATGCGAATTCCCGTGTCTGATCAAACAGTTTCTTAGAACTTGCGGGAAGATGTTCAGATACATATACGGTGATTCGTTTACCGGGAATTTTAAGTCATACTGTATTCAGTTTTTCTTCTGACCTTTTTCCTTTGTTGTAATTTCGAACAGCGGAAATTGTGTCCAGTTTCATCTGTACTTACTGTCTTAAACTCAGCGATGATCGGGCGCATTGTTCCAGGTTTTCCGGGAAGGCGGAATATATCACGCAGGTCCGAGAACGAAATGGAAGTTCCGATGGTTTTTCCAATCTTGCGTATTGTGCTTTGCAGGTTGTTTGCTTTTTCAGGCTGAGGTATGATTCTGATTTCCACATTCGAAGTTCTGGTCTTGAGCTGGATATCCTGTACTTTTTTTTCGAGATTTTCAAAACAAGTTCTGTGCTCTAGCCGCTCCTTTTGTAGACAGTCTAAGCCAGCCTTGACATCTTCATATTGTTTGTTAAAGAACAACATAGACTGCACGATTTCGTCGTTAGATTTTTGTAGTTTAATTGACCAATAACGATAAACAACATTCCCAATATTTACAAAGGTATTTCGAATCTTTACCTTTACGAGAGCCGCGGTACATTTTGTCTCAACAACACTACTAATAGAATTTCCTACACTTCCAGCAGTTGCAAATATTTTCAATTTTCAACAACATTACGCCAATAGCATTCCTACAATTCGGCTACCAGCAATAACAAATAAACTAACTAACTATCTTCACGCTGTATCCCTGACGGGGTAGTCAGAGAGGACAGATCGCCAGGCTTCGCGATCCATGCATACTTCTTTCGCTTCTTCGAGATTCATCAATCGCTTCATACACGCACGTCTGGGTATCCGAGTACTTTTGACCTTTCCGTTTTTGAGCAATCTGCTCACGTGGTCTTCATATGTAAGTCTCGGCCTTCCCTGACTCCTTCTACCCTCTACTTTTGAACAATATATATTCTTCGTCAATCGTTCCTCACTCATTCGTTGGACGTGTCCAAACCAACGAAGCACGCCCTTTTCCAGCTTAACGCTGACACTTTCATTGTCACATTTTAAGTTTATTTTTTCGATTGTAGTGCTATCCTTTTTTGTTTTAACTTTTTTATAGTTGATTAATGTTTATTTTGAACCTCTATCTTAACTAAAGCTCCGGTTCATTTTTGTCACAATTAAACAATGTCAATAGGATTCCCTACATTTGATAACGCGAATAAGATTCCGGCATATGTTAGTACCGAGGTACATGTAGGTACAGCGGCTCTCGTTAAGGTAAAGATTCGAAGTAGTTCAGTAAAATTTTTATAAATTGTTCTATTGCTATTGGTCAAAATGTATAGAATTCTATTGGTGTTGTATAATTGAGACATAATTGTACCGCGGCGTTCGTTAAAGTAAAGTTTAGATTTAGTTAGCTTTTTAAAAGTTTAAAATATTGTTCGATTGCTTTTAATCAAAATGTAGGGATCCTATTGCCGATTTATAAATTAATAATTTATTTATCACTCATATTTTTAAAGCCAAAAGGGTGGCAGAGGCATAGTATGCACCCACATTGCAACGGTTGCGTGTGCTAATCTTACGAAATTAATAAATAATAACAATATCAATTCGGAAGCAAAGTCGGGGCAAACTGTTTTGTTACGGAATTCTTTTGTCCGCGCGATGAACCGGTCCGAACCTTGTTCACTGCTTAAGTCACAAGATGCGCGACTCGTAATTGTGCACCAGCACTGTCATACTGTCAAGACATTGCAGTTATTAAAGTGCAATGCCTACCTATCTTTTTTATATAGTAGGTATGTTATACCTACAAAATAGATAGGTAATAAAAAGATATTACTGCTTAGAACAGTATTAAAACGAATATTTACAATTCACTGGTAGTACGGCACCGCGTTTCGGTAGCGAGTATTAGGTACCTACCTGAAAACCAAGCTTTACTTAGTAGTAACACGTTCGCTCATGTGAAGTACATATACGGTCGCGCGCCCGCAGCTTAGATCTTATTGCATTGAATCGGCGGCTGGCAGCGAGTGAAGACGTGCGGAGCGCGGCGTGGCTTGGCGTGATTCACCAAGATGGCAGTGTGAGGTTACCTTCGTTCACGGATCGACCGAAGAGGAAAGGATGACCGTTTCATACCACTACATGGTCTTGTTTCTATTGGAATAACAACAATAACTCCAAAGTCCTTTTCAGGGCTGATATTAGTTTCTACGAGTATAAGTGAACTTGAAGTCATATGAACAAGTTACGAAAGTACATGACTATTCGTCATTTCGCTCAGGGCGTATGGCAGATTTAGTCTTAAATATTGTTTCTTACCGTATTAACAACACTTGTACTAAGATATTATATATATATATATAAATATATATCTACTAAGTATTCCAAGTTATTTACTTTTTAACCAGAGCGGTTGCGCCTTATGGTAATTTCAAAGGCATTTATTTTCTTCTAAATTGTCGTCAGGCGAACCCAATCAGGTTAAAAAGTAATAATAATGTGGAATAGTACAAGTATTTTCATTCAGGAACGAAAATATTATCTACCTATTTAATTGCTATTAGTCAAAGTGTAGTGTAGGTACCTAAGTGTCTAATCCTAATTGGCGTTGGATTATTGAGATAAGAATGAACTGAGGCTCTTGTTCAGGTAAATTTAGAACTAGCTCAATACAAAGTTGAAATTAGTGTTGTTTGATTACTATCTAATAATCAAAATGTAGGAAATCCTATTGGTGTTTTATAATTGACAAACATATACCGCAGCTCTTGTTAATGTAAAGATTCTAAGATTGCTTCGGGGCGTTCTGCTGAAGACACGGACCCGCCTCCACACTGAAATGCCGAAATCGTCCATTAGCCAGGTCTCGGTGAATATAAAGTTTACTTTCTGCGACGTTTTCGTTCGGCGGCCTGCGTGGCCTGAACATTCAGGTTTAGGTTTAAAGACTTTATTCTCAAAAAAGACTTACAGTCACTTACATGAGAACTATTTTTTAACTTAATAAATAATTTCATACTTCGGTCGTCTAAAGTATACACAACAAAGAAAGAAAATTGGAGTGAATTTAGTTAGTGTCGTTTACAGCATTGGATTATGCATTATGTACTGGTATAAATTAGTCTTAAATAATTCAAAACAATTAGCATCTCTCACAGGTTTTGGTAAATTATTGTAAAGTTGAGCTCCTTTAAATGTGAGCCCTTTCTTTCCGTAATTTGTTCTTATTTTTGGCAGAACAAGCAGATTTGCTCGTCTCGTGCCACGCTTAATAATTTCAGACTTTTTTAAGAAAGATATATCGGTGTGAATAGACTTATTGAGAATTTTTCTTATTAGTAGACAAGTATTGTAAGTATATAGTTGCTTAATGTTCATAATTTTGGTTTTTTTGTAAACAGTTTTAGTTGGTGTTAAGTACGGTAAATTAAACAGCATTTTTATTATTTTATTTTGTTTCCTCTGTAGTTGTTGTAATTTGGTTTTTGTACTACTTCCACAAATCTCAATTAAATATTGTAAGTGTGGTTTAACCAAAGAATTAAATACATTAATTCGGAGCTTCGGTGGAATGCATTTGCTTATGGATCGTATTGGACTTATGAGGGATGACATTTTACGTTTTATGTGATCTATGTGAATTTTCCAGGATAAATTTTGACCCAGTTTCATCACATTCTGATTGTATATAGAGAATTACAATTATTAAGTAGATTAAAATACTTTGTACTACATAATTAAGCGCGTGTTTTAGTATTTGCCAGTATTAATTTAAAACATTAAGATTCGGCAAAAATAAGGCTTTGCTGAGTTTCGTTTATTTAAATTAAACGATGTTTAAAAAGCTAATTATTTGCAAATATATCTGATTTCCTGCCAGTACTTTTGATATGTTAATCCTATTATCCCTGTTATTAATCGTTATCAATTATCTAATCATTACTAGAAATAAATAGGTATCTACATACTTTCAATCTAGGGTGGAGGTAGATTAGTGTGTTAAAGTTGTGGGTGTGGTGTGTGTATGACTTTTCTGTTAAATAGAAACAAAGTAACACGAAACTTGTGCGGCCCTGAAAAGGGCCTTTTTATAGCCATTGCCTATGTTGAGATCACCACATCGGATAGGGTGATCGCCACATTGGCATTGGGACTGGCGGTATCAGCCCGTGGTTGGGCAGCGCAACACGAGCGTGCCATTGCCAGGGAGGTAACGCCGCCGGTGGCACCGCGTTCGGGATTTCGGTCTTAAAACATTTCGAAGACTGCAGCCTTGTTATCTTTTTATCCATCTCTAACAATTTTCTTTCATTTTCTTCGTATTGTGCAATTCTTTCGTCGAATTGCAAAGATTCAATGATTGCCAGTAGAGAATCATACTGCTTTCTTTTCAAACAGCCACTGTTCAATGCCTGTCCAGCTTGCGATTTGACGTCAGAGATGGATTTCTTGATAGACTTCATGCCGTTGACCTCAGCTGGTGGACTCCCGCCTTGATTAACGTAGGGTACGTGCGTGGAGAACGACTCGCAACTCCGCGGGTCCCACCGCTGAGATTTGCGCTGCCACCGACGGTTGGCGGGTCTCGTGACTATCGCGTTACGACGTGCAGTGTTCGTGCGTTGCAGTTGTTCATTGTCGAATGTGTCAAACTCAACTGAAGCGTAATTCCAGAAATCGGCCTTTTTATAGTCGATGCGTGGTCGGCAACTAGCGACCCCGACTGAGTGTATTTCAATCCACGCGCGTAATAACTTTATAAAAATACTGTTGCTTAATGCAAGATATTTTTAAATAAATAAATAATCATATTATTTATTATTATTGTATTAAATAATCATATTATTTATTTATTTAACACGGTAACAATTTCTGAAGTCCAACAAAACCGTGTTCATAATTTGACTGTGTAATAAAGCCTCCGTACACTTGTGAGGACAACTCAAGTAACAAATGCACAGGTTCTGGCGGCGTTGTTGTTTTTTTAATTAAAGTGGACAAAAAAAACGAGATTATAAAATTATAAAATTTAGTCGCACTGCTATCGCTATCCTACTAGCACGCAGCTTCTCTGTACATTTCGCCGGCCATTTCAATTTTGAGAAAGAGTAAGACTAGCCCCGCCCCCAGCGCTTTTTGGCCAATCCCCGGCGCGTTCATCTCGCTCACACTAGAGCCAAACAGATGGACGAAGGGGCGATAACTTTGTTACGGCGCGATGGTCTCGCTCACACATACTCTAACGGTGAGGGAGGACGTTGCGAATTGCTATCGAAGTTATGCCCCCGAAGGCGACTTTGGAAAGGCTGTTAGTTGTTAGTCAACGTTCGCAACGGACGCACGCGGTGGACGTGCGACACTTCCGCGCTGTACTTATCTATTGATAGTGCATCTCGTGCCGGTTAACTAACGTGTGCGCAGTTCTTATAAACGCACTACTTCTGTGATCTTAGTTTTATAAAGACATCTTTTCATTTAGACAAAGTCAAAGTGACAATAAGTTTAAACTTATGTTAAGTGATTAGAGACTGGACGTGTTTTGTTGAGTTGAGAGTGGCGGGACATAGGTAACAAAGTGACTATTTCGTGTGGGCGAGTGTTTACCGTCGCGCACGTGGTGGAATTAATGCCGCCAAAAAGATTTGTGTTGTGTCTAAAATAATTCATTTAAATGACTAATAGCAGCGCTGTAACATCGATCTAACTGCTATCATTGTAAGGATTGCAATCTCTACTTAGACACAGTTCAATCATTTGAAACTCAACATCAATAAGAAAATATGTATGTGAACTGGGGTGCGCAAAACTCGCCGAGTGATCCCGAAAATAAAAAAGATGCTCTAAAAACAGAGGGTTCAGTATCAGTTCCATTTGACTCCAGCTACAACATGATGACTAATCCCAGTCCAAAGTTCCAGCAGTGGGCAACACCGGAAACGTCCTCTCTGTTTACACAACCTGCTACAGCACAAAACTATCACAGTGCACCGTCATATTACCAAAATCCTGATCAAACCAACTTCTTACCGGGGAAACAATTTGCTAACAACTACAACTATTCCGAATTTTCGCAAAGCCAACATTCTAATCAGATAAATTGGGATCAAGGTCAGTACAATCAAGATTATCATAAATCCTGTCGATTTCATCCTTATAACATTCGGTCACAAGAGCAAGAACAAGTGTCATTATCGAGTCAAACTGTGAACCTACCTACGCCATCACCATCCCCAAATCAAAGCGACAAATGTGGCTTTGTATGCGACTCTGCTGTCCAACTATATAAACATTGTAATGCTGCTCATGCAGGCGCCGGTCCGGCAGCCTTATCTACAGGAATACCTATTCAACAACACTCTGGTGAGCAGTATATTAATACTGATTATCAAAATGAAGATCTGATGATGTTGTCTGATATTTTGGGCCTTGATTCACAAATCGTATATCAAGGAACTGAGGGCGAACAAGCAGCGGCAGCCTTTATAGAGGCTCCACCTCAAACCCGAGAAGTTAACACACATAAGCTAAAACCGTTTATGCCCGTTGAAGAAAAGATGTATACAGGTGTGCAAATGCCACCACTTACCGATGACTCAGCATCCGCTACGGTTGTTGCTGCTGATATGAAACTACTATACAGGCCGTACGACTCTTATACAGCTTCTCAGATGACTAGCACCCAACCTTTAAATCCAATGTCATCGACACTCCCATCAATTAGAAGTAAAGGTACCAATTTGAGATCTATTGAAGCGAAGCGTCCGAAGACGTACAATTGCACTGCTTGCAATAAATGGTTTACGAGCTCAGGCCATCTAAAGAGACATTATAGCACGACCCTCCACAAGAATGCAGTGAGGTCATCGGGTCAACCAGACCCAGCTAAACGGCCCATTTCAAATCATCATCACCCGAGTCCCGATATGCCAAACCACACTCAACAGCATTATTCGGATTCAAAAACACAGACCCCCGTCCCTTCTGCGGATGGTTGCAGCGTAGTCGATACAGTACTACTGTCACCTAATGCGCATCATGTGACTAGTATGCATTCCAAATCACCGTACACGCATCTTCAACAGGGTAGTTTAGATAATAATTTTAGTAATATTCCGTTAGCTAATCGCCCTTTACAGCATCAGGTCGGGTCACATCCGCTCCATATAAATAGTCACCAGCCAGAAATAGGGAATTCAAATGTTAGTAAACATCAATCATTTATAGCTAACTCTGGAAATCCGCGAAACGGTCCCTCTGCTTCACGAAATCACCATATGAGTGGCTTGTTTTCAATTACCAATAATTCAACTCCACTTCTAACTCCATTTAATCAATTGACGGCCACGCAACCTTTGTGGTCTTCAAGTCTGGTCCACCCGGACACCCCTTTATGCCTGGGTCAGAATTTTCTACAGAATTTAACAACGAATAACCAAAACGGGATGGCTGCCCACGTTATGGATATGGCTATCAACAATCTGCCGATAGCCAATACTTTTAGTGAATCACTTGAAGTAGAGAAAGTTATAGGTCAAGAAATGGTGAGCGAGCCTGTCGTAGGCTCACTACCAAGCTTTGCGCAGCTTCAGTCACGCCTCAACGTTAATAAATATACTGTACAACCTAACGTGGAGAGGCAAGTTCTTAATAATAAGTCCAGCAGTAGCAACGTTATCGTACATTCGGTTAACCGGACATTGCACTTGGACAATGCTGACAAGAGCACACAAAATTTAGAGTATCATTTTAACTCAACGGATAGAAAAATAACCAAGGATAATATTAGCAGTGACACCCAAGACAAAGTAAAAATCTACCGTTATGGTATTACTATACAAGGTGAAACAATAAAACGCGGCAATGTTATTTTAGGGGCCCAGGCAGGGATGGTTCAGTTAATGCAAACTGCAAACAAACAAACACGTATAAAGGATTACGCCAATAAAGAAAATTATGAGCCTCGAATGAAATGCCCAGCGATCCTAGAATGCGCTAAAGTAGTTATTGGTAGTAGCGGCTCTGTTGTACCATCTACTAATATGTCGAGTACACCACTAGCAGAACAAACCCAAATGAAAGAAGCAGCCTCAACCACAGTACATAAATGCTTCCTGTGCAACAAGCTATTTAACAAAGGTTGCTATCTGAAACAACACAACAAAACTTTCCACTTCGGTGATAAACCGTACAAGTGTACTATCTGCGGCAAGCGTTTCTCTGATGATTACTCGTTTGAACTTCACATCCATAGGCACTCCAATAATAAACCATTCAAATGTGAGCAGTGTCCTAAAAGCTTTAACCATAAATCAGACCTGCGTCGACACATGTGTTTGCATTCCGATAACATGCCATTTTCTTGTGATCACTGCGGCAAAGGTTTTATTAGAAAAGACCATATGATAAAACACGTAGAGACGCATAAAAGAAAGCTTGGAGCATCTGTGTCACCTAGCTCGATATCACCGGGGTCCTCGACATCTTCTACATCTAGTTCGCAAGGGTTTAATATTACGCACTGAATGTTTGCGGTTGACTTCATCTAAAATTAAAACCATGCTCTGGGTAAAGTTAGCCAATCTCAACTCGATCTAATGCTTTACACCTTGAACTAATCCAAATAGCTGTTGAAGTTTTGTTAATATATTTCGGTACTGAAGCAGCGCAATTTAGATAAAATTAATTTTAATTGTAATAACTTATAGATTATCATTTGCACATTAAATCTATAATCTACTTATTTGGAATTAACGTGTTATTCTTAATAAACTCTCTGTCTTTCTTGTATAAATAACCTTACCAATTAAATAAAGTAGCAAAGTTAATGCGACTCTTTGCTGTCAGCCTGCGCGTCATCTCTTGCACGACCTGCGTGCGGCCCACTCATTGACACCCTTCCGTAGCACACCTATATACTATGTTATATACATATAAGGTAACACTGTCGAGTGTCATACCGTTTAAAATCATCCACTAGTAGTATTTGTTAGGAACTTAAGTTTATGACAGTATTCTTGTAAATTTAATTATAATAATTAAAATTTGTTTATGTATAATATTAACTAATTATTTTTCACGAAATTAAATATTTATATTTTTAATCGACATCTGTGTTTATTAAAATGATGATACATATGATTATTTTTGTATAATGTCTAACTTTAAGTTCAATTAATTAGTTTATCGATGAAATGATTTTTGTAATGCTAATTCAGTCCTAAAATCTAAAGATTGAATTTGATAATATGCTATTTTTTAATTTTGTTACCTACATCAAAATTAAATCTGTAATAGATACAGATACCTTCATGAAATACGTTTTTTTGTCTATTGTTAGCGTAGTGATTAGATAATACATCAATAGATGACGTTTCAGAGTGAAGCAGTCGGTATTAAATACATTTAATATTGTATAAAGATACGAGTACAACACGAATATACACATTTTATATAAGGTAAACCTCCGGAGTTTTCACAAAAGTTTCCATGCAACGTTGTCTTGACTTAGTAGGTATAAGTCTTGATTATAGATAAAAGTTAGTATAAGGCGATAAATCTAAATATAGATACGGCGAAAGCTGCGCTCTGCGTTGATTGGCTATGTTCAGTAACACTGTATTGTCGACGTGTGCGACAATTACAATTCGTTAACATATTTGTGTGATTGTTTTATGTATCAACTGAGCGACTGCTTGTATATCGTTGTATATGTTATCAGTTCACATATCAATGAATGTCCTCTACCGACTCCGTTGTAGTAGTAGGTAGATGTCAGGTCTTAAAGTTAAATAAATAAAGTGTGATAAATATTGGAGTTTTATTTCTTTAATTCCAGAACTGTATATATTTTATATAAATAAATAAATATCCATCACGCCTTATCCCCGAAGGGGTGGCAGAGGCATATTATATGCCCACTTTTCACCGTGTGGATTCCTGTCCCACGTAATAGGTGGTGAGCCCATTGCCGTGTTGAAATAGACAGACGCAGGTTGTGGTTACCTGCTGTTGAAATTTTTTAAGCCGCCTATAAGGCCTTCAACCAGGCTTAACGACTGCCATTTTACTGGCAACCGGGACCAACGGCTTAACGTGCCTTCCGAAGCACGGAAACGCTCGCAAATGTAAATGCCACAAAGTGGTCACCCATCCGACGACCAGTCATAGTGAAAGTTGCGTACCTCAGTGATCGTTTACTGAACACTGAGACCGCGGGGCCACGAGCGCTTCTATTTAATATTTTATATTTTATTAATTATATTTTATATGTTTATAGAATTAAACGCAGAGGTGTTGAATTTCTTTTTTCTAAGGACTTTATCTACTATTGTTGATAAATATATAAAACTGAAGAGTTTGTTTGTTTGATCGCACTAATCTTAGGAATTACAGGTTCTAATAAAAAAAAAATTATGTTGCATAACTACTATAAAGATTTCATTAATCGAGGAAGGCTATAGGCTATATATCACCCTGCAGACCGGATCAGTAATCATACATTTCAAATAACATACATACATACATACATATTATTAAGCTTTTATCCCCGAAGGGGTAGGCAGAGGCATATTGAACGCCCACATTTCACCGTATGCATTTTTGTCCCACGTAACAGGTGGTGAGCCCATTGCCGTGTTGAAATGGACAGGCGCAGGCTGTGGTGACCTGCAGTTGAAATGTTTTAAGCCGCCCATAAGGCATTCAACTTGGTCTAACGACTGCCAAATTATTGGCAACCGGGACCAACGACTTAACGTACCTTCCGAAGCACGGAACTGGGGTGGGTCTAAAGGGCCAAATAAATGTAATAAAATAAAATGTGTCTATTTTAGATGTTAAATTTGGAAGAAATTTTGAACCCGTTGCCTTTTTAGTGAGGTGGTAACAAAGTGGTGGTGGTGATACAAAAAACGCCCACTTTTCACAGTGTGTACCTGTTCCTGTACCATGTAACAGGTGGTGAGCCGATAGCCGTGTTGAAATAGACATACGCAGATTGTGGCAACCAGCTGTTGATATTTTATAAGTTTTCATTCGGGCTACAATCTACGAGTAAATGGGTGCGACGGGGGATAGAAACATGCCACGGGCGAAGCCGCGGGTGTTAGCTTCTGTTGTTGAATAACTTTTATAGAGCGTTGGGTACATCAGCTGTTTGACATCACAACTTATATAGGTACAGGCGACTGCGATACTTCTGAATGTATGTACTTCTGGCGTTGCTCAGCCGGACCACGGTGTAGGTGAATGTAGGTGTCCATTTAAGAAAGCAGGATACTTCTGATTCAGATGTAGAGAGGCTTTAAGAGATTGAAATTAAACATAATAGGCCTCAGATATCCTGACTTGACTGGCTTCAAGGAGAGCTATTCCATAGGACGTTCTGTGAGGACATACCTAAAGCTGCTGCGGTACTGGACTGCTAGATCGTTCTGTATGAAACCTAAGAAGTAAAGTTAGTTAGACGCGCTAAGGTCTCAGTGCCCAGGTCGGAATAATTACTTTTTTGTTTCGGAGTTTCCTATGTAAATATAACATGTATCTAAGTACCTATGTTTTTAGAAATATACCTAAGTAAGTTTATCAGTTATCTAGATTCCATACAGCCAGCATTAGCCTACCTATTAGATTAGATACTTACCTACTGGTTTGTAAAAACATACATAAATAAAATACAACTATTACTATATGCTTGATGGAGCAGGCAGAGGACAGACTCGAAATGAACCAAATTAGTGGCGACACTTTGCCGCTAGTTTTACCACGGCAGCTTTAAGCTTACTCGTAGCAAGTCTTAAGTATCTGGATAAGTTAAAGCGTTTAAATATTCGACACAAAATCCTGACACTAGCATTAAAATATGCCAAATCACAACTACTCTGAGTAACTAATCAAAGCAGAGCCCGACTTTTTAAGTTGAGTTGTTGGACCCAACCAAGATTTACTGAGACCAACAGAGACCTATAGAGACATGCATAACTATAGATGATCTTATACCTAATTTAAATATAGAAAATGTAAAGTTAGAATTACACAAACAACAGGACGCCTCAGTGTTGGATCTCACCTGCAAGTGCTGCTCCGCTCACTCACGGACGAGGTGATGATGAGCGATGCACACGCCCTCACTTGGTCGAGAGGTCAGGTCAGGCGCTCTTTAACAAAGTCGATTATAGCCTCTAGTTCTTAGCAGCAATAAGGTCTGGAACTATCTGGTAAGACGCCAAGATAAACAAGGAGAAGTGTTTTATCACACAAACATTGGAAAACACAGTGGTTTATCAGTTGTCAAGTTTGCAAGGGGCACACCATCTTCAGGGCCCAAGAGACCTTACCAGCTAGTGGTGCACCAGCTGACCAACGAACGAGACAGCGACGCAGGCATCTAAAGGGTCGGGAGGTCAGGCGGCAGTCACTCACAAGAATGCTGAAAATCAAAACACAAATCTTAGATATCTATGTAGGCGGTTCGTACTATTGTTGAATTCTACAGCGGCTTATAGAGTGACAAATTGATAGAAGGAGAGTTAACAAAAAGCCTTCACTGGTTGACGGAGCGTGGAATTATGTATTGCCTTTCCTTTAGCCTATAATATTTTCACATTATCTCAATATCTCCCTTTCAGTCGAAAACAGTTCCAGACCAGAGATCCCGCACTCATACAATGGACAAAGTCGTATTCCGAATTGTACGAGTGCAAGATCCCTGCTCTGAACCGAAAAGAAGAATCGTCGCGAACGGCTAACAAGTACTTTTTGGCGACATCCGACAGGTACCTACCTATAGCAGTAGGTTTGCGACACGTAAACAGGAGTTTAACGCTGTTCTTAACTATTATTGTTTGTCGAAGTCAATAAAAGATCAATAACATCAACAATGCTTGTCGCCTTTGTTGTTGTGTTATTTTTCAAAAGAAAATGGTACATAAGTAATATGATTTTTTACACAATAGCTCGGAAAATACCTTTTGTTATTCGAGACAATGTGTATTTATCCACTTGGAATTCCATTTAAGTCGCCCCTATCTACTGAAAGTGTCTATCCTGGCGCCAATATGTTTTTTGTTCACGTTCTATAATTTTCACTTAAATAAAAGTATACTATCAAAATAACATGTTATGCGACTCTTAGTTTATGTGATGATGTGAATGTGAATGTGAAAACACTTAATAAGATTCAAAAGACATCGTAGAAAGTGACATCATTGCCAACGGTCTCATGAGCGGCGACGCTGAAGACCGAGCAGGCAGAGGCAGCCGTGATGGAGCTACTCATCGACTGCTGTTTAACCTCCTATAACGTGTATGGGCACCTGCGCCAGGGCGCTGTCACCCAACTAACATTAGGCGCTACTATTAGAGTTAGAACAGATATATAAAAGAGCTAAGGCGATCCTAAGGTCATCAATAAGTGCTATCACAAAGGAGTTTTAGCGAGCTATAACTTTACTTTACCTACCCCCGGATTAGGCACCAATTCTTATGATCTTAGGTTCCACTATGGGAATGTAGTGGAGTAATAGAATGAATTTAAGAGATAAAAGAGCAATTATGGAGGTACAATAGCGCTAACTGAGACTAAAGCGCTATAAGAGTGGTATTTTAGTGACCATTGACTCCTCAAGCGATATGGTAGAGCTACATGCTGCTTACTGACTCTTTGAGCGTTATAAAGAGAGTAAATTTATGAATATAAACTCTACAAGAGGTATAGTTAGTCTATTGTGTATCTTAAATACTGTTATAGCGGTTAGAGGGTGGCAATAATGCAAATTGTAACCCCTTGAGTTGCAGTATAAATCTACAATAGGCAATTATTACGTCTAAGGATATCTTATTTTTCATAGAATTTTATAACATGTTAAATGAATTAAGAATGATATTCCCATTTCAATGGGATCAGTAAAACCATAGTTGTCTTTACGAAAATAATGTGCAAAACTTTTAACTGATTTTTAGTGCCAAATGAAGCGGAATTTTCATTGCGAAGGTAAGTAAACTGTGAATATGTGTATATATTATTAGCAAATAATTGAAGCGCCCACTCCTTGCGGTGTATTTATCTAAAAAATATTTTGCTTCGCATGGAGCAAAACATTATTTTTCCTAAATTTGTAACAAAACTTTGCCTATTGACTTAAGAGTCGTGACCCTGTTATTAGAATGCTGTAAAAATAAATACCTTCATTGTATTATGTTACCTTTTAGTCCGTTTTACTGTTTTTTATTAACTTCATAATCTAAAAATGGTGGACCCATGAATTTGGGGATCCGTAGTAATTTTTCAAAACCACTACCTAGTACGTATTTCTGTCTACAAAATTTAATACTGTAAAATAATGCAAAAAAGTCTTTGAAAATTTGTAGCAATGGAATGTTATTTTTTTAATGGAAGTTTGACTTTATATCTAGCATAAACCCCTTACGTTCATAAACGAATCGTCAATTGTCTAAACTTTGCATGTGATAATAATTAGCTTTTTTGTACCTACACAGCGAGAGCAAGTCCGGGCGCAAATAAAATAAGTACCAACCATTCAGTCTCTGCCCTCCACTACGTTCGACGTGACATTTGTTGTTTTTGACGCTGTGGTCGGACACCGCGTAAAAACTATGTACCTACTGCGTAATCGAAGCTACTTTGTTCACGTAAGTAGCTTCGATTACGCTGTTTTAAAAGTGTCACTCAGTAATTAGCATTATACAATATCGTAAATAAATTGTAATAGGGTTGCTAAAATAAATAGGAGTACAAGACGACATAAACGCTACTGTATTTTATTTGATTCTGTTACAAATATATTACAATTTCAGAATGCCGTTCAAAATAGTAAGAACATTAGAGACAGGACAATACAGCCACTGCATTGCACGCGGAAATTAATCGATCGTTATGTAATAATTTTGTTTGTAAATCGATTGTGGAGCCTACGAATGACGTAACTTATAATAACACATAATGCTCGCACTGACTTAGTGTTTTATTTATGCCAATATTCACTATCGCCACCTAGTATTTGTAGTAAAATATTTTTTTGGTGTTTGTAAAAAAAAATCGAGGATCTTTTTTTAGAATCCAAATCTGTCATTTAAGATCAACGTTCAACGTATCCTTCATAGCAGTTTGTTAAATATTCTTAATAGCTCATGTCGTCAAATTTTCACTAAAATGAAAGAATCTTAATAAAGTCAATGGTATTATTCACATCATCACTACTCAATGAGCAATAACTGTCTCCTTCAGAAATATCAAAACTTGCAGTTGCGATTTCACTTCCATTACATACGGAACCATCATGTTAGAAAATTTTGAAAGGAGCTCTGATGCGGCGCCATTTTATACTTTCATGACCGCTTACATGACCAATTAGGGGTTCTAAGGTGGTAACGTACTCAATAATTCAACCTTAAATAATATAGAGGCTATACTTGACACTATACGTTCTATTTATAGGGAGAAATATCCCTACTTTTCAGCCTTCAACTTTACAAGGGACCTTGTATCTCTTTAAGAGTAAAATGTTGTAAAAGATTTATTGAACACCATTGTAGAGCTAGTAGCGTTGAGTGCCCTGAAAGAGATTATGTTAGCTTGCTTAGAACTTTAGAAGTCAATAATAAATGTTAGTTTCTAATATATTTCTTATAATAGTAAGATTCACTTAAAGCTATAACACAGAAGCTTGGGTCTGTATTGTAGGGATAATAATCGCTGCTCTACGCGTTTATCCTTCACTCATTGCTCTTATAAACTTGCTTTGTCACTGTAAGCGTAAAATTTTATAACTAACTCTTTTTTGCCGTCGCAAACTATAATTGCAGCTACTTACTCTACCTTCATAACACTTAAGGTTCTATGGTAAGCTCTATTTTCAGCCAAATTGTTTGTTGGGCTATTATTACGCAGGCGCTTCAGATTGTATAGGTAGTAAGTACCTAAACTGTTTTTTGAAAAAAAAAACGGGGTTTTGCGGAAGTCTTGACTTCCGTAAAACTCCGTTTAAATTGACAAAACAAACCGATTGAAATTCATATAATATTGATAATTATCTATCATTAAAACATAAAAAACACATTCACTGAATTTAAAACCTTCACTAGTACTATTTACTTTATAACTTATTTAATTGTGATTAATTGTATTTCGATACTAAAATACTGTCTGTTTGTCATATTTTCTATCTATCTAGCTATCACGCCTTATCCCCGAAGGGGTGGCAGAGGCATATTTTCTGTGAAAATAGAGAAAAGCGATAAGAAAATGCTTGTAGAGTTCCTAGATGTATACCTATTTGTTTATTAGAAGAGTAAGAACCTACTCTGGTGGTTTCTGGTGTTAATAGAGGCTAGAAGGGAGGAAACTTTTTCTTTAACAAAGTTCACCTAATCCCCAATTGTATGAGTGTAGGATCCCAGCTCAGAACTTGTTGTTCGGAACCAATAAGAAGATGCGTCACGAGCGTCTAGCAAGTACTTCTCGGAGACATTCTAAAGGTACCCATAGCAGTAGATATGTTATGCGACAGGTAGACATTGAGTCTCCTCAAATCAACATAATCAATTATTCACGCTATAAGCCGCTGTATTTTACAACACTGGTAAAAACCACCTGCACAAATTCCTAATTATTTCCCTTTATTTGCAGCTAGCGCTTGTGCCATACCGACTTAATTTATAGATAAGGTTTTAGCGCTGTTTTATTACCTTTCATCTTTTTTGTCGAAGTCAATAAAATATCAAAAACATCAACAATATTTGAAGCCCTTTGTTCTTTTGTTGCACTTTGTGGTGTTATTTTTTCTTAAGAAAATTATATTTTTTCAACAAAATTGCTTGGAAATAATCTTTTGTTGTTGGAATAAATGTGTATTTCCAGTTGGAATTCTTTTTAAACCGTCCCTGTTCATTGAAAGGGCCTATCTTGGTGCCAACATCATTATACCACGAATGAGTTTAAAAGTGCTGTGACGTCATGCGAGCGACGTGCCAGTCACGTAGGCCGCACGAAGGATTTTAATCGAATCCTGTCGAAAGCGGGCCGGTGGTGGCGATGACCAAGTAAGGTTACTCGTCAGGGTCAGGAGGACTGGTTGGTGATCCTAAAGGAGGTGGTCATCCAGGACGTCAATCGATGGCGCAGCTGGTAGGCCGCGCACCAGCGACAGATTGATGACGTCCGGTCGGAACGCTGCCTGTTATGGATAGTGTGTACCTCTGGCCGCGATGCTGAGGAGTCGGCGCCCATTGGGGCAGATGCGCGTGGAGTTCCAAGCCGTGTGCTTGGCGTTGAAGTCGCCCGCGACTAGTACCGGGTCCGGTGAGTCCATCAGGGTGTGGACATCAGCCGTTGCCAGTCGCGCGTCCGGCGGCTTGTAGAATGCAAACACACGGATGGGGCGGTGATCGACGCAGACCTCTACACCCAGGGCGTAGGACGTCTGCAGCAAAACAGTTGGCAGCGGTTGGTGGACGACGTATCTCTTCACCAGGACTGCCAATCCCCTGAAAGGAGTCCCGGCCTGGGAGAGTTGCTCCTCTCGGTACACGTGATACCCTGGTATTCGGAGAGTTGAGCTCTTCCTGAGGCGTGTCTCGTTGATGAGGACAATGTTGCCCTGCCGCTGTGCGAGGAGTTGCCTCAGGAGACTACTTCGCTGGGGACATCCCGTCGGCGTTCCAGGATTAACTGGACGGGACCGTGAAGCGAAATTCCAGTAGGTACCTATAATCGGCTTTTTTATAGTCAATGCGTGATCGGCAACTAGCGACCCTGACTGCGAGTATTTGGAACCGCGCGCTCAATCTATACTAATATTATAAAGCTGAAGAGTTTGTTTCTTTGTTTGGTGGAATTCGATAATCTCAGGGGGTCTCTCAACTACGGGTCGGATTTGAAAATTCATGAAGGCTAAAGGATATATATCGTCACGCTAATTCCCTGGAGAGCGGAGCAGTAGTCATAAATGTCGACAAATCGGGCAGATTTAAATGCATTATTGTAGAATTTATGAATTATTATTTATGATATTTAATCCCGTTTAAATAGATGAGACGGGAGTTCGAATTATGTCACGGGCGAAGCCGGGCGGGTCACCTAGTTGCTTTATAAAAATACTGTTGACATTCAAGAGTTTTTTTACATTATGATTATTTATTTATTTATTTACTGATGTCTGCCTTGGTGGCGCAGTGGTAGTGGATGTGACTGCTGCGACTGAAGTTCCAGGGCTCGATTCCTGAGTCGGTAAAATATTTGTGTGATCCACAATGAACACTGACTGCGATCAGAGTGTGCGTAAAGAGTGCTCGGCGAACGGTTCGCACCTCTGACAAAGGCTGTCTAAATACAGCTGAAACCGGTCGGTCTATTACTGGTCGTTGATGATTATGATGATGATGATATTATGATGATATTATTATTATTATTTGATTTATGATGTTGTCTGATATTTTGGGCCTTGATTCACAAATCGTATATCAAGTAACTGAGGGCGAACAAGCAGCGGCAGCCTTTGTAGGGGCTCCACCTCACACCCGAGAAGTTAACACACATAAACTAAAACCGTTTATGCACGTTGAAGAAAAGATGTATACAGGTGTGCAAATGCCACCACTTACTGATGACTCTGAATCCGCTACGGTTAGTGCTGCTGATGTGAAACCACTACGACTCACGTACGACTCTTATACAGCGTCTCAGATGACTAGCATCCAACCTTCAAATCCAATGTCATCGACACTCCCATCAATTAGAAGTAAAGGTACCAATTTGAGATCTATTGAAGCGAAGCGTCCGAAGACGTACAATTGCACTGCTTGCAATAAATGGTTTACGAGCTCAGGCCATCTAAAGAGACATTATAGCACGACCCTCCACAAGAATGCAGTGAGGTCATCGGGTCAACTAGACCCAGCTAAACTGCCCATCTCAAATCATCATCACCCGAGTCCCGATATGCAAAACCACACTCAACAGCATTCTTCGGATTCAAAAACACAGACCTCCGTCCCTTCCGCGGATGGTTGCAGCGTAGTCGAAACAGTACTACTGTCATCCAATGCGCATCGTGTGACTAGTATGCATTCCAAATTACCGTACACGCATCTACAACAGGGTAGTTTAGATAATAATTTCAGTAATAATCCGTTAGCTAATCGGTCCCTCTGCTTCACGAAATCACCATATGAGTGGCTTGTTTTCAATTACCAATAATTCAACTCCACTTCTAACTCCATTTAATCAATTGACGTCCACGCAACCTTTGGAGTCTTCAAGTCTGGTAAACACCAACACCCCTTTATGTCTGGGTCAGAATTTTCTACAGAATTTAACAACGAATAACCAAAACGGGATGGCTGCCCACGTTATGGATATGGCTATCAACAATGTGCCGATTGTCAATACTTTTAGTGAATCACTTGAAGTAGAGAAAGTTATAGGTCAAAAATTGGTGAGCGAGCCTGTCGTAGGCTTACTACCAAGCTTTGCGCAGCTTCAATCACGTCTCAACTTTAATAAATATATTGTACAACCTAACTTGGAGAGGCAAGTTCTTAATAATAAGTCCAGCAGTTGCAACGTTATCGTACATTCGGTTAACCGGACATTGCACTTGGACAATGCTGACAAGAGCACACAAAATTTAGAGTATCATTTTAACTCAACGGATAGAAAAATAACCAAGGATAATATTAGCAGTTACACCCAAGACAAAGTAAAAAACTACCATTATGGTATTACTATACAAGGTGAAACAATAAAACACGGCAATGTTATTTCAGGGGCC
The DNA here is from genome assembly GCA_948477245.1 of Thumatha senex. Lineage (NCBI taxonomy): Eukaryota > Metazoa > Arthropoda > Insecta > Lepidoptera > Erebidae > Thumatha > Thumatha senex. The sequence continues at coordinate 1,701,909 of OX419742.1, read as the reverse complement.
CAGGCAGGGATGGTTCAGTTAATGCAAACTGCAAACAAACAAACATGTATAAAGGATTACGCCAATAAAGAAAATTATGAGCCTCGAATGAAATCTCCAGCGATCCTAGAATGCGCTAAAGTAGTTATTGGTAGTAGCGGCTCTGTTGCACCATCTACTAATATGTCGAGCACACCACTAGCAGAACACAACGAAATGAAAGAAACAGCCCCGATCACAGTACATAAATGCTTGCTGTGCAACAAGCTATTTAACAAAGGTTGCTATCTAAAACAACACAACAAAACTTTCCACTCCGGTGATAAACCGTACAAGTGTACTATCTGCGGCAAGCGTTTCTCTGATGATTACTCGTTTGAACTTCACATCCATAGGCACTCCAATAATAAACCATTCAAATGAGAGCAGTGTCCTAAAAGCTTTAACCATAAATCAGACCTGCGTCGACACATGTGTTTGCATTTCGAAAACATGCCATTTTCTTGTACTCACTGCGGCAAAGGTTTTATTAGAAAAGACCATATGATAAAACACGTAGAGACGCATAAAAGAAAGCTTCAAGCATCTGTGTCACCTAGCTCGATATCACCGGGGTCCTCGACATCTTCTACATCTAGGTCGCAAGGGTTTAATATTACGCACTGAATGGTTGCGGTTGACTGTGGACTTCATCTAAAATTAAAACCATGCTCTGGGTAAAGTTAGCCAATCTCAACTCGATCTAATGCTTTACACCTTGAACTAATCCAAATAGCTGTTGAAGTTTTGTTAATATATTTCGGTACTGAAGCAGCGCAATTTAGATAAAATTAATTCTAATTGTAATAACTTATAGATTATCATTTGCACATTAAATCTATAATCTACTTATTTGGAATTAACGTGTTGTTCTTAATGAACTTCTAAACTAAATATTTTATGAGCGAAAGTGTTCCCTCTGTCTTTCTTGTATAAATTATACCTTACTAAATAAATAAAGTAGCAAAGTTAATGCGACTCTTTCCTGTCAGCCTGCGCGTCATCTCTTGCACGACGCCCACTCATTGACTCCCTTCCATAGCACACCTATATACTATGTTATATACATATAAGGTAACACTGTCGAGTGTCATACCGTTTAAAATCTTCCACTAGTAGTATTTGTTAGGAACTTAAGTTTATGACAGTATTCTTGTAAATTTAATTATAATAATGAAAATTTGGTTATGTATAATATTAACTAATTATTTTTCATGGAATTAAACATTTAAATTTTTAATCGACATCTGTGTTTATTAAAATGATAAAATATATGATTATTTTTGTATAATGTCTAACTTTAAGTTCAATTAATTCGTTTATCGATGAAATGATTTTTGTTATGCTAATTCAGTCCTAAAATCTAAAGATTTAATTTGATGAGATGCAATTTTTTTAATTTTGTTAACTACATCAAAATTAAATCTATACATTCATGAAATACGTTTTTTTGTCTATTGTTAGCGTAGCTAGTCACTACGCTAACAATAGACAAAAAAACGTATTTCATTATACATCAATAGATGACGTTTCAGACTGAAGCAGTCGGTATCAAATACATTTAATATTGTATAAAGATACGAGTACAACACGAATATACACATTTTATATAAGTTAAACCTCTGGAGTTTTCACAAAAGTTTCCATGCAACGTTGTCTTGACTTAGTAGGTATAAGTCTTGATTATAGATAAAAGTTAGTTTAAGGCGATAAATCTAAATATAGCAACAGCGAAAGCTGCGCTCTGCGTTGATTGGCTATGTTCAGTAACACTGTATTATGTCGACGTGTGCGACAATTACAATTCGTTAACATATTTGTGTGATTGTTTTATGTATCATCTGAGCGACTGCTTGTATATCTATGTAAATGTTATCAGTTCACCTATCCATGAATGTCCTCTACCGACTCCGTTGTAGTAGTAGGTAGATATCAGGTCTTAAAGTTAAATAAATAAAGTGTGATAAATATTGGAGTTTTATTTCTTTAATTCCAGAACTTTATATATTTATAGAATTCAACGCAGAGGTGTTGAATTTCTTCTTTCTAAGGACTTTATCTACTATTGTTGATAAATATATAAAACTGAAGAGTTTTTTTTAAACTTTCGCGGTTTATACTCATATTTTATATACTACTCGGGACTTCACGCGAAACAATTTTGTACTTACATTCACCGACGTTTCGAGCGCGTTGCAGCGCCCGTGGTCGCGGCTGGACTCACGGGCGCTGCAACGCGCTCGAAACGTCGGTGAATGTAAGTACAAAATTGTTTCGCGTGAAGTCCCGAGTAGTATATAAAATACTGAAGAGTTTGTTTGTTTGATCGCACTAATCTTAGGAATTACAGGTTCTAATAAGAAAAATATTTTTATGTTGCATAACTACTATAAAGATTTCATTTATCGAGGAAAGCTATAGGCTATATATCACCCTGCAGACCGGATCAGTAATCATACACTTCAAATAACATACATACCTACATACATACATATTATCACGCCTTTATCCCCGAAGGGCAGGCAGAGGCATATTGAACGCCCACATTTCACCGTATGCATTTTGTCCCACGTAACAGGTGGTGAGTCCATTGCCGTGTTGAAATGGACAGGCGCAGGCTGTGGTGACCTGCAGTTGAATTTTTTTAAGCCGCAACTTAAGGCATTCAACTTGGCTTAACGACTGCCATTTTATTGGCAACCGAGACCAACGGCTTAACGTGCCTTCCGAAGCACGGAACTGGGGTGGGTCTAAAGGGCCAAATAAATTTAATAAAATAAAATGTGTCTATTTCAGATGTTAAATTTGGAAGAAATTTTGAACCCGTTGCCTATTTAGTGAGGTCGTAACAAAAAGGCTAAAAAGTCTAGTATGAGCTAGACACTAATTAGCACGACCAATTAAAGTCCTGGTAGTCTCGGACTCGGACTTTATTTCAAATAAGGCATATTTTAATCACTTCTTATCCCCGAAGTGGTTTGCAGAGGCATTAAACGCCCACTTTTCAGAGTGTGTACCTATTCCTGTACCACGTAACAGCCCAACAAACATTTTAGTGCTTACGGCAGCCTTTTTTTAGAGGTCTTAGTATTATATATGGTATATAAGAACTCTGATTGCAACATTAGTCTCTACAGTTGGGTTAGTTATAAATAATTAAATCTTCCAGAAGAATAACAGTAATAAAGAAAAATAATAAAACTTAAGACGGTAGCATGGAGTTTATCGAAACCATTGTATAACTTTTTCTTATAGCTTTAAGAGGCATAAGTCATTAAAAACTATTGTAAGGTGTTTACTAGCACGTACTAACGGCTGATATTCTAATACTGAGGTAGTAAAACGTCTTGTAACACCTTGAGGCTTACCCTAATAGCTTCAAGAAGTATTTAACACTGTAAGTGATTATCAGGTGTGCACAAACACTTACTATCGACTGGAATTCTTAAAAAGAGTAAATTAAATCCTTTGCATCACCTAACACGTTTGGTCGAGCCTTAAGAGTTAGTAAGACAGCTATAAGCATCTAAGAAGTGTTGATTATAAGTTCTATAGAGCTAAATTCTGCAAGAGTTACAATCCACCTTTAAATCATTGCAGGCTACATAATAGAGTTTATTGGTAGTAATATTGTGGTTTTCTTAAAAATATGTATTTAGCAGCAAACATTATGCAAATTTTATAACTCTTCATTATCACTTAGCCTCTAAACTATATATTTGTAATGCAACGTTTATTTGGAAATATTAATTGCTTTCAAACCATGGAAAGTTCAAAAATATACGGGTGGAGTCAAAAGAAAGGCTTTGAGAGAATACAAGAATATCATTACATTATCGCAAAAATAAAAGCGACGAGTCTACATCAGCAGAGGAAAAAAATTACAACACATGGAATAGCAGCATATAGTAAAGAAATAGAGCATTGCATATAGTAAAGAAACAGTGTTTTCTAAACCAAAATCCAGAAAAAGACATGGAGTTTGATGGTATCTCAGGCAACAGTTCTAATGTCAATACATGTACATAATACAAATCCAGTGAACTCACCAACTAAAATAGAACAGGGTTCCGTACAACAGCAAATTATTTCTGATGTTGAATATCCACTAATCTGTAACGACCTGTTATCTCTCAGTAGTTCCAATAACTCGGATGACGAACAAGAAAGTGAAATTATGAACAATATAAATTTTAGAAATGATTTACGAACATGGGCTCTACAAAAAAATATAAGCCAAGCCGATATAAAAGATTTTCTTACAATTTTAAATAACAGATTTGAAGATACTTTACCGTCTGATCCTCGAACGATTTTACAAACGCCAACATCAATTTGTCTTAAACAATTGAAGGTGGGTGAATATTGACATCATGGGATTATTATGCCCTTAACAAATTATACTTGAAAATTGTATACCGCTGCCAAACAAAATTCTTCTGCTTTTTATTTAAAAGCTCTAAATATGAATTCTGGCCGATATTAGCTAATATTTATCAGGGTGACACTAGTGATCCATTCATTATCGGCATTTATTATTGGAAAGGTAAACCAAAATACCTTAATTCCTTCCTTGAAGATTTTATGAAAGAAATGGGTATTGTTTTGGAACAAGGAGTTTGTGTTAAGGGTACCAATGTGAACGTCAAAATTAGATGTTTTATATGCGATTCCCCGACACGCGCATATGTCAAAGGTTAGTTTATACACAAACACACACACTAACACGTTCTTTCACTCTTTTCTTAATCTTGTGTGTCTATTTTGAAAGAAATAGTAATTCATATCAATATTACATTACATTTTCAGGTGTATGCAATTTTAACGGAAAAAATGAGTGTTTAAAATGCACAACCGTAGGGGACTACTCACATAAAACGCATATTGTTGTCTTTTCAACAAAAAGGTCTTCTGCAAGAACCGACGAAGACTTTAGAAGAAAGGTGTACGGAAGCCATCATAAAATGGATTCACCCTCATTAAAACTACCTATCGACATGATAGAACAATTTCCCGTTTCAGATTCGTTGCACTTGATTCATCTGGGAATTAAGAAAAAGTTACTAATAGGATGGAGGGACGGAAATTTTGGGAGACTTAAGACTAAGTGGTGTGCACAAAATATCGAAAATGTAAATGTACTTTTAAATCAATGTAAACTTCCATCTGAAATTCATAGATCAGTAAAAGGTCTTGATTGTATTGCTTACTTCTTATCTCTTTTACACATAGTTCAAAAATAAAAGATTGTTATGTTATGAAAATTTGTTTTGTTACAAGATTTCTTTCATTACATATTTGACATACCTACTAGTAATATAATTAGTCAAAAAGTTATTATATCAGTCAGTGGACGATTTCCAACACTTTCATACCAGCGCGAATGACTCAGTACAATAGCGCAAGACAGTCATGAACAAAATCAACATGTGTTCTACCATTCAACTATTCTTACTTACATTAAATCTTAATATTAATTTAGCTATAAAGGAACCATAATAAAAAAAAAACCATACACAAGCAAAATATTTTTCAATAGAAAGTTTGAAAAAAAATTTGTAATTGAACAATATCAGGTCAATAATTACTAAAAATAAAAACATAATACTCAATCGTTATAACAAAAAATATCTTTTAAAAATACTAGGTAAAGTCTTATAAAAGAAGATTATGATGCGATAATGGTAATCAACAATACACACGTGTATCATACTGCGTTTTTCAATATCTATTTGTATCGATTTTTTTAAAGAATAATGCAACTCAACCAATATAATAAAAAAAAAACTATTATCCCACTCGTGATTTAATAGCATTAATAAAAACCACACACTCAGTTGATAATAGGTATCATTATGTGCCTAATTGCGGTAAGATTAGAGCCATATTATGAGTAAGTGTATTGAAAAATAATTTACGACACGATAAACATAATTCCTACTGAAAATTCAGCGTATATTAAGAAATATACCACTTCAAATACCTAATGAATTTTAATAATAAACGTTTTAAAAAACTTGAGAGCCTTTTCCAATATTTATGTTATGTGTAACACTGACAATCTTATTGACTTATTCTTTATCTATTTTTAAAAGACGGATTTTCTCTCTCTTATTTTAGATATTCTTACGATTTTCTTTTTCGAATTGTTTTTCTCGATCTGAAACTTACTGTTAGATGGTGTACTTGGCTTATTACTTTTATCGTTGTTTTTTTGTTCTTTCAATATATTTTCTTTCCATTTTATTGAGTTAGTCACCTCCATTGTATTTATTTTCATTTTCTTTTGATTTCTTTCTATTCCTTTGATTGCTGTCTTGTCTTCTCTGTTTTCTTTTGAATATATTGTAATTTTCTCAATATTAGCTACTTCTTTGTTGGTTTCATTAGGCTCAGAAGAAGTGATTCCATGACACAATTTTCATTAACTTTATATTCGATGTTTTTATGTATTTGTAATTTGTTTTCACTCTTGCCGCTTTCTTCGTCATTGGAAGAACTGTTTAAGTACTTTATTCTCTTCGTCAAAGTGTCTTTCTTTCTCCGCTTCTTGATCTTTTTCTTCTTGGTTATTTTCTGTTACCGGATGTTCTTTGACGATATCACTTTCCTTTTCCGCTTCTTGATGATGATCTTGATCTTTTTTCTTTTCTGTAGCTGGATTTTCTTAATACATGGTACCATCGTTAATCTCATTAGACGTATTTTCATCGTAACCATCTGCATATTCTGCCCTTAAAAGTTTTGAACGTTTTCTTGACGTCGAAGCTCGTTGATTCTACGCCAGTTTTCTCTTTTTTGAGTTCTTTTGGATGATATTGAAAAATCTTTCATTCTCAATAATTGTGTAAGTTTCTTCCCAAGAATGAACCATTTCCCAAAAAAAAGACAGAATGTGTTGAAACTTTTCCAGTCCATTTTAGTCTCACTTCCACGACTACCTCCACTCCAAGTACATTCGCATAGAAAGTCTCGTGAAAATAAGATGTCTGCCAATGTATAGGCGCAATCAATACTCTTACCTCCGTTGCATTCACCGAATACTTGTTTTTCATTTTTTGTCTTACGCTACTCTCCGCTACCTAAACTGCTGTTCTAAGTCATGTAACAGCTGGATATTTTGAACAGGCTTTACATAAAAAGCTGTGTTACTTGGTGAAGATCTGGATTCATTCAACTTGGTGAGTTGCTATCAGTTGCTTGAGTTATTTGAGAAACTGCATCATCCAACTGTATTGAAAATAACGCATCTTTCTGAATGATAATGTTCTGCACGTTTTTTATACTTCTAAGCTCATTGAAGATCGGTGTTTGATTAGATAATATTATATTTTGAATTTCCAAATTTTGTCCAAGAGTAGGGCAACACTGGTGTTGATCAGTTGTGCGTAGTTTTTCTGGACCAAGTGATATTCATAGACATTGTCCGTTCCAACAGAGGTTGCAGCTGGCATTTCGTAAGTAATATTGGATCCTGACGTAGCGGGCATTTCGACTACAGTATTATTGTATACTGATGCAGCGGGATGCACCTGTAAAGATGTTTCAAAATATCTTGTACATTATATATTGAAAAAGTATTTTTGTATTAATATAAAATGAGTATATTATTCAGCATTTATAAAATAAGCAACAATGTAAATTAGAATTTTTAGATTTTTAGCTCGGACTAAGTAAAGTATTGCGACATTAAGTAATTATTGAAACCTTTAGAAAAGAGAGGTACAATCTACACTTCATAGTAGTTCATAGTACTTTTAATGATTACAGACGACACTAAGAAAAAATCTTAATCGCAGACGCAGACTTCAAGTACCTAGGTATCGGTATAGGCATGCCGTAGAGCACAAACGCGGTGTCAAGTAGGTACCACCTACTTACAATATTGCCTTTTATATGAGACTTATTTGCTGATATAACATGAGAACTTTCGTAAGTAATGAAAAAACACTAAGTTCGTAAAATTAATTAATTTAATAAACTAAAGTTAAATAAGTAGGTAGGTAGTACAAACTAGAAGTTTTTTTATATAAATTGGTAATAATACGTACTATTATTTCAACATTAAAAGGAAACTACTTTCATGTCATTCTTTGCAAAAGCGATTATTTTCAACTTTTTTGTATTACAAAAATATGTTCACAGATAATATTATTAAAATTAATTATTTATAATTCTTGGATTTTTTGTCATGCTGTCAGGCATCAAAGGTTTTCTTAAAACGATAACAGAACCTTAAAAATTACCAGCTTACAGATCCGCGTAGAACTATTAAACAAATTAAAACTATTAACTCATTGTTTTTTCACTTTTATAAACATGTTTTAGAACTTCTCGTGCTATGCAAGTGCTTACTTTTAGTATTCAATCACTACGGGAGAAATAACAGAGTTATCAGGATCCATAAGTAATTACAAATAAGACACCATTTAAAAAAAGATAACCTATATATAATTGTGAAGGAAAAATCTTATTTAAATGTTAATGGTTGACTTTTTTACTTACATTGTTCATAATTATCAATTAAAATATCTTAAGGTGTTACCAGGAATTGATAAATAAGCTAAATAAAGAAAAAAAAATTGGGGCTATATTTTTTTACATAATTTTATCATTAAAAGTACTTTATTTTTAGGGCGTTTCAAAAATGAGTAAAAAACTAGTATATATTGTTACAGTAAACTTTCCGCCGCAAGAGAATACCAATAACACCTAACATTCTAACACTTTACTTACCTCAATTATTTTATTAAAATACAACACGCATCACCACCATGAAATGAGTTGCGTACTAAAAATATTATCACTATTGACTTTAACAAGAACGTAAAAATGTATGTAAACAGATTAAATATTTAGTGCTTTCGGTGATATTTATTGCTACTAAATAAGTCCGATATATGCTTAAGTGATATATTAGTTACAAGAAGTAACCATGTGTAACTAAAAAAGTCATTAAATTAGTTTCTATAACTTACTTACTACATTCACTTGCAGTCATAACCTGTGTATAGCTTAAAAAACACATAAAGTGGTAATCGCTGCGACAATAGCACTGTTCTAACTCTTCTTAAGCACTCATTTATCACTTCTCTATAACCATTAAGTCACTCCAAGTTCTAAATCAACAGGCCCAAATCAGGGTTATAAGAGAGATACAGAACGCTTTATCACCCAATTGTTAGTGCCTTTACAGAACCTTTGGTTCTGAAAATTCTCTTAAGCAGCCCATGTAGCACTTATTCTTATTACCAAAATGTTAGTTGGGAGGTGGTGAGCCGATAGCCGTGTTGAAATAGACATACGCAGATTGTGGCAACCAGCTGTTGATATTTTTTAAATTTTCATTCGGGCTACAATCTACGGGAGTAAATGGGTGCGACGGGGGATAGAAACATGCCACGGGCGAAGCCGCGGGTGTTAGCTTCTGTTGTTGAATAACTTTTATAGAGCGTTGGGTACATTAGCTGTTTGACATCACAACTTATATAGGTACAGGCGACTGCGATACTTCTGTATGTATGTACTTCTGGCGTTGCTCAGCCGGACCACGGTGTAGGTCCATTTAACAAAGCAGGATACTTCTGATTCAGATGTAGAGAGGCTTTAAGAGATTGAAATTAAACATAATAGGCCTCAGATATCCTGACTTGACTGGCTTCAAGGAGAGCTATTCCATAGGACGTTCTGTGAGGACATACCTAAAGCTGCTGCGGTACTGGACTGCTAGATCGTTCTGTATGAAACCTAAGAAGTAAAGTTAGTTGGTTTTGATTGCCTCAGGGGCGTAAGTGATAATGTGTGCGACTGACGCGCTAAGGTCTCGGTGCCCAGGTCGGAACAATTACTTTTTTGTTTCGGAGTTTCCTATGTAAGTATAACATGTATCTAAGTACCTATGTTTTTAGAAATATACCTAAGTAAGTTTATCGTTATCTAGATTCCATACAGCCAGCATTAGCCTACCTATTAGATTAGGTACTTAACTACTGGTTTGTAAAAACATACATAAATAAAATACAACTATTACTATATGCTTGATGGAGCAGGCAGAGGACAGACTCAAAATGAACCAAATTAGTGGCGACACTTTGCAGCTAGTTTTGCCACGGCAGCTTTAAGCTTACTCGTAGCAAGTCTTAAGTATCTGGATAAGTTAAAGCGTTTAAATATTTGACACTAAATCCTGACACTAGCATTAAAATATGCCAAATCACAACTACTCTGAGTAACTAATCAAAGCAGAGCCCGACTTTTTAAGTTGAGTTGTTAGACCCCACCAAGATTTACTGAGACCAACAGAGTCCTATAGAGACATGCATAACTATAGATGATCTTATACCTAATTTAAATGTAGAAAATGTAAAGTTAGAATTACACAAACAATAGGACGCCTCAGTGTTGGATCTCACCTGCAAGTGCTGCTCCGCTCACTCACGGACGAGGTGATGATGAGCGATGCACACGCCCTCACTTGGTCGAGAGGTCAGGTCAGGCGCTCCCAACAAAGTCGATTATAGCCTCTAGTTCTTAGCAGCAATAAGGTCTGGAACTATCTGGTAAGACGCCAAGATAAACAAGGAGAAGTGTTTTATCACACAAACATTGGAAAACACAGTGGTTTATCAGTTGTCAAGTTTGCAAGGGGCACACCATCTTTAGGGCCCAAGAGACCTTACCAGCTAGTGGTGCACCAGCTGACCAACGAACGAGACAGCGACGCAGGCATCTAAAGGGTCGGGAGGTCAGGCGGCAGTCACTCACAAGAATGCTGAAAATCAAAACACAAATCTTAGATATCTATGTAGGCGGTTCGTACTATTGTTGAATTCTACAGCGGCTTATAGAGTGACAAATTGATAGAAGGAGAGTTAACAAAAAGCCTTCACTGGTTGACGGAGCGTGGAATTATGTATTGCCTTTCCTTTAGCCTATAATATTTTCACATTATCTCAATATCTCCCTTTCAGTCGAAAACAGTTCCAGACCAGAGATCCCGCACTCATACAATGGACAAAGTCGTATTCCGAATTGTACGAGTGCAAGATCCCTGCTCTGAACCGAAAAGAAGAATCGTCGCGAACGGCTAACAAGTACTTTTTGGCGACATCCGACAGGTACCTACCTATAGCAGTAGGTTTGCGACACGTAAACAGGAGTTTAACGCTGTTCTTAACTATTATTGTTTGTCGAAGTCAATAAAAGATCAATAACATCAACAATGCTTGTCGCCTTTGTTGTTGTGTTATTTTTCAAAAGAAAATGGTACATAAGTAATATAATTTTTTACACAATTGCTCGGAAAATACCTTTTGTTATTCGAGACAATGTGTATTGATCCACTTGGAATTCCATTTAAGTCGCCCCTATCTACTGAAAGTGTCTATCCTGTCGCCAACATATTTTTTGTTCATGGTCTATATTTTTCACTTAAATAAAAGTATACTATCAAAATAACATGTTATGCGAGTCTTAGTTTATGTGATGATTTGAATGTGAAAACACTTAATAAGATTCAAAAGACATCGTAGAAGGTGACATCATTGCCAACGGTCTCATGAGTGGCGACGCTGAAGACCGAGCAGGCAGAGGCAGCCGTGATGGACCTACTCATCGACGTTGCAGGAGCGACTGCTGTTTGACGTCCTATAACATGTATGGGCACCTGCGCCAGGGCGCTGTCTCCCAACTTACATTAGGCGCTACTATTAGAGTTAGAACAGATATATAAAAGAGCTAAAGAGATCCTAAGGTCATCAATAAGTGCTATCACATAGGAGTTTTAGCGAGCTATAACTTTACTATACCTACCCCCGGATTGGGCACCAATTCTTATGATCTTAGGTTCCACTATGGCAATGTAGTGGAGTAATAGAATGAATTTAAGAGATATAGAAGAGCAATTATGGAGGTACAATAGCGCTAACTGAGACTAAAGCTCTATAAGAGTGGTATTTTAGTGACCATTGACTCCTCAAGCGATATGGTAGAGATACATGCTGCTTACTGACTCTTTGAGCGTTATAAAGAGAGTAAATTTATGAATATAAACTCTACAAGAGGTATAGTTAGTCTATTGTGTATCTTAAATACTGTTATAGCGGTTAGAGGGTGGCAATAATGCAAATTGTAACCCCTTGAGTTGCAGTATAAATCTACAATAGGCAATTATTACGTCTAAGGATATCTTATTTTTCATAGATTTTTATAACATGTTAAATGAATTAAGAATGATATTCCCATTTCAATGGGATCAGTAAAACCATAGTTGTCTTTACGAAAATAAATGGCGGAGTTGAATGCTAAATGTTTTAACTGATTTTTAGTGCCAAATGAAGCGGAATTTTCATTGCGAAGGTAAGTAAACTGTGAATATGTGTATATATTATTAGCAAATAATTGAAGCGCCCACTCTTTGCGGTGTATTTATCTAAAAAATATTTTGCTTCACATAAAGCAAAACATTATTTTTCCTAAATTTGTATTGACTTAAAGAGTCGTGACCCTGTTATTAGAATGCTATAAAAATAAATACCTTAATTGTATTATGTTACCTTTCAGTCCGTTTTACTGTTTTTTATTAACTTCATAATCTAAAAATGGTGGACCCATGAATTTGGAGATCCGTAGTAATTTTTCAAAACCACTACCTAGCCTACGCACGACTATTACACGTAGGTATCTCCTAGTTGGACGAGTGCAAAATTGTTTTTATTGATTGATTTGCCAAAATTGAAAAGATTTGGAATTAAATACCTACACATTTCTGTCTACACAATTAAATCTAATGGTATGTTATTTTTTTAATGGAAGTTTGACTTTATATCCAGCATAAACCCCTTAAGTTCATAAACGAATCGTCAATTGTCTAAACTTTGCATGTGATACTAATTAGCTTTTTTGTACCTACACAGCATGAGCAAGTTCGGGCCGGGCGCAAATAAAATAAGTACCAACCCTTCAGTCTCTGTCCTCCACTACGTTCGACGTGACATTTGTTGTTTTTGACACTGTGGTCGGACACCGCGTAAAAACTATGTACCTACTGCTATACTCGTACCTTTGTTCACGTAAGTAGCTTCGATTACGCTGTTTCAAAATTGTCACTCAGTAATTAGCATTATACAATATCGTAAATAAATTGTAATAGGGTTGCTAAAATAAATGGAATGCCGTTCAAAATAGTAAGAACATTAGAGAAAGGACAATACAGCCACTGCATTGCACGCGGAAATTAAGCGATCGTGATGTAATAATTTTGTTTGTAAATCGATTGTGGAGCGTACGAATGATCTAACTTATAATAACACATAATGCTCGCACTGACTTAGTGTATTATTTATGCCAATATTCACTATCGCCACCTAGTATTTGTATTAAAATATTTTTTTGGTGTTTGTAAAATAGTTCGAGGATCTTTTGTTAGAATCCAAATCTGTCATTTAAGATCAACGTCAAATCTTTCATAGCAGTTTGTTTAATATTCTTAATAGCTCATGTCCTCAAATTTTCACTTAAAAATCTTGCAGTTGCGATTTCACTTCCATTACATACGGAACCATCATCTTAGAAAATTTTGAAAGGACCTCTGTTGCGGCGCCATTTTATACTTTCATGACCGCTTACATGACCAATTAGGGGTTCTAAGGTGGTAACGTACTCAATAATTCAACCTTAAATAATATAGAGGCTATACTTGACACTAAACGTTCTATTTATAGGGAGAAATATCCCTACTTTTCAGCCTTCAACTTTACAAGGACCTTGTTTATCTTTAAGAGTTAAATGTTGTAAAAGATTTATTAAACACCATTGTGGAGCTAGTAGCGTTGAGTGCCCTGAAAGAGATTATGGTAGCTTGCTTAGAACTTTAGAAGTCAATAATAAATGTTAATTTCTAATATAGATCTTATAGTAGTAAGATTCACTCAAAGCTATAACACAGAAGCTTTGGTCTGTATTGTAGGGATAATAATCGCTGCTCTACGCGTTTATCCTTCACACATTGCTCTTATAAACTTGCTTTGTCACTGTAAGCGTAAAATTTTATAACTAACTCTTGTTTGCCGTCGCAAACTATAATTGCAGCTACTTACTCTACCTTCATAACACTTAAAGTTCTATGGTAAGCTCTATTTTCAGCCAAATTGTTTGTTGGGCTATTATTACGCAGGCGCTTCAGATTGTATAGGTAGTAGGTACCTAAACTGTTTTTTGAAAAAAAAAACGGGGTTTTGCGGAAGTCTTGACTTAACTCCGTTTAAATTGACAAAACAAACCGATTGAAATTCATATAATATTGATAATTATCTATCATTAAAACATAAAAAACACATTCACTGAATTTAAAACCTTCACTAGTACTATTTACTTTATAACTTATTTAATTGTGATTAATTGTATTTCGATACTAAAGTACTGTCTGATTGTCATATTTTCTATCTATCTAGCTATCACGCCTTATCCCCGAAGGGGTGGCAGAGGCATATTTTCTGATCTGTTGATATTTTTGTTAAGCGTTCAAGTCGACAATAGAGAAAAGGGATAGGAACATGTTTGTTGAGTTCCTAGATGTATACCTATTTGTTTATTAGAAGAGTAAGAACCTACTCTGGTGGTTTCTGGTGTTAATAGAGGCTAGAAGGGAGGGAACTTTTTTTTTTGACTAAGTTCACCTAATCCTCAATTGTATGAGTGTAGGATCCCAGCTCAGAACTTGTTGTTCGGAACCAATAATAAGATGCGTCACGAGCGTCTAGCAAGTACTTCTCGGAGACATTTTAAAGGTACCCATAGCAGTAGATATGTTATGCGCTGTTTTATTACCTTTCATCTTTTTTGTCGAAGTCAATAAAATATCAAAAACATCAACAATATTTGAAGCCCTTTGTTCTTTTGTTGCACTTTGTGGTGTTATTTTTTCTTAAGAAAATTATATTTTTTCAACAAAATGGCTTGGAAATAATCTTTTGTTATTGGAATAAATGTGTATTTCCAGTTGGAATTCTTTTTAAACCGTCCCTGTCCATTGAAAGGGCCTATCTTGGTGCCAACATCATTATACCACGAATGAGTTTAAAAGTGCTGTGACGTCATCGTCACCGACCAAAACTGGTCGTGCGAGCGACGTGCAAGTCACGTAGGCCGCACGAAGGATTTTTATCCAATCCTGTCGAAAGCGGGCCGGTGGTGGCGTTGACAAAGTAAGGTTATTCGTCATGGTCAGGAGGACTGGTTGCTGATCCGAAAGGAGGTGGTCGTCGGTTGGAACGGAAATCATCATCAGCTCATCATCAGCCGCTGCCTGGTATGGATGTGTATACCTCTGTGTGTACCTCTGGCCCCAGCACCGCATATCCATATACTGTTCCACGATGCTGAAGAGTTGGCGCCCATTGGGGCAGATGCGCGTGGAGTTCCAAGCCGTGTGCTTGGCGTTGAAGTCCCTCGCGACTAGTATCGGGTCCGGTGAGTCCATCAGGTTGTGGACATCAGCCGTTGCCAGTCGCGCATCCGGCGGCTTGTAGAACGCAAACACACGGATGGGGCGGTGATCGACGCAGACCTCTACACCCAGGGCGTAGGACGTCTGCAGCAAAACAGTTGGCAGCGGTTGATGGACGATGTATCTCTTCACCAGGACTGCCAATCCCCTGAAAGCAGTCTCGGTCTGGGAGAGTTGCTCCTCTCGGTACACGTGATACCCTGGTATTCGGAGAGCTGAGCTCTTCCTGAGGCGTGTCTCGTTGATGACAATGTGGGCCTGCCGCTGTGCGAGGAGTTGCCTCAGGAGACTACTTCGCTGGGGACATCCCGTCGGCGTTCCAGTATATTATACGTAGGGAATTATCAGCACATAGTTTCCCTACGCACTCCAGGATTAACTGGACGGGACTGTGAAGCGAAATTCCAGTAATCGGCTTTTTTATAGTCGATGCGTGATCGGCAACTAGCGACCCTGACTGCGAGTATATCGAACCGCGCGCTCAATCTGTACCCACTACTATTATAAATTTCTTTGTTTGGTGGAATTCGATAATTTCAGGAACTACGGGTCGGATTTGAAAAAATATTTTTGTGTTAGATAGCCCATTTATCGAGGAAGGCTATAGGCTATATATCATCACGCTACTTCCTTGGAGAGCGGAGCAGTAGTCATAAATGCATTATTGTAGAATTTATGAGCGACGGGATTAAATAGGTGAGACGGGAGTTCGAATTATGTCACGGGTGAAGCCGGGCGGGTCACCTAGTTGCTTTATAAAAATACTGTTGACATTCAAGAGTTTTTTACATTATGATTATTTATTTATTTATTTACTGATGACTGCCTTGGTGGCGCAGTGGTAGTGGATGTGACTGCTGCGACTGAAGTTCCAGGGCTCGATTCCCGAGTCGGAAAAATATTTGTGTGATCACAAATGTTGGTTTCGGAGTTTGGGTGTTTCCTATGTATGTATTTAGAAGTATATATGTATGTTTATCACTCGTCTAGATCCCATAACACAAGTTTATATTACCTTATTACTATAAAATAGACGGCGCTGGGTAAAAAAAAAGTCCCTCAATATTTATTTATTACAATAATATTTTTTTAAGTCTCATAAAACCGTGTTAATAATTTGCCTGCGTATAATCTAGTCTCCGTAAACTTGTGAGGACATCTCACAACTCAAGTAACAAATGCACAGGGTCTGTCAATAAAATGGACTTGGATACTTTATAAATATTATATCTTTCACTGAACATTTCGGCGGGCATTTTAATTTTGAGAAAAAGTAAGAATAGCCCCGCCCCCTAAGCTTTTCGACTACTCCCCGGCGCGTTCATCTCGCTCACACTAGAGACAAACAAATGGACGAAGGGGCGATAACTTCATCACGGCGCGATGGTCTCGCTCGCACATACTTTACGGTGAGGAAGGACGTTGCGAATTGTTATGCCCCCGAAGGCGACTTTGGAAAGGCTGTTAGTTGTTAGTCAACGTTCGCAACGCACGCACGCGGTGGACGTGCGACACTTCCGCTGCACTTATCTAATGGTAGTGCATCTCGTGCCGGGTATAGGTACTAACGTGTGCGCAGTTCCTATAAACACCATTACGTCTGTGATTTTAGTTCTAAATACATGTTCCTATTTAGACTCATAAAAGTGACAATAAGTTTAAACTTTATGTTAAGTGATTGAGACTGGGCGTGTGTTGTTGAGTTGAGAGTGGTAGGGCATAGGTAACAAGACAACGCGATTGTTTCGTGTGTGCGAGTGTTTACTGTCACGCACGTTGCGCTGTTCATGCCCGCGAAATAATAGCAGCGCTGTAACATCGACCGTACCGCTATCATTGTAAGGATTGCAATCTCTACTTAGATACAGTTTAATCATTTGAAGCTCATTTACAATATCAAAAAGACAATATGTATGTGAACTGGGGTGCGAAAAACACGCCGAGTGATCTCGATAATAAAGCTGCTATGAAAACAGAAAGTTCAGTATCAGTTCCATTTGACTCCAGCTACAACATGATGACTAAACCTAGTCCAAAGTTCCAGCAGTGGGCAACACCGGAGACGTCCACTCTGTTTACACAATCTGCTACAGCACAAAACTATCACAATGCACCGTCATATTACCAAAATCCTGTTCAAACAAACTTCTCACCGGGGATACAATTTGCTAACAACATCAACCACGGATTCTCACAAAGCCAACATTCTAATCAGATAAATTGGGATCAAGGTCATTATAATCAAGGTTATCATTATTCCTGTCGATTTCATCCTTATAACATTCGAGCACAAGAGCGTATTACACAAGTGTCATCATCGAGTCCAATGTGTGGACAAACTTTGAACCTACCTACGCCATCACCATCCCCAAATCAATGCGACAAATGTGGCTTTGTATGCGACTCTGCTGTCCAACTATATAAACATTGTAATGCTGCTCATGTAGGCGCCAGTCCGGCAGCCTTATCTACAGGAATACCTATTCAACAATACTCTGGTAAGCAGTATAGTAATACTGTTTATCAAAATGAAGATCTGATGATGTTGTCTGATATTTTGGGCCTTGATTCACAAATCGCATATCAAGGAACTGAGGGCGAACAAGCAGCGGCAGCCTTTGTAGAGGCTCCACTTCAAACCCGAGAAGTTAACACACAAAATCTAAAACCGTTTATGCATGTTGAACAAAAAATGTATACAGGTGTGCAAATGCCACCACTAGCAGATGACTCAGCACCCGCTACGGTTTGGAATGCTGATATGAAACCACTATACCCGCCGTACGACTCTTATACAGCGTCTCAGATGACTAGCACACAACCTTCAAATCCGATGTCATTGACACTCCCATCGATTGGAAGTAAAGGTACCAATTTGAAATCTATTGAAGCGAAGCGTCCGAAGACATACAATTGCACTGCTTGCAATAAATGGTTTACGAGCGCAGGTCATCTAAAGAGACATTATAACACGACCCTCCACAAGAATTCAGTGCGGTCATCGGGTCAACCAGACCCAGCTAAACTGCCCATCTTAAATCATCACCATCCCAGTCGCGATATGCAAAACCGCACTCAGCAGCATTCGTCGGAGTCAAATATACTACCACAGCTTAAAACGCATACTTTACCTGCATTCAGTCATTTGAAGTCTACGGAAACTTTTGGGTCTTCAATTGCGGGCCACACCAACACCCCTTTATGTCTGGGTCAAAATTTTCAACAGAGTTTAACAACGAATAACCTTAACGGGATAGCTCCCCACGATATGGATATCGCTGTCAACAATCTGCCTGTAGCCAATCCCGCTACTTTTGACGAATCACCTGAAGTAGAGAAAGTTATAGGACAAGAAACGGTGAGTGAGCCTGTCGTAGGTGGACTACCAAGCTTTGCGCAGCTTCAGTCATGTCTCAACGTTAATGTGTCTAACTATTATATACAACCTAACGTGGAGAGTCAAGTTTTTAATAATAAGTCCAGCGGTAGCAACGTTATCGTACATTCAGTTAACCCTTCATTGCACTTGGACAATGCTGACAAGAGCTCACAGACTTTAGAGTATCATTTTAACTTAACAGATGGAAAAATAACTCAGGATAATATTAGCAGTTACAACCAAGACAAAGTAAAAAACTACCATTATGGTATTACTATACAAGGTGAAACAGTAAAACGCGGCAATGTTATTTCAGGGGCCCAGGCAGGGATGGTTCAGTTAATGCAAATTGCGGGTATAAAGGATTACACTAATAAAGAAAATTATGAGCCTCGGATGAAATATCCAGCTATTCTAGAATGCGCTAAAGTAGTAAATGGTAGTAGCAGCTCTGTTGTACCATCTAGTAATATGTCGAGCACACCACTAGCTGCACACAACCTAATGAAAGAAGCTGCCTCGACCACAGTACATAAATGCCTGCTGTGCAACAAGCTATTTAGCAAAGGTTGCTATCTGACACAACACAACAAAACTTTCCACTCAGGTGATAAACCGTACAAGTGTACTATCTGCGGCAAGCGTTTTTCTGATGATTACTCGTTTCAACTTCACAGCTATAGGCACTCCAATAATAAACCATTCAAATGTGAGCAGTGTCCTAAAAGCTTTAACCATAAATCAGACCTGCGTCGACACATGTGTTTGCATTCCGATAACATGCCATTTTCTTGTGATCACTGCGGCAAAGGTTTTATTAGAAAAGACCATATGATAAAACACGTAGAGACGCATAAAAGAAAGCTTCAAGCATCTGTGTCACCTAACTCGATATCGCCGGGGTCCTCGACATCTTCTACATCTAGTTCGCAAGGGTTTAATATTACCACAGCATAAAGAGTAAACCTGTCTTTCGGCTGTGATATTACGTAGTGAATGATTGCGGTTGACTGTGGACTTAATCTAAAATTAAAATTATTAATTACAGTTAGCCAATCTCAACTCGAGCTAACACTTTTTATTTGATTATAATTTTGTAGAAATCCATGAATTGCTGGGAAGTTTTTAATAAGTATCATCGAGTGTTCTTGTTATTTTTATTGTATTAATTACCTTACTAAATAATTAAAGTAGCAAAGTTAATGCGACTCTTTGCTGTCAGCCTGTGCGTCACCCGACCTGAGTGCGGCCCGCTCGCTGACAACCTTCCTTATCATAAATATATACTATTGTGTAATTCTTTATCTTAGATTTTGTATACATATATACCTAATATAGGAACTTAAGATTTGACAGTATTCTTGTAAATATTATTATATTACTAAAACATTTTGTTATGTATAATATTCACTAGTTGAATGAAGTTTAACATTGAATTTGTAAACGATATCTGGTTAGTAAAATGATGAAATGTAAGATTTGTGATTATGTTTGAATATAGGTATGTTTTAACTTTAAGTTTAGTTACTGATAAAATTATTTCTGTTATGCTAATTCTGTACCAAAATCAAAAGATTGAATTTGATGAGATGTTGATTACCTAAAATCTTGTTTCCATGTTTCTTTTTCCATTGTTAGCGTAGCGACTAGATTATAGATACATCAATAGATGCTTCATACACCTATATACAAATTCCGTAGGTATGTTTATGTTTTCATATTGAAGTATCGACCTATGAAGTTTCATGCAACGTTGTCTTGACTTAGTATTAGGGTTTGTTATGCATAGATAAAAGCTGGTATAAGGCGAAAGATCTGAATACGGTGAAAGTAGTGCTATTCGTTGATTGGCTATGTTCAGTAACACTGTATTATGTCGACGTGTGTGATTATTACAATTCGTAAACAATTTTGTACAAATGAGTTTTAATTGTCTAACATCACAATAACCGATATGATTGTTTTATGTATCAACTGATATAAGTAGTACTTATAAATAAATGTCCTCTACCGCCTCCGTTGTAGTAGTAGGTAGAGTTAGATCTTTAAGTAAAATAAATAAAGTGTGAAAAATATTTGTGTATTATTTGGTTAATCCCAGCAACCTTCGATAGACTTGCTAATGCTTTATATTTTTTTAAATTTTGTGTAAAGTTCAACTTAGAGCGTCCAGTTTTCGCCTCGCGCAGAGCCGATTATCGTATCTACTAATTAGCAATTAGTTCATCGTTATTTAGCTAGGATTCTAGACAGAGGAGAACATCTGTAGCCGTTATCTGAACCTAAATACAAAAATAGAAAATCTCGTTCACTTGTGCCTACAATCTCTGCAGCATACTTATTTGTGACATGGGTTAAATTAGGTACCTATGTAGGTATAGTTCCCCATGTCACAAATAAGTTACTTTACCTATTCCATATAGAAATATTGGAATAAACTAAACACAATGCTTGAAGTACCAACTTTATTCCAATATAAAATAAGGATTTTTTTATAAATATAATAATTATCGTTGAGACAACTCACACAACGCCATCTGATTCCAAACTAAGCAGAGCTTATAGGTACTATGGTAACCAAATAACTGATAAACATACTTAAATATTTCTAAACACATACATATTATAGATAAATAACACCCAGACACAGGATAAACCATCGTGCTCATCACACAAAGTTTTATCCTGGGTGGGAATCGAACCCACGACCTCTTGCGTAGCAGTCGGATACACTCCCACCGCGCCACAGGTCAAAGCTGAGCAAGCAGTGTCTATACAGTCGAACATTGTCTATGAGTTGAACAAGTAACACTGTGGAAAAAAGTTAAATATGGTAGATAAGTATTGGGTAAGTAAAAATGAGTAATTTTTACTATTTGACTTAAGAAAAAAAGCAGAGCCTGACTTCTTAAAGTTGAAATGTTTGACGCAACCGAGACTTACTAAGATGAGAGATAGATACCTATCGAGAGATGCATAACTATAGAACGGCTATAGATAGCTATAGAAGCGCTAGTGGACCCACTGGCTCTGTTCTGTTAAGCAACTTTCTCTTTGGCTGGTCACGGATGATCTATTAATGATGATATAATCTAAACGTAGAAAATGTAAAATTAGCATTATACAGATTATAGGATGCCTCAGAGTTTTATCTTTGGGGCTCCAAGCGACTTCGCCTGCAAAGTCTGCTGCCCCTGAATAACAGACGAGGCAGGAGAAGGTTCTTAGCAGCAGCAGTAGGGTATGGGAGTGACTGGAAACACGCTAAGATAAGCAAGGAGAAGTGTTTTATCACACTAACAGAACACCACAGGGTTTATCAGTTGTCAAAAGGCAAGGAGCTAACCTAGACCTCCGGGGCCCCAGCGACCTCTCCAGCTAGCAGTGCACCAGTTGACCAACAAAGAGCCAACGACGCAGGTGCCCTTACAGGGTCGGGAGGTCAGACGGCAGTCGCTCTCAATAACATAATAAAAGACAAATCATCCTATCTATGAAGGGGGTTTATACTAGTGTTATAAACTAACAGCGGCCTACAGAAGTGATAAATTGATAGTACCTATTCATTTGAAAAGACTCAATTACCCATATGTTTCATACCTAATGGTTAGGTAGATGAACCAGGCACTTCCTCAACAAACTCTTACATTTACTTCGGAAGATTACGATTGACTTATTCCATGTTTTCTTTGTATACCCTACTTTCAAAGATCAGGCCGTACAGATGAGCATTTATTG
Organism: Thumatha senex; assembly: GCA_948477245.1. Lineage (NCBI taxonomy): Eukaryota > Metazoa > Arthropoda > Insecta > Lepidoptera > Erebidae > Thumatha > Thumatha senex. The sequence goes on along the minus strand of OX419742.1, from coordinate 1,679,269 downwards.
GTGAACTGTTTTGTCTCATGTTTTGCCATTTCTAAATGTCTAAATATGTCACAAACAAGTCGTATGGTTAAAAAGAACACCTAAGTAACATTTGTTATAACAACTAGGTACAAGCTACGGTAGATAGGTTCAGCTCACACCTTTGGGATGTCTCCAAGAAGTACTGATGCTCCTTTTCTAAAATATCTACCTAATTTGTCCCGAGTTAAAAAAAGAACAGTTCCAGAGCAAGGATCCCGCACTCATACAATGGACAAAAATCGATCCCGAATTGTATGAGTGCGGTACCCAGAAAGGAGAAGCGTTGCCAGCGTCTAGCAAGTACTTTTTGGAGACATCCCAAAGGTACCTACAGCAGTATGTTTGCGACAAAGTCTCGACAGAGTCTCCTTAAGGCAACACAATCAATGACATAATGTCACTCTACAAGCCGCTATAATGTACAACACTGGTAAACCGCCTGCATAGATACCTTAGCTACCTAATTACTAGCCTTTATTTGCAGCTAACGTAAATAGGGCTCTTAATAGCGCCGTTTTATTACCTTTCTTAACTTTTATATTTTCTCGAAGTCAACAAAAGATCAATAGCATCAACAATGCTTGAAGCCTTCGTTCTATTGTTGCCCTTTATGGTGTTGCTTTTCATAAGGAAAAGGTAAATAATAATATTTTTTCCACAATTGCTCGGAAGAAGCCCTTTTTTATTCGAGTCAATGAGTATTTTTCTACTTGGAATTCCTTTTAAATCGGCACGTCCCTTTTAACTGTTTGTTAGCAGCGTTAAGCCGGACTTGAAACGACAAAAAAACACGATCTCTACCTATCAGTTTAACACCGGGGCCCCCAGTAACTCATTACAAATCCTCCCTGGGTTCCCGGTAGAGTTTGGCTACCATCGCAGCCTCTCTTAATGGTTTGTGCGTTATCCAGCTTCTTTGGAGTTTAGTTTGGATTCCGCTTTTGGGGGCGGTGAGGCGAGCGTTTTAAGGTCAAGCCGCCGTCTTGGACCTGCTTTTGTAAAAACAGAGGGTCATCCAGTCCAGTTATTTAAGAATTTTTATAAATAATACCTGTTTTAATTTATTTGTATTTCTTGTTTACTAGTGGACGCACAGCGGTTTAAACTAAAGAACTGGATAAAAGTAGCATAAGTTACATCTTCTACATATTATAAGAGCGCCTGTGAAATTCCCGTTAAAATCGGTTCAGTTGTGTCAGAGATTAGCCAGAACATACAGACAGAGAAACATTTCAAAAATAGTTTTTTTTGTTATGTAAATAACGTATTTGATTTATCAATTAATCTATTCTGCGATCTAGCCACAGCTTTTGATTCAGCATGAAACGCTGTGCAGAAAATTACATCACTATGGAATAAGACGCAAAGCTCTCGACCTCTTCTCATCAAATTACTTCTTCTGTTAATTAAAAAAAAGCTTTCTGAAAAAGGATATTACGCTGCTAAAGACTATTTGCAATACAAGGACGCTTGGAAATTATCTGCTGGCAGAGTGAAATAATATTAAATTGTAAATAGGCCATCAAAAAAGCATTCCTAAGTTGCTTGCCAGTTCTTCTCAGGTGGGCCGCGTTCCGAACCGCTGGTCACTCTAAACATACTTAATTTTAATTCTAGTGTATGACAATTTGTAAGCGCCGTTAAAATGGTCTATGCAAAAGAAAGACATTTTTTTATGTAGTGCAAATCTGTTAATTTGGAATTACAAACAGACATTTAATTTTATTTATCTGTACATAAGAATTTGAACTGTGTAAAATTAAAAAAAAAAAGTTAAATTACATTTCAAATTCCCGCTACGCTTATATTTTACGGAACAACACTTAAAAAGTATCTACTATTGAATCCAAACTATGTCTGCTGTAAGTTTTCGAAGAGTCGGGTTCGCTGGAGATCATTTTCATTGCAGCATTAGGTCAAAGTTATCAATTAATTGTCATTTAACGATTATACTGGCACGCACTAAACAGAATAATCATACGCCAAAAATGCCTAACATTATTTTGAAAAAAAAAGTTGATACTCTTACACTGCTGGATCGATATTAACCAAAAGTAGCTAAGAACTACCACCAAGAAACGGACTTTCGAATCAAAAAACCGCATTGAATTCGGTCCGTCCGTTTGAGAGCTACGATGCCACAGACAGACACACTCACGCACCGAAATCTACGTCAAACTTATAACTTACGTCTAAAATATATATTTATGCGTCGGGAGTTAGAAAACATGTAATTTTAAAAAAAAATCTGAGTTGCCCCCCCCCCCCCGGCCCAGATCCTGGGTGCGCCCATTGTATCCACGTAGTTCCCGTCCCCGTGGGTATGCCGGGAATTCCGTTTTTATTACTTATCCAAAAACTTTAAGAATACATTCACCAAATTTCAGGTATCTATGTTTACTGTTTAGGCTGTGCGTGGTTAACCCGCATAGTTTCGATTCCCGTAGGAACACAAATGTCTCTGTTAATACAGGTTCTTAAGGGTTCTTCTAAAACAGGTGTACCTACATAAGTTCATGTACTAACTTTGAAAATTACAATCTTCCAAACAACCCCCAAGCTAAGTTTGGGCTTCATAGCTCTGCAGCTCCGTTAGCTTCATAGATTTTGTGAACAATGCGTCAGTTAGTACAACTCTGTTTTACCACCTTTTAGGTTATATTTTGCAAAACCGCGATACACGTGCCCGTTTAATTGTAACCAGAAACAGGTGTACGTACGTAAATTCATGTTTCTAACTTTGAATATGACGAATTTACGTTGGAGACGACTGAACAACTAACTAACTGACAATAAACATAACATACTTTGATGTCTTTATCCCCGAAGGGGTAGGCAGAGGCGTACTATACGCCTCCGTTTCACCGTATGCTTTTGCTTTTTGTCCCACGTAACAGGTGGTGAGCCCATTGCCGTGTTGAAATTGAAATTTTGCTGTTGAAATTTTTCAAGCCGCCCATAAGGCATTCAACTGGCTTAACGACTGCCATATTACTGGGAACCGGGACCAACGGCTTAACGTGCCTTCCGAAGCAAGGAGACGCTCGAAAATATAAATGCCACAAAGTGGTCACCCATCCGAGGACCAGCCATATGGAAAGTTGCTTAACGCAGTGATCGTTTACAGAACACTACGTCCGCGGGGCCACGAGCTCTTCACTAACTAACTGACAATAAAAGGTACAAAACCTCTACTTGGGGACCGGCGGCCATTTTGATTTGCAGACAGAGGCAGCCGTGTTTCGATGTTGCTTGAGCGACGTGATGGCAGGTCAAACAGCAATTGCTTGACCTGCCATCACGTCTATGGGCGCTTGCGCTAGGGAACTGTCTATTATTACACAGCTTGTATGGTACCCTATTTTTTAAAAACCGGGTGTTCGGGGTTTATATCCTTAATCAAATTGGGTACTCAAACGGCTTGTAGAAATCACTCAGATATGAGAAAGGACAGTATTTTCTTTTTAGACTTTTAAAACCTAAAGTATAGAAAACGCTCATAACGTCTGAACGGTTTGCGGTATACGCTATAGGACACTTATATGAATACTTGCATAGACGATTTTGAAGTATCTGCCACTTTCTGTTTTGTAAATACTCGTAGTTTCGGTTTAGAAGTAGTCTGATTGCTTCGCTATTAGTGAAAGGCGCTTTTTAGATACTTGTTTATCAATCAACAATTAATTTTTATAAAACTTAACTAACTCAAATAATTGACAATATTTAATATGGTTGACATCATTTCAAAACACTGTTAGATACTATCATTGACATTTTGAAAACGTTCTAACCTACCTACTATATATTGGCTTTAAAAATATATTACCCAGACGTGCATGTATGAAACCATTGATGAATCTGCAGGATGCGAAAGAAGTATGCATGGAGCGCGAAGCCTGGTGACCTGTCCTCTCTGACTACTCCGTCAAGGATACAGTGTGAAGATAGTTAGTTGGTTTAAAAATATGTTGTCAGAGTCAGCCTGTGACCACGGCCGGTGCAACCTGGTCGAAACGTCAGGCAACAGAAGGTATAAAAATTAACTGAGTTTTGTCCCGGTAATAACTGTACTATTTATGTTGTCGGAGTTACTTGCCCTTAATTGATTTTTGAGGTTATATATTTATGTATTTAATAAATACACGCCCTTCTGGAGTCAACAGTAATAGGAGTACGAGGTGTGGGCTTGCAACTAGCAGTGGCGATCAGCAGCGAAGTCCTCGCCGCGAAGCTCCTCCATCCAATCTTCGAAGAAGTTACATCAGCCAATCTACCTTTTATTTTCTGTTCTTTCTTTTGATGACTGCCTTAATGTTGCGCACAGTGGTAGTGTATGCGATGCCGTAACTCAGGTCCAGAGTTCGATCCCGGGTCGGTAAAAATATCTGTGTGATTCACAAATGTTTGTTTCGCAGTTTAGGTGTTTCCTATGTATAATTTGTATGTATTTAAAAATATGAGATATTACAGATATGTAATATGTTTGTCAGTCGTCTAGATCCCATAACACAAGCTTATATTAGCTTATTTTGAACTACACGGCGGTGTGTAAAATAAAATGACCCACAATATTTGTTAAAACATAATAATTATTTATTTACCTAATGGCCATCGCTGCGCTCAGTCGGCATGCTTGTCATCATTCCGTGTACCTATATGCGTCCTCCATATATAGGCAATACAGGACAAATATCACGTTACCTACAATTTCATAATTTATTCTAAAACATCAGTAAAAAGTATTTTACTTAGGAGTAAATAAACAAAAGAACATATTCAGAGATATTAATATATGTAGAGTTATATAAGGCCCACTTGCATGAATGCTGGGGATAAATAATTAATTATAGAGTTAGTTAACTCGGAATTAAGTATTTTATTTTTAACCCGGATCATATCTTGCACCATAGAAAAATATCATCGGGTTAACTAACCCAGTGTTTTATGTCACTCCATGTCATCCAACCAAACATTAATGATTGAACAAAGAATGAAACAGGTATGTCTATCTCTTTTACACTACAGTTTGCCACATAAGACTTTTTCTTACACGAATGAATGTAACATGACAGCCGCGAGAGTGCATTTTATTTTTATCGAATTATGGATACTTCGAGGAGTCCATGTCACGCATGTGTCACGTGCCACTGCATTGTCTGTCAGCTGCTAACCCAACGTTTGACGAATTAACCCTCAGAAATCATTGAGTTAAAATTTTAGCGATTTAACCCTACCCTTAACTCGGGGTGATGCGAGAAAAATTAATGATTCAACTCGGGGTTAGTCCATACCTCCGAGTTATACACATTAACCCAAGATACTGCAAGTGGGCCTAAGAGAGATACAAGAAGTCTTGATAAACAGCCAATTCCACGTAGGTATTGTAGAAATTTTATTCAAAAAATATAATTGTAGCAACATAATGAGGTTTTCTTTGAAGTTGTGATTAACAGGGTTTATCGCATAGTCTAATTAGGAGGTACAAAACAAGCCCCATTGACTCACCTCATATAGATATTAAAATTAATTTTAAAGCTAATTAGAAAGCAACCCTGTGTACTTTATAACTTTGTTGTGATAATTGTATTTCGATGATAAAATGGTAATGTAGGTACCTATTGTAATTAGTTGTTGCTATTGTTAGTTGAAGCGCAGACGCCGACAAAAGGGAAAAATGATAAGAACATGTCTGCAGGTGCATTCTCTTTGTTATCAGAGTGAGTACTTAGGTGTGTATGAATGGGTGCCGTCTGTTGGGACTGGTCAGCTTATTGCTGTTATAGCATTTATATTAATTATTAAAACTACGTTATTTAAATTTTAGGCAATCTAAGTGTAATCAACTGTTCTCACATAAATCCAAAGAGAAATGTAAATTAATTATTGTAAGCCATACATATATTTTAAAAGAGCATCCATGGAGTTTCTTGCCAGATTCTTCTCCATGAAGGGTAGGCTGCCCTTGGAACTGGCAACTAGAATCACTCTCATTTTAATTATTGTCATGACTATTATAGTGCCTAAAATGGTCTACATGAATAAAAATATGTTTGATTTTGATGTAGTTTTCTACATACATACAAACATACATACATATTGTCACGCCTTTATCCCCGAAGGGGTAGGCAGAGGCATATTAAACGCCCACATTTCACCGTATGCATTTTTGTCCCACGTAACAGGTGGTGAGCCCATTGCTGTGTTGAAATGGACAGGGGCAGGCTGTGGCGACCTGATGTTAAAAATTTTAAAGCCGCCCATAAATAAATAAATAAAAAAAAATCTTTATTTTGCATAGACCATTTTAACGGCGCTTACAAAATGTCATACCCTATTTAAAATATTTAAAGCGGCCACCGGTTCGGAACGCGGCCCACCTGAGAAGAACCGGCAAGAAACATAGGAAGGCTTTTTTTTTGATGGCCTATTTACAATTTAATATTATTTCAGTTTGCCAGCAGATCATTTCCAGGCGTCCCTGTCCTGCGAATAGTCTGTAACGGAGTAAAAACCTTTTTCACAAAGCTTGCTTTTAATAAACTTTTTAAATTTATTTAAAGGTAAATTGTTTATGTGTATTTAAAGGAAGCTTGTTGTAAAAGCGTATACAGTTACCCTGGAAATAATCGCCAATCTTATGTAGTCGACTGTGGTGGACTGAAAGATTATTTTTATTTCTAGTGTTTATATTATGTTTATCACAGAGTTTAGAAAACTGTGATAGATTTTTCTGGACATACATAAGATTGGCAAAAATGTATTGTGATGGTACGGTTAGAATATGGCCTTCAACCTGGCTTAACGACTGCCATTTTATTGGCAACCGGGACCAACGGCTTAACGTGCCTTCCGAAGCACGGAAGGCACGGTAAGCTTTAGTTTTCTACATAAATATGAATTTAGTAAATATCTAGAGGCTAGAAGGGAGTGGAGAGAAAGGCCTTTGATAAGTAATCCCAAATTCACGGCCTAGAGTGCCAGTGTGCTAGTAGAGAATTTCATATTTGATGTAGAATAGATTCGAATACATGCAGCATGCAGAGCCGTCCCTGTGTGATAGTATAGCTCATAACTTTAGAATTATAGGTACCTACTTCCGTAGGTAGATATTTGCGTAACAATGCTCTATTCGCTTTGTAGTTGTTCCTGAGCTGAGGTAACAAAATACTTTGAGCGGTTAACGGAACGTAGAGCAATTGCGTCCTTGGCTGCATATTTTGGAATCTATTCTACATTAAATATGAAAATCTCTACCAACACTGGCACTCTAGGCCGTCAATTTCAGAACTACTTGTCAAAGGCCTTTCCGGCTATGGTAATGGCTAACTATTTCTGGATGCCACTATATATTCTTACCATCAGGCGGGTGGTAAAAATATTGAAATATTATGTCTACTCCCTTCTGGCCTCTATTTATTTACTAAATTCATAATTAAAGTAGAAATCCAAATACTAAGTAGGTACTCACTCTGATAACAAACAGAATGTAACTGCAGACATGTTCTTATCAGTTTTACCTTTTGTCGGCTTCTACGCTTCAACTAACAAAAGCAACATCTAATTATAATAGGTAGGTACTTATACATTTCCATTTTAGCATCGAAATACAATTATCATAACAAAGTTTTAAAGTACTCAGGGTTGCTTTCTAATTCGCTTAATGTGTTTTTAAAATGAATTTTATTATCTATATGAGGTGTGTCAATCGGTCTGTTTTGTACCTGCCTAATTTGAATATGCGATTAACCCCGTTAATCGCAAGTTAAAAAAAAAAACCAATGGAATGTACAAAATGTAACAACAATTTTTTTTTTGCATAAAATGTCTACAAAACCTACGTGGAATTGGCCACTAAAAATCAAGACCTCTTGTATATCCTAACGAATATTATAAACGCGAAAGATTTTAAATATGGATGTTTGTTACTCTTTTACGTTCTAAACTACTGAATGGATTTTAATGAGACTTTACAATAATACCTATAGCTTATACGTCAGATTAACACATAGGCATTTTTTCCTTTGGGAAACGGGAACGAGAAAACTTCTTTACGCGGTCGAAGCCGCGGGCGTCAACTAGTCTCTACACATATTTGTATCTCTTTATATGCTCTTTTGTTTGTTTACTCCTAAGTACTACGACCCTCGTGTAATATTGGAGATGAGCAGCATGTGTGATGAGATGTTCACTTTTAAGGTATGGTTTACTGTTATGGGTATGTAAAGTAGGTAAATAAATGTTAACCATGAACAAACAATGATGTTGGCGTCAAGATAGGCACTTTCAATGGACAGGGACTATTTAACAAGAATTCCAACTGGAAAATACACTGTTATTCCAATAACAAAAGATTAGTTCCAAGCAATTGTGATAAAAAAATATAATTTTCTTAAGAAAAAATTACACCACAAAGTGAAACAATAGAACAAAGGGCTTCAAATATTTTGATATTTTTTATCTTTTATTGACCTCCACAAAAACCCTATTTATAAATCAAGTCGGTATGGCACAAGCGCTAGCTGCAAATAAAGGAAATTATATAAATAGGAATCTGTGCAAGTGGTTTATTAGGTGAAAAATTGTTTATATTGATTTTAGGAGACTCAATGCCCACCTGTCGCTAACATATTGCTAGATACAAGTACAGCTCACACCTTTGGAATGTCTCCGAGAAGTAGGTACTTGCTAGACGCTCGCAAAGCATCTTCTATTTGGTCCTGAACAACAAGTTCTGAGTTGCAAGGACGCAATTGCTCTACGCTCCGTCAACCGCTCACAGTATTTTGTTACCTCAGCTCAGAACAAACTACAAAGCGAATAGAGCATAGTTAAGCAACACACATTAAATTTCCAATATGAAAGAAAGAAAAAAAAGCTAAGTGGGCATACAAAAAAATAACAAGAAAACATTGCGGAACCAAAGTGTAATTGCGTGCCACACGTCTATGAGAAAAAGGTCTACGTTGCTTGTCGGTGGGTAGGTATTTCATTATAGGTAAGTATGGGAAATGCGCTACAGCACACACTAACACCATTCTGTCCCACAGAACACCCGAGACCGTGCCCATGTAGAGCTGTGGTGCGTGTTGGTGAGAGATTAAGCTGTTAGGTTAAGCTCTTTTAGGTTAAGCCTGATAGTTGAATCAGAGTCATACTGAGACACATTTCTCACACAAATATAGAAGCAAGTATAATATTTATATAATATAATAAAACTACACAGAATTAACTATCAAGTACAAGCTCCAGCTTAATGTGAATAAAGTTTAACCTTAGCATTTAGTATCGCCATTAGCACTTATAAGCAACATTTGATAGTCTATAGGCCTCTAGATACTGCATGATACCATATCGTAATGCTGAACATTATAACAGTTTGTTAGTTTCACCGGTAGTTTCTACCATACCGCAAGGACTTTAGGAGCAGAGCTGAACCTTATCGGCCTAATACCACATCTAACAGCCTACATAAAAAAAAAAATTGCCGTGAATATTTTAACGGCGCTTACAAAATGTCATACACTATTTGAAATATTTAAAGTGACCACCGGTTCGGAACGCGACCTACCTGAGAAGAACCGACAAGAAACTTAGGAAGGATTTTTTTGGTGGCCTATTTTCAATTTAATATTCTTTCACTTTGTCAGCAGATCATTTTCAGGCGTCCCTGACCTGCAAATAGTTCTGCAAACAAAGAATAAGATAATTACGTATTTATTTAACTAATTACGGCTGCAGTAATATACCGACTTAGTGTATAATTTATAGAATAGAAGTTGAGCAAAAAGGCATTAAATATATGTTTCACCAAAGTTTAACAGCTCTAGCTAGTAAGATTACTCAAACGTGGATCTTATTTGTTAGTGAACAGGTCTGTACTTTTAGGTATAAATAATGGACTGTATTTCCCAAAACCGAATTTATTAACACAAAATCCAAAAACTATTAAATAAATTAATACAACACAACGTTAGCGTGATCTAGAACAACCGAGTGGCGCAATCTGTTGATAATGTCTTAAAACTAATAATTGACTTGAACATTCCGCCCACCAAGGACAGAATGAATGTCCTTAACATGTTACAACCGCCCACCATGATATTCACCACCTTACAAAGTCTTAAAGTCCAAATCATAAATTTATGGCATAAAACATGAACAAAATATACAATGAAACAGCAACATATTTTTAACAGTTAATTATCATTAACGGGTAAAATACAAAGCTTAGAGGTGGGACGTTTTAAAGTGGAGTTTTTACATTTTAGCAAAACGACTCTAGTTATCCCGTCGGAGCCGGGATATTTATCCAGAATCCTACCAAACAACCACCGACTTGGAGGCAACTCGTCCTCTTTTATTAAAACTACATCTCCAACTGCTGGTTCAGGAATTTTAAAAGCCCATTTATGACGGTGCATGAGCTGTGATAAATACTCTTCCGACCATCTACGCCAAAAGCTCTGAAGCATCGCTTGTGTAACCTGCCAGCGTCTTAAAGAATTTAGGTTGGAATTATCATAATTTATTTCTGACACTGTGAGCAGTGGTTCACCTATTAGGAAATGACCTGGCGTTATGGGGATAGGTTCTTCCGGGTCATTATTGATCACAGTCAACGGACGAGAGTTTAAACAAGCCTCTATTTGGGCCAAAAGTGTAGACATCTCTTCGTACGTCAACGTTGACTCTCCAATCACACGTTTTATGTGATATTTAGTTGATTTTATACCACTTTCCCACAGTCCGGCAAAATTTGGTGCCTTGGGGGGTATAAAATGCCAAGCGGTTCCTTGTATTGCGAGAGCGTCAGCAATTTTTTGAACCATACTGGATCTTTCAGAATCAAAGAGATCCTTTAATTCCTTTGAAGCTCCCACAAAATTTGTGCCATTGTCACTATACACATTAGCACAATGACCTCGTCTTGCCACAAAACGTTTAAACGCCTCTATAAATCCTACTGAGGTTAGGTCACTGACTACTTCAATGTGTACAGCCTTCGTAACCATACACACAAACAAACAAATAAACCCCTTATACGCCTTGTGTCCTCTACCTTTAGACGTTCTCAACATTATGGGTCCTGCATAGTCCACTCCACTGTTGATAAAGGCCCTTGCAGGTGTGACTCTAACCGCAGGTAATGAACCCATAAATTAAGTTTGCAATTTAGCCTTGTGACGGACGCAAGTAATGCATTTACGGACGTGGAGTTTTATTAGATTTTTACATCCTACTATCCAATACGCTGAGCGTAAGTAGTTTAGCATTAGCTGTACATCACCATGTAAAGTTTTTCTGTGAGCATCGTCAATAATTAATTTTGACAAAGGGGATTCATGCGGGAGTACAATAGGATGCTTCATTGACTCGCTTGCTTGGGACTGTGCTATTCTCCCACCTACTCTCAACAATCCACGTTGGTCCAAAAATGGAGCCAAAGACAATAACTTTGATCCTTTCGACTTAAGCTGTCCATGTGTCTTTAACTCGTCTATTTCTCGTCTATATACTAAACCTTGAGTTAACCTTATACACGTATTTAAAGCTTCTTCTAATTCAAATGAGCTTAAACCGGTAGCATTTTGTGCAGTAGTGTTCTTTCTTGTTATAAAACATCTGCAATAAGCTACAACACGAACTAACTTTTTAAGCGACGAATATTTCTCTAAAATTGCTTGTGATTGATGTACTGTACCTATGTGAGCTTTTATAGATTCTTCCTCGCGAGTGTCATTGTTCCTCAATTTGGTGTATAAAATGTGTCGTTCTCTTAAAAATCTAGGACCATTTTTCCAAATATCCAGATGAGCCAGATCCACAGGTTGAACACCACGTGATGCACAATCTGCTGGATTGTCCTTAGTAGACACATGGGACCATTGGGAACATTCTAGAGTCGTATGAATCTCTGCGACTCTATTGGCCACAAATGTCTTCCAGTTACTCGCATGTTTACTCAGCCAAGCAAGTACTATAGTGGAGTCTGTCCAAGCTCTAATACAGTTTTTTGGGGTATTTAAAACTGCTGCAATCTCCAGTAACAATTTTGACACCAAAACAGCTCCACATAGCTCAAGCCGTGGTATGCTTACTTGTTTTACTGGTGCAACTCTTGTTTTGGCACCTACTAGTCCGACATGGATATCACCTGATGCATTTATGACACGGAGATAAACAACAGCGGCGTAAGCAACGTTAGATGCGTCTGAAAAACCATGTAGCTCTACAGTAACATCGTTTGATTGCGTGTATAACCAGCGAGGAATACCAAATTCAGTCAAACGTGACAAGTCATTACGGTAAGTATACCAGTCATTTAATATATCAATTGGAGGTTCTTCATCCCACCCTGTTCCTGCTATCCACAATCGCTGAATGAATATCTTTGCTAATATGACACTTGGTGCTATCCACCCTAACGGGTCAAATAGACGTGATACGTCCGATATAATTTTTCGCTTTGTTACAGGTGCAGACAGCGGAGGCAGTTTCACTGAGTACTGAAATTCGTCGTCGTTTCTGTTCCAAGTAAGTCCGAGAATTTTTACTATATTATCCTTTTTTTGTTCTACTTTCCTATTTGTTTCCGCTTGTTCTTTCCCTTTGTCCTGTGTTTCCTTTTGCTCTAACATTCGTAATAACTCTTTCTTATTACTAGACCACTTTTGTAATACAAATCCACCTTCTTTCAAAAGCTCATTCATTTCTTTAATTAGCTCTACTCCTTCTTCCACAGTTTGACAGCCACTCATCCAGTCATCCATATAATACTCTTTTGATACTCTTTCAGCTGCCATTGGGTATTTATCCTTATAATCTACCGCAATTTGATTGAGCACCTTTACCGCTAAGTAAGGAGCCGAAGCCGTACCGAAAGTGACAGTTAGTAATTTATAATCTTCTATTTCATCCTTTGAGTCATTTCTCCATACTATTCGTTGATAATCACAATCCTCATCTGCCATTCTCACCATACGATACATCTTAATAATATCTGCGACTATACAGACCGGGTGTTTCCTCCAGTTCATAATCAAATGCCGCAAATCCGGTTGCAATGTAGGTCCAACCATTAAGGTATCATTTAATGAAATGCCATTTTTATTTTTACAGGACGCATCAAAAACCACGCGGACTTTAGTTGTTGACTTATCTTCTCTTATAACAGCATGATGCGGTAGGTATACTGCTTGTTCCTTGTTTCCATCAGGTTCCTGTACTAACTTCATATGATTCAAATGTAAGTATTCTTGTATAACATCTGTATATCTGTCCTTTAGTATTGTATCTGAAGCAAATTTTCTCTCTAAGTTTTTGAACCTTTTAATTGCTATATCTCGTGATTGTCCGTTTTTGCAGGAGGGTACCTTTTCATGGAACGGCAGTTTGACCACGTATCTCCCATCCGATCTACGTCGTGTAGTTGCAGCGAAGAAGTCCTCACACCTTTGTTCTTCTGATGTTAATAATTTTGAAGGCAATAAATTTTCTGATTCTAACTCCCAAAAGCGCTTTAAATCAAACTCTTCCGTGCAAGTATGTAAAACTGTAATTCGATTTCCATCTGTAGCAGCATCTATAGGCCCAGATAATATCCACCCAAAAATAGTGCACTGTGCCACTAAGGCACCCGCAGGCGATCGTAAAATACCCTCCTTTAATATCTGGCCGTAAACGTCTGCTCCTAACAAAATATCAATCCCATTTGGCATATCAAAATGAGGATCAGCCAATGCAACTTTTGATAATTCAACCCACTTACCCAACGATACTGCTGTTCCTGGTATGTAACTAGTTATTTTGCTGAGAACATACGCCCTGACTTGTAATATAACGCTAGAGTCTATTTTTGACCTTAATGTGATTACAACCATAGATTTAGACACTGACGAGTTTTGACCACCCAATCCCGATACTACATTAGTAACCATAATTCGTTTTAACCCTAAGCTCTGGACTGCAGCTTCGGTTACAAACGATGCTTGAGAGCCCTGGTCTAATAAAGCTCTAATAACTTTATATTGACCCGTTTTCGACTTCGCTTCAACCAACGCTGTTGCCAACAATACATGACTGCTCTTACTCTTGGTACAATATGCCATATGATTTACCGTTGCCATTGTTAGCGAGTCACTATGTGAACTAGACACCTCGTTTGTTTTAGTGACTCTACCCGAAACTTCCTCAACCGTTTGACCTACAAGCCCTGAACCAACAGTTGAAGTCGAGACATGCCTTGGATGAAGCAAGGAATGATGTCGTTTTTTACATATTCGGCAATTAATGGGTGTTTGGCAAAATTTAACACCATGATTGCTCCCTAAACAGTTAAAGCATATGCGATTTTTTATAACAAACTCACGTCTGGTTTCATAATCTTGATTAGAAAACTTTTTACAAAAACATAACTTATGTGCCTCATTACAAAACTCACAACAGATTTTATTAACATCAGTAGTAGTATGTAAAACTTTCAATATTGATTGCTTATGTTTAGTCGGTTCAATCACTTCTAGAGCCCGAAATCTACTACTTAAGAAATCGCTCAACTGACTATAACTAGGCAAGGAATCGGAATTTATAGTGTTTGAAACATGCAATTCCCATTCCTTGCGGGTTTCTGGGTCAAATTTCAAACACAATAAATGTATAACTATGGGGTCCCAAGTGGACACATCTACATTCAAATTAGAAAGCGCTGTCAAACAGTCAGTTGTAGTGCCAACAAAGTCTTTTAGAACACTAGCTGACGCAAAAGTAGCGTTTTTCTGACATAAAAAACGTTTTAAAATATTGTAAACCAGGAATTTTTTATTATTGTAACGCTGCTCTATAACATTCCAACAACTTTCATAGTTAGCAGCAGTTACAGGTGTATTCCTTATGAGTTGTTCTGCCTCTCCTGTTAAATAACTCTTTAAATATTGTAAACGCTGAACATTATCGAGCGACTTATTTTTGTGGATCATTGAAATAAAAAGATCCCTAAATGTAATCCACTCAATATATTTACCTGAAAATGTAGGAATCTGAATTTTTGGTAACTTTATTTGACTCGATTTGGTTTCACTATTATATTTATTATTATCTCCTAAATCTTTTGGTAATCCTAACTCTCTTGTTAAATCAGATAAAGACTTTTTTAATTCTCCTTTGTAATCTAAAAATTGTATTTCAGTAATATCGTATATATCATTTAAAACATAATGTTCATTTTTTAATTTAGCAGGTTCATTTTCCTGTAATAATTTCTTATGACCCTCCTTAAAGTCAACCCACATCTCTGTTAAAGCTTCTAATCTATTTTCAATATAATCTTTGTTGATTCTTTCTCTAGGAGACTTCTTAAAATTACTTCTAGCCTTAATAATCCTATTAGATAAATCATTTTGATAATTTATAAGTGCTTGAAGCGTTGCCATATTGTCAAAGTAACAACTTAGAGATTTTGATGAAAATACTTCTCAATATTTTACAAGTGTTTTACAATTCTGGGTGAAATCCAGCGTGGATTCCCCGTACCTACGTTTTAAAGCTTACAATTCTAAGTCCCAAACCACCAGTTAAAATTATTCTAAGTCTAAAACTAATGTTAAAATTTTATAAGTTCTAAAATGTCTTGAAAATGTTTACCAATCTTGATAATTTTAAAGTTAGAAAGTTTCTTGAAATAAGGTTGAAATTCTCTTAATTTTTAAAATAACAAATGTACTCACGATTTGCACTTCACTCACACAGATTGCACTAATAACCTTAAGATCTGTAGTGTTGCCCTCTGAACTCCTTTGGTTTCCGTTGACCTGTTTGTCCACTGCTCCGGCCGAGCCCACAGCACGCCAACCTCGCTGCTACCAGCTATACACAGCACCCGCCCGCTATACACAGCTTGACACAGCGCGTATTCCACGAGCGGCGCTTTCCTTCCACGTACTCGGTCTTTTGCAGCGATCCACTGCGAGTACGGGTTCGATGGTAACTACCACCGTGCACTACCTAAATGCCTTAAATCCGGCTCGTCAAGGACCATGAACAGGTCTGTACTTTTAGGTATAAATAATGGACTGTATTTCCCAAAACCGAATTTATTAACACAAAATCCAAAAACTATTAAATAAATTAATACAACACAACGTTAGCGTGATCTAGAACAACCGAGTGGCGCCATCTGTTGATAATGTCTTAAAACTAATAATTGACTTGAACAGTTAGGAAACTTTTTAATTTTACCTTTATAAGACATTAAATATTATAAATTCATTATATGAAAGGCTTTCTATACAAAGTAACGACGGTGCGTTTGTCGGTGAGTGGGGCCAATCTGTATTAGCGCTCCTATTGGCTACAGTTTAGCCGCAGCCAATAGGAGCGCTGATGCCCCAGTGGATGGCGCTTGTGGGAAATATGAGGTTATATAAACCGGTGCAAAGGGAATTTTCACTTCAGTTACGTTTCTCTACAGGTGTACTCACTACACTGCTTACCGGGACGCGAGTCAGTAAATAGTGATCGTATTGGTACCGTTTCTGTCTAAATAAATAAATATATTACGGTAAAATCTCTGTGTAATTAAAAATAAAGTGTATCTAAGTGTAAAGTGTGCAAGTTACAAATTATACCAAAGTACAAGATAGGTAAGATGGTTTATACTTAATATCTTACTTTAAAAATGTTTTTATTTTAAACTTTCAAGATTTTTCACTCATATTTATGATATTTCGGGTCTTATTCGATACGTTTATTATTAGGTACAAAGCCTACCTTATACTTCCTGTTTCCGACGTTTCGACTGGACCACGAGTTGACGTCGGGAAGACCCCAAAATATCATAAATATGTTTAAAATGAAGGTTGTCTGTTCGTTAATTTCTATGAAAATAACTATGATACGATTCAAATTTTTATGCTAATATATATCCACCAGGGTTCGTCACATACTGAGATGATGATTGTGATGAGGTGTCTAATAATTTTGTATGTTAGCTATTTTATGATTTTGTATTGTATTTTATTGAATTACTATTTATCTAACAAGATATCTACTAATGTCTCTACAACTATAATGTAATTTTAGATATCTAACTCTTAAACTTAGTAAAGTCTTATAAAACGTCTGAATTTATCCGTCCATCCGTCTGTACGCATCTGTGTCACATGAACCATAAGAGATTGAGACAAAAGGTTTGCGGCATTCGATCCAGGTCACCATGAATACGTGTTTAGTCAATTTTGGAATTTCTACCACTTTCGTTTTTGATAATGGTTTCGGTTTAGAAGTCGTATGATTCCTTTGCTAAGAACAGTGAAGCGCGCGTTACTATAGTTTACCTATCAACAATTATAATTATTATTTATTTATCTATCACGCCTTATCCCCGAAGGGATGGCAGAGGCATATTATATGCCCACTTTTCACCATGTGTAGGTATTCCTGTTCCAAGTAGGTAATGGTGGTGAGTCCATTGCCGTGTTGAAATAGACAGACGCAGGTTGTGGCTACCTGCTGTTGAAATTTTTCAAGCCGCCCATAAGGCCTTCAACTTGACTAAACGATTTAATCAATTTAATATTAAGTTCAGTTTTTTTTTAATTTATTAGTTTAATATTTGAATAAGTTGCCTCTATCATTATCGGATTAGCGATTAACAATGTTAGGTAGTTATTGTATCAAGTTAACGATGTTTAGTTTTGATGAAAACATTGCGCTAATCGGTAAACTAAAACGTGCTTTGAAAAGTCAAGTTATTTGTAACTTACTAGCTTATACTTATATAATTTTAACCAATCATGGATACCATAAAACCTACCTACACCGATCCCACATCACTCCAGATGACCTATGCCCCTGTGACCTTACTACACGGCAAACGATAGATCATCTGATAAAAGAGTGCCCAAGGTTTATCCAAACAAGGTTAAACCTCACTACCGTAACTCCAAACAGCATAGATCCAATTAATTTAGTCCAAGTCACCACACGCCCCACAGCACTCAACGCATTCATCCAACATGTGGATTATATCTATTATAATTCAACTAAAACTTCTACAATACTTAATAAAAAATTAAAAGCAAAATAAATTATAATATTAAGCTTAAACACAATTACTCTATATAACATATTATCTACGATAAATAGTACAATGTATACGATATTATAAATCTACATTCATCTTTGTTAAATTTCTTGTCGAAGTCTCCATAGCCAAGGATGCAATATTTCATATTATGTCTCATATACCAACCATGCACACGCACAAATATCTGTATATAAAATTCCTTAAACCCCAAATCAACTCATAAAATCGCGTTACTTTGTAAAACGCGTTACTTGTAAACTAAAAAGAAAAGCTTACACGATATAGCTGAAATTTTTAGGATGATAAAGTTTCCTGTGACAGGAATACACATCGTGAAAAGTTGGCATATAATATGCTTTTGCCACCCCTTCGGGATAAGGCGTGATAGATAAATAAATAAATAATAAAATTTTATATATTATTTACTACATTGCAAATGCTGACGTAGTTGAACGCGCATTGAAAATATATTTCCATTATGTGTGAAAGTAGTCGGACCAGCTATCCTACAATATTTATTTAGACGCGTGAGTAAAACCTTTTATTTTCCTTATGTGTAGATGGCGCCTAACCTCAGCCGACCTCTCCCAGCGTGGGCGCGACGCGACCCCCGACTAGCGCGCTACCTGCCGCCTGCAACCCCCACTGTCGCCAACCCCTCCGTCGCCCCTGCACCCCTGATAACAAAAACTTCAGGTCGCGTAACCAAGCAGAAGAAACAGAATATCAATCCGCTTGACTTATTTGCGAGGCTGGTGGCGACAGGAATAATAGTTCCGAAGCTCAAAGAGTTCATCAAAGTACCTGCGGAAGACAAGGAAGTAATACATCCTATGGAGATGTTAACACGCGACACGTGGAGAATGTAAGTGATTCTGTTTATTACTAGCGGCACGCTATGATGGCTGTTTTGACATATTGCAATAGTGATGATATTTTACTTGTTTTACATAAGTACTCCGTTTTCTACCGTAGTAGATATAAATACCCTCTAATGTGGTCGACTAATCACATATTTCTACAAACGTCAAAACGGCCGTCATAGCGTGCCGCTAGTATAGTGACGTGTTCCTAATTACCGATAAAATTACCTCGGTTTAGGTACCTCCTATATAACGTGCTAAATGGATACCAATATAGGTACTTAAACTTAGATACCAAACTATGTAGGTACATATATAAACTGTTACATACATTGTAGGTTGACTTGAAAATCTTGGTGCAGTTAGTGTTAAGTATTAATAAATCGTCTTGAAATATAAAATACTAGATGGCCCCCACAGCTTCGCCCGTGGAATATTTCGACCACCCGTCGCACCTATTTAATCCCGTCGCTTATAAATTCTATAATGATGCATAAAAAATTGCCCGATTTGTCGACATTTATGACTACTCCTCTGCTCCCCAGTGTAGTAGCGTAATGATATATCGCCTTCCTCGATAAAGGGGCTAACTAGCACAAAAATAATTTTTCAAATCCGACCAGTAGTTCCTAAGATTTGCGCGTTCGACCGAACAAACAAACAAACAAACTCTTCAGCTTTATAATATTAGTATAGATATAATCTGTAACTACTAAAAACTTCTTACATTATGACTGAGCATATCTTTTGTTCGTTTTGGAATGCATTTGGGTATTTTGTTGCCGCGGGGCGGCTATCTGTGGGACTCCCAGACCTAGAGAGGGTGTTGCTCCTGGTCTCTATCGAGGCGCAGGATAGGCTCGCTGTCAGCCGACCATAATCATCGTATCCGAGGCGCATAGTACTTATCTAATCTAGTATTGCATCTATCTTACTCTAAAGAAACGCCGGGATCGTATTATATACCAGTATTACTGTAGTATCAAAGGTTTACCCGGATCTAATAATTGTACGTGTCTGTGCAGCAAGCAACCGGGCATGGTGG
Organism: Thumatha senex; assembly: GCA_948477245.1. NCBI lineage: Eukaryota > Metazoa > Arthropoda > Insecta > Lepidoptera > Erebidae > Thumatha > Thumatha senex. The sequence continues at coordinate 1,659,258 of OX419742.1, read as the reverse complement.
CTCGACTGTACGGCGGGAGGCAGTGCTCGGGGTGCAGCATTCGCTTCGAGCCGCAGCAGACGGTGCGTTACTCGCGCCACCTGGACTGGCACTTCCGCCAGAACCGGCGCGAGCGGGCCGCAGCTAAACGCGCCCAGTCGCAGACATGGTACTTGGGCCGGGACGACTGGATGCAGTACGAGGAGGTAGAAGACGAGGAAAAGAGAGGTAAGTAGCTATGTGACTCTCTCGTATTATATAGCTGGAGGACTTAGTGGAAAATACTCATCATCACTTTGAGGGTTCAACGGAGGCTAAAGGGTTTTTGGGCCCGCACCTGCACATGTCTAAATTAGTTAAAAAATAGCTTAGGTAATTAAAAGTTAAACCAACCAACCCCAAAGAAGCGGGTCTGCCGATAGCTCTGGGACACCTTTCCAAGGAGTTACTGGGGACGCTTGGCAACAGACGGATAGGCAGGGACCATGTGGTTTCATTCAATTCAAGTCTGGCATGACAACTGCGGAGATATCTTTTAGTTAAAAAAAAGATACTTTAAGACTACTATTATTTTAAATTGTTTTATGAATTTTATTTGTTCAAGTTGGCTACCTAAGTAGGCACTACGCGCATTCGTTTAATTTGTCTCGCAATAACTTGACTCCTCAACTATCTCTAGACGCGTTCAATAATCGATTAGGTACTAACATACTGTTTTACGCACAGAAAAAAGCTGGTTCGAGAAGGTTGGCGCCAGCAGTGACCGCGAGCAGGCGCCTGAGGAACCTTCGGCGGCGGTGAGCGAGGTCGGGGCTCACTGCTGCGCCACTTGCGGCGACACCTTCCACCAGTTCTACAAGGAAGACTTGGACGAGTGGCATCTGCGGAACGCTCTCCACCATCAAGGCGACTACTTTCATCCGCTCTGCTTTGAGGATTACAAGGTAAGTCGTATCTTAGCTCATAGATGACACAGCCTTCGGTCTTTGCCGTAACCAGAGACCATTCACTGCCCAAATTGATCATTATTTCTGGGTTAACCTGACCTGTTCAAATTTATGTATAACTGCCTCGGTGGCGCGGTGGATAGTTTATACGAATGCCGCTCATGAGGTCCCGGGTTCGATTCCCGGGTCTGTACAAATATTTGTGTGATCCACAGATTTCGGAGTTTGTGTTTTTCCTATGTATAATATGTATGTTTTAGAAATATATAAGTATGTATATCAGTTGTCTAGATCCCATTGTAAGTACAAGCTTATAGTTTAGTTTGGCCTAGATAGCGCCGTATAAAAAGTGTCCCTCCATATTTATTTATTTACGTGTGCTATCGGCGCAACCTTAAGTGCGTTACATGCATAGATTCTGCATGTGCCATCTGAAACTGTCAGATATTAAATAAATAAATATATTAGTTCTATTGAATTATAATTTAGATTCCTCAGCAGACTATTCAGAATTTAAACGTATTTACTAAGTATTGTTCCTGCTTCTCTAGGCAGAGCTAGCTAAGCAAGTGGCTGGCGCCTGAACAAGCGAGTCTGCCCACGTGATTTCTACGCAGAAGTTCGTGGAGTCAACATCGTCGAGCACTTTGCAGTATTCGAGTCAACATCTCTAAATCTTCGCCAGCGTCCATAACTAACGAACCGGACAAAGGTCAAGCATGTTTCATCCGGCTAGTATCCGGCAATGTAGTATAAGTAACTTCTTTGAACACGTAGTGAAAACTGCTGGAATATCCAAACTATCCTGCAAGATGAAGTCTGGGGTAAATAAACGAAATAGGCGACAGATCACGCGTTCGGATTGTTCGCCCGGCGCCGGCGTTTTCCCTCAAGTGCCACAGGGTCCTGCCCAGTTGTGTAGAATAAGTTAAGACTGTATATCTAATCACCTACCTAAGTAATAAGTTCCTAATCTGTTTATTGTTATAATTTTCTTTGTATATACCTAAGTTTTGTGTAGGTAGGTATATATAGCGGTATTAGGTTATATAGGTATAGTTATATATTATACGGTTAGGTCTATTTAAGCACTTACTTACCTACTTCTGTAAAAAGTTCCAAATCTGATTGTTGTGTTCATATGAACACAACAATATAAAACGTATTTAGCGCCCGTGTCGCAATGTAGAATGTTTGAATGTGTCGGAGATTTATGCAAGTTCGGGCGGGTACAGTTACGTAAGTACTTCAGCATCGTCTGAAGCTAGGAAATATTTTAAAGGTTTTAAAACTTTAGCGTTTTTCACTCATATTAATATTATATTTCGGGTCTTATTCAGTCCACCCGAACTACTGAAGTAGAGTCTGTGTTTCTTGTTCTATATAATTTATTTAGTTTTAAGATACATTTTTTACATGTTGACAAGACAAAATGTCATTTTATCGTGTAGACCCATGTCTGACTGAACTGAACGGTGAACAATTGACGATTGAATGAGAATGAATATGGTTGTCTTGCTAATAGTTATATAGGTAAATATAATTTACTTATTTTAAGTCCATAGTGTTTGTCTACATTGTGGATATTTAATTTGTAAGATAATTTGCTGACAAGAATCTTTAATTTTTTTAAATTTTATTTTTAATGTCCTTCTTAATTTAGTGACCTGCCGTTGTGCCTTATTGTCAGAACTAGTTAGTTTTGTAAAGTATAAATAGTTATATTTACCTAAGTAGTATAAGTTTCTAGTTTGTATCTATTATTTTAATTGTATCGTGTTTATTATTGGATTATTTCCTGATATGGCAGTTTATTCTTTAGCCAATCAATGTGTCAATATATTTTGTAACTTTACTTTTATTTGTTCAATGTGTTTCAATTAAATATACTATAAGCACAATGCGTTTTTGTTATATTCCTTTACTACTCAGAGGTCTGCTACACATGTACCTAGACACCAACCTACGCAGGAAGGGAGCCCATACCTACTGAGCCTTGTGATGTACGCCACTTCGACGCTCCTGGATACTGATACCTAACTGTTAGCGAATGTCCGTGGTTCCCTGTCTACTACAAACTAACGCCACCACTATTAAGTCAATCGGTGCCTTCACTTTGCGAACATCCCATTAATGGAGAAGGTAATGAAACACCTATTTTCTATTAGATATACAATTAATAGTACAAGGCCGGGAAATAGGCAATGGCAGGTCGAGCGAGATGAGTTTGAAGGCCGAGCCGTAGGCAAGGACTTCACCAATACGAGACTGGCAATTGCCATTTCAGCCGAGTTATATATAGTACTTTTCTAGAATGTAGGGAAATAGAACATGCTTTATATCTTCATCATCCGAGCGTCTGTTCCACCTTCCTGCTTTTTCTGCTCCACTTCGCAAGTTCGTCAGCATCCCCTGTAGTAACACCATTAACACGCATGCTATCCCTTACGACGTCAAGCCAGAACTTTTGGGTCTTACCGGTACCCGGCGGAGATGACATAGCCATACATTTGTTTCCCATGTACCCCGGCGGTTGCTTCAAGATATGACTATACCAATGAAGGCGATACTCTTGCAACTTATCTGCAACGTCACGAATCTTCAGGCTTCAGCATCCTCATTTTCGTGACACGCAGCTCCTGCTTGTGTTGTCTCATTATTGGCCTCGTATCACAGTCATGTAAAAGGACAGGTACAATGATATTAAATAGACCAGTCCCTTCAACCGGATCGAAATTTTTGGGTCACAAATGACACCATACAGTCATCTCCCGCCACTTGGCCCACGCGGCAGCAATGCGTGACATGACGTCGCAATCGATGTCACTGAGACGTCGCGACCGGTCTTCGCCACATTTAGTTACAGAATAACATAAGTAGGTACTTTAAATATTATAGTTACTAATTAATTAAGTTAGTTATTAATTAATATTAATAGTTACATTAGCCATAGGTATTGGGCATTACCTACTAAGTAAAAGAATGATTTTTTTATTTCCCTTTAAGTGGATTATACATAGCAAGGTGGATAATCTAAAAAAAATGTATTGATATGCGACTACCGCCCTGATCTTTAGGGTTCGATACCCGGGTCAGAATATTTTTTTGTATAATCCATAAATATTTGGATTTTGGATGTTTCCTATGTACCTATGATCCCAGATAATATAATATAATTCTTATACAGGATGATATATGTATATGGATTTAGAAGTAGGTACTTAAGTTTCATTATCAGTTGTCTAGATCTCATTGCACACGGTTATATTGGACTCTATCTAGTCATGTTATGTGAAAAAGTGTCCCAGAATATTTATTTATTATTTACTTATAGCATATAGGTAGGTACTGACAGAACTTTTATGTCCCCAGAAGCCACCACTCCCACACATCAAACAAGATAAATATACTTATTTTAGAACATAATATACTCTTTTGCAAAAAAAACGGGCACTTAAGCAAAGAATTATTTTATAGTTACCATTAGTTTGTTTGACAATTTTAGGTATTGTTATCCTCAGAATTTTATAAATTAATTAGGAAGGAATAGTTTTCATCAGTTTTATCATAACATTTTGATTAAATTATTGAGAAATAATGTTTAAGCTCAAAACATTATTATTGTACCTGCTCGCTAAATAAAAATGAAACGCGTTAATTTCTTTGTTTTTCTTGAATACATTAAAAGCAGATAACAGTTTAGTATTGAGTGTGATCCCCTCTTGCTGAAATCACGGCTTGCATTCGTCTGTGCATGCTAGCGAGTATATCTTTTATGGTTTCTTGGGGAATACGTTCCCACTCCGCGGTAATCACATTCTTTAGCTCTCTGATGGTCCGCGGAGCCGGCTGCACTGATCTCACTCGTCGCTTCAGAACGTCCCAGACATGCTCTATGGGATTGAGGTCCGGACTTCTAGCTGGCCAGTCCAAACGACGAATTCTGGCTTCTAGCATATACGCTTCCACATCGCCAGACCGGTGGGCGTGAGCGTTGTCGTCCATAAAAATTGAGTTTTCGCCAAGAGCGGTTAAAGCGGGTTGTGCATTAGGAATTAGAACTTCCGTTGTGTATCGGTGTCCAGACAGTGTACCGTTTTCGATAAAGACTAACTCCGTACGATCCATAGAATTTATTCCTGCCCAAAACATAACAGAGCCCCCTCCATAAGTGAGTAATGTGATTTCTTCAAAACATGCCTCTGCAAAGCGTTCTCCTCGTCTATGTAGCACTCGCCGACGTCGGTCTTCACCATGCAGAGATATCCTGGCTTCATCGGAGAACAATACCATATCCCAATCTTCATGAGTCCATGACACACAATTTCGAGCGAAGCTAAGCCTGGCAACTCGATGTCCACGGAGTAATTTAGGGCCGCGTGCCGGGCGATGACTGTGTATATTAGCAGCGAGAAGCCTCCTCCTGACCGTCCATAGACTAATTTGCACATTTCTTACTTCTTCGAAGCTGTTCTGGAGGTCCACATAAGAAGATTTGCGATTTCTCAACGCTTGACTAACTAGAAAACGATCATCCCGTGGTTCGATACATGTCTTTCTGCCAGAACCAGGTCTTCTATTGACGGAACCGGTCTCTTGATAGCGCTGCCAGGTCCTTTGAACTGTCGACCGACTCACATTTAGCCTCGGAGCCACGAAGCATTGGCTGCAACCTTCTTCTAGCAGCGCAATAATTTTGCTCGCTTTTATCACTTTATCTACCATTTTCGAGATTGCTAAACAGCAATAACAATACTTTTAAATGTCAAGGACATCAGATAATTTAATAAAAATTGACAAAAAGTTAATTAGAGTCGATATTAACTACAGGGAATTCGCGCCACAAAATGTAGTTAAAAGTCGTTTTCTTTGAAAACCAGGCTCAGTCAAAAAAAATAATTTGGAATGTACTCTTATAAACATTATGGCACTTTTATAACTGGCCAGTAACATGTTCAAATGATTAAAACCTTTTTGGTATTTTATTTTTTTCAGCCAGGAAGGAAATCGAAACCGCCCGTTTTTTTTTTGCAAATGAGTGTATAATAACAGTAAGCGTCCGCTGCAGAAGATGCTGATGAGAGCTGATGATGAAAATGAGATCTAATCAAAGAGTACCTAATCTAATAACCCCAGCGTGCCGTTTCATACAACATTGCAGTTTATGGATAACTTAGAAAAGTGAAATAATTTTGTTCCATCATAATTTTATAAACCATTACGCGCTTTCAAATGTAATTCTATTGGTTTTTTAAGCGTGTTTGTGACATTTCTTCAGTTAGGAGTGGCTTGCGCAGACGCCGCTTTGTTATAGGAGTATTAGGGGCCGTATTTTAGAACATTACTTAATACTCAAGAAACGCTTGAGGCTAGTTTTGCCTTATAAATACTACTCTCAAGTGTTTCTTGAGTATTGAGTAACGTTCTAAAATACGGCCCTAGGAGTGGAGGAGTGGCTAGCGTGGGTACCGAGTCGTAGAGTGGCGCGGAGGACTGAAGGGGCTAACGGGGCCGCGCCGGTTCTTCGACAGCGAGTTGTTGTAGGTAGGCTTGTGTCTGTATTATGAACTTATGTATCGATCAGGTTTGCTCAAGATATTAATAGGTGAAGCGCTCGTGGCCCCGCTGAATCAGTGTTCTGAACACGATCACTGCGTTAAGCAACATTCGCTATAGGTGGTCTTTGGATGGTTGACCACTTTGTAGAATTTACATTTGCGAGCGTTTCCGTGCCTCGGAAGGCATGTAATGCTGTCGTTAAGCCTGGTTGAAGGCCTTGGCAAGGCTTGAAAAATTTCAACAGCAGGTCTCCACAGCTGCGCCTGTCCATTTCAACTCGGTAATGGGCGGACAAAAAATGCATTGGGTGAAAAGTGGGCATATATAGTAGGTACCTATGCCTCTGCATACCCCTTTTGGGATAAAGGCGTGACAATATGTATGTACGTATTAGTAGTTCCCCACGAGGCCACGAACATTCACAAAGTTTAGAAAGTAAGCGATTAGGCCATAGCGACAACGTGAAAAAGATCCAGAATACAGGACTCTAACAGGTTTGGATACGGCTAGAATGGTTTACTTCAGCTATTTTCATAGTAGCTATTAGGTATGTCTTACGGTATTATCCTCTGGGAGAGTGCTGCGGATTTAAATAATATTTTTGTTTTTCAAAAGCGGGCAATGCGTGCCATTTATAATTTGTGCCCGAGAGTCTCTCTCCGAGAAAAAAAAAAGTAATAAATATTCTAACCGTAGCATCACAGTACCTTTTTGGCAATTTTATGTATGTCCAGATAAATCTATCACAGTCTTCTAAACTGTGTGATAAACATAATTATAGATACTAGATAGGTATAAAAACAATCTTTCTGTCCACCGCAGTCGACGACATCAGATTGGCGATTCTTTTCAGGGTAACTTTATACGTTTCTACAACAAGCTTCCCTTCCCTGTAACCTTAGAGAATTGCCATTAAATAAGTTTAAAAGGTAAATTAAAAAAAAACTTTGTGAAAAAGGATATTAAATAAGAAATGGTTATTCGGTTAAATACGATGTATTTTAGTAGATCATCATGTAAATAAGAGGATGATGATGATAACCTGTTATTTACAGGATGATATAATACTAAAACACAGATAACAGAAATAGAATAGAATAATCTTTGCAATAAAGTCAACATCAAACACTCATGTAAAGAGATTATAGTCTCATAAATGTACTTTACAAAGGGTGGCCTTATCGACAAAGTACAATCTCTTATGTCCTATTACCTTTGGATGGAGAAGATTGTCAAGGATCACTTGGGAAATGGGGAGCAATTAGTGTTTTTTTAAATGGAACATGAATAACTAACAAATATAAAAGCATTCAGTGATCGCGCACGCCTTATATTTAGCGTTCATTCCACAACCGTACAGCCTGTACTACAGAGAAGGATTTATCATAAAACGATTTGGAATGGCTAGGAACTTATCATTCCAGAGTCCCTGATGACCTTAAGTATCTCAAATGTCTGTCATTAGGTAAAATAAAACGTTCTTTCACGTTACGTAACGTTAGGGAAAATAAATGGAAGACGTGGGATTGAAATTGAGAATATGAGCATTCCGTCGAAAACGAATCGGGAGCCACTTGAGCGATTTGCGGAATTGTGATACATGATCACATTTGCGTTGCTCAACTTTAAGAAGTCGGGCTCTGCTTTTTTTTCTTATGTCAAATACTTACTCATTTTTACTTACCCAATACTTACCATATTTAACTTTTTCCACGGTTTTACTTGTTCAACTCATAGACTCGACTGTATAGATACTGCTTGCTCAGATTTGACCTGTGGCGCGGTGGGAGTGTATCCGACTGCTACGCAAGAGGTCGTGGGTTCGATTCCTACCCATGATAATACTTTGAGTGATGAGCACGATGGTTTATCCTGTGTCTGGGTGTTATTTATCTATAATATGTATGTATTTAGAAATATTTAAGTATGTTTATCAGTTATCTGGTTACCATAGTACCTACAAGCTCTGCTTAATTTGGAATCAGATGGCGTTGTGTGAGTTGTCCCAACGATATTTATTAGATATATTTATTAGAAAATCCTTATTTTATATTGGAATAAAGTTGGTAGGTTGGTAGGTAAGCATTGTTTTTACTTTATTCGAATATAGCTATTTGGAATAGTAAAGTAGGACTTATTTGTGACATGGGGACCTATACCTATATAGGTACCTAATTTAACCCATGTCACAAATAGGTAGGTAAGTATGCTGCAGGGATTGTGGGTAGGTACATAAGTGAACTTGATTTTCTATTTTTGTATTTAGGTTCGGATAACGATTACAGATGTTCTTCTGTGTAGCTACTCCAGGACTGACTGTCCATATTGTCTAGAAACCTAGCTAAGTAACGAAGAACTAAGTGCTGATTAGTAGATACGATAATCGGCTGTGCGCGAGTCGAAACTGGACGATCTAAGTTGAACTTATACACATTTTTTTTATATAAAAAAATATAAAGCAAGCAAGTCGATCGAAGGTTGCTGGGATTAACCAAATAATACACAAATATTTTTCACACTTTATTTATTTTACTTAAAGATCTGACTCTACCTACTACTACAACGGAGTCGGTAGAGGACATTCATTAATAAGTACCTACTTATATAAACTGATGTCAAATACAATAGATATACATGGAGTCGCTCAGTTGATACATAAAACAATCATATCGGTTATTGTGATGTTTGACGATTAAAACTCATTTGTTCAAATTTGTTTACGAATTTTAATTGTCGCACACGTCGACATGATACAGTGTTACTGAACATAGCCAATCAACGCAGAGCACAACTTGCGCCGTGTCCGTATTCAGATCTTTCGCCTTACACTAGCTTTTATCTATGTATAATATAGCCTATACTAAACAAAGCAAACGTTGTATGGGAACTTCGTAGGTCGATAATTCAATATTAAACATAAACTAATACGTATTTGTATATACGAGTAGGCGTATGAAGCATCTATTGATGTATCTATAATCAGGTCGCTACGCTAACAATGGAAAAATAAAACAGGGAAACAAGATTTTAGGTAATCAACATCTCATCAAATTCAATCTTTCGATTTTAGTACAGCATTAGCATAACAGAAATAATTTCATCAGTCAACTAAATTTAAAGTTAAACATATATATTCAAATACAATCACAAATCTTACATTTCATAATATTTAATAACCAGATATCGTTTACAAATTCAATGTTAAACTTCATTCAATTAGTGAATATTATACATGACAAAATGATTCAGTAATATAATAATATTTACAAGAATACTGTAAAAATCTTAATTTCTTAATTAGTAGGTACTACTAGTGTAAGCTTTATACAGTATGACACTCGACAGTGTTGCCTTCTATATTAGGTATACAAAATAGTATATAGTTATGATAAGGAAGGTGGTCAGAATTGTGGTGGTCAAAAATTGCCCAGTAATTCATGGATTTCAACAAAATTTTATTCAATTAAAAAGTATTAGCTCAAGTTGAGATTGGCTAACTGTACCCATAGTGTGGTTATAAATTTATATGAAGTCCACAGTCAACCGCAACCATTCAGTACGTAATATTAAACCCTTGCGAACTAGATGTAGAAGATGTTGAGGACCCCGGTGATATCGAGCTAGGTGACACAGATGCTTGAAGCTTTCTTTTATGCGTCTCTACGTGTTTTATCATATGGTCTTTTCTAATAAAACCTTTGCCGCAGTGATCACAAGAAAATGGCATGTTATCGGAATGCAAACACATGTGTCGACGCAGGTCTGATTTATGGTTAAAGCTTTTAGGACACTGCTCACATTTGAATGGTTTATTATTGGAGTGCCTATGGATGTGAAGTTCAAACGAGTAATCATCAGAGAAACGCTTGCCGCAGATAGTACATTTGTACAGTTTATCACCGGAGTGGAAAGTTTTGTTGTGTTGTGTCAGATAGCAACCTTTGTTAAATAGCTTGTTGCACAGCAGGCATTTATGTACTGTGGTCGAGGCAGCTTCTTTCATTAGTTTGTGTGCAGCTAGTGGTGTGCTCGACATATTACTAGATGGTACAACAGAGCCGCTACTACTGTTTACTACTTTAGCGCATTCTAGAATAGCTGGATATTTCATCAGAGGCTCATAATTTTCTTTATTAGCAGTATCTGTTTTACGCTCAAATTGCATTAATTTAACCATCCCTGCCTGGGCGCCTAGAATAACATCGCCGCGGTTTATTGTTTTACCTTGCATTGTAATACCATAATGGTAGTTTTTCACTTTGTTTTGATTGTAACTGCTAACGTTATCTTTAGTCATTTTGCTATTTGTTACGTCAAAATCATAGTCTACATTTTGTGTGCTCTTGTCAGCATTGTCCAAGCGCAATGTCGGGTTAACTGAATGTATGATAACGTTGCTACCGCTGGAGTTATGATTAAGAACTTGCCCCTCCACGTTAGGTTGTACAATATAGTTAGAAACATTAACGTTGAGACGTGACTGAAGCTGCGCAAAGCTTGGCAGTGCACCTACGACAGGCTCACTCACCGTTTCTTGTCCTATAACTTTCTCTACTTCAGGTGATTCACTAAAAGTATCGGGATTGGCTACAGGCAGATTGTTGATAGCCATATCCATTTCGTGGGGAGCTATCCCGTTTAGATTATTTGTTGTTGTGTGCTGTTGAAAATTCTGACCCAGAGTGGGTGATAAAGGGGTGTTGGTGTGGCCCGGTATTGAAGACCCAAAAGTTACCGTAGACGTCAAACGGCTGAATAGAGGTAAAGTATGCTGTTGTAGTAAATTTGACTCCGACGACTGCTGAGTGCAGTTTTGCATATCGTGACTCGGGTGATGATGATTTAAGATGAGCCGTTTAGCTTGGTCTGGTTGACCCGATGACCGCACTGCATTCTTGTGGAAGGTCGTGTTATAATGTCTCTTTAGATGACCTGCGCTCGTAAACCATTTATTGCAAGCAGTGCAATTGGATGTCTTCGGACGCTTCGCTTCATTAGATTTCAAATTGGTACCTTTACTTCCAATCGATGGGGGTGTCAAAGACATCGGATGTGAAGGTTGGGTGCTGGTCATCTGAGACGCTGTATAAGAGTCGTACGGCCGGTATAGTGATTTCATATCAGCATTCCAATCCGTAGCGGGTGCTAAGTAATCTGCTAGTGGTGGTATTTGCACACCTGTATACATTTTTTGTTCAACGTGCATAATCGGTTTTAGATTTTGTGTGTTAACTTCTCGGGTTTGAGGTGAAGCCTCTACAAAGGCTGCCGCTGCTTGTTTGCCCTCAGTTCCTTGATATACGATTTGTGAATCAAGGCCCAAAATATCAGACAACATCATCAGATCTTCATTTTGATAATCAGTATTACTATACTGCTTACCAGAGTACTGTTGAATAGTTATTCCTGTAGATAAGGCTGCCGGACCGGCGCCTGCATGAGCAGCATTGCAATGCTCATATAGTTGGACAGCAGAGTCGCACACAAAACCAAATTTGTCGCATTGATTTAGGGATGGTGATGGCGTGGACTAACTATCTATCTACACGCTGTATCCCTGACGGGGTAGTCAGAGAGGACAGATCGCCAGGCTTCGCGATCCATGCATACTTCTTTCGCTTCTTCGAGATTCATCAATCGCTTCATACACGCACGTCTGGGTATCCGAGTACTTTTGACCTTTCCGTTTTTGAGCAATCTGCTCACGTGGTCTTCATATGTAAGTCTCGGCCTACCCTGACTCCTTCTACCCTCTACTTTTGAACAATATATATTCTTCGTCAATCGTTCCTCACTCATTCGTTGGACGTGTCCAAACCAACGGAGCACGCCCTTTTCCAGCTTAACGCTGACACTTTCATTCAAACCTGCCAAAATTGCGTATCACTTCGTTACGTATTCGGCCAGCCAAGGTAACGCCGCACAACTTTCGAAGTGATCGCATCTCCACACACACACAGTTTGTTCACACATTGAACTCGATGATGACACTTGTGTAATATGTTCTTGCGCTCGAAGGTTATAAGGATGAAATCGACAGGATTTATGATAATCTTGATTGTACTGACCTTGGTCCCAATTTATCTGATTAGAATGTTGGCTTTGTGAGAATCCGGAGTGGTTGTAGTTGTTAGCAAATTGTGCCCCCGGTGAGATGTTGGTTTGATCAGGATTTTGGTAATATGACGGTGCACTGTAATAGTTTTGTGCTGTAGCAGGTTGTGGAAACAGAGTGGACGTCTCCGGTGTTGCCCACAGCTGGTACTTTGGACTAGGTTTAGTTATCATGTTGTAGCTGGAGTCAGATGGAACTGATACGGAACTCTCTGTTTTCATAGCACTGTTTTTATTTTCGGGATCACTCGACATGTTTGGAGTACCCCACTTTACATACAAATGGTCTTTATGATTGGCGTAAGGTAGTAAGGTCGATGTTAAAGCGCTGCTATTAGCCATTTAATGATCAATTTAAAACACAGTATACAAAACAATAGTAATAAAAAACGGCACAACTAATTTTGATATAAGTCCGGTGTTAACGTGGCCCTCCAAGTCGCAATTATTGTTTCCTTTATCTAATTAAACTTACACTGTTATGTTGTGTAACAAAGCTTTTGGCGGCATTAAGTCACGGTCTGGAACAGCACCACGTGCGAGACGGTAAACACTCACGCCCTCAAAACAGTCGCGTTCGTATGCCCCGCCACTCTCAACTCCAAAACACAAGTCTAGTCGTAAATCACTTAACAAATTTTTTTAACTTATTGTCACTTTTATGAGTATAAATAAAAATGTCTTTATACTTTAATCACAGAAATGGTAATGCTTATAACACGTTAGTAAACCGGCACGAGATGCACTACCAATAGATAAGTGCAGCGCGGAAGTGTCTGACGTCCACCGCGTGCGTCCGTTGCGAACGTTGACTAACAACTAACAGCCTTTCCAAAGTCGCCTTCGGGGCATGACTTTGGACTTCCGGGCGAGACCGTCGCGCCGTGATGAAGTTATCGCCCCTTCATCCATTTGATTGTCTGTAGTGTGAGCGAGATAAAAACGCCGGGGAGTAGCCGAAAAGCACTGGGGGTGGGGCTAGTCTTACTCTTTCTCAAAATTGAAATGGCCGGCGAAATGTTCAGCGAAGCTGCGTGCTAGTACGATAGCAGTGCGACTAATATTTATAAAATTTTATTAATCTCGTTTTTTATTTGTCCACTTTAATTAAAAAAACAAGGGTAAGCCTATTGAAAACCACAAAAAAATAATTACCTAGTAAAGATATAATAGGTATTAATGATAAATACAAGTATATATCGCCGCCAGACCCTGTGCATTTGTTACTTGAGATGTCCTTACAAGTGTGCGGAGACTTTATTACACAGTCTAATTATGAACACGGTTTTGTTGAACTTCAGAAATTATTATTGTATTAAATAAATAAAGAATTATAATTAAAAATATCTTCAATTAGATAACAGTATTTCTAAAAAGCAATTATGCGCGCGGTTTTGAAATAATCTCAGTCGGGGTCGCTAGTTGCCGACCACGCATCGACTATATAAGGGCCAATTTCTGGAATTACGCTTCACTTGAATTTGACACATTCGACTATGAACAACTGCAACGAAAGACCCAGTGCGCAAACATCGCGTGAATGATATTTAATTATATCCTTAACATGGTAGCGACCTGTGGATCCTTTATTCAGGTCCTCCAGAAGGTAAACGTTAGGTGAAACTTTAGAAACTACTTTACACTTAACGAACTTAGGTGCAAGTTTAGCAGAAAAATATGCAGGAGCATTAGACTGCACAAAGCTTCTCCTCCACACAATATCATCAACACCGAAAGAAATGATTCGCCTCCCTACATTATAATAACTAGCATTTCGCTTATACGCTTTCAACAAACAAGATTGTACTTTAACAAAGATTTCACTAAGTGAATTGAGTGAAGTTGCAAAAGAACTTCTATCTCCTACCTCTAGTTGATCTAAATTATCAATAGAAGTACTAACACGGTGCAAAGATGCATCAAAAATAAGTTCTCTACCGAACATTAAAAAGTTAGGAGTAAAATCTGTAGCAAGATTCACACTATTATTCAAAGCTAGTTGAACATGAGGTAAAAACTTCGACCACGTTCTATGATCATCTCTGACAAAACATGCTATACATGTCTAAACGGTTTTATTATATCTTTCAACTGGATTATTTTGAGGAGTATACAGGGAATTATAAAATATTTTATTTATATTATAACCCTTAAGAAACGTAACAAACTGTCTAGCAGTAAATTGAGTTCCATTATCTCAAACAAATATTTTTGGAGTTCCATACGGAAAATCTCCTTCTCAAGAAGTTTACAAATTACATTAGTAGTAGCATTTATCATTGGGAATAACCAACAGAATTTGGTAAAAACATCTACAACAGAAAGTATGTATCGATGACCAGAATAAGTTTTAGGAAGAGGTCCGACAATATCAATAGAAAGCATAAGCATAGGCTTATCAACTTTTTTAGGATTAACCATAATTCCATGGGGTGGGTTTGTAGAAGATTTGTAAGCTTTACATACATCACAAACTAACTAACTAACTAACTATCTTCACGCTGTATCCCTGACGGGGTAGTAAGAGAGGACAGATCGCCAGGCTTTGCGATCCATGCAAACTTCTTTCGCTTCTTCGAGATTCATCAATCGCTTCATACACGCACGTCTGGGTATCCGAGTACTTTTGACCTTTCCGTTTTTGAGCAATCTGCTCACGTGGTCTTCATATGTAAGTCTCGGCCTACCCTGACTCCTTCTACCCTCTACTTTTGAACAATATATATTCTTCGTCAATCGTTCCTCACTCATTCGTTGGACGTGTCCAAACCAACGGAGCACGCCCTTTTCCAGCTTAACGCTGACACTTTCATTCAAACCTGCCAAATTGCGTATCACTTCGTTACGTATTCGGCCAGCCAAGGTAACGCCGCACAACTTTCGAAGTGATCGCATCTCCACAGCATTCAATTTACTTTCATGCATCTGCTGACATACCCAGGTTTCACTACCGTAAAGCAAAGTTGGCACTAGCACTGCGTTATGAATCGCCAGTCGTGCTTCTTTTACGATGCTTTGTCGCTTTACTAACTGGGACAAAGCACCGTTAACTTTGTTTCCGGCAGCTACTCGCCGTTCCACATCCGAATCACATCTTCCATCCGCGCTAAACATACTTCCTAAATACACAATTTCATTCACTTGCTCTAGACGTTCCTGGTTTACCCTAATCTCGCATTTAGTTCTTACGTCACCTCTTTCAAATACTAGAACCTTAGTTTTACTTGCATTCAAGCGGAAACCCTTACTTTCACACCCCTCTTTCATATTAGTGACTAATGCCTGAAGGTCGGCTTCTGATGAGGCCATGAGCACCGCATCATCAGCGTACAGCAGACAGTTTACTGTATAGTCACCCAAATTCACACCCATATTAAAATCTTTCAACTTCTGCAGGCAACTGTCCAGATACACTATGAACAGCCAGGCGGACATGACACATCCCTGTTTGACGCCTGTACAGACATCAAAAAGAGGTGACACATCCCCCCCTACTCGCACGCAAGCCTTACAGTCCCTATAAAGCGACTGTATTGCCCGCAGTAGCGTGCCGTCCACACCATATCCTGGCAGCAAGTCCCACAGCGTTTCTCTCACAACGTTATCAAATGCTTTCTCTAGATCCACAAAAGCGCAGAAAACCTTCTGGCTAAGAGCCAGAAACTTTTCCGCGATCATGCGGAGAGAAAACACTTGATCCATGCAACCTCTTCCACGTCGGAATCCGCATTGAGCCTCCCATAAATACCTTTCAGACTTTTCTTGCATTCGTGCCGTTATAACCTTTGCATACACCTTACTAGCTAAGCTGACCAAGCTGATCGCCCTGTAGCTGGAGCAGTTTAGGCGCGAGCCTTTCCCTTTGTAAATAGGTACTACAACTGCTACTCGCCAGTCATCTGGGACCTCACCCGTCCGCCAGCACAAGTTGCATAACAGACATAGTGTGTCCCAGACACGCGACCCACCGTACTTGATCATCTCAGCAGTGACTCTGTCTTTTCCCGCAGCCTTACCACATTTCATACTTCTTATCGCTTGTTCTATTTCTTTCATACTAATGACTTCAATGACATCGGGATCCGGAGCATCGAAGTGAGCTCCCCTTCCCGATGTGGCATCTCTGTCTTTTCTTGCATACATCTTTCCATAATATTCACTCCATCTCTGCAGGACGTCACTTTGGTCTGTTAGGACGTCATTGTTAACACTAAGCACTTTATTCATACTGCAGATTGCCGAACAACTCCGGGTCTTGCCTACCTCTTTCCAGAAGAGCTTGGCATTATCCCGGAAATTGGACGACAACCTTTCATCCGCTTTCATTCTGCACCTTTCACGAGCTTCTTCTATAAGTGCCTTCGTGTTAACTTTCTGCAGCTTGTATCTCTCTTTCATATTAAAATCATTCCGCGAGGCTAAGTAGTCTAGCCATGCTTTCTTCTTCATTCGAACTGCTTCTTTCACTTCCTCATTCCACCATGCATCACGCTTATTACTACTGCCTCTTTTCGTTTCTCCACACACTTCCACAGCGGCATTTATCATACTATCCCTAAGGTTCTGCCATACACTTTCCACATTCTCACTGCTTACATTGACATCGCCAAGCTTTTCGGCTACCCTTTCATTATATTTATCCCTAATGGATGCATCCTGCAGCTTCCAGCTTTTGATGCTATAAGTCGGCTCAGGTTCAGGACACTCGGTACGATGACGCCAACCCGCGAACAGACCCCTAATCCTAGTTATGACTAGGTAGTGGTCTGATCCCAGCTCAGCGCCTCGATAAACCCTTGTGTCCATCACCTGTTTACGGAGCCGACTATCCATTAGGAATAGATCTATCATGCTTCTCTTTGACTTACATCTCCTCGTATACATATGAATTTGTTTGTGGTTGAACATTGTGTTCGCCACAAACACATCCTTTTCCTTACAAAATGCACGTATTAGCTTGCCAGCGTCGTTCACCCTTTTATCCCCATACTTCCCGAGTACCGACTCAAAACCATCGCGAGCGGTACCCACCCATCCATTCAAGTCTCCACATACTATAAGTCTTTCATTTCCTTCTATCACATTTAGAGCTTCTCTCATACTCTCCCAGAAGTCCTCTAGCTCACTCGCGTTCGACGAAGATACTGGCGCGTAAGCAGCTACCAGGAAAATCTTCGTCAAACCAAGTTTTACACGGATCCAGAGGATTCTAGGACCTACCAGTTTGTACTCATACATACCGGAGGCCAATCGCGAGGACAGCAAAATTCCAACCCCCGGACTGCCATGCTCGCTCTATGGTACTCCAGACCAAAGCGCGAGCATCCCACCCGGGAGCTCCAAGACTTCGCTGCCCTTGCGCTTGGTCTCTGTCAAGCACACTGCATCTAACTTTCTCTCATTCATAACATCCATCAACTCATTCATCTTATCTGTCATTCCTCCCCTAACATTCCACGCAGCTACCCTGCACTCCATCCTCCACTTCCCGCCGTGTCGGGCCGCGCGTGTAGGGTGGCGGTCCCCTACGCCGCTCTGGCTCACACTTTTCGCACCAGCGGGGACGAACTGGTGCGCGTCGCCTCGGGGGCACGCCCTAGCAGTAATCGTCCTGGTGGCACTCGTGTTGGAGTAGAATTGCAGCCGTAGCTGGCAGGGATGGCGACGTGCACGCTTCTACTCTTCATCCTCACATCACAAGAATTGATATATTTAACTACATCATTAAACATTCCTTTCCAAAAATAATGTTGTTTTAATTTTTTAATGGTTTTATGAATACCCAAATGCAAAAATATTAAGTGGCTATTAGAACCCAAGACACTAACAGTGGAACCACTGTCCAATAATCCAGAAAATGTTTTATTATTTATAAGAAACTCTAAGTAAGGTCTAGTATCTTTACTTTTAACAAACAAAATAGGAGCTGAGTTTATGTTTCTAGAATAAACTTTTAAATAATTTAGCCAATGACTGCGCTCTGTTTCATTAGTTGCAGCATCAGGAGCATAACTAAATTTCTTTAACATCGAGTCACTATCAGTTCTTACACAAACTTGTGCTCGATGGGACCTAATCAGTTTTTTGAACTGTTATCATTATTACTCCTCACTAAATTGCAAACGTCGCAAGTCTTGGAAGTAACACCTAATTAGTGACATCTAAAACAAATAATTCCAGGAATTTTTAAACAATTTTTAAAAGTATGACCAGATGTCTTACATTTTAAACAAACTAAGTTTTTATTATTGTTGTCATTATTGACAGCATTAACCGCAGCAAATTTATGTAAGGGTTTCACAACCTTAGGGGAGGTGGGGACTTTACGTTCAACACAGTCTTCGAATTCTCTGCTAAGTTTAAGAAAATTGTTAACAGAAGAGATCTGTTTACCATAAAGAAAAGGTTTGTATATGTTTAAAATGTTATATTTAATAATTTTTATCAAAGTGTGGTCTGGAATAGGAACCGACAACTTACCAGCCATGTCCATAATATCAGTAATAAAATCTGGAAGAGATTCAGAATACCTTTGTTTTTTAGTACGAAGTTCATTTTCCAAAAGATGATCATATTCATCCTTATCAAAACGCTCCAACAAGGCAATGTTCAGATTCTGCCAAGAAGATATCTGAATGCGAACACTACGGAACCATTTGATTGCAGTACCCGACAAAAGATCAGTAAATGAACCTACTAGCAAATGTTCATTAAAATTCTTAAATAAAAAGTATTCCTCTACCTGAGTTATAAATTCTCTAACACAAGATTTACCATCATAATTAATCCTACTACGCTTCAGGTCAGGCAATTTAGTCACCGAAGGTAAATGTTTTCTAATATTTTCATTAAGTGAGACGTTCAATGCATTACACGAAGGCAAACCCCTATATGAGCTATGAGTATCATTTATATTTTGAAGAAAAGGTTCAGAAACATCAGCAAGGCCGACTGTCTCACTGACAGTATACATGGTATCGTCAGGGATCCGCTCCTCCTTATCATCAGGCAAAGGTGGAAACTGTACGCTCTTGTCCATAGTTGACAAGTAAAAGATCAAAGAAATCCAAAAGCTAAAACAATTAATTGCAAAAATATCCAAAGGCAACCGAGACCGAATGGTAAGATGATAGTAATAGTCAGCAGTCAGCTATTAACATCCAAAAGCCATAACAAACTCAAAGAAAGCACTGAAAACTCAATTAAATCAATCACTGCTATAGTCAAGCACAACCGGGCCTTGACGCTCAGATGATGATTGTCAAAAAGCAAACTATTATCATTCAAACAAGTTTCAAAAGCTTCGAACACTCCGTTGCAAAGTTACACAAGTGTGATTGGAAAGACCTCAGATGAATAAATTTAATTTAAATGGTTATGTTTTATTTATATTAATATCACCTATTAATAGGCTGTAAAGCAGTATGCTGTAGAAATATTAAACCTTTAATGATGCATGGCCCGTACAAATAGTTAGACTATATAAATAAGTTTGTCACAAAATGCATTATAATGCAAATACAAGTTATCATTCAAAACATTGTTATGTTATTTATAACAATTCATTCATATTTTTATATCATAAAAAGCAAATAATAGCTATGAAAGTCACATCAATATGTAGATACAATTAGTATACAAACTAATTACTTTGTATTATTAAAAGTCAGGTTATAGGTTACTTTCAAGAAATCACAATTACTTTAGTTTAAGATTACTCCAGTTTTAGACATATATATACCAGTAGAACAGTATTTTTTTATTTGTTGAGAATGTTTCAATAACAAAATAGTTTAATATACTCTTAGCAAAATATACACATATATATTTCAGAGCAAAACATATATAATAATACATAAGATCACTATAAGATGCACGACTCACTCACCCTCTACTCACAATAAGCAAATGTATACTCAAATCAATCCTTCAAGTCTCTGTTCACACGCGCCAAATGTAATGTTCTATTTATGTTATGACTATGTTATACCAATAATGGGCGATGAGATTGAATTACTATGTCCCTAAAGTGTGCCAATTGTAATAATAAATCAATATAAAGGTTACAATTGTTTTATTTTGGCGAAGAACCAAAAATAATAATAGATCCCTAATTATGGAGATATGAACTAACAAACAAACTAACAAACACAATATATAACTTGTTTCAGGCGCCAGGAGGATAAGTCCTACCAACTTTATGCACACGGATATCAGCGATGGAGATTGAGCCTTTAATCATAAGGGCAGGAACCAAAAATAATAGATTACATCTCTAGAAGAAAGTTTCTATATTTTTATAGGCGAATTGATTGAAGATACATTATAAACATTATCCCTATTGGTATAATTTATTCTAGAGTTTTAGTGAACTAAATATTAACAATTCTCAGGGTTGAGGCGTGAAATTTAGAATACCCAGCTTAAGGCCAGCTTATAAGTCAAAATATATATTGTAACATGATTCAAAACATGAGCCAAACCATGGAGTAGTTACATGGGCCTAATCATGGAATCGTGGTTGAGTCGTAATGAGTCTTAAAGAGTCGTTACTCTTGAGTCGTGCATAAATACCTGAAAGCGGTTACTTAACCACGGGTTAGCCACGGGATTCGGAATCACTTCTGCAGACCGCGACAGGTGTCGTATGCACTAGGAAGGCGAGTCCGCAACCACATGGTCAGCATTTATGGCAAACTTCATCAAAAATGAAGTTAATATATATATAAAAAAAAGTGCATTTTCAGCTGCAAAGAAAACAAATAAGTTCCATGAGACTTGGAAAGACAATCGTAGATTCGTTCGCGACTCGAACACATGAAAAGAACTTACCACTTTTAATGGAGAATACCAATTAATCTTGAAGAGCAGGCAAATATTCCTCTAACGCCTCTTCAAGCCTCGCAAACTTCGTAATCAGCTGTAAACAACGCATAATTTTTCGTCAGAATATCACCTTGTCATCGAGGTTATGAACGTGTTTCCAAAAATCCAAAAATCTTACCGAAATACATAATCAACTCGAAGCATCCATGGGTAAGAAGTCACAGGCGTGAACTTCCACATAAAATGGATGAAGATTTCTTCGCTTTCGCGAAGTATAAAAATATATTTAAGACGACATATTTCTGTGTCGACCGTAGGGAAACGAATGTCGTTCCGCTGCCACTCCCAAATGTGCAGAATTAAGATCATCATGATTTGACTTAATTGTATCCATAATGTGTTCCCTTGGAATAACTTTTTTCCAATTAAGACGATTAAAAGGATCAAATTTATCCTTACAAAACCTATACAAGGTAAGATTCTCTACTTTATAATTTTTATATTTAGTAGGAAACTTCTGACAATTTATAAATATTCTATTATACCATGGATCATCGATATCTTCGTCTGGAGATACGATATCCCTATTAGAGACAGAACTAATAGCGTTAATTTCAATTCGAGATAAGCAATCTGGAACCAAGTGCAAGGCGCCTTTTTTATATTTCACATCAAAAGTAAATTGAGAAATTCTAGCAGCCCATCGTGCTAATCGACCAGTAGGATTATTAAGTTTAAGTAGCCACGTCAAACTGGCGTGATCGGTAATAACAGTAAATTTCATACCCTCAATATAAGGTCTAAAATGTTCAATTGAATCTAAAATGGATAACAACTCTCTCTCTGTAGTATTATAATTTCTTTCACATTTATTAAGAGATCTAGAATAATAAGCTACAGGATGTTGATCAGAATTTTCATCTTCCTGACTCAACACACTACCAATTCCCACAGAACTAGCATCACAATGAAGAAAAAATGGTTTCTCAAAATTAGGAGAATGCAAAACAGGAGCAGAGACTAATACTAGTTTTAATTTTTCAAAAGCTTCTTCTGCCTCATCATTCCAAACAAGAGGTTTCTTAGAATTTTTACTTCCACCTGTCAATTTAGTTAAAGGTGAAGCAATATCAGCAAAATTATTAATAAATCTACGGTAATATGAACACAATCCAAGGAAACTTCTAAGCTGTTTCACTGATTCAGGACGGGGGAAATTCTTTATAGACTCTAATTTAACTGGATCTGTATGTAGGCCATCTCTATCCACTATATAACCAAGATAGCGTAATCTATCCTTACAGAACTTACATTTCTTTAAATTAACCGTGAGACCGGAGTCTTTAAGAATCTTATAGACTTTATGCAAATACCTTATATGACAGTCAAAGTCAGAATTTACCAAAATTAGGTCATCTAAGTAACAAAACGCAACATTATCAAACTCAGGACCAAATAATGTGTCCACTAAACGTTGCAGCTCGGCAGGGGCGTTAGTTAAACCATATGGCATTCGAATAAAGTAAAATAATCCCCTACCAGGAACTACGAAGGCTGTCTTCTCTTTAGAAGATTATTTCAAGGGTATCTGTAAAAATGCTTTAGAGAGATCTATAGTTGTAATGTATTTAGCATCTCGGAGATTATCCAAAATTCTAGAAGGGTAAGGCAATGGATAAGAGTCTTTGACAGTAATTGAATTCAATCGTCTAGAATCCAAACACAATCTAGTACCACCATCCCTTTTATCAACGGCCAAAACTAGAGAGCACCAAGGAGATTTAGAAGGTTCTATAATATTTTCTCTCAACTAGACATCCACTTCATCAAAAAGTTCCTTCTGCTTAGCAGGACTAAGAGGCCAATATGGCGAAGAACCAAAAATAATAATAGATCCCTAATTATGGAGATATGAACTAACAAACAAACTAACAAACACAATATATAACTTGTTTCAGGCGCCAGGAGGATAAGTCCTACCAACTTTATGCACACGGATATCAGCGATGGAGATTGAGCCTTTAATCATAAGGGCAGGAACCAAAAATAATAGATTACATCTCTAGAAGAAAGTTTCTATATTTTTATAGGCGAATTGATTGAAGATACATTATAAACATTATCCCTATTGGTATAATTTATTCTAGAGTTTTAGTGAACTAAATATTAACAATTCTCAGGGTTGAGGCGTGAAATTTAGAATACCCAGCTTAAGGCCAGCTTATAAGTCAAAATATATATTGTAACATGATTCAAAACATGAGCCAAACCATGGAGTAGTTACATGGGCCTAATCATGGAATCGTGGTTGAGTCGTAATGAGTCTTAAAGAGTCGTTACTCTTGAGTCGTGCATCATTATTAGATTAATTTACACAAAAACAATTCAAACTAAATACCCGAAGGCGGTTACTTAACCACGGGTTAGCCACGGGATTCGGAATCACTTCTGCAGACCGCGACAGGTGTCGTATGCACTAGGAAGGCGAGTCCGCAACCACATGGTCAGCATTTATGGCAAACTTCATCAAAAATGAAGTTAATATATATAAAAAAAAAGTGCATTTTCAGCTGCAAAGAAAACAAATAAGTTCCATGAGACTTGGAAAGACAATCGTAGATTCGTTCGCGACTCGAACACATGAAAAGAACTTACCACTTTTAATGGAGAATACCAATTAATCTTGAAGAGCAGGCAAATATTCCTCTAACGCCTCTTCAAGCCTCGCAAACTTCGTAATCAGCTGTAAACAACGCATAATTTTTCGTCAGAATATCACCTTGTCATCGAGGTTATGAACGTGTTTCCAAAAATCCAAAAATCTTACCGAAATACATAATCAACTCGAAGCATCCATGGGTAAGAAGTCACAGGCGTGAACTTCCACATAAAATGGATGAAGATTTCTTCGCTTTCGCGAAGTTTAAAAAATATATTTAAGACGACATATTTCTGTGTCGACCGTAGGGAAACGAATGTCGTTCCGCTGCCACTGTCAAAAGACATTGACAATTTGACAGAAGATTTTTTGGCCTGGATACCAAGAAATTTAGCTCTACAGAAACAGCAATTGGTTTAAAATCGATGACACACGGAGCGAAAGAGTCAACAATCTACTCACCTCTCTCTCCAAATCTCAAGACCAACGAAGAAACTTCAATGTGACGTTTCACAACGTTACAAGTTCTTGTTTGGATAGTTCTCTTGAAGTTCTGATACCCGTTAACTTGTCCCTAACTCGAAGAAAACGGCGGCAATAGCTCAACACCCGTACTAATCTCGGTAGCGAAGAAAACCGATTTCAAAAATTTATCTCAATTACCGCTGTGTGTACTTTGACTTCCTCTAGGTGGGTAATTCTATCTTTAGGTTTTTATATTCAATGTCCTCACTTCGTAGAAAGTCTGGACTCTTCCACCATATTAAAGTGTCCTCAAGTGTAGCAGGCGCTGGGTTCAACTTCGACGACGTGAGACCATTGGTTAGCATCTAAAGTGGTCAGAATTTCAGATACTCGATTGGCCACGAAGGTTTTCCAGCGGTTGGGATGGCTGTTAAGCCAAGCAAGAACCACTTCGCTGTCCGTCCATGCATGCCAATCAATCTTTGGCACATCCAAAACTTCACCCACTTCTGCTAGTAATTTAGCTGCCAATCCTGCCCCGCAAAGATCCAATCGTGGCATAGAAATGATTGTTTGATAGGTGATACTCTTGTTTTAGCAGTGATTAGCGATACGTTAACATTACCAAATGAGGCTATAGCTCTTAAATAAATAACTGCGGCATAAGCTGTTCTCGACGCATCTGAAATTCCGTGCAGTTCAGTTTTAACGACGCTAGAATGTGTGTGACACCATCGTGAGATTTTTATGCTACTCAAAGAAGACAATTGATCATGGTAAGTTTACCATTCCATTAACACATTCTGTGCTCCTCACTCGGATCCGAGTGGGGCGGGGCCATAGTAACGGTGCCGCCCACTCGGATCCGTGCAAGCGTCCCATTCATTTTGTTTTGGCTAGTAACGCACCGGCGTTTGTAAGCGAGCTCACGTTGTTTTGCGCGGCCTCTCTGGCAATATAATCAACTTACGAAAAAGATAATTGGTTTCATTCTAATAGTGTTGTGGTGATTTGTATACACGATAGACAGGACGCTATTTTTTAGCCAAAATGGACAGTAAGGCTCGGCCGTCGACTGGTAAAAGTGCTACAAAAAAGCGTCGACAAAGTGATGATTATGACTCGGAAGGGTCTGAAGAATATAGTGATGAAGAAGTGTATTCGCAAGGAGTTCATGAAGAGGGGTTATCTTCAAGTTCAGAAGGATCTAGCGGCAGTGATGTTAGTATTTTTGATACAAAAATGAAGTCGAAGACGACCAGTCGTAGACCACGCGCTGGTGATGTACCAGTTCAACCTTCAAGGTCACAGGCATCAAAGCGAGGTTTGAGGGAATCAGGCGGTAGCCCTATTATTCGACCTAAGCGACTGAAAGCAATGGTTAGTGATGGCCGCAAGGGAGCGAATATACCAGGTACGCGTGATACATCAGCTCAGTCTTCAACGTTACCAGATTTCTCAGCATCGAGGCCTGCGTTTCGCCAACTAGAATTTGACAGACTGGACAATTATGAGATCAACTGCGAAATTGAACGTCTTTCATCGCCCTCTATCGTACAAGATTATGGAGACGTACTGCCCGATTTGCCAGAGAATCTATCCTTGGGTAACATTTCTACGCCTAGCGTGTCGCTTCTGAGATCTAATGCCGTGACTCCGAACTTCTCGTCAGAGCATAATGACGCCCCTCCGGCTTTTCCCGTTCTAAGATCTGAAAGTAGTACTCCCGACTTGCCAAGCGACAACCATGATGCCCCGTCACCTCAAAATTCACGCAATAACTCACCTTCTCATCAAGGAGCCACTACCACCTGGAGCTCTAACCCAAATTCAATGAAAACTATCGACTTTACCACGGAACAACAACTCTTGGTGCCGCCTCCAACAGATCCTTACGATGCGTTCCGTTTATTTATTGATGATGATTTATTAGATCTGATTGTTCGAGAGACGAATGCAAATGCAGTAAGAGTGGGTGCTGCAGATAATGTAAAGCGCAACTCACGAATAAACAACTGGAAAGTTTTAACTAAAGAAGAACTGATGACATTTCTCGGACTCCTTCTGCACACTGGAACAATTCGGCTAAATCGTATATGCGATTACTGGAAACGGCACTATTTATTTAATATTCCATGCTTCGGTCAATTTATGTCTCGAAACCGTTTCTTATTGATATTACGATGCCTGCACTTCACGTCGGAAACAAGCGAAGAAGACCGCCTAATAAAAATTCGACCATTTATAGATCATTTTAATAATAAAATGATAAATATTTATTGTCCGGGTAAACAGCTATCATTGGATGAGTCCATGGTTTTGTGGCGCGGACGACTGCTGTTCAGACAGTACATTAAGAACAAAAGGCACAAATATGGCATCAAACTTTATGTCTTGGCAGAGCCAGATGGCACCGTTTTAAAATATCAAGTTTACGCAGGTGCCAATGATGAGACGTCAGGACAGGGTCATGCCAGCAAGGTCGTCTTTAAACTCCTCGAAGAGAGACTAGATTCTGGCCACCATGTGTACATGGACAACTACTACAATTCTTATGGTTTGGCTGTGAAATTGCTAGATCGACAGACATACTGCACAGGAACGTTAAGAAAAAACCGCAGAGATAATCCTGTTGAAATTGGGACTATCCCATTGAAAAAAGGAGAAAACAAATCCTTGTTCTTGAACGGGGTTCATATTGGTAAGTGGAGAGATAAACGTTACGTATTATATATTTCCACAGAACATGGTGACGAGATGCTGGAAACTACTTCCAAAAGGGGATCTGTAGTATTGAAACCAAGCGCAATTGTCCATTACAATAACTTTATGTCGGGCATAGATCTTCAAGATCAGATGCTCGCTTATTACCCAGTCCAAAGAAAGACGCTGCGCTGGTACAAGAAGCTATTTGTTCATATGCTGCAAATGAGCCTCAGTAATGCAATGTACTTGTACAACAAATTTTCGGCGACTAATAAAATGAATCTGTACGATTTCCGTTTGAGCATACTGGAAAGGCTTCTACCTGATCCTCATGATGTCAATCAACGCAATGTTTTGAAAGTGAAACATAAACTCACCAAAATAGAAAAGACCCGAGTGAGACAAAAGAAGGTAGGAAGAGTCATGAAGGAAACCACCGAAGTGGCCCGAAAGGAATGCAAAGGCTGCAAAGCCCAGAAAAAGAGAGTGCAAACCATTTACGAATGTAAGCAATGTGAAGGTTTTCCAGGCTTCTGTACACAATGTTTCTGTCAGGCACATTCCTAAGTTTTTTTAAATTATTTTTAAGTTTTTTTTCTTTGTGTACGTAACATACTGTGATTCAGAGTGTAATTTTTCAGTTAAACTTATAATTAAGTATTATGTTTTTTTGTTTGATTTTTATAATTGTAGATTTTAATGCTTCTTTGCATAGATTGATTAATATATCTTTCTAAATAAATAATTCTCCAGATGCATAATTGTTTTATTTACTTACTGTTTTTTTAAGTCACCACATGATGACATTTTAGTTAATAAACAATTGCCATCCCTAGCACTCGGATCCGAGTGTTCGGCACCCGTAGTGCTGCATGCCGACCACTCGGATCCGAAAAATGTATTTTGTAATAAAAATAATACTAATAATAATATACATTCATACATATTTTCAAACATTCATATTTACTTAATCAAAATTCACCATAAAAAGTTATGGCTTACGGCTATTACTTTGTATCCATTGTTTAAGCAATCAATGTGTTAATAATAATTTTGGTATATTTTGATCCCATGGCAAGCCTGACAACCAAAGCTTTTGGATGAAAACTTTTGCCAAAATAAGACTAGGAGCTAACCAGTTCAACGGATCAAACAAACGTGATATGTTAGATTTTTTTTTTTAATTTTCATCCAATATAGGAAGATCAACAGAATATTGAAAGACGTCGTTATTGGGATCCCAGGTAAGTCCTAAGACTTTAGTTATTTTATCCTTTGTAAGTTTACTCTCTCATCCTTAGTACCTTCCGTATCACTTATTGCATCCAATAACTTTTTATTGTTGCTATTCCATTTTTGTAACTGGAATCCTCCCTTACCCAAAATTTCCTTCAATTTGGTATGAATTTTTAACCCCATTTCAACGTTTTCTGCACCCACCATTAAGTCATCCATATAAAAATTATTTAAGATTATATTGGCGATCTCTGGCTCTTTTTGACATTCGTCGTATGCCGTTTGCTGAAGACAGCGTACAGCCAAATATGGCGGGGAGGCAGTCCCGAATGTTACTGTGAGCAATTCATACTCGTCAATTTCTTCTTCTGGATTATATCTCCACAGAATGCATTGTAACTTGGTATCAATTGTCTGTCAACCAAAACCTGACGATACATTTTTATTATGTCAGCCACCAAGCATATTTTATGTTTTTGCCATCGCATTATTGTGTGGCGGAGTTAAGCCTGTAGCGTTGGACCCACTAACATATTGTCATTGAGAGAAACTCCGTTTGGACCCTTGCAAGACGCGTCAAATACTACTCTCACCTTTGTCGTTGATTTGTCTTCTCGTAATACGGCGTGATGAGGTAAGTAGATGGCTGAGTTGTCTAGAGTTTCTTTTCTCGTTACGTTTACCATATGACCCAAATCCAAATACTCCTTTATTACCTTTGCGTAGTTTTCTTTAAGCTTACTGTTTTTGCCTAGTTTTACTTCTAGACTCTTTAGCCTCTTTGCTGCTATTGCTTTAGTCTCCGTAACTGTAAATCAGCTCAGGATCACGCAATGGCAATCTTATATCGTCCATCTTCATTGCGCTTCTTAGTAGCTACAAATAATTGTACGCATCTATTTTCCTCTTCCGTTAGCATTTTCTTAGCACCAAGCGGTTCATGCTCCAATTCCCAAAACCTTTCAAGCATGTCATCTTCTTGGACACTAGCATGCATTACGGTTACGTGTGAGTGAGATCAATCAATCTTTAAAATGTTTACGTTCTTTTTCGAAATATTTTTTAAGTTATTTATTCTGATATATAACTTAAAAACCTACCTATCAGAACATTATAGAAATTACATTGTGTACCAAATAAAACTATTATTATTTTCTATTATTTTAACTAAATTAAGTAGCACAGTAAATATTATTTAGTCCAAAACAGTTTAGTAGAATACCATAATGTTAACGAGTACATATTTTTATTTTTATATCTAAGTTTGAATTGTCTTAGATTGAAATGCCCACTGATTAAAAATGTCGATAGTCACTATACTGAAGTTCAACATTTCAACACTTATATATAGTGTATAAATAAAATACAAAAAAAAGTAGGTTGATTAAAATGAGCGATTCTATTCTGGCGCGTTGTGGTCACAAGTGACCTAACACTCCTCGCTTCGCTCGTCGTCGTACCTATTTACGACTATGCTCAAGTCTAGTCTAAAAAAAATAACACTTAAAATATCGTTTTATATGTTACAGCTTAGAAAAAAGTAGTATAAACAAATACTTGGCTACGAGTGAGATGATTATTTACAATGGTGTCTTATCATTACTTAAATATTCTTAGTCAAATTATTATTCATTTATGATTTAAACGGTTATCCATACCTCCATTATGCGTTTTGTATTTTATGATAAATTATATTTAGGCGTATAACAACTATACCCTTTTACATTTATGCTGATTAAAATTATGATAAAAAAATTAGAGTAAGTTGATGTTATGCCAATAAAGCCATTATGCGTTTATAACACTCTGCTTATCATAATTTATGCGAGAAAACTTTATGCTGAAACTGTTATGCCAAAATACATTATGCTGAAAAAAAAAAATGCGATCGAAAGGTCACCCGGGTGTTGTACATGAGTGACGTTTCAGTATTCGGCCGTATACTCACAAATACTAAAACACGCGTTTATGTTAAAATCTAAATATTTGTTTATTTGAAAACGTCGCAGTAAGTTAACTCTATTGTCATGTTCTTTTTTATATTCACCATTGTTGTTTATATATGTACACTGAAACCCGGCTATTGGACAGTATCGGCCATAGAGAATCCGCGACGTTTAGTGTAGAGGCGGTCCGTGACTACAGCGGAACGAACCAGACCAAGGGAGGTGACGTACGCAGTTAGGTATTGTTGTGAGAAACGATTTAACTGTCGTAGAAAGGATATAAGATAAACAATTGTCTTCAAGGAGTCAAGGACTGTGGAAAATTGTAACATCTGTAGTCCATATTTAAATGCCGTTAAGTTTCTTCATAACTATACGACCCATACGTTAGACACATTTGAAGAACAGAGAGCCATGACGGCATTAAATGTACTCAACAACTCGATAAAGATCACTTCAAGTGCATGGAATCTGAATGAGTATACTAGCGGCAAGCTATGATGGCCGTTTGACATATACAATAGTTATGATATTTTACTTATTTTACATAAGTAGGTACTCTGTTTTCTACCGTAGTATAAATGCCCTCTAATGTGGTTGACTATATATTGACATATTTCTAAAAATGTAATTATAATTAATACGAAACTTCATAAAAGAACAAACGTCAAAACGGCCATCATGCGTGTCGCTAGTATAGGTATCTTATTATATATTGCTTATAGCATAGTTTGGGTTAGATGGCGCTATGTAAAAAGTGTCCCACAATATTCGTTAACAGGATTCATCGCTCACACAGTAAATAATACACAGGTTACAGTCCAAAATTCCTTTTTATTACGAAGTGTGAAATTTTGTTACATTTTGTAATCATAAATAAAAGAAGTTTTCCATAATTATCACAAGTACCTACTAATAACCATGACTCATGGCAACGTGTCCTAACAAGTCAACTTCCATCCGATAAAAAATTTAACATTTAGGTAAAAATTTGCATGACGTAGGTTTCTACTAACTATACCTACTTATCTACATTACTAACTAAACAACTTCACGCTGTATCCCTGACGGGGTTGTCAGAGAGCACAGATCGTCTAGACTTCGCGATCCATGCATAATTAACTATACTAGACATACCTAAGTTAATAAGTACAGTAAACTTATAAAACTAATTATATTACACATAAAATAGGTACTTAGTAGAAATACCTACTGAAGAATAGAGTTACACAACCCTTTTATTTAGCAGATGTTCAATCGGCTAAAAAAATATTTGCCACTTTTTAACAAAGTTGTATTTAGAACTAAGTTTAGGGTTCTGCATTTTAATTTACAATTCATACTTTGACAATTTCGTACAAATATAAAGGAAAGGATACTTAAGCTAAGAGAGATAGGAAACTTTGATAAACAGATACTGCAAAATAGATTTTCTCAGGAGCTGGACTATAGTACTAACATACAAGTTTCCTATAAGACTGTTATGTAAGTTATATTATGACTGAAAAACAGCCCCAACAATATCTCCGGGACCCAAGCGACCTAATCTGCTGGCGGTGCACCGGCTGACGGACCTCCCGACCCTGTAGGTGCGCCTGTGTCGTAGCCTCGTCCTTTGGCCAGCAGGTGAGCTCGCTTGACCTAACTAACCAACGCAAACTATTGCTGCTCCATCAGTCAATATTATTTTGTAATATTAACTTTAAGAGATTACAAATTATAAATTTATATTTAGAAAAGAAGTACTTCCTTTCTTACTTTTTACTTTCGTACTTATTTTCCTAGTAGTTCCAGTGTTTCGAGTAGGTACTTCTTGTTTATTGTATTTTCTAATTAATCTATAATTATATTATATCTATAAATATAATTAATCTATATTCCTTAATAACCTAGGAAAATAGATTAATTAAGTAATAGATAAGAATACATCTAAAATAGACACATTATATTGAATTTATTCGGCCCTTTAGACCCACCCCAGTTCCGTGCTTCGGAAGGCACGTTAAGCCGTTGGTCCCGTTTGCCAATAAAATGGCTGTCGTTAAACCAGGTTGAAGGCCTTATGGACAGCTTAAAAAAATTCAACAGCAGGTCGCCACAGCCTGCGTCTGTCCATGTTATCACGGCAATGGGCTAACCACCTGTTACGTGGGACAAATATGCATACAGTGAAATGTGGGCGTTTAATATGCCTCTGCCTAACCCTTTGGGGATAAAGGCATGACAATATGTATGTTATTAGGGAATAATCTACACAATATACATGAAGCACACACACCTTTTCATTGAAGGTTTAAACTATTCTTGAAGGTGTAAATTTATGTTTTTATATTTTATTTTGAAGTAATTGATTATTATATTATGCATTTCTATTAAAAACAAAATGTTAATCCTTCAAGAAAACTACCAGTTGCAGAGTTAACTGGCACATTAGAAAATTCAAATGAAACCTTCTGCGTTACATTACATATATGATAGCCAGATCGTTTTTGTACTACATAAGTAGACGAAGTAGTGTTATTAAGCCAAGTAAACGAAATTTTGTACCACTCATGTTTTTTCAACAAGCAGTGTTCCTCTAGAGGTATCTCTACCGTCGAATTATAACTAAGCCTCTGTGAAAATTCAGTAAAGTTTATACTGTTATCGCGTTCATTTTGTATTGTCACGCAAATGTCCTCAGTATAAAAATGAGAAATATCATTATAGGAGGTTGTAGATAGTGCCATTCTCGTTGGAACGATTAGAGCATTTAATAAAATCGCCTTATTTACTCTTATTCTTGTTTCTACGACGTTGTTATTTGCATTTATTACTATCGGAGCAGTTGGTTTAACTGGGATTCTATTACAATATAGCCATTTCAATTCTAACGTTTTCCTCGGCAATTTAATAGATCCTACGACGTCTGATTCATTGTCAGTTCTTATGTTGTTTATAATATTATATATTTCATGCGAATATAAAACATTATTTGTATCAATGGCGATTTCTTCTAATTCATGAACAAATAGTGTTAAGAATCTTAGTGATTCAAATATGTTATTTTGATGTAGAATGTCACGTCTATTTTCAATTGTATTAGGAATATTGTTTTGTTCACACACATATGAAGACCATTCGAATACATACTTGATAAGATCCTTTTCATCTACATTCATATGATCACTCTCAAGAACAGCTTTTAAGCCTGAGACTGTAAACATTGTTTTTTCTTGCAACAAATAGCGAGCATGTTTACAAAAGAAGTTTGTTGCTAAATCAAATAATTGTGTGTCTTGTAAATACTTTGGGTAATTTAACACTTCAATAACATTCTCCATGTTGATATTAGATTGTACGTACTTGATGCACATTTCGCTTAAATAATCTAAAATATATTTTCTAGCTGCATAGAGCAATTCCAACGCTTCATAAATAGAGCTTATTTCAATGCTATCTGTGTAAATGTAATTAAGTAGTGACTGGAATGTATCAGGATGGATGTCAATGATGTCTACAGTAGCTTCAGTAGACCAAGGACCATAGAACATGGCCTCAAAAACAGGACTACTTGCAACTAGAATTAACTTATGTGCTTTGAAAACTTTCCCCGTGATGGAAAAACTGCAATCGCTCCATTCGTGTGAAACCAGCAGTTTCTTGATGCGCTCATGTAAGTTGGCGTGTTTATGCGTTGTGTGGTTAGCGGCACGATGACTCATCTGCAAATAAAATGATTGGATTATGCTTATGTTTATATGATACTGAAGGTACAAGGGCATTTAAAGTTATTACCCGATGTTCTATGACAGTATTTTGCTTAATATTTGGGTAACTTTGTACGTTGTGTTTATATTTAACACAAAAAAAGATCTTGATCCATTTGGCCGTCATCTTACTTAAAACACTTTTACGAGTGAAATGGAAAAATCAAGGCTCTACTGATATCAGAAACGTTAGACATATCTAATAATTAGGTATACCTATGTAAACATAGATGTGTTGTTTTTATTTAGAAAAGTGGAACATAAGGA
Organism: Thumatha senex; assembly: GCA_948477245.1. Lineage (NCBI taxonomy): Eukaryota > Metazoa > Arthropoda > Insecta > Lepidoptera > Erebidae > Thumatha > Thumatha senex. Next base: position 1,624,805 of record OX419742.1, on the reverse strand, counting down.
TGTTAGGAAAATATACATTGAATGAAGAAAATCTTCAACATAGATGAAATAAAATAAATATAAGACATACAATAAGTGTATTAGGAAGGCATAGGTACCAGTAACTATGTGTGTAACACAAGTAGTGTAGCCAATTTAAAAAATGTCACTTATTTACCGGCCAGTTTGTTATACCTACATATTACTTTTAAATTAACTTCAAAAGTTGTAAATATAGGTATAGGTCCTTAAACAAATAAGTTAATTGAAAAAGACAGGTACATCATTATTAGATAATGACTGTCAACATGGTTTTAGGAAAAGTGGAATCAGAACGCTATCTATGTAAGCAGTTATCGAAAAAGGGGGGTGGAAATCGACTGGTGTAGTACCAATTGGCTCCATTTCCGGTCCGTTTGGATACAAAATGCAGATCAGCAGTACCTACCTACCTACTACCTATCTATGGTCACGTTGGGCACATGATAATTAACACCAGTAGGTATATATATTTTTATGCGTATCGGTACACTGAGAATTTATAGTATTTTAGAATGAAATATTTTGGGCACATTAGATAACAGAATCGACTGGGAGTGTTAATTTGAAAAAATTAAAAAAATATATATATAAGAAAATAATAAAATTGATATTGTTTGGAGAAATCAATTGAAAACTCGCCTTAATGCCTTTTCGGTCTACAGAGGCCTTACGGCCGTTTAAGCAGCGGAGTAAATAGGAATGTGACGTAGTATACCTATTGATCATTTCTAACCCAATTTGTTTAAAGTAGTTGAGTGGTAACTCAGACAGACATTATTAAACACTCGTACATACCTTGTGTAGGTATTAATTGGAGGCTCGGAGTAGAATCTAGACACTTGCACAGTTCAGCTTTGCTCACAGACACACAAATTTAAAAATCTCTTTGAAATAGGTACAGAGATTCTGACTGCCAGAGAAGCGGTAATTCGATTACTCTTTAATGACTCGCGCTAAGTCGTGTACTGACTACACTTGTAGAGAAACGTAACTGAAGTGAAAATTCACATTGCACCGGTTTATATAACCCCATATTTCTTACAAGTGCCATCAACTGCGGCAACAGCATGCAGCGCCCCTATTGGCTGTGATATAGGCAGGCTCCGCCCACCGACTGAGGCTTCATCTTTACCTTACTTTGTATAGTGTTTAGAAGCACGTCTTTCACACATTTCTATTTTTTGACACAGTGATCATTTATTGACGTAAACTTAGGTATACCGTATGAGAACTACAACTGAGAACTACATTTGAATACGTACTCGCGTAAATATGTCAAAACGTCATTATTGTCAAATTGATAATATTCTGTAGTAAGAGCTCACATTATTCGTAGGTTACTTTTATTATTGTATTATAAAAACTACAAGATGCAGATTCTTCCTTGTGTGCTAGTACTCTTCACATCTTTTGGATGATAAGTTAGTAAGTAGGTACTTGCGAGACGCCCTCGCCTCGCTGCTGCGGTGCTCAATCCGCATTAGGTACCTATGGTTAGTCCTGACCTGAGGTTACAAAATACATTAAGCGGTTGATCGAGCGTATAGAAATTGTCTCCTTGGCTGCATCTTGCCGACTGTATCAACATTTTCTTTTCCGAACTTTCTATCTATCTATCTACCTTCACGCTGTATCCTTTACGGGGTAGTCAGAGAGGACAGATCGCCAGGCATCGCGATCCATGCATACTTCTTTCGCTTCCTGCAGATTCATTAGTCGCTTCATACCTACATGGCGTGCGTCTGGGTATCCGAGTACATTTGACTTTTCCGTTTTAGCCCCGGAATAGGTAGGTATAAGTGTAGGTTCGAGATGCAACACTCATACGATGGTCAGTGACAAAGAAACTTGAATTATAGCACATTGGTGGTCGCTTTAAATATTTTAAATAGTGTATGACATTTTGTAAGCGCCGTTAAAATGGTCTATGCAAAATAAATATATTTTTATTTTTATTTTATTATTTTTATATTGACACGCTAGGCCTTTGATTTCGGAGTCATTGTCAAAGGCCTTCAATTTCTGGACGCCACTATAATAGGGACTTGCATGGTCACAATAAAATAATAAGATATCCACTTGATTCTAGCTTACCTATGGTGCACGACTAAAAGGTACCTAGGTATCTAGAATAGACACTTACCTACTCTTACCTATGGTGCACGACTAAAAGGTACCTAGGTATCTATTGAAGATATGCCAATTTAATTTACTATCTTAGTCCGGTGGCAGATCTTCGCGGAACACCTGGAGAAACAGTTCCAGCCGAATCCAGCTTCCGACGCAGTTCGAGTAGAAGCTATCTAGCAGCATCTGAAGTTTTACTTCGAGGCGCCGATAACCCCCACGGAAGACCCAGTCGTGTTTTCTCCGGGCCAAGTGCAGCGTATGATTCGCCGCACCCAACTGCGGAAAGCCCCAGGCCCCGACCGGATCCCGAACGAGGCCCTGCGTCACCTGCCCCCGCGAGCTATCGCATCGGTGACGCAGCTATTCAATGGCATCTACCGCACCAGCCACTTTCCCGCAGCATGGAGACTCGGCCGAGTCATTATGCTGCCAAAGACCGGGAAAAATGTACTGAAGCCCGAAAGTTATCGGCCCATTACGCTGCTGTCGACACTCTCGAAAGTCTTCGAGAAGCTTCTACTCCTGCACCTGACACCACACATCCAGCCACGCGACGAGCAATTCGGCTTCCGAGCCGAACACTCCACCACGCTGCAGCTCGCGAGGGTACTGCACCATCTCACCGTCGCTCTCAACAAGAGAGAGCACGGTGTTGCAGTACTCCTCGACATTTGACCGCGTCTGGCACGACGGCCTGATCTACAAGCTGGCCACGTCTACTACTCCGCGACGAATAGTCAAGAATGTGGCCAGCTTCCTCCAGGACAGACGCTTCCAGGTCATCGAGGACGGCGTTCTGCCCAGAGACCGGATCATCAGGGCCGGCGTGCCCCAGGGTAGCTGCCTATCGCCGGTGTGCTACGCGAAGTACACCGACGATATCCCAACGCCAGATGGCGCGATGTTGGCGCTATACGCCGACGACGCCGCCTTCATTTGCACTTCTCTGACCGCCACGCACGCGGCGGTCAAGATGCAGCGTGTACTGGATACGCTCCCGCCTTGGCTGGATGAATGGAGACTGACGGTCAACGTGGCAAAGACCCAAGCGCTTGTTATGGGGGGTGCGTGGCAACCCGCGCCCCTTACCCTGCTCGGAAAAGCCGTCGACTGGTCCCCGACGGTGAAGTACCTTGGAGTGACCATTGACCGTCGTCTCACCATGCGACACCACGTGCATAACATCGTTGGACAAGCTCGCGCCGCTCTAACTCTCCTGCGTCCGGTGATCTCATCGTGCCTCCCGCTCCGCGCGAAGCTGGGCGTCTACAAAGCCTACATTCGCAGCCGCCTCACCTATGCCGCTCCTGCATGGTACGCTCTGGCCGCAGAAACGTACCGTGTACGCAGCAGTCGCTGTCGCTGCGACACGCCGTAGGCGCCCCTCGCTTCGTGAGGAACGAGACGATCGCCCGAGACCTACGCATGGAGAGCCTCGACGACTACATCGGTCGCTTGAGCGCCAACATGTTTGCACGCGCCGGGGAGTCGAACTTCCGCCACCTGCGGGAGATCGCTCCGTACCACCGTCGCCCCCCGGACAGACCTCTGCCGCGGGACTTGATCCCTGCTGCAGCACGACCGGACTAGACAACGTCACCCTGAGGCCGGCTGATGGGCGCCTGTCGGGAACCCTTCCCGCCAGGCTCGACCTCGCCGACGCCCCCAGGGTGACCCCCAAATGACGACCTCAGCTGCCGCTGGCTTGTAGACCGCCCATCGGAACCATCCGGTGAGGTCAGGGCTCGCTAGCGGCACGCTCCACCACCGGACTTAACGCCCGGATTTGACCCCACGGCTTTTTACAGCCAATCCAACGACCCGCCTGTATCGACAGGCGGCGCTGAACTTCACTGCAAGAGGCCAACGCCTCGATCAGTCTCCCCCCAACTCCCCTAGGGGATTTGTGAGATGGCCAGTCGGATTTCACTTCAGTTACGTTTGTCAATAGGTGTAGTTACTATATGACTTTACCGCGTGTTCGTAAACAGTGATAGGTACCGCTTCTCTGGCAGTTAGAAAAAGTGCTTTTGAGTTTTCGTAGAGAGAAAATAATTTATATTATTCATATTCTGGTGAGTTAGTGTGAAAAAAAAAAATTGTGCAAGTGTCTAGATTTTCCTGCGACTCAACAATAACTACTTTTACAAGGTGTGTACAAAGGTTTATGTATCCATTTTTACTTAAAAAATGGATGTGTATGTTCATTAACACAACTACTGTTACCTACATAATCTATTGTAATGCAGATGGAGTTTTTAATATTCGTTTGTGATTTTTAAAAGAATATCTAATACATTGGTAGTTTAAAATGATCTTCAATGTAAAGGAAAGATCTCCGGGACTCAAACGACCTCATCTGCTAGCGGTGCGGTGCTCATCCCGTCGGCGTTCCAGAAGATGATGCGTAGGGAGTTATCTGCCATAGGCACAAATTTTCCCTACGCATTGCAGGATGAGCTGGACGGGGTCCCGTCCCTCCTGGATGGCTTGGAGCACCTCGGTCAGCACTCCGATCACCATGGTGATCAAAGGATCAGCCTTTGTCCCTTCAGCCGGCACGCTGGGTGTCGGTTTCGGGTCCCCCCCACGGGGGCAGCGACCACGGGTTTGGCCGATGTTGAAGCAGGCTGCTCCACTGCAGCCTTCTTGCGAGGACCTCTCTTGCGCTTCTTGTTCCTGTTCCCCCACGAAGCGGGGTTGGCAGCTGCCATCAAGGAACCTGGAGCATTGGATTCCGCTGGTTGCTGCGATGGAGGGGGCAGGCTTTGAGGGTGCAGTGCGCGCGTCGGTGCCGGCCTTCTTGTTCCGCGCCTCCTTGCGGAACACCGGGCAGGCAACATGGTTTGCGGTGTGGGGTCCACCGCAGTTTGCGCACGTGGATGGTTCTTCTAGTGGGCGCGGGCAACTCTTGGCGGCATGTTCACCGCCACACCGCACACAAGCGGGCGGCCTGTGGCAGTGGTGCGAGGAGTGCTGAAATTGTTGGCACCTGTGGCACTGCGCTGGTCCCCTTTTACCGCGCCATGCCTCAACTTTGATCGCGGACATACAGAGCATCTCTGTGATGTCATATATGCCCGGGGTGATATCTTTAGTGCGCTGGAGCTGCGCCAGGAACAGGCAACCCGGGCGTCCTGAGCGTGCGCGGATTGGGCGCACGAATTCCGGGGTGTATCCCAAGGTTGACAGCTCCTGCTCGATGTCTTTGGGCTCTGTGTTGTGGGGTAGCCCCCTGATGGCTACCTTCAAGCTCCTCTCCTGCGGCAGGGAGTACGAGAACCAAGAGATCTTGGAATCTGTCAAGCAATTGTGGTTTTCTAAAGGTTTCACACTCTCCGCGCCGTGCTACCAGCAAATCGTAAATGTTTATAAATGCATTTTGTAAATTTCATAAATTATTCGTTGCTCGCAATATCATCTTCTCTCAAAAATATACTGTCAATATATTTGTTTACCTACTTTACATACTCGTAACAGTAAACCATAGGTCAAATATTAGGTACAATAGTGTGCGAACATTGGAAGTGAACATCTAATCACACATGCTGCACATCTCCAACATTACACGTCGGGTCGCAGGCTGACAGTCAATGGCCATCAAAGCTTCACGTTGCCTAAATACAATGGCTAGTTAGTAACTATTTAAAATCTCTACTTTGGAACCGGGGGCAGTCTTGATAAACAGACCCAGGCAGCTGTGATTAGGCTTTCTTTTCGATATTGCTAGAAGAAACTGCTATTTGATCTCCTATCACGTCTGTGAGAGCCTGCCCTACGGCTCTGCCTGTCATTCTACAGGTGCATCAGCCTAAACACGAGGTTGAGGCGCCAGTTAGCTAGGTGAATGTCAAATGTATAGGCTTGAATTTAATTTTAATAAAAAAGATTGAAACCAACTAAAAAGGAAAACATAAATTCTTTAATTCATTTCATATTGTGCTATACCTAAAATGATGTACCTACATCTAAATGGATTCAATATACTGTAAATCGTGCATCTGTGAATGCAGTACCTAAAGGGGGTATCTTTTCTTAGTAGTTAACTCGCTCGCTCATGTAAAGTACGTCGTGCGCGTCTATTGTTCATTGAATCGGCGGCTGGCGGCGAGTGAAGACTAGTGAAGTTATCTTCGTTCACGACTCGACTGAAGAAGAGAAGATGTCCGTTTCTTACATACCAGTAGTTGGTCTTGTTTCTGTAGGAATAACAACATTGAATCCAAAGTCCTTCTGATCTTTGTTTCTATAAGTGAACTTCAAGTTATACAAGTCACGAAAGTCCCGATTTATTCCCAGTCGTATCTCGCACGGAGGGAACTCGCCCAGGGCGAGATGGCACATTTAGATTTGAATTTTTTTACTTGATTTACGTGCAGTCACAAATACACAATTTATCATAGATAAAAACTACGACAATTAATAATTTTGGTGAAAAATTTAATAAATATCTACCTAAACATACCGGTGCGTTGGCCTAACATGCAATTATGTGTGTCTGTAACAAAAGCCACAACATGGGTTTTTTTTTCGTATGAATATACTACTGACTAAAAACACACGGTGTCCTTCCATTCGTTTATTTTGTTGTGTTAAAGTTGGTTATTATATTATTATGAATACGATAAAAATTTTCATTGCTTTTATTTAAGAATTTGTTGATTTACCAAAATCTTGATCTATGATCTCTTACTAATGTAGGTTAGGATGTTTACTATGTAAGTATTTCGGTATAATATAATATAGATAGATAGATAATTCTCTATTACACACCAAAAATACTATATGTATACAGTGTGTAATACAGTATTTTTGGGACTCAATACTAAAAGTAATGTTAATGTAAGTATTTTAGTGATACCTAGTTATCAATTTACTAACATACTTTATACTAACACTTGTACGCAACACAAAACCTAAAATAAAGCATATCAATGGAGCATAAGTCACTAGGATAACTATGGGGACAGAGCATGAAGTGCTGTGATTTGTCGAGCGCGCAGTCCGGAATGCGCCGCTAGTTGCTGACCGTGCATCGAGTACCTAAATGCGGTCGGTCTGAGATATAAAATAAGCATACATTGTGTCATTCGCCACAGTTGCCTTTGTCTACAGGAGCAGTGAACGTCGCAATGGACCAATACTATCAGACTATGGATCCAGAGGACAGGCGGCGGGTTACTGTGCCGCAGTATGGCGCGATCCAACACATTTACGGAGACCGACTGGTGATGGCGCACCCACCGCAACAGCTACCACTGCAGCATCGGCAGCCTTCAGCTATCCAGTTTAGATATCCGCGCTATGTAGCGCCCCGTGTGCAACAGGCTGGCTACAGCGAAAGATGCAGATACTACGGGAATGGTCAAGGATCGCTGCATCTGCCACAGCCTTCCTCGTGCCGCTTGCAGCTGCCTACCTACACGCGCCCGCTACCAGCTCATCTATCCCAATTACGCGGTGAATACGTCCCACGCCGTCAACAGCCTAAAGCCGTCCATCATAGAAATCCGAGCTTTGTAGTGCCCATGGAGCACGTCAGGCCGCGCAAGCATGAGAGCGACACTAATGACATTGACCAAATGATACAAATTTATCTGGTTAAACCATTTGTGGATGATTTTGATGTGGGGCAAATCAAAGCAGAGTTTGACGTGTACCTTTGATGATGTAAAAAAACGGCCCTTTTCAGGGCCACAATGGTTTCCAATTATTTGGTTTCTATTAAATATGAAAGTCATACCAACACACACTACACTAGGTAAGTACCTACATCTACTTAGACCTCAGATGCAGTTGACAGTTATCTCGTCTTATGTCTCACCTGACTCTCAAGGGTCTACAAATGAAACAAGCTTGAAGCGTAATTTACTGACGAGTCAATACAGAGAAAAAAAACGTCAAATTCTAATAAAAGTCTGTAACACTTGTAGCGTTCACTACTCTTGAGATGTGGCACTTAGAAGCGATGGTGTAAGGGTAATGTGCATGAACTTTAGCAAATGGTATTAGTATCTATTATATACACTAATTCAATAGAGTCCCTCTGTGTTTTGCGACAGAGATGATTTTTCACACTCTCTAATACTACGCCAATTGGATTCCCTATAATTGACCAATAACGATAAACCATATTCTTTAAATTTACTAAGCTATTTCGAATCATTACCGTAACGAAAACCGGGGTACATTTGAATCTAAATAATATTATGTCAATCGTATTACCTACCTTAACCCGAACCGTGGTACTTTATATTCGACTGCCAGGTTTTGCAAATATTTTCAATTTCAACTTTGTACTGACTATTTCGAATCTTTACCTTAACGAGTGCCGCGATATATTTTAAAAATCATAAAACGCCTCTAGAATTTCCTACATTTTGTATAATGGCACTAAACCAATATTTTTGCGTTAAACTGAGCTATTTCGAATCTTTACTCTAAATTACTACGACGCGGTTTTTTTTTTCGATAATAATACGCTAATGCGATTCCCTATATTTTGATCAATAATAAACAATATTCTCAAAATTTACTGAGCTGTTTCGAATCTTTACCATAACGAGAGCCGGGGTACATTTTAATCTCAATAATACTATGCCTAAAGGAATCTCTACAATTCGACTACCAGCAATAACAAAATATTTTTAACTTAGTACAGAGCTATTTCTAAACTCTACTCTAAACTTCAACGGGAGGAGCTGTATATTTTTCTCAAAAATACTACGCCAATAGGATTCCCTATATTATGAATAATAACAATCAAACTTGCAAAAGTTGGCTATAGCTATTCAACGTGGAAACGCGGCTAGTATTATGGGCACCTTTGGACCGGGAGCGGTCAGGGGCGGGTTTTGGTTTTGAATTTGACACGTAAATATTTTTTGAGTTGACATTGTACTTAATTTATATATTCTACATTGTATTTAATAAATAACAAGAAATAACACTACGCCAATAGGATTTCCTACAATTCGACTAACAGGATTTGCAATCTGACTGGTCATCTCACAACTCCCCTAGGGGAGTTGGGGGGAGTCTGGACGAGGCATTGGCCTCTTTCAGTGGATGTTAACGCCGCCTGTCGATACAGGCGGGTCGTTGGAGTGGCTGGTAATAGCCGTGGGGTCAAGTCCGGGCGCTCCTATTGGCTGTGATACAGATAGGCTGACAAAGACTCCTTCATTAGGTACTTTGTATAGTTTAACTTTAATTGTTAATTATAGTTTAATTTTAATAATTTATACCAATTATAATAAAATAACTTATTGAAAGTCTATTAGATTGCCGTAAAACATTTTTCATAAAATCCTTCATAATATACCTATAATACTTCCGAACTTTAGAGTTAGAGAGCGTTAGGTTCTTGGACAGAAAGCCGAAGAGTGAAAAGGTATATCCGGCCTACAAGCTTGGCGTTCGATGGACTGAGCTGTGTGGAAGTCTCATCAGCGGTGACAAAACGTTTGTTTTATGCAAGAAGTTTTATGGAAGTACGTAAGACGCTGTCATATCAGTCCGACTACAGAATCAGACGAATGTCTCCATCACCTGGCAGCAGCTAGACCCAACGATGTATTTGATTATATAGTACTCAGTAGAGTCACTTCAGCCCCTTTTTGAAAGTATTTTAGTAGGTAGGTACGTGCTAGAAATCTATGTACCTACCTATTAATCTGTTTGAAGTCGGTGCCAAGCCAAATGAGCCACGTCGTATTACGCGGTCTTCGTTGTTATTTGACCTTTATAGTGAAAACTTAGTTCATACTTCTGTCCTATCATTAGTCGACTTGGCACCGACTTCTACCCGATCACTAGGCCTGCTATAATTCTTTGTTTAAATTTATGGTTTAGAGATTTAAACAAAAATTTTCACATTGTAAGTTTATTTTTACGATTGTAGTGCTATCCTTTTTTGTTTTAACTTTCTTATAGTTGATTAATGTTTAGTATTAATAATACGGACCTACGCGATGAATGGTTAACATGATTATTAATACCTAGGTACACGTGTTTTTAATAGTAAGAAACAATATTTAAGACTAAATAGGTATGCCATCTCGCCCTGAGCGAGTTTCCTGCGTGACGAATAGTCCGGTACTTTCGTAATGTTCATATGACTTTAAGTTCGCTTATAGAAACTAAGATCAGCCCTGAAAAGGACTTTGGATTTACTATTGTTATTCCAATAGAAACAAGATCATCTAGTGGTATGCAAGAAACGGTCATCCTTTCCTATTCGGTCGATCCGTGAACCGTGGTCGTCGCCAAGATGGCGGTGCATCTTGGCCACGCCGCGCTGTATTCGAGTTCGCCGTCCGCCGCAGCCCGCACGTCTTCACTCGCCGCCAGCCGCCGATTCAATGCAGTAAGATCTAAGCTGCGCGCGACCGTACTTCACATGCGAGCGTGTTAACTACCAGTAAACTTGGTTTCCAGGTAATACTCGCAACCGGCGCCGTACTAGGTACCAGTAAATTGTAAATATTAGTTTTAATACTGTTCTAAGCAGTATCTTGTATCTTTATATTATCTATTTAGTAGGTACAACGTACTATATATATAAGATCCGACTGGCCATCTCACAACTCCCCTAGAGGAGTTGGGGGGAGACTGGTCGAGGCATTGGCCTCTTACAGTGGTTTTCAGCGCCGCCTGTCGATACAGACGGGTCGTTGGATTGGCTTGTAAAAGCCATGGCGTCAAGTCTGGGGGTGGAGCATGCCGCTAGCGAGCCCTGACCCCATCGGATACTTCCGATGGGCGGTCTACTAGCCAGCGGCAGCTGAGGTCATCATCTGGGGGTCACCCTGTGCGTCGGCGAGGTCGAGCCTGTCGGGAAGGGTTCCCGACAGGCGCCCATCAGCCGGCCTCAGGGTGACGTTGTCTGGTCCGGTCGTGCTGCAGCAGGGATCAAGTCCCGCGGCAGAGGTCTCGGGCGATCGTCTCGTTCCTCACGAAGCGAGGGGCGCCTACGGCGAGTCGCAGCGACAGCGACTGCTGCGCACGCAGCCGTGCAAGGTTATACGTTTCTGCGACCAAAGCGTACCATGCAGGGGCGGCATAGGTGAGGCGGCCCTCGGATGTAAGCCGTAGACACCCAGCTTCGCGCGGAGCGGGAGGCACGATGAGATCACCGGACGCAGGAGAGTTCGAGCGGCGCGAGCTTATCCGACAATGTTATGCACGTGGTGTCGCATGGTGAGACGACGGTCAATGGTCACTCCAAGGTACTTCACCGTCGGGGACCAGTCGCGTGTGGCGGTCAGAGAAGTGGAGATGAAGGCGGCGTCGTCGGCGTATAGCGCCAACATAGCGCCGTCTGGCGCTGGGATATTGTCGGCGTACTTCTCTTAGCTGTGTTGTTAACAGCGCTGAGATCTTCGGCGAGCGCGTCGACGTCTGACTCGGACGCTATATATAAAAGATAAGTAGGTATTCCACTTTAATAACTTCAATATTTTTACAGTGGTGGTGCACAATTACGAGTCGTGCATCTTGTGACTCAAGCAGTAAACGAGGTATGGACTGGTTCATCGCGTGGACAAAAAAATTGCGTAACAAATAGTGCGCCCCGACTTTGCTTCCGAAGTAATATTTTTATCCTTTTTTAATTTTGTAAGATTAGCACAAGGAACCGTTGCAATGTGGGTGTATAATATGCCTCTGCCACCCTTTTGGCCACAAAAGCATGAGTGATAAATATATTAATAATTTATAAATCGGCAATAGGATCCCTACATTTTGATTAAAAGCAATTGAAAAATATTTAAAACTTTTTAATAAGCTAAATCGAACCTTTACCTTAACGAACGCCGTGGCACAATTACGTCTCAGTTATACAACACCAATAGGATACTCTACATATTGACCAATAGCTATCGAACAATTTATATTTTTCTTACTGAACCACTTCGAATCTTTACCTTAACGAGAGCCGAGGTACATTTAAATCTTAATCCAATATTTTCAACCATTACTAAGCTACTTTACCTTAACTACGAGTAAAGCTTCGGTTCATTTTTGTCACAATTCAACAATGTCAATTCCTTACATTTGATAACGCCAATAAGATTCCGACATAGGTAATGACCTACATGCACAGCGGCTCTCGTTAAGGTAAAGATTCGCAGTGGTTCAGTAAAAATTGTATAAATTGTTCGATTGCTATTGGTCAAAATGTAGAGAATCCTATTGGTGTTGTATAATTGAGACATAATTGTACCGCGGCGTTCGTTAAGGTAAAGGTTCGATTAAGCTTAGTAAAAAGTTCAAGATATTGTTTGTCAAATTGTAGGGATCCAATTGCCGATTTACCTATAAATTATTAATTTATTTATCACTCATGCTTTTATGGCCAAAGGGGTGGCTGCGGCATTTATGCACCCACATTGCAACGGTTCCTTGTGCTATACTTACAAAATTAAAATATAATAATATTATTAATTCGGAAGCAAAGTCTGGGCGCACTATTAGTTACGCAAATATTTTGTCGGCGCGATGGACCGGTCCGAACCTCGTTCACTGCTGGAGTCACAAGATGCGCGACTGGTAATTGTGCACCAGCAATGTAAAGATATTGAAGTTATTAAAGTGCAATACCTACCTATCTTTTATATATAGTTAGTACGTTGTACCTACGAAATACATAATATAAAGATATTACTGCTTAGAATAGTAGGTATTAAAACTAATATTTACAATTTACTGGTAGTACGGCGCCGGTAGCGAGTATTACCTGGAAACCAAGTTTACTGGCAGTTAACACGCTCGTTCATGTGAAGCACGGTAGCGCGCAGCTATTTTATTGCATTGAATCGGCGGCTGGCGGCGAGTGAAGACGAGCGGGGTGCGGCGGACGGCGAACTCGAACACAGCGCTGACGTGGCTTGGCGTGATTCTCCAAGATGGCGGTGTGAGGTTGCCTTCGTTCACGGATCGACCGAAGAGGAAGGATGATTTCTTGCATACCTACTACTAGATGGTCTTGTTTCTGTAGGAATAACAACAGTAAATCCAAAGTCCTTTTCAGGGCTGATCTTAGTTTCTATAAGTACCTAAACTTGAAGTAATATGAATAAATCACCAAAGTACCGTCTATTCGTCATCTCGCACGCAGGAAACTCGCTCAGGGCGAGATGGCATATTTAGTCATAAATATTGATTCTTACTTCTTCTTCTAACACTTGTGGTTAGGTATTATTTAATATATACTATTCCGAGTTATTTACTTTTTAAACTACCCTTTCGCCTAACCGCATTTTCAAAATCTTTTTTTTTTAATACCGTTATGCGAATTTAGTCAGGTTAAAAAGTAAATACTGTGGAATAGTAGGTACAGGTGTTTTTATTTAAGATCGAAAACTTAGTAAATTTCTTAGACAAAATGTAGGGAATCCTATTGGCGTTGTATTATTTGTTAGTAAAGTTTCAAAATAGCTCAGTAAAAAGTCGAAAATATTATTTGATAGCAATTAGTCGAAATGTAGGGAATAATATTAACTGTGTTTAGTTGAGACTGTATGTAGAATGTAGGTGCCACGACTCTCGTTAAGGTAGAGATTCGAAGTAGCTCAGTAAAAAGTTGAAAATATTAACTTTTGATTGATGGCACTTGGTAGAACTTGCCGCTTTCATTTAAACATCTTGAATAAAAACACTTATACGTTCCAAGTTATTTACTTTTTAACCAGAGCGGTTTCGCCTCATGGTAATTTAAAAGGCATTTATTTTCTTTAAAAATTGCGTAAGGCGAACCTAATCAGGCTACAGAGTAAATAATGTGGAATAGTAGATACTTACAAGTGCAATGGACATTGGATTATTGAGATAAGAATGTGCTGTGGCTCTTGTTAATGTAAAATTAGAAATAGTTCAATAAAAAATTGAAAATATTGTTGTCCGATTACTATTTAATAATTAAAATATAGGAAATCCTATCGGTGTTTTATAATTGACAAAAATGTACCGCAGCTCTCGTTAACGTAAAAGATTCTAAGATTGGTTTGGTGCGTGCTGCTGTAGTCACGGATTCGCCTCCACAATAAATGCCTAAATCGTCCATTAGCCAGGTCTCGGTGAATATAAACAATCATGACAATAAAGTTTACTTTTTGCGACGTTTTCGTTCGCCGGCCTGCGTGGCCTGAACATTCTGATTGTAAGTTAGTAAATAGAGAATTACAATTATTAGATTAAAATACTTTGTACTACATAATTAAGCGCGTGTTTTAGTATTTGCGAGTATTAATTTAAGACATTAAGATTCGACAAAAATAAAGGCTGTCCTGAGATTCGTTTATTTAAATTAAACGATGTTTAAAAAGCTAATTATTTCCACATATTTCCGATTTCCTGCCAGTACTTTTAATATGTTAATCCTATTATCCCTGTTATTAATTATCCAATCAATATAAAGAATAAATAGGTATCTACATACTTTCAATGTCCATCTATCCAGGTCCATGTCAATATCCATACAGGATCCATCTAGGGTGGAGGTAGATGTATGTGTTAAAGTTGTGGGTGTGGTGTGTGTATGTGTATGACTTATCTGTTAAATAGAAACAAAGTAACACGATACTTATGCGGCCCTGAAAAGGGCCTTTTAATAGCTATTGCAAATATTGATATCACCACATTAGATAGGGTGATCGCCACATTGGCATAGGGAGTGGGACTGGCGGTATCAGCCCGTGGTTGGGCAGCGTGACACGAGCGTGCCATTGCCAGGGAGGTAACGCCGCCGGTGGAGCCGCGTTCGAGGCTTCGGTCTTTATATCTCTCGAACATTGCAGTCTTGCTATCTCTTGATCCATCTCAAACAATTTTCGTTCATTTTCCTCGTATTGTGCGATTCTTTCATCGAACTGCAAGGATTCAATGACAGCAAGAAGAGAATCGTAGTCCTTTCTAACTAAACGGCCAACGTTTAGTGCCTGTCCAGCTTGAGATTTGACGTCAGAGATGGATTTCTTGATAGACTTCATGCCGCTAACCTCATCAGCTGGTGGACTCCCGCCTTGATTAACGTAGGGCTCGTGCGTGGAGACCGACTCGCTACTCCGCGTCTTGTCTTCAGTCTTTCAGTCTTGCGCTGCCACCGACGGTAGGCGGGTCTCGTGACTCTTGCGTTACGACGTCGCTGGTCACGCGATGTTTGCGCACTGGGTCTTGCGTTGCAGTTGTTCATAGTCGAATGTGTCAAATTCAAGTGAAGCGTAATTCCAGAAATTGGCCCTTATATAGTCGATGCGTGGTCGGCAACTAGCGACCCCGACTGAGATTATTTCAAAACCGCGCGCATAATTGCTTTTTAGAAATACTGTTATCTAATTGAAGATATTTTTAATTATAATTATTTATTTATTTAATACAATAATAATTTCTGAAGTTCAACAAAACCGTGTTCATAATTAGACTGTGTAATAAAGTCTCCGCACACTTGTAAGGACATCTCAAGTAACAAATGCACAGGGTCTGGCGGCGATATATACTTGGATTTATCATTAATACCTATTATATCTTTACTAGGTAATTATTTTTTTGTGGTTTTCAATAGGCTTACTCTTGTTTTTTTAATTAAAGTGGACAAATAAAAAACGAGATTAATAAAATTTTATAAATATTAGTCGCACTGCTATCGTACTAGCACGCAGCTTCGCTGAACATTTCGCCGGCCATTTCAATTTTGAGAAAGAGTAAGACTAGCCCCACCCCCAGTGCTTTTCGGCTACTCCCCGGCGTTTTTATCTCGCTCACACTACAGACAATCAAATGGATGAAGGGGCGATAACTTCATCACGGCGCGACGGTCTCGCCCGGAAGTCCAAAGTCATGCCCCGAAGGCGACTTTGGAAAGGCTGTTAGTTGTTAGTCAACGTTCGCAACGGACGCACGCGGTGGACGTGCGACACTTCCGCGCTGCACTTATCTATTGGTAGTGCATCTCGTGCCGGTTTACTAACGTGTTATAAGCATTACTATTTCTGTGATTAAAGTATAAAGACATTTTTATTTAGACTCATAAAAGTGACAATAATTTAAAAAATTTTGTTAAGTGATTTACGACTAGACGTGTGTTTTGGAGTTGAGAGTGGCGGGGCATACGAACGCGACTGTTTTGAGGGCGTGAGTGTTTACCGTCTCGCACGTGGTGCTGTTCCAGACCGTGACTTAATGCCGCCAAAAGCTTTGTTACACAACATAACAGTGTGATTCAGTTTAATTAGAAAAAGGAAACAATAATTGCGACTTGGAGGGCCACGTTAACACCGGACTTATATCAAAATTAGTTGTGCCGTTTTTTATTACTATTGTTTTGTATACTGTGTTTTAAATTGATCATTAAATGGCTAATAGCAGCGCTTTAACATCGACCTTACTACCTTACGCCAATCATAAAGACCATTTGTATGTGAAGTGGGGTACTCCAAACATGTCGAGTGATTCCGAAAATAAAAACAGTGCTATGAAAACAGAGAGTTCCGTATCAGTTCCATCTGACTCCAGCTACAACATGATAACTAAACCTAGTCCAAAGTACCAGCTGTGGGCAACACCGGAGACGTCCACTCTGTTTCCACAACCTGCTACAGCACAAAACTATTACAGTGCACCGTCATATTACCAAAATCCTGATCAAACCAACATCTCACCGGGGGCACAATTTGCTAACAACTACAACCACTCCGGATTCTCACAAAGCCAACATTCTAATCAGATAAATTGGGACCAAGGTCAGTACAATCAAGATTATCATAAATCCTGTCGATTTCATCCTTATAACCTTCGAGCGCAAGAACATATTACACAAGTGTCATCATCGAGTTCAATGTGTGAACAAACTGTGAACCTACCCACGCCATCACCATCCCTAAATCAATGCGACAAATGTGGTTTTGTGTGCGACTCTGCTGTCCAACTATATGAGCATTGCAATTCTGCTCATGCAGGCGCCGGTCCGGCAGCCTTATCTACAGGAATAACTATTCAACAGTACTCTGGTAAGCAGTATAGTAATACTGATTATCAAAATGAAGATCTGATGATGTTGTCTGATATTTTGGGCCTTGATTCTCAAATCGTATATCAAGGAACTGAGGGCAAACAAGCAGCGGCAGCCTTTGTAGAGGCTTCACCTCAAACCCGAGAAGTTAACACACAAAATCTAAAACCGATTATGCACGTTGAACAAAAAATGTATCCAGGTGTGCAAATACAACCACTAGCAGATTACTCAGCACCCGCTACGGATTGGAATGCTGATATGAAATCACTATACCGGCCGTACGACTCTTATACAGCGTCTCAGATGACCAGTACCGAACCTTCACATCCGATGTCTTTGACACCCCCATCGATTGGAAGTAAAGGTACCAATTTGAAATCTAATGAAGCGAAGCGTCCGAAGACATCCAATTGCACTGCTTGCAATAAATGGTTTACGAGCGCAGGTCATCTAAAGAGACATTATAATACGACCCTCCACAAGAATGCAGTGCGGTCATCGGGTCAACCAGACCCAGCTAAACGGACCATCTTAAATCATCATCACCCGAGTCACGATATGCAAAACCGCACTCAGCAGCCGTCAGAGTCAAATTTACTACAACAGCATACTTTACCTCTATTCAGCCGTTTGACGTCTACGGTAACTTTTGGGTCTTCAATACCGGGCCACACCAACACCCCTTTATCACCCACTCTGGGTCAGAGTTTTCAACAGAGTTTAACAACAAATAATCTAAACGGGATAGCTCCCCACGAAATGGATATGGCTATCAACAATCTGCCTGTAGCCAATCCCGATACTTTTAGTGAATCACCTGAAGTAGAGAAAGTTATAGGACAAGAAACGGTGAGTGAGCATGTCGTAGGTGCACTGCCAAGCTTTGCACAGCTTCAGTCACGTCTCAACGTTAATGTTTCTAACTATATTGTACAACCTAACGTGGAGGGGCAAGTTCTTAATCATAACTCCAGCGGTAGCAACGTTATCATACATTCAGTTAACCCGACATTGCGCTTGGACAATGCTGACAAGAGCACACAAAATGTAGACTATGATTTTGACGTAACAAATAGCAAAATGACTAAAGATAACGTTAGCAGTTACAATCAAAACATAGTGAAAAACTACCATTATGGTATTACAATGCAAGGTAAAACAATAAACCGCGGCGATGTTATTCTAGGCGCCCAGGCAGGGATGGTTAAATTAATGCAATTTGAGCGTAAAACAGATACTGCTAATAAAGAAAATTATGAGCCTCTGATGAAATATCCAGCTATTCTAGAATGCGCTAAAGTAGTAAACAGTAGTAGCGGCTCTGTTGTACCATCTAGTAATATGTCGAGCACACCACTAGCTGCACACAAACTAATGAAAGAAGCTGCCTCGACCACAGTACATAAATGCCTGCTGTGCAACAAGCTATTTAACAAAGGTTGCTATCTGACACAACACAACAAAACTTTCCACTCCGGTGATAAACCGTACAAATGTACTATCTGCGGCAAGCGTTTCTCTGATGATTACTCGTTTGAACTTCACATCCATAGGCACTCCAATAATAAACCATTCAAATGTGAGCAGTGTCCTAAAAGCTTTAACCATAAATCAGACCTGCGTCGACACATGTGTTTGCATTCCGATAACATGCCATTTTCTTGTGATCACTGCGGCAAAGGTTTTATTAGAAAAGACCATATGATAAAACACGTAGAGACGCATAAAAGAAAGCTTCAAGCATCTGTGTCACCTAGCTCGATATCACCGGGGTCCTCAACATCTTCTACATCTAGTTCGCAAGGGTTTAATATTACGTACTGAATGGTTGCGGTTGACTGTGGACTTCATATAAATTTATAACCACACTATGGGTACAGTTAGCCAATCTCAACTTGAGCTAATACTTTTTAATTGAATAATTTTTTTTTGAAATCTATTAATTACTGGGCAATTTTTGACCACCACAATTCTGACCACCTTCCTTATCATAACTATATACTATTTTGTATACCTAATATAGAAGGCAACACTGTCGAGTGTCATACTGCATAAAGCTTACACTAGTAGTACTAATTAAGAAATTAAGATTTTTACAGTATTCTTGTAAATATTATTATATTACTGAATCATTTTGTCATGTATAATATTCACTAATTGAATGAAGTTTAACATTGAATTTGTAAACGATATCTGGTTATTAAATATGATGAAATGTAAGATTTTTGATTGTATTTGAATATATATGTTTAACTTTAAATTTAGTTGACTGATGAAATTATTTCTGTTATGCTAATGCTGTACTAAAATCGAAAGATTGAATTTGATGAGATGTTGATTACCTAAAATCTTGTTTCCCTGTTTTATTTTTCCATTGTTAGCGTAGCGACCTGATTATAGATACATCAATAGATGCTTCATACGCCTACTCGTATATACAAATACGTATTAGTTTATGTTTTATATTGAATTATCGACCTACGAAGTTCCCATACAACGTTTGCTTTGTTTAGTATAGGCTATATTATACATAGATAAAAGCTAGTATAAGGCGAAAGATCTGAATACGGACACGGCGCAAGTTGTGCTCTGCGTTGATTGGCTATGTTCAGTAACACTGTATCATGTCGACGTGTGCGACAATTAAAATTCGTAAACAAATTTGAACAAATGAGTTTTAATCGTCAAACATCACAATAACCGATATGATTGTTTTATGTATCAACTGAGCGACTCCATGTATATCTATTGTATTTGACATCAGTTTATATAAGTAGGTACTTATTAATGAATGTCCTCTACCGACTCCGTTGTAGTAGTAGGTAGAGTCAGATCTTTAAGTAAAATAAATAAAGTGTGAAAAATATTTGTGTATTATTTGGTTAATCCCAGCAACCTTCGATCGACTTGCTTGCTTTATATTTTTTTATATAAAAAAAATTGTGTATAAGTTCAACTTAGATCGTCCAGTTTCGCCTCGCGCAGAGCCGATTATCGTATCTACTAATCAGCACTTAGTTCTTCGTTACTTAGCTAGGTTTCTAGACAATATGGACAGTCAGTCCTGGAGTAGCTACACAGAAGAACATCTGTAATCGTTATCTGAACCTAAATACAAAAATAGAAAATCAAGTTCACTTATGTACCTACCCACAATCCCTGCAGCATACTTACCTACCTATTTGTGACATGGGTTAAATTAGGTACCTATATAGGTATAGGTCCCCATGTCACAAATAAGTCCTACTTTACTATTCTAGATAGCTATATTCGAATAAAGTAAAAACAATGCTTACCTACCAACCTACCAACCTACCAACTTTATTCCAATATAAAATAAGGATTTTCTAATAAATATATCTAATAAATATCGTTGGGACAACTCACACAACGCCATCTGATTCCAAATTAAGCAGAGCTTGTAGGTACTATGGTAACCAGATAACTGATAAACATACTTAAATATTTCTAAATACATACATATTATAGATAAATAACACCCAGACACAGGATAAGCCATCGTGCTCATCACTCAAAGTATTATCATGGGTAGGAATCGAACCCACGACCTCTTGCGTAGCAGTCGGATTCACTCCCACCGCGCCACAGGTCAAATCTGAGCAAGCAGTATCTATACAGTCGAGTCTATGAGTTGAACAAGTAAAACCGTGGAAAAAGTTAAATATGGTAAGTATTGGGTAAGTAAAAATGAGTAAGTATTTGACATAAGAAAAAAAGCAGAGCCCGACTTCTTAAAGTTGAGCAACGCAAATGTGATCATGTATCACAATTCCGCAAATCGCTCAAGTGGCTCCCGATTCGTTTCCGACGGAATGCTCATATTCTCAATTTCAATCCCACGTCTTCCATTTATTTTCCCTAACGTTACGTAACGTGAAACAACGTTTTATGTTACCTAATGACAGACATTTGAGATACTTAAGGTCATCAGGGACTCTGGAATGATAAGTACCTAGCCATTCCAAATCGTTTTATGATAAATCCTTCTCTGTATTACAGGCTGTGCGGTTGTGGAATGAACGCTAAATATAAGGCGTGCGCGATCACTGAATGCTTTTATATTTGTTAGTTATTCATGTTCCATTTAAAAAAAACACTAATTGCTCCCCATTTCCCAAGTGATCCTTGACAATCTTCTCCATGCAAAGGTAATAGGACATAAGAGATTGTACTTTATCGAGTTTTCGAGATTACCCTTTGTAAAGTACATTTATGAGACTATAATCTGTTTACATGAGTGTTTGTTGTTGACTTTATTGCAAAGATTATTCTATTCTATTTCTGTTATCTGTGTTTTTGTATTATATCATCCTGTAAATAACAGGTCATCATCATCATCATCCTGTTATTTACAGGATGATCTACTAAAACACATCGTATTTAACCGAATAACCATTTCTTATTTAATAGCCTTTTTCACAAAGTTTTTTTTTAATTTACCTTTTAAACTTATTTAATGGCAATTCTCTAAGGTTACAGGGAAGGGAAGCTTGTAGTAGAAACGTTTAAAGTTACCCTGAAAAGAATCGCCAATCTGATGTAGTCGACTGTGGTGTTAGTATTTATAATTATGTTTATCACACAGTTTAGAAGACTGTGATAGATTTATCTAGACATACATAAAATTGCCAAAAAGGTACAGTGATGCTACGGTTAGAATATTTATTACTTTTTTTTTTCTCGGAGAGAGACTCTCGGGCCCAAATTATAAATAGCACGCATTGCCCGCTTTTGAAAAACAAAAATATTATTTAAATCCGCAGCACTCTCCCAGAGGAGAATACCGTAAGACATACCTAATAGCTACTATGAAAATAGCTGAAGTAAACCATTCTAGCCGTATCCAAACCTGTTAGAGTCCTAATCGCTTACTTTCTAAACTTTGTGAATGTTCGTGGCCTCGTGGAGAACTACTAATACGTACATACAAATTGTCACGCCTTTATCCCAAAAGGGGTATGCAGAGGCATAGGTACATACTATATACGCCCACTTTTCACCCAAAGCATTTTTTGTCCGCCCATTACCGAGTTGAAATGGACAGGCGCAGCTGTGGAGACCTGCTGTTGAAATTTTTCAAGCCTTGCCAAGGCCTTCAACCAGGCTTAACGACAGCATTACATGCCTTCCGAGGCACGGAAACGCTCGCAAATGTAAATTCCACAAAGTGGTCAACCATCCAAAGACCACCTATAGCGAATGTTGCTTAACGCAGTGATCGTGTTCAGAACACTGATTCAGCGGGGCCACGAGGGCCTCAACTATTAATATCTTGAGCAAACCTGATCGATACATAAGTACATAATACAGACACAAGCCTACCTACAACAACTCGCTGTCCAAGAATCGGCGCGGCAACGTTAGCCCCTCCAGTCCTCCGCCCCACTCTACGACTCGGTACCCACGCTAGCCACTCCTCCACTCCTATAACAAAGCGGCGTCTGCGCAAGCCACTCCTAACTGAAGAAACGTCACAAACACGCTTAAAAAAACCAATAGAATTACATTTGAAAGCGCGTAATGGTTTATAAAATTATGATGGAACAAAATTATTTCCCTTTTCTAAGTGATCAATAAACTGCTATGTTGTATGAAACGGCGCGCTGGGGTTATTAGATTAGGTACTCTTTGATTGGATCTCATTTTCATCATCAGCTCTCATCAGCATCTTCTGCAGCGGACGCTTACTGTTATTATCCACTCATTTGCAAAAAAAAACGGGCCGTTTCGATTTTCTTCCTGGCTAAAAAAAATAAAATACCAAAAAGGTTTTAATCATTTGAACATGTTACTGGCCAGTGTTTATAAGAGTACATTCCAAATTAAATTTTTTGACTGAGCCTGGTTTTCAAAGAAAACAACTTTTAACTACATTTTGTGGCGCGAATTCCCTATAGTTAATATCGACTCTAATTAACCTTTTGTCAATTATTATTAAATTATCTGATGTCCTTGACATTTAAAAGTATTGTTATTGCTGTTTAGCAATCTCGAAAATGGTAGATAAAGTGATAAAAGCGAGCAAAATTATTGCGCTGCTAGAAGAAGGTTGCAGCCAATGCTTCGTGGCTCCGAGGCTAAATGTGAGTCGGTCGACAATTCAAAGGACCTGGCAGCGCTATCAAGAGACCGGTTCCGTCAAGAGAAGGCCTGTTTCTGGCAGAAAGACATGTATCGAACCACGGGATGATCGTTTTCTAGTTAGTCAAGCGTTGAGAAATCGCAAATCTTCTTATGTGGACCTCCAGAACAGCTTCGAAGAAGTAAGAAATGTGCAAATTATTAATAATTACTCCGTGGACATCGAGTTGCCAGGCTTAGCTTCGCTCGAAATTGTGTGTCATGGACTCATGAAGACTGGGATATGGTATTGTTCTCCGCTGAAGCCAGGATATCTCTGCATGGTGAAGACCG
The DNA here is from genome assembly GCA_948477245.1 of Thumatha senex. Classification (NCBI taxonomy): domain Eukaryota; kingdom Metazoa; phylum Arthropoda; class Insecta; order Lepidoptera; family Erebidae; genus Thumatha; species Thumatha senex. The sequence continues at coordinate 1,601,209 of OX419742.1, read as the reverse complement.
ACGTCGGCGAGTGCTACATAGACGAGGAGAACGCTTTGCAGAGGCATGTTTTGAAGAAATCACACCTTATGGAGGGGGCTCTGTTATGTTTTGGGCAGGAATAAATTCTATGGATCGTACGGAGTTAGTCTTTATCGAAAACGGTACACTGTCTGGACACCGATACACAACGGAAGTTCTAATTCCTTATGCACAACCCGCTTTAACCGCTCTTGGCGAAAACTCAATTTTTATGGACGCCAACGCTCGCGCCCACCGGTCTGGCGATGTGGAAGCGTACCTATTTGCTAGAAGTCAGAATTCGTCGTTTGGTCTGGCCAACTAGAAGTCCGGACCTCAATCCCATAGAGCATGTCTCGGACGTTCTGAAGCGACGAGTGAGATCAGTGCAGCCGGCTCCGGTTCTGGCTAGACGTCGTAAGGGATAGCATGCGTGTTAATGGTGTTACTACAGGGGATGCTGACGAACTTGCGAAGTGGAGCAGAAAAAGCAGGAAGGTGGACCCCAGGCATCGCGAGACGCAAGTGGAACAGACGCTCAGATGATGAAGATATAAAGCATGTTCTATTTCCCTACATTCTAGAAAAGTACTATATATAACTCGGCTGAAATGGCAATTGCCAGTCTCGTATTGGTGAAGTCCTTGCCTACGGCTCGGCCTTCAAACTCATCTCGCTCGACCTGCAATTGCCTATTTCCCGGCCTTGTACTATGAATTGTATATCTAATAGAAATAGGTGTTTCATTAACTTCTCCATTAATGGGGATGTTCGCAAAGTGAAGGCACCGATTGACATAATAGTGGTGGCGTTAGTTTGTAGTAGACAGGGAACCACGGACATTCGCTAACAGTTAGGTATCAGTATCCAGGAGCGTCGAAGTGGCGTACATCACAAGGCTCAGTAGGTATGGGCTCCCTTCCTGCGTAGGTTGGTGTCTAGGTACATGTGTAGCAGACCTCTGAGTAGTAAAGGAATATAACAAAAATGCATTGTACTTATAGTATATTTAATTGAAACACATTGAACAAATAAAAGTAAAGTTCCAAAATATAATGACACATTGATTGGCTAAAGAATAAACTGCCATATCAGGAAATATTCCAATAATAAACACGATACAATTAAAATAATAGATACAAACTAGAAACTTATACTACTTAGGTAAATATAACTATTTATACTTTACAAAACTAACTAGTTCTGACAATAAGGCACAACGGCAGGTCACTAAATTAAGAAGGTCAATTAAAAATAAAATTTTAAAAAATTAGAGATTCTTGTCAGCAAATTATCTTACAAATTAAATATCTACAATGTAGACAAACAATATGGACTTAAAATAAGTAAATTATATTTACCTATATAACTATTAGCAAGACAACCATATTCATTCTCATTCAATCGTCAATTGTTCACCGTTCAGTTCAGTCAGACATGGGTCTACACGATAAAATGACATTTTGTGTTGTCAACATGTAAAAAATGTATCTTAAAACTAAAGAAATTATATAGAACAAGAAACACAGACTCTACTTCAGTAGTTCGGGTGGACTGAATAAGACCCGAAATATCATATTAATATGAGTGAAAAACGCTAAAGTTTTAAAACCTTTAAAATATTTCCTAGCTTCAGACGATGCTTAAGTACTTACGTAACTGTACCCGCCCGAACTTGCATAAATCTCCGACACATTCAAACATTCTACATTGTTATTGTGTTTTAAAACTAAGCTAAATATCTAAAACGAAAATATTTTCGTTTTAAATAAATAAATAAATATCTATCACGCCTTATCCCCGAAGGGGTGGCTGAGGCATATTATATATGCCAATAATATATATGTCAACACGGCAATGGTGAGCCCATTGCCGTGTTGAAATAGACAGACGCAGGTTGTGGCGACCTGCTGTTGAAGGTTTTCAAGCCGCCCATAAGGCCTTCAACCAGGCTTAACGACTGGCAACCGGGACCAACAGCTTAACGTGCCTTCCGAAGCACGGAAACGCTCGCAAATCTAAATGTGGTCACCCATCCAAGGACCAGCCATAGCGAAAGTTGCGTAACTCAGTGATCGTTTACAGAACACTGAGACCGCGGGGCCACGAGCGCTAAATACGTTTTATATTGTTGTGTTCATATGAACACAACAATCAGATTTGGAACTTTTTACAGAAGTAGGTAAGTAAGTGCTTAAATAGACCTAACCGTATAATATATAACTATACCTATATAACCTAATACCGCTATATATACCTACCTACACAAAACTTAGGTATATACAAAGAAAATTAAAACAATAAACAGATTAGGAACTTATTACTTAGGTAGGTAATTAGATTTACAGTCTTAACTTATTACACACAACTGGGCAGGACCCTGTGGCACTTGAGGGAAAACGCCGGCGCCGGGCTAACAATCCGAACGCGTGATCTGTCGCCTATTTCGTTTATTTACCCCAGACTTCATCTTGCAGGATAGTTTGGATATTCCAGCAGTTTTCACGACGTGTTCAAAGAAGGTACTTATACTACATTGCCGGATACTAGCCGGATGAAACATGCTTGACCTTTGTCCGGTTCGTTAGTGATGGACGCTGGCGAAGATTTAGAGATGTTGACTCGAATACTGCAAAGTGCTCGACGATGTTGACTCCACGAACTTCTGCGTAGAAATCACGTGGGCGGACTCGCTTGTTCAGGCGCCAGCCACTTGCTTAGCTAGCTCTGCCTAGAGAAGCAGGAACAATACTTAGTAAATACGTTTAAATTCTGAATAGTCTGCTGAGGAATCTAAATTATAATTCAATAGAACTAATATATTTATTTATTTAATATCTGACAGTTTCAGATGGCACATGCAGAATCTATGCATGTAACGCACTTAAGGTTGCGCCGATAGCACACATAAATAAATAAATATGGAGGGACACTTTTTATACGGCGCTATCTAGGCCAAACTAAACTATAAGTTTGTACTTACAATGGGATCTAGACAACTGATATACATACTTATATATTTCTAAAACATACATATTATACATAGGAAAAACACAAACTCCGAAATCTGTGGATCACACAAATATTTGTACAGACTCGGGAATCGAACCCGGGACCTCATGAGCGGCATTCGTATAAGCTATCCACCGCGCCACCGAGGCAGTTATACATAAATTTGAACAGGTCAGGTTAACCCAGAAATAATGATCAATTTGGGCAGTGAATGGTCTCTGGTTACGGCAAAGACCGAAGGCTGTGTCATCTGTGAGCTAAGATACGACTTACCTTGTAATCCTCAAAGCAGAGCGGATGAAAGTAGTCGCCTTGATGGTGGAGAGCGTTCCGCAGATGCCACTCGTCCAAGTCTTCCTTGTAGAACTGGTGGAAGGTGTCGCCGCAAGTGGCGCAGCAGTGAGCCCCGACCTCGCTCACCGCCGCCGAAGGTTCCTCAGGCGCCTGCTCGCGGTCACTGCTGGCGCCAACCTTCTCGAACCAGCTTTTTTCTGTGCGTAAAACAGTATGTTAGTACCTAATCGATTCTTGAAAGCGTCTAGAGATAGTTGAGGAGTCAAGTTATTGCGAGACAAATTAAACGAATGCGCGTAGTGCCTACTTAGGTAGCCAACTTGAACAAATAAAATTCATAAAACAATTTAAAATAATAGTAGTCTTAAAGTATCTTTTTTTTAACTAAAAGATATCTCCGCAGTTGTCATGCCAGACTTGAATTGAATGAAACCACATGGTCCCTGCCTATCCGTCTGTTGCCAAGCGTCCCCAGTAACTCCTTGGAAAGGTGTCCCAGAGCTATCGGCAGACCCGCTTCTTTGGGGTTGGTTGGTTTAACTTTTAATTACCTAAGCTATTTTTTAACTAATTTAGACATGTGCAGGTGCGGGCCCAAAAACCCTTTAGGCTCCGCTGAACCCTCAAAGTGATGATGAGTATTTTCCACTAAGTCCTCCAGCTAATACGAGAGAGTCACATAAGTACTTACCTCTCTTTTCCTCGTCTTCTACCTCCTCGTACTGCATCCAGTCGTCACGGCCCAAGTACCATGTCTGCGACTGGGCGTGTTTAGCTGCGGCCCGCTCGCGCCGGTTCTGGCGGAAGTGCCAGTCCAGGTGGCGCGAGTAACGCACCGTCTGCTGCGGCTCGAAGCGAATGCTGCACCCCGAGCACTGCCTCCCGCCGTACAGTCGAGCCACAATGCCCGGTTGCTTGCTGCACAGACACATACAATTATTAGATCCGGGTAAACCTTTGATGCTACAGTAATACTGGTATATAATACGATCCCGGCGTTTCTTTAGAGTAAGATAGATGCAGTACTAGATTAGATAAGTACTATGCGCCTCGGATACGATGATTATGGTCGGCTGACAGCGAGCCTATCCTGCGCCTCGATAGAGACCAGGAGCAACACCCTCTCTAGGTCTGGGAGTCCCGCAGATAGCCGCCCCGCGGCAACAAAATACCCAAATGCACTCCAAAACGAACAAAAGATATGCTCAGTCATAATGTAAGAAGTTTTTAAAAGTCACAGATTATATCTATACTAATATTATAAAGCTGAAGAGTTTGTTTGTTTGTTTGTTCGGTCGAACGCGCAAATCTTAGGAACTACTGGTCGGATTTGAAAAATTATTTTATGCTAGTTAGCCCCTTTATCGAGGAAGGCGATATATCATTACGCTACTACACTGGGGATCAGAGGAGTAGTCATAAATGTCGACAAATCGGGCAATTTTTTATGCATCATTATAGAATTTATAAGCGACGGGATTAAATAGGTACGACGGGTGGTCGAAATATTCCACGGGCGAAGCTGTGGGGGCCATCTAGTATTCCTATCATATTATTATCATCACATATATTCATATAATATCCATTTAGCACGTTATATAGGAGGTACCTAAACCGAGGGAATTTTATCGGTAATTAGGAACACGTCACTATACTAGCGGCACGCTATGATGGCCGATTTATATCTACTACGGTAGAAAACGGAGTACTTATGTAAAACAAGTAAAATATCATCACTATTGCAATATGTCAAAACAGCCATCATAGCGTGCCGCTAGTAATAAACAGAATCACTTACATTCTCCACGTGTCGCGTGTTAACATCTCCATAGGATGTATTACTTCCTTGTCTTCCGCAGGTACTTTGATGAACTCTTTGAGCTTCGGAACTATTATTCCTGTCGCCACCAGCCTCGCAAATAAGTCAAGCGGATTGATATTCTGTTTCTTCTGCTTGGTTACGCGACCTGAAGTTTTTGTAATCAGGGGTGCAGGGGCGACGGAGGGGTTGGCGACAGTGGGGGTTGCAGGCGGCAGGTAGCGCGCTAGTCGGGGGTCGCGTCGCGCCCACGCTGGGAGAGGTCGGCTGAGGTTAGGCGCCATCTACACATAAGGAAAATAAAAGGTTTTACTCACGCGTCTAAATAAATATTGTAGGATAGCTGGTCCGACTACTTTCACACATAATGGAAATATATTTTCAATGCGCGTTCAACTACGTCAGCATTTGCAATGTAGTAAATAATATATAAAATTTTATTATTTATTTATTTATCTATCACGCCTTATCCCGAAGGGGTGGCAAAAGCATATTATATGCCAACTTTTCACGATGTGTATTCCTGTCACAGGAAACTTTATCATCCTATAAATTTCAGCTATATCGTGTAAGCTTTTTTTTTAGTTTACAAGTAACGCGTTTTACAAAGTAACGCGATTTTATGAGTTGATTTGGGGTTTAAGGAATTTTATATATAGATATTTGTGCGTGTGCATGGTTGGTATATGAGACATAATATGAAATATTGCATCCTTGGCTATGGAGACTTCGACAAGAAATTTAACAAAGATGAATGTAGATTTATAATATCGTATACATTATACTATTTATCGTAGATAATATGTTATATAGAGTAATTGTGTTTAAGCTTAATATTATAATTTATTTTGCTTTTAATTTTTTATTAAGTATTGTAGAAGTTTTAGTTGAATTATAATAGATATAATCCACATGTTGGATGAATGCGTTGAGTGCTGTGGGGCGTGTGGTGACTTGGACTAAATTAATTGGATCTATGCTGTTTGGAGTTACGGTAGTGAGGTTTAACCTTGTTTGGATAAACCTTGGGCACTCTTTTATCAGATGATCTATCGTTTGCCGTGTAGTAAGGTCACAGGAGCATAGGTCATCTGGAGTGTATCATCACAGGTTTTATGGTATCCATTGTTGGTTAAAATTATATAAGTATAAGCTAGTAAGTTACAAATAACTTGACTTTTCAAAGCACGTTTTAGTTTACCGATTAGCGCAATGTTTTCATCAAAACTAAACATCGTTAACTTGATACAATAACTACCTAACATTGTTAATCGCTAATCCGATAATGATAGAGGCAACTTATTCAAATATTAAACTAATAAATTTAAAAAAAAACTGAACTTAATATTAAATTGATTAAATCGTTTAGTCAAGTTGAAGGCCTTATGGGCGGCTTGAAAAATTTCAACAGCAGGTAGCCACAACCTGCGTCTGTCTATTTCAACACGGCAATGGGCGCACCACCATTACCTACTTGGAACAGGAATACCTACACATGGTGAAAAGTGGGCATATAATATGCCTCTGCCATCCCTTCGGGGATAAGGCGTGATAGATAAATAAATAATAATTATAATTGTTGATTGGTAAACTATAGTAACGCGCGCTTCACTGTTCTTAGCAAAGGAATCATACGACTTCTAAACCGAAACCATTATCAAAAACGAAAGTGGTAGAAATTCCAAAATTGACTAAACACGTATTCATGGTGACCTGGATCGAATGCCGCAAACCTTTTGTCTCAATCTCTTATGGTTCATGTGACACAGATGCGTACAGACGGATGGACGGATAAATTGAGACGTTTTATAAGACTTTACTAAGTTTAAGAGTTAGATATCTAAAATTACATTATAGTTGTAGAGACGTTAGTAGATATCTTGTTAGATAAATAGTAATTCAATAAAATACAATACAAAATCATAAAATAGCTAACATACAAAATTATTAGACACCTCATCACAATCATCATCTCAGTATGTGACGACCCCTGGTGGATATATATTAGCATAAAAATTTGAATCGTATCATAGTTATTTTCATAGAAATTAACGAACAGACAACCTTCATTTTAAACATATTTATGATATTTTGGGGTCTTCCCGACGTCAACTCGTGGTCCAGTCGAAACGTCGGAAACAGGAAGTATAAGGTAGGCTTTGTACCTAATAATAAACGTATCGAATAAGACCCGAAATATCATAAATATGAGTGAAAAATCTTGAAAGTTTAAAATAAAAACTTTTTAAAGTAAGATATTAAGTATAAACCATCTTACCTATCTTGTACTTAGGTATAATTTGTAACTTGCACCCTTCACACGTAGATACACTTTACTTTTAATTACACAGAGATTTTACCGTAATATATTTATTTATTTAGACAGAAACGGTACCAATACGATCACTATTTGACTCGCGTCCCGGTAAGCAGTGTAGTGACTACACCTGTAGAGAAACGTAACTGAAGTGAAAATTCCCTTTGCACCGGTTTATATAACCTCATATTTCCCACAAGCGCCATCCACTGCGGCATCAGCGCTCCTATTGGCTGCGGCCAAACTGTAGCCAATAGGAGCGCTAATACAGATTGGCCCCACTCACCGACAAACGCACCATCGTTACTTTGTATAGAGAGCTTTTCATATTATGAATTTATTAAATATATTAATTTATTAGATATATTTAATCTGTTCTAGAAGTAAATTAAAAACTTTGCCAACAAATGTGATCCACGTTTGAGTACGCTTATAGCTGTTAAACTTGGCTGAAACATGATTATATTTAATGCCTTTTTGCTCAAGTTTTATTCACATTATCACTTACAGACCTCTGCCGCGGGACTTGATCCCCGCTGCAGCACGACCGAACCAGACAACGTCACCCTGAGGCCGGCTGATGGGCGCCTGTCGGGAACCCTTCCGCCAGGCTCGACCTCGCCGACGCCCTCAGGGTGTTCCCCAGATGATGACCTCAGCTGCCGCTGGCTAGTAGACCGCCCTTCGGAAGTATCCGATGGGGTCAGGGCTCACTAGCGGCACGCTCCACCACCGGATTTGACGCCATGGTTTTTTTTTTTAATTCACTTTATCAATTACCTATACATTAAGTCGGTATATTACTGCAGCCATAATAAGTTGAAGAATTACGTAAATTATCTTTTTCTTTATTTGCAGCACTATTTGCAGGACAGGGACGCCTGAAAATGATTTGCTGGCGAAGTGAATTGTAAATAGGCCATCAAAAAACAAGCTTTCCTAAGTTTCTTGCCGGTTCTTCTCAGGTGGGCCGCGTTCCGAGCCGGTGGTCACTTTAAATATTTTAAAAGTGTATGACATTTTGTAAGCGCCGTTAAAATGTTCTGTGCAAAATATAAATATATATTTTTATGATGGCTGTGGAATGTGGTATTAGGCCGATAAGGTTCAGCTCTGCTCCTAAAGTCCTTGCGGTATAGTAGAAACTACCGGTGAAACTAACAAACTGTTATAATGTTCAGCTTTACGATATGGTATCATGCAGTATCTAGAGGCCGTGTTGACTATAGACTATCAACGCACCACAGCTCTACATGGGCACGGTCTCGGGTGTTCTGTGGGACAGAATGGTGTTAGTGTGGCTGTAGCGCATTTCCCATACTTACCTATAATGAAATACCTACCCACCGACAAGCAACGTAGACCTTTTTCTCATAGACGTGTGGCACGCAATTACACATTTGTACTTTTTTTTTCTTTCTTTCATATTGGAAATTTAATGTGTGTTGCTTAACTATGCTCTATTCGCTTTGTAGTTTGTTCTGAGCTGAGGTAACAAAATACTGTAAGCGGTTGACGGAGCGTAGAGCAATTGCGTCCTTGCAACTCAGAACTTGTTGTTCGGGACCAAAAAGAAGATGCTTTGCGAGCGTCTAGCAAGTACCTACTTCTCGGAGACATCCCAAAGGTATGAGCTGTACTTATATCTAGCTATATGTTAGCGACAGGTGGGCATTGAGTCTCCTAAAATCAATATAAACAATTTTTCACCTAATAAACCACCTGCACAGATTCCTATTTATATAATTTCCTTTATTTGCAGCTAGCGCTTGTGCCATACCGACTTGATTTATAAATAGGGTTTTTGAGGAAGTCAATAAAAGATAAAAAATATCAAAATATTTAAAGCCCTTTGTTCTATTGTTGCACTTTGTGGTGTAATTTTTTCTTAAGAAAATTATATTTTTTTATCACAATTGCTTGGAAATAATCTTTTGTTATTGGAATAACAGTGTATTTTCCAGTTGGAATTCTTGTTAAATAGTCCCTGTCCATTGAAAGTGCCTATCTTGATGCCAACATCATTGTTTGTTCATGGTTAACATTTATTTACCTACTTTACATACCCATAACAGTAAAGCATACCTTAAAAGTGAACATCTCATCACACATGCTGCTCATCTCCAATATTACACGAGGGTCGTAGTACTTAGGAGTAAACAAACAAAAGAGCATATAAAGAGATACAAATATGTGTAGAGACTAGTTGACGCCCGCGGCTTCGCCCGCGTAAAGAAGTTTTCCCGTTCCCGTTTCCCACAGGAAAAAATGCCTATGTGTTAATCTGACGTATAAGCTATAGGTATTATTGTAAAGTCTCATTAAAATCCATTCAGTAGTTTAGAACGTAAAAGAGTAACAAACATCCATATTTAAAATCTTTCGCGTTTATAATATTCGTTAGGATATACAAGAGGTCTTGATTTTTAGCGGCCAATTCCACGTAGGTTTTGTAGACATTTTATGCAAAAAAAAAAATTGTTGTTACATTTTGTACATTCCATTGGTTTTTTTTTTAACTTGCGATTAACGAGGTTAATCGCATATTCAAATTAGGCAGGTACAAAACAGACCGATTGACACACCTCATATAGATAATAAAATTCATTTTAAAAACACATTAAGCGAATTAGAAAGCAACCCTGAGTACTTTAAAACTTGGTTGTGATAATTGTATTTCGATGCTAAAATGGAAATGTTAGTACCTACCTATTATAATTAGCTGTTGCTTTTGTTAGTTGAAGCGTAGAAGCCGACAAAAGGTAAAACTGATAAGAACATGTCTGCAGTTACATTCTATTTGTTATCAGAGTGAGTACCTACTTAGTATTTGGATTTCTACTTTAATTATGAATTTAGTAAATAAATAGAGGCCAGAAGGGAGTAGACATTATATTTCAATATTTTTACCACCTTCCTGATGGTAAGAATATATAGTGGCATCCAGAAATAGTTAGCCATTACCATAGCCGGAAAGGCCTTTGACAAGTAGTTCTGAAATTGACGGCCTAGAGTGCCAGTGTTGGTAGAGATTTTCATATTTAATGTCGAATAGATTCCAAAATATGCAGCCAAGGACGCAATTGCTCTACGTTCCGTTAACCGCTCAAAGTATTTTGTTCAGCTCAGGAACAACTACAAAGCGAATAGAGCATGTTACGCAAATATCTACCTACGGAAGTAGGTTCCTATAATTCTAAAGTTATGAGCTACACTATCACACAGGGACGGCTCTGCATGCTGCATGTATTCGAATCTATTCTACATCAAATATGAAATTCTCTACTAGCACACTGGCACTCTAGGCCGTGAATTTGGGATTACTTATCAAAGGCCTTTCTCTCCACTCCCTACTAGCCTCTAGATATTTACTAAATTCATATTTATGTAGAAAACTAAAGCTTACCGTGCCTTCCGTGCTTCGGAAGGCACGTTAAGCCGTTGGTCCCGGTTGCCAATAAAATGGCAGTCGTTAAGCCAGGTTAAAGGCCTTATGGGCGGCTTTAAAATTTTTAACATCAGGTCGCCACAGCCTGCCCCTGTCCATTTCAACACAGCAATGGGCTTACCACCTGCTACGTGGTACAAAAATGCATACGGTGAAATGTGCTCGTTTAATATGCCTCTGCCTACCCCTTCGGGGATAAAGGCATGACAATATGTATGTATGTTTGTATGTATGTAGAAAACTAATTCAAAATAAAACATATTTATATTCATGTAGACCATTTTAGGCACTATAATAGTCATGACAATAATTAAAATGAGAGTGATTCTAGTTGCCAGTTCCAAGGGCAGCCTACCCTTCATGGAGAAGAATCTGGCAAGAAACTCCATGGATGCTCTTTTAAAATATATGTATGGCTTACAATAATTAATTTACATTGCTCTTTGGATTTATGTGAGAACGTAGGTACACCTGTTTTAGAAGAACCCTTAAGAACCTGTATGACAGAGACATTTGTGTACCTACGGGAATCGAAACTATGCGGGTTAACCACGCACAGCCTAAACAGTAAACATACTCGTAGATACCTGAAATTTGGTGAATGTATACTTGAAGTTTTTGGATAAGTAATAAAAACGGAATTCCCGGCATTCCCACGGGGACGGGAACTACGTGGATAAAATGGGCGCACCCAGGATCTTGGGCAACTCAGATTTTTTTTAAAGTTACATGTTTTCTATCTCCCGACGCAAAAATATATATTTTAGACGTAAGTTATAAGTTTGACGTAGATTTCGGTGCGTGAGTGTGTCTGTCTGTGGCATCGTAGCTCTCAAACGGACGGACCGAATTCAATGCGGTTTTTTGATTTGAAAGCCCGTTTCTTGGTGGTAGTTCTTAGCTACTTTTGGTTAATATCGGTCCAGCAGTGTAAGAGTATCAACTTTTTTTTTCAAAATAATGTTAGGCATTTTTGGCGTATGATTATTCTGTTAAGTGCTTAACGCGTGCCAGTATAATCGTTAAATGACAATTACCTAATTGATAACTTTGACCTAATGCTGCAATGAAAATGATCTCCAGCGAACCCGACTCTTCGAAAACTTACAGCAGACATAGTTTGGATTCAATAGTAGATACTTTTTAAGTGTTGTTCCGTAAAATATAAGCGTAGGGGGGTTATGAAATGTAATTTATCTTATTTATTTTTTAATTTTACACGGTTTAAATTCTTGTGTACAGATAATAAAATTAAATGTCTGTTTGTAATTCCAAATTAACAGATTTGCACTACATAAAAAAATGTCTTTCTTTTGCATAGACCATTTTAACGGCGCTTACAAATTGTCATACACTAGAATTAAAATTAAGTATGTTTAGAGTGACCAGCGGATCGGAACGCGGCCCACCTGAGAAGAACTGGCAAGCAACTTAAGAATGCTTTTTTGATGGCCTATTTACAATTTAATATTATTTCACTCTGCCAGCAGATAATTTCCAAGCGTCCTTGTATTGCAAATAGTCTTTAGCAGCGTAATATCCTTTTTCAGAAAGCTTTTTTTTAATTAACAGAAGAAGTAATTTGATGAGAAGAGGTCGAGAGCTTTGCGTCTTATTCCATAGTGATGTAATTTTCTGCACAGCGTTTCATGCTGAATCAAAAGCTTTGGCTAGATTGCAGAATAGATTAATTGATAAATCAAATACGTTATTTACATAACAAAAAAAACTATTTTTGAAATGTTTCTCTGTCTGTATGTTCTGGCTAATCTCTGACACAACTGAACCGATTTTAACGGGAATTTCACAGGCGCTCTTATAACATGTAGAAGATGTAACTTATGCTACTTTTATCCAGTTCTTTAGTTTAAACCGCTGTGCGTCCACTAGTAAACAAGAAATACATATAAATTAAAACAGGTATTATTTATAAAATTTCTTAAATAACTGGACTGGATGACCCTCTGTTTTTACAAAAGCAGGTCCAAGACGGCGGCTTGACCTTAAACCTCGCCTCACCGCCCCCAAAAGCGGAATCCAAACTAAACTTCAAAGAAGCTGGATAATGCCCAAACCATTAAGAGAGGCTGCGATGGTAGCCAAACTCTACCGGGACCCCAGGGAGGATTTGTGAGGAGTTACTGGGGGCCCCGGTGTTAAACTGATAAGTAGAGTTCGTGATTTTTAGTCGTTTCAAGTCCGGCTTAACGCTGCTAACAAACAGTTAAAAGGGACGTGCCGATTTAAAAGGAATTCCAAGTAGAAAAATACTCATTGACTCGAATAAAAAATGGCTTCTTCCAAGCAATTGTGGAAAAAATAATATTATTTACCTTTTCCTTATGAAAAGCAACACCATAAAGGGCAACAATAGAACGAAGGCTTCAAGCATTGTTGATGCTATTGATCTTTTGTTGACTTCGAGAAAATATAAAAGTTAAGAAAGGTAATAAAACGGCGCTATTAAGAGCCCTATTTACGTTAGCTGCAAATAAAGGCTAGTAATTAGGTAGCTAAGGTATCTATGCAGGCGGTTTACCAGTGTTGTACATTATAGCGGCTTGTAGAGTGACATTATGTCATTGATTGTGTTGCCTTAAGGAGACTCTGTCGAGACTTTGTCGCAAACATACTGCTGTAGGTACCTTTGGGATGTCTCCAAAAAGTACTTGCTAGACGCTGGCAACGCTTCTCCTTTCTGGGTACCGCACTCATACAATTCGAGATCGATTTTTGTCCATTGTATGAGTGCGGGATCCTTGCTCTGGAACTGTTCTTGACTGAACAGGAGATACTGAGATAATACTAAAAATATTGTAGGCAAAAAGAAAAGCTCGCCCCGCTGGAGGCTTTTTTTAACTCGGGACAAATTAGGTAGATATTTTAGAAAAGGAGCAACGGTACTTCTGGGAGACATCCCAAAGGTGTGAGCTGAACCATCTACCGTAGCTTGTACCTAGTTGTTATAACAAATGTTACTTAGGTGTTCTTTTTAACCATACGACTTGTTTGTGACATATTTAGACATATTTAGAAATGGCAAAACATCAGACAAAACAGTTCACCAATAAATGCTCATCTGTACGGCCTGATCTTTGAAAGTAGGTATACAAATAAAACATGGAATAAGTCAATCGTAATCTTCCGAAGTAAATGTAAGAGTTTGTTGAGGAAGTGCCTGGTTCATCTACCTAACCATTAGGTATGAAATAAATGGGTAATTGAGTCTTTTGAAATGAATAGGTACTATCAATTTATCCGGCCGCTGTTAGTTTATAACACTAGTATAAACCCCCTTCACAGATACCTATGATTTGTCTTTTATTAAATTATTGAGAGCGACTGCCGTCTGACCTCCCGACCATGTAAGGGTACCTGCGTCGTTGGCTCTATGTGGTTCAACTGGTGCACTGCTAGCTGGTGAGGTCGCTGGGGCCCTGGAGGTCTAGGTGAGCTCCTTGCACTTTTGACAACTGATAAACCCTGTGGTGTTCTGTTAGTGTGATAAAACACTTTTCCTTGCTTATCTTAGCGTGTTTCCAGTCTCTCCCATACCCTACTGCTGCTGCTACCTTCTTCTGCCTCGTCTGTTATTCAGGGGCAGCAGCCTTCGCAGGCGAAGTCGCTTGGACCCCCAAAGATAAAACTCTGAGGCATCCTATAATTTGTATAATGCTAATTTTACATTTTCTACGTTTAGATTATATCATCATTAATAGATAGTTATATTTATCAATCACGCCTTATTCCTGAAGAGGTGGCAGAGGCACATTTTCACCGTGCGTATTCCTGTCCTACGTAATAGGTGGTGAACCAATTGTCGTGTTGAAATATACAGACGCAGGTTGTGGCTACCTACTGTTCAAATTTTCAAGCCTAAGGCATTCAACTTGTTACTGGCAACTGAGACCGACGGCTTAACGTTTGAAGCACGAAAACGCTTGCAAATGTGTATGCCACAAAGTGGTCACCCGTCCGTGACCAGCCAAAGAGAAAGTTGCTTAACAGAACAGAGCCAGTGGGTCCACTAGCGCTTCTATAGCTATCTATAGCCGTTCTATAGTTATGCATCTCTCGATAGGTATCTATCTCTCATCTTAGTAAGTCTCGGTTGCGTCAAACATCTCAACTTTAAGAAGTCAGGCTCTGCTTTTTTTCTTAAGTCAAATAGTAAAAATTACTCATTTTTACTTACCCAATACTTATCTACCATATTTAACTTTTTTCCACAGTGTTACTTGTTCAACTCATAGACAATGTTCGACTGTATAGACACTGCTTGCTCAGCTTTGACCTGTGGCGCGGTGGGAGTGTATCCGACTGCTACGCAAGAGGTCGTGGGTTCGATTCCCACCCAGGATAAAACTTTGTGTGATGAGCACGATGGTTTATCCTGTGTCTGGGTGTTATTTATCTATAATATGTATGTGTTTAGAAATATTTAAGTATGTTTATCAGTTATCTGGTTACCATAGTACCTACAAGCTCTGCTTAGTTTGGAATCAGATGGCGTTGTGTGAGTTGTCTCAACGATAATTATTATATTTATAAAAAAATCCTTATTTTATATTGGAATAAACTTGGTACTTCAAGCATTGTTTTTACTTTATTTCAATATTTCTATTTGGAATAGGTAAAGTAACTTATTTGTGACATGAGGAACTATACCTACATAGGTACCTAATTTAACCCATGTCACAAATAAGTATACTGCAGAGATTGTAGGCACAAGTGAACGAGGTTTTCTATTTTTGTATTTAGGTTCAGATAACGGTTACAGATGTTCTCCTGTGTTTAGAATCCTAGCTAAATAACGATGAACTAATTGCTAATTAGTAGATACGATAATCGGCTCTGCGCGAGGCGAAAACTGGACGATCTAAGTTGAACTTTACACAAAATTTAAAAAAATATAAAGCATTAGCAAGTCTATCGAAGGTTGCTGGGATTAACCAAATAATACACAAATATTTTTCACACTTTATTTATTTTACTTAAAGATCTGACTCTACCTACTACTACAACGGAGGCGGTAGAGGATAAGTACTACTTATATCAGATGATACATAAAACAATCATATCAGTTATTGTGATGTTTGATAATTAAAACTCATTTGTACAAAATTGTTTACGAATTGTAATAATCACACACGTCGACATAATACAGTGTTACTGAACATAGCCAATAAACGCAAAGCACTACTTTCACCGTGGTCGTATTCAGATCTTTCGCCTTATACCAGCTTTTATCTATGCATAACAAACCCTAATACTTAGTCAAGACAACGATGCATGGAAACTTCATAGGTCGATACTTCAATATGAAAACATAAACATACCTACGGAATTTGTATATAGGTGTATGAAGCATCTATTGATGTATCTATAATCTAGTCGCTACGCTAACAATGGAAAAAGAAACATGGAAACAAGATTTTAGGTAATCAACATCTCATCAAATTCAATCTTTTGATTTTAGTACAGAATTAGCATTACAGAAATAATTTTATCAGTAACTGAACTTAATGTTAAAACATACCTACCTATATTCAAACATAATCACAAATCTTACATTTCATCATTTTAATATCCAGATATCGTTTACAAATTCAATGTTAAACATCATTCAATTAGTGAATATAACAAAAATATATTATTAAAAGAGGTCCCTTTAGGCAAGGTTCCGAAGATTGTATACATATATTCCTATATTAGGTATATATGTATACAAAATCTAAGATAAAGAATTACAAAATAGTATATATTTATGATAAGGAAGGTTGTCAGCGAGCGGGCCGCACTCAGGTCGGGTGACGCACAGGCTGACAGCAAAGAGTCGCATTAACTTTGCTACTTTAATTATTTAGTAAGGTAATTTATACAATAAAAATAGCAAGAACACTCGATGATACTTATTAAAAACTTCCCAGCAATTCATGGATTTCTACAAAATTATAATCAAATAAAAAGTGTCAGCTCGAGTTGAGAGATTGGCTAACTGTACCCACAGTGTGGTTATACCTAATTTTAATTTTAGATGAAGTCCACAGTCAACCGCAACCATTCAGTGCGTAATATTAATCCCTTGCGAACTAGATGTAGAAGATGTCGAGGACCCCGGTGATATCGAGCTAGGTGACACAGATGCTTGAAGCTTTCTTTTATGCGTCTCTACGTGTTTTATCATATGGTCTTTTCTAATAAAACCTTTGCCGCAGTGATCACAAGAAAATGGCATGTTATCGGAATGCAAACACATGTGTCGACGCAGGTCTGATTTATGGTTAAAGCTTTAAGGACACTGCTCACATTTGAATGGTTTATTATTGGAGTGCCTATAGCTGTGAAGTTGAAACGAGTAATCATCAGAAAAACGCTTGCCGCAGATAGTACACTTGTACGGTTTATCACCTGAGTGGAAAGTTTTGTTGTGTTGTGTCAGATAGCAACCTTTGCTAAATAGCTTGTTGCACAGCAGGCATTTATGTAATTCTTCTTTCTTCTTCTTTCATTAGGTTGTGTGCAGCTAGTGGTGTGCTCGACATATTACTAGATGGTACAACAGAGCTGCTACTACCATTTACTACTTTAGCGCATTCTAGAATAGCTGGATATTTCATCCGAGGCTCATAATTTTCTTTATTAGTGTAATCCTTTATACCCGCAATTTGCATTAACTGAACCATCCCTGCCTGGGCCCCTGAAATAACATTGCCGCGTTTTACTGTTTCACCTTGTATAGTAATACCATAATGGTAGTTTTTTACTTTGTCTTGGTTGTAACTGCTAATATTATCCTGAGTTATTTTTCCATCTGTTAAGTTAAAATGATACTCTAAAGTTTGTGAGCTCTTGTCAGCATTGTCCAAGTGCAATGACGGGTTAACTGAATGTACGATAACGTTGCTACCGCTGGACTTATTATTAAAAACTTGACTCTCCACGTTAGGTTGTATATAATAGTTAGACACATTAACGTTGAGACATGACTGAAGCTGCGCAAAGCTTGGTAGTCCACCTACGACAGGCTCACTCACCGTTTCTTGTCCTATAACTTTCTCTACTTCAGGTGATTCATCAAAAGTAGCGGGATTGGCTACAGGCAGATTGTTGACAGCGATATCCATATCGTGGGGAGCTATCCCGTTAAGGTTATTCGTTGTTAAACTCTGTTGAAAATTTTGACCCAGACATAAAGGGGTGTTGGTGTGGCCCGGAATTGAAGACCCAAAAGTTTCCGTAGACCTCAAATGACTGAATGGAGGTAAAGTATGCGTTTTAAGCTGTGGTAGTATATTTGACTCCGACGAATGCTGCTAAGTGCGGTTTTGCATATCGCGACTGGGATGGTGATGATTTAAGATGGGCAGTTTAGCTGGGTCTGGTTGACCCGATGACCGCACTGAATTCTTATGGAGGGTCGTGTTATAATGTCTCTTTAGATGACCTGCGCTCGTAAACCATTTGTTGCAAGCAGTGCAATTGTATGTCTTCGGACGCTTCGCTTTATTAGATTTCAAATTGGTACCTTTACTTCCAATCGATGGGAGTGTCAATGACATCGGATTTGAAGGTTGTGTGCTAGTCATCTGAGACGCTGTATAAGAGTCGTACGGCGGGTATAGTGGTTTCATATCAGCATTCCAAACCGTAGCGGGTGCTGAGTCATCTGCTAGTGGTGGCATTTGCACACCTTTATACATTTTTTGTTCAACGTGCATAAACGGTTTTAGATTTTGTGTGTTAACTTCTCGGGTTTGAAGTGGAGCCTCTACAAAGGCTGCCGCTGCTTGTTCGCCCTCAGTTCCTTGATATACGCTTTGTGAATCAAGGCCCAAAATATCAGACAACATCATCAGATCATTGTGCAGCGGAAGTGTCGCACGTCCACCGCGTGCGTCCGTTGCGAACGTTGACTAACAACTAACAGCCTTTTCAAAGTCGCATTCGGGGGCATAAATACGATAACAATTCGCAACGTCCTCCCTCACCGTAGAGTATGTGCGAGCGAGACCATCGCGCCGTGATGTAGTTATCGCCCCTTCGTCCATTTGTTTGTCTCTAGTGTGAGCGAGATGAACGCGCCGGGGAGTAGTCGAAAAGCTCAGGGGGCGGGGCTATTCTTACTTTTTCTCAAAATTAAAATGCCCGCCGAAATGTTCAGTGAAAGATATAATATTAATAATGTATCCAAGTCCATTTTATTGACAGACCCTGTGCATTTGTTACTTGAGTTGTGAGATGTCCTCACAAGTGTACGGAGACTAGATTATACGCAGGCAAATTATTAACACGGTTTTATGAGACTTAAAAAAATATTATTGTAATAAATAAATATTGAGGGACTTTTTTTTTACCCAGCGCCGTCTATTTTATAGTAATAAGGTAATATAAACTTGTGTTTTGGGATCTAGACGAGTGATAAACATACATATATACTTCTAAATACATCATAGGAAACACCCAAACTCCGAAACCAACATTTGTGGATCACACAAATATTTTTCCGACTCGGGAATCGAGCCCTGGAACTTCAGTCGCAGCAGTCACATCCACTACCACTGCGCCACCAAGGCAGTCATCAGTAAATAAATAAATAAATAATCATAATGTAAAAAACTCTTGAATGTCAACAGTATTTTTATAAAGCAACTAGGTGACCCGCCCGGCTTCACCCGTGACATAATTCGAACTCCCGTCTCACCTATTTAATCCCGTCGCTCATAAATTCTACAATAATGCATTTATGACTACTGCTCCGCTCTCCAAGGAAGTAGCGTGATGATATATAGCCTATAGCCTTCCTCGATAAATGGGCTATCTAACACAAAAATATTTTTTCAAATCCGACCCGTAGTTCCTGAAATTATCGAATTCCACCAAACAAAGAAACAAACTCTTCAGCTTTATAATAGTAGTGGGTACAGATTGAGCGCGCGGTTCGATATACTCGCAGTCAGGGTCTCTTGTTGCCGATCACGCATTGACTATAAAAAAGCCGATTATAGGTACCTACTGGAATTTCGCTTCACGGTCCCGTTAATCCTGGAACGCCGACGGGATGTCCCCAGCGAAGTAGTCTCCTGAGGCAACTCCTCGCACAGCGGCAGGCCCACATTGTCATCAACGAGACACGCCTCAGGAAGAGCTCAGCTCTCCGAATACCAGGGTATCACGTGTACCGAGAGGAGCAACTCTCCCAGACCAGAACTGCTTTCAGGGGATTGGCAGTCCTGGTGAAGAGATACATCGTCCATCAACCGCTGCCAACTGTTTTGCTGCAGACGTCCTACGCCCTGGGTGTAGAGGTCTGCGTCGATCACCGCCCCATCCGTGTGTTTGCGTTCTACAAGCCGCCGGACGCGCGACTGGCAACGGCTGATGTCCACAACCTGATGGACTCACCGGACCCGATACTAGTCGCGGGCGACTTCAACGCCAAGCACACGGCTTGGAACTCCACGCGCATCTGCCCCAATGGGCGCCAACTCTTCAGCATCGTGGAACAGTATATGGATATGAGGTGCTGGGGCCAGAGGTACACACAGAGGTATACACATCCATACCAGGCAGCGGCTGATGATGAGCTGATGATGATTTCCGTTCCAACCGGACGTCATCGATCTGTCGCTGGTGCGCGACCTACCAGCTGCGCCCATGATTGATGTCCTGGACGACCACCTCCTTTCGGATCAGCAACTAGTCCTCCTGACCATGACGAATAACCTTACTTTGTCATCGCCACCACCGGCCCGCTTTCGACAGGATTGGATAAAAATCCTTCGTGCGGCCTACGTGACTTGCACGTCGCTCGCACGACCAGTTTTGGTCGGTGACGATGACGTCACAGCACTTTTAAACTCATTCGTGGTAGGTATAATGATGTTAGCACCAAGATAGGCCCTTTCAATGGACAGGGACGGTTTAAAAAGAATTCCAACTGGAAATACACATTTATTCCAATAACAAAAGATTATTTCCAAGCCATTTTGTTGAAAAAATATAATTTTCTTAAGAAAAAATAACACCACAAAGTGCAACAAAAGAACAAAGGGCTTCAAATATTGTTGATGTGTTTGATATTTTATTGACTTCGACAAAAAAGATGAAAGGTAATAAAACAGCGCATAACATATCTACTGCTATGGGTACCTTTAGAATGTCTCCGAGAAGTACTTGCTAGACGCTCGTGACGCATCTTATTATTGGTTCCGAACAACAAGTTCTGAGCTGGGATCCTACACTCTTACAATTGAGGATTAGGTGAACTTTGTCAAAAAAAAAAGTTCCCTCCCTTCTAGCCTCTATTAACACCAGAAACCACCACAGTAGGTTCTTACTCTTCTAATAAACAAATAGGTATACATCTAGGAACTCTACAAGCATTTTCTTATCGCTTTTCTCTATTGTCACAGAAAATATGCCTCTGCCACCCCTTCGGGGATAAGGCGTGATAGCTAGATAGATAGAAAATATGACAAACAGACAGTATTTTAGTATCGAAATACAATTAATCACAATTAAATAAGTTATAAAGTAAATAGTACTAGTGAAGGTTTTAAATTCAGTGAATGTGTTTTTTATGTTTTAATGATAGATAATTATCAATATTATATGTATTTCAATCGGTTTGTTTTGTCAATTTAAACGGAGTTTTACGGAAGTCAATACTTCCGCAAAACCCCGTTTTTTTTTTCAAAATACAGTTTAGGTACCTACTACCTATACAATCTGAAGCGCCTGCGTAATAATAGACCAACAAACAATTTGGCTGAAAATAGAGCTTACCATAGAACCTTAAGTGTTATGAAGGTAGAGTAGTAGCTGCAATTATAGTTTGCGACGGCAAAAAAGAGTTAGTTATAAAATTTTACGCTTACAGTGACAAAGCAAGTTTATAAGAGCAATGTGTGAAGGATAAACGCGTAGAGCAGCGATTATTATCCCTACAATACAGACCAAAGCTTCTGTGTTATAGCTTTGAGTGAATCTTACTACTATAAGATCTATATTAGAAATTAACATTTATTATTGACTTCTAAAGTTCTAAGCAAGCTACCATAATCTCTTTCAGGGCACTCAACGCTACTAGCTCCACAATGGTGTTTAATAAATATTATACAACATTTAACTCTTAAAGATAAACAAGGTCCCTTGTAAAGTTGAAGGCTGAAAAGTAGGGATATTTCTCCCTATAAATAGAACGTATAGTGTCAAGTATAGCCTCTATATTATTTAAGGTTGAATTATTAAGTACGTTACCACCTTAGAACCCCTAATTGGTCATGTAAGCGGTCATGAAAGTATAAAATGGCGCCGCAACAGAGGTCCTTTCAAAATTTTCTAAGATGATGGTTCCGTATGTAATGGAAGTGAAATCGCAACTGCAAGATTTTTAAGTGAAAATTTGAGGACATGAGCTATTAAGAATATTAAACAAACTGCTATGAAAGATATGACGTTGATCTTAAATGACAGATTTGGATTCTAACAAAAGATCCTCGAACTATTTTACAAACACCAAAAAAATATTTTAATACAAATACTAGGTGGCGATAGTGAATATTGGCATAAATAATACACTAAGTCAGTGCGAGCATTATGTGTTATTTATTATAAGTTAGATCATTCGTACGCTCCACAATCGATTTACAAACAAAATTATTACATCACGATCGATTAATTTCCGCGTGCAATGCAGTGGCTGTATTGTCCTTTCTCTAATGTTCTTACTATTTTGAACGGCATTCCATTTATTTTAGCAACCCTATTACAATTTATTTACGATATTGTATAATGCTAATTACTGAGTGACAATTTTGAAACAGCGTAATCGAAGCTACTTACGTGAACAAAGGTACGAGTATAGCAGTAGGTACATAGTTTTTACGCGGTGTCCGACCACAGTGTCAAAAACAACAAATGTCACGTCGAACGTAGTGGAGGACAGAGAGTGAATGGTTGGTACTTATTTTATTTGCGCCCGGCCCGAACTTGCTCATGCTGTGTAGATACAAAAAAGCTAATTAGTATCACATGCAAAGTTTAGACAATTGACGATTCGTTTATGAACGTAAGGGGTTTATGCTGGATATAAAGTCAAACTTCCATTAAAAAAATAACATACCATTACTACAAAATTTTCAAAGGCTTTAAATGGCAGTATTTTACAGTATTTAATTGTGTAGACAGAAATATGTAGGTATTTAATTCATATAATATGCCTCTGCCACCCCTTCGGGGATAAGGCGTGATGGATAATAATATATATTTAATTCCAAATCTTTTCAATTTTGGCAAATCAATCAATAAAAACAATTTTGCACTCGTCCAACTAGGAGATACCTACGTGTAATAGTCGTGCGAGGGCTAGGTAGTGGTTTTGAAAAATTACTACGGATCTCCAAATTCATGGGTCCACCATTTTTAGATTATGAAGTTAATAAAAAACAGTAAAACGGACTGAAAGGTAACATAATACAATTAAGGTATTTATTTTTATAGCATTCTAATAACAGGGTCACGACTCTTTAAGTCAATACAAATTTAGGAAAAATAATGTTTTGCTCCATGTGAAGCAAAATATTTTTTAGATAAATACACCGCAAAGAGTGGGCGCTTCAATTATTTGCTAATAATATATACACATATTCACAGTTTACTTACCTTCGCAATGAAAATTCCGCTTCATTTGGCACTAAAAATCAGTTAAAACATTTAGCATTCAACTCCGCCATTTATTTTCGTAAAGACAACTATGGTTTTACTGATCCCATTGAAATGGGAATATAATGCTGCTCCGTCAAGCATATAGTAATAGTTGTATTTTATTTATGTATGTTTTTACAAACCAGTAGGTAAGTACCTAATCTAATAGGTAGGCTAATGCTGGCTGTATGGAATCTAGACAGCTGATAAACTTACTTAGGTATATTTCTAAAAACATAGGTACTTAGATAAATATTATACTTACATAGGAAACTCCGAAACAAAAAAGTAATTGTTCCGACCTGGGCACCGAGACCTTAGCGCGTTAGTCGCACACATTATCACTTACGCCCCTGAGGCAATCAAAACCAACTAACTTTACTTCTTAGGTTTCATACAGAACGATCTAGCAGTCCAGTACCGCAGCAGCTTTAGGTATGTCCTCACAGAACGTCCTATGGAATAGCTCTCCTTGAAGCCAGTCAAGTCAGGATATCTGAGGCCTATTATGTTTAATTTCAATCTCTTAAAGCCTCTCTACATATGAATCAGAAGTATCCTGCTTTGTTAAATGGACCTACACCGTGGTCCGGCTGAGCAACGCCAGAAGTACATACATACAGAAGTATCGCAGTCGCCTGTACCTATATAAGTTGTGATGTCAAACAGCTAATGTACCCAACGCTCTATAAAAGTTATTCAACAACAGAAGCTGACACCCGCGGCTTCGCCCGTGGCATGTTTCTTTCCCCCGTCGCACCCATTTACTCCCGTAGATTGTAGCCCGAATGAAAACTTAAAAAATATCAACAGCTGGTTGCCACAAACTGCGTATGTCTATTTCAACACGGCAATGGACTCACCACCTGTTACGTGGGACAAAAATGCATACGGTGAAATGTGGGCGTTCAATATGCCTCTGCCTGCCCTTCGGGGATAAAGGCGTGATAATATGTATGTATGTAGGTATGTATGTTATTTGAAGTGTATGATTACTGATCCGGTCTGCAGGGTGATATATAGCCTATAGCTTTCCTCGATAAATGAAATCTTTATAGTAGTTATGCAACATAAAAATATTTTTCTTATTAGAACCTGTAATTCCTAAGATTAGTGCGATCAAACAAACAAACTCTTCAGTATTTTATATACTACTCGGGACTTCACGCGAAACAATTTTGTACTTACATTCACCGACGTTTCGAGCGCGTTGCAGCGCCGCAGAGTATAAACCGCGAAAGTTTAAAAAAAACTCTTCAGTTTTATATATTTATCAACAATAGTAGATAAAGTCCTTAGAAAGAAGAAATTCAACACCTCTGCGTTGAATTCTATAAATATATAAAGTTCTGGAATTAAAGAAATAAAACTCCAATATTTATCACACTTTATTTATTTAACTTTAAGACCTGATATCTACCTACTACTACAACGGAGTCGGTAGAGGACATTCATGGATAGGTGAACTGATAACATTTACATAGATATACAAGCAGTCGCTCAGATGATACATAAAACAATCACACAAATATGTTAACGAATTGTAATTGTCGCACACGTCGACATAATACAGTGTTACTGAACATAGCCAATCAACGCAGAGCGCAGCTTTCGCCGTTGCTATATTTAGATTTATCGCCTTAAACTAACTTTTATCTATAATCAAGACTTATACCTACTAAGTCAAGACAACGTTGCATGGAAACTTTTGTGAAAACTCCAGAGGTTTAACTTATATAAAATGTGTATATTCGTGTTGTACTCGTATCTTTATACAATATTAAATGTATTTAATACCGACTGCTTCAGTCTGAAACGTCATCTATTGATGTATAATCTAGTCACTACGCTAACAATAGACAAAAAAACGTATTTCATGAATGTATAGATTTAATTTTGATGTAGTTAACAAAATTAAAAAATTGCATCTCATCAAATTAAATCTTTAGATTTTAGGACTGAATTAGCATAACAAAACATCATTTCATCGATAAACGAATTAATTGAACTTAAAGTTAGACATTATACAAAAATAATCATATATTTTATCATTTTAATAAACACAGATGTCGATTAAAAATTTAAATGTTTAATTCCATGAAAAATAATTAGTTAATATTATACATAACCAAATTTTCATTATTATAATTAAATTTACAAGAATACTGTCATAAACTTAAGTTCCTAACAAATACTACTAGTGGATGATTTTAAACGGTATGACACTCGACAGTGTTACCTTATATGTATATAACATAGTATATAGGTGTGCTATGGAAGGGAGTCAATGAGTGGGCGTCGTGCAAGAGATGACGCGCAGGCTGACAGGAAAGAGTCGCATTAACTTTGCTACTTTATTTATTTAGTAAGGTATAATTTATACAAGAAAGACAGAGGGAACACTTTTGCTCATAAAATATTTAGTTTAGAAGTTCATTAAGAACAACACGTTAATTCCAAATAAGTAGATTATAGATTTAATGTGCAAATGATAATCTATAAGTTATTACAATTAGACTTAATTTTATCTAAATTGCGCTGCTTCAGTACCGAAATATATTAACAAAACTTCAACAGCTATTTGGATTAGTTCAAGGTGTAAAGCATTAGATCGAGTTGAGATTGGCTAACTTTACCCAGAGCATGGTTTTAATTTTAGATGAAGTCCACAGTCAACCGCAAACATTCAGTGCGTAATATTAAACCCTTGCGAACTAGATGTAGAAGATGTCGAGGACCCCGGTGATATCGAGCTAGGTGACACAGATGCTCCAAGCTTTCTTTTATGCGTCTCTACGTGTTTTATCATATGGTCTTTTCTAATAAAACCTTTGCCGCAGTGAGTACAAGAAAATGGCATGTTATCGGAATGCAAACACATGTGTCGACGCAGGTCTGATTTATGGTTAAAGCTTTTAGGACACTGCTCACATTTGAATGGTTTATTATTGGAGTGCCTATGGATGTGAAGTTCAAACGAGTAATCATCAGAGAAACGCTTGCCGCAGATAGTACACTTGTACGGTTTATCACCGGAGTGGAAAGTTTTGTTGTGTTGTTTTAGATAGCAACCTTTGTTAAATAGCTTGTTGCACAGCAAGCATTTATGTACTGTGATCGGGGCTGTTTCTTTCATTTCGTTGTGTTCTGCTAGTGGTGTGCTCGACATATTAGTAGATGGTACAACAGAGCCGCTACTACCAATAACTACTTTAGCGCATTCTAGGATCGCTGGAGATTTCATTCGAGGCTCATAATTTTCTTTATTGGCGTAATCCTTTATACATGTTTGTTTGTTTGCAGTTTGCATTAACTGAACCATCCCTGCCTGGGCCCCTGAATTAACATTGCCGTGTTTTATTGTTTCACCTTGTATAGTAATACCATAATGGTAGTTTTTTACTTTGTCTTGGGTGTAACTGCTAATATTATCCTTGGTTATTTTTCTATCCGTTGAGTTAAAATGATACTCTAAATTTTGTGTGCTCTTGTCAGCATTGTCCAAGTGCAATGTCCGGTTAACCGAATGTACGATAACGTTGCAACTGCTGGACTTATTATTAAGAACTTGCCTCTCCAAGTTAGGTTGTACAATATATTTATTAACGTTGAGACGTGATTGAAGCTGCGCAAAGCTTGGTAGTAAGCCTACGACAGGCTCGCTCACCAATTTTTGACCTATAACTTTCTCTACTTCAAGTGATTCACTAAAAGTATTGACAATCGGCACAGTGTTGATAGCCATATCCATAACGTGGGCAGCCATCCCGTTTTGGTTATTCGTTGTTAAATTCTGTAGAAAATTCTGATCCAGACATAAAGGGGTGTTGGTGTTTACCAGACTTGAAGACTCCAAAGGTTGCGTGGACGTCAATTGATTAAATGGAGTTAGAAGTGGAGTTGAATTATTGGTAATTGAAAACAAGCCACTCATATGGTGATTTCGTGAAGCAGAGGGACCGATTGGCAGATTTCCAGAATTAGCTATAAATGATTGATGTTTACTAACATTTGGATTCCCTATTTCCGGCTGATGACTATTTATATGGAGCGGATGTGACCCGACCTGATGCTGTAAAGGGCGATTAGCTAACGGATTATTACTGAAATTATTATCTAAACTACCCTGTTGTAGATGCGTGTACGGTAATTTGGAATGCATACTAGTCACACGATGCGCATTGGATGACAGCAGTACTGTTTCGACTACGCTGCAACCATCCGCGGAAGGGACGGAGGTCTGTGTTTTTGAATCCGAAGAATGCTGTTGAGTGTGGTTTTGCATTTCGGGACTCGGGTGATGATGATTTGAGATGGGCAGTTTAGCTGGGTCTAGTTGACCCGATGACCTCACTGCATTCTTGTGGAGGGTCGTGCTATAATGTCTCTTTAGATGGCCTGAGCTCGTAAACCATTTATTGCAAGCAGTGCAATTGTACGTCTTCGGACGCTTCGCTTCAATAGATCTCAAATTGGTACCTTTACTTCTAATTGATGGGAGTGTCGATGACATTGGATTTGAAGGTTGGATGCTAGTCATCTGAGACGCTGTATAAGAGTCGTACGTGAGTCGTAGTGGTTTCACATCAGCAGCACTAACCGTAGCGGATTCAGAGACATCGGTAAGTGGTGGCATTTGCACACCTGTATACATCTTTTCTTCAACGTGCATAAACGGTTTTAGTTTATGTGTGTTAACTTCTCGGGTATGAGGTGGAGCCCCTACAAAGGCTGCCGCTGCTTGTTCGCCCTCAGTTACTTGATATACGATTTGTGAATCAAGGCCCAAAATATCAGATAACATCATCAGATCTTCATTTTGATAATCAGTATTATTATACTGCTCACCAGAGTGTTGTTGAATAGGTATTCCTGTAGATAAGGCTGCCGGACCGGCGCCTGCATGAGCAGCATTGCAATGCTCATATAGTAGGACAGCGGAGTCGCACACAAAGCCACATTTGTCGCATTGATTTGGGGATGGTGATGGCGTAGGTAGGTTCACAGTTTGACTCGATAATGACACTTGTTCTTGCTCTTGTGACCGAATGTTATAAGGATGAAATCGACAGGATTTATGATAATCTTGATTGTACTGACCTTGATCCCAATTTATCTGATTAGAATGTTGGCTTTGCGAAAATTCGGAATGGTTGTAGTTGTTAGCAAATTGTGTCCCCGGTGAGAAGTTGGTTTGATCAGAATTTTGGTAATATGACGGTGAACTGTGATAGTTTTGTGCTGTAGCAGATTGTGTGTGTGTAAACTGAGAGGACGTCTCCGGTGTTGCCCACTGCTGGAAATTTGGACTGGGTTTAGTCATCATGTTGTAGCTGGAGTCAAATGGAACTGATACTGAACTCTCTGTTTTTATAGCATCTTTTTTATTTTCGGGAACACTCGGTGTGTTTTGCGCACCCCAGTTCACATACATATTTTCTTATTGATATTGAGCTTTAAATGGTTGAACTGTGTCTAAGTAGAGATTGCAATCCTTACAATGATAGCAGTTAGATCGATGTTACAGCGCTGCTATTAGTAATTGAAATGAATTATTTTAGACACAGAACACAAAACTTTTTTCGGCATTAATTCGCGGGCAAGTAAACACTCGCACACACGAAATAGTCGCTTTGTTAACTATGTCCCGCCACTCTCAACTCAACAACACGTCCAGTCTCTAATCACTTAACATAAGTTTAAACTTATTGGCACTTTCACGAGTCTAAATCAAAAGAAGTCTTTATAAAACTAAGATCACAGAAGTTTTGCGTTTATAAGAACTGCGCACACGTTAGTTAACCGGCACGAGATGCACTATCAATAGATGAGTGCAGCGGAAGTGTCGCACGTCCACACCGTGCGTGAGTTGCGAACGTTGACTAACAACTAACAGCCTTTCCGAAGTCACCTTCGGGGGCATAACTTCGATAACAATTCGCAACGTCCACCCTCCCCGTAGAGTATGTGCGAGCGAGACCGTCGCGCCGTGATGAAGTTAATGCCCCTTCGTCCATTTGTTTGTCTGTAGTGTGAGCGAGATAAACGCGCCGGGGAGTAGCCTAATGGCAATGAGGGCGGGCCTAGTCTTACTTTTTCTCAAAATTGAAATGCCCGGCGAGATATTCAGCGAAGCTACGTGCTAGTAGGATAGCAATAGCAGAGCGACTAATTTTTCTAAAATTTTAATCGCTTTATTATTTTGCCTACTATAATTAAAAAAACATAAGTAAGCTTATTGAAAACTGTTAATCTTTGTTGTTTATATTTTAGACGACCGATGTATGAAATAATTTATTAAGTTAAAAAATGTTCTCATGTAAGTGACTTTTCTGAGAATAAAGTCTAACCTACGTAACCTAAGACTAAGGAAAATTAATTAGGTACCTAGGAAAGATATAATATTTTTGATGTTTTAACTAGAAAACTATCGTTATTATTACACATTATAAATAAGTAAACGGGATTACTCACGTTTTTACGACCAGTAATAGACCGACCGGTTTCAGCTGTATTTAGACAGCCTTTTTCAGAGGTGCGAACCGTTCGCCGAGCACGCTTTACGCACACTCTGATCGCAGTCAGTGTTCATTGTGGATCACACAAATATTTTACCGACTTAGGAATCGAGCCCTGGAACTTCAGTCGCAGCAGTCACATCCACTACCACTGCGCCACCAAGGCAGTCATCAGTAAATAAATAAATAAATAATCATAATGTAAAAAACTCTTGAATGTCAACAGTATTTTTATAAAGCAACTAGGTGACCCGCCCGGCTTCGCCCGTGACATAATTCGAACTCCCGTCTCATCTATTTAAACGGGATTAAATATCATAAATAATAATTCATAAATTCTACAATAATGCATTTAAATTTGCCCGATTTGTCGACATTTATGACTACTGCTCCGCTCTCCAGGGAATTAGCGTGATGATATATATCCTTTAGCCTTCATGAATTTTCAAATCCGACCCGTAGTTGAGAGACCCCCTGAGATTATCGAATTCCACCAAACAAAGAAACAAACTCTTCAGCTTTATAATATTAGTATAGATTGAGCGCGCGGTTCGGAATACTCGCAGTCAGGGTCTCTTGTTGCCGATCACGCATTGACTATAAAAAAGCCGATTATAGGTACCTACTGGAATTTCGCTTCACGGTCTCGTCCAGTTAATCCTGGAACGCCGACGGGATGTCCCCAGCGAAGTAGTCTCCTGAGGCAACTCCTCGCTCAGCGGCAGGCCCACATTGTCCTCATCAACGAGACACGCCTCAGGAAGAGCTCAGCACTCCGAATACCAGGGTACCACGTGTACCGAGAGGAGCAACTCTCCCAGACCGGGACTGCTTTCAGGGGATTGGCAGTCCTGGTGAAGAGATACGTCGTCCACCAACCGCTGCCAACTGTTTTGCTGCAGACGTCCTACGCCCTGGGTGTAGAGGTCTGTGTCGATCACCGCCCCATCCGTGTGTTTGCGTTATACAAGCCGCCGGACGCGCGACTGGCAACGGCTGATGTCCACACCCTGATGGACTCACCGGACCCGATACTAGTCGCGGGCGACTTCAACGCCAAGCACACGGCTTGGAACTCCACGCGCATCTGCCCCAATGGGCGCCAACTCTTCAGCATCGTGAAACAGTATATGGATATGAGGTGCTGGGGCCAGAGGTACACACAGAGGTATACACATCCATACCAGGCAGCGGCTGATGATGAGCTGATGATGATTTCCGTACCTACCGGACGTCATCGATCTGTCGCTGGTGCGCGGCCTACCAGCTGCGCCATCGATTGATGTCCTGCACGACCACCTCCTTTCGGATCAGCAACCTGTCCTCCTGACCATGACGAATAACCTTACTTTGTCATCGCCACCACCGGCCCGCTTTCGACAGGATTGGATAAAAATCCTTCGTGCGGCCTACGTGACTTGCACGTCGCTCGCATGACGTCACAGCACTTTTAAACTCATTCGTGGTATAATGATGTTGGCACCAAGATAGGCCCTTTCAATGAACAGGGACGGTTTAAAAAGAATTCCAACTGGAAATACACATTTATTCCAATAACAAAAGATTATTTCCAAGCAATTTTGTTGAAAAAATATAATTTTCTTAAGAAAAAATAACACCACAAAGTGCAACAAAAGAACAAAGGGCTTCAAATATTGTTGATGTTTTTGATATTTTATTGACTTCGACAAAAAAGATGAAAGGTAATAAAACAGCGCATAACATATCTACTGCTATGGGTACCTTTAGAATGTCTCCGAGAAGTACTTGCTAGACGCTCGTGACGCATCTTATTATTGGTTCCGAACAACAAGTTCTGAGCTGGGATCCTACACTCATACAATTGGGGATTAGGTGAACTTTGTTAAAAAAAAGTTTCCTCCCTTCTAGCCTCTATTAACACCAGAAACCACCACAGTAGGTTCTTACTCTTCTAATAAACAAATAGGTATACATCTAGGAACTCTACAAGCATTTTCTTATCGCTTTTCTCTATTGTCACAGAAAATATGCCTCTGCCACCCCTTCGGGGATAAGGCGTGATAGCTAGATAGATAGAAAATATGACAAACAGACAGTATTTTAGTATCGAAATACAATTAATCACAATTAAATAAGTTATAAAGTAAATAGTACTAGTGAAGATTTTAAATTCAGTGAATGTGTTTTTTATGTTTTAATATCAATATTATATGTATTTCAATCGGTTTGTTTTGTCAATTTAAACGGGGTTTTACGGAAGTCAAGAATTCCGTAAAACCCCGTTTTTTTTTATTTCAAAATACAGTTTAGGTACCTACTACCTATACAATCTGAAGCGCCTGCGTAATAATAGCCCAACAAACAATTTGGCTGAAAATAGAGCTTACCATAGAACCTTAAGTGTTATGAAGGTAGAGTAGTAGCTGCAATTATAGTTTGCGACGGCAAAAAAGAGTTAGTTATAAAATATTACGCTTACAGTGACAAAGCAAGTTTATAAGAGCAATGTGTGAAGGATAAACGCGTAGAGCAGCGATTATTATCCCTACAATACAGACCAAAGCTTCTGTGTTATAGCTTTGAGTGAATCTTACTACTATAAGATCTATATTAGAAATTACCATTTATGATTGACTTCTAAAGTTCTAAGCAAGCTACCATAATCTCTTTCAGGGCACTCAACGCTACTAGCTCTACAATGGTGTTCAATAAATCTTTTACAACATTTAACTCTTAAAGAGATACAAGGTCCCTTGTAAAGTTGAAGGCTGAAAGTAGGGATATTTCTCCCTATAAATAGAACGTATAGTGTCAAGTATAGCCTCTATATTATTTAAGGTTGAATTATTGAGTACGTTACCACCTTAGAACCCCTAATTGGTCATGTAAGCGGTCATGAAAGTATAAAATGGCGCCGCATCAGAGCTCCTTTCAAAATTTTCTAACATGATGGTTCCGTATGTAATGGAAGTGAAATCGCAACTGCAAGTTTTGATATTTCTGAAGAAGTCAGTTATTGCTCATTGAGTAGTGATGATGTGAATAATACCATTGACTATATTAAGATTCTTTCATTTTAGTGAAAATTTGACGACATGAGCTATTAAGAATATTAAACAAACTGCTATGAATGATTTAACGTTGATCTTAAATGACAGATTTGGAGTCTAAAAAAAGATCCTCGATTTTTTTTACAAACACCAAAAAAATATTTTAATACAAATACTAGGTGGCGATATGGCATAAATAAAACACTAAGTCAGTGCGAGCATTATGTGTTATTATAAGTTACGTCATTCGTAGGCTCCACAATCGATTTACAAACAAAATTATTACATCACGATCGATTAATTTCCGCGTGCAATGCAGTGGCTGTATTGTCCTTTCTCTAATGTTCTTACTATTTTGAACGGCATTCTGAAATTGAAATACAATTGTAACAGAATCAAATAAAATACAGTAGCGTTTATGTCGTCTTGTACTCCTATTTATTTTAGCAACCCTATTACAATTTATTTACGATATTGTATAATGCTAATTACTGAGTGACACTTTTAAAACAGCGTAATCGAAGCTACTTACGTGAACAAAGTAGCTTCGATTACGCAGTAGGTACATAGTTTTTACGCGGTGTCCGACCACAGCGTCAAAAACAACAAATGTCACGTCGAACTTAGTGGAGGGCTGAGACTGAATGGTTGGTACTTATTTAATTTGCGCCCGGACTTGCTCTCGCTGTGTAGGTACAAAAAAGCTAATTAGTATCACATGCAAAGTTTAGACAATTGACGATTCGTTTATGAACGTAAGGGGTTTATGCTAGATATAAAGTCAAACTTTCATTAAAAAAATAACATTCCATTGCTACAAATTTGCAAAGGCTTTAAATGGCAGTATTTTTCAGTATTTAATTTTGTAGACAGAAATATGTAGGTATTTAATTCCAAATCTTTTCAATTTTGGCAAATCAAACAATAAAAACAATTTAGCACTCGTCCAACTAGGAGATACCTACGTGTAATAGTCGTGCGTAGGCTAGGTAGTAGTTTTGAAAAATTACAACGGGACTCCAAATTCATGGGTCCACCACCATTTATAGATTATTAAGTTAATAAAATCAGTAAAACGGACTAAAAGGTAACATATTACAATGAAGGTATTTATTTTTATAGCATTCTAATAACAGGGTCACGACTTAAGTCATTAGGCAAAGTTTTGTTACAAATTTAGGAAAAATAATGTTTTGCTCCATGTGAAGCAAAATATTTTTTAGATAAATACACCGCAAAGAGTGGGCGCTTCAATTATTTGCTAATAATATATACACATATTCACAGTTTACTTACCTTCGCAATGAAAATTCCGCTTCATTTGGCACTAAAAATCTGTTAAAAGTTTTGCACTCAACTAAGCCATTTATTTTCGTAAAGACAACTATGGTTTTACCGGTCCCATTGAAATGGGAATATCATTCTTAATTCATTTAACATGTTATAAAATTCTATAAAAAATAAGATATCCTTAGACGTAATAATTGCCTATTGTAGATTTATACTGCAACTCAAGGGGTTACAATTTGCATTATTGCCACCCTCTAACCGCTATAACAGTATTTAAGATACACAATAGACTAACTATACCTCTTGTAGAGTTTATATTCATAAATTTACTCTCTTTATAACGCTCAAAGAGTCAGTAAGCAGCATGTAGCTCTACAATATCGCTTGAGGAGTCAATGGTCACTAAAATACCAGTCTAATAGAGCTTTAGTCTCAGTTAGCGCTATTGTACCTCCATAATTGCTCTTCTATATCTCTTAAATTTATTCTATTACTCCACTACATTGCCATAGTGGAACCTAAGATCATAAGAATTGGTGCCCAATCCGAGGGTAGGTATAGTAAAGTTATAGCTCGCTAAAACTCATATGTGATAGCACTTATTGATGACCTTAGGATCTCTTTAGCACTTTTATATATCTGTTCTAACTCTAATAGTAGCGCCTAATGTTAGTTGGGAGACAGCGCCCTGGCGCAGGTGCCCATACACGTTATAGGAGGTCAAACAGCAGTCGCTCCAGCAACGTCGATGAGTAGGTCCATCACGGCTGCCTCTGCCTGCTCGGTCTTCAGCGTCGCCGCTCATGAGACCGTTGGCAATGATGTCACCTTCTACGATGTCTTTTGAATCTTATTAAGTGTTTTCACATTCACATCATCACATAAACTAAGACTCGCATAACATGTTATTTTGATAGTATACTTTTATTTAATTTAATAGAAAATTATAGAACGTGAACAAAAAATATATTGGCGCCAGGATAGACACTTTCAGTAGATAGGGGCGACTTAAATGGAATTCCAAGTGGATAAATACACATTGTCTCGAATAACAAAATTTTCTGTTGGGTTAGTAGTTTAGAGTAGTAAAAATAATATATTTATTGGCATATATAATATGATTTAACATAAATCTTAGTTAAAAAAACAATTAAAACTATACCTAAATAAAAAAAAAAACTACCTAACCTATTTATTAAAATTTAGACTGGGTCCCCTCGGTAGGGTACCCATGATGCAGGCAGCATTCCCACGCTGAATAGCTATGGAAAGCCTTTGCGCGAGAAAACTACCTGCACGAGGATCGCCAGTTTCTTCCCTCAGACGCTTACTTAAAGCCGTAAAAAGACCATGTGCGCCGCGACCCCATGGACCTAGTGTCTCGACACCAAATGGAATGAATTCATATTGGGTACCGAGACAACTGTACTTGCCAACCTTCAGCCGCTCGCGAAGATTTGCCGCAGCGCTTGCTTTTTTGCTAGTAGCCGGGAGATAGGACGTTGCAAGAGTATCGGTGCAAGTGGCATCCCATACTAGTGCACGTCCCATTCTCCAGGGTACTAAAGACATCCCGTCGGGCCGCTTACCATCATCTCGTATAATTTGCGGTTCTAAGACCGCGGGGACATTTATACTGACAAGGGCTCGTCTCAGGATATCATTTAGTGCAGCGTGACGGGAGTGACGGCCAGCGGCAAAAGAACAGGCAAGCCCATGATGTCCAAGGTGGCTCACATAAGCTCCGCACGATACACAAGAGTGTTCAATGCACACATCAGCACCCAACCGGAGACAAACTGCTATGCGGAGTGTAGTGGGATCAATGAAGGTGCCAGTGTTCGGAGAAGGAAAGGCGTGAAGCCATTGCCCAGACTCTGATCGAGATACAGCTAAAAGCCTTGCTCGATTAGTACCGGAAGAGTTTTCAATAAGAGTATTGAGAAAAGCAGAAGAAGCTATTGTGTCCCAGGCCCTTTGCTTTTTGAGCGTCGGGGGTAAATTTGGACTTGGTCCAGCTAGCCAAGCATTCAAAGCTTCGTCCAGACTCGCAATCTCACAGTTTGAGGCTGTAGGAGCCTTTAAGACTTTACCTATGAGGTCACGAGTGCTGAAAATCGAAGACAGGAATGCTGGTAAAGCTATACTAGAAATTTTTCGGGTCCCCAAACCACCGAACCTTATAGGTAAGGAAGCTTGGGACCATGCTTGCTCATTGAGATGAATATTCAGAATAGTTTCAATTTGGGATTTTAAAACATTTTCAATGGGTAACATCAGATTAGGAAATTTCCAAATAGGGCAGCAACGGAGCAAGTAAGTAAATTTGGGCACAAATAAGCAGAATTTAAGGATAAACAAAGCGCAGTGACTACTAATTTTGACAATGCGGTCTGAATATGGATTGAATTTTGTTACCAACTCTCCTAAGAGATGAGGAATGGCGTCATCGAAAATGGGAGATCCCAGGAGATATAGGCTGTTCTAAGATAAGAGTTTAATATTTGGGCAAACTTGGTTAAAATTTTGATGAATTTGAGAAACTAAGGATGTGTTGATTTTGTCTGAAATAAATAATTCACATTTATTAAAATTTAAATGCAAACCAATAGTGTTAAATTTGTCTATTATTAAAGTTAAATCTGCAAGAACAGTCTGTGAATCACCACCTAAGGTCCCATCATCGAGATACCAAATATTTAATTTTGAATTTAAATTATGAATTATAGAATTTATAACCAAACTAAATATAGCTGGACCAAGGGGATCACCTTGCTGACAACCCACGGCTGAAAGGATTTCGTTACTCTTGTGAATTAATTTAGAAGGGATAACAAAAGGTATTTTTCAAGCAATTGTGTAAAAAATTATATTATGTACCATTTTCTTATGAAAAATAACTCAACAACAAAGGCGACAAGCATTGTTGATGTTAATGATCTTTTGTTGACTTCGACAAACAATAATAGTAAAGAACAGCGTTAAACTCCTGTTTACGTTACGCTGCTTTGTCGCAAAGCTACTGCTATAGCTACCTGTGGGATGTCGCCAAAAAGTACTTGTTGGCCGTTCGCGTCGATTTCTTGTATGAGTGCGGGATCTCTGGTCTGGAACTGTTTTCGACTGAAAGGGAGATATTAAGATAATGTGAAAATATTATAGGCTAAAGGAAAGGCAATACATAATTCTACGCTCCGTCAACCAGTGAAGGCTTTTTGTTAACTCTACTTCTATCAATTTGTCACTCTATAAGCCGCTTTAGAATTCAACACTAGTACGAACCGCCTACATAGATATCTAAGATTTGTGTTTTGATTTTCAGCATTCTTGTGAGTGACTGCCGCCTGACCTCCCGACCCTTAAGTGCCTGCGTCGCTGTCTCGTTCGTTGGTCAGCTGGTGCACCACTAGCTAGTAAGGTCTCTTGGGCCCTGAAGATGGTGTGCCCCTTGCAACCTTGACAACTGATAAACCACTGTGTTTTCCAATGTTTGTGTGATAAAACACTTCTCCTTGTTTATCTTGGCGTCTTACCAGATAGTTCCAGACCTTATTGCTGCTACTGCTAAGAACTAGAGGCTATAATCGACTTTGTTGGGAGCGCCTGACCTGACCTCTCGACCAAGTGAGGGCGTGTGCATCGCTCATCATCACCTCGTCCGTGAGTGAGCGGAGCAGCACTTGCAGGTGAGATCCAACACTGAGGCGTCCTATTGTTTGTGTAATTCTAACTTTACATTTTCTACGTTTAAATTAGGTATAAGATCATCTATCGTTTTGCATTTCTCTATAGGTCTCTGTTGGTATGCATCTCTGGTCTCAGTAAATCTTGGTTGGGTCCAACAGCTCATCTTAAGAAGTCGGGCTCTGCTTTGATTAGTTACTCAGAGTAGTTGTGATTTGGCATATTTTAATGCTAGTGTCAGGATTTAGTGTCAAATATTTAAACGCTTTAACTTATCCAGATACTTACGACTTGCTACGAGTAAACTTAAAGCTGCCGTGGCAAAACTAGCGCCAAAGTGTCGCCACTAAAGTGGATTATTTTGAGTCTGTCCTCTGCCTGCTCCATCAAGCATATAGTAATAGTTGTATTTTATTTATGTATGTTTTTACAAACCAGTAAGTACCTAATCTAATAGGTAGGTATATGCTGGCTGTATGGAATCTAGACAACTGATAAACTCACTTAGGTATATTTCTAAAAACGTAGATAGGTACTTAGATACATGTTATACTTACATAGGAAACTCCGAAACAATAAAGTAATTGTTCCGACCTGGGCACCGAGACCTTAGCGCGTCAGTCGCGCACTCTTCGTCGTCTTGCAGTCCAGTACCGCAGCAGCTTTAGGTATGTCCTCACAGAACGTCCAATGGAATAGCTCTCCTTGAAGCCAGTCAAGTCAGGATATCTGAGGCCTATTATGTTTAATTTCAATCTCTTAAAGCCTCTCTACATCTGAATCAGAAGTATCCTGCTTTGTTAAATGGACACCTACATTCACCTACACCGTGGTCCGGCTGAGCAACGCCAGAAGTACATACATTCAGACGTATCGCAGTCGCCCGTACCTATATAAGTTGTGATGTCAAACAGCTGATGTACCCAACGCTCTATAAAAGTTATTCAACAACAGAAGCTGACACCCGCGGCTTCGCCCGTGGCATGTTTCTATCCCCTGTCGCACCCATTTACTCGTAGATTGTAGCCCGAATGAAAACTTAAAAAATATCAACAGCTGGTTGCCACAATCTGCGTATGTCTATTTCAACACGGCTATCGGCTCACCACCTGTTACGTGGGACAGGAGTACACACGGTGAAAAGTGGGAGTTTAATGCCTCTGCAAACCACTTCGGGGATAAGAAGTGATTGATAAAATTTTGCCTTATTTGAAATGTATGATTACTGATCCGGTCTGCAGGGTGATATATAGCCTATAGCCTTCCTCGATTAATGAAATCTTTATAGTAGTTATGCAACATAAAAAATATTTTTTTTATTAGAACCTGTAATTCCTAAGATTAGTGCGATCAAACAAACAAACTCTTCAGTTTTATATATTTATCAACAATAGTACCTAGATAAAGTCCTTGGAAAGAAGAAATTCAACACCTCTGCGTTGAATTCTATAAACATATATAAATTTCTGGAATTAAAGAAATAAAACTCCAATATTTATCACACTTTATTTATTTAACTTTAAGACCTGACATCTACCTCCTACTACAACGGAGTCGGTAGAGGACATTCATTGATATGTGAACTGATAACATATACATAGATATACAAGCAGTCGCTCAGATGATACATAAAACAATCAGACAAATATGTTAACGAATTATAATTGTCGCACACGTCGACATAATACAGTGTTACTGAACATAGCCAATCAACGCAGAGCGCAGCTTTCGCCGTAGCTATATTTAGATTTATCGCCTTATACTAACTTTTATCTATCGTCAAGACTTATACCTACCAAGTCAAGACAACGTTGCATGGAAACTTTTGTGAAAACTCCGGAGGTTTAACTTATATAAAATGTGTATATTCGTGTTGTACTCGTATTTTTATACAATATTAAATGTATTTAATACCGACTGCTTCAGTCTGAAACGTCATCTATTGATGTATAATCTAATCAGTACGCTAACAATAGACAAAAAAACGTATTTCATGAATGTATCTGTATCTATTACAGATTTAATTTTGATGTAGGTAACAAAATTAAAAAATAGCATCTCATCAAATTCAATCTTTAGATTTTAGGACTGAATTAGCATAACAAAAATCATTTCATCGATAAACTAATTAATTGAACTTAAAGTTACACATTATACAAACATAATCATATATTTCATCATTTTAATAAACACAGATTTCGATTAAAAATTTAAATGTTTAATTTCATGAAAAATAATTAGTTAATATTATACATAACCAAATTTAACAAGAATACTGTCATAAACTTAAGTTCCTAACAAATAATACTAGTGGATGATTTTAAACGGCATGACACTCGACAGTGTTACCTTATATGTATATAACATAATATATAGGTGTGCTACGGAAGAGAGTCAATGAGTGGGCGTCGTGCAAGAGATGACGCGCAGGCTGACAGCAAAGAGTCGCATTAACTTTACTACTTTATTTATTTAGTAAGGTAATTTATACAAGAAAGACAGAGAGAACACTATCACTCATAAAATATTTAGTTTCGAAGTTCATTAAGAACAACACGTTAATTCCAAATAAGTAGATTATAGATTTAATGTGCAAATGATAATCTATAAGTTACTACAATTAAAATAAATTTTATCTAAATTGCGCTGCTTCAGTACCGAAATATAATAACAAAACTTCAAGAGCTATTTGGATTAGTTCAAGGTGTGAAGCATTAGATCGAGTTGAGATTGGTTAACTTTACCCAGAGTATGGTTATAATTTTAGATGAAGTCCACAGTCAACCGCAACCGTTCAGTGCGTAATATTAAAGATGTCGAGGACCCCGGTGATATCGAGCTAGGTGACACAGATGCTTGAAGCTTTCTTTTATGCGTCTCTACGTGTTTTATCATATGGTCTTTTCTAATAAAACCTTTGCCGCAGTGATCACAAGAAAATGGCATGTTATTGGAATGCAAACACATGTGTCGACGCAGGTCTGATTTATGGTTAAAGCTTTTAGGACACTGCTCACATTTGAATGGTTTATTATTGGAGTGCCTATGGATGTGAAGTTCAAACGAGTAATCATCAGAGAAACGCTTGCCGCAGATAGTACACTTGTACGGTTTATCGCCGGAGTGGAAAGTTTTGTTGTGTTGTTTCAGATAGCAACCTTTGTTAAATAGCTTGTTGCACAGCAAGCATTTATGTACTGTGATCGAGGCTGTTTCTTTCATTTCGTGGTGTTCTGCTAGTGGTGTGCTCGACATATTAGTAGATGGTACAACAGAGCCGCTACTACCAATAACTACTTTAGCGCATTCTAGGATCGCTGGAGATTTCATTCGAGGCTCATAATTTTCTTTATTGGCGTAATCCTTTATACATGTTTGTTTGTTTGCAGTTTGCATTAACTGAACCATCCCTGCCTGGTCCCCTGAAATAACATTGCCGCGTTTTATTGTTTCACCTTGAATAGTAATACCATAATGGTAATTTTTTACTTTGTCGTGGGTGTAACTGCTAATATTATCCTTGGTTATTTTTCTATCCGTTGAGTTAAAATGATACTCTAAATTTTGTGTGCTCTTGTCAGCATTGTCCAAGTGCAATGTCGGTTTAACTGAATGTACGATAACGTTGCTACAGCTGGACTTATTATTAAGAACTTGCCTCTCCACGTTAGGTTGTACAATATATTTATTAACGTTGAGACCTGACTGAAGCTGCGCAAAGCTTGGTAGTGAGCCTACGACAGGCTCGCACACCAATTTTTGACCTATAACTTTCTCTACTTCAAGTGATTCACTAAAAGTATTGACAATCGGCAGATTGTTAATAGCCATATCCATAACGTGGGCAGTCATCCCGTTTTGGTTATTCGTTGTTAAATTCTGTAGAAAATTCTGACCCAGACATAAA
Source organism: Thumatha senex (assembly GCA_948477245.1). Classification (NCBI taxonomy): domain Eukaryota; kingdom Metazoa; phylum Arthropoda; class Insecta; order Lepidoptera; family Erebidae; genus Thumatha; species Thumatha senex. The sequence continues at coordinate 1,559,180 of OX419742.1, read as the reverse complement.
GGGGTGTTGGTGTGGACCAGACTTGAAGACCCCAAAGGTTGCGTGGACGTCAATTGATTAAATGGAGTTAGAAGTGGAGTTGAATTATTGGTAATTGAAAACAAGCCACTCATATGGTGATTTCGTGAAGCAGAGGGACCGTTTGGCGGATTTCCAGAATTAGCTATAAATGATTGATGTTTACTAACATTTGGATTCCCTATTTCCGGCTGATGACTATTTATATGGAGCGGATGTGACCCGACCTGATGCTGTAATGGGCGATTAGCTAACGGATTATTACTGAAATTATTATCTAAACTACCCTGTTGTAGATGCGTGTACGGTAATTTGGAATGCATACTAGTCACACGATGCGCATTGGATGACAGTAGTACTGTATCGACTACGCTGCAACTATCCGCAGAAGGGACGGAGGTCTGTGTTTTTGAATCCGAAGAATGCTGTTGAGTGTGGTTTTGCATATCGGGACTCGGGTGATGATGATTTGAGATGGGCAGTTTAGCTGGGTCTAGTTGACCCGATGACCTCACTGCATTCTTGTGGAGGGTCGTGCTATAATGTCTCTTTAGATGGCCTGAGCTAGTAAACCATTTATTGCAAGCAGTGCAATTGTACGTCTTCGGACGCTTCGCTTCAATAGATCTCAAATAGGTACCTTTACTTCTAATTGATGGGAGTGTAGATGATATTGGATTTGAAGGTTGGATGCTAGTCCTCTGAGACGCTGTATAAGAGTCGTACGTGAGTCGTAGTGGTTTCACATCAGTAGCACCAACCGTAGCGGATACTGAGTCATCGGTAAGTGGTGGCATTTGCACACCTGTATACATCTTTTCTTCAACGTGCATAAACGGTTTTAGCTTATGTGTATTAACTTCTCGGGTTTGAGGTGGAGCCCCTACAAAGGCTGCCGCTGCTTGTTTGCCCTCAGTTACTTGATATACGATTTGTGAATCAAGGCCCAAAATATCAGACAACATCATCAGATCTTCATTTTGATAATCAGTATTACTATACTGCTCACCAGAGTGTTGTTGTATAGTTATTCCTGTAGATAAGGCTGCCGGACCGGCGCCTGCATGAGCAGCATGGCAATGCTCATATAGTTGGACATCAGAGTCGCACACAAAGCCACATTTGTCGCATTGATTTGGGGATGGTGATGGCGTAGGTAGGTTCACAGTTTGACTCGATGATGACACTTGTGCTTGCTCTTGTAACCGAATGTTATAAGGATGAAATCGAAAGGATTTATGATAATCTTGATTGTACTGACCTTGATCCCAATTTATCTGATTAGAATGTTGGCTTTGCGAAAATTCGGAATGGTTGTAGTTGTTAGCAAATTGTGTCCCCGGTGAGAAGTTGGTTTGATCAGGATTTTGGTAATATGACGGTGAACTGTGATAGTTTTGCGCTGTAGCAGGTTGTGTGTGTGTAAACTGAGAGGACGTCTCCGGTGTTGCCCACTGCTGGAAATTTGGACTGGGTTTAGACATCATGTTGTAGCTGGAGTCAAATGGAACTGATACTGAACTCTCTGTTTTAATAGCATCTTTTTTATTTTCGGGAACACTCGGTGTGTTTTGCGCACCCCAGTTCACATACACATTTTCTTATAGATATTGAGCTTCAAATTATTGAACTTTGTCTAAGTAGAGATTGCAATCCTTACAGTGATAATTAGATCGATGTTACAGCGCTGCTATTAGTCATTTAAATTAATTATTTTAGACACAGAACACAATACTTTTTTCGGCATTAATTCGCGGGCAAGTAAACACTTGCACACACGAAATAGTCGCTTTGTAAACCTATGTCCTGCCACTCTCAACTCAACAACACACGTCCAGTCTCTAATCACTTAACATAAGTTTAAACTTATTGTCACTTTCACGAGTCTAAATGAAAAGATGTCTTTATAAAACTAAGATCACAGAAGTAGTGCGTTTATAAGAACTGCGCACACGTTAGTTAACCGGCACGAGATGCAATCAATAGATGAGTGCAGCGCGGAAGTGTAGCACGTCCACCGCGTGCGTGCGTTGCGAACGTTGACTAACAACTAACAGCCTTTCCAAAGTCGCCTTCGGGGGCATAACTTCGATTACAATTCGCAACGTCCTTCCTCCCCGTAGAGTATGTGCGAGCGAGACCGTCGCGCCGTGATGAAGTTAACGCTCCTCCGTCCATTTGTTTGTCTGTAGTGTGAGCGAGATGAACGCGCCGGGGAGTAGCCTAATTGCAATGAGGGCGGGCCTAGTCTTACTTTTTCTCAAAATTGAAATGCCCGGCGAGATATTCAGCGAAACCACGTGTTAGTAGGATAGCGATAGCAGAGCGACTAATTTTTTTAAAATTTTAATCCCTTTATTATTTACCTACTATAATTAAAAAAACATAAGTAAGCTTATTGAAAACTGTTAATCTTTGTTGTTTATATTTTAGACGACCGATATATGAAATAATTTATTAAGTTAAAAAATGTTCTCATGTAAGTGACTTTTCTGAGAATAAAGTCTAACCTACCCAACCTAAGACTAAGGAAAATTAATTAGGTACCTAGGAAAGATATAATATTTTTGATGTTTTAACTAGAAAACTAATTAAAAAAAACTAATACAAGAAAACTAATTAATAAAATAAAATTCTATTATTACATATTATAAATAAGTAAACGGGATTACTCACGTTTTTACGACCAGTAATAGACCGACCGGTTTCAGCTGTATTTAGACAGCCTTTTTCAGAGGTGCGAACCGTTCGCCGAGCACTCTTTACGCACACTCTGATCGCAGTCAGTGTTCATTGTGGATCACACAAATATTTTACCGAGTCAGGAATCGAGTCCTGGAACTTCAGTCGCAGCAGTCACATCCACTACCACTGCGCCACCAAGGCAGTCATCAGTAAATAAATAATCATAATGTAAAAAACTCTTGAATGTCAACAGTATTTTTATAAAGCAACTAGGTGACCCGCCCGGCTTCGCCCGTGACATAATTCGAACTCCCGTCTCATCAATTTAAACGGGATTAAATATCATAAATAATAATTCATAAATTCTACAATAATGCATTTAAATTTGCCCGATTTGTCGACATTTATGACTACTGCTCCGCTCTCCAGGGAATCAGCGTGATGATATATATCCTTTAGCCTGCATGAATTTTCAAATCCGACCCGTAGTTGAGAGACCCCTGAGATTATCGAATTCCACCAAACAAAGAAACAAACTCTTCAGCTTTATAATATTAGTATAGATTGAGCGCGCGGTTCGAAATACTCGCAGTCAGGGTCTCTTGTTGCCGATCACGCATTGACTATAAAAAAGCCGATTATAGGTACCTACTGGAATTTCGCTTCACGGTCCCGTCCAGTTAATCCTGGAACGCCGACGGGATGTCCCCAGCGAAGTAGTCTCCTGAGGCAACTCCTCGCACAGCGGCAGGCCCACATTGTCATCAATGAGACACGCCTCAGGAAGAGCTCAGCTCTCCGAATACTAAGGTATCACGTGTACCGAGAGGAGCAACTCTCCCAGACCGGGACTGCTTTCAGGGGATTGGCAGTCCTGGTGAAGAGATACGTCGTCCACCAACCGCTGCCAACTGTTTTGCTGCAGACGTCCTACGCCCTGGGTGTAGAGGTCTGCGTCGATCACCGCCCCATCCGTGTGTTTGCGTTCTACAAGCCGCCGGACGCGCGACTGGCAACGGCTGATGTCCACACCCTGATGGACTCACCGGACCCGATACTAGTCGCGGGCGACTTCAACGCCAAGCACACGGCTTGGAACTCCACGCGCATCTGCCCCAATGGGCGCCAACTCTTCAGCATCGTGAAACAGTATATGGATATGAGGTGCTGGGGCCAGAGGTACACACAGAGGTATACACATCCATACCAGGCAGCGGCTGATGATGAGCTGATGATGATTTCCGTTCCTACCGGACGTCATCGATCTGTCGCTGGTGCGCGGCCTACCAGCTGCGCCATCGATTGATGTCCTGGACGACCACCTTCTTTCGGATCAGCAACCAGTCCTCCTGACCATGACGAATAACCTTACTTTGTCATCGCCACCACCGGCCCGCTTTCGACATGATTGGATAAAAATCCTTCGTGCGGCCTACGTGACTTGCACGTCGCTCGCATGACGTCACAGCACTTTTAAACTCATTCGTGGTATAATGATGTTGGCACCAAGATAGGCCCTTTCAATGAACAGGGACGGTTTAAAAAGAATTCCAACTGGAAATACACATTTATTCCAATAACAAAAGATTATTTCCAAGCAATTTTGTTGAAAAAATATAATTTTCTTAAGAAAAAATAACACCACAAAGTGCAACAAAAGAACAAAGGGCTTCAAATATTGTTGATGTTTTTGATATTTTATTGACTTCGACAAAAAAGATGAAAGGTAATAAAACAGCGCTAAAACCTAATCTATAAATTAAGTCGCTATGGCACAAGCGCTAGCTGCAAATAAAGGGAAATAATTAGGAATTTGTGCAGGTGGTTTTTACCAGTGTTGTAAGATACAGCGGCTTATAGCGTGAATAATTGATTATGTTGATTTGAGGAGACTCAATGTCTACCTGTCGCATAACATATCTACTGCTATGGGTACCTTTAGAATGTCTCCGAGAAGTACTTGCTAGACGCTCGTGACGCATCTTCTTATTGGTTCCGAACAACAAGTTCTGAGCTGGGATCCTACACTCATACAATTGGGGATTATGTGAACTTTGTTAAAAAAAAAGTTCCCTCCCTTCTAGCCTCTATTAACACCAGAAACCACCACAGTAGGTTCTTACTCTTCTAATAAACAAATAGGTATACATCTAGGAACTCTACAAGCATTTTCTTATCGCTTTTCTCTATTGTCACAGAAAATATGCCTCTGCCACCCCTTCGGGGATAAGGCGTGATAGCTAGATAGATAGAAAATATGACAAACAGACAGTATTTTAGTATCGAAATACAATTAATCACAATTAAATAAGTTATAAAGTAAATAGTACTAGTGAAGATTTTAAATTCAGTGAATGTGTTTTTTATGTTTTAATGATAGATAATTATCAATATTATATGTATTTCAATCGGTTTGTTTTGTCAATTTAAACGGGGTTTTATGTCAGACTTTTCAACGCGTAGTAGACGTAGGGATAATTTATGTATGCTTAGATCCAATACAACACTTTTGTGGAATAGCGTATTTTGTATGGCACCAAAAATATACAATAAAATTCCAGAAGCATATAAGAGATTGAACCATAGTTTATTTAAAAAAAGAGTTACAAATTTGTTAATTGGGAAATGTTACTACTCAATTTCAGAATTTCTAAAAGACACATTCGAGTAATAGCAATAAAAATTAAGTAAGTAGGTACAAACCTTCATCTAAAAGTTCACATGTGTCAAATTATTGTAATATTAATTATTGGATTATGTTGTAAATAAAATATTATGAAATGACATAAACTATAATATCAAAATTTAATGACAATTGTATATAAATTCTAATGTATTTAAATGACATTAACTATTATATTAAATTCTAATGATAATTCAAATTCTAATGTATTTAAATGACAGAAATAGGTGAACCAAATTCTAATGACAATTGTATGTTAATCTCAATGAAATATAATGTTTAATAATTAATAATTTTGCATGTATAAATTTAATATAAGCAAATACTATTTGTACGCCAGTTATGGCAGAATATGTTGCTACCATACCTATTATATTAACAACTGTATTTACCATATTCGTTCAAATAAAGATTACTGATTACTGACTGTAGGCTAGGTAGTGGTTTTGAAAAATTACTACGCATCTCCGAATTCATGGGTCCACCATTTTTAGATTATGAAGTTAATAAAAAACAGTAAAACGGACTAAAAGGTAACATAATACAATGAAGTTATTTATTTTTATAGCATTCTAATAACAGGGTCACGACTCTTAAGTCAATAGGCAAAGTTTTGTTACAAATTTAGGAAAAATAATGTTTTGCTCCATGTGAAGCAAAATATTTTTTAGATAAATACACCGCAAAGAGTGGGCGCTTCAATTATTTGCTAATAATATATACACATATTCACAGTTTACTTACCTTCGCAATGAAAATTCCGCTTCATTTGGCACTAAAAATCAGTTAAAACATTTAGCATTCAACTCCGCCATTTATTTTCGTAAAGACAACTATGGTTTTACTGATCCCATTGAAATGGGAATATCATTCTTAATTCATTTAACATGTTATAAAATTCTATGAAAAATAAGATATCCTTAGACGTAATAATTGCCTATTGTAGATTTATACTGCAACTCAAGGGGTTACAATTTGCATTATTGCCACCCTCTAACCGCTATAACAGTATTTAAGATACACAATAGACTAACTATACCTCTTGTAGAGTTTATATTCATAAATTTACTCTCTTTATAACGCTCAAAGAGTCAGTAAGCAGCATGTATCTCTACCATATCGCTTGAGGAGTCAATGGTCACTAAAATACCACTCTTATAGAGCTTTAGTCTCAGTTAGCGCTATTGTACCTCCATAATTGCTCTTCTATATCTCTTAAATTCATTCTATTACTCCACTACATTGCCATAGTGGAACCTAAGATCATAAGAATTGGTGCCCAATCCGGGGGTAGGTATAGTAAAGTTATAGCTCGCTAAAACTCCTATGTGATAGCACTTATTGATGACCTTAGGATCTCTTTAGCTCTTTTATATATCTGTTCTAACTCTAATAGTAGCGCCTAATGTAAGTTGGGAGACAGCGCCCTGGCGCAGGTGCCCATACATGTTATAGGACGTCAAACAGCAGTCGCTCCTGCAACGTCGATGAGTAGGTCCATCACGGCTGCCTCTGCCTGCTCGGTCTTCAGCGTCGCCACTCATGAGACCGTTGGCAATGATGTCACCTTCTACGATGTCTTTTGAATCTTATTAAGTGTTTTCACATTCAAATCATCACATAAACTAAGACTCGCATAACATGTTATTTTGATAGTATACTTTTATTTAAGTGAAAAATATAGACCATGAACAAAAAATATGTTGGCGACAGGATAGACACTTTCAGTAGATAGGGGCGACTTAAATGGAATTCCAAGTGGATCAATACACATTGTCTCGAATAACAAAAGGTATTTTCCGAGCAATTGTGTAAAAAATTATATTACTTATGTATCATTTTCTTTTGAAAAATAACACAACAACAAAGGCGACAAGCATTGTTGATGTTATTGATCTTTTATTGACTTCGACAAACAATAATAGTTAAGAACAGCGTTAAACTCCTGTTTATGTGTCGCAAACCTACTGCTATAGGTAGGTACCTGTCGGATGTCGCCAAAAAGTACTTGTTAGCCGTTCGCGACGATTCTTCTTTTCGGTTCAGAGCAGGGATCTCGCACTCTTACAATTCGGAATACGACTGTGTCCATTGTATGAGTGCGGGATCTCTGGTCTGGAACTGTTTTCGACTGAAAGGGAGATATTGAGATAATGTGAAAATATTATAGGCTAAAGGAAAGGCAATACATAATTCTACGCTCCGTCAACCAGTGAAGGCTTTTTGTTAACTCTACTTCTATCAATTTGTCACTCTATAAGCCGCTGTAGAATTCAACACTAGTACGAACCGCCTACATAGATATCTAAGATTTGTGTTTTGATTTTCAGCATTCTTGTGAGTGACTGCCGCCTGACCTCCCGACCCTTTAGATGCCTGCGTCGCTGTCTCGTTCGTTGGTCAGCTGGTGCACCACTAGCTGGTAAGGTCTCTTGGGCCCTAAAGATGGTGTGCCCCTTGCAAACTTGACAACTGATAAACCACTGTGTTTTCCAATGTTTGTGTGATAAAACACTTCTCCTTGTTTATCTTGGCGTCTTACCAGATAGTTCCAGACCTTATTGCTGCTACTGCTAAGAACTAGAGGCTATAATCGACTTTGTTGGGAGCGCCTGACCTGACCTCTCGACCAAGTGAGGGCGTGTGCATCGCTCATCATCACCTCGTCCGTGAGTGAGCGGAGCAGCACTTGCAGGTGAGATCCAACACTGAGGCGTCCTATTGTTTGTGTAATTCTAACTTTACATTTTCTACATTTAAATTAGGTATAAGATCATCTATAGTTATGCATGTCTCTATAGGACTCTGTTGGTCTCAGTAAATTTTGGTTGGGTCTAACAATTCAACTTAAAAAGTCGGGCTCTGCTTTGATTAGTTACTCAGAGTAGTTGTGATTTGGCATATTTTAATGCTAGTGTCAGGATTTAGTGTCAAATATTTAAATGCTTTAACTTATCCAGATACTTACGACTTGCTACGAGTAAGCTTAAAGCTGCCGTGGCAAAACTAGCGGCAAAGTGTCGCCACTAATTTGGTTCATTTTGAGTCTGTCCTCTGCCTGCTACATCAAGCATATAGTAATAGTTGTATTTTATTTATGTATGTTTTTACAAACCAGTAGGTAAGTACCTAATCTAATAGGTAGGCTAATGCTGGCTGTATGGAATCTAGATAACTGATAAACTTACTTAGGTATATTTCTAAAAACATAGGTACTTAGATACATGTTATACTTACATAGGAAACTCCGAAACAAAAAAGTAATTGTTCCGACCTGGGCACCGAGACCTTAGCGCGTCAGTCGCACACATTATCACTTACGCCCCTGAGGCAATCAAAACCAACTAACTTTACTTCTTAGGTTTCATACAGAACGATCTAGCAGTCCAGTACCGCAGCAGCTTTAGGTATGTCCTCACAGAACGTCCTATGGAATAGCTCTCCTTGAAGCCAGTCAAGTCAGGATATCTGAGGCCTATTATGTTTAATTTCAATCTCTTAAAGCCTCTCTACATCTGAATCAGAAGTATCCTGCTTTGTTAAATGGACCTACACCGGCTGAGCAACGCCAGAAGTACATACATACAGAAGTATCGCAGTCGCCTGTACCTATATAAGTTGTGATGTCAAACAGCTAATGTACCCAACGCTCTATAAAAGTTATTCAACAACAGAAGCTAACACCCGCGGCTTCGCCCGTGGCATGTTTCTATCCCCCGTCGCACCCATTTACTCCCGTAGATTGTAGCCCGAATGAAAACTTAAAAAATATCAACAGCTGGTTGCCACAAACTGCGTATGTCTATTTCAACACGGCTATCGGCTCACCACCTGTTACGTGGTACAGGAATAGGTACACACTCTGAAAAGTGGGCGTTTAATGCCTCTGCAAACCACTTCGGGGATAAGAAGTGATTAAAATATGCCTTATTTGAAATAAAGTCCGAGTCCGAGACTACCAGGACTTTAATTGGTCGTGCTAATTAGTGTCTAGCACATACTAGACTTTTTAGCCTTTTTGTTACGACCTCACTAAATAGGCAACGGGTTCAAAATTTCTTCCAAATTTAACATCTGAAATAGACACATTTTATTTTATTAAATTTATTTGGCCCTTTAGACCCACCCCAGTTCCGTGCTTCGGAAGGCACGTTAAGCCGTTGGTCCCGGTTGCCAATAAAATGGCAGTCGTTAAGCCAAGTTGAATGCCTTAAGTTGCGGCTTAAAAAAATTCAACTGCAGGTCACCACAGCCTGCGCCTGTCCATTTCAACACGGCAATGGACTCACCACCTGTTACGTGGGACAAAATGCATACGGTGAAATGTGGGCGTTCAATATGCCTCTGCCTGCCCTTCGGGGATAAAGGCGTGATAATATATTGTTTCGCGTGAAGTCCCGAGTAGTATATAAAATATGAGTATAAACCGCGAAAGTTTAAAAAAAACTCTTCAGTTTTATATATTTATCAACAATAGTAGATAAAGTCCTTAGAAAGAAGAAATTCAACACCACTGCGTTGAATTCTATAAATATATAAAGTTCTGGAATTAAAGAAATAAAACTCCAATATTTATCACACTTTATTTATTTAACTTTAAGACCTGATATCTACCTACTACTACAACGGAGTCGGTAGAGGACATTCATGGATAGGTGAACTGATAACATTTACATAGATATACAAGCAGTCGCTCAGATGATACATAAAACAATCACACAAATATGTTAACGAATTGTAATTGTCGCACACGTCGACATAATACAGTGTTACTGAACATAGCCAATCAACGCAGAGCGCAGCTTTCGCCGTTGCTATATTTAGATTTATCGCCTTAAACTAACTTTTATCTATAATCAAGACTTATACCTACTAAGTCAAGACAACGTTGCATGGAAACTTTTGTGAAAACTCCAGAGGTTTAACTTATATAAAATGTGTATATTCGTGTTGTACTCGTATCTTTATACAATATTAAATGTATTTGATACCGACTGCTTCAGTCTGAAACGTCATCTATTGATGTATAATCTAGTCACTACGCTAACAATAGACAAAAAAACGTATTTCATGAATGTATAGATTTAATTTTGATGTAGTTAACAAAATTAAAAAATTGCATCTCATCAAATTAAATCTTTAGATTTTAGGACTGAATTAGCATCACAAAAATCATTTCATCGATAAACGAATTAATTGAACTTAAAGTTAGACATTATACAAAAATAATCATATATTTTATCATTTTAATAAACACAGATGTCGATTAAAAATTTAAATGTTTAATTCCATGAAAAATAATTAGTTAATATTATACATAACCAAATTTTCATTATTATAATTAAATTTACAAGAATACTGTCATAAACTTAAGTTCCTAACAAATGCTACTAGTGGATGATTTTAAACGGTATGACACTCGACAGTGTTACCTTATATGTATATAACATAGTATATAGGTGTGCTATGGAAGGGAGTCAATGAGTGGGCGTCGTGCAAGAGATGACGCGCAGGCTGACAGGAAAGAGTCGCATTAACTTTGCTACTTTATTTATTTAGTAAGGTATAATTTATACAAGAAAGCCAGAGGGAACACTTTCGCTCATAAAATATTTAGTTTAGAAGTTCATTAAGAACAACACGTTAATTCCAAATAAGTAGATTATAGATTTAATGTGCAAATGATAATCTATAAGTTATTACAATTAGAATTAATTTTATCTAAATTGCGCTGCTTCAGTACCGAAATATATTAACAAAACTTCAACAGCTATTTGGATTAGTTCAAGGTGTAAAGCATTAGATCGAGTTGAGATTGGCTAACTTTACCCAGAGTATGGTTTTAATTTTAGATGAAGTCCACAGTCAACCGCAACCATTCAGTGCGTAATATTAAACCCTTGCGACCTAGATGTAGAAGATGTCGAGGACCCCGGTGATATCGAGCTAGGTGACACAGATGCTCCAAGCTTTCTTTTATGCGTCTCTACGTGTTTTATCATATGGTCTTTTCTAATAAAACCTTTACCGCAGTGAGTACAAGAAAATGGCATGTTATCGGAATGCAAACACATGTGTCGACGCAGGTCTGATTTATGGTTAAAGCTTTAAGGACACTGATCACATTTGAATGGTTTATTATTGGAGTGCCTATGGATGTGAAGTTCAAACGAGTAATTATCAGAGAAACGCTTGCCGCAGATAGTACACTTGTACGGTTTATCACCGGAGTGGAAAGTTTTGTTGTGTTGTTTTAGATAGCAACCTTTGTTAAATAGCTTGTTGCACAGCAAGCATTTATGTACTGTGATCGGGGCTGTTTCTTTCATTTCGTTGTGTTCTGCTAGTGGTGTGCTCGACATATTAGTAGATGGTACAACAGAGCCGCTACTACCAATAACTACTTTAGCGCATTCTAGGATCGCTGGAGATTTCATTCGAGGCTCATAATTTTCTTTATTGGCGTAATCCTTTATACATGTTTGTTTGTTTGCAGTTTGCATTAACTGAACCATCCCTGCCTGGGCCCCTGAAATAACATTGCCGTGTTTTATTGTTTCACCTTGTATAGTAATACCATAATGGTAGTTTTTTACTTTGTCTTGGGTGTAACTGCTAATATTATCCTTGGTTATTTTTCTATCCGTTGAGTTAAAATGATACTCTAAATTTTGTGTGCTCTTGTCAGCATTGTCCAAGTGCAATGTCCGGTTAACCGAATGTACGATAACGTTGCAACTGCTGGACTTATTATTAAGAACTTGCCTCTCCAAGTTAGGTTGTACAATATATTTATTAACGTTGAGACGTGATTGAAGCTGCGCAAAGCTTGGTAGTAAGCCTACGACAGGCTCGCTCACCAATTTTTGACCTATAACTTTCTCTACTTCAAGTGATTCACTAAAAGTATTGACAATCGGCACATTGTTGATAGCCATATCCATAACGTGGGCAGCCATCCCGTTTTGGTTATTCGTTGTTAAATTCTGTAGAAAATTCTGACCCAGACATAAAGGGGTGTTGGTGTTTACCAGACTTGAAGACTCCAAAGGTTGCGTGGACGTCAATTGATTAAATGGAGTTAGAAGTGGAGTTGAATTATTGGTAATTGAAAACAAGCCACTCATATGGTGATTTCGTGAAGCAGAGGGACCGATTGGCGGATTTCCAGAATTAGCTATAAATGATTGATGTTTACTAACATTTGGATTCCCTATTTCCGGCTGATGACTATTTATATGGAGCGGATGTGACCCGACCTGATGCTGTAAAGGGCGATTAGCTAACGGATTATTACTGAAATTATTATCTAAACTACCCTGTTGTAGATGCGTGTACGGTAATTTGGAATGCATACTAGTCACACGATGCGCATTGGATGACAGTAGTACTGTTTCGACTACGCTGCAACCATCCGCGGAAGGGACGGAGGTCTGTGTTTTTGAATCCGAAGAATGCTGTTGAGTGTGGTTTTGCATATCGGGACTCGGGTGATGATGATTTGAGATGGGCAGTTTAGCTGGGTCTAGTTGACCCGATGACCTCACTGCATTCTTGTGGAGGGTCGTGCTATAATGTCTCTTTAGATGGCCTGAGCTCGTAAACCATTTATTGCAAGCAGTGCAATTGTACGTCTTCGGACGCTTCGCTTCAATAGATCTCAAATTGGTACCTTTACTTCTAATTGATGGGAGTGTCGATGACATTGGATTTGAAGGTTTGATGCTAGTCATCTGAGACGCTGTATAAGAGTCGTACGTGAGTCGTAGTGGTTTCACATCAGCAGCACTAACCGTAGCGGATTCAGAGTCATCGGTAAGTGGTGGCATTTGCACACCTGTATACATCTTTTCTTCAACGTGCATAAACGGTTTTAGTTTATGTGTGTTAACTTCTCGGGTGTGAGGTGGAGCCCCTACAAAGGCTGCCGCTGCTTGTTCGCCCTCAGTTACTTGATATACGATTTGTGAATCAAGGCCCAAAATATCAGACAACATCATCAGATCTTCATTTTGATAATCAGTATTATTATACTGCTCACCAGAGTGTTGTTGAATAGGTATTCCTGTAGATAAGGCTGCCGGACCGGCGCCTGCATGAGCAGCATTGCAATGCTCATATAGTAGGACAGCGGAGTCGCACACAAAGCCACATTTGTCGCATTGATTTGGGGATGGTGATGGCGTAGATAGGTTCACAGTTTGACTCGATAATGACACTTGTTCTTGCTCTTGTGACCGAATGTTATAAGGATGAAATCGACAGGATTTATGATAATCTTGATTGTACTGACCTTGATCCCAATTTATCTGATTAGAATGTTGGCTTTGCGAAAATTCGGAATGGTTGTAGTTGTTAGCAAATTGTGTCCCCGGTGAGAAGTTGGTTTGATCAGAATTTTGGTAATATGACGGTGAACTGTGATAGTTTCGTGCTGTAGCAGATTGTGTGTGTGTAAACTGAGAGGACGTCTCCGGTGTTGCCCACTGCTGGAAATTTGGACTGGGTTTAGTCATCATGTTGTAGCTGGAGTCAAATGGAACTGATACTGAACTCTCTGTTTTTATAGCATCTTTTTTATTTTCGGGAACACTCGGTGTGTTTTGCGCACCCCAGTTCACATACATATTTTCTTATTGATATTGAGCTTTAAATGATTGAACTGTGTCTAAGTAGAGATTGCAATCCTTACAATGATAGCAGTTAGATCGATGTTACAGCGCTGCTATTAGTAATTGAAATGAATTATTTTAGACACAGAACACAAAACTTTTTTCGGCATTAATTCGCGGGCAAGTAAACACTCGCACACACGAAATAGTCGCTTTGTTACCTATGTCCCGCCACTCTCAACTCAACAAAACACGTCCAGTCTCTAATCACTTAACATAAGTTTAAACTTATTGGCACTTTCACGAGTCTAAATCAAAAGATGTCTTTATAAAACTAAGATCACAGAAGTAGTGCGTTTATAAGAACTGCGCACACGTTAGTTAACCGGCACGAGATGCACTATAGATGAGTGCAGCGGAAGTGTCGCACGTCCACACCGTGCGTGAGTTGCGAACGTTGACTAACAACTAACAGCCTTTCCGAAGTCACCTTCGGGGGCATAACTTCGATAACAATTCGCAACGTCCTTCCTCCCCGTAGAGTATGTGCGAGCGAGACCGTCGCGCCGTGATGAAGTTAACGCCCCTTCGTCCATTTGTTTGTCTGTAGTGTGAGCGAGATAAACGCGCCGGGGAGTAGCCTAATGGCAATGAGGGCGGGCCTAGTCTTACTTTTTCTCAAAATTGAAATGCCCGGCGAGATATTCAGCAAAGCTACGTGCTAGTAGGATAGCAATAGCAGAGCGACTAATTTTTCTAAAATGTTAATCGCTTTATTATTTTGCCTACTATAATTAAAAAAACATAAGTAAGCTTATTGAAAACTGTTAATCTTTGTTGTTTATATTTTAGACGACCGATGTATGAAATAATTTATTAAGTTAAAAAATGTTCTCATGTAAGTGACTTTTCTGAGAATAAAGTCTAACCTACCTAACCTAAGACTAAGGAAAATTAATTAGGTACCTAGGAAAGATATAATATTTTTGATGTTTTAACTAGAAAACTAACGTTATTATTACACATTATAAATAAGTAAACGGGATTACTCACGTTTTTACGACCAGTAATAGACCGACCGGTTTCAGCTGTATTTAGACAGCCTTTTTCAGAGGTGCGAACCGTTCGCCGAGCACTCTTTACGCACACTCTGATCGCAGTCAGTGTTCATTGTGGATCACACAAATATTTTACCGACTCAGGAATCGAGCCCTGGAACTTCAGTCGCAGCAGTCACATCCACTACCACTGCGCCACCAAGGCAGTCATCAGTAAATAAATAAATAAATAATCATAATGTAAAAAACTCTTGAATGTCAACAGTATTTTTATAAAGCAACTAGGTGACCCGCCCGGCTTCGCCCGTGACATAATTCGAACTCCCGTCTCATCTATTTAAACGGGATTAAATATCATAAATAATAATTCATAAATTCTACAATAATGCATTTAAATTTGCCCGATTTGTCGACATTTATGACTACTGCTCCGCTCTCCAGGGAATTAGCGTGATGATATATATCCTTTAGCCTTCATGAATTTTCAAATCCGACCCGTAGTTGAGAGACCCCCTGAGATTATCGAATTCCACCAAACAAAGAAACAAACTCTTCAGCTTTATAATATTAGTATAGATTGAGCGCGCGGTTCGAAATACTCGCAGTCAGGGTCTCTTGTTGTCGATCACGCGTTGACTATATAAAAGCCGATTATAGGTACCTACTGGAATTTCGCTTCACGGTCCCGTCCAGTTAATCCTGGAACGCCGACGGGATGTCCCCAGCGAAGTAGTCTCCTGAGGCAACTCCTCGCTCAGCGGCAGGCCCACATTGTCCTCATCAACGAGACACGCCTCAGGAAGAGCTCAGCACTCCGAATACCAGGCTACCACGTGTACCGAGAGGAACAACTGGCATTTGGATTGGCAGTCCTGGTGAAGAGATACGTCGTCCACCAACCGCTGCCAACTGTTTTGCTGCAGACGTCCTACGCCCTGGGTGTAGAGGTCTGCGTCGATCACCGCCCCATCCGTGTGTTTGCGTTCTACAAGCCGCCGGACGCGCGACTGGCAACGGCTGATGTCCACACCCTGATGGACTCTCCGGACCCGATACTAGTCGCGGGCGACTTCAACGCCAAGCACACGGCTTGGAACTCCACGCGCATCTGCCCCAATGGGCGCCAACTCTTCAGCATCGTGAAACAGTATATGGATATGAGGTGCTGGGGCCAGAGGTACACACAGAGGTATACACATCCATAACAGGCAGCGGCTGATGATGAGCTGATGATGATTTCCGTTCCTACCGGACGTCATCGATCTGTCGCTGGTGCGCGGCCTACCAGCTGCGCCATCGATTGATGTCCTGGACGACCACCTCCTTTCGGATCAGCAACCAGTCCTCCTGACCATGACGAATAACCTTACTTTGTCATCGCCACCACCGGCCCGCTTTCGACAGGATTGGATAAAAATCCTTCGTGCGGCCTACGTGACTTGCACGTCGCTCGCATGACGCCACAGCACTTTTAAACTCATTCGTGGTATAATGATGTTGGCACCAAGATAGGCCCTTTCAATGAACAGGGACGGTTTAAAAAGAATTCCAACTGGAAATACACATTTATTCCAATAACAAAAGATTATTTCCAAGCAATTTTGTTGAAAAAATATAATTTTCTTAAGAAAAAATAACACCACAAAGTGCAACAAAAGAACAAAGGGCTTCAAATATTGTTGATGTGTTTGATATTTTATTGACTTCGACAAAAAAGATGAAAGGTAATAAAACAGCGCATAACATATCTACTGCTATGGGTACCTTTAGAATGTCTCCGAGAAGTACTTGCTAGACGCTCGTGACGCATCTTATTATTGGTTCCGAACAACAAGTTCTGAGCTGGGATCCTACACTCTTACAATTGAGGATTAGGTGAACTTTGTCAAAAAAAAAAGTTCCCTCCCTTCTAGCCTCTATTAACACCAGAAACCACCACAGTAGGTTCTTACTCTTCTAATAAACAAATAGGTATACATCTAGGAACTCTACAAGCATTTTCTTATCGCTTTTCTCTATTGTCACAGAAAATATGCCTCTGCCACCCCTTCGGGGATAAGGCGTGATAGCTAGATAGATAGAAAATATGACAAACAGACAGTATTTTAGTATCGAAATACAATTAATCACAATTAAATAAGTTATAAAGTAAATAGTACTAGTGAAGATTTTAAATTCAGTGAATGTGTTTTTGATGTTTTAATGATAGATAATTATCAATATTATATGTATTTCAATCGGTTTGTTTTGTCAATTTAAACGGGGTTTTACGGAAGTCAAGAATTCCGTAAAACCCCGTTTTTTTTATTTCAAAATACATTTTAGGTACCTACTACCTATACAATCTGAAGCGCCTGCGTAATAATAGCCGAACAAACAATTTGGCTGAAAATAGAGCTTACCATAGAACCTTAAGTGTTATGAAGGTAGAGTAGTAGCTGCAATTATAGTTTGCGACGTCAAAAAAGAGTTAGTTATAAAATATTACGCTTACAGTGACAAAGCAAGTTTATAAGAGCAATGAGTGAAGGATAAACGCGTAGAGCAGCGATTATTATCCCTACAATACAGACCAAAGCTTCTGTGTTATAGCTTTGAGTGAATCTTACTACTATAAGATCTATATTAGAAATTAACATTTATTATTGACTTCTAAAGTTCTAAGCAAGCTACCATAATCTCTTTCAGGGCACTCAACGCTACTAGCTCCACAATGGTGTTTAATAAATATTTTACAACATTTAACTCTTAAAGATAAACAAGGTCCCTTGTAAAGTTGAAGGCTGAAAAGTAGGGATATTTCTCCCTATAAATAGAACGTATAGTGTCAAGTATAGCCTCTATATTATTTAAGGTTGAATTATTGAGTACGTTACCACCTTAGAACCCCTAATTGGTCATGTAAGCGGTCATGAAAGTATAAAATGGCGCCGCATCAGAGCTCCTTTCAAAATTTTCTAACATGATGGTTCCGTATGTAATGGAAGTGAAATCGCAACTGCAAGTTTTGATATTTCTGAAGGAGACAGTTATTGCTCATTGAGTAGTGATGATGTGAATAATACCATTGACTATATTAAGATTCTTTCATTTTAGTGAAAATTTGACGACATGAGCTATTAAGAATATTAAACAAACTGCTATGAAAGATACGTTGAACGTTGATCTTAAATGACAGATTTGGATTCTAAAAAAAGATCCTCGATTTTTTTTACAAACACCAAAAAAATATTTTAATACAAATACTAGGTGGCGATAGTGAATATTGGCATAAATAAAACACTAAGTCAGTGCGAGCATTATGTGTTATTATAAGTTACGTCATTCGTAGGCTCCACAATCGATTTACAAACAAAATTATTAATTACATCACGATCGATTAATTTCCGCGTGCAATGCAGTGGCTGTATTGTCCTGTCTCTAATGTTCTTACTATTTTGAACGGCATTCTGAAATTGTAATATATTTGTAACAGAATCAAATAAAATACAGTAGCGTTTATGTCGTCTTGTACTCCTATTTATTTTAGCAACCCTATTACAATTTATTTACGATATTGTATAATGCTAATTACTGAGTGACACTTTTAAAACAGCGTAATCGAAGCTACTTACGTGAACAAAGTAGCTTCGATTACGCAGTAGGTAGGTACATAGTTTTTACGCGGTGTCCGGCCACAGCGTCAAAAACAACAAATGTCACGTCGAACGTAGTGGAGGGCAGAGACTGAATGGTTGGTACTTATTTTATTTGCGCCCGGACTTGCTCTCGCTGTGTAGGTACAAAAAAGCTAATTATTATCACATGCAAAGTTTAGACAATTGACGATTCGTTTATGAACGTAAGGGGTTTATGCTAGATATAAAGTCAAACTTCCATTAAAAAAATAACATTCCATTGCTACAAATTTTCAAAGACTTTTTTGCATTATTTTACAGTATTAAATTTTGTAGACAGAAATACGTACTAGGTAGTGGTTTTGAAAAATTACTACGGATCCCCAAATTCATGGGTCCACCATTTTTAGATTACGAAAGTTAATAAAAAACAGTAAAACGGACTAAAAGGTAACATAATGCAATGAAGGTATTTATTTTTACAGCATTCTAATAACAGGGTCACGACTCTTAAGTCAATAGGCAAAGTTTTGTTACAAATTTAGGAAAAATAATGTTTTGCTCCATGCGAAGCAAAATATTTTTTAGATAAATACACCGCAAGGAGTGGGCGCTTCAATTATTTGCTAATAATATATACACATATTCACAGTTTACTTACCTTCGCAATGAAAATTCCGCTTCATATGGCACTAAAAATCAGTTAAAAGTTTTGCACTCAACTCCGCCATTTATTTTCGTAAAGACAACTATGGTTTTACTGGTCCCATTGAAATGGGAATATCATTATTAACATGTTATAACATTTTATGAAAAATAAGATATCCTTAGACGTAATGATTGCCTATTGTAGATTTATACTGCAACTCAAGGGGTTACAATTTGCATTATTGCCACCCTCTAACCGCTATAACAGTATTTAAGATACACAATAGACTAACTATACCTGTTGTAGAGTTTATATTCATAAATTTACTCTCTTTATAACGCTCAAAGAGTCAGTAAGCAGCATGTATCTCTACCATATCGCTTGAGGAGTCAATGGTCACTAAAATACCACTCTTATAGAGCTTTAGTCTCAGTTAGCGCTATTGTACCTCCATAATTGCTCTTCTATATCTCTTAAATTCATTCTATTACTCCACTACATTGCCATAGTGGAACCTAAGATCATAAGAATTGGTGCCCAATCCGGGGGTAGGTATAGTAAAGTTATAGCTCGCTAAAACTCCTATGTGATAGCACTTATTGATGACCTTAGGATCTCTTTAGCTCTTTTATATATCTGTTCTAACTCTAATAGTAGCGCCTAATGTAAGTTGGGAGACAGCGCCCTGGCGCAGGTGCCCATACATGTTATAGGACGTCAAACAGCAGTCGCTCCTGCAACGTCGATGAGTAGGTCCATCACGGCTGCCTCTGTCTGCTCGGTCTTCAGCGTCGCCACTCATGAGACCGTTGGCAATGATGTCACCTTCTACGATGTCTTTTGAATCTTATTAAGTGTTTTCACATTCAAATCATCACATAAACTAAGACTCGCATAACATGTTATATTGATAGTATACTTTTATTTAAGTGAAAAATATAGACCATGAACAAAAAATATGTTGGCGACAGGATAGACACTTTCAGTAGATAGGGGCGACTTAAATGGAATTCCAAGTGGATCAATACACATTGTCTCGAATAACAAAAGGTATTTTCCGAGCAATTGTGTAAAAAATTATATTACTTATGTACCATTTTCTTTTGAAAAATAACACAACAACAAAGGCGACAAGCATTGTTGATGTTATTGATCTTTTATTGACTTCGACAAACAATAATAGTTAAGAACAGCGTTAAACTCCTATTTACGTTACGCTGCTTTGTCGCAAAGCTACTGCTATAGCTACCTGTGGGATGTCGCCAAAAAGTACTGGTTAGCCGTCCGCGACGAATCTTCTTTTCGGTTCAGAGCAGGGATCTCGCACTCGTACAATTCGGAATACGACTTTGTCCATTGTATGAGTGCGGGATCTCTGGTCTGGAACTGTTTTCGACTGAAAGGGAGATATTGAGATAATGTGAAAATATTATAGGCTAAAGGAAAGGCAATACATAATTCTACGCTCCGTCAACCAGTGAAGGCTTTTTGTTAGCTCTACTTATATCAATTTGTCACTCTATAAGCCGCTGTAGAATTCAACACTAGTACGAACCGCCTACATAGATATCTAAGATTTGTGTTTTGATTTTCAGCATTCTTGTGAGTGACTGCCGCCTGACCTCCCGACCCTTTAGATGCCTGCGTCACTGTCTCGTTCGTTGGTCAGCTGGTGCACCACTAGCTGGTAAGGTCTCTTGGGCCCTGAAGATGGTGTGCCTCTTGCAACCCTGACAACTGATAAACCACTGTGTTTTCCAATGTTTGTGTGATAAAACACTTCTCCTTGTTTATCTTGGCGTCTTACCAAATAGTTCCAGACCTTATTGCTGCTACTGCTAGAACTAGAGGCTATAATCGACTTTGTTGGGAGCGCCTGACCTGACCTCTCGACCAAGTGAGGGCGTGTGCATCGCTCATCATCACCTCGTCCGTGAGTGAGCGGAGCAGCACTTGCAGGTGAGGTCCAACACTGAGGCGTCCTATTGTTTGTGTTATTCTAACTTTACATTTTCTACATTTAAATTAGGTGTAAGATCATCTATAGTTATGCATGTCTCTATAGGACTCTGTTGGTCTCAGTAAATCTTGGTTGGGTCCAACAACTCAACTTAAAAAGTCGGGCTCTGCTTTGATTAGTTACTCAGAGTAGTTGTGATTTGGCATATTTTAATGCTAGTGTCAGGATTTTGTGTCAAATATTTAAACGCTTTAACTTATCCAGATACTTAAGACTTGCTACGAGTAAGCTTAAAGCTGCCGTGGCAAAACTAGCGGCAAAGTGTCGCCACTAATTTGGTTCATTTCGAGTCTGTCCTCTGCCTGCTCCATCAAGCATATAGTAATAGTTGTATTTTATTTATGTATGTTTTTACAAACCAGTAGGTAAGTATCTAATCTAATAGGTAGGCTAATGCTGGCTGTATGGAATCTAGACAACTGATAAACTTACTTAGGTATATTTCTAAAAACATAGGTACTTAGATACATGTTATATTTACATAGGAAACTCCGAAACAAAAAAGTAATTATTCCGACCTGGGCACTGAGACCTTAGCGCGTCAGTCGCTCACATTATCACTTACGCCTCTGAGGCAATCAAAACCAACTAACTTTACTTCTTAGGTTTCATACAGAACGATCTAGCAGTCCAGTACCGCAGCAGCTTTAGGTATGTCCTCACAGAACGTCCTATGGAATAGCTCTCCTTGAAGCCAGTCAAGTCAGGATATCTGAGGCCTATTATGTTTAATTTCAATCTCTTAAAGCCTCTCTACATCTGAATCAGAAGTATCCTGCTTTGTTAAATGGACCTACACCGTGGTCCGGCTGAGCAACGCCAGAAGTACATACATACAGAAGTATCGCAGTCGCCTGTACCTATATAAGTTGTGATGTCAAACAGCTGATGTACCCAACGCTCTATAATAGTTATTCAACAACAGAAGCTGACACCCGCGGCTTCGCCCGTGGCATGTTTCTATCCCCCGTCGCACTCATTTACTCCCGTAGATTGTAGCCCGAAAGAAAACTTAAAAAATATCAACAGCTGGTTGCCACAATCTGCGTATGTCTATTTCAACACGGCTATCGGCTCACCACCTTGTACGTGGTACAGTGAAAAGTGGGCGTTTAATGCCTCTGCAAACCACTTCGGGGATAAGAAGTGATTAAAATATGCCTTATTTGAAATAAAGTCCGAGTCCGAGACTACCAGGACTTTAATTGGTCGTGCTAATTAGTGTCTAGCACATACTAGACTTTTTAGCCTTTTTGTTACGACCTCACTAAATAGGCAACGGGTTCAAAATTTCTTCCAAATTTAACATCTGAAATAGACACATTTTATTTTATTAAATTTATTTGGCCCTTTAGACCCACCCCAGTTCCGTGCTTCGGAAGGCACGTTAAGCCGTTGGTCCCGGTTGCCAATAAAATGGCAGTCGTTAAGCCAAGTTGAATGCCTTATGGGCGGCTTAAAACATTTCAACTGCAGGTCACCACAGCCTGCGCCTGTCCATTTCAACACGGCAATGGCCTCACCACCTGTTACGTGGGACAAAAATGCATACGGTGAAATGTGGGCGTTCAATATGCCTCTCCTCTTAATAATATGTATGTATGTTATTTGAAATTTATGTTTACTATTCCGGTCTGCAGGGTGATATATAGCCTATAGCCTTCCTCGATTAATGAAATCTTTATAGTATTTATGCAACATAATTTTTTTTTTATTAGAACCTGTAATTCCTAAGATTAGTGCGATCAAACAAACTAACTCTTGAGTTTTATATATTTATCAACAATAGTAGATAAAGTCCTTAGAAAGAAGAAATTCAACACCTCTGCGTTTAAATCTATAAACATATAAAATATATAAAGTTCTGGAATTAAAGAAATAAAACTCCAATATTTATCACACTTTATTTATTTAACTTTAAGACCTGACATCTACCTACTACTACAACGGAGTCGGTAGAGGACATTCATTGATATGTGAACTGATAACATATACAACGATATACAAGCAGTCGCTCAGTTGATACAAAAAACAATCACACAAATATGTTACCGAATTGTAATTGTCGCACACGTCTACATAATACAGTGTTACTGAACATAGCCAATCAACGCAGAGCGCAGCTTTCGCCGTATCTATATTTAGATTTATCGCCTTATACTAACTTTTATCTATAATCAAGACTTATACCTACTAAGTCAAGACAATGTTGCATGGAAACTTTAGTGAAAACTCCGGAGGTTTAACTTATATAAAATGTGTATATTCGTGTTGTACTCCTATCTTTATACAATATTAAATGTATTTAATACCGACTGCTTCAGTCTGAAACGTCATCTATTGATGTATTATCTAATCACTACGCTAACAATACACAAAAAAACGTATTTCATGAATGTATCTGTATCTATTACAGATTTAATTTTGATGTAGGTAATAAAATGAAGAAATAGCATATTATCAAATTCAATCTTTAGATTTTAGGACTGAATTAGCATAACAAAAATCATTTCATCAAAAAACTAATTAATTGAACTTAAAGTAAGACATTATACAAAATAATCATATGTTTCATCATTTTAATAAACACAGATGTCGATTAAAAATATAAATGTTTAATTTCATGAAAAATAATTAGTTAATATTATACATAACCAAATTTTCATTATTATAATTAAATTTACAAGAATACTGTCATAAACTTAAGTTCCTAACAAATGCTACTAGTGAATGATTTTAAACGGTATGACACTCGACAGTGTTACCTTTTATGTATATAACATGTATATAGGTGTGCTACGGAAGGGTGTCAATGAGTGGGCCGCACGCAGGTCGTGCAAGAGATGACGCGCAGGTGACAGCAAAGAGTCGCATTAACTTTGCTACTTTATTTATTTAGTAAGGTAATTTATACAAGAAAGACTGAGAGAACACTTTCGCTCATAAAATATTTAGTTTCGAAGTTCATTAGGAACAACACGTTAATTCCAAATAAGTAGATTATAGATTTAATGTGCAAATGATAATCTATAAGTTATTACAATTAAAATTAATTTTATCTAAATTGCGCTGCTTCAGTACCGAAATATATTAACAAAACTTCAACAGCTATTTGGATTAGTTCAAGGTGTAAAGCATTAGATCGAGTTGAGATTGGCTAACTTTACCCAGAGTATGGTTTTAATTTTAGATGAAGTCCACAGTCAACCGCAAACAGTCAGTACATAATATTAAACCCTTGCGAACTAGATGTACAAGATGTCGAGGACCCCGGCGATATCGAGTTAGGTGACACAGATGCTTGAAGCTTTCTTTTATGCGTCTCTACGTGTTTTATCATATGGTCTTTTCTAATAAAACCTTTGCCGCAGTGATCACAAGAAAATGGCATGTTATTGGAATGCAAACACATGTGTCGACGCAGGTCTGATTTATGGTTAAAGCTTTTAGGACACTGCTCACATTTGAATGGTTTATTATTGGAGTGCCTATGGATGTGAAGTTCAAACGAGTAATCATCAGAGAAACGCTTGCCGCAGATAGTACACTTGTACGGTTTATCACCGGAGTGGAAAGTTTTGTTGTGTTGTTTCAGATAGCAACCTTTGTTAAATAGTTTGTTGCACAGGAAGCATTTATGTACTGAGGTTGAGGCTGCTTCTTTCATTTGGTTTTGTTCTGTTAGTGGTGTGCTCGATATATTAGTAGATGTTACAACAGAGCCGCTACTACCAATAACTACTTTAGCGCATTCTAGGATCGCTGGAGATTTCATTCCAGGCTCATAATTTTCTTTATTAGCGTAATCCTTTATACGTGTTTGTTTGTTTACAGTTTGCATTAACTGAACCATCCCTGCCTGGGCCCCTGAAATAACATTGCCGCGTTTTATCGTTTCACCTTGTATAGTAATACCATAATGGTAGTTTTTTACTTTGTCTTGGGTGTTACTGCTAATATTATCCTTGGTTATTTTTCTATCCGTTGAGTTAAAATGATACTCAAAATTTTGTGTGCTCTTGTCAGCATTGTCCAAGTGCAATGTCGGTTTAACTGAATGTACGATAACGTTGCTACCACTGGACTTATTATTAAGGACTTGCCCCTCCACGTTAGGTTGTACAATATATTTATTAACGTTGAGACGTGACTGAAGCTGCGCAAAGCTTGGCAGTGCACCTACGACAGGTTCACTCACTGTTTCTTGTCCTATAACTTTCACTACTTCAGGTGATTCACTAAAAGTAGCGGGATTGGCTACAGGCAGATTGTTGATAGCAATATCCATAACGTGGAGAGATATCCCGTTTAGGTTATTCGTTGTTAAACTCGGTTCAAAATTCTGACCCAGAGATAAAGGGGTGTTGGTGTGACCCGGAATTGTAGACCCCAAAGGTTCCGTAGACCTCAAATGACTGAATGGAGGTAAAGTATGCGTTTTAAGCGGTGGTGGTATACTCTGAGTTAGAGCCGGAGTTAAATTATCGGTTATTGATAAGAGACCGCTCATATGGTGATTTCGAGAAGCAGAGGGATCTGCTTCCCCGTTTGAGGGACTTCCAGAGTTTGCTAAAGCTTTAGATGATTGACATTTACTAACATTTGGATTCCCTAAACCCGGCGGATGACTATTTATATTGAGCGGATGTGACCCGACCTGATGCTGTAAAGGGTGATTAGCTAAATTACCCTGTTGTAGATGCGTGTACGGTGATTTGGACTGCATAGTAGCAACACGACGTGCATTAGGTGACTTCAGTACTGTATCGACGATGCTCGGACTATCCTCAGAAGGGACGGAGATCTGTGTTTTAGAATCCATGGAATGCTGCTGAGTGCGGTTGTGTATATTGCAACTCGGGTGATGATGATTAGAGATGGGCAGAGTAGCGGGGTTTGGTTGACCCGATGACCGCACTGCATTTTTGTGGATGGTCGTGCTATAATGTCTCTTTAGATGACCTGAGCTCGTAAACCATTTATTGCAAACAGTGCAATGATATGACTTTGGACGCTTCACTTCATTAGATTTCAATTGATTGGCACCTTTATCTCCAATTGATGGGAGTGTCGATGACATCGGATTTAAAGGTTGAGTGCCAGTCATCTGAGACGCCGCTGAAGAGTTGTATGGCCGGTATTGTGGTATCATATCAGCATTAGACGCCGTAGTGGGTGCTGAGTTATTTGCTAGTGGTGGCATTAGCACACCTGTACACATTTTCTGTTTAACGTGCATAAATGGGTTTTGATCATGATGTTCTGAGAAATATTTATCTAGTGTACACTCGAAGTTTTGTTCCGGATTAAACACATTTCCATTAGATGAGTACGGTTGTTGGTCAATCTCTGGCTCTTTATATAAAGATACATCTCCATTGGACTGAAGATTACTATAAATTTTGTACGCTGGCCATGGCATCATTGGAACTGTCCGTGTGTTAACTTCTTGGGTTAAAGGTGGAGTCTCTACAAAGGCTGTAGCTGCTTGTTCGTTCTCAGCTCCTTGATATAGGATTTGTGAATCAAGATCCAAAATATCAGATATCAATTTCAAATTTTCATTTTGATAATCAGTATCACTGTACTGCTTACCAGAGAATTGTAGAATAGCTACACTGGTAGATAAGGGTGCCGGACTGGCGTCTGCATGAGCAGCATTGCAATGTTCATATAGTTGGACAGCAGAGTCGCTTACAAAGCCACATTTGTCGCATTGATTTGGGGATGGTGATGGCGTAGGTAGGTTCAAAGTTTGTTCACACATTGGACTCGATGATGTCACTTGTGTAATACGCTCTTGTGCTCGAATGTTATAAGGATGAAATCGACAGGATTTATGATAATCTTGATTGTACTGACCTTGATCCCAATTTATCTGATTAGAATGTTGGCTTTGTGAGAATCCGTAGTTGATGTTGTTAGCAAATTGTGTCTCCGGTGAGAAGTTTGTTTGAACAGGATTTTGGTAATATGACGGTGCACTGTGATAGTTTTGTGCTGTAGCAGGTTGTGTAAACAGAGTGGACCTCTCCGGTGTTGCCCACTGCTGGAACTTTGGACTAGGTTTAGTCATCATGTTGTAGCTGGAGTCAGATGGATCTGATACTGAACTCACTGTTTTCATAGCAGCTTTGTTGTCGAGATCACTCGTCGTGTTTTTCACACCCCAGTTCACATACATATTGTCTTATTGATATTGTAAATTAGCTTCAAATGATTGAACTGTGTTTAAGTAGAGATTGCAATCCTTACAATGATAGCGGTAAGGTCGATGTTACAGCGCTGCTAATATTTCACGGGCATGAACAGCGCCACGTTCGTGACGGTAAACACTCGCACACACGAAACAATCGCGTTGTCTTGTTAACTATGTCCCGCCACTCTCAACTCAACAACACACGTCTAGTCTTAAATCGCTTAACATAAAGTTTTAAATTATTGTCACTTTCATGAGTCTAAATAAAAAGATGTCTTTATGGAACTCACATGAAAATCACAGTAGTGGTGTTTATAATAACTGCGCACACGTTAGTAAACCGGCACGAGATGCACTACCATGCAATACCACTGCACAGATAAGTGCAGCGAAAGTGTCGCGCGTTCACCGCGTGCGTCCGTTGCGAACGTTGACTAACAACTAACAGCCTTTTCAAAGTCGCCTTCGGGGGCATAAATACGATAACAATTCGCAACGTCCTCCCTCACCGTAGAGTATGTGCGAGCGAGACCATCGCGCCGTGATGAAGTTATCGCCCCTTCGTCCATTTGTTTGTCTCTAGTGTGAGCGAGATGAACGCGCCGGGGAGTAGCCTAAAAGCAATGAGGGCGGGCCTAGTCTTACTTATTCTCAAAATTGAAATGCCCGGCGAGATATTCAGCGAAGCTACGTGCTAGTAGGATAGCGATAGCAGGGCGACTAATTTTTCTAAAATTTTAATCCCTTTATTATTGTGCCTATTATAATTAAAAAAACATAGGTAAGCTTATTGAAAACTGTTAATCTTTGTTGTTTATATTTTAGACGATCGATTTATGAAATAAGTTATTAAGTTAAAAAATGTTCTCATGTAAGTGACTTTTCTGAGAATAAAGTCTAACCTACCTCAACTAAGACCAAGGAAAATTAATTACCTAGTAAAGATATAATATTTTTGATGTATCCAAGTCCATTTTGACTGCCTCTGTGGCGCGGTGGGAGTGTATCCGACTGCTACGCAAGAGGTCCCGGGTTCGATTCCCGGGTCGGAACAAATATTTGTGTGATCCACAAATGTATGTTTCGGAGTTTGGGTGTTTCCTATGTATAATATGTATGTATTTAGAAATATATAAGTATGTTTATCAGTTATCTAGATCCTATAACACAAGCTAATATTAGCTTACTTTGGGCTAGATGGCGCTGAGTGAAAAGTGTCCCACAATATTTATATAATATTTATATTTATATTTCATCGCCGGACCCTGTGCATTTGTAACTTGAGTTGTGAGATGTCATCACAAGTGTACGGGGGCTAGATTACAAAGTCAAATTATTAATACGGTTTTCTGATACTTAAGAAGTTTTTATTGTATTAAATAAATATTTGAGGACATTTTTTTCTTACACAGCGCTGTCTGTTTTAAAGTAATATGGTAAGATTTTAAACTTGTGTTATGGAATCTAGACGAGTGATAAACATACATATGTACTTCGAGGGAAACACACAGTGGGAATATTCCTGGCTCTCGCCAAAGCTTATGACACGGTTTATATCCCTGCACTCCTGAAAAAGCTAGAAAACATTGGAATAAGAGGTGTACAATATGATCTCATCAAAAGTTTTCTAGAGGAGCGGACCATATGTGTAAAAATCGGTGACATTCTTAGTGATGACCTTCATAATCCCCCATTTGGAATCCCCCAAGGAAGTGTTATGGGAAGCACGCTGTTTTTAATCTACATCAATGAACTTTGAAGCTTAAAATTAGAACATGGCATGATTATTTCATACGCAGATGACACAGCGCTCCTTTTTTCGCTGAAACAGATATAGAAGCGTACAGGATTGCGCAACGTGGATTCAATATCGTAAATCAATGGCTTCAGTACAATTTATTAACATTAAATGCAGACAAATCCAAATATATCAAATTCTCGATGCGCAAAAGGACGACAACCCATACTATCCCATCACTATACGCTCACCATTATAAAGACCCTAAAGAACTAGATTATAGGTGTTCATGCCCAGTTATAACTAACAAAAACCATCATCATCATCCGAGCGTGTGTCACAGTTGCGTCTCGCGACGCCCGGGGTGCGCTTTCCTACATTTTCTCCTCCACTTCGCACGGTCGTCGGCATCCCCTGTAGTGAGACCATTGGCACGCATGTCATCCCTTTACGACGTCAAGCCAGCACTTCTTGGGTCTTCCCCTCTTACCGGGACCCGGCGGGGCTGACATGGCCAGTTATAACAAAAACCGATACAATAAAATACCTAGGTATTATATTAGACGAAACCCTCTCATTTAAGCAGTACAGTGAGTCACTAATTAAGCGACTTCGTAAGTCGATTTTTGTGTTTAAGAAAATCAGGTATATAGCTGACTCTAAAGTAATTAAACAAGTATACTTTGCACTTTGTCAGTCAGTGTTAACTTATGGCATAACATCGTGGGGTGGATTGGGTAAATCACTGTTATTGCCAATCGAGAGAGCGCCAAGAGCGATTCTCAAGGTATCAACCTATAGACCTTTCCTGTTCCCTACTAACCTCCTGTACAGTTCTTGTAAAGTGTTAACAGTCCGTCAACTATTTGTATTAAGCACTGTATTAAAGCAGCACGCAGCACTTCCATACGACACTGAAATGCTGAAAAAAAGGAGGAGCGATATTGTATGTACTCAAAGAACTGCAATAAGTCACGAATCTATAGCCAAATTTTATTTAGGTATTCCTCGGGCCACTTTTGCATAACAGATTAGGTAAATGCAAAACTAAATATATATTCTTTAAATTACAACCAGTGTAAGCAAGTCCTAAAGATAGCACTACAAAACATGTCCTACGACGAAACAGACTAGTTGTGTTAAAATAAGTATTGTTATAAGTATTATTATTTAGTATTTTTGTATACGTAGTGTAGAAAATATTTCATCTACTAAGCTTACTTTATTTTTTACTTGAGAGATTATATAAATACCTATATTATTAGTATAGGCTATTAACAAACTTGCAGATGAAGCCGGAAACACAGGATTACCTAGTTCAGGCGCCAATGTACCTAACTAATATTAGCCCAATCAATGTACTAGAATAAGGACTATTATAAATATTAGATATTGTACCTTCTTTCAACTATGCAATAAATTATTATTATATTATTATTATTTCTTAATACATAGGTACATAGGAAACACCAAAACTTCGAAACAAACATTTGTGGATCACACAAATATTTTTCCGACTCGTGAAACGAGCCCTAGACCACAGTCGCAGCAGTCACATACACTACCACTGCGCCACCAATGCAGTCATCAGTAAATAAATAAATAAATAATTATAATGTAAAAAACTCTTGAATGTCAACAGTATTTTTATAAAGCAACTAGGTGACCCGCCCGGTTTCGCCCGTGACATAATTCGAACTCCCGTCTCATCTATTTAATCCCGTCGCTCATAAATTCTACAATAATGCATTTAAATTTGCCCGATTTGTCGACATTTATGAATACTGCTCCGATCACCAAGGAAGTAGCGTGATGATATACAGCCTATAGCCTTCCTCGATAAATGGGCTATCTAACACAAAAAGAATCTTTCAAATCCGACCCGTAGTTCCTGAGATTATCGAATTCCACCAAACAAAGAAACAAACTCTTCAGCTTTATAATATTAGTATAGATTGAGCGCGCGGTTCGAAATACTCGCAGTCAGGGTCGCTAGTTGCCGATCACGCATCGACTATAAAAAAGCCAATTACTGGAATTTCACTTCACGGTCCCGTCCAGTTAATCCTGGAGTGCGTAGGGAAACTATGTGCCGATAATTCCCTACGCATAATATACTGGAACGCCGACGGGATGTCCCCAGCGAAGTAGTCTCCTGCGGCAACTCCTCGCACAGCGGCAGGCCCACATTGTCATCAACGAGACACGCCTCAGGAAGAGCTCAGCTCTCCGAATACCAGGGTATCACGTGTACCGAGAGGAGCAACTCTCCCAGACCGAGACTGCTTTCAGGGGATTGGCAGTCCTGGTGAAGAGATACGTCGTCCACCAACCGCTGCCAACTGTTTTGCTGCAGACGTCCTACGCCCTGGGTGAAGAGGTCTGCGGCGATCGCCGCCCCATCCGTGGTTTGCGTTCTACAAGCCGCCGGACGCGCGACTGGCAACGGCTGATGTCCACACCCTGATGGACTCACCGAACCCGGTCATAGTCGCGGGCGACTTCAACGCCAAGCACACGGCTTGGAACTCCACGCGCATCTGCCCAAATGGGCGCCGACTCTTCAGCATCGCGGAATAGTATGGATAGGAGGTGCTGGAGCCAGAGGTACTCACTATCCATACCAGGCAGCGTTCCCACCGGATGTCATCGATCTGTCGCTGGTGCGCGGCCTTACCAGCTGCGCCATCGATTAACGTTCAGGACGACCACCTCCTTTCGGATCACCAACCAGTCCTCCTGACCCTGACGAGTAACCTTACTTGGTCATCGCCACCACCGGCCCGCTTTCGACAGGATTGGATTAAAGTCCTTCGTGCGGCCTACGTGACTTGCTCGTCGCTCGCACGACCAGTTTTGGTCGGTGACGATGACGTCACAGCACTTTTGAACTCACTCATGCTATAATGTTGTTGGCGCCAATATAGGCACTTTCAATGGACAGGGACGGTTTAAAAAGAATTCTAACTGGAAAATACACTTTTATTCCAATAACAAAAGATTATTTCCAAGCAATTTTGTTAAAAAAGTATTATTTTCTTAAGAAAAAATAACACCACAAAGTGCAACAAAAGAACAAAGGGCTTTAAATATTGTTGAAGTTTTTGATATTTTATTGACTTCGACAAAAAAGATGAAAGGTAATAAAACAGCGCTAAAACCTTATCTAAAAATTAAGTCGTTATGGCACAAGCGCTAGCTGCAAATTAAGGGAAATAATTAGGAATTTGTACAGGTGGTTTTTACCAGTGTTGTAAAATACAGCGGCTTATAGCGTGAATAATTGATTATGTTGATTTGAGGAGACTCAATGTCTACCTGTCGCTTAACATATCTACTGCTATAGGTACCTTTAGAATGTCTCCGAGAAGTACTTGCTAGACGCTCGTGACGCATCTTCTTATTGGTCCCGAACAACAAGTTCTGAGCTGGGATCCTACACTCCTGTGATTCTCCTATGATCCTGTCAAAATATCTGGGTGAACTAAATTATGATGACGCAGAAAATATTTTAGAGATATTGATTTAACATGAGTCTGTTATTGTTATTAAAAATGTTTTAAGTTTTCGATATTTTAATTAAATTTTATTTTAATTTCAATTCTAGGGCTAAATCAATTGCCCTGCCGTTACATATTGGTCAGTCAAGCGATGGTCTGAGACACAGGTTAATTCCTAGTTCAGACAAGGCAACTTATATATTCACTGGTGTACTAAGTTGATTATTTTACCCAAGCTATTAAATTAAACATGTTACTTTATTGTACTTACCTTTGTTGTTTTTAGTCAGACCTGTTCTATTTATAAGCAATTTATTGTAAAATTATTTTAATGTATGATATGAGACGGAAATAAATATATTATTATTCTCTTTATTTACAATACAAACATATAAATTACATTTTTAAATATATCTATAAAAACAATAACATTTAAAAATTTAAAAAATAGTATCCCACCGGTATCGGGTATAGGGACCAAGCTACCGGTGTTTATGGTTCCAGAGACAGGAACCTCCTCACAATGCGTTCCATATCGAGGAGAACTGCCTTCTGCATCAAACCCTTGACCCAGCTGCCTAACGCGAGCCTCGTAAGATGTTGATCGAGGCTCTTGGCAATCAACCCGAACCCATGTGCTGATACGACTATCGGGACAATGATTGCCGAATCCACATCCCACATGTCGACAACCTCGTGAGCCAAGTCCAAATATTTTAACTGTTTCTCTTTTTCTGCTTTCACGAGATTTTCGTCATGTGGGATGGTAATATCAACAATCATTGCGCGACGCTCTAATCGATCTATCACTACTATATCAGGTTTATTAGCAACAATAGTCCTGTCAGTAATGATAGATCGATCCCAGCACAAAGTGATACGACCATTCTCAAGAACTGGATCGGGTACATACCTGTAATATGGCACCTCCAATTCCACAAGTTTATATTTAAGAGCTAGTTGCTGATGGACAATCCTGGCTACTTGATTGTGTCTATGCAAATACTCCCCATTAGCAAGACGAGAACAACCAGAAATAATATGTCTAATAGATTCACCCGGACGATGACATGCCCGACAAATGTCAATCGTCCCATCCTTCAGAATATACTTCCGATAGTTATTCGTCATTACTACTTCGTCTGTAATTGCACAGACAAAACCTTCAGTTTCTCCAAAGAGGTCACCAAACCGTAGCCAGGAAACAGATGCTGTTAAATCTACGTCGGACCCATATAGGGCCCGGAAAAATCGTACATGTAGCTCCTTGCTCTTCCATATCTCCCTGCGATCATCAGTAGTGAGTATCACAGGTTTGCACCATTTCTTTTTAGCCAGATTAAGCGGGGTGAGTCCATTGTCTACTGCTACTACATCCCGATGCATATTCAAGTCCGCTGACAGAAAATATTCTCTAAGGTTGCATATCTCGCGCTTGTGGAGAGTCTTAACATTTAAGAAGCCTCGACCCCCAAACCTCCGCGGGATATACAACCTCATGACAGACGAACGTGGGTGATGTATTCGGTATGCAGTAAACAGAGTACGAACTTTTCTATCCAGGGCGTCCAGCTCTGTTTGAGTCCATCTGAGTATGCCAAAGGAGTCGGTTAACAATCGTATGACCCAATCGTTATAAGCACGCACCTTGTTTCCACCTGATAAAAAAGACTTTTCAGTACTTTTTTCAGACGGCCCAGGAAACGCTCCATTAACGATTGTTTCATACCCTTGTCATCAATTCCTAATGCCTGTGACATACCCAAATATTTGTAGGTTTCATTTGCAGAAAGGAATCTAAGTTTTGTGGAATCTGAAAGTTCCATGCCTTCAGATTCCACAATCTTACCTCTTTTAACATGCATGGTTATTTAACATGCTCTTTTAACATTTGTCTACACCAAACTCCATCTTTATAGAATTACTAAAGTTTTCAGTTGCCTTTAGTAAGACTTTCAATTGGATATCGTTGGAGGCAAAAATTTTCAAATCATCCATGTAAAAGAGGTGGGATATAACTTGACCACTTCTCTGAAAATGATAGCCCAGCCCTAAACCCTCTAATATAGTACTGAGAGGTTTAAGTATTAGACAAAACCACAAAGGACTCAAACTATCACCCTGGAAAATACCCCGCTTTATCTTTATAGGTTCATCATCACCCAGAATTTCTCGACATCCCGGATAGCGAAGGACCGTACGCCAATGCCCCATACATGTCTCCAAGAAGGTGCATAGAGTTGCATCAATCTTATTCAACTCTAGCACTCTCATGAGTCATGAATGTGGCACGGAGTCATAAGCCTTCTTATAGTCTATCCAAGATGTCGCCAAATCCCTCAGTTTACGACGAACCTGTTGGCTAATAGTCGTATCAATAATAAGGAGATCTTTAGTACCACGGGCCCCAGTCCTACATCCATTCTGAGAGCCTGATAAGATTGAATTTTCAGTAACATGAGAATTTATTTTTACTCTCAGAATAGATGTAAGTAGTTTATATTACCAGATTGAGAAGCAACCCAGATTCTGAGGATGATTGAAATTGAGATGCCAAATGACTGTGTGTACTCCGGAGCCACTTTAGCCAAAAATTGTGCAGTCCGTCCGGTCCTGCAGCTTTCCAGTTAGGAAGTTGACGGACTGCATTTGCAACATCACCAGATGTTATTGATGGTGGCTCCATTAGATGAATGGAGTCACACATTCGTTTGTCATCTCTCATCCATTCACCTTCTGTATGGCTGACAGGCACTGACCAAATACTTCGCCAAAATGAATTTGTAGCCAGAGTATCTGGTAAATGCATGTCACGCACTGCATCAGGTTGCTCCCAATTTCTGTAAACCCACCGCTCATCTCTTTGGAATGTGTGATTCAGGATATATCCATCTGTTCTAGTTTTGTATCGTCTAATGCGGTTTGCCCATGCATAAACTTTCTGTTTTAGGAAATCAATGCATTCTGTAACTCTGCTTGCGTAATCACTTATTCCAGTTCCTGCAAAAGCCCGAGTTACAAAACGCATCACTCACGGGCGAGTATTGCCCGATCTAAAACAGCTAAGCTTGCCAATGAGTACCCTGGTCTCAGCAATCCGCCGCTCAATCCTGCACTGCCACAGTGGTCCAACAGATATTGGTCGAGTAGTGGTTTTGTGGCCTGGGAACTTAACACCAGCTACTCGACACGCTGCAATAGCTGCACAGTACAAAATTGAGTGCGTATCACAGAGATTTTCACTATTATCTAAATAACTAGGTAATAGTGAATCCAGGGCACACACCAGCGCCATATTGCGTTTATGCATTGGCAAACGCGGCAGACGCGGTCTTAAATCCAAATCAACATCAAAATAATCTCGAACCGCACACTCCAAAGCACACGACGAGACACAGGCTCAAGAAGGTATACAAGACGGGTTATAAAGCGCAATGATACTTATGTAGAACGCTATTTAGATAGTTGTTAATATTTACTAATCTTAAGAATTTCGCGGATTCTATGCTTATTTAATAATGAACATAAGGGCTGTTATCGGAGGGAGTCCTGTTGGCAATGTTAGCGGCCCTCAATCACAGGTCGCCGCCTCTGCTTTCAAACAGACAGACGACGCCATTTTGATGTGCCAAATATTAATAAAAAGTACAGACCCTTTACACATCTGAGTGATGTCTACAAGTCGTTAAGGTAATTAGGATTCCTAAGGTCAAGACTTCCGTAAAACCCCGTTTTTTTTTTCAAAATACAGTTTAGGTACCAAATACAATACAATACAATACAATACAATACAATACAATACCTATACAATCTGAAGCGCCTGCGTAATAATAGCCCAACAAACAATTTGGCTGAAAATAGAGCTTACCATAGAACCTTAAGTGTTATGAAGGTAGAGTAAGTAGCTGCAATTATAGTTTGCGACGGCAAAAAAGAGTTATTTATAAAATTTTACGCTTACAGGGACAAAGCAAGTTTATAAGAGCAATGAGTGAAGGATAAACGCGTAGAGTAGCGATTATTATCCCTACAATACAGACCAAAGCTTCTGTGTTATAGCTTTGAGTGAATCTTACTACTATAAGATCTATATTAGAAATTAACATTTATTATTGACTTCTAAAGTTCTAAGCAAGCTACCATAATCTCTTTCAGGGCACTCAACGCTACTAGCTCTACAATGGTGTTTAATAAATCTTTTACAACATTTATCTCTTAAAGAGATACAAATGTCCCTTGTAAAGTTGAAGGCTGAAAAGAAGGGATATTTCTCCCTATAAATAGAACGTTTAGTGTCAAGTATAGCCTCTATATTATTTAAGGTTGAATTATTGAGTACGTTACCACCTTAGAACCCCTAATTGGTCATGTAAGCGGTCATGAAAGTATAAAATAGCACCGCAACAGAGCTCCTTTCAAAATTTTCTAAGATGATGGTTCCGTATGTAATGGAAGTGAAATCGCAACTGCAAGTTTTGATATTTCTGAAGGAGACAGTTATTACTCATTGAGTAGTGATGATGTGAATAATACCATTGACTATATTAAGAATCTTTCATTTTAGTGAAAATTTGAGGACATGAGCTATTAAGAATATTAAATAAACTGCTATGAATGATTTAACGTTGATCTTAAATGACAGATTTGTATTCTAACAAAAGATCCTCGAACTATTTTACAAACACCAAAAAAATATTTTAATACAAATACTAGGTGGCGATAGTGAATATTGGCATAAATAAAACACTAAGTCAGTGCGAGCATTATGTGTTATTATAAGATAGATCATTCGTACGCTCCAAAATCGATTTACAAACAAAATTATTACATCACGATCGATTAATTTCCGCGTGCAATGCAGTGGCTGTATTGTCCTTTCTCTAATGTTCTTATTATTTTGAACGGCATTCTGAAATTGAAATATAATTGTAACAGAATCAAATAAAATATAGTAGCGTTTATGTCGTCTTGTACTCCTATTTATTTTAGCAACCCGATTACAATTTATTTACGATATTATATAATGCTAATTACTGAGTGACAATTTTAAAACAGCGTAATCGAAGCTACTTACGTGAACAAAGGTACGAGTATAGCAGTAGGTACATAGTTTTTACGCGGTGTCCGGCCACAGCGTCAAAAACAACAAATGTCACGTCGAACGCAGTGGAGGGCAGAGACTGAATGGTTGGTACTTATTTTATTTGCGCCCGGACTTGCTCTCGCTGTGTAGGTACAAAAAAGCTAATTAGTATCACATGCAAAGTTTAGACAATTGACGATTCGTTTATGAACGTAAGGGGTTTATGCTGGATAAAAAGTCAAACTTCCATTAAAAAAATAACATTCCATTGCTACAAATATTCAAAGGCTTTAAATAGCAGTATTTTACAGTATTTAATTTTGTACACAGAAATATGTAGGTATTTAATTCCAAATCTTTTCAATTTTGGAAAATCAAACAATAAAAACAATTTAGCACTCGTCCAACTAGGAGATACCTACGTGTAATAGTCGTGCGTAGTAATAGCGTGTAAAGACAGTAGTTCATTGAATTTATCTAGTAGCGGACTTACTCATTCTACTTATAATGAACAGTTTTTTCGTGAATGATTATTTGTATGTACTGCATCAGAACATCGCGGGACTGATAAGCAAGTCTGATATGCTGTCTGTTTGTCTAAGTGAATTAGCACAAAACAACCGAAAGGTGGATATAATATGTATCACCGAACATTTTATTAAATCTGGCTATGAAACCAGACTGTGTATGCCTAACTATAGTCTAGCGGCATTTTATAGTAGACATGATGAAAAGAGAGGAGGTTCTTGCATTCTGGTTAAGAATGGGCACTTTTGGGGAGAGTTACCAGAAGTCAAATTAATGTCAATAGTTAATACTTTTGAATGCTGCGCTATAGAATTACCAAAATATAAAATAACAGTAGTGTGCTTGTATAGAATCCCATTAGAAAAAAATCTATTGACCTTTTTCTGGAAACTTGAAAATTTGGTACTACGTTTAAAGAAAAGAAAGAACTTTAGGATTGTTTTGGCTGGTGATTTTAATATCAATATTTTAAAAAATAATAAAGCTACGCGAGAATTTAAAAATATATTACGATGCTTCAACTTAACTCTAGCTATAAAACAGCCAACTCGAATGCAGAAAAAAACCTGCTTGGATAATTTTGCGCATAATTTCAACAGAGCATGTAAAGCAAGTGTCATAGATGTTTTGGGGTAATTCGACTGACAAGAATATTGCTTTTAAGTCCCAGAAGAGGTGCATAAGGGCTATGTTTAACCTAACACAAATAGACAGTTGCAAGTCGTATTTTATTAATCACAAAATTCTTACAC
Source organism: Thumatha senex (assembly GCA_948477245.1). Lineage (NCBI taxonomy): Eukaryota > Metazoa > Arthropoda > Insecta > Lepidoptera > Erebidae > Thumatha > Thumatha senex. The sequence goes on along the minus strand of OX419742.1, from coordinate 1,520,038 downwards.
TTCCCTGTATATACATTCTGGAAGTAGCATTATTTGTAAAGTCCAATGCCCCATTATTTCCAAAGATGTCAGACTTTTCAACGCGTAGTAGACGTAGGGATAATTTATGTATGCTTAGATCCAATACAACACTTTTGTGGAATAGCGTATTTTGTATGGCACCAAAAATATACAATAAAATTCCAGAAGCATATAAGAGATTGAACCATAGTTTATTTAAAAAAAGAGTTACAAATTTGTTAATTGGGAAATGTTACTACTCAATGTCAGAATTTCTAAAAGACACATTGGAGTAATAGCAATAAAAATTAAGTAAGTAGGTACAAACCTTCATCTAAAAGTTCACATGTGTCAAATTATTGTAATATTAATTATTGGATTATGTTGTAAATAAAATATTATGAAAGGACATAAACTATAATTTCAAAATTTAATGACAATTGTATATAAATTCTAATGTATTTAAATGACATTAACTATTATATTAAATTCTAATGATAATTTAAATTCTAATGTATTTAAATGACAGAAATAGGTGAACCAAATTCTAATGACAATTGTATGTTAATCTCAATGAAATATAATGTTTAATAATTAATAATTTTGCATGTATAAATTTAATATAAGCAAATACTATTTGTACGCCAGTTATGGCAGAATATGTTGCTACCATACCTATTATATTAACAACTGTATTTTTTACCATATTCGTTCAAATAAAGATTACTGATTACTGACTGTAGGCTAGGTAGTGGTTTTGAAAAATTACTACGGATCTCCGAATTCATGGGTCCACCATTTTTAGATTATGAAGTTAATAAAAAACAGTAAAACGGACTAAAAGGTAACATAATACAATGAAGTTATTTATTTTTATAGCATTCTAATAACAGGGTCACGACTCTTAAGTCAATAGGCAAAGTTTTGTTACAAATTTAGGAAAAATAATGTTTTGCTCCATGCGAAGCAAAATATTTTTTAGATAAATACACCGCAAAGAGTGGGCGCTTCAATTATTTGCTAATAATATATACACATATTCACAGTTTACTTACCTTCGCAATGAAAATTCCGCTTCATTTGGCAATAAAAATCAGTTAAAACATTTAGCATTCAACTCCGCCATTTATTTTCGTAAAGACAACTATGGTTTTACTGATCCCATTGAAATGGGAACATCATTCTTAATTCATTTAACATGTTATAAAATTCTATGAAAAATAAGATATCCTTAGACGTAATGATTGCCTATTGTAGATTTATACTGCAACTCAAGGGGTTACAATTTGCATTATTGCCACCCTCTAACCGCTATAACAGTATTTAAGATACACAATAGACTAACTATACCTCTTGTAGAGTTTATATTAATAAATTTACTCTCTTTATAACGCTCAAAGAGTCAGTAAGCAGCATATAGCTCTACCATATCGCTTGAGGAGTCAATGGTCACTAAAATACCACTCTTATAGCGCTTTAGTCTCAGTTAGCGCTATTGTACCTCCATAATTGCTCTTCTATATCTCTTAAATTCATTCTATTACTCCACTACATTGCCATAGTGGAACCTAAGATCATAAGAATTGGTGCCCAATCCGGGGGTAGGTATAGTAAAGTTATAGCTCGCTAAAACTCCTATGTGATAGCACTTATTGATGACCTTAGGATCTCTTTAGCTCTTTTATATATCTGTTCTAACTCTAATAGTAGCGCCTAATGTAAGTTGAGAGACAGCGCCCTGGCGCAGGTGCCCATACATGTTATAGGACGTCAAACAGCAGTCGCTCCTGCAACGTCGATGAGTAGGTCCATCACGGCTGCCTCTGCCTGCTCGGTCTTCAGCGTCGCCACTCATGAGACCGTTGGCAATGATGTCACCTTCTACGATGTCTTTTGAATCTTATTAAGTGTTTTCACATTCAAATCATCACATAAACTAAGACTCGCATAACATGTTATTTTGATAGTATACTTTTATTTAAGTGAAAAATATAGACCATGAACAAAAAATATGTTGGCGACAGGATAGACACTTTCAGTAGATAGGGGCGACTTAAATGGAATTCCAAGTGGATCAATACACATTGTCTCGAATAACAAAAGGTATTTTCCGAGCAATTGTGTAAAAAATTATATTACTTATGTACCATTTTCTTTTGAAAAATAACACAACAACAAAGGCGACAAGCATTGTTGATGTTATTGATCTTTTATTGACTTCGACAAACAATAATAGTTAAGAACAGCGTTAAACTCCTATTTACGTTACGCTGCTTTGTCGCAAACCTACTGCTATAGCTACCTGTGGGATGTCGCCAAAAAGTACTGGTTAGCCGTCCGCGACGAATCTTCTTTTCGGTTCAGAGCAGGGATCTCGCACTCTTACAATTCGGAATACGACTTTGTCCATTGTATGAGTGCGGGATCTCTGGTCTGGAACTGTTTTCGACTGAAAGGGAGATATTGAGATAATGTGAAAATATTATAGGCTAAAGGAAAGGCAATACATAATTCTACGCTCCGTCAACCAGTGAAGGCTTTTTGTTAACTCTACTTCTATCAATTTGTCACTCTATAAGCCGCTGTAGAATTCAACACTAGTACGAACCGCCTACATAGATATCTAAGATTTGTGTTTTGATTTTCAGCATTCTTGTGAGTGACTGCCGCCTGACCTCCCGACCCTTTAGATGCCTGCGTCGCTGTCTCGTTCGTTGGTCAGCTGGTGCACCACTAGCTGGTAAGGTCTCTTGGGCCCTAAAGATGGTGTGCCCCTTGCAACCCTGACAACTGATAAACCACTGTGTTTTCCAATGTTTGTGTGATAAAACACTTCTCCTTGTTTATCTTGGCGTCTTACCAGATAGTTCCAGACCTTATTGCTGCTACTGCTAAGAACTAGAGGCTATAATCGACTTTGTTGGGAGCGCCTGACCTGACCTCTCGACCAAGTGAGGGCGTGTGCATCGCTCATCATCACCTCGTCCGTGAGTGAGCGGAGCAGCACTTGCAGGTGAGATCCAACACTGAGGCGTCCTATTGTTTGTGTAATTCTAACTTTACATTTTCTACATTTAAATTAGGTATAAGATCATCTATAGTTATGCATGTCTCTATAGGACTCTGTTGGTCTCAGTAAATCTTGGTTGGGTCTAACAATTCAACTTAAAAAGTCGGGCTCTGCTTTGATTAGTTACTCAGAGTAGTTGTGATTTGGCATATTTTAATGCTAGTGTCAGGATTTAGTGTCAAATATTTAAATGCTTTAACTTATCCAGATACTTACGACTTGCTACGAGTAAGCTTAAAGCTGCCGTGGCAAAACTAGCGGCAAAGTGTCGCCACTAATTTGGTTCATTTTGAGTCTGTCCTCTGCCTGCTCCATCAAGCATATAGTAATAGTTGTATTTTATTTATGTATGTTTTTACAAACCAGTAGGTAAGTATCTAATCTAATAGGTAGGCTAATGCTGGCTGTATGGAATCTAGACAACTGATAAACTTACTTAGGTATATTTCTAAAAACATAGGTACTTAGATACATGTTATATTTACATAGGAAACTCCGAAACAAAAAAGTAATTATTCCGACCTGGGCACTGAGACCTTAGCGCGTCAGTCGCTCACATTATCACTTACGCCTCTGAGGCAATCAAAACCAACTAACTTTACTTCTTAGGTTTCATACATAACGATCTAGCAGTCCAGTACCGCAGCAGCTTTAGGTATGTCCTCACAGAACGTCCTATGGAATAGCTCTCCTTGAAGCCAGTCAAGTCAGGATATCTGAGGCCTTTTATGTTTAATTTCAATCTCTTAAAGCCTCTCTACATCTGAATCAGAAGTATCCTGCTTTGTTAAATGGACACCTACATTCACCTACACCGTGGTCCGGCTGAGCAACGCCAGAAGTACATACATACAGAAGTATCGCAGTCACCTGTACCTATATAAGTTGTGATGTCAAACAGCTAATGTCCCCAACGATCTATAAAAGTTATTCAACAACAGAAGCTGACACCCGCGGCTTCGCCCGTGGCATGTTTCTATCCCCCGTCGCACCCATTTACTCCCGTAGATTGTAGCCCGAATGAAAACTTAAAAAATATCAACAGCTGGTTGCCACAATCTGCGTATGTCTATTTCAACACGGCTATCGGCTCACCACCTTGTACGTGGTACAGTGAAAAGTGGGCGTTTAATGCCTCTGCAAACCACTTCGGGGATAAGAAGTGATTAAAATATGTCTTATTTGAAATAAAGTCCGAGTCCGAAACTACCAGGACTTTAATTGGTCGTGCTAATTAGTGTCTAGAACATACTAGACTTTTTAGCCTTTTTGTTAACACCTCACTAAAAAGGCAACAGGTTCAAAATTTCTTCCAAATTTAACATCTAAAATAGACACATTTTATTTTATTAAATTTATTGATCTTTTATTGACTTCGACAAACAATAATAGTTAAGAACAGCGTTAAACTCCTGTTTACGTGTCGCAAACCTACTGCTATAGGTAGGTACCTGTCGGATGTCGCCAAAAAGTACTTGTTAGCCGTTCGCGACGATTTTTCTTTTCGGTTCAGAGCAGGGATCTTGCGGGATCTTATGGGCGGCTTAAAACATTTCAACTGCAGGTCACCACAGCCTGCGCCTGTCCATTTCACGGCACTGGCCTCACCACCTGTTACGTGGGACAAAAATGCATACGGTGAAATGTGGGCGTTCAATATGCCTCTGCCTACCCCTTCGGGGATAAAAGCTTAATAATATGTATGTATGTATGTATGTTATTTGAAATGTATGTTTACTGATCCGGTCTGCAGGGTGATATATAGCCTATAGCCTTCCTCGATTAATGAAATCTTTATAGTAGTTATGCAACATAATTTTTTATTTTTTATTAGAACCTGTATTTCTTAAGATTAGTGCGATCAAACAAACAAACTCTTTTTATTTATATATTTTATTTATATTTATCAACAATAGTAGATAAAGTCCTTAGAAAGAAGAAATTCAACACCTCTGCGTTGAATTCTATAAACATATATAAAGTTCTGGAATTAAAGAAATAAAACTCCAATATTTATCACACTTTATTTATTTAACTTTAAGACCTGACATCTACCTACTACTACAACGGAGTCGGTAGAGGACATTCATTGATATGTGAACTGATAACATATAAAAAAGATATACAAGCAGTCGCTCAGTTGATACCTACATAAAACAATCACACAAATATGTTACCGAATTGTAATTGTCGCACACGTCGACATAATACAGTGTTACTGAACATAGCCAATCAACGCAGAGCGCGGCTTTCGCCGTAGCTATATTTAGATTTATCGCCTTATACTAACTTTTATCTATAATCAAGACTTATACCTACTAAGTCAAGACAACGTTGCATGGAAACTTTTGTGAAAACTCCGGAGGTTTAACTTATATAAAATGTGTATATTCGTGTTATACTCGTATCTTTATACAATATTAAATGTATTTAATACCGACTGCTTCAGTCTGAAACGTCATCTATTGATGTATAATCTAATCACTACGCTAACAATAGACAAAAAAACGTATTTCATGAATGTATTACAGATTTAATTTTGATGTAGGTAACAAAATTAAAAAATTGCATCTTATCAAATTCAATCTTTAGATTTTAGGACTGAATTAGTTATAATTTTAGATGAAGTCCACAGTCAACCGCAACCATTCAGTGCGTAATATTAAACCCTTGCGAACTAGATGTAGAAGATGTCGAGGACCCCGGTGATATCGAGCTAGGTGACACAGATGCTTGAAGCTTTCTTTTATGCGTCTCTACGTGTTTTATCATATGGTCTTTTCTAATAAAACTCCAATTTCTTTAGAAGAAATATTTAGACCTTAAACTTTTCCCCCGGTTTCCCTGGCCTTATTCTAACATCTATTAAATTATTTTACCATTTCCTTTTTTTTACTTTTGCAGTACATAGGCATGTTGCGTAAGGGCGTCAGGGAGCGGGCTGCACGCAAATCGTGTAAGAGATGACCCACAGCTGACAGCAAAGAGTCGGCATTATTTGTGCTTGTTTCTTTACTCAGGAAGGTAATATTAACAAGAAAAAACAGCGAGAACACTATCGCTACGATGATGATTAGTGAAAAATGCCAAGAAATTCATGGATATTGACAATATTGTAGTTCACAGCTTTCTAATAAAATATCTTTGTTGCTCTTGTAGGTATATGAATTTGTAGTTAGCATAGACAAATGAGATTCTTTACTCTCAGATATAAGTTAGGTATCCCAAATTTGTATAAGTAGCGTACCTTTCTTAACATAAAAGACAAGATTAGGTACCTATATGTATCGGAAGTGCGTGACCCAGTGTGCTCTCGGGATCCTCACGTTAATATAAATAGTAATTATAAGTCTGTTCGTCCTGATTATTTGAGGAAGTAGGTACTTAATTAGATTGGATCACAAGTTATTGCTTTTAAATACATATTTACAACATGTACCTACAGTTTATAAAACACTCTTAACTATACAGGAAAAATATCTACAAGAATATTTGTAAATATTAATTAAAATAGAGCTCAAAGTATCTTATAATTAACATTCAAATACAAACATTTAAAATCAATCACGGTAAACTGATAAATTATTTAAAATAACAAACGTGTTAGACCCCTGATATGTTAGCGACGGGCTTGTCACAATCACAATGCATATATGAAATCTATACCTTGATAACTATGTTATTATTACTAAATACCTAATTATAATATACACGCATCAACTTTGTTGTTTTTCCTATGTAACACGGACGCCGGCAGAGAGTTTCATGCTTTTATGGTGCGACATAAGAAAGACCTACATTCTGGGGAAGATGGTGTCCACAATGTAAGGATGATATCTCTGCCCCGCCCGTGTTGTTCGGGAACAGAAAGGAGAGAGTGAGACTAGTTGGAATAGCTCTTCAGAACACTCACCGTGGTATGATGCGGTAAGATGACGCTAAGCTGGCGACCGTTCTGCGCATCTCCAACATTTCAAGATTGCCAGTAACATCATTTGAATAAACTTAGGTACTTATCACCCAATAAATAAAAAAATAAGTAGTAGGCAGTGGTAATGTTTATTTATATAGGTATTATAGGTTGGGTAATTGTGGGTGAGATGCCGCACATTTTCGTTAAAAACTATTATGAAAGAAGAATATGGGAATTATACATAAAATATACTTTTAATTAAAGTGTTATTAATTATCAATATAAATTGAAAGAATATTAAAAAAATTTTAAAATTTTACAAATCATAAATCAAATTTAAAAGTCTGGAAAAGCGGCGTCTATCCCACACTCTGTGGGACAGTTGCCGCACCATGTGGGAGAGCCTCCTCCTCTTCAATTGCCTTTTGAAGATTCTCTTCCGTCCATTCAGCTCTGCTGACATTTCCCTTTCTAATGTACTTCCGCGGCATTCTATAAAAAAAAAATATAGAATAAATTATCAGAACAGAAGTACTAGTCATCTAACTAATAAACTCGTACAAAGGCTTACTAAAAATCACTCCTAGCAGGCGAAGCCACGGAAAATAATTTGTAAATAGATAGATATATATATATATATATGTCTAAATATAAGTGTTTTTACACAGACACACATAATATTTGGTTATAATCAAACCATTCTCCCGTTTTAATTAATTACACAAAATGAAGCGCGGCATCTATCCCTTTTTTGGGGGATAGACGCCGCACTGTGTTAATAAGAATATTAATAAAAAAAAACATTTGAAAAACATGAAGAATACATGGCATGCTCTACTATAAAAATAGTTCTTACCTTGATTATTACGCGTATCGATAGCTATTTTTATACTAAATTAGGTACGTCAAAAGTTTCGAACGTTTTTATTTCTTAATTTTCGCTGAACCACACGACACAGATCCAACGCTGGCAAGAGCAGGACGAGCACTGGCCGTCTCGGTCGTAAGTAGCGGGGGGGTTCGAACGAGCGGCGTTTGGTGATTTTTTTTATTCAACGAACGGATTTATTACTAGTGCGGCATCTCTCCCACAATTACCCTACCTATTAAGCAGAGCTGCTGACTCTGGACCAAGAACAACAAACGTTGTTATTCCTACTACAGCTTTAGATTAGATAGTAGGTACCCACGGACAACTCCAGAGAAATCTTACCCCCTTAAAATGTAAATGAGAACTACTTAAGGTGAGATTTGTCTGGACCTGACTGTACCGGCCTAAATACCTACTCTAGGTATCTACAGACTGCGGTGAAGTTGATATAAATTTCTCTATTTGTAGGCACATACCATGGTACCAACCTATCTACTCCAAACACGTCGTCGCCGATGTTTCAGCAGTTTACAAATAACACAGTCTTCAATAATATAGACAACACAGTGACAGTGACAGCGACACATTCAGATATTTTTCATTTTACGGGACGGTATAAGTAATTTTTAAAATATACATTAAGTAACATTTATTATGCAGTTTACAATATTTTTTCGTTTAATAATTACTATAAAATACGTAATTATTGTTTATAACGTGTAAAATAAGCTTAAAAAGCTTTTAGAACATTTTGTAAGAGTAGTCTTGTTGTAACCGTTTTAAAACCGGATGAAATGTGTCGAACGGAACGCATCGTAATGTGACATGGTTCTTAAATGGCAACATTTCACACAATAATCCCGAACTTTGGTTCGAATAGTGGTGAGAATAGGAGGTTTGGCGCCAACGCGAGCGGTGACGCACGCTTGTTGTATATTATTTTCAAAAACTAGTGTAAAATTCGTGTTTTTGTGTTTAATAATGGTGGAATATTATACATAAAGAGTTCGGTAAAGTGCATTAGTGAACGAAAGTGATATATTGCAAAGAATAGCGGTGTTGTTTGTGTTAGTGCCAAATTTCCAAAGAGAGCTGCAATAAGGGATCCACTGCCTTATTGGGGCATGGACTAGGACCTAGGACTGAGGACTTGACATCGACAAACGACTAGACTAGACTATTAACAAGAAAAATAAATACTGAAGACTAGGGTGTATGGACTAAGTTTCCTTTGCCTGCCCAAGATGGGCGAAAACAACTAAAAAAAAAAGTGGTGAGAATAAGACATTCGAAAAAACCATCTCGATTTACGAGATTTTATGGTCGAAAAAGGATTTGAAGAGTGAACTCGAATTCGAGATTATTTCGAAGAAAACGAGAATTGCCTCCGGTAGTGATGATGAATCCGACTTATCCGAAAGTGAGGCAGGCCCCATTCAGCAAACTGAAGCTAGGACTCCCGCGCGAGGTCTGAGGAAGGAACACTCTGTGCGAGGTAGCACACGTAACATAGATTCAGTAGAGGAAACAATAGTATATAGGGAACGTCCCATTAATTTAAATAGTTTTAATCTTACGTATGATGGTTCCACGTGTGCGTGTCTTCATAGAAAGACTGGAAGAACTTAGGCGTGCACGAGAGGTCAAGGAGTCCAAATTATTACCTACTCGCTTTCTCGGATTTGCTGGACGGAGCAGCACTGGCCTGGTTCCGAACAAACAGATCCAACTTTAGTTCATATAATGATCTTCTTAACGAACTTAAAGACAACTTTGACACTCCGGATTACGATTACCAACTACGCGGTGAAATTAGGCGTCGTACACAGGCACGAACCGAAACTTTAGTAAACTACATCTCAACCATCATCATCATCATCCGAGCGTCTGTCCCAGTTGCGTCTCGCGACGCCCGGGGTCCGCTTTCCTACATTTTCTCCTCCACTTCGCACGGTCATCGGCATGTAGTGAGACCATTGGCACGCATGTCATCCCTTACGACGTCAAGCCAGCACTTCTTGGGTCTTCCCCTCTTACCGGGACCCGGCGGGGCTGACATGGCCAGACATTTGTTACCTACGTAGCCCGGCGGTTGCCGCAAGACGTGACCATACCAGCGAAGGCGACACTCTTGCAACTTGTCTGCAATGTCACGGACGTGAAGGCTGCCGCGGATGCGAGAGTTCCTCTCGATGCTGCGGTGGATGTGTGGAGTCACGCGGATGGACCGCGTGACTCCACACATCCACCGCAGCATCTTCATTTCCGTGACACGCAGCTCCTGCTTGTGTCGCTCCAATATCGGCCACGTCTCACTGCCATGTAAAAGGACAGGTCTAATAATGGTTTTGTAGACCTGTCCCTTCAACCGGATCGGCATTTTAGGGTCACAAATGACATCGGTCATCTCCCGCCATTTGGCCCACGCGGCAGCAATGCGTGACTTGACATCGCAATCGATGTCACTGGACGTGTGAAAAACAGATCCCAGGTATTTAACCTGGTCCGTGCGCTCGACCAAATCACCGCCTATGCGGACGGATGTGGGATCTGTCGAGTTTAGTGCCAAGTACTCGGTCTTCGCCACATTAAGTTTCAGACCGCCGTTCTCAAGCGTCTCCTTCCACACCTTTACACGTCGCACCAATCTGCCCCTGTCCGCGTCTGCCAGCGCAATATCGGCAGCATACATAAGCAACCATGGAGGCTGCTCATGCGGGTTTCTGATGCTGTCCGACAATTCGTCTAATATTACACTGAACAGAAGCGGACTAAGGACAGAACCCTGGTGTACCCCGACGGTGATGGGGAAGGGTTTCGTGTCGCCAACAGCAGTCCGAACCATTGAATCGGAGTCATAGTACATGTCCCGGATTGTGTCAATATAGACCTCTGGAACCACTTTGGACCGCAGTGCCCACCAGATCATCGCACGAGGAACACAGTCGAAGGCCTTCTGCATGTCTAGAAACAAACAGTGCAGAGGCGTGTTCTTCGACCTGTATTTCTCTGCGACAACCCTCAGGGCAAAAACAGGGTCCGTGGTCCCATGACCAGGGCGAAACCCATATTGACATTCCGAGAGAGTACACTCCTGCCGGATCCGAGAGTCTATAATCCTCTCGAAGATCTTCATGGTGTGGGACATCACCTTTATACCGCGGTAGCTCCCGCACTCCTGCACTGACCCCTTACCTTTGAAGACTGGAGTAATAATACTCAGTCTCCATTGGTTTGGGATCTGCCCGCTGAGGAGTATGCGGTTAAAAAGGTTTACTAAGATGCCCACACCGCGAGGACCCATCGCCTTCCAGGCTTCGATGGGGACTCCATCGGGTCCGACAGCTTTCCGATTCTTCATGCGGCGAAGCGCAGTCAGGAGTTCTCCAGGCGTTACCGGTGGCACTAGTCCCTGATCTACATCTCAACCATGTCGGCTATATTCTCTAGGTTATCAATCCCTATGTCTTGTAAAGAACAATTGGACATTCTTATGTACAACATAAGACCTGATTACATAAAGGAACTAGCTTTACATGAGGTAGATAGTATAGATAAATTGAAACATCTAGGTAAACGTCTTGAACTAGCACGTGTTCGAGCAGAAGGCTTTAGTGAACCCGTATTAGAAAGTTTTAAAATTTCATCTGATTTGCATCAAGTCAAAAGTAAAAATGTAGTGAAACCCATCAAACAGGTCTCAGCAGTAGATAATACCCCTAGTAATAGCAAATGTTTACGGTGTGGAGATACAACCCACACTACAAACACATGTAGGCAATCTAGGGAGATAGTTTGTTTTAGGTGTGGCATGAAAGGTGTCAAATCTCCTGACTGCCCCAAGTGTAATTTATCCCTTCATTCAAAAGAACTAGTAGCAAAGGGCCTTGCGAATGACGTGGAAGAGATTGGTTCCCTCCCACGGTAAGTTCCTTTTCAGCAAAAAACAAAATGATATTCGCCCTTATTTAGAAGTTCAAATTTTAAACTTAAATGTTCTAGGTCTCCTAGATTCTGGTGCGACTTGCTCTATATTAGGGAAAGATTCGCATCACATTTTCTTAGATCTCAGGTTCAAAGTAGAGCACTTTGACACAGATCGTTGTATTATGACGGCTGATAATACTAGATTAAAGTGTTTAGGCTATATCTCTCTATTAGTTTTATATAACTCTATAATTAAAGTAATAAAATTTTATGTAGTACAGAAATTTCTAATTCAATGATTTTTGGAGTAGATTTCTGGCAACAAGTTGAATTAGCGATTAAATTAATTTCTCAGAATATTACTCTTCGTCGATTGAATTCTAATAATCCTATAGAAACCTTGTCACTTAACAACGGACTTGAAGAGTACGATAACATAAATAAGCAGCAAAAATTAATAATAGATAATATTATTGAAAAATTTGATACTATAGAGCACCGCAAGGGCAAGTACCATGTTGTTACCGATGCTCTATCTCGTATTAAGATTAATAGTATAGATGATGGTTTAACTAAAGATTCATGGTACTTGCATACCGTGGAGTGTTCGGAAACATCCCCAACACTATCCAAGTTTTAATATTAGAGATAACTTATTATATAGGTTCACTAAGAACAAATATAACCTAACTAGTGACTTTGAGTGGAAATTAGTGGTCCCACAAGAAGATAGGTTAGAACTTTTAAGGATACATCACGATGATCCAGTTAGTGCTCACTTGGGAGTATGGAGGACACATAAGAGATTATCCTTAAATTATTATTGGCCCCAGATGTACGAGGATGTAAAACAATATGTAGGGGACTGCGAAATCTGCAAACAAAACAAACCCGTCAACACATCTCGTCCAGGTCTCATGGGTAATCCTAAGATAGTGTCTAAGCCGTTCGAAGCTATGTCATGTGATCTTTTAGGACCATTTCCCACCTCTAGGAATAGAAATGTTTATTTAATCGTTGTGTCTGACTATTTCAGCAAATATGTTATGTTGTATCCTATAAGGACAGCCACAAGCGCTGCAGTAGCCAGGTACATAGAGAGGAATATATTTCTGGTCCACGGGGTGTGTAAAAGCATCTACATTGAAAACGGACCGCAGTATGTAGGTTCTCATTTCAAACAACTCTTAGCTAAGTATAACATACCTAATATTTATTATAACCCTAGATATCATCCTCAAACGAATCAAGCAGAACGGGCGATTCGTAATGTTGTCCAGTCAATATCATGCTATGTGAAGTCTGAACACAAGAGATGGGACGAGAACTTGGTAGGGCTGCAATGTGCTCTCAACACTGCTGTCAGTGAGGCCACTAAGTTCTCACCCTATTTTCTAGTCCATGGTAGAGATTTTATAGGGGATGGTAGCGTCTATAGGCAGTCTGAGATTGCGTGTCATCCTAACTCCGTCACAATCGACAACCCGGAATCGTATGGGAAGAAACTGAAGGAGTTGGAACTCATTTACGCAAAGGTGAAGAGACATCTCGAAGTCGCTCACCGGCGTAATGAGAAGTATTACAACTTCAGAAAGAGACACATCGAGTTGAAAGTGGGTCAGATTGTCTATAAACAAACTTTCTATTTGTCAAATAAATCTAAGAATTTTTCTTCGAAACTAGCACCTAAATTTATAAAATGTGTAGTAACAGCTAAACGTTCGCCATTGGTGTATGGTTTGTCTGACATGAGTGGTAAAGCACTGGGTGACTATCACATCAAGGACATCCTGAAATATGGCAATGAGAATCAAGCAGATGGTTCTCAGTCACCGATTGTCTGAATCATACTCTCTGGGAAGCTATCCTCTAGTGGGTGACATTAACCATCACAGACACAGTAGTTTAGGAGTCGGCACGGACAAACCAACACAAATATTTTTATCTCTGATACATAGTGCTATATATTAGGAACTATGATGAGACATCTTTCTTTTAAATCTAGATTAGTTATAATGTACAATATCCTCTATGATATTTAGATAAGTAAAACCTGTTAGGTAGGCACCCGCATACAGTGTTCCTCCCTCAACAGTATTAGTGTTTAGGTATAAGAAATAGGGAAATACAACCCTATAATCTTTTGTTTAGTAGGAACGTACTTCGTCCCTCTCTTTGTCCCTTTTTACTTAACTTTGTTTAATTATTGTGGCTGCTGAAGAGTCACAATAATAATTGAGTTAGTTTGTTTTTTGCTTCTTCTTATAGTAGCCAGACTGTTTAATAGCAGATGGTTAAGCTAAGAGAGTTGTCTCTCAAACTTTTTTCGTTCTGCATTTCCTGTCGTTGCTTTTGAACTTAATATCAACAAACTTATTAAACAGCATCAGATTCATCCTTCACATTAGTTTTTATATAAGAATCGATTATGTTTGTTTTATTTTGAATAAAAGATACTCTGTCTGAATACTATAAAGTTGCGTTTCAATAATCATTCTCATTGGCAGGTGTAGCCCGTAAGAGTTAACTTGAGACCTGAGCGTCGTTATGTACTACCTACTGTGCTCAGGTCTCAAGTTAACTCTTGCGGATTATAGTAAGTCTATTTTAGAATGAATGTTTAATCTCCGCTAATATAGCTCACAACAATTAATTAATTTAATTTGAAGTTATAGTGGTTTTTAAGTAGGTGAAAAAATAGGGGCGTTAAAAATTATTTAGTCTCAAAGTGGGCATGTAACATGCAGTTTTGACTAGCGAGGTAGTGCGAACATATTGCCGCCAGACGTCGCTAGTTATATTGATGGATAGGATGTTAGTGCCTAGCATTTGCGTATAGATGGCATTACCTGGTCTGATATTCAAGAGATCCCATTTTAATTAAAAAATATAACATTAAAACGAATGAACAGTTTTTTTAAGGAATACTAGTATTTAAATCAATAATTCAACATAAATATAAAATAACTTTAACTTGGTCTATGGTGGTAGAAATTAGTATGTTGATTACTGAACGACAAGAAAAGGATATTTTTGACAGTTCTCCAGAGTGGGGTCGAGTTGAAAGAAAGGAAAAATAGGAGGAGTGTGGAAAGATCTAGATCGATTATCGACCTGCGATAGTTAAAGGATACCCGAAGTTCTCCAGATTTCTGAGATATTATCCAAAATTCGTTAATAGTGATGTTTCTTGTGCAAGTTTTGGCCAATCCAGCCAAATTCTATAGCCGTTAATAGTTATAATCACGTACGAGTGTACTAGAAACCCCGCTATCCACGTAATTACTGGAAGCGTTGTGGTTTCCCTTGGAGGAAAGGTGCGGAGGCTTCGCAAGATTCTGTTCCTTGTTTGTGAGTTGCACTCACAAGGGCCGCTGCTCACGGTCTCTGTGGGCTGTCATCGATAACTGCTGCTCTTGAGGGCAATCCTGGTCCTCGGGCGGTTTATCTCAGCATTGGGCACTAGCGGGTCGACGCACGGAAGCTCGGCGTGAGCGGAATTGTCAGCTCGCTCCGCAAGTTTCGCACCCTAGCACGAAGCTGAGTACTTATTATTTTTCTACTCCTGCATTCTGCTTCATATTTTCTTGTGTGTGTGTGAAGAATACCTATTTATGAACATTATACCCTTAGCATTGCATTTACATAATAATTGATACCTGTGATGAACTAATATTGTTAAATACTTATATTATTTATTGTGAGGTAGATTTTTTCCTTTCTTATAATAATCAAATCCTTTTTTTAATAAACCTTGTAAAGAACAATTGTGCAAGAATATCATTTATCTCCCAACCACACACATTCTTCAAGGCGCCCTGGGATATTTCTTTTTATAGTCTCTCTCATTGCTCTGCCCGGAGTAAAGCTGGTGGTAGCACCCAAAAAAAAAGTGTTACAGGCAGTAGGCAAAATAAGTTTGGGAACCTCTGACTTAAACGAAGAGAGAGCTAAATATATTATGTTGGCCTTAGGTATCCTCTCAAATCATAGAGTTGTACTTATTACTAGGAGGTAATGCCATCTAGCGATTTTAGTTTGTTGAAGTTTACATTGGAGAACTGTGAGGTGAGGTTAGTTAATAAAGTATTAAGATAGTTCAGCTGTGCTTTCCTAGATGTCGCTATTAAACATTTCATGTCAAAATGTGACAATTAGTTCTAGATGTCTCAAGCAGTGTCTCTATGCACCTCTCGTACTCTGTCGTAAAAAGCAGTTTGTCCTAAATGAGAAAAGCCGATGAAGCAAATAAGTATACCTACGGGTAACAATATAAATACAAATATTTAAGCACAAGAGGTGGCACTAATGCCACCATGCGCACTCGCGCTGTCGACCCTAATGTCTTGTGCTCTTAGGAGCACAAAACATATTTTTGTAAGTTAGTAAATTGGTGTAATTTGTTTTTTATGTCCTAAGACCTTTGCCCTATGTCCTGGGCCCTATGCCCTTTACCCTAGTACCTTTTGCATATGTCCTTTGTCCTCTGTCCTATGACCTTTGCCGTGTCCTGGTCCCATTGCCCTTTAACCTTCGCCCTGTTCCCTTTGCCATTTGATCTTTGGCCTGTCATTTGCCCTATAACCCTTGCCCTATGACATTTTTCCTGTGTCCTTCGTCTTCCGTCCTAAGTCCTTTGCCCTATGACATTCGCCCTTTGCCCTAGTATCTTCGGCCTGTCCTTTGCCCCATTACCTTGGTTATATGCCCTTTGTCCTGGGCCCATTTACCCTTTACCATATGACCTTTGTCCTATGCTCTTTGTCCATAGCTCTATGACCTTTGCCCTTTGCGCTAAGTCCTTTGTCTTATGCCCTATGACCTATGGCCTGGGTCCATTGCCCTTTGTACTATGCCCGTTGAACTTTGTCCTTTAGCCTTTATGTCCTGGGCCCATTGCCCTTTACCCTTTGCACAATGATTTTTCCTGTGCCATTTGTATTTTGTCATTTGTCCTATGACTTTTGCCATATGATTTTACCTGTGCTCTTTGTCTTTTGTCCTTTATAATGACCTTTGTCCTATGACCTTTTGCCTAACACCTTTGCCTTATGTTTTATGACCTTCGCCTTTTGTCCTGGTCTCATTGCCCTTTACCCTTCGCTCTTTGTCCTATGCCCTTTACCCTAGTATCTCTGGCCTGCCTCCTAAGAGCACAAAACATTAGAGTCGACAGCGCGAGTGCACCACCACTTGTGCTTAAATATTTATATTTATATGTCTCCCGTAGGTATACTTATTTGCTTCATCGGCATTTCTCATTAAAGGGCAAACAGCTTTTTTACAAAAATGAACGACGGAGTGCTTCAAGGTGCGTATTTGTTGCTATTGTTTGAGTGTTTTTTTGTATGCCGAAGCTTAGACGTGACACCGCAACTGTCGTCATGGCATCATATCTTACACAAATCGGTGATTATATTTTCTTAAGACCTCTAGAACACGCTGCAGTCCATGATAAGCAAATAGGGAGCATGCAATTACGCTGTTCGACGACCTATCTCACTAGCAGAAGACTCCTTGTGCTAATGCGACCTATTTCCACCCGAGCACCTCTATACGGGAAGATTTGACTGGAACTCAAGAACGCCTCTAATGTGTTACTATTCAGTTGCACCAGTATTCAGCGCATCTCCAATTTTTATTATTACCTTACCCGTAACAGCAGGAGTCCTATGGTAAATTCAAGTCTGGAACGGCCCTGTGGATGACAATTGACAACTCCTTTATAAATTTTGCAGAAATTATTTTCATTTTGTGCCACCTATTGCCATCTAGCGTCAATTTAGCAGCACTCATTTTCATTTCGTACCAGCTACTGCCATCATGCGGCGATAAAATAAAATAATACACACAAAAAGTGTTACAATTTTATTTTATTTTTTGCTAACATGGTTTAAATTTTATTTACAAAGCAGTACCTACATAATATTAACACTGACTGAGGAGATTGCATTTTAAGAAGTCACTAGTTGAAACCCGCGGCTTCGCAAGTGGCACTCGTTTATTGAACTTCATCACTATGATAACTGCTGAGCTCGCGCTTATTTAATCCTGTCGCTTATAATTTCTACAACAATGCATAAAAATTTGTCCGATTTGTGATTACTGCTCCGCTCTCCAGGGTAGTAGCGTGTCAGCTCGCTCCGCAAGTTTCGCACCCTAGCACAAAGCTGAGTACTTTTTATTTTTCTACTCCTGCATTCTGCTTCATATTTTCTTGTGTGTGTGTGAAGAATACCTATTTATGAACATTATACCCTTAGCATTGCATTTACATAATAATTGATACCTGTGATGAACTAATATTGTTAAATACTTATATTATTTATTGTGAGGTAGATTTTTTCCTTTCTTATAATAATCAAATCCTTTTTTTAATAAACCTTGTAAAGAACAATTGTGCAAGAATATCATTTATCTCCCAACCACACACATTCTTCAAGGCGCCCTGGGATATTTCTTTTTATAGTCTCTCTTATTGCTCTGCCCGGAGTGAAGCTGGTGGTAGCACCCAAAAAAAAAGTGTTACAGGCAGTAGGCAAAATAAGTTTGGGAACCTCTGACTTAAACGAAGAGAGAGCTAAATATATTATGTTGGCCTTAGGTATCCTCTCAAATCATAGAGTTGCACTTATTACTAGGAGGTAATGCCATCTAGCGATTTTAGTTTGTTGAAGTTTACATTGGAGAACTGTGAGGTGAGGTTAGTTAAAATAACTTTAACTTGGTTATTTTAACTAACCTCACCTCACAGTTCTTAATACAAAAGTCAGTTTTTGTATTAAGATAGTTCAGCTGTGCTTTCCTAGATGTCGCTATTAAACATTTCATGTCAAAATGTGACAATTAGTTCTAGATGTCTCAAGCAGTGTCTCTATGCACCTCTCGTGCTCTGTCGTAAAAAGCAGTTTGTCCTAAATGAGAAAAGCCGATGAAGCAAATAAGTATACCTACGGGTAACAATATAAATACAAATATTTAAGCACAAGAGGTGGCACTAATGCCACCATGCGCACTCGCGCTGTCGACCCTAATGTCTTGTGCTCTTAGGAGCACAAAACATATTTTTGTAAGTTAGTAAATTGGTGTAATTTGTTTTACCCTAGTACCTTTTGCATATGTCCTTTGTCCTCTGTCCTATGACCTTTGCCGTGTCCTGGCCCCATTGCCCTTTAACCTTTGCCATTTGATCTTTGGCCTGTCATTTGTCCTATAACCCTTGCCCTATGACATTTTTCCTGAGTCCTTCGTCTTCCGTCCTAAGTCCTTTGCCCTATGACATTCGCCCTTTGCCCTAGTATCTTCGGCCTGTCCTTTGCCCCATTACCTTTGTTATATGCCCTTTGTCCTGGGCCCATTTACCCTTTACCATATGACCTTTGTCCTATGCTCTTTGTCCATAGCTCTATGACCTTTGCCCTTTGCGCTAAGTCCTTTGTCTTATGCCCTATGACCTATGGCCTGGGTCCATTGCCCTTTGTACTATGCCCTTTGAACTTTGTCCTTTAGCCTTTATGTCCTGGGCCCATTGCCCTTTACCCTTTGCACAATGATTTTTCCTGTGCCATTTGTATTTTGTCATTTGTCCTATGACTTTTGCCATATGATTTTACCTGTGCTCTTTGTCTTTTGTCCTTTATAATATGACCTTTGTCCTATGACCTTTTGCCTAATACCTTTGCCTTATGTTTTATGACCTTCGCCTTTTGTCCTGGTCTCATTGCCCTTTACCCTTCGCTCTTTGTCCTATGCCCTTTACCCTAGTATCTCTGGCCTGCCTCCTAAGAGCACAAAACATTAGAGTCGACAGCGCGAGTGCACCACCACTTGTGCTTAAATATTTATATTTATATGTCTCCCGTAGGTAAACTTATTTGCTTCATCGGCATTTCTCATTAAAGGGCAAACAGCTTTTTTACAAAAATGAACGACGGAGTGCTTCGAGGTGCGTATTTGTTGCTATTGTTTGAGTGTTTTTTTGTATGCCGAAGCTTAGACGTGACACCGCAACTGTCGTCATGGCATCATATCTTACACAAATCGGTGATTATATTTTCTTAAGACCTCTAGAACACGCTGCAGTCCATGATAAGCAAATAGGGAGCATGAAATTACGCTGTTCGACGACCTATCTCACTAGCAGAAGACTCCTTGTGCTAATGCGACCTATTTCCACCCGAGCACCTCTATACGGGAAAATTTTACTGGAACTCAAGAACGCCTCTAATGTGTTACTATTCAGTTGCACCAGTATTCAGCGCATCTCCAATTTTTATTATTACCTTACCCGTAACAGCAGGAGTCCTATGGTAAATTCAAGTCTGGAACGGCCCTGTGGATGACAATTGACAACTCCTTTATAAATTTTGCAGAAATTATTTTCATTTTGTGCCACCTATTGCCATCTAGCGTCAATTTATCAGCACTCATTTTCATTTCGTACCAGCTACTGCCATTATGCGGCGATAAAATAAAATAATACACACAAAAAGTGTTACAATTTTATTTTATTTTTTGCTAACATGGTTTAAATTTTATTTACAAAGCAGTACCTACATAATATTAACACTGACTGAGGAGATTGCATTTTAAGAAATCACTAGTTGACACCCGCGGCTTCGCAAGTGGCACTCGTTTATTGAACTTCATCACTATTATAACTGCTGAGCTCGCGCTTATTTAATCCTGTCGCTTATAATTTCTACAATAATGCATAAAAATTTGTCCGATTTGTGATTACTGCTCCGCTCTCCAGGGTAGTAGCGTGTGGATATGTATAGCCTATAGCCTTCGTCCATAAATGGGCTATCCAACATTAAAATACTTTATCAAATCCAACCTGTAGTACAACCAAAAACAAACTCTTCAGCTTTATATATAAAAAGTATAGATAATAGATTAATAAACAATGTTTTTAAATGGTTGCCATGGGGGTTTAAAAAGTGACGCGGGCGAAGCTGCGGAGCCCAGCTAGTTACAAACAGATTTTTACACAAAAAAATGTAACATACCCATTTACACATAGACATAGGCATATTGTCACGCCTTTATCCCCGAAGGGGCATATTTCATCGTATGCACTTTTGATCCACATAACAGGTGGTGAGCCCATAGAGCCCATCTACATATCACAATTGTGAGGCCACCTAGGGAATGGAAGAGTATCCTTTATGTTATGTACATTGCAAAGAACTTGAAGTAGCCTCTCTACACCCAATCCATAACCACCAGTGGGAATATTTCCGAATTTTCTTAGTTCCAGGTACCAGTTCAGTTTATCCAATGGCAATTTTGCCTTTAATTTCTCATAGTTGTCTTCTCTCAAACTACCACCTACTACTTCTCCTGTTATTGGCATTAGAAGATCTAAACAATCCACCTGAAATAAAAGAGGATAAAAACTTGAGTATGAGTTCAACTTTTGAGTTTAAAATTACACCATACCACCACAAGCGCTGACTCAGTTTCCTGTATGGCTATGGCGAGTACTCGGATGGGTGGCCACTTTGTGGCATTTTTTTTTCCGTGCTTCCGAAGACACGTTAAGGCGTTGGTCCCAGTTGCCAGTAAAATGGCAGTTGTTAAGCTTTATAGGGAGGTTGAAAAATGTCAATAGCAGGCTGCCACATCCTGTGCAAAGGCGAATGAAATGGACAGTCATTTCAACACGGCAATGGGCTCACCACCTGTTACGTGGGACAAAAATGCATACAGTAAAAAGTGGGTGCATAATATGCCTCTGACTACCCGTTCGGGGATAAAGGCGTGACAGTATTTTCGTATCCCACCTTTAAAATTACACTTCCAGCAGCTACTGATTAACAGAGAAGGGGTAATGCCGGCACCATAATAAGAAGATAGAGGCATAAATTAACCATACTTTTCCACCAAATGTAAACTGAAGTCATGATTGTAAAAGAGTGGCTTCTATGCTACTGGGACTTCATGCTGAAGAAGACAGAGAGAGGTGGTCTTTCCACCTATGCACAATCAAAACAGACCATGTTGTGGAGTTGCACACCAAACCAAATACCACCACTTTTCTTGGTAAGCACTATAATATAATTTAAACAATACTTTTGGTTGTATCTAAATATTTCAGATACACTGAAAGGAATATAACTCATTTCCCATCCCAGATTTTTGGCAGCCCTTCTTTGGTAGCAACTGATGTCAAAGAAGAAACTGGATGGGACTCGCTAAAAAGAATTTCCAGAATTTATCAGGGACATATACAGGCAAATAATTACCTTTGTGTTATCATCCTCACATTCTTTCATATAAAATGACTTTGTATCTTTCGGCCATCTAACAACAAAGACTGGAACACCATTGCAGTGTTCCACTAGTACCATTTCTTGTTCTTTATTTATCCCATCATCTGTTAAAATCACGCCTCTATTCTGTAATATACGTCTTGCTTCATCATATGTTAGTGTTATAAAATTTTTATCAATCCAACTTAGAGTTTTATTTTCTTTGTCTATTAAAAATATGTCTGCTTCATTAGTATCTCTAGTTTTAATAAATATGTACTTGACTAACTCCTCAATAGCTGACTGTAATTGATTTATATTCTCACAGAATGCTAGCTCTGCTTCTAACATATAGAACTCTGATAAATGTAATCGAGACCTGGAGTTTTCAGCTCTGAATGTTGGACCTAAAGTGTAGACATTACCCATAGCTCTACATGTTGCTTCTAATTGTAATTGTCCTGATACCGTTAAAAAAGTTTTTGACCCAAAATATGTTGAGTCGCGGTCTTTATTCTCCTGCATCATAGCTTTCACAGTCTGTTCACTATCTGGTTGTATTTTAAACACTTCACCTGCACCTTCGCAGTCATTGGAAGTTAAAATAGGTGTATTTATATTAATATAATCTTTGAAACTAAAATAGTCATGTATGTGTTTAGTTAGCGCACTTCTTACTCTTAATATTGCGGCAGTGTAGTTAGTTCTGGGACGGAGATGGAGATATTGGCGGGTATATTCCGGTGGGTGCGTAGTTCTGGGGTTAAATGGGTAACCATCTAACACAACACAAGTTCCTAGGACGTATACATTATCTGCGATTAGCTCCAGCTGTCCTCTAGGGCTATTGGACAGTTTACCAGTAATGTGAACAGACGATCCAGAGGTTAAAGTATCTGTAGCAACGGTTTTTGGAATAACAATTTGTAATTTTTGTGCGCAGGATCCATCACTTACATCAGCAAAAATAATATCCTTTTGCTTGCGTAAATTCTTCACCCAACCCTAAAACATAGATATATTCTAAATATAAATATTTAAGTAGCATTTTAGTATGTAAGCTCGTAAATTCACCTTTATTTCAGTAACTTTGCCAATGTTAGGTTTTTGTAACACAGTGGCAATAATGCTGTAATTTGTAGATGTATTACTACATTTCAACAAGGTTTTGAACTTGCTTGTGAAAGTACTTTTAAACATCCTGTTGAATAAAAAAAGGATATCTACTTCGCTTTTATATTTACTAAGTATTACTATAATTATGATTTAATGATTGTGTTATTCTTTTCACCAGTTTTCACTACGTTTGCGTAGAGGTTATGTTTACTTTTTTATTTACTACGTTCCATTTCACACGGAACTGGATAATGTCATAGAATCCTAAGTCCCGTGTTTCAGTCCCAGTATAACAAAAATAATATACTAAAGCTTCTGAATTTCTGAGCAACAACAATAATAGTCTTCCTCTACAATATTTCGCTCATGCATGTTGAGCTATTTATTTCTAAAGACTAATTATACACTATAATTGGAAAATAAAATTCATACGGCAATTGTTAATCATGGTTCATTGTCTATATTACATTAATACACTCTACTCGAAATTCATATTTTTGGTCTACTTTTAATATTGAAAAATACTAATTAAATTATACCTTATTCTAATACCGCCAAAACTCATAGTAAATATATATATATATATATATATATATATACCGGAACCGATATATACCGGTTTTCGATGCACTAAATTGCGTAGCTGGCAAGTTTTTCCATATGTCAAATGTCATTCGGCAAATCATGCATGTTCGATTCGTAGCGTTGTGAGCGTAACGTAATTACAGTTATTCTAAAAAGTTACAAATAATTTGTGTCTATAATTTAATACATTAAAATGTAAGTAATGGTGCCATCAATTTAATATCAATTGTTTTATAGGCCCTTAAAATAAAAATTAGACTCGCTAATCACAGAGTTAAATTTTGTTAATAATTGATGATTGAAACTGGTTTTCCTAGTTATTGTGTCCTTGGTGGTGATATTATGTTAATAATAGTGCTAGTATCTTAAGTTTTATGCCATTTTCCTAATATTCATTTCAGTTAATCTGTACCTTTTAAATTTCGGGTATGGCCTACTAAACTACTTCGAAATTAAAAACGTATTCCTAATTGCACTTTCTACTGAGGTTTAAGTCACGTAAACGCATTCAATAAAAACTTAATAAAAGACGTGCGTGCTGTAAAAGAAGTAAAGGCTATATATACCTAACAACTAAATATAATCTTTTTTATCTTATCTGATAATGGTGGATTGGAATTACATTCCTTAGTAGTGTAGTAGTAATAGTAGTTTATGACTTTATATTCTCTGTCGTCTAGTCTATCCACATGTTAGTTAAAACTTAATGACTTTAAAATTCAGTGGAACACCCGAAAATAAAAATTTAAAATTTCCGACAGAAGAAAATAAAAAAATGGCTGATCAAGCAAACCCACAAGCTGGAGATACAGGCCCACCAAAGGGAATACCTGCATTAAAAGCCCATGTAGCAGCAAACAAAGTGGATGTTGCCCTGTGGGCTATCCGTGTTCTCACTGTACTCTTTACCATAGGATATGTACTCCCTATATTTAACAAGTAAGTGTTGTAGTTGTGGTTTATTATTATTATAAGTGTTGTGGTTATATATTTACTATGATGTAGTTATATCTATTACTAATACATATTATAAAGGTATAGTTTGTTCATTCAAACATGTTAATCTGTTCTAATAGAAAATATATTTTTGTCACATCCTGTTTGTTTAGGTACACTACCTACTGAGTAACGGAAATGGTTAAGAGATCAGATGGTAGTTGCTCCCAACAATACTGAAATCCATGATCCAATGATCAAAATCCAAACAAAATCTGCTCTTGGTAGCTAACTTAAATTGGAGTGCAGATCCAAATTCAGGTAGAGTTTGGAGACAACTGAGAAAACACTAGGATGCAGAAAATCTGCAATGAAGAGGTTATATTAGATTTAATGTCACTTTTGGCCGGTTTGAATATTCTATCTTCAGTTAAACATAGATCGCTACTACAGATAAACAGTTCAATTTTTTACTATTGTGACAGATAGTCTAATGTTATACGTAAATAATTCTATCTTTCTTTGATTATTGAAACTGAAATTTTTGTCGATAGGTACTGATGGTAACTATTTTGACATTATTTTAGACAATAGTAAAAGATTGATAGGTTATTGAGACCAGCTCTTTGTGAATCAAAACACTAATATCTCAGAGCAATACACCTGGATTTTTTTTTATTAAACTATGGGAAAGTTCATAATTTCAGCTTATATGTAAGGTGAGAGGTATAAATGAAATTACTAGTTGTACTGCACTGTAATTTACATTGAAGAAAAACAATAATATGGTGTAAAAAGATATAATGTGCACATGCTGCTGATTCATGAATAGATTCATACATATGAATCTATTCATGAATCAGCAGGAAAGATAAGTATGCATGTATCGGGAAGCCTGGGGTTTAGTCCTTTCTCACAACCCATTCAGGAATACAACTTGAAAATAGTTGGTTTTGATGAGAATATAAAGATTTGATTTCATATTTAAAATGTTTTTAATACAATCTACTTACGAAATTCAAGATTCTGAAACATAATAATATTAATGACATCTCTTACAATTCTTTTGTAATCATAGTCATGAGTCATAAAGTATGCTTATGCAGTAGTTATGATCATTGTGTAACCAAACTTATTTATAAATTCAGAATATTATAAGGTTTCTACATTATTCTAAATGCAAAATTGTTGATGGAGTGACTACAGCACAATGAGAGAAAGTCACTGATAATATCAAAGATTTAAACAGGTTTGACTTGTGGGCAATTTAGGTATAAGCAATAAAAAAGTACTAGTGAACTAAGTATGGGTGGGAGCATGGGTGCTATGCAAGGAGTCAATTTATTTATTTATTCACAAACAATAGAACATTACTATTCTTAACAATTTAAAAATATTGCAACTTCTATAATTTTCAAAATAAAACTATTCAATCTTAAAAATAAATTTATGCAGTATCTAAAAATAATCATGAAATAAATGAATAAAGTCGTACCTTCAACCCTATAATATTATGAACTAGTTGACACCCGGGGCTTCCCGTTCCCGCTTTCCACAGCAACTTGTTCCCGGGATAAAAAGTAGTCTATTTGTTATTCTGATGCATAAGCTATATTTATTATTGTAAAGTTTCATTAAAATCCATTCAGTAGTTTTTACGTGAAAGAGTAACAAACATCCATACAAACTTTCGCATTTATAATATTATTAAGATTAAGAGCTCAAAAAACCAACAATTTAAATAATATCAATTCATACACTTCTAAATTAAATAAATCAAACAACGTCAAGTTATCAAATATATATCATGTCCACTCACATTCCATCAACAACAATGTTAATTTTATGCAGATTTAATTTAAACCAATGTCAACAAAAAAACGTCAAATCACGGTCATACAAAATAAAATCAGTATCACAATTAAATCAGTGCTTAGAGTAACAATCAGTGTCAATTAAACAAGTGTCAATTGACAACCTAATGTCAATGTCACTTGTGTGCTCTTTACTAGAGGCGCCATACTCTATAATATCATACAACCAAGTGTGTCAGGGGGAATCCCCCCTATCTCATGCAATGATAGTAATTACAGCAGACATATAGTAGGCAACTGACAAGTTGCATATGAGATTTTCACATACAGTTTGACGTTAACTTGGCACATGGTATATATTATTACTTTTGTCTCTAATAAGCGCAAATGAGAGGCATCTAGCAACATTCATTCAACATTCAATATAATTTTTTTAGGCCTTGACCAGCCTATGTAAATAAACTCGGTGACCTGTGTCTGTGATTATGGTGTGAATATCTGCCATGCCTACAGGGATAGCAGTTACAGATATGCGCTTTATCTACTAGGGTGCCAGATTGCCTGAATGTGCCGCTCAAATCCACATTCATAGAGGATAGAGACCATTTTACTTCTGGAATCTTCAACACCCATTGTGTTTACTGATTATTCCTATAAATTATTTGTGTTGAAAATATATTTGTGTTTTAGTTCCCATAGCAAACAATTAAAAATATGTTAAGCAAAATAAAACAAGGTCATGAGATTTCTTATTCAAATTAATTAAAGATTTTGTTGTTTAAATTTCAAAAGAACATGACAAAACAGAACATGGTTATTCTTGCCACATTAATAACACACACACACACACAGAAACATAACTAACACACACCCGAAATAACAGAATAGGTAAGCAATTCGGGACAATAAAAGATTAAACTAATGTAACCGTTCGCGCGCGAAATGGCAGCTATCTCGATGCTAATCTAGCGAAAGTAGCTAGGCACCGCTGATGTTCAGATAGGCCCTTTAGACTGCATCTGTATATCCCTGACAGGGTAGTCAGAACGGACAGATCGCCAGGCTTCACGATCCATGATACTTCATTCTCTTCATGTAAATTCATTAGGTACATCAACCAATTCATTTAAGACTGCATACTCTGCATAGCATTAGCAAAAAATAACTGAATTATAAACAACACATATAGCAAATAAGTTTTTCTAGCTAGCAGAATAAAGAAAAAAAATGGTTAGTTATTTTTTTAGTTTCGGCGTCGCGAGAGCAGCACCTCTAATTTATTATTGTCGTGGCTAAACGCGGTTAGGTATATCACGTACCTTTTGATGCCTGACGTTTCGACCATGTTGCACCGACCGAGGTCACAGGCTGACAACTAGATAGAAACGTCAGGCAACATAGTATGCACGCGATAGTTTTGAACTTCGTTTCCCTTGTGTTGCAAACTGTTATCATAGGGTTAGGATAGTGACTACTTTTGATCATTTGGACTGTATGACGACGACCTCAGTGGTAAAAACCCCTAAACCAAGCAATTGACCTATCCGTTCGGTAGCTATGATACCACAAACAGACACAGGTTAAACTTTATAACACGCCTCGATTTATGTGGGAGGTTAAAAAAATTGGTCAAGTTTGACATTGACTGCTAATTTGCTCATTTTTCTGGTCCATCTGACTTGTTGGCAGAAACCCGCATGAGCAGCCTCCATGGTTGCTCATGTATGCTGACGATATCGACGCTGGCAGACGCGGACAGGGGCAGATTGGTGCGACGTGTAAAGGCGTGAAAGGAGACGCTTGAGAACGGCGGCGGTCTGAAACTAAATGTGGCGAAGACCGAGTACTTGGCACTAAACTCGACAGATCCCACATCCGTCCGCATAGGCGGTGATTTGGTCGAGCGCACGGACCAGGTTAAATACCTGGGATCTGTTTTTCACACGTCCAGTGACATCGATTGCGATGTCAAGTCATGCATTACTGCCGCGTGGGCCAAATGGCGGGAGATGACCGGTGTCATTTGTGACCCCAAAATGCCGATCCGGTTGAAGGGACAGGTCTACAAAACCATTATTAGACCTGTCCTTTTACATGGCAGTGAGACGTGGCCGATATTGGAGCGACACAAGCAGGAGCTGCGTGTCACGGAAATGAAGATGCTGCGGTGGATGTGTGGAGTCACGCGGATGGACCGCGTGAGGAACTCTCGCATCCGCGGCGGCCTTCACGTCCGTGACATTGCAGACAAGTTGCAAGAGTGTCGCCTTCGTTGGTATGGTCACGTCTTGCGGCAACCGCCGGGCTACGTAGGTAACAAATGTCAGCCCCGCCGGCTCCCGGTAAGAGGGGAAGACCCAAGAAGTGCTGGCTTGACGTCGTAAGGGATGACATGCGTGCCAATGGTCTCACTACAGGGGATGCCGACGACCGTGCGAAGTGGAGGAGAAAATGTAGGAAAGCGGACCCCGGGCGTCGCGAGACGCAACTGGGACAGACGCTCGGATGATGATGATGGCTTGTTGGCATTCCAGTTTAAGTTTGCCATAACTCGTGTACTCCGTTGGTCATCAATTGCCAGATATAACCAAGTTCAATGTCACTTTGACAGTTCCTACCATATTTTTAACAGTTCCGACCATATGAATCGAATTGCCTTTTTCCACTATATAAAAAAAAATGTCTAAGACTCACAAGAATAAAACTAATGTATAGATAATTCAAATTGGCCCACGCATTTCAACTACCCATAAAAAATTACCACCATACATAGCCTGATAAACATAACACCCCCTTTCCGTATAATATTTTTGTCTAACGTCGAGACTTAATTCAAATCATAAAAATAGTACGGGCCACTTGTCGGTCGATGTATTTTCATTAACAAAAAATATCCCCGATAATAACCCGAGTGCGCTACGGAAAGCACTCGGGTGAAATTTGTAATCGATGTAAATATTTAATGACTAAATGCCCACCACACTGACCTCGCTTAATCATCGCGATGCATGTCCGATACTGAAATACAATTACTTATTGCGTAACATTGTCTATAGTGCTCCTTTAATACCTATATTGAACTCTGTGCAGCCATTGTTGAACTAAATATGTTTTCTCTTTTTGTGTAAGAGCACGAAAACACTGGTTCGTTGGCACAAATATACGTGTGATCCGCCAATGTAAGTTTTAGAGTTTGGATGTTGTTTTTTATATCAGTTGAAAATAAACTAGATGATGCTGTATAAAAAAAATATTAACACTGTATCTCCGAAGCGCTCTTGACCCCGTTGTCTCAGTGTCCTGTAAACGATCATAGAGTTAAGCAAATTTCTTTATCAAAAAAAAATCAAAGCGCTGTGGCTGGTTACGGACGGCTGACCGCTTTGTGTAATTTCCATTTACCAGCGTTTCCGTGCTTCGTAAGGCAGGTTAAGCCGTTGGTCCCAGTTGCCAGTAACAAGGCAAACATTAGCCAAGTTCAAAAATTTCAACAGCAGGTAGCTACAACTTGCGTCTGTCTATTTCAACAAGGCAATGAGTTCCACCTAGTACGTGGGACAGGAATCTACACGGTGTATTGTGGGCGTATAATGTGCCTCTGCTACTCGTTCGGGGATAACACGTGATTCATAAACTATATTTCTTCCACAGCCCTGTGTCGGCGTTCTACAAAGCCCTTCTGGCAAATGCAGCCACGTCAGCTCTACGGTTGCACCAACGTATCCCTGCACGGGAGATCAGCATCTCGCGAGAGTTCGCGGCCAAGTTCTTCCTAGAGGACAGCGCTCACTACCTCTTCTACTCTCTCATATTCATGAACGTCGCACCTAATTTGTGTATCCTTTTTTAAATAGCATGGATTTTGTGCTGCAAACTGGATTTGCGTGAGTACCTACCTACCTAGTGATCACAGGAGTACATTTCGATGTGGTGTTTTTTATTGCTCTGGCTCTTAGTCTAACTTAAAAATCAGCGTATGTTTCATGATAGTCCAAGAGCTTTTCATGACTGAACTGGTTACTAGCTCCATGATTTTCAAGTCTAGCTGTAGATACTGGAGTCACAGTGACACAGAGGACGAGATTGTGCTATATTTACTTCTTATGTACTTATATTTATTTGGAGTGTCAGTGATGACGTCATAGGCGCCTGCTGTGTGACATTGATCTTTGGATGTCAGTGGATAGTAGGAGGCACTTAAATTATATTGTGTACAAAAAAGTAGACATTGCAAAATCAGAAATATAAAATATTTACTGGTGTAAACTATACAAATGCAATTTTTGTCTTATATGCGGAACGAGTACAACAGAAAAAGAGAGTCATTCATTTGGCGGGAAGAGTGACTTTTCTAAAACTAGTGCATTTATCTTGTTTTATGTGCGGGAGTGGTGGTTTCTTGGACATAAAAGTTGTGTTAACGTGCTATAGTGAAAGACAATGATATATATACAGTGAAATGCTATTTTCTCTCTTGCCGCGAAACGTCCACTGACAACCTTAGTATAAGAATCACCATTATACTGAGGGCAAGGACCAGGACGGACAATGAGGACACGACATCGACTGGACAGGACTAATTAGAAGATAAGATTGAAGAAATATGATATAAAAAATAAGATTTGGCTAAAAGGTCTTAGAAACCAGGCCATTAAATATATATTTAAAAAAAAAAAGAGAGTCATATGTTGGAAACTGCATATATTATCATAAACTTATTATTTAATTGCTTCGGGGACGTAACGGGTTAGAATCCCGGGTCGAAACTAATATTTGTGTGATCTGCAAATGTTTGTTTCTGAGTTTGGGTTTTTACTATGTATAATATTATGTATGTACCTATTTAGAAATATATAATTATGTTTATCAATTGTCTAGCTCCCATATCATAAGCTTATATTAACTTAATTTGGGACAGACAGCATCGTGTGAATATGTCCCAATAATATGAATGAATTATTCCTATTATTATCTGTCCTCCCTGACTACCCCGTCAGGGATACACCGTGAAGATAGATAGAATTATTCCTACAAATGTAGACTTAAGGGTGTTCCTCGGTCACATAGTCACCAATAGCACAATGCGGTGACTAGTCAAGTAGGAGAGGCGCCTCTCACCGTTACTTCTAGGATAATGTTTGTTAGTGAATCTTCACTAAAACGAAAATAAATCACAGAGTAGCTGCCTTACTTGGAGCGTCTTAATTGCAAAACAGGTTTCATTAACTACCTCAAAATACTATTCTACAGTATATACTAGTCTATTATCCTCATAGTCTATTATTAGACAGTGGACGTCGCCTAATTTATAATTTTTATGAATATTTCTTGACTTATTGACATTAATAATTACTACTCCGCTCTCCTGGGTGTAGCGTGATGATATATAACCTATACCTTTACCCGATAATTGGGCTATCCAACAAAAAAAGTATTTTTCAATTCGGACCAGTAGTTTTTGATATTAGCGCGTTTAACGAAACAACTAACAAACTCTTTGGCTTTATAATTTTAGTTTACTATACAAAATATCCTCTTGATGTTTCAATGATGTGTACCAAACTGTAGGCAGGCAGGTACCTGCATCTTTACGCTTGCATGGATATATTTTATGAAATGATTCTCAAATGCTCCTGCAAGTGTTTATGTAATATTCTAGCCGTAAGAAATACCTGTTGCACGTATGTATTGTATTAAGTCAAGGTGAACTTCAACCTACTTTATTTTCATAATTGTTTAGTTTTACTTTATTTGAATATACCTAGTCAGGTCATAAGTATTGTCACACAGTAAATACTTTTCTTTTAGAATGCTGGCCACAAAAAAGTTTATTGAATTCGAATTTCGAATTGTTCATGAAAATAAAAAATTATACTTTTTAGAAATTTACTCATTTTTAAATATGGAGTGGAGGCTTAAAGAAGACCGTGTTGCAGTTATTGCGTTGCATCGTTGCGGTTACGCGTCAATCCAATTTTTTGACATACTGAAAAATTTGAATATAACCAAAAGATTCGTTTATCGTACCATCAAACGATACAATGAAGACTCTAGTGTAGATGACAGGTCAAGAAGTGGTTGCCCTCGGTCTGTTAGGACTCCAGCAGTGATAAAAGCTGTGAAGGCGCGAATTCAAAGAAATCCCAAACGTAAGCAGAAACTGTTGGCCCTCCAGATGGGGTTAAGCAGAACCACGGTGAAAAGGGTGTTAAATGAAGACTTAGGGCTTCGGTCATATCGAAGAAAAACAGGACATCGTTTAAATGCTCGTCTAATGGACCTGAGACTGAAGAGATGCCGCGCTTTGTTGAAGCGGTACGCTGGAAAAAAATATCGGGAAATTCTTTTTTCGG
Source organism: Thumatha senex (assembly GCA_948477245.1). Taxonomy (NCBI): domain Eukaryota; kingdom Metazoa; phylum Arthropoda; class Insecta; order Lepidoptera; family Erebidae; genus Thumatha; species Thumatha senex. The sequence continues at coordinate 1,487,197 of OX419742.1, read as the reverse complement.
ATGTAAAAATTTTTACCGTAGAAGAGAGCTACAACAAACAAAATGATAAGGTGTACGCACACAATAGGGAAGAAGCGAGCAACCGTATTCCTCGTGTCCAACGAGGTCATTTACCACCCTCGCTCATGGTATGGTTGGGAGTTTCTTATTGGGGCTTAACAGAGGTACATTTTTGTGAGAAAGGTGTAAAAACGAATGCAGTTGTGTATCAAAATATACACAACTGCATTCTTGTGTTGATGTGATTTAGATTTAATTTATTCATTATAACCAAACCAGCGCGCTACAAGTGGCCTTCGATTTTTTTTCATACACACTAAATGTGTTCATATTTTCCTAAGACAGGCTTCGATATTAACTAAAATAAATAAATAAACATATAGTGGGACAGCTATAAGCTTGAACTATGCTATCTAGACAACTATATCAGTTGTCTAGATGACGTACTTATATTATTCTAAATACATAAAAATAAATATTGTGGGACATTATTTTTTTACACACCGCCGTCTAGCCCAAAGTAAGCTAATATAAGTTTGTGTTATAGGATCTAGACGACTATTAAACATACTTATATATTTCTTAATACATACATATTATAAATAGTAAACACCCAAATTCCAAAACCGACATTAGTGGATAAACACACAAATAATTGTTCCGACCCGGGAATCGAACCCGGAACCTCTGCACGGAAGTTGCATACACTACCACTGCGCCACCGATGCAGTAAAAAAAACTATTTACTTTTATATCTTATAATAAAAAAAGAAATAAAATAAATATCCATCACGCCTTATCCCCGAAGGGATGGCAGAGGCATATTATATGCCCACTTTTCACCGTGTGGATTCCTGTCCCACGTAATAGGTGGTGAGCCCATTGCCGTGTTGAAATAGACAGACGCAGGTTGTGGCTACCTGCTGTTGAAATTTTCAAGCCGCCCATAAGGCTTTCAACCAGGCTTAACGACTGCCATTTTACTGGCAACCGGGACCAACGGCTTAACGTGCCTTCCGAAGCACAGAAACGCTCGCAAATGTAAATACCACAAAGTGGTCACCCATCCGAGGACCAGCCATAGTGAAAGTTGTGTAACTCAGTGATCGTTTACAGAACACTGAGACCGCGGGGCCACGAGCGCTACTTAATAATAATCAAAGCTATAATATGGCTTAAGTTAGAATTCGCTCCAACCTATTTGGTCTTTCGGAGATCTTTTAATGAACAAAATATAATACTCTGAAAGCCTTAACTCAGGTCCAGTGATCTTGACTCCGATCTTCCTGTTCGCGCTGCTGCACGCCGCTTCCTACTCGCTCACCATTCTTGATGTAAGTATTCATTTTAATATTATTTTGTATGTTATACATTTCCAGGGCATTTTGTACGTAGAACTGGGTTGAAAAGTACCGGAGAATGCAGGGTGGTTTTTTTTCTTGAAAGTATAAGCCATAGACAGGGTGTTCACCTTTACACATTGCGTCCGGAGCGCACGCATACGGTTAGGTCCGATAGAGGCTTTATTCCGCATACGCTTAGATTGTGGAATGACTTCCTGCCTGGGTTTTCCCGAACGTCTACAGTATGGGGTTCTTCAAAAAGGGTCTTAGAAGGTTTATAAAGGGTCGGCAGCGCGAGTGCTGCACCTCTGGTGTTGCAAACGTCTAAAAGCTACGGTGACCACTTTCCATCAGGTGAGCCGTATGCTTGTTTGACACGTCTGTGGTAAAAAAAAAACTATCTACCTCGATAAAAGTCGCGGAGAAATGGCTGTGTACGGTTGACGTAAGTCAATGTTCATCAGACAATGGGCACACCACCTATTACGTGGGACAAATGGATATGTATGGTGAAATGTAGGCGTATTGTATGCCTCTGCCTACTCCTTCGGGGACAAAATAGCGTGACCGATGATTAAGTAAATATTGTTGTATGTATTATTTATTTATTTATTTACACTTTATTGTACGCCGGAAAATACAATTGTAAATTGAGATTGTAATTAGATAATTTTTTTAAAGCAATTATTTGCTAAATTTCTCATAAATTTTTAATAAAGTGGAAAAAGACAACTTGATTCGAGACAGGGATTGAACCTGTGACCTTTGCCTAACCAGGGCAATGTTCTAGCCATCTGAACTACCCGAACCGTACCGAATCAAGTTGAAATTCTCCACCATATTTATATCGTCATTTTAAGAGTATGACCAGAGCCATCTATCGAGTTGTTCATTAGCGATACGGTTCGGGTAGTTCAGGTGGCTAGAACATTGTCCTGGTTAGGCAAAGGTCACAGGTTCAATCCCTGTCTCGAATCAAGTTGTCTTTTTCCACTTTATTAAAAAATTATTGAGATTGTAAGTTAAGCGAATAGTACAATGGGCGGTCTTATCGCATAAAGCGATTTCTACCAGGCAACCTTTGGATGGAGAAATTTGGTAGTGTCGAATGAGTGGTAGCACCATGGCGTACTAATTATAACAATATACATTATATGTTACAAAATATACCCCACAGCTTCGCTCGTGGAATATCTCGACCTCCCGTCGCACCTATTTAATACCGTCGCTTCTAAATACTACAATGATGCATAAAAATTTGCCCGATTTGTCGACATTTATGACTACTGCTCTGCTCCCCAGTGTAGTAGCGTAATGATATACAGCCTATAGCGTTCCTCGATAAATGGGGTATCTAACAGAAAAATAATTTTTCAAATCCGACTAGTAGTTCCTGAGATTAGCATGTTCAACTAAACAAACAAACTCTTCAGCTTTATAATATTAGTATAGATTATTAATATGTATTATCTCCGTGGCGTCATCTATATTAAAATTGCCTGTCAACAATATTAATACCTTGTCGGAAATATTCATTTTAGACCAAATCTGCAAACAATGGCGACTAGAACCGCTGAACATAATAGACACAATTACGACTAATTACAATCTTACGTAACTTGATACTTTTTATCGTAACTACTTATTTACATGAAGGACGCTAACCGGTCGTCTTAACAGCAACATCTTTACGGCAAACCACATATTATCGTTAGGTCCATGTTGCAAAGTACTATTTATAATTACTGATTTAATGAATTGACTGCATCGGTGGCGCAGTGGTGGTGTATGCGACTGCCGCGACTGAGGTCCACGGCTCGATTCCCGGGTTGGAAATAATATTTGTGTAACGTATATACCTCGTGTCTGACGGGGGCCCCCGACTGTAAAATATTTTTTTATTATATATATTCTTTTGAATATTTTTTACTTCTACTCGAAGCGCTCGCGGCCCTGCGGACGTAGTGTTCTGTAAACGATCACTGCGTTAAGCAACTTTCACTATGGCTGGTCCTCGGAGGGGTGACCACTTTGTGGCATTTATATTTGCGAGCGTTTCTGTGCTTCGGAAGGCACGTTAAGCCGTTGGTCGCATCACGCAACCTTCTAATTGCTTTCAAAGCGTGGTGGCTATCGAACCTGTCCATTTCAACACGGCAATGGGCTCACCACCTGTTACGTGGGACAAAAAAAGCAAAAGCATACGGTGAAACGTGGGCGTATAGCCTCTGCCTACCCCTTCGGGGATAAAGGCGTGAAAGTATGTTATGTTATTTTTTACTTATAATAAATTCAGTAGGTTCGAACAATCGTTCAAGGAATTTGTCCTGTGTTCTAATTGGTAATGGTCACTTATTTAGAAAGAGACACCGCCACTGCCGAGAGCCATCTCACGCGGATCGATTATTTCGCAGTAGTGCACAGCCTAGTTATAGGTATAAGGTCTTTGCTTCTAGCTAATCGGAACTATTTGAATTTCGAATGTTATATTTTTTGAAACGTTGCTAACTTCTTAGTAATAAGAAAAAAAACAATTGGCGGGAAATAATTTGACAATTGCTTTTTATTACACATCGAAGTTCTACGTACGCAACGAAAATGGAAATAAGTCGAAAATATTTTAGAGCGAAGATTTTTTATTATTTTTAAAGTTCTCTCTCTCCGCAAGACTGTGCCGCTCGTCTTCTAAATGCTTTTCGGAGAAAGGCACATTGTTTGAGCACCGTGAGGAGATGGTTTTTTGAATTTGAGAGAGGTCGAGTTACTTTACATGACGAATTTCGTGAAGGGCGGCCTTCAACTGCCGTCAACGAAAATAATGTGGCTACTATTAAGCGGCTAATTGAAGAAACCCCGCGGATTACCTATGAGACAAATCGAGGACTATTGGGGATTGGTATGAGCCAAATTCAGAAAATTTTACACGAAGAATTAAAAGTTCAGAAACTTTGTTGATGGGCTCGCGTGGAATGGTGCTCACAGATACTACTGAAGTACGACCACGGACATTCTAATGCTGTGTATGACATTGTCACAGGAGACGAAACGTGGATTTATTGTTTTGAACCCGAAAAAAAAACAGCAATCTTGTGAATGGGTGTTTGAAAATGAGAACAGGCCAATAAAAGTTAGGCAGGCGAGAAACGGTGAAAAAATGATCGCGCTTTTTTACTCAGCTACGGGTCCCATATGTACAATTGAAGATCAAAAGAGTGTTAATGCCGGGAGGTATTCTACTCGTACCATTTGATTACCAAGGGTGTTAGATAAAGTTGTCGAAAGACGACAAAAAAACCGCGTTCTCCTACATCATGACTACGCTTCTTCACACACGGCCAACAAAACAAAGTCATTTTTAGCCTCTGAAAAAGTACAAATCGTCACCCATCCTGCACATAATCCCGACCTGTGATTTCTGTATTTTCTCCAAGATCAAAGATTTGATGAGAGGTTTCACTTTTACCAACTCCGAAGACGCAGTGATAGCGCTCAATCAGCACGTAGAAAACATGCCTTCAGACCTGTAGTCCTCCTTTTTTTTGAAAAATGGATGATCGCATAAAAAATTGTTTAAAATGTAAAGGAGAGTATTTTGAAAAGCAATAAACATAATATTTTGGTTAAAACATGTTGTTTTTTTAAGTTACGCAAATAGTGTGACCTACGTACTAAGTTAAGCATCTTACGCTTCGTTGGAATCTAATTTGGGAGACTGTTTGTGTCATTGCCAGTTATGTACGTTTATATGATTCGGACGGCACGTGACGATGTGGCTGCTTCACATATCGGTCTCGTTAAGCCGATTTTAAAGCCTAATGGCGACTTGAAAACAGCACGTAGCTACAACCGGCAATACGTTCGCCTCCACAATAGGGCGTAGGTATAGTGTTTTGGGTATTGTGGCAAAAGCTGCGTAAAAATAAAAAAAGTATTAACGTAAGTTGTCTAAAACGGATCTGTAAAATGACAACGGTAGCGTTTGTACGTGTATAGAGGACGGTCGAGACACAGTTGAACTTCGTACTCATGTTCAATATTTTAATTGTTAGCCTTGTATCTCTGACGTCGCGCGTCGATTTATATATAGGTAACCGGTATGAAGATTGTTATTTAATGGCTAGTTAAGAGTTTGTGTGTCCTTGCTGCTTATTTATTTTGTACAAGTAATTTAATTTGAAATCTAATATATCGACTGTCGTTAGGTATTTTTTTCTTCAAGAATGCTATAATATATTATCTAAAATTTGTTGTAAACAGAAAAAAGAATCTATGTCATATGCAGCCTTAGCCATAGTGGGGGCGCGAACTTGAATGACCGCATGACATATTGTCACGCCTTTATCCCCGAAGGGGTAGTCAGAGGCATACTATATGCCCGCAATTTACCGTATGCACTTTTGTCCCACGTAACAGTTGGTGAGGCCATTGCCGTGTTGTCGTTACCCATTGTTATTACACATTATGCTATAAATGCAGGAGGGATGTATCCCAATACATACCTATAAGAAATCTCTATCTCGGAGCGTGATCTCGGTACGCGATCGTTTCCCTGTGTATCGAGCGGTGCTATGATAGAAAGTAGCGTTATACGTATTTTTTGTAGAAAGTCACAACTTTCACAAGATTGTGAGTCAAATTCATATAAAAACAGATTTAATCACAACTGTGCCTAGTCTTTGTCACTTTTTACAAGCAGATTTGTGGATCTTCGTAATGTTTTGGTTGGGTTAAAGTACCTAAAGAGTTATTTATTATGATGTGGTTAGTATTAACTTACTGTCCCTTCGCTTGGTACTAGCAGCGTTTGCATACGTACCGACCATTTTTAATATGATTATTATACATACATTAAATTCTATTTATTCATTTCATTTATACAATTTCTTTAAATTATATTTATTAGTAGTATGTAATTAATTAATTTAATTCAATTTTAATCTATCCAATTTTTCGCGCTGCCGACACTCTTCGGCTTGACATTTTTGCATTGTGGAAAAACTGACATACTCGTATATTTGTAAAAAGACTTCATACTGCCTATATCATTATGTGTAATACAAATACCTAGCGGTACAGGCAGCCAGTGACCTCTAAAATATTTAACATAATACAATTATGATTTAATAATTACATATTTCCAACCTAGTACAAAATAATAATTAACTGTTACCCAGCTTTGCTAGCATAAAAGGGCAGAAATAGTAATTGTTAAACACTTTATGGGACGGAGAGTTACACAACCTCTTCATCCCTAGTCTAAGTACATCAGTTACCATGTTATCAATCTCTAATCAGTTACCACATATACATCTTTGCGAAAAGGCTTCCTCCAAGTTTGAGTGCTTCCTAGGTATATTATTTATCCTACTAATATTATAAACGCTTAAGTTTGTGAGTATGGATGTTTGTTACTCTTTCACGCAAAATCTACTGAATAGATTTTGATAAAACTTTACAATAATATAGCTTACTCATCAGAATATCACATATGTTACTTTTTATCCCGGGAACAAGTTCCTGTGGGAAACGGGAAAGGGAAAACTTCACCACGGAGCCGCGGGCGTCAACTAGTGTATTAATGAATACATACCTAAGTATGTTTATCAGTTGTCTTTTGGGATCTCCCATACAACAAGCGTATATTAGCTTACTTAGGGTTAGACGGCGTTGTGTAAAAAATCTCCTACAATATTTATTTAAAACCGGTATCATTATTTATTCATAATCAATTTGCTGTTATGATCTTGAGTTTGCATCGAGACCCTTCGGGAGAAGGATGGGTGATGCATAAAAAGAAAGAAAAGTGCGCTTTGACTGGTCTGGTCAATTCACTCAAACCATACATATTATATTTTCTCCAGACTTTGGGCCAGAACTCGTTGTGGGTGGCTCGTCTACTCATTTCGCTGGTGGAGTTCCAGTCGCGCAACATTCTGCGCGCGGCAGCGCTTGCAGAGATAGTGCTGTTCCCGCTTGTCGTGTTTCTGGCATTCTTGTAAGTATAATCGTACTACTATTATAAACGATTTACGGTTTACCAACTGACTAAAACAAAACAAGACAAGACAAAATGACCAAGTGGCATAAAGTGAAAATGTTGTTATAGCTACAATTTTATTGTGCAACTTGTAAGTATAATCGTACTACTATTATAAACGATTTACGGTTTACCAACTGACTAAAACAAAACAAGACAAGACAAAATGACCAAGTGGCATAAAGTGAAAATGTTGTTATAGCTACAATTTTATTGTGCAACTTGTAAGTATAATCGTACTACTATTATAAACGATTTACGGTTTACCAACTGACTAAAACAAAACAAGACAAGACAAAATGACCAAGTGGCATAAAGTGAAAATGTTGTTATAGCTACAATTTTATTGTGCAACTTGTAAGTATAATCGTACTACTATTATAAACGATTTACGGTTTACCAACTGACTAAAACAAAACAAAACAAAACAGGACAAGACAAAATGACCAAGTGGCATAAAGTGAAAATGTTGTTATAGCTACAATTTTATTGTGCAACTTGTAAGTATAATCGTACTACTATTATAAACGATTTACGGTTTACAAACTGACTAAAACAAAACAAGACAAGACAAAATGACCAAGTGGCATAAAGTGAAAATGTTGTTATAGCTACAATTTTATTGTGCAACTTGTAAGTATAATCGTACTACTATTATATACGATTTACGGTTTACCAACTGACTAAAACAAAACAAGACAAGACAAAATGACCAAGTGGCATAAAGTGAAAATGTTGTTATAGCTACAATTTTATTGTGCAACTTGTAAGTATAATCGTACTACTATTATAAACGATTTACGGTTTACCAACTGACTAAAACAAAACAAAACAGGACAAGACAAAATGACCAAGTGGCATAAAGTGAAAATGTTGTTATAGCTACAATTTTATTGTGCAACTTGTAAGTATAATCGTACTACTATTATAAACGATTTACGGTTTACCAACTGACTAAAACAAAACAAGACAAGACAAAATGACCAAGTGGCATAAAGTGAAAATGTTGTTATAGCTACAATTTTATTGTGCAACTTGTAAGTATAATCGTACTACTATTATAAACGATTTACGGTTTACCAACTGACTAAAACAAAACAAAACAGGACAAGACAAAATGACCAAGTGGCATGAAGTGAAAATGTTGTTATAGCTACAATTTTATTGTGCAACTTGTAAGTATAATCGGACTACTATTATAAACGATTTACGGTTTACCAACTGACTAAAACAAAACAAAACAAGACAAGACAAAATGACCAAGTGGCATAAAGTGAAAATGTTGTTATAGCTACAATTTTATTGCGCAACGTTTTATCTTCACTTAAGTAAAGATAGTCAAACATTATATAACAAAGAGAAGCGACAAACTGTTGATGTACTCGTAACGTTACATTATATTATGTTCTTATATCAAAATGACTAAGTATTATTAGTAAAATAAATAAATAAATATCCATCAGGCCTTATCCCCGAAGTGGTGGCAGAGGCATATTATATGCCACTTTTCATCGTGTGGATTAGACAGACGCAGGTTGGTGCTACCTGCTGTTGAAATTTTTCAAGCCGTCCGTAAGGCCTTGAACCAGGCTTAACGACTGCCATTTTACTGACAACCGGGACCAACTTCGGCGCCTTCCGAAGCACGGAAACGCTCGCAAATGTAAATGCCACTAAGCGGTCACCCATCCGAGGACCAGCCATAGTGAAAGTTGCGTAAATCAGTGATCGTTTACAGAACACTGAGACCGCGGGGCCACGAGCGCTTCTTAAGGTACCTTTGCACATATTCACATAGACAATATAATATAATTGAACAAATTTAATTACGCAACAATTTGTCACAAAAGCATTTTGAGTCATGTAAGTACAATATAACTTTTGTACCTGTTAACTTTTGCTTATTTTACCCTATTTTAATTTAAACCAAAATAGAAATACAACAATCAGATATAATGACAGTTGAACATTTTAACACTTGGACGAAAGTTACCTAAACTAACTTCATACGCTAGTGATGTCGAATGAAAGTGATAGTAAAACTACCGATACATTTATAAAATAGTTTTGTATCAATAGAATATCGATAATTAACGTTATCTGACTCCATATCTACAGTTTTGTGATTTAGTCGGTTTGATCCGGTTTGCCGTTTTTCATGTGAGAATTCCCAAATGACTTTATTTTTCATTTTGGAATTTTTATTCATTTTTGTGTGATTCGCAATTTTGCGCCCACAGTTCTTTCTTAATGATGATTATGTAACTGTAATCTGCACAGCGCAGTCAGACCCGTCTCAGTGAATGAATACGAGCGCTGACCAGAGATTAAATAACATTCTCTTTTATTTTTAATTGCAATGAATATTAATGTGTTTTATTTTTTATTATCGTCCTAACTATTATGTAACTTGAGAAACGAGAGGTCTATTTAATTCACCAAATGATGATACAGAACTGCTTTTATCAAAGAACAAAATTAAATAAACTCAACCAAAACTTTGTAAATTAATTTAAAGACCCTAATTGACACACAGACAAGTAAGCTAGGCTAATCGACTATTCAGTTAACCTATTACTCCACATTTTACTACGAATACACTTTTCTGGTCGCTAGTTATGAACTGATGATGCCGACCGTGAGCGCGATGTGATTGGTCATGCTGGTCATGCTTCGTTGCGTTGACAGTAAGGCAATAGAGTATAATAGATACGAGAGTGGGTCAAAAAGTTCGCGGAATGGAGGGTAAAAAGTAAGAAATAAAACACAAAAATATTTTTCCTTGTCAATGTTATTCCCCTTAACTCTAATACATTTATTAGACCTATCAATTAATTCAGTAATACCTTCGAAAAAAAATGATTTCTCTTTGTCGTCAAAATAGGCCGAAATTGCGCTCTTCACTTCTTCGTCGCTGGAAAATTTCTTCCCTCGAAGCTCTTTTTTCATTTTTGGGAACAAATAATAATCACCTGGGGCTAAATCTGGGCTTTAGGGAGGATGTTCCAAGATTTCGAAGCCCACTCTTTGAACAGCAGCCATCGCAACTTGCGCCTTGTGCACGGGTGCATTGTCGTGTAAAAGGAGCACACCTTGAGTCAATTTTCCCCGTCTTTTTTCTCACACAGCATCTCGCAGACGTTCTAATAGTGCAGCGTAGTACTCTCCAGTGATAGAGACACCCTTTTCTTTATAATCAATAAGGAGGATTCCCTTTGAATCCCAGAAGACAGTAGCCATGAGTTTTCCAGCCGACGCATACATTTTGAATTTCTTCGGAGGTGGTGTGCCCTTTTTGTGCCACTGCATGGAGTCATGTTTGGACTCAAGTTCATAATGATGAACCCAAGTTTCATCTCCAGTCACAATTCTGTTCAAAACTTAATCCTTTTGTTCACCCCAGAGCGCTAAAAACTCGCAACAACACTCAACTCGCCGCTGCTTCTGGTATGGCGTGAGCATTCTCGGCACCCATCTTGCACACACCTTTGACATGCCAAGATAGTCGTGTAGGATGTTCAAAATGGTTGTAGCTGATACTTCAATCATTTCTGCAAGCTGTTGCTTCTTTAAACGGGCATCTTCCAATATGATTTTTTTAAGTTTTTCGACGTTTTCTGCCGTGGTTGCCTCGACAGGCCGCCCTGGCCTCGGATCATCTTCAATCGAATCCCTGCCTTGCTTAAACAGGTTGTGCCACTTGTAAACCATGGTTTTACCACGGCAAGAGTCCCCGTAAACAGAAGAAATCTCTTTCAAAATAGTCTGGGGAGGTTTTCCTTGTTTGGTAAGGAACTTGATGAATGCGCGAAGCTCATTTTTTTCCATGTTGCAAATTTTCTTCCGGATTGACTGGTTGATTGATGTGTAGCTCAGGTAATTATGACCTAATTATATCGTAGTTCATCCTCTTGGACCTGGTGTGGTCCCGGGGGTAACTGTAGTCTGGCCGTTGGGCCATTTCAGTGGTGGCAACGCCGGCTGCGACTACAGGCGGGTCACTGGGTTGGACCAGGGTGGTCCGTGGTATCGCTTTGGCGGCGCGGTCAGCCCATTACGTGGGCGACCAGCAGCCAGCCATTGTAAAAAAAATTTGTTCTGTAAGTTGGCTACAACCCGTCGCTCAGCGAGGTCGAGCCTACTGGGTGTGATTCCAGTAGGCGCCCGTCAGCCAGCGACGAGGAGCGGTTGTCTTGTCCAGTGGTGTCTTGATTTTGAATGAGGTCTCTCGGGAGGCCCTTCTTGTCCGGCGGTCGCCGATGGTATGGCGCTATGTCCCGCAGGTGCTGGGACTGCGCTCCGTCGGCCCGCTCAAACATTCGGGCACTGAGACGCCTGACATGGTCGTGGATGCTGTCTATGCGCAGATCTCTTGCTATGGTAGCATTCCGCACAAAGCGCGGAGCGTTAGTGAGTTGGCGTAAAGCTAGCGACTGTTGCGCTTGCAGTCGCTTGCGGCCAGACTCGTTGGTCAGCGCGTACCACGCTGGGGCTGCGTACGTGAGCCGCGCAAAGCTCGGAGTGTACAAAATGTACTTGTACACTCCGAGCTTTGCGCGGAGTGGCATGTTTGATGCTATTATTGGTCGCTACAGGGCGCGAGCGGCGCGCGTCTTGGCAATCACCTCGTCGATATGTGGCGTCATAGACAGGTTGCGATCGAGAGTCACTCCCAGGTATTTTACTCTGGGGGACCAACTGATCGGTTCTCCGTTCAGCATCAGTGGGGGAATGTGGTGCCTTCCCGTGGAGAGGGCCTGGGTCTTGGTTACGTTGACTCTCAGCCTCCAGGCTTAGAGCCAACTGGGGAGCGCATCTAGGGTCCGTTGCATCTTCTGCGCCGCGTGATCCGTAGATAGCGACGTAGTGATAAACGCGGCGTCATCGGCGTACAGCGCCAGTGTGGCTCCACCTGTGACTGGGATGTCGTTTGTGTAGCAGCTGTAGGCAATCGGCGAGAGGCAGCTTCCCTAAGGCACGCCGGCACGGATGGGTCGCTCCGTAGACAGGGCGTTCTTCAAACACTTGAAAACGTCTGTCTTGCAGGAAACTGCCCACTGTCTTAACTATTCGACGGGGAATAGTAGACGTGGACAGTTTGTACAGCAGACCGGCGTGCCACACTCGATCGAACGCCTTCTCCATGTCGAGCAGTACCATGACGGCCCGCTTGCGTTTGTTGCGAGTGGCAGCAAGGAGGTGCGCCACTCTCGCAACTTGCAACGTCGTGGAGTGCTCGGCACGGAAGCCGAACTGTTCGTCGCGTGGTATCAGGTGAGGTGCCATGTGCAGCAGCAGCAGCTTCTCAAAGACCTTCGAGGTCGTCGACAGCAGAGTGATGGGTCTGTAGCTCCCGGGTAGCAGGATATTCTTGCCAGGTTTGGGCAAGAGGATGACTCGGCCAAGTTTCCACGTTGTGGGGAAGTGGCCGGTACGAAGGATGCCGTTGAAGAGTCGTGCCATTGATACAATGGCACACGGTGGCAGGTGGCGAAGTGCTTCATTCGAAACTCGGTCTGGGCCGGGGGCTTTCCTTAGTTTTGTTTGGCGAATCATCCTCTGGACCTGTCCTGGAGAGAACACCACAGGGTCTTCCGTCGAGGCTATCGGCACCTCGAAGTATGTCCTCAAGTGCTGCTGGACTGCTGCTTCGTGTGGGCATCTTCGGTAGGGTTAGGCGTAAACTGTGACTCCAAAGAGTCAGCGAAGATCTCCACACGATCTTCCGCGCGATAGCGCGGAGTTCCATCACTGGCTAGGAGGGGCCTAATCGGGGCTCGGTCCCCGGTGAGGCGGCGGCACAGGTGGTTGATGCCCGTCCAGTCGTCGCCTGCCCTCTCTATTGTGCGTTGCCAGGATTCGACTGCTGCTGATTCCAGCGCGCTCGAAATCCTAGCAGCCAGAGAGTTCAGTCGGGTTTTCATGTACGGACATCTGCTGCGTTGCCACCGCCTGCGCAGGGTCCTTTTCTCTTCTAGCATCATCTTTATATTTTCAGGAAGTCCGGGGGGCCTTCGTCTGTGAGCAGTGTCGGTTTCTGAGGCTTGAAGCGCGGCAGTTATGGCTGCGCTGAGTTCTTCTGCCAGCTTCTGGTCTGCTGGTTTCTCCACTCTCATGCTTGGCGTTTGTGCGTGCATGGATTCAGTGAATATACGCCAGTCATGGCGGGTACGCGGAGAAGGCGCTGTTCTTGTCTTTGCCGGAGTTTTGAGTGCCATCAGTACGGCCTGGTGGTCGGAAATCAAGTGGTCGTCCAAGACGTCTAGCGTAATCGCAGTTGCGATACCGCGGACGACGACGATGTCAATGACGTCTGGAGCGTCGGCTGCACGGTACGGGTAATGCGTCGGGACCTCTGGTCCTAGCACCTCGTAGTCGTGGCGATCTGCATCGGCCAGGAGGCGTCTGCCATCTGTGCAGATGGTGTTGGAGTTCCACGCCGTGTGTTTCGCATTGAAGTCGCCTGCGATGACCGTCGGCAGTGGCGAGTCCAGCAGGCAGTGTATGTCTTGTATGTCTGCCATCGCCAGTCGGTTCTGCGGCGGCTTGTAGAAGGCGAACACACGGGTGGGTTGGTGATCAATGCAGACCTCCACGCCGAGGGCGTACGACGTCTGAAGTGATGGTACCGGCAGCGCTTGATGGATGATGTTCCGACGCACCAGGACTGCTAGGCCTCTGTAGGCGTGTCCCCGTGGAGACATCTGGTCCTCCCGGTAGACATAGTATCCGGAAACCTTCAACTTGTCCACCGGGCGGAGGTGAGTCTCAGATATGAGTCCGATATCTGCACTTTGTTGGGCCATCAGTGTTTTTAGAAGGCGGGTCTTTTCCTTTGAGAGCCCGTCGGCATTCCAGTAGATGATGCGGAGCTCAAGCGAGAATGGTGCAGAGCTCCAGCATACTTCTGGTGATCAGAGGGATCGGGTCTCTCTGTTCTTCAATGGCCACTAGGGCTTGTTGCAAAGTGCCTATAATGGCGGATATCTTTGGGTTTGATGGCCCGCTGGCTTGGGTCTGGGCCTCGCGCTTCGCCTTTGTCCCCCGAGAGGGAGCAGCGACCACGGTTAGTCTGTGTTCGGGCACCGTTGCTGGTGCCGTGTTTCTGGTGGAGGGGGCTGACCCTGGCTCCTCTTGTTGTGCAGGTTTGCGCCTGTTGCGCATTCCGCGGCGCTTCTTCGGCCTCGGCTTCTGTTGTGGCTGGTTGGCGGCAGCCATAAGTGAGCCGTGGGCGTCTTTTTCCCGGGATGCGGTGGTGGCATGGGCGATGGTGCGAGCGGTAGTGCCTGCTCGCTTGTTCCGGCGTTCTTTCCTGAATATCGGACAGTTTCCATTATTTGCGGTGTGGTCGCCTCCACAATTCGCGCAGGTGGGCTTCTCCTCGAGAGGGCGCGGAGACTCCTTAGCCATATGGTTTGCTCCGCAACGCACACAGGCGATAGGCCTGTGGCAGTTGTGGGATGAGTGCCTGAATTGTTGAAGGGCCCGAGCACTGGTGCAGACGGTGCACTAGGCGGTACTCCAATGACCTATTTTTTTTGAAATTTTGTATTTGTACTCTTAATGAGTGTCACAACTAGTGCAGGTAGTAAAAAGTCACCTTTCCCCCCTCCATGCCCCTCATTCCAGACCCGCCCTCGTAGTTTCAATGCGTTGCCAGAAATGTTTATTGATAATGTGTTTGATAGTTTGTCTAAATATTCCCTAAGAAATTACCCTTTTTTGATACCGGATAAAAGTACAATTGCAGGCGTCTCCAATCCGGCTGAAATTGACAATTGTAATTAGTTCGACAGATACTACAACAATTTCAATTTAAAAAAAAGAACTAATCAGTTATTGTGGAATAAATGTAAATTTTAGTGACATCGCAGTTCGTAGATTTGGTACCAAGGCCATTAATTCCGAACTATTGATAGTCGACCTTGAAAAATTAGTTAGTATACCGATAGAACTATCGATAGTAAAATGATGATGAACATCAATATTATCGATAATATTGGTAGCCATCAATATTAATGTGTATCAAGTTCCACCAAGTGCCATCAATATATATTGTGGGACACTTTTCACACTGCGCCATCTAGCCCAAAGTAAGCTAATATTAGCTTGTGTTATGGGATCTAGATAACTGATAAACATACTTATATATTTCTAAATACATACATATTATAGATAAATAACACCCAGACAGAATAAACCATCGTGCTCATCACACAAAGCTTTATCCTGGGTGGGAATCGAACCCACGACCTCTTGCGTAGCAGTCGGATACACACCCACCCTGCCACAGAGGCAGTCATTATTAACACATTTTATTATTAAGTCTCTTCTTCTCGGGTATCTCCTTTTTTTTTCTTACGAAGATACCCGGTCTTTTGGTAGGCTTACATGGGGACATAGTGGTCCAACACGCAAAGGCCCTTTGAGAATTTTAATGTAACGGAATGGGACCCCCACTGCAGACAATCCACGTCCGCCTTATGTAGAAGAACGGTAATGGACCATCTCCAATGGGAGTTAAACTATTGTACAATATGCTAACTACTATTGGGCTATTGAGTTGGAGGTTAAATGTACTGGGTGACTTGAACTATGGATGAAAACTGCGTCTGCCATTTTAATATAATATCATTAAATATATCTAATATATACATCAAATATTGGCAGACGGTGACTTGCCAACTCACTAGATGGGCCCCCTATACAATGGCAAGATAAGCCTGTAAGGCGACAGGATGCAACACCGGTGTGAGCGGCTTGGGGTGTCGAGCGGTGCGGCGCCGGTTTCACCTTCGCGGGACAGGCCCGGAGCGGGCTTCCCCGTAGTTATGCCCTTGAAAATGACACTTCTACCCCCGAGCATATAGCTCTGGCCCCCTCCCTCAGACCGGCCAATTAAGACAAGCCAGAGTTGAGATTTGCTGCACTCCCGGGAGAAGCACTCTCACTTCTCTCCTGTTAGGCCATTAAATCCTAACCGGTTAAGAAGGGCAACAAAACTCTGAGGAATCGGGACCGATGTGTAGCCACGCACATTCAGCTCGCCACAAGCTGCCCTGCGGATATGAGCTTTTCAATAACTTTCTGAAACATTTTTTGTTGATATCAGAAAGTGGATGACTCAAAAAGCGAATCTACTATGCCCTCATAGGGTTGCGTCCTCGAGGGGTTTATTAATATTATTACCACATTTTATTATTAATATTATTACCACATTTTGCACTATCGATAGTCGTATCGATTATCGCACTATCAATAGTTTATCGATCGGTAGCACTATATAGTGGCAACTGCACACGTTACGCAAAATCGTTACGATATTATACTATAGTTAGTTTGTTACTTAATAGTATTAATATTACAATTTTTACTATACACACGTAAAGGACGATAAAACTGTCATAAACACAGTAAAATCGTAACGATTTTCTCGGAAAGTGTGTGGCAGCCATTAGGAACAGGTAGAGTGAGTGGTGTATGTATGTGTGTGTGTGTAGCGGGTACTGCGGGCTGCTGACGCCGTTCGTGTACTACTACTTCGTGACGTGGCGCTACGCGTCGCGCCGCAACCCCTACACGCGCAACACGTTCCGCGAACTGCGCGCGCTGGCCGAGCGGACCGCGGCGCGCCCCGCCGTGCCCGGCGCGCTGCGCTCCGCCGTGCTGGGCGCCGTGCAGCTCGTGTGCCGCATGGCGCCGCCCGTCGAGGCCGCGCAGAACTGAGTACGTCCCTGCATATCTATACTAGTACTAGCGGACCCGACAGACGTTGTCCTGTGTATACTTAAATTGTGAATCTAAACCATACACTGCGCCACCAAAAGGCATACAAATAAATTACTTCAAATCGGTCCAGCCGTTTCTTAGCTCTTTCTTTCTCCCTAAGAAGTGGACAACGACGTCAATATAACCGGATTATTACCGACCGTCAAGTTGTTGACGATCGGTAATAAATTTATCAGTATCTTGGCTACGTGACACTCCCGAGGGGTGTAGTAGTATTTTCCGTTTATGTTAACGTCGGCAGTCGTCTATTTTTATTATATTGTTGGCTGGCCGCCATGTTCAATTTTTTCATTGAAAATAATGCTAAACATCTTCGAACCCCTTTCCACATCTAATTTCCGATAGCATTAGGGTCTCACGTCCCGATATTGAAGGCAGCACTGTGTTGTTCATATGACAACCTACTAATAAGTATCGTATTTTTTGCACTTGTAACTCAATAACAAAACGTTTAAACAGAGTAGCGAGCATGTAAAAATATTTGTTGCATTAGAAGACGTTTTTGCCCATTGTAACTAATCTTTACATATTTCTAACTATGTCTGATCAAACTAAATTGGTCAGCCAATATTTGTATTTAAATTATCCATGTTGTATATTTCACTAGCCTCAATTCATTTATTTATTTATTTGATTTCATTGTCCTCGCCATCAGGATCAGTGTATTATTGGAACTGAGTCCTAATTTCCTTCTGCCAGCAATGCGTTTAGAAATGGAATTCTTTCTTTACACACTTGATCCTAAATTTAAATTTAGAAAAAGTTAGCATACTTATTGCTTTTCAAAATTGATCTTACAAGTGGTTCTTAAAACCCTGAATTTTAAGAATCACTCATAATATCTTAAGGCCATGTACTTAAGGATCCTTGTTCATTGGTTTTCCAGTCGTTATAGTGGTCCTTAATCTCTGGACGTCGCCATGACATTCAATCAAGCGGGCTTAAAAGAAAGGGTACCTGTGTTTTGAAAGGGAAGTATTTACGGTTTTTGTCAACGATATCCCCACTAAGTAATCTGTCTATAAGTTCCTCTACCATTGTCCTTTACGGACCGATGATTCCGGGGTTTTCTTTTAGTGTCTTGTCTATTTTATACATACCCTAGTATGCATGAATAAAAGGGACGATAAATGTAATACTTTGTATTTTTTTTGCAGAAATTTCAAACTCTATGACATCATAGCTAAAAGACTTTCAACATCATCGTGCTCTTTTATATCAAAACTACTCAACGTGTAAAATGTGACTCGCTCACTAGAGATGTTCACCCTCTGTTTTATATATTTTTCATAAGTTACGGTTTCTCACTCACACGTCACTACGTATTGTCTACTACGCAGCTTGACAAAAAAGGGGTAGAAAATAATGTAGACACTACTGTTCAAATGGCAACCCATCAAAAGTATTTTTTTTTTAATGTCTATACATTATAGTCGTACCTTGACTTATTGGATGATAAAAGTGACATTTGGACAGTGTTGCATGCAAAAAAAAACTGTTTCGATATCTTTTTTGCCAAACTGTATATAACATTTTTATAGATGTGATGATTGTTATAAAAAAGAACATTTAGAAAAGCGTCACAAGTCGAAAGTCACAATATGCCACGTGTTATAAAAATCAAAAATTTTCATAATTAATAGTAATTTAATAGAAGAAAGACATTGGATTACTGTGCGAGTCAATATTGAAGCGAACATGTACTGTTTTGCCGGGCTACCAATTTACTTGTAACATCAAATTTATCCAAACCATTGCAGTACAAAATCTTATGCTTATTTCTTCACTGCATTTCATAGCATAATCTTTTGGTTGTAACATCAGAATAATATCTTATTTAACGGAAAATGACTATGTATGTAGTTAAGTTTAATTTATATATATATAATTTATGGCTTCATATCTGCTGAGGGAGATTGTTATTGCTGGTATATTTTTTCATGTATACATACATATCTATACGAACTACGTTTATTTGAATTCCAATAAAATGTTGAGCTCAATCAAAACATTTTGCTTGGTTTGCCAGGCCCGAAAAATAAAAATCGATCACAGATTTATATTTAACCAGTCATTTTGCCTTGAAGGTTTGCCACATTGGTTGCTTTAAGAAAGTAACTTGCTTTATGCATACATCTTGAATTTATAGTCGTTTTGGAGCGAAAGATTTTGAATTCGGGATCAAGAATAGAATTGATTAATATTATTCATTTGGAAAAAAAATAGCGATTTTATTGTTAGAACTCGAATGAACATACTTTCACGCCTTCATCCCCGAAGGGGTAGGCAGAGGCGTACTATACGCCCACGTTTTACCGTAGGCTTTGCTTTTTGTCCCACGTAACAGGTGCTGAACCCATTGCCGTGTTGAAATGGAGAGGTGCAGGTTGTGGCGACCTGCTGTTGAAATTTTTCAAGCCGCCCGTAAGGCATTCAACTGGCTTAACGACTGCCATTTTACTGGCAACCTATCTAACCTAGAACTCGAACGAGTGACAAATAATACTTAAAT
Source organism: Thumatha senex (assembly GCA_948477245.1). Lineage (NCBI taxonomy): Eukaryota > Metazoa > Arthropoda > Insecta > Lepidoptera > Erebidae > Thumatha > Thumatha senex. The sequence continues at coordinate 1,467,516 of OX419742.1, read as the reverse complement.
AACAATAATTTTCACTCTTTCAATTGTGAACATTGACAATTTAAATTATTTGACTCTTAGCGATGCGAGGCATAATATTTTAAAAAAGTAATATCGTTTTTTTTATTCTAAAAGTAATATTAATTATTTCTATTATTGATACCGAATTCAAAATATTTCGCTCTAAAACGACTATAAATTCAACGAGTATAGTGAGTCATGCATATTTTTATTTTATTTTATTTTATTTTATTAAACACAATACAGATTACAACTATTACAATACACAATATGAAATCACATGGTGCAGATCTGAATCGTAATCCAAACATTTGTGTTCATTGAGAACTTCGTAATAAACCCCTACATAAACAAAAACGAGAGCAAAATGGCAACACTGCCTTGGGGATTCACGTGATAATTACTAATTTTTATTCTATAATAAAAATAATATAAAAAGTAAATGAAAATGTAACTAATAGTTCTAACTACTGGGCGTGGAATAAAGGACACCTTTGAGCTGTTCAATGTATGCTGCTATCTTAGGAGTAAATATATCAAGATATATATTTATTTGTCCGAACAACAGCCTGGCAACCCTATATAATCAGCAAAATGTTACTCAGTTGATACGAAACCTAAACATAAAATAAAATAATATCGGTCCAATTTTAATTTAGGAAGAAATATTATTTAAGTTAGCGTGGTAAGTATTCAATGTAAGATTTTTATACATTCACGGTTACATACATTTACAAAATTGCACAGGAAACATATATACACTTGTTATAAGTTGTGTAGGTATCAATACTTTCTATTCTTATTATGATTTTTTACTTTTTCTTTATAAATTAGCAAGTAAGTTGAAATCCTTAATGTGTTCTGAAATAGATCAAACAAGAAAATAAGTAAACCTTTTATAAACATTGCAAATAAATATTCAGATATGTAATATGACTGACATTCCCATTGATGTTGTCTAAAGTTTGTTTAGCAAAAACAATGTGTGCAGTCTGAAAAATTGTGCAGTAAAAGTAGATATTTCGATTAAGACAGACTTAAAAATATAGAAAGCTACCGTAGAATTGCTTTTCATTATTGAATTTCTAGCTGTTCATTTTCTACCATACCCGTATTTTGTTTTGATCATTGTAATTACTTAATATAAATATAACGTGTAAATATTGCTCTAAATCCATCATATGGTTGAATTTTATGAAATTTTTACAATGTGCTTAGTACATCCACGTCAAACTGTTCGAATAGGTTTCTACCAGAAAGGCACATCGCTATACTGTTTGTATACAAGTGTGAATGTCGTTATAAAGTATTATATTTAAGTTAAAAGCAAAATTATGTATTATTTTTTAAACTGGTCTCCTCGTTGACATGTTTATATTTAGTAATAAATAAAATGCACTTGGTTTAGGGTGAATGTAGTCAGGTTTTTAAATAAAATGTTGGTGAAAATGGTATTTTGTGTTATTTTTTTACATTCCTGATAAATAGATGTCTTCTCAATAGAACGCTGACTAAAAATAATATAACATTTATTGGAGTGGCTTATGTGCGCCATTACTACTTTTTGCGTTTCTGACAAATGACAAATAATCTGCTTAGTCGTTAGGACCAAGGATATAAATGCGCAATTCATAAAATGCTTAATTCGCAAAAGGACTAGTTCATGACTAATTGTGCAAAAAAAAACAGATTTTTATAATGGTTAATTCGCAAAAGGACTAGTTTTTAAAATGACTTGGACTTGTTCTTAAAATGGTCAATACGCCAAATTATAGTACTTAAAATGACCAATAGGCCAAAGGATTAGGTCGTAAAATGGCCACTACGCCAAAGGACTAATTCTTTAAATGACCAATAGTCCAAAGAATTATAATGACCAATAGGTCTGTGGACTAGTTCTTAAAATGGTCAATACGCCAAAGGACTAGGTAGTTCTTAAAATTACCGAATCACAAATTCCACGCTACTCTCACAGTCCATAGTGCTGGTTAAAGGCTGTAATGCTCGTTATACAAATTCGTCCTCACCATATCTGGGCTACAAGTTCTATAGTTTCTTTTACGTTTTCAAATGCTTTCTCCAGATCCATTAAAGCTCTTTAAATATTACAAACCTTAATATATTTTCGAAAAATCTCTTTGATGTTAATGACTTCAATGACAGCGGGTTCCGCGAAAGAATGTTCTCCACTCACCGATGTGACATTTTGGTCTTCACACGCATATATCTTGCCAAAATAATTTATCAGTTTCATAAGTTATGCGTAGTTGTGGTGTCAAAGAACACCGAGTCTTGCCTACCTCTTTCAGAAGACATTGACATCCCGGTAATTGGACGACAACTGTAATCTGTCATTTCACGATCTTCAATCAATACATTTGTACCTATTCTATTTATAAAAACAAAATTAACTTAATAAACATTTTAAACAATCTAGTTTGATGGAACACTCACGAACAGATTGGCCGATTTTTGTGATATTTTAACTTTTAAGAATGAAGTCTTTCAATAATTGGGCTTTTTATGAAACTGACCTTTTTAAGAATTGAACCATAGGAGAGTTGGGCTTTCCAGAAATAGTTATTTAGCGATTAAGGTATTTATCCAACTGTGATGATTAGATCGGTCTGTGATTGAATAATTATAAGGGTAAGGTGGTTGCCCAGTTCTCGCTCAAAATATATTCTCATTCAAACTTTTTCCAAGACTTCACCGAGATCGAGCTCAGTGTACTAACTTTTTTGATATTTATCTTTGCTGTAGATGCTATCAAACTCGGCACACAAACGATTTTTATATTTTTCTACGCCAGAGCCAGAGATCTGTTGTGTTTACAGAACTACGCGCAGTATGAAACCTGTTAAGGTACTTTGCTTCACAAAAATAAAGTCTGCAAAGGGGACGCTTTGTACATGCTTATTTGTTTTAACGAATAAAATAATACCTACAATGCGAAACGCTCGTAGCCCCGCTGTGTTCTGTAAACGATCATCGCGTTAGGCAACTTTCGCTGTAGCTATTCGCCCGCCTTGTGGCATTTCCGTACTTTGGTTCCAGCCGCAAATTGAGGGAGTTATGAGCGGCTTGAAAATTTTTAACTGCCGGTCGCTATGACCCGCAATTGTCCATTGCAACACGATAAAATAACTTACCACCTGTTACGTACACAAAAAATGTCTTATGGTTAATATCTTCTGTTGTTAAAAGCACTAAACAAATTTCTCTAAAATTTTCTTATTTTTATTGAGAGATTGCCAAATGCTATTTCTGTTCGATGCTATGTCTGTCGAACTTTTTTCACATCTTGTTCAATTTTATCACATAATTTTGGTAATTTCAGATACAAATTAAGTGCTATTTATATCACCATCTTTAGTTCGACTTAATAACAGAATAGCATTTGACAATATCTTAATAAAAATGAGAAAATTTTAGAGAAATTTAGTTTAGTGGTCTCAACAGAATTAGCACCATTATATATTAATTTTTTATAAAATAAATAAATATCCATCACGCCTTATCAAAGGCATATTATATGTCCACTTTTCACAGTGTGGATTCCTGTCCCACGTAATAGGTGGTGAGCCCATTGCCGTGTTGGAATAGACAGACGCAGGTTGTGGCTTCCTGCTGTTGAAATTTTTAAGCCACCTATAAGTCCTTCAACCAGGCTTAACGACTGCCATTTTACTGGCAACCGGGACCAACGGCTTAACGTGCCTTCCGAAGCACGGAAACGCTCGCAAATGTAAATGCCACAAAGTGGTCACCCATCCGAGTACCAGCCATAGTGAAAGTTGCGTAACTCAGTGATCGTTTACAGAACACTGAGACCGCGGAGCCACGAGAGCTTCAACTTTTTTTATTTAAAATGTTTTTCTGTGCCGGAGTCCGGATAGGCGCGTACCGTGAAACCTGTAGTTTTGCTACCAGTCTGCAAGGGGGCGCTTCAAATGTGTAGATATTCTTTTTCAAAAAATACAACAAATTGTCACCCCTCTATCCCCGAAGGTATAGGCAGATGCATACTATACGACCACATTTTACTGTATGCATAGGTTGTGAATCTGTTGGGTTGAAAATAAAAAATACAACAATAGGTTTGAATATTTTTTATATATTTATCCTAAGCAACGGGTGGTACGGGCTGTGCCAGCGCAGCTGGTACAGGCGCAGGCGCCAGCGAGCGCACGTCGCTGGTGGGCTCGCTGGGCGCGGGCTCGTCCTTGGGCTCCGTGACCAGGATGTGGTCGGGCTGCGGCTTCTTGGGGCCGTTCTTGCCCTGCTGGTCCCACGGCAACATGATCTTCACCTGCACCACACACAGACCCACTTACTATACTGACTAGACATACTAGAAACTTCTGTAGTCTTCTCTCAATCGATCTTGCAGTAAGACAATAAGCAGTTTTTAACATAATTATCATTGGCATGTTAAGCATGCAAAGTATCTAGTAGATGAGTATCTTCAATTTATAAAAAAAAATAGTTTAAAAAAAATCTAAAAAAACACACTTTAATACCAAATCGAACTAATAATCAGAAAATAACATTTAATAAAATAAAAATAAAGTTATGAAAAGTAAATTAATTTCATTGTAAAAAAGCGCTTTTAATATTTAATTTAAATATTGTATTGTCGTCGATCGTTGATAAGTCTACAACGTTTAAATTAAATTTGACCGTTTAAAGTTGGGCAAAATTGAGTCCAAAAGACATACAAACAAACAAACATACAGGTGAAACTAATATAAGCGTGTTAAAATCATATTATACACATAAAACAAAGTCTAGTTTGATGAAACTCTCAAGAACAGATTGGTCGATTTTTATGATCCTTTTAGAATAGTCTCAACCGCGAATAGCAGAATAAGTAAAATAAACAGAAAAATAAAAAAAGAAATAATTTTCCACAAACATTGAGGCGGATGCAAAGCACGCCAGGACCACTAGTAGTATAATATAGAAAATCTGTAAATATTGCAAATAAATTTTACAGATTTGATGGTAATAGTAGTGTGCCCTGCTGATTAACGGATGAGGCAAGACATTGTTGGGACGCCGGCATCGCCGTACGTACGATCCGACCGCGTCATTTGTCGTCTACTTCGTTCATTGAGGTAAGACATAGGCACACAAGAAACACTCCTAGTAGCCAATAAAAGGGGACTATATGCTCCAAATTCAGGTGGGGTTTGAAAACAATGGAGAATACACTAAGATAGACACATTAATCCTCTTAAAGTGTACACTACAAGTTGAGATTCAGTAGATATTCCCAAATGCTCCCCACTCATGGGGAACCTTTGGGAATATCTACTGAACATTGCATCTTAATATGTAAATTATTCTGTCCAGCCTGCACCGTACCAGAGCCTGTATGTGACAGACCCTCCAATAAACAAGCTGTGTTAATGTACCACAATTATTAGATCCCAAACCACTGGCAGGTTTGAGATCCCTGAAACTGTGGAAAATTAAAAATTCTGCAGTTTTTCTTTTTCTTTCTAATAATCATTCACCCACAACAGTTTGGGCACAGTAAGTAAAGTTAACAAATATGATTTGCTTACACATGTTCCATAATAACTAACTCACCTTGATACCGAGTACTCCTTGACGAAGTAAAACGTGTCTGGTCGCAGTGTTGACATAATCAACACATGGATCTCCTGAGTGGATCATCAATCCATCAACGAACTTCATTGATTTAGCTCGCTGACCTCTCAATTTGCCAGACACAACAACTTCGCAGCCTCGTGCTCCCGATTCCATGATAAATCGTAGCACACCATAGCATGCTCTGCGGACAGCCAAACCTGAATTACAATAATAGAGTAAATTTAATATAAGTAGATGTAGCCTACTAGGACCTCTTTGTAAAATATTAAAACTATCATTTATTATGCATATGTATGAACCATTGACCTCAATTGTACAAGTACTCTTAAATTAAGTACCAAGATGCTAACGTAGTTGTAGTTCTTTAATAAAGCATAATAAGCTAATAAGCTATTTTAGTCTGTAGTTCTTACAAGAGAAAGAAATGTTAATTGACAACAAATTACTTTTTTAGAGACATCTAGTCCAAATGCTGCTAATATCTATCTTTTATGCTGTATCCCTGACGGGGTAGTCAGAGGGGACATATCGCCAGGCTTCACAATCCATGCATACTTTCTTTGCTTATTGCAGATTCATCAGCTAATACAAGTGTGCATACGTAATATCATCTTACCGAAGGGGACTCTTAATTTAAGTACCAAGATGCTAACGTAGTTGTAGTTCTTTAATAAAGCATAATAAGCTATTTTAGTCTGTAGTTCTTACAAGAGAAAGAAATGTTAATTGACAACAAATTACTTTTTTAGAGACATCTAGTCCAAATGCTGCTAATATCTATCTTTTATGCTGTATCCCTGACGGGGTAGTCAGAGGGGACATATCGCCAGGCTTCACAATCCATGCATACTTTCTTTGCTTATTGCAGATTCATCAGCTAATACAAGTGTGCATACGTAATATCATCTTACCGAAGGGGTACCTATATAGCCCAATTTTACATGTTTCCAAAAGCACAGAATCACTTGTAAATGGAAATGTTACAAAACAGTCACCCATCTGAGGTCAAGCTATAGCAAAAGGTGAAGGTGAAAAACACAAAGTAGAGGAGCTATGAGCGCACTTCTACATATTTTTGTAAATACTAAACCTACTCTGTATATACAAAACATATCCACATGCTCATCATAGAGAGAGATCTCTATCAGAAAGTGATTTGTTCTGGGTGGGAATTGAACACACTACCTCCAATTGCATTGACAGGTACTTTATTAACTACCAGACCATGAGGCCAGTCTAGTATAGAAAATAACCAACCTTCAAATATATATGTATGGCTACCCAGGATTCAAATCTGACACCGCATCCACTACCACTGCATCAACAAATGAACTAGACATAGTGTAATGCGTAATGCCCTATTTATGTTAAGTAGTTTTTTTTTAGTTAGGTAGTTTGTCTACTGATGATAAACAGTAATATTATTTTGGTACCGTTTAACAATGTTCGTTCTCACTGAAGTAACAAGTGTCATTAATGGTATTCCATAAATTTGAACCTAATTTTGTCATGTTTATGTAGAACTAAATAAGGTTATCTAAGATATGATTGTGTAAGATAGCTAATGAAGGTTCTAAGGATATTGAAATACTCTGTTTTAGTCTAGAAAAGTAGACAGTACAGAACTTACCTCCAATGAGTTTGTATCTGAGGGATTCTGCCTGTGCAATGGCGCACAAACCACGAGTGGCGACTTTCTCAGCATACAGCTCAACTGATTGTTCGGGGATGTTGAACCTCTTCTGTACCACAGAAGTGAGTTCACGGATTCTTCGTCCCTTTTCACCGAGCACACTCTGTGTTCTGGTTGCCATAATTATGATTTCAGACTTCGTCGGGGTGACACGCACCTCCACTCCAGAATAGCCATCTTCGGCTAATTCACGGGTCAAGAACTCATTGAGTTCCGCCTTGAAAACTCCATCTCCGACAAACTGCAAATTTACGAAGAGGTTATGTTATGATCATGGTAACTTTATTAAATGGATGCTAATTCCGTAGCCATTTGGATACGAGGTGTATACCGATGCACTGTACTATTGAAATACACGAGTAAGAAACCATAAAACAACAAAACATGAGTTTAATAACATTCCGAGGTGACTTGACAAGTCGAAAGTTTATCCACGAACATCACAAGTTTCACATAATTGTCGACATCATTATTTGTATTAGAGGTTCGCCAAATTTAATTAAATCGTTTATTACTTGTATTTCGAATTATATAGCACTGGTTTGGATGTACCTTTCGCTTTTTCGAAATGTTGTTCACCGCCATGATCGCAGCGGATGGGAGAGAAACGGAAAAGATCGAATAAGCGGGTGTCACAAATGTCACTACGTTTTTTTTTTACTTGTAATTAGTTTATGGCCTGGTTATTAAGACCTTTTAGCTTAATGTTAATTCATATTACATCAATCTTCTTTCTTATTATCAAAAATGTCCCAGTCAGTACGTCTTAGTTAAATCTAGTCTTAAGTCAAGGTCAGTTTCACCCCAGTATAATGGTAGATTTTATACTGAGGTTTTCAGCAGATTTTATGCGGCAAAATAGAAAATAGCATTTTACTACATATATATCATTATTTTTACTATAGCACGTTAACACAATTTTTATGTCCAAGACATAAAAGGTGTGTTAACATTAACAACATTTCACTACCATATCATCATAGCATGCAAATGTTTAACTTATATCTATTAACTTATTTAGTCTATAACTGGCTCAATATTTAACAAATAGGTTTTATAAAAGCGTAAAACAAGCTTAAAAAAAATCATTTTAAAAATTAATTCATTATGTCAAGGTTAAACGAAGGTGCTTAACAATTAATTAATCATTCATAAAACTTAAACAACCAATAAAAATAGATTGACAGAATTGATTGATAAAAAATATATTAAATAGTCCATCTCAATTTAAAACTTATGTAACAAGATTAAAAAATTCAAAACAAAACAAACAATTAAAACCTAGTCAATTTATATTTAACTATCTTCACGCTGTATCCCTGACGGGGTAGTCAGAGAGGACAGATCGCCAGGCTTCGCGATCCATGCATACTTCTTTCGCATCTTCGAGATTCATCAATCGTTTCATACAAGCACGTCTGGGTATCCGAGTACTTTTGACCTTTCCGTTTTTGAGCAATCTGCTCACGTGGTCTTCATATGTAAGTCTCGGCCTACCCTGACCTCTTCTACCCTCTGCTTTCGCACAATATATATTCTTCGTCAATCGTTCCTCACTCATTCGTTGGACGTGTCCAAACCAACGGAGCACGCCCTTTTCCAGCTTAACGCTGACACTTTCATTCAAACCTGCCATATTGCGTATCACTTCGTTACGTATTCGGTCGGCCAAGGTAACGCCGCACAATTTTCGAAGTGATCGCATCTCTACAGCATTCAATTTACTTTCAAGCATCTGCTGACATACCCAGGTTTCACTACCGTAAAGCAAAGTTGGCACTAGCACTGCGTTATGAATCGCCAGTCGTGCTTCTTTTACGATGCTTTGTCGCTTTACTAATTGGGACAAAGCACCGTTAACTCTGTTAACAATTAATATTAAATTCATTTTATATTTCAAGTCCCAATGCATTCCTGAAATGATAAGAAAGCGAATATTTTTGTAGAAATTCGTTTACACTATAGAAACTTTCTTGAACTAACCAATTTTGCAAAGCGATACAGAATTTATTGAACGGCTGATCTGTTATGAATTTAGGTAAAGCATTATAGATTAGCGGTGCCATGTAAACACAGCTTACTCTAAACATTTCAAGTCGAGGTACGGGCAATTCCAAGTCTATATGAGTCACTTTTCGCTTGTTTTGTTTGTCTTTTTTTTTGAACAAACTAATATTATATTTGACAAACTGCCACTTCGTATATATATATATACACGGTACAGTTAATAAAATTTTAGATTTAAAGACAGGTCTACACGACTCATTCCATTCCATATGAAATATAGCACGAATACATTGCTTTTGAGCCAAGAATACTCGCATCACATTAGATGAGTAGCCCCAGACTAATATACCAAAGCGGATTTGGGAGCACACATGTGCATGGTGCACCATTAGAGCCGTTTGCTTAGAAGCCACTATTCTAATTTTCTTTAATGCGAAGACAAATACTCCCATTGGATGTGGTCCATTACCGTTCTTCTACATAAGGCGGGCGTGGACTATCTGCAGTGGGGGTCCCATTCCCTATTAGATTAAAATTCTCAAAGGGCCTCTGCGTGTTGGACCTATGTCCCCATGTTTGCCTACCAAAAGTCCGGGTATCTTCATGAGAAAAAAAAGAAGATACCCGTGTAAAAAGAAGAGACATGATAATAATAATAATATAGTTTAATTCTCAAAAAAGTGGTATAAAAATTGATTAATATAAAACTAGAATAGATAACTCGAAATAAGCATAATATCGATATAGCTACAATCTATTGGGTAATTGATTACTAGACCAAATATAAGTATGATTTAGTTTTCAATTGCTGTATCAACGTGCGACGATCTGCGCACAATTTTTAAATAGGCGGAAGGGATTCCGCTCTACTTATCACCTGAAGATAATCTCGTGCTCATGGGCGCCGTAGTTCAGTCAAATAGTTATAGGATTCCATTGCATTGTTAAAATAACGGCTAAGACAGAAAGAAATGTAAAATTGTACAGACACGAACCTATACAGAGTAAAATTTACCTGCAGTCAAACCATAGGGAGGGAGGTCAATATAAAGAAGTTGGTTTTTATCAATGCAATTTATTCGGTACTCAAGATCCTTTCAATACTTACAAACGCACCATAATTTACTTAGCACGACAATAATAATTTATTTATGGACATAAACCGTCCTAATATTGTTAAATATTGAATGTAAATTAGCAAATAAGTTTATATCGACAAGAAAAGATATTACATTAAAACATTAGGTCATTGATCTTCATAATACATACACATATATGGCGCTCTATAAACGCGCGCGAAACGAGTCTTGAATTCATTCATCTTTCGTGCTTTCGTGCCAATATTCGCGCGCGAGTTTAGAGCGGGATTTAGATATTTTTGTCAGTGTTAAATTTTGAAAGCATGTGCAGATTTTGTTACAAATGTGAAGTATAACTAATGTTAAGTAAATAGTAACAATATTAAAGTTTAACGAATATATTTTATATCAACCCACCTATAATCTGGCGTGTAAAACAACTGTGGCTAAATCGACTTTATATATCGATTTTCTTCTCAAATAAACGAGAAACTAATGAAAACTACAATATAAATATACTTACACGGAACTAACAATAAAGTAAAACAATACTAAGCCTAGTTCACTTAACACACTTACGCTTGCGCCTATATTGTTTGAGGATCTGAGCATTGGCTAATGCTTTTATGGCCACCATTCGCAAACGGCTTGTCACGATCATATTTTAAGCATGCCGTGTCTCGTCATGGATATCGGCGAGTAATATGACAGCTTATTTTCTGTTATGTATATTTATATACTGTGACATGCCGCGCAAAGAGCAGCGTCCATTAAGGCCAGGCACTACTTATTTAGGTCAAAATGCGTTTATCTGACAATTTAAAGCATGCTAAAGCGGAATACGCCTGATCTGTAGCACTTGAAGTAAGTAAGTATTGTTTACTAATAAAAAAAGTACCTAATATAACATTGTCCATGTTTATTAAACAACAAATCTACCAGTACTATACCTCAAATTTATCTATACCTAATACCTATGCTGAACGAATTTTTTATAAGCCCAGGTTTTTCATTAATCTAAGAAAAAATATTAGAACGAAGGCTGTTGTTAGATTAGCTTAACTAATAATTTAAAAACTACCATTTTAGTAGAAAAGAAATGCATACAGCTAGAAATGTGAGCATTTAATTACGTTTGAAGCCTGTTTAAAACACTGCAGGTGATGTACGGACCAATTTTTTTTATTCATATATAATAAAGCAAAAACACAATGATGAATTTTACAAAATATTAATACAATTCTCATCAATGATATAGCTTATATTTAAATGGACAGTAATATTATACAAGGTGTACCTTATCCTACTAAATAAAACATTATTTCTATTTCTAGCCCAACATCGACCTATACCTTAATATTTATCTTATTAATAATGGACAGAATTGCATGTAGCGTGTTTTGATAAATTAAATAATTAAGGGTGTTGCGTGAATTCAATATTGAAGGCAATAAAACCTTGGAAAGTAAAGTGCCAGAAACAGCTTTATTGGTCATATTGAGATTTGATAATTTTATATTTATATGGTTAAAAGCATATTACGGTAGGTTTTCTCTACCATTAGTGTAGGATTTCTCTACCATTACGGTAGGGTTTCTCTACCATTAAAGCAGAGAAAAGGTATTGCGTGTGCTAGAGGATTCTACAGAAATAGGATATGAAGATAGTGAACTATAACCTCATTCTAAAAACAGAATCCTTTTTTACAAGCACAGTCGTCCCAGATGGACACGGGGCATGATTTCAACATCCATCAGAATTTCTATAAAGAAATAAATAAATATAAATAAATAAATATAAATAAATGTCGTTGGGACAACTCACACAACGCCAGATGGCGTTATTTAAATATGTACCCCAGTTTTATTATGCTGCGTTAATTATTATGAAAATATATATTATTCTTTTTTAAGAATTGAAGTACTCTTCGAAGATGACCACGAGCGAACGTAGAATATATATCTAATATTTAAGCCAATATTCCACTATCATCATATGATGATATGATAAATTAACGTAGAAATCATGTCATCGTTTCATCTTAGACTGTAGATAGGTAATTAGAACTAATAATTAGTATTAGAAGATACATTCTAAGTGTCACTAAGTACATTACAACTACAGAGGGACGTGAGTTCAAGGGTTCAAGAGTTAATTGTACAATTATATAATACCTACGTCAATAATTCCACTATAGACTTTTCTACTATCTAATACTGGCTAAGCTAAGGCTACGAGAATCCTCTTTACCAGCTTCCTTAGAAGTAGTATATATAACATTTGTGATTGCTATGAAAGAATAAAATGAAAGCAGAGTAGCTAACTATCGTTAATTCATATTATTATAATCACTGATTCGTCTCATAAACTTTAATGTTACCTTTGGCACAGAGATATGAAAACAGAAGGTAAACCTTTGTATGTATAGGTGTGCATTTAAGCCTAAATCACAGAACGGAAGGAGCGGTGCCGGTGTAGTGATGCAAAAATATACTTTATAATTGCTTGTACAGTAAATACATTATTATAGGACATTCTGCATAAAAAACTATGTTTGTGTGATGTCTTCTCTGAAACGTCACTTAGCCATAACACAACTTTATTTAGCATACATAATTATTAATATAGTCTAAACATGTTCTAACTCTATATTGACATAGTAATTAGCGAAAATGACTAAATTGTTGGCACTTTCGCGATGTCGTCGGACATTCAAGCATACAATAATGCTATAATGATCTATTATAAAATTCTCGTATTGCTTGTGTATGCAGTACATAATAAATAAATAAATAGAAAATTACCTTTAAAAACTACTTGTAAGATAATCTTAATCAATGGAATAAGGAAAATAAAAATAAGAAACAGAATAATTTGCTATAACCGTTTAATAAAAACCAAAAAATAATTACAACAACATCAATATTTCTAATAATAATAATCTTCAAAATTAAGTACTTTACCCGCCACCTCTAAATAATACTAAAGTGAAAATAAGGAATGCATACTTGGAATGTATAAATAATAATAATTGAAGTACCTACCGACATAATATTGCAAATACTTCTTGTGTCTACGCAATGACTTATTATAAGTAAAAAGTTATAAGATTAAAAAACGGCCCTGCTTACTAGCTTATATCGATGTCGTTAAACAGAAACCATCATTTAAATATTAGGATTAAAAAAGAGACGTATTTAAGGAGCCTCCTACGGATAGCTTGATATTTATTTACAGCTTTTACTTATAATATCATTGTTTCTACGCTACAAGATAAACAGAATGAAAAAGTAAGAAGATATTGCACATTTTAAGAAACCTCAATAATTTAAAACAAAATATAAATGAAATCTTAAAAAAATGCATTTTAAATTATAAAAAGGTTAATCAATTTCGTTATAAAAAATAAAATATAACAAAATATATGTACTATAATTATATTGCATAAAATTATTACACTTTGTTTATGGCACTGCATAAATAGAATTCTGGTATCAAATGTGTACTGAAACTAGATGGAAGAAATATGGCAGTTCAAGAGTAAGTGGAATGTGAGGAGAAATAAATTACAATTATGTTCATAAATAATGCCTTTTACCTTCAAGCAATATCTACATGTCCACCAAAATAAATCCATAGTTAGTAATTCTGTGGTTAATTCAAAATGGTAGGTTTTTTATTTATGCACTAGTAACACTTAGCACTTTTTTTTCAAATGTACAACTATAATGACACAGCATAAATAAATTGTGTAATAATATTTTATAATTCAAAAATTACGAAAGTGTACGATCGAATAAAATGAAATATTAAGTACAAAATTAATTAAGTACATTATAAAATATTGGAATGTCAATTTAACTTAAAACTATTTAAATACTCATTTGTCTTTAATACTTTTTATAACCAATATAGCATTAATGTAAAAACTTCTACAACCCAACAATTATTTAATTAATTCTAAATTCCAGAATGATATTTTTAATTTAAAATGACAAAATCAAACATACCATCCTGGATCTTTATTATAATAATCACTAAGTTCTTTACTATTCAAAGGACTTAATCACAAAAATGCTCTTATAGATCGTTTGTATAGGTAAATTCAATATAAATTCACGTATTTCATTGAGCACAACAGGTGGCGCCGTATTAAACAAATGTCCGATTGCTGACAGTCGAACATTTGTTTTACGGTACGGAATAGTAAAGAACAATAAAATTATGTCAGTACAGTTACACGTTACAGTACAGTTACACGACTTAGTCGAATCGTATAACGCACGAGCGACCTAATATCTTTGCTGGTACTCGTGATGCCATCTGTTGAAGTCTATATGAAACACTACCAGAGAGCCATTTTCGAGACCCGCTAACAGGAATCTGAAAAAATGTAAACGCAACTAGTTATTAAACATGTCAGAATTAAATGACCCATGATTTCATATGAAATAATGCCACCTCTACACAGTCGTCCAGGTTTTATTCCACCCAAATATGTAAGAGTGTGACTTATTAAGAGTGCTACATTTTTTTGCCTAGAACTTTGAGCATTTAAGATTATAGTTTATTAACTTTCCCCTTCAGGTAAAGACGTGATAGATTAGTTTTTTTTATTAGTTCCAAAAGTTTCAGTTTATCTATAATGGAGAATTTATGTTAAATTATGATTTATATTAGAGAAGACCTTTTTTACACAATTTAAACCATACATTTTGGTTTAATAAAATAATATATTTTAATAGCGGTGTTAGTCAACGAGAAAAACGTGTCGGTATGTGACAGTGTAACTCTATGGGATTATATTTCTTGTTCAGTTACACATTGACGTAATTTTGTAACTCATTGGGAAAAAACTAGCATTGTCACACATGTTACCCAACAGGAATTTAACTCCTAATAAATCGCAAGGTTAACTATCTGAATGCTAGGAGTAAACCATCGTCCACATAATAGTCATCTAAAATCAGCTACGATGGGTGACAGTCGTTACTGCACACACTGGTCTGTGTAGCTACACGTACACAGTACACACACACAAACACACACACACGCGCACACACACACACACACACACACACACACACACTCACTTCTGGTCGTGCGACAGCGCCAGCGAGCACACGTGCGCGCCGGCGGGCGGGTAGACGTAGAGCGGCGCCACTTGTAGCTACACGTATACAGTACACACACACACACACACATACATACACACACACACACTCATTTCTGGTCGTGCGACAGCTCCAACGAGCACACGTGCGCGCCGGCGGGCGGGAAGACGTAGAGCGGCGCCACTTGTAGCTACACGTATACAGTACACACACACACACACACATACATACACACACACACATACATACACACACACACACACACACACACTCATTTCTGGTCGTGCGACAGCTCCAACGAGCACACGTGCGCGCCGGCGGGCGGGAAGACGTAGAGCGGCGCCACTTGTAGCTACACGTACAGAGTACACACACACACACACACACACACACACACACACACACACACACACACACACACACACACACACACACTCACACACTCACTTCTGGTCGTGCGACAGCGCCAGCGAGCACACGGGCGCGCCGGCGGGTGGGAAGGCGTAGAGCGGCGCCACTTGTAGCTACACGTACACAGTACACACACACACACACACACACACACACTCACTTCTGGTCGTGCGACAGCGCCAGCGAGCACACGGGCGCGCCGGCGGGCGGGAAGGCGTACAGCGGCGCCAGCGTGGCGCAGCGCCACACCTCGACCACGCCCGCGTCGCCGCCGCACACCACGTACTCGCCGCACCGCGACAGCGCCAGGCACTGCAACGAACAAAGGGAGCTTGACAAGCAGTTGTTTAACATGCATATCATTTAATCAGTTATTTCTATGTATAGGATCGATATTTTGCTGAATAAAGAAGGTAAACATTTATTTTGTGCAACCTAGTTGTAACTGGTAAATCTTTTTTTTTTTTTAAATCCATCATTTTGCTAAATTTCTCATAAATTTTTAATAAAGTGGAAAAAGCAAATTCTACTCGAGACAGGGATTGAACCTGTGACCTTTGCCTAACCAGGGCAATGTTCTAGTCACCTGAACTACCCGAACCGTATCGAACCAAGTTGAAATTCTCCACCATATTTTAATCGTCATTTTTAAAAGTATGACCAGAGCCATCTATCGAGCTAATGAACAACTCGATACCAATGAACAGTGTTACAGCCATTTTTAAACATTGATGCAATGGACTCCACTCAGTATATTGATTTTTTTTAAAGCAATTTTTTGCTATATTTCTCATAAATTTTTAATAAAGTGGAAAAAGACAATTTGACTCGAGACAGGGATTGAACCTGTGATCTTTGCCTAACCAGGGCAATGTTCTAACCACCTGAACTACCCGAACCGTATCGAACCATTTATCGAGCTAATTAACAACTGTAACTACACGACGAACGGCTAGAACATTGCCCTGGTTAGGCAAAGGTCACAGGTTCAATCCCTGTCTCGAGTCGAATAGTTGTAACTGGGTTCATAATAAATCCTACCGGCTGCGCCATTTATAACCGGCTTTAACATTTTAAATGGCGCAGTTCCATATTAAATTCAGAAATATAATAGGTTATCCCGGTGGGAGAGATGATGTGGCTGTTATCAATCCACTACTAAACCCAAAAGGGGAAAAAAGAGTATTTAGGAATTTCAATTTTGCATTTTTAGTCTTTCTACGAACAATTACCAACCAATATGTACGATTTAGTCAATTCTCATTTCTCATCTAAATTAAAATATTATTTGACAACAATATAACCAATACTTAATAAAAAATATATATATGAAAAAAAATCGGACAACACGTATAAAATTCCTGCTTATCGTACAATACAATTGAATAGAACAGGTTTCTTTTGTAAAATTGAACAAGACAATAGGAGCTAGAACATAGATCGCACCTATTCACGAATTTTATAATGTGAATAGATGTTAAAGTCTTAAGCAATAAGGTTTAATATTTGTATGAAATTATTTTCATGATACCCACATAGATAACCACTTATATATTTATTCGCATGAAATATGGTGTTACAGTTCTTAGAATTACATAATTATGATTTGGATCTTCATATTTCGCCTACTTTGTCCTTCGGCAAGCAAATATTTTTAATAATTTCACATAATAAAAGATGACTGGGAATCAATGACCAGAAACTAGCATAACAAAATATAAAATAAAAATACAAATGTCCTGAAATTAGTCTCGAAAGACTGGTCATCATCCTTGTCAAAACAAATAAAACAAATGTCAATACTGTTAGGTGGCAGAACATAGATTGTATTCACGATATTTTTATAATGTGTATAGATGTTTAAGTATTAGTCAATAAGGTTTAATATTTGTAAGAAAAATACTTTTAAATACCCAGATCCACATCATTTTGTTAATAAGTGCGAACTTTTCGAATGTGAGTGCCAACACAAACCTTCCGCTAGGTTTAATGGTACAAATTTTAATATTTGTTGTAAACTTACAAACCTAAATAATAAAAAAAAAAGTAGCTGTCGAGATTCAGACTTTAGAATCGAGCACATTAATACGGGCTGAAAAACAGCAGCAGTGAGAAGAGGTGAAACGCATCGCATTCAAAAAAATCCACAAAATAAAAAAAATCTGAGCAGTTCTATTAACTGCTCAGTTTTTTTTTTTTTGCGATATCATGATAACTGGATGGGATTTTGCAATGCGTTCCAAATGTATTCTGATTATTTAATTACCAGCATGTGAGGTAGACTTACTGTTTCAGCTTTAAAACTGACGAAGTATCTTATCTATCTAGATTTCTATAGCAAAGCGTTCGATTGCCTTCCGGTTGATTATTCGTGTTTTTGTATTTAATCATAGTGGATTCTTCTATTTCTAGTTATAGAAAAGTACATTTCTTAAAATTGACTTTTAATCCAGCTTGTTTTAGCTTGTTTAATACAGATTATGTACGAGTTCTTTGTCATTTTTACGTAGAGAACGGGGACATTTTAGATAATTAGAAACAAGATTGAAGAAATATGAATTAAGATTTGGCTAAAAGGTCTTAGTAACCAGGCCATAAAATAATTATAAAAATAAAAACCGAAGCGAGAGCGTGGCCAGTACAAAGACCTTACACTTTTAACTAGATTGATTACAAAACAATTCGTTGAGCTAAAATGACATCTATTTTTTTACGCGTATGGTAGCTATTTCCTTATAAGCAGTAGCTAGCTAAAAACGGTCCTGGCGAGAGAGCTCTGAAAGGTGTCCTTGTCTAACGCGCTGCCAGCTCAAATAACCATTGGATTTGGTAGAAATGGTAGAAAATTTTATATATTTCTTTATTTATAATTTATTAAAATTAATTATTCATAAACTTTTGAACTTATCTAAATATTAGATGACCCCCACAGCTTCGCCCGTGGAATATTTCGACCACCCGTCGCACCTATTTAATCCCGTCGCTTATAAATTCTACAATATTTATGACTACTGCTCTGCTTCCCAGTGTAGTAGCGTAATGATATATAGCCTATAGGCTTCCTCGATAAATGGGCTATCTAACGCAAAAAGAATTTTTCAAATCCGACCAGTAGTTCCTGAAATTAGCGCGTTCAACCAAACAAACAAACAAACAAACTTTTCAGCTTTATAATATTATAAAAATAATATATTTATTTATTTACTTATTTCCATAGGAAACCCAACAGCAATATTTCAGCCTATAAACTAAGCAATAAGTGACAGAATGCCAATAATAGGTTTTCACGATTAAATTTATAGAATATAAAACTAATAAGTCACTTGCGTTATTCAAGCACTACACATCTAAATACATAAAATGACATAAATTAACATGTATGTGAGAGTTACGATCTACAACAATATCATTGAGAACAAATAGTTAAACTTATAAAGAGAATTTTTTTTTAAGTAGTTTACGAACTAATCTACCACTAGCGGTATATGGATCAAACGACAGTTCCTTATTTAACTTATAGTTCCTCCTATAATTAACAGAGGCTTTTGGGATTGAAAAAGGAGGATTAAACCGAGTTGACCTAGTCGGAACATTACATTTTAGTTTACTTAGCAGTGCAGAGCAATCCAAATCATTCCCTATTATTTTTGAAAGAAAACTACAGTCCGCAAGTCTTCGGCGATAGGATAGAGGCTGTAAGTGGAACCTTTTACAAATACTTACATAATTTTCAGAGCGATACGGTATGCGAAGACGAAAACATAAAAATTTCATAAAACGTTTCTGTATACTCTCGATTATGTTAATATATTTTTCATAACATGGATTCCATATTTGTGAAGCATATTCCAGATGACTTCTCACATAAGTGCAATACAGAATTTTTAAAGTTTTCGCCCGTTTGAATCCAGTGGAAACCCTCATAACAAATCCCAAAGCCCTTGAGGCCCTGGCAACAATGTGCTCAATATGACCAGCAAACGGAAGCTTAGAGTCATGAAGAACACCTAAGTCACGCACTACATCCAATCTCCCAAGCTCAATACCTTTGATCACATACGAGGTTGGAAGAATTTCTTTTTTCCTGGTATAGAAGACTACTGAGCATTTTTGTGGGTTAAGATCTAATTTATTACGCATACAGTATTCCTCAAATCGCACTAAGTCATCCTGCAAGGCTTTAATGTCATCCAATGATGAAATTTTAGAAAAAAAAATTCATATCATCAGCAAAGCAAAGGAACTGCGAGGATCGAAAGCAGACATCAACGTCATTCATATAAATAGTAAAGAGTAGCGGGCCCATCAGGGATCCCTGTGGAACACCGCTAGGTACTGTGGCCCAGCTAGAGATTTAATTACTGATGACGACAGCCTGTGAGCTATTTTCAAGATATGAAGAAAACCACCTGAACAAATTACCTCTAATTCCAATGCTCAAAAGCTTCGACTTCAAGATGGAATGGTCAATGCGATCAAATGCCTTACTAAAATCTGTATAAATTACATCAACTTGTGTCCCATTAGCCATGCCATCCGTAATATAATCATTAAGCAATGCCAAATTGGTAACCGTTGATCTTCCCTTTAAAAAACCATGCTGAGCCGAACTAAAGGTGTGCCTCAATATTGCATACACCTGATCATATATGATTCTCTGAAAAACTTTTGCAATTATACATAGTTTGGATATAGGTCTATAGTTTGTCACCTCTGTTTTTAATCCCTTTTTGTGAACAGGAGTAATGTAGGCAGATTTCCAAATTAGTGGAACTGTGGAGGAGGAAATATATTTTTGAAACAAGAGGGTAATCGGTAGGGCTAAGGGTCTTGGCACATCCAATTAATAGGTGAGGTGAGATAAGGTCAGGGCCAGCAGACTTTGACGGATCTAGTTGAAGCAGCAGTTTTTGTATTGAGTTGACATCGACTTCTACCTCACAAATATCAGCTAATGCAGAGTACGCATCATCACTAGGCAGATGCATATGTGACATGCCAGATGACATTGGCATGAGGCTATTGGCCTCAGCATATGTTGAGTAAAAATGTGAGGAACAGGCATCACATATAGCTTCAACTGACACGAAAGTTTCATCACCATAGTTAAGATGGCTGGGTATCAAATTAGATTTCACTCGATGTTTGACAAAGCTCTAAAAGCGCTTAGGATTCTTCTCAATAGCCTCCTCTGTCGATCTCTAGTATGTGTCATAGCAAACGGCTTCAAATCTGCTGACCCTATCTCGCAGAAGTTTAAACGTGGCTAGATCAGAAAGTCTTCCATATAGTTTATATTTACCAAAATATTTGTATTTTCCTTTTATTAAGGATTTCAACGCTCCGGAGTAAAAGACAGGATAAGTGCTTCGCGTTATTTTCCTAGTAGGAATAAATTTATTTTGTAGCTCAGAAACAGAATTATAAAAATATTTCACTGCTTCCTTCATTGATCTACTACCAAACTCATTGGACCACTCAATAGATGAAATTTCCCTATTAATTGCTGCAAAATTACCCCTCCATAGGAGGGGTAATTTTGCAGCAATTAGATAAACTACGTATATGGTGCCTGAGATATATACGTGAGTTCAACAAAGCTGGCAGTTATACTTAAAGACGGGTGTAATACATCAATGGGTACAAGGGGATCCGTACATTCCAATACACTTACAGCTACCTCATTGCACAAGACTAAATCTAGGAGCCTACCCTCAGCATTCAACACCCAATTAAACTGAAAAAGACCTGAATCCTGCAATTCATCTGTAAGCCTATACTCATCCCAGCTAATTATGTTACCGGTCAACATAATATTACCCTTTCAAGTCCATGATATTTTACTTAAATTAAAGTCGCCTATGATTAAAAACCTCTCATTAGGATAACTTAACATAGTGCTAGACAAACTAGACAGATAATTTGATAATTAAGCAGAAAATGATCATCCACAATTTTGAGTACACAGATAAATGACGCATAAGTTTAGTTTTATGTTTGTATTGGTGTTTACTTGTCGCAAATTTAAAGTAAGCCACAAATCCTCAGCCGTGGAATGAGAAGAAGGACGTGCAACAGCTAATATTTGTTTACGTACCGCTATTAAAACGCCTCCGCCATATACTTGTTGTGTCGCTTCATAGTCACGGTCTCGCCGCCACACAGCATAATTATCACTGAATATCTCTTAATTACTAATACTATTCACCAACCAAGTCTCAGTTAATATAATAACATCATAAGAAGCAAGACAGAGTTGACGATAAAACCTTTCTGTTTTAGTTCTTAGCCCACGAGTATTTTGATAGTAAATATTTAGATTTGAACCACGCCCTCGCGCGACAGCACTAGCTGGGTGGGGCTAGCGTGGCCTGTATCGGTGTGTGCACGCACCTGGAAGTTGTCGTTGTGCGTCTCGTGGCGCAGGCGGCGGCCGTTGAGCGAGAAGGCGGCGAGGTGGCCGCGCGATTTAAGATCTCAAAACCCGGATTTTAAATAAAAAAATATTTATTTAACTGACAGAGTTACAACGTAGTAATACAAAACAGTAATTAATTAATTTTGACAAATTATTGATCTTATATACTAACTTATTGCTAACTCGGCACTTTATCGGAAGTGACGCATGTCCTAGAAAAACTGCTGATGTGCATCGAACGTTCTAGAACGATATTAGCTGGTGAAGCAAATGTTGGGGGATTGGGGTTCCTTAACTCCTCCCTCCTTAAGAATGAAATTATCCGAAGGCATCGTAGATGATTTCGGGGAATTTCGACTAAAAATGTAGAAAAACTTTAATCTCCAGAATATTATAAAAGTTATCACTATTACAACCATATTTAAAAATATAGTCCAGACACTTATTCCTATTGTCACAATTTGTGTTGTACTTGTGTCACTATTGTCACTATATTTCACTTTTTTCAGAATTTCTTTAACATCACTAAAGTCGATGTCCCTGAGGTCCACATCTTGAGTTCTCGTGTGAATTTCGTGTTGAAGTTCTGGCATCTGGATCAATGGAAGCTGAGGAATGGAAATTGCTTGATTCGTAGTAGGAGCAACGAATACTTTTCCAAATTGGGTTTCGCAATGTTGATTTGGCGTCACCATAAAGGTTCCAAGGATGTTGTATTTTCTGATTTCAGTGTTGCAGTTTTCGGTGATTACCAAATTATCTTCAGAATATACCAACCACTGGTTGTCGGTTATCTTCGGGGGCGTCGACGTGCTCAATACATGCGCGCCCCCGAATAGTGTCTGGCCGCGGGCGGAAGGTCGGGGGACCCCGCCCAACTGGCCACTTGGCGACGGGCACCCTTTCTGTGTTCCAGGGGGTGCCCACTTTATGCGCACGCCCGTACCGGCCGCTCTCACCTCCTCTGCTTACAGAGGAGCGCTCGAGAGCGGTGGAGGTGCGGGCTAGTTCTTCAGCTCCTTAGGGAGCTCCGGGGTGGTCGCTTATCGACCGCCCCGAGACGGACCCCTCCGTTGTGGGGTGCCCCTTGCCGGCTCGCAGTGATTTAACCTCAGGCCTACCCTGCGAGTCGGTTTTAAGGTGAGGCGGAACACCGCGGGGTTTAGTGGGTAGGACGGCCCTCTCTCACGGGCCGGGAGCCCCACACACCCTCCCTGTTGCCCCCGCAGCAGGGATGACGGTGCGTAAATGCATTACCCGCGAAAACAAAAAAAAAAAATTGCTCTTCATCAACATGATTTGTTCGATACATGTCTCTGTTGGATCCTGGGCCAGGTTATCTTCGGCGCAAAGGAAGTTGTTGTTTTCAATTTCTGCACACGGGTTTGCTACGGGCATGTATTTCAATCTATTCACCATTATTTACAATTATTCCAAAATATCCCTATATTTTGGAATAATTGTAAAGGTGTTTGGAGACTGGAAAATAGGGATAGGTATAACCTTGTAATAATTATATGTTTCGTCTTCTATCAAGGGGATTTCTAAAATAAAAACTAACCTATCGTTATTAATATATGATTTTATTACAATATTACGCTCTAGTTTAAGTAGATTATGTTTACTAACGGGATAAATAGTTTTAGAATGTTTGTTAATAATTATTAGTGTATTATAGAGTTCTGTATTATTTATGATAGACTGATGTAGTATATTTAATTTGCTAAAGGCGATTGCTGTTTCTATTTCCTGTATATCTTCGTAGCAAGAACGAAAGTTACTTAAAACCTGGTACATAGCATTGAGCTTGTGTAGTAAGTTATTAAACCTATTTTCATTTTGGGCAAGTTTCTCTATTTCACTTGTCTGTAACCCCAAGTTTATAATATTAGAATTAATGGTTTCCGAGTTGTTTACCAATTTATCGAAAGCTTTTCGCATTGATGAAACTTTAAGTTCAACGTCATGTTCTTTGTTTTCTAAGGAGTGTATTTCCCTATCATATTTAATCGCGTCATTCTCGTCTAGGTTACCTGAAATAGCTTTGATTAATGTACCTAACGGACTAAACACTGCTCTTTTAGTTCTAAAGTTAAATAGGTAAATTTGAGATAATCTATCTTTAGTTACGGTAATTAAATACTCTATTTGGTTTTCGATTCCTACTGTTTCATTCGCTAAACTAATTTCCCTTATTCTAATTTTAAGATATTCAAAGTCCCGAATATTATTATCTACCTGTAATCCTATGGATTCTAAGTCTAAGGTTTTAAATATAGTCCAATAGTTAATCTTCTTCACTGCCACTCCCATCTTCAATGACGCTATCCCCGGGTTCAGACCGAGGTTTTTAAGGTCTAGCGCGAACGCTTTCATCGCTAGAAGTACTAGGCACGATCTGTGGAGGACGTTTTACATTTTTTATTGCCACTTTTGTAGCACGTTTATTTAGCTCTACCGGTACGATATTACGTCGGACTTCTCCCGTTACGATTGCCTTTTCGTACCGTGGTTTTTCCTTAGCTTTCCTAGTTCTAGTTGTTTTCATAAAAATTTTATCGCCTGTTTTAAGTGTCGGGATTTTCTCGCCAATTTTCTTGTCTCTAACTTTAATTTTGTCTGATCCTAATTTTTCGGAAACAATTTCATAAAGCACCTTTAGGCGTTTCCTATGGTCTAACAATAACTTTTGAGTTAACTGTTTTTCCCTATCGATGTCAAACACGTTTCCAATATCGGTGTGCCCGAATACTAATTCGAAGGGCGTAAAACCTGTTGCTGAATGTATACTGTTATTGTATCCCATAACGGCGTACGTCATTACTGATGCTGCATCTAAATCAGTTTTGTCATACTTGGCTAATCGGTACATCTCGATAATTGTAGAGTGGAATCTCTCTACTATTGCCATCGAGTTTGGATTGTTTGGGGTCCCTATGTGAAGTTCTATCTTATACATCCCTAACATTTCCTTAATTAACGTATTATTAAACTCTGTGCCTAAGTCGCAACTAATTTTTCTAGGTAATCCGTACATACTAAAATATTTAATAAGAGCCTTAACTATCGTTGGAGTACTCCTATTGGATACCTCAATTGCCTGTGCTAATTTGCTAAAAGCATCTACTATTGTTAAATAATGTTTTCCTTCAATATATAACAAATCCATAAAAACTTCCTGAAAAGGGCTATCCTGAGTCTGAGTTAATTGTAAATGAGGTTTGATAGGTTTCCTATCATACTTCATGTTTCTACATGCTTCACAACTATTAATGATGGCTGTAACAGTTTCATTCATATTTACCCACCAATAATGTCGTTTAAGCTTAGTTATAGTTATGTTAATACCCCTATGACAAGTCTTTCCTTCGTGGTATTTAATGACGATATCCTTTTGATCTGTTTCCGAATCTGTTAGGTTTATTACTCTTTCGGTACATTCTGTTAACCTTACATAGTCCTTTTTAAATAGTTTAATAACCATATTTGAGAAGGATTGTCTAAAAGATGGATGTTCAAAATGAATGAAATATTTTTGATTAGGGTCTATATATTCCTTTAAAAAGTCTTTTACAAAATTATCTTTATTTGCTGGTAAATGAACTTCAAGGATTTTTTGTTTATTATTAGAAATATCCTTGACAATTAATTTGCCCTTAAACCAAGAGTGAACTAAGATCTGTCTAGCTTTAGTGTCTATAGCCTCATTTAGAATTGGAATCCCTACGTGTTCCCTATTTGAAACTGAGTTAGCTGTGACCTCGTCATCAGAATCTGAAAGTTCTATCGTTTCTATAGGGGGTTCACTAGTCGAAAGATCATTTTCTAGTTCCTCAACAATTTTTTGTACACGATCTCGTCTATTTCCTACATTTACAAATATAGAATCTAAATCGTCATCGATTGCGTTAATTTTAATTCTAGAGAGGGCGTCTGCGTTTGTATTTTGTGGCCCTTTCTTATATTTTACCTCATAATTGTATTCTTCTAATCTTAAGCGCCAACGAGTGAGCTTACTGTTAGGTTCTTTTAGAGAATACAACCATGCAATTGGCCTATGATCTGTAAAGATAGTAAATTTATTACCGTACAGATATGGCCTAAAGTGTTTAACTGCCCAAATAATAGCTAAAAGTTTTTCTCTATTGTGCTATATTTGGACTCAGTATCACTTAACGTCCTACTTGCGTATGCTACTGGCTTATCAGCTCCAATAGGCCCTTGTGACAATACAGCTCCGATTGCATAATTGGATGCATCAGTAGTCAGTATGAAACTTTTACTGAAATCGGGAAACTGTAGTAAAGGTGCATTAGTAAGTAGCTGTTTGCACGTTTCAAAACATTCTTTATATTCGTCGTTAAAAATTATCTTACGACCTTTCTTTAAACATGCTGTTAGAGGTCTAGTTATTTTCGCAAAGTCCTCAATGAACTTCCTATAATAACCAATAAGTCCCAAAAAGCTTTTGATCTGTGTAACTGTTTCTGGAATGGGATAACGTAACACAGCGTCGATTTTGTCGCTATTTGGTTTTAAACCCTCATTCGTAATGGTATGTCCAAGATAGAGGACTTCCTTTCGGAGAAAATGGGATTTATCTAATTGAACTTTTAAGTTGGTTTTACGAAACCTATCAAAGACTGCTCTTAGTTTCTCTACGTGTTCTGGTAAACTTTTGGAGAAGATTATAACATCATCTAGGTATACCAAGCAATGTATACCTTGAAGACCTCTCAAAACATTATCCATAGCCCTTTGAAAGGTGGCTGGAGCCGTCTTTAACCCAAATGGCATACGATTAAAGGAATAGTGTCCTGAAGGAGTACTAAATGCGGTTTTATCTCTATCTTCCTCCTCAACCTCTATTTGATGATATCCACTAGCTAGATCTAAAGTTGTAAAATACGTACTTTTTCCTAGCATATCAAACAAATCATTGATATTGGGCAATGGGTATTTGTCGTCGATAGTGATTTCATTAAGACGTCTATAATCAACTACCATTCTCCACTTTTGCTGACCCGAAGAATCTATCTTTTTTGGTACTAAGTGTACGGGAGCACTCCAGGGAGAGTGTGATTCCTGGATAATGTTATCCCTTAACATCTTATCTACCTGCTTCCTAATCTCCATAGACTGAACAGGGGGTAGCCTATACGCTTTAATGTTTATAGGGTCCTCGTTTTTCGTCCTAATTCTGTGCTTAACCTGGTTTGTGAAGGTTAGTGGAATATTTTCACAATAGAACACATCTTTATACTCCCTACAGATGCCTTCAATAACTCTACGTTCCTCCGTGTTCATGTGGTCTAGTTGTAATTTTTTTAAATTTTCATTAAGCAACATATCAATTTGTACATTATTTTCAGTAAAATTTACGCTAACAGACGGGTTCTGTAAAAAAGGTTCCACTTTGAAAGGTCCTGTAACTACTAAACTTCTAGTTTCGTTGCTATAATTCTGAATAACTGTCGTCGCGTAACCCTTAACACAACTAACCAGCGCGGTGGGCATTCTAATCCCTTCCGTAAACTGTTTAAAATCTAGAATAGCCTCTCCATCTAATAAATTGACTAATAAATTGACTGGTAATCTTACCCTAAGTTCACTACGAGAGGGTAAATGGTATACCTCTCTCATGGGTGGTGTATAGATAATAGGAATGTCAGTATTTCTTAAGTGTAAGACCTGAAGTTTCCATATTAATTTTAGCATGTAATTGCTTTAACAAATTACTGCCTATTAATCCGTCATACCTATCGTCTACACTATAAACGTAGAATTTATGGAATTCGTTACTTCTGAAAGTAATCGGTAACGGTATGGAAGCCGTTTGACTATGAGTGCTCGAAGCGTGAGTACTAACAACTTCGAACGGTTCATGTATCAAATAATTTTTAAAATATTTATTTGCTAAATACGGGCTAATACATGACCTAACACTACCGGTATCTATCATAAATACCGCCTTTAATTCGGGTAACACTATATGGGGTAAATTTAATCTTCTGTTAAAATTTAATTTTATTCGCTCCCTATTGAGGAGGCCGTTATACAAAAATTTTCCGCCCTTTGTTCGTTAGTTTCCGCCCTATGTTCGTTAGTTTCCGCCCTAGAATCCTCGAGTGTAAATTGCTGGAAATCGTTATTTAAACTACTCGTATTAGGCTCATTATTGTTTATATAATTAACACGTCGCGAACTTGCAGTACGCATGGTGACATCGGTGTTTGAACCCGGCGTTTGTGCTTGCGTTGCAAAAGGTGACGAACGTGTCGTATGGTTCTGTTGAGCAATCGGATGCGATGACCTACTAAATTGTTGTGGCGCATTATTGTTATAAGAATTAAAATTATTTTGATAATTATTATTGTGCCTAAAATTTCTCCATTGGTTAGAAGAATTCGGTGTAAATGAGCTATTCCTACTATTATTCGGGGGTGGATTGGTTCTAGGTGTGTTATGCAAACCATTCCTTTGATTTTCCGAAGTAGGAAAACCTGGTTTATTCTGTTTATTGAAACCACGGCGGTCGTTTGACTTGGAGTCATAAACAGTTTGAAAATTTTGTTCTTCCAAAACTATTTTTAACGCGTCTTCTAAAGTAGAGACGTCGCGCAAACGAACTAGCCTAACTAAATATTGTGGTAAACTGTATAAAAAGATATGCATTGACCTATTATTGTAAATGGTTTGTTTTGCTCTACGTAAATTTTCATCGTGAATCGTTTCCGTTAATTTGGCAAACAAAACGCTTCTCATGTGCTGAATCCTATGACAAAAATCTAAATAACTTTCGCTTTTATTTATTTTGCAGGACTCTAGTTCTAATGCTAAGCAATCCTCGGTGCGTGGATCACCGAAGTGCTGACTTAAAAGTTCTTTTAAGTCATGCCATGTGTCTATGGAGTCTCTTTCTCCTATTAGACTGGCTGCATCACCTGAAAGCCTACTATTAATAACATGAAATAGATACATATTTTGCTCTACGCCACCTGAACCGAACGTATTCAATATGTATTCGCATTTTTTAATAAACAGTGGCAAAGTTCTCGCGTCGCCACTAAATACAGGTATGATTTTGACCATTTCCTGTGGGACACGGGTTATTCCTTCCATTTTAAATTAAAAATATTAACAAAACGAATATCACAAAAATAATATGAATATTTGAACACAAAATCTATGAAAGTATCACAAGGCGTTGTCCAATCCCTAATAATACACACAAAACATAGATTTAAAACAAGGTTAGGGTACAAAAGGAAGAGCTGAAAGGAAGGTGAAAAGATTTACTCACAATTCCGCAGCTATCTCCATAACCCTTGAATTGCAGTTCTGCCGTCTGCAACTCTGCTTGTCCGGAGGGTGAGGTTCTCAAAGAATTTGTTTGTTCGAGTTTCTCTGTCTAACCGTAGATACGGACGTCGGCTGTTTTCGTAGATTTGTATACGCGACAACTGACTACAGAGATCCTACCGGCTGCGCCATTTAAGATCTCAAAACCCGGATTTTAAATAAAAAAATATTTATTTAACTGACAGAGTTACAACGTAGTAATACAAAACAGTAATTAATTAATTTTGACAAATTA
This sequence comes from Thumatha senex, assembly GCA_948477245.1. Lineage (NCBI taxonomy): Eukaryota > Metazoa > Arthropoda > Insecta > Lepidoptera > Erebidae > Thumatha > Thumatha senex. The sequence goes on along the minus strand of OX419742.1, from coordinate 1,437,575 downwards.
TTGATCTTATATACTAACTTATTGCTAACTCGGCACTTCATCGGAAGTGACGCATGTCCTAGAAAAACTGCTGATGTGCATCGAACGTTCTAGAACGATATTAGCTGGTGAAGCAAATGTTGGGGGATTGGGGTTCCTTAACTCGCGCGTACGCCACCACCACCACGCCCTCGCGCGACAGCGCCAGCTGGGTGGGGCTAGCGTGGCCTGTATCAGTGTGTGCACGCACCTGGAAGTTGTCGTTGTGCGTCTCGTGGCGCAGGCGGCGGCCGTTGAGCGAGAAGGCGGCGAGGTGGCCGCGCGCGTACGCCACCACCACCACGCCCTCGCGCGACAGCGCCAGCTGGGTGGGGCTAGCGTGGCCTGTATCAGTGTGTGCACGCACCTGGAAGTTGTCGTTGTGCGTCTCGTGGCGCAGGCGGCGGCCGTTGAGCGAGAAGGCGGCGAGGTGGCCGCGCGCGTACGCCACCACCACCACGCCCTCGCGCGACAGCGCCAGCTGGGTGGGGGCCAGCTGGGTGGGGGCCAGCGCGCCCGCCCCCAGCGCCGGGCTCAGCGCGCGCAGCACCTCGCCGAATGTCGTGTGGATCAGCACCGGCCCGTCTGCGCGCAAAGACAAACACATCGAGATACCATCCTGATGTTAGCTACGTTACAGTAAATTCAATTAAAATTTTATTTTAGGTAACGTAACCCATATAACATGAAATACAAATAAATATGTCACAGTACTTATATATGTATAGAGATGATAAATTGATGTTAAATTAAAAAGTAAAATCAAACAGTAAATTTAATAATAATATAGAATTTAAATAAAGTTTTATTAAAATCCATTCAATAGTCTTTGCACGAGATTTTATATTAGTAAGATTATGCACGGATCCGGCTCGAAGGACTAATCATATACATTTGTAATACATAAATTCCGATAACAATGCTCTAAGCTCGAGGACATTTTTTTTAGTTGATGCGACCTCACGATATAAATTTGCCAGTTCAATCACATGACTTGTGAACTGGCCAGCTGAACCAGTAGAGAGCCTGCAGATGTAGGTAGACACGGAGACACTCACTGAGCGAGGAGGAGATGACGAGCCCCAGCTCGGCGGACACGAGCACGCCGTTGATGGGCGCGTCGTGGCCCGTGAGCGTGACGCGCGGCGCCGGCGTGTCGCCCTCGCCCACGATGCCGCCGTGCCGCGCCGACCTGCGCGCACACAAGCCACATATAATAAGCTGTGCTATGCTAAGAAAATCACCCTGAAATGTCGATTAAAAAGTTTTGGTAGTTCCGTACCTCAGTCGTTGAGAGCATTGTTAGGCCTTGATTGGCTAAAAGTCATGAGATAAGATAAAGTTATAAAAAAGTTAACTTGGTTCAGACGAGCTGAACCAAGTTGTTTTTTTTTCACTTTATATGAAAAAGTTGATTGTTCTAACATAGTTTATTCGAACCACATCTTGCTTTAATCTTGTACCAACTGCCTTACAACCACTACACTTTTTTGCGAACATGCCTTTTATTAACGAACAGCTAAGTTATATAAAACGGGAAGCCTGCCCGAAATGTCTTGCTCTTAATGTGGTGTCCAATTGGTAATGTGGTCGATTTTACTTTAATTCATACACATGTGTATACTTTTGAATCTGCTTTGATTGATACTCACTATGATTTTTTGTTTATATTGTATTTGAATTTCACGATAAACAGCGTCAAAAGCTTTAAAGAAATCAATCACAATCAGCATGAAAATAGTCTTCGCCAGCACTTTTAAACATCTACCAATACCTATCTCTGCATAATCCTAAGGTAGACTGGTCAATGAGACTACCTTCTTTTTTGTGCTAAAGTTATAAGTAAAAAAGCGGTTAGTAATAGACTCACCAATGCCATAGAAGTACGGTGCAGTCCTCGGAGCCGGACGCGATGTAGCAGTCCGACGTGATGTTGCACTCCGAGCGACACACGCACGTCACCACGCCGTAGTGGCCGAAGATTATTTGGACTATTTTGGCTGAGCACACAAATATACTTAGTTAAAAAAGTGCTGTTTTCGTCGCGCACACGGGTTTAGCTCACCAGCATGAAATCCTAACATGTCACTTTTAGTCAGGTATTTAACGCGAATATATATCGATAGTTTCCCAGAATGTCATTTTCCGAAAGGCTGCTAAACCCGCGTGCGAAATGTATAACAATATTTTTATTTTAGTAACAAGTACAATATTGCGACATCCATGTGGATCCCCTCCTACATCCTCATGTGAGGTGGTGTGTGCGGTGCGGTACCTACCGGTGTCGGTGGAGAAGACGCGGAAGCTGTTGTCCCAGAAGCCGGCGGCGATGAGGAAGCGCGAGTCCACGGTGGTGACGAAGCACGAGCTGCGCGCGCGCACCAGCTGCGAGAAGTTGTCGCCCAGCTGCCGCCGCGCCAGCGCCGCCGCGCCGCCCGCCGCTGCAAGCGTGCGTCGGATTTTCGAGTGATTTTCGAATATTGGGTATTTTCTATGTAATTTGTATGTATTCAAAATATATAAGTAAATATATTAGATAACTTCATTTGAGCTAGATGGCGTTGTGTTCCATAAGTATTTATCAATTTTATGAGCTCCTACTCAAAGTTAGATTCAGTGGCCAGCGGTGAAACAGTTGTGTGCACTCACCCCACACGGGGTCCATGATGAGCGGGTGATGCGCGTGGTGAGCGTCGGGCGCGTGGCGCGTGGCGTGCGGCGCGTGGGGCGCGTGCGCGCAGCCGCCGCCGCTCCAGCGGTGCGCTGCGAACGCGCGCGCCGCCGACACCTGCAAGCGTTCCACCAATGAGAGAGAACATCTTAATCTTAATAATATTATAAATGCGAAAAGTTGAATGGATGTTTGTTACTCTTTCACGTAAAAACTACTGAATAGATTTTAATAAAACTTTACTATAATATAGCTTATACATCAGAATAACACACTTTTATCCCGGGAACAAGTTCCTGTGGGAAACGGGAACGGGAAAACTTCTCTACGCGGGCGAAGCCACCGGCGTCAACTAGTAAATGTATAAAACGTTGACATAATTCTAAAATTCTACCGTCCGATTACTACCTCTTGCCCTTATCCCAATTTACTTGTTATTCGTCATCTGATCATTCACACCTTTCATATTCATTGCACTCCTTACACAGTCCATCCATTTTTCTTCGGCCTTTCTCTGGCTCTCCATCCATCAACTTTCATAGTTATAGTTATTTTAGTGCCGTCCGATTACTATAAGGCCGTTAGTTAGTCAGTAATTAATAATCTTATAAAATTAAAACCCAGCCTTTAAGTTAGAGAATAAAATTCTACACCTGGTACGCTGGACAAAATGTGACATAACTGCTTTTTAACCATCGGAGGGCAGAATTATTCAGGTTACTATGGCAACCAGTTAGTTGCACACTGTCCTCATGATAACGACATATTCGTAAAATTTAAGAAGACAAAATTTATATCCAGCCTTGTCTATCTTTATCTATTCACTAGATTATTTTGAATTTTATTGAAAATGACATAAGTAATTATACTTTCTTTGGTAATACGATAATCCTAGCTTCCAAGTTTGGTTATTCAATCACACGAATACGACCAATGGCTTTTTTATATATTCCACTCTTTGCTTCGATGTCAAACTTCTATAAAAACTTCAAACTACATATTTAAAATAATATGTAGTTTGAAGTTTTTAAATAAATTCTTCATAAAACTTGATCACGAATACGAGCAAGTTATGAAATGATTGATCTGCTAAAAATTCAAATATTGGAAGTGTATACGATTAATTGAAATATTTAGTAGGCGCATAAAAGTTAACAATTATAAAGTTGTTTAGGAAATAATAATTAATTCATTTTATTAACATTAATTGCAAAAAAAATATGGCTGTTATTTTCTATTCACACTCCTGACTTTGGTGATATATGGGAGACAGGAGTAAAATCGATGAAATTTCACTTGAAACATTTCATAGTAGATTCCACTCGAATATGATTACTAAGTCCCATATTTTTAATCGGGGAATATAATAAACCTGACCTGGAAAGGAAACTTGATGTACAAATGACTTGATGTACATATTTAATATTCAATGCAGTTTAAGTTAACTTCAACCTGCATCTAAAATTTAGGCGAACACACTTACCGTAACTACTGCTGGCATTGCCAGCTGAGGATACGTATTAGCAGAAACATGGACGACTGCAGCGTTTGAAGGTAGCTTCAGTCTCAAACACACGTCATCAGGCGCGGCAGCGAACATCAACGGAGCCAAGTGCATCGTCGAGGCTCTCGGGGGATGAGGCTCACTTAGCAGCTGGGCTGGCGTCTGACCAAAACTACGTATCTGGTCTTCGATAGCTGTCCGAGTAACGGGTTCTGTGATCTGGTCCAGCCGGACACCACCTTCGTATGTTAGGTAGTAGAACACATTAGTTGCACGGACTGCTTCTGGTCCTGCAATCGGTAATTTTTTTTTTATTATTCATTGGCAACGCACTAATTTACGTTTCTACTTTATCTCTGACGAAATCCTATTGCATAATGCTGTGGAAAGTTTTAAAACGGGATGTCTTTCGCTGCGGCTTTGTGACTGCTTAATTGGGTCAATTTATTATTTTACCAGCACATTTAACCTCTTAAATGTGCTCCTCACGTGCAACAGCTTGGTATTTTGGCCTAATAAATAAATAAAAAATACAGATGTCGACGTGTTAGATCTATGGAGTGGAACACTCAGTATTTGACCGTCCTGGAAAACTTTCTTTCGATGTTTTTGTTTCAAAACTAGATTGCTATGCTTTTGTTTAAATTCATACTTATACGATAATTCGTTAACGCTTTCGTAGATTTAGCGGTTTCATTTAGAGCAATGCTAAGCGCTTTAAAATTAATGGCTTACCTCTCTGTTTATATCCAAATATAAGATCGATCCACTGATGTAATTGACAGCTTACAAACTCAGACTCTAACGCCATTCGGTTGATTCGTACAAACTCTTCGGCTGAGGAGGCCCAGGGAGGAAGGATAACGTCCCCTGAGGGCGACTCCGGGATTCCGAGTCTATAGCCTGAACTATTTACCAGCATCTCAGGCAAAAAGAATAGCTCTGGTATTAATTCCTGAAAGACATTATTGATAAGTTTAGTTACTATATACAGATTCGACTGCTACGTATGAGTAAATGAGTTTTGGTGGTTTACGAAAAGGATGTTTTCTCTAATTTTCATTACTGAACTCCAGTGTCTTATCTACCTATAATATAATACACCGTTAGATAATATCATAGCTTATACTACCACGAAAAATAGACTGCTATTAATAAAATTTTAAGAACTCTTCTTTTAAACAAGTAACGCGGCCTTCACTATTGTAGCGAAGGAATCAGACAACTTCTAAACAGAAACCAGTTCCAAAACCGGAAGTGTTAAAGCTTCAAAATCGCCTATGCCCGTATTCATGGTATCCTGAATTGAATGCCTAAACTACTTTTCTCTATCTCTTATGGTTCCTGTGAAATAGATTCATCAGACTTTTCTAAACTTTAGGGGTTTAGAAGTCTAAAATTGCCACAGGAAGGTCTGAGTCCGCAATCAGTCGAAGTACTCCTAACTGTATAGATGACAATAATCTATTATTTAGTAGGTATTATACATTCCTTTCATCATTACTCATTTCATCATATTACAGTACAAGATTGCTGTAATTACCTAACACGAACAAGTTTGCGTAATACTAGTTTGTAAATAATTATAGGTTAGAAAATTGTTTTAAGTGCTAATATGGATAGAGCCTAATACGGTATTGTGTTCTAGCTCTGGGCTGCAAAAACTATACCGAGAAATGGTTTCTGTTAATGTGGCTTTTTGAAAATATAGATGCACAGGTAGCAGATGAGGTCACTTGAGCGTAGAATTGTTGCACTACTTGACACGGACTAATTTGTGCAAATTCATTAAACATTTTCTAAATTTAGTTAAAGTAATTGCTATTATTTTCAGGACGTGTTTCTTTTCGGACGCCATCTCGTCTCGACTCTATAGTTGAAACTTACCTTACGTATCTTTACTACCAGAGCTTTAAGTGAACCGACAGACCAGTGATCGTTGATTATACATTACAAGGCTCTCAAAAATAGGTTTTTATTTTATTTATTATTTCCAATGTACATTTTATGATATCAACAAAATAACATAATAACGCCGCGCCACGCAGATCTCAAAGGGTTTATCTGGGCAACAGCGAGCCGCTTATTGATACAATGTATATATATATCTTATTGATTTACTTCTGTGGTGGTAGACTAGAATAATTTGAAAAACTCTACTTGAGTTTTTCAAATTATTAAAAAAAAAAATTCAAGTAGCATCGATTCATATATTTATGTTTGACGTCCGTATCGGTTCATTAACATTAATCGATGTTTTTAATCACGTCATCTCACTATGAAGCTAAAACTGACACTTGTCAAATGTGGCCTACTAAAATGACTAAACTAAAAGTCTGGATTAAGAGATGACATCCACAGCAGTTATTGGACCGTCATACGATAGGCAGATAACTTGTGGTATGCATAGGCAAGCATATAAATATAATAAATAGCACAGGAAAAGTGCAAATATTCACATATCCTTTACTCTACTCGTACCTTGACGTCAGATGTGTCTCGTTGACAATTCTTCCAGGACAAGGCTATCGATGAAAACAGTCTGTTCGGATGATCGAATTTGCCACCTTGAAGTGCCAAAAACATTGTTGTCATCGGCTCCTGTGGACAGAATGATAATGATAGGTTATGTTGAATATTTGATTATGGAGACAGATGTACAATCAGCAAAATGATGGAATAAATGACATGGATGGAAAAAGACACCGATAAAACTGTTAGATGACTCCAAAAATAACAAAAAAAAAATTCAAATGGACTCAGAGCTCTCAAGTGAATGCTATCAAGATATTAGAACACTTCAATGAGATTTCAGCAATCCAAGACAAGTAAGTGAAGTTAGGAATGATTGTGATTCTCAGTTGCAATCTAGAACATCAACAGCAAACTGCAATTCACCAAATCGAACGGTCTAGAGGTCGGCCGTGATCAACAAATTATTTGACCAAGATTAGGCACTTTACACTGACTGCACATAAGCAAATACCTACACTTGTGTACGTAGTGTTAATATTAGTATATAAGCCAGTATATTTTGTAAATAATAATAAATCAGTCATTTGTTGAATCCGACTTTGAGTCAATACCTTACCATCCCCTCACTGAGGCAAAGAGGCCTTTAGCCATCTTTGATCAGTCGTGTGAGTCTGTGCGACTGGCAGTGAGATATCTCTCCGCAACCTGGACATCCCATCTACTATCCGTCTGGCACCTTAGGTCGCATGGTGCAGTCATCCCGGCATTATCTATTTGTGTATTTATTCATCACGTATTAGGCACGTTAGGGTTCAGTAGGGCCTTAGGGTGTTAGGTAGGTAGGTTTTCCATATAATTGTGCGCACACATTGTAAACAATTACATCATCATTTACTAGATGAAGGAAATATTTTTTCATGGATTAAGGAATATTTCTGCTCAGTGAATACACTAAAGAAACGGGGTCTTTTAGGAGAATTCTTAACCTCAATATTTGGAGTCAACGATGAAATTTATAAAAATATTAATTCGGAAAACACAAATCAGTTACACTTAATAGATGCAGCTAACAAACAAACAAAGTTCATGCTCTCAACAATAGCGCAACTCAATTGTACGGAAGCCAGAATACGACAAACAATATTAGGGTTTCAAAATAAATTGAATCAAATAATAGAAAAAATAGACTGACAGACGTCAATTAATAATAACAATATAATTATACAAATACTGGAGACGTACCAGCTCGAATTTCGGAAATCGTAGAGCATTATAATGGCATATTAGAAATTTATCTAGCTCATTCCACTATATATAGCATTTTGTCACCAAAAAATATCAGCGAGCTAATAGTATCAGCAAATAAAAAAATGCCTTCTAACTTAAAAATAATTCAACAGCAATTATTACAAACTGAGATATTTGCAAACAGTAGCCATATACAAGTTCACACATATTTCCTAGAATATATCACTAAGTATATGTTTAGTCATGTTACGCCAGTTCCACAAAAGAATTCGGATAAATCGTTTCAGAGCATTGAAAGGACAAAAGGATATATAGCGTTACTGAATTAGTCAAATAAATTACGAAGAGTTCAAAACGTGATTACAGAGAGGTGATCATTAAATTTGTTTTCCTGTTGCGGTGAAAAACATGCAATTTAATAAAAATTGCATTGTTGATCAAAGGGCAAAAACAATGTCCTGCAAAGGCTTTTACACTACCTAATGATATAATTTGGGAATAGCTCCATATGCAAAATACGTGGCTGAACTAGTTACAGATAGCACCACAGTGTCAATAATATGTGACGGAAAAAGGGAAGAAATAGTACTACACGATGTAGATACAGATATCTGCTAACTGTATAATTAAATCAATAAACAACATACTTGCTGCACAACGATTGGTATCAGTACAAGGAATGTCATCTATTCCAAAATAGTATTTTTTTCCTTAGAAACATATATACCAGAGAGTACGAAAATACCAAACTTATCGAAGGAAGAATAGGTTCTTTCCAAGACGTCTTTCAGCATTTAGTAGAAAATGAAAACGCGTGGAATACTGAACTACAAAATACAATTTGAATAAACATAACTTCTCATACTTATCTCGTTGCATTCACATCTTCGATAATAGTTATATTACTTATTATAATTTTTATAGATAGGTAGGTTAGGGTTCAGTAGGTTTTTACCATATAATTGTGCGCATACAGTCTAGTAGCAGTACTGCAACTGTACACATTGTGATTCTCCGAGAATCATAATGTGTCGATCTTTTCGTTAATTGTTAATGAGGTAAAACTACATAAGTCCAAAAAAAATAATTCCAATAGTCGTTAGAGTGAAATCTTTAGATGATATTGGGATATGAATCTCCAAAATGAGAATACTATAAATAAAAGAAATTTTATCGTCTTATTATTCACTTTTTGTCCTTTTACGTAGCTTGTCACATGTGATTACTTGCGAGAACGCATCTGTCGCCGTGTCGTCCGAGCGCACGAGTTTGTTTTGACACTAACACTTTCACCGTCGACATCTTAACGCGTATACTAATTCACAATGATCGTAAGTTCGTTAGTCTTTGATGTTCTTTATAGCATCGAGCGATTGTTCAAAGGTAACGATTGCCGCGTGAAACAACTAGCCAACGTGTTGCTAATCTGTTCTTAGTGTAGAAAGAGAAATATAGATCCATTAGAGGCACGATTGATGTGGATAAGTTATACTTACACTTACGCCTAAAAGCAGTGAAAATCGTGTGTGTAACATCCGGGTAAAGTTGAAAGGAGCCGAAATAGCTTGAATGATTTTTTTGAATTTTTTTTAGTAGTTCTGAGAATAGGTCATACGCTATTTTTTATACGCCTACGGGATTAGGGTAGCAATTTATACGGTAGAACGTTTGCCCGGTCACAGCTAGTATAATTGTAAAAGTAAATGAACGTAAATGATGTAGGTAGGTCTGATTTGCGCTAAAAATAGTAACAGCGTCGAGGTAACGTTGCACTGGGTGTAATGGGGTTCTACTGAGCGAAATCTTTAAGGCCCTAAGCAGCTTCATCTGGAAGTGTGCTACCGAGGTTATGGCAAAGAAAAAAGAAAACTTGAAATAAAACCCGTTGCCAACTCGTCCTACTAACACACACGACAACAAAGTCAATAAAACTCGAAAAATGGGAGAGTAAGGCAAGTAAACTCGAAAAGTGGGTACACTAATGTGATAAACTTATTTCATTGATTGAGTATTTATTATTCTTGTAGTTTACATTAATGGTTAGATTAGTGAAGTGAACGATTTTAGTAAAAATAGTCATATATTGTAATCTGACTATTATTACTAAAATCGTTCGCTTCGCGTCAGGTTATTTCTGAATTATGAAATGGCGAAAAGTGCAGGAAGACTTTATAACAGCATATAGGTAGTACAATTTATTGAAATCTTTTTGTGCGTGTAGATTAAATCATTCATTCATTCATTCATTCACGCAGGTGGGCCGTATGCTTGTCTGCTACCTCAGTGGTACAAGTAAAGAAATAAGATCTAAGAAGAGATCTTCGGACACTATCTTTTCACTCACTAACGAGTGGTCCCACTGATAAAGCTCTGGAACAAATGGAAAAATGGAGATGGAAATTCAAACAGTAAATAGTGACTGTCTCGGGAGCGCAGTGGTAGCGTATGCGACGATGTAGAGGTCTCGGGTGCGAATTCCGAACGGGTCTAAATGTTTGGGCGATCCGCAAATTTTAGTTTCGGAGTTTAGGTACGTTCCACAACTCGACTAAAAAAATTCACGAAAAAAGAACTGATTGGGCTGCGGTAAGTACTATTGAGTACAATCAGCTCGTCATATGAAAATTTGTGTTACACAGTGATAGATAAATAGATTTAAAATCAATCTTTATTTAATTTAAAATAATAAACATAATTGTAAATGTGTATCATACAAACAAAATCTGACCAGTACTGGTTGGTGGCTCTTTTTTTAAAATGCCTACCAAAATAGTAAATTTAATTTCCGTGTTAAACGTTGGGTGAAGTGAGAACTATTGTACCGTGTCGTCTGTGTAAATCATATTAGAGTAAGTGTCAGATCTATCGCATACTTTTGTTGTAGTTTGAATGAGTTCACTCTATATTTGGTTAGTTGCAATCAGTGTAACCAGTTTCAATTATACAAACATACAAGTATTCAAAGAGATTTATGTATAATGCACAGTAGTGCAATATTGAGAAAGATTAAGAAAAGTAGAAGATGGAACATGATCTGTTTGTCCCTACAATAAAAAGCTCATGAAATAAGCGGCAAGAGCACGGAGGACAGGAAGAAGGGAGATGTTGCAAGCAAATTTCTCTTTAGTAAAATGCGTGCCAAACTGCGGGTCGAAATGGGGCCACGGGGGGAAAAGGGGCGGTTAAGTCCGTCTTTAACTCGTCCCTAATTGTAAATCCATCTAGCGACATAATTATGCAACACATATAGAACTGAAGATTTAATGAACATTTTAGTTTGTCTACTCGCAACAATAGCGCTACCTACTTTTCTAGAACATTCTCTACTTTGGGTCTGTTTATGATATTTACCCATGCATTTCTAGTTTTTAAATACACTCCCGGACACCTAAATCGAGACACCTTGACTTTTTTGGTTTGGAGTACTGTAACTTATAAAAGATGTATTTAGAAGAAAAATGTTTTGATGCAGTTTCGGAGCCGGTATACTCATCATTCATTTAGAGTGCCACTGTTCTAAATTTGAACTACAGTTTATTGAAAAAGTCGAGTTACGTTGAAACAAGTCCATATTTGCTTTTTCCAAGGAAAAAAATCTAATCGATTTTTAAATAAAGACATGTTTTACACGAAAAGAAATGAATGAATGAATGAAATATCTTTGAATGAAATATCTTTGAATGAATGAAATATCTTTATTCATGTAGGTCACAAAGTAACACTTATGAACGTTAAGATTATTGCTTCTACATTTACATTTACTGCCAGATTCGCAAAGCAATAGGTAGAGCCTAAGGAAGAAAATGGCAATAAAACTCATGGCCACTCTTTTTTAACCGCCAGTAATTACATTAGTTTGATGATGACAGGATGTTTGACTAATAATATAGTAATGAATTTATACAAAACAAAAACAAAATCAATGTTATGTTTAAATTCATATCAAAATTAGAGCTATTCTAGTTGCCAGTTCTAAGAGCAGCCTACACTTTAAGAAGAATCTAGCAAGAAAGTCATTGGATGCTCTTTTAAAATGTAAATGTTTATTTAGTAACTTGTATTGCCTCCCAGTGCATTTATAACAGCTCTCATACGGTTTGGCATAGAATTAATCACTGTCGTTATGACATGTTGATGAATGTCCTCCCATTCTTCCAAAATTACATTTTTGAGCTCCTGCATGGTTTGCGGGGCAGGATGATGAGCTCGAACACGCCTCTTCAGCTCATTCCATAGATGCTCTTTAGGATTCATATCAGGACTTCGCGCTGGCCATCTCATAATAGTGATACCAATGTCATTTAAGTACTCCCTGACGATTCCCGCAGTATGGACCCTTGCATTATCATGCATTAAAATGAAATCTTGGCCAATAAACCCAGCATATGGCATCACGTAATTTTCTAAACATTGGCGAATGTATCTATTGCCATCTAGGGGCGGCAGTCGTGGTCCCGTCACTACCTCTAGCTCAGTTTTGCCTTCCATAGAGATTCCTCCCCAGACTGTCCATGATCCTCCACCATAACTCACTTTCTCGTCAATACAGCATTGCGCGAAACGCTCGTTCTGTCTTCGGTACACCTTACTCCTTCCGTCATTACCGTATAGCATTATCTTGGACTCATCTGTGAAGAGAACCTGGCTCCATTGATGTCGAGTCCAATTTAGATGTTCGCGCGCAAACTCTAGACTATTCGGTGTGCTCGTATCAATTTGGGTCCATTGGCTGGCTTGTGGGGCTTAAAAACCACGTTCATTGAGTCGCCTTCTAACGGTCCGAGCACTTACAGCCACTCCGTGAAAGTCCCTGAGCTGTTCTTGTATCTGAACAGAGTTAAGGCGTCGATTTCGTAAGCTAGTAGTGACAATGTATTGATCTTGTCGCGCCGTTGTCACTCGGTAACGAGGTCCTCCTGTTCGCCGATCGAAGCCGCCAGTCTCCAGGTATCGGTGGTATACTCTTTGAACAGCGGAACGACTTATGTGAAGTTGTGAACTCACATCTCGCTGACTTAGCCCAGATTGAAGAAGTGCTACAGCTTGCGCGGCTACTAATATAAAATATTTAATTTTATTAATAATATAAAATATTTCATACAAAACAGTTTGGTTTTACGAAAGGGCGCTCAACTTCCGATGCTGGTGTTGAGTTATAAAAATGTATTCATGAAGCTTGGGGAAGACAAGCAAGATGCATTAGGTATATTCTGCGATCTATCCAAGGCTTTTGATTGCGTTCAACATCAAACATTGTGCAAAAAATTACATCACTATGGAATAAGAGGCAAAGCTCTCGACCTTCTGTCTTCATATTTGAACAATAGAATACAAAGGGTCGATATAAATGGTACACGTTCTGTAGGAGCCATGGTTACAATGGGTGTGCCACAAGGCTCGATACTTGGGCCATTCTTGTTCCTCATTTATATTAATGATTTACCATTTTATGTAGGGGACAGGAATAGGATTATTTTGTTTGCAGATAATACCTCATTGATTTTAGAAGACAATTTGATAATTATGACGATGTAAACAATGCAATCACGAGAGTAGTTCATTGGTTCAGCTCAAATAATCTTTGCCTAAATGAAAACAAAACTAAATGTATTAAATTTACTCTACCAAATGTAAAACAAGTTACGGCCAATGTTCAACTTAATGGACAAGTGTTAGAGTTTGTGGAATCAACTGTGTTCCTTGGTATAACTATTGATGCCAATTTGCAGTGGGGCCCACACATAGAAATGACGGCCTCTAGGTTAAGTTCGGCTGCATACGCTGTAAAAAAGATCAGGACTCTAACAGATGTAGATACGGCTAGAATGGTTTACTTCAGCTATTTTCATAGTATTATGTCTTACGGTAATTATCACTCCCCCACACTCCCCCAAAGGAGAACCTTTGGGGGATGTAAATAACATTTTTGTTCTTCAAAAGCGGGCTGTACGCGTAATTTATAATTTGGGCCCCAGAGTCTCCCTCCGAGAAAAATTCAAAGAAGTAAATATTCTAACCGTAGCATCACAATATATTTTTGCTAATCTTATGTATGTCCAGAAAAATCTATCACAGTTTACTAAACTCTGTGATATACATAATATAAACACTAGACATAAAAACAATCTTCCAGTTCACCACAGTCGGCTGCATAAGATTGGCGATTCTTTCCAGGGTAACTGTATACGCTTTTACAACAAGCTTCCCTGTGACCTGAGAAATTTACCATTAAATAAATTTAAAAAGTATATTAAAAGAAAGCTTTGTGAAAAAGTTTATTACTTTATTCAAGACTATTTACAGGAAAGGGATGCCTGGAAATTATCTGCTGGCAAATAAAATATTATAGTCATAAAATATTAAAATGTAAATAGGCCATCAAAAAAAAGCCTTCCTAAGTTACTTGCCGGTTCTTCTCAGGTGGGCCGCGTTCCGAACCGGTGGTCACTTAAATATACAATTTTTTTTTAAAAGCCTCCAGACGGCTCATTTTTCCGACACCGCCAACATATATCGTTATAATTAAGTTAATGTATACAAAAACTTAACAAAATATACATAAAAACCTTCTATAAGAATCACTCTATCTATTTAAAAAAACTGCATCGAAATTAGTTGCGTAGTTTTAAAGATCTTTATTTTATAATAAGTAGTGATAATACTTACAAATGAAATGTTATATTGTCTTTATGTTTAAAATAAGTTTCTGAATCGTTTTTGCATCCAAGAATAGCACAGTTCATGGTGAAAACCGTCAATAACTATAGAATTTAGCGCAAATAAATTTCAGACTCTCAACCGAGCACAGCAACGATTTACATGAAACTGTGGCGCGTGGCTCCGCCCACTCTGTGACGTAACAACTTACCTGGTGGCACACAACTCGGTTGCCCTTGCGGCATCTTCGCTTTTATTCTCTACTCCGTGGGTAAGAGGTTCAAGATTCACGTTCACGTTGGACAGAAGACCAAATATTCAATGCCCCCCTGAGCTTGATAAGGTCCACGGGAACACCGGATATTGGTTCAAATACTGCCCCGCTGGCGCGGTGGTTGTGTATGCGACTGCCCTTGAGGTTCCGGGCTTGATTCCCGGGTCGGAACAAATATTTGTGTGATTCACAAATGTTAGTTTCGGAGTTTGAGTGTTTTCTATGTATAATATGTATGTATTTAGAAATATATAAGTATGTCTTATCCCATAGTACAAGCTTGTAGCTTAGTTTGGGCTAGATGGCGCTGTGTGAAAAGTGTCCCACAATTTTTATTAATATTAAATCGTTGTATATTCGTAGGATAATTTGTCTGAGAAAATCTCAAAAATAGATAAAACGGTGTACTTACGATTCGTACAAGCCAATTGAGCACGAAGGCAGCGGTGGAGTAGTGCGTGCCGTAGTGGAAGGGCGGCGTCGACTCGTGCTCCCACGTGTTGTAGCGCTCTTCGAAGTAAGCGCGCCGGCTCGGATTCAGCGCTCCGATGGGCTACCAACATTGTTAGGTTGTTGAAATGTGGTGTATACGATATAGTCTGGTGTAACGTAGCAAGTCATTTTACTCGAGTCTCCGACCCGACCTGAGTCTATAGCCTGAACTATTTACCAGCTTCTGAGGCAGAAAGAATGGCTCTGGTATTAATATGCAAGATTTAGCTACTTTTAGAATTCTAAATCCCAAAGTTTATAAAACGCCTGTCTGTCCGTCCGACTTTACGCATATATTTCTCAGGAACCATAAGAGGTAGAGACAAACGGTTTGCGGCATTCGATTCAGGACACCATGATTCTACCACGACAGTGAAGGGCGCATTATTTGTTTGTTATATGCAATATCTTCGATTTTAAATTGTCGCCGAGGAAAATAAACAAATTTGAAGCTATCTTAAGAACGATTTAAACTCTGAAAGTGTAATGGCAAAATACTACCCTGAGTCACACAAAATATAAAGGATTGGAAGGTTTATATTGGTTTAACTTTCGACAAGATCTGTCTGATAATCGAATGTATAAGGCTGGGGCAATTACTGTCAAGGCTTAAGCTTAGAAAAAGGCATCAAAAGAGTACATATTGTGTCAGCACATTGGCCCAAAACTAAATTTACCTATTCTTCTAAAACTCCATCATAATAGCTAAGTTCGTAGGTTAAGCTACCAGGCATTCATGATTCACTAGGAGTCTATTACCTTCGAAAGATCTCTGTAGTTGCTCGGCTGGCTCAGGTCCAACTCCTCGCTCTCATAGTTTGTCAAGATCCACGGGAACACCGGGTATTGGTTCAAATCGTTGTATGTTCGTCCTGGTAATAACAAAAAAAATATATAAATGAAACGCTACTGGTAAGATAAGTTATCTTCACGCTGTTTCTCTGACGGGGTGGTCAAGTTATAGTAGATAAGTTATCCTGATAAAAATCTATAGAAATAATACTTTCTTTCGGATTATTAATATCTTATACGTGGTCTATAGACAATATGCATACTATCCATCACCAAGGTGGATTTTGTGTAGATTTGGGTTCGATTCCCACCCAGGATAAAACTTTGTGTGATGAGCACGATGATTTATTCTGTGTCTGGGTGTTATTTATCTATAATATTTAGAAATATATAAGTATGTTTATCAGTTATTTGGTTACCACAGTACAAGCTCTGCTTAATTTGGAATCAGATGGCGTTATGTGAGTTGTCCCAACGATATTTATTTTATTTATTTATCCACTTGGTAAAAGAAACCCACTGCAGGTTGGGGGTGTTTGCATCATCAGGGGTATCTCATGCTTGAGGCAAACTTTTAAAACCCTATTTATGAAGCCTGTATTGTAGTTCATCACTGTATGAGCGCGTAGTGTGAGTTATTGCGAGCGCCTTTACAGCGTCACGGTGCGTGTGGTAACTTGAATTGGTATAGGATCAAGACACCGCATCGTTGCGTCGCACCGTCTTGCAGCAAACGCGAGAGCTAATCGCAACTATATACAATTTCCGCATTTCAATGTGAAACGTAATAGGCGCCCTAGGTACACTTGTGATTGTCCGATAGGTGCTTTCTTCCACGTACGCTTATATTGTGGAACAAACTCCCTGCCTAGTATTTGCCGCACGCCAACAGAACGGGGTTAATATAGTAGATTATGGTACAAGTGTGTAAAGTTGGTGATTACCGCTGAGGCGCTATTGAGACCCGAGCCGAGGCGACGGTCTAAAGAGAGCCGAAGACGATAATCAACAATACACACGTGTATCATTTTTCAATACACTTATGAATAGTATAATGTTAAATAAAACAAATTAGTTTTTCTTTGCGCGCGCATTGACCACAGAGTAAAGAATGAGGTTTCCTTTTTTTTGTTAAAGTTGTTGTTTAAAGTTTTAAACAGAGAGAAAACGTTTTCAATAGCGCCTCAGCGGTAATCACTCACTTTACACACGTGTACCATAATCTACTATTGAAAGCGTTTTTCAGTACTGGCAGTGCGAGTGTTACACCTCTGGAATTGCAGACGTCCATAGGCTACGGTGGCCACTTTCGATCAGGCGGGCTGTAAGCTTGTCTGCCACCTTAGTGCTATAAAATAAGTAATTGTGTTCAACTTTCTAAATTCTGCAGTGGGCTTGAGTTTCCCATTAATAGCCTTGAGTAACCTTTTCGCAAAATTGCACAACAGTTTGTCAAGTGGCGCGAATTATTTCATCGGTCCATTGATTACTATTGACCCTATTTATTTACCACCATTGTTTTAAGTTATGACGAAATCTTATTATTTAAATGGTTGTTTGTTTCGCAATATAGTCAATAGAATATTGTTAAAAATTGTTTGGACACGTCCAACGAATGAGTGAGGAACGATTGACGAAGAATATATATTGTTCAAAAGTAGAGGGTAGAAGGAGTCAGGGAAGGCCGAGACTTACATATGAAGACCACGTGAGCAGATTGCTCAAAAACGGAAAGGTCAAAAGTACTCGGATACCCAGACGTGCGTGTATGAAGCGATTGATGAATCTCGAAGAAGCGAAAAAAGTATGCATGGATCGCGAAGCCTGGCGATCTGTCCTCTCAGACTACCCCGTCAGGGATACAGCGTGAAGATAGTTTTTTAGTTTTAAAAATTGTTGTTGTTGAATCGTAGTGACGTATTGTACTTCCCTGGCCTACTCGGAAATCTTTTGATAGACTCCGGATGCAAAAGAGCAGATGTAAACGCTATGTGAGCAAATGGAGCTACAGGGACGTAGGAGACATCAACTGCAAGTGTGCCACAAATCCTCAACCCATGTTACACTTGATGGTATGTCTGGAGTCACTTCACTACATTATTTATTAAACAAAGACGTTTCCCGCTGTCTGTGCCTATGTATGTTTAGATCTTTAAAAGGACGCAACGAATATCGATGCGGTTTTTTTTAATAGATTTAGAGTGATTCATAAGGAAAGTGTTTATGTATAATTTGTTAACTTTTTGTATACATTGACAAAATTATAACGATATTTGTTGTGTGTTCGTGGGACAAAAATACATACGGTGAAATGTGGACGTATAGTATGCCTCTGCCTACCCCTTCGGGGATAAAGGCGTGACCATATGTATGTATGTGTGTCGGTAAAAAATATCATCTAGGAACTTTCAACGGAAACGCTATATACACACACCGCGCACCGGCATAATTAGCGTAACATAAAATTTCGCTCGAGAGCATTGTCTTTGGACCACGGACCAATGGAGTAAAGTTTTGTTCAGTGATGAGTGTAGAATTCTTTTAAATCAAATTGATGGACGTCAAAGATTATGGAGACGTGAAGGGGAACGATACAATCAGTTAAATTTTGAAACTACGGTAGAATACGGCGGTGGGTCCACAATAGTTTGGGGGTTATATGTTTGGGAGCTCGCACGGACTTAGTGGTGTTCGATAGAGGGAGTGTGACTGCTGATCGATACATAAGGGAGGTTCTTGAAGAAAACGTGGTACCTTTTGCCCCCTTTATTGGTGACGGCTTTGTGTTGTTGCAAGATAATGTTCGGCCTCATACACCACAGCGAACTCGCGAGTACCTTAATCATGTGAACATCGCAGTAATGGAGTGGCCAGCGTCACCAGGTCACCAGACATGAATCCGATTGAACATGTCTGGGACTTACCTCCTGTGACTTTGGATGAACTAACTATCTTCACGCTGTATCCCTGACGGGAAATGCAGTATTGGAGGAATGGCAGACACTTTCCCAAGAAACGATAGACAACATCATTCTTAGCATGCCAAGACGGGTAGAAACTTTGATAAGTGCACGTGGAGGAAATACTCGATACTGATTTATCCTTTAATTCAATGAAAAATAAAATATTTAATTGTTTTTTTAATTTTTTTGGTCACCATGAAAATTCTCGAATATTTATTTTCCCGTAATTTTTTATTTTTCTCATTTATATTGCACCAAACTAAATAAAATGCCATATTTTAAAATTATAAGGTACTTTTACCGTTTAATTTTAAGATATGGCATTTTATTATTTTATATTTTTTATTTTATAAATAAAAATAAATAAATAAATATCCATCACGCCTTATCCCCGAAGGGGTGACAGAGGCATATTATATGCCCACTTTTCACCGTGTGGATTCCTGTCCCACGTAATAGGTGGTGAGCCCATTGCCGTGTTGAAATAGACAGACGCAGGTTGTGGCTACCTGCTGTTGAAATTTTTAAGTCGCCCATAAGGCCTTCAACCAGGCTTAACGACTGCCGTTTTACTGGCAACCGGGACCAACGGCTTAACGTGCCTTCCGAAGCACGGAAACGCTCGCAAATGTAAATGCCACAAAGTGGTCACCCATCCGAGTACCAGCCATAGTGAAAGTTGCGTAACTCAGTGATCGTTAACAGAACACTGAGACCGCGGGGCCACGAGCGCTTCATCTCATCTCATAAAAGGTACTTTACCTTTTAATTTTAAAATATGGCATTTTATTTATGACAGCGAATGGCGTTTATTGGTTTTTAAAATAAAATTAGGTTTAATAATATTTTTTTTGAAAATAATTTTTTTTTTGAAAAACATTTAGCCATATTTATTTATGTTCCGCTAATTGTGTGTATAACAAAATAATGTATGGTGAAATTGTGTATCTAATATAGGTTTAGAAAAATGTCCGCGACAGGATATGTCTATCTCTTAAGTAATCCATTATAACATCTACATCCATTTTAAAACTTTAAAAAACCAATCATTATAAAGCGGTAATTTTAAAACTATTTACACAAGTACGTTATTAATCATTTTTAATACATTAGTTGGCTTCAGCATTTCATGAAGATTATTTTGTCCCTTTACACCTTGCAAATTAAATGAATATCTTAGGAGATATAGCAAAATGAAAATAATGCTCAAAGAAATTAATTTCGTGTAACCATAATTCGACCGGGCGACGTCGATTCGTGCGGGCGTACTGGAGAACGGACAAGTAATCAACTAATTTGAAAAATGTTTATACAGTAGTGTGAAATTAATAAACGACGGGATTAAATGGGTGCCACGAGGTTCGAAGTATGTCATGGGCGCAGCCGGGCGTGTCAGTTAGTAATGCTATAATTTGTTTATTGCCGCCCACATGACGAAGAAGAGGAATCTGTACTGTGTTAAGACTGCAGACAAAACCGCAGCGCCACTTCGGAATCCATTGTTCAGCGATAAATTGCTTACTGAGCGGCTCGCCCAATATCACGCCAGCTTCTGCTAGTAAAACAGCGACTAGCAGCAGCAAGCTGCTACAAGTACCAAATAATATGTTTCACGTGTATTTAATGGCCTTATCACCTTGTATAATCCAGTTATAACTAAGAGAAACTAATGTTCCGCAATATTTATTTCATTTACCGATTAGTTTCGCAAAATACGCAATGTATTTATTCACTACAAGAAATAGAAATACGCGTTAAGCGCGTTGTACTTAAGTAGGTAGGAATATAACATTTTTATTTTTACACTAGATGACCCCCACAGCTTCGCCCGTGGAATATTTCAACCTCCCGCGCCGCACCTATTTAATCCCGTCACTTATTAATTCTTCAATGATGCATAAAAATTTGCCCGATTTGTCGACATTTATAACTACTGCTCTGCTCCCCAGTGTAGTAGCGTAATGATATATAGTCTATAGCCTTCCCCGATAAATGAGCTATCTAACACAAAAAGAATTTTTCAAATCCGACCAGTAGATCCTGAGATTAGCGCGTTCAACCAAACAAACAAACAGTTTTATAATATTAGTATAGATTTCATTTCGTTTAGCGTAATTCCAGGGTATAGAAGAGCAACCATGATTTTTGACTGATCTCTGACTACACGGACGTAGAGCAGCCCCTATCTCGAGATAGAGAATTAACATCTCGAACGACATCTCGAATCATCAATCCGTGCTACTGATTCATTATACTCATTATTTAATACTGCATTCCAAAGAGACAATGGTGGTAGGATTTCAGCATAATCTACATTGGGATGGTGATTCTGTCATGATTTTCTTCTCCATCCATTTCCTCGACGTATGAATGGGAAACGTATATATATTGAATACAATGAAGTTCTATTTAGCACGCGTGATCAGTTACGTAGGTACACAGAACATTGTTACAATGCTGCACCTTATGTGCAGCACAATTTTATCGATTTATTGTAAATAATTATAATTATTTGAAACACAAAGGTTTTGTGTCTGATAATTAATAATGACAGACACGTTCCTTGACTAAATATTGCCATAATCATTAGAGATAGTTTAAGTCCTTTACAAAGGTTTTATATTGACTTCTTTTTCTGCTGTGGGCTTGATCACGTCACAGGAAATTGCATGAAACGGTTAAGAAAACCGAAGTAAGGTTTAGGTTTTCCAAATTATAATTGAAAAGTTTTGGCGGTTAGAAGAAATTTACCAGCAGCAATGTAAACGGTAAACTTCCTTTTTTTTGGGACAAATCCCATTACTGTGACTCCTGTATACCAGGATCTATAGTAATGACCAACACCAGAAAACGTACACCGTGCTCGAACTAGGTTATGGCCCAGAAGAAGATAGAACACCATCATCCTCTTGCCGTTGTCCCAATTTACTTGGGGTCGGTTCAGTATGTCTAAATTCCATACTGCAAAATGTTTTGGCTTGGCTTTTATGGTCGGCCGCCAGCCTGACACCAACCCTCCTTGGGAATGCTATCGTTGGTGGTTTGCCCGCCTATACACGGGTGCCTTTCCAAGCTTTTCAGTACTCCGAACCTTTACAAAGGGCAGGATGCTTTTTCACAAGGGGAGGTTCTTATTTGGTATTAGTAGTCCTTGTCTATACAATGCGTTGACGTCAGCCATAGCTATGAAATACGGCATATCCCTATCGTGTACCATACGGGCTACTTGTGCAGCCCGCGCTCCTTATACCATGACGTCCATCGTGCTAGAAGATAGTAAGTAAGACGGTAAGTAAACTTATGAAAGTTCAACGTACATTTAGTACAAAACTGTTAAAATGTGTTTTGGTCATTACATTTCATACGCTTCACTATTCGGTCACTATCCGGATATTTCATCCCAAAGTTAATGTCCGGATACGATTGTCGTTGTCGAATTAGGTAATAGTGTGTAACAACGAACGTCTCTGTGCTGTGGTCTATGGATCGGTTGCTTTTCACTAACGGCATTTGACCCCAAGCAGCTTCATACAATTATCACTGAAGTGCTAGCAAGCTATTGTGTCACGTGGCCACCACTTTTCCATTTGCCAGTCCAACCGCAGTAGTCAAACGGTTGCCAACTTTCGCGACAAACGTGCCTCTCAACGACATGACAATAGAAACTAACAAATAATACGCGAGTGTTAGAAACTAAAAAAAAGGAATGCGAATCTGATAGTGATTGTCAGTGAACTGCAAGAGTAGTGCATAACGATCATGTTGCGGAATAAGGCCGTGGAACTTTTGAAAAGGTAATGTTCTATGTGTTTATGTTAGCCTGGTAGCATCACGTTCAATGTTATTGCTTGCAGGTTGGCTTTATTTACAGAACATTATTGATATACACCCTGGCCACCTGGAGTTGTAAAGTACCTAGATAGGCCGTAATTCCTAGTTAATTAGTAAATTAAACAATTGAACTTCTCAAAAGTGCATTTTGATTGCTTTTATGGATCCTTTTTATAAATAATAACTATCTTTACGCTGTATCCCCGACGGGGTAGTGAGAGAGGACAGGTCGCTTAGCTTCGCGATCCATACATACTCTTTCTGCAGATGCATTAATCGGTTCAGGCATGCACTTTTGGGATGCCGAGTACTTTTGACTTTCAATCTGCAATCTGCTCAAAAACGGAAATGTGGTCCTCATAGGTAAGTCTCGGCCTACCCTGACTCTTTCTATCCTTTACTGTAAATAATTATAACTGATGTTTATTTTTATAATCTTCATAGGTTATTTACGAGGGGCTCCGAGGGGATGCACAAAGTATATTACAATATTAATTGTTTTACTGATACAACTAGCGGACACCCCAAGGTCACTCCCGCATAGTACCGTGGGAATACGAGGATAAAATCAGTTACTTGCAAGTGAAAGTTTCGTTAAAATAGGTCTAGACGTTTCAGAGATTACTCGGAACAAACAGACTAGACAGGCAGAGAATAATTTTATAAATTGTTATTTTTATGTAACTACGCAAAGCATGTAAATGTAATTACATGCTTTTATGCAGTAAAGTCATAACATACAATAACCTAAATCCTAAACTGCGATTTGGAAGTCATTGTTCTGTTGTTAATCTCATGCATAACTTTATTTTTACGCTATTCAAATACTTATATTGTTAGGTACAGGTATTTTTTTACGTATTATGTGCCTACACTGGTACATAAGTATCGCCAATTTTAAGTAAACAACACACATAATCCTGCTGCCATAAACTGATTCACACATCAATATCGGGCTTGTGTATTTGACTAAATTCTTAACAACACGACAGATTATGCGGCATTTTCCTCAAGCAGGCCTTACACGACGATCAGTAATGTCAACTTTAATGTCATGAAAATAGAGCTGTGACTACCATATAGTCTTAGAATTTTAATAATTGACTTGTAACATCGAGTTTCCATGTTATTTTTTTGGCATATAACAATTGTGGTCCCGATATTATGAGTAGTAATCTATTATAATTAATATATAAAAATAAGAAGTTTGTTTGGTTGAACGCGCTAATCTCAGGAACTATCTACTGGTTCGAATTGAAAAATTCTTATCGTTATGGATAGCTCTTTTATCGTTGGATAGCTATATTTCATCATGCTATCCAGAAGAGCGGAGCAGTAATCATAGATGTCAACAAATCGGACGATTTTCGTACGAGTACAGTTTTGTAAAATTAATAAACGACTCGACGGAATTCAATGGGTGCCACGGGGTTCGAAGTACGTCCCGGGCGAAGCCGCGGGGGCAAGTAGTAGCATTATATTCAATTAATGTGATCTTTATAGCGTGGTGTTAGGAACTATGTAATAATAATGTAGGGAAGAAAGACATGACAATATGATGGCAGCGCGAGTGCTGCACCTCTGGTGTTGCAAGCGTCCATAGGGTACGGTGAGCACTTTCCATCAAGTGGGCCGTATGCTTGTCTACCACCTCAGTAGTATGTAACAATAGTCCGCTTAAGGGTTGATAGGTGCTTCTTCTTCACTTGAGTCACAACATCTCAACCTTTGGGCCTGGACCCACTTTTGCTGCCATCTCACTGATATTTTTCGGTACTGTTGGATGCGACTGCCGTCTGATCCCCACTTTACGGGAAACTGCACCATATCCTCGCCAGTCATGTAGCAACCACTTGCAGGTGACATTGGCTTTGCCCTCTGGGGTCTTAGTGGGGCTCCTTACATCAAATGTTCATAATAGACAGCGTATAAATAACTGCATGTGTGTGCAAAATGCCGTTTATTTAAACAGTTTTGACGCTTGACCTAACACTTAACGTAACTACGTAATATTTCACAAACATATTTCAAGTATATCTGAGTGAAAGTTACATTTACATATAATCAGTGACAGGGTAGGCAGAGTCGTATTATACATTTATTTATTTATATTATATTTCTGAGTTCTTGTGACCGTATGTGCGATTTTATAACCCAGATCGTTAGCGTAAGAGGAAATGAATGAGCTACTCCCTACACGAGCCGATAACACGACGTGCAAAAAACTCAAAAACTTACAATCCATCTGTTTTACCCGCCGAAATCTCATCGACCAATCTGATCACTTAAAATATATTAATTTTATTCTCTAGTTTTAGTGTATGTCATTTTGTAAGTGCCGTTAAAATGGTCTATGCAAAATAAAGACATTTTTTACTATTATTTTATTTATTAGTTTATTCGCCTTTTTCCATTTATAAAATGAAGCGCTCGTGGCCCCGCGGACATAGTGTTCTATAAACGATCACTGCGTTAAGCAACTTTCACTATGGCTGGTCCTCGGATGGGTGACCACTTTGTGGCATTTATATTTGCGAGCGTTTCCGTGCTTCGGAAGGCACGTTAAGCCGTTGGTCCCGGTTGCCAGTAACATGGCAGTCGTTAAGCCAGTGGAATACCTCATTGGCGGCTTGAAAAAATTCAACAGCTGGTCGCCACAGCCTGCACCTGTCCATTTCAACACGGCAATGGGCTCACCACCTGTTACGTGGGGCAAAAAGCAAAGCATATGGTGAAACGTGGGCGTATAGTACGCCTCTGCCTACCCCTTCGGGGATAAAGGCGTGAAAGTATGTTTATGTTTATTTATACAAACAGTTGATTTCAAACTAAGCAAAATTTGCAGAGACGACTTACGTGATTATACCCGACAATATTACAGAGAATTATGTGACACTTTTTGTACATTTTTTTTTCATCTTGCATTTCCTTGCTATTTGCAAAGGAAACTCTACGTTCAGTACACTTAGGTTTAAATGCACGCCAAATAAGTACAGGTGACAAGTGCATTAACCTGTATATTGTTGATATTCAGTCAGTCACTGTTAGTATCGACAGCAGAGTTCCTGTTGCACAGAGCAACAAGTGCAAGATAAAAAAAAATAAAATCAACATTTTTGTAAATATTGCACAGGTGCAAATAAAAAGTTGTATACAAACATTGAACTATATTACTAGCGTAGTAGTAATACCTCAATGTATACATAGGGGTTTTGTTTGTGTCAATAGATAATAACATATAGTTTAGTAGCTATAGATAATAACATATAGTTTAGTCAACATTATATTCTTATGGCGAAGCTAATGGGAGATAAAATTAAATTCATTCTGCGCGTGTTTAAATACACAATACGTCGCGATTTTATTGAGAACTAGAGCTGAGTTACTCGACACTGAATTTGTAATGTCGACGTACAAAGTTTGTTAAAAAATATAAGTACATATTTACTCACTTAATATTCACGCCTTTACCACTGAAGGCGCGACAGGGACATACTATAAGCCCACATTTCACCGTACGCATTTATGTCCCAAGTAACAGATGATGAGCCGTGTTGCCATGTTGAAATGGACATGCAAACGTTGTGGCGACCAACTGTTGAAATTTTTCAAACAGCTCACAAGGCCTTCTACTTGGCTTAATAATTGCCATGTTACTGACAACCGGGACTAACGGCGTAGCGTGCCATCCAATGTACGGAAGCGTTTCGTAAATAGAAAAGCCACAAAGCGTTCACCAATAATATCCGAGGCCTAGCCATAGCGAAGGTTGCTTAACGCAGTGATCGTTAACAGATCCTTATTAGTGGCTTGAAAATTTTCAACAGCACGTCACCACATTCGGCGCCTGTCCATTTCAACACTGCAATGGCCTCACCGCCTGTCACGTGGGACAAAAATGCTTACGGTGAAATGTGGACATATTGTATGCCTCTGCCATTCCTTCGGGGATAAAGGCGTGAATGATAAATCTAATAATATTGTCGGACCCCAGGCGTCGTGAGACGCAACTGGGATTGACGCTCGGATGATGATGATGCTGATAAATATAATACTAGATCATCACTGTCATAATATCAGTTGCGTCAGTCAGTTGTATCAACGATCACTGTCATGAATTTTTTTTTTGTTCTTGTAGCGATATCAATATTGACAGATGACAGAATGTTGACAGCATTGAATTATCACAGTTATGCTAAGAGCACAGAAGGCCATATAAAGAAGTTGTTCAAGTCAATACGATCGAACACATTTTGCTGATCCAGCAACAGACAGTATAGCCGATTTGGGTGCGCGGCACCTTCAGTGCCTTTACGGACAGCAAACCCGTGCACTCGCAAATAACTATCTATCGGCATTAGCCTAATATTAGAATTATTTAAGCATAGTTTGAGTGTAAATTATTAATTACTAGCTGTCCCGCCCGGCTTCGCCCGTGACATACTTCGAACCCCGTGGCACCCATTTAATCCCGTTGTTTAATAATTTCACTTTCACAATAATGTATGAACATTTTCCAAATTCATTGATTACTTCTCCGCTCTCCAGTACCTAGGTACCTACCTACCCGCACGGCCCGGACGAATTAAATTAATTTCTTTGCGCCTAAATTTTCATTTTGCGATAACTCGTAAGATATTCATTTAATTTGCAAGGTGTTAAGGGACAAAATAATCTTCATGAAATTCTGAAGCCAACTAACGTAGTAAAATGATAAGGATTAATAGCATATTTGTGTAAATAGCCTTCAAATTAACGCTTAATAATAGCTGTTTTTTTAAAGTATTAAAATGGATATAGTATGTTATTCTTAAGAGATAGACATATGTCGTCGCGGACTTTTTTGTAGACCTTTATTAGATACACAATTGCACCATACATTATTTTGTTATATCTCAAAGGGTGTAGGCAGCGTTTTTGTTGAAAGCTCCCAGACGGCTTATTTTTTCCGACATCCCCTACAAATATCGTTATAATTTGGTCAATATACACAAAAACTTAACAAATGATACATAAAAACCTTTTATGAGAATCACTCTAATTATTAAAAAAAACCGCATCGTAATCCGTTGCGTAGTTTTAAAGATCTAAGCATACATAGGGACAGACAGCGAAAAGCGACTTTGTTTTATAATATGTAGTGATGATAGTGATTTCCGTCTTTACGTTACTCTACTATAACCAACAAAACCACGAATGTCGCATATCGTACAGAAGTGAATTGAAACAACAACTAATCTCCTATAACTGAACGTTAGCGATAAATAGATCTCACTGAATTTTTCGTCACAACTGGTAGAACGCTTTCTTTGGCCGACTATACTTGCTAAAAGTGCAGTCGGCCAAAGAAAGTGTAGTAAGAGTTTTAATACCGTTCAGGTAATTTGTTCCAGATGGTTTTTGAGTAAAATAAATGCGTGTACAAATTGCCACGATTTATCATAAGTTACTAGCTACTTTTGGCATCGGACGGCGATTTTGCGACAGTACCGATGCACATCTCGGTTTCGCCACTTCCTGCGTTCGAGTGCCTTACTTAAGAGGTACGCGTTTTAGCGCCTTAATCGCCGCAACTGGTTATGTAGGGTAGAGCGCTCGGTCGCTTTAACTTCTAAAAAGCGACAACACCGCAGGTCGCCTTTGTTAAAAGTAGGTAGGCAGCGGTGTCCAGTAGTACCCAATTACAATTGGCCATTGGGCTCCCAGCCAGCCATATCTGACATTGCAGATAAGCTGCAAGAGTGTCGCCTTCGCTGGAATGGTCACGTCTTGCAGCAACCGAGGGGCTACGTGGGAAACAAATGTCTGGCCATGTCGGCCCCGCCGGGTGCTGGTAAGAGGGGAAGACCCAAGAAGTGCTGGCTTGACGTCGTAAGCTATGACATGCGTGCCAATGGGGAGTACCGAGTGCCGACGACCGTGCGAAGTAGAGGAGAAAATGTAGGAAAGCGGACCCCAGGCGTCGCGAAACGCAACTGGGACAGACGCTCGGATGATGATGAGGACGGTGGCGTGACAACTGCCTCTGTAATAAATCGTGTCGTAATAATTGCATTACGTAAAAGATTTGCAATAACTGCAAAATTTTCGTGTCACCAGTACTTAGGACATTCCAATACCTTGATTTTGAAATATATTCACTTATTTATATAAAAGAAAAGTTTTTTTTAGCGTGTTAGTGGTTATTTTAAGTCGTAAGGAATGACGTGATTTTTAAAATTGAGATAGTTGTAAGTATGTAGAATGCCATTGGCATTTTATCCCGAAAAAGATTAAGTTTTCGTAGGATACATTTGTGCAATTTTCATGCAAGCGAATTTACGGAATGATCCGAGGGCGAATGTTCTCTAATAATAGGTCTTTACCTATGAAATTACCGTTCTGCAGTACTGGCCATTTCAAATCAAAACATTTTTTGTTTGGCTAAGAATTTTAATTTCAAATTAATTTTATATTAAAAACATGGAATTCTTTTTCCAAAAGTAGTCATTTGTTTATTGATAAGTGTTACATTTTCATCGCATTTCAATCTTTTTCTTCATCATGGATACGTTAAAAATTCGAGTAATTATGGAATATGAGTACCGTCGTGGCAGCAACGCGGCACAAGCGGCACGCAACATCAACGACGTTTACGGAGCTAACACTACAAACCAACGCACCACCTGTTTTTGGTTTACCCGCTTACGTTCTGGAAATTTCGACCTGAAAAATGAACCTCGCGGTCGTCCGAAGACTTTGGTCGACAATGAATTAAAGGCGATTGTGGAAGCTGATGATACACAATCTACGGCTGAATTAGCAGCAGATTTCGACGTTAGCGTCAAAACAATATTGGTCCATTTGCGTCAAATTGACAAGGTAAAAAAGCTTGACAAAGCCCACGAACTAATTGATCGCCAGCGCGAAGTACGCGTCGAGACGTGCTTTGCACTGCTCAACAGACACACAAATGAAGGAATTTTGAACCGCATTGTTACCTGCAATGAAAAATGGATTCTGTTTGATAACCGCAAGCGCTCAGCAAGTTGGTAGGATCCTGGTTCAGCACCTAAACAATGCCCTAAACGAAAACTTACTCCTAGAAAAGTGATGGTCACTGTTTGGTGGTCTAGCGCCGTTGTGATTTATCACAGCTTCTTACCTAACGGGGTGAGCATTAGTGCAGATGCAGATGGAGAAGCTGGCACATCTCCAACCAGCATTGGTCAATCGCTTGTCTCCGCTACTCCTACACGACAAGGCGCGACTTAATACTGCACAGCAGACGGTCTCCAAGTTGCGAGAACTGGGGTTGGAAGCTCTCATCCTACCTATTCACCAGAGCTTGCGCCTACAGAATACTACTTTTTCCAGAATTTGGATAACTTCTTGGCGGGAAAAAAATTCAATACACGAGAGGCAGTACAATACTAAATGCCTTTAAAGAATTCGTTGCCTCCCGTCCAGCTGATTCTTTTAAGGAGGGCATCAATAAACTGCCACTGCGTTGGCAAAGATGCATTGATTGCATGGGTGATTATTTTGATTAATACAAATAAAAATACATGAAAAAAAATCGTTTTAATTTTTCCATACAAAACGGCAATTTCATAGGTAAAGACCTAATATTAATTAAAAGGCTACCGATGATATTACTACGCTATTGGTTCGAATTTGTCAAGCCGCAGGATACTACTAGCATATGTCCTCTTGGTACTCACCCACACACCTTGGACCTCATGTACAACTCTTATAATAACAAAATTGTAAAAAAAATGTCTCAGCACATTGTCAGTTCGAGAAAAACTACCAAAAACGTAATTTTAACGTTTTTGGTATTTTGTCGGATTGTTTGTGTGTTCGTTTAAAAAGTGCGTAATCGTATTTTAACGCGGGTCATTTAACGCGCGCCAGTTGAGATTGCATAAGTTGAGTGAAACCAACCGTAAATATGACCAAAAGTATAGAATAGTTTTGAAATTTACACGTTAACGGCAATTTATTAAGGAAAGGACATTGTTTTGTTTGACATTCCACGTCAGGAATTTCTAAATTTAAAAATTTACATGTAGGTATTATATATATACCGCCTTAGTTTAAGCAAAAAAGTGAACTAAATTTTGACACAACCAATAATATCTTTTACCTGTACGGTATTTTGACTTTCGATCGGCCGTCTAAAGGGCAGTTTACCCTTTTAGTTGGCAACTTAGAGCAAGAAATCAATGTCTCTCCTAGTGACGCCTTACTTTATATACTACTAATATTATAAACGCAAAAGTTCGTAAGTAAGAATGTTTGTTACTCTTTAACGTAAAAACTACTGAATAAATTTGAAACTTTACAATAATATAGATGATAATCAGAATAACACATAGGCTACTTTTTATCCCGGAAACAAGTTCATGTTGGAAACGAGAACGGGAAAACGTCTGTACGCGGGCGAAGCCGCGAGCATCAACTGTATTTCATACAACCAAGCGTGTAAGTGGGCGTCACCGTCTACTTACACGATTACATTAATTATCCCTGACGAATGATAAGCAACTGACAGGCCGCGTATACGATTTTCGCCTACAGCCTACAATAAACATGGCACGCGGTATTATTATTAATATCGATATATTTTTTAAAGCAATTATTTTGCTAATTTTCTCATAAATTTTTAATAAAGTGGAAAAATAGTCTCTTCTCGTCGTCTCTTTTGAGGCACGAGCAACATTCCTTACTTTGAACTTATTTATTTCTACTGCATCCCTAACAGTGATGGTCTTGGTCATGTGTTGGAGTGGAGGCGACATGACGAAATTCGTTCACATGCGGGTATGATATTTATGGGAAAATAATAGGAATACTCACCGGCTATGGTATTGAGGAACATAAGGTACTCGAAGTTGGAGATCTCCCGGCGCTGCCACTTCTGCGTCATGTTGGAGTTGCGCATGAGTTGGCGCGGTGACATCATGGAAGCGCGTCTGTAACAAGAGATTTA
Source organism: Thumatha senex (assembly GCA_948477245.1). NCBI lineage: Eukaryota > Metazoa > Arthropoda > Insecta > Lepidoptera > Erebidae > Thumatha > Thumatha senex. The sequence goes on along the minus strand of OX419742.1, from coordinate 1,405,676 downwards.
ATAATTATCCAGCTGTACCCTTGACTATCGGTAGTTACTGATGATAATCTATATTATGAATACATACATATTGTCACGCCATTATCCCCGAAGGGGTAGACAGAGGCATACTATACGCCCACATTTCACCGTAAGCATTTTTGTCCTACGTAACAGGTGGTGAGCCCGTTGCCGTGTTATGAAAAATGTAATATTATGAATACCGCTTTTAAAGCCTCTTAAATTTGACATAAAAAGCAGTATCTATCAGTATTTATCCAATACAATAAAATATATATTAATTTGATGTTGTGGGTAATAGGTCTGACATGTTGACATCTTTTCTAAATGCCGGCCGAGCATAGTAGTCTATTGATATACCTAAATAAGATTAAATTATAACTTCTCCCAATTTACTATAATGTTCTTTCTGGCTCCCCTTAATAGTGCTAGGTATATGTTTATTAACTGATAGTTATATATTTACTTATGGATACTAACACCTGTGCACTATTTCAGAAAACAAAAGCGATAAATTTTCCGAGAGACCGAGTAACTGTCTTATAACCAAACCTTTACTACTACTATCTTCACGCTGTATCCCTGACGGGGTAGTCAGAGAGGACAGATCGCCAGGCTTCGCGATCCATGCATACTTCTTTCGCTTCTTCGAGATTCATCAATCGCTTCATACACGCACGTCTGGGTATCCGAGTACTTTTGACCTTTCCGTTTTTGAGCAATCTGCTCACGTGGTCTTCATATGTAAGTCTCGGCCTACCCTGACTCCTTCTACCCTCTACTTTTGAACAATATATATTCTTCGTCAATCGTTCCTCACTCATTCGTTGGACGTGTCCAAACCAACGGAGCACGCCCTTTTCCAGCTTAACGCTGACACTTTCATTCAAACCTGCCAAATTGCGTATCACTTCGTTACGTATTCGGCCAGCCAAGGTAACGCCGCACAACTTTCGAATTGATCGCATCTCCACAGCATTCAATTTACTTTCATGCATCTGCTGACATACCCAGGTTTCACTACCGTAAAGCAAAGTTGGCACTAGCACTGCGTTATGAATCGCCAGTCGTGCTTCTTTTACGATGCTTTGTCGCTTTACTAACTGGGACAAAGCACCGTTAACTTTGTTTCCGGCAGCTACTCGCCGTTCCACATCCGAATCACATCTTCCATCCGCGCTAAACATACTTCCTAAATACACAATTTCATTCACTTGCTCTAGACGTTCCTGGTTTACCCTAATCTCGCATTTAGTTCTTACGTCACCTCTTTCAAATACTAGAACCTTAGTTTTACTTGCATTCAAGCGGAGACCCTTACTTTCACACCCCTCTTTCATATTAGTGACTAATGCCTGAAGGTCGGCTTCTGATGAGGCCATGAGCACCGCATCATCAGCGTACAGCAGACAGTTTACTGTAAAGTCACCCAAATTCACATCCATATTAAAATCTTTCAACTTCTGCAGGCAACTGTCCAGATACACTATGAACAGCCAGGCGGACATGACACATCCCTGTTTGACGCCTGTACAGACATCAAAAAGAGGTGACACATCCCCCCCTACTCGCACGCAGGCCTTACAGTCCCTATAAAGCGACTGTATTGCCCGCAGTAGCGAGCCGTCCACACCATATCCTGGCAGCAAGTCCCACAGCGTTTCTCTCACAACGTTATCAAATGCTTTCTCTAGATCCACAAAAGCGCAGAAAACCTTCTGGCTAAGAGCCAGAAACTTTTCCGCGATCATGCGGAGAGAAAACACTTGATCCATGCAACCTCTTCCACGTCGGAATCCGCATTGAGCCTCCCATAAATACCTTTCAGACTTTTCTTGCATTCGTGCCGTTATAACCTTTGCATACACCTTACTAGCTAAGCTGACCAAGCTGATCGCCCTGTAGCTGGAGCAGTTTAGGCGCGAGCCTTTCCCTTTGTAAATAGGTACTACAACTGCTACTCGCCAGTCATCTGGGACCTCACCCGTCCGCCAGCACAAGTTGCATAACAGACATAGTGTGTCCCAGACACGCGACCCACCGTACTTGATCATCTCAGCAGTGACTCTGTCTTTTCCCGCAGCCTTACCACATTTCATACTTCTTATCGCTTGTTCTATTTCTTTCATACTAATGACTTCAATGACATCGGGATCCGGAGCATCGAAGTGAGCTCCACTTCCCGATGTGGCATCTCTGTCTTTTCTTGCATACCAATAACCAAACCTCAAACTATTAAATCTACTCTCCACCTTGACATTGGTGGAATCTTCGGTTAACGACGGGGCCATTAAGAAAAGAAGAATAATCTATTGATAGCTAACAAAATCCCCAAACATCCATAACTTTTAACTTTTAGACAGAGCAAGTTTTCTTAACGTTCTTAAAATTATGTTTCGATCATGTTGCACTTTTTCGTTCAATCATGGTTGGTTTTTGGACAATCTATAGGTGTCAGGAACGGCGCCGTTGTCGACCCGCGACGTACTGTCTGCGCAGACGTAACTATGTGCACGCGCTGTTCCTGATATTTTAGTGTTGTAAATGGACCAACTGACCCAAAAACTACAGGCAAGGGCCAACAGGGTACACGAACAAGGCTGGTCATAGTTCCAATTTCCTTACGAAGGCATACCAGGTCCACTGGCTACTGCTGGAAGGAGTACAATGTCGTTTTAATTGGTTTAAGTCGGGGTTACCTCAGTATTAACTGGGCGGGATGCAGGATTCGTAAATAAAAGACAAAGGTGGAAAATAAGGCAAGTGTGAAACCACATGCTCAAATTTATGTACGTAACTAGTTGACGCCCGGGGCTCCGCACGCGTGATGATATTTTCCCGTTCCCATTTCCCACAGGAACTTGTTTCCGGGAAAAAAGTTGCCTATGTGTTATTCTGATGTGTAAGCCATATTATTGTAAAGTTTCATCAAAACCCATTCAGTAGATTTTGCGTGAAAGAGTAACAAACATCCATTGTCACAAACTTTTGCGTTTATAATATTAGTAGGACGATCGGGCCATCAAGCTGACGGTCACTGTTGTAGCCCTGTAGCCCGATCAGTTTTAAGTAGTTATATTTGACAGCCCTGTGAATGATGCGTGAGCCACGTGCTCGTGTCTCGATTATTCTTGATATATATATTCCGACAAGCAGAAACTCGGCACCGGAAGTGAGAGGTTGTTTCGGTTCGTACTCGTAAGTAAACGATAAGTCATGTCGACTAGGAACTACAATATCGTGCACTAGCAGCTTCACACGGATGTGATTTATGCTTGTTAACTGTAATTATTAAGCTTTATAATTTATTTTGTCCATTCATCGGGTGCAGATAATTTGCTGCAATTCTGCATTTTTTTATGCTTAGTACAAGTACACTTTTTTTTTAAAGATTAACTCTTTTACTCTCTCTACTACTCTCTCTCTAAAACGTAACTCCTAATACTCCCATTAGCGACTCCAGTTCAGTGATGTTTTTCCGTAACCACTTACCACAGTAACTTGTTACGGGATAAAAAGTATGTTAGTAAATTTCTATTTAATTGGTTCAATTACTATACGGGCCGAGCCACGAGCATCAGTTTGTGCAGCTAATACACGAATCTATTTGAGAAAGGCGAGAGAAAAGGTTCAAGGGGGTTAATTTGCAACATTTAAACAAGTAGGCATAGAGATAAATAAATATTGTGGGACACTTTTCAAACAGCGCCATCTAGCCCAAAGTAAGATAATATTAGCTTGTGTTATGGGATCTAGATAACTGATAAACGTACTTATATATTTCTAAATACATACATAAATAAATAAATAAATAAATATTGTGGGACACTTTTCACACAGCGCCATCTAGCCCAAAGTAAGCTAATATTAGCTTGTGTTATGGGATCTAGATAACTGATAAACGTACTTATATATTTCTAAATACATACATTTTATAGATAAATAACACCCAGACACAGAACAAACCATCGTGCTCATCACACAAAGTTTTATCCTGGGTGGGAATCCAACCCACGACCTCTTGCGTAGCAGTCGGATGCACTTCCACCGCGCCACATATACATAGGAAACACCCAAACTCCGAAACACACATTTGTGGATCACACAAATATTTGTTTCGATCCGGGAATCGAACCTGGGACCTCTTGCGTAGCAGTCGGATATACTCCCACCGCGGACACAGAGGCAGTCAGATCAACTATTAGAACAAACCAGGAAAAAATGTTTGTTGGAAACACTTATCGAAAAAAAATCAACTCTAAGTACACAATTTTCGCCTCGCAAATACTTAGTTTCAACGTATCATTTCAACGTTTTAATAAAAAAAACCACCGACTTACCTAAAGGTTACATAATTACTGTTAGACGAGAAAATAAATTTAATTACGGTAATAAATACATTGGAATTTCAATTTCAGGTTATAATTATATTAAACCGATAATGGGTTAGGGTAGGTACACATTTAGGGTAGGTAGGTACACACACATTCGGAATTAAATTTGTTTTAATTATAACTTAAGTTACACATTCTTTAACATACAGGTGGGATTTCTGATACGGGGCATTTACACATTTTGGAAAAAAGTTACCATTAGCTAACAAAAGGGGTCTTAGGAGGTCAAAAGGGATCGTAGAAGGATGTTAAAGGGTCAGCCACAGCGCGAGTGCCGTACCTTATTTGATTATTTATTTTTAGTATAATGAAGTTGAATATTGAAGTTCTGATACCCTGATTATAGAGTTGGTTATCCACTTCGCAAAACGTATTATGATAATTTGTTTTTACAAATCTTTATTCCAAAATATATTCGACTTATCTATATATTTTTTTAAGTAATTCCTAGGTCCGTATTCCAGAACGTTTCTCAATACTCAATCAACGCTTGAGGCTAGATTTTGCCTTATAAAATCTACTCTCAAGCGTCGATAGAGTATTGAGTCACGTTCTGGCCCTAGAGTCATTGATCAAAGGGTAGATAAAATTTTCCGTAGTCCTTGTATAAACAAAACACCATTAAGATAGCAGATCGCCTCGACAAAGTAGCCACCGTAGGTAACTCAACCTGAGCCTCCATTTTCGATGCTTTACGGTTTGAGAGCGTAGTCGTAAATGTGCGGGTGAAATGCTTTTTGTCTTGTGTTTCGCCGTTTCTAAATGCGAAACAGACATTTGACCAGCTAATTTCCGTTTGAAGCGCTCGTGGCCCCGCCAACTCAGTGGTCTGTAAACGATTCGCTATAGGTGGTCCTTGGATGGGTGACCACTTGGTGGCATTTACATTTACGAGCGTTTCCGTACTGCGGAACGCACGTTAAGCCGTTGGTCCGGGTTGCCAAGTTGAAGGCATAAAAAAAAAAAAAAAATGGCTTGAAAAATTTCAACGGCACGTCGCCACTGCCATTCGCCTGTCCATTTCAACACGTCAATTGGTTCACCACCTGTAACGTGGGACAAAAATGCATACGGTGAAATGTGGGCGTATAATACCTTCAGAGATAAAGGCATGACAGTATGTGTGTATGTAAATTTCTGTTTAGGCTTTCGAGTCGTATGGTCGAGACTTCTTGCACTACCGGCAATGTTTTATCAGCTAGCTAACTATTCAACACCCAGAACATTCTGGTGCGGTCTTTAACTCCCAGTAATCATATTACCCACACTGTAATTGTGAAATACATTATCTCCGCTCATAATGGAATAAGTGTACTCGATTTACGTAATCTTATGCTCGTTATCAACTTAATAGATGCATAGCGCGTAGAATTACTAAAATCACCAGTTTTGAACGACTTCTTAAGTATTAGTTAGTTCTGGATCGATAATAGATGTGCTTAGGGTGCAAGGGGGCCCGCCCCAGCGGATTAACGATCGAAGTCATGCCGTCTGACCAATGTGGTACATTAAGACCAATCGTTTTCCCAATATGAAGCGTTAAGTATTTTCCCAGTAAAACCCCACTTGGATAAGAGTGAACTCTGAGGACTAAGCCCAGGGTCCACTCCTATCTGCTACAAGCGGCTATCGTTCGGCTTTTAATTTTCGGCATTGTTGAGAGCGGCAGCCGTACGACCACTTAACCCCGTAACCTGTATCGTTGCGTAGTCCGTTAGTCAGCAGGTGCACCGCTAGCAGGTGGGTTCGCTTGAGCCTTGGAGATCTTTGTGTGGCCCCGTAAACAATTGATATTAAAGAAATTGCCACTTTTAGGGTTCAACCAGGAACCTGGTAGAACAGCACCCTTTAAGTAAGTGGTCAAAAATGAAAATATCCAACTATTGTCCACCTCATAAAATAAAAAATTAAAATTGAAGTCGTACATATAACAATAAACTGTTACATAATAAAAAAAATAAATACAATAACATAACATTAAATAATTTTAATGACATACCTACTGAACATATTTCCACGAGTAAAAAATGTTTCGTTACAATTGTAAAGATTCGTCTGCACTACGACAGTAATTGTAGTTCGCCTGGTCTAATTATCTTGAAACCGTACAATATTTTTGCCTAGCTTTATCCAAACCTGATTTATTCATGCAAAATTTTACACTTCCTTCATTGAATAAATACTTTAGGCAATAAATGTAAACTGAAAAACACAACTCATCTCATTCTTCGTTGGCATAGCAGAGTATGAACAACATAGTAGCGTCTCGGAAAATAACCCGGAACAAACAGACAAACAAATTTTATTGAAATTTTCGATTTGATGTTAGTTACATGTTTACTTTTTTAAATTAAAAATACATTATTTAAATATTACAAAGATACACTTTGAAGTCGGGACAGGTTGTGGCTACCCGCTGTTGGAATTTTTAATGCCGCCTCTGAGACCTTCCGCTTGGCGTAACAACTGACATGTTACTGGCAGCCGGGTCCAACGGCTTAACGTACCCTAACGCACGTAGACAGAAACGCACAAGCGGTAACCCATCTCACGATTCACTGTCTGGATAGCGTAAGTAGTATAAGCGACTGCGGCGCTATGTTCGGTTCACGGGTCGGAAAAAATTTTTGTTTGATCCGTAATGTTTGTTTCGGATTTTGGGTGTTTCCTATGTATAATATGTATGTATTTACAAATATATAAAAAAGTATGTATTTACAAATACACAAGATCATTCTAGCTTACTTTAGAAGGATCTGTGTAAAAAAATGTCCAATAAAATTAAAAAAGAAACTGTAAGCGTAAGATGCATAATGTAGTACAATATATCTATACTAGCTGACCCGCGCAACTTCGTTAGCGCCACATAAGAGAAACAGACAAAGAAAGAGACATTAGTTAAAGAGGGTGCCGCGTAAGCTATTCTGATGAAACAACTTCTGAAGTATTCGATTTATAACAACAAAAAACTGAATGAAATCTGAATAGTTTTTGATGAGTTACTTACAACTGAATAATATACACGCGGGCGAAACTGCTTGAACTGAATATCATGTGCGAGACATTTCCTGAATTAATTACATAGGGTACCTACTTTATATCCCGGGAAAACATTTTTTTCCCGCGAGAAAAATCTTTTTGTGTACTAACGACTTCACGTGAGTGGAGCCGCGGGCATCAAGTTTTGGAACCTTTATGCCGATTTTCATCAAAATGTGATTAAATAACAAATGTCCAAAAATATAGAAATCTTTACAAACTTTCACGTTTATAATATTAGTAACATTACATTCCCGTCGGAATACCGGGAATTATTTCTTGTTGCTCACCTAACGTAGGTACGTAAAGAATACGTTCACCAAATTTTAGGTTGTGTATGGGTTTACCCACGTAGTTCCCGTTCCCGTGGGAATACAGGGTATTCATTTCTTAGTGCTGATGCAAGGTAAACAAGAAATACTTTCACTAAATTTTAGGTTTCCATGTTAAATGTTTAGGCTGTGCGTGGTTTACTGACATAGTTACAGTTCCCGTGGGAACACCGAACTCGCTGGTAATACAGGTCTTATGAGATTCTTCTAAATCAGAAGAAGGTACGTAAGTACATGTTACTAACTTTGAAAATGACAATCTTCCATACAACCGTTTGTCTCTTATTTACGTCCTTAGGAGTAAAAATTTGCAAAACTCCTTCATAGGGGGCACCTACGTGTTAAAAGGAACCTCGATGCGAAGTTTGGACTTAATAGCTCCGTTAGCTCCATGGATTTCGTGATTAATGAGTCAGTTAATACAGCCCCTATTTTACCTCCTTGTAGGTAAACTTATGCGAAATCGCGATACACGTGCCCATTTATTTGTAAAAAAAAACAGGTGTAAGTAAATTCATGTTTCTAACTTTGAAAATGACGAACTTCTATACAATTGTTTATCGCTTATTTACTTCCTTAGAGGCAGTATTTCGAAATATCCATTTTTATGGGAAACCTAAGTGTTAAAAGGAACCCCCATGCGAAGTTTGGACTTCGTAGCTTTGTTAGTTTTATAGGTTTCGTGATCAATGAGTCAATTATTACAACTTCTGTTTTACCACCATCGAGGGTAGAATTTAACAAAATTCCTTAACACGTGATTTTTTATTTTATACAAAAGCAGGTATAAGAAATTCGGTGTTGCTATGTTTGAAAATAAAGAATTTTTCATATAAACTGTCAACCCTTGTTTACCCCCTTATAGGTATAATTTAGCAAAAATGCGATACACGTACCTATTTATTTATAACTAAAAACAGGTGTACATAAATTCATGTTTCTAACTTTGAAAATGACGAACTTCCATACAACCGTTTATAGCTTATTTACTTCCCTAGGGGTCGAATTTCGCAAAATCCTTTCTTAGCGGAAACCTACGTATTAAAAAGAATCTCCATGCGAAGTTTGAGCTTCATCGCTTTGGTGGTTTCGGAGATTTCGTAATCAATGAATCAGTCAGTGAATTTGCCTTTTATATTATAAAGATATAAGATCGTAATGCAATAACAGGCACAAGAAATAAAGCTATTATAATTAAACATATGATTTATTCTTAGAACTAAAAGGTGACAGTGGGCGCGCTATTAATAAGACACGTTATAAACCACACGTATGTTAAGCAGGAAATGATAAATACATACTTCCTATTTATTGATTTATCTTCCGAGCGGAAATTCGCGAGCATTCGACAATTAGAGTAGCGCCACACCTACTGAACGTATTTGCACGAGTAAAGAAAGTTAAAAAGTCAATTTAAAATTCTTGTTGGACCACCAATATGGCAGGTTTGAATGAAAGTGTCAGCGTTAAGCTGGAAAAGGGCGTGCTCCGTTAGTTTGGACACGTCCAACGAATGAGTGCGGAACGATCGACGAAGAATATATATTGTGCGAAAGTAGAGGGTAGAAGGAGTCAGGGTAGATCGAGACTTACATATGAAGACCACGTGAGCAGATTGCTCAAAAACGGAAAAGTCAAAAGTACTCGGATATCCAGACGTGCGTGTTTAAAGCGATTGATGAATCTTGAAGCAGCGAAAAAAGGATGCATGAATCGCGAAGCCTGGCGATCTGTCCTCTCTGACTACAGCGTGAAGATAGTTTAGTTTAGTTTCTTTTTGTTGGAACATTAAAAAGGAAACTGCGATTCTTCTTTAAGCAGTGGATATAAGTAATTATCAGAAACGATGACAAAGTAATAAGTAGGTACGATTAATGAATCTGCAGGAAGCGAAAGAAGTATGCATGGATGGCGATCTGTCCTCTCTGATACTAAGTGACGATAGATAGACAAAATATTATAAAAAGAAATACGAGTTGCACTCTGGTGGTGATTTATTTTGGCGCGTTAGACATTTTTAGATGGGAACTAGGGTTATTGGGTTTTGAAATAAAAGTTTCTAATAATTACTAAAATTCAATTCATAATTCAAATGCAATTAATTTTAATTATGAATTGAATTTTATTAATTATTAGAAACTTTAAAATACATTACACGGCAAAGGGCTCACCACCTATTACGTGGGACAGGAATACACATGGTGAAAAGTGGGCATATAATATGTATGCCTCTGCCACCCCTTCGGGAATAAGACATGATAGAAAAAAAAATACATTTAATATTCTTTTATAAATCAGCGTTAACATTGTTTTTTATTTATCTAGACGCGTTCGCGGTCTGCTATATGTAGATGCATATATGCACACACTACAACTGTGCGTACCGCGCTATAAGAAGATTTCACTTCAATTTTTTTTAGTCTGGAACCTTATAATCGATATCATTCGATAGAAGATACAGAGCTGCTAAAATCATTTTTCGATTGAGGTAATTGAGTTGTGCAATATTAAACTTTCAAGTAGGTACTTATCTTCATAGGATTCGTGTCCGACCTCCCGCTACTACCAGCTAAGTAGTAGTTTCTGGGTATGTGTAAAAACGTAGAGTAGGTACTAGGAAATACAAAGGAAAACTATAACTAGTCAAGTTGGCTTTACTATTTACAAGTCATGCATAAGCAGTCGACTTTTCGATGTAAAAAAGTTATTTGAAGTGAAAATATTCTACAAATTAGCAGCTACGGAACCCTAGATTAGCTGGTCGGTACTCCGCGAAGCTGTTATCAGACTCAGACGCCTGCACTTCGACAGTTGTATAAAGTAGATCCCGCTGAAGTTCGTAAGTCTGAGGGATGTCAGTATTTGTATAGTCTTTCTAATATACATTAGATGATATTTCTGGTTCTATTGATATAAGGTAGTTAGTAGTGGGGTTAGGCTACCCGTTGCACAAGACCAGATTTTACCTATATAATTATATAAAATTAATATGCTTTCAGTTTTGTAAATATGTAAGTAGAAACAAGATTTAAAAAATGAGACTCAACTGAGTTCACAGACAAACTGTTTAAAACAGTTATGTGAACCATTTCAGTAACTAATGTTAAAGCGGATTGTTTAATAATGAAATAATAAAAAAAAAAATTGTTTAATCTTAATTAACGACCTTAATTTAAAACAACCTTTAAGTAGATACGTGACATCTTCCGGTTGTCCCATAACAATCGTATCTCGGCTTATTATTACAAAAATACATTGTTTCCTATAAACAATTAGTTAATATTCGAACGTAATTAATTATTTTGAAATATAAACATAATTATAATTATGCTTAGCACCTAATTAGAGTAAAACAAACTCTTTATGACACCCTAAAATATATCATTACTTAATCTCTCACATTATAATAATTAATTTAAAGGCCATGACATAACATCAAATACAAAATTTGTTTATTTGTTTAAATACGTAATTACAGAAATAAAGATAAATATTTAAATGTAAATTTGTAAAACTGTTAGTACAAACCGTGGGAGCTGCTACTATGGCTTATGTTCAGTAGCCTTTGTATGCTACTGCACTCGTAAAATAATATTACCGTGCCTAGTTTTCTCTCCATCTCTGTACCCACATTAATAAAAACTGGTTCAGTAATTTTTAAACTAAAATGCGCCATCTCAATTTCGAAAATCGATGCTTGTCTAATAGATATTTTTCGCAAGTCTTTAGATTAATATTGTAAAAAATAGATGATTTCAGCATCTTTGGAAATTACTTGTAATCTTACTTTTCTGAGACAGTTGAAAGTTGATCGCACGCTTAGTAATTTAAACGGCGTAAACAGTTCACTTGCCCAAGTTATAGATTGGTTTACGACCAATAATTTGCTACTAAACGCTAAGAAGACAAAATGTATCAGATTCAGCATGCCTAATGTCAGGAATTGCGGTACAAATATAACATTGAACAGTGATACCCTTAATCTTGTAGAATCAACTGTATTTTTGGGATTCACTTTAGATGGCAAACTGCAGTGGAATGCCCAAATAACGTGTCTTGCAGGTAAACTCAGCTCGGCAGCCTTTGCCGTTAGTAAAGTCAGGCAGCTTACTGATGTGGCAACTGCCAGGCTGGTATACTTTAGTTATTATAGTGTCATGTCTTACGGCATTTTCCTGTGGGGCAAAGCAGCTGATCTACAAGTAATTTTTGTACTCCAGAAGAGAGCTATACGTGCAATATATAAATTGAGTGCTAGAGTGTCTCTTAGAGAAAAATTTAAAGAAATTGGCATTTTAACGGTTGCATCACAGTATATATTTGCAAATATTATGTTAGTTAAACAGAACATACATTTATACAATAGACACAGTGACATACATTCGATAAATACTAGAAATAAGCATAAATTAATTGGAACGCATCATCGTTTACAAAAGGTTCACGACTCTTTTGCAGGAATCGGCGTACGACTATATAATAAAATTCCTTTAAACATTATGAACCTGCCGTTACATAAATTTAAGGCGGAAATTAAGACGCACCTCTTGAAAAAGGCCTATTACACAACTAATGATTATTTGAACGATAAAAATTAATGGAAATGAGTTGCTTGCTCTTCCCTTGAGCTATTTAGGATTCGAATGAATCTTGTGATACTCGTATGCCTTGTATTTGCATATATATATGTTATATTTTTACATGTCTACATTATTAATAATTTGAAACATCTGACCACTAAAGGTTTCTAAATTGGCTGCGTTTAGTCCCGGTATTAACTAATTTACAATGTAATTTGAGTTTGTTATTGTGTGAGCACCATGTAGACTTATTTACTCTGCAGTTTTTGAGTATGTCATGCTCGCCTAAGTGTCCTGGCAGTGGTGGCGTATGTATCGGGTCGCCTTATTCCCTATAATACGGTTGAGTAGGGCGATGGCTGATATAATGCGTCATACCCGTGAACGGGTGCCGTCTGTTGGGACTGGTCAGCTCATAGCTGTTATAGCAATTATTACAAATAATCTTATTTATATTTAAGGTAAACTTAAGTTTAGTCGACTGTTCTCACATAAATCCAAAGGAACAATGTAAGTGTAATTTTAATGTTGTAAGCCATTCCTACATATTAAAATGGCATCCATTGACTGTCTTGCCAGATTCTTCTTCTTCAAGGGTAGGCTGCCCTTAGAACCGGCAACTATAATAGTTCTAAACTAAAATCTAATTTTGATATGATTTAAACACAACATTGATTTTGTTTTTTTGTTTGTATAAATTCATTACTATATAATTGGTCAAATATCATGCTAATCAAACTAATGTAATTACTGGCGTTTAAAAAAGAGTGGCCATGATTTTTATTGCCAGGTTCTTCCTCAGGCTCTACCTATTGCTTTGCGAATCTGGCAGAAAATGTAAATGTAGAAGCAATATTCTTGACGTTCATAAGTGTTACTTTGTGACCTAAATGAATAAAGATTTATTATTATTATGTCTCTTCTTTTTACACGGGTATCTTCTTTTTTTTTCTCATGAAGATACCCGGACTTTTGGTAGGCTTACATTGGGACATAGGTCCAACACGCAGAGGCCCTTTGAGAATTTTAATCTAATAGGGAATGGGACCCCCACTGCAGATAGTCCACGCCCGCCTTATGTAGAAGAACGGTAATGGACCACCTCCAACGGGAGTTAAACTATTGTACAATATACTAACTACTAAATGGGCTATTGAGTTGAAGGTTAAATGGGGTATGTAACTAAAACTATGGTTGAAGACGGCGTCTGCCATTTTAATATATTATTATTAAAATACTGGCAGACGGTGACTTGCCAACTCACTAGATGGGCCCCCTATACAATCGCCATAGGCATGATAAGCCTGTAAGGCGACAGAGGGCAACACCGGTGTGAGCGGCATGGGGTGTCGAGCGGTGCGGCGCCGGTTTCACCTTCGCGGGACAGGCCCGGAGCGGGCTTCCCCGTAGTTATGCCCTTGAAAATGACACTTCCCCGAGCATATAGCTCTGGCTCCCTCCCTCTGACCGGCCAATTAAGGCAAGCCAGAGTTGAGATTTGCTGCACTCCCGGGAGTAGCACTCTCACTGCTCTCCCGTTAGGCCATTAAATCCTAACCGGTGCAGAAGGGCAACAAAACTCTGAGGAATCGGGACCGATGTGTAGCCACGCACATTCAGCTCGCCACAAGCTGCCCTGCGGATGTAAGCTTTTCAATAACTTACTAATAGATTATTATTATTATTATTCTCTTTATTTATTTATACAACATATCAATTACATTTTTAAATAAAAAATACATTTAAAAATGTAAAAAATAGTAAATTGGTATCGGGTACAGGGACCAAGCTACCGGTGGTTAGGGCTCCAGAGAAAGGAATTTCCTCACAATACGTGCCGTGTCGAGAAGAACTGCTTTCTGTATCAGGCCCTTGATCCAGCTGTTTAACGCGAGCCTTTGTAGGTGTTGGTCAAGGCTCTTAGCTATAAGTCCATGGACAGATATGACTATCGGTACAATGATCGCTGAATCCACACCCCACACGTCGACAACCTCATGAGCCAAGTCTAAATATTTCTTTTGTTTGTCTACCTCGGCTTTCATGAGGTTTTCGTCGTGAGGTATGGTGATGTCAACAATAATTGCACGGCGTTCTAATCGATCTATTACCACTATGTCAGGCTTATTGGCGACAATAGTCCTGTCCGTGATAATAGATCGATCCCAGTATAATGTGACATGACCATTTTCGAGAACTGGGTCGGGCACATATCTATAGTATGGTACCTCTAAATCAACAAGATTGTACTTCAGAGCAAGTTGTTGGTGAATGATCTTGGCTACTTGGTTGTATCGATGCAAATACTCACCGTTTGCAAGACTCGAACAACCAGAAATAATATGCCTAAGGGATTCTCCGGGACGATGACATGCCCGACAGATGTCCACCGTACCATCCTTCAGGATATACTTCCTGTAGTTCTTTGTCATTACAACTTTATCAGTAATTGCAAAAACAAACCCTTCAGTCTCTCCAAAGAGATTTCCAAATCGTAGCCAAGATACGAAAAGGCCTGTGTAAGGCCTGATAAAAACGACCATGCAGCTCCTTACTCTTCCATACCTCCTTGCGATCAGTAACACCAAGTACTATAGGTTTATGCCAATTCTCTTTAGCCAACGTGAGCGGGGTATGTCCATTATCCACTGCAACCACATCGCGATGCAACCTCGTGTCAGCATTGAGAAAATATTCTCTGCGGTTGCATATCTCACGGTTATGGAGGGTCTTGACATTTAAAAAGCCTCGACCTCCACACTTCCGAGGGATATACAACCTCATTACTTATGAACAAGGATGATGCATTCGAAATGTGGTCAACAAGGACCGCACTCTCCTCTCCAGGGCATCTAATTCAGTCTGAGTCCATCTAAGTATACCGAAGGAATACATTAGGACCGGTATGACCCACCCATTGAAGGCACGCACCTTATTACCGCCTGATAAAAGACTTTTCAGTACTTTTTTCAGACGGCCAAAGAATCGCTCCTTCAATGTTTGTTTCACACCAGATTCGTTAATTCCTAATGCCTGCGATATACCCAGATACTTATAGGTCTCAGTGGCGGAGAGAGATCTGAGTATTATGGAATCTGAAAGCTCAACACCTTCAGACTCCACAATCCCACCCTTCTTTACATGCATGACTGCACATTCGTCAACGCCAAATTCCATTCTAATAGAACTACTAAAGGATTTTGTTAACTTCAATAGTTCTATCAGTTCCAATTTGGTGGTGGCAAATAGGTTAAGGTCGTCCATGTAAAGCAGGTGGGATATAACTCGACCTTCTCTTCGCAACTGAAAGCCTAGCCCTGAACTCTCTAGTATAGTACTAAGAGGGTTCAGTGCTAGACAAAACCATAAAGGACTGAGACTGTCGCCCTGGAATATGCCCCGCTCAATAGGCAAGCCATTTGTTACAGTCTGACGACATCATCATCATCATCATCCGAGCGTCTGTCCCAGTTGCGTCTCGCGACGCCCGGGGTCCGCTTTCCTACATTTTCTCCTCCACTTCGCACGGTCTTCGGCATCCCCTGTAGTGAGACCATTGGCACGCATGTCATCCCTTACGACGTCAAGCCAGCACTTCTTGGGTCTTCCCCTCTTACCGGGACCCGGCGGGGCTGACATGGCCAGACATTTGTTACCTACGTAGCCCGGCGGTTGCCGCAAGACGTGACCATACCAACGAAGGCGACACTCTTGCAACTTGTCTGCAATGTCACGGACGTGAAGGCTACCGCGGATGCGAGTTTCTCACGCGGTCCATCCGCGTGACCCCACACATCCACCGCAGCATCTTCATTTCCGTGACACGCAGCTCCTGCTTGTGTCGCTCCAATATCGGCCACGTCTCACTGCCATGTAAAAGGACAGGTCTAATAATGGTTTTGTAGACCTGTCCCTTCAACCGGATCGGCATTTTAGGGTCACAAATGACACCGGTCATCTCCCGCCATTTGGCCCACGCGGCAGCAATGCGTGACTTGACATCGCAATCGATGTCACTGGACGTGTGAAAAACAGATCCCAGGTATTTAACCTGGTCCGTGCGCTCGACCAAATCACCGCCTATGCGGACGGATGTGGGATCTGTCGAGTTTAGTGCCAAGTACTCGGTCTTCGCCACATTTAGTTTCAGACCGCCGTTCTCAAGCGTCTCCTTCCACGCCTTTACACGTCGCACCAATCTGCCCCTGTCCGCGTCTGCCAGCGCAATATCGTCAGCATACATGAGCAACCATGGAGGCTGCTCATGTGGGTTTCTGATGCTGTCCGACAATTCGTCTAATATCACACTGAACAGAAGCGGACTAAGGACCGAACCCTGGTGTACCCCGACGGTGATGGGGAAGGGTTTCGTGTCGCCAACAGCAGTCCGAACCATTGAATCGGAGTCACAGTACATGTCCCGGATAGTGTCAATATAGACCTCTGGAACCCCTTTGGACCGCAGTGCCCACCAGATCATCGAACGAGGAACACAGTCGAAGGCCTTCTGCATGTCTAGAAACAAACAGTGCAGAGGCGTGTTCTTCGACCTGTATTTCTCCGCGACAACCCTCAGGGCAAAAACAGGGTCCGTGGTCCCATAACCAGGGCGAAACCCATATTGACACCCCGAGAGAGTGCACTCCTGCCGGATCCGGATCTGACGACATCCTGGATAGCAAAGTTCTGTTCTCCATTGCATTCTGTTGTCAATTGTGTTATTATTATTATGTTTCTTCTTTTCACGAGTATCTTCTTTTTTTTTATTAAGTTACCCGGGCTTTTGGTAGGCGTACATGGGGACATACTGGTCCAACACGCAGAGGCCCTTTGAGAATTTTAATCTAAAAGGAAATGGGACCCCCACTACAGACAGTCCACGCCCGCCTTATGTAGAAGAACGATAAAGGACCACCTCCAATGGGAGTTAAACTATTGTAAAATATGCTAACTAAGAAATGGGCTATTGGGTTGGGGGTTTGATGAACTAGGTGATTATAACTATGGATAAAAGCGGCGTCTGCCATTTTGTATCTGATTATCCTAATTTTGGCAGACGGTGACTCGCCAACTCACTAGATGGGCCCCCTATACAATCGTCATAGGCATGATAAGCCTGTAAGGCGACAGGAGGCAACCGGTGTGAGCGGCTTGGGGTGTCGAGCGGTGCGGCGCCGGTTTCACCATCGCGGGACAGACCCGGAGCGGGCTTCCCCGTAGTTATGCCCTTGAAAATGACACTTCCACCCCCGAGCATATAGCTCTGGCTCCCCCTCTCTCTGACCGGCCAATTAAGGCAAGCCAGAGTTGAGATTTGCTGCACTCCCGGGAGTAGCACTCTCACTGCTCTCCCGTTAGCCCATTAAATGCTAACCGGTGCAGAAGAGCAACAAAACTGAGGAATTGGGACCGATGTGTAGCCACGCACATTCAGCTCGCCACTAGCTGCCCTGCGGATGTGAGCTTTTCATTAACTTTCTGATACATTTTTTTGTTGATATCATAAAGTGGATGACACAAAAAGCGAATCTACTATACCCTTATAGGGGTGCGTTAATCCTATAAAAGATTACGACTGTTCTCGAGGGGTTTATTATTATTATTATTACATTATAAAAAAAATAATGTAGCATATATTTTTATAAAATATCCAAGATGTCCATTCTTTATCGTGTGGAAATCCTCATGACTTAAACCACACGTTTCCCTTCCATCTGTCTATAGCCAGGAGCCCGGGTAAGCTCTCGGAAGTTTAACCCCAGGGCTCCTGACAGACTTTGTCCGCTACCGCAGGCATGTTCAGCGGGGGGGTAAAAGGTGTCCATAATAAATTAATAGGCATTTTCTTCACTCGAGAATGACATAATATATCTTTAACCATATGAGACAAACGACATTAATCTACCAGTAGCGTTTTGTCCCAGTTGGTAGCTAGTTCAGAAGGAACACGATCAGTCTTGTGTACGTAACAACTTCTGCGAATTAGTTCAATGTCAATTGTGTTATGTTATCTGTGACATTACCGACATCAATTTACTGAATATAATGAATATAATACAGTGGATCTTTGTTCATACACGGACAATGACTCTCAAGTTGACAACATTGAGACATGCCTATTTATGCTAGTCTAGAAGAATTCTGTGCACTGGTAAAGAAGTTCCAGTTTCTATGGCACGACAGAAAAAAGATTTTTGAATTATTGGTTCGGAAAAACATTCTGTTCACTGCATGAGAGTGGCATCTCAATCTTGTACGTATTGTTTTGTAATCGAAGGAGAGGGAGGGAAGTTGAAGAGCTTAAAATATTTGGCGACATAGATACGGTATTGCCGCCATCTTCATACGCAGTATCATACTCATTACGACAGTCTTCCATCTACAGTAGGCAGATCTTTAGCCTACTGTAGATGGAAGACAGTCGTAATTATATGGCTTTCCACTTGCATACAACTTTCGCTTCGTCTACTTTCATAAGTGTTGTCATACACGCTCGACGGCTAAGGGTACTCTTGACCTGACCTTTACCAAAAATCGATTGCAATACGTACATCGAGGTCTACATCTACTACTTTGCCCATTCATTAACGTCACATAAATCTGTTCGTCAGTATTATATCAATCTATCTATTTATCAATCCTCTCCACGTGTCCGAATCATCTAAACATACCTTTGTCAGCTACTTCTGTCATGTTCTACAGAAAATGTAGTGACTAAGCATATACTCAGTTGCAAAAAAGAAAAAAGTAGGAATAAAATGTCACTTTGTTGCATATCAAATCAAATTGGAAATTTATTGCGGTTACCAAATTTATAATAGAACAGTGTATCCTTTCATTCGTATATCAATATGAATGACTGTACCTACTTGTTCAAACGTACGTGACGTATTGATTTATGACATTAAACGTAAAGAGTGATTGACACAACAATGTAATTTAATAAAAAGTCTGTTATAAGCAGAGTAATAAGTGTAATTCGTAATTTATAACATTTCAAGAAATCTATACAGATAAATAAAAATTGAAATGTCTGTTTGTAATTTCAAATTAACAGCTATTCAGTAACCACATAAAATACTACGTAATTATATAAAACAATCAACCGTTAAAACATGGTTTGACTGTATATTCCGGCTAGTCACTGAAACGGCTTGCCCGTTTTTTAACGGGATTGCCACTAGCACCAGTGGCGTAAGGACCAGGGGCTAGGCGGGGCAATGCCCCGGGTCCTTACCAGAAAACATTGTTCGATCAAAAATTTTGAAAATTTCTCTAATTATTATTTCAAAAAAAAAATAACAGGTTGCAGTCCGACTTTAATCATGGCAACTCAGTTGAGAGAAATTTGAAAGTTATACCCTAGAACCAAGTATCATAATGGACAGAGCCATAGATATTTTAGCGTTTCCATTTTATGGTAGCTCATTCGGAGTGCATTAGTGTGCGTGACTAGGTCTTGAATTTCCTACAAATGACTACAATATTAATGCCTATTTCAGTTTTAAATTGTTTAGCGTGTCTATTTTATGGTAGTGTATCGGGTTGCATACTAATGCATTATTAAATTAATTTATATAAATTAATTTAATAATTTATTTTATATAAATTAATACAAATTAATTTAATTAAATTAATTTATATAATTAAATAATATATATTTATATTTAAATAATAATAATAATTGCTTTAAACATTTATCCAAAGCTGACCCGCGCAACTTCGTTAGCACCATCTCTCGTTAATGAACCGCTCGACCGATTTTGTGCAAACTTTACATAAACCATCTACTAAATAGTCCGAACAAAGCCTAAACATTTGGTTTGGATAGGTGAGCCCGTCCTTGAGTTATAAAATTACAACGAAAAGTGGCATTTATTTTTATATACAGGTATTGATGAAATTTATTGTGTTTAGACATTTTCGCGCCAATCGGCATTAAATACTTTTGAAATATTAAAATGGAGTGGAGAGATAAAAAGAGCCGAATTGCTGTGATAGCATTACACAAAGTAGATATGGAGTCAAATGCAATTTTTGAAACTGTGTGATGGAAGGGATGAAACATATGATCTGGCCAAAACAGGTGATCAAAGCACTGAAGGAAATAATTCGAAGGAATCCTGTATGAAAGCAAAGACTTTAACCCGGAAAAAAAGAAAAAAAAAATTATAATAAAGAACCATAACGCGTTTTTAAAGATGACTTAGGACTAGCAGCCTATAAGAAATGCAATGGTCATCATTTAACTGATAATTTTAAAATGAATAGGGTAGTAAAATAAATATAAAATGTTTTTAAGCAAGGGTAGTAAAAAAAAAAATTACTGACGAGAAATGTTTAATATTGAGCAATGTTTTAACAAGTTTTATAAAATAACCGAGTTTATGCTCGAAGCCCTATAGAAGCTTTCCAATTAGTTAGCAGATTACAACGTACAAATTATCCGACTTCAGTGATGGTTTGGTGAGGTGTTAGCTATCAAGGAGTGACTGAGATATTTTTGTGATAAAGGTATCAAAAAAGTGGTGAAGCCTCTTAACGACTCTTAATCAAGATTGGTACTTTTACCGGGTCCTTAAGCTCAATTCACTCAAGCGTAGTTGGAAACGAACGTTTCGGACTTCATCAGAGCTGAAGACTGGCCGTTATCTAGTCCCAATCTTAATCCGTTGATTATGATTTATGATCAGTTTTAGAGAGTGTGGCATGCTCTAAGCACCCAGATGATGTGGAGTCCCTAAAACAGTCCATAAGACTGGCAGTGCAGAATTGCCCATGAAAAACATGTGTGTTTTCGAATGACGTATCTCAACGTTTAAAGGACTGTATAAATCAGTGTAAAAATGTATTTCATAAATAAATATAATGCCAATAGCGATAATTTTGAATGAGCTTTAATATTTTTATTGTTATTATATTAATGTATAAACTAACACTCATTACAATAATAAATGAATTTAATAATAAATAAATGATTAATGCAATAGAAAAAAAAGTGTTTTCCTGGTAACAATATTTATGGCAAGACTAGGTAATAAATCCTTGAATAATTTATATGTCATTTATTGCCCAATACCTACACAATTATTAATTGTATTGTAATTTATGTAGTTACTGTTTAATATTTTTATTACCAGCCCTACAGTGCACGCAAAAGAGCTGATGACAAAATAGCTTAGCATTTTTAAAGTATTTGTTTTAATATTTTTACTTGATAAAAACTAACCAGTTTAGAGCCCAATTTTTTTATTTGCCCCGCGGCCCCTAGTTGCATAGCTACGCCACTGAACTCTACTGTAGTAGAGTTTAGTGGAATACTCGGTCTCATTTAGGTGTACCTAAATAAAAACGAGTATTTGACGATCATGTTAGTGTACAACAAAATATTTATTTTCATGTAAGTGACTTTGATATTGTCTTAATGAAAATAAAGTTCTTTAAAACTTAAACCTACTTTCCCACCTCGAGCCGTATATACTCGTAGCTTTGCTTGCAGTGAGACCTTGTTTCAACCGCATTATGCATGGCACTCCACATACTTGTTAAGAAGAGGCGATTCTCCTACAGTTTATTCACAATGTTGCTCGCCCTTACCCTTTTAATAATAATGAACCGACACAATTAATAGTTTGACAATATAATCGCGCGGAACTAGGAAACGATAATAATTAAACAAGTGTTTGTATGTTTGTACACTGCGGGTCATATTTTATTGTTAAGAGCAAGGTAAGGTATAACCCGACAGTTCCTACTTTTACCGTAATATCTTATTACATGTCAAGGCTATGGTAGACGAGTAACATTTTTGCGCGCGATTGCGAGAATGCAATAAGTTTGTCATATAATCCAATAACTTATTTTTATTTGTTTTTAATAAGTGGGCATATAATATATATGCCTCTGCCCCCCCCTTCGAGGATAAGGCGTGATAGATAAATAATAATAATATAATCCCGTTGTTTTGAGTAGTCGCTCAAAAGCTAGATAGTTGAGTGTTTAATAATTCTTTCTATAAATTCCTCAAGAGTTAATCAGATATATTTAGAAATATAAGTAGGCTTTGTCTAGTTTGAAATCAGATAGACCTGTAGAAGTTACGTAAATATCATTAATATTAATAACCAAAGCGATGTCACTGACAAAAGGTATACACAATTATACTATCTTTCATATCTTCACCTTATCTGTGGAGTCACATTATAAATGAAAATAAAGTGTTTATAAAGTAGCCAATGTTTTAGATATTGTGGGTCTCTTATCGGCAACGAAAGGTGGTCTGTCTGCAACAGTCACGCACTCACGATACATGATCCATAGACAAAGACCTCGATTGAAGTCGGAAATGTCTTTGCAGGATAAATAAAGGTGTTGTTTTACTCAGTCTAACTTTTTTCTTGTAATCTTCTTTTCTGATAATCTTCTCTTATATAACTATAAAGAGTTGATAGATGTACGGTTATGAGGCAGGGATCAATATTACATTGTCATTATAATAAAGGAACAGATATAGAGATAATAGAGATATGAGATAGATATCAAGAGCACAAACGGTCCGCAGAAGGTAGCGATTATGACATTTGGTCATACCATGTGAGCGGAGTTCCAGGCCCCATGCAGAAGCTAGTGTATATGTTCTAGAAACCCCGTATTATGTCGGCCATGGCGATAGGGTTGCATTTGAACAATAAAATATGCAGACAGAATATTAATCGAATTTATCACTTTTAGATGAGTGGCGAATAGCAGCTGTAGAACCTATTTAGAAAAGGAATGGCTGTCGCCTAAACTGCTCCAGCTACAGAGCATCAGCTTGGTCAGCTTAGCTGGTAAGGTGTATGCAAAGGTTATAACGGCAAGAATGCAAATTCCAACGTGGAAGAAGTTGCATGGATCAAGTGTTTTCTCTCCGCATGATCGCGGAGAAGTTTCTGGTTTGTAACCAGAAGGTTTTCTGCGCTTTTGTAGATCAGGATAAAGCATTTGATAATGTTGTGAGAGAAACTCTGTGGGACTTGCTGCCCGGATACAGTGTGGACGGCTCGTTACTGCGGGCTATTGCCCAATTTCAGTCGCTTTATAGGGACTGTAAGGCTTGCGTGCGAGTAGGGGTGATGTGTCACTTCTTTTCGATGTACGTACAGGCGTCCAAAAGGGTTGTGTCATGTTCGCCTGGTTGTTCATAGAGTATCTGGACAGTTGCCTGCAAAATTTGAAAGATTGTGGTATTGGGCCTATATTGCTCTGAGTCAGTAGTGTCAAAAGGTTCTCGATTTACGAGAGCTTGCTGGATGTTCTTGTGTTTAAAGAAGAAAAATTAAATTTAAAAATTGTATTGGTGTAATGACAGAGGTGTTTTGGTGAGTTAGGGCAGAAAGGTAGCCGAGGAGGTGTAGTGGGTATTCCCAGTACCACCACGATCAGGTGCTGGGCGACCCCCACACAAACCCATTGCTAGCCAGCAGTGGGTAGTCTGTAAGTGGATCGCTCCTAGTACAAAAAAATTGGTGTAATGACAGTTACACATCGGATTTTTTTTCAATATTTGAAATAAGTACTTGGATTTCCATTCATTCTTAAATCATGGTTATTTCTAATCAGAGTTTGTTCGATGCATGATAATTGGCAAAAGAGAACGAATTTCGCAAGATTATGTAAAAAAATGGGTCATAACAAGAGTTCGGAGTTTGTCGTGGACGGAGCCGAGGGGCATAAGTTAGTGGATAATGCGTTGGGTTTTTACGAGTGCTAATTTCGATTCCTTACAATGAATTATTATAATGCCAAGTCATGTTTTGCGTGCATTAAGTCATTGACTTAACAATACATTGAAGCGGTCTGTGGTCGAGTGTCATGTCAACCTAGCCTCGTTATCTACTGATTTATATTTAAGGCTAAACTGCGGTTCGCTCGTAATTGTATGACTCGAAGATAGTCTGAGTAATTCTAAAAAGTAAGGAAATTTTTATTTGAGGAACTTCAGATTACACTGCGGTTTATTAAAAAAAATATTTTAAATGGAGTTTGAATTATTCATAGATATTGTCTTTGAGTAACACTCAATGACATACCTATGATTAATTAAACATCTTCAACCTTGTTAAGTAATTACTTTTCGTCATCTTCTTCTTCATTACGGTGTATTTGCAGTTGCTTCTAAAATATTCCTAGATTCGGAGTCAGGAGTCCACTTTTAATCATTTGTTAGGAGCAGCTATTATTTGATTTTCGACATGAAAAATGGTAGTTTCTTAGACATAAAAGTGTTAACGTGCTATAGTGAAAGACAGTGATATATTGCAGTGAAATGCTATTTTACATCTTGCCGCGCAAATTCCACTGAAGGCCTCATTAAGGCTACCACCACGTTAATGGGGTACGACGGACTTGACTTAATACTATACTTGACTAAAACGTAGAGGACGGGGACATTTTAAAGATATACGAATTAAATAAGATTTGGCTAAAAGGTCTCAGTCCAGTCCAGACAATCAAAATAATTATAAAAAAAAATTGGGTCCCGGTGATCTTGGTTGACACCTTATACGCATAGTAACTACTTTTAACCATCATAATTCATGACTACAGTAGGTGCACAATCTTATTCACCTGAGCGTCTTTTCGGTTGCATACATGATGGAGCTCACAGAACCTGGCCTGTGGAGATGCAAGCGAAATGATGCACAACTGTGTAGCTAACACTTTGTGCAAAAAGACTGAAATACCTGCTATATAGGAATCTATTTTAGATTGTATTTCAATATTTCAACCCTGTTACACACGATAGCGATTTAACATTGATAGTTTACGATAAAAAAACGCGTAGAAAGAATAGCAG
Source organism: Thumatha senex (assembly GCA_948477245.1). Lineage (NCBI taxonomy): Eukaryota > Metazoa > Arthropoda > Insecta > Lepidoptera > Erebidae > Thumatha > Thumatha senex. The sequence goes on along the minus strand of OX419742.1, from coordinate 1,380,493 downwards.
AAGTTTCAGCTATCTAATCTATCTAAAGTGTCATTTAGGTTTCAGGTACCACAAGTAAAGTTTGCTTAAAGTGTTAACGGCAATACGAATATTTGCGAGTAAATATTCTGCCGTAGCATAACAAATATGGAATAACTATTACGAAGTACTTATAACAAATTATTTAAGCATATTTGCGAGTGTTGTAGTTATAATTACTGTGACTGCTACCGATTCCCGTATAGAGGAGATTATGCTCTTATAACGTTTGCCTTTTTTGTGCAATATGAGAATTTGTGCAAAATGTGCTATATGTATCAGTCACATCTTTTATCCCCGAAAGGGTAAGCAGAGGCATTTTCTTTTTTATTGGGACTCATCCCACCCTCATTCCCATTACTGTGACTCCTGTAAACCAGGATCTATGACCAAAACACCAGAAAAGTAACACCGAGCTCGATCTCGGTGATGTCCCAGGAGAAGTTAGCATGTCTTGGAACCCGCAACGAAATTAATCAGAAGATAATGTGAAGAAGTAAGAAAATAACGTAATGCCTCTTCCCTCCTTTGCAAAGCGGGAGACCTGGAAAGCAACTAGGTGTAAATCCTATAGAAATAGGGAAGCACCACGGTAATAGTATATTACGGGTCCTATGTGAGCTATGTTTGATTCCAGTAATATGTATGGCAGAAACGTTTAAAAGCACGAAAATTTACCCTCGATGCCACGAGATCCGCATAGTAAACTACTCCCGACGTTAATTGTAAACAATTAAGCATATTATATCGCTCATTTTGCCAAATGCTACAATCCCAAAGTATATGATGGGCGGTCTGATCATATTTGGCGTCAGCAGTTGAACACTGACAGAACGGTGACTCAACCAGCTTAAACGAATGTAATTTGCTCCTAAAGTTACCATGTCCCGTAAGAAATTGAGCAACACAGTGATCAACCTCCAGCCAGGACATTCCCAGGCGTTCACGAACGTCTGGGAAAAACTGGTAGAGCCACTTGATGGAAGTGTTCCAACGCAGCTGCCATTCGTCTAAAAGTTCTTCACATACATTATCACGATACAGTCTGGCAATTCTATGGCGATCTCTTTCTAACAAAAACCTATCATCCATGCCATCCTTAGCCGAATAGTATAAAGCCACGCGTCTCTGAATTTCGAGATCAACCGGGAGGACCCCTGCCATCACCGGCAGAGCCTCCGTGCTAACCGTCCTGTAGGCCTTGCATAAAAATATCAATGCAAGGCGTTGACTTTGCAGTAACTTTAAACGTGCAGCACCAATAGTAGCCTTATCTGCCCATACCGGCGCCCCGTAACACATACAGCCTAGATAAGTGGCCCCGTAAACGACCTTTAGTGTTTTGAACGAAAGTCCCCATGTAGCAGTAGATATTCTCGACAACGCATAAAAGCTATTTTTAGCCTTTTCCCCTACAGTTTTTATGTGCTCAACGAATGCAAAATTTCTCTCTAAAATACATCCTAAATAGCAAACCGAAGTTTTATTTTTACTGTAAACGTTATTGAATTTAATGCGCGGTGGTACTTTCAAACTTCCTTTCAAAAGCAACTGAAATGTTTTGTTGGGTGCAAAAAATAACCTGTTTCGTACGCCCCACTCCGCAACGACGCGCAAACACGTGTGGGCCAAGCTCTCGAGTCCCGCACGAGTATTCGACGGAACGAGCAACATACCGTCATCGGCGTATCCTGTCATTGAACAGCCCTCCGGTAATGGTAAACTGAAAAAGTCATCAAATCCTAAGTTCCACAAGTCAGCTACGGCATAGCAAGGCTACGGCTAGGCAGGGGCATACCAAGCCTATCCCGATTTTTTGCACACTTTGTCGTTGAATATTTAAGGACACTCACACGTTTGCATATACTTAAAATAACTTATTCGGATTTTTACAAATATAAATCAAGAAGTTAGTTGCAAACCGTACTTTAAGAGGCTAAAAATACTTACCTTACCGTGCATCTATATCCTGGAGATCTGTAAATTCGTGCTAAACAATATGACCTACTTTGTAAAACGTGGTGACAGACATACAGATAGACTGGTTAGGCACGAGAACCGCCTGATGTTACCTACTTCTCGCATGACCTTACACTCACAACAGCCCACACGTTATGTCCATAAAAATATTTAACCAACTTCCAGAATGTATAAAAACAGAAGCCAGTACTAAATTCTTCTTAAATATAATAAAAAAACATGCTCATTGAAAAAGTATATTATGATATTACCGAATACTTAAATGATAAAGAAATATGAAGCGCTCGTGGCCCCGCGGTCTCAGTGTTCTGTAAACGATCACAGAGGTACGCATCTTTCACTATGGCTGGTCGTCGGATGGGTGACCACTTTGTGGCATTTACATTTGCGAGCGTTTCCGTGCTTCGGAAGGCAAGTTAAGCCGTTGGTCCCGGTTGCCAGTAAAATGGCAGTCGTTAAGCCTGGTTGAAGGCCTTATAGGCGGCTTAAAAAAATTCAACAGCAGGTAGCCACAGCCTGCGTCTGTCTATTTCAACACGGCAATGGGCTCACCACCTATTACGTGGGACAGGAATCCACACGGTGAAAAGTGGGCATATAATATGCCTCTGCCACCCCTTCGGGGATAAGGCGTGATGGATATTTATTTTATTTATTTATAAAGAAATAAATCAATACTTATTCGCATTTCAATAATAATCATAAATTCAATAATAAATTTAATAATTTTAATAATTATAATAAATTTCATGGATTTAATAATAAAAATTCAATACTTAATAATAATAAATAAATAATAACGACTTTTTCATGTGAATTACTACTGTGGTTACTAAACTTACCAAAGAAATAAATAAATTATTATCAAGTACCGAATACATGCAATAATTTGAAAAATTAGTAAATCGCATTGTCTTGAATTATTAATTATATCTTATACATATACGATGCTTCCTCCTCTCTTCTACGTTGCCGTGCCCGACAGGGTCCAAAATGTATCTAATTATATATTTTATAACAACTATAATCACCTTATGGAGCGCAATAAATGAATATGAATATGAATACTTATGTGACTTTTGACACTAAATTTGTAACGATCAAATAAAAGTCTATGAAAATATTCTATATATTTCGTTACATTCCGAAAACTTGCTTAGATGACTGAACTCTAGACTAAATATTGATCGCGAAACGACTAGTAGATCAATTCTGATTATAGTATAGTTCAAAGATATAATCATAATTCAAGTGTTTTCGCTGCGGAGCCCGAGTTCAACTTTCCTGTTACATAGTTTCTACTTCTCTTTCTTATGGGGATTGTGATAGCATTTTAGCCGCATGTTATTCCACTTTGACGTAAAGCTGTGAATTTTCAGACCTGCCCATTTATACTTAAGTCGGTGATGGAGGCATACTCAGAAACTTATTGCCTACGGAACCTTGTAGCTGACGCGTGGCCCTATTAGCGAAGGTGATTCTTCTACATCTTATCCGCAATGTCATGAATATGAAGGCTGCCGAGGATGCGGGTCATGCGGGAGATCCCAAGATGGTTCAAACATCTTTTATTGTAATGACTGTGAGAGTAGGGTAGTGAGTGAACATCTCCTTTTCCGATGGTTTATTTTCTACTACAGGTAGCATTTCACAACTAATTTTCATGAACTCTTTGATTGTATTTGTTTTCGTTGATTGTATGGTATTATTTTTGGGTTAGATAAAAGGGGCAAAATTTACTTAAGGGAGAAAGTTTACTGTAGCTCTTTTATTATTTATCAGGCAATATGAATCTATATGAAGAAAAAAAGGGTGACATTAATGTGAATATACATATGTACATGCTTTTGCGAAAAAGTAACACTTTGTTGGAGTAAAATTCAAGTAGGCCATGCCATGAGTGACTATTATATTTTACTTTGAATTATCTACCTAATGTACTCGTAATAATGTCTTATCATTTTTAGTTCAAACTTTTGTCAACTTTATAGTGATTAGTTAATTAACATTTTCTTACAAACAGAAAGACATAAACTGTACTGATATTTAAGGACCAGGCCGAAATAATTTTAACAAATGATTTCTGTAAAATGATTATTTTCAGAATGACATTTTGAATGTGTAGTGCAGTAAAGTGGATCACTTTCCGAAAAAAAAAAACAATTAGGTAAGTAAAATATATTAAGAATGGTAGCATGACACTTTAGCCATTATATAGCCAGTCAATAATGTGGTTAACCATCCAATGGTTTGGATCTCTCTTTATAATCTTATTAAATTTATGTCATTTCACTATGCGTGATATTTGAATTATTAGAGCTAAGTTTTTTTATTTATTCAGTGGCTAAAAAAATTTCTCAAAGTTTTTTATGAATGGTTTTACTCTTGGTTGCACTAAATAGATCCATTGATGGGTATAATATGGTTCTAAAATTTTCAAAGATCGTAATTGTTTTGGTTAAAGGGAAGATTTTATAATTACAAAATAATACCTACCCTATTGCATGATAGCGAAAGTCAAATTAGCTTAATGACCCCCCATTATAACAAATATCAGGCATTCAGAATATATGTCACGATTGTGCATCTCTTACAAAAGACAACTTAACATTCCGTTAGAAAAGTCAAATAAATAAAATAAATATCCATCACGCCTTATCCCCGAAGGGGTGGCAGAGGCATATTATATGCCCACTTTACACCGTGTGGATTCCTGTCCACCGTAATAGGTGGTGAGCCCATTGCCGTGTTGAAAATAGACAGACGCAGGTTGTGGCTACCTGCTGTTGAAATTTTTAAGCCGCCCATAAGGCCTTATACCAGGCTTAACGACTGCCATTTTACTGGCAACCGGGACCAACGGCTTAACGTGCCTTCCGAAGCACGGAAACGCTCGCAAATGTAAATGCCACAAAGTGGTCACCCATCCGAGTACCAGCCATAGTGAAAGTTGCGTAACTCAGTGATCGTTTACAGAACACTGAGACCGCGGGGCCACGAGCGCTTCTTACTGAACTAGAAAAGTCAACATTAGCAATACCTATATCTGACAGAAATCTTTGTCAAAGCTGGTTGAATTGTAGTCCTCGTTGAATTCTCAAACAATTAATAACCACCAATCACAAATATTTTAGTAACCTCACGTTTGTGGCACGCATTATCAAAGGCTTTGTCTAAGTCAACTGCACGCTAGATAAAGTTACCCATTGACTGTCTGTGTATATTTTCGAATTGCATTTCGACTGTTCTTTACGTCTACTCCAACGGTTAGTGACTTCTCCATTAAAAATCTCCGCAAAAATTTACACACAAAGTTTTCTGTGGAACATTTTTTGTGGACGTTTTTCCTACACAGTGTCATCTAACCCAAATTAAGATCTGGACTAGTGAAACCTGGGTATGTCAGCAGATGCATGAAAGTAAATTGAATGCTGTGGAGATGCGATCACTTCGAAAATTGTGCGGCGTTACCTTGGCCGACCGAATACGTAACGAAGTGATACGCAATATGGCAGGTTTGAATGAAAGTGTCAGCGTTAAGCTGGAAAAGGGCGTGCTCCGTTGGTTTGGACACGTCCAACGAATGAGTGAGGAACGATTGACGAAGAATATATATTGTTCAAAAGTAGAGGGTAGAAGGAGGCAGGGAAGGCCGAGACTTACATATGAAGACCACGTGAGCAGATTGCTCAAAAACGGAAACGTCAAAAGTACTCGGATACCCAGACGTGCGTGTATGAAGTGATTGATGAATCTCGAAGAAGCGAAAGAAGTATGCATGGATCGCGAAGCCTGGCGATCTGTCCTCTCTGACTACCCCGTCAGGGATACAGCGTGAAGATAGTTAGTTAGAAGATCTGGACAAGCTTTACAAGATTGACAAGATTATACAAACAAACTGTGAACCAGGCACCGCACCTCATCAACGACATTCACATAAATTATGGTGAATACGATGAACTTTTCTGTATGAAAATGATTGATTAGTTAAAAAATCGTAATTATTTTTTGTTTTAAGCGCACCTATGCGACATTGCTACAATTGAGAGATCTCAGGATCAAAACCTGGGTTGGAATAGGAACAAAACTTTGTATGATCTGACTATATTTGTGTCGAGTATTTTCTTTTACTTTAGAAATATTTCCGAATGTTTCTTTGTCGGTACTATCTCATGTATACAATGTGTTAAGAAAATCCTGTACGACCCGAAAGGGTACAGCACATAGGCACTTCAATAACATAACGAAAAAAAAAACTTATCATTTATAAGTATGAAATAGTTATAATTTTTTTTTAAATTATAGTGTTATAAAACTGACAACACCTTTGTTGGCATGCGGCGACGTATGTACACGGCAGGTGTTAGCTGACCTTTTGACCTTGCATTTCCGAATAGCCCTTTCCCTGTGTTGCCATGTAAATTACCACATTATATTAATGTTTAATTTATATTATACGGGGTAAATTTTTGGGGTAATATTTAAAAACGATTTGTCACCTTCACGGAACGGACAGGGTTTTCCTAACATATTGTATATCTGCTGTAATAAGTAAGTAAAAGACTTTTTGCAAATATAATAATTTAAGTACATTTCACAGTAATGAGACAGCAGAAGCAGAGGTCGCCATGAATGTAGGTATTACGGCGGGATTCTCGTCACAGTCCGCTACTATCAGTCTTTGATATAGTCTGATACAGTAAAAGTTATGACAACAATAATGCGTTATTATAAAACACACAGCGTCTACGAAAAACGGCTTCAGTTCGCCCGAGAACTCCGCAAGGTCAATAGCATATGAACTATTTCGAAAACAGTCGATCGCTTGTCTGAATCGAGATATGACATAGCTACTGTCCCTAAATGTTTAAAAAATAAATTTAAAAACATTAAAAAGTATTTACATGCTGGGAACGCACGTGCTTGGTGTTCTAATTTTAAACAGCTTCGGCGCGCCAATCGTTTTTGTCACGCTTTTGTACTGGGAAAAGCATTTTGTGTGAAATTTTCTAATCGTGTTTATTGAGACTATTTTATTGTTTATAGTGATAATTATTATGCTATTGAAGAAGTAATCTTGTGAATAGTGTTTAAAGTGACACAGAGTGAGTATTTAGATAATTTATGCCTATTCTTAATCTAAAACCAATATATGTATTAAAGAAATTTGAATAAAGTTATCTACACATCTTCATTTCATTACAAAATAATTATTAGTTCTTGACGTAATATAATAAAATATTATCTACACGTCGGCCCAACAAGAAAAAAATAATTACAATTTCCAGTTACACTTTAATTATAATAATATAAGTAATATAATAAAATTATTTTATTTTTATTATTCAATTATATCTTCTTTCCAACTAAAAACCAGCATATAATTGCAGCGGATCATTTAACTAATTCTATTTTAATAATTAAAAAGTTTAATTATTAAAATAGAATTTTAATAAACCTTAATGAAGATAAAAAAAGTAAGCACTTTTTTTATATAATTATTTTATGGGCTGGTTACAATAAAAAAAAATTGTGATTCTTTGAGGTTTTCGGTGGTCTTTTCGCGGCAAGAGAGAAAATAGCATTTCACTGCATATATATCATTGTCTTTCACTATAGCACGTTAACACAACTTTTATGTCGAAGAAACCACCACTCCCGCAGATAAAACAAGATAAATGCACTAGTTTTAGAAAATAATATACAGCAAGCGTCCGCACTTGTCACTCTTCCCGCCAAAAGCCCCGTTTTTTTATTTGCATGGGATTTCCCATAGACAATTTAATTTTCGCAATAACTTTTTAACTAATTTTGATAACTTAAATTCAAGTTTATAATAGATATCAGAATTACCTAAATTTAAGTTTATTTTAGACAAATGCCTGAAAATTTGATTTAGGGTACGATTGGTAAAGCCTAAAATTGTACAGAAAAGTTCTAAGATAGCAATGGATATGGATTCCCAATCAATAAATGATTTTTCCGTAAATCCACACGGTGGATTTTTGAAAAAGGGCAGTAAGGTAATTTTACCTAGAAAACTAACGTCATTATTACATTTTATAAATAAGTAAACGGGATTACAGCTGAAACCGGTAGGTCTATTACTGGTCGTAAAAACGTGAGTAATCCCGTTTACTTATTTATAAAGGTAGTAATTTACTTTAACCGTTACAGAAAAACGTTCCTAGGAGACCATTCATATCTTTTTAATTCTGAACTCGTTTTACAGATTTTCAAAATAAGTTACCATTGTAAAAAATGTGTGCTATTCAATTTTAATTCTGGGAATCGAAAACGTCTGCACAATATTTAAGATGTAACTAGAAATGACGAGTATCGCATAAACTTTTCCCATACATTTCGTTATGAGATTTCAGATCATGATAATTTTGTATAGGACTGGATAAAAATTAAACTTCACTTAAATAAATAATAGCTTAAAATAAATAACATAAAATAAATAACTTAAAATAAATAACTTCATAACATAATTAACTTAATATTAACATAAATAACTTGAATTTTTTGTTTTGTCAGTACTAATTATGTAGAAGATTACACTGCATGTGAAGTCAATTTCGTGACTGACCGTAGTTTCCGGAAAAAAATAATAATATTCATCTATATCTATTGTATGCATTTGCGTGGTTAATGTCAGTAGCACAGATCATCCGTGTGTCATTGGCGGGCTTCACCTGAAAATCAGCGCCTGATATTCCGCAGCCTTATGCTGAGCTGTAGCCATTTAGCATATTCCCATAAACATTTTTTTTATTTTTGTTATCGTTTTTTTACGTTTATGTTTGCGCATAAAAAAGATTTTTTTGCTTCTAATTTACGTATATGTATTAAATGTCATTACTAGGCGAGCATAACCTACTATGTCTAGTTCTAAAGTAATTTTCTCATGCGCTAACTTGATCTGTATAAAAAGGTTGTGAAAATCGTATGTCGTTATAATTTCATTTAGTGGGATTGATTCACCACGCACTAGCCTTTGATCAACACCCTTTCGATAAACACATCATTTACTTCTATTATTATTCATTTTCAATCACATTTATTTATATGGAGCTACGCTAATACAATAATTTCGTTCCATTTACGCATATGTGATAAATATAATACGAGTACTTATGCAACTGAAACTAAGGGCCGTATTTTAAAACGTTACTCAATACTCAAGAAACACTTGAGAGTAGTATTTGTATGGCAAAACTAGCCTCAAGCGTTTCTTGAGTATTGATTAACGTTCTAAAATACGGCCCTAAGATTTAAAATGGAAAAAAAGTTTAGCATCGTGGGGCTCGCACCCTCACCTTTTCACTTGCCGGGTAAGAACTCGCGAGTGACGATGATGATGATGTCGGTGAGAGAAATTTTAAATTATTTTGTACTAGATTCTAATTTGCTCGCATCAATATTGTTATTTAAATTGCAATCCACGTCCATGCACACGGTGAAATGTGAGCGTATTATGTGCCTCTGCCATCCCTTTGATGTTAATGGCGTGAATGATAAAAAATGAGATCATCCACACATTAATTACTAGGTGACCCTCCTAGCTTCGCCCGTGACATACTTCGAACTCCCGTCGCACCTATTTAATCCCGTCGCTTATGAATTCTACAATAATGCATTAAAATTTGCCCGATTTGTCGACATTTATGACTACTGCTCCGCCCTCCAGGGAAGTAAATTCCGTAGCCAATAGCCTACCTCGATAAATGGGCTAACTAACACAAAAAGAATTTTTCAAATCCTACTAGTAGTTCCTGAGATTAGCGCGTTCAACCAAACTAACAAACAAACAAACTCTTCAGCTTAATAATATTAGTTTCAATTATTTAAATTATTCTTAAAAAATATGTAAAACAGTGCTTTAAGATTAATTCTTATCGTAGCGAATACACTACATAATGACAGAGGTACAATAACGGCAGACATTGTTCCGTAATACCTACAATGTGAAAAATAATAAAAGACTTCAAAAAATAGTTTATTTGAGTTGTCATCGTTGCACATGGAAGTTTCCGCGTCACCATGCCCTTTACGATATTGTTCGGAGAGCTTTTGTCTTGGCGGGAGTCCCTTGCGTCCTTGAGCCACTAGGTCTCTGTAGATCTGACGGTAAAAGGCCAGACGGTCTGACCTTGGTGCCTTGGAAAAACGGCACGTGTGGGACGCCACGTGCGTCAACACCGTTACCGCTAGTCACTTGGGCCACACCATGCCATACTGGCTACTCATGGGGAGCAAAAAAAAATGCCGAGACGGAACCTCGGTATTTGTTTGTACCCATCGCTGTGGAGACCATGAGACGCTGGGGACCCGAGGCTAAAAATCTAATTGGGGAATTAGGACGCAGAATAAGGGAGAAACCAGGAGACTCCCGCTCTAGATTATTCCTGGTGCAAGGGCTGGCTATAGATATTTAACGTGGAAACGCAGCTAGTGTTATGGGCACCTTTGGACCGGGACCGGTCAGGAGCGGGTTATTTGAATTTTACATGTGAATATGTATGATGTCATTTTGTGTATTATATTGGATATTCTGAAACACGAACGGATAAAAATACTAACTTTAAACAAATTTCCCAAAATTATAAGGAAAACTGAATTCATAGATGATAATGTGAAAAGTGGATTTCCCAGTATTGTACACATTTGAATAGTTACTTAAGTAGGTATGTTAAAAGCAGTATAATAGTCATATACAATTTATGACTTCTATACCTATATTTAACAATAACATATCCGAATATCGATATACAGATATTGATATTCCGATACCTAGATCCGAATTAAAATGTCAACATCGTTCGGCTTTACACACATACAGTTATGAACGAAAAAATCGTTAATTATTAAGTAAACGGTTATTATACATAATTCTGGGATACCCCGACTGGGTTTGGACGTAATTCAGGCATTTTTTCAGACAGTGTGAGGTTTAAAAGTAAAAGTACAACTGTCACTTCGTAAATAGTGATGTACCTCTGGACATGTAAACATTAGGGAGTATCACAAGCGACAATAGAAGATATTACAGAGTTTGTCTACGTGAGTGTTGCAAACGTCTATATTATAGGCGATGCTTGTTTGCTATCTTAGTGGTGTATAAAAAGAATTAATGTCATAATATTGTGTTTTAGTTCAGCTTCCTCTATATTGTAAGGTCTCTACGCAACAGAACAAATCGCTAAATAAACAACAATTTAGAAGTTATGTAGTTCGATAAGTATCTTGACCTTACTGAGGTTGTTCCGCTCATAGTGCCCACCACTTAAGCATTCTAGCCTTTGAAGAACCGTAGCGACTTCCGAAACAAATTGCGACGCATTGAAATCGATGATTAGATGATTATCTGCTTATAATTTTAACTAGCTGACCCGCTAAACTTTGTTACAAGTTCACGTCAAGTCTGTGTCACAGTTCATATACGCTCGTCATGATGTTTTTTAAGCCTTCTGCTATAAATGGACTATTACCAAAAACTAAAGAATTTTTCAACCAAATAAAACAACCAAGCTCTCGCTTCATTTTTCAGTTGAATTACAAAATTATCATTATAGACAACCGCTTATAACTGCCAATAGATCAATCTATACTAATATTATAATTGAAAGCGCTAATCTCAGGCACAAATACTCGGATTTGAAAAAATATTTTTGTATTGGATAGTCCATTTATCGAGGAAGGCTATAGACTATCATCACGCTACTACTCTGGAGAGCAGAACAGTAATCATAGATGTTGACGAATCGGGCAATTTTTAATACATTATTGTAGAATTTATTAGCGATGGGATAAAATAGGTGCGACAGGAGTCCGAATTATATCACGGGCGAAGTCGTGGAGGGTCACCTAGTGTCATTTAAAGTAGAAGATATTAAGACGAATTAATTTAGATCCCAAGCAAGTATTTTATTATTAGTAACAAGATAAGTTAAAACTAACCAACTATATATCTCCATCTCTGATGGTAATGCTACTTATTAGTTGCTCCTCTGGCTATGGGTGAAACTCTATAAATTTAATAAATACGATACTAACTCAACTGCCACTGATTCAATAAGTATATGAAACTTGTTTGCAAAAACACTTTTTTATAGTTTACCCAGCAGTCGGATGAAATAATAACATAGGTTGACATTAGTGTATTGAGAACAGTGTAAAACATGAGACGGTTCAAACAAGTAAAAAAATATATCGCTAAATATTAAAACAAATACATTAAACCGGCTGCATCGGTGCTGGTGTAGCAGAATAGGGAGATTAGGTAGCACTTGCTCTCAACAAGGATAAAAAGACCATACAATATATTATTAACTAGCTATTCCCTGCTACTTTGCTCGCACAAGAACCTTAATACATTACATGAATAAGTTACTGTTGTAATTTCAAGTTTGTAGCAGTATCTGTTTAGACCGTGTGTTGATAAATCAGTGAGTCAGTCAGTCATGTATCATGGTAAATACGTAGCACAGTCACATTAAATAAAGTCATGCCATTTTTAAAGAGGTAGGTAGAGGCGTACTATTCTTCCAAATTGTACCATTGTGAGCTTATTGCCGTATTGAAATGGATAAGGACAGATTGCAGCTACTTATTGTTGAAACTTTTCCACTTAAGGAGTACCATGTTGCAGACGAGAAAGCACAGAAAACGCTCGTAAATAGAAATGCTACAACCATAGAAATCTAAAAGCTGGAGAAATGCCATGCGGGAATATTTGTGTCACCGCGATGCTCAACAACAAAGCACGCATTAAATACGATTAAACCCTTCACTAGTCTGATGGATTTGCGTACCATTATCCATGGCTTACGATGGTTTTAAATTCAGTTTTACAGGAAAATGCCGTATCTTAAGCAAACTTCGCAGTGGGGATCAAAAGGACATTCTTTATTAGACGCCGTTTGCGAAAAATAATGTTCGACACAGTATTGTTCCCAAATGGCACTTCTGCTGTTTTAACGATTTATATGGCTACAACAGTAATCCCTCTCAGAATCAATCGTATCATAAGATACCTCAGTGATCGCTTACAGAATAGGTACTTCGCAAGACAGACTACAAGTTTGACTCTTTTATATTTAAAAATATAACCGGACCGGAAGGACGCCATCTGCAGAACAACTTTCTTCTTCTAAATAATATTTACAGTTCAACACCGAACAATAGCAATTGTTCTCTTAATATACAGTTATACACATTTTATTTGCTTTATCTTGATAAGTCAGTAAATACTTATGAACACGAAAACACTACTATTTTTAGCGGAACAATACACTATTCTTCTTCAATTTAGTGTATTCCTGGTCGCTTCCAATTCCTACCTGGAATTGAAGGGATTATAGTAACTTTTATTTGGTTGCTAGGAGCGCTTTAAGAGTTTATTTGGCTTTTGATTTTGGCATTTTTCTGAGCAAATGCAGTCTAAACTCCAATTCCGTAAGGGCGCCTACGATTTTGCCTCGTCTGTTTATCAGCAGGTGCATCGTTAGCAGGTGAGGTCGTGTGGCGACTGGCGCCACATAGCGAAGAGCTATCGAACTACTTCGATACTAAGAATCTTGCATCGCGCTATGAGAGAATTATATATGCACCAGCCCAAAATCTATCAGTTAGGTCGCGGCCCACCAGACGTGATCACCATGCCTGGTTGGAGGATCCTCTATTTTTGTCAACATCTCTCAACCCGTTCCTCCACAGGTAGCTTGCGCCCCGTAGATCTTGTTGGGGCCGTTACACCCGATCTCCTGATCTATTGACCCAAAATACCCACTGAAATAGGTCGTAGTTAAACGATAAGGCGGAAATATACATTATGCCAAAGAGTCAGCACGCGCATTGTTCGATGTTGGGACAAAATTATTACGTACCGGGGAGCAGATACGGCATGTCTCACGTTCATTCACGTGTACACTGATTGTTATAACTGTGTCATTGTTGATGAATTTATTTTATAAACGATAGTGTCTAAAATTTACAATAAACTATTTGATGCTCGCGGCTCCACCCGCATAAAGAAGATTTCCCGTTCCCGTTTCCCACAGGAACTTGTTCCCGAGAAAAAAAATGATGATCCTTTCTTGGGCTCTAGACTATCTCTGCACAAAATTTCATGTAAATGAGATAAGAGTTTAGCCTTTACCCTTAAATTCTTCAGTAAAACATAAACTTCGCATCAGGCAGATGATGGGATCGTGAATCGCTTTTGCATTTCAGACGAGACTAATGACGACAATTATTAGGTTTGTATTACGTTTCATAAACGCAGATGATGCTACTGTTATTTACGTATACTTACACTCACGTGTAACTCGGCACGTTTAGTGCACGATGTTCCCGCACATGTTTTTTTTATCTTACAAAATGGGAAATAAAATATAACGTCGTAGTATAATGCGAAGGTTCAGGGCACGCTCGGAAAGCTCAGAAGCGGTCGTAGCCCCGTGGACTCTGTGTTCTGTAAATGATTACTGAGTTACGCAATTTTCACTATGACTGGTCCTCGGATGGCTAATCACTTTGTGGCATTCACATTTGCGAGCCTTTCTGTGCTTCGGAAGGTTACGTTAAGCCGTTGGTCCCGTTTGCCAGGTACATGGCAGTCGTTAAGTCAAGTCTAAGGCCATAAGGTCTAAGGCGGTTAGAAAAATTTCAACAGCAGGTAGCCACAACCTGCGTCTGTCTATTTCAACACGGCACCTATTACGTGGAACAGGAATACACATGGTGAAAAGTGGGCACTGCCACCCCTTCGGGTAAAAGGCGTGACAGATAAATAAAATAATAATAAATAAATAATAATTTATCGAATGCCTATATGCTGTATATCATCACGCTACTGCCCTGGAGAGCAGAGCAGTAATCATAAATGTCGACAAATCGGGCAACTATTTATGCTTTATTGTATAATTCATAAGCGACGGGATTAAATAGGTGCGACGGGAGCTCGCACTATGCCACAGGTGAAGCCGCGTGGGTCATCTAGTTTAAAATAAAAAAACCGGCACCGAAGGCTTTTGGGCTTGATTTTTATCATCATTTCTATAGCTATACACCCAAAACCAACAGTAGATAGATTATAGGGAACCCGGAACGCCGTATATAGAGTCGGTTTCGGTAGATGGTGCAGTTGAACATAACACAGAATTACTAGTATACTACACTCTAAATTTTGTTTAGTTATGAAGGTCAGAAGCGTATTATATGTATAGCAAGAAAATACGTCTCACTGGCGCTCTAATATTATTCTAGTTGGATGGGGCCCTTCATTCGCGACTTGATGATTAGAATAATTTTCTATCCAAAACAGTCGGTGTACCGCGAAATCGTTTAGTTAGAAATTATGTCACGTAGTGAGTTTGTTATGCGCAGGTGAATATCAAAAACGATTTAATAGTTTTTGGTACAGAAATAGATGGGATTGAAAATGGCTATAGGCTCAATTTATTCTCCAGCGAAGTGTGTAAAGCATTTGCATGATGTTATATTTAAAAGGCAACCGTGACTTACTGTTCTGTCAACGCGCAGCTTAAACCGCTAAACGGATTTATTTTAAATTTATTGTTTAAAGATGTCTATCACGCCTTATCCCCAAAGGGGTGGCAGATGCATATTATATGCCCCCTTTTCACCATCTGTATTCCTGTCCCACGTACCTAATAGGTGGTGAGCCCATTGCCGTATTGAAATAGACAGACGCAGGTTGTGGCTACCTGCTGTTGAAACTTTTTAAGCCCATAAGACCTTCTTGACTTTTTACAACTTGACTTAACGACTACCATGTTACTGGCAACCGGGACCAACGGCTTAACGGGCCTTCCGAAGCACCGAAACGCTCGCAAATGTAAATGCCACTAAGTGGTCGCCCATCCGTGACCAGCCAAAGCGAAAGTTGTTTAACGCAGTGATCGTTTACATAACACCAGTCCGCGGTACCACGAGCGCTGCAAGATATAAGCATTCACAAAAAAAAAACATTTTTGATAACTTTCACTGGCAGTCAAAGTAGCTAAAACTGTGTGGTTTAATATAAAAAGATTGATCAGAAGGAGATTTTACGACAAATACGCCGAACGATAACAATCAAATGCGAGATTGATTGATTATATATATATATATATATATATATGATACACAACTTCTTGTTCATCTTAGCGTTGCCTTTGCTATTCGACCTATGGTAGCTACTTGTATATGCACTTTGTATAGAACAAAATTGTAGTATTACGGAGAAAGTCACATCTGTTATCTGATTCTGCATTTCCCTTGTCAATTCAGAGATTCACATTTATTTTTGTCTTATCAAAGAGTAATTCCAAAATATATCTTTGTATTTGTACGGTTGTGTCGCCTCGGGACGACGTGTTTGTCCGGTGCTCGTTATGTAGTGTATAACGTTATTTGCTTGGGTCTTATAATGATTTAATATTGTTATCTATTGTACAAAGTGCACAAAATAAATTAAAAGTGATGAGATCTGTTTAGTGGGGAACTTTATATGGGGTAAGCATATAAGCTTTTTAATCTATAATAATACTAGATGACCCCCACAGCTTCGCCCGTGGAATATTTTGACCTCCCGTCGCACCTATTTAATCCCGTCGCTTATAAATTCTACAATGATGCATAAAAATTTGCCCGATTTGTCAACATTTTTATGACTACTGCTCTGCTCCCCCGTATAGTAGCGTAATTATATATAGCCTATAGCCTTCCTCGATAAATGGGCTATCAAACACAAAAATAATTTTTCAAATCCGTTCAGTAGTTCCTGAGATTAGTGCGTTCAACCAAACAAACAAACTATTCAGCTTTATAATATTAGTATAGATATGAACCTAGGCATGGAGTTCACTGAACAAAGCTTCCTATCGGACCTTGCTATATGCGAGCGCACCGGACATAAATTTTGAGAATGACCTGTATGTGATGTGAGTCGATAGATCAATATAAAACACGCATATGGAGGCGAAGTATCTTCTGCCGCGAAGGGGCTCGGCACCGCACATAAGTCGTCGATAACCCTTATAGCTTCCCTTTCTACCAGGTTGAAATTTTGAAATGATAAGTTTTGGATTTTAACAATAGGTTTCTTGTTACAGGGGCGTTCGGGGAGCGCGAGCGGTGTCGGCCGCGGGCGCGTGCTGCGGCGCTCGGCGCGCGCGCACCATGCTCGCTGACATCAAGGGCTTCTGGAAGGTGTGCCGCTACGGGGATCTTTACATGGTAACGTACTAGATTTATATGAAAGGATTTGTCCCGAGATACATAACGCCTAGAGAATTGACATTTTTGTGTAAGCTACCCGTATAATATAGACAGAAGGGTTTCTCTCAATTCTACCCCTACTGGGGTGAAATTGGAAGTTTTTAGCGATTTCGGAAACGGTAAAGTATAGTATAGGTACCTAGGTATAGATATAAATAGTGGTATTATTAAATATTTTTTCTCAGGCTAAATGCTGCTGATGTTTCACAAGAATTGATTGATAGCATACTTATATAGAGTTTGAACTCTGATTTGTTGTGTGCAGTGCGTTGAAGGAATCAGTCAGAATAAAGTTAGAAGGCTACAGAATTTTTGTGAGATAGATAAATTATTAAGGCCGTTAGTTATGTTTATGTCTAAAGTTCAGATTATTCTCGAAGATTTTATGAGCTGTGTCGTTAATACTTACAAAGACATCACAGGAGACCTAGGAGCTGGCAGCTACCTCGGACAAAGAATTAGTCTAGCTATTCAAAGGGGGAACGCTGCCAGTATCTTCGGAACCTTGCCTAAAGGGACTCCTTTTAATAATATATTTTAGTTATGTATCATATTTTTAAGGTTATTTAATAATTTGTATTTAATCAAAAGAACTATTTAAAATCGTACATGGGTACATTAGATATTAAACTTATCGGCGACATCAGTTAAAAACTGGCCCAGTGATATAAAAAGAAACAAAACAAGTCCTAAAGAGCTCATAAAAACCAAAAGTTAAACGACTTCCTAATCCAATATTATTGTCAAGGCTCGTGATCGTATTATTTAAAAGCTCGTCTTAATTTTTTCTTACATCATTCAAATGTTAAGATTTTGTACGAGGCGACAATGAATTCACGGTTTCCCTTGCAAGGTTGCTTCAAGACAAGCAACACTAAAAACCCTTGCTTGTTGCTGCGATTGTCATAGATTTAAAAAACAAAGTATATTAGGAAATTTTAATATTGAAAGCTTTATGCCTGGTATCGACAACTGCCACTGTAGAATTGGACAACAGCAAAGACCTACTCTTGGCTTCATTATCGATATGTTTATACAACCTAAAACCTCGTAAGTAGTAGAATCAACAGGTCCTAATACACTTCTATGGGAAGCTAGGCCCCTTTCTACAAAGTACAGGGGTAGACAAATATTCTTGCCCAGATTTTCTACAAAGTACAGGGGTAGACAAATATTCTTGCCCAGATTTTCTACAAAGTACAGGGGTAGACAAATATTCTTGCCCAGATTATTATACGACGGGATTGAATAGGTGCGACGGGGGTTCAAAATATGTCACGGGCGAAGCCGCGAGGTCAGCTAGTTAAAGTAGTGTTTAAATACAAAAAAAACTTTATTTTTAATGTTTCTCTGTCTGTTGTTCCGGCTAATCTCTGAAAGGTCATCCCTTTCAGAGATTAAAGGATGACCTTTCAGAGATTAGCCGGAACAGATTTCACTTATTTTAGCGGGATTTGTACTGGAAGATTGCTGATAGTAAACTGATGTGAAGTAACTTACTACATATTATCCCCATATTCTCAAGTCAAGTAGACTTCACGTAAGTACATGAGCTATTTTAGTAGTTACAAGAGATTTAAAACGACAATTAAAACTAAAACTAAATTATACTTTGAATCACATTTTACAGCCGTTTTCCATCATATATCATTACAATAGAAAATTCAGCGTCATGTCTATTCATTGGCTCTAATAGTGATGTGATAACAACACAAGAGTTACGCAATATTCGACATTGACCGAGCTGCGCGGGCGCCGACGTTTGTGTCGGCCAGTAAGGTTCAAGTTCACGAACGAGTTTGTTAGGTGCGGATCGCTACTTGGCCGCGAGCAATGCGCCGATAAAGACGAAAATTTAATGCATTAAAATAGTAATTTTTATTTTTTGTAAATGGCTCAATCATGCAAATAAGGGTGAAAGGAATTGATCAATACTGATTGATTTTTTGAATTGATGCTATGACTGTATTCATCAATTAAAGCCTATCAACCCACCTACCACTTTTTTAACATATCTGTATTCCTTCTCCTTCCCATATTCCTCAAATGAACTCAAATGTGTATCTTGAACTAAAACACTTGTACTGTTCCACTTATTTAAATAAGTTGAACAGTACAAGTGTTTTAGTTCAAGATGTGCTACACATCCTGACGGAGGTCCTCCGACCGCGCAATTTTTTTTAAGTTATTGTCTAATAATATACAAAAGTCTGGGTAGTAACTAAAACAATAAAAAGCGCTAACAAATATATCCACTGTTTTTACATTTGACGCGATGTCCGTAGGTGTGTCGCGGCATTAACAATCAAGGTGAATTAAATCCATTTTCATTTAAAGTCATTATAATTGACGCGCGGAAGCGGAAGGGCAGAACGACATTTCGCAAACAACACACGACTGCGCAAGAATTGCACAAAGATAGTGATTCAAGAAATGTGTATCAATGACATATATAACATGAATAACAAAGAACTAGCATAGCCTTTGCGCATAGTAAGATAATAGTATTGCAACATTTTGGACATTGAACTGTCGTATAGACAGGAAGGATCAAGTAATATAGACCACAATAGGGTGTGAAACACTTGACAATAATCCAAGCTATGGAGATTTACCACCACAATCTTGACGATCTTACGGAGAAGATGTTCCTTATGCTGGGAAAGAGCTCAGCGGCAATGGAATAGAAGAGTCATCTTATAATAGCTATGTACCAGTTAACTATTGTCAGTTGAGACAGCTCAAAAATGGAGGATGTGGTATTGGTAGGAAAGAAAAAAAAAGGAGGTCGAAGATGAATGAGAGATAACTACATATTAAAACGCCGTTGTCATGGTAATGTCAGACAGAAGAGCGATCACCATTATAAACTCTCTATACGGCCAAAGACAATTATGTAAATAATTCAATTGACACTGCGTAATGATATGTAGATATAAGCGTGTCATAGATAACAGTGCATCCATATTTATGACTATTAAAAGTAAGTATTATGTGTCCATTGCGCTGGAAAACTTAGATTGGAAACGGGAAGGAAAACTTTAGGTTAATGTGGAAAATCCCCAATGGGTCTAAGTATTTAGAATAACAGATTTCCACATGTGTATGGTCTTATTCGCGACGTATATTAATAGGTACAAAGCCTACTTTATATTTCTCGATGTTTCGACCGGATGACCGATGCTGATGTAGCCTTGGTCACGAGTGGCCTGGTGAGTTCAGCGTCGCCTCCTCGAAGTGCGAGTGCTTTTTTCAACTACCCACACTTGGTCGAAAAAAATTAATAATATACGTCGCGAATAAGACCCGAAATATCATAAACATAAGTGAAAATCGCGAAAGTTTAAAAACAGTAAGTAACAGATTTCCTGCCTGATTCTGATTCTATGTCGTTTTCAGAAGAATAGCTGATAGCTTGAGTATTTTACTCTGTAAGTGAAGCAAGGTCTGTGAATAATGATGTTTTTAAAAATCATTTAGAATTAAAGGATGTTTTCACTTTGTACCTAGTACTAAATACCTGGTACTACAAAGTCAAATAATTCCTACTAATATTATAAAGGTGAAGTTTGTTTGTTACGCTTTCACACGAAAACTACTTAAAACTTTAACCGATCATAATGAATTATTATTATTATTATTTAAATAGAGGCTATGCCAGGCTGTTCCTAGAGGGTCTAGGAACGTCCTGTAACACTTCGACCTGAAGAGGTCTATTGTGCTCGCCCAAATGGTTAAAGTTCGCTGCTTATTCCTATAAGTGTAAGGAATATTAGGATGGTTTTGGCAGCGAGGAACTGTACCTCCTGGGGTATAAGCAGGTGTTTGCCAAAGGAGGCGCACCGTTTGTGTATGAGGGAGCCGCAGTTGCAGAGAAAATGCTGAGGTGTTTCCTCGTCTTCGTGGCAATCATAATAAAACTTTGTACACATATTCTTGGAGGTATCAGAAGTAACATAGGATACTTTTTATTAAAAAAAAAAACATTTTTTTCGAAAGATAATAAAAATTGTTTGTCTAAAAATCCTGTTTCTTTATCTTAAGTGGCCCTAACGAAATTGCGCGGGTCAGCTAGAATATTATAATTATTGCATATTTTTTTAAATAATCTAGACTTGTTTGATGTCAATTTGAAGGTTTCTTTTGAATTGATTCCTAATCAAATAATTTTTAGCATTTGCATTTCCTATATTACTTATTTACAATAAAATTAAACATACACATAAATACACATGGTAAAAAGTGGGCATATAATATGCCTCTGCCACCCCTTCGGGGATAAGGCGTGATAGATAAGATAAGTAAAATTAATCACTTGGTCCATAACTCTACATTGGCAAAAATATTTATTGGCGGTGTCGTAAAACATAAGCCTGGGAGCTTTAACGAAAATGATGCCTAAAACTATTTATTATATTGTGTAGGTATCTATACTAATAAAAAAAGCTAAGGAATTTGTTTATTTATTTGTTTGAACACGATAATCTCCGAATTCAAAAAATATTTTTGTGTTGAACACCCCATTTATCGAAGAAGGCTATAGGCCATGTATCATCACGCTACTTAGGCTACTTAGGAGAGCGGAGCAGCGATCATCAATGTAAAAAAATTCGGATTTTTTTTTTTAAAGTTTTGTAAAAGTTATAAGCGACGGGATTAAATGGGTGCGACAAGGTTTCGAAGTATATCACGAGCGAAGCCGCGTCTTTTATAAATCTACAGAAAACTCCGCGATAACATATGTCTATCTCTTAAGGATAACGCACTAGCTTATTATAACACCGGGGAAAAAGGGTACGGGAAAACTCCAAAACGCGAGCAAAGCAGCGGGCGTCATCTAGTTACAAATAAAGCTCACAATTAAAATAATGTACTAGGCTAGCATAGATATCTAAGAAGCAAACTTGAGCTCGCAGTATAGGTGACACTGTACCTATATTGGTACGGTCAAGGTTGTTCTCATGCGGGTTAATTTACACTTTTTGCTCGTAGCGAATGTGAATATCCTTCCGACATACCTAACAGCCTGGTATCTTGATTCAGGATTGTATTCTTGTGTTGTGTGATAATAAATGTTATAATTTTTATATTTATGTATGCTAATAAGGTTACGGTTACAAGGATACGGCCCACCGGATCGATTATCGACACTATGGTCTATGGACGTTGGAAGAACAGAGGTATTATACTACAGGTGATTGACTCACAAAGATGCCTTACTGCCAAAAAAAATATGTTATTTTTTTTTATACCACTGCGGTGGCAGACAAGCATACGGCTCCACCTGATGGTAGGTGGTCACCGTAGCCTATGGACGTTTGCAACACCAGAGATGACGCACTCGCGCTGCCGAACCTTTAAAAACCTTCTAAGACCTCTTTTGAAGAACCCCATACTGTAGACGTTCGGGAAACCCCAGGCAGGGAGTTCATTCCACAATCTAAGCGTACGCGGAATAAAGCCTCTATCGGACCTAAACGTATGCGAGCTCTCCGAACGCAAAGTTGACGGTGAACTGGTTTTTGGTAAATAAGAAAATTTGCTAAGTATATTATACCATCTGCCCTACACTGATAGCTGTTTAGTATCTAGGATATGAGAATTTTGAGTAAAACTTGGACATAGGATAAGATATATCTATCTCGTGAAAACACGGCAAATGATTTCTAGACTGTTCATTCACGTGAACTGTCATCAGTGTCAAATGTTACTGTATGTAAAGGTCAATCGATAAAACTATGAGTATAAGTGGAATACATATATCGCCATGGCCTTACGTTCACTAAGTGTCTACAATATGGGAATAAAGTGACTAGATGTGGCAAAGGGCGTAATCATTGTTAGATCAAGCGATCGGTAGGAAAACTAAAATGAGATGTGTTTACTTATGTGTCAGTCACAACTTTTATCCCCGAAGGTTTACTAAACGCTCACATTTCATCGTTTGCATTTTGTACCACGGTGGTGAGGCCATTGCCGTGTTGACATGGATAGGCGCAGGTTAATCCTACTAATATTTTAAACGCGAAAGTTTGTAAGAATGGATGTTTGTTACTCTTTCACGCAAAATCTACTGAAGGGATTTTGATGAAACTTTACAATAATATAGCTTACACATCAGATTAACACAAAGGCTACTTTTTATCCCAGGAACAAGTTCTTGTGGGAAACGGGAACCTGCGCCTGTCCATGTCAACACGGCAAAGGCCTCTCCACCGTGGTAAAAATTAATGCATTGATCGTTACAAAATATTATCTAAGTTTACTTGATACTGTTTTGAGTGAGTGAGTTGAGTTTTAAGATTTTCTATAAAAAAAGAGGTTTTGTATAAATCCAGACAAATTTTAGTTGCTAAAACGTTAAACATATGCATATACATACATGGTGTCACAATGTTATAAATATGCAATCAAAATAATATTTCATACGTGAAAACTTTGACTATTATAAAAACCATTACCAAACTAAAAAATGTCACGAGACGGTCAACGCAGAAGAATCAGCCAACCAGAGAAGTGCAAATTTTGCAAATCATAAGATAAAAATACTAGCATTTTGCAATAGGTACAATAATTAGGCTACGTTCATACACCGCGTAATGATTGTTAGTAATGCTAGCGTCAATCATACGAAGCATTCGCATGTCACGTTGTCACGGTAGTTGAGTACCATTTGTGAAACACTATTAGCGATCATCACCACAATCTACTACAAAGTATGTTCCTGGGTAGTAGTATACTGGAACAAAAATATTCAACGCGGACAGATCTAGTTTTAAAATAATTAAGTCTTTGACTGTTCGATATTTTTAAACGTAAATCTGAGAACAGTGACCGTCAATAATAATATTATAAAGAGGAAAACTTAATAACTTACTGAATCGGGTGGTACATGTCGGAAATCCATCGTAGAACGATAATAAAGGGGGGGAGGAGGATCCCACCACACACCCTCGATTCGTCAATCCTAGTTGGAGGAAAACTTTGTTTGTATGTTTGTTTGTAATGAATAGGCTCAAAAACTACTGGGCCGATTTTAAAAATTCTTTCACTGTTTGAAAGCTGCATTATCCACGAGTAACATAGGATATATTTTATTCTGGAAAAAAATAGGGTTCCGTAAGATATTTGGGTTTTTCGGATATAAGGTGTAAAAAATCAACCAGAAAAGTAACTTATTTTGCGTACGCTGCCTAAATTATAAAAGATAGATCCATAAAATGTTCTAATTAATTGTAGATCTTATATATATATAATATATAGATTATATGTCCGCGACACACTATACCTATCTAAAGTGGTATTGCGTGGGTTTTGGACAACTTGATGAGCTGTCCCTGGTGTAAAATACACCCTTTGACCGTTCTCTAGATGAACGGCCAAAATATATAAATTCGGACGAAAAAAGGATCACGGTTACCGAAATCCACGCGGGCGAAGGTGCGGGCTGAAGCCAGTCAATAATATAGAGGTGACGAAACCGGTGGAAATTTATCCTCGCAAATACATACATACATACATATTGTCACGCCTTTATCCCCGAAGGGGTAGGCAGAGGCATATTAAACGCCCACTTTTCACCGTATGCATTTTTGTCCCACCTAACAGGTGGTGAGCCCATTGCCGTGTAGAAATGGACAGACGCAGGCTGTGACAACCTGCAGTTGAAAATTTTCAAGCCCATAAGAGATGGTCCAGGACCACCTATAGCGAATGTTGCTTAACGCAGTGATCGTTTACAGAACGCTGAGTCAGCGGGCCACGAGCGCTTCTTTTAAATTGCCTACAAATCTAAAATTTATAGATAGGCTTTAGTATATCAAGATAGTACAAGTATTTTGTAACTTTAGATTGTGTCCTGAGGCAGACTATAGAAATCATGAGAAATAATGAAAATATTCGCAAAGGTATTTCACACAGCACCGGCCATGCCTCGGAGCAAGCCAATCCAATATAACTTGTCATGTATCAAATACGTATAGTAGTAAAAACTGTAAAATTAACATTACAGTATTTTTTTTAAGGACTACTCACACAACACCATCTGATTTCTCACTAAGCAGAGCTTGTACTATGGTAACCAGATAACGGATAAACATACTTATATATTTCTAAATACGTACATATTATTGATAAATAACACCCAGACACAGAATAAACCATCGTGCTCATCACACAAAGGTTTATCCTGGGTGGGAATCGAATCCACGACCTCTTGCGTAGCAGTCGGATGCACTCCTACCGCAGTCAAATTATTAGGTAACTATCAAATTATCGCGTTTGTTAATAAGTAGTCATTATACTGATGAGGGTAGCTCATGTAGACGAGGGAAGTATGCCACGTGCAGCACACGACATCTATAGGTATAATTTCCACTTACATCAACAGCCAGTCATGTTATCAATTTGGTTAATAATCCATACAAGGTATATTTAGGACACGTGGCATTATTTATTACGTGATTCCACCTGTGTAGAACTGAGATGATGTTTTCTGGACAAAAGTATCAAATGTCTTAAGTCAGATTATGGCCTATCTGCTGATCGACTACTTCTGCTATCATGTTCATAAAATTCAGAAATATGTTTCGCTATTGGTATAATATCCCAGTGGTACATAATGATTACTAGGTTACAATGGAGACCTTTCGGTCGTTTTGCAGGCTCGATGAAAAACGTTTAAAACACAGGAGTCGCTCAAAGCCTCCTTTACACTATCAATAAAATGAAAATCCAAATGAAATGATGAAAATGAAATTTTCTCTTCAGTATGACCAACTTTAAAGTCAACGTTGAAATGTGCTAGTCATCAGAGAGCTCTTGAAAGATTTATTTATTAATAAGGGGCTCTTCTTCATCAACGAATTTGGGGTCAAGTTTCTTCACTAACTTTTGCCAAGTCAGACGACCTTTTTTTAAGATGTCAAGTTATATTTATAAGACTTTGTTTTTTTGCAGGTTTTGGCGGCACTAGCCGCGCAATCTATCAATATATCGGTGGGATTCTGCCAAGGTTTCTCAGCGGTGCTACTGCCCCAGTATACGCATGAGTACCCAGCGATCACTTACGAGCAAGCCTCATGGATCGGTGAGTATTCAAATATATACAGGGAGAGAACGCCTAAACAGTGGTAATATTACATGATACTAGTTGTTACGTATATTTCGTACGTGGAAACTGTATGGGTACGCTGTCAGAAGGCGATCCTAAAGTGTTGATTAGGCTCTATAAATAAAATGAGGTCTGTCCTTTTATGCGGTTGAGAAGCGTACAAAGGGATATAAGCAGGTCTGCGTGTTCTAAAGATGAATAATAAAAAAAAATGAGTGAACTGAAGCAGTGAAAAATGATGGCACCAATTTAGACGATGATGATGGCAAAATGATAATACCATTATTTTTATACTTAAGTTTTTATAACCGTGTATTAAATCACCCGAATTTTAAATCACGTCCAAATTTGATTGACCTTGATACAATATTTAACATAAATTCCACAAATTTTATTCGGCATGGAGATTTGGAGATACAATTACTTTTATATCAACGATTGCTTCGTTGCCCATGCAATAAAGGACGCACGCGCCCAATTCTATTGACTTCCAAAAAAATTAACAGTAAAATATTAATATGGCTATTTTCTGCAACTATCCCACACGTCGATATCAAAAATAAAAAGAGATCAGAATACGACTTAGATCGTCTATGCAGGGAAAGTTCTTTCTACTACAGGATTTTTCTTCCAAAAGGAATTTTTTTATGGCGTGCATTTCTCTGTTGACGAGAAAAAAGGAACGAATTACTGTGCATTTGTACACCAATTCGAGATTATCTGCCAAAACACTAAACAGAGATCTGGCAAGCGAGAGTTGTTTACGTTTTATTTCGGTACCAGGGCGTCCCGACTTCAATGTGGAACTTCAAATAAATCAGTTGTTTACAGTCAGTGAACAACGTCACGACATTGACGTAATCACTATTTGCCTAATTCGTTCATTTTGAAAACGTAAGTGGTTTTAATTGTAGGCTTCATACGTTTGATCAGTGTCAGCGTTAAGCTGGAAAAGGGCGTGCTCTGTTGGTTTGGACACGTCCAACGAATGAGTGAGGAACGATTGACGAAGAATATATATTGTGCGAAAGTAGAGGGTAGAAGGAGTCAGGGTAGGCCGAGACTTTCATAAGAAGACCACGTCAGCAGATTGCTCAAAAAACGGAAAAGTCAAAAGTACTCGGATACCCAGACGTGCATGTATGAAGCGATTGATGAATCTACACGAAGCGAAAGAAGTATGCATGGATCGCGATGCCTGGCGATCTGTCCTTTCTGACTACCCCGTCAGAGATACGGCGTGAAGATAGTTAGTTGGTTATATCTTTGATAAATCAATGACTTCTATAATGGGTGCTAATTGCTTTTCTATAGCTGATATGTAACGACCCACCCCAGTTCCGTGCTTCGGAAGGCAAGTTAAGCCGTTGGTCCCGGTTGCCAATAAAATGGCAGTCGTTAAGCCAAGTTCAAGGCTTATTATGGGCGGATTAAAAAATTTCATCAGCGGATCGCGACACCCTCGCTTACGTGGGACAAAAATGCATACGGTGAAATGTGGGCGTTTAATATGCCTCTGCCTACCCCTTCGAGGATAAAGGCGTGACAATATATATGTATGTATGATGTATAACGTAACTTAACAAACAAAATACTATTCTTATTACTGTCATATTAGTTTTGTTACAGGCTCAAAATGCAACTTAAAGGACATAAGTGTCTCTGTAGAATTGAGATTAATTCGAAAATTGTGCAGCGTAACGTTAGCCGACCGAACACATTACGAAGTGATATGCAGTATGGATAGGTTTAAATAAAAGCGTCAGCATTAGTCTGAATAATGGAGTGCTACATTGGTTTGGACACGTCTAACGATTTAGTGAGGAACTACTGATAATAATATTTATTGTGCTAAAGTAGAATGTGTCAGGACGGAGATTTATTTACGAAAAACACTTAAGCAGGTTGCTTAAAAACGGAAAGGTCAAAAGTACTCGGGATTCTCAGAAGTGCATGTACGAAATGCTAAATGAATTTACGAGAAGCTAAAGAAGTATGCATGAATCGAGAAATCTGCCGATCTGTCATTTCTGACATGGCCGTCTCGGATACTCTGTGTCTCTATTATGTCTCCCTAAAGAATGGGGACATTTGGCGGGAAGAGTGACAAGTGCGGACGCTTGCTTTATATTATTTTCTAAAACTAGTGCATTTATCTTGTTTTATGTGCAGGAGTGGTGGTTTCTTGGACATAAAAGTTGTGTTAACGTGCTATGGTGAAAGACAATGATATTTATGCAGTGAAATGCTATTTTCTCTCTTGCCGCGAATCGTCCACTGACAACCTTAGTATAAGAATCACCATTATACTGAGGGCAAGGACCAGGACGTAGCCTGAGGACACGACATCGACTGGACAGGACTAATTGGAAGATAAGATTGAAGAAATATGATATAAAAAATAAGATATTTTATATACTACTCGGGACTTCACGCGAAACAATTTTGTACTTACATTCACCGACATTTCGAGCGCGTTGCAGCGCCAAAAAAAAAACGTAAAAAATAAGAATAAAAAAAAATTACATATATAATAAGATTTGGCTAAAAGGTCTTAGAAACCAGGCCATTAAATAATTATTAAAAAAAAAAACCTACAGAATGCTATGTTACCTAATTATCAATTTTTTCCACTCTATACGCTCGTGGCCCCGCGGACGTAGTGTTCTGTAAACGATCACTGCGTTGAGCAACTTTCACTATGGCTGGTCCTCGGATGGGCGATGTGCTTCGGAAGGCACGTTAAACCGGTGGTCCCGGTTGCCAGTAACATGGCAGTCGTTAAGCCAGTTGAATACCTTATGGGCGGCTTGAAAAATTTCAACAGCAGGTCGCCACAACCTGCACCTGTCCATTTCGACATGGCAATGGGCTCACCACCTGTTACGTGGGACAAAAAAGCAAAAGCATACGGTGAAGCGTGGGCGTATAGTAAGCCACTGCTTACCCCTTCGGGAATAAAGGCGTGAAAGTATGTTATATCTATACGAGATATGCCGAAAATGTGGCTTTATTTATTTATATAGTGTAGTCTTTCACATCATAACAACATCATATTTACGTCGAAAATATCTACTAGCAGTTATTATTGTTATCAAGTAAATATTACCTCGGCAAACGGCTGTGTGTGCCTGGCTAAGATATCAGCGTGTGCATAGTCAGACATCAAACACATCAGTTGTACTAGGAGATAAGCCGACACGAGGGTGTCAGGGGCACTAAGCTTGTGGTTATATTGCTAAGCACGTATACCGTACTAGGGTTCTATAAGTTATGGAAATGTGGTTGTGAAGGAAAATAGAGGACAAACTAGTAACTAAATAAAATCGACTACCTGCAAAGTTTATTGAACGAGGAAAGCAAATGAGCAACTTGATTGGTCAAAAGAAAGAAACCCCTTGACATTTGACTGGCACTTCGTGTGGTTAAAAAAAAACAGAAATAAAGTTCAGCAAAACAAGGTTTTTACGCATCATCTTCGCCACCCTACCAACTAATAACCTTGTGTTACGATATCTATAGAACTGATAAACATACGATATGTTTCTAAATTTTTATTATGCACAGAAAAATACAAACTCAAAATAAATATTTGCAGATCAAACAAACATATTTGCTACAATACGGCTTTGTTCGAACCCCCGACCTCAAAAACAACCACCCCGTTTCCACTTTGCTACTGAGGCAGTCTCTTTATGAGAAAATCCGAACAGTCAAATTTCGGGGACAAAGTCCTATAGTTACAGAACAAATATGTATTATATTTTATTCCTTTCCCTATTACAGCAAGTTTGGGTGTTATATCCAACCCTATTGGCGCCTTACTGGGAGGCATGATGGTGGATGCGGTCGGCAGAAGACTACTGTTAGAGTCCATAGTACTGCCGAACCTCGTGGGGTGGCTGGTCATCGCCTTCTCGGAGACCTACGTGTACTTATGTATAGGGAGGTTCATCACCGGCTTCACTATAGGTTAGTTGACTTCACTATCATATCGTCACACTTTAATAATTGATATATTTCTGTATGCAGAGAACACATTCCACGAACGAAACAAAGGTTTTGGATTGGATCAGATTCGGAGTGAGATTTGTTTCAAGGTTGATGTTTTTTTATGTATCCTGTGTTTGTGTTCTGTTACAAACATAACAAAAATCATTCTTTACTTATCTAGTTGTCATAATTAATAGAAAATATGAGATCAATAAAAAAATCGATGTCGGCAAGCACTAGCTTTACAACTAGTTTATTCTATATCGGATTCGAGATGTTATGCACATTATTTAATTTACAAAACCAAAATGACACCACCCGATGGAAAATCGTGGGGGACATCCTATTAAGGCTCGTATCAATAGCCGTAAAGGTTATTGACAGTTAGTATAGTACTATTTCTAATCAAAGTCTATTTTAAATTCCAGGCATGTCAACAGTGTCCTACATATACGTCGCTGAAATCACGACTCCTGAAAAGCGCGGAGTCCTCAGCGCTCTAGGGCCTGGCCTCGTGTCCACCGGGATCTTTATAGTCTACTTCCTAGGCGCCTTCGTCCACTGGAGGAAAATCGCCGCGATTTGCGCCGGAGTATCCCTGCTCACCCCGATCCTCATGTATTTCGTGCCGGAGTCACCTCTGTGGCTCGCGTCGAAGGGACACATGAAAGAGGCGTACAGCGCCATGTTCTGGCTGCGTCAGAACAACAGTGCGGCACAGCAGGAACTCGTGGAGTTCACCAAAGACAGGAAGTCTGGCGAAAATATGTCCTTTGGACAGAAAATGAAGTCTTTCAAACGGCGAAGCGTAGTCAAACCGTTCGCTTTGTTAATCGTCTTCTTTATTTTCCAAGAAATGTCAGGAATCTATGTCATATTGTATTACGCGGTGGACTTTTTTAAATCGGTCGGAACGAGCGTCAACGAGTTCACGGCTTCGATCATAGTCGGAGGGGTGAGGGTGTGTATGGGAGCAGTGGGAGCCTGTCTCATCAACAGCTTCAAAAGAAAGACGTTGGCGGCCACTTCTGGACTTTTACTCGGAGCTGCGATGCTCGGAGCGGCGATCTGTGACAGTGTTAACGGACCGCCATTAGTGAAATTAGCCTGCGTGCTATTACACGTGTCTTTTAGCATGGTAGGTTTCCTCCAACTTCCCTGGATCATGTCCGGGGAACTGTATCCGCAGGACATTCGAGGGGTGATGTCCGGGGCGACGTCGTGTTGTGCCTACGTGCTAATATTCCTTAATATTAAAACTTATCCCCAGTTGGAAAATTTGTTGACTAGCAACGGGACTCTGTACCTCTTCGGAGGCTGTGCTCTCCTGGGAGCGCTGTATTGCTACCTGTTCCTTCCCGAGACAAAAGGAAAATCTTTAACTGAGATTATGAAGCAATTTGACGAGGGCAAGAAGCATGTGGATCTCGAAACTGGGTGTACAAAAGAGAAGACTTCTGCCGAGGAAGGGAAAGAAGTACAAAGGCGACACAGCGCGGCGGCGTCCTTTTCGTTAGAGAAAAGGCCCTCGTGGATAACTGAAGACTGTAAGAAAACTTCGAACTAGCGACCTTCTGGGGTCTCATGATTGCCTAGTACTTTTAGCTATATAGTGTTGTTCTTTGTGTTACAAGAAAGTAAGAAGAAATTCGCCAAACATCGAAATAATACGATTGGCCCAATTCTATAGATACATCTGAAACCCGGAACAGTTCCCGGGTGAAAAAAATCTGACTCTATCGTCCCTTTCTTGTAGTGCGAAGTGGTACCAATGAATTAGTTAACTATTTTTAATAATAAATATCTTGTGAAATATTGTGATCAGTATTAATAAGGGTGTTGACGCTGCTAAGAACATTCCACTAGGTTTAGTCGGCTAGGTACGAGAAGATAAATAATATGAGATCCAGGTTCAATCGTGTTCTAGGTTCATAATAATTTGATAAATAAACTGTAACCTTTCAGCCCTATGCTAGCCACTTTTCGACATCCGAATCGAATAAAACATGTTGAATTCATTTCACACACAATTTACTAACTTCATGCTGTATCCCTGACGATATAGTCTGAGATGATAGATCTCCATGATTAGCGATCCAAGCATATTTCTCTCGCTTTATTAAATTTTTTATACAATTAATAAATCTGCAGAATTATCTATTATACAATATTTATCAATCGTTCTTCACTCAATACTCAATAAATAGACGCATGTTGGACGTGTCCTAACCAACAGGGCACAATTATGTAAAACTTGTTTCAGGGGTGTTTTGTAACTCATAGTCAGTATAAAGATAAAATAAAAATATCAGTTTGTCCTTGCAGCATACAAGACTATAGTAGACGTTTTCATATTTTGCCCTTGCAAACACAAATTTAATTACTGCCTAATTCTCATATTATTTATCATTCACACAAGTGCACACCTCACAGACGTTAAATTGTTACTTAAATACTTACTAAACTGAGATCTTAGATACTTAGGTCCGTATTCCAGAATGTATCTCAATACTAAATCAACGCTTGAGGCTAGATTTTGCCTTATGAAATCTACTCTCAAGCGTCGAGTATTGAGAAACGTTCTGGAATACGGCCCTTAGGTATACTAAACAGATCTCAGTACTAACCATCAGTAAAGTACCTATTTCTTCAATGTATGTGGAGTGGAAAATAAACTGACGAATTTATGATAGCGTTTGCATATAATTTAAGTACAAAAAATGTGTATTAAGTATAGTGAAGTAAAAAGTGATTTTTTAAATAATTTATATGGATGTTTTATAAATTATACAATTACATATACTACAGATAGACCAGATATTAGATTAAGGATAATGTTTGTAGTGTTTTTTGTATTGAATAGGAAAGAGACTCTTACAAATGTCAAATCTGACACTACATTCTTACCGACTTGTTTGAGAACCAATGTATAATATTGTGACATTAAAAAATTGTACCAATATATCGTGTCTTAAAATATATATATATTTACTATATTTTTTATTCAACATACCCACAAAATGCATATTTTGGTTGTTATTGAAAATATAGATAAAGCAGAATGTGCACTGGGAGCGTTTGCGTGCAATGTTACAGTGGTGTTTGTCTTCTCTCAGCAGGAGATTCTCTTTCGTAGAAGGATGTCGTAAAGTTATATTTTACTTATCTTGTGTTTTGACAAAACGCGCCATTTAGTGTGCTAAGCAGTTTACAAGAAACATCGGAAGTAGTTTACTATGCGGTTCTCGTGGCACCTGGGGTGAATTTTCGTGCTTTTAGGTGATTCTGCCATACATATTAGTCGAATCAAACATATCTCACATAAGACTAGTAACATACATACAATTAACGTGGTGCCTTCCTAATTCTATGGTATGTACGTACGCCTTCCAGATTATGTTTCTAATAGATTTCGATGCGAGTACCAAGATATTCTAACTTCTCCTGGGACTTCACCGAGTTTGAGCTGGCTGCAACTTTTCTGGCCTTACTGTAGATTCTGGTTTACAGCAGACATAGAAACAGGAATAAGGGTGGGATTTGTCTCAAATTGTAATTATCTCATGTCTGTAAAACACGCTGAAAACATGTAGATTTCCACCCATGTATTCTTTAATAATGTTATAAGTAGACATCAATTCCAACCCAGGAATTAAGAGTTCAAAAAAAAAATATGCCGTCATATTGTATTGATATTTATGAGAGGTACCCGAATCAAAATATCAAATATCATTTAAAGAACTAAGCGGAGAAACAGTCATGTGTCCAGTGAATTTTTTTTATAATGTTGATTTACGTATTGTCTTTATAACAATGAAGAAGGTAGGATTATTACGCGAACGCTCCTAGTGTGTTGTCACCTTTTCAGAGGTATTTGTCATATTATATTTACTGCCGCACTCAGAGTCGATTTAATGATTGATTAAGGAGTTTTAAGTAAATATTAATAAAAACTTACTCTCAGAGACAGTTAATGAGTCATTATTGTCATTTAATGTCAATTAACTTTAATGGCCGCTGAACCCTTACTTAAATCTTAAATAGACATTAAATTGACGTTCATATGCCAAAAGTATGGTTATAGCGCTAACACACGTTCGGATTTGGTTTGTCCCGTTCGCGGATTTGATTTGACTTCCGACCAAATCTTACCGCGTGTACAGCAGTCCAGCGGACATATTTATTATTAATTGAATCCGCCTCGATCCGCATTGGATATGATCAATGTTGCAGTTCTAGCTACTTTGTCGTAAATATTCCCAGATTTGATTTAATTTTCCTCCAAAACCAAATCCGAACGTGTGTTAGCGCAATTATGTTACCTATGTTTTTTGTGAAGAGAATCAAAGAGCGATATGTATAGTGATTCATCCATATCTATAGTCATGCTTTCATGAAATATTCTGTAATTGATAGTAATTTTCCTTAAAAATAATAGTAAAACATTAAACTTTTTTTATTTTGAAGGAAAATAATATCTTTACCCTATAAAAACGACTATATTTTATAAAATTATTTAAATATCCTAAGCCATGTAACGTTATTGCACTTTACCGACATACGTTTCGATACGGCGCACCGCCCTACGTTGACTTAAGTTGGCATTAACTAATAAACCATTAATTTTCGTCTCTAGGAGCAACGGCCAATTATTTATTTTAATCATAATTAGTTAAATGACAATTAAAAAATCGACTGCCTCTGTGGCGCGGTGGGAATGCATCCGACTGCTACGCAAGAGGTCGTGGGTTCGATTCCCACCCAGGTTAAAACTTTGTGTGATGAGCACGATGGTTTATTCTGTGTCTGGGTGTTATTTATCTATAATATGTATTTATTTAGAAATATATAAGTATGTTTATCAGTTATCTAGATCCCATAACACAAGCTAATATTGGCTTACTTTGGGCTAGATGACGCTGTGTGACAAGTGTCCCACAATATTAAAAAATAAAAAATAAAATTACACTAATTTAATGAACGACTCTGAGTGCGGCCTTTAGTGTATGTAACTTGATCAAGTACGATACGATACGTACATGAAGGGCAGGATTGTCCTTGGAACTGGCAACTAGTTTCACTTTCTTTTTAATTATTGTCATGACTATACATACCTGCCTAAAATGGTTTACATTAATAAAAATATTTTTGTTTTTGATAAAACAGAGTGATCGGAGTGATCGTGGCTCGATGTGATACGCTTAAGTGATACAATCTAAATATTGGATAATTATTCCGAACTGTGATGACGAGTGATTAAACTTCTATTGTTTATAAAAGTTGTTTTACTATAATACTCACGATTGCATCGGATGAGGCAACAACGCTGGCACCCTCATGGGGTTGGGAGGTCAGAAGTCAGTTAACTCCAACAATACCGAAAATTCAAAGTTAAACAATAGCTGCTCCTAGCAGCTAAATAATACTAGATCTCAGGCTCTTAATCCAAGGAGGGTTTACAAAGTTTACTAAGATAAGGAAACATTCATGTAAATGGATTGGGGGAAATGACCTTACTGAAAGCTTTAGAGGTACCTTTAAAATCTCCAGGGAGCCAAGTCTACTAATTCAATCGCGTCAGAAGAGAATAGAAGCCGTCGCTCAATATAGAGCCGACAAACAAAAATGACAGTTTTCGTAGTCTACTATTAAAATTGCGCTCCAATAGAATTGTATCAGCCGGCCGATAGAATGTTATTAACACGTGTAGCGGCTGTAATTAGCTCTTAATTTGCATTTTAGGTAGTCTATATTAATATTTTGATAGCTAAAAACAGCTATTTTGTATCTATTCTGCAGCTTGAGAAGTGTGATTGTGAAGTATATAATAGTTTTAGTAGACTACATAGCTTTCTTTGGACTAATCGCAATAGAACCACTATAGAATAGAACTAGAACGGCATTTTATTGGAAAATAGTACTCGGCCCCCAGGCCTGAAGGTAATCCAGACTGTCTGTAACAGTGCATCCATTTGGATTCAGTAGTAGAAGAGATTGGCATTAGATAAGTACTTTTTTACCAGTGTTTCGGTAGGTATATTGTAAGAGACCTTCTGTGTAGCTACAGAGTTGGAGAGTCCACGCCAAATCCTCACATTATTTAATATTTATATTAAGAAACAATAAAGTAAATTTTACTTTCCTTTTTATATGATTAATTTCATCATGTTGATTCACAAAAATAAATATTACGAAGTTCGATACAACGCCATCTAACAACGAGTTCGATAACTCAATAAATATATTGATAAGTGTTGCTACAAAAAAACATTGTCTGTGCAAGCGTGTGCGGCGCCGCCTCGAAGCCTATTAACTCATTCTATAAAATCTAGATGGCGCTAGTAGATACGTTTCTCGCTCTTGTAAAGATTAACCACAAATATGGCAACATGATATTATTATACTGTACTTTTGAAACGTAAATATATATTTTTATTTCTGAAATCATATTCTTAAAAGGGATAGAATATATGACAGTATCTCTTTATAAGTCACTTACCTGGACTGTGGAATGCCATACTTGATGCCGACGCCAACTCTAGGTAATGCCTTGATCACTTTTTTCACAGTGGCCTGGTCCGGGAACGCGAAGAATATGGACGCTGAAAAACAACGACAAATGTATTAGAATTTAAATGGCATCTACTTCATTTATGTTTTTAGGTCATTTTTCTCTGCTAATTATTACGACAAGCCGAGCGATTTTCTGTTGCTAAGTAGAGCTTTTTAGGTTACCTATTATCAGAAGCTTTTGTAACCCTGTTATCTCATTTTTCTATAAGCTCATGCTAAGGTCAAGAACCTTAGATGAAGTACAGTAAAATGGAAAACTGGAAATATTGTTATTGAAGGTCTACTTTCTTTTTTTTACATTTTCATTTCATTGTTTCCTAGTACATATTTCACTCAATTGTTCAAAGTACTTGCTGTATTAAGAGAGACTATTGGCGTGGGTTCACGTCAACGCAGTGTCTTTTTTTTTTTCATGTGGAAATCCTCATGGATGCTATTCGGACTCCTACCGACTAAAACCACACGTTACCCTTCTATCTGTCTATGGCCAGGAGTCCCGGGTGAGCCCTCGGAAGGATAGCCCCAGGGCTCCCGACAGACCTTGTCCGCTACCGCAGGCTCCTTCAGGGGGGGTTCGGGTGTGTATCCTGCCTCTTTGGGGGGTTCGAGTGTTATCTCGCTTCTTTGGGGGGTTCGGGTTATATACCTTGAGGGAGTGAACTACGTGCGTGTAACCCTCACGCTACGCCACCTTCCCTGGCCTGCTTCTGTAAGCACGGCGAGCAGCCCGCCCACCGTACTCAGGCCCCCGGTCACGGAGGCCGATAGTCTTAGAGCAACGCCACGCCTAAGAATCGAACTCAAAATGTCTGCTCTCAAACCTTCACTTTAACAACTGGCTACTAGACTATTACGGCGTTTGCTAGTTAAGTTGTTCTAACTCATGACAAATTGTAAGAAAATCCGGAAACTGTGTTAAGATTCTGAATAAACAATCAATAGCGTTAGTCCCCATTCATCCGAAGCCCTAGAACCTGGCTGCAGAACCCGAGGTCTGTTTTCCTACTATACTGTCTCTACATGGTGTGACAGAATCTATGAAGACCTTTCCTGCACTGAACATTACGGATGATAAATGTATGTGATGGTACTACTAACTTCTGCTTGCCAGGAACATTTCGATGGCGACGTTCTGCAAGAGGTACCGTCTGGAGAAGATCGCACGAATTTCGCTGAAGTACCATTTTCCGTGCAGGTGCTCGCAGTACTTTAACACCTGGAAAAAAGAGAAACAAGTATTAATATAGAGCGAGATGAGACTTTTTAAGATTGTAGACATTTGTTAAGTCGTTATCAAAATAAAGTCTGTATCGTACCTAGTTCTCGAGCATTCTAGCATAATATTAAAGACTAATATAATATTACAGAAGAAAAGGAGCGCAGTGGTTCAAAAAATATCTACCTATTTTTTTTATTAACAAAAATTGTGTTTTTTTTTTTTACACTGCGCCTTTAGCCAGTAGTAAGCTAATATAAGCTTGCATTATGGGATCTAGGCGACTGATAAACATTCGCCCTGTATCGTAAATACTTAACATAGTTATCATAGAAATGGTAATATCAGGAGAAATGGCACGCAGGAACCTTCGTGTGTCGTCGCGACATGCTAATATTGATATCGTTTACAGACTTAGGGCCGTATTCCAGAACGTTTATCAATACTCAAGAAACACTTGAGAGTAGATTTTATAAGGCAGAAACTAGCCTCAAGCGTCGATTGAGTATTGAGAAACGTTCTGGAATACGGCCCTAAGAGCGCTTCCCCATCTTATATAAGTAGGTACATAGGCAGAAATGTTACATTTGTCTTTAGTAAACATGTGAAATCCTCTTGTTAATTAGCAATAATAATTAAAACTTAAGTAATATTATAAATGGAGAACTAAACCCACTAGCAGGAACATGTTAGCCATAAGTTGTACACGAGATGGCGCTGCGTGCACGACGAAAATACGTCGTAAACGTGAGAATGCCTCGCCGTAATAAAAAGTTCGTTAAATGTAATTTATTTGTACAATAATTGTGTAAATCAAGTGCGGACGACGAGTCGTGTGTGGTTTTACGAGCTCATCTAATGGTTACTTTAAATAATGTTGTCGCTGGTGGCTTGCGACTTCTGTGTACTGCTGCGTGTAAGGATATTGGTCTAGTCTAGAATTTCGTTATAGACTAGTACAATAACCTCATTTGTTATTTTTTTCTTTAAAGTTTATCGTCTTATTGGCTAGACACCACGTAGAAAATTACATGGTTTGAATTATGGTCTTAACTTGGTAGTAGGTATTTTATATGTTATTTTTAGCACTGTAACTTTTACATAAAAAATGAACCTTACAACGGAGTTGCGAGCACACAAAAATGCTAATTGAGATAAAATTTTCACCTTTCTTAATTATTTTCAAAGGTACAACCTAGGTGCCTCTATTATACCGCAGAGCACTTATAAGTGTTGCCACTGCACTAAAAAAGTGCATTCCCTGTTGTTTAAACCCCCTTGTTCACGTGTCATATTCCCATACATCAAAGCATTGTGCTCGCAGCGCACTAATTGGCACTAAAGATGGATAGCCGCCGTGATTCCTCTGGCGGACCCGGGGCTCCATTGTGTCGTGAGAGTACGACATCTGGTCATAATGTGCCTGTTTACAAATATCGTGCCGGTTAATTCGAGATTACTCTCGGATTTGGTTTCGGTAGAATTTTCATGTTTATACCAATAACGTAGCAAATAAGTTTAAGGACATGTTGAAAGTCATCACCGTATTCTGTGGACGTTTGCCTCATGGGTGGGAAAACCGAGAGTGCCTGACACAGTTTTCCCATACATCTAATTTTCCATATCTTTAGTGTAGGCGTAAGAAGTCCGTATCGGACCTTACCTTAAGCGATCTGTACCTACCTTATACTTAAGACTTATGAGGAGTTAGACTTATTCGGGTTGATTAAATTTCTTTGAGAAAGCAGAAAACATTTACGATAAAGGTACAATACTTTTCCATATTGAGACAAATATATTAGATGCCATATAATGGGTTATTGTTTTTAATTAGGAGTTAATAAAGACCTAGCCCATTAAAGGCGAAAGACATAAATATTTTGATAAATATTGTGAAACTAATAAGAAACTGAACGGTGAAAATGCTTTCATTTTATAAAGCTACGCATAGTTAGTTTGATTACGCCATAATATCTAAATAGCGCACTTAATTTGAGTAGCATTGGTTATAAAAGCTTTTTATTTCATATCGTAGCGATACTTTGATTTCGGGAGTATATTTTAGTTATTGATATGAACAACCTGTATCCTCATTCCACTTACTCCTTTACTTCCTCTAACTCGTACGTCTACCACGTCCATTTGAACATCATGAAATTAGATAACAAAATGATAATATGACAGTAACCATTGCTCTCTTTGCTTTTATTTTTATCTATGTGTTATTCTCCGATTCTGCCAAACCCTACCTGGATTTATTGCGACGTCCCATGTATGAAGCGATTGATGAATCTGCACGAAGCTAAAGAATTATGCATAGATCGTGAAGCCTGGCGATCTGTCTTCTCTGACTACCCCGTCAGGGATACAGCGTGAAGATAGTTAGAAAAGTCAACCATAGCAATAATTAGTTCTCGCAGAAACTTTTGCTACAACCAGTGAACCACTTTCCTGGCCGACTATACATTAAACACTTATAGCTATTTAAGTACCATTAAGACCTATAACGAGCTATTTTTAAACACTCCACTCTAGTATCGTCGCCACAACAATGGATCACACGCGGACGAGAGGTTGCATTGCAACCCTCGTACAATATCTTATGATGTTAACACAATATAATATAAATGCCATTTGATATTTTTGATGTTACCCTATAATAATGTGGGAATATTGTTAAGGAATCTACGAAAAACACTGCCTTTTACTGTATATAAAAAGGTGATGTGACATTTTGAATATATACAGATTGGCTTGCATAAAAGCTGCCGTGTGACTCGTCACAATTATATTGGAATTAGCATGAATTATGATCGTAATATTTAAATTGCTACATATCACTAAGAGTGATTGTATTGTTTGATCTGAGGTTCATTGAAGTTGTCGAACAATAAAATTCGAATACATTGGTTAATAAAAACATTTCTAATAAATAAACAGATTTTCCTTCACACGTCCCATAATTGTACTAGGGTAACAGCCCCGCCAAAGAGTGCACTCAGAGCACGAGACACGCAGGGGTGCAAATGTCTGGTCCAATTGTATTACAATTTGTCATCTGTTCTTTTAATGCTTTGTTGTGTAGGGCTATAAAGCTCTCAAATATCTGATAAATAAACATGTGTGGTGTTTTCTGTCTCAGCTTTAGTAGAACCAATTTTCGAAAAACTAATATATTATATTTTTATTTTTTTTGTATTCTTCGTATTTATTATAATAATGTTGAACGTTTGCTATGTAGTATAACTATTATTTTTGAATACATATTTATTGGTTTCTGTTTTAAATATATGCATAAAACCTTTGATCGTATCAGAGAAGTCGAGAAGTATTATTATTATTATTAGGTACATCGTGGACTATAAATTCCCACGCCCCATGGATATTCAATCTTCATAAGTTATGCGCGGAGACACCTCATAGCTCGGTATCACTGGTAACTGCGTAACGCCCCATTTAAAGGTCATACAGATTAAAACCAGCTTTTGTAGATAGACCATGATTCGTAATTGTATAACAATTAGCAAAAATAAATTGCATGTTTTTGAACTGCCGTTCAACTTTATAGATCTTGCTAACTACGAGTAACCTACACTCGTATGATTGATGGGACTAATACTATAGTTTAAAAAAAAATATTCAAGTAGGTATTCTACGAATGTCTACATCCGCTTGCGGTATAACGCACTATCAACCATTTATATGAACGTACTAGCTGATGCCCTCTGTTATGCCCGCGTGATAATTTTGAACCCGTTTCCTACGGGGGTAGAATTTTTAAAAATCTAATAATTTTTAACCGCAAGTCCAATACAATTTTTTTGTAACTTGTTTACAATGACGGATTTCCATACAAACTTTCAGGCCCTATTTTACCCCCTTAGGGGTTGAATTTTAAAAATTTGTCCTCATCCCTTGTCTATATCATAAAATAAACCTCTGTCCAAAATTTCATGTAATCCAAGATTAGAAGGGTTGGGCGTTGGTAATCACCAGTAAGTCAAGACTTTCTTTATATATCAAAAAAAAAAATATTTTACAGATCGCGAGGCAACGCGGTCCATTTTTGAGCAATCTACTCACGTTGTCTTTGTATGTAAATTTCAGTCTACTAGACTCCTTTCTACCCTCTACTTTCGTACAATGATTATTCTAGAAAGAATAGGTTTAATCAAAGCTTAAAACACACTACATTTGTTTCTTCAATGTTTCTATTGAATTGAAGGAACTGCTACTATTCCTTTATTTTTATTGAAGCGCTCGTGGCCCCGCGGTCTCAGTGTTCTGTAAACGATCACCGAGTTACGCAACTTTCACTATGGCTGGTCCTCGGATGGGTGACCACTTTGTGGCATTTACATTTGCGAGCGTTTCCGTGCTTCGGAAGGCACGTTAAGCCGTTGGTCCCGGTTGCCAGTAAAATGGCAGTCGTTAAGCCTGGTTGAAGGCCTTATGGGCGGCTTCAAAAATTTCAACAACAGGTAGCCACAACCTGCGTCTGTCTATTTCAACACGGCAATGGGCTCACCACCTATTACGTGGGGCAGGAATCCACACGGTGAAAAGTGGGCATATAATATGCCTCTGCCACCCCTTCGGGGATAAGGCGTGATGGATATTTATTTTTTATTTACTATTCCTATAGAAAATTAATGATTTCTAAAGCCCAAATATTAATTTCAAAATGCTATACCGATGAGATGTGTTCTGATTGAATAGAATTCAGTAGATAATGGTTGGACCGTAATGGTGAGTTGTCACGACATGAGAAGAATCACACATGTCGTGATTTATTCCAGCAAAACACAAATGCGAGACCAGTGGGTGAAATTATAGTCTGACTGAGGAATATTTCAAGATGTGATATAATCTATGAAATTAATATGCAAAGTTTTAACCGACTACCAATATAGAAGATTCTCAAGTACTCTGTGTTCAATTTGTATCTTTGTCATAAAAATTACTTATGAATTGGTATTACCTACTAGACTACTACCTTCTAGAACCTTCTAGAACTAGAGTGGAACGTTTTTTACACATGGAGAAACTATTACTGTGCTGTATGAACATGAAGCTTGTTTTCGAAATTAATAAGGTAAGTATTTTTTATTGGCTAATCAATAAGAACTTACAAGATTGCCTTGGATGTAAAGGACCCCACCAAGATCTCCGGAGCCTAACCGGTGCACCTGCTGACCAACGGACGAGTAAACAAAGCAGGGGGTTACGGGGTTGGTAGGTCGAACGGCAGTTGCTTCCAAGAACGCTAAAAATGAAAAGCCCCAGGCTCCAAATCTATGTAGAGTGCAGGAACTAGAAAAACATTTAAGATGATTTATTTTATACTACTAGGGTGGCAGACCAGCATACGGCCCACATGATGGAAAGTGGTCACCGTA
The DNA here is from genome assembly GCA_948477245.1 of Thumatha senex. NCBI lineage: Eukaryota > Metazoa > Arthropoda > Insecta > Lepidoptera > Erebidae > Thumatha > Thumatha senex. The sequence continues at coordinate 1,336,914 of OX419742.1, read as the reverse complement.
GCCTACGGACTTTTGCAACACCAGAGGTGCAGCACTCGCGCTGCCGACCCTTTAAAAACCTTCTAAGACCCCTTTTGAAGAACCCCATACTGTAGACGTTCGGGAAACCCCAGGCAGGGAGCTCATTCCACAATCTAAGCGTTTGCGGAGTAAAGCCTCTATCGGACCTAACCGTATGTGAACGCTCCGGACGCAAAGTTTGAGGGTGAACACCCCGTCTATATCGATGATGTACTGAAAAATAAGAACTTGTCTTATGGGTCCTTCATAGTGAGCTGCTGCCATTTCTTTTGCAAGCACTTGATCGTTGTAACAAGCACTATTAGGTACCTTCTATGACCTATGTGTTACCAAAAACGTATATTACATAGGTAACGAGGTACTATTTGGTTTATTGTCATAAATTATAAAGAATTATATCATAAAATTAATGTTAGTGGCGTTTTGTTGGTTAGTACTAACATGCAGAGTCGGATTCCGACGGATAAGGCCAGGTATGGCTAGTGAAACAGCGATGGTTATCGGCGCCGTAAATAAGGGCCCGCAGAGGGTGACAAGTGCGGCCATTAAGAGAGCGGTGACGGCCGGGGGACATGGACGAAAAAATATAATAGTACGGTTTGCATAAAAATAATTTTATATGTGGTATGTATTTTTTGTTTATTTTAAATAGGTACTTGTGCTGCCTCGTGAAATGTGCTCAGTTTTAAACATATAATAACCTACATTACCTACTATAAATAAATTTATTATTAAAGTTATTTAAAAAATATCTCAAATAACCAAAATAGATACTTAACATTTATTAAAAGCATGATTATATAAAAACACTTATACCTGCACAAAGCTTACCCACCCCTGAGTGCCACGGATTCGATAGCATTCGTTTTAGCGTTACAGAATACGTTTTTACATACATTGTCACGCCTTTCTTCCCGAAGGGGTAGGCAGAGGCATACTATACGCCTACATTTCACCGTATGCATTTTTTCCACGTAACAGGTGGTGACCCCATTGCCATGTTGAAATGGACAGGAGCAGGCAGTTGAAACTTTCAAGCCGTCTATACGGCCTTCAACATGGCTTAATGACTTAATTTTACTTTTACTGGCAACCGGAATCAACCGTTTAACGTGCCTTCCGAAGCACGGAAACGCTTGCAAAAGTAAATACCACAAAGGGGTCACCGAAAGTTGCTTAACGCAGTGATCGTTTACATAACACTGAGTTAAGACCGCTACCGAATTTTAAAAAAATAAATTTTACCTTGATTTCCAGACACTACGTCCACTTTAACTGCAAGTTGGTTCGTTTATCCGCTAGTTAACGGCTTCTCAGACAGATTTTTTAATGAACAGAAATTAACTCTCAATAATGATAAAAAACGACTTCCAATAAAAAAATTAATGCCGTTTATCCTAGGCTCATATGGATAAAGATTTTAAGTGCAATCGAGACAAAGATAAAATGGAAATGCCTTAGAATTAATATGCAGACTGTACGTTAACAAGGTGCGTCAAGAGATAGGATATGTAAATAGAGCGCCCGTCACCACCGTCTCAGTGCCTGCACAAGACATATGCGAAACATACAATTTATAATAACGACCAGTTTTAGGTAGGCAGAGAGTTTGCTGTTACTCCTGAAAATAAGGCAGGGCGACATACAGAGCAGACATACAGAGATTCCGTGCTTCGGAAGGCACGTTAAGCTGTTGATCTCAGTTGCCAGTAAAAAAGGCACTCGTTAAGCCTGGTTGAAGGCCTTATGGGCGGCTTGAAAAATTTCAACAGCAGGTCGGCTGGTATGCCTCTGCCTACCCCTTCGGGGATAAAGGCGTGACAATATGTATTGTATGTATGTCATACAGATATTGAGGGTCTCTTCAAGATCCAGAAATACTTTTGACATTGGCCTTCAAGAAGACAGTCCTAAATGCAATATACGCACGATGCACTTGTTCTAAAAGAAAAACCCTCTCATTAGGTAATTCAAGAGCTCCATCCAGGACTGTTGGCTACTCGAAAACAGAGCGATGTATAGAAAAAAAACTGAATGCAGACCGCAAGTCTACCGTTTAAGAAAATTCCGAATAAAACACATAGGTTTAATGACATCTTTGCAATAGTATAGGAAAGTTAATGCTCAGATTAGAAAGATCGGCTTTTCAACATGATTATCTGTGCGTGTAGCAATACCTACTCTGCCAAATGTTTGCAGCAAATTATTTGTTTAAGTAGAATACACCTTTATCGGTAACAAGGAAAAGGTGACCACTTTCCAGTCTGCTTAGTATCTAGCCTATTAAAGTACCAATTAATTTTGTTAATTATTGTCATTTAATTAAATTTTGTGATTATCTAACGTTTATAAAAACAATTATAACATTATAATTAGCATTGCATGACTACTTTCAACTTTTTCCGTAGCCACCTCAACATTTAATGTATTCATTTTAATTTAAGTACCTATAGCGAGGTTCGTTTGTTCGGCTGCTTTTTAAAGTCATACGTTTCATCTAAAGTTAATATTATCCGATATATAACGACTTCATTTATTTGTAAAAACAATTGCATTAACGCCAATTACTTTGTATTTTTTTTTCTATACCACTGAGGTGGCCCACCTGATGGAAAGTGGTCTCCGTAGCCTATGGACGTTTGCAACACTAGAGGTGCAGCACTCGCGATGCCGACCTTAATTTTGTTCAGTATTAGACCAGTAAAACTAGAATTTATCCACTGTTTTCATTTGGGACTAATCCCGCCCTCTTTCCCATTACTGTGACTCCTGTAAATCAGAATCTACAGCAATGACCAAGACCAGAAAAGTTACACTGAGCTCGAGCTTCGACTAGAAGTCCCAGTTAGAATATCTGGAAACCAGCATCGATATAAATTTCAGAGGAGTTGGAAAAATAAAGTAACCCCTCTTACTTCCTATCTAAAGTGGAAGCCCTGGAAGGCAACTAGAAGTACATCCTATAAAAAACGGAAAGCAATACTATAATCGTATATTACAGGTCCTATGATGGCCAAAAAAGGAACAGTGCGATAAGAAAATATTGCGGTATGAAAGAAGATGTAGTGACTAAGATAGAAAAAGGGATGCTTAGATGGTTCGGACACGTGGAGAGGATGAATAAAAATAAGAGTGACGAAGCAGATTTATGTGGCAAGAGTGAACGGGAAAACTGGTAGGGGTCAACCTCGGCGTACGTATGTCAATCAAATGGAAGACCTTTTGGAAAAAGGCCAGGGCGGTTAAAGGGCGAGCGTGTATGAAAACAGTTATGAAAGTAGAAGAAGCGAAAGTGGTATGTCAGGATCGTAGCAAGTGGAAAACCATAGTCTCTGACAACCCCGATGGAACAGAAAAAGGCGTTATAATATGTAGGTATGTAGGTCCTATGTGAGCTATGTTTGATTTCAATAATATGTATGACAGAAACGTCACGTCAATTTATCCACTTACGAGTATATAAACTTGTATTTTTATTACCGAATTCGGGTCTTTTTTGCGTCTAAATATCAATTTTGTAAATTCAGTCACCTCTCCACATTTCCGCTATATTACGATTGGACTCTACTCGAGACGGGGATTGAACGTCACGAGTTGCCTTTTTTCACTATAATGAAATATTTATGTGAAAGTTGGCATACTAATTGCTTTAAAAATTATTCCATGGACTCTACTCGTTACATAACAGTTATTAATACATGAAAACCAAAAACTCTACTGAATTACACAAATCGTGTGACTATATTATAGATTTGTACAGTTAACTGAAGTAGCAGCAAATATGTGTTCAAAAGAGTGGACAGAAGTATTCGTATCAGTTTTCAGAAACAGCAGATCAATAGACAATTTTCTGTATATAAGTACTTGCCTCTGTGGCGCGGTGGGAGTGTATCCGACTGCTACGCAAGAGGTCGTGGGTCCGATTCCCACCCAGGATAAAACTTTGTGTGATGAGCACGATGGTTTATTCTGTGTCTGGGTGTTATTTATCTATAATATGTATGTATTTAGAAATATATACCTAAGTATGTTTATCAGTTATCTGGTTACCATAGTACAAGCTTTGCTTAGTTTGGAATCAGATGGCGTTGTGTGTGTTGTCCCAACGATATATTACAGATTATTTCTATGCTAAACCGGCACGCATAGAAGCGGCTAGTGGCAGCCATTCTATCTGCAAGAGATTACCTCCATGCCTACTTTCTTAAATCCCAAGCCAGACAGCAGCACCTCACTGCCACGTGTTTCTCGTATACATTGACTACAGGATATAACGTCAAGTCCCTGCAGAATTCGGATGGCTTTAGTCTGTGGCAGTGACTTATTGCTGCAGTTCCCACGATATAAATATTTTGTTGAACCTGGATTCAGCTGATATTGCATTAAATAATAACGCCTAATTAAAGTATACCGATTACGCTGAGGTTTATGATTCAATTTACGTGATTCTTTTTTAGTTTTGTGCGGAATATTTGCCAATTGGTCCCATTAAAAGTTTAACTTAAAGGATAGTTTCATAGTAATTTCTAAAAATAATAATCACTACATATAAACAATTTCCTTTGAACGCAGTCGCTTCATTATGTCTAAATTACAATGGATCGCTTGTTCTTCCTGAAACTTTTTCTTTAAAGCTATTTAATGCATGTCGGGTGTCGTCGCACCGATACACCGCGCGGCCCGGGCAGGCGGGAAGTCCTAATTAAAACACTATACATCACGTTCATATGGGCGACAGTTATGCACCTCTATTAAGAAATGAGCTACTACAGGTTTGAAATAGTTTTGGACAAATTTAGGAACCAAAGGAGTAAAATTTAATTTTTTCCACTTTAAATTTAAATTTAGGATAAAGTACTTAAGCATAGCTTTTCAAAATTTGTTTCTAAAGGAGGTCAATTAATTAAAATCAAATTTCGAGTTACATTACAGAAATTCAATTTGCGAACACAATCATTTTGATTTTCTCGAGAGTAATTCAAATCACAACCGTCCAAAAAGTAAGAAGGCCAACTTTAAGTAATTAATTCCTTATCTTAATCACTCCAGCGTTAATCCTGGTTGAGTCTACCTTACGGTTGCCTATTTATAGTCTCACCCGCGACCCTGACTTACTATTACTTTGGCCCAATTGGGAAATATTATTTTTAATAGAACCTCTTTAATTTATGTCCCGCAGAGTCCTGTAGAACTTAAAGATTTATAGTGGCATGTTATCGCGTGATATCACACATCCACCGGAGCATATCTATCTGCACCACATGTAGCTCCTGCTTTCGCATCCATACAGAAGGTACGGAAAGGAAGAGCTAGTGACTGTTTTATAGATCAGCCCAGTGCCCCTAGTTTCCTAGTACATTGCTGGCCCATTTTAAGTTCCTTTTTTCCATATTAGCATTCCAAAATTCACGGATGATACTAGTATAAAAGTGGGGCGGTATCACTTTGCACGGTCAGTAAAACAGTATATATTATTTACCTTGTAACTCTAATGATGTAAAGGAACCATTTTATAAAGTTTAGAGTCGAAACAATAGACCATGTCTATTGTAATTTTTTACTCAACACTATCTCACGTCTTCGGTAACGAAGTGAGTTTCGAACCCATAGTAGTCTCGCTGGTTCCCCATTTCGCAGTTTGTCATCCCGAATGGTTAATAAATTCCCTGTCAACGCATCTCTGCGCTTCACATACTATTTCTGGGATTATGGCCTTTTTTCACAACCAACGTTTTGTTTTTAGAGAATTTTGTGTGTAAATCTTATATTAGATAGTCATAATTTTGGAATTTAGGGGGAAGTTAATTTTGCTTTTTAGCCGACTTTGTGAAAAGAGTATCACGATTTGTACAAGTTTTTAGTTTCTATGATATTTATGCAGTCGGTAGCCTACTTTTTTTGGAACCTCCTATTTAGTTTCATTATTGTATATACAATGTGTTAAGAAAACCATGTCCGATCCGTGAAGGTATTGGTAGGTATCGAGATGTGATTTTATTCGTGTAATCCTTTTAAGAAATTACCCAATAAAATTACCCCAAAAAATTACCCCAAAAAATTACCCCAAAAATTTACCCCGAATAATATAAATTAGAAATTATTATAATGTGGTGGTTTACATTGCAACACAGGGGGCTATTCGAAAATGCAACGTCGAAAGGTCAGCTTACACCTGGCGGCGGTTTCTTTTGGTATAACATACACTCGTCGCCGCATGCTAACAAAGGTGTTGTCAGTTATAGAAAATTTTCTATATTTTTAGGTTTTTTAAATTATGATACTAAAACCACACATTTAAAAAAATGATAACTACTCGTATTTCATACTTATAAATAATATGATTTTTAATATATTTTTTGGTTATGTTATTGAAGTGCCTATGGACAGGGTTTTCTTAACACATTGTATATATATATATACGGCATTTATTATTATATTTCGCTATTCTAAAACGTCTCCATGTTGGACCATAAATACTATTATATACTACATCAGCCGCTTATATCAGACTTAATCTATACAGAAAATAAAATAAAATTGTAGGGTCCAAAGTAACAGCTTATAACAAAATGTATAAAAAAAAATTAATATTAACATTTAAAACTCAATTCTATAAAACAATCTGAAACTTAGGCTAAATATGATTTTCATATACTTACCTAACGGCATGAACGGGCCCTATGCGGCTGAAACCACTGGACGTCCGGTAGTATTGCTATAAAAGTGCAAATAAATTCTATACGCTTCCAAAAATTAACACATTTCCTCAAAATGCTCGGGATATCTTTAATCCCCAATTTCCAGACCCTGTTTAATCTCCTGTCTTAACAAGTATCCACAGAAGATTAATGGTCCAGTACAACAGTTCTTCGTTCCTCTGTAAGCTAAGATAATCCTTCTGTCGACAGCCGCCATAACTTGTTCAGAATATTATGTAGTTTATTTTTACAATCCGTTAAAATAACATCTTGTTCATATTCATTATGGTAACTAAGTACCTAGCGAATCATTGAAACAGTCTAAATTGTGTCACGTCGGTACTTAAATCGCTACTTTCAAATGTAAGGAATTTATTTTATTATTAACTAGATGATGCCCACGGCTTCACCCGCGTGGTGAAGTTTTCCCGTTCACGTTTCCTATATCATCTATGTCTTAATCGCCTATGTCTTATTCTAATGCTAAGCTATATTACTGTAAAGTTTCCTTAAAATCCATACAGCAGGTTTTGCGTGAAAGAGTAACGAACATCCATCCACACGTCCATACATACTCTGACATTTATTATTAGGTAGTATTATCACGATGATGTTTTACCGTCATCGTTAAATTAGGTAGGCCTAATAAGGTTTCCTTTGTTTTTTGCAATATTTTATAAATCTAGGGTTCCATTAAAAATTATCTATACCTATACTGAATATAATTCGGACTGAAAAAGTGAAGACTAAAAAGTTACTTCCAATAATGCCAAATACTAAAACAAAATAACGAGGCGATTGTACAAAATTACGCAAAATCACAATAAATAAGAATTCCTTCTTATTGATGTCATTTACAAAGATTTAGCAGTTCATATTGTCTGAAACAAATCTTTACTAAGTTAAGAACAGAACCAACAAAAACATAACATGCTTAGTGTACCATTCGACAGTACAACAACAAAACGGTAACAATTAGACTCATCTCCGAGCGTCACGTTCGATTACGGTTCGCGAGCGCGCGTAATTCGCGCCACGTGTTTATGCGCGGAAATGCGTCATCTGTTGATAGTTAGCGCGGCGCCACAGTCGCGTCGCTTCCGGAATACCGCGAATTTTGTGGTAATAGGTTTGATGTCTAGAAATGCTCAGCGCAGGTAAGACAGATGACAGATTGTATTAAGTGATGTGGGGGTGATGAAAGGGTTCTTTCAATATAAAATATAAATCTTATTATAGATCTTATTACGAGTAATAAACTTTTTATTTTCATCCCGCGACGAGTATAAATGTTGGTATACCGCAATAGTTTTCATTTTTAAACCTGATTTATATACGGTGTGACGCTGGGTTTTGCTTTGTTTTTACCCACCCGACGACAATGGTTAATATGTTCTAAAGAAATCGTTAATATCTTCTTTGTTTTTGTATATTAACATTCAAAAACAAAAATATACGATTTATCTACTTATCAAAATATAAGCTGGGACCCCATAGCAGGATAGATACTAATGACGTGGGCAGCATTCTCCGCTGAACAGCTAAACATGGTTAGCTTCTGCGCGAGAAAGGTAATAACTGCACATCTATATTATGATTCTTTACATATGTTTGAAGCGCTCAAGGCCCCGCAAACTCAGTGTTTTGTAAACGATCACTGCGTTAAGCAACTTTCACGAATGGGTAACCGCTTTGTGGTCGAAAAATTTCAACAGCAGGTCGCCACAACCTGCATTTGTCTATTTCAACACGGCAATGGACCACCTATTTCGTGGGACAAAAAATGCACACTGTGAAAAGTGAACGTATAATATGACTGTGCAACCACTCCGGTGATAACGGCATGAACGTGATTGTAACATCCATTCATACAAATACATATCAGATGTTTACCTATACCTAATTTGAGCATCAACTTGCAAAATTACTCTGTTTCTTATTACCAAACATCCGATGATTGTTTATGACCATAAGAGTATCTATAAAAAGATTCATTCCACAAAACCTTTAAAAAAATATATGGTCACAAGAACAGAGCTATTTAAAGCAATGAAGTTCAAAATTCCAAGATAACAAACTGAATTAATTAAATTAACAGTCTTGTTTCTAAGAGTTACTACCAATAAATAATTCTGTTGGGTAGGAGGTAGGTATCTATAGAGAACCAGTAACAAGCCGTTATAGATAAGGTAAGCGTGCCACACTTGTGACGTTATCTAAACAGAGAAACGAACAACTTTAGTGTTTGGTGTACAAGTGTTTGAGTGTTTATGATAGTAAAGCTACTGCAGTGCAGTACTACTACCAAATTAAGTTTATGTAACTGGCAATATCGAAAAAGTATGTAAACGGCATGTTCATTTTTAAGAGAAGCAATTAAAAGGACCGGAAATATACATCGCAATCGTAATTTTAACTTTATGAAAAAGTTTCAGTTCCTTTCAGCAAAAAGGAACATCAGAAACAAATGGTCGGGAGTCACATTTTTTTTTATGTGTTTGTCGTTTTTAAGAACAGCAGTTACTGATGCACAAAGTTTATCACAGGTATATTAAGTACGTTGCTGGTCGAAGTCAACGTTCTATCACTTTTGTATTTTCAACATCTATCTGATTTTAAAGAAATTAAATTGCCCTTTACATACCTACTCAGGAAGTGTAGGTACTTAGCATATAGGGAGATCAGTAGGTATATGTTAAAGGTACAGCTTAGCAGTGATATGGGGAATGATTTTTTTTATTATGAGAATTTGGGGTTAATATACGGTTTCTGCAGATATACCTATTGCTGGTATTTGTAAATATTGAAATTCGAAAAAAAACAAATATGGTAATGGGGCACGATACGTCGATACTGTTCGGTTACCAAGTCCGCAGGCCGGATCCGGATATAAATAGGTATAATTTTGGTCTGGTATAAAAATTACAACCAGATCCAAATGAACAAACTTGTTTTAAATAAATTATTATTATTATTTGCCCTCTTTTATGAACATATATTAACAACCGAAACAAATTGTATAATCAAGAATTACAAAACAGTGCACAAAATTTCAACATCCTTTTGAAAATTCAAATTCAACTCTGCAATCCCGGTGTCGCTGCTACCAGAGCGGAAAGATCGCTTGCAAAAATAATTCGATAATGACACAAAACCGGCAGGCGCAGCCACAAAACAAAGAGATCGGAATATTATCTCAAATCTTTATAATAATTATGAGAGACAAGTGTACGTCTCAATCGTTACCACAGTTGAACTCCACGCATGCTGAAACCAATTACGAAGAGCAAGCTCCCGAAATATCCCTGCATCTTAAAAAAATAATCGTTAAAAAATACACGCAACTCGCTGCGTACAACCCTAAATCAATAACATTGTAAAAACAATCATAAGAACGGCAGATAAGGTCGAAATTTCATTACAAGCGACAATTTTAACCAGGGATGTTCCAACAATACGTATGGTGCAGGGGCGGAGCATGCCCCCACTCTACGAATCCTTGGGGTGGGACAACAGGCAGTCGTTCGCCAGCGGTGGGGGATGACAGATGTCTGTCTGCAAGCATCGTTCATATCTCAACACGATAGCGAATTCAATTCCCAATAAATTACAAAGTTACGCCGTACAACGCGGTCTGTCAGTATGTCTGAACACCGGTGCTGAGAGACCGTCCAATAGATGCATGGACACAATTATTATTAAATCTGGCGAACTCTAAAATGTAAACGCTGGATATGACTGTAGTAATTAATTCTTGTAAAATGGTAATAAATAGTCTGCTGATGTGGGCCTGATTCAGGATAGACGACAGTTAACATTATGTCGAAATTTTTTGTTTGGTTTTACCAGTGTTACCTATTTGTGTTAAATAGAATGTAATGGTCACTATTATATAGTGTTTAGTGTTACGGTCGAATATCTAATAATTAAAGCAGTTTACACAGGCTACAATTCGATAATAATAAAGTGATGTGATCGGCCGACGCGATTTTTTATGGGTTAAGTTGGCCAATGTGTTTTAGGCTTCCATTGTAACCAAAGAACATCTCATTGTCTATCTCTTGTGAATTGCACCAAACTTTGGTTAAGGTTTCCGTTAAAATTAAATTTAGCAGTAACAATAACGGTAGCCATAAAATTTAACAATAAAGAGTTGCACAATGCTACATTATTTATATTTAAATACATTTGATTATAGTTTGTAGATTGTAGAGTCAAGTTGACTGTTACGTCATTGCGGCTGCTACTGTTACTATAACTTTAACCATCAAAACTATCGGCTTGTTATAGTTAGCGTCATTTTAGCTATTGTTAGAATGGTTCAATCCACCCTTAGTAGGTAGGTACTTACTAGAAAGCGGGCACTGGAAATGAACCTATTAGATATGCCGACAGTGGTAAAATAGAATCTTTCCTAGGCTACATTCCCTATACTTAAATACCTTAATGTGTTTACTAATTCTTTTTCTTATCCTTTTATTAGTGCGCCAGTATAATTGGATTAGTCTAACAATTATTGGGTTTGATAAAACCAATTTTCTTATCTCCATTAATTTTTCACCTATTTGTGTAAATTTGTAATAATTAAAATAATAATTAAATTTGTAATTATTAAATTAAATAAATAAATAAAATAAATATCCATCACAGCCTTATCCCCGAAGGGGTGGCAGAGGCATATTATATGCCCACTTTTCACCGTGTGGATTCCTGTCCCACGTAATAGGTGGTGAGCCCATTGCCGTGTTGAAATAGACAGACGCAGGTTGTGGCTACCTGCTGTTGAAATTTTCAAGCCGCCCATAAGGCCTTCAACCAGACTTAACCAGACCAACGGCTTAACGTGCCTTCCGAAGCACGGAAACGCTCGCAAATGTAAATGCCACAAAGTGGTCACCCATCCGAGTACCAGCCATAGTGAAAGTTGCGTAACTCAGTGATCGTTTACAGAACACTGAGACCGTGGGGCCACGAGCGCTTCTTGTAATTATTAAAGTATCTAATATTTAAAAGATGGATCAAGAACTAATGTAAAACGAAAGATTTCGGAATGTAAAGTAGGTACTTATTCTACTCAAATGGCGATAACTTCGACTCAATAGATAGGTACTGAACTATTATTTGTGAGTAGTTACATCAACCTGTTCTGTCCCAGAACATAATTAGTCCTTAGGTATGTTGACAGCCCTTAGCTGTGTGAATTGTGGATATGAGATACTTTTTTTCTTCTTTCTTTCTATCTTTTACTTCTAGTAAAGTGTCCAGTAAGTACCGATTAGGTATGTAGGTATACTTGGTATATAGAGACCGTAGACGGGTAGCAGCCTCATAGATTGCACTAATTTTTGCCATGAAAAGATTAGGCAGCTAATCGTCAAGTGAATATGCTCATAAAAGATGTCACCTAGATATAAATTTTGTTTGATACGATAAAATAGGAAAATATTACGTCAGAGGAAGTTTAAGAATGGTACCAGTGGCTGAAAAATGCATGTGATGAGAAGGGATGAGAGTCACGTACTATGAACATGACCGTTGAAGGATAAAAGGTTAGAGAATTGTCTAAAAAAGATGGATGAATTGTTTTAAGAGAAATATGAATGGAGAGAATGATCAGATGAATGGAAAAAATACATTGTGATGATAGCTAATCGACCAATCAAAAATTTTATTTGCTATGAATGAGTAGGTAAATAATATCTACAAAATGACCGGACGATAATAATTAATACCTACAATGAATAGATACACTACATTAAATCCATAGTCCCCATAATAATTTTGCTATTCACAAGAATAAGTATGTACTTAGGTGCTATAAATAAAGTAATTCACTAGAAGGCGTAGGTCCTATAACCATTTTAACCTTAGGCGAGGTGGTAGCGGACGTCCGCCGGGACAAGGCGGAGCCTACCGGCTGCCATTTTGCGACGGAGCGCGCGTGCGCGGTGCCGACGCCTCATAAAATAATAAACAAAACGGAATTACGGAGCTTTCGGGACTTTTTTACTATCTCCATGGGATTATGTGAGTTTATGGTGGAAAAGTCAAATAATTTGCGAACGGTGTGGGGTTGCGCCGATGTTGGCGGTGTAATATACTTTCATGTTTGTTACCGCTGTGAAATGTTTATCACACACTGAAAATACCGTTCGAATGTAGCTGATAGGTTCTTTAATAGTAATGTTTAGTGCGTTGTTTTTGAAACCACACAGATTTCACTTCACTAGATCCAACAGTGAAATAAAAATATCTGAGACGAACTGAGAAAAACACACGGGTGCTATCATTATTGTGAAAAGTTAAGGAACTTGATATAAACTCAAAAAGAAATGCCTGGGCTCCTGATCAGCCTTACTTGCAAACCTGTTCTTTGTTTGGGTCACAATTTCCCCAAACTCTACATAGAGATTCGCACAGGAACTAGTCGCACTGCCACTTGAGCCTCTGCTAGGGCCACAGCTAGCACAGATCTTCCCCAAGGGCCATGCTCATTTAGCGCCCAGTGCATCTTCTCCAGCATCAGATTGTACCTACATATCCTGGGAGTAAAACTTCGCTAGTGTAAGCTACCTGTTAATAATACGTAAACCTTTGCCTTTAAGAAATATAATTAAAAAAGCGGTCCAAAACATACCAATAACATAGCAATAGAAATAAGTGTAGATAAGTACAAACAGACAATTTCATAAAATTATTATAACGATTAAAATACCACGACATTTACAAAACCTGTGTTTATTTCCTTTTCCGTCCCCAAACCTATCCAGCCGTATTACCAGGATCCCATGAATCGCCAGAAGTGAGCAGGGACGTAAATCAAGCAACGTCGTCCCATCCATCACGCGGCGGCGGGCCATCAATCGCGATGCGACCGAAATAGAACGACGATGTATAGCTAAACTTGGACGTTCTCACCTAAAGGACGCAGGAGGAATAATTGAGAGCTCCTTTAGCTTCTAAAGTCCTTGTGACTAGTAGAATTAGTTCGTCGATACTTTGTAAATTACTTCCCATGGGAGGAATTAAAATATTTCATTCGTACCTATGCGTGTGCGTGCTATGTAAAGACATAAAGAATGTATTTATTGATATTATCTATACAGGGGAATGCGGCAAATGTTTTCAAAGATATTGCTATCTATACTATATTATAAATAGAAATGAATTATTTGTTAGCAGTCAGAACTGACACTGACAGTATACTCGTACATAGTATTACTTTACCAAAGGCGCTTCTTTTACCTTCGCAGTAATAATGAATGTTAATAAATCTGGTCAAATTCCCTATTATTGTAGCTTAAATGGGTGATATAGGGTTCGATGTATGTTACAGGCGAAAACGTGGAGCACAGTTAGTTTCTATGCATATGTATTTAGTGATACAAGTAATACTTTGTAGGAATATAAACCCTAAACATACGGATAAAAAAAGTACAATTATGATTTAAAAACTGTGTCAAACCACTAATACAGAATTCAATCTTTAAATAAATATAAATAAAAATATCTTTATTTTGCATTTACCACCATGACCATTTTAACAGCGCTTACAAAATGTCATACACTATTTAAAATATTTAAAGTGACCGGTTCAGAACGCGGCTCACCTGAGAAGAACCGGCAAGAAACTTAGGAAGGCTTTTTTTTTGATGGCCTATTTACAATTTAATATTATTTCACTTTGCCAGCAGATCATTTCCAGGCGTCCCTGTCCTGCAAATAGTCTTTAACGAAGTAACAACCTTTTTCAAAAAGGTTTAGTTTTAATTAACTTTTTATATTTATTTAATGGTAAATTTCTCAGGTCACAGGGAAGCTTATTGTCTTCGGTAGGCCGAAGACGAGTTTAAGCTTATGATTATAATTAGGAATGTTACGTCCGTACTGATGTCTTAAGTAAGTGTATTTAGGTCCGTGGTGACTTAAAGGTAACGTGTAAACTTGGTCCAAGCTTAACTTCGATAACTATTCGTCAAGCAACTTTCGCTATGGCTAATCACGGATGGGTGACCACTTTGTGGCATTTACATTTGCGATCGTTTCCGTGCTTCGGAAGGCACGTTAAGCCGGTTGCCACTAACATGGCAGTCGTTAAATCAAGTTGAAGGCCTTATGGGAGGCTTAAAAAATTTCAACAGCAGGTAGCCACAACCTGCGTCTGTCTATTTCAACACCGTGGCGCGGTGGGAGTGCCTCCGACTGCTACGCAAAAGGTCGTGGGTTCGATTCCCACCCAGGATAAAACTTTGTGTGATGAGCACGATGGTCTATTCTGTGTCTGGGTGTTATTTATCTATAATATGTATGTATTTAGAAATATATAAGTATGTTTATCAGTCGTCTAGATCCCATAATACAAGCTAATATTAGCTTACTTTGGGCTAGATGGCGCTGTGTGAAAAGTGTCCCACAATATTTATTTATATTTATTTATCTTAACACCTAACTACTTAATCTATACTAATATTATAAAGCTGAAAAGTTTGTTTGTTTGGTTAAATCGAAAAAGGTCCGAACGGATAAAATCTTTTTGTGTTCGATAGTTCATTTATCGAGGAAGGCTATATAACAACACGCTACTACCCAGGAGAGCGAAGCTGTCGACAAATCGGACAAATTTTCATACATTTTTTATAAAGGTGATAAGCGACGGAATTAAAAAGGGTAATTTCCCCCCCGTCAGCTAGTATTTTATAGAATTAAAAACGGAAAGGTCATAAATACTAGGCTATGTGCATGTACAATTAATGAATCTGCAGGAAGCGAAAAAAGTATGCATGGATCGTGGACCTTGGCGATCTGCCAACTACCCCGTCAGGGATACAGCGTGAAGATATAGTTAAATTAGTAGGTGTTCAATAAAGTATATTTGTTTGCTATTTAGACTGACACGCAGCAGATCTTTATTAACGCTATCATTCAGCAATTTGTGCTCCGAACGGCTTCGATGCGCCAACAATCCGGCCTGTAGCCTACAGCATAGAATATGTAGATAGTATTAGATGGGACTAAAATTAGATGAACTAATTTTATAATGTGAATGAATTGCTTTTGTTGGGTATTTTGCTCTGTTTTCAAAGTTCAAATTACAATTTCAATTCAATTTAATCAATTTCAAATTTAAATTTAATTCATAATTTCTAAAATCAAAACATTTACCTACACTTAGGTACGGTAGGGATGAGACTGTTGTGGTCTCGAAACGTCCTTTCGACGGTATATCCAGGCTACTGTTAAAATGTACTGTGAAGAGGAGCGTATGAGAGGTTAGGAAAATAGTTGTTGGTAAGATTTCGAGGGTTTACATGCTTTAAAAAAATGATCACTGACCCTCTAGAGCTAACCTAGTCGGGTTGTAAACAAGCAGACCTGAATCTTGTGACCAACGAGACACAACAAAAATCATGTGACCAGGATCACAAGCCTTTGAACAGTTTCAACTCTCAGCTTCATGGCCAACTATGAGTGAAGGGAATTTCCCATAGGTATATGGACACCTGATACCTAACTACATACAGATTGTAAAAAAAAGACCATTTAATACTGGCGCCACGTGTAATGTTTAATATGTATTTGACGTTTTAAAAAAGAATACAACTATCACCCATTAATTATGGTTTTACCCATATTTTTCGAAAAAATATCTACACTACATCTACAAACGAGATCGTCTAAAATTCCGCTAAATTATAAAAGATGTCGTAAAGTGGATATCGTTATCTCGTCATCTGTGTTCGCGACATATATTTATTACTTGGTATCAGTATCAGATATAACAACAAAAGTTGGAATATAAAAACCTCGCTACTGTTAGACCTAGTAGAATTTAATTGGACAATCATTTAAATATGTATTAGGCAACCTAGTCACAACATCCTAAACGCCTACAATTGAATTAATCAGTCCAATTAGAATCGAGATAACAAGACGGCCATAAAAAATATTCTCATTAATAGAGGCGAAGTTGTTGTTGCTACTGAATTAACGAGCGCCGAACTAACGCAATCATGTAATTACAGACACCTCGCCATTCTTCGCCAGAGGGATACCTACAGCTTCACATAGGGCGGAGACTATCCACGATCAATACTCAAGCACCGCACAAACACAACTCAAATGAAACACATCCGTCCCTTTTCAACTCCCCAGTAGCGACTCGTAGCTGAGCGAGACGAAATCCGACGATCTCATTCGACGTACGGATCCTTTTGGGCGTACCCCGGCCTTCTCAGTCCGGTAACCAGACATGGCTCAGTCGGCAAAGTACCGCGTGCCGTGCGCGTGCGTCCACCGCCGCCGGCGTACAATGCACTCCGCGTAGTCACAACCACACACCACAATGCTCGTGCCACCTGAAATGATGGCAGCGCAATCTAAACTCGTCTATCAAATGAACAAGTACTACAACGAGAGAGTCGCCAATAGAAAGGCGCAGATCACCAAGACGATACACGAAGTGTGCAGGATAGTCCAGGATGTTCTCAAAGAGGTGGAACTTCAAGAGCCGAGGTTCATTTCCTCGCTCACTGACTACAACGGACGCTTTGATGGTCTAGAAGTGGTATCTCCTCACGAGTTCGAAATCGTTATATACCTCAATCAGATGGGTGTTCTCAATTTCGTTGACGACGGCTCCTTGCCCGGGTGTGCCGTTTTAAAACTGAGCGACGGCAGGAAGCGCTCCATGTCCCTCTGGGTTGAATTCATCACTGCGTCTGGTTATTTATCAGCAAGAAAAATCCGATCGAGGTTTCAAACTTTAGTAGCTCAAGCTTGTGACAAATGTTCCTATAGAGACTGCGTTAAAATGATCGCAGAGACGACTGAAGTCAAGTTACGCATACGTGAAAGGTACATAGTGCAGATAACACCAGCGTTCAAATGCGCCGGCTTATGGCCGCGGTCCGCCGCACACTGGCCATTACCGGCGATACCTTGGCCACACCCCAACATAGTAGCCGAAGTTAAAACCGAAGGGTTCGACTTACTATCAAAGGAATGTCTTGCGTTGCAGGGCAAAAATTCGGCTATGGAAGGAGATGCGTGGGTGTTGAGTTTCTTCGAGGCTGAAAATCGTTTATTACAAGGTGGATGCAGGCGAAAATGCCTAAGTATCTTAAAAACTATTCGAGACAGGCATCTAGACCTGCCAGGGAATCCTGTGACATGCTACCACATGAAGACGTTACTGTTGTACGAATGTGAGAAACACCCTCGTGAACACGAGTGGGATGAAGTGGCCATTGGCGACAGAATCAACGGGATCTTCCTACAACTGATCTCATCGCTGCAGTGTCGCCGTTGCCCTCACTACTTCCTCCCTCACGTAGATCTGTTTAAAGGAAAATCACCGACGGCTTTGGAGAACGCTGCGAAGCAAGTGTGGAGGCTCACGCGAGAAATGCTCACCAATTCCAGAGCGTTCGAGAAGCTGTGAGGGACTGGTCTCAGTGATAGTGTTTCGTGAGTGAGCTTGTTTGCCCTCGAGTCATTTTCAGTAGTTTTAGCGAAGCATTCGATGTGTATTGTCTAGATATGTGTCGAAACGCGATCAGAGACGCAGTGTATCGTGGCTATCTGAAATATTCCATTCGGATGGGACCGACGACTGTAAGTAGAGTGATACTATAATATACGCTAGGGACGCAGTTTCTATAAAATATTCTTGTGATATAATGTAAATAGCTTAACGTTGTACAATTTTAGTGATATATTTAATTTAAATTTATCGTGTATTTATTTGACTGAAATCTTATAAAGTAGGCGCATAATCTACTTATAGTTAAAAATAAATAATATGAAACTATGCTCTAACTTTGATTTGAAATCCCGAAGCAAGCATTTACACTAACAGACCAGAGAGTCATCATCAATTGGAAATCATATTAATACATGCATCTTAATGCCTAACACCTAGGCGTAAAGTAGGCCTAACGACGGGTTTTTAAACGAGACTCGTATAACCCCGTTCAAACACTGTTCTGTAGTGTTCTCTAGTGTTGATACCTGACATTGTTTGCATTCGTTTAGCATAAGCAAAAATAAGACAACATAATTACAATATCAGGTAAGAAGTTTAGATTTAGAACTGGCTCAGTTTGGACTGAGTAGGTTATTAGTGTAGTAGTAGTATAGTGGTAGGATAGTGGAGTAACTTTATGTGTGAGGAACAAAGAAGTCAGCATTTGTAGCTATAGGGATTAAGTATAAAACCACTTAGGGAGTTATACCCTAATGCAGTTGGGAGATTAGTTTTCGCCAAATAAAATGTACCGTTCCATACCATGACCTGTGTTATGAGTGTCTTGTCTCTGAAACTAGATCTTTTATTAAGTACCTATCAGGTAATCAAAAAAATAACTATTGTGCCCGAATGTAAGCTACAGGTATATCTTGAATACTTTTTATTATACGTACACCAAATATTAAATGTATCATCTTAATAGTTATGCTTTCCTGGTAACACGATCAGTAAATTATAAATTTTTCTTATTTTTAAACTCGTATGTTGAATCATTTAGGTCTTAATTAATTTCAAATAATGAAGTTAACGGGTATTTTATTTAATGAATTCGTTAATTTTAATAAAACATTAACATATTTATACGACTTATTTAACTGGTTTTATAAGTAACCTAAAACGAAACAAATAGAGAGTTATTAACTAAATTACAAAATATTAGTTTAATATTAATTGCTGACCAATTAAACGTTGCATATACGAAAAGGAAGGTTAAGAAAGGTGCTATATATATGATACGTATTCGCGCTCATAGGAGCAAATCAATTATTATAATCATGGCTAGAATACACGCACAAGACACAGCTAGTATAACTTATTCATAAAATTATAACTAAACAATGTCATTGCGTGGACAAAATTAAAAAATGAATAAGTATAGAGCTATGTATCTATGTTAGTAAAAGTTCAATGACCCCAGTTTATTTGACGAAAACGTGTGTATTATTTCGCTTCGTACGAATTATTTTGTGTTTATTCATCGACAATGATAAGAATTCAACACCAATGTTGAATCGGGTAGTTCAGTGGCTAGAACATTGCCCTGGTTAGGCAAAGATCACGGGTTCAATCCCCGGCCTGTACGAAGTTGTCTTTTTCACTTTAATAAAAAAATATATAAGACTTAGCATACTAATTGCTTTAAAAAAATATGCAGAAATGTAATAAAATTTCTAAGGGTCAGGGTCAGTCGGGAGTGCGTTTTAAATTTATTTATCCTGAACCTATCACAGAATTACTAGATGATAAACACAAGAAATATAAGAGGGATCTTTATAAATTTCTTGTGCTTTTCAAATTTAACAAAATTGTGTTCAATGAGATTTTTGTTTGTTTGTACCGATAAGGATGTAAATTTGGCACAAAGATAAACGTGAGCCTGGAAAAAGGAAACATGGAGCAGTCGCATTCAGAGGATGGTTAGGCTTACCTTTCCTTCCTTACTTTGCCTTTTTTTTTCTTACTTTACCTAGTTCATTTCTTATGTTACATTTGTAGATTTTTCATATTCTGATTCGTTGCGAGTAAATAAAGAATATTACCAAGTAAACGGATAATTAATAATAAAATAATAAAAATAAATATTGTGGGACACTTTTCACACTGCGCCATCTAGCCCAAAGTAAGCTAATATTAGCTTGTGTTATAGGATCTAGATAACTGATAAACATACTTATATATTTCTAAATACATACAAATTATAGATAAATAACACCGAGACACAGAATAGACCATCGTGCTCATCACACAAAGTTTTATCATGGGTGGGAATCGAACCCGCGACCTCTTGCGTAGCAGTCGGATGCACTCCCACCGCGCCACAGAGGCAGTCAAAGTCAATAATGATATTACATTAATGTTATGTCCATTATTCGTGACAGTTTTGTGAAAAGATATCTTTACCGAAGGAAAAGGTAGAAATAACAGTAATATTGCTATCAATATTACTAAATGTCTCGTCCACTTTATATCAAACTCGCTATGACAGCACCATCTACTAAGAATGTTATTATACGTTATCTAAATACATCAATGAACAGCCATAATAATTTAAGCTCTTTCTTTCGGAACGGCTGCATAATATTTGGCTAATTGTCTTTTTTTTATTTGCAAACATAAGCACAAAGTTTGCATGGAAGATAATGTTTGGAAATGTATTATTGGTTTTTGGGATACGCAGGTAAGGGGCACAGGGTTTTTTGCGAATTAATAACACTACAACAAGTAAAATTAAGTGTACAGGCAGGCGCCCAAGTAGTTGGAAAGCTACAATAATTTAAACTAAACTATCATCATCGTCATCATGTGTTAGTGATGGTTTGGCGGGGAGTGTCTTTTTAACGACTCACAAAACTTCATTGTTATGAAAAAGGAGTGTCTTGAGAACGAAAGTCTTGTTAAGCCTCTAACCGATACACGAATTACTAAAGAAACCCTCGAAATCAACGATCTGGACTTCATAGAGCTGAATACTGGCCCTCGTGAAGTCCAGATCTGATCTCTAATGAACATACACAACATAAAAGACACATACATCCCTTAAAAATTAGCAATACGATATTCCCCATTCTACAGTCTCCATCCAAAAGTTGCCTGTAAGAGATTGCCTTGTGCGATAAGGTCGCCAATTGTTATACCATCAAGTTAATGTTAATATGTTCATAATATGTTTCCTGGTGTACAATAAAGAGTTTTTTTACTTTACTTTACTTACAATCACTGGCAAAATCCATAGATTAGTGGCCAGATAGATTAAGTCCTATAAATTTTAAGCCTATGGCAAAGGTCCCAGATCAAACTCCGTCTGAACCAAGTTGCCTTATGTCAGTTTAAATTAAGGTTTATGTCTAAAAGTTACCATACTAATTGCTTGAAAATGTATGCATAGATTAAGGTCTGTATAAAAAGAAAAGGTGGATTTTTTTTCTGACATTTGAATAACTTATAATCATCTGTTCATCAATTCAATCTTAAGAGAGTGAAATACGCACATTCCATTACTTCATACATAAATATGAATTTTCATTTGTAACAGAACTTATGACCGGTCTAGGTACATTTTTCCATTAAAGTAAATCGTAAACCAGACCATTCGAAACAGTCTGTACGGCGAGTATCAGTTTACCCTCATATATTGGCCATCGCACGCTCTCAAACTACACAATACTACTTACTATAAAACTGTGGCCAGTTAAGAGCAAAAAGGACAGTCGTAGGAATGATAGTCCTCCTACGTAGATATCAGGTTACAAGTCGATATTTCACTTGGTGGAGTCGGTGTAAGGGCTCCGTGGGCAGGCGATTCAAAGAACTGTTCGTGAGTTAATTTATTCTCTAAATACGCGGAGCAATGTTTAAACAAGAACGTTGAAAATAAATGTTTGTATATTTACGACTATTTATGCATAAAGTGTAGAAGAGTTGAGAAAAAAGTTGTTAAACTATTTATAAAAAAAATTATGCATTCAATCTAGGGAAAATATTCTACTTAATATTTTAAATGTGAAAATTTGGAGGCATGAAAAATACAAAAACTACTAATGGATTTAATGAACCATTAACAGTAATTATAACTTACATATCAGAATAACACATAGGCTACATTTATCTCAAACAACAGGAAAACTTCAATATGCAGGCGTAGCCGCGTGTATCAACTAGTATTAAAATATTTTAGAAGACTACGTTAAAATGTCGTATTTGTACTGGGACATTAGTAAAAAAAAAAAATTAAACATGAGTAGAAGCGAGCATTACTTGCCGTAGCCTAATTGAACTAGAATTGGTACCAATCACTTTTTACCCTCCAAAAACTAGGAGGTTATGTGTTCGATTGGTATTTTTTTTGTCTAAAATATACGTAAATTTGAGGAAGGCTAAATGTGTTCGCCGCAAGTGTTGCTGCTAGAATTTTACTTTTTTTCAAGACAAGCGACTCTCAAGTAAGATCAAATGAAATAAATACCATTGTCAAATGTAAACACAGATTCCGATTTATAACACATCTACTTACCTACTTTTTGACAAACAAGCGCGAGGCAAGTTTCAGATAGATATCAAGCACATATTTACGCTATCGGAGCCTCCTTACATGGCGGAAATCCATCGTAAAATAGCAATTGAAGTAGGGACTACTATTATCATAATATTGATAATAGTATTCCCCTCCTCAATTGTAATCGTAATAATCATCGTAGGTAATAACAAAAATTTTATTCAATTTAACGTTAAAGACATAATAGATAATCGTTTAATAAAACACTAGCTATCTTAATTATATGTAAAAGCACAATTAATATACCTACCGAGGGCGTATAATTATTAAAATAAGCAGTCTGGAATCATAGACTAGTAAATAGGCACAAAACAGACGACAAATCGACAAACCAATTAGGCACAAAGCAATTGGAGAAGCGCAAATCTCAATCTTATTTTTTATTTATCCATCACGCCTTATCCCCGAAGTTGTGGCAGAGGCATATTATATGACCACTTTTCACCATGTGTATTCCAGTCCTACGTAATAGGTGATGAGCCCATTGCCGTGTTGAAATAGACAGACGCAGGTTGTGGCTACCTGCTGTTGAAATTTTTCAAGCCGCCCGTAACGCCTTCAATTTGACATAACGACTGCCATGTTACTGGCAACCGGGACAAACGGCTTTCCGAAGCACGGAAACGCCCACATATGTAAATGCCACAAAGTGGTCACCCATCCGTGACCAGCCATAGCGAAAGTTTCATTTTAAGAAAACTGAGTCCGCGGGACCACGAGCGCTTTTCAATCTAACTAATATTATAAACGTGAAAGTTCGTTTTACTTATTATCTTGGGTTCAAGTTCCTGTGGTAAACGGGAACGGGTAAACTTCTCTATGCAGACGAAGCCGCGGGCGCAAACTAGTGATGTTATAATTCACCACAATAAAAATGACGCCGCCCGCCTTCTTGAAAGTCATGGCGACGTCTAACAAATTCTGAGTCACTCTCATAGTCCACAAGGCATTGAGATTAGTCCTCAAGTTCGCGGCCCAATGCGGAGCGGAGCAGAAGAGGCACATCTCTTGACGCCCTGCTTGAAGAACCCGGGGTTATAAGAGGAGGAAAACACGTGCGCTGGCAGAGCGTTCCAGATAAATAGTCTCTTTCTGTTCTGAAACGGACATAACAGAGGCTAGTGCTAAAAGGTGAGGTTTTGTAAATTTTTGGGACTTGTTAATATAATTGAGATCATCTGTCCGCGGTTCATCCTCACGCATAATTATATATATCACGCATAATAGCACTATTGAGTGTGTTATTGCTATCGTCCGTTAATTATTACTTTTACATTAACTACCTGAGATATTTCGAAAGTGCCTCGAGCTATTTTTTATCGACTTTGAGAGAGAAAGAAAAGAAATTTTATAGCTGTAAAAAAAAGTACTCCTCATTTTTTCGGTTACGCGCCATGTTGTTTTGAAGTGAAACTTCATTATCATAAGTGAAACTTCTTTATCGAAGTGCGAGAGAAATTTTATAGGTGTAAAAAATGTCGTAATTCACTTCTTACCTGTGTACTCTGGTACACACACATTTAGTTATTATAGGCAATATGCAATGAAAAATATTTGACAAATTGACATCTATTTATTGCAATACTGAGCCTTATTATTGTACGTTATTTGATAGAGACATAGAGATACCATCAAAACGCGGTTCAATGAAGCCAGGTAAGAAATCGAATTCAATTTTCTACTATATCTAGCCACAGAATGAATATGACATCATTAATCTAGATTTGTGTTTTATTCTGTGCCACAAGCGACCTCACCAACTGACTACGACCGAGGCAACGATACAAGCACCCAGATAGGGTTGGGAGGATAGACGATCAGAAACAACAGTAGTCAAATTAAGACTCCAGAAGCAACTGGAAATACACTAAAAAGAACAAAGCGAGAACTAGATTTGTTTATGTTAGTTTTGAAAACAAATTACATATCTAGAGTATATACAGGGTAGTGTTAGTTCCTACTCATCATCATCATCAGCATCCGAGCGTCTGTACCAGTTGCATCTCGCGACGCCCGGGGTCCGCTTTCCTACATTTTCTGCTCCACTTCGCACGGTCGTCGGCATCCCCTGTAGTTCCTACTCACAAAAGCCTGTATTACCCAGGCTTGCCTACAAACAAATCGACACACTACACTCATAAATCCAAATAGCTTAACCAGATTCATATGCAAAAAATGCCTTCCGGAGCTTAAACTATACAGAATGTACCACTAAACAAAATACTTCTCTTTTTTTACATAATTATACGCAGTCGTCTTACAAATCGAAGTGGGCGGGTATTGTAGTATCAAAGATGAATTAGAGTTATAATGAGGAGGTGAAACTGGGCGGGTGAAGTGTCAAAATATGGCTAATGTTCGTCCACAGCCATTAATATTAATAATGTTATTGAATTTATAAGTATTATGACTACTAAAACTTATTTTTGAGGCAATATGAATGTTATATTTTCGACAAGTCGTCACGAAAGTGAATAAATTTGAACCTTTCTCACCGTTTCACCGGTGGAATCATGGAATTATTTTAGTATATTTTTTCTAGGATAACAGATGAGTTACAGTGCGTGGAACTAATGAGATGAGTTCATTGAACTAAAGTAGTTAAATTTAGTTCAGTTAGTAGAAAAATACATACTCGTAGTGTTCTAAAGATCGTTAAATCAAGTTGTAAGCCTTATTTGAAAAATGTCAACAACAAGCAGCAACGACCCTATTCCTACACGGAAATAGGGTCGGTAGCGCAAGTACCTTTGGTATTGCAATCGTCTATGGGCTATAGTAATTCTCCAAATCTACAGCTGAGAATTACGACAAAGTTCATTTACCTACACAAAACAATGAAAATACAAAATCCACAAAAGGAATTGTTGAATATCTCACTCCTAAACTAGGCTCTAACAAACCCGTAATTGTCCATTAACTACCAATTCAAGAGACCAGGAGAACATAGCCACGAAGGTGATCGATTGTTAAAATTTATGGTGCTATTAACTCGAGTATAAGGAAAACTTGTGGGTAGGCTACCGATTTATTCGTTCTTGAAGAGGTATTCTAATCGCGTGGGATTATCGAATTTTTGGGATAGTATCTGTTACTGAGTCTCCCAAAATTATGTTTAGGTACTCAAAATGAATTTTTGTTTAGGATTGTGAGCGAGCTTATGCTAGTGTAGAAGAATACAGATTACCAGGGAGGTATCACTTTCAAACCGGTCTTTATTTAGTGTTTCATATTATTTATCTCTATCTTTTCTACGGCACAGGTAGAGTGAATTAGTTACTTTATATAGTTTTGTTTAGTTCGATTCCATTTGCTCCAGAGTCTTGAACTCCTCTACTGGGTTTTCTACCACGTAAAAACGGTTCAAGAAAGTATATCGCATAAATCTCCGTTCGAGGGAATGCCTTTTTCTTTGAGAGACTTTCCATATTGATCTAGATTCCTAACAACACACATTCGCAAAGGACGATTAGTGTTACCCATGTCACTTAATTTCAGTGTGGGCATCCGAACGGAAAAAATAGTGTAAAAAACACTTTTTTAAAGCCAGTATATCAGGTTTTTAGTTCCTCCTACACAAACTTATTAATATAGGCAAACACAATAATAATTATGTAATATAATTATTTGTCCCGGGGCACGTACCTCCACGCGGGCGCCACGGGTACCTACGACAAATTACAATAACTGACCAGGTATACCGCTAACTATGCAGGAACGTGGACGAGAAATCATTACATTAATATGCATTATGAAGTATCACAATAAGTACTCGTATTGTATGACATACTAATTTAATCGACGTCCCGTGGTTAGAAATTTTGATAAAAAACTGTCATGTCTATAGAAAATAAATGCGACAACAGGACTGTACTGGAACCGGCTGGTGTTAGTTTTTGTATGGTAATAATAATAATCACCGTTTAGTACGTAGGACCAAATATTATTAATGAAATATAGGCGTATAATTGTACCCTTGTTGATTTTTATAATTTTGATTTAAAATGTTTTTTCTAGGAGGTATTCCTCATCGATACCGCGCCGGACTCTTGCCAAATAAAACCATAGGCTGCCATTCTTTCTACCTTGGTATAGCCTAATTTCCTATACAATAAATATTCTTCGTCAATCGGTCATCACTCATTCGTTGAACACGTTCTTAATGTCTGAAGGTCGGTCTTCTGATGAGGCCATCAGCACCGCATTATAAAAAATCAAGAGAAAAAATAGTGTTGTATTATCACGCTTGGTAAAACAACAAGTAGCTGGCACAAAAATAACGAATATAAACAATAACATTTCCATATAAAGTGCTTCCGTTGAGCGAACACGGCTTGGCTGACACGTAGGTATTATAACTCTCTAAAGTAGTCGAGACAACGAGTCCTGCACTTCCAAGATATATATACTAAAGGCACCTTATTATTAATCTAGACACTCGTGAGAAACCGTGTGAGCATCGATAGTCCTGCCAAGAATCAGACTATTTTAATCTAGTTATTAAAATAGTAGTCAGGTCAGTCAATCCCGAAAAGTTAACCACAGCAGTGTAGTTCACAGGGTCGAGATAATTATTTGTGTGATCCGCAAATGTTTCGAGGGTTAGGATTTTACTTATGCATGTATTTAGAAATATATAAGTAGATATATTTATCAGTTGTCTAGATTCAATAGCACAAGCCTATATTAGCTTAATGTTGTCTAGATACCCCCTAAAACGAGTCTGTCGGGAGCCTTGGGGTTAGGCTTCCGAGATGGTATAAGTTCCGAGGGCTTACCCGGGACTCCCGGCCATCGCAGATGGAAGGGCACCGTGTGCATTTTATGTGAGAGTGGGGGTGGGGGTGAGGGTGAGGGTGAGGTTGAGGGTGAGGGTGGGGGTGAGGGTGAGGGTGAGGGTGAGGGTGAGGGTGAGGGTGAGGGTGAGGGCGAGGGCGAGGGCGAGGGCGAGGGCGAGGGCGAGGGCGAGGGCGAGGGCGAGGGCGAGGGCGAGGGCGAGGGCGAGGGCGAGGGCGAGGGCGAGGGCGAGGGCGAGGGCGAGGGCGAGGGCGAGGGCGAGGGCGAGGGCGAGGGCGAGGGCGAGGGCGAGGGCGAGGGCGAGGGCG
Organism: Thumatha senex; assembly: GCA_948477245.1. Lineage (NCBI taxonomy): Eukaryota > Metazoa > Arthropoda > Insecta > Lepidoptera > Erebidae > Thumatha > Thumatha senex. Next base: position 1,309,011 of record OX419742.1, on the reverse strand, counting down.
AGGGCGAGGGCGAGGGCGAGGGCGAGGGCGAGGGCGAGGGCGAGGGCGAGGGCGAGGGCGAGGGCGAGGGCGAGGGCGAGGGCGAGGGCGAGGGCGAGGGCGAGGGCGAGGGCGAGGGCGAGGGCGAGGGCGAGGGCGAGGGCGAGGGCGAGGGCGAGGGCGAGGGCGAGGGCGAGGGCGAGGGCGAGGGTGAGGGTGAGGGTGAGGGTGAGAGTGAGGGTGAGTTAGAGGGTTTTTCTTTTGTTTTTTTTTGTTGAACTTCGTGCCTACCTGGTGTCCCACGACACCACATCTTTTATTTATTTATAGAGCTATTGTTATCGTTTACAAACCTTGTGTTAAATAATTGCACCAGATCTAAAGTCTATAATGAATAGTTAATGAATTTGGTTAATAATGTTATTGCATCGTAGCCATTTCACAGCCTTAACAAACAATTCTATTATCCGAATTAAACTATTCGGGCCACTACACATGTTCGTCCTATTTTAGACTTATCAGCTAATCCGCCTATTAAGATATAAGAAGCGCGATTTTAACAAGTCGCGTGATGAATGCGCGGGCGCATTTAGAAAGACAAATTTCAAAGTAATCTGTATATTATTACAATTCGCCGGATGAATTATTCAATATGGTGGTCGAAGGCCATGTTTATGCGACTATCAAGATATATACATATTAATGTGGTGCAGCGTGCGAGGTAACCTGCTGTCATATTCATAATGCAGTCACTTTGCTTCTTCTTTTAAACCCCTCATACACCATACTTCTTCACGCAAAGCCATAAAAGGCATATGTAGAACTTTTACATCGATAGCTTTTTCCATTATACTCGTGACGGTGACCCCTAATCTCTGAACGTCATTATTATACCATAATTTTACAAATACAACATTAAGGGCCAAAATGAAAAAAAGTACTGCTGCTAAGCTGCAAAACAACCGTGTAATAGTGACTAGGTATGGATAACTCAATAAGAAACGCTTCATCAAGTTTATTTAAGAGCTCCTCAGTAGCATCAAAGTAGCAGGAATCCGCAAAGTCCACAATGTGTTGAACTAGGGCTTGAGCCAGTGAAATTTTGGTGCCACCTAATCCTATGAATGTAAAATGCACTTTACCCCCGACGGAAAACGAGGTATGTTATAAGTTTATCTGTGTCTGTATATCGGCATCAAAGCTTTCGGATGGATGGACCAATTTTGCTGTGGATTTTTGTTCGAAAGTTGATGTGAACGAGATGCTTCTTAGGAATAAATTTTGAAGATTATCAGCTCACTTCCTAGGTGATGAAGGGATCTCACTAATCAAACGAAATTTAGTGTAATGTAACTTTAATGGTATTTCCACATGGTAACTTGAAACTTGGTGCTGCAGCAAGTCTACGGAACACCCAACTCTTCAGAAAATTACAACATATTTACCGTGTTTACTAAAACTAGAACTTCGAGATTTTGTTGTTGTTCGGAGATTTTTTAATTTAATTCTGATAATGACTGAGTTCATATAAAAGTTTCCATAAACTTTTCCAAGATTTGGAGCCTGGGTCCACTTTATTTGGCTAGTAGGAGAAGCTTCTGTTTGGCTTTTAATTTTTGGTATTGCTGGGAGCGACTGCCTGCAAACATCCCAACCTCTTGAAGGCGCCTGTGACAGGTGAGGTCCATTCCGTTAACGAGATCGCTTGGGCCCTGGGATCTCAGTGACACCCTTGCGCCTGAAGAAAAGCTCTCTCATTTCATCCTACTAATATTATAAACGCTAAAGTTTGTAAGTATGGATGTTTGTTACTCTTTCACGCAAAATGTATTGAATGGATGTTGATGAAACTTTACAATAATATAACTTACACATCAGAATAACTTTTATTCAGAATAACTATTTTTATCCAGGGAATTTTGTCACGCGTGCGGAGCCGCGGACGTCATCTAATATTACTATAATAATAAGAGTGTTAAACAATCCTAGAAAGTGTATAATTTTTTTTTTGTTAAGTTAACTATCACAAATATATTCCATATTTGTGATAGTCCATTCATCGAGGAAGGCTAGGTATAGGCTATTTGTATAACAACACCCAGGAGAGTGGAGCAGTAATCATAAATGTCGACAAATCGGGCAATTTTTATTACATTTTTGTAAAAATAAAAAGCGACGGGATTAAAAGGACACGACGGGGATTCAAACTATGCCACAGGCGAATCCGCGGTGGTCAGCTAGTATTTTATACACACCAAGTGTCCCAAAAGGAGTCACCGATTACACTAATTACTACAGACAAATGACAAGCAACTGATAGGCCGTGTATGTGACTTTCGACTACAACCTGACATACTATTTGCTCGCGGTATTATTATTACTTTCGTCTCTATCTGGGCGCGAGTAGGGACTGCGCAACAGTACTTGCTCTGTCACATTAATGTGGATAGCGATCTGAAACAGGTTATGGTAGCTAATACACGAACTGTGAATGAAAGAAGACACGAACTAAATATGTATTAGGCATATTCTGAGCTGATGGTATCTGGGAGGGGGCAGAGTGAAACGCTTCGATGGCTAAAGTAAATAGTCACCATTATTAACGCCCTCCGCCATACACCTCTTAGATCGACGATTAGATGGTATCAAAGTAATGTATTAGGTAAGTATCTATACAAAGATTTAGACTAAAATAATAATATAGCGAGTACTAGCTGATACCCGAAGCTTCGCCCGCATTATTCTTAAAAGGTTGCCACCGTGGTCTTTTCTGTAGACATACTTATTAAAAAGGAGGAGAATAAGATTGTTTGTTATATCTTTCAAGGTTTAGGCAGCGTTTTCGATGAAAGCCCTCAGTCGGCTTCTTTTTTTCCGACATCTTAAACATTTCTTTTTATTATACCTTCGATGTGGCAGACAAGCATACGACCTACATAATAGAAAGTGATCACCATTGTCAGTGGACGTTTGCAACACCAGAGGTGCTTGCTACATTCGCGCTGTTGACCTTGACGTCATATTTTTACATATTTACATACTCGTGGCCTCGCGGTCTCAGTGTTCTGTAAACGATCACTGAGTTACGCAACTTTCACTATGGCTGGTCCTCGGATGGGTGACCACTTTGTGGCATTTACATTTGCGAGCGTTTCCGTGCTTCGCAAGGCACGTTAAGCCGTTAGTCCCGGTAGCCAGTAAAATGGCAGTCGTTAAGCCTGGTTGAAGGCCTTATGGGCGGCTTGAAAATTTCAACAGCAGGTAGCCACAACCTGCGTCTGTCTATTTCAACACGGCAATGGGCTCACCACCTATTACGTGGGACAGGAATCCACACGGTGAAAAGTGGGCATATAATATGCCTCTGCCACCCCTTCGGGGATAAGGCGTGATGGATATATATTTTATTTTTTGTTTACTACTGAAACTCGCATGAAAATAGTTTCTAAGTTTATCGCGAACAGAAATTCAGACGGCATAAAAGACTTTGTTTTTTAGTTTTGTAAGGATTTAGCCTGCCCTTTTTAATTATATGATCGTAGACTATATTTTATATGTCGTAAACAATGAGGGCCGGAGCAGTGAATCATTTCTCTTCTGCATTCTCAAAACCTTATTTTTAAACGGTTCATACTTCGAAAAAATAAGACTGATTCTATGGACGAGCATTATCATATTATTCGAAGGTCACACAGCCTATATCCAATCCCGATAGGTGGAATATGGCTGGCAAGTAGAAAAGAGTCCATAAGAAAGAAGTACGGAAATGGTAATGGAGTCGCCCGCGAGTACTTGCGCTATGAGGTTAGAAAGACCAAGAGATTTGTAAGTATTTAGTTTGAAGTAATATGTTTTTGAATAGTTTAGTCCGGGATACCATTCTGTACACTGTATGCAGGTGGCACCTCATTCGCGTACATCTTGTTCGAGATATACGAGGAGAGGGATATTTAATATCATTAGTTAAAGAACTTTTTTAAAATATTAGCCTTGGTATATTCGGTAAAATACAACAAAGTATCAGCGTATTTTGGTCTTTAGGACCAACTACAATGGCACGCAGTGTTGCTGCAAAGTGACGAGTGCGTCTAATAAGTACTTTCCGGAGTCATCCCCAAGGCATGAGCAGTACCCGACCCAACCTAGTGATGAACTAATGAGGTATAAACGATCAAAGTATATTTCTTGCTGGTGATGCATGTGTTATAGCTGTTGTTCTCGTCATCTCTAGAAAGAGATAGAAGGCTTTAAGCGTCGTTACGAGTGCATGTTTTTTCTTTTTATACCACTGAAGTGGCAGACAAGCACCTAGTGGAAAGTGGTCACCGTAGCCTATGGAAGTTTGCAACTCCAGAAGTGAAGCACTCGCGCTGCCGACCTTGTAAAAACCTTCTAATACCTCTTTTGAAGAACCCCATACTGTAGACGATTGGGAAAACCCAGGCAGGCACAGTAGATTTCGATATCAAATATAAGTAGGCACATGTAAGTCAGCAGGTACACCACACCATAAGAGTGCATTTCTACTGACGCGGAGCTGTATGTAATGTAGTGTGTAGTGGAGCAGAGCGGACCGGGAATCAACTAATCCCATGCCTCGAAATTTGAAGACGTGTATTTTCATAAACCACTGTGAAGAAAATAAAAAAATCTAAACTTATCATATGGGTGAATACTTTGGTGTATCTTAGAATATGTCGTGGGGGAGTTTGTTCCACAAGCTAAGCGTACACAGTAGGACGCGTCACCCTAAATAGCATTGTAGGGTAGGAGTCGGGTGAAGATTACCCGGCCTGCGGAAAGCAGTGTAGAGTAGATAAAGTCGCTGGCCATATGGGAAGGCACTCTCATTACTGTCTATTTATCCCTAAACTTAAATGTTCCAATATGATTGGAACATTTAAGTTTAGGGATAAATAGACAGTCCTTGGTCACTACAAATGTCAATGTGGAAGATGTTAATAATGTCAATGTCTAGACGGCACAAATATATTCTAGTATTTGTAATACAATGACTGAGAACTAAATCAGCTTGAACTTGACTCCAAGACTTGAATACCTACTGACATCGTTATGTTAGACCTAGATATGCGGATAACATAATGATGTAAGCGGTTATATCTATACCTAGTGATACACTTTACGTCACTCACTGTAAGTATCGTCACAATCAGGAGTGTCAATTTCGGTGGCATCACGACTCTCAGCTTAGAAATCTGGGTGGCGTTGTCTGCTATTACTTCTCCACTTATTGCGGTCGCTAGTAATCCCAACAGTGACATAATTTAGAATCAAGTCATCGTTTATTAAGGAGTTCTTTTTAAACATAATAAACTGGATATAGGTGGACGGAAAATAAAGCTTATAAGAAAATACATGCAAATGCAACTAGCAATTTGTTGATATTTTTGTATGCCGTAAGACAAGTGCATAGCGAACTTACGCCTATCCTCATATGAATATTGCTATATAAGAAAGGCAAAGCGCTCGAAGAGGCCTACGAGCGCTAAAAGATCACAGCGTTAAGCATTTTACGATATGGTCAATCCAAAAACAGACAACTGTTGTGCATTATCATTGATGAACACTCGAAAGGCAAGTTAAGGTGTTGGTACCGCTTACTTGGTTTTCATTAAGTCAAGTTGTAACCTTGTGGATAAAAATTCAACAGTAGGTAGTCACAACCTGCATTTACGTGGAATGCCACTGTTACAGTTGAACAATTGCAACTCGAGAAAATTAAAAAATAGGTAAAAGTCTTTGTTGCCCAAGTGTCTTCACCTACTGGATGAGCACGTGTTATCAGACGAGGTTACGAGGCAGGCGCTCTTGTGGGTTAAGAGATCAGACGGCATTCGTGCCAAACAATGCTGGAAAAGAAAAGTCAAACGACAGGAGGTCCTAGTAGCCAAATCAAACTGAAACAATAAGCATATAGTATGATTCTATCTACCCCTAGAAGGAAAAGGGCGTGATATTATATGTGTTGGGAGATGGGGATGCATCACTACATGAATTGAAAGCCTAGTGGCTATTAGAGTTCAAAGTAAATACGAACGGCTTCAAATATAACTAACTAAATATAACTCAGATATCTTCATCCCTACAAGCACGTTTTGATGGATAATATGGCGACCCTAAGAATGCCAGCTATAGGGTTGTCAAAAATATAAAAGGTAATCCTGGAAAAAGTTTTGGTTTTTTTTTTAAATTAACAACACGCGTTTGATGTATTTATTTCTTGATTGGATTGTTAGCATCCTTTTAATAAATATAGTAAATATTTCTGAATAATCATACTTATTATATTTGTAATTAAGTTATAATAATTTAGTTAATATTTAATCTGACAAACTAGAAGCATCGAACTTGGGCTGGTAACATTTTAACCGCACTTGCTGATAAAGTTATAAAAAGTATCGCACGAGCCTGGTTCGGCCTTCTTGTTCCGGCAACCATAGAGTGAGCATGAGTGATATTATGCTTTTGTGCATAAAATTAAGGCGTTTATTATGTGTATCTACAGACGAAATAAAAAGGAAAGTGTTAAAAAATGTGTTTTATTGGAGACAGTATACTGCTAACATCGCACATGACAGACTTAAGTGATTTCTTGTTAAGATTAGAGAAACTAGGTCCATTGAAAATATACGTAAGTATATGTAGTTGCAAATATAATTTCCATTTTGTTAACCAAGCATAAAACAATTATTGCCATCTTCTTCATCATTATATTTCAAACATATCATTTATTTTACTTAGTTCCTTCATTCTACAAACTACAACGACAATACTAATGACCACAGGTCCATTTTATATCAAAACTAGCGGACTAGGCAAATGTTGTTTTGCCATATTAAGGGATACCGATACGGCTGATTATCAGATTCACCACAAACCATTTAATAAAAATCGATCAAGCCGTTTCGGAGGAGTATGGCAACAAGCACTGTGACACTAGAATTTTATATATAATGTGTGCTCGATTTTGTGCTCCGTATCTTGAAAATGAAACAAATTGAAATGGTCTAACGTTCTTACTCAGATCACAGAAAAAAATATTAGTAGGTTCTGAAATGATTAACAGCTTGGACTATCAGTAATAAAGAAAAATCAAACAAGAACTTAGCTACGATATTACTTGTTTGTAATTTTGTTGTTGATAACCCTAAGCTCACGATAAGCAACTGGATACCGTACATTGTCAGTTTAATATTTAATAATTCATCCGAACAGTCTGTTCATTGGTGCGTCTAATGTGTGGCGACGGTGATGCCTCAGTGACAGCGGGGAGCGACAAGCGATTATTAATAGGTTCTCTTTTTTAAGGCATTTTATAAACAACGTTTTTTTTTTATAATTGAGTTGAACGCAATTACAAGTAAAGAAAGTCATTGAAAAAGTAATATACTATTAATTCTTTTTATGTATATAAGTTATCCGCATGTTGGAAACATACCAGATAGTTCTAATCTCATGTTTATTGTAAGTTATACTATAAGTGTCAATACTTGGAAATTTAACATATTGGGATTCAATATTTTGAGTGTTCATTATTATGGGTACTCAACATTATGCAAATTAAATACGGATCTAAAGGATTAATACCATACTATCTTCCACGTAGTTATAATTTGTAATTTATATTAAACACCCCTTTTTTCTAGAAAGTTGCTGTGTTAGTTTTTTGAATAAATATAACTAACTAACTAACTATCTTCACGCTGTATCCCTGACGGGGTAGTCAGAGAGGACAGATCGCCAGGCCTCGCGATCCACGCACACCTCTTTCGCCTCTTCGAGATTCATCAATCGCTTCATACACGCACGCCTGGGTATCCGAGTACTTTTGACCTTTCCGTTTTTGAGCAATCTGCTCACGTGGTCTTCATATGTAAGTCTCGGCCTTCCCTGACTCCTTCTACCCTCTACTTTTGAACAATATATATTCTACAATAACAATATATATAAATATAAAACTAGTAAATCGCTTTCAGTGACACCCTTCCATGTAATCATTGGTCCGTAGAACATTGAATTTTTAGTTAAACGGTTTCTGCTCTAGAGATATTATTACATGGTATTTGTTATATTGTTTGATCTATAAACAATCCCTACAGTATTGTACAGAACACAAATACGTATGTGTGGCTGAATACTTTTGTAGGAAATATTATATGCACATCGATGATTTTAGTGATGTTATTAAATTGACGTTTATATTTTTTTTAACCGATACTGCTCAAGGAAGTACCGTTTTCGTCCCGTCTGAATATATAAATGCAATATATATGTAAGTATGTAAATATGCATGCAAGTGTGTAGGTATATAATATGTAATTATAACATTTGCTATTTCCTCGAGTTAAGTATGTGGTGTATGGCGATATGGAATAGTTATTGGTTATGATAAGTATAAGTAGGTATATAATACAATAGACTCTGATGAAGATCTTAGGAGATAAATAGTGGAACTTCGTACATTCGTACCGTATAACTTAACTGGCAGCTAGTTTCTAACGAGGCTCAGTAGCTTAGCGTAACCCGGCATGGGAAGAAATGTGGGTTCGAATCTCACATGATCACCTTTTTTTTTTCTAGTTTAGTTTATCAAACACGCCCTATTCCCGAAAGGGGTGGTAGGGGCATATTATACGCCCACTTTTCAAGGTATGCATTCCTGTCCCACGTAAAAGGCGGCGAGCCCATTGCCGTGTTGAAATAGATAGACGCAGGTTGTCGCGACCAAAAGGCTTTAATTTGGCTTAACGATTGCTTGGTCTACCTAGACCAACGGACAAACGTGCCTTCCGAGGCACGAAACGGATTTTTTTTTCCAATTATGGTATAGTCAGCATGCACATTTAAGTGCTTTTCAGTATTATTTCGGGTATAAAAAAGCAGCGCGAATGTTGGCTGTTCCATTGATAATGTATCTATAAATAACCTTAGTTACGCTGATGAAATGGTGCTGCTCAGCCCCTCTGTCAAAGGGTTGCAAAAGTTGTTGCAGATATGTGAGGAATATGCACTAAGGCACGGGGTAGTATATAACGTAAAGAAAACTGAAGTTATGATTTTTAAACACGACAATAAACCAGTGCCTAGCCCTGATATATCTTTATGTAGTTCAAAAATCAGGCTAGTGAAGAACTTTAAATATCTGGGATACATCCTAACGGAGAAACTCAAAGACGATGAGGATCTTGAACGGCAACGTAGGGCTATAGCTGCCAAAAGTAATATCCCTGCAAGGCGCTTCTATAAATGCTCTAAGCAGGTAAAAGTCACTCTGTTTAACGCCTACTGCCGGCCCATGTACACATGTCAGCTTTGGTACAACTACAGCCGCCGTGCTTACAACACCTTACGAGTACAATATAATAATGCTTTTAGATTTATGTTTGGGTTACCATGGCGATGCAGTGCATCCGGTATGTTTGCAGAAAACAGGGTAGATGACTTCTATGCGGTGATGAGGAAAGCAAGGGCCTCCTTTATGGAAAAATTATATGTATCTGACAATGAAATATTGAAGGCTATATATGAAGCTAACTACTTCTTCGTATATGGCCGTCAATATAGCAGCTAAGTTAACGTATTAATTAATTATAATGACATTTAAATTCAATGGTAAATTAATTTTAATGTTTAATTCAATGTATATAGGAATGTGTAAAAAAATTTATATGGGTCCTATGGCCTGAAATAAATAAATAATTATTATTATAAATTAAAGAATGCGACCATTTTATTGAATTATTTGGTATTTCCCTATCTGTCAATGCGGGTTTTGAGTTTTTGATATACTGCTTTAAAACCTTAGAGCCTAAGGTTGTCTTCGTTACTTAAATAAAAAAAAAGACTATCTCGATACAAATATTTCTTGAAACAAGCATTTTGGCAAAGATTTGAATACAAAGTCTTGGTCGATCGCGGAGTGTTTTCTTGCTCTGTTTGTTCGCGATAACGCACGTCACCCAAAAAGCTTTTCTGTGTCATTCGTAAAAAAGAACATTAAAACAAAATACATTACCAGTTGTGCATCCCACACTTTTCAATTTTGAAAAACAAAATTGGCAGAAATTAAGGTAAAAAAAAAAGCTGTCTTAACTGGTATCGAAGGGAACGATTTTTTATCTTACTTCTTTGTAATCCATATTCTATATAATATCTTATGGTAGGTAATTTTAAAAATGATTTTATTAACCTGAAAATATAATAAATTGTTTTTACACTTAAAGAATGTTTTCCAAAGCATGGATGGAAGAAAACCCCAAGACTATTCAAATAAGGTTCCCATTTCAAAAATAAACTTGATTGTTCCAACCTATGCACGCAGGACTAAGTAGAAGGAGAGGATACCAAGTCATATATGCAAAAGAGAGATAGACGAAGCTATGATGGACGTGCGACGTCCACTGCTGGGACACAGATCGTAGCTCACGACGCGCCGCATACTTTCTCATCGGCGAACACCAAAATAAACTTCAAACTTTTTATGCGTTCCTGGTATATTTAGCTGATACTGTCGCTGCGCTTTCCATTTAAAAAAAGTGTTAAGTGGATGATTTATGTTAAGTGTGGTTTGTTATGCTCGTCTTCCGGTGTAATTTTTAGTAAGAGTGTAGGACGGTGGCGGCTTGAAGCGTGTGACCTCTTATGATGGAACATTGACAGAATATCATTAATATTTATTCTAGATGTAACGTCGCCTTTGTCGGTAGCCTTTTAATTAAAAAGAAATGTGAGAGGACTTGATTAAAATATAAAACTAAGCATTTCGAATGCTATTAAAGCGTATTTTAGAAGTCATTCTTTAAGTAATATTTAAGAGAAAGTGTTGGATTGAATCGCAATAATAATAACTTCGTATTATTTAGACACAGACAGTCCACTCGTGACTACAGCTATTGCAATTTAGCCGAAACATCAGATGAGCAAAAGTTAAAATATACTACCAATTACGCGAAAAAGACCCGAAAACCATAATGCATTGTACATTATGTACAAGTCGTGTGATTTCATTCTTATAAAGCATATAATATGTACTAAAATTAATTAGGTGCTATACACTAAAAAAAATAGTTCAAAATTAATAACTTAAAATGCGTAGCACTTTGGACCCAATACCGTTACGATATAAGTCAGTTGGGCATATCATATCATATATATACCTAGTTTTGCTAAGGTAGCGCTGATTCTCAGATAGTCACATAACAAATGACAATATTGATGATTCAAATCGTTTTGAAGGGTAACGATTTTTACCGTGGTTTATACGTGGAACGAACGTCCAAGGCAATCTATACAACATTATGCCAGTTCATGGAGGACATCTTAAAAAAGGCTACTGAGTGCTACTGGCCTAGTAGTGTCATTGAAGGTTGAATTGTTTTGCCATATAAAGGACCACTTTTATCACTTAGGCATGTAACAAACTAATAATGACCTGTTCTCAGTACCGAATATAAATACAAAATTTTATATTTTACGTGATAATTTTTTTATGTGCATTACATTTGTAATGATTAGATTCATTAGTTGTTAGGTCAGAAACGTGCTATGTGAACATTTAAAATAATTAAACTTAATATAATGCGATAAAACTTATCCATTATAGATAGGTATTAACCATCGTCACTAACGCAAGCTGGCACATAACTCTAATAAAATGATAAACATTTATTTATTTTGTTCACTTAACCCAACCGACCTTAAAATTTCTTATCATAATTATATTTACTCACTAGCCATTAAAGAGTTAGCACCTTATACGACCGTTTAATCATTTCCACAAAATAATTATCAAAATTCACATAATGAGGTTACACCTGGTGCACAAACGGTGAAGAAACTGCTTTCGTAACGCGTAAAATAGACAAGTTTATAAATATTTTTATGAGTTTTTAATGAAAATTAAAGCAAATTAGCTGTGCAAAACAGTCTATTTGTTTTGCCTTGAAATATAAGAATAGTGTTTTAGTAAAATTGTTTCTGTTGCTAAGAAATAGACTTTTTTTTTTCCTTCGTTTTTTTTTCTATACCACTGTGGTGGCAGACAAGCATACGGCCCACCTGATGGAAAGTGGACTGAAGTAGACTGTTCGAGATGTACCTACAGTACAGTTCTAACCTACTTACGGAGTAAGGGCTACATCAAGATTCCAGGCGACTACCTGCTAGTGCTGCTGCTGCTGAATAACAAATACGAATTTGGAAGGTCAGAAGGCAGCTGCTCTCAACAATGCCTCGGTAGCGCAGTAGTAGTGTATGCGACCGCCGCGACTGAGGTGAGGTCCCGGGTTCGCTTCCCGTGTCGGAAAAAATATTTGTGTGATCTACAAATATTTGTTTCGGAGTTTGGGTGTTTCCTATGTATAATATGCATGTATTTAGAAATTTATAAGTATGTTCATCGGTCATCTAGATCCTATAACACAAACGTATTTTAGCTTACTTTGGGCTAGACAGCACTGTAAAAAAAATGTCCCCTAATATTTATTTATTATTATTAGATAATAATGAAAATTAACAGCAAAACGATAACTATCAGCCCAATGAAAGTGGACCCCAGTCCCCAAAATCCAAAAAGTAGAGTTTAAAAGCAACTACAATAATAAAAAGTATAATACTCTGAGATAAAGGTAAAACTTTATATTCTTTAGTTTCAAACAAAATTGTACTACATTGCGCAATTTTGTGGATATCACAAATGACACTAGGTACTAATTATAATTAACGGGATATTTATATATTATGTGCTTCAAAGAACAATAATGTTTAAATACCTACCTATTTTTCATCAATTTTACCCCCACTCCCATTTCCAATCACGATGAACAAATTTTTAAATATGTAACAATATCCAAATAATTAAAACTCTTGTTCACTGAAGTGAAGTCCTTTGCACAAAGTTTTGTATGACATTTCATTATGAATTTGATATTACAACAACACAATTTATCATATTTTTAACACACTTGCTCGTAAAGTGGGTCTAATTTCATCGTTTTTAGATACATAAAGCACTCATAAAGCACGCGTGCGTTATGAACCTAAATAGTGACGTTATATTCCATAACCGCACTATATGCTTTTTTTTAATCAGCAAAGGGTTGTCTATGAAAACCCTTGGCTGATCTAGATGGTCTAAGGTTGTCATAGAAACAGTATGTTATTATTTTTTGACTGCCTCTGTGGCGCGGTTGGAGTGCGTTCGACTGCTACGCAAGAGGTCGTAAGTTCGATTCCCACCCAGGATAAAACTTTGTGTGATGAGCACGATGGTTTGTTCTGCGTCTGGGTGTTATTTATCTATAATATGTAGGTATGTATTGAGAAATATATAAGTATGTTTATTAGTTATCTGGTTACCATAGTACGAGCTCTGCTTGGTTTGGAATCAGATGGCGTTCTGTGAGTTGTCCCAACTATATTTTATTTATTATTTTATTTTTGTTAATAAATAAACTCTATTACTTAAAATACAACAAAGAACCTAGAACTTCAGGACCTAGAAGTCAGGACTTGACATCGACAAAGGACTAGACATAACTAATACTAAATAATAAGAATATATAAATACTAAAAAAAGGTTGTATGGACTAAGTTTCCTTTGCCTGCCCAAGATGGGCGAAGACAACTAACAACAACAATCTCTAATTCCCTTTTCTTTGTATTTAAACATATTATGGACAGAGACTTTGCGCGTGAAAATTGCGGACGCTTGCTGTAAATATGTATATATATACAATATGTTAAGAAACCCCTGTCCGATCCGTGAAGGTATTGGTAGGTATCGAGATGTGATTTTATTCGTGTAATCCTTTTTAGAAATTACCTCTTATTAATTACCCTTAATTTTTTGGTTATGTTATTGAAGTGCCTATGTTTTGGGTCGGACAGGGTTTTTTTAACACATTGTATATATTTTCTAAAACTAGCATTTATCTTGTTTTATGTGCGGGAGTGGTGGTTTCTTGGACATAAAAGTTATGTTAACGTGTTATAGTGAAAGACAATGATACGAGTATATATGCAGTGAAAAGCTATCTTCTCTATTTCGCCGCGTACAGTCCACGGAAAAGCTCAGCATAAGAACCACCATTATACTAAGGGCAAGGACCAGGACGTAGGACTGAAGACTCGACATCGACATAGGTTTTTTCCTTGTGGCAACCCCACGCATAACAGCTGATTTTAATTGGCTTCGTATTTTATATTGTAATATTGCAAAAATAATTATAACTTTAACTAAAAACCATACCAACAAATAATCATTTTCACTATTTATTGTGCTAAAAGTAGATAAATATAAACTTATAAATTGTACCGGTGTAGTGACAGTTAGAACATCGGAAAAATTTTCAATATTTGAAATTATTACTTGGATTTGGCAAGATTTATAAAACTAATAGTTTTTTCAATCAAGGTTTGTAAGTTTATTTACTTTTACATCCTTATATCTCCATTAATAGTGCGATTTTGTAATTTTCTATGAATAAAACATAACCTTGTTTTGTTTCGCATTTCTTTGCTCTAAGTCTACTTTGCTATTAATTAAATAAATATCCATCACGCCTTATCCCCGAAGGGGTGGCAGGGGCATATTATATGCCCACTTTTCACCATGTGGATTCCTGTCCCACGTAATAGGTGGTGAGCCCATTGCCGTGTTGAAATAGACAGACGCAGGATGTGACTACCTGCTGTTGAAATTTTTCAAGCCGCCCATAAGGTATTCAACCAGGCTTAACGACTGCCATTTTACTGGCAACCGGGACCAACGGCTTAACGTGCCTTCCGAAGCACGGAAACGCTCGCAAATGTAAATGCCACAAAGTGGTCACCCATCCGAGGACCAGCCATAGTGAAAGTTGCGTAACTCAGTGATCGTTTACAGAACACTGAGACCGCGGGGCCACGAGCGCTTCAACTAATAATTACTGATTCTGTAGTGCGTAATTATAACATAATGTCGAATACTATTAACATGATAATGACGCGTAAGGCCTTGGCTCATCAGCAAGAGACAAGGCTTCAATCAACGTTGAAAGAGTTACAGATTTTGAGTGAGAAGCGCGATAAACTGAAAAGCAAAGGGACGAAAATGAGTTAGAACTGCTAGGTATTTTAAGTAAGAACGGACAACTCAAGAAAGAACTGGCACAGTTGCATTCACTGTATACTGATACCTTACAGGATCGGGATAGGTTACAACTTATAGTTGACAGTTTTGACTCATGTAGGGATCATTATGAACAAACTCTGCACCAAATTAGAATACTAAAGGAGGAGCTACAACGATCGAAGATCAAAATATCGCAACTAGAAGACGAGAAACAGAGCACAGTGGTTCAATCTAATCAGAGTTTGTTCGATGAACTGATGGCTACAAGCTTAGATACTGCTACAGCTCACCCTTCCATTGTCATAGACCTCACTTCTGATGATGAAACCGGGGGCTGATCTAAATCATTAAAAATTATTAAGTGTAGTAAGAATAAGTTAAAGATATATTTAAAAATTAAAAAGTTTATTACTAAATCTAAAAAAAATGATACATAAATATAAGTTCTTTATAAATAGCATGTCACTTAGTGGACAGAGATTGCAACTGATTGACAAGGTAAATATGTAAATGTTAGAACTTGATACTGTCGCACAACAGTACAAAACTGATACACAGGCCCATCAATGTCAGATTGACCGACTTCAAGACTCTTTGAAATCAATTTCATATAAATATGAAACAGCAGAGAAACAGAGTAGGGAACAGGTGTTAGGTTAGGTTAGGTTAGGTTAGTAAATTCATGTCATTGTCAAAATGACCAATTGATATCCGCAGGCCATGTTCCCTCCTCACCCTTTCGTTGTGAAAGAATTAGATGCAATGATGAATTTTCACCAATTAAAACTGTGTGCAGTGTGGATAATAGTATATTAAGTTCAAGTAGTACTTGCGAGGCATCTATAATAGAAAAGTTGCAAATAAAAAGTGATGCAAAGACCATAGTCTATTGCGATGAAATAGGTAAAAATTTTGGACATTATTTATCACAATTAGGTCATTCTGTAATAAATCATACATATCCAGGAGCTTCATACTCTGAAATTATAGATTTTATATTGACTGGTACACACTGCATGCAGTCTACTATGGTGGTGCTGGTTGGTAGAAGAGACAATATTAATAGTGACAAACTTTTAAAAAAAATTGATAAGTTATCAAGTCTGCAAGTAAAGCAAGTAATTTTGTCCACCTTGCCATACAGCACTGCTATGAGCCATGAGGAAAATCACTTAAGATACAAATTAAATATGAAACTACATACCATGGTATCATATTCCAAAAAATTTGAATTGTTCGATTAGAACATAATTTTCAATAATAATAGTTTGTTGACATTAGATAGATATTTTCCATCAAAATTTTTACAGCGAAACCTTTATCTATAGGTTTAATATCAGTAAAAATATTATCAATACATTTTGCACTGGTGACTGTAATACGAGTGGGTTCTAAGAATGTACTATGCAGATTAAAGGATTTAAATAAATTTTTATTTTATTTCTCTCTGATGGAGTTAATGATGGATCTAATATATCAGCATTAAAATCTCCACAAACTATTATAGATTTCTTAGAACATTGGCATTTGAACAGTGCTTCTTCAAGCTTTTTTCAAATTTAATGTAAGAAGCATCAGGGGGACTGTATACGCTTAACAAGATAAAATGCTCAAACTCAATACTGGCAATCTCAATAACTCTTTGGCACTAAACTCGACAGATCCCACATCCGTCCGCATAGGCGGTGATTTGATCGAGCGCACGGACCAGGTTAAATACTTGGGATCTGTTTTTCACACGTCCAGTAACATCGATTGCGATGTCAAGTCACGCATTGCTGCCGCGTGGGCCAAATGGCGGGAGATGACCGGTGTCATTTGTGACCCTAAAATGCCGATCCGGTTGAAGGGACAGGTCTACAAAACCATTATTAGACCTGTCCTTTTACATGACAGTGAGACGTGGCCGATATTGGAGCGACACAAGCAGGAGCTGCGTGTCACGGAAATGAAGATGCTGCGGTGGCTGTGTGGAGTCACGCGGATGGACCGCGTGAGGAACTCTCGCATCCGCGGCAGCCTTCACGTCCGTGACATTGCAGACAAGTTGCAAGAGTGTCGCCTTCGTTGGTATGGTCACGTCTTGCGGCAACCGCCGGGCTACGTAGGTAACAAATGTCTGGCCATGTCAGCCCCGCCGGGTCCCGGTAAGAGGGGAAGACCCAAGAAGTGCTGGCTTGACGTCGTAAGGGATGACATGCGTGCCAATGGTCTCACCACAGGGGATGCCGACGACCGTGCGAAGTGGAGGAGAAAATGTAGGAAAGCGGACCCCGGGCGTCGCGAGACGCAACTGGGACAGACGCTCGGATGATGATGACACTGCATGCAGTCTACTATGGTGGTGCTGGTTGGTAGAAGAGACAATATTAATAGTGACAAACTTTTAAAAAAATTTATAAGTTATCAAGTCTGCAAGTAAAGCAAGTAATTTTGTCCACCTTGCCATACAGCACTGCTATGAGCCATAAGGAAAATCACTTAAGATACAAATTAAATATGAAACTACATACCATGGTATCATATTCCAAAAAATTTGAATTGTTCGATTAGAACATAATTTTCAATAATAATAGTTTGTTGACATTAGATAGATATTTTCCATTTTTATTAAAATTTTAAATTAAAATTTTTACAGCGAAACCTTTATCTATAGGTTTAATATCAGTAAAAATATTATCAGTACATTTTGCACTGGTGAATGTAATACGAGTGGGTTCTAAGAATGTACTATGCAGATTAAAGGATTTAAATAAATTTTTATTTTATTTCTCTCTGATGGAGTTAATGATGGATCTAATATATCAGCATTAAAATCTCCACAAACTATTATAGATTTCTTAGAACATTGGCATTTGAACAGTGCTTCTTCAAGCTTTTTTCAAATTTAATGTAAGAAGCATCAGGGGGACTGTATACGCTTAACAAGATGAAATGCTTAAACTCAATACTGGCAATCTCAATAACTCGCTCAATGGAGAGGGCTACCACGTTGTTTAAATTTTAAGTTTTTATTAATTTATATTAAAGAGCCTCCACGTTTAGAATGTTTTCTATTGAACGAGCTAGCAACCTGGTGATTTACGAAGTTCAACAATGTGATTTCATGATCTTTTAACCAGTGCTCTGTAGCACAAAAAATATTAATAGAATTTGCATTAATGTACAGCTCTAACTCTAAATCTTTACCAATTATTAAACCTCTAACATTATGGTGCACCAGGTTTATAAAACAATATTTTTACTAAGATTATTCTCAGGGGCCAAAGTCAACTGGCCAGATTTATTATCTGTTGTCCTATAAACTAGTTTTTTTTTTGTGTCTGGGTGTTATTTATCTATTTATCTATAATATGTATGTATTTAGAAATATATAAGTATGTTTATCAGTTATCTAGATCCCATAACACAAGCTAATATTAGCTTACTTTGGGCTAGATGGCGCTGTGTGAAAAGTGTCCCACAATATTTATTTATTTATATTTATAATTTAATTTTCCAAATGTGAAGTGTCAAAACTATCCTGCTCAATAAAAGCAGTTGAACTTGCCAAAAATTTGGCATGAAAATATCAAAATTTGATAGCAACAGAGCTACCTTTCTTTTTAAAAATAACTAACTTAACTAACTATAAAGTTAGTTAAGTTAGTTATTTTTACAACGAAAGATAAATAACTAGTTTTTTGGAATTTCATTTTCCAAATGTGAAGTGTCAAAACTATCCTGCTCAATAAAAGCAGTTGTACTTGCCAAATATTTGGCTTGAAAAATTAAAAATTAGATAGCCTGTTGCGAAGCTACCTTTTGTTGTAAAAATAACTAACTTAACTAACTTTATAGCTCTGTTGCTATCTAATTTTTACATTTTCAAGCCAAATTATTGGCAAGTACAACTGCTTTTATTGAGCAGGATAGTTTTGACACTTCACATTTGGTAAATGAAATTTCAAAAAACTAGTTATTTATCTTTCGTTGTAAAAATAACTAACTTAACTAACTTTATAGTTAGTTAAGTTAGTTATTTTTAAAAAGAAAGGTAGCTCTGTTGCTATCAAATTTTGATATTTTCATGCCAAATTTTTGGCAAGTTCAACTGCTTTTATTGAGCAGGATAGTTTTGACACTTCACATTTGGAAAATTAAATTCCAAAAAACCAGTTTATTGGACAACAGATAATAAATCTGGCCAGTTGACTTTGGCCCCTGAGAATAATCTTAGTAAAAATATTGTTTTTATAAATCTGGTGCACCATAATGTTAGAGGTTTAATAAATGGTAAAGATTTAGAGTTAGAGCTGTACATTAATGCAAATTCTATTATTATTTTTGTGCTACAGAGCACTGGTTAAAAGATTATGAAATTACATTGTTGAACTTAGTAAATCACTAGGTTGCTAGCTCGTTCAATGGAAAACATTTTAAACGTGGAGGCTCTTTAATATTAATTAATAAAAACTTAAAATTTAAACAACGTAAAAACTTGGTAGCCCTCTCCATTGAGCGAGTTATTGAGATTGCCAGTATTGAGTTTGAGCATTTCATCTTGTTAAGCGTATAAAGTCCCCCTGATGCTTCTTACATTAAATTTGAAAAAAGCTTGAAGAAGCACTGTTTAAATGCCAATGTCCTAAGAAATCTATAATAGTTTGTGGAGATTTTAATGTTGATATATTAGATACATCATTAACTCCATCAGAGAGAAAAAAAAGGAAAAAATTATTTAAATCCTTTAATTTGCATAGTACATTCTTAGAACCCAGTCGTATTACAGTCACCAGTGCAAAATGTATTGATAATATTTTTACTGATATTAAACCTATAGATAAAGGCATTGTGGATCCTGTAGAGTCAGATCATCGAGGCCAATGGATAAAGTTTCCTAAAAGTAGTAACAAAGTCTGCAAAAAAACAAATTAAATATGTACCAATTAACCAAAGTCGTTTGAATAATTTTAAAGAAAATGTATTAAAGAGATTAACATATCTACCTAACTTCACTTGTGTATACCAGTCATATAAACACTTATTTAATTTGATTAATGATGAGTTTAGCAAAGTTTTTACCTCAAAAACTACAGATTGGTGGTCGTCCTTTCAGTGACTGGGCAACACCGTATCTTTAAAGGTAGAAATAAATTATTTGAATTATATTCAGAATAATCATATAATTTTAGGCAAACCTTTCAGAAATATGTTAAAAATTATTCAAAGATATTTAAACAAACGCGTTATTTTGCTAAGTCAAACTTCATTAAAAATATATTTTTTAATTCTGTTAATAAAATAAAAATGACTTGGAACATCATTAACTCTGAATGCGGTAGATCTTTGGTGACTGAAAGGGATTTCCATTTAAAAGTAAATGGTTACCATGTTACAAGGGACCTGGATGTGGCGACGGAGACTGAACATTTTTTTAAAAATGTACCTATATTGACAACAAAATCTCTCCAAGCGTCTATAAAATATTTCATGCGAATCAATTTGGGTTTACGAAAGGGCACTATACTTCCGATGCTGGTGTTGAGTTATTAAAATGTATTCATGAAGCCTGGGAAGACAAGCACGATGCATTAGGTATATTTTGCGATCTATAAAAGGTTTTTGATTCCGTTCAACATGAAACGCTGTGCAGAAAATTACACCACTATAGAATAAGAGGCATAGCTCTCGACCTTCTGTCTTCATATTTGAACAATAGAATACAGAGGGTCGATATTAATGGTACACGTTCTGTAGGATCCATGGTTACTACGGGTGTGCCGCAGGCTCGATACTTAAGCCATTCTTGTTCCTCATTTATATTAATGATTTACCATTTTATGTAGGGGTCAGGAATAGGATTGTTTTGTTTGCAGATGACACCTCATTAATTTTTAAAATTAAAAGACAATTAGATTACCATGACGAGGTAAACAATGCAATTGCAAGAGTAGTTCATTGGTTCAGCTCAAATAATCTTTGCCTTAATGAAAATAAAACAAAATGTATAAAATTTACTCTACCAAATGTAAAACAAGTTGCGGCCAATGTTCAAATGAATGGACAAATGTTAGAGTTTGTAGAATCAACTGTGTTCCTCGGTATAACTATTGATGCCAATTTGCAGTGGGGCCCAAACATAGAAAAGACTGCCTCTAGGTTAAGTTCGACTGCATACGCTGTAAAAAACATCAGGACTCTAACAGATGTGCATACGGCTAGAATGGTTTACTTCAGCTATTTTCATAGTATTATGTCTTACGGTATTCTCCTTTGGGGGAGTGCTGCAGATTTAAATATTATTTTTGTTCTACAAAAGCGGGCTGTACGCGCTATTTATAATTTGGGCCCCAGAGTTTCTCTCCGAGAAAAAATCAAAGAAGTAAATATTCTAACCGTACCATCACAATACATTTTTGCCAATCTTATGTATGTCCAGAAAAAGCTATCACAATTTTCTAAACTCTGTGATAAACATAATATAAACACTAGAAATAAAAATAATCTTTCAGTCCACTACAGTCGACTACATAAGATTGGCGATTCTTTCCAGGGTAACTGTATACGCTTTTACAACAAGCTTCCCTGTGACTTGAGAAATTTAGCATTAAATAAATTTAAAAAGTTAATTAAATACAAGCTTTGTGAAAAAGGTTATTACTCCGTTAAAGACTATTTGCAGGACAGGGACGTCTGAAAATTATCTGCTGACAAAGTGAAATAATATTAAATTGTAAATAGGCCATCAAAAAAAAAGCCTTCCTAAGTTTCTTGCCGGTTCTTCTCAGGTGGGCCGCGTTCCGAACCGGTGGTCGCTTTAAATATTTTAAATAGTGTATGACATTTTGTAAGCGCCGATAAAATGGTCTATGCAAAATAAAGTATTTTTTTTTATTTTTTTTTTATTTATGACTAGACAAGACTAAATACTAAGAAATTAGAAATACTGAAGATCAGGCTGTATGGACCAAATTTCCTTTGCCTGCCCAAGATGGGCGTAGATAACCAACAACAACATATTTTGGATATCTAAAAATGTCAACTGCCAATAATTAAGAATAGGCGTGTGATTTTATTACTTTTTATAACATTACTTGAGTGTTTTGTTCTCTAGTAAAAATAAAATGTTTGTGGTTTTAAAGTGGAAAAAAAAGATTTTTTATTGTTTCCTTCCAAGTATGTTGAAAAACGTCGTGGTTACATTACGATGTAATTGCGTTATGGTGGTTAAACTTACTCGGCTCTATTACACACTTGCCTTACGGCTCGGGCTTTAAAATCGCCTCGTGCGTTATAACCACCGTAACGCACTTACCTACATCCTACTGTACTATTAAATACAGAACAACATTTGCTGACTCAGGTAGTACTTTAATATGTTTTTATAATTAGTTTGTGTCCTGGTTACTAAGACCTTTTAGCCAAATCTTATTTATTTCGTATTTCTTTAATCTTATTATTCAAAATGTCCCCGTCCTATACGTTTCAGTCAAGTATAGCCTTCAGTCAAAGTCAGTCGTACCCCATTAACGTGGTAGTGGTAGTAACGTTAATGAGACCTTCAGTGGAATTTGCGCGGCAGGATGTAAAATAGCATTTCATTGCAATATATCACTGTCTTTCACTATAGCACATTTACACAACTTTTATGTCTAAAAAAATTCCATTTTTACACATAAAACAAGGTTAATGCACTACTAGTTTTGAAAATAATTTAGGGCAAGCTTGTGCCATTCGAGAAGTTCCCGCGCAAACACAGTACTTGAATATGAATGAGTGTGGACCATAGATATCTTAACTAAACTTTAGTTAAGATATCTACAATAAATAAATGCGAATAACTTTATTTAAGATATCTATGGTATGGACTGATAGCTTGTTAATACCGCAGATTAATGGTCAGTGCTAACTAATGCCTTCATAATTTACTGATCCGAGTTCTTTCAAATGTAAGACTAAGTTAGTTAATCTCATTTGAACATCAAGAAACTATTTAGTACAAATTGACAATATCGTACTAAACAGGTTTTATAATTGGCAGCTATATCGTAAAAATAAATCTCTACATAAATCTTTGAATGAATTTGTATTAATAAATTGATTATAAAGTAAAAATAATAATTATGTAATCTAATTTATAATCACAATAATTGCTCGATTTCATTTAAAATGCGAATAAATTTAGATAATTGTTTTACACCTGCAAAGTGTCACTAATAAACACGAATAAAATACTTTCATTTTACACAACATCGATTTTTTATAAATAATATTAAAACTGACTGATAGTTGCTTGTAAAACATTTATTACTGTCAAAAATGCATACTGTGAAATGTGGACGTATAGTATGGCTCTGCCTACCCCTCCGGGGATAAAGGTGTGACAATTTGTGTAAAACATTTATAACCCAAAATGTCAAATATTGCAATGTAGTTTTGTATTTAGAGCTAGTGGCCGTAAATTCGATTCATACTGGCTTCTGCTCATGAAATTCTGATGGTTCAACCACTCCGTAGGAAGAACTATTCAATGATATAACATTACGATTTCTTTATTTCAGGTACGAAAACTTCGCTTACATAATACTTTAAACATTCCACCGAATTCTGCGATAGGATTATTATAAGGCGAAGCTGACATCCAAAAAGCTCGGCGTGCTAAACAGGGCGCGGCAGTACTTCACTGCGGAGCAAACACTACTCCTCTAAAAGTCGCAAGTGCGGCCACACATGGAGTACTGCTGTCACCTTTGGGCTGCTGTACCTGAATACCAGCGTCAACCTTTTGACTCGGTAGAAAGGCGTGCTATGAGAATTATCAACGATCCTCTATTAGCAGGCGGTGTTGAACTCCTTCGTGATAGGAGAGACTTCGCCTCCTAATGTGTGTTCTATCGTCTGTACAACGGTCTGTGCTCTGAGGAATTGTTTGACATGATGCCCACGGCTACCTTCTATCATCGCCCCGCTCGCCATAGACAGGGTGTTCACCCTCACACTTTGCGTCCGGAGCGCACGCACACGGTTAGGTCCGATAGAGGCTTTATTCCGCGTACGCTTAAATTGTGCAATGAACAATGTGAACCTGCCTGGGTTTTTCCGAACGTGTACAGTATGGGGTTCTTCAAAAGGGGTCTTAGAAGGTTTATAAAGGGTCGGCAGCGTGAGTGCTGCACCTCTGGTGTTGCAAACGTCCATAGGCTACGGTGACCACTTTCCATCAGGTGGGCCGTATGCTTATCTGCCACCTCAGTGGTATAAAAAAATAAATAAACTGAAATTATTTCATATAGAGCGCAATACCATTACGTTTATTCATTTCCTAATCGTGTAACACATGATAACATTGAAACTTTTCACACCAAAGACGAATTTAGAATATATTTAGAACATCATCAAGTCGTATATTTATTTATCTTTGATTACATAACTGACACGTCTTGAATATTGCTTCATTATAGCTTATTTGCGATTTCCAGGAAGAAAAAAGCAGACAAAACATTTATAATTTTTTTTTTGACACTGTTACTTATACATTCACAAATATTTGGTGAAAAATCGGTAATTGGCAGATAACAGTGCCTTTAAAAAAGAATTGAAGCGCTCGTGGCCCGCGGTCTCAGTGTTCTGTAAACGATCACTGAGTTACGCAACTTTCACTATGGCTGGTCCTCGGATGGGTGACCACTTTGTGGCATTTACATTTGCGAGCGTTTCCGTGCTTCGGAAGGCACGTTAAGCCGTTGGTCCCGGTTGCCAGTAAAATGGCAGTCGTTAAGCCTGGTTGAATGCCTTATGGGCGGCTTGAAAAATTTCAACAGCAGGTAGCCACAACCTGCGTCTGTCCATTTTCAACACGGCAATGGGCTCACCACCTATTACGTGGGACAGGACACACGGTGAAAAGTGGGCATATAATATGCCTCTGCCACCCCTTCGGGGATAAGGCGTGATGGATATTTATTTTATTTATTTATTTAAAAAAATAATTGGCCATCTGTCCGTGCTTATTTAATCTGTAGGTGTATTTAGGTGTAGGTGTGAAATTTTCTTAGTAACCAAGCCATAAAAAGAGGGGGAAAAAAAAAGTAGGTGTGAAAGGGACGGATAATCCATTCTTATGTCAAGCCTACTCACCAGTTTGGCGTCGCCACAAAACACTAGATACCAAGTGATGATAATATTCTTGACTGGAGATTTGAAATATGAGAGAAAAACAGAGGTCATCCAACGCACCGTTTTTAGAGATCCTCAAAATAAAAAAAAACGAAACCCTTATAAGATCACTGTGTTGGTCGTCCAAACACGTCTGTCAAAACCTTTATCTCAGGAACGCAGAAAGGAATCGAGCGAATTAAAGAAGTGAAAAATTCTAATTTCTAAATTAACGTAAAGTAAAAGTTATGACTGTATATCACTTAATAAACGTTTTCACTTCTCATGCTCTGAAAGGCTTATTTTGTGCAGGATATAGGCTGTGTGACAAGTGCATTAACGTATCTACTCATACATATATGTATCTATATTAAGGCAAAGAAAATGAGCCATACAGCCAAACAAATAAGAAGTTCATAGATCGAATTTATTATTTTATTATATTTGCCTTATGTGTTTTTTGAGACATAAAATACCGTTAATATGTCGGGAAATAAAATCCGTCAGTATTCAAAACTGAACTAATTTTACTTTGAATTTTAATTAAAGAAATGTTATGTTATTCTACTGTTTCATTTCCTCGCAATCGAAGTGAAAAACAGAGTTTACGAGTATAACTTATCCACAAAACCATTTTATCCTCGACATTACTATCAGCTATCATGCTAAAGTCTAGGATAAAAATAGTTTGTTTTATACACTCGTTATAAATTCTACAATTTTTTACGGGACCTACGGTGGGCGAATCATACTCGTAGTTGTCTGGGGTTTTTATTATTTCATAGGTATTTTGGACGATAAATATTTTTTATTTTCTGAAATATTACCTTTCTGTTACTTTGATGTTCTGTTTGCTCGAGGTTTTAAAAACATAATTTTTAACATGTTTGGTAATATATTACTGTTAATACAGTGTGTATACTCCTGTGTCGTTGAGTGCTGTCCACATAACTCACAAAAATATAGTTCTAAAATACTAAAATGTTACTTCTAATTTAAATTGTACCTACTAGCGAATGAACCCGCGGTTTTACCCACGTTGCTTCGATCCTGCGGAAGTACAGTACTGGGATAAAATGTTTAGCCGTAACAAACAGACATTTTTTTTAAATAGTTTTTTTATTATGATATCAGTAAAAGACATTCAGTGTAAAATTTGTAGTGTGGAGGATGAAGGTGTAAGGATAAGAGTCAACAGGTGCTGCATAAGATTCTCAAAAAGTATATTTAGTGGAATAACTTAGGATACAATCCAACCAATATGGTCATCGCAGCAGTGGAGTTGTCGAAGATTTCAGGTGATGATGGTGACCCACAATACAAATAATTTGCAGAACGAAAATACCAGACAAGCTTAGATATTGTGGAAGCTGCAACATTTTAGATAACAAGATAGATACACTGACTCATAATGGTTGACCTCACGTACGTGACGTACGCCGGTGACGGAGAGATTCGCCAGATGAGACGACGGTAACCTGGCTTATAATACAATTAGTATTGACTTCACTTGGGTTAATGATAAGGCCTGTATCACACAATTATGGTCGCCATTGAGCGACACCAATAATTAAATAATTACTTATCTCCTCATTGGATATTTTTTTCTACTATGAATCTATTTAATGTGTAAATTCTTAAAATTTAACAAAAAGGAAGCGTCTCTTACGAAGCAATATTGGTAGGTACTTAAATTATAATAAATTAACCCTTTTAAAGTTATGGTGTGCACTGGGCGGCTAATCCGGTAATCAGTCCATTTACAGTAATAACTTATATAACGAAGTGTTTTCTCGTATCAGTTATGATAAAAATTTTTAATGTCAAGTAAGGCTTTACAGTATACACGTTAATCCCTACTGGAATAGTAGGGATTAACGTGTATACGATCCCTACTAATATTATAAATGTGAAAGTAACTCTGTCTGTCTGTTACGCTTTCACGCAAAAACTACTGAATCCATTAAAATTAAATGTGGTATAGAGAAAGTCTAGAGACCGAGGATGGACAATGCCTAGTTGCTCATTGAAATATTTATTGCAAATAGCACAACGTACTTTACATACTTACTTAGGTTTCTTAAAATTAATAAGAAAATTGAACATGATTTTGATTTAGTCCATGTTCGGAACTTCGCCACGAGACACTTCATTTAGGCTGTGTAGCATTCCAACTATTTCTGCGTTTCGGATATTTTTTTTATGCCTTAAAAACCCAGAAGCTACGGCCCACCTGATGGTAAGTGGTTATCTTAGCCTATGGACGTTTGCAACATAAGAGATGCGGCACTCGCGCTGCCGACCCTAATAATAGAGCACGTTTCGAGGGATTCGAGTGATAGTTTTGATCTCCTGTTGTTGCTTCTTCCAGTATTAACGGTTTCACTCAGTGGTAGCCATAGCATGCTGTATGTAAGGCAATGGTATTAGTCATACAATCTGCTCCTCTAGTCTAGTAGTACTTTTTTTTTTACCTTTTTTTACTCTTTTAATACATTTTGATATAGTTCTTTTCGTCCCAGCAGTGGCCGTTTCCATTGAATGCGATCGGTCAAATTCTGTACGCCTCAGCTTCCTAGCTTTCCGCTCTATTGAAAACACAACTTTATACCCCATAATATGAAGTCTTTGAATGTAGGTTTTATTGCGTCTACAATATACTCGATTACATTTCACATTAAAATATTAGTAATGTTATCGGTATGTACTAAACCCCGGCCACTACAAGAGCGTGTAAGAGAATCAGATACTACGAGATGTTTCACTTTTATTGTGTAGCGGCTCTCGGCGGGCGGTAGGCGCCACGACCGGTACGGGGGTTCCATTCCTCGCCCGGCTCTGATCTCCCAAACACAAATATTATATTTTTATTCGTTTCCTATCTAATCTCACGTCGTAAATCTTGACATTTTGTTTATCGGATAAGTGTTTTTTAATTAATAAACTTCCTAATTTCTGAAAATTCTTCGTGTTCAAATTTTTGCCATACGTTATTTTTTTATCATTTTTTTTTTCAAAATTAGTGTTTGGACAGTCACAAGTTCAGAAAAATGTGTTCTGATTTATAGGGTGTTATGATTTGAAACATAAATGTTGATATCTATGTATGCGAAGGAATGCAGAATCTATTAAAACCTACAGATTCTGTTTTGACAAAAGACTAATATCACAATGCTCCAGCTTTTTATATTTTTATAGTTGGATTTAATGTCTGTTACACCAAGCGTGAATAATATATTGTATGTTTATTCTTTACGTCTTATCCTCGTTAGTGGTAATAATCTCTTTTAGCTCTGCTATTTTTTTTTGCAATTATTTTATAAAATAAAAATAAATAAATATCCATCACGCCTTATCCCCGAAGGGGTGGCAGAGGCATATTATATGCCCACTTTTCACCGTGTGGATTCCTGTCCCACGTAATAGGTGGTGAGCCCATTGCCGTGTTGAAATAGACAGACGCAGGTTGTGGCTACCTACTGTTGAAATTTTCAAGCCGCCCATAAGGCCTTCAACCAGGCTTAACGACTGCCACTTTACTGGCAACCGGGACCAACGGCTTAACGTGCCTTCCGAAGCACGGAAACGCTCGCAAATGTAAATGCCACAAAGTGGTCACCCATCCGAGGACCAGCCATAGTGAAAGTTGCGTAACTCAGTGATCGTTTACAGAACACTGAGACCGCGAGGCCACGAGCGCTTCAATTATTTTATACTAGAATATATTCTGTTATATACTGATTACCTAGTTTGTTTCATCATTTTCTTTCCTAATTAAACCACTTTATATAACTACAATAAGCAGCAACTTGCTTCTTGAGTTTATAATTTTATATTGTCATTATTAAGTAGGATACTTTGATATCCCGTTTGCATTTGGTATAAGTTTATTGAAACAGATAACAAAATTTAAGAACAGAAAGTTATTTTTATGAAAACAATTACACAATTTAACGCACATAACATAAGCATTGTTTTTCAAAAACTTTTTTTTAAATTTAATAACTATTAACCAGGCATCTTAGATTAAAAGAGAAAAATTTACAATAAATGAGAATGATGTATGCATTCAAAAATTAACATAAGCGATTATAAGCCAATATCTCAAATCGGTGCCACAATTAACGTCACCGAGTTCGTCTGTATAATAATAACATGTAAATCAACACATAACACATGGACTAGTAAGCCTAAATTATTGTCATACTCGACTGCGTAGGCATACAATCTTTATTAGAGATTTTTCTTGAGGGGTACACGTAATGAAAACAAATGACAGGGAACCACGCGCGAGCTATAAAAAATTCAATTCATGGCTGCATGAAAATAGGTAGCTGAGTATATTGAATTTAATATTTGTGAGCATTTTAGGGTTTTTTTTTTTAAACAGTGACGCTCGTGATGTACGGTTGTTTAAAATTGAATATTTTGAAATCAGCTGGTTTTAATATATCGACCTGGATGGCTTCACTAGGGACGCTATTTTAGGAATTTTATATTTTTGTGTTGAAGAAACTGGTGGGGATTACTAGCAGTTAATTACACAAAAATATAGTTTACTTCACATTCTAGGAACACTGAACCTCTGGAAATCTATTCCTGAAATAAAATTTTACGTTTCATACTATAATTATAAGGACACGTGGCACTGTAAGTTGCGGGACTTTCAATATTTTTTGACGTTATTGAGAAAAGTTGAAAGACTTCAATTTTTAATAAAGTGGAAAAAGACAATTCGATTCGAGACGGGGATTGAACCCGTGACCTTTGTGAGAAATTTAACATAATAATTGCTTTAAAAATTTGTAAGATATATAGTAGTCCAAAATTTTTCTTAACGATGTTGATAGCTAATATATCTTTGTGTATCGATCGTAAGAAATAATTTAACCAAAACGACATCTTCAAACGTATCCGGGACACGAGTCTTAAGTTTATCGTTTGCCAGTAGCGAATGTACCTGGACTGGACGTCATAGACATAAAGTGGGTATAATTTACAGCCTCTCCTAATGGAAGGAGCACATTAAGCGTCTCTTTTACCGTTTACGTATTAATAGACTAGTACGGGAGCCAGGTGTCGCTCAGAGGGTAATTGCTTAATAGCAGCGTTGTTAGAGGGATACAAGATACATTTAAGATAAATTCAGAATTTACGTTGCCCCACCGGAGTAGAGGAGAAGTGGTCCTATTTATACATTCAGTAAGTATTATTATTATGTTATTATTTGTAATGTTATTTACTTGATTTAACATTTCCTATTAAATGCAATAAGTTATTACAGAATATACATAATATTGACAACGAAATAAATTGCAATTGTATCTCTTGTTCTATTCAATTTTTGAATCTGCCTCGTCTGCAGCCTATTTTTGCTCGAGTATAAAAGTTAAATTTCAAATACATTATAATTGTGATAAAACGATCACTGAGTTACGCAACTTTCACTATGGCTGGTCCTCGGATGGGTGACCACTTTGTGGCATTTACATTTGCAAGCATTTCCGTGCTTCGGAAGGCACGTTAAGCCGTTGGTCCCGGTTGCCAGTAACATGGCAGTCGTTGAGTTAAGTTAAAAGCCTTATAGGCGGTTTGATAAATTTAACAGCAGGTAGCCACAACCTGCGTCTGTCTATTTCAACACGGCAATGGGCTCACCACCTAAAACGTGGGACAGGAATACTAATGGTGAAAAGTGGGAATACAATTTGCCTCTGCCACCCCTTCGGGGATAAGGCGTGATAGATGAATAAATAACATTATTAATTATATTAGTAACGGTAATATAATAGTAGTACATAATGTTAGATTACATTTATTAGTGTAAAGTGTACGAAGTCAATCAATCAATTAATAAGTGGGTACCTACATCAGAATTCAATGACAAGAGAGAGTTGATATACTTATATTAGGTATGTCTACTACATTCTACAACCCCTCAAACTGTTTCCTAAAACAAATTAAAAAGCATAAAACATGATTCACCTCACTTAACCCTTTTGTTGCGAGGCAATACAATTACTCTGGTCCTCTAACCCTCGCCCACCCTGTGGGAGTAAAACGCATTTGATTGCAAAACGACCCCCAAGCTTT
Source organism: Thumatha senex (assembly GCA_948477245.1). NCBI lineage: Eukaryota > Metazoa > Arthropoda > Insecta > Lepidoptera > Erebidae > Thumatha > Thumatha senex. The sequence continues at coordinate 1,277,669 of OX419742.1, read as the reverse complement.
TGAGTTATGATAAATTGATGAGAAATGACATGATTTATTTTAGAGCGTCGTCTCATATTGAATAGAAAAATGTTACGTGGAAAATTTGAGTTTGTGCAGGTATAAGGTCCTCATTTTATTTTAGTTGCGACTGGACAAAGATCCTAAGGGTTGGGATGTCGTCATACGGGAGTCACATCGCCGTCGAAAAGTCAAACAGTAACTGCTCCTAGTGTCCAAATAAAAGTGATCCCCAGACTGAAAACCAGGCACGATTTGATGGCAACTGGAAACTAACAATAACATTAAGATAAAGCAGAAGAATAGAGGTCGCAGCCTTGGAGGTCGGTCCCCACCAACAACCTGCAAAAGGTAACGGGGATAGCATTGACTGGAATTGCCATAAATCTATGGATGCTACTGGACTGCAATTTAAAAATATAAACAGTCATTTTATAGAGTAACATTATTTATATTTAAAATGATGGGAACTTATTGAGGTGAGCTTTCTTTGTCGCCAAGTATCAAAACAGTCCACTATATTTTTATAAGGTCCTTCTGCCTCTTGAAGTATCTACACATCTTACCGTTACGCACCTGTTCTCTTATAGATAATATTTTTTCTATGAGAGGAAGACAGTGGCAAAAAGCAATATCCGCTTACAGCAATTTGGAGAGCCCTTGAGATGAGAGCGATCAACCTCCCGCGGGACATACTCGAGAGACATTATTTGTTTAGGGTTGTCACTTGTCACGATTAGGTGTTTAAAAAGACTATTGAGTGGCATTCAGATGTGTGGGATACGATCAACACCAAGCTTGACAATGGCTATCAATTCATGTTTATTTTTAAGAAATGAATAAAAATATAAAATAAATATCCATCACGCCTTATCCCCGAAGGGGTGGCAGAGGCATATTATATGCCCACTTTTCACCGTGTGGATTCCTGTCCCACGTAATAGGTGGTGAGCCCATTGCCGTGTTGAAATAGACAGACGCAGGTTGTGGCTACCTGCTGTTGAAATTTTTTAAGCCGCCTATAAGGCCTTCAACCAGGCTTAACGACCGCCATTTTACTGGCAACCGGGACCAACGGCTTAACGTGCCTTCCGAAGCACGGAAAAAGAAATGAATAAATATTTAATTTGTATATTTGATTGAAAATTGTATGGAATTGTATCCAATTTTATCTTGTTAATGTTTAATAATAATTATATTCACATTTCAGTTAATATCAATTACTAAAGTATTACAGTTATCGAGATTTATTGCACACCATGTACATTATTGTACATATGAAAATGCTGTTATATCATTAAATGGTCGGCAGAGCGAGTGTTGCACCTCTGCAATTCATAACTATTAATAGTTTGCAAATCTCACTTGTGAGTCTTATGAGGCAACCCTACAAACAAGTAGGCTGGTGGTACAGCGTGAGGGCCCTAAACGCACTCGCTGTGTGTTTTGACTCTGCTGTTTCCCGCGCATAAATCACAAGCTTAATGTATCGAAATGACGCACCACTGCACGGACTCTGTGGTGTGTACCATCTTTATTTGATGTAAAAGTTAGAATCTTCTCTATAATATTCACAGTAAAGTTTGAACTCCGTTGCATGTTCATAAGATACGATCAAAAAGACGTCATACAATCGTATATCTTAAGCCACAGTGATACGATAGAAAGTTCTTTAAAGTCTAAAGAAAAACACTATACGAAAAACCATGATCGCGTAGTGCAATATCGAATATCAACTTAATGTAAGAAATATTTATGGTTCAGAATGCAATGAAAGTTCGTTTATAAACGGTAAAAGTAACTTTGTGTAGATCTATGTAATCCACATGAAAGCTTTCGGATTAGTGTTTGATGACGTCATTATTTTTCAAATGACGATCGTGTAGCGATCTTCTCTGCCCTCGGGGATCGGAGGGTGCAAAAATTCATTGTGATTTATTATTTGAATGTAATTTGGAGAGTACTTTTGTAAAAAAATACGAATAAAGTTCTAATAAAGTTTATGTTGATTTTTCATCACGCGGAGACAACACATTAAAATTTGACTAGGCATTTCCAAATATAAACGCGATAGACAAGCATCTAAAATTAAATTACTAAATGATGTTCCGAAATAAGCTTTAGTAAGTCAACGAGTTAATAAAAGGATAAAAGTAACTCTGAGTCATTGTTTTTGGTTAACGGTTACTTTCTTAGCAAACATTTTCCAGATGATAATTTCCATAATATCATAAGCAAAAATAATATAATGTACAAACATATTTGATATTCAGTATCTTCCCAAAGTCCCGACTCTGCAATGTAATGTAATAACAAAACAGACACAATACAGTTGAATTATTTCCGAATAATTCCTTTAAATCCTCAAAATCGCATGGGACGAGGCAACCCTGGCATTTATAACTCTATTTCACGAAATATACCTTATGTCAATAGACATAAAAGTATTGAAGCCGGAGAAATATCGTGGTATATGCGTTCGGGTCCCTTGTTTCAATTTTCCAGATCAGCGGACCCTGTCGAGTCGAGATTGGGATTGGATGGTAAGAGCAAAGCGCACATGTTACTGTGTTGTTCATTTTTCATACAAAACTCGCTGTTAATTATTCCATAGAGGGCTGTATAGTGTCATCTCATTTGTGAAAGGGGAATAAATATGTAAAGGGCTTTTAAATATTTTTAGATCTATAGTTTGCTAAATCCACAAACAAAGACAGGACTAGAATAACAATTTAATAGTCAAGTCAACAAGTGCTATTCGTGTCAAAGTTCTTTCTCAGTCACCGAAAACTATGCTTTATTGATGAGTTGTCAAGAATAGCATTTAGATTATTTTAACAAAATTAAAGTACTGCTCACAAAAATTGCAGAAGTTATAAACAATTAAGTAAAAAAGGGAATTCTATTTTTCACAAAGCTTTTAGAATTTTTTCAAGATTTAAAGTAGATTTAAAAAGAGTAAAATAATTCCTTAAAAATAAACTCCCGACTCCCGCAAAACGTCCGAACGAATAGGTACTCTCGCTTTTCGAAGCCACGATCCCTTCGAGTTCCAGAGTTTTTTTTAGTTAATTGTTTAAAACTTTTGCAATTCGAAATAGCGTATTTCGAATCGAATAACATCTCAAACATATTTTTCGGAGACTGAGAGTAAAATTCGATCTAAAAGGCAGTTGTTGACTAGTCAATATGGTTTAGAAGGCAGGACGTCATAGGTCACTAATTCAAACAAATTTCAATGAACTACTCGGGAGTTCACGCAAAACAATTTTGTACTTGCATTAACCGACGTTTCGAGCGCGTTGCCCGTGGTCGCGGCTGGACTGAGATAGACCGAGTAGTATATAAAATATGAGCAAATACTGCGAAAGTTTAAAAAATTCAATGAAACTTCCTGTATGTATATCCTGTATAAAAATGCTGGTTTGTCTTAACTTCAGGGACAAATATCTATGCCATTCCACTTCTTAGCTATACAAACTGAATTGGGTTACAATGTGTTATCTTAGGTTACTGTTACATCGCGTTGTAGCGAAGTTTTTTGTTTATGACAAGTTGATGATTTCCCGTCTCAAATAGATGAATAGGTATGCTTTTTGATCTTAATTCACAACCTTTTTAGATATAAGTATACAGGTAAATCCTACTAATATTCCAAACGTGACTGTTTGTAATAATGTGTGGATGTAGGTTTGTTACTTCACGCAAAAACTACTGAATAGGTTTTGTTGAAACTTTCCAATAATATAGCTACTAGAATAACACATAGACATTTTTTTTTCCTGGGATCTAGTTCCGATGGGAAACGGGAACAGAAAATCTTTACACGGGTGAAGCCACGGGTGTCAACTAGTATAAATATGCAGGTAATCTAGACTTCTTAAATATATACTATAATTTAGCCTCATCATTATCCGAGCGTCTGTCCCAGTTGTGTCCCGCGACGCCCGGGGCCCGCCTTCCTTATTTTTCTCCTTCGCTTCGCACGGTTGTCGGCATCCCCTGTAACATTAGCAAGCATGACATCCCCTACGATGTCAAGCTAGCACTTCTTGGGTCTTCAGGACTTACCAGGACCCGGTGGGCCAGACATTTGTTTACCACGTAGCCCGGCGGTTGCCGCAAGACATGATCATACCAACAAAGGCGACACTCTTGCAACTTATCTGCAATATCACGGACAAAAGTCTGCTGTCAAGCCGCCCCGGATGCGAGAGTTCCTCACGCGGTCCACCCGCGTGACTCCACGCAGCATCTTTATTTCCGTGACGCGCAGCTTCTGTCGAGCCATTCCAATATTGGTCACGTGTCACTGCCACGTAAAAAGACAGATAATGATGGTTTTATAGACCTTTCCCTTCAACGGGATCCGCATTTTTGGGTCCCGTATGACACCGGTCATCTCTCGCCACTTGGTCCACGCGGCAGCAATGCATGAATTGACATCGTAATCGATGTCACTGGACGTATGAAATAAAGATTCCAGGTATTTAATCTGGTCCGTGCTGTTACGTAGCCCTCATGTATGGGATCCGGCTGATCACAGCATTTCCCATCTATGATGCTAGGCAAGGATACCAGGGCAGTCAGTCCGGTCCGAACTTTCGTCCTGAACCCTCGCCTTTCAATTTTAATTTCTTTCTTTCTATTTCCACCAAGTGTATTTTTTAAGTTTACCAAATTGTGTGTTTATGTGTATTGACGTCAATAAAAGTCTTTGTGTTTGTGAAGATTCTTTTTTTAAAAACGTACTCCGGGAATCCCTTGAAACAGTGCGCTAGACCAAATCACCGCCTATGCGGACGGATGTAGGATCTGTAGAGTTTAGTGCCAGGTACTCGGTCTTCGTCACATTAATATCACACACAGAAGCGGACTAAGGACCGAACCCACGTATATCGAAACGGTGATGAGAAAGGATTTCGGGCCTTCGTGTTTCGCCAACAGCGGTCCGAACCACGGAGTCGGAGTCGCGGTATCCCTAATAGTGTCAATATAAACCTCTATCCTATAATGTTGTCTACCTACATGTAATGACGAACAAACAAACGTGGCCTGTATAGGTACGTAAACACAAGTACATTATCATCACCCGTGGGACTCGGCTAATCTCATGCGATCTCCGGAGACTCGTAACACGAGACCCAGCGACAAATAGATACATTTGTAGTCAACAATATATTGGGGCAACCCTACTTTGTGACACAGTATTTCTGTTTATGGTTGTACTGGTTCTGTGTGAGACATAAATAGTGGGCTCTAGAAGCTGTATACACATACTTCGTAAATATCAATATATTTAAGTTCCTAACAGCTTATGTACACAGCTTATTTCTAAAAGCAAATCTCTAGGTAGGACATGATTCGAAGAAAAAAATTGAAAAAGTTGGTAGTGTAAAAGGGAATCAGGTAAAGACAAGTAGGTATTATAGGCACTTTCCGTCAGTACACTTACAGTCCGAGACTACCAGGACTTTAATTGGTCGTGCTAAATAGTGTCTAGCACATAAGACCTTTTAGCCTTTTTTTACCACCTCACTAAAAAGGCAACGGGATCAAAATTTCTTCCAAATTTAAAATCTAAAATAGACACATTTTAGTTTATTAAATTTATTCGGCCCTTTAGACCCACCCCAGTTCCGTGTTTCGGAAGGAACGTTAAGCCGTTGGTCCCGGTTGCCAATAAAACGGCAGTCGTTAAGCCAAGTTGAAGGCCTTATAAGGCCGTTTGAAGGGCTTAAAAAATTTCAATAGCAGGTCGCCACAGCCTGCGTCTGTCCATTTCAACACGGCAATGGGCTCACCACCTGTTACGTGGGACAAAAAAGCATACGGTGAAATGTGGGCGTTTAGTGTGCCTCTGCCTACCCCTTCGGGGATAAAAGCGTGACAATATGTATGTATGTATGTATTCCGTCAGATGGGCCGCCGTATGCTTGTCTGCCACCTCAGTGGTATAAAAAATATATATACAAATAGTTGTACGCATTAAACAACAACCAACAAAAACCAAACAAGTAACATTTAGAGGTTTAGGGGAAAATAAACAAAAAAGAAGGTATATTCATATACCAGTAATTTTGATGTCTTTGTCACTCACAGTGTCTGGGAGCTTTAAAGTTGGTCTCAAATGTAAGGTCAGGTATATGTATCAGTCAGTTATATCAAGCTTTTGTATCGCAGTTAATTAATATTTATGCTGTGCAAATTATATTTTTCACAAACAGTGTTGGTTACAGAAACAAATAAAAGAAAAAAAAATGAGTTTTATGGGCACTATCAATTTCTAATCCCGGTTCGAACACGCCACTTCTCCAGTGTCTCGTGAAAATAATATCACTTACGTTGGAGCGGCTATCGCACGATCTCCGGTACGGTCGAACAGATGTAGCTCAAATTACAACCGACACTTACCTGGAAAGATACAAATATAATGTTATTTTTACAATATATAGAAATAAGATTACTTAAGTAGGTATGTAGGTAATTTAAAAAACTCCGACAGTAAATGTACACTGAACAGAATTAGTTAATACGTAATTATGTAGAAACAGCGATAGAAAACCTACTTTCAAATGGAAATCTTTACCCAGATCAGTTCACTCGTTTTAGAAACAATAGTGCCTAAAACAGGCAAATTTACCAACATAGCGATAATAGGTATTTAAAAAAAATAAATAAATAAATAAATAAATTAAAATATAAAAAAAAATAAAAAAATTATAAATATTATAAATCATTATTATCCTATTTATAAATCTCGCATTTTGCGGCAGGAATTAACATATTGTGATGACTTTAATAAAAAGTAAGCATCTGCGTTACCCGTGGCGCCCGGCGCTAGACGGATAAGTTAGGGACGATTTTTGTCGGAAAATGGAACCGACATAATAACATAATTGTCTGTGTTGCCACTACATCTGATGGATCGAGAATATCAATTCTTATCAGTTAATTATATAAATTGATACGGATCCCTCGGAAATTTATACGAAATCTCGTTCACGAGGCAACTTATTGTATGAGTAAGTAATCTAGATAGTTGTAAACTCATTTGCATAATACATGACTTATACTTTTAAGAGTAAATTAGAAAAAGAGCTAAAGGTGCCAAACAATGTAGGTTTCGACCACCTATCCTAGACGCCAAATACAGAATAGGATAGGAAGAGAGTACACACTAATATTGGAAACCCTAATGGTCAAACCCTAGTACCTATGTGACTGAAATTTGGTAAAGAAATAGCTGACACCAGAGTGGGTGGAGCCGCGGAGATTAGCTGGTATTAATTTATAACAGCTGGCTATATGCTACTTTTCGGGTTGAACTCAAATATTGGAATTACCTAATTGCTGTTGTAATAAAAATACATATTTATTGCCACACTATTATACTTCAAGCCCTATATAAATAATAAAATAAATATTCTTTTAATTTAAATTGAAATTGAATTTTTAATATAATAAAATCTTCATCGTATAAATTATAAATTCCCTATTCAACCAGTCTATAGATAATGCCTAATCAACAATATTATACAATCTATCTAAGGAATCAATTTATTTAACAGATTAAAGATCTAAACAATTCCTAAGTTTACTGCTCGCCTGTTACCAAACAAGCTAATTTAATATGTCCTATAAATAAGACGCTTACATTAATTGTCTTCACTTATCTTATACGGCTACTATAAACACATAGTTTTATGATCCGGTCCATGTAAGGAGGCTGCATTCTACAGAATTTTTATCTTATCTCAAACTACGCACTAATTTTAAGTAATAACTTGTATTATACTTAAGTTTGGAATAAAATTTTTCGTTTGAGGACAAACTTATCAAAGTGATAAACAGTTTGTGTTAAATTTCTTGAGTGTAAATGTTAAACTTAGAAGTAAACGTAGAGTGTTGTAGGAGCAACTAGGAATACACTAAGATGAAAACAAGTGTGTACTTATGTACACGCGTTAGAAGTTACACTGCTTTAGTCTAATAAGATTTCATCACATATACCACAACTCTTTGTTTGTAACAGGAATGATAAATTAGTAAGAAAAAAAAGCAAAAACTACTTTTAACGTAGTTATAAGTTGTCATGGAAACACTTATCAGCTAACTTCATAGTGTCGGTTTTTCGTGACGGTCTGCGCGCGTATAGTAAAAATGTACTCTCATCATTTTTCCCTAACGCGCCAAAAGAAGTATTACTACAAAAAAGAAAGATTTTTAATGGGGACGCGCATAGAAAATCGTTTTCAAAGATGAAGAGCTACGTACACTATATTATTGGCTCCAATGCTTCATTGGATTCCTTGAAGACGAATATAGCATGCCCGTTCTTCAGTAATGGTATTTGGCCCTATGTATAAATCATAATTGGTGATACAAATGCATCAATTTAGTAAAATCGATTAAATAAACAAGAATTGTAATAATTCGACAGCGAATAACAAATATTTCGATAATGAAAGTCCCCTGCGGAGCTAATCTACATACAAACTACGCACACGAGAAGTAGCTGCCGTTCCTAGCGTTCACAGTCACCCACATAAATAATGTCAACAGTCAGACATCGGACAATCGATGATCCATGGCACCACATCACCGACCACTCACCGCTTCCACAGACAAAAAAAACACTCGGGACACCACTCCCGAGAACGCATCGCATAAATATATCAAAATGAAAACAATAGGGTGACATCAGAGATATCGCATCACACGCTAAGAACCCACGGACATATTTCAAAAACCGGAGATAAAACAGAAACAAAAAAATAACACAAAAAGAAGTTTAAAAAATACGTGATGGGCATTAATTAAAATGGACCCACGACCAGGAATTCAGAAAAACAAAGAGGTTAAACAAACCTTCGCAGTGGGATCCCTCGCAATGATCATCATCTCACATTTTTAATCATCAGACATAAAATCTTATTCTTCAATCGAAAACTCACCGTATCTGGTCGAATTAGAGATGGGAGTGATACACTAACGATACAACATTTATCGATATAAAGAGCTGTTGAAAATTATTTTTTGGTTGGGTTGTCACCGTTGTTTTAATGGTATTACGCATGGAAGAAGGGTTATCTCTACGATCCGATCTTCGGAGTCAGGTACGGGACCAAGATTGATTGGACTCGACCCGACATTTTTATGTCCATGCTCTGGGGTGTCGTCGACTCCGTCGTAAAAGAATAGGTTATTAAATTAGTGGTATCGATAAAAACTCATAAGTATCGCGCTCCTTAAGAATATGTATCATCATTATTTTTGACGTTTTGTTGGTTTAGTGAATGAAATGTCAGTATAATAGATTTAGACACCTTCGGGCATAGTATGAGTCATAATATAATCGTGTTATGGCAAATAAAGAAATATAAATTTAGTTTAAACTTCGAATATAAAAAAGATGTAGTTCAGACGATGACAAATTACGCTAAGGTCAATGTATCTTATACAGAGATACGTTTTACCGATGGTCAAATATTGCCAAATACCGATTCTAAAGGGTAGACAGTGCGAAGTAGCGAAGCAGTGAAGTAAAGTAGGGAAACAGTAAAGTGGACAGTCAGAGTCAATCATAAAAGCTATCAAATTTGAGGTCAGTAAGTGGCAATACAGATAAAATAGTCATATTACGTGAACGTAGCTATATACACATTTAAAATAATATTGAGAAAAAAAATGCTGAATCTATTTCACGTAAAAGATTGCCAAAAAGATCACCCTATTATATAGATCATAATAGTATAAAATGGTAACATTAAGCAACTGTACACAATTACAGAGGGAGAGCGATACCATCGTCGCCGGCGCACGGCACACAATGGTTGTCAACACAATGTCACCACGCAAGCGAGTGGGCGCGGAAGGGATTATGAGCAGACAAACAACACAAAAGTACAACGGCGCTTAGCGGTTATTGAGGGGTTCGGAGATTTGTAGTGCGGTATGAATATATAAGGACTTTATGAAGAGCTTTAATGTGGTAATAATCTTAATTCCTTCTGTGGCCTCTAAAATGATAATTTAGTGTTACATGTGAGTGGATTAGAACCAGACTCTAGTTATGATGGCATTAGATTTAAGTAGAATCGTTACTATTGGAAATTTAGTGGTTGGAATGAAGAACAATATTTACATAATTTTCCGTCATTATTTCTTTTCAAAAACGGCACTCTTCAATTATAATGGAATTACTAGAATGCCATATCATTCATACTGCCGACAGTATCTGGACAGCTTAAACGTGTCTGGGAAACATATTTTTTGTACTAGCTTTTGATAAGGTCGAAAACATTATAATGAGCAAACCTAATAATAAGCAACTTTTAAGCTAAATTCTTTGATATTTTGAGACCTTATCCGAACCATAACGTAACATTGAGGTTTTAAACATCTGTCAGATTACAAGTTCTTCCCTTACAAGCAATACCTTTGGGTAGTTTATGGTGCTATGTTTTAGTGCTCTAATTTGGCTTTTAGTCCTCTTGTACTGTTGCAGCCTCTGCCGAACGAACACAGGAACAAGGAACCGCAAAAGCCACTTTCAGATTTGCTATAATGAAGTCAAGATACAAGATTATGCTAATACCTAGTACTGGGCATGAACGTAAATGCTAACACTAACAGTTAATAGATTAACAAACGTGCTTGCTATCAAATCATTACACGCTGCTATCTCAAACTAGACAAATAATAAAAAGCAGTAGATACTCGTAATACAAAGAGCAGATCAGTCGAAACTTGATCGTTGGATAAGCAACAATGCCATATTACATTACAGACGTTTACAGAATGAAAAAATGTTCCAAAAACGGCAATAGTGAAGAACAAACAATACTGAATAGAGATTTAAGAAGGGATTGGGATTCAAAGGGCCTCAGGCCGCTTTGTTTCTTAACCTTTTAAATTTCAAGTCTTGAGGTAACTGGATTGGAGTGTGTATGGCCTCTATGTTAGCGATTACGTATACTTAGTTATTCCAATTTATTATCCAAAACATGAATATCTGTTATTCGTAGTTAGGTAGTCTGATAATTAATACGAGGTATCAAAATTATGGTATGCATTCCAAACTTAATATTTAATTTTTATTACAGCTATACATGCAAATAGGGTCCTCGGTAACGATATGAAGAAATTTTTAATTTTCTGTAGATTAGTTATAATTTACTATCATTGGGAAAATCATATAGATTGATATAGATTGTTGTGGCTTGACGCAACTGGACAGCGCTCACAGGTTTATTATTTCAATAGTGCTTATTTCTCATCAACAATTACAAGTTCTGCTAACTCTAGTGCCCTACCCTACTTTTAAGATTTAGCGTACCGGGAACTTGCGTCGGCGTCGCTTTGTACGCAACTGTAAAGTGCGTGTGTGATTGTAGTGTGGAGTAATGGCCACTTTTTATACACTTCGTAGTAAAAAGGTGACACTCTGCAACGCGCTGCGTGTGCGTTGTATTTGGATAATATTTCATACAAACATATAATGACATATTATCTTCTGAAGTGGTAGGCAGAGGTATGTTTTACGCTCCCATTTTACCAGTTGTTTTTGTTTCACGTAATAGATAAACTCTTTCTGTGTTAAAATGGATGGTTGTGGCTACCTGCTGTAAAAATTTTCAAAGCGGCCGTAAGGCATTCACTTTGGCTTAACAACAACTATGCAACGGGCAGTCGGGTCAATTTCACGTAAATTCCAAAGCACGGAAACATTCGCATATGGAAGTGCTGCAAATGGTCACGCTTTCTCAAGACTAACAATGTCATACAATGCCTAACAATGTTTATTTAGGTACAGAATACTATAAATTGGCTAACACTTAAGCATAACGTGATCTAGTTAATGAAGTTAAGTTTGTAAGAAATTTGTTAACTAGATCATGTTAATGTAATAGGTGCAACTATGTCTACTTAAATCACGCGCACAATCTTACCTTTATTGTATAGGACAATTGCCACAGAAAATAAAGGTTTAGGGCTCTCCCTTTTTTCTTTATGTAGTATAAGAATCTCTGTTCTTAAAATGTTGTGGTTGGAATGATATAATATGTTACATGAGTTTGTTATAAAATTTTCACTTTTTTTACTAATTAATTTAGGTATCGTACGTAACCTATACAATTGCTTAAGCAGGGAATACTGCTGCTACACCATGCGTTTCGGCGCACAATACAAATGCATTCACAGTGTGACCATATATCTTATTTATCTTAGTATATTTATTTCCAAGCCCTACCTTGATATGAGGTCTAAGGTAAACTTTTTAATTAGCTTCTAGGAGCAGCTATCATTGAGCCTTATATTTTCGAAATCGTGAGCTGATTTTACATCGTAACGATGTCAACGTCAGCCTCGTTGTATAGTCAGTTGACCAGCATGTGCACCGCTAGCAGGAGAGGTCGCTTGAGCACGGATAATTTAATGGGCCGCTTACAACCAAGTGACCATGCAGTGTGCCCGTGCATATCACATCATAAGACCTCACAACTTCAAGATAGTGATACAATAGCTTTAGATAAAGGTAACCAGACACCTCGTTGATTTTATATACATACTTCTCCATTATCAAATCATTCATTTGCAATGAAACATGGATGGGTGTAGTGTTGTTCATTCACGCATAAAACTCGATAGAAGAATCGATAAGTGGCGGAGACAAAGGTCGGCGCGGACAAAGCAGACGGTAATCAAGATATCATGGCACGTTAACAAGGCATAAACTGACAGCGGTCCAACACAGGCGAGCAGGCGCAATTTAAAAACATACAACTTATCACCGATGTAATGGTTTATGCTCTCAAACAGAATTTTCTAGGACATTTAAAATCATAATAAAAGGCCTATTTCTAGTACAATGTCTTTTTTTCTATAAGCTTTATGTTGTTTGTTTATACTAGATCAGCTTGCCCGTGTGAGGCATAAGCACTTGCAAGGAAAGTATATCACTGACCAGTTTTTCAACTGTAGCAAAAGTATTAGTTTAGCAAAATTTATAAAATTGTGCTCTAGTTCTCACTACAACACAATTTATTTATTTCTCACTACAACCTTACAACTCTGTATGGAGTTGAGTTCGCTATATTTTTATATTTTGTACCTCGGATACGTTACGAGCGAATACGATGCAGCAGATTAGTGAAACGCAGCGAAGCGCACGCGAGCACCAGACCCAACTAATGCGCGCGGCGCCGACGCCGGCGCACCTCAAGTCAGCTGATCAATAATGTAGCCTTCATTATACAAATCGTAACATGCACTCTAAAAATTTTGTCAAAATCATTCAGATATAAACTAAGTTGTAATAAATAGGGTGCTTTTCGAGCATTTTCAAAGCATTTAAAAATGTTATTAGTCTCATTCTAGAGTAAGAATTCCATCATATTTAAAATTACCACTACAAGATAGTGGTAATTTAAAATATCACGGATTGAACGGCTTAAGCAAGATGAGAGTGTAATCAAGAAGAATCTCCAAATTTGCAATGACTTTGTCGGGTGCCCTTTTGTCTATGTGTGCCGTCATTTTGATAGGCCCTTTACCACGACTGGCTGGATGGTTTGGAATAGTTTTGTTATAAGTTCCTAATCTTCGCAATGGCCATGTCCGATGATCAGCAGGTGCACTAATTGCAAATGAGTTAAAGGGTTGATAATATAAACGCTATCGATTTGATGAAGACGCATATTATCACGCATTTTAAATATATTTTAATATAATAACTATACACTTTAATAATAAAGTCCATTAAGACTCATATAATTGCGGCTGGTCAGTACAATAAAATAAAATGACGTTAAACTAAATTGTTGAATATCGAGTGAACCAACAAAATATAATTCAGTTTATTACACGCCGTCATTATCACATCCATTAAAATTTACGAAGCTCCAATGACTCAAATAAAACTTACAAACATAAATTAAAATTATTTATACATAAATAACATCAAATCTATGTTCTAATTAAAATCTTGTACTAATAAAGAAACTCGAGTAATTTCTGCTTTAGGATAGCGCCCCGTTGTGACTTTAACGTTCCGTTCCAGCTTTATATCATTCCTGGAGAGTCGATAAACCGTGGACTTAGAGAGAGAAACATTAAAATCCGTCGACAATTATTATGTGACATCACTAGTTGCCTTAGGGCGTAAACAGCTCCGCCTACTTTGGGTACGTAGCTTAGTAATGAGAGTTGTCCCTTTCGCTCGCCAGTGATTTCTATTAGTTAATGAATAAAGATGATTGATGTTGCTAGTGAATAGATACGATTTAGTGCTATATATATTTAATTTAGTGAAACATTATAAAAGTTGTCCCAACAATTGAATCTCTTACCCACTATTTTCAATTATTTTTTGTTGTTTTTTTTGTACAATGTGTAAATTTATTTTACTATTATTATACACCAAGTGGCAAACAAGCATAGACTAATTAGATAGAAAACTTTTGAGTGGCTATTTCTCCCATACAACACACATTTATTCTACTCGGAAAAGTATCCTACTTCGTACTAAACAAAATCCTTTAATAAACAATAATATAATTTTCAATACACTTACTCATAATATGGCTCTTATCTCACCGCAATTAGGCACATTATGATACCTATTATCAAACTGTGGTTTGATTGTTATTATATCACTAGTGGAATAATAGATTTTTTTAAAGCACTGGTTGAGATGCATTATTCTTGAAAAAAAATCGATTATAAAAAGGAGCGCTCGTGGCCCCGCGATCTCAGTGTTCGGTAAACGATCACTGAGGTACGCAACTTTCACTATGGCTGGTCGTCGGATGGGTGACCACTTTGTGGCATTTACATTTGCGAGCGTTTCCGTGCTTCGGAAGGCACGTTAAGCCGTTGGACCCGGTTGCCAGTAAAATGGCAATCGTTAAGCCTGGTTGATGGCCTGGAAAAAAATTCAACAGCAGGTAGCCACAGCCTGCGTCTGTCTATTTCAACACGGCAATGGGCTCACCACCTATTACGTGGGACAGGAATCCACACGGTGAAAAGTGGGCATATAATATGCCTCTGCCACCCCTTCGGGGATAAGGCGTGATGGATATTTTATTAAAAAAAGATCGCGTTCAAAAGAACAAATAAATTAATATACGTACCTATTGCTTGCTCATTTCATGCAACTTCGTATTTAAATAGAAAATTTCATCTTGTACGTGTATAATAAACAAAACTTTCACTCAAATATAACTTTTGTTGTCTCTCTGTTTTAAAACTTAAAACAAAAACTTTAACAAAAAAAAAGAAACCTCACTCTATACTCTGTGGTCAACGCGCGCATAAAAAAAACTAAATAATTGTTTTTCCGCCAGTAACATAAAGTTTTGCAATTCGTTTTCCCTGTTGAAATTAAAGTTATATTAAAATGTCTACAAGTATCTACTAGTTATGAAGAAAACGATTTATGTAGTACCTACACCGCCCGATATAAGATGTGAAAAGCCCTTAACTTTACAGAAATTTTACTACCTGAAAACTCCAAGGTAAAATGTCTATTTGTTTTATTTATATTATTAAACTTATCCATCACGCCTTATCCCCGAAGGGGTGGCAGAGGCATATTATATGCCCACTTTTCACCGTGTGGATTCCTGTCCCACGCAATAGGTGGTGAGCCCATTGCCGTGTTGAAATAGACAGACGCAGGTTGTGGCTACCTGCTGTTGAAATTTTTAAGCCGCCTATAAGGCCTTCAACCAGGCTTAACGACTGCCATTTTACTGGCAACCGGGACCAACGGCTTAACGTGCCTTCCGAAGCACGGAAACGCTCGCAAATGTAAATGCCACAAAGGGGTCACCCATCCGACGACCAGCCATAGTGAAAGTTGCGTACCTCAGTGATCGTTTACCGAACTCTGAGACCGCGGGGCCACGAGCGCTTTATATTATTCATAAGTGTATTGAAAAACGTCGTATGGTACACGTGTGTATTGTTGATTAACGTCTAGCGCCTCAGCGGTAATCACCAACTTTACACACTTGTACCATAATCTACTATATTCACAGAATCAGTCTCCGAAAGTAAATGAATTAATATGTTTATTAACAAGTTATTAAGAAGTCTTTAGAGCGCTCACGCTTTCTTGGGTGATTTTCTAGACCTGTTGTGGAATTCAATTACTTTATAAATGGGACGGACTACAAGTCTATCAATACATATTCACAATTGTAAAAAGGGCAGCTGCATTTTTTCTAGAGCCGTTTAAAGGCGATGACAGCTGGTTATATTAAATCATCGAGATGGCACGCTAATCCTGGGGATTAGAACACGCTCGGCAGAATCCTAGTGACATGACGATTTGTGGCCACAGTGTGGAAGATTAAACAGGGATCTTTGTTAACAAGATGACACTCTCCTCCTACTTACAGAAGTACCTAATTAATTCACATTTATGAGGCAGCAGAAACGAAATCAGGGATTTGTAATCATGAATGTCGTGTTGGAATAGATTCGTAGAAATCAATTCATCTTCTGTTTCTGATTTTTTTTGTAAATGTTATGTCAAATGCTACACTCCCAAAGTATATGATTGGCGGTCTGATCATATTTGGCGTCAGCAGTTGAACACTGACAGAACGGTGACTCAACCAGCTTAAACGAATGTAATTTGCTCCTAAAGTTACCATGTCTAGTAAGAAATTGAGCAACACAGTGATCAACCTCCAGCCAGGACATTCCCAGGCGTTCACGAACGTCTGGGAAAAACTGGTAGAGGTGGCGCCCTTTGATGGAAGTGTTCCAACGCAGCTGCCATTCGTCTAAAAGTTCTTCACGTACATTATCACGATACAGTCTGGCAATTCTATGGCGATCTCTTTCTAACAAAAACCTATCCAGCTATATGCCAGTTAAGCTATGTGAATTTGAAACGAAACATTGTTTAGTCATTATTTGGAGGCTAGTTCGTTATACGCCCCTTACTGTAGAGTAAAACTACATTTCCAGCGATGTAACATGTAGCCAAATTTTTCTCAAAGTGCCCAGGTCTTACCTACATTGTATCAAGTTAGCGTAATTATTTTGCAGCACCACTTATGCAGTAAAGCCTCGCAGTCATTATGCAACGTTATGACTGCATCATTTCATTCTTGGAGTCATCTCTTTATTTGGAATGTAATAGAATAAACTTTATTGCACAGAAATATATAAGAGGGCATATCCACACGTTAAAAAAAATTGCGCACAAATATAAAACATTCACATGAAGAGATTACAGTTTCATAAATGTACAATAGGCGGCCTTATCGCTAAAGAGCAATCTTTTACAGGAAACCTTATAAATATATTAAGCTGAGATTAAGCAACCAAGAGAATATTCTAGCGACTTTGCCCTGAATTGTCTCCAGATTATAGAATAATAATTATGCCGATAAGCCCAGTTGAAAATCTTTTATCCCTTCGGGGATAAAGGCGTGAATGATAACGACTAACAGACTGGTAAACTATGTATAAATCCGCCATAAAAATGTTATTTCACGGACCAGGAGATCATTGGAGTGCAAGAGGTTTTCGCAGGCGTGTCGGATGCGGCGCGTGGCGGCCACATGCGCGTCTTGCAAATCACTGAATGCTGATTTGGGATTAGGACTACGCGACACGTGCCTATTAGACCCTAATGTTAATGTTATTTGACGCTAATTATTATACTAGAAATAATAATCTCCATAGAAATTATATAGACACTAGGTCCGGAAAGAGTGAAGAGTGTTGAAGAAAGTCCACTATTAAAAGGCTATGAAGATACATACCTACCGGCATACATATAATCACTGTACCCACAGTACCTGAAGGCAAAGATCACAGTCTGTCAACTTGCTAAGATCTGGGCCAATCTTGGCATATACTCGTAACTTACGTTTCTTTTATCAATACTAATATTATAAAATTGAAGAGTTTGTTCATTTGTTTGTTTGTTCGCTAATCTCAGGAACTACTGGTCGGATTTGAAAAATCCTTTTTGTGTTAGATAGCCCATTTATCGAGGAAGGCTATAGGCTATATATCATTACTCTACTACACTGAGGAGCAGAGCAGTAGTCATAAATGTCGACAAATCGGGCAAATTTTTATGCATCATTGTCGAATTTATAAGCGACGGGATTAAATAGGTGCGACGGGAGGTCGAAATATTCCACGAGCGAAGCGGTGGGGGTCATCTAGTGTTAAATATTTGACACTTCAAAATGGCGCCGCCCTCCTGGTGGAAAGCTGAGAGGAAGACCCTTGATTAAGAGCCGCTATCACACCCAGCAGTGCTAAAATAGCTTCTAGTTTCATTACAAATGTCAATATTAAAATCAGAAATTTTGTACTTTGCAAATCTCAAAAAAACTGTTTTTTACATCAACTTCAATATTCATATGCTTTACGCCAGCGAAACCTGGGTATGTCAGAAGATGCATAAAAGTAAACTGAATGCTGTGGAGATGCGATCACTTCGAAAATTGTGCGGCGTAACCTTGGCCGACCGAAAACGCAACGAAGTGATACGCAATATGGCAGGTTTGAGTTAAAGTGTCAGCGTTAAGCAGGAAAAGGGCGTGCTCCGTTGGTTTGGACACGTTCAACGAATGAGTGAGGAACGATTGACGAAGAATATATATTGTGCGAAAGTAGAGGGCAGAATGAGTCAAGGTAGACCGAGACTTACATATGAAGACCACGTGAGCGGATTGCTCAAGAACGGAAGAGTCAAAAGTACTCGGAGACCCAAAAGTGCATGTATGAAGCGATTAATGAATCTACAGGAAGCGAAAGAAGTATGCATGGATCGCGATGCCTGACGATCTGTCCTCTCTGACTACCCCGTCAGGGATACAGCGTTAGTTAGTTAGTTCAATATCCCAAGAAAAATGCTAAATTCTCTGATGCGGCAAAAGCAGGAATAATATGACATGAGATTTTATACCACAAAAGTAACAACCGGAATTCTAAACATATTGACGGCTTTCAATAAGATAGGATATGAGTGAGTGTTTTAAGCGTTGTTTGAACTTGACGTTCATAGATACAAAATTTATAAAATATGGATGGCAAACATTCAATGAGCATTATCGCATGACTGCGATCAACAAATACAACACAACTGCACTTGCTTGTTAATTCGATTCCCGGGTAACGCAATAAGTGTCCAAATGAAAACTAATGTCGCTGCAGGAGTCGGTCAGCCGGAAATTTCCGCGCACAATCTAATTTGTCTCCCCACTCATATTTTTGAGCAACTGCGAGTAAAATTGCAAGTGACTACGAGAGACGTCTAATTTACAAAGGGAGAGCCGATGTATTGTAGAATGTTTTTGCTGTTATTCTTACTGCATTTATATAAAACAAATTCGGTTACAATATATTCCATCCAATTATCCAGAAGTTTGTAAACTTAAGCAGTATTAAGAATACTAGCCTCACGAAGATCGACGGAAATGAAGGTGTCAAACAATCACCGGCCCGAAGTTCAATGTAAAAATTAAATATCCATCACGCCTTATCCCCGAAGGGGTGGCAGAGGCATATTGCATGACCACTTTTCACCGTATGGATTCCTGTCCCACGTAATAGGTGGTGAGCCCATTGCCGTGTTGAAATAGACAGACGCAGGTTAAGGCTACCTGCTGTTGAATTTTTTCAAGCCGCTCATAAGGCCTTCAACCAGGCTTAACGACTGCCATTTTACTGGCAACCGGGACCAACGGCTTAACGTGCCTTCCGAAGCACGGAAACGCTCGCAAATGTAAATGCCACAAAGTGGTCACCCATCGGAGGACCAGCCATAGTGAAAGTTGCGTAACTCAGTGATCGTTTACAGAATACTGAGACCGCGGGGCCACGAGCGCTTGCTTCAAGAAGTTCAATGTAAGGCGTTACGTATAGGATAATTTTAGCATTAATAGACAAATACTAGTAACGGCGGCCGTTTACGAGTAGAGTTGTCTATTTTCAAAATACTCTTGACAGCATTATACCGATACTATCAAAGGTCATTGTCCCCTCCTACAGTAAATTATACATAACCTATGAATAATTAAGTAATTCGCAGTATTTTACGCGAGCCCTCTAAAGTGTGTACTATTTTTAAATTAAAAAGACATGCGTATCAGTAAGCATTGTAAAATTCAGAGCCACAAAGATTGGTAACTTTACTGCGATGTGTTCCTGGCTTCTTAGTAATATACTTAAAAAAGATATACATCTGTATTCCACAAAAAATGTACCTAAAAGTGTAGGTTTCAATAGTCACTTAAAACAACGAAACCATCATGATTATTAAATGTGTATTTAAATGTGTATCCTGTCAACAAACAAAGCTAAATATTTCAGAACTAGATACACAAACAAACAAAGATTTGGGGGTTGGAAGTGCAACACTAATGAAATCTGTATTAGATTAGCGAGGGGGTAATGAGCCGGGGGCGCGTAACGAGATTACTTCCCCTGGTCCCGGAGTGCACTGCTAAAGTGATTACTCTGGCAACCCCATCTAGCCGCACAAGGAGCGATGATTTGTAACTCCGGTGTGGAGTCCATGAATAAATAACAATGAGAATAAATAAATAAATAAATATTGTGGGACACTTTTTCACACAGCGCCATCTAGCCCAAAGTAAGCTAATATTAGCTTGTGTTATGGGATCTAGATAACTGATAAACATACTTATATATTTCTAAATACATACATATTATAGATAAATAACACCCAGACACAGAATAAACCATCGTGCTCATCACACAAAGTTTTATCCTGGGTGGGAATCGAACCCTCGACCTCTTGCGTAGCAGTCGGATGCACTCCCACCGCGCCACAGAGGCAGTTAGAGAATGTGCACCTATTTTTCTAGGTTCCTATTCAAGGCACCAATGAGGCAGTTCGTCTAAGTCTTCTTAACATGCCAGGAAAGATGTGGAATTTTCCACATAGTATGGTATCTGGAAGTTTTCTCTTTGTCCTTTCGTTTAATATTCTCAATTTCTTAATGTATAGAGAGAGATAGAGAGAGGGCTTCGCCAAAACTTGTAATAATATAAAGAGTACGCCACTATAAAGAAGAAATCATTCAATGTTATAAATATTACTTTGCACAATAGGTATTACTGCCCAGTCAAAAACGACTGACCGTTATCACTACATATTATAAAACAAAGTCGTTTTTCGCTATCTGTCCCTATGTATGCTTAGATCTTTAAAACTACGCAACGAATTTCAATGCAGTTTTTTTTAAATAGGTAGAGTGATTCTTATAGAAGGTTTTTACATACATTAACTTAATTATAACGATATATGTTGGCGTTGTCGGAAAAAATGAGCCGTCTGGGAGCTTTTAACGAAAACGCTGCCTAAACCCTTTGAGATATATGAGATACAAAATAATGTATTGTGGAATTGTGTATCTAATATAGGTACACAAAAAAGCCCGCGACGGTATATGTCTATCTCTTAAGGATACCGTACTATATCCATTTCAATACTTTAAAAAAACAGCAATAATAAAGCGGTAATTTAAAGGCTATTTACACAAATACATATTCATCCTTATCATTTTTAATATGTTAGTTGGTTTCAGTATTTTATGAAGATTATTTTGTCCCTTAACACTTTGCAAATTAAATTAATATCTTAGGCGATATGGCAATATTAAAATTCGACATTTATAAAAATTCGACCGGGCCAAGCGGGCGCGGGCGTAGTAGGCACTTGAGAGCGGAGAAGTAATCAAGTAATTTGGAAAATGTTCATACATTATCGTGAAATTAATATAAGACGGGATTAAATAGGTGCCACGGGGTTCAAAGTATGTCACGGGCGAAGCCGGGCGGGTCAGCTAGTAGTTTATAAAGTTACTTCACTTTGTTGATGCTAAAGAGAGTGGCTTGTTACCTGCACTAGCCGCTACGGGTTTTCTTATATCACTTAGCACCAAGACGGTCAGCTCATGCCCTAAGCAGCCTGACGTGTCTACCCACCTAGACATGTATTTATTTATATTTACTCCGATTCATAAAATCACTCAACTGATAAGGAACATCAATTTTGCATATTGCTGTCTGAGAGCGGCGCTGCTGGCACACCGAACTCGCTCCGGGAGGCGTATTATGAATTCTGCATTGTGCGGTGGGCAAAATGTAACGCGCCTTGCGTGGTGGACGGTAATGGAGCAATAAGTAGCCACGGGTGGCGATCGATTGTATACTACTGTAATATTGTAATGTACTCTTTAGAATATATTTTGTATACTACTCTCTTACATAGCCAAGGAGAGAGCTCTGTGATAAGGTAGGCGCAACTTATCACGGTCAACGATATAATGTTACTGTCCTGGACCTTCAAAATCTCAAAAATTACAAAACATGATAATAATTCACGAATAAAACGTAATATTGCAAAATCGGTCAAAATGTGGCTTTCATTCCGGAATATACGAATGGCAAAAGCCTTAAACAAACATCGACTTTCGAAGTCGGTCTCGCACAAAGCTGCGCACACGCAGAACGCGTTGATTAATCAATCAATTGCGCGGCATCGTTACTGCGCCGCCGGCCGCCCTTTGGTGGAGCCGATATTACAACTCCTATAACTATATACTCACCTGCTCTATATAACATATGGGATTTGTGATCAATGGGTTTGTAGCATGGCAGTGCAAACGAATACCCACGGGCATGGCGTGGGGATTATATGTACTACATCATAAGCCATGGTGCGTTTCCATATGCAAGTGTGATGAATTAAATGAATGAAATTTTTTGTCGGTGAGCAGAGGAAGAGAACCTATCACATCCTACCAAAATGATAAGACACAGACCGTGTATTATGGCGATAATTGGAAGAAACTTATGTTCATTAGTGAATTTACCGGTACCCTTTACATGGAAACTGGACTAATCGATACTAAATAAAATACCAAAGATTTTAATATTGTGGATATCAAAATTAATAAACATTAATAACATTGCCCAATTTAGCAAAAAAAAAAGTTTAATAAATGATGCCTGATCAAAAGCTAAAACAAACAGCGAGGACCATTACTTAGACACTGAGGCACTTGCGATGAAGCTACGCTCACGCGGCCGTTTTGATTTATAGATCTGTGCCCGCTCACACTACAGCGCACTACTATAAATTATCATCGGTAATGATCAATACCAGTGATTTATTATAACGTTAAATAAATCGATACGAATAGAACGAACCGGTAGAAAAAATTCGATAGCTGACATAGTCTGAATATTTTCAAGTAGGTAGGTAATATTTTCAAACTAGTCATGTACTAGTTTCGTCAGCACTAAATGCGTCATCACACTCTAAGGATTTTAAGTTATAGCATGAGGATTATACATTTTTGACAGATAAGTTGTATTTATACTAAAAATCAATCAAATATGTGCTCAAATTATATAACGTCGCGGTAATTTATTTATTTATTTCTATAGGAAAACCAACAGCAATATTTCAGCCTATAAACATAGCATTTACGAGTTGTCATCACCATATACGAGAATCCTGGTGCGGCCACCACTCTAATGGTGTCCTGTCATCTGAGTGTATTCGCATTAGCTTATTTGAGAGCCATTTTTATTTGGTTGCCATGAGCAGGAGAGAAGTTTCGTTTGACTTTGAAGACCACGTGAGCAGATTGCAGAAAAACGGTAAAGTCAAAAGTACTCGGATACCCAGACATGTATGAAGCGATTAATGAATCTACAGGAAAAGCGAAAGAAGTATGCATTGATCGCGAAGCTTGGCAAACTGTCCCCTCTGACTACCCCATCAAGGATATAGCGTGAAGATAGTTAACTTTTGATTTTAGGCATTATCGGAAGCGACTGTCATCTGACCTCCCAACCCCATAAGAGCACCTGCGTCGTTTTAATTGGACTCAATACAACAAACACCGTGCTTGGTCCAATTTATTAGTACTTCTAAGTGGATGGCAAGTTCCAATTCAAGAAATATCTAATAAAGTAGCATCGTCCATTGCGGGCTTATCTCAACACGTGTTCGTTGAACACCGTTATCACCAGTTATCAGTTACTGCCCATCGCTGTGTTTGTAGCAACGGACGGCCCGATGTAGTAGATAAAACACTTGTAAGATAGATTCTGAATAGATTGGGATTTGTTTATAGATGTTGGTAGTGCACCACTCGTAACTATTGTGGTGAGTAGTGTGGACGATTTATTTTCTTAATTGTAGTAGTAATAGATGTGATGGGCTGCAGGGCCCATACCACTCTGACTTGCACGTGGTGCACTTGCTGATTAATGGACGAGGTCACGGAAAACAAAAGAAGAACTCGAAACAAAACTGTACCAACTCGTACAGTTTTTATACAGTGAGGCCAATCAACCTGGAAGAGAGACCTAAGTCAAAGTGTCTACTGTAACGGGTTATATGGTATACAGGTCATCAGATACGTCTTTAAAATTGTCAGCCGGGAATTGTACCTCGATGTCAAAACCGCGCACCTATCCACCACGCACCTATACACCACATTTAATAATTTAATATTTTATTTTACTTATTCGAGTATTATGGTATAGTCAGCATACTTAGGTCCGTATTCCAGAACGTTTCTCAATACTCGACCAACGCTTGAGACTAGATTTTGCCTTATAAAATCTACACTCAAGTATTTCTTGAGTGTTGATAAACGTTATGGAATACGGCCCTTAGTGCTATTCAAAATTATTTCAAATATTAAATATCTCTTTCAAATACTCTTCAGCATTCCGATGTCCTATATACGAATAATGGTATTCGTAAATATTATTACTTATATAAAATTTCTAACATCAATAACCTCTCAATACCTCCAAATACCACTTATGACTCGAATAAAACTATAATAATAAACTTAAAATAGTAATAAAAAAGCGCAGTGGCTTTATTTCGACGGGAACCCTCGAATCTTCACCATCTTGGTATTTTCGAATGGCCAATGAGCCAATGAAATTTTAGTACCGCGCCGACGCACATAACTTGAAGCCAGCTAAAAAGACTGCGAGACGAAAAATAAAGTAAAAATATTTCTGAGCGGTTATCTCGCGGTCACATCGGAGGGTTTCCTGGCGACGACGACCTACGGAATTAAAACATTGCATTTTACCATAGACCTGTGATATAGATGGTATCTCGATCGTGGACACACGATTTATTTTACGAGAACGAACTCAGAATTATGGCAGCGGTTTGACCACAACTTACCAGTTAAGTTTAAGTAAATTAAGTTCGGCAGCTTCGGAGTCATTGAGTGGAAAACTTTACAAAATCTGTAAAACGTATTACATGAAAATAAAGTATTACATGAAAATAAAGAGTAAAGAACATGTGCAATTAAATTTTACATTGAGTAACCTAACAAAATCAAATGCAAATGAAAAACATCCACGTTTTTTAAAAAGTTATACTCGTAGTTGGGTCAAAACTTATAGATTTTTTGACACTTTTATACATTCTTGATTTCATGTCCAAATCGGCATTTGTGTTTAGAATTACCTAGTGTCTTGAATTTTGGTAACTTTACGTCTACGCGTTTGTATTGAAAATTAAGTACCTAGTGTTTAAATATTTTAGTAACTTTACCGTCTTTAACAAGTCCCTCCTATAGCCCGCCGTAGTATGCTGCGGCATCAAATAATTTACTCCGTTTTCTCATCACGCTATTGTGAACACAAAAAGAGTGTGCCTCATAATCACTCAATTCTCACATCACAGACGTTCTGCCGCCACAACGTGTCTTGGATGTCAGATTGAACAATGGAAAAGAAAAAGTAGTTTTTCAGAAACGATCACATGATAACGATAATTGTGAGTGCATTGGCAATATAACAGTTTCGAATGAATCCCTGCATTGAGCGGAATTCTCGCAGTAGTTAATAAGTGCCAGCGTGTTGTATGTATGGCATTTTAGATTCGTCTGAAAAATCCCAGTACAGTACGAAACCTGGTAAATGGAAAAATGTATTGAGTAGTCCCAATAATGAACCTCTATAAACCTTTTAGGGATTACTTGTTAACTACGAAATCCTAATAATAACGTCCTATCCTACGCAGACCTCTACACGCATACTTATACACAGGTATGCTAATTTAAAATAAAATACCTACTTTTGTTAAATAATCAAACCAGATTATGTAGATTACGCCAATCGATCCAGACTTTAATTAACATTTTTAATAAAACTTCAAAAAAAGTTTTAACATAGAATATTAGTAAGCATTTTTTGCGTGTGTAAATAAAATAAAAAAATAAATATCCATCACGCCTTATCCTCGAAGGGGTGGCAGAGGCATATTATATGCCCACTTTTCACCGTGTGGATTCCTGTGTGTGTAAATGAACATGTATATTATATAATATTAGTACATATGTATATAATACTAGCTGACCGGCCCGGCTTTGTCCGTGACATACTTCCAACCCCGTGGCACCCATTTAATCCCGTCGCTTATTACTTTTCCAAAAATGTATGAAAGTTAACCCGATTTGTTGACATTTATGATTACTGTTCCGCTCTCCTGTGTAGTAGCGTAGTTAATATATAGCTTAGAACTTTCCTCAATAAACAGGCAATCCAATACAAAAATAATTTTTCAAATCTGTCCAGCCGTTCACGCGTGATGGCGTGACCAAGGGAAATAGGGATTCATTTTTATATATATAGATTAGGCCAGTGCTTATTTACTGATGTTAAGGCTACATAAGCAGCTTCCTTCTTACAGTAAATATGTGGACTAATTTATGGAGTCAGGATCCATCACAGCCTCAGTAGATGATGATGATTATAATGCTGAATATTATGTTAATAACATTTGCTAAGTGACAAGAAACGTGAACAAACGTCGTTGAAGCCGGCCATCTTCTCATCTGATCAATAAAACATGACAACATGTGTCACGGTGATGCTCCATGAATTCTGGACACAACACGCCAACGTTTTTGTCGCAGACACACTAAATTCCTGAATTGTGTCGTTTCTTGCACGTTCAGTGGTGTCCTAATGCATATGAGATTTTTTAAATATGTATTGGTATTTTTGAAAGTCATAAATGGTGTTGACATTCTTTTGTATGCGTTTACATTTTTTTGGAATATTTTCACAGCCAGGTATTTTTAGTTTTATTAAATAAGTCGTAACGATTTGACCAGTGAACTCATAACTGTTTCAATTTATGACTGAAGGAAGATGAAATGTAACTTCATTTCAAACATACAATCTCAATTTTTACTTTTAAATTAATTTTATTAAATTTAAGGACACTAATTCAGCAATCGGAGCCTCTTTACATTAAATTTGTTAGTTCGTTTGAATGGAAAAAAAATCCTATTTGTGTTGGACAGTTTATACGGGAAGGATCTTATTATCATCACGTTACTATCCAATAGCGGAGCAATAATCATTTATAACAACATTTTTATACAATTAATAAACGACTGGATTAAATGATTAGGGACTGGAAGTGTGTAACGGGCATAATCACGTTGCTCAGGGAGTATTACATGAACAAAACGCACATCAATTACTTTATTCTATGTACACACATGGGGTACTGCTGTCACATTTGGGCTGGTGCTCCTGAATACCAGTTTCCATCTCTTGATTCAATAGAGCGTGCTATGAGGATAGTAGCAGGCGGTGTCGAACTTTTTGCGTGTTCTATCGCCTATACCAAAGTCTGTGCTCTGAGGAATTATTTAATATGATGTCCACGGCTACTTTCTATGATAGCACCGCTTCCAATAGACAAGGTATTTACTGTCACACTTTGCGTCCGGAGACCGCTAGCAGCAAGGTCCGATAGGGGCTTTCTTCCGCGTACACTTAGATTGTAGAGTGAACTCCTTGGTTGAGTTTTCCCGAACGTCTAAAGTATGGGGTTGTTCAGAAAGGGTTCAAAGGGGTGGGGGAGGGAGAATGAAACAAAACTATTATACATTACGCGAGCTGAGAAGAAAACCTGGTCACATGGTAAAATTAAAACGTGGTTTGGTAACTAACGGTCGGTTACCACATAAGCGTAATCGACTTCATTATCGCTAAGTATTCTAAGGTACTAAATGTTCCATAAAACTAGCACTCTATTAGCATTGTTTTATGCTAAACTACATACTCATAATATTGTACTTTAGCAAATTTAATTTCAATATAAACATATTCGTATCAAATTCATCAAATTGTAAAACTTAAGTATTCTCATTTACAACATTAGATAGGAAAAATAACAGTTTTTTGTATAATCAAAATCAAATAATGTTTTTTTTTTATTTTACTTTTGAAATTTTAATTACTACATTTTATTACTACATTTTATTATGGACTGACGAAATAAATAAAAAGTAACATCAAGTCTTTTGTGCTTGTAAGTATCTGCATCACTATTTCTGAGGTTTTCTCCATCACTTCGCTCAAATATTCGTATAAATGAAACTACAGCATGAGATGGATTTTCATGGGACCTATGCCTCTCTACAAAGTTCACACTAAGTCCAAACAAAGTTATTAATTTTACTTTAAGCAGAAGCAAGCAATCATTTACCTACTGACTTTATTATTGCAGCAAAATAAAAAATAAGACAAGATTATTCCTCATTTGGAGGCTGCCTTATAAGGTCGTACGGTCGTCTGCGGCCGCGTCACCTGTGAAGCTTTCGGCCCTTTTTGTAGCGCCCGCGCCGCAACGTAGATTTACTGAGTTGCTTTTGGCAACGATGTGTTGAAACTGGATTACAATTTCTTACTGAACCACCGTCAAAAATGCGAATATTTATGAGGAATATATGACTTCTTTGTGACCCTAAATAATTTAAGGCGAACTTATTATACTCAAAATAAACCAATTACCTACATAGAAAGCTTAAATTTTACACGCAGGTTTTTAATTTGTCGTTGAAGCACGTCAGTGATTTTAGATAAACTAACTAACTAACTATCTTCACGCTGCATCCCTGACGGGATAGTCAGAGGACAGATCGCCAGGCTTCGCGATCCATGCATACTTCTTTCGCTTCTTCAAGAATTATCAATCGCTTCATACACGCACGTCTAGGTATCCGAGTACTTTTGACCTTTCCGTTTTTGAGCAATCTGCTCACGTGGTCTTCATATGTAAGTCTCGGCCTACCCTGACTTCTTCTACCCTCTACTTTCGCACAATATATATTCTTCGTCAATCGTTCCTCACTCATTCGTTGGACGTGTCCAAACCAACGGAGCACGCCCTTTTCCCGCTTAACGCTGACACTTTCATTCAAACCTGCTATATTGTGATTTTAGATAGTACACAATTACTAGAGTAAAATAGATACCATTTCAACAGTAACTAGTTTTTGATGCATCTCTAATTAGGCGTTTATTAGAGTTTTAAACATTATTAGAAAGAAATAATAGAATAGTTCTAATAAAGAATACTAACGCGGTTATGCAAGAACTTGTTATCCCGATATGTCAACTAAATAACATGAGCAATTCTTAATAATAAAACTACATTAAATGCAAACGCAAAAAGTTAGCATTAAATGTAAAATTATATCTCATAATATGATATTAAAATATCTGAAATCATTTGACATTGCACAACAACCAAGTGAGGCATACCTTAACCACCATACTTGTTGTTTAAAGAGCACCGCACGCAACCACTTACATTCGAAGCATATTTTACAAATAGTTAGTATTTCAGTAATACTTATGACTTTTTAATCGTCTTTTGTTAAACTAAAGTTTTTTTAGGCGGTTTATAATATTAGAACTACAGGGCCTTTGCCCTAGTTTAGTTAGTGGAGAAAGCTCCAAAACTACACTTTGGCGAAACTACTTCTTTCTCAATAGTTTCATTTTCTGCTTTTGGTCTTTTCAAATCAGCCTATGACGATTTTGTGATCGAAATATAAGTTTAAGTTGGGATGCAAAAAATAAAATGGCAGAATTACGAAAACTATCCTAATTTCGTTTTCGTTGAATTAAGAGTAGCCCATTACATTACAACAAACAACTTAAAGTATTTAAAAGTTAAATCCACGCAAAGCAATTATTTGCTTAATATTAAATATAAAATTAAGTTTTAATGGTATCAAATGTACATGTTTATTAGGCATTGTCCAGAAAATTTTATTCTACGTCATGCAGTGCGCGTGCCGCCTTGCTGCGTCGAAAGTACTTGTTGATAAAAATGTTTACTAGAAGCGGACGGAACGCTATTAGTAATAATGACAATTATAATCAATTTATAACATTACTATTCTCAGCGTGTGCAGTAAAATGAAATTATAACTGAAGAAACATAACGATATAACAGTAATATTGATACGAGTATTATCATGAAAAAGTCATTTGGAGTCCCTAAAATATCGAAGACAATATATTGGCTGGTTGAAAATATAAAGGATTTTTTTTTAAAGT
Organism: Thumatha senex; assembly: GCA_948477245.1. Lineage (NCBI taxonomy): Eukaryota > Metazoa > Arthropoda > Insecta > Lepidoptera > Erebidae > Thumatha > Thumatha senex. Next base: position 1,247,234 of record OX419742.1, on the reverse strand, counting down.
AACTGTAATTACTTGAAGTCGAATTAAATACCGAATGATTCATTCACAGTAAGAAGAGCAATTAATCGATAGTTCGTTAGAGATCGCGTGATCTTAGGCGCTATAATAATTACAATCAATAATCGCTTACACATGAGATGAACCGAATGGCAACTATTTTTATATTTTTATATATTATTTATTATTATTCTGACTATTTTGACAGCTCTGAGCGCTCTTTCTCAACATTAGAGATCATATTTTCTATTTAATTGAAATAAAAAGTTATCCAGGCTATCAAATTTTATAAAACTTAAAATAGTATGATACTGCTAATCTGTAACGCTGTTTGATTTTCAGTCTTGTTTGGGCCGCGTACTGATGCGGACGTGTGTGCTGTGCTGACTATTGTTATAACAGTGTAGCGCGGCGAGAGCCGTTGCACGTATCGCGATGAGTTCGGAACTTGTCCCAAACGAACTATTGGCGTTCCTGCAGCAGAAGCTGGATGTGATGGACGAGCTGTCCGCTATCCAGATCTGTGCGTCGAGCTTTAGTCAGGAGGATATAGCTGCATCCAAGCGGCTATTATACGGTGCTCTCAGCAAGAGCGACCAGATGGTGTCCCGCCGGCGTGACGGGACAAGGAAAAGTATACAGGACATCATCACGCTGCTTAAGGAGACCGATCCGGATGACGTGCCTACGTTTGTGGCGAGGGACTTGCAGAAGCTTCCTCCCGTCACCTTCGACCACGTCGATGTTACCTGCCTCTTAAAGGACATAGTGTCCTTAAAAGCAAGCTTGGCGGACGTTCAAATAAAGTTGGCAAAAACCTATGATGTCGTTGTAAATTTGCGTAAAGAACTCGTTGCTTTGCGTTATACTACAGCGATATCTAGGTCACCACGCGTCGCGGAGCTGACCTCAACGTGAGTTTCGCGTCAGCAGTTTTGTCGCCGTCACCGTCGCTGAGTGCTGACCGCGTCGCTTGCGCAACTAGTGAGCCCCGCACTCCACCGAAGCCACTACCAGAGAAGGTTGCAAACTTGGCTGCTGATGGTTTTGTGATGGTGCAAAATAGGAAGCGCCGTCCGCGAACCGTACTGAACCGTTGCGGCACTGCACAAGTTCCTGTGCAGTCTACCTTAGCGCTGTGTGCCGCAATACCGACCACACCGGTCCGGTACGTCTCCCGCCTACACTTCACTACTAAGGCGGAGAACATCGTGGAGTACGTGCGCAAGAAGATGAACTACACGGTGAGAGTGCAGCAGTTGGAGTCGAGCCGGAACGTCAGTTTCCTGTCGTTCGTGATACGAGTGCCCAACAGTAGCTTGCACTTAGTCATGCAGGAGAACTTCTGGCCACAGGGCGTGGTGTTCCGTCGCTTCCGCGGACAGTTACCACCGGATCGCAAAAAGACATAGTGCGACAGTGAAGTGATACTAATATTACTGTTAAGATTTTATATACTTACACAGTGTGATGTATTTATACGAGTATGTATTCTTAGTTTTAAGGTATTTATCAATGGGCCGTAGAATAAGTTAACAACATCTGTTACTTTTCTAATGTTGCCTGAAATAAATGAATATTATTATTATTATATTATTATAAAATCATCGCATGAGATAGCTGTAATATAAATAAACTTGAAGTAGCTGAACTGCGATATGTGTGAGTGCGATGGGTATCTAAGATGAGGCGTATGAAAGAGAGCGAAAACTGATCGTGAATAATTAAGGGGATGAACAAAATAAACATTGAGGGGCAATTACAAGCGCCCGCGGTGAACACATCGTCAGTACAAGTGCCGTGCTACTACGACGAATGTGCACCGAACAATATTAAAACCTAAATACTAAAGCCAAACTTATATAAAATTGTTCTAATTGAAATTCTGTTTATAATAAAATATTTTTTATAGAATTTCAATTTTTATACAATTTTTAAATATGCTATGCTGTTTTTACTAACTTTGATTTTTGTTGATTTTTCATAAGTTACATTTTTCACACCTTCAAGGAACCGTAGACATAATAAGTGTATGATTTTAGTAGCGATACCAATATACGTACCCAAGACTAGGGCATATCAGGATTTCGATTTTTCTATTTGAGGTACGGTACCCTAAAAAAATGTGTGTTTACTTATGTACACGCGTTATTAGTTATACTTCTTTGGCGTAACAAGATCAAAATCATTTTAAAATTTTATCTTTCGCCTTTTCCTACTTTTGTAGAAGGAACTAAAATGTTGACTATAGCTAACTTTAGTGTGTTTGAAAATTACTTTAAATGTAGTTAAAAGTTGTAATGGAAACATTTATCAGCTAACTTCATGGTGTCTGATTGTAGTGACGGTGTGCGGCCCATTTTAAAAAAATACTCTCATCATTTTTAGATAACGCGTCAAAAAAAGTATAACTTTAAAAAGTGTGTGTGTATGTCACAGATATAGAAGAGTAAGCAGATCAAACATTTGCGAAAAATAGCGTAGCCTATTTCACACATATAAACAGGTAGCTTAATCCAGGGTGGCATTCAGCTATCATATCATGTAATTTTAATATCTTTCATAATTTATGTTTATTAACCAAACATCTTGTTTAATGGTATCCTTAGGAAACCTAAAACAATATAAACATAATTAATTGAATCGGGCACTACATTTAGCTTCACTTTGGATATTGAAATTGCAAACAATTTGCTGAACTGAATTCGTCCCCATGCCGTATCAGTATAAAATGTATGTAAATTAACAAAAATCTTAGATATAGATGACGATAGCGACCAAACGGTTTATGGAACAGATGCTATGAACCATATATTAACAACTTTTCAAGTGTTCGTCTAGAAGAATCACCATTTATGAATAAAAATCTTAGAATAATAACACGTAGTCGTAACTAAAACATCAATTACCTGTGAAAAGTTATTCCTGGTGATTTCTTGTGACTGGAGCTATCACAACATTTTACACAACACTTCACCATGTTTTTTATACTTTTATAACCTTCATTTAAATATATATACACAATATTTTCCCTTCGGCACAAAACACTAACAAATTCCTGATTCAAAAATGGCGGCAATAGTTGAAATTATGTAGAAAATAGGGCTACGCGCTGTTCGCTGTCTATGTGTGAGTTACATGTCGCTACACATGACAAAAAAAGATAGCGTTATACAAGAAATAAAAAGAGTGAAAAGGATGAAGTATTACACCATAAACAAAGGAATATGTTTGATCTGCTTACTCTTCTAAATCTGTGGTGTATGTACACACGCGTAAAAAGTTATATTTCTTTAGTCTAATAAGATTTTATCACCAACTCTTTGTTTGTAACAGGAATGATAAATTAGTAAGAAAAAAAAACATCAATAGAATGAAAACTACTTTGAATGTAGTTATAAGTTGTCATGGAAACACTTATCAGCTACCTTCAGGGTGATTATAAGTTGTCATGGAAACACTTATCAGCTAACTTCATGGTGTCGGCTTTTCGAAGTGGTCTGCGCGCGTATCGTAAAAAAATACTCTCATCGTTTTTCCCTAACGCGCTAAACAAAGTATTACTTCAAAAAGTATGTATTTAGAAATATTCTAAACATGCCATAGTAGGTAGCTTGTGTGCTAACTAAAAATAAACAATCTAAATCAGCTGTACCAATAAATCATTAATGGTTTAAAGTATCGCGTGTTCTCGGGTCAGAGGTGAACTAATATTTTAATATTCAATAAGGTTACGGTCCTGAGTGAGGCTGCCTGATAAACGGATTGATGAGCTCCCTGTGTTGGAGATAGATACACGAGAAATATTACGTTATTTATTGGTTGGCATTATTGAAATATGACGTGAAAGATTAAACTCGTAATCTCTAAGCTTAGTAGACGCCTGCTTCTGGAATGTCTTGAGATGATAGACAGTGAAAAAAGGTATGTAAAACAATTATTGACAGAATTCGATGAGAAAATCTGAAAAGCAATATGGAATGTTGAAAAAGATCTAGTGGCGGGATAGGCACTGTCAGTATTTAATACCTTATTCCATAAATTTTACCTTCATTTTTCTCTTTGTTTGGATAATGATATTATTGCAAACATTAGGGTACCAACACTGTAAATATGACATTTCTTGAATCACACACATCCGAAAGTTCATAGGTTTTCTCTCTTTATACTGTAGTAATATGATTATTATTGATAGTCTACTCCTCATTTCTCTTTATCATTCCATAATTCACAATCGTTAAAAGATACATTCATTTCATAGGATGTAGAAATTTCTGTATTAATACCTAGTAACTACCTTTTTTTTATACCACTGCGGTGGCAGACAAGTATACGGCCCACCTGAAGTATCTTTTTGGGAAACTTTTTTATATGTCCTAGCCGTTTGAAAATCAACCTTAAATTGTTTTTAACTTGTGCGACGTTAATCCTACTTCATATACTTTCAGGGGCATCTCGTTTACAATTAGTTGTACTGAAGTTTCGAACGCACTGCAACCCTCGCCTTTGCGGCGACAGTTTGCACTATAATCATCACTTAAGTATTAAAAGCAGTTTCCTTAAAAGCACGGCACCTTGTCAAGGTCTGGATGTTTCAGATCACTTATCCTTTTAGGATTAGATAAAAGGTGTCCGTCTTAAGTCTTACAATTATTTACCAGCTCAAACGCACTCATCGCAGTGATTATAATCAACATAAACACACATAATAACGCACAAGTATATTGAGAAATTTTCAACTTCCTGTTTTATTTTACATACCAACCTATCGAACGGCGCCGGGAATGCATGGAATGGAATTCGAAACGAGCTGAGCTCTTCGTGCCTTATATTTGCCGATTCTATTGCTAGTACTAGGAGAGTAGACGTGTGAAGGCATTGTTCGATAAAAACTTGTTACCAGTTTAGCCGTGGGAACACGATAAGTAAAGCTGTGATGTTATTGAATTTGGAATGCGAAGTCGATTCGATAATCATTACTGGTGTAAGAGCGACAAATGAATATCTTCACTTAATTTATGATTAGCTGATACGCGAAAGTATTTTCTCGAAAAAGCTTATTACAAATAAGCAACTTAAGTTTATTTTTATCGTCACTATAATCGTTATCCGAGCATTATGGCTGACAAAGATACTATGCCCTAGATTTGGAGCACGAGATCCCATTTAGTACCTTTCTTCCACCACTTCGCAGTGTCTCCAGAATCTAAAATAAGTAAACATATAAAGGTATAATGGATGTGGGATCGAACTAATCCGTTTGTAATTATTATCGCTCAAATCATGTTTGTTTAGGGCTGGGCACACGCGTGCAGGCCGGCCTCACGCTGTGCCCGGTCCCCTACGATGCAAAGCTTTCGATAGCAGAGATATTTAGTTAGGATCGATTTGACTTTAATCGATTCTCGATATGAAATCTACATACTCGTAGATATGATATTTAATTAAGGAATAATGAGTCAATTGGCTGAATGAAATTTATTGAATTCGGAGGTAAATTTGTCTCATATATTCAATAACCTTACGCTACGTGTCTCATGGTCATGTGCTCTCTACACCGATAAGCTGTTAGTTACTTTAGACATTATATTCTAGTAACTAAAGTACTTTGATACTGTACTAGCAGGTGTTAATCTATTCGGTAAAGAACTGCGATGAACGGTAACCCATCACAGAACTGACTGTAGAGTTACTTCACATAGTGATAGTTTACCAGAATGAGCGTATTCGATATTAAAGCATTCTTTTATTAGAACGTAAATGAAAAACTACTCAAGTGAAAGTTCACTCAGAAATGTCACCAAGACTTCACCAGGTTCTGGCATAAGGTTTTTATAATAGGCGTTTGATTGATAGGTGGAGTAAGTCGTTCCAAAGACGGTGTTTTACCTACAATTCATTGTATTACTGATGCAACGTGCGTGGGAGAAGCAATTTGACTGACAATTTGTAGCCACGTCACATTGGTCTACCTATATGATTTTTCAGTAGACCATGTTACTGTAACTGGCATCATTGCCTCGCCCTCGTGATCTCGGATAAAAGTATGTGTTCTTCTCTGACCGCGGGATATATGATATTCGTTTATAAATCGAATTATCACGTACCGTTCGAGTATATTAAAGTTAATAATGGCTATAACTCTTATATTCTTAACATAGGTAGGTACAACAGAAAACACATACTTTAACGCATATAGCTCTGTATAATATGATCCAAATCTTCCCGCTGTAAAAAAAATAGACATAGTACGGAGCGGCGACAGTTTAAAAATTTAAGTACTTTTTTTTTCCAAAATAATATGCATTATAGTTTTAAATTGCTTGTACCACCATAGCACCTATATAGCTATAATTAATTTAAATACGTTTTAGCCTCGTTCTGGTTCGTTCAAGAGATCTTTGGTGTGATATGTTGGATTCGCGGAATCGACTCGCGAGGCGACGATTATCGCCTTAAAAAGAGGTTGGCAGGCTGTTGCCCTGGTAAATCGTGCCTATTGATTTTAAATTCAACCTCTTTAACTTCGTTAGCGTTTTATTTCACAACCTTCTCGATACAACTGGGCTCTGGGCTCCTAATAGCCAAGACATGAGAGTGGAATGTAAAGTCTAACTTTATAAGTTAAAGTTGGGATAATGGGATGTAAAAGTCGGCGTAGGTAGTGCAAAAGTTTTCCTAAACACATACATCAATAACTGGTTAATTTATCAGTTATGCAAAATAAAATTGCAAACACTGAAGTCAGAAAAACAAAAGGACAATTTATTATAAGGTTTTAGATTAAGTTAGTTTAAATTTAATAATATAAAAGATTCTTATTAAAGGCACATAAAAGATTGTGTTCAAAATATAAACATATAACTACTGCAATTTTCTCCAAAACCATTTCCTTTATTATGTTTCTTTTACCAATTATCTCAACAGTTTTGTAAAGGTTCGCAAAATTAATAACTAGTATGACTAATATGATGACAGATGTTTATATAATCCCAAAATAATGATGACGACTATTAAGTTTTTATAATTCTCTACCACAAGATGTTCGCCCTTAGCAGGAGCCTAATGGGGTGTCTTGATTAGAACTAAAATGATGAGTATTAAATTTTTTCTCTGTATCCGATGCTCATTGAGTAAAAATAATTGTTTAACTAGGATTTTTATTTTAGATTAGGAAGGGAAACGTAATGAATGTACTTTATTATTAATATCGGTGTGGCTGTAGCTAACACCTTGAATTATAACATAGGTTACATTTTATGCCGGAAACAGGTCTCTATGGGTAATGGGTTCTAGAAAAGTTCACGACATAGTACTATATTAGTACCGTTTTGTTATTTCTTCACGCTAAAACGGCTGCATCGATTTGGATAAAATTTGAGGTGGAGGTAGCTGACATCCTGAATTAACAAATAAATAAGGGGAAAATTTCAACGAGGAAGGAGCCGCGCAGTGTTCTGGTATATTATAACATATAGTTCTCCAACTCGTGTGTCTTTCTGTCTATGTGAACGTGAAGAATTCAAATACTAGCAACTGCATTTCATTAGGTTTTCGTGAATGGCTTTAGAAGTTTAGACAAATATTTAAATATAAGGGGATATCTTTTTACAGCACCATTCAGTCCACACTAAATAGAGACAATTAAAAATGTTTATATTTCAAAAACAAACATGTTGTATGTTAAAATAATTAAACTTAGAAACTAACATTAGTAGATCACACAAACTTTTATTTCTACCCTAGAATTCAATCCGAAACTTCAACAATAGCCGTCAACTACACTACCGGTGCGTCACCTAGGCTGTATTTTCATTGAAGTTTAAAGCCCTTATTCGTACATCTTTCATTATAGAAGTTAATTCATATAAAACACCCTCACATAATTCTATTTCAGTAACGGCAGTACAAAATAGACGGTTGATATTGCATTACCATATATTAAAATGCCCAAAAACAAAGCGGAACGTAATGAATGTACTAGGTGAACAGAAAACAAAAGGGGTAGATGGCATGAATCAAAATGCGTCGGTTTGTGAGGAGGAAGCGGTCAATCATCCCCCTTTCTTATAAACACACAATATGCAGTGCCAGGCTACTAGTCGGGTAGTGTCGGGCCAAGACACTCGAGTTTGTGAACGCGTTTGGATTTCAAAACTCGAGTTTAATTTAATAGCGCTCGCAGCCCCGCTAACTCAGTGTTCTGTTAACGATTACTGTTTTAAGCTACTTTCGCTATGGCTGGTCCTCGGATGAATCACCGCTTGTGGCTTTTTCATTTACGAGTCTTTCAGTGTTTCGGAAGGCACATTAAACCGTTGCTCCCGGTTGTTAGTAACATGACAGTCGTTAAGCCAAGTTGAAGGCCTTACGGACGGCTTCAAAAATGTCCATCGCCCAAAGTCCATTTTCAATACGACATTGGGTTCACCACCTGTTACGTGAGACAAAATGCAGTGATATGTTGGCGTGTGGTATGCCATTGCCACCCTTTCAGAGATAAAAGCGTAACTGTTAGAGCAGAACTGACTTGTCTATATAAACTGTTTGTTAAATTTCATGTACGAAGTACAGGCTCAAAGCGACACGTGGTATTGCAACTTATGGACATAAGCCATCGTAAACTTGAGGATCAAATGCTTTTAGGCTGGAAGGAATATAACCCGCTAGACAGGATGATGGTTCTCAGCTTTGCCATATACATACTATTTCTTTTCGCGCATGCTATGGCCCGACATTTGACATTTTCACCACGATACGTCAGGATAACTAGAAACCTTTCAAAAACTTTGACATAAAACGGTTTTAGTTACATTTTTATATATGTACTTACAACAGTGCCTGACGATATTAATATTTATATGTCGGATTATCACCGACTTATCATTAATGCCATTTAAATGTTACAATCATCGGGAGAGTTTTATACAAGTTCTTGATACATTACAAGTCAAGTTTCTTCACATTTAATTTAACTTGTCTGGCAAGTGAGAAGTCACGGGTTTGAGGCCGAAAAACTTATGATATAGATAGTATATTAATTGCTTTTCAAAAAATTAATTCTTCAACTAATGTCTTACGGAGGGCATAAGGTGGTCACAGCTTTTTAATAGATTTTGTCAAAAGCTAAGGTGGGGATGCCCATAAGTAATGCGGCAAAAAGCGGTGAACAGTGCAGCCTATTTGACTAATTAGGAAGGCTAATTTAAATTTCATTTACTTACTTAAAGAAATTCGAATAGTATAAACAGCTTTAGTGTTAATTAAATAAAATGTTCGATACACTTTGTCCCCATGTTAATAATACAAGGGAGTTTTCTATTAACTACACGCCAGTCAGTACCTACCTGGTAGTTACCTAATCGAGAGCGAGTTGTTAAAAACACATCAAGCGCCGGTTTACAGGGCACTAAAATTAATTAACTTAACGAAATTCGTCTACCTTCTAATGAAATATGACTACATCTTCAATTATAGTCAATTTTGTTCTGTAATATAAATAAGTTTGTCTTTTTGTCTGTCCGCAGGTTAGCTCAGAGACCCTCAGCACCACTAAGCAAAAATAGTAGTAATATAGCATGGACATACTTACCATTTCCTCACAAAATAAAATGTTTAAAAAAAATGAGGTAAATCTTAAAAAATATGTGCTAATTTCATTACTTATTTTTTGTTTTTCTATCCCTTAGTGTAAAATTCGGCAATAGGCTCACCACGTGGGCAGGAATAACCATGGTGAAAAGTGGGCATATAATATACCACTGCCACTCCTTCGGGGATAAGGCGTGTAAGATAAATAAATAAATAAATAGTGTAATTTTTTTATAAACACATTTATATGATATAACACGAAAAGATAAAATTAAAATCTTGGGTATACTCGTAATAAGCAAAGAAATAGCTAGGGGTAGGTACTTTTTACGTACTATGGCATAATGAAAAACGACAAGAGTACAAAGTAGGCTAAAAGACATCCTTAGGCAACTGTTTATATCAGTGGGTTGTGTGTGAGATTGCCAATATTATTTATCTTGTAAGAATAATACCAAATTACTCGTATCAATCGTATCGTCTGGTAATAATACTGTGCAAACGAGTGCTGACGATCAAGGGTAGACTGTACGTCAGCTCATTAGCAACGTTATCAAGGGCTGGAGGGAGACCCTGCCGCAGGCGCCGACTCGCATAAAATTATGTCGATACATTAGTAAAGAATAGGTTTACATGCCACTGTTTTAGTAATCTTCAGATTATATTACAATGTTATCAAGTTTACTGGACAGGATGACTGGTCATCAAAAGCACAGCAAATGTCAAAAATCATTACTCCTTAATATTAGAATTCGGCAATCGAAAGCAGCTCCATTGCTACATAGAGTACTTAAGTCTTGATGAAGATTAGAATCCCTCAGATCGTACCGGAAAAAGCACATCTGAGCTTGAAGAGTAATGGTTCATGTAAATGTTGGTATAAAATTAATTAAACGTTGGTTTTAGGCAAATTTAGATTTTCTACCCAAGTTACTCGTAGAAATTTAAATATGTGCCTAGAAATTATCATTTCAAAAATATATATATGTATGTCTATAATCATGTGTTCGTGATTTTTCCCACTTTCACGCAACGGTCCTGGTAGAAGGAACCTCCAGCTTTCTGAAACACAGATAAGCTCGTAAATGGAAATGCACATTCAGTCTCCATCTAAGAACTAACCATCGCGTAAAATGCTTAACGTAGTGATAGTTAAATTTTTAAAGCAATTATATTGCTACATTTTTCATAATTTTCTTCTTAAATGACGATTAAAATATGGTGAAGAATTTCAACTTGATTCGATACGGTTCGGGTAGTTCAGTGGCTGAAATATTGCCCTGGTTAGGCAAAGGTCACGGGTTCATTCCCCGTCTCGAATCAAATTGTCTTTTTTTCACTTTATTAAATAAAATATACTTTAAAAAAACTAAAAACACACGCTTTAATAGCAAATCGAACTAAAAATCAGAAAATAACTTGTAATTTATATTTTATTCAACTGTTATAAAAAGTATACTAACTCAATACGTTTCAATAATTTTCAAAAATTCTAAAATAAAATCATTGAAAAAAGCGTGCAGCGCCATGTAAACCGCGTGTTTGTTAATCGCATACCTGCACCGGATGGATGTATGCTTTTAGCGGCGCGATACCGGCGAGTTTTGGCGACATCACGCGATAACGAGACCCGGGACTCGAAGCGGATATATTTGATACATTACTCGATAAAAACCACCACTCTTGAGGACTTGTTTTATCGATACCTACTTTTTATATATTTATTTCTTTAATATCGTATATTTTTCTTAGCAAAAATAGAAGGTCATATGGCGGTTCCTACAATGAACTTTCTTCCATTTTTGAAACTCGTAAAATCAATCGATAAAGCTGAACCAGGGCTCCAAATGTAGTATTTGGGTTCTAACTAAAATATGCTGACTTTAAAAATACAGTAAGGCGTAGCTTACATAGGCTTCTTACATACTGTAGTGAAGATCTTGTTAGCGTCAGGATAGCCTGCTGTTTGTGCGTTAATCGGATAATATAATGGTAAAAGGTAAATGAACCGCGATTACCATTTGTTCGACTAGTAAAGGTAAAGGTCGACTAGTAAAAGGTATGGACCAAAATATAAAAACAATAGGTAGGTATAGAAATTAATTTAGTCGTAATTTTACGTAAATTAGTTGAGTAGCAATAAATGTTGATTTTTTCTGACAGCGTGACAATAGGTAAATCCTTAAAAAGGCCTCAAATTATAACATGAATTCTCCTATGATAGGCCTAATTTTCTTAAGTTATGTAACAAAATGAAAAGGAAATCCCATAAGATAACATATCTATGACGCAACATGATATTGATTTAATGAAAAAACAGATCTTTATAGAAAATATAGGTGTGTGTGTGTGTGTACTTGTGTACACGCGTTAGAAGTTATACTGCTTTAGTCCAATAAGATTACAGCACATATATCACAACTCTTTGTTTATAACAGGAATGATAAATTAGTAAAAAAAAAACTTCAAAAGAATGAAAGCTACTTTGAACGTTGTCATGGAAACACTTATCAGCTAACTTCATGGTTTTTCGTGACGGTCTGCGCGCGCATCGTAAAAATTTACTCTCATCATTTTCTTCTCACGCGCCAAAAGAATTATAGTTCAAAAACAAAACCATAATAAACGTTAGAAATTCAATTATAGATCGTACGCGTGTTGTTTTTATTTGAATATATCTTTTTCTTAGCAATAACCTAACAATACTTTATATTATCAATACTTGAAATATCAATCAAACACAATAAAAATATTAAAACATCATTACAACACATTACCTAAAATCCTAACATCAAGCAATAAAATCCTCCGCACATTATATCAATATCTGTGGGTTGAAGTCGTAAAGAAAGCATTAAGTCCAGGGCCGCGGGCACTAAGCGCCATAACTATAATAATGTATAATATTCACTTATCCCACCGTTGATTTATCGAGTTTTGGTTTTGTTTACACAAGGCGGCTCATTGGCGCATCGTATAATTAATATCAGTATTCGAAATGCACGTGCGTTTATTTGCCCGCGAGATATGCGCGCGAGTCGATGTTAAGTGCCCTAGTCGTAATAGGTACGGAATATCAGCACGAATACGCGTTCATATGCCTTTTATGCAAAGTGGGATTGTTATTGCGTTGTATTTCTGTTTTAATACTGTTATGATCAGATTTGATGTCTGAGGACCTAGTTTGCTAAACGGAAACTTGTAGCAGTTGATGTCAACTTGAAGTTGTTTGAATCTCTTACGAGTATGTTTCTTGTCATAATTAGTCGAAGTAGGCGTTGGTGAAAATCGACGAAGTAAGGAGGAGGAACGCTCCAACGATCTGCAGCCTCAGGTTATCCCATTTGTGAAAAAAAAAATTGCTAAGTACTTTACCCTCCACGTGTAAGTGGCGTGCAGTCTTCCGTGTCATCAAGTCCACAAACACACACAAGAGATATTTTAAGGATAACTTTACAACGATCGCTTCCAAGCAGTGATGTCCTATTCTGAAATTCTGCACTAAAGTATTTGAACGTTATAGTTAAAAAAAATAAGTGCATACTACTGATTATTTTATAACAGTAAAGCCTTGCGAATATTGCGATGCCAAACGCTGCGGAGTCAACAACCTGCGCACACGTCACCCTGCTCGTTTTCCCATCACTCAGAATGTTTATTTTTCAATTTAACCCGTCAGTGGCGATGCCAGGCAGGCCCAGTGACTTAGGGGCGCCACACACCGCGCCGACAGATTAACCACGACCGGGAAACGCCCGCGACCACGCGCGATGTTCTCAGCCCGGCCAGTTATGTTAAGGTATTAATTGGTGGTTGTGTTTACAGATATGTTATTACACTATTATTTTGTGTTCTCGATTAGCTTTGTGTTAGTTTAAGTGTAATTGTTATTATTTGTTATTTATAGTTTATATTTATTATGAGTGTTACAGCATTGTATCTAGACTTTAACATTAAACATGACAAAAACAGAAGATGGTCTAAAAAAGCTGTTGATTTTGTAGTTTTTGCCATGTACTAAGCAACCATTTTGCCGCGTAGTTTCCAAAACGGTAGCGGCTCATCTAGTACAGATATATTGTAATGTAACGAATGGAAAAAGTTGCTACGAGACAATAGTGGACATAAAATTGACAAGCCATAATTAGTAATAGAAGAGTTTCCTAGAAAATTACCCAAATATAAATACCATTACTGCTGTAGTAATCTACATTGTAGTATTTTATAGGTGAGACAACCCTACAAACAAGGATCATTGCACACACAAGGCGTCGAGACCCTACAATTAGGCCTTCCCAACAAGACCACGAGCGAGCGCTGCTAATACGCGTTCGCCAACTAGTTACACTCCGCGCCAATTACCAAATTAATTAGACGTAGGAAATTGAACTCAACGGACCACAACCGAAGGTTTTTATAACCGTAAAAGTAACTTTGGATATGGTACATCACTACCGATCTTTACAAAACTCAGCTAAATTGCACAATAATGAACTTTACACTAATTACAATAAGGATGATGGAAGACATTGTTGAAAAAAGTATGAGAAAATTGTTCTTTATTGTTTATTGGCATAAACGTCCGTCAATAAATTATTGCTGGGAAGCTTAGCAAGAAATATAGTGAAAATTGATTTTTTGCCAAATTGCAAGGAACATAAAGCTGGCAGGGTAATTAGCAGTAGAGTAGTAATTGGCTTGTCGGTACTGTATTATATGCAATATACTCATGGACTATATGAAGTTAGAGAACTTCTACCTTTCTAGGCTCATCAAAGACGACGACTCAATATATTGTTCAGAACTTTTCGCAATATTTATGATCCTTGCATGCCATGCACGGACGTTGCCATGCTTTCGAAAAACATCGTTACAAGTTTCGAGTAAACAAAGTTCTAGGATACAAAGTTTAGAAATGTTGTTGTCCTATTCAATATTTACATCGTCTGTGACACAAGTAAGGCTTTGGCGAAGGTATACGCAGGCTAAATGTTGTTTAGTAACATTTTGATTTTTACTAGAACCTCGATTTTTTTTTCGATATCGGAGTATTATATGAGCATTAACGCTAGCAGTTCCTTAAACGGGTAAGTAGAAATGTGTATCACACAATGTTACCACAACGGTACTCCCGTTTAGCTCCTTGCGTGCTAACAGAGATCAATATACACATGAGTAGTGTGGACCACACACGCACCTCAGATACGCGACTCGCGACCACACAGAGCGGAGGCGGTAGCGGGTTGACCACTATGTCGTTACTGAAGTAAGAGCCGCAGGCGATATACCACGGTCCATGGGAAATCTGGACTCGAACCGAATTGGTCATTTTGTGTTGAGGAAACATTGTAATAGTTTTAACCTATTTATGATAGGAAGCATCAATCGGAAATATCACAATTTAATTTCCTTCCTTCTTTCTAAATTTCCCTGTAATAAAGTCCATGGTTTTTTGCACCGCAAAAAAAAACATTTCTTAAATCCGTTCTGATTATGACCAGTAGTTGATTTTCCCAGATATAACAGATGCCTCCATCTCCTAGATTTTGGCCAGGGCAAGCCGTACACAAGCTGAATTAAAGAATACACCTATTTGCAATTTACTTAATGACGAGACTTAGTTAAGAGTATTTCTCGTAAATCGACGTGACATGATCATTATTCTTGCTGACACCAAGTAATCACAACATATTTATGTAAGTGTACAAAGAAATCCCTAACCGGTACGAGACTGCAAACTCGTAACCATCATTTCCACAAGATATACGGGTTTCTGACGCGATGAGTGCGATTACATTGATTATGATTATATAGTGCCGCGGTAGGTACTTACATAGCTGCCACACCATAGCAGACAACGGGTTACAATACCTGTAAGTGCGGCCTTAATAAAAATGAATATACCCCATGCAAACCGCTGACATTTTTATAGCGCAATATAACGCGTATAACAGTTTCACGAGATGATAATGACTGTACTCTTTTCTCCTAACCTAATAACCTTAAACTAGAATAGTTTCCCTAATGTTCTTTAGTTTTAAAAATAATCTTAGACATTTTTGCGCCGCATCATTTAGCCCAAGTTAGGTTAGTTAATTCATATAAATTTGTGCTAACTTGCTCGACCCCCTGTGGCACTCGATTACCCATCACGATATAAGTTAATTTTATTACTATCCGTAATCGAACGTCAACCGTATCTAATAGGTAAGCAAACACCTGCCGATCATAGCACTGGCTTCTTCGGTATAGGAATAATTTAATAAGAAATCCACTCCAAATGTACAATATGAGTACATCGAGTTCTCGGTGCACTCTGCATTCCTTCTGGTGCAAATTATGTTTACAAGAAAAAGTAGGTATTCATATTTATAAGAAAAAATCGTATGCCAAGATATCAATGACCGCAGCTTACTTTAATGCTCTGTAGTGACAACATAATATACTGCAACGTTTAGTAAAATACTTTTGCGAAATTAACAACAGAGCTCAGTGGGTAATTAAAACGCAAATAATATCAAAAAAAGTAAAGTACGCCTACGCACAGGTCCATTTAAACGCAAAATTGCGTTTGCCAAGGAATGCTAAAGCGATATCGTGTCAGCTGTAATTACACATTCACGGTTATAGGGCAATAACCATTTCAGTGTTTTACGTATTTTGTATTTTAAGATGTTTGTTTGTAAATGTTATATTATGTGTCTCCCTCTGAAAGAGATGACATATCTTATTAAACTATGAAGACTTATAAAACGTAAGTCAATTTAGGGGATTTCTAGTTTTCTGTGTGTGATTGGATTCTACAAAATCTCTCATCCTTATCACTACATATTATAAAACCAAGTCGCTTCCCGCTGTCTGTCCCTATGTATGCTTAGATCTTGAAAACTACGCAACGAATTTCGATGCGGTTTTTTTTATTAGATAGTGTGATTCAT
Source organism: Thumatha senex (assembly GCA_948477245.1). Lineage (NCBI taxonomy): Eukaryota > Metazoa > Arthropoda > Insecta > Lepidoptera > Erebidae > Thumatha > Thumatha senex. Next base: position 1,230,708 of record OX419742.1, on the reverse strand, counting down.
ACGGAAAGTTTGTAAGTATTTATGTTAAGTTTTTGTATACATTGACTATATTATAACGATATTTGTTAGAGGTATCGGGAAAAATAAGTCATCTGGGAGCTTCAACAAAAACGCTGCCTGAACCCTTTGAGATATAACAAAATAAAGTACGGTGGAATTGTGTATCTAATATAGGTCTACAAAAAAGTCTGCAACGGTATATGTTTATCTCTTAAGGGTAACATACTCTATCCATTTTAATACTTTAAAAATATCAGCTATTATAAAGCGGTAATTTGAAGGCTATATCATTTTAATACGTTCGTTGGCTTCAGCATTTCATGAAGATGATTTTGTCCCTTTACACTTTGCAAATCGAAGAAGATGGTCCCGGGCAAAGCCGGGCGGCTCCGCTAGTTTATATATAAAAAAGAGTCGTCCGCCGCATTTGACTTGTCTGTAAATTTATATTAAAGATGCAAGTAATGAAAAACTTACTTCTACGTTAATACTATTAATTATTCTGCTATCCAACGACTAAGACAGTTCACTCAGATTCAAAGTAATATTATATTAAATGACTAAAAAAATATTTGTTTACCTCTCTCAGAAGAATGAGAGAATTAAAGTCTCATTACAAAATGTTTAAGAGCTTTTTGTTCGGTTTACGATTTAAATTTAAATTAAACAAAGATGCGTACCTAAATGTAATTGCGGTCGGCGTAAATTAAGTACTAATTGATCACAATGTTTATATATATTCAAGTGGGAATGTTTGCCAAAAAAATAGTAATCACCGGTAGATAGAAGGGGTCAATAAGCGACAGATGTTGCTCGATAATAAAATCAATGTTTGAATATATTACTATCATATTACTCACCGCTCATTTAGAAGTTCTAAAATGTTCCAGCAGTAGATGTAACAGACGAAGAACTTACCTGCAAAAGAAGTGATATAATTTAAACCATCTATAATGATACCAGCACTGTAACGGAAATAGTTCTGTTACCTATATTGATAATTGATACAAGTATATAGTTAAAACGACATTTATACAACGTTGTCTGTCTTTGTATACAATGTGTTAAGTAAACCCTGTCCTACCCGAAAGGAGCACATAGGCACTTCATAAACATGACCAAAAAAACATTAGAAATCATATTATTTATAAGTATTAGATAGTTATAATTTTTTTAAATGCGAGTTCTTCGTATCAGAATTAGTCCAATTTCCTTAAAATATAGGAAATTTACAAAAAACTGACAACACCTATGTTGGCATGCGGCGACGAGTGTATGTGATATCCAAAGACACCTCCGGCAGGTGTAAGCTGACCTTTTGACCTTGCATTTACGAATAGACCTTTCCCTTTGTTGCAATGTAAGCTACCACATTATATTAATTTTTAATTTTTTGGGGTAATTTCTAAAAAGGATTACACGAATAAAATCACATCTCGATACCTACCAATACCTTCACCGACCGGACAGGGACTTAACATATTGTATATTTATTCTAGTTTGTGTGCCTACCTACGCCCGCTAAAGAATGCTTATATCCCGGGATAAATATTAGTTCTTGTAAGAAAACTCGATAGAAACTTACATTTTATATTTATATTATCAAACAATATTTTAAATTCCAGATTAATATTATTTTTTAACACATCGTTATAAATACTTATACGACAGTCAAACAACAAAATGTTCAAATTGCATTTTCCAAATACATTTGACGAACCGCAGGTTAAAAACAAACTCGTGTTTGGAACACATTTCCAGAGCTGTTATACCATTTTTACTATCCATGAAAGCCTTAAACTATGTGAGAATTCCGTGACTTGAGACAATATTCTCGACCGTGCCAACGCATGCCAAGCTCGAGAAAAAACCAAGCACGTGGACCGTGAAGCATTTATCAATTAAAAACAAATTAACCATTTCAACGTCAACAATAATTTCGATTGTCCAAACTAAAGCTAGGAAACGCCCAGTTGAACAGCAACTGATTTAAAACCTTATCTCATTAGATTAAAAGTCAAAATTATCAGTTGAAAGATCTGCTGTTTATAAAGATGAGTGGCAATGTGTACAAATTGTGGCGGACAGTGAAAGCCATGCCTTATTGTTTTTTAATCGTCCGTCCCGCCCCCGCCGCGCCGATTCATCCGTCATGTACCCTGAACATCCACTCTCGACATTTTTTATTCAAACTTGTTCAAATAAAAAAAAATGGATTCGAATTCCCCGCGGCGAGTTACTAACATTCCTTAGAAAGTTAAAACAACATATAAATTAATAAACGATCAGGTTTCTTGTTGGTAGGCAGAGATTTGGTTGATATAGCTTTTATATGATTGACTAACAAATTATGTCAGTGAAACACTTTGGTGCACTGGTAGCGATTGCAGCGACTGTGCAGTACTGTTAAGATTACATGTTCGGCAATATGCGTTGTCTTTCTATTAAGTTATTCCCCATTGCAATACCACGAGATATAGACGGTAAAAAGTCTCATGACAAGAACGGTATAGGCTATTTACTTAGTTTTAGAACTTATTAAAAAACTACCATACTCCTGCATCAGACTGTGTTATCAGCTTTCAAATTTCAATGAAAGTCATCAAAAATTAACTAGTTTATGAACCCAATCCCAACTGAAATTACCGACCCCAAAGAAGCGGGATAACACCACTTTATCCTTCCAAAGGTTCACATGGGACTCCCGGTAGATGGAAGCAGTGTGGTTTTAGTCGGAGGGAGTCGGGTATAGCATCCACGGGGATTTCCAAACGTAAAAAAACAAACTCAAACCAAACTTCACTGTCTGTAATTAAGCTAATTACTATCAGGGCTCTTAATAATACCCAAATACAAGGAAGTGTTAGTTATAAACAAGCCAGTACGTGGCAATTAGTATTAACTTTAATAAATTACCCGACAAAATACTAAAAGCTATCGATTTTTATTCATTATTTTATTCTGTCCACACGAGCGATACGAATCATTTGGAAAGGGCACGGGGAAGGGATAGATGTTCCTTTATTCCTATCTTTAGGACGATCAAACGCATCGGTACTGGATGTCCTACAGCTGTTGTCAACGTTCATATAAAGCTGCGGACACACAGTAAATTTCGCTACGTATGTTCCTCATTATTTAAAAAAAACATACTTCAGCAGAAGTTGTCTAAGGTGTACTATGTATTTGGATGCCGTTTAAAAACACAAGAAAACACAGACAAGGAAGACGCCCGGAATTTGTTACAACATCTTTAATATAATAGCTAAAGAAAGAAAGGAAAAGTGTTATAAGGGTATAACATTACGGTATGACAGAAGATGTGGTCAGTGACTAAGATAGAAAAAGGGATGTTTAGGTGGTTCGAACACGTGGCGAGGATGGATGAAAGTAGACTGACGAAACTGATTATCAGGAGAGAGTGAATGGGCAAACTAGAAAGGGGCGACCTCGTCGTACATATGTCAATCAAATAGAAGACATTTTGGAAAAAGGTCAGGTTAGGTCACTTGTGTAAGTGGAAGAAAATGTTATGCCAGGATTGTAGCAAGTGGAAAGCTTGAGTTACTGCCTACCGCGATGGGAGACAGGCGTATTGATATGTATCTATCATTAATCGAATTTTCCATACTCATGTTAGCGAGGAGAATGTCTACTTCACGAAACACCTTGTGCGACAAAAGGTCTGATTCTCATAATGAAGCAGAGTTTGAACTGGTTGAACATATCAAATACTCCGTGTCCAGACACGGCTATTTTCGTTCATTCGACTTCATACAATCTGTGTAGCACCAGCATAACCTTAGCGAAGTTCGACAACTTTTATGCAAATTAGTGTCCTCTAATGAGACACATATCGTATGGTAAGTGAGGGGTACCTATCTAAACGACCGAATGCATTAAATGTTGATAAATGCATTCTTAATTTATGGCATAAGATATCTTCAGCGTAATATTTATAATTTTAACGAAGTGCCTTTTATGGCAATTAAAAAAGTTGTTTGTCTAAAGTTTATTATGCAAATTTAATTACCTATACTATACATGTAGGACCGTGTGTTGTGACGTGGAATGGGACAGTCCTACGTCCAGCAGTGGACTTCCATTGGCAAAAGGGTCGATACATATTATTGTTGTCAATAGAATTGCTCGGCTATAATGGCAGTGGGTAGTCTTGCCTCTTTTGATCAAAGACCGGGTCATGCATACAGTCCAAGCGGGCCGAATAAATTTAAAATCTCTACGAGCACGCGAATTTGCCTCCACCTGCAGAGCTATTTCTATCTTAAAGCTGTTAACTTGTAGGTCGCAGTCAGTAACCTTAGCGACTGTATAAAAGGTCCTCAGCTCTTTCCATGAGGCAGATGGCGACCTAAAAACAAATCTATATCGGATGGCTTAAAAGTGAACCAATGTAAAACTCAGGTTATCGTTGTTGGTGGCTCTAGGATGACGTCTAAAATTGACTGGTCACAACTTCCAAAAGTTATGTGCAACGGCATTGATATTTCCTACAGTGATAAGATCAAGAATTTGGGCATTTATTTAGACTCATGTTTATCCTGGGGCCTACAGTTGAATGAGGTGAGACGCAAAATGTTTGCTGCGGCTGGGTCCTTGCGCAGGTTGCGAAATTTCTTACCTATTACAACTAAGTTTGCGCTTGTGCAATCGCTCCTTTTCCCCATTCTTGATTATGCAGACGTCAGTTATTTAGATCTTAATGAGGACCAGTTAAATAAACTTGAGAGACTCCAAAACTTCTGTATAAGATTTATATTTGGATTACGCAAATATGATCATGTTTCTGAATTTCGAAAAAGACTCAAGTGGTTACCTATTCGCCTTCGCCGGAATACTCACATCCTCTTCTTATTATATAACATTCTTTTTTACCCCTTTACTCCTACCTATCTCAAAAAACGTTTTGAGTTTCTGAGTGACTCCAACAATAAATGTCTAAGATCATCAGAGAACCTGAGATTGAAGATGCCTGGGCATTCTACTAATTTCCTGGACAAATCTTTTTCTGTCCAAGAGGTTCGGTTGTGGAATGCACTGTCAGTATCTATCAGACGTGCGCAAAGTCTAGCCACATTCAAAAAGTTAGTAAACGACCATTACTTGCGAGCCATTGGCTATATCTAGCGTTTCTGCCTTCAGAGAGACACCGTTAATATTTATAGTATTGTAGGTATTTGTGTATATGTATGTATGTATGTATATATTATGTATGTATCTGTGTATGTATGTATCGTATATGTATACATTTATGTCACTGAAAATATAAAAATTACCGAAGTGTATTTTAATGTACTTAACACCATTCTGCCCCAAATTTAGTTCTCATAATAATTCTCCATCCAAAGGTTGCCTGTAAGAAATTGCCTGTGTGCGATATGGCCGCCAATTGTAAAACCATTTAGTATCACATTGTAAATATGTTAAATGTATTTTTGGTGTTACAATAAAGAATAACTAACTAACTAACTATATCCTCTTTTTTTATGAGTGAAAAATCTTGGAGTGTAAGGGTCCGCCTTCCCTTTCGGCTGTGTTTAACTAGGGTTATATAATATAAACCCCTAAAAAGAAAAGAAAGTCCCCTGAAACGGCTTCCCTAGAACTTTGTCATTAGCAGTTAGCTAAATAAGGTCTATCGTAGCTGAATTCTAATATTTGTCACGTGCTTACTTTATAAATAATCGTTTTCTTCATTTTATGTTTCAGTTTATAACCTTTAGCGCTCGTGGCCCCGCGGTCTCAGTATTCTGTAAACGATCACTGAGTTACGCAACTTTCACTATGGCTGGTCCTCAAATGGGTGACCACTTTGTGGCATTTACATTTGCGAGCGTTTCCGTGCTTCGGAAGGCACATTAAGCCGTTGGTCCCGGTTGCCAGTAAAATGGCAGTCGTTAAGCCTGATGGGGTAGTCAAAGCGGATAGATCGCCAGGCTTCGCGATCCATGCATACTTCTTACGCTTCTTCAAGATTCAACAATCGCTTCATACACGCAGGTGTATTCTTTCCTTACGCGCGGCATCTTTATTACTGACAATCCTTTTCCTTAGAAAATGCCAGTATAAGCTTGCCAGCGTCGCTTCACCCTTTTATCCCCATACTTCCCGAGTACCGACTCAAAACCATCGCGAGCGGTACCCACCCATCCATTCAAGTCTCCACATACTATAAGTCTTTCATTTCCTTCTATCGCATTTAGAGCATCTCTCATACTCTCCCAGAAGTCCTCTAGCTCACTCGCATTCGACGAAGATACTGGCGCGTAAGCAGCTACCAGGAAAATCTTCGTCAAACCAAGTTTTACACGGATCCAGAGGATTCTAGGACCTACCAGTTTGTACTCATACATACCGGAGGCCAATCGCGAGGACAACAAAATTCCAACCCCCCGACTGCCATGCTCGCTCTCTGGTACTCCAGACCATAGCGCGAGCACCCCACCCGGGAGCTCCAAGACTTCGCTGCCCTTGCGCTTGGTCTCTGTCAAGCATACTACATCTAACTTTCTCTCATTCATAACATCCGTCAACTCATTCATCTTATCTGCCATTCCTCCCCTAACATTCCCCTTGCTACCCTGCACTGCGTCCTCCACTTCCCTGTGTGTCAGGCCGCGCGTGTAGGATGGCGGTCCCCTACGCCGCTCCCCCACACACCGCACGCACCAGCGGGGACGAACTGGTGTGCGTCGCCTCGGGGTCTGCCCTAACCTTGTCCGCCCTGGTGGCACCTCGCGTCGGAGTAGAATTGCAGCCGTAGCTGGCAGGGATGGCAACGTGCACGCTTCTACACTTCATCCCCCTTCTACTCTTCATCCTCAAGGGTTCGATATCTCAAATGGAGAAAAACAAAACCCTTATAAGATCAGTTTGTTGTCCGTCCGTCGGTCGTCCGCCTGTCTGTCAAGACTCTTTATCTCGAAAACGCTTGGAGGTATCGAGTTGAAATCAAAACTATATACTCTGGTATCTTGAAGCTGTTAAAAATCAAACTTTTAAGATAATGAAAATAAAAGTTATGGCAAAATTACAAAGCTACGAAGCAAAGTTTCTAACTAGGGAACCGTCGAAGGCGACTCCGACGAGCTTTCTTTATAGAATTGTGTATGTGTGAGTGATTCAGATAAATTTCAAAATTATGTACAGCTTGCAACTCTATGTTGTTTAGAGAATACATCAATACAGCATGTAGACAACCGATAAAAATGTTTACAAGTTTCTACATAACATAATCACTGAATAAGAAAACATGAATCCCAAATAAATGAAACGTTAATCAATGCGCTTAGACGTATTACGCATACCAACTTTCCAACATATCGCAAAAAAGGTACTAAGATTACATGATTCCTCAGGAGGTCTAACAAAAGAAATCAACAATCTAGAAATGCCATAGACACCTGTAGTAAAAAAGCTGGCGTTTAAAGAAGGTACCTACGTTAACTAACGAGGTTCCACCATTTTATTGTTGTTGGGTCATAAAACTGGCGCCTGTCGATCTTTTATTGATGCGTGAGGCTTTAAACTCAAGTAACGACCAATTTAACTGATATCAATTAGTGTTTGATATATTTGAACGGTTATAAATTAGTTTTCAATTTGCTTGTGTGTTGGTTATTGGCACTTACTCCTATATTAAAGGAACGGCTTTGATGTTAATCATTCGCTTTGAGAATAATAGTTATCAGTATTTGTGGAGTAGACAAAAAGAAAAGATTTAATGTAGAGGAGAATCTCTACAATTTTTTTTCCTATATGTGTAGTGTGCCATGTTTGTTGGAAAGTAATCAACGCAGCCTGTGGAACAGATATGCGCCACTCGCGTTGCCGACCTAGCAAAATTTTCCAAGGCTATTTGAAATACCACATACTATAAAGAAAAGAAGTACGATTACACGTTTTTTTTACATATTTACTACGTCGCTTGGTACGGGATAAGAACATAGTGACAAATCTGTCCCGCGTTTTTATCAACCGAAATGTTTTTCGAACCGGCCCGAAAGCGAAGATAGCTAATTCAAGTAAAGATAAATGCGTGATAAAAAAATAATATTCAATACCTGCTTACTGCGTGATTACAATCAGGTATTGTTACTGTCGGTATTAATAGGTATTCACCGTGGGCGCACGCTGCTCGTTTATGATTGACGTGCGCCGCCGAACGCGCAACATTTTACATATAAATTAGCAATTAAGTACATGTCTCTTTAAGAACCAAGGCGTAGCTGAAGTGGCAATTCTATAGCGTATTTCTTTTGGTATTAATTTAAAAAACACCGATATAGTTACTTTTAATACAATTTTATACATAATTAAATTATTGAATCTACATGTTAACACACCGCCGTATTACATACAAGTCTCCAAATCTAAGCAAATTGCGATAGATAAATTCTTACAATTAACACATACAGATGTCTTTTTATGTTGATTTTTCGAGTCTTTTCCATATTATCACAATGATTTATAGTTAGTCAGTTAAGTCAGTGGAAAATAGTTGAACAAAGCCGTGTGTAAATTATGACATAACTTCACTAATAAATAGTTACGAAGGATACTCTATTCCTTCCAAAGTCGAATTCGTTATTAAAAGTAGCTTCCGTTACAATATTTAATAATGAGTAATGAGCTCTAAAGAATGCAGGATAACATGACTTGTAATGAATGGGAAGAACACCGCTGCACCTCTATGCCGCCCTGGTAAAATTAGTACATTATACAGATGCCACTCATTCAGAAGCAATGATTGATTTTGTAGCAAAACTAATACAGTAGTCGCTACCGGTTCTATTAGCAATTAAAACTCTAATAAGACTACGATATCCAAATAACTTTAAGAACCGAAAGCTCATCTCAAATGAATTTGTATTGACATTGATAAATGGTTGCCAGCTATCACATTAGCATAAAATAGCAATGAGTTCTGAGTACAAGTTATGTCGTACGGGTATTCAACTGTTATAATGCAAAACTGATATTCAGAGAAAAGTACTGAAAACAACCTATGTACTAGGAAAATGAAGTACATTTATAAGCTCCTATTGCAAATAATATGTATCAGATATTATTTCAATCAAGGTGTGTAAACCAGGAAATCATATCCTTGTACAAGTGTAATGAGATCATTGAACGGTGGCCCACCCGCCGTGTGACTGCTGGTTGGCACGCGTTCCTGTCAAATTGCTCCTCTGAAGCAAAATACCCCTCCAAGGGATAACTTTTCTAACGGTATGCGCCAGTGAGTAACTAGTGGTTGTCGGAAGCCTTCACTTTTTACAACAAACTGGGTAAATTGTTTTCGTGTTGCAATTTTTCTCATGAGGTACCCTCAACCTATTGAATATAATTATGTAACAGAGAATATAGAGTTCAACGTTGAAATGTATAATGATTATACTTTAGAGAGAAACTGTGTTGATTGTTCATAGTATCGAAGTTATGTGGATTAGGTGAGTAGAAGATCATTGTCAAGCATCGGGATTAAGGAGAAGATATCAGTTCAAAAAGTCATTTTTTGGATTCCTCATATTATTAACAGAGAGGTAGATAATAGGGTAGTCGTGATGAAGAAACGATATAATTGTTCTATATTTACCATCGTTCCCATAGACCATTTAGGTAAGGCGCCAATTCGAGGAACTTCTCCGGCCCCTGTACGACTTGACCAATGATTGCCGCGTGTATTGCTTTCATATCACGTATGGAAATGACTTTATTTTGATATTGCACGCTTGTACATATTTTATTAACCATTGTTATGTAACCATTCATATTGCTACGTGTATCAATGCCGGTGCCAGAATTTATATAAATTTTACACAAATAATAACTCCGGTTATTTGTATAAGGTATTTGAACTGAAGAGCGATTAGAATTATTAAACGGGAACTGACATCGCAACGCGTCTCAAATAATGCCCCATGCTAACGGTCCTTCAAGTAACATTTAAGCATTTCAGGCAGGTGCACAAGGTAAAGACGTAAGTCATGGAACAAATTATGAACTCCTAAACTGTAGGATTTTAATTGAAAAAAAAAATGTCTGCAGTACTTGTTGACGAATATATTCAAATAAAAATTATTTGCTACGGTCAGAACGGCTTCTTGTAGATTTTGTTGCAGTCAAAGGTCAAATAAAGCTAAATGGTTACTTTTTGAATGAAGTGAAGAAATTAAGAGTTGAATTATTAAATTTCTTATATTTTATTATGAGTTCAATAAGCAAAAAAAAAACACACGAAAAAAACTATGTTTATTATCTAGTGTTTGTTCGAAACCAATCAACCAAATTTACGGCAAAATAGAGTGCAGTTTCATCAAAATCTATTTAGCATTTTTGAAGATAAGTACTAACCAGGAACAAGGACTGGCTAATTATGTTCGCCGTTTGAGTTACCTGGAGAAACCTTCACACTTGTCCTTTAACTGAACTAATCATGAATACTCGAAACAGAGGACACGAATCAGACTTACGTTTGCGTCTACGAGCTGCATAAAGGGGATAAAAAGATGATAAACAAAATCTGCGGTTGGCATTTTGAGAAGATGGCATTCTGAGATGAATCGGTTTGAACATCTGGGTGAATGGACCAAACGATGCGGTACCATTACCCTGTTTTAATGTCCCTGCTGACAACATGCAGGACGCATCGTTTACCAATTCGGATTTCGTACGACATGACCCAACTAGTACGCCGGATCACCAGGATACCCGACAGGGTAGATTACGAGCCGACCACAATTTTGGACCTGCTGCTGACAAACCGCCCAGTCTTGTGTGGCTTTGACCACTGTCAAGTACTCTAGTGCACGCCCACCGATGTACCCAGCAGACTAGGATGGTCTACCTGATTTATTTTTATGCCCGTCCCGTGGAATCCGAGGTGCTTTACAAGGAAGACCCTGTCAGATTAGTCCAGGGGCGTGCTACACCGAATTAATGTACGGTGAAAAAGGACTTTTTGTTTTATCAAACGATCGAAGTTGTTTTGCGTGTAGACGACTGCGGCGTGGTAAATTTACCCATAAACATTTATATATGTATTATCAGCAGGCAGGTACCTAATCGATAGGGTAACGTAACCTTGGGAACGTGAAGGTCATTGCAATCAATAAACTAATTTAAATTGAAACAAACTGTTTTAAACAAAGTCATTATTAAAACTAATATTTTTATTAAATTTTGCATTAAGCTATGTATACCTGGTCTTACAAAATATGATTATATTATGATAGTTAGTTCAAAATTTTTATTCACTCAGTGCAAGCAAACGAAAAAATATTTCCGCTTCTTTTGCAAATCATCCACAAGCAACTCGCTTTCGATCTTTAACCAGGAACACATGACTTTCTAAACTTTTTCGGAAGTAAGGAACCAATTAGGAACACTCCGCCTTAAACACTGGTGGCAATTAGTACAGACGCCACATGAGTAGAGGAATGTTTCGTGAACTCTTTGTGTGGTATGTGACACTGGTAATTATTTTTACCTACCCCATTGCGTCTGCTGACTAATTTAAACTATATTTATAGCTTTTTTTATTTATTACCATGCCAACTAAGGCGCAATATTTCTAATTATATAGCAGCAATAAAAATTATACAACAATTAATAACAATAAAATTAGTCAACGATCTATGAAAATAGTAGATTGTATAATATAAGGTATAGAAATGAACCCAGGGTTATCCTTCCGGGAGCTCAGCTCATTCATGACTCCCGGCCATAGGCACTGGAAGGGCACCGTATGATTTTACCGGCGTAGCATGTATCCATAAGGATTTTCCCAAGAAAAATAAGTTGCTGAAATAATCCATTGTAACGAGTTCGCGAGCTTGTGCGAATGAGTATATAGATACCGAGTTATAATGCATTTTAGCGTCTTTTGTTATACTGTAGGTACGTTAAATTAAGATTCCAAGTATTGAAAATCCAATATAATATAGATTATTTTTCCATTTCAAGGTCACCGATAGGCGCAATGCGAGGATTTCAACTCGTATTGCATACTATTGAAATAGGCTTTTACCGTTTCTGGTAATATATAGCCACTGAAATTTCTATAACACGTCCAACGAATGAGTGAGGAACGATTGACGAAGAATATATATTGTTCAAAAGTAGAGGGTAGAAGGAGTCAGGGAAGGCCGAGACTTACATATGAAGACCACGTGAGCAGATTGCTCAAAAACGGAAAGGTCAAAAGTACTCGGATACCCAGACGTGCGTGTATGAAGCGATTGATGAATCTCGAAGAAGCGAAAGAAGTATGCATGGATCGCGAAGCCTGGCGATCTGTCCACTCTGACTACCCCGTCAGGGATACAGCGTGAAGATAGTTAGTTAGTTTTTAGTTTTGAAATTTCTATCTCCGAAATTCACGCAGACGCTAAATACCTCACTCGCGCCTAGCGCTGTACTTCTAATTATTAGTACCATTATAATATACTTAAATCTTAGTAATATCAATATTATTTTAAACAAAATGGTTTACACACAATTACGGTCACCTTGTATTGATTTGAAAATTATGTTTACATAGTCGAATTGAGAAGCTCCTTCTCTTTTGGATTTCAACCGAATCGAAAAGAGAAGGAGCTTCTCAATTCGATCGATCGCGCAAAGATAAAAGTTAGATTTAAGCGTATTTTACTTACAAGGAAACCTGTAAATCATACCTAAGTATAGAAAAGGTCTATTATACCGACCAGTGCCACACTATCTATCGATAAATCGAAGACACGCAACAGGGGTCTTGTTATCCACCGATCATCTGGCGCCTAAATTCCTTCCTACATGCAACCTACACCGGTTGTAAATACATCGGGGATCGTCACTGACAGACAACCAGACTTCGAATAATACGTGCTTATTAAAACGAAAATCGATTATTTACATGAGAACAAAAATAGTTTCCTAAATATGTTCGATGGCAAAGCTAACTTATAACTCATAACCTACTTTATTCATATATAGTGTTAAATAATTAATTAGGACGTTAAAAAGCAAGCACTTTAAGCAATATCAAAATGTTTGAACCATCTTAAACACAAAAAATCATATTATCAACAAATCAATATCTTTACAATTGTTATTTCTGTTACTCGATACTCGAACTAAAATTTGCAAAAATAAATAAAATGCCAATGTCACAAAGCAACTGATACCAAAATGATAAAATATTCGCAAAAAATGCTTAGGTTCAAAACAAACTTGTGAGCAAATACGTTATCAGATTTTTAAATCAAATATTTTGTAGCATATCGGAACGACAGGTAGACACAAAGAAATGATACCATGTGTATGAAAAAAAGTAAAAAGAACTCTAATGTTGATAATTCAGAGTTTAATTCACGTTACAGTTATAAACATCATCATGCACGAATCATTTGAAATGTATCATGCCACGTGTCAGGTGCGGTGAGAGCTGTCAAGTAGAATAATATATTTATCAGGTGCTGCCGTTTGAAGCAGAGCTGGTGATGTGGGAATAGAAAGTAAAGTAAGTTCCAAACAGTTTTGTAGCACAAGTACCAGTGCTTCAACGCAGTCAGTCTGGAGACCGTCAACTGTTCAAAAATCTTTACCAATATAATAGTTAATAAGGCTGAATGGCTGCTTTATTGGTTGAACGGGTTAATATCAAGAACTACTGGTTCGAATTGAAGTTATTTTTTGTGTTAGCTCGTTTTTTGAGGAAGGCTATATGCTATATATCGTCACGCTTACTAACCAGGAAAGCTGTACAGTAATCATTAATTAATACATAGATCTCTTAACCCGTGAAGAAGTCCTCGTATTCCCAATAAATTACGTAACGATCGCCTCCCTCGTTATAAACGCCCACATTCAGCTATTAGTAAATTCCTGTGATCAATTGCTTTGAAACAATATTATAATTTTATTCTACCATTTCCTATTGCCACCCAGAACCAAATATCTTAAAAAAAAAGTCAACAAAAAAATACCATTAATTTTTCAAAATTTTAATTATGAAATATGCATCAATAAATCGTTGTCATTGATATGGAGACAGGCATAACCGGGATTCCTACGGTGTACAATATTTTTTGTCCCTGTCCCGCATGGCTATAAACACGACATGCTTAATTAAAACGGTATATTAGCATAAACAAATAAAATGCCCCATTACGAATTCAATTTACAATCTTTGAAATCGCTTAAATTAGTCGCAGTAAATAATATCTCGAATACAGTTTCGATAACAGCATGTGGCGTGGGACATAAGCTCTGAGCGAGTCGAAGTACGTAGTATCACTCGTGTCGTTCGAATTATATATATATATCAATCATCCTATCGTCGTGTCTGTAGAAATTTGTCTCTTGGTAGAACTTTGATCTTAGAAGAGTTTTACAAGGTCGGCAGCGCAAATCCCGCACCTCTGGTGCTGCATGCAATGCAATGGTCATAGGCTACGGTGACTACTTTCCATCAGGTGGGCTGGCTTTGTTTGCCACCTCAGTGGTTTAAAAAAACTATTAAAATGACCCGGATTCCCAAAAAGGACAAAATATTTGGTCAAATGTGCGGCTGTATTGTCATTATTCCATTACGTTTACTATCCCGTCAGGAAAACAGTGTGAAGATAGTTTTAAGTTTATTATTTTATGAAATGTATTATTTATTTATTTTGTTGGAAGTTTATAGCTTATATTCGGTGCCATTCAAATTTGTCACAAAATTCTGTTACATTTATTTATTTCACTACATGTAACTACCACGTCATCTTATACATACCATATATATTGAATTATTGTGGGTAATTTTTTTTTAGAGTAGGGAGGTATAAACATGTTCGATAATATATATTTATTGAGGTGAAACTTCTATTTCGACGACGAGAGAAATTTAATAGCTGTAAAAAATAACTTCATAAGGACGTTTTACTTCTTACCTGTGTACACTGGTACACACACTTTTTGTTATTAATATTTTCTTTTTTATATTCGATTGAGACTGATAAAATTGAAATAAATAAAATATACAAGTAATGCAAATATATAAGAACAGCACAAAGCATTGTTCTTAAACTTTCGGTGTGTCTACTGATTGGTAGAATATCAAATCGTTAAGGCACGCTAAATAAATTAGTCACGTTTAAAATAAGTGAGCATGTACTACAAGATCAACACTGGCGATCAATAATCGTTCATATACAGATCTAATATTCTGCGCACACGCACCCCCCCCCCCCCTCACCTATCAGTGGTGCGGCGTACACTCCGCGGGGCGCCATTGTCCCGCTGTCCGAACGAAGCGCGCGCCCCACACGCTGTCAATACCATAGGGATGTACCTCGTCGCACGTTGATTATCGATACTAATGTTGTGGCACGATTTAAACTTGACTCATGTTATTTAAAGACTTCTGATAAGAGCCTAATTTGGTTGGAAGTGATAAAACATTTTAATGTAGCCTATCTAGTAAAGAGATCCCTTCATTCTGGTGATCAAATTTACTATAGATAGTCTATCGAAATTGGAACGAAAATTTTAAAAAGTATTTTAAAAAACCTGATGGCTATTTATGTTTAAGTATTACTTATCGACTGGTGCATAATAACCCATCTACGAGACAGTCATATTATGTCTTAATCCCTATTAATAAACGTATAATCCATGTCACTGCTTCGCTTACATTTAACAATATCAAATATATATATATGCCTCTAAAATTAGACTAATATATTGTAAATATAAATATTATCGACAGTGTACAGCACTACCGTGGCGCCTGTGAGGATTAAGCACCGCAGGGTTATTTTGTCCGCGTGTCTAAATGCCTCATATTTGGTTACCCGACTATATTACCCACCTATACAGTATATCGATATCATTTTCAAATCTGGTAATAAACATCCTTACTCCTCAAAGAATTGCGCTGAATTTGAATTTTATTTCATTCAGAATAGAAGTCAGATTTGCTTGTAAACGAGTAGGCATTTTTATCATTATACAACAATATATAAAATGACATAATTTTAATTTTACTACTCCTTGAATACAGCAGAGCCTTAATAAATAACTTAACAAAGGTTTTACGTCTCACCATATTTGAGGAATCTTTTGTCAAGCGATTGTCTTTGATTTTATTGCTCAAAAAGAAAACGACAGTGTTTATTTTTTATAAAATTTATATTTTTGAACACAACACATAATCTCATTTGTTTAAAAGTATCTAGCAACTTAAACGAATAACGTTGTGCATAAATTGGAAAGGAATGTATCTTACGATTTTGTTGCAATTAGATCGATTGATTTAGTTCACTATGACATACTTGCTATAATTGTCTCAATATCGGAAATAGACCAAGAGAAGTAGAAAAGTAGGTAAGCGGACCAGAAGTGTATTTCGAATCGTCAATTAAAATATTGCACTTGAATTACTTCTCTGCATCTCGTTTATCTTCGTTTTTTGTTACAAAGATACCCGGTCTTTTGGCAGGATTACAATCATCTATAAATACGCAAAGGCCCATTGAGAATATGATATAGGACAACCATTGCAGTAATCTGTTTCGAAATTGGGAGATTAGACTGCACTTTCGTACTGCAGCGACCACATGAGAAACAAATTGCAAGTTGCGCAATAAGTGGCACATCTAAAATGGGGGGCTTAACATTGTAGAGAAGCCATGGTCAACGGATTTATATGATTTATAAACAATTAGCGATATTTATTTTAATCGTTTAAGATAATAGTCTTTTGAATAGTTATGAACGAGAATTAATAAAAATAGTACAGTCAAGAACTTAAATATAATATTTTGTGGCAAACTGGAGATATTTAAGGTTAATACTAGATATACATTTCTGGATGTATAGGCCCGACCTAAATCTCCGGGGCTCAAGTGAACTCACCTGCCAACGGTGCACTTGCCTACTAATGGACAAATGAATGACGCAACAAGTGCAGAGGAGGTCAGAGGTCACTCCCAAAAATGTCTTAATCAAAAGTCAAATTACAGCTGCGCCCCTAGCAGCTAAAACTGGACATCTGGCTCCAAATCAAGGTAGGGTTTGCTATTAGGAATTTAGAGATCAAGAGAAGACCTTGTGGTGAATATGGTAGGGATGGGCTCACCTCGGGGTCGATCTTCTTGTAGTCGGCGTCGTCCTCGTCCGCCTCGAAGTACAGCTCCGTGGAGGTGAGCGACACGCAGCCCGGCGCCACCAGCCCCGGCGCCACCAGCCGCGCCCTGCTGCTGATGTTCACCGGCCCTGCACCGGCCCACCGCGCCGTGACCATCTGGCCCCGGGGTCATAGTGACCCCCGGGTCATAATGACCCCGGGGTCAAGTGAACGATGGCTCAAAATGACCCCTGGGACATAATGACCACTTCGACAAAATTACCCCTGGGACATAATGACCTCTTCCACAAAATGACCCCACGAATTTATCCACTTAGGTCTATCGACGCTTGAGAGTAGATTTTATAAGGCATAATCTAGCTTCAAGCGTTGATTGAGTATTGAGAAACGTTCTGGAACCTTTGTCACAATTACAGTTGATCAAAATGACCGGTACGTTGAAATTACTATGTATCACAAACTATTACTATTAGAAAACGACTACTACGACATATCTAGATTTGTAGCCATCGAATAACTAATTTATTATTATTCTACACTCATATCTATTGTATGTATACACAATATTATTACAGGACAAGGACCGAATTCTAGGAGAAAATAAAATTAGCAGTAGCTTATTAGGCTACAAAAATTATAGATTTAAATAAAAAATAGTTTGGAAAATACCCCCTTAACAAAGTGGACCAGAATACCAAAAGTGGAGCAAACAAAACACAGCATAAGGTTAAAATTCATCAACAAAGCTTCAAAGTTCTGGGGTTTTCTCTGCAAACAATTCTGAATTGTTATTATTAGCTCAAGAAAGGAAGTCACATTTTGCTTTTATATGTATATTAAAAACGAAAAATAGTAGTGCCTACTAGAAATATGAGAGCAACACACTAATCTTCACAATACAACAGTTGCAAGTTAATGCAATGTTGTCCTAAAGACGTTATTACGTTAATAGTTTTAATATGGAGAATATACATTCCCTAGCTAGAGGATACAACTATTACAGTATATTGTTTTTTAAGTCGACATTCGTGACATATTCCATTAGACCGCCATAGTTTCTTGCTAGTTAGGCGTATCAAATAGCGCCTTCTTAAAATATAATAGCAATACTTTGATCTACAATAGTACAGAACAAAATATCTTAGAGAGTAATGGATTGTCTCTGAGACCGTTTTCCTGCAACTCTAATCAATAAGTAATCTGAAGACTAGTGCAGATCGGTTCTGTCGTCTGGACTAGGGATCCATGACATACAGAAACTACTCATAATTATGGTATACCCAGATTTTGGATCTACGCAATCCTTACCGGTAAGGTCGGCATCTATTTCCCGATCGTCTACCAGGAGTTCAGCGTCATCTAGGAGCTCGGCCGCGGCCGTCGTAGGGAGCTGGGCTCCCCGTCCTGCACCTCCTGCTGCTATCCGCGAGTGAAGCTCCTCAGTGGCCTTTAGATCGATTATAAAATAAGTGCGAGTCTAGCTCACATTAGAGATTCGGTAAGAAGTATTTTTATAAAATTATTATTTTAGTCTAAATACAATCTACGAGCGAAGGACTATTCCTGTATTTACTTTTAAATTACTAGGTTCAAAATCTTCGAGACAATGGCCTATTTTTCTAAATAACTTTGTATCTGCTGGACTCGAACCAGCGTCTTCTGGTTCATCGCACCAGACGCGTTTACCAACTACACCACCGTGATTTGCTCCTAACTGACGAATGAATCGACCTCTTTACGTTTTAAGGCGATTTGATTGTTATCGGATTGAAGGGTACAAGTCCGTGGCTGGCAAGGCGGCGAGGCGGCACTGACCTGCAGGATGGCGTCGTGGTGGTGGTCGGTGGGCGCGGCGGCCGGGAGCGCGGCGCGCAGGTGGCGCCGCCCGCGGGCGTCCGGCACCAGCCGGCGGCGGCGGCGCGCGTCGTCCTCCCACGAGTCCAGCTTCCACAGCTGCCCGGGACTGGCCCCGCTGCACACAGTGCCCACTTATACTTGACGCGGGAAACTCGTTAACGAAACCACATTCTACCTACTTGTAGTACAGTAATACAAGACATTATCACATAATAACTTCATAAGTACAGTAAACTCGATAAAGTCGAAATGTCTTGTTTAAGGTTTGCGCAAACGAGGGTACTTTTTTGTGCTTCGAAATAAATCCTTCATCTTTCCGTACTTCTGCTGTAAAGCGAATCTGGCCTACAACACAGAGCAGTACGCACGTGTTCTGGTCGAGCGCGTGGTCGGGCGCGTGGTGCAGCTTGTCCAGCAGGCGCGCCGCGGCGGCGTGGTCGCGCCGGCGCGCCGCCGCTATGAGCCGCTCGCACGTGCGCTCCTCGTCGCCGCGCTCGGCGCTGCTCGACGCGCACAGGCACTGTGACCAAAACAAATTATATTGTCAACTAGATATGTGCTAGACACTAATTAGGTGGTGCTAATTAATGTCTAGCACATAAGACCTTTTTTTGTTACCACCTCACTAAGAAGACAACGGGTTCAAAATTTCTTCCAAATTTAACATCTAAAACAGACACATTTTATTAAATATATTCGGCCCTTTAGACGCACGTTAAGCCGTTGGTCCCGGTTGCCAATAAAATGGCAGTCGTTAAGCAAGGTTGAAGGCCTTATGGGCGGCTTAAAAAATTTCAACAGCAGTCAACCGTAGCCTTAGCCTGTCAATTTCAAAATAGCAATGGGCTCACCACCTGCTACGTGGGACAAAAATGCATACGGTAAAATGTGGGCGTTCAATATGCCTCTGCCTACCCCTTCGGGGATAAAGGCGTGACAATATGTATATATTTAACATAACAAGTCTTTATAATATATAATTTTATATAGCGTCCAGTTTTGGCGAGGCAAGTAGCAGATCATGCTGTAGGTAACGAAGATAAATTATAATAAATTCAAATCAATTTCTAAGTACGGCAATCAATCGGTGTGCATTTTATTTGTAACACTTGTTTCTAAGAAACTAAATTTATTCTATATATATAAAAGAAAGTCGTGTTAGTTACACTATTTATAACTCAACAACGGCTGTACAGATTTGGCTGAAAATTGGTAGGGAGGTAGCTTAGAACTAAAGGACGCACATAGGCTACTTTTTATCCCGGGAACAAGTTCCTGTGGGAAAAAGGAACGGGAAAACTACTCTACGCGGGCAAAGCCGCGAACGTCAACTAGTTTCTAATAAATTAAAATATATTATTGTAGAAATAAAAATTAATAGTGGAGTACAAAGGCGAACTAAATCAATAATGAATTGTCTTCTAACAAAAATTTGGTGATTTTGGACATTATTTTATTTTGTGTAGTAATTACGTGCAACAGGGTACTCGCCTTAGGCAGTTTTTCCAGTCAACAGTCAAATGAGTTATTGCCGTAAACGATATGAGGACACATTCTTACCAATTTACATACGAAATTCTATCCGTGGTAAGCGGTAGGTCCTGTTATTGATAGACAGCGGGGAGCAGCAAGGTTCATTATTAGAGATAGGTTTATTGGGACATTAAAATCAAGGACTGATGTGTATCAGTTGCTAACACTGTTGTACCACTAGTTACCCAAAACCAGCAGTACATAAAGACTTTGCGCGGGATTACTGACAAGTGCGGACGCTTGCTGTATATTATTTTCTAAAACTAGTGCATTTGTCTTGTTTTATGTGCGGGAGTGGAGGTTTCATGGACATAAAAGTTGTGTTAACGTGTTATAGTGAAAGACAATGATATTTATGCAGTGAAATGTTATTTTCTATCTTGCCGCGTATAGTCTACAGAAAACTTCAGTATAAGAACTACCATTATACTGAGGGCAAGGGCCAGGACCTAAGACTGAGGACTCGACATCGACAAAGACCGGACAGGACTAAATTAGAAGATAAGATTGAAGAAATATGATATAAAGAATAAGAAAAATATCTTCGAAACCAGGCCATAAAATAATAAAAAAAAGCAGTAGATAGGTTACTGGGAACGGTACGCGAGGTACTGGTACCAGGACGGCATGAGCTGTGTGAGGGAGATGTGCGCTCACCTCGAAGTCGGCGTGCTTGAGCACGTCGTCGGCGCGCATGCGGTTGAGGATGAACTCGGCCTCGTTGGCGACGCGCACGATGTGGTCGCGCATGGCGTGCGACAGCAGTCGGCCCTCGTTGATGAGCTCGATGAAGGCCAGCCCCGCGTGCTTCTGCAGCGAGTTCTGCCACTCCTGCGAGCACAGCAGCATCACCAGCTCCACCACCGACGTGCTCGACTTGAACGTTTGCAGCCCTGGATATACAAATGTAAAACGTCACATAACATTTTTTCCTTATTTATCAAACTAAAATTTTCAAGCGTTCGTGGCCCCGCTGACTTTGTGTTGTGTAAACGATCACTGCGTTAAGCAACATTCTCTATAGGTAGTCCTTGGATGGGTGACCACATAGTGGAATTTACATTTTTGTGAGCGTTTCCTTGCTTCGGAAGGCACGTTACGCCGTTGGTCCCGGTTGCCAGTAACATGGCTGTCGTTAAGCCTGGTTGAAGGCCTTATGGGCAGCATGAAAAATTTCAATAGCTGGTCGCCACAGCCTGCGCCTGTGCATTTCAACACGGCAATGGCCTCACCACCTGTTACGTGGGACAAAAATGCATACGGTGAAATGTTGGCGTAATATGCCTCTGCTAACCCCTTCAGAGATAAGGGCGTGACAATATGTATGTAATACTAGCTGTCCTGCCCGGCTTCGCCCGTGACATACTTCGAACCCAGTGGCACCCATTTAATCCCGTTGTTTATTAATTTCACATTCACAATAATGTATTAACATTTTCCAAATTCATTGATTACTTCTCCCCTCTCCAGTACCTAACTACCTACCTACGCCCGCAGGGCCCGCCCGGTCGAATTATGGTTACACGAAATTAATATCTTTGCGTTTTATTTTCAATTTGCGATAACTCGTCAGATATTCATTTAATTCTATTATATATATCTCGTCAGATATTCATTTTATTCAATATATTCTAAGGTCTAAAGGGACAAAATAATCTTCATGAAATGCTGAAGCCAACTAACATAGAAAAAAAGATAACGACATATTTGTGTAAATAGCCTTCAAATAACCACTTTATAATTGATGGTTTTTTAAAGTATTAAAATGGATATAGTATGTTATTCTTATAAGATAGACATATATCATCGCGGA
Organism: Thumatha senex; assembly: GCA_948477245.1. NCBI lineage: Eukaryota > Metazoa > Arthropoda > Insecta > Lepidoptera > Erebidae > Thumatha > Thumatha senex. The sequence goes on along the minus strand of OX419742.1, from coordinate 1,208,368 downwards.
CTTTTTTGTAGACCTACATTAGATACACAATTGCACAGTACATTATTTTGTTATATCTCGAAGGGTTTAGGCAGCTTTCTTGTTGGAAGCTCCCAGACGACTTATTTTTTCCGACATGCCCAACAAATATCGTTATAAATTGGTCAATGTATACAAAAACTTAACAAATTATACATAAAAACCTTCTATGAGAATCACTCTAGCTATTAATAAAAACCGCATCGAAATTCGTTGCGTAGTTTTAAAGATCTAAGCATACATAGGGACAGACAGCGAAAAGCGACTTTGTTTTATAATATGTAGTGATATCCAAAAAATGGTACATTGTTTTTTTTTTCTCATTTGTCTAAACGATGCTGGTGCACATGGTGGTAGTTGACACATTGCATGCTAGATACTTATATGCTCCAGTTACGGTCAAGTATAATACTTCTGCACATCGCAAATCCACTCTAATGGTAAATAAAACTAGTCAATAAAACTATCGAGAAACCTTTTAAAATTGATCCCTATTAAAAATGTTTAACTCTTGGTGTCAAACTTAAATTTCTAAATTGTAATTTTTTAATTGATAAATAAAAATTTTTTAGCAAACTAAAACAACCACTTCATATTATCACTACTCTGAAAAACCTGGAAAAATAAGCAAGTAATTTGGTGTTGTGACACTTTATTTGATTAAATAACCAATAAATTGAAGATATTTTGTTTATTTTAGTGACACAAAAGAATTTGGAGCTGAAAATACAAAATATTCTAATACGAATGGTAAAGAAAAGGGATTTAAGTTTTTTTTTAAATTATGACACTTTTTAAGCGGGTGGTGCGATATCTGAAAGTTACTATAAGCTATAAAAAGACCAAACATTTTACCGATCAAGAAGCTACTGAAACCATATTCCACAAATGGTCATCCATTTGAAGATTGACCACAGTGTACGCCGCTTGCAAACGTGATCGTGTACCATATACTGAGCATATGGGGCTACGACATAAGACAACCATCTAACCACTACACGTTCTAAATAAGCAACATTTACCAGCTACGGAACGAAAATACCAAAATTATTAAAACTAGCCAGAAAAATTAAACAAGAGGAAAGCATGCGTAGTAGGGAGTAGCTTTACCCTCCATGAGCAGCTCCTGGCCGTGGCTGCCCACCAGCGTCTTGGCCAGGAAGGGCGCGAAGTCCAGCATGATCTCGCGCAGCCGAAAGCCTGTAGCATGTACCGTGCCTAGTAGGGAGTAGCCTTACCCTCCATGAGCAGCTCCTGGCCGTGGCTGCCCACCAGCGTCTTGGCCAGGAAGGGCGCGAAGTCCAGCATGATCTCGCGCAGCCGAAAGCCTGTAGCATGTACCGTGCCTAGTGGGGAGTAGCCTTACCCTCCATGAGCAGCTCCTGGCCGTGGCTGCCCACCAGCGTCTTGGCCAGGAAGGGCGCGAAGTCCAGCATGATCTCGCGCAGCCGAAAGCCTGTAGCATGTACCGTGCCTAGTGGGGAGTAGCCTTACCCTCCATGAGCAGCTCCTGGCCGTGGCTGCCCACCAGCGTCTTGGCCAGGAAGGGCGCGAAGTCCAGCATGATCTCGCGCAGCCGAAAGCCTGTAGCATGTACCGTGCCTAGTGGGGAGTAGCCTTACCCTCCATGAGCAGCTCCTGGCCGTGGCTGCCCACCAGCGTCTTGGCCGGGAAGGGCGCGAAGTCCAGCATGATCTCGCGCAGCCGAAAGCCTGTAGCATGTACCGTGCCTAGTGGGGAGTAGCCTTACCCTCCATGAGCAGCTCCTGGCCGTGGCTGCCCACCAGCGTCTTGGCCAGGAAGGGCGCGAAGTCCAGCATGATCTCGCGCAGCCGAAAGCCTGTAGCATGTACCGTGCCTAGTGGGGAGTAGCCTTACCCTCCATGAGCAGCTCCTGGCCGTGGCTGCCCACCAGCGTCTTGGCCAGGAAGGGCGCGAAGTCCAGCATGATCTCGCGCAGCCGAAAGCCTGTAGCATGTACCGTGCCTAGTGGGGAGTAGCCTTACCCTCCATGAGCAGCTCCTGGCCGTGGCTGCCCACCAGCGTCTTGGCCAGGAAGGGCGCGAAGTCCAGCATGATCTCGCGCAGCCGAAAGCCTGTAGCATGTACCGTGCCTAGTGGGGAGTAGCCTTACCCTCCATGAGCAGCTCCTGGCCGTGGCTGCCCACCAGCGTCTTGGCCAGGAAGGGCGCGAAGTCCAGCATGATCTCGCGCAGCCGAAAGCCTGTAGCATGTACCGTGCCTAGTGGGGAGTAGCCTTACCCTCCATGAGCAGCTCCTGGCCGTGGCTGCCCACCAGCGTCTTGGCCAGGAAGGGCGCGAAGTCCAGCATGATCTCGCGCAGCCGAAAGCCTGTAGCATGTACCGTGCCTAGTGGGGAGTAGCCTTACCCTCCATGAGCAGCTCCTGGCCGTGGCTGCCCACCAGCGTCTTGGCCAGGAAGGGCGCGAAGTCCAGCATGATCTCGCGCAGCCGAAAGCCTGTAGCATGTACCGTGCCTAGTGGGGAGTAGCCTTACCCTCCATGAGCAGCTCCTGGCCGTGGCTGCCCACCAGCGTCTTGGCCAGGAAGGGCGCGAAGTCCAGCATGATCTCGCGCAGCCGAAAGCCTGTAGCATGTACCGTGCCTAGTGGGGAGTAGCCTTACCCTCCATGAGCAGCTCCTGGCCGTGGCTGCCCACCAGCGTCTTGGCCAGGAAGGGCGCGAAGTCCAGCATGATCTCGCGCAGCCGAAAGCCTGTAGCATGTACCGTGCCTAGTGGGGAGTAGCCTTACCCTCCATGAGCAGCTCCTGGCCGTGGCTGCCCACCAGCGTCTTGGCCAGGAAGGGCGCGAAGTCCAGCATGATCTCGCGCAGCCGAAAGCCTGTAGCATGTACCGTGCCTAGTGGGGAGTAGCCTTACACTCCATGAGCAGCTCCTGGCCGTGGCTGCCCACCAGCGTCTTGGCCAGGAAGGGCGCGAAGTCCAGCATGATCTCGCGCAGCCGAAAGCCTGTAGCATGTACCGTGCCTAGTGGGGAGTAGCCTTACCCTCCATGAGCAGCTCCTGGCCGTGGCTGCCCACCAGCGTCTTGGCCAGGAAGGGCGCGAAGTCCAGCATGATCTCGCGCAGCCGAAAGCCTGTAGCATGTACCGTGCCTAGTGGGGAGTAGCCTTACCCTCCATGAGCAGCTCCTGGCCGTGGCTGCCCACCAGCGTCTTGGCCAGGAAGGGCGCGAAGTCCAGCATGATCTCGCGCAGCAGCGGGCACACGCCGCCCAGCGCCGCCTGCAGCTTGTGCGTCAGCGACGCCTCGCGCGACGCGCCGTCCAAGGACATGGACGCGTTCATCGCGGTCAGACCGGCCAGGGTTTCGTTGTCCTGGAGAACAGTGTGTTAAGTTCACGGAGAACGAAGTGAGGAGTTTCAAGAGATATTTCTTATAAATTTTTAGTGAAGTGAAAAAAGACAATTCGATTCGAGACGGAGATCGGTTCGGGTAGTTCAGTGGCTAGACCATTGCCCTGGTTAGGCAAAGGGGGTCACGAGTTCAATGGAATTGTCTTTTTTCACTTTATTAACAAATTATAAGAAAATTAGCATAATAATTGGTTTTTAAAAAATATTCAAGAGATATTGTAGATATTACTAAATATGACATTACTTGACTGTGGGTTATTAATTAATACGCGAGTTAATCCCGCACATATTATATAAATCTATCTATACTAATATTATAAAACTGAAGACTTTGGTTGTTTGGTTGGTTGAACGCGCTAATCTCAGGATTTGAATTATTTTTTTGTTAGATAGCCCAATTAACGAAGAAGGCTATAGGCTATATATCATCACGCTACTACCCTGGAGAGCGGAGCAGTAATAATGAATGACGACAAATCAGGCAAATTTGAATACATTATTGTACAATTTATAAGCGACGGAATTAAAAAAGTGCGACTGTAATTCGAAGTAAATCACGGGGCAAGCCGTAGGTGTCACCTAGTATTAAATAATAGCATTAAACATTTCAACAAAGTCACAAATGGGGCAAAAAATATAAGACTAATTCAATCGGTCACAATGTAACCTTTCCGTAAAACGGAAACGAAAGGTCACAATTTAGTATTTGTTAACTGCTACAAAGACCTTTACGTAGAGCAATGTATGTTAACTCACAGGATGCAGATGTCTCTGTGCTGCTTGTAAATTTCTATTCTGGTGCCTTTGCTGTATGTGGTGATGGCCTTCCGAATTTCTCATATGAATTTGTTTGTCCATATCTGAAATCACAAGGATATAAAATAGTCTTAATCCATTTTTAAGAAATGCTACCATTTAAGTATGTTACACTATACACACGATATGCAAACTTTTACTGTGTGGTAGAAGATGTAGTGACTAAGATAGAAAAAGGTATGCTTAGATGGTTATTGACACACGGACACGTGGAGAGGATGGATGAAAGTAGACTAACGAAACAGATTTTTCAGAAGAGAGTGAATGGGCAAACAGTTTGCCGTACGACGTACATAAGTCAATCAAATAAAAGACATTTTGGAAAATGGTCACGTCAAGAGTACCCTTAACCGGCGTGTGTGTATGAAAACACTTATGGAAAGTGGATGAAGCGAAAGTTGTATGCCAGGATCGTAGCAAGTGGAAAGCTGTAGTCTCTGCCTACCCAGATGGGGGACAGGTGTGACGATATGTATGTATGTACTGTGTTATCTTTCATACTTTTTATTGTGTGTATTTTTTGGGGTTAGGTTAATTATTTACTGTGTCTCATACTCTTCCTAAATCAAGACGCCAGGCTCTTAATAACAACTAGACGACAGTTCCATCAAGGTAATAGGCTAGCCATTTATTATGTAGGTTTCAGTATACGCGTAAAAGTGAATGTTTGTAATGCCTCTGCCTATCTACTACGGCATATTCTTTTCATGTATTTAAATGTTAATATGTTTTAAGGTAATTAGGGGATGAAGAGTAGAAGCATGCACGTCGCCATCCCTGCCCGCTACGGCTGCAATTCTACTCCGACACGAGTGCCACCAGGGCGAATAATGCTGCCCCCAAGGCTACGCGCACCAGTTCGTTCTCGCTGTTGCGAAAAGTGTGAGCCAGAGCGGCGTAGGGGACCGCCACCCTACACGCGCGGCCTGACACACAGGGAAGTGGAGGACGGAGTGCAGGGTAGCAAGGGGAATGTTAGGGGAGGAATGGCAGATAAGATGAATGAGTTGATGGATGTTATGAATGAGAGAAAGTTAGATGTAGTGTGCTTGACGGAGACCAAGCTCAAGGGCAGCGAAGTCTTGGAGCTCCCGGGTGGGATGCTCGCGCTTTGGTCTGGAGTACCAGAGAGCGAGCATGGCAGTCGGGGGGTTGGAATTTTGCTGTCCTCGCGATTGGCCTCCGGTATGTATGAGTACAAACTGGTAGGTACTAGAATCCTCTAGATCCGTGTAATACCTGGTTTGTCGAAGATTTTCCTGGTAGCTGCTTACGCGCCAGTATCTTCGTCGAACGCGAGTGAGCTAGAGGACTTCTGGGAGAGTATGAGAGAAGCTCTAAATGTGATAGAAAAAAATGTAAGACTTATAGTATGTGGAGACTTGAATGGATGGGTGGGTATCGCTCGCGATGGTTTTGAGTCGGTACTCAGAAAGTATGGGGATAAAAGGGAGAACGACGCTGGCAAGCTAATACTGGCATTTTGTAAGGAAAAGGATTTGTTTGTGGCGAACACAATGTTCAACCACAAACAAATTCATATGTATACGAGGAGATGTAAGTCAAAGAGAAGCATGATAGATCTCGGTCGGCTCCGTAAACAGGTGATGGAAACAAGGGTTTAGCAAGGCGCTGAGCTGGGATCAGACCACTACCTAGTCATAACTAGGATTAGGGGTCTGTTCGCGGGTTGGCGTCATCATACCGAATGTCCTAAACCTGAGCCGACTTATAGCATCAAAAGCTGGAAGCTGCAGGATGCATCCATTAGGGATAAATATAAAGAAAGGGTAGCCGAAAAGCTTGGCGACGTCAATGTAAGTAGTGAGAATGTGGAAAGTGTATGGCAAAACCTTAGGGATAGTATGGTAAATGCCGCTGTGGAAGTGTCTAAAGAAACAAAAAGAGGCAGTAGTAATAAGCGTGATGCATGGTGGAATGAGGAAGTGAAAGAAGCAGTTCGAATGAAGAAGAAAGCATGGCTAGACTACTTAGCCTCGCGGAATGATTTTAATATGAAAGAGAGATACAAGCTGCTGAAAGTTAACACGAAGGCACTTATAGAAGAAGCTCGTGAAAGGTGCAGAATGAAAGCGGATGAAAGGTTGTCGTCCAATTTCCGGGATAATGCCAAGCTCTTCTGGAAAGAGGTAGGCAAGACCCGGAGTTGTTCGGCAATCTGCAGTATGAATAAAGTGCTTAGTGTTAACAATGACGTCCTAACAGACCAAACTGACGTCCTGCAGAGATGGAGTGAATATTATGAAACGATGTATGCAAGAAAAGACAGAGATGCCACATCGGGAAGTGGAGCTCACTTCGATGCTCCGGATCCCGATGTCATTGAAGTCATTAGTATGAAAGAAATAGAACAAGCTATAAGAAGTATGAAATGTGGTAAGGCTGCGGGAAAAGACAGAGTTACTGCTGAGATGATCAAGTACGGTGGGTCGCGTGTCTGGGACACACTATGTCTGTTATGCAACTTGTGCTGGCGGACGGGTGAGGTCCCAGATGACTGGCGAGTAGCAGTTGTAGTACCTATTTACAAAGGGAAAGGCTCGCGCCTAAACTGCTCCAGCTACAGGGCGGTCAGCTTGGTCAGCTTAGCTAGTAAGGTGTATGCAAAGGTTTTAACGGCACGAATGCAAGAAAAGACTGAAAAGTATTAATGGGAGGCTCAATGCGGATTCCGACGTGGAAGAGGTTGCATGGATCAAGTGTTTTATCTACGCATGATCGCGGAAAAGATTTTGGCTGTTAGCCAGAAGGTTTTCTGCGCTTTTGTGGTTCTGGAGAAAGCATTTGATAACGTTGTGAGAGAAACGCTGTGGGACTTGCTGTGTTTATGTTTAGCGCGGATGGAAGATGTGATTCGGATGTAGAACGGCGAGTAGCTGCCGGAAACAAAGTTAACGGTGCTTTGTCCCAGTTAGTAAAGCGACAAAGCATCGTAAAAGAAGCACGAATGGCGATTCATAACGCAGTGCTAGTGCCAACTTTGCTTTACGGTAGTGAAACCTGGGTATGTCAGCAGATGCATGAAAGTAAATTGAATGCTGTGGAGATGCGATCACTTCGAAAATTGTGCGGCGTAACTTTGGCCGACCGAATATGTAACGAAGTGATACGCAATATGGCAGGTTTGAATAAAAGTGTCAGCGTTAAGCTGGAAAAGGGCGTGCTTCGTTGGTTTGGACACGTCCAACGAATGAGTGAGGAACGATTGACGAAGAATATATATTGTTCAAAAGTAGAGGGTAGAAGGATTCAGGGTAGGCCGAGACTTACATATGAAGACCACGTGAGCAGATTGCTCAAAAACGGAAAGGTCAAAAGTACTCGAATACCCAGACGTGCGTGTATGAAGCGATTAATGAATCTCGAAGAAGCGAAAGAAGTATGCATGAATCGCGAAGCCTGGCGATCTGTCCTCTCTGACTACCCCGTCAGGGATACAGCGTGAAGTTAGTTAGTTACGTATTTAAATAATTCGACCGGTTATTTATACAGTTTTGCAATTTGTCATTCGTTCAGTCAATCATTGTCATCGATTAATCACTCATTCTATCATCATTCATTCAGCTATACATTTATTTATTGTATCTCAGCATTCGAGAGTCAATGTTGAAATCATAAGAGCAAGAACTAGTAACCAATATAATGTTGACATACCGTCGTGTATATTCCCTTCGTGGTCTCGAGTCCTGCCAGTGATGGTGGCTGGGCCCCGTTCGCCGTCCTCGTTTAGGTTCACATCCGTCCAGGATTCATCATTGCTAACCTGTAATTGTTTACGACATGTTTAGTCTCACAGTATTAAACGCAATTTATTTGACGAAATGCCACTACTACTTTAGAGCCATCATTTAGAACTTACGGACATAATTATAATAGTAATTCAAGATTCTCAGTTATACATCACACACAATTCCCTAAATGAGATCATTAAAAAAAATGTAATGATCAGTTATTAAATCTTACATTCAAAATAATTCTTAATTTAATATTTCTTTTAGAAAAAATATATAATTTTATAAACATAAGAATAGGTTATTAAATTAACATTTGAATGGTTTGTTATGGATACACTGTTTGATAACTTAATAAACTAAATCTTAGACCCTTATTACTCTAATGATTTGTCTATGTATTTCTGACAGTACATATTTAACTAATAAAGAAATTTAAGAAGCTCCTATTCCAGTGTACCTTTATCAGGAGCCTGTATGTTAATGAGAAAGTCATATAAAAAGAATGCAGTAATACAAACCGGATGTTTGTTGTCGTCAAGAGCGATCTCACTCGACGTCTCAGGATCATTGTTGGTGGTCTCGTTGGAGTTCAGGTGGAAGGAGCCCGCGTCCTCTATCGAGTCCACGCTCTGTCAATACATTGATGTGATAGATGATATGAGAAAAATAAATATCAGTAAAAACACGCGAGTCTTTGATAGATAAGGAATAGACTTTTGTGTCAAGATACGAATATAGTATCGGATCGATGGGAAACTTCGTCTAGGAACACAATGTTGTCTAAGCACGACAAATTAGCACTATCGGGTGATCGTAAAGTCTATATTGGACTTTCCGACTCCGGCTTGATATCATATGTCATTAAATACAACATACGGTAAAAATATGTAAAAAATTGGTATTCTAGAAAGATAATTTATTATTAATTATTTCTGAACATTTTCAATATTCTTATATGCACAAATGATGTTAAAAAGGAGCCTTAATGTTATTGTGTAGACTATCTACCCATGAATGTGAGGAGTATGGTAATTACCAACACTAAGTGACATACACTCAAATAGCATGCTTGAAAAGAAGTGACAAAGCAAGCGTTAGCTAATTCATGCTGGAAAATCTTATAACTAATTTGGAAACACATTTATAAAAATTAAAAATATTACAATCATTCTTACATAATATCTCATGTATCAGAACAAATTGTATTTACATATTTTCGTAAAAATTCCAATAAATACTAGCATTAGATATATAGAGATATTTTCTCATGTACAAATTGTGTAATGTGCGAAAGTGCTCATCAATTGTTGACAACCTTATTGTATATTCAAGAGTATTATACTTACTCATATTGTGAGCGTAGCTTATTGGTGAATTATTTTATTGTTACTTGAATACATATTTGTGTCAAGCTCGTGTCATTTTAGTGTGTTTAACATTGGCTCTGAAACTTTTTAAATACACTTTTGTCCCGAATAATCGATTAGTCCAAGCCAAGAGGCTTGAGAATGGTTTTGTAGAATATTTATTATGGTTGTGTTGAATACTGTCACCGAGGGCTGCATATTAAATAAAAGAGTTCCAGAGTCAACCATAGAAGTGTTAGCTCTAAATTACGTTCACACAAGTTCGAAACAGGTACAAACCAAATTGACCACCGACACCGTTATTTCTGACAATGTGTTGGACCTCGCCGGAGGCTTACAACAGGACAATAACATTAATTTATTACACAATATTAAACACTAAACACATAATAGTAAAAGGTTATATAATTTAAAACACATTGCTAAATCTGGTCTCGTAAAAGCGGATCATCACATCAGAAGAAAACTAGGTTAAACCGTATTAATCCATCGAAGTACAAACTAGACAGTACCAAAGACCACAGTTAGGAGACGCAGTAACTAATAGAAAGAGACAGAGCATTGCCGACTCCCCATTGATTGTTATTACTGACCTTTGGTTTGGCTTGTAGTTTCACTCGTAGGCTTGATTTGAACAGTGGCTCTTCTTTCTCTGAACCTGGGGTCGCTTCTGTCTTATCACTAGGCTTTGGTTTCTCTCCAGAATTTGGCTTCAATTCATCAGTCGTTGTCTCAATTTTTGCTACTCCCTCTTCGTTCCCCCTCGCTTCCGACTCCTTTATTTATTTTATTGCAAAAAGCAAAATAAAACGAATATAATGAAGCGATCACATATCACACATAATTGTCCAAATAACACCATTATTGCTGTCTGTAGCGACATCGATAGCAAAAATCAATTGGCAAACAGCAAATAATCTTACCCAAACACAACATGAAATTAAGATATTAGGATCTTCTGGTACTGGGGGCAAATTTCTAGAATATCATGCATCTGATGATAAATTCTTATGATCATGTGATTCTATAGTACTTATTTAGGTATACGGTAAATAATGTAGGTACCTACTCCACATAAAATGACGCCTTAATTCAGAAGTTCTAAAATATAAAAAATAACTAAAAACTAAAAATATTAATGGAAATCAGTCGTACTAAATCTATTCAAGTCTACTAATACGTTAACTTTTCTAAAAAATGCATTGATTTTCAGTTCAAACCACTAAATGATTACTGCCTAAATATGATTTGAGTTTAAAATACCTAAAACATTCTATAAATAGAAAAAGAGTTTATAAAATAACATGCAGGTATAGGTACGACAGTACACAAACACGTTGTAACCGATAATCGCACATAGAAAGTAATTAATTATAAAGCAAAAGGAGCTAACCTTCATGGAGGGCGAATCCAAGTCGTTAATAGTAGAATTGTTTTCATCTACGACAATCATGGCGTATTCGACGTCATCACCGTTGTGTTCTACAGGGAGTATAGAAAAGTACTGTATTAGTTTGAGCTGATGAATTTTGTGTAAAAGACAACATCGACAAAGCTTGCTTCAATAAAGCGGGTAAGTCGGGTGGTCCTACACAATGTTACTATGTCTGGGTTAAATAATTTCTAAGGTTAATACTGTAAATTTTTTGTGTTACGTACATTTGGTTGACTTTTACAAGAAGCATATAATAACCAATTATATTGCAGATACTAGATCTTCGGAATCTAACTACCAAGCACTTCTGTATTCCTAGTACTATATTACTCCAATACTTTGAACTATTGCAATGTTCTCATGCTTTGATGAATTTTCTATTTCAAAATGATGACGCAACAAAAATAAAAATGAACGAAAATTTAAGCGGTGCCTTAGCAGTGCATTAATTACAATGCTTTGTCTTTGACGACAGTTGTTAAACAGTTAAGAAACCACAAACAGAACATTTATTTTGTAATTTGAACAATGTGTCAACATAATAGTATTAGTATGTGAAAGACAAAACAGAGCTCGCGAGCTTCGTCCACATTAAGTAATTCATCGTCCATATTACACAGTATCTAAAGCTTCACTGAAAATTATTTACATATACAGCACGGCATACACGATACAGCAAAAGAGCTATATTGAACAAGCGTGGAGCAATATTGAAGCACAGAGATAAAGTACCTAACTTCTTGCTCTATCGTGCAGCCCGTAGTTGACCAAATTTATTTTTTATTTATTTTGGCTTGTTTTCAAGATATTATATCCAACATGCAATATACATAAAGATATTGTATGTGGTCGGTCATAAGCAATTTAGGCTAAAATCAAGTTCCGTAATCAGATGTTCTAATTTATCAGTGTAATATGAACGTCAAGTGTCGACGGCCGCGTTACCTGCGTGAGCGCGGTGGTAGTTAGCGATGCGGGTGTGTGCGAGCGTATTATTGTTAACGTGTTGGCTGCAATCGAGTTTGCAGTGCGAGTGTGGGTGTCGGTGAGCAGGGTGCCCACCCGGCAGAAACTGCGGGTACACGTGGTGCGACCACTGCGGGAACAGCGGCCGCGACCCTGCGGTCCCAGACCCACCCAGCGAACCACAAAAGTACCAGGGCGGCAGGAGATAGGAAGAGACGTTACAAAGGAATGTAGAAAGCAAGAATATAGATTATACGGGAATGTTCGATCGTTTGATACCGCGATATTTACACGGAGAAAATAATCGAACGATCGATGTACCAAATGTAGCGTGTAGTAGAATGTAGATGAATTTTACCAGTGTCCCAAATCGTGACGCGTATATCAAGCGGCGTGAAAAAAGGAGAAACGACACAATTCAGATATACAGTCTTTTAATATCTTTTTTGTAGTGTCGCCCTCTGAAGTTTAAAAGTATTATTTAATAGGTAATTGTCAGATAATAGTGGTAAACGATTTACTTCAGAGAGCGACCTCATAATGACTGTGATAATGAAAATATGACAATCAAATATTTTTTGGAGATAATCATGTTGTATATTCAGTGCAACAAAGCATATGAAAAGAAGCAAAAATAAAAGTCATACTATTCATCCATAGCCTATGACACAAACCCAATATTTCTATACGAAGTAGAGAGTGTGGTTGTAGTGTATTAAGTACCTACACATTAATTAAATTAAAATATTTTACATACACATACTCATAACATAACACAAGTCTCGTCGGCTTTTTAAAACGGTATTACAATATTTATGAATTAATATTTACGAACGTAATATTTATGACACACAAACAAACATTTCTACGTACTAAAAATAATAATACATGAATAATAATTTTGAACTGAAATGTCTACTAACGTAATGTGTGAATTATGTGTGTATTGTAATGCATTCCCTAAGTTGTTGCAGAACAAATGTAAATAAATAATATTAAGTTTATTGTTATTACACAAAAAATGATCATGTTAAAATAATATTTTGATGTATAAATAGAGATAGGAGCAAGAGAGAGAGAGGTTGGAAATGTAGATAAGAGAAAAACGTACCAAGGGAAATGAAACAAAGTAAATGTGAAATATTAGTGGCAAATATTTATTTGTCTTTGATGCTTCAAACTCTTATGTAATGTTACCTAACTTAACATAGTACGCTGAGTGATAAGGTTAATATTTCTTATGTTAAGCATAACATACATACATTAATATAACAAGCGTGCACATATAACATTTAAAAGTACATCATTTTTAAATTTTTTTATGATACTTTCAGGCATATCGTGTGAACGAAGAGAACCTGCAGACAGGATTAGTCTGCTTTTATGTAAAAAAGGTTCTCAAATTTGTCAATGGAATAAATGAAAATTTTTTAAACTTATTTTTGTTTTAAATTCTGACAATATCGAGTAACCTAAGAAATTAATGGGATTATATTTGTTATATGTACAGTATTTTCTTTTTAATAAAAAAAAATCATTCACAATGACGTCATCAGTGGCATAAAATCGTAAGGCCTTAAAAATATAATGCTGGAATTGTGCTGTTTGTCGTTTATATAATTTCTTTGACACCGGCGATACTGCCGTAATGCCAAAGATGACGAAATTCGAAGGTTAAATTAAGTTTTTTTTTATACCACTGAAGTGGCAGACAAGCGTACCTTGTTTACATTTTGCCTCAAATACTGATAATGCCGATTTTCCATTTTAAATTATAAATAGTGATCAGTAACCCACCCTATTCCTCGAAATAGTTATTGATTCCATAACACATTTGTGAAAAGTGAACAATGTCCTTTTAATTGTCAGATGTGTAAGAGTAGCAATAATAGGGATATCAGTTAGTGCGGAGACGTACCGCGGTGGTCGTGCAGATGGGGACGGCGCGCTGGGTCCGCGCCGGGGAGCGGGAGCGGCGCGGGCGGCTCGAGGATGTCGCGGTACTTGGACACCATGAGCACCGAGATGAAGTACACGATGGCCAGCGACAGGAACTGCGCCTGCTTCGTCTCCTCCTGCGAACAGCGGCCGGACTCGCCTCACTACACACACGCTCATTCCACCCTCTCCGACCGACTCAAACTATTTATTATCCTGACCTATCCTGTTATTTTTCTATGATATGTATGTATTTAGAAATATATAGGTATGTTTATCAGTTATCTGTTTACCATAGTACAAGCTCTGCTTAGTTTGGAATCACATAGCGTTGTGTGAGTTGTCCCAACAATATTTATTTATTTATCGTACCTATGAAATATTATTCCAGCTTCTTCCAGTTGTGCTTCTCGATCGAGTTTGATACCAGGGGATACTTAGAAGCTAGGCGTTAACTCGCTATCAAAATTAGTAAAGAAATAAATTTTAAAAATGATTTTTGAGGGTCCATTTTCGATACTAAGTAAACTGCGATGTGTTTGAATAGTATATGTGGCTGTTTTCAAGCTTTTATTTGTTAGACAGTTTGCGCAACTTACCACATCTCTATAGATGACAGCTCTCAGCCTATTGACGTCCATGTCCTGGAGAAGCCTCTCGGGGTCCTTAACCGGACTAGACGCATCTGCCAAGCTGGCCACCACACTCTATGAGTTACAAATTACAATTAGTGTAATCCAGTACTCTATTAATTTAAAAATATATTTATAAAAGCAAGTAATATCCAGAGAAGATCCTACGACCGTCACTAAGGCGTTTAATAATCTGAAGTATTATTTTAATATTATAAAACTAATGAAATGTACTAAAGATTATAAAAATAGTGTAACATGCACATTTGGATATGTAACTAGTTCCAAAGCGCAGAATGATTGTATTGACATGCAATTATGTGCATCTAATTTGCGCGGTGTGTTGTGTATTACTTCATTTTAAGTTGCAACATATTTTGTGAGCAGTGCAAGGTGTTGTAAAAGCAATCGTTAAGATCGATTACAGTTAAAATACCAGGGTTTAAGAACCGACAGGAAGATCGAGTCGTTGATGGATTTGAAACTAATGGCATTTTCTTCATTACAGAAAGATGTTTTTTATAAAATGCCAGAGGGGAGTGCTCGCTAGTTTCTGTAGTTCATTGTGCGTACCAGGTTAGGATAAATGCACGGAGGTGATTGTTCAAACTCTGTTGAGATTTATAAGGGTGTCTTTAAAGTTAATTGAAATACTTCAGGTTCGGGGGCGGGTATTAAAGTTTAATTTAATGGAACGGTTGCATTGTTCGTGGGCACCGGTGCGAACGCGCGGTACCAGGGCGGCATAGGCGTAAGGAGCAGTGCAGTTACCTTGGGATCGGGTTCGTTGCTGGGGCGGGTGGCGGCGCGCGCGGCGGCCAGGCGCTGGCGCTCCTTGCACTCCAGACAATTGCGCACAGCACACGTGCACACCTACACACACACACACGTGTGTACCGCACACACCTACACGCCTACACGCCTACACGCTACGAGTACGACACCACGACTCGCTACAGCTCTAGGAAGTAGTAGCTAGACGTCCTCCGCGCGCACCCTACTCTTCACGTTTATGTGTTATTCGTTCTTATCGGAATACAAATTGTATTCAATGTTATAATATTTTTTAAAAAATGGTAACGATATATTTATTTTTGAAATCGTGAAGAGTAGAGCGGGCGAACACAGATCTAAACTAAAGTTTTGAGAATATCTAGGAAAATCTAAAATATAAATTCTATTATCATACAAGAAGACACTAATTATATAAGAAAATTCATAGATAAGTCATAATTTCTATACATTCTAGGTATAAAATATTAATGAACGTTTACATAATTTAGTAGTTTTTAAAAAGAATTCTATTACATCGGAAAATTCAACTGATAATAAGTAATTTACCTCATCAAATTACGAAGAAAGAGTGATACAGAACACGTAGAAAAGAATAATTAATACGAGTCAGCCGTGTTGTTTTAAAAGTTTGGATACTCAAATTGAGAATACGTATCTTCTTTTAACTTCTAACAAACCTCAGAAGTGATAGACCATAGGAAACAAAAACAAAAGAAAGGAAGAATTTTTGTCCGCTAGACTAGTATATCTTTGGAGAATAACTTTAATTTTTTTTCCTCCAAAATGAATACAAAAACTAACTAGCTAAATTCTAAAACAACATGGCCAACTTCCCCTTCTGGCCCCCTCTACTACCCTAGTACTCACCAGCCTCAGGCACTGCCTAAGAATGCCCCCGCTGGACATATTTTTCTCGGCCTCGAGTTCAGCAAAGTTCAATGCGCTGGCAAATATGAGGACATCAGCCATGCTGACTAGACGCTGAAGGAACGTTACCGCCACTTCCACCGGCATACCCTGCGTAGGCTCTATTACATCGAGCTCGTTCTGTGCAAACATTATATCTCTACATAATAATTTTACATGTTATGAAAGTTCTAATTACATGTTATGAAAATTCTCCACTAATGTAAAGTGCACGCATGAAAGCAAGCGAATGTCTGCTGATAAACGCAGTTACTTATATGTTCTTATTTTATACTCCCAAAGTACTCCATTAACAAAGAAATTTATGGCTGGTCGTCGGATGGGTGACCACTTTGTGGCATTTACATTTGCGAGCGTATCCGTGCTTCGGAAGGCACGTTAAGCCGTTGGTCCCGGTTGCCAGTAAAATGGCAGTCGTTAAGCCTGGTTGAAGGCCTTATAGGCGGCTTAAAAATTTCAACAGCAGGTAGCCACAACCTGCGTCTGTCTATTTCAACACGGCAATGGGCTCACCACCTATTACGTGGGACAGGAATCCACACGGTGAAAAGTGGGCATATAATATGCCTCTGCCACCCCTTCAGGGATAAGGCGTGATGGATATTTTTTTTTTTTATTTGGAATCAAAAGCTGAAGTGATACCAACGGAATAGGACAGGAGCAATTTACTAGCATCCACAAAAAAAACAAACCAAAATTCAATTCTTGAACCGCGTGGAATCGTCAAATCATGTACTTATAAAAGATTTTAAAGAATCTACTGTACCCGAAAAAATGGGTACCCAATTTCTTAATACCCAGAGTTGCCTTTAAATACATTAAAATAAATAAACATAATCAAAACAAAACTCTCGTATCCATAGGATACAGCACTGAATACTTACATTGGGCGAGGTAGCAGACGCAAGTAATGGCAAAAGTCCGCCGCAGGCGATAATCAAATTATCAGCGAGCTGACTAATCAAATGAACTGTATTCACTACAAAAATCGCATTCTCACTACTGTTTACGAAGTCTATCACCGATTTTGTTGAGTGACTGCGCCACACCTGTAATAAAAGGAAATTATTGACAGAAAAAAACCTACTGATATTATATTAGTCCAAAAGTATTGAGAAAAAGCTGAGTTATTTGTCAATATAGAAGCAGGTAACGAATAGTGTGCCCCAAAACTTAAAACTCCTCATATCATCTTTTACCCTGGTACAAAGTGCTCTAAATTTGGTTAAAAGTTTCGAAGGATTCCCACGCTCACTCGTAGAAATAAAGAGTGCGTTTTAGGGCCATTAAAAATTATCCCGGCGTCGTAAAAACGGTACTTATTTTGTCCTTTTGAGTCAGCGGGTGTTCGATGTAGAAGATATAAAAAAATGATGCAAGTTTAATGTCATCGTACAACTTACACACACTGATTTATGATAAAAGAAATCAGATAGTGCTTTTTAGGAAGAAGGTTATATCAATGACAAACATACATATTGTCACACCTTTATGCCCAAAGGGGTAGGCAGAGGCATACTATACGCCCACATTTCACTGTATGCATTTTTGTACCACGTAACAGGCGGTGAGCCCATTGCCGTGTTGAAAATGGACAGGCGCAGGCTGTGGCGACCAGCCGTTGATTTTTTTTTCAAGTCACCCGAAGGTACATTCAGTACATTCTTTTGTTATAAGGCCTTTAACCAGGCTGAACGACTGCCATTTTACTGGCAACCGGGACCAACAGCTTCACGTGTCTTCCGAAGCACGGAAACGCTGGCAAATGTAAATTCCACAAAGTGGTCATCCATCCAAGGACCACTTATAGCGAATATTGCTTAACGCAGTAATCGTTTACAGAACAGTGAGTCAATGGGACCACGAGCGCTTTAATCAATATAACGCTTATATCAATAAGTTGACTATAAAATCTCGTAATTACTTTAGGTCTTTATTCCTAAAAGACCTGGAGCTAAAACGATATGCATAGATAATTTCGGTTCAATCCTATTTTTATTAAGTTTAGGTATCAAGTCAAATAATTTTTGCTGGTACTTACTTGAACATCAGTCTCCAAGCTGAATAGGACATCTGACAGCAGCCTTTGGTGTATGTAAGACCATCGAAACTCCGGAATACGGAACGGCGGCCGAGTAGGCCCGGGGGAAAACATTGGCCGGGAACATTTCGATGGTCGTTTTGTTTCTGTAATATTAGGAAGTAAAATTAGTATAGATACTAGTGTAGACTAATATAAGCAGATTTGGCTGTAGTAGGCATTGGTCATAAAAAATACTGATTTAGGTGTAAACGGCCTAGATAGCAGTCATTTAGTAGCTGTTAAAGCACTGACTTCCACCTTAAGAGAAAATAAATATACAAATTGAGGGCATTTTTAATTTTACATCGCCATCTAGCACAAAGTTAGCTAATATAAGCTTATGAAATGGTATCCTAGACAACTGATAAACATACTTCCATTTATTAAAAAAAAGATATTTAATAAATGGAATTACACCACTGTGTTTATATCAGACCGATGTAGTTTCGCAGGTCTGTGATTAATATAAAATACTTACCAAAATGATTAGAATCCACTTGTGTACTAGTCGAAGCACTTCGAGGCCTCTTGGGTGATGTCGACGTATTCGTCCCTTGTGTAGTGACACCGTCGCCTCTACTGCTATCCTGTTTCATCTCACTATCGCCGGGTAAACTCACTCGTCTTTTGTCTCTTTCTTCGTGACTTCTTTCTGATTCACTCTCACGATCCTTACTATCTAAAAGAATGCTCTCACTAATCGTAGAAATAGGCGGATTTTCTGGTTTTTTATTCTCCTCTTCGTCTTCAATCGGCGTATCGACTCTTTGGCTTTCTATATTTTCAGTTTCTTGTGAAATTTCTTCTCTTTTTTCTATGTCTACTAGCGTTTCAGACTCCTCAGCTCTAGAATTGACTAAAAATTCACCATCTAATGGCAGGACATTGCCCTCTTGAGGATGGTCCGAAGGTATGACCCTTTGCAGGCTATTATCATCTGATACGATATTTTCATGACTTTCAGATTTGCTTAATATGACGGACGAAATTAGCTCGCTTACTAAATCATTGGCTATCGTTTCTGCGATATGCTTTTCGTCAATTATATCTTCCATCTCAGGTTCTAAATCTTCCCGCCCATTAGGTGTATTTCCTTCTGAGTGCGGCCCACCGGATATCGCTCCAGAATCAGTATCGTCATCATTTTTGATCCGCACTGTTTCTAATGCTATACTTAAAACATCATTAACAATAGTTATGGCGACATTTTTTGGGTCATCAACATCTACTTCTTCATCGTTTGAAACTTCAGTCTTATCTTGTGTACGTCTCGGACTCGTGGCTTCACTCGGAGTTAGATACAACTCTGATGGGTCGGAAAGTTCAGACTCACGTTCAACGGCATTAGCCTCGGCAACCCTTTCTGGGCTAGCCGTCTCGCTGACTGAAAGACTAGAAGGAATTCCTTCACTTCGATCCGTTACATCCGCATCGTCTCTGGGAATCCCAATATCTCCTACATCTCTAACGGGAATATAATCAAGACTACCTCTCCTCATAGGTTCAGCACTTCTTTCTAATGTGCCTACACCTGACTCAGGTTCTGACAATAATCTATTATCAATAATTACACTACTAGTTATTTCTGTTTCCGGGATAGTATCGATAGGAACATCTGGAGTTCGAGACACAGAGCTCTCGACGTCATCTACAGCGTGCTCCACTTCAGTATCATCACGACTTTCTACTGGAGGTGGGCTGTGGAGTTTACACGCGTCAGTTTCATCTGTTCTCGGGGCACATCGGCAATTGTCGACATCTCTCAAAGAAAGACCAGTGCCTATCTCAGTTTGGGCGGCATGATGTAATCTCCTTTGTGGAGGTTGCTCGTGCCTTTCCCAACCTGATATGGTGGAAATAGGACGTTGTTGCCTCTCGGCAGGGTCCGTGATATTATCCGCACGACGTTGTTCGTAGTGTTCATACATTTGGGCGAATTGCAGTTTGAATTCTTCGTAAGAAACCTGTAGCAGGACAAATATAGTAAACGATTAAAGTTACATAAAACTTGTTTTGCAACCTAATACCAAATTACGAAAGATAAAGAATGGTCAGTTTAACCAATCACATCAGGTTCAGTTTATGTCGAGTTGTTCATTAGTGTAGGGGTTTAAAAAGATGTTATTTAAAAATAATTTAACATTTAACAACAAAATAACATAAGGTACCTTAAAAGTAACTTAAGTCTTTTTAACTAGTGTTTTTATTAATCGACATTTTTTGTTATTTATTTTTTTTGCTTTTGATGTTTTTTGATGTTATCACTTTGCCCCGCTTATGTCTTATATAGAAGACTTGATGTAGTAGTCCTTGAATTTAATTGCATTTTTATAGCCCTTAAATAATTGTGAAAGAGTAGTGAAAAGTCACCAAGAGACGTACCTTAGAATGTACGATGGCTAGCGTATCGACCCAGACTCGCCATCCACCGTACTCGTGTTTAATAGCGTGATGAAGCAGCATTCGAAATAGAGAGTATACCATGTCGGAAATCTTCTGCTCCTCCGCGTTTTTCGGATGGATGTACGCCATCGCTATTAGCCATTCCTGTGGAAAACAATTAAGGGAATGGATAATCTACTCGCTGTTGCCCACGGAACAGAAAAATTTAAATTCTGTGCTCTTTTAACCCAACTCCTTTAGTATCTGCGAGACTTTTAACCAAATCAAAATTATGAATGTAATCTACAGACATGGAACTTTTAACCCAGATGAATCAAGTCACTATCTGCAGCCACGTGACTAGATACATACATACGTTTTCTTCTTGTAATCCACCGCATTTAATCCTAGTTCACTTTCATAATGCTACGTTTCCAAAATAGTCTTATCTACATTGCTCAGCAATACATATCAATTTATTTAGCTAGTTACCTGCCACACAGACATCTGCAGCACAGTTCTCCTGTTCTCCCGGTTGTTGCTGCACAAGAGCGTCATGTCGGACAGGAATAGCTTCTTCACTTCCAACAACTGCTCGGTTTGCTTCGACTGTCGGATGAGTGTCGCCACTACTTTTAATATCACTGCAAAAGAAAACTTTCTGTTACATAAAATCACTACCGGACCGAATGTTTATTCCTTTTTATCAAATTCGCAACATTATGAGGGATTGTGTATCGTTTTGATCTACATAATATTTAACTTGAGAACATTAACACAAACACACACACAAATTTTATATAAATCCAGTAATAAAGGAGGCTATAGTAAACCTTTTAAAAATCAATTACTCAAAGCAAATAATTAAAAGTGGAGACTTAGGTTTACGAACTATTTTAACAATGTAGTCTCCTGCCATTTTAAAAATCAATTACTCAAAGCAAATAATTAAAAGTGGAGACTTAGGTTTACGAACTATTTTAACAATGTAGTCTCCTGCCATAGATAGAGAGGACAGATTAGACATTCGCGATCCAAGCATACTTCTTTCGCTTCCTGCAAAACCGAGTACTTTTGAGCTTTCCGCTTTTAGCAATTTGCTCAAATAGTCATCATTCGTATGTTAGTCTCGATCTACCTGAATTCCTCTTTTCTACTTTAGTACAAAATATATTTGGTTGCGCCGGTATATGATAAAAGATTAGCCGCGTTATTTTTTCTATGTTGCATCGCCGATTTACATTGTTTTTAATTAATTAGTTGTCGACGCTCCCCCCGCTTCCCTTAATTCCATTTCTCTTTCGCACCTACCTTGTCTCGCATAAAAGAGGAGCGAGACAGCTGTATTGCCGCTAGCCTCACGCCGGCAGCCACGTTTGAGGGCTGGCAGTCTGTCCTACACCACGCGCGCGCGCGCCCCCATTAAACCTTTCGCAATAACCCTGCACCAACTATCGCAATAATTGTATTTTCCATGGATAAATAGTGTTTTCGTGCAAGAAAACCAGGAATTCAAGTCCAGGGACGCCCCCGGCAGCCTCCACCTCAGCATCTCGCAGCAAGCAGCAAGGTAGTGTGCATATTCCTGTTTTTCCATTACATTTTCCGTCGACAATCGCGTGTAAATTTCATTTTAGTCTTTCCCCGCAAGTACAGTCCACTTTGAATTTATTTATCTCGCCCGCTCAACCATTTTTTGGTCCCAACGATCCGCTTTAGTAGTTTGCTAATGGAAATGCAATAGTTTTTATCCCATAGGGGGTAAACGCATAGGTATAGGTTATAGTTTTTATTCCACCACGGAATAAACGCATAGGTTTAGGTTATAGTTTTTTACTCCATTCGGAGTAAACGCATAGGTACAGGTTATAGTTTTTTATTCTACCACGGAATAAACGCATAGATTAGGTAATAGTTTTATTCTATAGGGAATAAACGCTTAGATAATAGTTTTTTATTCCATTAGGGAATAAACGCATACTTACCTACTATTTATCGCATATGTAGGTACTAAATAGTTGGTAATTTCGACTGCACCGCATAGTAACAGGTAGACCACGCGAGCAGGTACCTGGGCCCGCGCGCGCAAGTAGGTACCTACGCTCGTTCGCGTCGCGTCTCGCTGCTTACCACCGCTGCCATTTTGATCGTTCGTTAGTTTTGCACTGTAGGTAGCTATAGTTGTTTTGTTTTAACAATGCCTCCGAAAGAGATTCCGGAGTTAAAACTATTACACGCTAAGAAAGATAGCCTTTTTAAGCGTATGCAATCAATTTGTGATTATTCATCGAGGATCGCAGATGAATCAATAAAAGAATTGTTTTTATCCTCGATCGAAACCGTAGATACTTTGCGCTTAGATTTCGAAAATGTTTTCGATAAAATTAACTTGCTTGAATTAAAATTAAACCCCGATTTCTTATTAAGTTATGACGCCATGTCATCTTTCAAAGATTTAATTTGTCGCATAAAACGTGTCGCTAAGTCATTGCAAGCGCCCGTGCCCGTAGTAGTCACCGATTCGAAACCCGGGCCAGCCGGTTTTGATTTACTAAAACAGGACCGACCTAAATTACCGCCCATACAAATGCCCGAATTTGATGGCGATATTAAAAATTGGCCTTTGTTTTTCGCTAGTTTCGAAAATACGATCCATAATAATAATTCGTTAATGGATTACGAAAAATTACATTACTTAGTAAACTAACCGGGAAAGCAAAAACCGTTTACGCCGGTATAACGCTTTGCGCCGAAAATTATAGTTTGATTTTGAATACTTTGAAGGTTAAATACGAAGACAAACGCTTAGTAACAACCGCTTATTTGGACCAAATATTTAATTTGAAAAATAGCTCATCGTGTAATGAACACGACTTAGAAAAATTCTTAGATATTTTTGCATCAGCTGTTCGCGCCCTAAAGAATGTCAAGGTCAATGACCTCTGTTACTTTTTGTTTATTTTATATCGGTTTAAAGAAATTAGATTCCGAAACCGTTCGCTTATTTGAAATGGATAGACGTGGCCATCAAATACCTAAGTTCGACGATTTAGAAACTTTCGTTCGTCAACATATTCGAATTTTGCAACGAACTTCGTTAAACCACGGAGTAGCGAAAAATCGTCGGACTAATTGTAGTAAGCCCACGAAGTCCACGCAGTCTTTTGTTAATTTTGAACCTACAACTTCGCAGTCGCAAGTGTTGCATTCGAAAAATTGTTCTTTGTGTCAAGGTCACCATGACCAACTTTATAAGTGTTCGGAGTTTAATAAACTCAATCCGGGCGATCGCTATAAATTTGTTTGTTCTAGTAATTTATGTATCAATTGTCTCAGTAAGAAACATCGTGTTTCATCCTGTAATTCGAATCATTTTTGTCGCAAGTGTAATGGTAGACACCATTCATTATTACACTTCGAAAACAATAACGCCATGTCCGGTAGTTCGCCCGTCGATTCCAGCTGCGCGAACTCAGTGCCTAACCGTCCGTCCGCTGTGACGTCACGGCCACCCGCGCCGTTGAATCGCGACGGGGAGCGCTCTCGCGTGTTTTCATCGCCGTCCGCGTCCAGCGGCGCCACTGCCACGAACGATGTCGCTTTGTGCTCGCTATCAAGTTTGCGCACAAGCCCTACTACGGTACTTCTGGCAACCGCTCGAGTTGTTGTTTACGATTCGCATGGTAGGGCACATAGTGTTCGCGCACTTTTAGATAGTGCATCTCAAAGTAATTTTATTAGTAAAAATTGTTGTAGTCGTTTTGGTTTGCATATAAATAACCGCCCCGCCTGTAATGTTGTGAAGGGTATTGGGGGTTCCACTAAAGCCGTTCAAGGTTCTGTAGGGATTAAATTCCACTCGCGTTTTGATTTTAATGTTAGTTTTTCGATGGATTCGCTAGTTGTCGATAAGGTTACCGAATTTTTACCGACTGTCGCAGTCAATACCTCATTATTGACTGATTTTAGAAATTTGCCTTTGGCCGATGATACTTACGCCGTTCCAGGAGATATTGATTTGTTAGTTGGCGCTTCGATTTTCCCGCACCTCCTGTTGCAGCATAAGGTTCAAGGTCACGCATCGCATCCCGCGCAGCTCGCCTTAGTGACGGTTCTTGGGTTTGTTATTGTTGGTTCCGCACCCGCTTGTTTTGATTGTAACTCGACAGTGTCATATTGTTGCGCCTTCGAGCCGCTGGACTCTGCTGGTACATAAATTCTGGGAGATAGAAGAGGTGAACTTCCCTCCTATTGTCGGCCCGGATGATACACTTTGTGAAGAGTTTTATAGTCGCACGACTACTCGCGATAGTGATGGTCGTTATGTTGTCGCACTCCCCTTTAAGGGTGATGTTAATTCGCTTGAAGATTCGTTTCAGTCAGCCGAAAAACGCTTCTTTTGTTTAGAACGGAAAATGCAGACATCTCCAAAGTTGAAGGAGGCTTACGATAGCGTAATAATAGAATATTTGGATAAAGGTTTCATTTCACCCGCGCCTCCCGAAACCGAAGAGACGAAGCACACTCCTTCGTATGCCATACCGCGCCATGGAGTTGTCCGCGAGGATAAACTAACCGCCGGGTCGCGCGTTGTTTTAGATGTCAGCGCCAAAACTATTTCGAATGTTTCGGTAAACGATATTTTGCACAGTGGTCAAAATCTCCAAGATAATTTGTTCGAAATTATAGTTAATTTTTGCTTATTCGCTGTCGCGCTTTCAGCCGACATTAGACAAATGCTTTGTATTGGTGTTCGTAAATCAGATCGCCGATTTCAATGCATTAATATAGATAGAATTTTCGCATTCTCGGACTCGACCGTCGCTTTGTGTTGGACACATTCTTCGCCCCATCGCTGGGATACATTTGTCGCAAATACGGTGGCAAAAATTCAGTCGGAATTGGCGCCGCAAAACTTTTATCACGTCTTAGGTACGGACAACCCTGCCGATTTTTTGTCTCGTGGGTTAACACCTGCACAGATTTTGGATCATACGTTGTGGTTCCATGGCTCTTCCTGGTGCCAAGCCCCACCTGATGAATGGCCTGTTAGCCCTTTCAACTCCGCTACTGTGTCCACGCCGCCAGAGGAAAAGAAAGCCTCTTTGGTTGCTACCGCGCCGCTCGAAAAGTCGCCTAATTTAGAGTTGGCTAGCCGTGTTTCATCGTGGTCGATTCTTTTACGTAGTATTGTTTTTATTTGTAGATTTTTGAAAATCCTTCCTCGTCGCGAGCATGTTACCGCCTTTAACTTAAACAAGGCTGAGTTAATCGTGCTTCGTGAACTTCAGAGATTTTATTTTTCGTCTGAAATTAGAAATTTGGAATTGAATAAGCCTTGTAGTCGCGCTTTTCAGCATTTGAAACCTTTTTTGAAGGATGGCCTCATTGGAGTTGGTGGTCGTTTGAGCCAGTCTGCATTAGAGTACGATCAAATGCATCCTATAGTTCTCCCGCGCAAGGACCATATCGTTGATCTTTTAGTTGAATATCACCATAGGGTGAATTGTCACGCTGGTCCAGATTTATTAATGTCAATTCTGCGCCAGAAATACTGGATTCTCTCCGCACGCAATTTGATTCGTTCGATAGTTCATAGATGTATTCCGTGTTTCAAACTTCGCCCGAAGTCAATCGCGCCCGAAATGGCCGATCATCGTCCTTGTCGTGTTGTTCAGGCTGCTAAACCGTTCGTACAGACTGGTACCGATTACGCTGGCCCCTTCAGGGTTACAGTTTCTCGTGGTCGTGGTATACGCTCTACTAAAAGCTTATGTTTGTCTTTTTGTTTGTATGACGACTCGCGCCGTCCATATAGAGTTAGCTGGTGATTTGAGCACGCCATGCTTCATGGCTGCATTTAAAAGATTTTTGTCGCGTCGGGGTTCCGTATCTCGAATGTATTCGGACAACGGTACGAATTACGTCGGAGCTCGTCGTAATCTTTCCGAACTACATAATTTTTTGTGTTCCAAACACTTTATGTTTGAAGAGCTGAGCACCGTGCTCACTCAAGTCGAGGCCGTAATGAATACGCGACCTCTTTGTAGAACCTTGTCTAGTGATCCCTCGGAGCCGCTTGTACTGACTCCAGCGCACCTTTTGAGTGTTACACCGTTAAAATACTTACCCGCTTTTGAAATAGAGGAAGATCGACTTCATCTTCTCTCGCGTCATGCATTATTGGATAAACTCGTTCAATCGTTTTGGAAGCGTTGGAGGACAGACTATTTGCATACGCTACAGTCACGTCAGAAATGGAATACTCCATCTAACCCTATTACTGTCGGTACTGTCGTAGTTATTTTAACTGAAAATATGCCTCCATTACATTGGCCTCTTGGGGTAGTAGAAAAAGTTTTCCCTGGGTCAAATGGGATCACCCGTATAGTTCGCGTTAAAACCGCAACTGGTTCGTACTTGCGACCAGTTATTCGTCTTTGTCCTTTGCCTAATCAACAGTAACTTCAATAACAAATTTAGTTTGTTCGATTAGGTTTAGTTTAGTTTAGTTCGATAGCATTTTGTTTATTTAGCAGCTAAATACGTAGGCTGTAGCCGGAAAATGCAAAAAAATACAATTTATTTAAACTAAATTTAATTAAAAAGTACAATGAATTTTAATTACTAAATTATTAGCTAAGTACGTCGACAATCGACCGATGTTGTGTCCAAAGTGACGCTCCATGCGATGCCGCGGCGTCCGGTGTCCTCAGGTTGCACGCTGTGCTGACTCGACTCCTCGTGGCGTGGCTGATGCAATACTTGATATAAATTGCGCAGTGAAGTGAATGACGTAAATGCTTGTCAGCGACTTTGGTGCATAGCAACTATGTAACACCTCCCCCCGTAGATCAGCTACTATTTCGACATCTTGAGAGATGGGGATGATGAAATATTGCTGTGGTCAATTCTTATCTTACTGGGGTGAATTGCTCTGATTCTTGAATTTTGGCGTAGATTCCTGGAGATGTCACATTATCCAGTTCTTTTGGTTTGTTCAAAGCTTAGTGGCAACTGTGTAGTCAGTTGTTCCTTTTTCGAAGGTAACCCTTCAAGCCGGGGGGAAATGGTTGCGCCGGTATATGATAAAATTAGCCGCGTTATTTTTTCTATGTAGCATCGCCGATTTACATTGTTTTTAATTAATTAGTTGTCGACGCTCCCCCCGCTTCCCTTAATTCCATTTCTCTTTCGCTCCTACCTTGTCTCGCATAAAAGAGGAGCGAGACAGCTGTATTGCCGCTAGCCTTACGTCGGCGGCCACGTTTGAGGGTTGGCAGTCTGTCCTACAGCACGCGCGCGCGCGCCCCCTTAAAACCTTTCGCAATAACCCCGCACCAACTATCGCAATAATTGTATTTTCCATGGATAAATAGTGTTTTCGTGCAAGGAAACCAGGAATTCAAGTCCAGGGACGTCCCCGGCAGCTTCCACCTCAGCATCTCGCAGCAAGCAACAGGGTAGTGTGCATATTCCTGTTTATCCATTACTTTTTCCGTCGACAATCGTGTGTAAATTTTATTTTAGTCTTTCCCCGCAAGTACAGTCCACTTTGAATTTATTTATCTCGCCCGCTCAACCAATATTCTTCGTCAATAGTTTCTCAATATAAATTTAAAAAACAAGCGGTATTTTAAGATCAGATGAAGAAGCGCAGACTCAGTGTTCTGTAAACGATTACTGCGTTAAGCAACATTCGTTATAGGTGGTCTTTGGATGGGTAACTTTGTGGAATTTACATTTGCGAGCGTTTTCGTGCTTCGGAAGGCACGTTAAGCTTTTGGTCCTGGTTTTCAGTAAAATGGCAGTCGTTAGGCCTGGTTGAAGGCCTTATAATAAAAAAAATCAACAGCAGGTCGCCACAGCCTGCGGCTGTCTATTTCAACACGACAATGGGCTCACCACCTGTTACGTGGGGCAAAAATGCATAAAGTGAAACGTGGGCGTATAGTATGCCTCTGCCTACCCTTTCGGGGATAAAAGCGTGAGAATATGTATGTATGTAGATGAAAATGTATTACGCACAGCGAGTACTAGGCGCGCAGAGATAGCGGAGAGGTGTGGGTACTCACTGGGGTTCTCGAGGCGGAAGTGCGGCTGCGGCTCGGGGTGCGAGGTGTAGAGGATCTGCTGGCCCACGTGCTCCGTGAGCAGCTCGTACAGCGCGTTGTACACCGTGTGGGTACTCACTGGGGTTCTCGAGGCGGAAGTGCGGCTGCGGCTCGGGGTGCGAGGTGTAGAGGATCTGCTGGCCCACGTGCTCCGTGAGCAGCTCGTACAGCGCGTTGTACACCGTGTGGGTACTCACTGGGGTTCTCGAGGCGGAAGTGCGGCTGCGGCTCGGGGTGCGAGGTGTAGAGGATCTGCTGGCCCACGTGCTCCGTGAGCAGCTCGTACAGCGCGTTGTACACCGTGTGGGTACTCACTGGGGTTCTCGAGGCGGAAGTGCGGCTGCGGCTCGGGGTGCGAGGTGTAGAGGATCTGCTGGCCCACGTGCTCCGTGAGCAGCTCGTACAGCGCGTTGTACACCGTGTGGGTACTCACTGGGGTTCTCGAGGCGGAAGTGCGGCTGCGGCTCGGGGTGCGAGGTGTAGAGGATCTGCTGGCCCACGTGCTCCGTGAGCAGCTCGTACAGCGCGTTGTACACCGTGTGGGTACTCACTGGGGTTCTCGAGGCGGAAGTGCGGCTGCGGCTCGGGGTGCGAGGTGTAGAGGATCTGCTGGCCCACGTGCTCCGTGAGCAGCTCGTACAGCGCGTTGTACACCGTGTGGGTACTCACTGGGGTTCTCGAGGCGGAAGTGCGGCTGCGGCTCGGGGTGCGAGGTGTAGAGGATCTGCTGGCCCACGTGCTCCGTGAGCAGCTCGTACAGCGCGTTGTACACCGTGTGGGTACTCACTGGGGTTCTCGAGGCGGAAGTGCGGCTGCGGCTCGGGGTGCGAGGTGTAGAGGATCTGCTGGCCCACGTGCTCCGTGAGCAGCTCGTACAGCGCGTTGTACACCGTGTGGGTACTCACTGGGGTTCTCGAGGCGGAAGTGCGGCTGCGGCTCGGGGTGCGAGGTGTAGAGGATCTGCTGGCCCACGTGCTCCGTGAGCAGCTCGTACAGCGCGTTGTACACCGTGTGGGTACTCACTGGGGTTCTCGAGGCGGAAGTGCGGCTGCGGCTCGGGGTGCGAGGTGTAGAGGATCTGCTGGCCCACGTGCTCCGTGAGCAGCTCGTACAGCGCGTTGTACACCGTGTGGGTACTCACTGGGGTTCTCGAGGCGGAAGTGCGGCTGCGGCTCGGGGTGCGAGGTGTAGAGGATCTGCTGGCCCACGTGCTCCGTGAGCAGCTCGTACAGCGCGTTGTACACCGTGTGGGTACTCACTGGGGTTCTCGAGGCGGAAGTGCGGCTGCGGCTCGGGGTGCGAGGTGTAGAGGATCTGCTGGCCCACGTGCTCCGTGAGCAGCTCGTACAGCGCGTTGTACACCGTGTGGGTACTCACTGGGGTTCTCGAGGCGGAAGTGCGGCTGCGGCTCGGGGTGCGAGGTGTAGAGGATCTGCTGGCCCACGTGCTCCGTGAGCAGCTCGTACAGCGCGTTGTACACCGTGTGGGTACTCACTGGGGTTCTCGAGGCGGAAGTGCGGCTGCGGCTCGGGGTGCGAGGTGTAGAGGATCTGCTGGCCCACGTGCTCCGTGAGCAGCTCGTACAGCGCGTTGTACACCGTGTGGGTACTCACTGGGGTTCTCGAGGCGGAAGTGCGGCTGCGGCTCGGGGTGCGAGGTGTAGAGGATCTGCTGGCCCACGTGCTCCGTGAGCAGCTCGTACAGCGCGTTGTACACCGTGTGGGTACTCACTGGGGTTCTCGAGGCGGAAGTGCGGCTGCGGCTCGGGGTGCGAGGTGTAGAGGATCTGCTGGCCCACGTGCTCCGTGAGCAGCTCGTACAGCGCGTTGTACACCGTGTGGGTACTCACTGGGGTTCTCGAGGCGGAAGTGCGGCTGCGGCTCGGGGTGCGAGGTGTAGAGGATCTGCTGGCCCACGTGCTCCGTGAGCAGCTCGTACAGCGCGTTGTACACCGTGTGGGTACTCACTGGGGTTCTCGAGGCGGAAGTGCGGCTGCGGCTCGGGGTGCGAGGTGTAGAGGATCTGCTGGCCCACGTGCTCCGTGAGCAGCTCGTACAGCGCGTTGTACACCGTGTGGGTACTCACTGGGGTTCTCGAGGCGGAAGTGCGGCTGCGGCTCGGGGTGCGAGGTGTAGAGGATCTGCTGGCCCACGTGCTCCGTGAGCAGCTCGTACAGCGCGTTGTACACCGTGTGGGTACTCACTGGGGTTCTCGAGGCGGAAGTGCGGCTGCGGCTCGGGGTGCGAGGTGTAGAGGATCTGCTGGCCCACGTGCTCCGTGAGCAGCTCGTACAGCGCGTTGTACACCGTGTGGGTACTCACTGGGGTTCTCGAGGCGGAAGTGCGGCTGCGGCTCGGGGTGCGAGGTGTAGAGGATCTGCTGGCCCACGTGCTCCGTGAGCAGCTCGTACAGCGCGTTGTACACCGTGTGGGTACTCACTGGGGTTCTCGAGGCGGAAGTGCGGCTGCGGCTCGGGGTGCGAGGTGTAGAGGATCTGCTGGCCCACGTGCTCCGTGAGCAGCTCGTACAGCGCGTTGTACACCGTGTGGGTACTCACTGGGGTTCTCGAGGCGGAAGTGCGGCTGCGGCTCGGGGTGCGAGGTGTAGAGGATCTGCTGGCCCACGTGCTCCGTGAGCAGCTCGTACAGCGCGTTGTACACCGTGTGGGTACTCACTGGGGTTCTCGAGGCGGAAGTGCGGCTGCGGCTCGGGGTGCGAGGTGTAGAGGATCTGCTGGCCCACGTGCTCCGTGAGCAGCTCGTACAGCGCGTTGTACACCGTGTGGGTACTCACTGGGGTTCTCGAGGCGGAAGTGCGGCTGCGGCTCGGGGTGCGAGGTGTAGAGGATCTGCTGGCCCACGTGCTCCGTGAGCAGCTCGTACAGCGCGTTGTACACCGTGTGGGTACTCACTGGGGTTCTCGAGGCGGAAGTGCGGCTGCGGCTCGGGGTGCGAGGTGTAGAGGATCTGCTGGCCCACGTGCTCCGTGAGCAGCTCGTACAGCGCGTTGTACACCGTGTGGGTACTCACTGGGGTTCTCGAGGCGGAAGTGCGGCTGCGGCTCGGGGTGCGAGGTGTAGAGGATCTGCTGGCCCACGTGCTCCGTGAGCAGCTCGTACAGCGCGTTGTACACCGTGTGGGTACTCACTGGGGTTCTCGAGGCGGAAGTGCGGCTGCGGCTCGGGGTGCGAGGTGTAGAGGATCTGCTGGCCCACGTGCTCCGTGAGCAGCTCGTACAGCGCGTTGTACACCGTGTGGGTACTCACTGGGGTTCTCGAGGCGGAAGTGCGGCTGCGGCTCGGGGTGCGAGGTGTAGAGGATCTGCTGGCCCACGTGCTCCGTGAGCAGCTCGTACAGCGCGTTGTACACCGTGTGGGTACTCACTGGGGTTCTCGAGGCGGAAGTGCGGCTGCGGCTCGGGGTGCGAGGTGTAGAGGATCTGCTGGCCCACGTGCTCCGTGAGCAGCTCGTACAGCGCGTTGTACACCGTGTGGGTACTCACTGGGGTTCTCGAGGCGGAAGTGCGGCTGCGGCTCGGGGTGCGAGGTGTAGAGGATCTGCTGGCCCACGTGCTCCGTGAGCAGCTCGTACAGCGCGTTGTACACCGTGTGGGTACTCACTGGGGTTCTCGAGGCGGAAGTGCGGCTGCGGCTCGGGGTGCGAGGTGTAGAGGATCTGCTGGCCCACGTGCTCCGTGAGCAGCTCGTACAGCGCGTTGTACACCGTGTGGGTACTCACTGGGGTTCTCGAGGCGGAAGTGCGGCTGCGGCTCGGGGTGCGAGGTGTAGAGGATCTGCTGGCCCACGTGCTCCGTGAGCAGCTCGTACAGCGCGTTGTACACCGTGTGGGTACTCACTGGGGTTCTCGAGGCGGAAGTGCGGCTGCGGCTCGGGGTGCGAGGTGTAGAGGATCTGCTGGCCCACGTGCTCCGTGAGCAGCTCGTACAGCGCGTTGTACACCGTGTGGGTACTCACTGGGGTTCTCGAGGCGGAAGTGCGGCTGCGGCTCGGGGTGCGAGGTGTAGAGGATCTGCTGGCCCACGTGCTCCGTGAGCAGCTCGTACAGCGCGTTGTACACCGTGTGGGTACTCACTGGGGTTCTCGAGGCGGAAGTGCGGCTGCGGCTCGGGGTGCGAGGTGTAGAGGATCTGCTGGCCCACGTGCTCCGTGAGCAGCTCGTACAGCGCGTTGTACACCGTGTGGGTACTCACTGGGGTTCTCGAGGCGGAAGTGCGGCTGCGGCTCGGGGTGCGAGGTGTAGAGGATCTGCTGGCCCACGTGCTCCGTGAGCAGCTCGTACAGCGCGTTGTACACCGTGTGGGTACTCACTGG
Source organism: Thumatha senex (assembly GCA_948477245.1). NCBI lineage: Eukaryota > Metazoa > Arthropoda > Insecta > Lepidoptera > Erebidae > Thumatha > Thumatha senex. The sequence continues at coordinate 1,175,411 of OX419742.1, read as the reverse complement.
GGTTCTCGAGGCGGAAGTGCGGCTGCGGCTCGGGGTGCGAGGTGTAGAGGATCTGCTGGCCCACGTGCTCCGTGAGCAGCTCGTACAGCGCGTTGTACACCGTGTGGGTACTCACTGGGGTTCTCGAGGCGGAAGTGCGGCTGCGGCTCGGGGTGCGAGGTGTAGAGGATCTGCTGGCCCACGTGCTCCGTGAGCAGCTCGTACAGCGCGTTGTACACCGTGTGGGTACTCACTGGGGTTCTCGAGGCGGAAGTGCGGCTGCGGCTCGGGGTGCGAGGTGTAGAGGATCTGCTGGCCCACGTGCTCCGTGAGCAGCTCGTACAGCGCGTTGTACACCGTGTGGGTACTCACTGGGGTTCTCGAGGCGGAAGTGCGGCTGCGGCTCGGGGTGCGAGGTGTAGAGGATCTGCTGGCCCACGTGCTCCGTGAGCAGCTCGTACAGCGCGTTGTACACCGTGTGGGTACTCACTGGGGTTCTCGAGGCGGAAGTGCGGCTGCGGCTCGGGGTGCGAGGTGTAGAGGATCTGCTGGCCCACGTGCTCCGTGAGCAGCTCGTACAGCGCGTTGTACACCGTGTGGGTACTCACTGGGGTTCTCGAGGCGGAAGTGCGGCTGCGGCTCGGGGTGCGAGGTGTAGAGGATCTGCTGGCCCACGTGCTCCGTGAGCAGCTCGTACAGCGCGTTGTACACCGTGTGGGTACTCACTGGGGTTCTCGAGGCGGAAGTGCGGCTGCGGCTCGGGGTGCGAGGTGTAGAGGATCTGCTGGCCCACGTGCTCCGTGAGCAGCTCGTACAGCGCGTTGTACACCGTGTGGGTACTCACTGGGGTTCTCGAGGCGGAAGTGCGGCTGCGGCTCGGGGTGCGAGGTGTAGAGGATCTGCTGGCCCACGTGCTCCGTGAGCAGCTCGTACAGCGCGTTGTACACCGTGTGGGTACTCACTGGGGTTCTCGAGGCGGAAGTGCGGCTGCGGCTCGGGGTGCGAGGTGTAGAGGATCTGCTGGCCCACGTGCTCCGTGAGCAGCTCGTACAGCGCGTTGTACACCGTGTGGGTACTCACTGGGGTTCTCGAGGCGGAAGTGCGGCTGCGGCTCGGGGTGCGAGGTGTAGAGGATCTGCTGGCCCACGTGCTCCGTGAGCAGCTCGTACAGCGCGTTGTACACCGCCAGCGACAGCGGGTCGCCCCCGCCCGCGCACAGCCGCGCGCCCAGCAGCGTGTACAGGTTGTGCGGCGACATCACGTCGTACTTGCGTCTGCCACACCACGCACCGAGGAATCAACGTCACTCGCGTCTAAATCTATATACTTCACACTACCAAGCGTCTCAGGGTACATACTTGGCTGGACTTAAACTTGATACTCGGTTTTGTATTACTTTTGTCAATATTAGAGTGCAAGCGAGAGGGAGTGAGCAACATTCCTTGCTCTGTGCTCTGTGCTTAAAACAGGACCCCGGATATATAAATGCTTTTAGAGGATCTAAAATATGTCCATAAAGTTAAAATTTACTGAAATTATTCTAAATATTTCTTTAACATTGAATTAATATGTATTAGAGCAGCGGCATGCCCAATATGTATATTCATGTCAAATTTCAATTATCTGATACTGGGGACCTCTGAGCAAGATAGCCACACAAACAGACGAACGGACCGATAATCAATCGCAACCGGCAATCCTATAAAGCTTTCTTGTTAAAAACTATTTGATATTAATTTATTCATTGGTGTAATTTCATCAATCGTTATAAAATGATTTAATATTCGTCAATAAAAATAAATTGTGTGATGCATATTCGAATTGAAAACCCGGAAAGCATGTTAACATATTAAGATAAACAACAGGGCACTTACTTGTGAGTACTTCTACTAAGAAAAAATCCGAGTAACTTTAAAGCTTGAAGTCGGATTAACTGACTCTCCGATGAAAGTAGTTTGAAGATTGTCCTAACTCCACCCTGAAACGAAAGAATGGCTGATATTACTATCGTTCATAGAAATGGAAAGTGTCTATATGATTATTATAACTGCTTACCTTTGCATCAAAAGCGGGCACCATGGAACTGGGGTGCTCCGACATTAACGATATTAACATTTGTAAAACGTCGTGCAAATTTTCATCCTACAACAAGAACAATCGTTGATTACACATAAACATTTGTGACTAAACACGTTACGCTTCGGAAGGCACGTTAAGCTGTTGGTTCCGGTTGCCAGTAACATGGCAGTCGTTAAGTCAAGTTGAAGGCCTTATGGGTTAAAAATATTCTTCTAATATTCTTATGGGCTTAAAAAAATTCCACAGCAGGTAGCCACAACCTGCGGCTGTCTATTTCAACACGGTAATGGGCTCACCACCTATTACGTGGGACAGGAATACACGTAGTGAAAAGTGGGCATATAATATGCCTCTGCCACCCTTTCGGGGATAAGGCGTGATAGATTAAAAAAGTCGCTTACCTTGTACAAAACTTGAGTGGGACATAATAAAAAAAAAATTTATATATCAATGTCAATACAACTCCGCCTCGAAACCTTAGTGTGTACGCAAGTCTAAAAAAAATAGGTCATAGGTCCCTTATCACCTTTGAATTCATATTTGCAATTCGCTCCAACTTATATAACAAATTTTTCTAAGTCCAAAGTATCAGGACAACATACCTCGTGCATGGTAGTCAAATAGTTGAGTATCGACTGTAGTTCGTCCTCTTTCACACCGTTGCCGATCATAATCAGCTGTTTTAGGAACAGTAGAATATACGCTCGTATCGTTAGGATATCCTTGTGTGCGGGCCGAGGACCTTCTGAAATTATATACGTTTGATTAGGATTAGGATTAGAGTGCATGAAATTGTGTATTTAGGGAGTATGTTTAGCGCAGACGGAAGATGTGATTCGGATGTAGAACGGCAAGTAGCTGCCGGAAACAAAGTTAACGGCGTTTTGTCTCAATTAGTTAAGCGACAAAGCATCGTAAAAGAAGCACGACTACCGATTCATAACGCAGTGCCAGTGCCAACTTTGCTTTTCGGTAGCGAAACCTGGGTATGTAGGTATTCTTTATGACTATGTTTCTCACCTAATCCTTTCGGCGTGATTCCACTCTTAGCACGAGGATTCACAACCCAGTAATAGAACTTGAGCGTATGTACTGTCTGCAGAACAGTACTGACTCTTCTAACACTGCCGTAGATATGCGCATCGGCGAGGAAGTCCGTAGCGAGGTAACAGTATAGTCGGGCTTGTACCGCGGCCGGTGTGTGGATCCACAGTGCAGGGTTGAAAAGAATATGGTCCAATAGCTGCCAAGTAAGAAAAGATTGGCAGAAAGACTGCGATTAGCATAGACCTTAAGCTGTCCGATGGTCGATAGCGATATGTTCTCTTGCTTTATACATTGCTGGTAAGTAAAGTGTTATCATTTACTCATAGTGTCGTTAAGAAAATAATGAACACCTACAAAAATGTTTTTTAAGGTTTTCTATTTTGACTCAATAATTAACACGAATATTATGTCTGCTAGAATTGTGCCAATAGAAGCTGCGGCATGTAAAATAGGCCCTTGCATAAATTTGTTGGTAATAAACCAATAAATATTCCCTTTTATAGTTATAGAAACTTTATATATTAAAGCTACTAAACTACAGGTTTGTGAAACCAAACTAAAAAGTTAGTGATCCATAAAAATCTAGTTGCAGTAAGCGGTACCAGGGTAACATAGATTTTGTGAAGACCATGTTGAGAAATAGGAAGTGCTTTGTGGGGCCAGAACATGAGGTTATTCAAAAACAATTTCTACTAGAGCAATTGAATTCACAAACAAAGTTGACAAATGGTTTTGTGAAATTGTAGCTCTAAAACTTTCAAATCATTATGGGTTTCGATATAAAATTAAATTTCTGGCGCACAGTGACGAGTGCAGTATAAATATCAAGTTGAAGTGAGGAAGCAAGAGGAACATGCGCTAGCAACCATCGAACAGAATTAATCCTTGGGTAATCACATGTGTCGTGCTTACATTAAACAGGGTTTCTTCTCGATTGGAAATAAACGGTGTAGGTAAAGGAAAGTGTCGTAAAAAAATACTTTTTCAACCATAGCAATCAACTTGAAGCGGTAGTAAAATAGGAACAAAAAGTTTAATTTCCAATAGAGAAAATATACATTGAGAATTTACATAAAGGACGGCACCAGTCACATTTAAAAAATACAATATAATAGATTTTTTACTTTGGCGGTTTATACTAATATTTTACATACTCATTAAAGCACAGTTACGGATGAGATTGAGAACAACTGATCATTATCTTTTCTCGTCATTCACTTTAATGGTGAGAACTGATGGTTCCTTGGCCCATACTGTGCACACACCAGATACTTGCACACCTCATCGCATCATTACCCAATTCACCTAAAATCAGTCACTCACTCACTCGCTCATCAAGAGAGTAAAATGACCTTTGCGACCCTGAGCATCTACAGCTGGAGTTGGATCATGTTCAGGAGATAGTTAGGATGAATGGGTATGCTACGAGTAGCAGGAAGACACGACGTTCACCGAGGAAGTTGAAACCCGGTGTTGACCGTCAGATGCTGTATGTGAAATGTGTAATGGACAAGATAGGGTCATGTTTACGGCAGTTCTCCATTCGTACTATATATAAACCATTAGCTAAAGTAAGGAAGTACGTGCGAACACCAAAGGACCACCAGTTGTCTACAAAGTGGATTGCAGCTGCGGTCGTTCATATATAGGCCAAACTAAACGAACCATGGCAGAAAGGGTCAAAGAACACATCGCATTCGCAGAGAGCTGTGTAAAACCGTTAGTTCCACAAATCGGCGATAGCGAAACACCTAGTGTCGGGTAGTAATCACTGGATTGAACTTTATCAACCCAAGGTTCTCTCCACTATTATTCTCGTATTGTGCTTGAAGCTATTGAAATTAGAAAACACAATAATTTCAATAGGAAAGAAGGATTCAAGCAATCCGGGATGTGGAATTCGGTGATAAAATAATTTGTACGTAGAAGACCTGCGCCAAACAAAACTGACGTAGTGAGTGTGGTGTGTCGCCGGCCTTATCCTGCATTATACTAATAATGGAGGGTATTTACACACTAAAGTACTCTATGCATACTCTCTGCCCTCACCACCAGTCCAACCGCGACCACGGGCGCTGCAACGCGCTCTAAACGTCGGTGAATGTAAGTAGAAATTTGTTTTGCGTGAAGTCCCGAGTAGTATATAAAATATGATGATGACTTCCAATACCGGGAGTTGGTTAAATTGGTTACAGTTTGGCAAAAACGTCTTGGAACGAAACTAATATTATTGCATGTTAGTCACATTATCAAAAGGTTGTCAAAATGGCTTGTCATAGAATAATTGAAGTATTGTATTTCTTAAAAAAAATCATCCTTTAAAGGCTAATATATGAGCAACACTGTAGCTCTTATATTATTTTATACTCTTTTTGCCAATCTGTTCAATCTTAAGCATGTCCATCCTGCTTTAAAAGCTGAAGCTTTCGTGATTTCTTAGTACCGAAATAATGCTGTCTCCATTTTACTATAATTTGTGATAGGTAGATTGAAATGATATCAAGAATGCTTGCTTTGTGAAGTGACGCATATGGACACGCATAATGAATTCTGTAGAAACCCACTGTAATATACAAAGAAGTCCTCAGCACTGTGAAATTTGTTTATCCATTGAACCTGAATTTAGCTTTATACTACAAAATTTTATAAATATTTACAAGCCCCGAAGCGATGTTCTAAAACTCCCAGTGCATTTTAAATTGGTATAACTCCTAAATATATTGTAATATTAAACATTGATTAAGTCCTTATCCAATTATCCTCTATAAACATATGTGTGTACCAGAGTACACAGGTAAGAAGTAAAACTTTTTTACGACATTTTTTTTCAGCTATACAATTTCTCTCATACATCGATATAATAAAGAATAAGAAAACTTATATTTATCGATAAAGAAGTTTTACTTATGATAAAGAAGTTTCACTTCAAAACAACATGGTATTTAACCGAAAAACATGACGAATTATTTTCTCTCAACGTCGAAAAATAAGTTACACTTCTATAAAACGAAAATATTTACTCTCTGTTTACTGAATACTTAATAAAAGTCAAGAAAACAGCTGTTGCAAAATTATTAGGCGAGTTAGACAAGACTCGGTTACAAATTAATTTATGGAGGTACTTTTTATATTTATGGCATCATGTACCTGTGTAGCGCTTTTTCAACGACCTATATTATGGTAATTTTCTAGAAATTAATCTTGATGTTTCAGTAAAACGATAAAAACAAAATTTATTGCATTAATTTCGAGGGAAAATTCGGACCGAAATGGTAATTTAGTTACATTGGATTCTCTCAACTTGCTCGTAACATTGTAACTTGTTAATAACAACAACAAATAACTTGAAATACTTCGCGAAAATTTCGCATTTATATTGGGGTCGAAATAGTTTCGTAAATCAATTCAGACAGCGCTGCCAAAAGTTCAGAGACTGGAGAAAATAAATACACACCTGTTTTAAAAGTAAATCGGAGTTAGGAGAACAGCACGTGACAAGATGTTTTGTAAGATGTAGGAAGGAGGCTAATGTGTCCGGAGTGAGGTGGTCCCGGCTGCACCGTTGAAGCATGTGCGAGATGACCAGGAACCCACGACACTGCAGCATGTGTTGTTGCACCGTGCTGCACGACTCCACGAGCGAACATACAAACCCCAACAGCTTCGAACTGCAAGCGTAAAATGTCTTGAATTACTTACCATTTATTACCAATTCAATTACCAATCAACATAGAAAGAAAACACACACTCCAAAACAAATATTTGTTGCAACCTGCGAATCGAACCCGGAACGTGCCGCCAAGGCGTATGTGTTAACATAATCCCAGCAAACTTAGTTAAGTAATCCAACCGTAACATCACATTCAAGTGCTGAACCAAATTCAAGGATAGATGAAAATCCCAAAAAGTATGTTGAATAATATATGCAGAAAATTCAAGTTTCGAGAAATATCTCATTAGACGACATAAGAATACACTCTTATGCATAAATTTAATCCGGAAGGCACCTTTGATGTGAGTCCGTACAATTTTGATGGTCTTATTTATCCGGATTCACTTGGGCGTGACACGGGTCGAGGGACTCTTTGAACTGTCGCTGTCGTCCGGATATCATACACGCTTCAACGTATGTCGATATATCCCTAATCGCTTTATTAATCAAAATCGTTTTCAATGTAAAGACATAAAGTTAGTGACCTTAAAGTCCTTAAACTTACTTTTAGAATTCAAAGAATGAATAAGAAGTCCCAATTTGTGAAGTGGGTATTTCCCGTTATTTAAAAAATATTAGTACCTCAGTTTTTAAACGAGATATATTCTTTAGTACATTCTCCTATTGAACCTAATATCTAAAATAAATTTTTACGCTAACCTATTAAATATTCTGTGAATGTGCTACTATTATTCTTTCGTGGAAATAATTACTTATTTCCACGAAAGAATAATAGTAGCACATTCACAGAATATTTATATATAATATTGGTTTATTACCTAATACACTTTTGCCTCTTTATCTAATCAAATTATTTCGATTTCAACCACCCTTCTCAAAATAGTAGTGCCATAAAATTTAATAACCGAGTTCAGTAACTCTATGCTTATAAATTGTTACCACAAATGGTACTAATAAATCTAGCCGTTTAAGCTTAGTCGACACCAGGCAATTAGTAGTTAGGAGGAGTTAGTTCAACTTGTGTTACAGAGTAGCTACCTAATAGCAAGCTTCGCTTGGCCAGTGTAAAGTTTCAAGAGCCATAGAAAGTAAAACCGGATTAAGCGAACTGTGCTATCGAGGGTACTAGGATAACAGCAATACTAATGAGTGGCTTTGATATTCGCAAACGCTCGCAATGCGCCAGTGATTTGTGGAACTCGAACTTTATTTGAGCCTACTAATCTACGAACTTTGGGCGCTACAATTTTACATGGTTTCTATGGAATTTTTAACAAAGCATTGACAGTATTAATTTTAATTTCATGTTTATTGACTACAGACACCATTTTTCTTTACACATTAAATCCTATATAGGAGTTCTGAGTGATATTACATTGTAAATGTTGCTAATGTTCCTTATGTGGTCTAAAATACAGGCTCTCTCGACTTTTTACAATACATTTCTAATATAAATTTGTTAGTAAATAATAATTTTCTCTGCGCAAGCAATAGTTGTGCTGTAAAGCTGAAGTTAATTGAAGAAGTTATTATTTATGTTTCTGATCCAGCTGCCGATTTCAACGGATAATGTTAGCAACACCCCAGTAATACAACAAAAATCATTCATCTTCGACTAACGTTACAGCATTTAATTAACGAAGGTGGTAGTAACAGAGGATTATAAACCCTAAGTGTACAGTTTAAGGAATGAATGAAAGTATACCTACCTACACTGACATTTTCCTTGAGACAATAACTAAAGGGATTAGCAGAATACTAGTTGACACCCGCGGCTCCGTACGCGTGTGTAAGTTTTACCGTTCCCGTGTCCCACAGGAACTTATTTTCGGGATAACAGTAGCCTATGTGTTTTTCAGATATATATAGCTATATTATTGTAAAGTTTCATCAAAAGCCATTCAGTAGATTTTACGTGAAAGAGTATCAAACATCCATACTTACGAACTTTTGCGTTTATAATATTAGTAGGATAGGAATAGTCCTATCCTACTAATATTATAAACGCGAAATGAATCTCTATAGAACGTTAGGAACATATTTGTCTTGGAACATCAAAAACATAAAACATACCATAACATAGGATCTCTTTTGGGGTCGGCAGCAGGCGCATCGTGCGGCAGGTCCAGCTGGGAGAACAGCGGGAACAGAACCTGCACCCCGCCGATTGAGTTCAGCGCGCTGTGTATTGAGTGGGTCACCACCGCCTTTACTTCCTGCAACAATTACGAAATAATATATTAATTTTCAATAAAATAATACAGTTTAAATATTTATTTAAATTTAGTTTTCATGCGGAATCGAGAAACACAAGAAGACAATATTTTACCAGTCGTCTACCCGATTGTTAGTCATGTCACCATTCAGAGATTGAGAGCCACTCTTACTTTTGAAATGACCATAAACAGTGGCCCTCAAGTTATTACTTAACCTGTCTCCAATAGTAATAAAAGTTAACCAGTTCATTACCTGTTACGTCGGACAAAACTGTCTACGGTGAAAATGGGCGTATAGTATGCCTCTGCCTACCCCATTCGAGGATAAAGGCGTGACAACATCTATGTTAACCAGTTTCCAAGGTAAATTGCTTATTTAGTTAAGAGTGAATGTGAAGCGGGGATATCTATGTTAATATTGAAAAAAAAAACGATTACTTAGCAATAAAGTTCCTCACAAACTTTTAATAAAAATTAAAAACCGAAATTCTGGTAATTAATTAAATTTGAACATCATTCTTTTTCGTCATCGCCATAGCAGTTGAGGGAAAAGTTTAATCGTCTAACGCAATAATAACGAGCGTAAAAATTTATGTTTCCTTTTAATAAATGAGTCTATTAGATTGTAATTTTTACATTACGGTACTTTTTCGGTAAAAATAAATTGAAATTAACGTAAAACACGATTTTAATTGGTTGGAAAATTAAGTTTAGGTTTACCCAATACCCTAGAGATAATCTCGGTGAAACCTCCGTAACTTGTAAAATGTTTATTATGCTTTTGTTTGTGGGTAATTGTATATACCTACCTATGTCTATTTGATAGCGGAATAATTTTATACATTTGGATGTCGGAAAGATATTAGCGGGGTTCTGTCGAATTAAATTAAATGCTCCAAAACATAAAAAATAACGTAAACGTAACGGAATTCGCTGCCACTAAAACATCAGATGAGTCAAGACTCCCAAGTGTAGTGGAATGACTGACGTCGTTATAACAAATATAAATTACTATATACATACATACATATTATCACGCCTGTTTCCCATCGCGGTAGGCAGAGACTATGGTTTTCCACTTGCTACGATCCTGACATACCACTTTCGCTTCATCCACTTTCATGAGTGTTTAGATACACGCTCGCCGGTTAAGGGTACTCTTGACCTGACCTTTTTCCAAAAGGTCTTCGATTTGATTGACATACGTACGCCGAGGTCTACCCCTACCAGTTTGTCCATTCACTCTCGCCACATAAATCGGCTTCGTCAGTCTCTTTTCATCCACTACATCTTCTGTCATACCGCAATGTTCCCTTATCGCACTGTTCCTTTTTTTATCCATCAGGTTCACTCCAGCTATACTTCGCAGACTTCTCATTTCCACTGCATTCATTTTACTTTTATGCGTCTTCTGCCATACCCAACTTTCACTGCCCTACATAAGTGTAGGGACCAGCATTCCTCTACGTACAACCAGTCGTGCCTTCTTAGAAACGTTCTGACTGCTCATAAAGGTGTACATGGCTCCATTCACTTTATTTCCTGTCAATACTCTTAATGTAAAATAATATATCATGTAAAACCTAATATAACAAACCTGTAGCATCAACGCGTGTGGGGTGTGCACGAAGTAGGAGACGTTGCCTTTAGGCGCCGACTGTAGGCACAACTGTCCATCCGTCGCCACCGGGTTGTACATGAACACTATGGCCGACGATAGCTTGCCATCGTACAACACCTGCCAAACATAATCTAGTTTAACTACGGAACTTAATTGCGAGTGAAGCTACATAAGTGGACTCATTGCTGTATAATGTATAACATTTTTATAATTTAAAGTCTATAAATTTTAAAAAGTAATGTATTTGACAATTGATAATGTACAGGATAACATACCCATTTACCTACTGTATATTTTTTTTCTTTAAGTTGTCCGTATGTTAAGTAGTGTCTTCAATGGATGTGTCACCCTACACATCCTAACTATAATATTAAAAAACTAAAACACTTATTAGGCCCGTATTCCAGAACGTTTCTCAATACTCAATCGATGCTTGAGAGTGAATTTAATAAGGCAAAAACTAGCCTCAAGCGCTGATTGAGTATTGAGAAACGTTCTGGAATACGGATCTTAGAAACCGACATCTATACGCACAACATGCAAAGCTTACTAGGATAATAGCATAACACCAAAGCAGTACTAGCACCAGCTGCTGCTACCAGGCTCACATATCAAGATCACGTCAACCAACACCACATCAACATCAAACGCCATACCAACATTGAGTAGAAGTTCCATGTTTTCCTAGTTATCAGTCGCAGGTCGCGGCCAAAAAAGATCTGTACTATATCAGTCAGATCAGAATGTCAATATTTTAGTTTGAGTACAATTAGTGATACAGGGGAGCATAACATAAATTATATAGATAATTAATGTCATTTAAAACAAAAAGAGTGATATAGCATTTTAAAAGGCACACACCTACACTAAGGTTTATCAAGAAAATAGTAATTATAAAGTTAAACGAAGTCAAATCAATTAGGATAGGATGGGAAAGCAAGTTGTATGTAGTTTTGATGTCCAAGTTTAAGACGACACACACCTCGTGTTACTGTTTACTAGGAACACAGTAATTTTAAGAAGTCCGGATAAAAATCACTTGAGACGGAAAAGTATTGTGTATGTTTGTATTATGGCCTACACACGCCTTTGTTAGTTATGCTTTAAAGTGAAAACGGTCGTTTATTTGAGAATAATTAACGTAGTTCTGATGACGCACGCCTTACGTTACAGTTAACTAGGAATTCACAGTATAAAGATGTGCAAATAAAAATGACGATATTCAAAGGTACTTATTCTATGACGCCCTTCAATTTTGGACAACACGCATCTTGTGTTATGGGGATTACAAGAAATACTAATTAAAAATGAAGCGCTCGCGGCCCCGCGGTCTCAGTGTTCTGTAAACGATCACTGAGTTACGCTACTTTCACTATGGCTGGTCCTTGGATGGGTGACCACTTTGTGGCATTTATATTTGCGAGCGTTTCCGTGCTTCGGAAGGCACGTTAAACCGTTGGTCCCGGTTGCCAGTAAAATGGCAGTCGTTAAGCCTGGTTGAAGGCCTTATGGGCGGCTTGAAAACCTTCAACAGCAGGTCGCCGCAACCTGCGTCTGTCTATTTAAACACGGCAATGGGCTCACCACCTATTACGTGGGACAGGAATCCACACGGTGAAAAGTGGGCATATAATATGCCTCTGCCACCCCTTCGGGGATAAGGCGTGATGGATATTTATTTTATTTTTTATTTTACTAATTAAAAAAAATATTTAATTGTGAAATATAACATTTTGTATTTTGGATGACACACCCCTCGTGTTACGGATTACTATGAACACAGGGATTATAAAGATGTACAAATACAAAATTGGGATTACTTGCGACTACGATGGAAAGGATTGAATTACTTACTATGGAAAAAAAATTGGACAACACACGCCTGGTATTATGGATCACAAGGAAAATACAATTATAAAGGTAGGTATAATACTTAATTAAAAATCATTTAGGATATGGAATAACATTGTGTTACAGTATACTAGGAACACAGTCATTATAAAGATGTACGAATAAAAATTAGGACAAAAATGCACACTGAAATGTGGCTTTAAACTATGCCACTTCGGGGATAAAGGCGTGAATGATAAACTAAAACGAATATTACATCCCTTGTGTCATAGTTAACAAGTAATACAGCAATTATAAAGTTATAAAAATAAAAATACTTTGTCTGCGTATTTTGGATGACCGATTTACTGGGAATATCAACTAGGTGGGTGATGGTTACCTACTTAAGTGATGCTTATTACATAACTCAATAACAGGCTCAACAGAGCTTACTACTAAACCTTCACGTTCTATGAAAGTTTAGTTATTTTTTTGAAAATAACCATGTCTCTGCACAAAATATTAATACAATTTAATTTCCATGCCTACGGTGAAAAGCGGGAGTATAATAGGCGTATGTAGCCTCAACCTACCCCTTTTTGGGATAAATGTGTGATACGTGTTTTTTTTATTTTTGTCCTTTAATCAGATCTGCAATATTTTAAATCGTAATGTTGACCTGCTCAATAAAATTAGATTTATATATAATAATTTAGCTTCATTTAAAAATAATGTGATTGTAACTTTACAAAGCTTTTAGCACTTACCAAGCTTGGATATTTACGAATGTTAACTCAAACGAACCAAGCCAAGCGTTAAACGTGGATCTCGGTCAGTGCATTTTTAAAACAGAGCTGATCAGGGTGTTAAAGTGAATTAGGTAGAGTTCAAGTTTGCTCAATGCCCAGGCTCGCATTACGTGAGCAAATCCAAGTACCAACTCAACGGAAGTACACTTAAGCTCTCGCTACTTTCTGGGCGCCTAGTACTCGGTAATGAGATTACGTGTATTGTGTTAACAAGGCACTGGGATTTATTTCTTCAGTTTTGTTCAAGCTGTTTTTTAAGAAAAGAACACAAAATACGTTGTGTGCTGCTAGCTCTATTGTGCAGTTTGTGGGGTAAATGTAAAATAATCCTATGAATGTGTTTACATATTTCACAAGTTTGTAAATAATTGTACGAAATAAATGTATTTTCCAATGTAAATAAATGTAAAAACACCTCTATCAGTATCGAATCTAGCAAACAAACACTTTCTATTAAAATCGCAATCAAAACTACTTAATAATTAAGAATTAACTGACTTAAGACAGGGGCAGTACGCTCGCAATCAACTAAATCCATCCCTACAATAGGGCGCAGAATAATATTTTGCAACGCGATGACACCTGTCACTTAGATAAATCTAATACACATTTCAGCGAGCCCTTGTACGTAGCACGAATGGTTCTACAAATATGGGTATTTTTATTTACCTGCTGAAATGTTTTACGATCCAAATTTGACATATTTTAAAGATAAAAATAAACCACTTACTCTCACCGTGCCGTTTCCTTCACAATATTAACAAGAATTTGTATTGTTTCCTAAAAATACTTCTTTTTAACTGTATCCTATACTTAAAAAAAAAACATACGTTGTTTTTATATAACTTTCAATAATGATAGGGTCTATTATTATTTTCATTCTGAAGGTGAAGTAAGTAATTAAGTTATTAGAGTAACGGCTAGGTACCTTAATTATCGCGTGCCCGCTGAAGACTTTTTGTTCCAGTAAAGAAAGAGGGCCATTTTCACATCAATTTACGAGACAAACAAAGCTCTACTCGTTGCCCCTCGTCAGGTGTCATCAATCACAAAAAACAACAAGTGCAACACTGTAAATTGCATTGTGTTGGCGCAGTATCTCGCTTGGTACCGTCTTGCGAGTTATAACATCCTGGTACCTATTTTATCTTAGATGCAACAGAGCGAAAACTTTTATACTTAACAATAACAGAGTCTTTGAATTATTTTATGAATTATGTTTTCTTAGTAAGGCTTTTAAAGCACTAGAGAAGTTCTCTTTACTTATAAAGTTTCAAGAGATAAATTGAATAAAAAAAGGTTCAAGTCATATTAAACATGTTACCAGTTGAACTTCTGTGGTTCTCGTTTGCCACTAGATGTTATTTTGGACTTTATCGCAATTTAAACTACCTACCTACCTACCAATTTTGTAAGTTCTTATTACATACATACATATTGTCACGCGTTTATCCCCGAAGGGGTAGGCAGAGGCATACTATACGCCCTCATTTCGCCTTTTGCATTTTTGTCCCACGAAACAGGTGGTGAGCCCATTGCCGTGTAAGGTTTTATTAATGCTTTAAGCGACTTGCGACTGCTCTATTAGCAAAATTATGCAAATTATTTCCAATAAATCTTTCCAAAAAAACCTAAATAAATTATACATACATTATTTGATAAATTTTAGGGAGCCTGCCAGTTGGTGCCCTAAGAGCGTTACTAAAAACAATGCTAACTAACTACCTACTCAGCAAGTGGTCGTGAGTCAGGATTGTATCAAAATATACTTAAAATTACATCAAGTTGAGGCCTAGAGTATACAAAACTAATGAAATCTCCGCGTAAGTTGACGATGCCAGAGTAATTTAGTTATAATCTACGAGTGAATTAAGAAAAACAGTGGTTGGAGAGTTCGCATATCCCCCTAATTACAAATGCCAAACGCGCGCCGCAAAATATTTCGAGGACTTAATTAAACATTAATTTAACTTACATTTCATTAGAAATTCAGATAAGGTCGTCCATTTTTCGTTTTTTTTAGCAAAGATAGAAAACAGCAAAATGTGAATTTGTTTCACTGGTTTTCATAGTCCATTAATCTTAATTACGGTCGTTTTAGAAAGTCAGTTGACAATAGATACATAACAAAACGGATTAACATTTCAGTATGATATCAGAATTCAAAGTTTAATACATATATACTCGTATAGTAAAGTGAATCGAAAAATCGTTTTATGTAAAACTAGTTGACGCCCGCGTAGTAATGTTTTCTTCGCATGTATGTATAATATTAGTAAGATTAAGACTTTTCTTCCGTAAATACAAATCCAATATCTTGCTAAAATGAATGAAATACAAATTTTTGTATCGAACTGTGAAAAAAATTATATTATGATGGCCAACGTTTCCGAGTTATTAACCATCAAAATTGGCCTTTCAGTTCATTTCTCGAAAAACGTGACAGTACAAGGAAGGATTTTATGTAGACGTCAGGTGTTGAGTTATATCAATGTATTTTTTTAATAACACAGTTTATATGATGCCTCACATTTTAAAATTTTTCATAAACTACAAGGTAAGTAGCAGCAGTCTCCTATTTCTTTTTTTACTCTAAGTTAGTGCAGTGCCAAGTCCTTAGATTTGGCTCAAGTCTTGCTCTAGATCTTGGTAATCTGTGATGACACTTATAACTGGACCATTTCTAAAAAAATCAGATAACCTAGCTCTTTTAGCTTAAATAATTGCTATCTCAAATGTAAAAGATAAAACATCAAACATTCAAAGAAAGCAACAAAGTTAAGATTTCCAAATAGACCCTTCAAACTTGTTCGTAAAACTACTTTTACTGCCCGTAAAGTTTATGTATTCACGTGCTTACCAAATTACTGTTCTCATTGTGTATTTTACGCAAATTGTTCTATTACAGAACTCTAGAAAAATAATAGGTATGACTCGCACTAATAAGTGTACTGCAGAAAGTACGGGCAAAGAAATAGAAATACAATTTAAAAAACAAGTATGAGGATTGACAATTACGAAATCTTGAGTTGTCAATAAAGACATGTCAAAGTTTCATCGTCTATAATTGCATCTCATAGTTCAAGAAGTAATTCGAGAAGTGAGCTTCAAAGGATTGCTTTTCGGTTCGAATATCTTAGAATCAGAGATGTCGAAAACCATGTGAAGTGGAAACTTAATAGTAAAAAAGTGGGTCTAAGTGTTTTGGCTACAAATACTATTAAATATATTTTTTAATTCTTAGTTTATTTTGAATTAAGGATAGCGTTTATGGCATTAGAAACGCTTCCAATTTCACTCCATTTAACATTTTTATTTGACATTAATATCAAATTGCAATGAGGAATAGAGTGTTAAGATTAGATTGATCGCCTCGCCCACAGTGGTGTATGGGAGGCATCAGTCACATGTAAAGTACTATATATGTTCGTATATCGTACTATCAACAGATATAACAATACTTCCTGTTTCAAAGACCATAAAGATCGGGACGGCCGCAGGATTTTAGAACTACAAAAGACGTTAATGCTGTAAACGCTACAAACCAAACCCCATTACGAAGCGAACAATCTTATCACGAGAAATAAAGATTTTGTTAAAACTCTGTCGCCGAAACTAAAACAAGATCTGAAGCTCGAAACTTATATCGTATACTGGACATGTCATAAATGAATAAATCAATCCTTTTAGTTAAAGAGGGTGGATCGATCAAAACACATTCTGTCCGGACACACAGGGATATCCTCTTTACCGATGAAAAATCTTTTACGATTGAAGAGCACTACAAATAGAAAATGACAAAGTACGCTGAGGGTTCTAAAGAAGCTGTCCAAGTAATCGAAAAAGTACAATGGCGTCTTTGAAGTGAAATATTGCATCTGATATAACACTAACTGGTAATGGTTTACGTTTAAGAACATAGCCGCCTTTACTGGTTAACTTGTAACCCTCGTAATGTAATATTTATTAAACATAAACCTATACATAATTTATGTGTTCCTGGTATACGAAGTGGTCATTAATAAGCGTCAGTGCACATTGATTAAGTAAGTCGATGCGATTAATTCAATAACGCTGTTGATGGATAGTCTTAGGTATATTGCACGAATATGATAGTACCTACTGCATCTTAAATTGATTTATAGAAGTTTAGAACTGCTGTGTTCTTACTCTCTTAAAAATGATTGAAATTGCAAAAATATGAATAATTATTATATATTAACGACCGCTTCAAAATTGGCAAAGCAGATGTCCGGATACACGGCGACTCAAAGTATCTCGCTCGTATAGGAGAGACATCGTTCTGGGATCTACCACGAGCGCCAACTACGAACTTAGTATCACCCGCATGATTTCCTGGTATTTCGTACTGATTACAGATTTATTTTTTACTATGCTCGTACATTCTGGATTCCTAGTGACGATGAATGTATGTATAATGAATGGTGGACTACATTTAATTAATTATAAAGATAATTAATTTGTTCCTTTTTCTCTTTTTGAAATGGTTCGTGATTGCAAGCTTAATCCCATCATGTTAATCTCGAAAATTATTCGCCATAATTATGACGTTGCAAAGTAAAAAGAAAAGAAACGCAATTACCCAAAATTTACCTATCATTAAGATAATTGAACATTCTATTATAAGAATGTCATTAACTTAAGAGAATTAAATCGCTATCAAGATGTTTGCTTGGCGAATCAAAAGAGCCAGCTTAACAAAAGTAAGAAGCAACATTTCTAAAACGTGGCTGAATATTTAACACTGCTTAAAAAGTACTTGTACTAAGAGCGATACTTTAAAAGCATGCAAAGTGTTAGTTTATCAAAAATAAACAGCGTTTGGGACGCTTCAAATCTCGTTATTGAGTCTTTTCTTATTATTAAGTTTAATTGAAGTATAAAATAAAACAATTACGTAACTGAACTTGGTTTGATATAAAGATGTTTTAAGTTCTTGTAACGAGTGGCTTGGAACTAATTTTACTAGATTCAGCAGCTTTTGCTGTCGTAATTTTCATACATTTCGAATGCTGTTCGCTTTAATATACAAAATTGCTATGGAATCAAAAAAATACTTTTAAATTTACTTTGGACACTCTAACGTCCCAGTTGAGAAATGGTAGTAACGCGTGGAAGCTGAAGATTGCATGACGAGGAAATTTTAAAAGTGTAATGCAGACCCTGGCCACAAAATGAATGCTTATTAAACCTAAGGTTAACGCATGGACAGCGACGAAGTTTTCAAGACATTATTTATGTTTGTTGAATTGTAGAAATGTAAACAATAAGTCAATAGAAATGGTATGTGAAGCTCAAACTATCCTGAAGCATGTCGCCATCTTATCGCTATCTCTGTCACACACACACAAAAAAAATATAATTATGTTGTTCATTTCGTGAAGTGCGATACGCTCCTTACATCACTATTTAGAATATATAACTTAACTTAACTATCTTCACGCTGTATCCCTGACGGGGTAGTCAGAGAGGACAGATCGCCAGGCTTCGCGATCCATGCATACTTCTTTCGCTTCTTCGAGATTCATCAATCGCTTCATACACGCACGTCTGGGTATCCCAGTACTTTTGCCCTTTCCGTTTTTGAGCAATCTGCTCACGTGGTTTTCATATGTAAGTCTCGGCCTGACCTCTTCTACCTTCTGCTTTCGCACAATATATATTCTTCGTCAATCGTTCCTCACTCATTCGTTGGACGTGTCCAAACCAACGGAGCACGCCCTTTTCCAGCTTAACGCTGACACTTTCATTCAAACCTGCCATATTGCGTATCACTTCGTTACGTATTCGGTCGGCCAAGGTAACGCCGCACAATTTTCGAAGTGATCGCATCTCCACAGCATTCAATTTACTTTCATGCATCTGCTGACATACCCAGGTTTCGCTACCGTAAAGCAAAGTTGGCACTAGCACTGCGTTATGAATCGCCAGTCGTGTACTCGCCGTATACTCGCCGTTCTACATCCGAATCACATCTTCCATCCTCGCTAAAGATACTTCCTAAATACACAATTTCATTCACTTGCTCTAGACGTTCCTGGTTTACCCTAATCTCGCATTAAGTTCTTACGTCACCTCTTTCAAATACTAGAATTTTAGTTTTACTTGCATTCAAGCGTAGACCCTTACTTTCACACTCCTCTTTTATATTAGTGACTAATGCCTGAAGGTCGGCATAAATAAATAAGACATAATAAATATAATAAGACAGTTGTACACATCGTTATTGAATTTATATTATTATTCCTCATTAGGTACACATTAAACGATCAAAATATATCTGGGCGGTCTCGAATAATGAAAAACTGTTTAAATAACTCAAATCGTACCCTTATTTATTTAGGATTAATGATACCCGGTATAAATCCAGTGAAACTTTTACTATTAAAGAAGTTTCGAACGAAAGCCGGTGCACTCCGCCAAGTCAAAGAAACGGTATCCGAGCCGTGACGTCACATCGCAAGTCGATGGTCAACTTCATCTGAGTTTTGATTGTTAAGACTTAACTAGATATTCAGTTCTTGTGACGTTCTTGAAACGGATTTGCATAGCCGTATTTGCAGTTTTGTGACAGAAGGTAAATCAATTTAAACAGAATTTATAGTCTTTTTTAAATTTAATCTAGCGTTTATAAGTTCCGTACTAAAAAAAGAAACCTATAGCATCATTATGTCCACATCATGGGTTATGTGTGTTAACCTACCTATAACAGATATAAAAATCAATGCAGAAAAACATAGCAGTACACGGTTCGATTCAAAACATTGCACAAATTTCTTTAAAATATGAAGCTTGAACGGGTCTGTGATAAATCGTTTGATTTCCACGAAAATCGCAGCGCTTTAGAGAATTTATACAATCAAAGAAATTAAGTCACCCTTTGTTGATTCCCTTGCCTTTTATAAATGATCTTCATTTCTAAATCTGTTAATAAATTTAGGTTATTATTCACGATAAGATAAAGTTAAGATACGAAACATGCAGTTGGTTTTTTATTAAAACAAAATTTACACCTGTGATGGCCCTCCTAGTTAGCACTTAGTAGACCTCTATTCCCACTAGTTCAGTTCATCAGCTTAAATAATTTAAGTAAGGAAAAAAATTAACCCTTACTGAACTGATGAGATCGTTGATTAAACTAATAGTAATAGTAGTTGTAGTAACTATTGAAGTAAATTATTGTTTGTTTGGTTGATTAGTTAAACCTACAACCAGCTTTTGTATGGCACGTATCGCTTAAACCAATTAGTATCGGTGAAAACAAATGAACATTGGTGAAAACAAATGTTGTCAATTCAAAAAATCTAGAGTATTTTTGCTAATATAAATAACACTGTTCCTTTTTTTACTTTTATCAAACTCGCCTTATCCCCGTAGGGGTGTCAGAAGCATATTATACGCCCACCTTTAAAAAATAGGTCTCAGTATGATGTCATCATTTATTTAAGTGGTAATTCATTTGTTTCTGATCTTCATTTATTTTCAACAAATTCATTCGATGAAGGAAATCGATCTCAGCCGAATGACGCCCACTACTGGGCAATTAGTATAGCATAGATGAAGACCTATAATAGTGGGCGTCATTCGGCTGAGACCGATTGATGTTCATAAGTTTTGACATAGGTTAAATTGTTTTTACTAATGTTCAATTATTGTTTTCACCCCATATCCACCATAATTCATTGTTTTCTCCCTACTTCGGCTAATTTTATTTAACTGAACAAAAAAAAGAAAGATGAAATTTTGCTTCATTCCACGAACTCCTGAAATGAACCCAATTTCAAAAGCTTGTATACTCGTAATTTTCAACTGAACAAACAAGAAAAAATCTCACTAGTTCAGGGCAACTGAAGTTTGTGGGAATAGAGATTAGCAGAAACAGTATACCTACTCCGAAACCCTTTTGAACCGCATTCACATAAGAAACATCTTACATCATGAATATTCTCGTTTGGGTCGTGAATGAGGTCGCCGTAACGATCCGTTCGGACATCGCCGGTAGGCAGAGGGATGCGACTCTCTGTGTCGAAGCGAAACTGGCCCTGGCACCGCACGTGAACAAAGACATGATTAGACAGTGGTACTGTACAAGCGTGGTGGTGTAAACAACACAAAAGCGAGGCGAACAAACATCTGTATAACGCAAGCGGCGCGACATGCTTACACGCTTGCATGCTTCAATATCTACGAGCATGGACGCATGCGCGGCAGCAACTTCGCGCGCCTCGTCGGCCATCCGCCGTCCCCGAGGCGTAGCGTCCTCCTTGACAACTACGCATGCTTCTTCAGTTTCTGCCGCCCCGGTATCCTCTGCCGTTGCGTCAGTATTGTCTTCAGCAGAAGCTACATCAGGCGGCTGTATCTCAACAGTTTGGGGAGGAGATTCGGGATCAGGATTAGGGGCATCAGTATTTTCAAGCTTGGGAGCGGTCATCTCGCTCACCCTTTTATGGTTCTCCGGTAAGCTGATGTTGCATTCGTTGTCGAAACGGAACTGACTCTGTTTCCATGGTAAGCAAGAAATAAATAGAAATTTTGTTTAATATTAAACACGTTCTCAACAAAAGTAAATGATTCTGGATAATACTTCTGAAAGGCCTCTAATATATATCACAAAATTTTAAACCTTAAGAAAATCTATCTTTTATCATATCATTAATTGATTAGGAATTCTTTTAAAGTAATAGAATGTTAGATGAATATAGCCACTTACCTTATACCCTGGACCTAGCCTGTGCATGGCACAGATCTGATGCGTTGTGAGGGCTTCTCCAAATAGATATATTGCTGCCATCTGTCCGCAGAACACTCGCTCTTCGTCCAACTCTGCCGTCGCTCCTATGTAGCATTTGTCGAAAGGCTGTAGAAATAAAAACAAATTTAATAGCCTTAATAGCAGCTGTGAGTACGACTATGAACTATTTATATTTATAAGATAATTGAAGCGTAGTAACCAGAGCAAGTTTTACTATTGTACCAAGTTATTTATTGACATAAACTTGCTCAAACTATCTTACTCACTTAATTACAATGTACAACTTATAATAGCCACCAAATAAATTCCTATCAAGGTATCCAAAGTAAAGTTTGTGGGCAAAGTTTCCTAATACAACATGCAGAACCACATAACTGGGAGGTATTTATCGAAGGAATTTGGAATCAATACAACAAGTTTACCCCAACTAGGGAATTAAGGGCGAATACTTGTCGAACACCTGTTTGTACAAAGTGCCAAAAACACTGAAAGGGAATAAATAATTTACTATAAAAGTTAATTTCAACGTTTCAGTAAGATTAACATTTGTGTAAAGATTGCTCAAAAACAGAAAAGTCAAAAGTACTCGGATACCCAGACGTGTATGTTTGAAACTATTAATGAATTTGCAAGAAGCGAATGAAGTATTCATAGATCGCGAAGCCTAGCGAACTGTCCTCTCTGACTACCGTGTCAGGTACCTCAACGGATAAAAATATTTTCAGGCGTTCAACCTGGTCGAAAATTGTTACTGTAGGTAATCTAATAGGTAGTCTAATGGACGTTTGCAACACTAAAGGTAACGGAGTCGCGCCGCTGACTCCGTTACCCTGTTGAAATGGAAAGGAGCAGGACTTATTGCTAATTTCTATAAAGCCTTTAACTTGTCTTCTCCTTTTTTTTATTAAACAAGGTCTCCAGCATTTCAAGTGGACACAAGCTCCACCTGGATTTGGAGTGTAGGGTGTAGGGAGTAGCAGGTATCGTTTGGCATTTGATTTTCGGCTGTTAGTCAACAAGTGCTCTGCCAGTAGTCGCAGTGCACTTTTTAACTAACTCCCCAGACCCCAAGCGTAGAAGCTTGGGGTCTGGAGACCGTGGTGGGGCTCCTTACACTCTTGACCTCACTTACCTACTGACTATTTGTGTACTGGGGGCCAAGTCTACTAATTCAATCGCGTCAGAAGAGAATAGAAATCGTCGCTCAATAGAGAGCCGACAGAAAAAATATTAAGTTTTTGTAGTCTACTATTACAATTGCGCTGCAATTGTGGGACTTTTTTTACACAGAGCATTTTTTTTCTTCGATTGGATGTGTGGCTGTTTCAGAAAAATGATAAAGAAAATTCATACTTGCCAACTGCGACCATAATTGGTTCAGGTTATAGCAATACTACTCTATAGATATTAACGTTTGTAGATGTACACGTAACATATATGTATGTTTGACACGTGACAAAATTATATTATATTGAATTTTTTTTATAATTGAATAAAGCGGTGAGCAAGTTTACCCACTGGATCAAAATTTTAATAGATAAAAAACCACTCTCGTCGAAATATCAAGAAGACGATATGATAGAATCAACGTAACATAGAAACCACTTATTAAGGTTGCCTAGTGCTTGTGACATAAGTAAAAAAATAGCATTGAAAAAAATACCATACAGCTTAAGGCGTTGACGTAAAATCATTTCTAATTAATGTAACTTTTACATTTCCAAGAGCAAACGTCCTGCAGAGATGGAGTGAATATTATGGAAAGATGTATGCAAGAAAAGACAGAGATGCCACATCGGGAAGTGGAGCTCACTTCGATGCTCCGGATCCCGATGTCATTGAAGTCATTAGTATGAAAGAAATAGAACAAGCGATAAGAAGTATGAAATGTGGTAAGGCTGCGGGAAAAGACAGAGTTACTGCTGAGATGATCCAGTACGGTGGGTCGCGTGTCTGGGATACACTATGTCTGTTATGCAACTTGTGCTGGCGGACGGGTGAGGTCCCAGATGACTGGCGAGTAGCAGTTGTAGTACCTATTTACAAAGGGAAAGGCTCGCGCCTAAACTGCTCCAGCTACAGGGCGATCAGCTTGGTCAGCTTAGCTAGTAAGGTGTATGCAAAGGTTATAACGGCACGAATGCAAGAAAAGTCTGAAAGGTATTTATGGGAGGCTCAATGCGGATTCCGACGTGGAAGAGGTTGCATGGATCAAGTGTTTTCTCTCCGCATGATCGCGGAAAAGTTTCTGGCTGTTAGCCAGAAGGTTTTCTGCGCTTTTGTGGATCTAGAGAAAGCATTTGATAACGTTGTGAGAGAAACGCTGTGGGACTTGCTGCCAGGATATGGTGTGGACGGCTCGCTACTGCAGGCAATACAGTCGCTTTATAGGGACTGTAAGGCTTGTGTGCGAGTAGGGGGGGATGTGTCACCTCTTTTTGATGTCTGTACAGGCGTCAAACAGGGATGTGTCATGTCCGCCTGGCTGTTCATAGTGTATCTGGACAGTTGCCTGCAGAAGTTGAAAGATTTTAATATGGGTGTGAATTTGGGTGACTTTACAGTAAACTGTCTGCTGTACGCTGATGATGCGGTGCTCATGGCCTCATCAGAAGCCGACCTACAGGCATTAGTCACTAATATGAAAGAGGGGTGTGAAAGTAAGGGTCTCCGCTTGAATGCAAGTAAAACTAAGGTTCTAGTATTTGAAAGAGGTGACGTAAGAACTAAATGCGAGATTAGGGTAAACCAGGAACATCTAGAGCAAGTGAATGAAATTGTGTATTTAGGAAGTATGTTTAGCGCGGATGGAAGATGTGATTCGGATGTAGAACGGCGAGTAGCTGCCGGAAACAAAGTTAACGGTGCTTTGTCCCAGTTAGTAAAGCGACAAAGCATCGTAAAAGAAGCACGAATGGCGATTCATAACGCAGTGCTAGTGCCAACTTTGCTTTACGGTAGCGAAACCTGGGTATGTCAGCAGATGCATGAAAGTAAATTGAATGCTGTGGAGATGCGATCACTTCGAAAATTGTGCGGCGTTACCTTGGCCGACCGAATACGTAACGAAGTGATACGCAATATGGCAGGTTTGACTGAAAGTGTCAGCGTTAAGCTGGAAAAGGGCGTGCTCCGTTGGTTTGGACACGTCCAACGAATGAGTGAGGAACGATTGACGAAGAATATATATTGTTCAAAAGTAGAGGGTAGAAGGAGTCAGGGTAGGCCGAGACTTACATATGAAAACCACGTGAGCAGATTGCTCAAAAACGAAAAGGTCAAAAGTACTCGGATACCCAGACGTGCGTGTATGAAGCGATTGATGAATCTCGAAGAAGCGAAAGAAGTATGCATGGATCGCGAAGCCTGGCGATCTGTCCTCTCTGACTACCCCGTCAGGGATACAGCGTGAAGATAGTTAGTTAAGAGCAAACCACTGAACCTTATTTAAACGTGTTTTGATGAGTATGACATAGAGATAACCTGAACCGTAGAACACACGAGCGGAGCTGAGGGCACAAACTAGTAACTGAACAAAATACACAAAAGCCAGATCGAGTCTCACTAAATGATATAATTACTCAGCTGGTTCAAAACAGAGAGCTCATTTTGCATCAGCTATGCGAGCCCACGTCCGAGCGAATGTGAATATTCATACTGGCATGCATTCACTAAACCGACTAATACAGGCTTAATAGTGCCAGGGGAAGGACAGACTCGATAAAGACACGTCCATATTAGGCAAATACAATTTGTGAATGTGCCTACAATCATCGCATCAACGCGAGATAGGATTTATCGGATTCGTTGAATCACAGTATGCCAGTATCTATTGTATGATATACACAGTAGTATGAATACTATGACTGTTTGCAAAATTTGATTATGAAAGGACTTATGATACTAGAAACACTATTCAGAAGGTTACAAATGTGAGTGTCTGATAAGATATTCTTTGATTGGACTAAGCTCAAGGATAATACAAGTATATGGACTTCAGTAAAATAAAATGCTTGACACATGAGGTGTACCAGATGGTAGCTTATAACTTCATCGCGAATAAGTTGACGGCGACTACGTTTATAAATTCTTATATTAAGGGCAATATATTTGGCAACAGTTATGTGTTGAGCTCCTGCGGTGGCAGTGGACTGTATGTAGTAGCTTGGCAGGGTGCGAGGCTGAACATTTCCAGTGCGTTCAAATAAAAGATCTTCGGGCTCCACAAACTTAAATTCAATATTAATTATCAGAGCTAACACAATAGGCTCGCGTACAGTTGGCGAATTGGAGACAAGAGAGTGAAATGAAAAATATTATTACCAGACCAACATTTTAATGTAGATTTTAGAGACAGCCACATTATAAACGAAGGCTTTCAAGCATTCTAACTCAAGAGTTAGTATATATAGTATTGTACGGATTAAGAAGAGTTCTAGTACTGCAATCCATTATAACTATTCACATATTTTATATACTACCTGGGACTTCACGCGAAGTAATATTCTATCATCAATTTTCATACACTGTAATAATAATGGAGGGTGGTCATGGGCGTACCCGGGGGAGGCATCAGCTGCTGTTTCGTCTCCTACTTTTGCCGATAAAAGAAGAAAAAAGTTTTTGCCATTTGTAATACACTATACACCTTTTAATAATCTTGAGGCACGCCCCTTTTAACTGTTTGTTAGCAGCGTTCAGCCGGACGTGAAATTACTAAAAAACACACGATCTCTACATATCAGTATAACACTGGGCGCCCCGAAGTAACTCCTCGCAAATCCTCCCTGGGTTCCTGGTAGAATTTGGCTACAACCGCGTCCTCTCCTAATGGTTTCGGCGTTATCCAGTTTCTTTAGAGTTTAGTTTGGATTCCGGTTTTTGAGGCGATGAGGCGAGCGTGAAATTTTAAGGTCAAGCCGTTGTCTTGGGCCTGCTTGTGTAAAAACTGCGGGTCATCCAGCGTATTTTAATTTACCTATTTAAGAAATTATATTAAAAATACCTTTTACAACGTTTAAATTTTTATGTATTTCTTATTTACTAGTGGACGCACAGCGGTTTAAACTAAATAACTGGATTAAATGTAGCCTAAGTTACTTCTTATAGATATTATAAGAGTGTCAGTGAAAGTCCCGTTAAAATCGGTTCAGCTGTGTGTGTCAGAGATTGGCCTGAACATACAGACAGAGAAACATTTGAGAAATAGTTTCATTTCATGTGGGTATCGTTTTTGATACTATCAAAATCTGAAGAGACAAGCAAGATGCATTAGGTGTATTCTGCGATCTATCCAAGGCTTTTGTTTGCGTTCAGCATAAAACGCTGTGCAGAAAATTACATCACTACGGAATAAAACGCAAAAATATCGACCTTCTGTCTTCAAATTTCTTCTTCTATTAGTTTAAAAAAACTTTGTAAAAAGGTTATAACGTTGTTAAAGACTATTTGCAGGACAGGGGAGCCTGGAAATTATGTGCTGGCAAAGTGAAATAATATTTAATTGTAAATAAACTATAAAACTAAACTATCTTCACGCTGTATCCCTGAAGGGGTAGTCAGAGAGGACAGATCGCACGGCTTCTCGATCCATGCATACTTCTTTCGCTTTTTCAAGATTCTTAATTATTTATTACTTATTCCTCAATATTAATTGTAAATAGGCCATAAAAAAGCCTTCCTAAGTTTCTTGTCGGTTTTTCTAATGTGTGCCGCGTTCCGAACCAGTGGTCACTTTTAAAATATTAAATTTATCTTTAATTCTAGTGCATAACATTTTGTGATCGCCATTAAAATGGTCTATGCAAAATAAAGACATGTAGGTATAGTAAAAATCTGTTAATTTGGAATCCCAAACAGACACTTTAATTTTATTTATCTATATAGATTAAACTATATGGTTTAAACACAGGTAACTTTAATCGTGTAAGAAATGTGAGTTGCCCCCCCTTAGCCTAGATCCTGGGTACGCCCATGAGGGTGGTTAAACCAAAAAGTAACTCCACGCATACTCTCGGCCCTCACCGCCAATCCAGCCGTGACCACGGCCGCTGCAACGCGTCCGAAACGTCGGTTAATGTAAGTAGAATATAAGTTTGCGTGAAGTCCCGAGTAGTATATAAAATATAAGCATACACAGAGAAAGTTTAAAAATAACATAACTATTAAAACATATTATTGACATAAATATCCATTAGTCCTATGGCCACGCAATGAAATTAAATAATGGAGCGTAAAGCTACTGGAAAAATCGTCGGATCGATACTAGCCAGGCTGTGGTAGCGCCATTATCCGAAAACCATTTAAGTGTACATGAACATCACATTATTACAGCATCATCCATTAATTCTGACAGAACCAACCATGCACACGTTTATATAAAGCTTGGGTTTATTTGTTTAAAGGCACAACTAATCCGATTAAAAATTAAATTCACACATTTGAGTGTATGCACGCTTTTAATGAGTATATTATGTACATGTATTTTTTGTGGAGAATTATTTTTAACTTACCATACTCTTTTAGAAATGTTCAACGTCCATTGATTTATATCTTCATTGTACCCAAAAAAATATTATTTAAGTAATAAATGATTAACGAAGAATATTAATGTGAGAGTAGAAGGTATAAGGAGTCATGGTAGAGCAAGCCTTACATTCTAAGTCCACATGAACAAATTCTTCAAAAATGGAAGAAAACTAAAAAAGATGATACTACAAAAAGTGAAAGAAGTATGCAAGGTTCGCGAGGCCTGGTGACCTGGCCTCTCTGACAACTATCTCAGAGATACAGCGTTAGGATTAGTCTCCATTTATTGCAATGTGGCATAAGGTTATGTCTTCAAATGTACGCAAATTACTGGAGAAGTAGAAGGTAGGCTACAAAATCTGTGTAAAATATCAGCCACATAGCCTTGTGTTTGTGCAGGCGGGTTATTAAACCCGTAACTTATCTAAGTGGTATGGCAGCTTGCCTCGTGCGGGGGAGGTTGGTAACTCTCCAAGTAGGCACGACGTGCAAAGATGGAAATCCTCTTCGCCCGACCGAATGTTTATTTATTTTTAGTTTATTAGACACTTTTTTGTAGGCCAGATAAATAAAATTAAACGCAGTAGGTACCATAGGTGGCCTTATCGCTAATAGCAATATCTAGCAGGCAAACTTTGGATGGAAAAAGTTGATGAAAAAATAATCAGTGGTAGTTATGTGTGTAATGTTCCATGTTATAATGTCCAAAGTGTTAGCTGTCGATTTTGGATTTAATTTGAATCATGTTTCAAGAGTCGTATTGTGTCTATATCTATAAAGGTAAGGCGGTAATAAGGTAGGGGCTATACACAATCAGTAAATGTAATGCTTAACTTGTCAAACTGACGGAACTCGGCTGAGGGGAAGTCATGACGGAATTTAGAGAGTGAAGGCAACTTTTAGTTTCACAAACTGTCTTAAATATCTGAATGAATCAATTCAGAAAAAGATTTTGGTATTATATATTTTTACGTATATATTTAACATTTCCAAAGACAAATCCAATGTATAGCTTCACAGTAAGCCGCAACCGATAGGGCTACCTAAAACCGATTAAACACCCCAAAGTTGAATCAAAGTCATTGTCAAAACTTCCACATCCCTATGAAGTCCGCGTAGCTTTTAGCTAATTTACATACCACTAGTTGTATAAATTATATCGCTAACGATGCAAACGTGACGACTTGTACGACCAACTTGCTTCGGACTCGGGAGTATCGACGACGGCATGTACGCCGGAGATAACCGAACGTATTATGCTAAGCTCCTATGTAGTTATGAGCTCCTACTCAAAACTGGATTACCATCTATCATTGAACGTATAGCTGCTCTACAAAAGACATGTTCATAGTCTAGGAAACCTTGGAATTGTAAGGATCGGTTCAAATTTAAAATACGCACGTTAACCGTAATATGGAGTCATCTGTGTGTAAAATTTATTTCATGTCATTTGTCAACACTTTATCTAATAATCGTACAAATGGGTGTTGTAATACCAATCCCAGGTGGATCCAAATAACTGGCTTCTCGAGGACTAAGGACGTAATAACGGAGGAGTAAGGACTCATGTGAATTGACGAGAAAAATTTTAAGAGTGGGGTAATTCAAACGAGAGGTACGCTAAAAGCGGAGTACTATCTGAAACCTGTTGTGCAAAGTACATTACTTATTATAGACAAGTAATTTTGATAGGTAACTCACGTCATTTGTAGAGACGAACCACGCCATTTCGGTACTGGACGCGAGCTGCCCGTTCACTAGGCATTTGATCTCGCTCTTCGTCCACCTGTTGTATATGTACACCACCGCTATCGCGTACCATCTGTGTAGCAAAAAAAAATATTGTTTTATATGACTTTATCGATACAAAAATAATACTCTAAAATGGAAACGAATCACTTTCACGTTGGATAAACTTTGTCCGAACAAACTGACTGATACATCAGTGCACAGCTCAAACCGCTAAACGCATTTGGCTTAAATTTAGACTACAGGCACAGTTAGACTTTATGACATATGCATACAAACATACATATTGTCACGCCTTTATCTCCGAAGAGGTAGGCAGAGGCATACTATACGCCCACATTTCACCGTATGCATTTGTGTCCCACGTAACAGGTGGTGAGCCCATTGCCGTGTTGAGATGGACAGGCGCAGGCTGTGGCGACCTGCTGTTGAAATTTTTCAAGCCGCTCATAAAGCCTTCAACCAGGTTTAACGACTGCCATTTGACTGGCAACCGGGACTAACGGCTTAACGTGCCTTCTGAAGCACGGAAACGCTGGCAAATGCAAATTCCACAAAGTGGTCACCCGTCCAAGGACCACCTATAGTGAATGTTGCTTAACGCAGTGATCGTTTACAGAACACCGAGTCAGCGGGGCCACGAGCGCTTCCATAGGCATACATTAAGAAAATATTGTAAATTCCCGCTTACAGAGGTTCGCCATTTTGTATTAGGCTAAATCGTCACGCATAACAGTGTTTGTATAAAAATCGACTAAACATTCATTAATATTATAAAATGTTTACAGAGTTTACAGTAAAATAACTAGGAAGCCCGAGTAATAAAATTTTCTGCTCAAAATTTATTACGGTTAAAAAACAAACATTAAAAATGTACAGCTTTAAGCCAACGTACCGCATAATTCACAAAACTGCAAATAACTAAACTGAAAAGCTTGTTAAAGCTGCACCCAACTTTTGCTGCTCTGATTTAGTGGTCCCAAGGTGTGTTCCCTAATTTCGGTGTTGAATAATAATATCGTATTAATTAGGGGCTTAATGGTATATGTCTATTGTATTCTATGTTGTTCTCAATTTGGTGGTTCAAATCCAAATTAGATATAGTAATACACTTTTATAGTCGATGTACCTACAGGCAAAAACCACTTTCATTTGTTAAAATAAACAGGAAAATAATTAATAATTAATAATTTTCAACCTTAATGACATTTACCTAAACGTTGTTTTCGTGGTTTTTGAGCATAAATATTTATCGATATGAAAATAAAAAACTAAAAAAAACTAACTATCTTCACGCTGTATCCCTGACGGGGTAGTCAGAGAGGACAGATCGCTACAAAAGAAAAAGCTACAAAAAAAAAAGAAAAAACAAAAAGCTAAAAAAGCTACAAAAAGCTACGATATGAAAATGATAACGAATATACTTCTTTCGCTTCTTCGAGATTCATCAATCGCTTCATACACGCACGTCTGGGTATCCGAGTACTTTTGACCTTTCCGTTTTTGAGCAATCTGCTCACGTGGTCTTCATATGTAAATCTCGGCCTACCCTGACTCCTTCTACCCTCTACTTTTGAACAATATATATTCTTCGTCAATCGTTCCTCACTCATTCGTTGGACGTGTCCAAACCAACGGAGCACGCCCTTTTCCAGCTTAACGCTGACACTTTCATTCAAACCTGCCAAATTGCGTATCACTTCGTTACGTATTCGGCCAGCCAAGGTAACGCCGCACAATTTTCGAAGTGATCGCATCTCCACAGCATTCAATTTACTTTCATGCATCTGCTGACATACCCAGGTTTCACTACCGTAAAGCAAAGTTGGCACTAGCACTGCGTTATGAATCGCCAGTCGTGCTTCTTTTACGATGCTTTGTCGCTTTACTAACTGGGACAAAGCACCGTTAACTCTGTTTCCGGCAGCTACTCGCCGTTCCACATCCGAATCACATCTTCCATCCGCGCTAAACATACTTCCTAAATACACAATTTCATTCACTTGCTCTAGACGTTCCTGGTTTACCCTAATCTCGCATTTAGTTCTTACGTCACCTCTTTCAAATACTAGAACCTTAGTTTTACTTGTATTCAAGCGGAGACCCTTACTTTCACACCCCTCTTTCATATTAGTGACTAATGCCTGAAGATCGGCTTCTGATGAGGCCATGAGCACCGCATCATCAGCGTACAGCAGACAGTTTACTGTAAAGTCACCCAAATTCACACCCATATTAAAATCTTTCAACTTCTGCAGGCAACTGTCCAGATACACTATGAACAGCCAGGCGGACATGACACATCCCTGTTTGACGCCTGTACAGACATCAAAAAGAGGTGACACATCCCCCCCCTACTCGCACGCAAGCCTTACAGTCCCTATAAAGCGACTGTATTGCCCGCAGTAGCGAGCCGTCCACACCATATCCGGGCAGCAAGTCCCACAGCGTTTCTCTCACAACGTTATCAAATGCTTTCTCTAGATCCACAAAAGCGCAGAAAACCTTCTGGCTAAGAGCCAGAAACTTTTCCGCGATCATGCGGAGAGAAAACACTTGATCCATGCAACCTCTTCCACGTCGGAATCCGCATTGAGCCTCCCATAAATACCTTTCAGACTTTTCTTGCTACAAGAAACGAAAGAAAAAAAAAAGCTAAAAGAAAAAGCTACAAAAAAAAAAGAAAAAACAAAAAGCTAAAAAAGCTACAAAAAGCTACGATATGAAAATGATAACGAATATTTAAAGAAAACTGCATACTTTACTTTTTAATGACAAAATAAGAGCAAGCAATATTTTAAACTTTTATTTAAAACTAGTGTACTCACTAGTTGTAAAGCGGTGTTACTAGTTACAATATTAGTTCCTTTTGATTTAAAATTAGTGGATCTCAGTTATAATATGTAATTCTAGCTCACTCTACAATTAAAAAAAAAAGGTGTAAGTATTTCTATTACATCCAATTCATCTCACATCATGAAGAATCATCTGTGCTAATAAAAGCACATCACTATGCACTATGGCACTTGCCGCCACCCTGCATCTATCTCTCAAATATCATATCAAAAAGCACGCGCTTCCCCGGTTTCTTGTAACATATTTCGGTCTTTTTTACAAATTTTTCAAAACCACTTCAACAAAAAATATGACTTACCGTCTCGGTTGGAACTCGTATTTGACACAGTGTTGAAACCCCTTGCCCCGGACTTTCATGGACGTCAGCACGAGGCAGTTGCCTACGAAGTGAGCCGTGTAGCCCACGCCCTTACTCGTCTTGAAGCTGAGGAAAAAAAAAGGTAAATTTTTCTTTCTAATTATCTTCTAATTAATTTCGTTGCGGGTTCCACTAGAACTTAACCGAGATCGAGCTCGGTGTAACTTTTGTGGTCTTGCTCATTGCTGTAGATCCTGGTTTACAGGAGTCACAGTAATGGGAATGTGGGTGGGATTAGTCGCAATTTAAAAAATAAATAAGTTTTTCTTCTTCGTTCCCATTTTGATGTTGAAGCATCTTGATGACACACTTGAACTGTATGAATCTTAGAATAAAAGACATTCACACTTTATTTCACGAAGTTAACAATTGAGAATAAGACATTGTCACTGACATGAGCAAACGGTGAATTATTTTGCAAGGGAAACAAAAAAAAGCCTGCTGTTGCTGCTGTGCTGACATGACATCGAGGAAATCTTGAGAATTATTCCTGATCCAGGAAGCTGTATAATTTCCTAACCACATAAAACACAAACGACGAGCATTTACTACACAAGACACAAAAATAATCATAAAAAAAGTTTCAGAAACACTAGACGAACACTAGTTTAATTACCCGGAGTGTGTGGTAACAAACTGGCAATTCAATTGACGGAACCCGAACATAAACTGATTTAGCTTTAGTAACAGGATAGCAGACCACAGACGAAACTACACTTGAAATATGCGAGCTCCACTCAAATCTAATGAAAAGTTTGGAACGCAGGTGCAACCGCGCTTTACAATCCTGTACGATTTACTTGAAACGCTTCAAACAGAAATGCTGTTCTAATATGTAATTGTGTTATTTAGTTGATGACTGCCAAATAAGAAGTATAGGAATACCAGTCTATTATACAAATTAGTCTATGACACTGCACTGCCGGACGCTGGTCTCTTTTAATATTGCGCCATTGCAGTTAATTGCCATTTAAAAAATCAACTTTGGTTCTCGGACGGATAATCTTGTTGCAGAGTTTATCCCTCAAAGAACACAGTTACACTCTAAGTATCTGTCTCAGTAGTTTTTCGAAGATCGAAGATCTTATGGCCCTGCAACTGGACGGTCATGGTAATGATGTCGTTAAAACAACACTTCGATATATCGTCAGACAACACGCCGCGAAGTATACAGACTATCCCGGGTTCGATAGAGTTTTCGCAATTTATATAATAAATGGGCCTTTTCACGACTTATAATAACTTGTGCATACCAGTATAAATAAGGTTTCTCTCGCTCGATGTTAACTGAGTTGATGGGGTCGAGACGGAACCACGTTGTGAACGTGAATCCATTCTCATAAGGCCACCTCGCCAATGGGGGCAGCACCACGGCCTGTAACAAACCATAACAATTTCATTAAATGGATCCTCGTCAAAATTTATCTACTCCTTTCAGTTCTTCCGTCCTACTACCCGATCGGTAGAAATCGACAGAAATCGGCAGTAGTTGAATTTGAGATTTATTCGATTCTCTGTCCCCTCCCTTGTATACTGATGTTACTATAGCTTGTTTTGAATTGATAATGACTGTGTTTACGAGTACAAACCGCAAACAGATTAATAAAAAAAAATAACTTGGTATCTGGTGTAGAACTCTCTCAGCCACACTATATAAGAAGTATCTAAGCGCTAAGTTTCTATAACTACGTATTTCATTGGTATCTTCACTGTAGTACGTAAGTGTAATAAAAAAGATGAAATCAAACCTCTATAAAAATAGAAGTAAGCGCAAAGTATCTAACAAGTTAAGCGTAACTTTTACCATTCGAGCAAATGGACTTGGTCCAGTGACTTTTTCTTAAAACACTTATAAAATTCTCGAATCAGAGGCAAAGTTTCCAAGTGGAGCGTCAGTAAAAACTTATTTTATGTCCGAAGGCCTACGCTACACACGAAGGCAACACAATGCATAGGGATTTGTTGTGAAGGGTTCTATCGAAACATCTCAACAATAAAATCTACATAGGATATTTTTATCGCTTCCCCGATCTTATACTGCAAATGTATTTGTTACACAGAAAAAACAAGTTATTTAGACTACATTTTATCTGTAGCTCTCATAGACTGAACATGGAATACCGAGGATCAAAATAAACACTCTTATAAATGTAATATTAGGTATAACAAGGCAACCGTGACTTTGATCCATTCATCTACGACTATATAGGCGTAAAGCACGGCTTGAACTATTGAATGACTCCGTCATATACAGTGATGGTCGTATAATTAGAAACACTACCGACGCCGCGACGGTCCTTGACACTATGTAAGATACTTCACCGCAATCGTTTTTATTTTGAAATTAAATCATAAATAGGATTTTGAAATTAAATCATAAAAATGTGTATATGTTCAAAGATTTATTATTTATTAAAAAAAAAACAATATAAATCCCGTTACACAAGTGCAGTTTCAATATTACATTACGGACAAACATTTAAATCAGTTTTAAGGTATGAACAATAATCGTCAACAAAACATTTAAATCAGTTTTAAATAATGTTTACGAAATAGCTACTAACCACATCCTACCAATAGTTATAATTAATATTTAGTGGCGTATCCTTATTTCAAATAAAAGCACTGCAACGACGCACATGGCATTGATTAAATCAATTTCATACATTTTTCTAGGGGGATTGAAGTCCATGCTTTAACAAATGCTTCATATAATTCGTTTTGACTGGTGTTACGTTTGCTTGAGACTTTTTAACAATTTACTCGCAGAGATTGTCAATCGGGTTTAAATCCGGACTATTTGCTGGCCAATCTAAAACGGATATACGCTAAGGATACATTTGACGCTATTGGCCGTGTGTTTAGAATAGAATAGAATAGAATAGAAATATTCTTTATTGTACACCAATTATTAATATTTAGAAGTATAAGGAATACAGGTTTTGAAATGTACAATGGGCGGCCTTATCGCTTAGTGCAATTTCTTACAGGCAACCTTTGGATGGAGATAAATGTTAAAGAATAAGAAGATAGTACAATTACTAACAAATTTTATAGTCTTAAATTAAAACAATAACAGTATGACCTACTATGCTAAAAATATATACACAAATATATATATATATACACACATATAGATAAACATACAAACATACATACACTAATTTACATATATAGATTTATACATACATAAATAATTATATATACATACAATAAACATATCTATAATAATGAACTATAGAATAGTTGAATTATGATGACAAATAGTGCTCTTTCACTATTTTCTTAAAAATGTTCAATGATTTTGCTCGTCTTATGGTTAAAGGCAATGCATTCCACAGCCTTATAGGTTCTTCTATTAGGAAAAGTTGTCGAATACCTAGGTACTGCTAAATCCAAAGATTCTGATGACCTCAGAGTTCTTAAATGTGTGTCATTGAGGAACATAAAACGTTCTTTTAAATAAATGGGAGAAGCTGGAATGAAGGGGATGCTGTAAAGCAATGAGAGAATATGAGTATTCCGACGAAAACGAATCGGGAGCCACTTGAGTTTGTTGCTGTATTCAGATACGTGATCATATTTGCGTAATCCAAATATAAATCTAATGCAGAAATTTTGGAGGCGCTCAAGCTACTTTCAATCAAAATGCCTAAATCCTTCACGTTTTCACATATTTGCAGTGGAACGCCATCAAACAAGATATTTGGAAGAGTTGTCCAGTCTACCTGCGCCAACATTCGGGAGCTACCAACCACTATAACCTGTGTCTTTGACGGATTGACGACCAAGCCATATCGCTTGCTCCATTGACAAATGTGGGCCAAATCCGCATTAATAATAGTAAAGGCTGTCGATAATTCTGCCACTGGAGCCTGTGTATAAATCTGAAGATCATCTGCAGAAAATAAATAATTTGAGATAGAATTTATAAAAATTGTGAAAAGTATGGGAGAAAGCACGCCACCCTGTGGTACGCCGACAGTTGTACTACACCAAGGAGAAAAGGAGTCTTCAACACGAACCCGCTGTCGGTCGCATTTTGTACCTACATTTGGCAGCTGCTTTTTTTTGATAAAAGTGCTTTTATATCAGCTGTAAGCCAAGGTGAAGGTAAGTGTTTCACCCTAACCATAGGAACCGGCGCATGTATATCGTACAACTCAATCAGCTTATCATTGAATACATTTACTTTTGAATCTACTGTCTCTGTCGCTAAGAGTGCCTCCTGATCGATATTTCTAGCATCCTGACGCAATCGATCAAGATCCATGCCACTAAAATTGCGTTGCATTAAAATTTTATGTTTATGTTTAGGAGGACTAACTTTATACGAAAGATATATTAAATCATGATAGGAGAAGGGATCAGCTGGATACTGACCATGCTTAGCCACCAGATCAGTTGAGGAAACAAGTATTAAGTCGATAAGAGATGTTCTGCAATTAGGAAAGTGATGAGTGGAATTGGAAGGAAGAACTGACAGATTAGGTAGCTGCTTACGCGCCAGTATCTTCGTCGAACGCGAGTGAGCTAGAGGACTTCTGGGAGAGTATGAGAGAAGCTCTAAATGTGATAGAAGGAAATGAAAGACTTATAGTATGTGGAGACTTGAATGGATGGGTGGGTACCGCTCGCGATGGTTTTGAGTCGGTACTCGGGAAGTATGGGGATAAAAGGGTGAACGACGCTGGCAAGCTAATACTGGCATTTTGTAAGGAAAAGGATTTGTTTGTAGCGAACACAATGTTCAACCACAAACAAATTCATATGTATACGAGGAGATGTAAGTTAAAGAGAAGCATGATAGATCTATTCCTAATGGATAGTCGGCTCCGTAAACAGGTGATGGACACAAGGGTTTATCGAGGCGCTGAGCTGGGATCAGACCACTACCTAGTCATAACTAGGATTAGGGGTCTGTTCGCGGGTTGGCGTCATCGTACCGAGTGTCCTGAACCTGAGCCGACTTATAGCATCAAAAGCTGGAAGCTGCAGGATGCATCCATTAGGGATAAATATAATGAAAGGGTAGCCGAAAAGCTTGGCGATGTCAATGTAAGCAGTGAGAATGTGGAAAGTGTATGGCAGAACCTTAGGGATAGTATGATAAATGCCGCTGTGGAAGTGTGTGGAGAAATGAAAAGAGGCAGTAGTAATAAGCGTGATGCATGGTGGAATGAGGAAGTGAAAGAAGCAGTTCGAATGAAGAAGAAAGCATGGCTAGACTACTTAGCCTCGCGGAATGATTTTAATATGAAAGAGAGATACAAGCTGCAGAAAGTTAACACGAAGGCACTTATAGAAGAAGCTCGTGAAAGGTGCAGAATGAAAGCGGATGAAAGGTTGTCGTCCAATTTCCGGGATAATGCCAAGCTCTTCTGGAAAGAGGTAGGCAAGACCCGGAGTTGTTCGGCAATCTGCAGTATGAATAAAGTGCTTAGTGTTAACAATGACGTCCTAACAGACCAAAGTGACGTTCTGCAGAGATGGAGTGAATATTATGGAAAGATGTATGCAAGAAAAGACAGAGATGCCACATCGGGAAGTGGAGCTCACTTCGATGCTCCGGATCCCGATGTCATTGAAATCATTAGTATGAAAGAAATAGAACAAGCGATAAGAAGTATGAAATGTGGTAAGGCTGCGGGAAAAGACAGAGTCACTGCTGAGATGATCAAGTACGGTGGGTCGTGTGTCTGGGACACACTATGTCTGTTATGCAACTTGTGCTGGCGGACGGGTGAGGTCCCAGATGACTGGCGAGTAGCAGTTGTAGTACCTATTTACAAAGGGAAAGGCTCGCGCCTAAACTGCTCCAGCTACAGGGCGATCAACTTGGTCAGCTTAGCTAGTAAGGTGTATGCAAAGTTTATAACGGCACGAATGCAAGAAAAGTCTGAAAGGTATTTATGGGAGGCTCAATGCGGATTCCGACGTGGAAGAGGTTGCATGGATCAAGTGTTTTCTCTCCGCATGATCGCGGAAAAGTTTCTGGCTCTTAGCCAGAAGGTTTTCTGCGCTTTTGTGGATCTAGAGAAAGCATTTGATAACGTTGTGAGAGAAACGCTGTGGGACTTGCTGCCAGGATATGGTGTGGACGGCTCGCTACTGCGGGCAATACAGTCGCTTTATAGGGACTGTAAGGCTTGCCTGCGAGTAGGGGGGGATGTGTCACCTCTTTTTGATGTCTGTACAGGCGTCAAACAGGGATGTGTCATGTCCGCCTGGCTGTTCATAGTGTATCTGGACAGTTGCCTGCAGAAGTTGAAAGATTTTAATATGGGTGTGAATTTGGGTGACTTTACAGTAAACTGTCTGCTGTACGCTGATGATGCGGTGCTCATGGCCTCATCAGAAGCCGACCTTCAGGCATTAGTCACTAATATGAAAGAGGGGTGTGAAAGTAAGGGTCTCCGCTTGAATGCAAGTAAAACTAAGGTTCTAGTATTTGAAAGAGGTGACGTAAGAACTAAATGTGAGATTAGGGTAAACCAGGAACGTCTAGAGCAAGTGAATGAAATTGTGTATTTAGGAAGTATGTTTAGCGCGGATGGAAGATGTGATTCGGATGTGGAACGGCGAGTAGCTGCCGGAAACAAAGTTAACGGTGCTTTGTCCCAGTTAGTAAAGCGACAAAGCATCGTAAAAGAAGCACGACTGGCGATTCATAACGCAGTGCTAGTGCCAACTTTGCTTTACGGTAGTGAAACCTGGGTATGTCAGCAGATGCATGAAAGTAAATTGAATGCTGTGGAGATGCGATTACTTCGAAAGTTGTGCGGCGTTACCTTGGCTGGCCGAATACGTAACGAAGTGATACGCAATTTGGCAGGTTTGAATGAAAGTGTCAGCGTTAAGCTGGAAAAGGGCGTGCTCCGTTGGTTTGGACACGTCCAACGAATGAGTGAGGAACGATTGACGAAGAATATATATTGTTCAAAAGTAGAGGGTAGAAGGAGTCAGGGTAGGCCGAGACTTACATATGAAGACCACGTGAGCAGATTGCTCAAAAACGGAAAGGTCAAAAGTACTCGGATACCCAGACGTGCGTGTATGAAGCGATTGATGAATCTCGAAGAAGCGAAAGAAGTATGCATGGATCGCGAAGCCTGGCGATCTGTCCTCTCTGACTACCCCGTCAGGGATACAGCGTGAAGATAGTTAGTTAGTTAAATGACAGATTATAAGACTGGATAAGATTAAGAAAAATGGATGAGCGAGAATCATGCTTTAAAAGACAGGTATTAAAATCACCCATAATGATAGTGTGACTGTAAGAGGGCAAGTAACGTTCTAATAGGTTTTCAAAAGAAGAGAAGAAGTTAACGTGCATTGAAGGGCTGTAATAGACACCAAGTAATAATTTTGTATGCATTAGTTCAACCTCCAAGAAGAGGTGTTCACCAGCGTCTGCTTGCGGTGGCTGTTAAGATAATATTATACTTATTTTTATTTCGTAAGTATATAGCTACTCCACCACATTTAGGGCCGATGCGATCATTTCTAATTAAATTGAAATTTGGAAGAGAGTAACAGCTAGAAACTAGACATGGTTTTAGAAAAGATTCGGAAATAAGAATAGCATGAATGTTCATACAGTCAAAGGTTGTTAGCTTATCAGGGTAATGGGCGGGAATACTCTGTGCATTTATATGGACTACATTAAAGTTCTTGAGGACATCATCGAACTGGGTTTATATAACGTCAGCCAATGTAGGCATAAATGCAAAAGTGTCATCCAAACTACTGGCTGTTTCAAAGCTATCATTGCTACTGCTGTCTAAGTTTAACATTAAAAAAATAAATATAAATAGGTAATAATAAATACTATTCAAATAGATATAATAAACAAAATCCTAATATATATACATATATATATATAGGTATATGAGGATTTTGTTTATTAGATTATTTGAGTTCAATGACACCCGAAATACATACAATATGTACTAACCTTTGAAAATGCCGTAAGGCGAAACCGGTCAGGTTTAAGTTATAAATAAGTGGAACAGTACAAGTGTTTTAGTTCAAGATGTGTAGCAAGTTCCACCAAGTGCCATCAATCTACAGTGTAAACAGTCTAAAAAATATAAAACAAATAAAAAAGACCTCAGTGTCCATGCCATTGACATTATTCAAATAGAAAAATATAAATATATATCGCATGTTGACATGACACTGAAAACTTCAAAGAATTTGCATTAATTTGTAATTATATGCTATAGAAAAATGTATTTTAAATTTTACAGAAAAATGAAAGGATTGGCATTATGGTTTTATTACCTTCGCCTGCTCATTGTAACATAACAACAATAATGACATGATGATGACAGCTTAATGTGATATCAGTCATAACAAAGTAAAATCATACACAAACTGTTAAAGTTAGGGTCGTTGTAATGCTAAAGGTCCAGGTTACAGGCAAATAATCGCCCGAGAAGGGAATTATTGTGTGCTCTAAGATATTTTCCATTCATGAACATTGCCATTGATCCGTTGTACCTTCAATCTTCCAAACGGGTCTAACTCCACATCCGGAAAATCACCCCCAAACTTTATTGGCACCGCCGCCGTGCTTAAATATACTCCTTGTGTATTTATAATTAAAACCATTGTTTACAGGACTTCTAACATAGCGCTTATCATCGGAATTTACCATACTTATTTTTGTTTCATCTGAAAATAACACTTTTCCATTCTCGTACCGTCGAATTAACATATATTTTTGCGAATAATAGGTAAACGCTTCTTTCGGTGTTGCTTGGTAAGAAGTGATACTTTTCGAGCGATTCTTCCAAACAATTTAGCTTCCACTAACTAATCTTCGGTGTACCAGTCTTGACGAGATGTTTCTCGGGTCTTTTTGTATTGCCATTGATCCATTGTACCTTCAATCTTCCAAACGGGTTTTTGTTTCATCTGAAAATAACACTTTTTTCCATTCTCGTACCGTCGAATTAACATTTTTATTTTTTAGCGAATAATAAACGCTTCTCTCGGTGTTCGGATTCTTCCAAACAATTTAGCTTCCACTAATCTTCGGTGTATCAGTCTTGGCGAGATGTTTCTCGGGTCATCAGGCGAAAAAAATTCATTTTTAATCTGGTTGTAGCCTTTACTTGGGTCTTTTTAGCAACAAGAACTAGCGTATCTTCCCTGGGAGGGGTTTTTCTTGGTCGAGCTTTCTATGAACATTTTCAACAGTTCAATGTGTTTTATAATTATCAATCGCATTAAAAACTTTCTTGTGAAAGGTGACGCGATTGCCAACAACAAAATTTATTGATCTTCCATTACGTATTCAATTGTTCTTCTATATTGATAATTTTCAAGTAGATAATGAATCTTCTTCATTCAAAAGTAGTAAATTATTCTTATTGATAGCAGCGTATTCATGTATAGGTTTGTTCAAAGTTCTACTGCAGTAAAATAATGGTAAATTTTACTGCAGTTATAGGTATGAGGATTTTGGAAGGTTACAGAAAATACCGCGTTCCACTAAGGTATCTAATTTCACAACACTTGTGCACATTGTCGAAGCTTTTATGTTTAAAACACCATCATTTTTTCACATAAACACCCGAAAATACACTAGTTTGAAAAATTAATAACGGAGTGGCGACCGCGTCATTCGCTGTTAATCCAAACAAGAAATGATATTCTCCACTTTCAAAAAAATAACGAGGTATGGATTCTTTTTTTTTATGTTTATGTTTAAGCAACTTTCTCTATGGCTGGTACTCGGATGGGTGACCACTTTGTGGCATTTACATTTCCGAGCGTTTCCGTGCTTCGGAAGGCACGTAAAGCCGGTGGTCCCGGTTGCCAGTAAAATGGCAGTCGTTAAGCCTGGTTGAAGGCCTTATGGGCGGCTTGAAAAATTTCAACAGCAGGGAGCCACAACCTGCGTCTGTCTATTTCAACACGGCAATGGGCTCACCACCTATTACGTGGGACAGGAATCCACACGGTGAAAAGTGGGCATATAATATGCCTCTGCCACCCCTTCGGGGATAAGGCGTGGTGGATATATATGTTTATAATTAGGCGTCTAAGTGGCCAGTATAGAAAATAAACTCCTACATGTATCAGACTCATTTTGTAAATAAAGTAAGATATGTTTTATATTATAAGCATTTAATGAGTTGTCCCACAATAGGTATTAAGGCATAGACATCCACTAAGATAGCATTTATGAAAACCTTATATGTATCAAACGGAATTCTGATTAACTCGCAGGCGAAACAGCATGGAAAAAGCTAATGGTTATAATTATTTAACCATTACCCACTACCGTTGGAAAATGGAAAATAACGAATTTGCTTCAGTTAAAAAGATTATCACTACACACTTATATTTAGGTATGTTGTTACCTTCATTTACTAGGCGGTCATAAAAGTAGTAAAGCCAGGATTAGTTAGATTACATTAACTTTGATGTTGAGCGCCAAAGCCGAACTTGGACATGAAAAAGAAATAAATGGGCTTTAAGCTTTAGGAAACTCTGTTTTATGTACGTAACTTAGCAACTAGTGTCTAGATTTTCTCTATTTAGAGTCTTTAATTGGATTATGTATAAGTACACTTTATTATCAGTACGTAAACAAATCGTAAAAAAAATCTAATAAAGAAATAAGTTCATCGTATCGATCATTTTAAGAAATGGGTCACCGCTTCATCTTGTTTAGGCAAATTATTATAGGTATCTCCATGGCATAATGACACTATTATGACACTATTATGACATATGAGAGTGTTTGATCTGATGTTAAGTACATACTATATTTACTTTCGATACCCAATTAATTACAAAAAGGTCAAAGTACTCGGAATCCCAGACGTGCATGTATGAAACTGAATTTGCAGTAAGCGAAAGAAGTATGCATGCTGACTTATGATCGCGAAGCACGGCGATCTGTCCTCTCCAAGCGTTTGCCACTTGTCTAGGCCCCCTGGGATACATCGAGAAGATAGATAGACTCCCAATTACATGGATGCGAAAGTACAGATATATCGTATTTCATCCAGTTCGTGGCTTGACCAAGTTACAAATTCAATTATGAGAACAGTTTCGAGAGGAATATTATATTGTCACCACAAACAACCTAAACTTATTTATAACTACAAGCGCCTCTGTAATCAATAAG
Source organism: Thumatha senex (assembly GCA_948477245.1). Taxonomy (NCBI): domain Eukaryota; kingdom Metazoa; phylum Arthropoda; class Insecta; order Lepidoptera; family Erebidae; genus Thumatha; species Thumatha senex. Next base: position 1,130,741 of record OX419742.1, on the reverse strand, counting down.
ATATTTGAATGTCAAAGGCAGACACAGACATAGCATACGCGTAGGCTACGAATATAATTTCGAACGGCGACCGTATTCACTTGAACATTCCATAGGGACCACGATAACGGGCGGGTAAACACGGCGCTACACACACCGGTCGGTTCAATAAGCGTCACCGACCGGTTTCGAATGAGTTGCGCGCGGCGCTCAGTTCTCGTCGCAAGTCCGTCACGAACCGACGTAATAATCACCATGCCACGCGACATCGTCAGCGAACAACAGTGTAATATTGAATTCGTCAAGAATGTAGAAAAATACCCCTGTTTGTACAACTTCGAGTTGCCGTCGTACACGAGGAAGGATATCAGCGATAAAGCATGGGAGGAGGTCGCCGAAGCGGTGAATATGACACGTGAGTTCTTAACCAATATGGCGGCTACTATTTAGAGAGCACGTCGAGTTTCTGCTGGCGCCTGGCTAGAATAGAATTGCGCGCCAAACTGCCACTTTTCACCGATATTTTGTTCAAATTTTAACTGAAACGATTTTTGTGTAGTGTCTCAACGGTTTGCTAGACAATTTTATATCTAGCTTCAAAGAAAATAAATATAATAACTCGGCAAACCCAATATAATATTAACTCTATCAAAAATGCCCCAGAACGTTTACTAGAGAGCCATTCTAGCTGCCTTTGCTAGCTGCGCAGTCTTCGAAGGATATGCTTATTCGGCACTTGACGGTACATACATCTCCCTCTCTTTTTGTGTATATACAACTGTTTAAGTGAGTCACATACTCGTTGGGTCGCGTTGCGCTCGCTATTGATAAGCGATTTATTTTTTTATCAGCAGTTTTTGTATGAGTTGCGAATTCAGACATTCTTATTCGGTTGTGTGCATTGAACTTATATTACTAGCGTGCGTACATTATAGCTCAATGATAGTGTGTGAATGGGACTGCTTGTGTCGCGTCGTCTCATCGCTAACTCACATCCAATACGAGTAGCGCGATGCGATGTGCGTGCAACCGCTTACAGCTGTTGTTTGTGTCTTGATGGAATCAGTCTGGGTTTAACAGATGTAATGAATGACGAGGTATACTGGTTTATATTATTAACAAATTGTCGTGTTTATGCATTTTGGAACCACTGCGCCAAAAAATTGTATAATAGTTATAAATTTAATAGGTACGGGTTTAATGCGCACAATTTTTACTTAAAAATACCTAATATGGACTCGTGCACCGTGGTACAGACATGATTTTCTCATCGCGAACTTTACCATTACTAACGTAGCAAACAAGTCAAGCTCAAACTAAGCTAATTTAAGCTTGTGTTATGTGATGTAGACAAATGAAAACATTACTTAAATATATTCCTAATTATATTTTACATATTATTTATCGTAAAATCAAAACTATGGATAACATTGGAACAGGCGCATGTTTTTTAAATATTTTTTTGTGAAAACAGCAAGCTGCCACTTCCAACGCTCCTAGTCAAAAAATATCCCCGGGATCCTTTTTGTGGGAATTTTGAATGAATCTGGTAGATTTAAACGTATTAAGGTAATATTGTGGAAAACGATAATATTTTTAGTGGTAAAGACTCAGTCGGTAATAATGACATAACGTTTAAGAATTTTCAGTGCGGGGTTGTTTAAATCTTTTCCACATTCCAACCACCGTATACTTTAATTTTCACAGATTACAATCAAAGTCTATGAAAGTAATAACTTTCATAGAATGACTGCCCCGGGTGCGTAAATGGTAGTATAGGTAGCAGGTTTCAGGTTCGTTTCCCGGATTAGAATAAATATGTGATTCGGAGTATAGGTGTTTCGTATACATAATTTGTATGTATTTTAAAATATATAAGTATTTTTATCAGTTGTTTAATTCCCATAGTTATAGCGTATATTTGCTTGTTTTCGGCTAGATGGCGCTTTGTAAAAAAATAATAATATTGTCTCACGATATTTATATTATTATAATAGATAGATTCTAGAATAAACTCCCAGACTACTTTAATTATTACTTTGTTACTTTCATTTAATATTGGTAATATTAACATGTAAATATTTCCATTGCAGCATCTGCATGTCGAGAAAGATGGAGAAACTTGCGTGCAGTCTACATGAGAACCATCAAAGCTACAGGCACCGGCTCAAAAAAGAAGCCATACTATCTAGCAGACGTGATGCAGTTCATAGTTCCATTTCTGAGGCCCACCACTATGACTGAAACCGAGAAACAAAAAGTCCTAAGTATGGAAATAGCTCGAGCTGAAAACGCACGAAATAAAGAAGATTCAAACGCAACAGCAGTAGAAATAGAAGTGGCTGATATAAAGGTTGAGAATGTTGACGATGACGACACGAGACAGAGTGGACTGGACTGGGGCGTCGAGATCACAAATACAAGAAAACGACCCCCTGACAGCGAAGAATCTACCCCAGTACAGAAGAAGCGTCCATCTTCAGCGTTGCCACTTGAAACTAGTGATCCAGTAACATCCTTTGTTGATAGTCTTATGCCAGAACTCAGGGAAATGAGTTCCAAACAATTTAAATGCTTCAAACGGAGAGTTTTGATACTGATAGACGATATTACAACAGAGATACCAAATAGACCACTAGTCGACAATGATTATGCGATATATGAAAGTTAAGACACGTTTCATAGGATGTTTTCGTTAAAAGATTAGATTTTGTAAAGAATTATTAAAAAAAACTGTTCTATTAATAACGTCAGCAGTGAATATACTTATCATATTGATAGACATTTAATTGGTGTTAATGGTTGTAAGTGTACATAAATATATGTTTAATTTTAATTGTCCATAAAGATGTATGGACTTGATCTCATCTTAAGCCCTTTATGTATGTTTAGTTTAGAATTTTTATATAAATACCGATTTTTAGCTAGCTAAATTGGTGCTTGTTATCGGAATCAGAATATTTTCAAGCAGTTAATTTAGATTGTGGACACAAATCATTGCGTTATGAGAAGGTAACTAATAATATTAAGTAAAAGTTATATTCAGTTGTGATAAAGAACTATGTATGTAATGTACAAAAATAAATTTGGTTGTGTTTTAGTATTCTTATCTTGTCTTAGTGTTACTCCGAACCACAAGTTAGCTCTTTCGTTCTCTTTAGTAATTTAGTTAATTTTATTTGACTTTGTTGGCAAATCAATGCTGCGTAAGATAAAGTAATCGTAACCGTTTTCAATTCGGTGCCCGGCTACTACTCAACTGTTGTGTATTAAGTGGTAGCAGAAGTGTATTATACGCTCACACTTCACCATGTTATATCTTGTGTGGTAACAGGTGGTGCGTGGGCCTATTGCCGTATTTTTCAAGTCAACCCATTTAGCTTCCAACTTTTCTTAACGACTACCATGTTACTCGCGCTCGTGGCCCCGCGGTCTCAGTGTTCTGTAAACGATCACTGAGTTACGCAACTTTCACTACGGCTGGTACTCGGATGGGTGACCACTTTGTGGCATTTACATTTGCGAGCGTTTCCGAGCTTCGGAAGGCACGTTAAGCCGTTGGTCCCGGTTGCCAGAAAATGGCAGTCGTTAAGCCTGGTTGAAGGCCTTATGGGCGGCTTAAAAATTTCAACAGCAGGTAGCCACAACCTGCGTCTGTCTATTTCAACACGGCAATGGGCTCACCACCTATTACGTGGGACAGGAATCCACACGGTGAAAAGTGGGCATATAATATGCCTCTGCCACCCCTTCGGGGATAAGGCGTGATGGATATTTATTTATTTATTATTAATGTTACTGCTAACGGGAACCAGCGACTTAAAATGACTTCCAAACACGGAAACGCTCGTAAATGGAAAAGCTACTAAGGGGTCACCCATCTGAGGACCAGCCCTAGTGAAAAAGCTTGACTCGGTGATCGTTTACAAAATACTTGAGTTGGCGGGGCTACGAGCACTTAACTAGTAGACCTAGATTTACATAAATATATTATATTATACTTTTTATGAGTTCCAGTAATTTTGAAATGTAGGTACTTGGCGCTTCCATTTTTCTCAGTCAGCGTGGTAAATCGTTGAAGAGAGAGAGATAGAAAATTCCTGGGTATTTGGTTAGCAGTCACAGCATGAGGAGAGCGTCAATAAATTTCTACTCTCAAACCCTTCATAAATTTGATAATGTTAGCGGTGGTCATGATTGCTAGTGGCTGATCGACTCGTGAATTTAAAGTAGCTTACTACTAGTAAAACTAAATCCTCATCTTAGAATTTTCCCCGTTTCTACCAAACCCTACCTGTATTTGGAGCCTGGAGTACAGTTTTACTTGACTGCCAGAATCAGTTATCGTTTGGCTTTTAGTTTCGGTCATAGTTGGGACCTGTTGCTGTCTGACCTCCCAACCATAAAAGGGTACCTGCGTCCTTGTCTCCTCCGTTAATCACCAGGTGCACCGCTAGCAAGTGAGGTACGTGAAATCTCGGGGCCCCTTACACCGGAATCAAAAAAGAAATGTTTATACATAAACGTATATATTTCAGTATTTTTTTTAATATTATGAGACATATTTTTTACACACCGCCATCTAGCCCAAGGTAAGCTAATATAAGCTTGTGTTATGGGATCTAGACGACTTATAAACATACTTATATATTTCTGATACATACATATTATATATCGGAAACGCCCAAACTCCGAAACAAACATTTGTGGATAACACAAATATTTTTTCCGAACCTGGAATCGAACCCTGGACCTCAATCGCGGCAGTCGTATACACTACCACTGTGCCACCGAGGCAGTCAAATTTATTGTACCTGTACGTTATTGGACTAGTAATTTAGCGTAGTGGAAGCTATAAATTGCCCTGGAGCTAAATCGCGTTTAGCTTCAATGTTGATTCGGCTGACAGCTCACAAAGTGCATTAATTAAACTATGCCAGAGTGAACTTTCAAATCGAAATCAAAGTTGAAAAAAATTGTAGTAATATTGATTATAGATATCCATTTTGTGTGTAGTATACTACTAAATGTGTGTGTGTGTGTGTGTGTTTATGCTAATGTATTGTGTGTGTGGTTATGTAAATAATGATATAAAACTTTACAAATTTAGGGTTCATTGAGCCCGATACACATTTTAAAACATCGAATTTAATGTCCAGTGTCTAACATGTTCCTGTAAAATAGTACCTATTCAAGATTAAACGTAAAATTCAAGAAAAATATTTTCCAGCCAGTTGGCAGGGGCTGTTTTAACTCTAAAGCGGCTTCTAGTGCTCTCGACAGTTGACAGTGTCTCGTATTCTCTTTGTTTGGTTTCCGTTCAAGGCTTAGTTTTAGTTTGTTTTAAACAGAAAATTACTGAATTGCATATTTGAGTTTGAGATTAAGTTTTAAAGCAATTATTATGCTAAATTTCTCATAAATTTTTAATAAGGTGGAAAAAGACAATCCGATTCGAGACGGGGATTGAACTAGTGACCTTTGGCTAGAACATTGCCCTGGTTAGGCAAAGGTCACGGGTTTATTCCCCGTCTCGAATCGGATTGTCTTTTTCCACTTTAATAAAAAATTATGAGTTTGGAATGTACAAAATGAGATTTAGAACCGCAACGGATCGACAGATCTCGATATTTCAAAATTATATGGAAAGCTAATGTTGATTTGGAGTTGATTTTACGACCTTGCGTGATTATCATTTTGATGAACTTCCAATAAATAAAAAGTTTCACAGCCTTCTATCGTTACTATCACTTCGAAAGAAAATGTGGTAATGGTTAAATCAGAATTCGTGACCACGACTGATGTAATCCGGTCGAAACGTCGTGTAACATAGTAGTATTTGTACCTAATAGTATAATATTCCAAATAAGACCCAATATATTTAAATATAGTGTTCAAATTTCAAATACTAACTCTCAAATTTGAAACTAACTTTAGATATCTGTCTAGATGAAGCCTAAGTTTAATTATAAACAACAATCTGCTAAACTGCAACGAAATTGCGGTTGGTGTATTATGTAAACCGGGATTATTGTCTCTGTTCATTTATACAACCAGAGCAACAGAGCCGGCTAAGGAGCGTCAGTTCGCCGTCAGATATCGGGATAAGTACGACAGAGAGAAATGAACCAGTCCCAAGCGAACGGCGATAAATAAGGAAAAAAACGGACAGTGAGATGGCCCAGTATGTCATGAGGATTACCCGCCCCGAGCCCGTATTTGAATAAGAATTGCCAATGAGGAGGAAAGGGGCGCTTTAATACTGTTTTTACTGTGTACTGCTGGTCTGGCATCGATCTGTGATGAAGTTTATTATATAGAGCTATGGGAACGATGAACTAAAAGTAAAACAACATAACAAAGATTTGGCAAACGGTCGAAACTTTAGTTTAGCTGAACTTTGTGGAGACTAACATACTTAAACTTTAACTTGAAGAAGAAGGACTGTTCTCTGCAAAGTAGATAAGTAAGTACTAAGAGTATAGAAGTTTCGAAGCGCTAAAATCCATTCCTGAGTTAAGGGTTAAGCACAAACGATGAGGACATAACAATATGTCACTCAAAGTGTTCCAAATAATAAAAACGATATTTATAAACCCACTTTGTATGTTTTCTAAATGAATACGTACTGATATATCTCTTCATTAGTTATAACAAATTATGCAAACAATATACTTTATATCCAAACACAAAGCCAAAATCCAAACTTTAAATACAATTCGTAAAATTTTCATTGAAGTAAGTTTGAATCATAACTGGGGGCAAATCTCAGAAGAGTTTGAATCTCAAATATGTTTTGTACAATGTGAGTACTCATCAAATGCTTGATACGAGTTTCAAAAGATTTAAAATAAGGTTTTCCAGTTATGTGGTAACGCGTAATTAACGAAGAATGTAGTATTCAGGCATTTGAACTTATGTATACGGTTTATAGTTATTTGTTTTGCATGGAAACAAAGATTTTTTTTTCTGACTAGCACCGACACTAAGATTTAAGCCAAGTGCAACACGAAAATAAATAAAATAAATAAATATACTTATATATTTCTAAATACATACATATTATACATAGGAAACACACATATGGATCACACAATTCTTTTTCCGACCCGCGGAATTGATCTCTAGACCTCAGTATCGGCAGTTGCATACACTACCACTGCGCCGCCGAGGCAGTCTGTTGAAAATAGAATGAAATTTTCTATAAATGATACTGCGTTAGATAAGTGTTTTAAAGGTAGATGTGAGATGAGTGAATGTGATCTTTCTATTTACAAGTGTTTGACGTACGGCAATAGGCTCACCACGCAATCATATTTTTTTTATTTTCAACATGGCACTTTTCTACGTCGATTTCGAATGAGACACAGATATTTTCCGAGCAAGTGTGATAAAGTATTTTTTAAATTCTGCTCAAACGAGTCTACATACAACGACGTACAAAGTTAGTTAGTGAGATAATTTAAAAAAAGTATAACTGCTTTTTTGTATTATTCGATGAAATTTCTATGCAAGTAGAAGTATTAGTAAAAGTTAACAGGGGTTGTATTGTACATGTGGGAAGTTTATTTTTTGTATTTTAGAAAATATTCAGAAGCATATCAAAGCTTAACTGGCTGTATACAGACAAACATCATTTCAGACTATTCTATTACTCATGCAACCACAGTACTGGAGCATTACAACATTATTGTGTGCAGGCCGTTAATGTCCAAGCCCTATGTGTGAGGGTAGTCATGTTCGAAAATACCATTACGGTTTGTGGCGAGGTCCCGGGTCGGGTCGGGCTCCCCTTTAATGCGAAGAAGGGTCCAACTGCTAGTACCTACTTGTGATTGCGTTTTTATTGAAGACATTATTAGCATTAAACTTGTTGTCATTAATATCTTTCCTTGTGTATGTAAGTATAGCTTGGCAAGAACGAGTATAAATAATTTGCATAGCCCGTTAGGAAACGTAGTTGTTTATTTTCCGGTATAATGTTTTACATAATTTGTAATACTTCATTAAAATGTCATAATATACAGGCCGGTCCATTTAAAACGGTCAGTATGGGCAACTCTGAAGCTATAACACATATAAAGATCTGTTGTAAGGAACCATGTCATAGATTTTGGAGAAAATAAAAACAGTATTAATAGATTTAAAAGAAAACTTGTACATGAGTCGGAAATCGTGTAAATGTAGTCAGCATACAAAAATATTAGTTTTGTTTCTACTTGATACAAATATGGCTGGGATATACACGATTGATTAATAGAATTAGCTAATAGTTGGAAAGTATTCCCATATCTGTTTTCCACATTGCGGTATGACAGAAGATGTAGTGACTAAGGTAGAAAAAGAGATGCTTCGATGGTTCGGACACGTGGAGAGGATGGATGAAAGTAGACTGACGAAGCAGATTTATGTGGCGAGAGTGAATGGGCAAACTGGTAAGGGTAGACCTCGACGTACGTATGTCAATCAAATCGAAGACCTTCTGGAAAAAGGCCAGGTCAAGAGTACCCTTAACCGGCGAGCGTGTACGAAAACACTTATGAAAGTAGAAGAAGCGAAAGTGGTATGTCAGGATCGTAGCAAGTGGAAAACCATAGTTTCTGCCTACCCCGATGGGAAACAGGCGTGATAATACGTATGTATATGTTTTCCACAGACAAGGGCTATCGCGTAGTTACATATGTCCCCGCGAACTTTTCTGTAGATAAATGAAAAATGATATCGTTGTTTTGTTACATATGTCAGGATATAGGCAGTGTTTTCAATGAAAGCCCTCAGTCGGCTTGATTTTTTCCAACACCTTAAACTATTATTCTCATATTTTCATCCATTTACATAAACGCTTTACAAATTATACACCTAAAGCTTCCTTATGAATCGGTGGAACTTAATAGGTGAAACTAACATGATAATCCTGTTAGTTAATTAAAATTTTAAAGTGTAAAAATTTCTAAGTCACGAGCTGGACTCGAAACAGCGTCTTCTGGTTCAACGCACCAGACGCGTTACCAAGTACACCACCGTGACCTGCTCGTAACTGACGAATTAATCCACCTCTTTACGTCTTAAGGCGACGTAAGGCGCCATCTACCGGCGAAAAAAATCCAATTTAAAATTTAAATTTAGAAAAAGTTAGCATACTAATTGCTTTTTAAAATTGTTTATAATCCTTTTAGTAGTTTTTAAGATTATCGCAAACAGAACGATGCGGTGGACAATTATGTTTGTATAATACGGGTATGTGTGAATAACTGTGTGTTGATAACCTAGTCAAACAACTATCACAACAACAACACAGCAACAATGTACGAGTATATCTAAGCAGTTCAGCAGCGGCTATATAGATGTTTCAAAGGTTATATTTCAAAAGAATCAAGACTTTAATTGACTGAGTATGTTTCAAATGTTATATTTCAAAAGAATCAAAACTTTAATTGACTGAGTTATATATACACATAATCATCACAAGCACACAACACGACTGAACAGTTTGCTTGGTTCAGCAGTTGGTTAATGCTCCCGGTCTTGGCAGTCTTTTAGGAGGTTTAAGCGCACTAAATTCGATTAGTAAAACGAGTTCAAGTAAAAAAAAATATTTTTGCCCTATTCGCAAAACGTCCGATTCGTTTAATGTTCTATTCTCATATAAGAAGAGAAGCAGTACATTTTAGTCTCATTCGCGGTCAGTACGGAATATTAATTATGTTAAAGTAAAGAATGAAAGCGACATCATTCCAAATTTGCAGCCTATTCCAAATTTGCAGCCTGAGTGCTTCACAGAGCACCTGACTCCCACCAGTTTTCCGAACCAACAATATATTACAAGCAAAATGAAGAGAAATGACCGGCTATTACCCGCCGCTTTTATTTATAAACAGTGCTCATATTTCAAAAGGTCCTTCCCAGCTGCGGGGCTGAACCTGATTTGTCCATTATTATTTTGCAGAGAAAATTGAAGGGATTCTGACCCATGCGCCCGATGTAATAGAGGTCATTTTAATATCACAATTCCGGTTTCAAAGTACTCAATTTTTGTACGGAACAAATTAAATTGGTCCTTTGACCTGATAATTATTTGAACAACAGACTCCGAGGTTCTTTCAAGGGACATTAATTTAATCATCTAGGGAAGCTTTCGGAGAAAAATGTGTATTGTGTAAAATTTCAAATTATCGAACTAATTTTTCTTCGTTGATGTATTGTACTATTTTTATACTATGCACGTCAACATTGCGCCGCTCGTATGATGTAAAGCACGCCACTAGCCGTGATTTAGGGCCGCTATCATAGCCAAGAGGGCTCCGGTCGCGGTAGCGCCTCAAGTTGACCGCCAGCCGAAAGCCCGGCTTGCAACCCTGAACATAACCGTTGTGTTAGTTGGGGGGCTTGCCGTGGTTTCATGGTGGTGCCACCTCGGTCCAAAACACTGTGCCCCCTGGCACATTCTGAATGCCTGCGGCGTTTCCACGTCCGTTGAATACCAAGTACACAACGTGCAGGTCAGGTCGATTTGTGCCCCAGTGTAAGGGGCCCCAAAAAGATCTCCGGAGCCCAAGCGACGTCATCTGCTAGCGGTGTACATTTCAAGTAACGGACGAGGCAACGACGGGGTTGAGAGGTTCGCTCTCGCTCCCAACAATGCCGAAAATCCGAATGATAGCTGCTCCTAGCGGCCAAATAAAACTGAAGCCCTAGAACCGGACACAAATCCTACCTGGTTCTAGTGCTTCACCTTTATATGCAGTAAATGGGAATACATTAAGATGAAGAGAGATTTAGATATAACAATTATGTCCTATACTAATATTATAAAGAGAAAATATTTGTAAGTTTGTTTGTAATGAATAAGTTTAGAAACTACTAGACCGCATTTAAAAAAATCTTTCACATTTAGAAAGCTACAGTCTTCGTGAGTAACATAGGCTTTTCAAAAAGCTATTGTTAAAATCGTTGGATTGTAAAAAAGTTTAGGGTTCCGTTACGGAAACGTTTTTGCCACCCGTGCGAAGCCGGGGCGGGCCGATAGTGTATAATAAAATGCTGCATAAATATTGCGCGGCATATTATGGGCGTGGAACAGGAATCCACACGGTGAAAAGTGGGCATATAATATGCCTCTGCCACCCCTTCGGGGATAAGGCGTGATGGATATTTATTTCGAACATTAGGTCACTGCTGGACGGACGTAGGTAGGTCTTTCCCAATTAAATTTTAAATTTTGACGCCTCAACTATAAGTTTTATTGCAAATTCCCTTACCCCTCCACATACATTATACTAGTATCCCAGTAAGTGATACATCTAAGGAATGAGATGAATCGAATACCGTTCGTCGTCTGAAGTGAATTAAGGGCCGTATTTCAGAACGTTAATCAACACTCAGTAGATTTTATAAGGAAAAATCTAGTCTCAGGCGTTGATCGAGTATTGAGAAACTTTCTGGAATACGGACCTAAGTATAGTTCAGAGTTCTAATATAGGTAATTAACAAAAGTAACGTACCGAGCCTTTCCGTCCTGGAAAACTGAAGAACACGTCTGGTCCATTTCTGTGAGGCATCTGCCGAAGCACGTTCAGCAGCTTAGCAGAATGTCGGGGCTGCAGAATAAAATCACTTATTTAATTACTTACGATAAAACAATAAGTACCAGGAATTCATGCTACTACGAAAGTTCTTATAAGAATTACAGCTTTATTGTGTACATACAGCCCATATTACTTCTGAATATTTGACTTTCTAATTATAAAATATTTTTTTAAATCAGTTCACGGCTTCCTTGCTTTCAAGGAACTGATAATTCTTTTTCAATTGAATTTCATTTCATGGACACGTTAAGGTTTTCAATATTCCTTTTTAGGGTTCCGTAACTCTAAAGGAAAAAACTGAGCCCTTATAAGTTAACTTGTTGTCTGTCCGTCTGTCTGTCATTTTTCTCAAAAACGCGTGGAGGTATTAAGCTGAAATTTATATCAAATACTCAAGTCTACTGTAACTGTCTCTTGGAGCTGTGAAAAAATCAAACTTCTAAGCCGTACACGTTAATGCCGCAAATTTTCGACACTCGCAAGGAAATCAAAACCTACAGGGTACTTCTCGTAAACTCAGGATCTTGAAATTTGGTACGAAGCAACGTCTTGTAGCACCGATAAAGGAAAAATTCCAAAATATAAAAAAGTTGAAAACTCAGGGGTGTCCCTGTACATACATAGTATCACCAATTAACATATAATAGTTGTACAACCTCTGAGTTGTATGGGCTCAAATACAATTCGGAGGTCTAGCTAAATAAGGTACTATTTTTTTACGGAACCCTCGGCGCACGAGTTCGATTCTTGCTTGACCGGTTTTTTTTCCTAAGGTTTTATTTTTTTTTAATAATGCCTAAATTTGTCACATAACGGTTTCAACTGTGCTTAAATAATCAGTAAGTCACAGTTGACGCTTATATCACTGAAATTTTTATTCCTTATATTCAATACATTACATCATTATAGTCTGAATTTGGATAGTTTAGGATAGTATATACTCAACAAGGCCTTTCTGCGAATCGGTCCTTTCTCGTTGTATTTAAATTTCATAGTTAAGACAGTATGGTGTCCAATCACAATTAGCCATCCTTACATAAGAGATTTATCAAAGGCCTTCAGAAATTTCTTCGTTCATTTCTTTTTAATACAGTATTTTAATATTGAAAAATAAGTAATACAAGATTCAGAATTGTCTCAATAAGTCGGCTCAGAACATTGTTCAATTTTATAGATAACAAAAGGGAAAATATTTTTCAAGTTGAAAGTTTTAAAATACTGCGACATAACCCTCTCGATATTGGCAGTAGCGGGTTCCGATAAGCTAAGTCTCCTTGCCAACTTGGAAGTTAATAAAGCTGAAAGAAATTTTACATAGTCCAACAGTGCTGTTTTGCATTTTGGAATTCCTGCATTTTTCTTTGTAGGCTAAGAAGAGTTCAAACTGTTCAAAGTTTTAAAAACACAATAGATAGATCAGGCGGTTTGCCTTTAGGCTAACATAAAAACAAAGTGGCTACCGTTTTTACTGGCTAATTAGAAGTACAACCGCATTGTCTGTGAAACGATGCCAATTTGAAAAGCATCATGGTACAAACGACGCACATTAAAATTAATAGCATATTATGTCGTTGCTCCCACACAATAAAATAAACGAAATACCATATTAGATTATGTCAGCCTAGTAGAGCAATTGTTGTTAGCTTTGGGTGTTCATATTGGAATTTACGCGGTATTTAATAACAAATTGTAATTTTAAGTGGTAACTTCATATAGTTTTAAAGTTGTTACATATAAAAATACTCAAATGTACAACAGGATGCAAAAGCAATCAATTTGTACTATGGTAACCGATGAAGAAAATAAAGGTAACCGATGAAATACACAAGTTTTAGAAGTAATAAAAAGCTTCGTTTCGTATTTAATTCTTTGGCTCGAGAACTCTCGAAGCAACACTTTAACCAGACTAGACTGAAACTATCTTATGGTTTTTCTTTTTAGTAAGGGTATAAAGTAACTAACAGCTAATTAATCTATTTGAGATGGTAGACATGTAATGTGGTATAGGTATTGACCATAAAAATCTTAAAAACGGGAGAAATGGCATGCAGGAATATTCGTGAGTCGCCGCGACATGCTCAACAATCAAGTACGTATTAAATACGATTAAAACCTTCACTGGTCCTGGAATCGCGTATAATAGATATTAGTCATGGTCTGCGATGGCTTTATCGCGCCTTATCCCCGCAGAGCTGGTAGAGGCATATTATATGCCCACTTTTCACCATTTTCTATTCCTATCCCACGTAATAGATGGTGAGTCCAATGCCGTGTTGAAATAGACAGACGCAGGTTGTGGCTACCTGTTGTTGAAATTTTTCAAGCCTTAACAACTACCATATTACTGGGAACCGGGAGCAACGGCTTAACGTGCCTTCCGCAGCACGGAAACGCTCGCGAATGTAAATGCCACAAAGTGGTCACCCATCCGAGGATCAGCCATAGTGAAAGTTGCGTAACTTAGTGATCGTTTACAGAACACTGAGTCTGCGGGGCCACGAGCGCTTCACTACGGTTTTATATTCAGTTTTTACATGAAAAGGACCCTCTTTGTCCGATGCGCTGTTTGCGAATAATGTTGAGCGCGTTGAGCATGTCGCGGCGACATACGAATATTCCCGCATGGTATTTCTCCTGTTCATATGAGTACTATTCCTATGGTATTGATCAGTCAGCGTAATAAATGATTTTTTTTTTGGCACATCAACATTTCGTCGCCCACCTGATGGTAAAGCAAAGACGACGACCCGTGAATTAGGGGCCGCTATCTCAACCCGCACGCAGGGTTCCAATAGCGACCCTCGTTTTGACGGCCCAGAAATCTGCCTTGATTTTAATTAATCGATTGATGTAATGAACTGATTCGTTTTTGTTTATATCTTTTATTGTAAAACAGAAGAACATTAAGAAGATATTCAATAGTCATTTATGAGTCTCATAAATATACTACGATTTATCAGTTGTCTTAATGATGGCAAGCCATCATTTAGAGGCAACCTTGTGGTTGAAGACTGTTATCATTTACCCAAACTGGTTGTCCGTTCTTTTATCATGTGTTTAACTATTTTAAGTTTAAACCAAAGTCAATGGAATTTTATTGTTTAGATACACAGCACTCGCCAACAGTTCGACCATTTAGTTACAAGTTGAAATTGTTTTCCGACTTTGGAGGAGTTTATGCGGGTCTAAATAAATACAGCACGGGATTATCCCAAAACCAGATGTTCATCCCATTTCGTGAACTGATCGAATCGGAGATAATTGAAAATTTATTCCAAGATGTAAAAATGTCGGCCAAAATCTCTACAATTCGGTGTTAGAAAATAGTTGAGCAGTTACAATAGCAAACTCAACTAGTAATAATTAACTTACCCATTTGCCGTTGACAGCCTTCATTGCACTGAACAGCTGTTTCAATTCCTTGACTGTGACGCTGTAGCTCGCCAGAACTCCCAGCATCTCGATGAGCAAGTCTGCAAAAATACAATCATTTGTTACAACTCATGTTATGATGATGTTCCGCAATTATTACACATTCGTCGTTTTTACTCGTGTATCGACGTATCAACTAACTTTTAGAGCAAGTTTACAATTTGTTTAGTGTGGAATGTTACAGTCATCATCGTCATCCGAGCACTAATCCTGGTGGTATTAAAAGCTCGCGTTGCAAAGCCCAGGGTCCCTTTTCCTATTCTTCTCCGTAACTCTTGCAGTACATTAATGTTATGAATTCAATAAGATTTAATAATTCTAGTCCTTAAAATCCATGATGTCATTCCGAGACGTCAAAATATAATTGAGGCTAACCCTACCTACATTCAACAGTTAAGGGTCGTAGAGCGAGTGCCGCATCTCTAGTGTTTCAAACGGCCATAGGCTACGGTGACTACTTTCCATCAGATGGGCCGTATGCTTGTCTGCTACCGCAGCGTTATAAAAAACCCTACTACTGTAAATCTTCCACCTATATCAGGACACACAGCAGCGACAATGTTTTGAGGGTGTCATCTTATTACTTTTGTACTAAATCTATATATATAAAAGAAAGTCGTGTTAGTTACACTATTCATAACACAACAACGGCTGTACCGATTTGGCTGAAAATTGGTGGGGAGGTAGCTTAGAGCCAGGAGACGGACATAGGCTTTTTATCCCGGAAACAAGTTCCTGTGGGAAACGGGAACAGAAAAACTTCTCTACACGGGCGACGCCGTGTGAAATTGATAAACGATGGGATTAAATGGGTGCCACGGGGTTCGAATAATGTCACGGGCGAAGCCGGGCGGCAAAGCTAGTACTCAATAAACGCATCAGATTAGTTTTCGTTTTATAAAACTACCCTCAAGCGTTTCTTAGGGTTTAAACGTTAGAAACCGCATAGACGGGTTTAGAAACAATTGAAACTATTTACCAAATTAAGCAGAACATTGACCATAAATTGTGGATCAGCGATATCGTACAATACCGCATAGGAATAATGAATGTCTAATTGAAATTTGGTCTACGTAGTCAGCGGGCTTCTATTATGGCTTGTGAAATCAAACACCCGCATTCATGGCCGGTTCCCGATAAATTCTTTCCCTATCAATGCATTCCCAAACGGCATTCTATCTATCTATAAATTTATTTTCATGCATGCTCGTGAAAGGCTTTCAACTTTAATCAAAGATAATGTCGTATTCATTTGATTGAAATAAATATTTTTAAATAAATAAATCTAATATATTTATTAAGCTGAAGAGTTTGTTGGTTTGGTTGAATAGGGCTAATCTCAGGAACTAGTGGTTCGAATCGATTTTTTTTTATGTTATATAATGTAATATGTTCATATATATCGGCTGCATATCACTACGCTAATACCCTGGAGAGCGGAGCAGTAATAATAAATGAAACCATTTGGGCAAATTTTCATCTATTATTGTAAATTTTATAGACGACAGGATTGAATGGGAGTTCGAAGTATGTTACGCTCTTAGCGCCACTAACTTAATATTCTGTAAACGATCACTGCGTTCAGTATCTTTAGCTATGGCTCGTTCTCAGATGGGTGACCGCTGTGTGGCGTTTTCATTCACGACCGTTACAGTACTTCGGAAGACACGTTCAGCCATTTAGCCCCGATTGCCAGTAATATGGCACTCGTTAAGCCAAGTTGAAGGCCTAATGGACTGCTGGAAAAAATTCAACAACATTATCACAACTTGTGCCGTCCATCAATATGGCAATGCTCGCCACGTAAGCTAAAAATATAAAATAATAATGCGCCTCTGGCTACCCATTTGGCGAAAAAGGGCTTGTCTGATAAGTAATATTTTCAAAGTTACTGTGACATATGTTGTCTTAACGAGATAAGGTTTCATTTAAAAACAATGTTAAAGGAATGCAATTCATCAGCCCCTCGGTCCATTGATGTCGAAAACATTCCTTAGCGCCTGCCAACTCCTAAGTGCCTGGTAACTATTGAATATTAATTTAGAAGCAAATTTACGATACCACAGCCCCTTGAGCACACTGAAGTGTAAATCGATTACCTGTTGATAAAATTAGATTAAATTCCTTCTACCATTATTATTGAGGATATTCAAATTAATTTTACAAGTAGTTATGTGGATTCATTTGCATCTTCCTTATCGAAGAAATATATAAATTAAAGGAATCTGAAGAATCAACAGGAGTCGCTGTCTCAAAAGAAATAAAGAGCATAACCGCGGTAACAAGAGTATGTAATTTATGGCCAAGATGGCCGACTGTAACATTGTAACTTTTAAGAAATATTTAGCCCATTTATCGAGTAATGCTATATGCTATATATTATTACGCTACTACCTTGACGATCGGAGCAGTAATCATACATGTCGACAAATCGGGCAAATATATTTCAGCAAAGATAATACAATATTCCAGACAAAGGTTAAAAGGCCAATTTTTTTCTTCGCATTTAATCAAACCAGTTATCAACAATCAAGTCGCCGTACAATATCACACGGTTTCTGGAGGCTTATAGACGTTATCGTATACCTATTAAGACAAAATCAAGTTGGAGCACTAATACAAAAACGTACAACTATTACTTTTACCACATTTCATCACATAACGTACATAAAAATGTAATGTTAGTGATTCTTGATGTTTTTTTTTTATTTTGTAAAGCAAGGCAATTGACAAGAAAGTGTACGCTTTATAAAATGTTCTAAAAAAAAAAATTTTAAGTCCGAGACTACCAGGGCTTTAATTGGTCGGGTTAATTAGTGTCTAGCACATAAGACCTTTTTGCCTTTTTGTTACCACCAAACTAAAAAGGCAACGGGTTCAAAATTTCTTCCAAATTTAACATCTAAAATAGACACATTTTATTAAATTTACTTCTTTTGTAAGCTTTCAAGATGTCCTTTGCCAATCAAAAACGTAATGGAATGCAAAGCTTGCGATAAACAGCCATTTTATTGAGATGTCTGGTGCGTCGACACGTCCATAATTTGATTGGTAAAATTAGAGATTTGCCAATAACAAAAATGGACAAGTACTCTAACCATCAATTTAAAATCAACTAGAGATTAACATATTTTGTGTCAGCCGACTACAAAACCTGCAATGATATATTTTTTATTTATTTTACTTATCTATTACGCCTTATCCCCGAAGGGGTGGCAGAGGCATACATATTGTATGCCCACTTTTCACCATGTGTATTCCTGTCCCACGTAATAGGTGGTGAGCCCATTGCCGTGTTAAAATGGACAGGCGCAGGCTGTGGCGACCCGCTGTTGAAAGTTTTTAAGCCGCCCATTAGGGCCTTCAACTTGACTTAACGACTGCCATGTTACTGGCAACCGGGACCAACGGCTTAAGGTGCCTTCCGAAGCACGGAAACGCTTACAAATGTAAATGCTACAAAGCGGTCACCCATCCGAGGACCAACCATAGTGAAAGTTGCGTAACTCAGTGATCGTTTACAGAACACTGAGTCCGCGGGTTAGGTATGTATCTCTATCGATCGCGTCGATCTAAATGTGTCTTTCCCTAATATCAATCACGTTCACTTCGGATGCGCAGTTCATTATTCAGATGCCTCCCGTGACACCCTTTTAAAAAATCGCCAACAAAACAACAATGCCTGAAGTCCATCTGTCACGGAATCCGGTACATTGTACCCTAGTTAAACCCGAGCTCGTTCGGGCTAATCCACCCGTAATTCCATGTCCGGGATTCGCGCTGCTTTTCCCGGGACGTTAAATGTTCCTCGCTATTATGTGTTTCAAATATTAATGAAAATTTTTCGCAGCGTTTCTAGCGCCGGTGAAATCTCGGCTTTTTGAAGTAAAATTTTACGTCCACGTGTATATTATTTTTCATGTGCATTTTATGTTTTTAGCGTAGTGTTTAATGTGTACGAAGTCAGCACTGTCCCAACCACTGTAAAGACGGAGAACCTACTGTAAGGCTCACAGTAGTCGCTGAGTTTTGAGCTGGATAAAAGTCATCACAATCAATAAAGCTATCAAAATTAAAACGAAAAAATGATTATTTTATTAATTATGTTGACATTTTAAACACGATATGGGTTCGTGATTCTTTTAGAAAATTAAATGTCAATCGAGCTCTCAGGATCATTAGAAGTATTACATCTGTACAGTGTAGCCTCCAGTCACTGGTGGAGTCCTTATCGCTGTGGTCTATCACATGAATGACAGCTCAATACTGACCATCTTATCAATGATTTACGACTCGTCGCTTTATTATATGGGACTTTTAATCAACTGACAAAGTGTAAACGTGTGTTGTCTTGACTAACTGTCGCTTCAGGCAAATACATACATATTGTCACGCCTTTATCCCCGAAGGGGTAGGCAGAGGCATACTATACGCCCACATTTCACAGTTTGCATTTTTGTGGTGAGCCCATTGCCGTGTAATTCAGGCAAACAGGCGTTATAATTTCATTCATAATCCTGTGACCGCATAAAGAACCAAAATTTATGAAATTATTGTTCTAATCCTTTTTAATATAGACAAATATTTGAATAGCCACTCAAATGAAAGAGCCAAAATGTTCTGGAGGCGCCAGGTATCGATCCCGGTACCTCTCGCATGCTAAGCGAGCGCTCTACCATCTGAGCTACGCCCCCTGTTGTACGGTAAACGAAATAATACGTAAACATAATTTTTATTTGCATAATACATTACTTGCCTCAAGGCATTCTGAACTAGTTTCGCATCGCATATACCTTTCACTCTGAGAGCAAAGTTAAACAGTTTTTTGTTAAACCTCTAGTGTTGCAAACGTCAATAGGCTATGGTTACCACTTTTCATCAGGTGGCCGTATGCTTGTCTGCCACCTCAGTGGTATAAAAAAAATAATTGAAAGCAAATAAATTATTTTCAAATAGCAACCATCAATGTGCCTATAAATTCTGTTCTGTTAGCCTGGTTTACCCTAAGCAGTTAAACAGAATCGAAAAAAAAGAAATGGTACGTTTATACTATGTCGAATTCAACGTAAAACATAAATCCTAAATTAACATTCACCCAGTCAAAATGACATTGCGTCATACATGTCACAACGTAGATGTAAGGTTCCGTTGAGAAGTCCAATGTCCAATATAGTGGTATATATGCTAAACTAAGAACCATTTTTCTAAAGTGAAGCAGGGCATATTTTAGTTTAGTGTAGCCATAACCTTCAGGGATTTATGTTCAATCTTTTATTTTGTGTTTTAAATAAGTGCAATATATCAGGTTCTTCATCTTTTCAGATCTTCCGAGGCGCGGACACGCTCGTGAATAGAAATGGCACAAAGTGGTCACCCACCGACGACCAGCCACATCAAAGTTGCTTAACTCTTTGATCGTTTACAGAACACTTGACTAAGCGATGCTACGAGCGCTTGTTGAACAATAAACAGCTGTGTGCACAAATCATTTATTTATTTAGACAATGACCCTATCAACACTTAAATCCAACAAGTTTGAAGAATTAAAATATGTAAATTCCAGCACAAAATACAAATGAAAATTAGGTGAGCTCAAAAGATCTGGAGGCGCCGGGTATCGATCCCGGTACCTCTCGCATGCTAAGCGAGCGCTCTACCATCTGAGCTACGCCCCCGTTGAAATTTAAAGTAAAATTTAATATTACTTATCGTAAGAACTGAATCGTGTCTAGACAAGGACATTTAAACAATAATGTATAAGTACGCTGAACCTTTCACTGGTCATAGAGGTCATTTTTGTTAGTCAGAAATATATTTTATCGTCTCTGCCATAAATAACTAAGATAATCAGTAAGTAGGTTTATAAAATAAAGCCATAAAACCCTTTATCAATATCAATTTTATAAATTGCCGTTCCTTTTATTCATGTGAACCTACTTGATATGTTGTAAAATAATTATTATTGTTTAGAATATTATTAATCAATTGTGGTGTAGACAAAGATAAAGAAATGTTGAAAAAATCTTAGCAGGTTCAGAGCCAGGGTCGAGGAAGCCTTAGAATTAGCTGATATTATTGGAAGCTGACTGAAGGCCTCTATGGGTCGTCTTAAGGCTTGGTATTCCTGCCGAGGCCACGCTTTTGAGTTTTTTAAAACAATGCGAATCGTAGAAGAAAGGGTTTTTGATTCTGTAAAAGAGATATATGTTAGTTAAGGATTTAAGCTAGTCAAAATAGCTTTCTGTTACAAAATCTAATAAACTTCACTTGATAGAAAAACATCCCAAAGCCCCCTTTCGAAATGTTTTTTCAGTGCCAAATCTAAACTACAGATAATTTTAATGAAATTTTTATACACAACTATAGCTACTAAATATTTATAGACATAATTGCTTACTTTGACTATATACAGTGATTTTTATAAAACAAATGTTTAAATAATATCAGATTCGCGACGCTGAGGCCTGATCAGTCGCGCGCTGGCGCTTACTGAGGTAGGACCTGTGTTAGGTTTTTTCGTTGCGCTCCTCTTGCTATTTTTTCGCAAAGGCACAGTATATTTATGAGAGCAGTAAGCATTCCATCATCATCCTAACGTCTGTCCCAGTTGCATCTCGCGACGCCCGGAGTTAGCTTTATATAGCGTATATATATGAGAGTTATATACGGCAATGGACTCACCACCCATCATGTGGGACAGGAATACACATGGTGAAAAGTGGGCATATACTAATATGCCCCTGCCACCCCTTCGGAGATAAGGCGTGATGGATATTTATTTATATAATTTAAATTTAAGGCAAATAAGTTTAGTCGACTGTTCTCACATAAACCCAAAGGAACAATGTAAGTTTAATTTTAATGTTGTAAGCCATACTTACATTTTAAAAGAGCATAGATTATTCTTCTTAAAGTGTAGGCTGCCCTTAGAACTGGCAACTAGAATAGCTCTAATTTTGATATGGTTTTAAACACAACATTGATTTTGTTTTTTTTGTTTTGTAAAAATTCATTACTATAAAATTGGTCAAACATCATGTAACTCAAACTAATGTATATATAACTAGCGGTTAAAAAAGAGTGGCCATGAGTTTTATTGCCAGGTTCTTCCTTAGGCTCTACCTATTGCTTTGCGAATCTGGCAGTAAATGTAAATGTAGAAGCAATGATCTTGACGTTCATAAGTGTTACTTTGTGACCTACATGAATAAAGATTTTTCATTCATTCATTCAATTAATAATCCCAACATTTTAACGCGAAGGTTTTCTGCGCTTTAGTGGATCTGGAGAAATCAATCGATGAGGATCTGGCATTTGATAACGTTGTGAGAGAAACTCTGTGGTACTCGTCCGTGTGGCCTGGCTGGCCGTTTACACCATATCCGGGCAGGATATGGTGTGGACGGCGATACAGTCTCTTTATACGCACTGTAAAGCTTGCGTGCGACCAAGGGGGATGTTCACCTGGCGCCTCTTTTTGACTTCTGTTCGGGCGTCAAACGGGGTTGTCTTATGTCCGCCTGGCTTTCATAGTGTATCTGGATAGTTGTGCAAAAGTGTAGCTGCAAAAGTTAAAAGATTATGATGTGTTGTTTTACAGTACATTGTCTGTTGTACGCTGATGATGCGGTAGTGATGGTCTCTTCTGAAGCCGACCTTCAGGCATTAGTCACTAATATAAAAGTAAAGGTCTTCGCTGCATGTTAAACTAAGAATCGGGTATTTGATAAAGAAAAAGTAAGAACTAAAAGCAAGATTTGGGTAAACCGGCAACGTTTAGAGCAATTGAATGAAATTGTGTACTTAACGAGAATGTTTAGCGCGGACGGAAGATATGTTCTGAAGTACAACGGTGACTAGCTGCCGAAGACCGGAAACATTATGATTTTTTGATTTTAATATTAGTTAAAAAAAAATGAGTATAATGAGTACGGGACGTTTTATTTGGTACTTGTACAGAAAGCCTAAATTTGTTATTAAATATATCATCATAAACTCCTACTAAAATTATAAACGCGAAAGTTTGTAAGTATGGATGTTTGTTACTTGCACGTAAAACTACTGAATGTAATTTAAATAAACTTTACCTTTTTTTTTCTGTGTTCTGTTATCTGCAATCAGTTCTACTATAAGCAGATTGTGTGAGGGTAATTAGGTGAGTGAGAGTGCTCTCCAGTGGGAACATCTCCTCGTTTATTTCGAATGGGCTCAGTCTTCACTGATTATGTCTTTCCTTTTTAATCTTTTGCTATAACCTCGATACGTTAGTTGTGAGGCCAGGGGATTGGGGTGATGTCGCAGTCGCCGGTGATAGCCTAGCAAACTGTTTTTAATTTCGTCCTTTACCACAAGTATATATTATATATATAAAAGCTTATCTATCAGAATAACACATAGGCTACTTTTTATCCCGGGATCAAGTTCCTTTAGAAAACGGGAACGGAAAATCTTCATCACGCGGGCGGAGCCGCGGGCGTCAACTATTATATATATCATAAACCTAAAATAAAATCCAACACAATAACAGAGATGTTCCATTTCGATTGCTACTGCCAATTTTTACTGTGGTGTGCCAGCAGAAAATACATCGTCGATCTATCTTGGCGGGGGCTGAGGAAGCGTTGTGGTGCCTACGCGACTTGGCCTACCGGCCCTTAAACCAGCTGGCACTACATCATATGGCAAAGGAGAGTTATCCGGGGCGTCCGGCAATAGACAGTTAGGCGGGGAGTGTGGTTTTAGCCGGTTCGAGTCCGGCATGACATCCGAGGGGATTTCCACACGTTTAAAAAATGGTAAAGGAGGCCTGTTTAGGCTTGAGAGATTATGGCGGGACCCCTTAATAACATCATAGACGATGATAGAATTATGTATGTAAAATAAATAACTGTATATTGTGAAACACATTTAAAAAAACACAGCGCTATCTAGCCCTATCTAAGCCATAAGCTTGTACTATGGGATCTAGACAACTGATATACATACTTATATATTTCTAAATCATACATATTATACACTAGCTGATGCTCGCAGTTTTACCTGCGTGGTGAAGTTTTCCTATTCGAAGTTTCGTACGGAACCCTAATCTTTTTGAAATTCCAATATAGCCTAGCCTATATTACTCACAAAGAATGTAGTTTTCTATATGTGTATCATTTAAATATTTGTTCCGACCCGTGGATTGAACCTGGGACCTCAGTGCGGCAGACACATATATAAATACATAAAGAAAGTTATAACTTTATAACTTTTTTTTTCTTATAAGACACAACAAACAATACGAGATGGGTAGACTCTTGTCACAGGAACCAGTTTCAACGGTTAATGTTATTATCTCTGAATCTCTGTTCGAGATTAGACGTTTCTACTCTCCAAATTATATTAATAACGAGCTTTGTCTCAAAAGATCTTAGTAAAAACATGAAATGGGCGCGTCCAATGGTTCGTGAAAAGGTTCCTAAATATAACACCCCCCTCCTACCACGCTCCAATGAAGGCTGTCTTGCTTACATTCCTTAATATATAACTTATTATGCGATAAAACAAAAAAAATGCCTGTAAAATATTACTTACCAATAAATGAATCCTTCTCGTCTTTTTATATTGCAGAAAGTTTTGCTACGCGTTATTATTGATTTCAAATACAAATATAAAACTTGCCTATGGAAATAAAAATATTTTTCTATACCTGCTAAGATACGCTGTTGAACGAGATATGTGAAAAGTAATTTTACCAGGTAATTGGTTTCTGAATATTATTATTATCAGAGTCACTGCTGAGATGATCAAGTACGGTGGGTCGCGTGTCTGGGACACACTATGTCTGTTATGCAACTTGTGCTGGCGGACGGGTGAGGTCCCAGATGACTGGCGAGTAGCAGTTGTAGTACCTATTTACAAAGGGAAAGGCTCGCGCCTAAACTGCTCCAGCTACAGGGCGATCAGCTTGGTCAGCTTAGCTAGTAAGGTGTATGCAAAGGTTATAACGGCACGAATGCAAGAAAAGTCTGAAAGGTATTTATGGGAGGCTCAATGCGGATTCCGACGTGGAAGAGGTTGCATGGATCAAGTGTTTTCTCTCCGCATGATCGCGGAAAAGTTTCTGGCTCTTAGCCAGAAGGTTTTCTGCGCTTTTGTGGATCTAGAGAAAGCATTTGATAACGTTGTGAGAGAAACGCTGTGGGACTTGCTGCCAGGATATGGTGTGGACGGCTCGCTACTGCGGGCAATACAGTCGCTTTATAGGGACTGTAAGGCTTGCGTGCGAGTAGGGGGGGATGTGTCACCTCTTTTTGATGTCTGTACAGGCGTCAAACAGGGATGTGTCATGTCCGCCTGGCTGTTCATAGTGTATCTGGACAGTTGCCTGCAGAAGTTGAAAGATTTTAATATGGGTGTGAATTTGGGTGACTTTACAGTAAACTGTCTGCTGTACGCTGATGATGCGGTGCTCATGGCCTCATCAGAAGCCGACCTTCAGGCATTAGTCACTAATATGAAAGAGGGATGTGAAAGTAAGGGTCTCCGCTTGAATGCAAGTAAAACTAAGGTTCTAGTATTTGAAAGAGGTGACGTAAGAACTAAATGCGAGATTAGGGTAAACCAGGAACGTCTAGAGCAAGTGAATGAAATTGTGTATTTAGGGAGTATGTTTAGCGCGGATGGAAGATGTGATTCGGATGTGGAACGGCGAGTAGCTGCCGGAAACAAAGTTAACGGTGCTTTGTCCCAGTTAGTAAAGCGACAAAGCATCGTAAAAGAAGCACGACTGGCGATTCATAACGCAGTGCTAGTGCCGACTTTGCTTTACGGTAGTGAAACCTGGGTATGTCAGCAGATGCATGAAAGTAAATTGAATGCTGTGGAGATGCGATCACTTCGAAAGTTGTGCGGCGTTACCTTGGCTGGCCGAATACGTAACGAAGTGATACGCAATTTGGCAGGTTTGAATGAAAGTGTCAGCGTTAAGCTGGAAAAGGGCGTGCTCCGTTGGTTTGGACACGTCCAACGAATGAGTGAGGAACGATTGACGAAGAATATATATTGTTCAAAAGTAGAGGGTAGAAGGAGTCAGGGTAGGCCGAGACTTACATATGAAGACCACGTGAGCAGATTGCTCAAAAACGGAAAGGTCAAAAGTACTCGGATACCCAGACGTGCGTGTATGAAGCGATTGATGAATCTCGAAGAAGCGAAAGAAGTATGCATGGATCGCGAAGCCTGGCGATCTGTCCTCTCTGACTACCCCGTCAGGGATACAGCGTGAAGATAGTTAGTTAGTTAGTTAGTTTAGTTATTATTATCACGATTCTAACTCCATTATATAATTATTTTTATTTTATGGTAAATTAGGTATAATTTTATTCAGCAAGAACTAACTCTCGCTATGATATAGTAATCCTTGATTGTATAAAATTTTGCCCACATTTCATGTTCCCATTTTTTTGAACCTCATTTTGCGAAAGTTCAGAAAAATCCTTTTTTTTTTATATTTATCGAGATAAATATTTCATTTTGTATCAGTGTCAACCCAAATCCCAGACAAGCAATAATCTATTAGTCACACCACATATGCAATAGTTTACAATTACTCAATGATATTGTATATTGTATAATTGGATTAAACCTACCTCAAACCGTCAATCCTTGGAATTCTATAAAAAATTCGTAGGCCAACAAAAATTAAAGATTCCCTTAAGTTTGATATCCTATTCTTACGGTTGCTTTTCTTTTCTATATAATAAGACTGTCCTCTTCATATTTTATGTTTGCCTAGTAAACGTATGAACTTAACTATAAACCAAAAGGCACGCCCGTAATTTCATAAGCGTCAATAACTAGAATCGGTCGAACAACCGCCGCTACATTGAACTACCCGCTTTACATTACCGAGATATACTTAATATTAGTCTCTAAATTTCATGTTCGCAACTTAAACGAGGAAGTTCTTTCACTTGGCTTCCTAAACCTAACTACTTACATCCAAAATTTTACACCCACTAACATTAAATAGAAGTTAGCTTTTCTGCCAGTGGTAGATAATTTGTAATTGCAATAGTATTTTTGACTCATTTGGAATAAACAAATTTCAGTGTTCTAGATTTCGATATATTCTCCTGTTTATTGCAAGAATTTTGTTGATTACCCATAGTTCATGTCAATCAGAGTTGTACCATATTTTTAAATAATAATAAGATGTTATTTATTTCAGAATTATATCTATAGATTTTAATACGAATGCTTATAATTATGTCAGTACAATGTCATCTCGAAAATTACTAGTTACACACAATAATACAAATAACTAAATATATACAAATAAATAAATGACATAGTAATAAATAATCAAAATCACAATTTCAATACATCATAAATTCTCATCATAACAATAAACTAAAAAATAAAATCTAACTATCCAAACAGCCTAAGACGTACTTTTCTTTTTTATATTTTCATGCAGTGTCAAGCGGAGCTTTGGTTTAAATTTCAAGTCTAGCTCATCGGAAAGTTAGTTTAATAAAATCAAATAGGTATAAAATTACACCCGACTACAAAAAAGTGACATACAAAAAAGTGAGTTAATAAAAAATTGCCATTTCATTGCATAAGTTAGTGACATCATAGTTTTCTACCTAATTGTTAACCATGATTAAAATAGGGTAGCATAAGTAGTGAGGATCCTTCCAAATGTGCTTAGATAGAGAGAACACAACCTCTGTGTCACAACTGACAGCTAAGTTAAGCGCTTGCTTTTCGCCAAAGTTGAGAATGCGAAAATACACTTAAATATCGTATAATTCAACTGTCGAATAATTTAATTGGTTAATAATCTGATGAAATTAGGGCAACAGAAATTTCAGTTTACTCAGTAACAAACTTGTCAATTGATGATTTTTATCGAGAACTAGATGACCCCCACAGCTTCGCCCATGGAATATTTCGACCTCCCGTGACCCGTCGCACCTATTTAATCACGTCGCTTATAAATTCTACAATGATGCATAAAAATTTGCCCGATTTGTCGACATTTATTACTACTGCTCTGCTCCCCAGTGTAGTAGCGTAATGATATATAGCTTATAGCCTTCGTCGATAAATGGGCTATCTAACACAAAAATAATTTTTGAAATCCGACCAGTAGTTCCTGAGTTAGCGCGTTTAACCAAACAAACAAACTCTTCAGCTTTATAATATTAAAATTAATATTCTTTGCATAAAAACATAAATCGGTTTTATTGCCTGAGTCGTATATATTTATTTATATTAAGCAAACTCATAAAACCCCTATTCAATAATTTCCTTGAGTAACAAACTGTGGTGTTTGGTTCACACCATTACTAAGGTAGCAGCAGATATCAGAAGGACATATTTTGATTTTTACAGATACCCGTCACAAAGGCAACAAAGAGAGAAGATATCACCACGATCGTTTTTGTCGGGCTTTTGCATTTTCTGAAGGTTCTGGCAGGTAGGCCTTTTTGTTAAATATTGGTTGAGTTAGTTTTAAGATTTAGCTATAATGATTGCTTTCTTAAAAATTTTAAAATTCGGCCTACATGCATTTAAGTTAAATTCATTTTTTTAAATAAATTCGAAATTATGCCATTTTGATGTTTTTATGCATGTTTACACGCAAAATAAAATGTTTTTTTTTTTCTCTAAAAGGTACATGGGTACCTTTTTGCATGGGTAATGCATGTCCAAGAAACCACTACACGTAAAACAAGAAAAATGCACTAGTTATAGAAAATAATGTACAGCCAGTCCGAAACTACCAGGTCTTTAATTGGTCGTGCTAATTAGTGTCTAGCACATAAGACCTTTTAGCCTTTTTGCTAACACCTCACTAAAATGACATCGGGTTCAATTTAAATTTCTACCAAATTTAACATCTAAAATTGACACATTTTATTACATTTAAATTTCCGTGCTTCGGAGGGCACGTTAAACCGTTGGTCCCGGTTGCCAGTAAAATGGCAGTCGTTAAGCCTAGTTGAAGGCCTTATGGCGGCTTAAAAAAATTAAACAGCAGGTCCTGCAACTGCCCATTTCAACCCGGCAATGGGCACACCATCTGTTACGTGGCACAAAAATGCATACGGTAAAATGTGGACGTATATAGTATGCCTCTGCCTACCCTTTTGGGGATAAAGGCAATATGTATGTATGTAATATACAGCAAGCGTCCAATCTTGTCATTTTTCCCGCTTAGAATCGCATGTTTGAAAAAATAATATTTATTAGAGCAGAGAAAGAAATCGATTTCATTAATGTTCGCGAATATACTCGTACCTAACTTAAGTATCAATTTGAAGCTGTGAGTTGTGCTTATTTAAATAAATAAATTATCAAATCAAGCGCACCTCACCTCAACAAAGATATCTATATGAATAGCGCCAACAATTTTTTTTTATATGCATAGCAAAAATATCTCCTGGCGATATCGTAAAGGGTTACTCTTTTCTCACAGTTACTAGGATAGCATAGAAATGGCAGAGTTTCGTTTTATTATACCGACATACATTTTAAAAAACGTACATAGTTTTTGTTTATCTCATAACATTCCTAATACAGGACGCAGGACCTTTTGAAATTTGATACCTTTAAAATTGGACTTCTAACAAACAAAATATACACAACTTTGTGTGAGAATGTCCTTAAATATTTATTATTTTTATAACATTACGGGTTTAAAATTCACAAAACATTAGATTAATATAAAATTAAAGTTCAATCACATTTACTTTTGAGGTAATTGTTAACGAAGTCCAGTTTTAGAGGTATAAGTGTAAATAAATGTGCAAAAATGTTTATTGTATTTCGATTTAAATGAAATTTGTAGTAACTTCTATGCTATCCTAATAACCGTGAGAATTACTCAGTAATCCTTCAGATATAGGGATCTTGGTTATATAAAAAAAATTGTCTATATACAACATGACTTTGAATGACATCTTTTTTGGGTTAGATGTGCTCGTTTAGTTATTTTTACATAACAATGAGAAGCCCGGTGATCTGTACTCTCTGACTACCCCGTCAGGGATACAGCGTGAAGATAGTTATAGTTAAGATTAAAAAGAGCGCGGTTATCTTAACAAATCTAAATATGTAGTTTATTTGGTGTATACGAGGGCGGCACTGAACATTTCGGGAATCAAGGAAGTGACACAACATTACTATTTAAAAATGTATTTATTGCTTTTCGAATTATTCTCCGCGAAATTTGACACATTTTTCCATACGATGGAACCAATCATTGAAGCAACCATTCCATTCGGAAGTTGGGGTATCCAAAATGGCCGTTTTGTAGGCGTCCACAGCTTCTTCAGGTGATGAAAATCTCTGACCACGCAATTTATTCTTTATTTTAGGGAAAGTATAGACATCATTAGGGCTTAGGTCGGGGCTGTACGGCGGATGGTCCAATAATTCTATGTTTTCTTGCTCTAAAAACTCTTTTGCTCTGTGCGCGGAGTGAGAACTCGCATTGTCGTGATGGAAGATGATGCGGCGGTTGCAGTTCTCTTTACGGAGTTCAGAAACGACCTGTGGCAAACAAATGCTAGCATACCATTCTGCATTAACCTTTATTTGTCCCTCAAGAGGAATAGTCGCAACATGGCCGGTTTTGGAGACAAACGTGGCCACCATTTTTTTTTGCAACACTCCGTGAACGAACAATTTTGAAACGGTATTCGATTTTTAAAACCAAGGAGTTTCAATTAAAAAGATTTTAATATGACAGGAACAGTGGAAATGTTCCATTCCCGATACTTTTAGTGCAGCCTATGTGTCCGTGAAAATATAAATCGATTGTTTCTTCCGGAGCCACCGAAAGAGCGAATGAAAATCCCATGATTTCCTTGAAAAAAAATATTTAAAGAATAAAATTTAAAACTTCTAAAAAATTATTTAAACTTAAAGATGAAAGTGAAAATTCCTACCTACTTCCAAAACGTTAAGATAAAGATGAAATTACTAAACTGAGACAGTTTTTCTTTAAAAAATCATAATAAAACGTCCCGATTGCAGCTGCTATCTTAGTAATGGTGTAAACCAAACATCAAAATTTGTTACTCGGTCCAAAGAATTGAAAAATGGTCAGAGATTGCTGCCGGTAACTTATTTCTTTGGACTCTGGGCTCCCAGTTGATATGCAAGAAGTTACCGGGGCGGTACGTTATTGCACGCACTAATGTTATCCAATTTAACGCGGCACAATCTATATAGCTGTATCTTAATTGCACTTATTTACGGTATATAGCATGCTTGACGAAATAAACTTTGCCGTCGCTTGGTAAATTGATGTTATTCGCGACTTCACGAACAACTTAACTAAAGATCCTTTTAAAACTAACATTAGTTAATTTTTAACCATGGTTGTACTAGGATAACAGGAGAAATAAGGATCCTATTACTTCTAGTGAGGTAAGGGTAGCAGACGAATAAAACCCATAAACCTATAAACCATAACCTAAATAAAATATTGTAATTGTTTAGATTCTTTCTATAGACGTGCAAGTGAGATAGCTCTATGGCCCTCACTTGCACTTCTATAGAAGGATACTCTCTGTAGGGACCACTATCATTCAAAAACCTACCAATACCACGGGCATTGAAATGAGGGACTTAAGTAAATGTTGCATTGATAGAACAGGTTGGCGCCTGGCAGATGTCAAACATCGAAAGGTTAACCCTTTCGATGTTACGAAAAAATAAAAAAGAATATAAATTAACAATAAATAATAATTTAATAATAATTATTATTAAATTATTATTAAATAATTATTAATAAATAAAGTAAACATAATTTAATTATTATTAACAGTTAATTATAATTTATTATTAATAAATTAATAATATATTTTAAAAAATATTTAATAATAATAAATAAAAAAACACAAGAAAATTATTAACAATTATTACTTATTATTAGTTAATTAATAACAAAAATAAAAAAAAGATATATAAATAATATAAATTAATATTTTTTTATTTTTTTATCTATTACACCTTATCCCCTAAGGCGTGGCAGAGGAATATTATTATTGGCCTATT
The DNA here is from genome assembly GCA_948477245.1 of Thumatha senex. NCBI lineage: Eukaryota > Metazoa > Arthropoda > Insecta > Lepidoptera > Erebidae > Thumatha > Thumatha senex. Next base: position 1,098,687 of record OX419742.1, on the reverse strand, counting down.
TTTCACCATGTGTATTCCTGTCCCACGTAATAGGAGGTGAGCCCATTGTTTTTCAAATTTTTCAAGCGGCCCATTAGGCCGTCATATTGACTTAACAACTGCCATGTTACTGTCAACCGGGACCAGCGGCTTAACGTGCCTTCCGAAGCACGGGAACGCTCGCAAATGTAAATGCCACAATGTGGTCACCCATCCGAAGACCAGCCATAGTGAAAGATGCGTAACTCAGTGTTCGTTTACAGAAAACTAAGTCCGCGGGGCCACGAGCGCTTCAATTAATTAATAATATAATATAACGGGCTCAACAGGAAGTAAGTTACGGGCGTAGCCGCGGGTCAAAGTTAAAGTAGTAAACATTCAGATATTTCCAAGATTTTTGACGATCAGTAATTTATGGATAAGTTCACACGTTTAAAAGGCAAACATAAAATGCGAGGAAGTGCTTTAAATATGAAACTTGGGTACATGTATAAAAAAGAGGACCCATCTATATGTGAACAACCTGGTTACAAGTGATAGAACGAGACAACAAACTCGATGGGGGCTGTCCTTTTGTGTTATTGTTATAATCATTTGGTTTGGGCAAGATTTTAACTTCTTGTCTATTGCAGCATTCCTAGTAAAGCTGAGAACCATAATCTACAAATATAACGCAGTCATATGCCAGAACATAAAATTGCAATAATATAGATAATGCAGAACACACAAAAGCTACCTAAGAATTAAAATACGACTCAACAGAAAAAGAAAAGGGTTTAGAAAAAGTTTCGTCTTCTTTTGAAAATTCATAGGTTACGTGTAGCGGTGAGTGGGCCATGCATACTATTCCTTACTACAGCAATGTACAATAAAAAATAATATGTTTTACCCAGTTGTAAGAACAGAACCAGTTATATACCAATTCACCACACTGTTGTTGACTGGTGTGATCGATTTATGATGATGATACTTGCGAGGTATACTGACCATGATGTAGTGACAAGGGTGATAGCATAGAAGACACCATGGTAACAATAAAACTGAATGATGAAAGTTAAATTAAATTCCTACCTACTTGTAAAGGTAGGACAGGTTTTCTGTAAAAGCTTTCTGACTGCTGCTGCTATCTTAGTAATGGTGTGAACCAAACACTACAATTCATTACTCAGCTCAAAGAATTGAAAAATAGTCAAAGATCATGCTGCCAGTAACTTATTTCTTCGGACTCTGGGCTCCCAGTTGATATGCAAGAAGTAACCGAGGCGGTACGTTATTGCACGCACCAATGTCATCCAATTTAACAACGGTATAATATGTATAGCTGTATCTTAATTGCACTTATTTAGCAAGAAACTTTGCTGTCGCTTGTAAAATTGATGTTATTCGCGACTTAACGAACAACTTAACTGAGATGGAGGGTAGCCGTAACATATACACGCGAAATAAAGCTCAAGTTAATATTAATTAATTTAAATTATTTATATTGGTTACATATATCTATAAATGTACTAATTTTATATAAAAACAGCTCACGTTTGTGGTACAGTGTTATCCAATTCTCATTATCACTACTCACTTCAATTCAATCACTGTTGGATTTATGCACCATGGATCCCAAACTAGCCAATAGCTTGGAGGAATTAGAGAAGCTGTTTTGTTCTCGGATGAGTGTCTTCGATGAAAAGCTGCAAAAAGCTACAACTACTGGGGCATCACCAACCATGGATCTTGCTGAGCTGGCCCGTGACTTCAATGAGTTTAGAGGTTTTGTGTGCCAGGCTTTGTCCAGTATGAAGACTCAGATAGAACTTCTTGCTCTTGGTTTGGATAAGCACGAGACTCTGATGAGGCGCAAAGTACTACTACTTCATGGTGTTCCTGAGAGCCCAAGTGAGAAGCTGAACGAGTTGGTGTTAAAAATTATCACAGTAGATATGAGGTTACAGGATGTCCAGCCCCAACACATTAATATCTGCCACCGGCTTGGAGGGTCAAAGGGAAAGGTACGTCCAGTTCTTGTCAGATTCAGTAATGTAGAACAAAGACAGATTGTTTGGGACAACAAAACTTCTTTGAAAGGATCAGGCTTTGTTATATCGGAGTTCTTGACAAAGACTCGGCATCGGGTGTTCACTGCTGCACGTAGTCATTTCGGCGTCAAAAATTGTTGGTCCATGGATGGCAAGATAATAGTCCTGACTCCGGACAAAAATCGCCGTCAAGTGATAAGTAAATCAGAGCTAGATGATTTAATTATTAAATATCCATCACAGACTTCGGCAACTCCTGATTCCATGCCATCCAAAGGTGAGACAGCTGTGAAGGTCGCAGCTCCGAGAATCGCACCCAAAATTGTTAAGGCTCGCCGTCGGGTTTGATTTTTGGCGTTTGTTTATACTGATGTTACGAGACCAAGTACTTCATAATATCTAATAGATGTACCCTGTTCTTTAGAATACGTTTTGCACGTTAAACAAACTAGGATCAAACTTGTTGCCGGTATCATCATTTTGTTTTTGTCACTGACTTAAGTGACAGCTAGACAGGACTAATTTTTATTTATATCCATCTTGGACAGGCTAATGAAACTCAGTTAATACAGCCTTATCATTAGTACCTATAAGATTTTTCTGAGTATGGTTATGTCAAATCGTTTGTTATTGTCAATTCCGGTTCTAAGTCCTGTATCCAGTAAAGCAATGGAACCCGTACTGAAGTTTTCTATTGTGATTTGGCGTTGGCATCATGAATAGTATTCGCAATAATACTATATTTATAACTTAATAATTTACTTGCAGTGTAACATTTTTTTTTTTCTCTTTTTGCATTTGTCTTGAACTACAGATCAGTCTTTTTTTTTTTTTTTGTTATACTGTTAATGTATATCTCTCTTCCACTATACCTGCGAGCTGATGAGTTGTTTAAGATTGCAAAAACCTTATAAAAATAATAAAATATTTTTGTATACGTATTATATTTAGGTATATATTTATTTTTCACATATGCAAGATTTACACGATTATAACTCTAGCTTTTACTCTTGTTCATCTGAGTCTGACAGTTTCATTAGTTTGGATAGTGATACCCCAGCTTTAACACTGCATGACAAACTTTCCTGTACTTTTTCTGACTATCCTAAAAACCTCAATATTGTTCATATTAATGCTCAGAGTGTTCCTAGCCATTATTCAGACCTTCTGGCATCTTTTAGTGATCAGCATCTCGATGCTATACTAATCTCAGAATCTTTTCTCAAACCAAGTCTACCTTCTACTCAATACTCTCTTCCCGGATTTGTACTGATACGCAATGATAGAACTGGAAAAAGGTGTGGAGGTGTCGCTGTTTACTTACGAGCGAATATACCGTTCAAGATAATAAGCGCATCTCCTTCTCTTTATTCTTCCTCAGCTGAACATCTTTTCCTAGAAATTTCTGTTCTTCACTCTAAGGTACTTCTTGGTGTTCTTTATAGTCCAGACGAAAATATTAACTACTTTAGTTCTTTTGAAACTATCCTTAACGATACTTTCTGCTCCTCATATAGTCATGTAATAATTATGGGCGACTTCAACACATGTCTTTTAAGAGATGACTACCGCTCACATAAACTGTTATCCCTACTCTCCTCTTTCAATCTTCAGACTTTACCACTTTCTGCAACTCACCATTTTCCCAATTGTATTCCCACACTATTAGATCTGGTCATTGTTTCTTCTTCTTTTCATGTCGGTACACATGGTCAAATGACTGCACCGTTCTCTTATCATGATCTAATTTTTCTGTCTTATCGCATTCGTCCTCCTAAGCGTAGGCCACAGTTTCGATTTCTGAGAAATTTCAGGGGCATACATTTGGAGGACTTGCATCGTGATGTAGGGCTCATAGACTGGTCTTCAATATATAATACCGATGATGTCAATACTATGGTCAGTATATTCAACAGCAAGCTCATCGGCCTTTACGACTGTCATGCTCCCATCCGCAAAGTCAAAATTCGACATAATCCAGCGCCTTGGCTCACTATCAATATTCAAAATGTAATGGCTTGTAGGGATAAGGCGAAAAGCAGATACAAGCGCAACCCATCGGAATATAACCTGAATCGCTATAAAACCCTTCGGAATCGCTGCAGTAGAATGTGTAGAGATGCCAAAAGACGCCATTACCACGAAAATCTTGAAAATCGTACTGCTTCCGACATCTGGCGTTTTCTTAGATCTGTGGGAATTGGTAGATCCACTGACTGTGTGACACATTTCACAGACTTGTGTGCTTTAAATAAAAGCTTCTCACTCCCACCTCCTACATCACTAACATCAAGTGTTAAACAGAATACATTGCAGTCGCTTTTGAATTTATCGATACCACATATCCCTTCATTTAATTTTAGTCCTGTGTCGGAAGTTGACGTTAAGAATGCTTTACTTTCCATCTCCTCTACAGCTGTGGGCAATGACGGTATAAGCTCTAGGATGATTCTTCCTGTTCTTCCTGCTATCTTACATGTTCTTACATACATTTTTAATTACTCCTTTTACTCAGCTAATTTCCCAAATTCTTGGAAGTTGGCACATGTTATTCCTCTTCCTAAAATTCCAAACCCTACTATGTTATCCCATTTCCGGCCTATATCTATCTTACCATTTCTCTCAAAAGTTCTGGAGCATATTGTTCACAGACAGCTGACCTGCTTTCTAACACGTCATAATTTACTTAGTAATTTTCAATCTGGATTTCGCCCAGGACATAGTACAAGTACAGCACTCCTTAAAGTTACTGATGATATTCGCTGGGCTATGGAGAATAAAGAGCTTACTCTTTTGATTCTATTAGACTTCAGCAATGCCTTTAATTGCGTAGATTTTGATATTCTTCTGGGTATTTTGAAATCCATCAACTTCTCTGCACCAACTATATCTTGGTTTGACTCATATCTTCGGGGACGCTCGCAATGTGTTAAGATTGATGATACTTCATCCGAGTGGTGTAGTCTCACAGCGGGCGTACCTCAGGGTGGCGTTCTTTCACCTTTGTTTTTTTCTATTTTTATCAATACTCTCACTAAATTTATTTCTTCTCACTTCCATCTCTATGCAGACGACCTGCAGCTGTACCGTCATTTTGCGGCAACAGATATTAGGATAGCTATCGATGACATGAACCGCGATTTGGAGCGATTGAATAATTGGGCTAAGGCTTTTGGATTATTAGTTAACCCAACTAAGTCACAGGCTTTAATAATAGGGAGTAGACACTTTCGTGGAAGTATCATTAATTCGTCGGTTACTCCAGTGCTTCTTGATGGTATACAAATACCTATTGCTGATTCAGCAAAAAATTTAGGAATCTATATGGATTCCAATCTCTCTTGGCGTAAACAAATTGCTGAGGTCAGTAAGAAGGTGAACTTTGCATTTCATACACTGAGAACTGTTCAATATTTCTTGCCCCTGAAAACTAAAATTTATTTGGCTCAATCGCTTATACAGCCCATCATTGATTATGCTGACGCTTGCTATCTGGATGCCACCGAGGAGCTCCTTGACAAACTTGAGAGATTGCAAAACCTAAGCATTCGTTTTATTTTTAATCTTAAAAAAATATGATCATGTATCTCACTTTCGCAAAGAACTCAAGTGGCTCCCAATCCGCCTTCGCAGGAACACTCGGGTACTGTGCCTTTTATTCAACATTCTATACAATCCTTCCTCTCCATCTTACCTGCGGGAGCGATTTTCTTTCGCTCGTTGCCCGGATGAGGCCTGCAGGTCTCATCTACGTACCTTACTCAAATTTCAAAATCATAAAACTGACTTCTATTCCTACTCCTTTTCCGTCCATGCAGTAAGGCTCTGGAACTCACTTCCAGCTGTGATTAGAGACTGCAAATCCATCAACAGTTTTAAACACAAACTCAGACTCTATTATCTTTCCTTACCTTGCAGTTGACTCATTTATCTATTCTTGCTTTTGGCCATTTCCTTGTTTATATTTCTTTTTATATTCATATGTTATTTATTTTAATGTTTATTTGATTATGTGATTATATATATATTTATATGTATATATGTATGTTTATGTATGTTTATGTATATGTTTGTGTATATATTTTTGTTTATGTATTCTATAATCTTGCAATAATATGTTCGTACGTATGTTATATGTTTGATGTCTCTATTGGCCTTCTTACGCAAGTTTTGTTTTGTTACCTACCTTTTGTTATTCTATTTCTACTTACAACTTTCTCTTCTCTTGGGTCTGTTGGAAGAGATTTCTATTTAGAAATAAGCAGACCCTTTGTACTTCTTTTCTTTTACTTTTTCACTGTGTTAGATTGTATGTACAATAAATGAATAAATAAATTAACTAAAGATCCTTTTAAAACCAACTTTAGTTAATTTTTAATCATGGTTTTACTAGGATAACAGGAGAAAGTAGGATCCTATTACTTCTGGTCAGTTCTGGTACGGTAAGGGTAGCAGACAAATAAAACCCATAAACATGAAAATAAATTTAAAAACTTTGTTTTATTTAGAATTTGATGGAAATAGTAGATTTAGCTTATTATTTTTAATATCTATAACTAACAGAAATAAATCAAACAAGTGTTCAGTGTAAGCATCCATATCAAAATTTGGTTCAAAATAGCCTATTGTGCACTAGTCATAAGTAACTGTATAAATAATATCGCAGTAATGTGTCCATTATAGAAACATACCTATGTGCTGAGTAAAGAACTAGAACCGTCTCTATAGTCGACGCTTCAGAGAGCATAACTTTATTAAAAAAAAATCAGAATAAGATCGTGGAAGTGGCTATGACAGGAGAAGCCTATTTATTTTTCTCGGATGTTGTTAATAAATAGGTAAGCTAGGTCTCACAAGCGGGTGGATATATTTTTATGTGAAATAAAGGGGATTTAGTCATTATCAAATAAGGTTTAATATGAAAGTATGTACAGTACAACGTTTGACGTTATTTTTGTGTCATTGTATGAATATTACTGGCACAAAAAACATTTCCTGTTCCACAATTACCACTTTAAAAAATCTTTGGATGTCTTGCACTCCTGAAAGGGAAAATTTATTCATTTCAAACGCTCATTTTGCTCACATCTATGGATTCCTTAACCTATTGTGTGCCCAGTGAACAGTAGTCTTATCGAGTAAGTTTTAAAATTCAAATTTAATTATTATCAAGGGTATTTAGCAACTTGTATTGCTGAAGAAATGAAATATATAATAAAAATGAAAAACAATATATTTAAAGGGCCCCAGTTTAGGCTCTAAAAACACTAACCATTGACTTTAAAGCTTAAATTTGGACGGCCTCAGGACTTATGGATAAGTTCAACCTTTTTTTTTAAGCAAATACAAAAGCTGATAAGGACTTTTGTATAGTAAAAGATAAAAAAGATGTGTTTATTACTTAACCTCAATCTCATGGATCCTTACTACTTGTGTTACCCTAGTATAAATAAACAATTTTTAACTTAAACCTGTTTTTGTATCGATAGTTGATAAATTGTTTGGATCAAGTGAGATAGCTCTATGGCTCTCACCTGCACTTCTATAGAAGGATACTCTCTGTAATGACAAGGACCACTATCATTCAAGAAACTACCACGGGCATAAATACGAGAAAGTTTAAAGTAAATGAAGCATTCATAGAACAGGTTGGCGCCTGGCAGATGTGAAACATCGAAACCTTTCGATATTACGAAATCCTAAAAAAGATTATAAATTAATTATAAATAATTATTAATTATTATTAAATAGTTATTAATTATTATTACATAATTATTAATTACTATTAAATAATTATTAATAAACAAAGTAAATATACACAATATAACTAATATAAAAATATAACAAATATACAAAGTTAATATTATTTAATTATACAAAACAGTGAATTTATTATAAATTAATGAATATTATACATAAAATTTTATTTATTTATTTATCTATCACGCCCTATATCCGAAGGGTTGGCAGTGGCATATTATATGCCAACTTTTCACCATGAGTATGTTTATAAAGGTGGTAAACCATTGCCGTGTTGAAATAGACAGGCGCAGTTTGTTACTACCTGCTGTTAAAATTTTTCAAGCCGCCCATAAAGCCTTCAACTTGACGTAACGGCCGCCATGTTACTGGCAACCGGGACCAACGACTTAACGTGTCTTCTGAAGCACGGAAACGCTCGCAAATGTAAATGCCACAAAGTGGTCACCCATCTGAGGACCAGCCACAGTGAAAGTTGCGTAACTCAGTGATCGTTTACAGAACACTGAGTCCGCGGGGCCACGAGCGCTTTCATTAATTAATAATATAATAGAACGCAATTTAATGGTAATACTTATAGATGTTTCACATCAAAAATAATCGCTTAATGTGTTGTTATGCATAACAACATGAGAACGACTGGACTGATTCTGCTTTATACTTTCCAATATTTAGCTGTACGCCGAGTGCAAATATGAATAAAAAAATGAGAACAATTTTAATGAATCGCTGCACCGCCGGGACAAAAGGCGAAGAAAATGTACAAATATCAGTCCGTATCAAAAAAATATTGGAAAAATTTACAAAGTTAAATAAGTGAACATTCAGATTTTTCCAAGATTTTTGACGATCAGTAATTTATGGATAAGTTCACACGTTTAAAAGGCAAACATAAAATGCGAGGAAGTGCTTTAAATATGAAACTTGGGTACCTGTATAAAAAAGAGGACCCATCCATATGTGAACAACCTGGTTACAACAAGAGATAGAACGAGACAACAAACTCGATGGGGGCTGTCCTTTTTTGTTATTGTTATCATTTTGTTTGGGCAAGATTTTAACTTCTTGTCTATTGCAGAATTCCTAGTAACAAATATAACGCAGTCATATGCCAGAACATAAAATTGCAATAATATAGATAATACAGACCACACAAAAGCTACCTAAGAATTAAAATACGAGTCAACAGAAAAAGAAAAATGTTTAGAAAAAGTTTCGTCTTCTTTAGAAAATTCAAAGGTTACGTGTAGCGGTGAGTGGGCCATGCATACTATTCTTTACTACAGTAATTTACAATAAAAAATAATATGTTTTACCCAGTTGTAAGAACAGAACCTGTTATATACCAATTCACCACACTGTTGTGGACTGGTGTGATCGATTTATGATGATGATACTTGCGAGGTATACTGACCATGATGTAGTGACAAGGGTGATAGAATAGAAGACACCATGGTAACAATAAAACTGAATGATCAAAGTTAAATTAAATTCCTACCTACTTGTAAAGGTAGGACAGGTTTTCTGTAAAAGCTTTCTGACTGCTGCTGCTATCTTAGTAATGGTGTAAACCAAACACTACAATTCGTTACTAAGCTCAAAGAATTGAAAAATAGTCATAGATCATGCTGCCAGTAACTTATTTCTTCGGACTCTGGGCTCCCAGTTGATATGCAAGAAGTAACCGAGGCGGTGCGTTATTGCACGCACCAATGTCATCCAATTTAACAACGGTATAATATGTATAGCTGTATCTTAATTGCACTTATTTACGAGTACGGTATATAGCATGCTTGAAGCAAGAAACTTTGCCGTCGCTTGTAAAATTGATGTTATTCGCGACTTAACGAACAACTTAACTAAAGATCCTTTTAAAACTAACATTAGTTAATTTTTAATCATGGTTTTACTAGGATAACAGGAGAAAGAAGGATCCTATTACTTCTGGTCAGTTCTGGTACGGTAAGGGTAGCAGACAAATAAAACCCATAAACATGAAAATAAATTTAAAAACTTTGTTTTATTTAGAATTTGATGGAAATAGTAGATTTGGCTAATTATTATTCATATCTATAACTTACAGAAATAAATCAAACAAGTGTTCAGTGTAAGCATCGATATCAAAATTTGGTTCAAAATAGCCTATTGTGCACTAGTCATAAGTAACTGTATAAATAATATCGCAGTAATGTGTCCATTATAGAAACATACCTATGTGCTGATTAAAGAACTAGAACCGTCTCTATAGTCGACGCTTCAGAGAGCATAACTTTATTTTTAAAAAATCAGAATAAGGTCGTGGAAGTGGCTATGACAGGATAAGCCTATTTACTTTTCTCGGATGTTGTTAATAAATAGGTTAGCTAGGTCACACAAGCGTGTGGATATTTTTTTATGTAAAATAAAGGGGATTTAGACATTATCAAATAACGTATAAAATGAAAGTATGTACAGTACAACGTTTGACGTTATTTTTGTGTCATTGTATGTATATTACTGGCACAAAAAACATTTCCCTGTTCCACAATCTACCACTTTAAAAGATTTGGATGTCTTGCACTCCTGAAAAGGAAAATTTATTCATTTCAAACGCTCATTTTGCTCACATCTATGGATTCCTTAACCTATTGTGTGCCCAGTGAACAGTAGTCTTATCGATTGAGTTTTAAAAATTCAAATGTAATTATTATCCAGGGTATTTAGCAACTTGTATTGCTGAAGAAATGAAATATATTATAAAAAAGGAAAAACAATATATTTAAAGGGCCCCAGTTTAGGCTCTAAAATAACTAACAATTGACTTTAAAGCTTAAATCTGGACGGCCTCAGGACTTATGGATAAGTTTAACCTTTTTTTTTTTAAGCAAATACAAAAGCCGATAAGGACTTTTGTATAGTAAAAGATAAAAAGGATGTGTCCATTACTTAACCTCAATCTCATGGATCCTTACTACTTGTGTTACCCTAGTATAACCATGGTTAAAAATAGACAATGTTTAACTTAAAACTGTTTTTGTATCGATAGTTAATAAATTGTTTAGATTCTTTCTATAGAAGAGCAAGTGAGATAGCTCTATGGCCCTCACTTGCACTTCTATAGAAGGAGACTCTCTGTAATGACAAGGACCACTATCATTCAAGAAACTACCACGGGCATACATACGAGGGACTTTAAAGTAAATGATGCATTCATAGAACAGGTTGGCGCCTGGCAGATGTGAAACATCGAAAAACCTTTCGATATTACGAAATCCTAAAAAAGATTATAAATTAATTATAAATAATTATTAATTATTATAAATAATTATTAATTATTATTAAATAGTTATTAATTATTATTAAATAATTATTAATTACTATTAAATAATTATTAATAAACAAAGTAAATATTATTTAATTATACAAAACAGTAAATTTATTATAAATTAATCAATAATATACATAAAAACTGATTTATTTATTTATCTATCACGCCCTATATCCGAAGGGTTGGCAGTGGCATATTATATGTTCACTTTTCACCATGTGTATGTATATAAAGGTGGTAAACCATTGCCGTGTTGAAATAGACAGACGCAGTTTGTTATTACCTGCTGTTAACATTTTTCAAGCCGCCCATAAAGCCTTCAACTTGACGTAACGACCGCCATGTTACTGGCAACCGGGACCAACGACTTAAAGTGTCTTTTGAAGCACGGAAACGCTCGCAAATGTAAATGCCACAAAGTCGTCACCCATCTGAGGACCGCCTAGTGAAAGTTGCGTAACTCAGTGATCGTTTACAGAACACTGAGTCCGCGGGGCCTCGAGCGCTTCAATTAATTAATAATATAATAGAACGCAATTTAATGTTAATACTTACAGATGTTTCACATCAAAAATAATCGCTTAATGTGTTGTTATGCATAACAACATGAGAACGTATGGAATGATTCTGCTAAATTTTACTTTCCAATATTTAGCTGTACGCCGGGTGAAAATATGAATAGAAATATGATAAAATTTTTAATAAATCGCTGCACTGCCTGGACAAAAGGCGAAGAAAATGTACAAATATGAGTCAGTATAAGAAAAATATTGAAAAAATTTACAAAGTTAAAAGAATTCAGATATTTCCAAGATTTTTGACGATCAGTATTTATGGATAAGTTCACTCGTTTTAAAGGCAAACATAAAATGCGAGGAAGTGCTTTAAATATGAAACTTGATAACCTGTATAAAAAAAAGGACCCATCCATATGTAAACCATCCGGTTACAACAAGAGATAGAACCAGACAACAAACTCGATGGGGGCTGTCCTTTTTTGTTATTGTTATAATCATATGGTTTGGGCAAGATTTTAACTTCTTGTCTATTGCAGCATTCCTGGTAAAGCTGAGAACCATAATCTACAAATATAACGCCGTCATATGCCAGAACATAAAATTGCAATAATATAGATAATACAGAACACACAAAAGCTACCTAAGAATTAAAATACGAGTCAACAGAAAAAGAAAAGGCTTTAGAAAAAGTTTCGTCTTCTTTTGAAAATTCAAAGGTTACGTGTAGCGGTGAGTGGGCCATGCATACTATTCTTTACTACAGCAATTTACAATAAAAAATAATATGTTTTACCCAGTTGTAAGAACAGAACCAGTTATATACCAATTCACCATACTGTTGTTGACAGGTGTGACCGATTTATGATGATGATACTTGCGAGGTATACTGACCATGATGTAGTGACAAGGGTGATCGAATAGAAGACACCATGGTAACAATAAAACTGAATGATCAAAGTTAAATTAAATTCCTACCTACTTGTAAAGGTAGGACAGGTTTTCTGTAAAAGCTTTCTGACTGCTGCTGCTATCTTAGTAATGGTGTGAACCAAACACTACAATTCGTTACTCAGCCCAAAGAATTGAAAAATAGTCAAAGATCATGCTGCCAGTAACTTATTTCTTCTGACTCTGGGCTCCCAGTTGATATGCAAGAAGTAACCGGTACGTTATAGCACGCACCAATGTCATCCAATTTAACAACGGTACAATATGCTGTATCTTAATTGCATTTATTTACGGTATATAGCATGCTTGAAGCAAGAAACTTTGCCGTCGCTTGTAAAATTGATGTTACTCGCGACTTAAAGAACAACTTAACTAAAGATTCTTTTAAAACTAACATTAGTTAATTTTTAATCATAGTTTTACTAGGATAACAGGAGAAAGAAGGATCCTTTTCCTCCTGTCAGGTCAGTTCTGGTGCGGTAAGGGTAGCAGACAAATAAAACCCATAAACATGAAAATAAATTTAAAACCTTTGTTGTATTTAGAATTTGATGGAAATAGTAGATTTGGCTTATTATTATTAATATCTATAACTTACAGAAATAAATCAAACAAGTGTTCAGTGTAAGCATCGATATCAAAATTTGGTTCAAAATAGCCTATTGTGCACTAGTCATAAGTAACTGTATAAATAATATCGCAGTAATGTGTCCATTATAGAAACATACCTATGTGCTGATTAAAGAACTAGAACCGTCTCTATAGTCGACGCTTCAGAGAGCATAACTTTATTTTTAAAAAATCAGAATAAGGTCGTGGAAGTGGCTATGACAGGATAAGCCTATTTACTTTTCTCGGATGATGTTAATAAATAGGTTAGCTAGGTCACACAAGCGTGTGGATATTTTTTTATGTAAAATAAAGGGGATTTAGACATTATCAAATAACGTATAAAATGAAAGTATGTACAGTACAACGTTTGACGTTATTTTTGTGTCATTGTATGTATATTACTGGCACAAAAAACATTTCCCTGTTCCACAATCTACCACTTTAAAAGATTTGGATGTCTTGCACTCCTGAAAAGGAAAATTTATTCATTTCAAACGCTCATTTTGCTCACATCTATGGATTCCTTAACCTATTGTGTGCCCAGTGAACAGTAGTCTTATCGATTGAGTTTTAAAAATTCAAATGTAATTATTATCCAGGGTATTTAGCAACTTGTATTGCTGAAGAAATGAAATATATTATAAAAAAGGAAAAACAATATATTTAAAGGGCCCCAGTTTAGGCTCTAAAATAACTAACAATTGACTTTAAAGCATAAATCTGGACGGCCTCAGGACTTATGGATAAGTTCAACCTTTTTTCTTTTAAGCAAATACAAAAGCCGATAAGGACTTTAGTATAGTAAAAGATAAAAAGGATGTGTGCATTACTTAACCTCAATCTCATGGATCCTTACTACTTGTGTTACCCTAGTATAACCATGGTTAAAAATAAACAATGTTTAACTTAAAACTGTTTTTGTATCGATAGTTAATAAATTGTTTAGATTCTTTCTATAGACGAGCAAGTGAGATAGCTCTATGGCCCTCACTTGCACTTCTATAGAAGGATACTCTCTGTAATGACAAGGACCACTATCATTCAAGAAACTACCACGGGCATACATACGAGGGACTTTAAAGTAAATGATGCATTCATAGAACAGGTTGGCGCCTGGCAGATGTGAAACATCGAAAGGTGTACCCTTTTGATGTTACGAAAACCTAAAAAAGATTATAAATTTATTATAAATAATTATTAATTATTATTAAATAGTTATTAATTATTATTAAATAATTATTAATTACTATTAAATAATTATTAATAAACATAGTAAATATTATTTAATTATACAAAACAGTGAATTTATTATAAATTAATTTAACTAAAAAAAAAAAAAAATTTTTATTATAAATTAATGAATAATATACATAAAATTTTATTTATTTACTTATCTATCACGCCCTATATCCGAAGGGTTGGCAGAGGCATATTATATGCCCACTTTTCACCATGTGTATGTATATGAAGGTGGTAAACCATTGCCGTGTTGAAATAGACAGACGCAGTTTGTTACTACCTGCTGTTAAAATTTTTCAAGCCTAAAATTTTTCAAGCCTTTTATAAAGCCTTCAACTTGACGTAACGACCGCCATGTTACTGGCAACCGGGACCAACGACTTAAAGTGTCTTTTGAAGCACGGAAACGCTCGCAAATGTAAATGCCACAAAGTGGTCACCCATCTGAGGACCAGCCATAGTAAAAGTTGCGTAACTCAGTGATCGTTTACAGAACACTGAGTCCGCGGGGCCACGAGCGCTTCAATTAATTAATAATATAATAGAACGCAATTTAATGGTAATACTTATAGATGTTTCACATCAAAAATAATCGCTTAATGTGTTGTTATGTTTAACAACATGAGAACGACTGGACTGATTCTGCTAATTTTTACTTTCCAATATATAGCTGTACGCCGAGTAAAAATATGAATAAAAATGTGAGAAAATGTTTAATAAATCGCTGCACCGCCGGGACAAGAGGCGAAGAAAATGTACAAATATCAGTCAGTATCAAAAAATATTGAAAAAATTTACAAAGTTAAAAAAAGGGAACATTCAGATATTTCCAAGATTTTTGACGATCAGTAATTTATGGATAAGTTCACACGTTTAAAAGGCAAACATAAAATGCGAGGAAGTGCTTTAAATATGAAACTTGGGTACCTGTATAAAAAAGAGGACCCATCCATATGTAAACAATCCGGTTACAACAAGAGATAGAACGAGACAACAAACTCGATGGGGGCTGTCCTTTTTTGTTATTGTTATAATCATTTGGTTTGGGCAAGATTTTAACTTCTTGTCTATTGCAGCATTCCTAGTACTGAGAAGAACCATAATCTACAATATAACGCAGTCATATGCCAGAACATAATATTGCAATAATATAGATAATGCAGAACACACAAAAGCTACCTAAGAATTAAAATACGACTCAACAGAAAAAGAAAAGGGTTTAGAAAAAGTTTCGTCTTCTTTAGAAAATTCAAAGGTTACGTGTAGCGGTGAGTGGGCCATGCATACAATTCTTTACTACAGCAATTTACAATAAAAAATAATATGTTTTACCCAGTTGTAAGAACAGAACCAGTTATATACCAATTCACCACACTGTTGTTGACTGGTGTGATCGATTTATGATGATGATACTTGCGAGGTATACTGACCATGATGTAGTGACAAGGGTGATAGAATAATAAACATCATGGTAACAATAGGTAGTTACAATTGATAAAAATCTTAAAATGAGGCTTCATGGTTCCGTGTATTTTAAACATATGA
This sequence comes from Thumatha senex, assembly GCA_948477245.1. Lineage (NCBI taxonomy): Eukaryota > Metazoa > Arthropoda > Insecta > Lepidoptera > Erebidae > Thumatha > Thumatha senex. Next base: position 1,082,749 of record OX419742.1, on the reverse strand, counting down.
CCTGTTAACTAACATCAACCGTTGTATCAAAATCGGTTACAAAAATAGAGGTACCAAAATAACAATGCTACCAGAATAAATATAATCTTACATTTTCATTAAATAAAAGTCAGTCTTGTTTATATATTTGCCACAAGCATCCATAACAGTCAATCACTAAACTGATTTAATATTTTACTTGAATCGCCCAAATAGTTAGAACAACGAAACGGAAGTAAGAAGCGTATTATGATAACAACTTCTTATGACAAATCTGAGAAGGTTCTTAGTAGAGCCACGAGGACACAATACGATAGTAGATAATTATGGCGTCGCCTGTCTTCAAGAGTTTGCCATACCGGATATTGTTGTGAATAAAGAAAATAATTTATTCACAGAGGGGAAACATTAATAAGAAAAAAATGACACCGTTAAAATCACTTCAGATTTTATCGCATGGTACATATTTCGCTATTAGGTACATTTCCAACAGGTAACATACCGAACACCAAAAACAAAAAACAAAATAATAAATAGTAGAACAAGGAGAAAAAAACACAAGTTTTTACTGATACGGGAAAGGCTCCCAAATAAACATAAAATAATATCGGTGCAGTCATATTGCGCCCACTCAGCGCAAAAATCCGGCCCTCTCTCAGCTTAATGTTGTCAACTTAAATCGACAGCGCTGATATTCTTATCTAAGAGATCCAAACTGCGACCCGAGTTGTTCGTTTGCATTGGGCGTAAAGCTGACACAACATCACACCATACAAATAAAATTTACAAGTTTTTTCATTATGTTGTGTTTGTTGTGTGTATGGTATTTAGTGTGTTTCAAGATGTAATTTGTCTCAGTATCGTCTTATAGGTTCCTTAAAGTACTAGGATACAATAAACCAGCAGAGATATTGATTTCCAACAGCAGCACCTTGAGAGTTGGGGCTGATTATTTTACTCCGCCCCTCTAGTTACAGCAATTAGGACTTACGGAAGGATTTAAAACTTTACTGTAGATGTACCAGGGTTGTATTATTTACGTACCTACCTATGGCCCGGTTATTTATCCTTAACTGTTTTGTAATTTGAATGTTTTAACATTTTATTTTATCCATACCGTGATATGGAGCAGGTTTTTTACTTCTGTGATATTTTAAGAATTTACGCTTGTATTTTCTAACGTTTACAAGGAATACATGACGATAAAAGATAGTGTACTTACCGGCGACAACAGTCTCGGCGCGAGGCAGTCTTTGGAGAACATGGTGTATAAGCCCAACGTCTGTACACGCCTGCAGATTGCGAACACTCTTTCGCAGGATGGCGATGAACACTGACCATATTTCGGCCTGAAAAAATAAATATTACTGTTAGTTATAGCAATTAAGAGAAGATAGAAAGGGGTTAGAATATTGTGATATGACTTTTAAATAAAATTGGAAAATTAACCCTCGATAAGTTAAATATTGATTTTCGGGATAATTACCATTTACACTTTGAAGCGCACAATTTCGGCACTGTTGCAAGCGCCATGATCACGGAGTAACTAGCCAATATTTTACTTATGTGAATGACAATGACAGTTTAAATTCTTATAACCCTCGATAATACACTCAAGTTGCTAACCTCTAATACTTATGTACCTACTTATTTTCATAAGTATATATAAATTAGGAACTTTAATATATCAGTTAAAATAAAAGAAAGAAGCAAGGCCATAAAACGGATTCTGTGACCATTCGTTCAATATAATTATATACTCGTACTGCTGAGTATAGCTCTCCAGCTATGTGAAATTGATGAGTGAGTGAGTGAGTGAAATTGATGGACAAAGAAAGGAACAGTGTAATAAGGGAAAATTACGGTATGGTAGGAGAAGTAGTGACTAAGATAGAAAAAGGTATGCTTAGATGGTTCGGACACGTGGAGAGGATGGATGAAAGTAGACTAACGAAACAGATTTATCAGAAGAGAGTGAATGGGCAAACTGGTAAGGGGCGACCTCGACGTACATAACGTCTGTGTCATAAGGTCTGTGTTCTGTCTGTGTTCGGTCTGTGTTCTTCTATTTGATTGACATAATATGTCAATTAAATAGAAGACATTTTGGAAAAAGGTCAGGTCAAGAGTATCCTTAACCTGTGTATGAAAACACTTATGAAAGTGGAAGAAGCGAAAGTTGTATGCCAGGATCGTAGCAAGTGGAAAGCCATAGTCTAAGCCTACCCCGATGGGAGACAGGCGTGACGATATTTTATTTTTATTTTTTTAATATTGGAGTTGGTCTTGCCTTAAGTTACATGTAATATTCAAGGCAGACTGGCAGACGAAATAATATTTATTCAAAATAGAAGCAGATTCAGATGTTATAGAAGTGCTTGAATATGGTTCGCAAATACTACGCCTGTAAAAATACACAACAAAAACCGTGCGGTTATAACTAAAAAATCCCACACATTTTACAATATAATCCACTTGGTGCGGTTATTTGTCCATAGGTACTAGGCGCGCATCAAACCAGCTATTTTCAATTTCAAAGCTTTCTGTTTAATAGAGCGAGCACTGTAACGATGCAGTGAGAATATGCGAAATATTTTTAATAAAATTCTTTTCTATATGGAATGCAGTACTAAGAAAATTCTATTTATACAACCTTTTTAAGTATAATATTATATTATTCGTGTAAATTTATCCAAAGGACCGTAGTGGTTTGATATAATTAGAATGAGTCCTTCATTTTAATACACATTCTGGTAAAAATACAACTTTAAAATTTAATTACAAAAATACTATGTAAGTATTACTTAAAAAAATCGCTATAAGCTAATTTAAAAATGTCATGGATGGATACAATTAGGTTCATGCATGACATTCATATTTAACGACATGACTGCATCTCAAAGAACCAAGAAGGGTTACGATTTAATTCCCACTGGTACCAAGGTCCTATGAACACAGAATTATGTTTAAAAATATACCGAGGCTGTATTCACACAAACATCACATTATTCCCAGACGTACCAGAGTACCATAACTGCGGTGAAGATGGCCGTTAAAATGTTACGCCGAGAACTGTAAGAGGGCTGGGTCAGGCTATTAAATCACTAGGTGTGACATGTAAAGCATTCAAAATTATCTACAGAGCGATGCTAGAGAAAGAAAGGTGTGCGTGCTTATAATTTTGGTCATGTTAATTTATTTTTGGGTAAAATAATTATGGTATTTAAAAAAACCATGTTAGATTGTGATTTTTTCAACAGAATACTATCAACTAACTACAATAACTTCGTAACTTAATGCGTCACAAAACCAAGTTTTCACTAGCATGTGGGTCCCAAAATAATTATACAGAATTAGATTCACTTTACTGCCTGCAATAGGTGTGAGGAAATAATAATGTAAGAAAACGATACTTTTAGTATAATGTTACAAAGAGGTAGGCACACCGCACTAAAAATCAATGTATGTCAATCTAAAAATATAATTATAAATATTCTGTCAATGGTGTCTAGTTTTTAATCCCATAGTATCTTATTATTACCATAATTTTAAATAGATGAAGCTGTGTAAAAATCTCATAATGTTTATTTATTTATTTTGAAGTTATAATAACAAAATTTTTTTAATGAAAACTTGTAGTAAATGCAGAAGTCCATAGCAGCAAGGAATAATACCACCCCACCATTATTACACAACAGTATTAGGGTATCAGAAACCTTGTGGAGAACTCGTATTTTATACTCAAAAGCACTTGTAGCGGCTCTAACGAGACTGGTTGTAATTATATAACATTCTTCTGCCGTTAGCAGAACAATCTCAGCTAAATTACAAGTTCACTGAGAATTCCGCAATTCACTCAAGCGCTGTGAGAACGGTCGGAGAGAGACAGTTTTATTTCTACTAAGAGCTGCTTTATTCTTTATGCTTTTATTTTAAAGTTAAACAAATGTGAGATATACATTTTGGCACGAAACTGGCATGTTTGTATACTTTTAAAGCTGACACGTGTTGCATAAAATTTATCAGAGGTGTCTACAAAGAAAAACAACAAAAGAGGTCAACTTATAAATTATGTACCTTTTGGTGAGAAAGTCAAATAATAAATTTCAAAGTGCGCACAGAATTACACATTGATGAAGATTGAATTACAGCATAGAAGGCATCGCATTGCCTCACATTCAAACTTTTTTGACATTCACATGCTTGACAAGGGTTTCCGACAAGAAATATCTTGATTTTAATTAACCCAATTGAAACCAAAGTAGGAGTATTTGGATTGACGTTCAAATTTCTATTTTCCTCAGCAAATCTTCAACACAACCCTATCATATTATAAATACTACTAGGAGTCCCCTACGGCTTCGCCTGTGACATACTTCAAACTCCCGTCGCTCCATTTGATCTCGTAGTTTATAATTTCTACAATAATGCTTAAAAATTTGCTAGATTTTTTGACATGATTACTGCTCCGCTCTCCAGAATAGTAGCGTAATGATATATAGCCTATAGCTATCCTCGATAAATGGGCTATCACATAGAAATATTTTTTTATTTCCAACCAGTAGTTTCTGAGATTAGTGCGTTCAATGAACCAACCAAACAACCTGTTCAGCTTTATATATTATTAGTATAGATAGAGATAACATAGAAGAAACATAATACCTCGGGAACTACGCGGTTATATATCAAAGTACATAGGAGTAAAATTGTACTAAAATTATGAACTCGCTACGAAAACAAACATTCGGGGATTTAATGGCGGTAATGCATGATTTATTTATTTATTAACCAAGTTATAGTAACAGTATAAATGAATAAATATTGTGGGACACTTTTTACACGCAGCGCCGTCTAGCCCTAAGTAAGCTAATATAAGCTTGTGTAATGGGATCTAGACCACTGATAAACATACTAATATAAAAACAAATTTTAAAGTGGAAAAATTTTTCAGACACGAGCTGGACTCGAACCAGCTAAGTGCCGGTTGATGGCGCCTTATGTCGCCTTAAGACGTAAAGAAGACGTATTAATTCGTCAGTTACGAGCTGGTCACGGTGGTGTAGTTGGTAACGCGTCTGGTGCGTTGAACCAGAAGACGCTGGTTCGAGTCTAGCTAATGACTGAAAAATTTTTCCACTTTAAAAATTTGAATTTAGAAAAAGTTAGCATATTAATGGCTTTTCAAAAATTGTTTCTAATGCTAATATAACTCTAAATACATACATATTTTATATAGGTAACACCCTAACTTGGAATTACACATTTGTGGATCACACACATATTTGTTTCAATCCGTATGGTATAGTAATTTTGATTTGAGTTTAAAAAAAAAAGAAAAAAAAAGAAAATGGTTACATCCACAATTATAATTATAAGGATCAGTCCCCTGGGCTGTGGACAAATGAATATAAACGATGTCTTATCGCTTGTATGGTCAGGAACGAAAGTCGCTAGCATAGTTGAACATTGGTGCTAAATCTGTTGTTGAGATCACTAAACTAAATTTCTCTAAAATTTTCTAATTTTTGTTAAGAGATGGCCAAATCCTATTCTGTTATTAAGTCGAACTAAAGTTGGTGATATCATAAATAGCACTTAATTTGTATCTGATGTCTCTAAAATTCATTTTATGTGATAAAATTGAACAAGAAGTGAAAAATGTACATAGACAGTCGAATGTATATACATGCCGACTAACTTAGTGATTAAACTGCCTATGTACATTTTTAACGTTACAACGTTTGAAAAGTTTTTACGTTTCAAACGGTTACCAAAATTAATAAAGGTCCCATTAAAATTAGTCTTTTCACAACGTCTAAATTTTGTGTGACGTTAAATTTGTATCTGACAACACTAAAATTCATTATATGTGATAAAATTCAACAAAAAGTGAAAAATGTACACAGACAGTTCAATGACTAAGTTAGTCGCCATGTAAATACATGTTTTGTTGAATTTTATCACATAAAATGCATTTTAGTGATGTCAGATACAAATTTAGTGCTGTTTATAATATCACCAAGTTTAGTTCAACGTAATAACAGAATAGCATTTGGCAATCTCTTAATAAAAATAAGAAAATTTTAGAGAAATTTAGTTTAGTGGTTTCAACAACAGAATTAGCACCATTATCGATTAATCTAAAATCTAAATAGTATTTCTTGGTCTGAGTATACGAGTTTGCATTGTTATTAAACAATTTGACAAAAATAGGAACAAACATGCAAATTTTAATGTGATATCTTTTCTGTAACTTTGGATTGTATTAATCTACTTGTAAGACTGACTGGACAAAGCCACAGATAGCATCTTCGCATAATAGGACAAATTATGAACATGGATAGAATGTGTCAGAAATGTCATTGCGTAAGTAGAAAATCACATTATTTTCACAAGTGTACGTATGAAATGATGAGCAAAAAGTTTCTACGCACTTACTCGCTACACGCCTCATCAACGTTCCGCCACACACTCTTAATGAGCATTCATCTCGAGGCAAAAGAAATATGATAATGTCTAGTCAAGATTTACAATTAATAGGCGAACCACCGCGTCTTATTGAGATAATCGCCGATTTTCTCAATAAATTCGATATTGCTTCAAGCTTCTACCATGACTAGGACAATGATAACAAGTCTAATAAAATTATTGTAGAACATGATCGAGGCTAAAAACCATAGAGAAGGCCAAGAACTGTCAACGAGGCGAGATCGTATCGTAAGCTTGCGAAAACATCTCACATGATGAGTCGACGATTTTCACTCGGTTGTCGTCCATCACTGGTGAGTGGCGTCTGGGAGAGCAGCGTCGAGATCCTGCCCGCCTGGTATGTATGTATGTGTTTATACACGCGGGTATCACTTAATTAGCCTGTGTCTGCATAAATATACTTTCACGCATCTGAAGAGGCCTTCAGACCCAGTCTACTTGGGATGGCACTTATAAGATTTGCTCACTTTTCTTTTTATTTTGTACTAGTTTCGGCGGCCTTATCGCTAAAAAGCAATTTCTGCCAGGCAACCTTGGGATGGACAGAAAAAGAAATTAGACATGAGATCGATGGGTAGTTTTGGTGTAGAAATAGGAAGATACTTAAACAATACATACAAGTCAGTAAGTAAATAAACATAAAATAGCATATATATATACACACATATATTTATACATACAATTATACATACATATACAAATTCAGTAACAAAATGATTATTAACTCCACAGCAATTTAGATTAGAAAGGAATTAACTGCAGAGTTAAATAATATTCCTTTATCATTCTCTTAAAGACAGCTAAAGACTTGGCCCGTCTAATTGGTATAGGCAGAGCATTCCACAACCGCACAGCCTGTACGGTGAACGATTTGTCATAAAAACTAGTGGAGTGAGTGGGTACTGCCTATTCCAAAGATTTCGACGACCTCAAGGATCTTGAATGTGTGTCATAAAGGAACATGAAACGCTCTTTGAGATAAGTAGGCGAATATGGATTGAACAGTATATTGTAAAGCATAGATAGGATATGAGTATTCCGTCGAAGGCGAATTGGTAGCCACTCAAGCATGTTGCGGTATTCGGTTACGTGATCATATTTCGTAATCCAAATATGAATCTTATACAGAAGTTTTGTACGCGCTCAAGCTTATCAAGTTACTCTTCGGTGACATCGGCATAATCTGGCAAGGGAAGTAGAAGTGATTGAACAAGCGCCGTGAAGAGCAAGTGGCCATTGGAAGAAAATTACGCAATCGGCGCAAGGATCTCGCAGATGCGAACATCTTCCGGCTGACTTCTTGCAATTGGGGTCGCCAAGAAAGCGTGCCATCAACCAGAATGCCCAGATTTTTTACAGTTGCACTTATGGTAAGTGCAACACCGTTGAACATGACGTCAGGCAATTGTGGCCAGTCTATTCGAGACACTATATTGGGACTACCGATAATAGCCACCTGCGTTTTTTCAGTAGTTTTTACGTGAAAGAGTAACAAACATCCATACAAACTTTCGCATTTATAATATTATTAAGATACTTACCAAAGTAACAACACCTCTGGGGTGGAAAACGTTCAAAATTATTGTATGTATATAATATAGTCCGACAGCTAACAAAGGATAAATATAGCCAAATTAATTTCCATCAATCAGATTATTCCATCTTTATCAATTCTGCTACGAGTCATATCTCCAGCTTAATGACTTGCAGCTGTACCGTCATTTTACGGTTACTGATGCTTTTTCCGGGATATCTTCTATAAATCGAGATTTTAATAAGTTATGTGACTGGGCCAGGTCGGTGGGATTACGCATTAACCCGTCGAAGTCGCAAGCTATCATCATCGGTAGCAAATACCAATGTGGCACGCTTCCGGTGTCTGGGTTGAATCCCGTGGTATTGGACGGCACTCAGATACCTTACGCGGATTCCGTTGAAGAACCTAGGTGTAATAATGGACACCACACTATCTTGGAGCACGCATATTGGTGTTGTCAGCAAAAAAAGTACACTTTTCTTTTCATTTTTTGAGATGCCTCCAGGGTTTCCTGCCCTTGGGAACGAAAATCAGTCTTGCCCAAACTATTATTCTACCCATTATCGACTACGCTGATGCTTGTTACTTAGACGCCTCTGAGGAGCTGCTAGATAAACTTGAGAGGTTGCAAAATTTATGTATACGCTTCATATTCAATCTTAGAAAATACGATCATGTATCCGAATTTCGCAAAGAACTCAAGTGGCTCCCAATCCGCCTTCGCCGGAACACTCGAATTCTCAGTCTCCTTTTCAATATCCTTTACAATCCATCTTCGCCTTCCTATCTAAAGGAGCGCTTCTGTTTTGTTCGCTCTCCTGATGCTCCTTGTAGGTCAAATCTACGCTCAAATCTCGAATTCCCAAATCATAAAACAGATTTATACACTAATTTCTTCACAGTGCATGCAGTTAGACTGTGGAATTCTCTTCCGCCTGTTATTAGAGTCAGTAAATCAATTACTACTTTTAAAAGGAAAGTCCGTGAGCACTACCTTCCTACTCTGTAAACCTTATTATTATTATTTTTTTTATTTATTTATTTATTTATGTTCACACAAATGATAATAAAAGAAAAACAAATAAGAAGAAAACAATGTACAAAGGCCTACTTATTTCCACAGAAATCTCATCTCTTCCAGTAGGACTGAGATAGGAGATGATAAGGTAAGAAAGAATTTATATGTGTGTGCAGGTTAACATAAATAATATTTTATACATAAATAATAATAACATACATATTCAAATACATACATAATAAGTTTCAAAATATATATAAAAACGTAGACATATACATATAGATATATACATACATACTCTATTTATATATACAAAAATAAAGTAATAATAATATTTAAGAAAAGATATTTTATAATATTTAAGAAGGCAAAGAGGAGAGGTAATGTTCTTTTACTTTCTTTTTGAATAGCGAAACAGTTTGGCAAGATTGTATCTTCGTGGCGAGAGAGTTCCACAGCCTCACCGCATGAACAGTGAACGAATGGGAATAAAAATATGTTTTGTGAGAAGGAAAAGTTAGGCGATGTTTAAGGTGCGATCTACAAGGAGCATCGGGTGTATGCATATAAGAGAAACGCTCCCGTAGGTAGGAAGGACATAAAGGATTGTGGAGGACATTAAATAGAACACACAATATCCGAGTATTCCTACGAAGTCGGATTGGAAGCCACTTGAGTTTCTTACGAAATTCCGAGACATGGTCATACTTGCGAACATTGAAAATAAATCGTATACATGAATTTTGCAATCGCTCAAGTTTATTTAAAAGCTCCTCAGTAGCATCCAAGTAGCAGCAGTCCGCATAGTCAATTATGGGTTGTATTATAGTTTGAGAAAGTGAGATTTTGATATCTACGGGTAAAAACGGCTGGAGACATTTGAGTGTATGGAATGTGTAGTAAAACTTTTTGCTGACCTCTCCGACATGAGCTTCCCAGGACAAATTGCAATCTAGGATAATGCCAAGATCCTTGGCTGTATCAGTGTAAGAAATTGGGACAGCATCAAGTAGGAGAGGTGGAAGCAAAGTCATTATTATTTATATGTGTAAATATATAATAAGTGTAAAGTATATGTGTATGTGTAAGTATAATTATTAATTATTTTTATTATTCTTTCATTATACGAGTACGTATTTGTATATATATCTTTATAGTTAATAATATTATTTTGTCTATTTTGAGTTATTTTGAATGTGTGTTGATTTAATTCTTGTCTACTTTTTATTTATACACTTTTATTTGTTCTTTCCTACTTATTCACATTTTCCTCTCGCCGGTCTGCTGGCAGATATTTCTTATAGAAATAAGCAGTACCATTGTACCTATGACTTCTCCTTTTGATATTACTATATTCTTGTGTGTACATAAATAAATAAATTATCTATTTAGATAATTTATTTATTTATGTACACACAAGAATAAAGTAATAACGTATTTACGTTTTATATGAATTATTGTTCCGTTTTAAATAAATACGCCAACGCGATTTAAGAGAAACGCAATAAACATCATTAGACGGAAATCATTGTCTCAAAATATTTTGTAAACAGTCTTCTTTGACAAAACTCCTTTGATGTTGTGAGGAAAAAATACATTGTAAGATTTTGTAAGTAAACGAGACCGTATAACATTCTGAATTAGATTTTCAGTCTCATATATATTTATAAGAATTTAGTCACACATAATAGACGCCTTTACAAGAAAAAAAATTAAATTTAAATAGCCTATAAAATTCTTATAATTTTCTTCGTATACGTCTTTAAAGAAAAATTTTGATCAACTGTTATATGGTCGCAATAAATAATAAACATATACGGACTGAAGCAGATTAAAGCTTTTTTCGTAATAAAGGAAAATCAACTAATTAAAAAAGTAACTGACTAGCCCAGCCCAATTGCAGACGAATTAGCTCAAAAAATAAAACCGGTCAAGCACGAACTCCATTATTTTGCGTAGGATGTGAATTTAGACCTAAGTTCTACATAAGTATCGTAAAAATATTAATAATGTAATTAAAATTACCGACGCAGTTAACCGACTAACCTAACCTAACCAATCCTGGTTAACACAGTTATTATAAAAATACACTATTCATATCAAAGTTACCCCTTTCTTTAAGTTTTCAAGCAACTAGGATTGCAGATGGCCCGAGAAGTGAAATTCTACGAGAAGATGATGATTTTGTGGTCTCGACTGTTAACCGATTCATCGTGGAATTTATACCACGCCTGTTAAATGTATAACATGTGTATCTGTTAAAGACACGGTAGCGTGTTTCCTGATTTAAATCAACACTACTTTGTCCTGCCATATATCCAAACTCACAAAGCTTTATCGGAAATAAATCTAAATTTATCATTGATTCTGCGATTGTTAACCTATACTAGGTTAACTACCGTGAAATTAATATTAGTGAGTGAGCTATAATTTTGTTACATATGTAAAGGCAATAAAGGATTTATCTTTGTTACAGTTTTGTACAAGGCAAACATGGGTTGAGAAGAGATTTCAACTTCGAGGGATTTCTTACAAAAAAGACATAAAAAATAAATCACTATAGCACCCATACAATATCCAATCGTAATTGACTCCGCCCCAAGCCCCAGACTTGCCCATTATTAGCATCGTTTTATAACGTCCGTGAAGGCGTAAATAAACCACACGAATGCAGTTTGCACTTTACTTGTTACGCCCCCCAAATAAGGTGCTTTGTAGTAAATTTTTTTGGCCTCTATATAAAATAGTTTATTTACTAAAAAACTCATTAAACCCTTCAACTTAGTGGGTAGGTACCTAATGTACTTAATATATCAATCTGTAAGGACTTCACTTGGCTGACCATAAATACATAAGTGGGAATTTTCATAAAAATCAAGAAAGTGCAAATTTGCAAGATTTAATTTATTGCTATAATGAAGATAATAAAACTGTGGTAGAAAATAAAAGTCAACACAAACCCTGTAAAAGAAGATGATGATCTTGATACACTTTTCCACTAGGCGAACATAATTGAAAAGAATAACAACGGATTTTAAAAAAGGACGAATGTAAAGGAAACTTCACACAAAAAGCAAAATAATAGTTTTAGCCCCTGCCTACATCTATTTTATTTATATACATAATCATGATGACGTCCTTTTAAAAAGATGTAACATGTACGTGAAAAAAATTAAATTATGTAGTTCACACAAAAGGCCACACTCATCCACATTCGTCAGATTCGATTTAGAAATAAGTTCGGCATTTAACATTAGTACAGTTATTTTTGTATAATGGTCTATTACATAATTGGTGGTAATGTATGGTGTGTGGAGACAAAAAGATAAAAAAATTACAGAACTTTAATATCCGTTGGTTTTAAATTGTTTGCTATATGAAGATTTCTTATTGTGACAACTTCATGTGGTCATACACGACGTTATGCTGACAATAATAAAGTGCGACATCGAGCCGCGTATCTTATCTAAATAATGTTGCAACTGTTTACACAGCTCGCCACACCTCATGACAAAAAGTTAATTTTGAATATCTCTAGGATTTAGCCACATTGTATTAAGCACAAACTTTAGTTCAGATGACAATGCTTAATTGTCATCCAAACTAAAGTTTAAGTTTTAACATATTCAGGTATCAAAATGATTTTTTTTACTTGGTACAGGTAAAGCTGGTTACTAAAGAAATGTCAAGATCGAGGAAGGGTTAACTTGATTAACTTTTGTACTAGGGGAGTATACATCTAAAGGACTTACTTTACTACAGAGGAATTCTAACAACAAAGAAAGTAGAGGCGGAACGGAACTCTCATAAAAAATCCAAACACGAAATAATGGATTCTCCTTAATACTCATTGAGTAAGTGCACTTTTCTTAATAGCCTTTTAAAAGACCAGCAAAAATAAATAAATATGAAAATGAAATCCTCATGTTTTAAGCGATGAGGAATTTTAAGAGTATATCAAAAAGAGTTAAACCTTTCAATTTTAAAAATGGCTTGTTTGGTGGTCCATTGGGCAACTCAACTGATGCGAAACGATACATCGATCAACAACAACGGAGAGTTTTGAAAAAAACATTATCAAATTACATTTATTTTAATACGATTTTATTGTACCAAAGTACCTACTGTCAATTTACGGAAAAGTCAAAGTACTTGGATACTCAGACGTGCGTGTATGAAGAGTGAACAGTATGCATGGATCGCGAAGCCTGGCGATCTGTCCTCTCTGACTACCCCGTCAGGGACACAGCTTGAATTAAAACTGTATTGAAATAACCTAACACTGAATTTTAATGTAATGCAAGAACAAAAAAATTTAATTAGCTGTTCCTCGTTACTTCACCCGGGACATACTTTGAATTCCGTAGCACCCATTTATTTCTGTCGTTTATTAGATTTACAACAATGTATGAAAATTTGACCGATTTGTTGACATTTAGATTAATGCTCTGCTCTCCTCGGTAGTAGCGTGATGATATTGATTACAGTCTTCCTCGATAAATGAGCTATCCAACAATTTTTTTTTTCAATGCGATCCAGTGATCCTGAGATTAATCCTGAGATTTTTGGTTGAACCAAACAAACAAACTCAGATTTATTTATTAGTAAAGATTTAATATTAAATATAATTTAAAGATTTGTGGCATCACGCCCTGTCGGGCAAGTTTTCTGCAGGTGAGATGGTGATTAACCCACATCGTTTAAAAAATAATAATTATTATTATTTTGGAACATTTTTGAGCAGCGCCATCTAGTAGGTAATCCTAATTAAGCTAATATTGGTTTGTGGTATGGAAAAACTGACATACTCATATGTTTCTATATATATAAGTATTATAGATAAATTACATTTAGGCATATAACAAATCCACGAAATCATCACACAAAGAGTGTCTTAATTGGAAATGACTTCCAATTTCTAACCACGAACATCAAGAAACTGGTCAAATATGGTGTGATTTCCTCGTGAGTGAGTGAACAGTAAGCGACTTTATTTAACTGCCATTATAGTTAAGTTAGATAAGTGAGAGATAGTGTCTGGTCGGTCTAACCACTGAGTAAGCAGACAAGCATACGGCCCACCTAATGACAAGTGGTCACCGTAGCCTATTGAGGTTTGCAACACCAGAGGCACTCGCGCTAGGAAAAGCTAAGATTGAAAGCGGAAACGAATGTAGCACTGTAACGTAAAGTACAGGTTACATACAATATAATATAATATACTTTCAAATCCGAGTCTCTAGAAGCGCTCGTGGCCCCGCGGACGTATTGTTCTGTAAAAGATCACTGCGTTAAGCAACTTTCACTATGCCTGGTCCTCGGATGGGTGACCACTTTGTGGCATTTATATTTGCTAGCGTTTCCGTGCTTCGGAAGGCACGTTAAGCCGTTGGTCCCGGTTGCCAGTAACATGGCAGTCGTTAAGCCAGTTGAATGCCTTAAGGGCGGCTTGAAAAATTTCAACAGCAGGTCGCCACAAACCTGCAGCTGTCCATTTCAACACGACAATGGGCTCACCCACCTGTTACCTGGGACAAAAAGCAAAGCATTCTGTGAAACGTGGGCGTATAGTACGCCTCTGTCTACCCCTTCGGGGATAAAGGCGTATAAGTATGTTATGTTATGCTAAATCCGAGTCTGCTCTCATTAACAACCCAATTGAAAAAGAAGCTGTAATTAGGCTTTTTAGCGAGTGCAATGCCGTCTGATATAGCTAATGAAAAAAAAAAGGTCAGAATATATGACACACTTTTTTTTCATTAGCTATCGCAGGCTTCGTATATTAAGATATATCACTCACTACATGTACAATTCCCACGATCTCATACCCAAATCACATTATACCGGGAAAACTTCAAATAATAATATATGCTTACCTGTAAGCTGGATGGGCAGTGGTCTAACAACTCCAACATGTGTTGTATATTCTGAGCATCTTGTATGACGAAGTTCAGTTCCATATCGAACTCCCCACCCACCAACTGTTAAAAAAAAGAAAAAATGATATTAATACTTTATTGTAATTAAAAATCTAACTGAAACAAACATACAGTTAGGTAATTTTAAAATGACTTCAATATCGCTATTATTCCTTTTATTACCCTCACAAGGAGCATGGTTGAGTGATCCCAAATAATCATTGTAACGTCTTTTGGCGTGCCTTCTTTTTGTCATCGATAGAACTTTTTGTGATCGAATGAAATATTGGCTGTATCTTGAAAAGCCATCCCAACAATGGGGTGTCGTCCCCGTCGTGTTCGACGGACATTCAATTTGTGTGATCGGTCAATCTCTGTATAGCTTCTGTAAGCCTGGTACTGGGGTGCCTTTTGTGTGCTCACAATGCTGTCAGCGAGCAACATGAAAAATAGCTAACAACTAAATTGATAATTTGCCTATTAGTGTGCAATTATTTTGTGGTTATATTTGGTAATGGTTATTAGAACCGGTAGTAAAAAAGGCGTGTCATAGGGACATACGCTTGCGCTATCTCGTTCTAGCAAGTTATCTTACTTTATGTAGTCTATAGGGTATCACGCCACTGTACTGACGTCACCGAAACCAACAATAGAAATGCTACCCCTATGGTGTTGCCATACCAGGCAATCATAAAAATGAAAAAGTCCTGCATAGTGTACGTCATGGGGTTGATTGTTATTTTACATTATATAGATACTGGAACTCTCTACACCGATTAAAATAATATAATTGCCAATGATGTGCAGTGAGTTGAGTATTTTACAAAGGTCAGTTAAATTAGTTAGGTACCTGTAAAAAAAACTTTGACCGTATCTATAATTTTAGTTTGAAAGAAATTTAAGTATAGCCTATAATATAAGTATAACCTTTAGTTTAGAGGTAGGTATTTTGGGAGTATTCGGGAGCAATTCAATAATTTCTAACAAATTTTATACTTTCCATAAACAGTAAAAAATCAAAAGTTTTTTTAACACAATCATAGTCTTAATAACATTCTTATTTTATTTCATATCAATTAAAACTTGCATATCACCAAGTAGGTGTCATTCATACTTCTATCTGTAATTTTTCGGCTTAGCACGAATTGACTTCAAACGGTTCATTGATAACAACTCAATTTGGAAAGTGTATATTCATTGATAAAATAACAAAAACAATACCTAAAATGTTAATATAATTTTGTCGATACATTAATTTCATATAAAATATAATTAAGCTACCTAGAAATAATTTATCAGACGCACCGACTAAAACACGGTGTATGTGTTTAAAAGTTCTTAAGCAATTTAAAATCGTATTTAGTTGACATTTAATTAAAAAAAAAGGGCACGCCTCACACGCTTTTATTATATTATAAAAAAAATAGAATTACAAGCTTACAAACTTTGCTATGAATTATCGCGTAGGGTTATTAAAAAAATAAAGTAAATATAATAACAGTTAAACCACATCGAATCAGACCGTGAAAAGTGAAAGGGTTCTATTCCTAATTATACAGAAGCGTAAGAGAAAAAAAAAGACTCGATTAGTAACGTATTTCGGTCGTTATCGTGTTAACAAGAAAATAATCCGTAACATACAGACACACGGACGTCCAAGACGGAACTTTTTTAAACAGTTCTTTAACTCAAGAAGCGCCCGTGGCCCCGCGGTCTCAGTGTTCTGTAAACGATCACTGAGTTACGCAACTTTCACTATGGCTGGTCCTCGGATGGGTGACCACTTTGTGGCATTTACATTTGCGAGCGTTTTCGTGCTTCGGAAGGCACGTTAAGCCCGGTTGCCAGTAAAATGGCAGTCGTTAAGCCTGGTTGAGGGTCTTATGGGCGGCTTGAAAATTTTCAACCGCAGATAGCCACAACCTGCGTCTGTCTATTTCTACACGGCAATGGGCTCACCACCTATTACGTGGGACAGGAATCCACACGGCAAAAAGTGGGCATTTAATATGCCTCTGCCACTCCTTCGGGGATAAGGCGTGATGAATATTTATTTATTTTATTTATTTAGTTCTTTAACTCGTTAAAATAGGAAGTTATATTAACCAAAGCTTATTGCCCACACACATACATGTTTACACTCAAACCAACAAAACCCATGTAGATGTGAATGTATAAAAGTTGTATCGAAGCACACCCCTATCTAGGACGTGTTATAGATGACCGAGTTAAATGGAATGAACATATAAAACATGTTTGTGACAAATTACGTGCGATTCTTGCGAAAATAGTGCTTTTAACTCCACCTAAACCTTACAATATACTGATGGAATTGTATAATGCACTTTGTGAATCTATAGTGTCTTATGGATTAAGCAGCTATGGCAGCACGAACCTATAAAACTCACCCGGATAAAATAAATACACAACAATGAAGATTATTAAAAAAAATTGTCCCAAGTAAAATTAAGAAGCAATCTGCAACAAATTACTCCAATCTATTCCCTTATTGTAGGGTTCTACCCATACACAAAAAAGTAAAATACACGTTATTGTGCGAGCAATACTTTAATGAAAATATTCGCAAATACAATACTAAGCCCAATATGACGCTGCGTAATACATACAAAAAACTTATAACACCCATGTTTACTAATAAATATGGTAATTTAAGACTGAAATATGTCATACCTGATTTAATTAATAAGCTTCCCGATAAAATAAAAAGTGAGTTAACAAAAAAGAATATCAAATACAAACTTAAAAAATATTTCTTAGATCAATCAAGGAGTAGTGACTACAATCTTTAGTCATGTTTTTCGTCTTGTATTTTTGTTAACATTAACACAAAAAGAGAACATGCTGTACTTTTTTATTGTACTGTTGGAATGAACAGACAAAGGGCAGTAAGAGAGTGCGCGATCTTTTATTACTTACCCACATCATAGGAATATTTTGTTGAATATATTGGGTCTGACCGTCACGGAAGTGTGTGGCGGTTAGTAAGTCGTAGTTTAAAATGTACTCTTAGTTATGAAGGTTTTAGTATGAATCAACACGACATGTGATTGCTTGTGTATGTTTATATAATATATGTAGTAACAAATAATTCATTAACAAATGTTAAAGAGGCTGCAATGTACGGTGAAACTTGGAAGGGTTTATGTTTACACTGTAAATGTTTATATATGTTATCTTATCTAAGTACAAATAAATAAATAAATTAAAAAATGGCATCAAAAATATCATGAGTGTTAAAAATAGTGTTTTTTCTTTATATGTGTGTGTATATATTATTTTACAAGTGCAATATATGATAAATAGAGACATTTTAAGTTTTAAAAATCAGATGTTTTGCGCGAAGTGACAGTAGTTCCCACCTCAACGCTTCGCTTATGAGGCGTGCAATAAATACTTAAATGAAGCTTTATTGTAAGATATACCGGTGAACCCTAATGGAAGGAATGGATGGCAAACCGCTGGTTTAACATAATAATTAAATCTCGAGTCAACGTTTAAAATACTGAAACATTTGCCAAGTAATTTTCTTATTCAAACGGCGTAAATTAGTGAAATTGTGTCATTTTATGCCGATTCACGGTAAAAGGAAACGCCAGGGTACGACACGAACGAGGGAAGAAGGTTAAATAAATAAGCACAGAAAGGTTTCTTAATCATTAACCATTACATCTGAGCTCTTCAGAGCAAACTCACAATAATAAAAAACATTTCCGATATTATTTTCTGAGGCAACGAAACGTTAAAATGCTCAAGGATATTTATGATGCTGACCTGTTAATTTATTTTAGATAAAAATTTCATCATTATAATTAGTTCGAAGTTTAATATATTTATTTGGTTAGTAGAAGTTAAGACGTTATTTAGATATCTAGATATAAACTTATTTACTTTTAACAGATCTAAACCGCTGGCAATATAAGCTGTATATATATAGCCAGTAAGCATTTCTTGTCAGAGACATGAAAGCACACTTATTAAAACACGATATTATAATATTCCTCTCCAGGAGTAAACCAGGGTAGCAAAGATTGAAGATGTACAAGCCAGGGAAAAATTGGTTCACTTGCACATACCAAACAGCGAACGCCTAACGGAAACAGCTGTCTCTGTCTCGCAGGCACCGTTAGTTGGTGCCATGGGACGGACATGTTGTACCGTTATGGGGACGAACACGTGACAAAGCTTCTACCCCTATGGTGTAGCGGTACTAGGCGAGCATAAAATAGAAGAGTATGATTAATGCGAAGGGTTGATTTGCTCTAAGTATTAGGGCCACCGCAGACTAGCTACTATAAATATCCGCAACGAGCGATTTTGTCGCTTATTAGAAGCTAAATACAGCGATACAGTCTCAAAATCACCGGTTGCGGATTCTAAAAGTAGCTAGTCGCGGTGGTCCTTATAATCGTATTACCTATAGCTACTAAGCACTTTTGCATACTGGCTAGTATAAAAATTTGAACACAAGAATATACAATACTATCTGAACATTTTTTTTTCTCTATTATACACTTGACAACCACATTCATAATATTAGTAAGACTACATTTCCGTGGGAATACCGGGCATTCCTTTCTTGGCGCTTATCTAATATACCTACAGAATACGTTAACCAAATTTCATGTTTCTATGTTTAGTAATTTAGGCCGTTTGCGGTTTCATTCGCAAGAATTCTTTTCCAATGTGAATATCTGGTATTCATTTCTTAGTGCTTATTTATGGTACTACCTATAGAATACCTTCACAAAATTTTACATTTCGATGTCTACTAGTTTAGGCTGCGAGTGGTTTCACCCGCGTACTTACCGTTCCCGAGGGAATACCGGGAATTCCTTTCTTAGTACTCATCTATTTTACCTAAAGAATACATTCACCAAATTTCACGTTTCTATGTATAACAGTTTAGGTTGTGTGTGGTTTACCCGCGTAGTTCCCGTTTCCCTATAAACGTAAAATGTTGTGACAGTACCTATTGTTTAGGTAGTAACTTATATAAGCGCTAAGAAAGGAAATCCTGTCATTCCCACGGAATAGGGAACTACGCGGGTGAAACCAAAATATCCTAAACTATTAGACATAGATACCTGAAATTTGGTGACTTAAAAAAACATCAAAGTAGGAATTCCCGGTATTTCCACGGCAATGTTATGTCCTATTAATGGTATAAATATAAAATTTAAGTAGAGAAATTTTCAGTCTAAAACTGCACTCGAACCAGTGTCTACTGTTTTAACGCCCAGACGCGTTACCAACTACTCCACCGACATCTACTCGAAACTGACTAATTAATCCACCTCGAGTTAAAAATTATTAAATAACTAATAACACTATAAAAATAGGGGTGGGTGGTAAAAAAAAAGTGATAACTTAGGGTTGTATGTATATTTAATGCCACAACATAAAAAAATAAAAAAAAACAATGAAATTACTAAATAATATTTTGGGGTGGGATCACACTTATCACTTAGGGGTATGACAAATGGATTACGACCGATTCACCGACCTACCGAATTTACATATAAAATTTCATATAAATCGGTTAAGCCGTTTCGCGACAAGAGAATTTTATATATCACTACATATTATAAAACAAAGTAGTTTTTCGCTGTCTGTCCCTATGTATGCTTAAATCTTTAAAACTACGCAACGAATTTCAAAGCAGTGTGTTTTAATAGTTAGAGTGATTCATAGGGAAGGTTTTTATGTATAATTTGTTAAGTTTTTTGTATACATTAACTTAATTATAACGATATATATTGGGGGCGTCGGAAAAAATGATCCGTCTGGGAGCTTTTAACTAAAACGCTGCCTAAACCCTTTGAGATATAACAAAATAATGTACAGTGGAACTATGTATCTAATATAAGTCTACAAAAAAGGTCGCGGTACGGTATATGTCTATCTCTTTAGGATAACATACTATATCCATTTTAATACTTTGAAAAAAAAACAGCAATTATAAAGCGGTAATTTGAAGACAAATACATTATTAATCCTTATCATTTTTAATATGTTAGTGGGCTTCAGAATTTTATGAAGATTATTTTGGCCCTTTAAAATTAACACATTTAAAATGTTATGGAATTTAATTTAATCTGTATTATAAGTGATTTTATCTATTTAATATATTTGTGAGCTACAGTTAGCAAATAGAGTGTACTCACGTTTGTGACACTATATGTGATAAAGAGAAGTATACTTGAACACCACCTGCTAGCATATAAACTTCACATATTTGGCAATATCACTAATTAAAAATAAAACAGTTTGCTCTTAAAATAGACACTATGTCACAGCTTGAAGAGATCCAGACAGTCCAGAAGAGTCTCGAGGAGAGTTTCATCAGAAGAATGGATGAGCTGCAAGCAGAATTGCATGTTGGTGGTTCCGCAAAGGACACAGTGGCCAAGGTAGCAGAAGAGTTCCGCACTTTCCGGGAACTTATATTAACATCCTTGGACTACTACGGAAGCAGATTGCTGAATGCATTAAGTCTGTGGATATGGTGGATACTTGGCAGCGCCGAAAAGCTCTTGTGTTCTCTGGGATCCCTGAAGTAGAAAGAGAGAACTGCGTGGGCACGGTTGTAGGAATTCTTCAGACTAAGATGGCCTTGAAGGAGATTACAGCTGAGTCTATACAATCCTGTTATCGTCTCGGAGCTGCTAAGGTTGGTCATAGTCGTCCTATTCTCGTAAGATTTAGCGCAATGAACGTGAGATCGTCGGTGTGGAAGGCTAAGACTACACTTAAGGGATCTTCAGTTTCCATTAGGGAGTTCTTGACCAAAACCCGACAGTCAGTGTTCACTACGGCGCGACTACACTTCGGGATGCGTTGCTGTTGGACTCAGGATGGCATTATAATGGTAAAGACGCGGGATGGTAATCGTCACAGAATCACTACTCCCGATCAACTCAACATTATTTTAGAGAAGTATCCCAAATCTACACCTTTAGTGAATGCTAGTGCAACGTAATTTAACACTTCTTTGTGATGTTTTGATTTTGTTTGCATGTTTGTATTTCTTCTTTTTTCGAATATAATTTAGATAAGTTTAATAAGTTTCTTTTTCCCGATATAATTCAGATATACTGTATCTAAATATGTTGGTTTTTCAGCAAAACTTTATATAATTTGTGAAACAAGAATGACTGTGCGCGGCAGGGTGCGGTTTGTTTTGTTGTCTTTCACTTTAACATTTTGTTTCATTAAAAATATGGTTAGAATTTAGCCGTGCAGCCTAATCTTGGTATCGGTTTTTTAAGTTGCTGCTTTTGTTTGCGTTTTGTTATTATTATTCTATAGAAACCAACTTTAAACCAGACATAAATGTAATATGTTTTGTTAATTTTTTGTTTTGTGAGAGTTTGCTGGCGGGTGGTGCAGAGATAATTAGCATAAATTTAAGTGTTGCATTTTAGTATATTTCTTTGTATATGATTATTATTTACATTATTATTTATATATTTATAATTTTAACTTAAAATTTAATTTATTACTATAATGACGAGTAGCTTATCAGATGATTCCTTTTATCATTCTGTCTGCGACTCTGATATATTATCGGAGAATGATAGTTTTTCCTCAGTAACTAATACACTCGGTGTCGAAGTAAATTTGAACACAAACAGGGACTCAACGTGAGTCACATTAATGCAGAAAGTGTGCCTTGTCATTGTAGCGATCTTGTTCTTCACTTCTTCTCACAATCTTCTCTCCACTTCTTATCCACTTCCTGGCTTCATTCTTGTTCGGAATGATAGAATCGGTAAGAAGAGAGGTGGGGTTGCAATATATCTGCGCAGCGATTTTCCCTATAAAATAATTGCTTCATCCCCCTCTCAATATTCTGCTACTGCTGAGTTTCTCTTTCTCGAGGTATGGGTGAAAGGTGTCAAAGTTGTACTCGGCGTTGTGTATTGCCCCCCCACTGTCAATTATTTCACTGATATCGAATCGGTCTTGGAATCTTTGGGGTCTGATTATGAGCATCACATCATCATGGGCGATTTTAATACTAACCTTCTCGCTAGAGACTCCTGGCGAGCTGTTAAACTTCTTCACTTAGTTGAATCAGCCTGTTTACATGTTTTGCCACTCCAGGCGACACACCATAATGTGGATGTGGCAGACACTTTGCTAGATTTAATTCTTACGTCTTCTCCATCTTTTGTTTCCTCACATGGTCAATGCCTTGCTCCAGCTTTCTCTCATCATGATTTAATCTTTGTCTCTTATTACATCATCAAGCATCCTAGACATAAGCCTAAAACAATTTATAAGCGTTGCTTTGGACGAATGGACGTTACTAAATTACGTAATGATGCATCTGTAATTGATTGGCATCCGCTACTTGAGGCAAATACAATTGATGACAAAGTATTAATTTTTAATGAAATAATTCATAAGCTGTACGATATTCACGCCCCAGTTATGAAAGTTAAATTAAAACGTCCCTCAGCTCCATGGATAACGGAAGAGGTTCATATGGCTATGAGGCGTAGAGATAAAGCGTTTCGAGATTTCAAAAAACACCGTAAGGAGTTACTGGTGCGTTTATAAAACTGCTAGGAACCGCTGTAACCAGGTGATACGCAATGCTAAACGCCGACATATCTTCACTAATATATATTTTCCTCATCATCTGCTGATATCTGGAAGTTTCTCAGGTCGTTGGGTATTGGTAGGCCAAGGAACATGGAGCTGCCTAAGACGTCTTGAGTTAGACGTTATTAATGATCATTTCTCCACTTCTTATCAAATCGATAACATAACCAGGCGTCAGACAGTTAGCTTTGTGGCTGGGTTTGCTAGTCTATGATATTTTCTATGATATTTTTCAATTTTCTCCAGTCACGTCGGATGAGGTTAAAAAGGTGATTATGTCTATAACATCAAAAGCGGTAGGTTGCGACAATATTAGTCGTCGGATGATCACAACCATTCTTGACCAACTCCTTCCTGCTATTTCCTATATCATTAACTTTTCCGTTGATTCTGGTCAATTTCCTCGCGACATGGCGTAAAGCCTATGTCCTTCCCGACGAGTTGGAATCTTCGTGGTCGTCAGCAGTCAGTTCTCGTTGATGAGAAGTCATCGACTTAACGCGATCTGGTCGCTGGTGTTCCTCAGGGCGGTATACTATCTCCTCTTCTGTTTACTATGTTTATTAACCTCCTTACCCAAGAGCTTCAGTGTGCGTATCACCTGTATGCAGATGTCCTGCAGTTGAATAGTCAGGCAAGGGTGGAGAATCTTCCGGAAGCCATTGCTAAAATAAACACTGACTTAAATGCAATGGGACACTGGTGTGACCGCTTTGGACTTACTATTAACCCTGGGAAATGCCAAGGTATCATAATTGGAAGCAGTCGTATGATGAGTAGACTGGACGGAGTAAATTTGCCGTCAATTACCTTCAACACAAGAATTATTCCAGTTACTATTAGTGTTAAAAACTTAGGCCTGCACCTTGATTGGACCTTTAATTGGAGAGTCCAAGTCACTAACGTGTGCCAGAAGGTTACTGGAACGCTACGTGCCTTTTATCGACTTAAGAACTTTCTACCGCCCAAAACAAAAGCTATGCTTGTTCAAACCCTTTTATTTCCCATCATAGGTGGTGATGTGTGCTATCTCGACCTGAATGCAGATCTTTTCAATAAGCTTGATCGGCTTCTCAATAATTGCATTCGATTCGTTTACAATCTTCGAAAATACGATCATGTCTCGGTTTATCGTTCCGGGTTGGGTTGGTTGCCTATACGTCAGCGTGGTAGTATGCGTGCCGTATCGATGCTTTTTTCAATAATTAACTACTCTAATGCTCCTTCTTACTTGAAATCTCATTTTCAATTACTCTGTTCTAATCACGATAAAAATTTGCGCGCTTCGAATAATCGCCTTCTTCTCTGTCCCACTCACACTTCAAGCTTAATTCATTCATCATTCTTCGTGCAATCAACTCTCCTCAGGAATGCGCTTCCGTCTGAAGTTAGGACATGCACCAACCGTTTATCATTCAAAAATAAAGTACGGGAACTTTACAATCCTTAGGAAAACATTATCTATTTAATGAAGTATGTATTTATTAATAAATATTTATGTATCTGTTTATGTATATTATATATATTATAAAATTATATAATATGTATTGTAATGTGTATTTGTATATTATGTATATGTATTTACCAATGTATTATTTCTTTTACTTATTTCAACCAATTAATGTCTCAACATCAATTTTGAGCACCTTCCTTCACTTACCTATCTCTGCATCACCTTAAGGTTGACTGGAAGAAAGTGCCTACGGCATTAAGTGCACCTCTGTACATATTTTGTGCATAAAGTTTTTAAACAAATAAATAAAAAGAGAAGTAGTCAAGTAATTTAGAAAATGTTCATACAGATTGTGAAATTAATAAGCGACGGGATTAAATGGGTGCCACAGGGATGAAAGTATTTCACGGGCGATGCTGGGCGAGTCACCTAGCAAGATATAAATATATCTTAAACATATTTTTTAAGAAAAACATAGATTGATTACAACTCGAAATCTCTGCTACTTTAAGTATATAAATTCAATTAAATAAGAATAGGCTATCTTATTAAAACAAACCGTAGGTAACAGCACATAATTAAACACGTATTTTAAAGACCAAAACAGAATATAATACTTTACCTTTTTTACAAACTTAAACTAAAAAGAAAAACAATAAGAAGTAATTCAAATATTATCTGAATATGTTTTTGTTTTTTTTTAATTGAATTTCGAAACAATATTGGGGACCTTCTAAAGCATTACCACCTACCAAACAATATAAGAATCTTAAATATCAATTTATTGATAGCTTAACATTTTGATTGCAATTAATGTTTTCCTTCCTTGTTGAAATTGATTAAAAACATTTCATATAAAAAGTATCTGTACAGCTAAATGTAAAGGATCGCAAACAACTGGTGTAATATAATTTAATTTTAAGCCGATGTCTAAAATCCACGCCATTTTCATATTCAAAGGGAGTAAACTAATGTAATTACGTAATTTTATTCAGTTTCACGTTAAATGTTTAAACCACACGGGAACACGAGCCTCATTACGCAAAAGCAACTTAGTACAAAATAAACATACCAAAAATATTATTATATTGGAAAGTATGTACCTACTTTTCATAGAATCGTGGCGAAAAAACGAAAAAGTAATTACGCTGCGCACTTATCGATATACAGTACTTGAACAGCATCATTTCCCTGACTACACAGATGCTAGATCAGACAATTGTAGTTAATCAAATAAATAAAATACTTTTTCTGCCTTTTATTATATATTTTTAATTAATAACAACATAAAATCTTTATCTGAAAACATCGGGGAATATGTTAACCCGTAACAGTTCGTGATCAAATTATAAAAAAATTAAGAATCACAGCTAAAGCTCGGCGAATATTAACATGTACCGGTAACGGGGGCCACCCCCGGACCACCGTCACTTATAAAAGTGATTATTGTTAGCAGTTGACCGCAGTGCCACGAGCCGGTAATTTGATTGCTTGCCTGCCGGTTGCTATTGGCCGTAACTTTATATCCCCACTGATCCGGTTACAGCTCTGATAACAATACTGTGACATTCCGCTCGGAACGATGTTGATTGTTTCACGGGATAGAATAATATACATACATATTGTTACGCCTTTATCCCCGAAGGGGTAGGCAGAGGCAAATTATGTGCCCACATTTCACCGTATGCATTTTTGTCCCTCGTAACAGGTGGTGAGCCCATTGCTGTGCTGAAAAGGACAGGTGCAGGTGGTGACGACCTGCTGTTGAATTTTTTCAAGCCGCTCATAAGGCCTTCAGCTGGGCTTAACGACTGCCATGTTACTTGCAACCGGGACCAACGGCTTAACGTGCCTTTCGAAGCACGGAAACGCTCGCAAATGTAAATGCCACATACGACACGGTCCATCTTTACCATATTATCCATTTCAGAGTATGTTCTGTTACAAATATACCCACAATGTTTTACGTAATCACTTAACCTTCCAAGCTCAGGGACGAAATAGACAGTGAATTTACGCGGCCGGATCGTCTGTTTGACTATGCTATCGTCTGCGCAGAAAAATAGCAAAACCTTCCAAGCTGAAAGTTGACTATATATCCCGTGGGCCGCACTAGGGATGGCCGTGCTCCGTTATTTACATTCATATCATTTTAATTATATGGATGGACGCGACGCCTGTTGAATGTGAGCGTAACTACTTTTCATCAGGTGGGCCCTATGCTTGTCTGTCACCTCAGTGGTATAAAAAAGGCATGTTCGTATAATACATTTAATCATTACGTAGGATAACATTTTTATCTTCGTTAAAAATCAGATTATAAGTGACAACACAATTTTACACGAAAGCTTAAAAACTCATTTTCTGTGAGCCGTATAAAGGGTCTAATACCTAGTAATACTTATAATGATGAAGGATGGGTTGGACCCTGCCGTCATTGAATAACATTTACGAATGAAATACGCTACGATTTCTGAAAAGTCGCAGTGCCTATTTAGCGGAATAAAAGGCAACGTAAGAATAGGTTGATAGATGATGGGCGGCCACGTATACCTGGCAGCAAAAATATACGGAAGCGAAGATGTGTTTTCATTCCACGAGCTAATAATGACCGGTCGTATGTCAATGAAACGTTCTCATTCATTGTTAACTTGTATGTAACAGACATTGTGGGTGTTCTTGAAATAAAACCGCGTATCCATTCTTCAACAATTATTTATCGAGACATGTTAACGACATAATAACCACACATATTTTTATGTCAGCAAATACCCATTCAAAATGTCACACTTTGCGTCCAAAGCGCTCGCACACGGTTAGGCCCGATAGAGACTTTATTCCACTTACGCTTAGATTGTGGAATAAGCTGTCTGGGTTTTTCCGAACGTCTACAGTATGGGTTTCTTCAAAAGGGGTTTTTAAAAGCTCGGCAGCGCGAGTGCTGCACCTTTAGTGTTGCAAACGTCCATAGGCTACGGTGACCACTTTCCATATCATTGTCTGCCACCTCAGCGGTATAAAAAGCATAAATCTCCATTATTATATCATTTTGAAGCCGACCAATTTGAATTGTACTAGTACGAATTTCGTACTGTAAGCTGCAGAAACCATTAAGCTGTGAAGGGACGTCGTCAATCAACATCACAAGTCAGTTGGAGACCGCAGTCAGGCACTCCCCGAGGTATGCCAATATACTCAAACGGGGACGTTTTAACCCTAACTTGGAGAAACTAACGACCGCAAGTTCTTATACACATTCGATCACTGTCGCGAGGATACCATCCTGTCTTTTAGATAGTTATTTGTATTGTGCCGACCTATTGAAACATTAGGCTGCGTTGTTTTTGAATTTCTCAGGTTCGAAATAAAGGATCTTTTTATTTGAAATAAAACATAAATTAAATACCTAAAATGAATGGTTGTCTAATAAAGGTTTAATTTGACAAGCACATGGTTCATCTCATCTTTAGTGGTCACTGTAGGTAGTCTATGGACGTTTGCAACACCGAAGGTGTAATTCTTATGTTTATGATATTTCGGGTTTATATTCGCGACGTATATCGTGAATAAGACCCATAATCCCAAATATCATAAATAAGAGTGGCAATCGCGAAAGTTTAAAAACATTAGTAGATGTAATTCTTGTTGCTGAGTGTATTCTATCTATATCTATTCTATTTATCAGCATGTTCCTATAATGTATCATATACAAATGACATTTGTAATAATATGTAGTACTTATGTAAAATATAAGATAAGATAAATATCTCAATAGATATATTCAGTGTTACACTGCCACTAACAATAAGATAATTTTTCATCAACCCTTTTGTGCCGCTATGTTATCTTTTAACATGTTTGCTTTCTCGGTGACAGAAGGAAAACTTCGTAAAATATAGTGAAGTTAAGCTGGAAAAAAGTGTTCCAAGCATTAGTTCCGTGCGTGTCGCGTACTAAGTGGCTGTAAAATCTCGCGCACCAGAGATCTCGCAGGGATGAATTAAACGGGTGTATGTTTTAGAGACGTAAAGAGCCCTAGCGATGGAGGGTTGAATGTTTCCCTTCAATGTAACACGCTAAATCTACCGAGCTTTTTCAAGGGATTTGTCAACAAAAACTATTTTCTTAATGTTGAAAAGCAAGTTTAAGGTTTATAAGAACACATTTAAGACGACTGTATTTTGTGTAAGCACTTTAGAAGATCATCAGTGTCGGTATCCTCAAACTTATATTTAGAATCACTTAACATAATGAAAATATTAGTACCGATTTCGTAATATCAAAAGAACACACAATACGGCGAGTGTCC
The DNA here is from genome assembly GCA_948477245.1 of Thumatha senex. Taxonomy (NCBI): domain Eukaryota; kingdom Metazoa; phylum Arthropoda; class Insecta; order Lepidoptera; family Erebidae; genus Thumatha; species Thumatha senex. The sequence goes on along the minus strand of OX419742.1, from coordinate 1,053,415 downwards.
ATAGACTATTGTGCCTACCTTCGATCAAACTAAAAACCCTTTTGATCCAGTTTTAGTCAAACAAAAAAGGTACTTAGAGAATTATTTATAGTAATTAGTATGCTTAAGTACTTATATATTTATATTAAAAAAGATACTTATGAGCGAAAATACGAAACGAAATAGAAACTGTCAAATTGAGCATCTTTCCCTCTTAAAGTAGGCCGAAAATTATAAAACTTATTGTATGCACATTGTCAAGAGTCGTGTGTGATATAAATTTAAACCCGTACTCACATCGATACGTAAGAGTAGTAATTTGTTCTAACTTTATGTGACCTGTTTAAGTGTTAGTAAGGATCAAAGGATGGAAATGAAATTATTTCAGGTCTCAGAATTTGTGCAGGCTAATAAATATAACTATTTTAGACAGAAAACAGCTCCATTTAATTGTAACTAAGCTAATACAAGCTTCAGCACGGTACACCTTATACATACGTATTTATAAATACCTATCCCGCCGCCAAAGTAAGTAACAAGTTTGCAATATCAAAAGATTCAAGTCACAAACTCGGATCCCGAATTACCCACACTGCTTTCAAATTAAATGCCAGTAAAACTTGGTACGCTAGTTAACCTTTTTATATCAGAGACCAGGAGGCTATGAAAATAATGTCTTTTCCTGTTGAGTCGTCAGACATTATAACAGATGGCGTTGGCGAAAACAGAAACGCGCGAACTAATCAACCGCGCCGCGCCGCCCACCGCACGCCGTATGCGCCTGGTATCGACAGCCCCTCTTTTCATTCGGCCTGCATTCCTTATTACGTTATCTTCCTTAACCCATCGCGCGATTATAATGTTCCTGGTGTATCGATGTTACAAATCCAGAACATAAATCATTTCACATTTAACCCACCAAAGAATTAAGAGTTAAGCCTTCACGCAGCTACGGTATTATTCACACAGAACGAAAAGGTCGCACAAAAGAATAACCGACCAGGCCAGGATTACACTTAGCTATAATCTTACCAACGCGAGATTTCTAAAAACAGTTTTTCGGTGAGCGAGTCTCAATTACCGGAAATTCCGCCTTTAACTGGCCTCCGCCGGATTTATGCGTTACACAGGCTTCCAGGATATTTTTCAGATTCTTTTTGCTTCAATATAACTTATTGTTTTTTCAGCAAAATAATATTTGTCGGTAAGCTGAGAACTGAGAACCATTACATCCTCTCCGAACGTAAAACTCAATTTTACCAAATAAGATAAGATCTTGACATCGACTCTTTTCTCTCTCTCTCTCTCTCTCTCTCTCTCTTTCTCTCTCTCTCTTTTCACCATTCGATAATGCACTGTATTTATTATTCTCTCCATCCTTGATAATATCTCAGAGAATTAAAGATTCACATGATAACTAGGACAGCAGTTGTTGCCAAGAGGTATTATTTGATATGTTTTATTCAATGCTGTCCTAGATTTGTACTATAGTTATTAATACGTGAACGTAAAATTTAATTACCAAAACAAGAAGTCGTCGAATCGTAAATAAGTAGGTATTGTGTGTCAATTCTTAGGTTTTTTATTGCGTATTGCCAAACAAGCCACCGAAATTATCAACTTCCTCTTGTTCAGACATCGAAAAGAACCCCTGTATATTGGATCTCGTTCACACAATGTTTGCGAAAATTTAAAAGGGCCATAAATATGCAATATAAGTACCAGGGCGACAGAAAACGGAGGAGGTTAGTTTGCAATAAGGGATGCTGCAATGCCCCCTGCGGTTAGGGGTGAAGATCGTTCGAATAGTAAGAGCAGGGCAGACTAGCCGTGTCAACATCATATAACGCCAGAGCTCATTAAACATTCGCCCCACGGTATTAAAATATGCTGTTTGACGGGTAAAGTGTATTTTAAAAGACGTTATTTTTATACTTAAATAATGTTCATGCTCTGTAAAATGAATATTGAAATAATACAATTTTCTCAGACTGTCATGACAAAAATTATTTGAGGATATACAAGTTAGATGAACAAAAATATATTCATATAATCCATACCGATATGTGAATGGCATCCCAATCAAGAGAGCTAACCTTACCTAAAAATACATCGAATTTTCTGAATAAGTCCACAAATAGATTTGATAATAGCTGATATTATTGTCCATGGTTGTGCTGCTGACAGGGGTCGACTCGGCCCTTCTTTACAACTCACCATTATAGAAAATGTAGGTACTTTATTTATCATACCAAATCGCTTTTTTGTCATAAACTAATTTATTTCTCAATAAATGCTGAATAATAAATGGTTAAGTTACAAGACAAAAGAGGTCACTACGGCACAACTTTACTGTGAGTGAAGACGAGTTATTCGGGAAAATCGGTACCTAGTTTTTTTTTCTGAATAACCATGAAACATGTTTAGGGAAAAAGACCATTTGATGTGGATTTCTAGAACACAAAACAGGGTAATTTAAACTAGAGGCTCTGAGTAATTTTTTCAAGCTTTGTAAGAGTTGCCAGTAACATGGTAATCGTTAAGCCAAGTCGAAGGCCCTATGGGCAATTGAAAATTTTCAACAGATTCGCCACAACCTGCGCCTTTCCTTTTAAACACGGCAATGGGCTCACCGCTGTTACATGGGAAGAAATGCATACAGTGAAATGTGGGCGCATAGTAAGCCTTTGCATACCCCTTCTGGGATAAAGGAGTAACAGTAACAGTACATTTGATCGGATTTATTAAATGTATACCATTTTATAAATCCGATGAAAAGTAATTATCAATTTGCCTTGACGACTTCTATGACAAACCGGGACCAACGGCTTAACGTACCTTCCAAAGTATGAAGTGATCCACTACACCTTACAACAATTCCTACCTCGTACCTGTGACCACTACTAAACAATACACCGTAAACTTGTCCCATCCCATAAGTATCAGTATCAAGTGACACTAACAAATACTAAAAGCCCCGCTTTAGAAAGTAAAAACGCTTGTAGGGTTGCTATTGTGTAAACAGTATTATTTATGCGAGCTTTGAACGTAAACTCTAATCTGACAGGCCGATGTCGGCCCACGTTTGAACATGTACTTACATTGCAAAGGATCGGAATATATAAAAAAAAACAAATATATCTGCGAAGATTCCTGTTATGCTGGTACTTGTTGAAGAGGAATGTGTTCGGTGGCAACATATCAATCGTCTTAAGAACCTAACATTTACATAATATTTTACTCACCAAATAGTTATTGAAAACCAAAACCGTAATTTATAACCGGTTTCCTTTGGTACATTTTCCAGTATGCGTCAGTAAAACGATACTATAAACAACATCTGGTATCTATTTAGATAAAGATGCCGTCTTGTCTACTCCCTACATTAGATTTTAAAGGATTCTCACGCATACCAGGGCAGCAGATATGGCCAAGAGGTCTCTAACATGGTACACAAGTTATTTTCGTATTCAACGCAGTAATTTTTTTCATTATATAGCTTTATTATATATTATCATCATCATCCGTCAAAATAAATCTTAGTTCAACAAATTTTACATAACGTAAGCATATGTTACCGCTCAAGAATGTGAAACTTTGGCAACCGATCCGTAGTCACACCAAACTCCCACACTATGGTTCCCACAAGCCCTTATGTATTGTCGTATTTTCAATACATTTAGAAGTTGTAGAGCACTGCGGCTTTTTATAAGTGTAGGTGTAGCGGCGGAACAGAAAACATCCAGCAGCCGGCCCGATAAATATCTCATGAATAAGAATATTGCATTACGTATTCCCTAGGAGTGTCCTCGGCGGTCGGAGGCTGTAAACTAATTTACTATGAAGCATAAGTTTATAGGAGCTCTATCGATTACGCGCTACTCTTTTTTTAATGCAGTCGATAGAATAGAATAGACTATACCGAAGTATTTCTGATTGTTGATTTCGGCGGCGAATATTATTTAAGAAGCATACCGTTACGGCGATACAGGCGTCAAATGTAGATGGTGTGGTAAGATATTTGACGGTTGGCACGCCAAACAATTAACTTTCATTATAATTAAACCAGTAGCACTCGTGCTAGTAGGGTCGGCAGCGCGAATGCCGCACCTGTGGTGCTGCAAACGTCCGTAGCTATGGTAACCACTTTCCATCAGCCACTTACCAAGCGATTAATGAAACATTACAACAACTCGCCTCATTCAGATTTAATACAACGTATTTATATGTAATTAGTTACTGGCTGCTTGCCGAAATGCGTAAGAGAATTATGAGATTTCTGTCTTCAACTTTGACCATAGTTCCAATGTATCAAAGTTTACAAGCACATCACTCCATTAGCCTATCCGATGTACCAGGGATGAAGCGCCATTGTAGCGTTTGATTATAATACATTATACGAGTTTAGAAACACCTGCTTGAAGGGTTCGGGCACTTGATGCACGAAACTTGAGAGTTGTGAAATTTACACCGATACAATGAGACATCTATATGTACAAAAATGAATCCCTATTTCCCTTGGTAACGCCATCACGCGTGAACGGCTGGACCGATTTGAAAAATTCTTTTTGTATTGGATAGCCCATTTATTGAGGAAGGTTCTAAGCTACTACACAGGAGAGCGGAGCAGTAATCATAAATGTCAACAAATCGGAAAAACTTTCATACATTTTTGGAAAAGTAATAAGCGACGGGATTAAATGGGTGCCACGGGGTTGGAAGTATGTCACGGACGAAGCCGGGCTGATTAGCTAATTTGTTATAATATTGCACGCATGGGCTGCGTTATCATATCCTTCTCCACTCCTGCACTTAAATCTTCACCAACTTGTAAACAAGACTCGTTTAAAGTTTGTCGTTTATTATAAGCGTTTGTGGAGAGGTGTTGGCCTGAATAGATCCATACGTTTAATTTCAATGAAACTTTACGATTTAAGATGTGACCTATTCCCATCTAGATACTGCTCTGGCTCTGAATAATAGTAACTATAATATAGAAGTATATGAAATTGAAAATCTTTTAGTTTAAGTTACTTTATTAATAAGAAAAGGCAGCATGCCTTCAAGGAATTAATTAAAGAATGGTGAAACATCTCGGAGATAGGTACTCTTAAATTTTGTTTGAATCTGTTTTATAAAAGGTATTAAATGAGTTAGTGACTTGTGATCATTAAACCCCTTAAAATCATGTTATCCGAGTTAGTATATTCAAACGACACTATCTAGTTACCAAACTTTTCTCAAGTTGGCAATATTGTGTTTAATTATTTTAATTACTAAAGGGCAGAAACTTTTAAGATAAAGACAATGACATTTATATTTTTTAAATTTGTATTATTTACCGTATCTTCATTGTATCTTAGATCCGCAGACACAGTGCCGCAAAGGCCTCCAGTTCTCATTATTTTTGGATGGAGGTGTCTTAGCTAGGAGACCTGTCGGTTTTTTGAACGGAAACCCTACGGTATCCACCTTTAACTGTGATAGATTGTGGTCTTGATTCGATTCGATTGATTGGTTGATTTCGATTTGATTGACAGACAGGCTTTATTATTGCCAGTAAATAAGCAGACGGCATGCTATTAAATACCAGTCTTATTATATTATACCTGATCAATGACGAGTTTGCGAAAATATTTACCACAAAAAACGGTATTTTACCACAGATACCTATTTTAAAAGGCTGAAAGAGATTATTTGAAGTATATTCTGAAAAACATGTAATTTCATTTCGGTTTTTCAAATTATTATAAGATATTTAAACAAGCCTGTTTTTTTACCAAGTCAAACATCATTATAAAAATTCAAATTCTGTTACTTAATTAAAAATCGTCTGGAACATTCTTAACTCGGACTGTGAAATATTTGGCGATTGAAAGACAATTCCACAAAAAATTGTGTGTGTAGTGTGTGTGTGTGGAATTCACACAAGGCACTCTTTCACAGGCTAAATCGCATTTATTAACATGTAACTAGCATTGCATTTTAAAATTAAAACTAAGTGGAGTGTCCTGTTATGGCTGGGTGGTTTAATGTCCGTGGTTCACCTGGGTGGACCACGGACAATAAACGGTTTTCTCTTTATATCTGTCGCTTTTTCACAATAGGCAGATTTTCAAATTACGCGATAATAAAGAGCTGGAAGTTATGACGCAGATTTTTAAAAAATATACCCAAGATTCTAACCTCTAATCTGATTGTTGAAATTTCGTCAGTTTGCATTCACAGATGTCAGAACAAATGAACACCGCGTCTGCAAGTAACACGTATGTCGTACTCACTTATACCTACCTAAGTAAGTAATAACTTTATATCTCGTTGAAGATATTGTATTATTATTATCCAATTTCAAATTCTTCTACACATAGTGACATAAAAAAGTGAAGGTTCTAATATTTTCAGATGTAATTTTCCTGGTATTTTATTTCTATTTTGTCTGTTATGGTTTCTTATAAGAATATTTTCCTTATATTTGATATTATTCCGTAGCTCAAAGAAAACTTACTTAAAAGACAAATGCCCGTCGTGACTACATAACTTCAAAGTTTTGACGACAAAAGTAAACAGTACAAAGCTGCTTAGTAAATATGAACATTACAATAACATACAACAATGGTATTACGCAATTGTGTTTACTAAGATCTCATGAACAAAAGTAGGCATTCCACTGTGATTACAACGGTAGTGAAGGGCTTTAAATCTGTGAAGTTAATTCTGTGTGGTCATTAATAATGACGGTTTGATAATGTCTGAAGAGAGAGCTAGGACCTACCCTTTGTTCGGGAATCCCAAGTCACTTTATTTGACCACTCGTCTATCTGTTTATGATTAGGGTCGCCGACATACGTAAATTATACCGAGGAATGTAAAAATGTTTGTCGGGGTATTTACCATGACCGTTTGTATTCGTTCACGCACATAAAGAGGTTCGCACGATATATTATGTGCTAGTAAGAATTGTTTCTACTGCACGGTTCATTTATTTCGTGACGCTTGCAGAAGTGCTGAAATATCAGATACTTATAAATCATGAACATAGAAAACATCTCCATAAAGACTATTGACAACGTTCATGAGACACTCTAAAATTAATAGATTGTATACTGGCCCTATAAAAGCCTTCTAAGTTAGAGAGCCTTAGAAGTACTAAGGCCCCCTTTAAAGAAGTCCTTACGTAAACATCATCATCATCCGAGCGTCTGTCCCAGTTGCGTCTCGCGACGCCCGGGGTCCGCTTTCCTACATTTTCTCCTCCACTTCGCACACACACAGTCCTTACGTAAACATACCTAGGCAATTAACAAATGTAGTGGAGGCAAGCCTCTGACCTAACTGTACATGGGGCACACTAAAAGTTTTGCACTTCTAGCTAATCGGAACTATTTAAATTTCCAATGTTATTTTTTTTTGAAGCGCTCGTGGCCCCAGGGTCTCAGTGTTCTGTAAACGATCACTGAGTTACGCAACTTTCACTATGGCTGGTCCTCGGATGGGTGACCACTTTGTGGCATTTACATTTGCGAGCGTTTCCGTGCTTCGGAAGGCACGTTAAGCCGTTGGTCCCGGTTGCCAGTAAAATGGCAGTCGTTAAGCCTGGTTGAATGCCTTATGGGCGGCTTGAAAAATTTCAACAGCAGGTAGCCACAACCTGCGTCTGTCTATTTCAACACGGCAATGGGCTCACCACCTATTACGTGGGACAGGTAAATCCACACGGTGAAAAGTGGGCATATAATATGCCCCTGCCACCCCTTCGGGGATAAGGCGTGATGGATATTTATTTATATTTTTTTGAAACGTTACAACCGTAAAGTAATAAGAAAAAAACAATGGACGGGAAATCATTTTTCAATTGTTTTTTATCACACATCGAAGTTCTACGTACGCAACGAAAATGTAATTAAGTCGAAAAGATTTTAGAGCGATGTTTTTTTATGATTTTAAAAGTCTCTTTCTCCGCAAGACTGTGCCACTCGTCTTCTAAATGCTTTTCGGAGAGAATCACCTTGTTTGGGCACCGTGAGGCGATGGTTTTTTGAATTTAAGAGAGGTCGAGTTTCTTTTCATGACGAATTTCGTTAAGGGCGGCCTTCAACTGCCGTCAACAAAAGTAATGTGGCTACTGTTAAGCGGCTAATGGAAGAAACCCCGCGGATTACCTATGAGACAATTCGAGAACTATTGGGGATTGGTATGAGCCAAAAAAAAAGAAGAATTAAAAGTTTAGAAGCTTTGTTGTCGTTGGATCCCTCATGAACTGACAGCGGAGCAGAAGCGGGCTCGCGTGGAATGGTGCTCACTGAAGTACGACCACGGACATTTTGATGCTGTTTATGACATTGTCACAGGACACAAAACTTGGATTTATTGTTTTGTAACCGAAAAAACAGCAATCTTGTGAATGAGTGTTTGAAAATGAGAACAGGCCAACAAAAGTAAGGCAGGCGAGAAACGTTGGTAAAAAAATGACGTTTTTTTTCTCTGGGGTCTCTGGGTCCCATCTGTACAATTCCGCTTGAAGATTAAAAGATGTGTTAATGCCGTGTGGTATTCTACCATTTGTTTATCCATTTTATATGGTGTTAGAAAAAGTTCGCGAAAGACGACCAAAAAGCCGCGTTCTCCTACATCATGAAAACTCTTCTTCACACATGGTCAACAAAACAAAGTCATTTTTAGCTTCCGAAAAAAGATCTGTGGTCCTCATGTTTTAAAACATGGTTCGATCGTATGAAAAATGTTTAGAATGTAAAGGAGAGTATTTTGAAAAGCAATAAACATAAGATTTTGGTTATAACATGTTGTTTTTTTTCAGTTACGCAAAACTTATAGTGTGACCTACGTATACGAGCATATGAGGTAGTAAAGAAGGTAATAAGTAGGTCTTATATTAGGTAATATCATTTTTTTTCAAGATCAATAAAACAGTTTTATGTGATTGAATATTAGTATACCTAAAACGTATTTACCAGTTTTTTTTTGGTTTGGACACGTCCAACGAATGAGTGAGGAACGACTGATGAAGAATATATATTGTGCGAAAGTAGAGGGTAGTAGGAGACACGGTAGGCCGAGACTTACATATGAAGACCAACTAAATAGACTTGAGAGACTACAAAATTACTGTATTAGATTCATATTTGGGTTGCGCAAATATGATCACATCTCTGAGTATCGCAAAAGACTCAAGTGGTTACCTATCCGCCTTCGCCGGAATGCTCATATTCTCTCCATTTTATATAGTATCCTTTTTAACCCTTTTACTCCGACCTACCTAAAGAAACGTTTTAATTTTTTTAATGAATGCCGCTCTAGAAGTTTGCGATCATCGGAGAATTTGAGATTAAAAATGCCTGGCCACTTTACAAACTTCATGGACAATTCGTTCACTGTCAAAGCGGTTCGCTTATGGAATGCGCTACCAGTTACAATTCGACGAGCACAATCGTCACATACTTTTAAGTCATTAGTTAGGAACTTCTATCTGCGTGCCGCTAACAACTGTAACTTGCTATATAGTAACTATGTCTCCTAAAATACAACACTACTATATTTTATATGTTTTGTAATTACGTTAAATAATTGTGGATAGTTAAGAATAATATATTAATATATTTATGTGTATATATGTATAAATTAAACTGTATATTTTATTTATTTATTTATTTTTTATATGTACACTGCCTAACAATATTCCCCATTCTACAGTCTCCATCCAAAGGTTGCCTGTAAGAGATTGCCTTGCGCGATAAGGTCGCCAATTGTTCTACCAACAAGTTAATGTTAATATGTCCATATGTATGTTTCCTGGTGTACAATAAAGAGTTTTATACTTTACTTTACTTTACTATTAGACCACGTATAAATGTTCACTTCTTTTATTACGATAACCATATATAGACAATAGATGCTAAACCATACTACCTTTGACTCAGTTTCACCCAATCTGAATAAACTGGAACAAATTAGATGCGTCCACATAATGTAAACGCGCTAGAAGCTAACCACGCGCCACGGTCGTCTGGTTACAGGGCCGGTCAGGACAGCTTCAACAATAGCCTTAAATCGCGACCCATTAGTTGGAAGTCGACCACTTTGTTGCAATTTGCACCAATTTACTACCTCCACTTCGTAGCTAGGCTTTACTAGGGCTTCATAAAGGCGTGTATGTAGGTAAGTGGTCTTTATAAAAGGGATCAAGCTTAAAAGTTGTAAAACGAGATACATAAGCAACCACGGCACGTACAGTTTGCAATCACGAAATCCATTTAATAGGAAAGCATTTTAATACAGCTCAATTCAAGAGGTCATCTAAAGTTTACAATAAAATAGTAGGAATGTCATCAACTAGTATTCTGAAACACATATCCGGAGTTTTTTAGAGCAATATCGAATGAACCACTAAAATAATAGTTAATATATTATTATTGTAGTTAATTCCGTAATTTACTGTTTGTCCCCTATAAAATTTTACTGTCCAGTAATACGATTTTACTTGACAGTATAATTTCATAGGGTATCTCGACCAATGAGTTGGAAATCACGATAATTTAAGTGAACGTCTTTCCGTGTGAGTTCGGTACAAGGTGCCTAATTAGAAGTGTCGGTGTGCTCAGCTACAAGTTAAGAGAGGTAATTGGTTGAGCTATGTAAGCGTGGGGTCACCTTTTTGCATTAAAATGTTTGCCAGATTTGGCGTCAGGTGGCTCGGTTTAACATAAACGAGTTATTTATCTAATTCATTTTTTTTATGAAACTTAAAATCAAGGCGGTACAAAACCTGCCGGGAGCATTACTTAGAGAAAAAAAAAATGTGTCGGCTTGATAACCTCCTCCGTTTTTTCGTCGGTTGAAAAAAGCTGAACTCTACTTATGGTTACTGCTGATGTGAAACGTGTTAACCTGATTTTTGGCGTGGCGACGATATGGCCGTGGCGACGCATCGCAATCGCAACGCAATATGATGCAATTTAAGTTTATGTAATAGACGTAGTCCAATATTTTTTTCAATAATTAATTAATAATTATATGAATTTTATATTATTAATAAATGAATAATAAATAATAGTTAATGGATATTTTTAATTTTATTAAATATATTTCGCTCTGCGGCGTCCCGTGACGCCTCTCACTCTTTTTCAGCCGGATCGCTCTCCGAACTAGGCCAAACAATTCTGTAAGCTAATAAATCAATAAATCGTACCGACAATTTAAAAAGAAAATACGCCATCTTATTTGCTAATTAATTTTTAATTAGAGCTTGAAAACAAAAGAGTTATGGTTACATTTGTTCCAGAATACTAGGACAACATGAAGTAAGAGGAGTTGTTTGAGCCCGGGCAGGATGAAGGGAAGATAGGCGTAGCTACAAGACAGAGACAGCAAATAAAAACTGTAGAGTTTGACATAAACAGTTACGCTCTTAAAAAAAGGTCCCCAATTGCATTATTCATATAGATGCTAATGGAAATGGCGGGTGTCTTATAATTGTAGACGTAAACAATGGTAGACTTTATTGTTTTTGTGACGCGAGAGAAAGTCTGACAAGACATTGTTCATGAAAAAAAACGCTTTGGAGAGTGAAAAGGGAGTGTTTGTCGACAATTAACGAATTATATTTGCTCATTTTATGACAACTGGGGACATGTCGGGAGCAGGTGTAGAAAGCCAGGATGATTTTTATTAAGTTTTCATTGGCAATAATGTCAAGTTTATATTGTTTTATAATGCCAAGATAACTATTTGAAACGGGCGTTACATGGCGAAAATCCATCGTAGAACGATAATAAAGGAGGGATCCAACCACACACCCATGATTCCTCTAGTCCTAACGCACAACGGTCAAGGATAACCTCTACTAATTTTAACGAAGAAATGAACCTAAATCCTCAAGGAAGGGATGTAGGATAGGTAAAAGAAAATCTTACCCTCCATGTTGTGAAAAATGTGCAATACTCCGCTTTACATGGTTAGATTTAGTCTATAATGACCATTAGTTTTTCACTAGAATCTAAACATAAACATAACATACTTTTACGCCTTTATCCCCGAAGGGGTAGGCAGTGGCGTACTATACGCCCACATTTCACCGTATGCTTTGCTTTTTGTCCCGCGTAACAGGTGGTGAGCCCATTGCCGTGTTGAAATAGACAGGTGCAGGTTGTGGCGACCTGCTGTTGAAATTTTTCAAGCCGCCCATAAGGCATTCAACTGGCTTAACGACTGCTATGTTACTGGCAACCGGGACCAACGGCTTAACGTGCCTTCCGAAGCACGAAAATGCTCGCAAATATAAATGCCAGAAAGTGGTCACCCATCCGAGGACCAGCCATAGTGAAAGTTGCTTAACGAAGTGATCGTTTACAGAACATTACGTCCGCGGGGCACGAGCGCACTAGATCTAGTAGAATTAATTTTGAGATTTAAGATTATTACCCAAAATATACGAGAATTATGTTGAAATATTCAAGTTATGTTCTAGCTATTTTCAAAAGCTGAAATGGATTTCGACGACGACGATCACAGTCGTCCATGACACGCCAGCAAAACCCATTAATCATATAAATTTTGAATTTCGAACATAAATACATGTACATAACTATTGTAGCAATGCACTTTAATATTTATCATTAAGCTGTACAAACTACTTGTAAAAGCAGATCTGATCTAAATTGAAACGAAAACCTTATTAATTTTCCTGTATAGCTGTAAATAGAATCTAAGAAGTTCATCTTTTACACAGCAGATATAATCAATTGCAGCAACTATATCACACAAATGAAGGGTATAATATGCGTTTCAGTACAATCACGTCTGGGTAAATTTCCATTTAAAACTGGAAATTCAAATATCTCCTTAACTGTGTTGGCTCGAGTGCATCCCCTTGTGGGTACTTAAATGCATTCACGGAAAGAAGGGTATTTAAATATCTGCAGGCGCAACCGTCTCTTCCAGGAGAAAAGTAACAAAATTACTAGAAATCTTATTAAGAAAAAATGTCGTTTAGTATTTATTCTCAATTGTTCCAATTGCCGTTAAGTTGTTCACGACTTAGGTTTACTCGTACCTATAGTTAAAATAGCGAAAACTCAAAGCGTTGCTCCATTATCCCACAATCCATTAGATTTGTATTAGAAATTCCTAAAACTCGATTCATTAAAAAAATAAAATGCACCAAGAGAGCAATAAGTGTGAAGAGGTGGTCTGAAAGTGAGGTGCCTGCGAATGATACTATACAATATTATGCGACGGTGAAACAGATCGCTCGGCGGCGAGCTAAAGTGGCTGCGGAAAAGTCGTGCAAAATGCTATCAACTAACTCGCAATGTCGGATTATATGTATGTCGCTCCGATAGTGCCTTCTCGGACTATCGCATTGTGGTCACGAAAGTTTTGAACTAGAGTTTAAGAAAGTAAAAATGTGTTTTTATTGCAACGATGTCAGAGAGCGTTCAAGATCTATCTTACCAAGCATTTAAAAAAAAAATTGATCTTGTGAGATAATATAGATTTTAGTGCTTCGTTCCGTTTTACAACTATATTTTAGTAAAGACGCTCGTTGACTGACTTCTCAAGGCCCAGCCAAAAATACTGAAGATAGAAACACGAAATTTGGACAGTAGTTTTTTGTGACGTAGAGATTAACTAGGCCACAGAACTTTCTTAAAATCCGTGAAAATAGGTTGAATAATAGGTATCGGAGATAAAAATGAGATATTTTCTTCATTTTCAGCACATATTTTCTTATTTAAAAAAATTATCAATTGTTTCAAAACTTTTCGAAATTCTACTATTAGGGGTGTACAAGTTTGTATTTAAATATTTGACAGCTTGGTTAAGAGGTATGGCTTAGAAGTATGGGTTCAACGGGGTTCAAAGACGTCACGAACGAAGTCGAAGGGCACACCTAGTGTCCTATATAATAACAAGTACTGTGCCCATGCACAGATCGCCGCATTAAATTACAGACCGAACACAAAGGACTCGCATTGTACTACCGCAATATGGACAGCATCAACAATGGCAGCGTAAAAAATGCTCTGTGCTGTTCTCCATAACATACAGCTACATTTTATCTACACAATGCCTGGTTCAATATGTTTATTTTCCTTGAAGAAGCCGATAGTATGATATAATTTTGAAGCTTTATTTCATTTCTTGTTTAAATAGGTGCTCAAGTATTACATGCATTCCTACCCCGTTTCCCTTTATTCCATTTCTCTTTCGCACCTACCTTGTCTCGCATAAAAGGAGAGCGAGACAGCTGTATTACGCGCGATCTAAAACGCCGCTCACAGATTCACGGATTGAAGGCTCGCTGTCAGTACTACAATGGCCGCGCGCGCGCCCGCATCAAGCCTTTCGCAATAATTGTGTTTTCCATGTATAAATAGTGTACTCGTGCAAGGAAACCAGGAATCAAAGTCCAGGGACATCCCCGGCAGCCTCCACCTCAGCATCTCGCATCAGCAGCAAGGTAGTGTGCCCATTCCTGTTTCCATTCTTTTTCGTTCGACAACCGCGTGTAAATTTCATTATTGTCTTTCCCCGCAAACTTTGAATTTATTTATCTCGCCCGCTCAACCATTTTCTGGTCTGGACGTAGATAGTTTGTTTACAAACGTTCCTTATAAGGAATGCTTAAAAATCATAAAAAATATGTTGCAAATTAAAAGATTACATCCAGAACAAATTAATGATATTTTACGCTTAACGGAGCTTTGTATGAAGCAAAATTACTTTCAATTTAACTATGAATATTATGTACAAAAAGTAGGTCTTCTAGCAATGGGCTCGCCTTTAAGCCCCCTAATGGCAGACATATTTATGGACTATTTTGAAAATAAAAATATAATCAATAACAGTCATATTTCATATTATTATAGATATGTAGATGATATAATAATGAATTGGACGGGTACCCATAGACAACTAAGTATATTTCTCAGTAACTTAAATGGCATTCACCCTAAAATTTAATTTAAATTAGAGATAGAACAAAATAATTTATTGAACTTCCTAGACCTATCAATTTCAAAAAATGGCACAAAGCATAGTTTTGAAATATTCCGTAAACCAACTTATACAGATACTATACAATTCCTTTTAATTCTTGCCACCCATGGCTTCACAAAATGGCGGCTTTCCATAGTATGATTCATAGGCTATTAAATGTTCCATTAAGCGGAGAGGCATTTGACAAGGAATTGAATATTATTGGCTGCATTGCACAATCTAACGGCTATAGCTCAAAATTAATACACTCACTTTTATTAAAAAAGCAAAATAATATGGTTAAACTCCTTTTGTACCCATCAACTAAAGAAACTAAAAAGTATACTTCTAATCTCCCATACTTTGGGCGTATCACACATCGTGTGGCGAGGGTACTTAAGGAAAATAATGTTTTCTAGGCCTATAGACCTCAAAATACCTTAAAAACATTATGTAATGGTAAAGATAGTATTAGTAATAGCAAAAAAACCGATATTTATAAGTTGAAATGTGATGGTTGTAGCAATGTTTATATAGGCCAAACAGGTCGTTCATTTGATACCAGATATAAGGAACACTTAGGAGCATACCGAAACGGTCACACAGATAAATCACATTTCGCGAAGCATTTGCTGGACACCGGGCATATTTTGAATGATAACAACAGTTTTTCAAATTTTACATTTATGTGAAAAGGGTCTAAAAATGTCCGTATTAGAGCAGTTAGATATTATAAAACGGGACGGGTGTACTTTGCTTAACGAACAAACAGACTTCCACACTTCGGTTTTGCTTAGTTTATTCAAAAATAGACAAAACAATTAGAAGTCTACATCGCGCTATCGTTTGGTTGCGTTCGAACTACAAAAGGTTGAGGTGAACGCGTAAGTATTTTTGCTGCCAAACAGTCTTGATAATGCCTCGTGTGTAGGAGAAACACGTGTCGACATCGTACGACATTCTAAAAAAGCGGAATATTGCAAAAATAACATTTAAAAACAAAATAATTATAGTTTTTTAAAATGGATTTCCGCCATGTAACGCCTGATTCAATTAGTTATTACATGCATTCCTATGAAAGGTTTGCCAGCTGAGGTCGACAGGCAATATTTTCAACTGCAAACAAGCCCCACAATGAAACACTTAATCTGAAAGTGAAACCCACAACATGACAATCACAAACAAATGTTGATAATTGGCAAACTGAGGTAAAGGGTTCGACAAAGTACTCGTATCCATATCATAATCTGAGCTTAAAGATAATTTTTTTTCTAGATTCTCAATATAATCATGCTACGTGTATATCAGGGATTACAGCAGTAATTAAGGATATTTTATCCGTGGGCTGGCCTGTATTGTCAACCCTCGAGGGTTGGGTTACTTAATCAATCTTCACGGGCGGCACTTCATTGAGGGTTTTGGTTTATTTTGCTCTCTTTGTGTTTGTTGGGTTAAAGTTGAGTCATGTTTCCGAAAACATTTTGAACAAACTCTTAACTATATTATATATATACCTATATTGTTAACCAACAAATAAATATAATAAAGTTTTGCTACAGACATGATTTGAAAATTTCTAAGGTAAGGCCAAACTTTGAAACTTTCTTGAAATTTAATTTAAACCCTGGAATAATAATTTGTGTATAGGTACGGTAGGGGTAGATACTCTTAATTTTGCTGTTGGGGCCAGGCTTACCTACTCCATAACTCTTCAACTTTTCGGATCGATGATAGGTATAAGTTAAAATAAATAACTTCAAATAATTGACCGAAGAAATTGTGTTATTGTTAAATGTTTATTTACTGAATACTACATCATTATCCGCAATGTAACCTAACCATTGTTGTCAAATGTTAAACTAGATATCAATAGCAATTAATTACACGTCAAAGACAGCGGCACGTTATACTATTATATTGACCTATTTTACAGTGTTATGTAGATCTCAGGCAAATACAAGGCATTGTACATTTAGAGAGGCAAACTTCAGCGACCGCTGACAAACGCCTCGCGTTTCTAAACGCCTTGCCGCCTGTAAGCTGTCATACGCAAGGCAGAACGGCACAATGGCGGCACTTCCGGCCCAGCAGCCGACGCCACCTCCGGCCATCAATAAGGCTACTGCCTCATCCGGCAATAGTAAACACCATCCGTACTAGTAAGGATAAGGCGTAGTTTACAACAGAGTGTAACATACTGAGAATATTAATTTCAAAAAAGTTGGTACCTATCCAATATGGCCTGAATATATTTTAAAGAAAGATCAAAACGGATTATGATCTATTTTGAAATTAGAATTTTTAATCAGAACTACACAAACACGAAATATTTATTTTGTCACGTAGTCTAAAAGTCTACATATAGTGAGTATATTCGAGCGATTGTATTTTAGGTAAACAAGCTAAGATACAAAATTGTCATCTTATTCCGCCAGGGATACAGCGTGAAGATACTTAGTTAATTAAATATCATGAATTGTTAAATTATTAATAACTAGCTGTCCCGCCCGGCTTCGCCCGTGACATACTTCGAACCCCGTGGCACCCATTTAACCCTGTCATTTATTAGTTTCACAAGAATGTAATGAATATTTTCCAAATTCGTTGATTACTTCTCATTGACATGAGTGCCTGGTCGAATTATGGTTACACGAAATTAATTTCTTTGCATATTATTTTTAAATTTGCTATAACTCGTAAGATATTCATTTGATTTGCAAGGTGTAAAGGGACAAAATAATCATCATGAGATGCTGAAGCCAACTAACGTAGTAAAAATGATAAGGATTTATAGGATATTTGTGTAAATAGCCCGGAAATTACCGCTTTATAATTAATGGTTTTTTAAAGTATTCAAATGGATATAGTATTATCCTTAAAAGATAGACATATACCGTCGCGAACTTTTTTGTAGATCTACATTAGTTACACAATCGCACCCTACATTATTTTGTTATATCTCAAAGGGTTTAAGCAGCGTTTTCGTTGAAAGCTTCCAGACGGTTTATTTTTTCCGACATCCCCAACAAATATCGTTATAATTTAGTCAATGTATACAATAACTTAACAAATTATACATAAAGACCTTCCTTATGAATCAATCTAACCATTAAAAAAACCCGCATCATAATTCGTTTCGTAGTTTTAAAGATCTAAGCATACATACGGACAGACAGCGAAAAGCGACTTTGTTTTATAATATGTAGTGATTGTTAAATTGTTAAATATTACATTATTTTTCTCATGATAATCATGAAAAAAATTGTAAAATAACAATAATAATAATAATATGCTTTATTGTACACCAAGAATAAATTTAAAAAAATAAATGTTTAACACGAAATTATTGCAAATGATAATTTAATGTACAATTTGCTCTACATCGATGAACACTCAGCCTTAGAAGATGGCTTACAGGACCGGGACTAGATTTAATGAGGGTTCTACTATCGACTATAATAATACCCAAGTACGCGATAACACCGTGATAAGCTTTATAATGCTCCTGCTAATTTTACCGACAAAATAGTTCTATTAAAATACACCAATTTAAAGTTTACGGTCGACTTTAACGGTGTACGCATTAATATGGCGATGTAATTAGAACAAATGGTAAACTTTTATTTGCCATTTGAGTTAACGAGTTAACGAGTGGAATCAAATTGGCGTAATTATCATCTTCTACAAGATATGCCCTGTTGCCAAATGCCTTCGCCTCGGATAATAGTGTCT
The DNA here is from genome assembly GCA_948477245.1 of Thumatha senex. Classification (NCBI taxonomy): domain Eukaryota; kingdom Metazoa; phylum Arthropoda; class Insecta; order Lepidoptera; family Erebidae; genus Thumatha; species Thumatha senex. Next base: position 1,034,710 of record OX419742.1, on the reverse strand, counting down.
ACTTTACTGATTCTTTTTTTCCATTTTGCAGTTTTCAGCCGTAGAGTTGCTACTGAGAAATGGGGAGCAAAATCTACGACGCTTCAGTACTTTCTGTTCACTAATAATTATGTAGGGACACAAAAAAAAACATTAATTTAAAATTTTAAAACTCTTTTACACTTTTTGTCCTCAGATGAAACAAAATTATTAAAAAAATCCTTATAATGTGATAGGGTTTTGAAGCAATAGGAGGCAATTATTAAAAAATATATTAGTTGAATTAAAAATCTCAAATAAACCGCCTCTAATTGCTCCCGTTCCAAAGGCGTCCATAACATCGAATGGCAATAGCCAACTACTACTCGTATAACAAAACAAGGGACTATCAAGAACGGAATATCTAGAGCGAGTATCTAGAGCAGTCTTGTTATTAATCGTTATGTTAATTAGTACTTTGACACCGAATCGCTTAGGTCCCAAAAGAGAGCCGTAATCTGGAAAGTGTCAATATTGTAATTGCCTGTCTGTCATTATACTCTGCCAACTGACACGAATGCAGTAACGTCTTAAGGCGAAATTCACAAGGTAACTAATATGAGCAATATATACAGAGTTGTACGCAAACACGATGAAATGAATTATTGATAATTAAACGTTCGCCGAGGGCTCAGTGCGCGAACTGAGCTTCATCCCTGAAAAGCCTGTCTTAACACAGCTGAAACTGGTCAGTCTATACTTAATCAAAAAAACGTAAGTAATCCCGTTGTACTTACATGTAAAATTCTCATTACTCACTGCAAAACAATGGAGTACGTATAACCTATAAGTCTAAGATATCGTGTTGGCATTTAACAGTATTAGAATCGGGAAGTCCCTGCATCCGCAGTTTCACCAACTACTACACACCGGTGTGGCGCACCGCAGCCACCGCAGATTCACAATGGCGCCACGGCCGTTTCCGCTTCCGTCGCGAACACACGCTAGCTTCCGCCCATCAATAGAACCAGCAACTCACATCCGTCGCTGTCTACAAAACTCCGACTTTTTCTGCTTCTACTTTTCTAAACGGTTCCTGTAGTTGCTGGACTCTTCTATACTTATGGTCTTAATATATTTATTTATCTCTACCTACAATGTAAGTCAAAATCGTTGTCATAGGTCGTGACCATGCGTTATATTGGAAAGCTATAACTAACTACTACTACTATTAGTAAATTTCGAGATATTCCGACTAAACAAACATATTCAGGCTTGGCTGAATATGTTTGTTTAGTCGGAATATATATATATATATTGTTTAGTTGTCATAGGTCGTGACCATGCGTTATATTGGAAAGCTATAACTAACTACTACTACTATTAGTAAATTTCGAGATATTCCGACTAAACAAACATATTCAGCCAAGCAATCGCTAAAGTTTCCAATTTTAGCAAATTTAGAAACGATAGCTGCCTTTTGCACACTACTGTCACTTCGCGCAAAACATCTTATTTTTCAAACTTAAAATGTCTCTATTTATCATATATTGCACTTGTAAAACAATATATACACACACATATCAAGAAAAAACAGTATTTTTAACACTCATGATATTTTTGATGCCATTTTTGTTATTTACACTAGTTAAAAAACTGTTTAAAAAAGTTCCGTCTTGGACGTCCGTGTGTCTGTATGTTACGGATTATTTACTTGTTAACATGATAACGACTGAAATACGTTACGAATCGAGTCTTTTTTTTCTCTTACGCTTCAGTATAATTAGGAATAGAACCCTTTCACTTTTCACGGTCTGATTCGATGTGGTTTAACTGTTATTATCTTTACTTTATTTATTTCATAACCCCTACACGATAATTCATAGCAAAGTTTGTAAGCTGTAATATATGAAATTCTATTCGTGTGAGGCGTACACTTTTGGGTTTTCCAATTTTTTTTTGTTTAAGTTAAGTATTAATTTCGTATTAAAGTTTTTGCGTTTGTAATTCTACATCTCCATCTAAAGGTTGCATGTAAGTGATTGCACTAACGATAGGGCGGTCGATTGTTCATTCCTAAAACTGCATTGCATATTCATGTAAATATGAATGGGGATGAAGAGTAGAAGCGTGCACGTCGCCATCCCTGCCAGCTACGGCTGCAATTCTACTCCAACACGAGTGCCACCAGGGCGAACTATGCTAGGGCGTGCCCCCGAGGCGACGCGCACCAGTTCGTCCCCTCTGGTGCGAAAAGTGTGAGCCAGAGCGGCGTAGGGGACCGCCACCCTACACGCGTGGCCCGACACGGCGGGAAGTGGAGGATGGAGTGCAGGGTAGCTGCGTGGAATGTTAGGGGAGGAATGCAAGATAAGATGAATGAGTTGATGGATGTTATGAATGAGAGAAAGTTAGATGCAGTGTGCTTGACAGAGACCAAGCGCAAGGGCAGCGAAGTCTTGGAGCTCCCGGGTGGGATGCTCGCGCTTTGGTCTGGAGTACCAGAGAGCGAGCATGGCAGTCGGGGGGTTGGAATTTTGCTGTCCTCGCGATTGGCCTCCGGTATGTATGAGTACAAACTGGTAGGTCCTAGAATCCTCTGGATCCGTGTAAAACTTGGTTTGACGAAGATTTTCCTGGTAGCTGCTTACGCGCCAGTATCTTCGTCGAACGCGAGTGAGCTAGAGGACTTCTGGGAAAGTATGAGAGAAGCTCTAAATGTGATAGAAGGAAATGAAAGACTTATAGTATGTGGAGACTTGAATGGATGGGTGGGTACCGCTCGCAATGGTTTTGAGTCGGTACTCGGGAAGTATGGGGATAAAAGGGTGAACGACGCTGGCAAGCTAATACTGGCATTTTGTAAGGAGAAGGATTTGTTTGTGGCGAACACAATGTTCAACCACAAACAAATTCATATGTATACGAGGAGATGTAAGTCAAAGAGAAGCATGATAGATCTATTCCTAATGGATAGTCGGCTCCGTAAACAGGTGATGGACACGAGGGTTTATCGAGGTGCTGAGCTGGGATCAGACCACTACCTAGTCATAACTAGGATTAGGGGTCTGTTCGCGGGTTGGCGTCATCGTACCGAGTGTCCTGAACCTGGGCCGACTTATAGCATCAAAAGCTGGAAGCTGCAGGATGCATCCATTAGGGATAAATATAATGAAAGGGTAGCCGAAAAGCTAGGCGACGTCAATGTAAGCAGTGAGAATGTGGAAAGTGTATGGCAGAACCTTAGGGACAGTATGATAAATGCCGCTGTGGAAGTGTGTGGAGAAACGAAAAGAGGCAGTAGTAATAAGCGTGATGCATGGTGGAATGAGGAAGTGAAAGAAGCAGTTCGAATGAAGAAGAAAGCATGGCTAGACTACTTAGCCTCGCGGAATGATTTTAATATGAAAGAGAGATACAAGCTGCAGAAAGTTAACACGAAGGCACTGATAGAAGAAGCTCGTGAAAGGTGCAGAATGAAAGCGGATGAAAGGTTGTCATCCAATTTCCGGGATAATGCCAAGCTCTTCTGGAAAGAGGTAGGCAAGACCCGGAGTTGTTCGGCAATCTGCAGTATGAATAAAGTGCTTAGTGTTAACAATGACGTCCTAACAGACCAAAGTGACGTCCTGCAGAGATGGAGTGAATATTATGGAAAGATTTATGCAAGAAAAGACAGAGATGCCACATCGGGAAGTGGAGCTCACTTCGATGCTCCGGATCCCGATGTCATTGAAGTCATTAGTATGAAAGAAATAGAACAAGCGATAAGAAGTATGAAATGTGGTAAGGCTGCGGGAAAAGACAGAGTTACTGCTGAGATGATCAAGTACGGTGGGTCGCGTGTCTGGGACACACTTTGTCTGTTATGCAACTTGTGCTGGCGGACGGGTGAGGTCCCAGATGACTGGCGAGTAGCAGTTGTAGTACCTATTTACAAAGGGAAAGGCTCGCGCCTAAACTGCTCCAGCTACAGGGCGATCAGCTTGGTCAGCTTAGCTAGTAAGGTGTATGCAAAGGTTATAACGGCACGAATGCAAGAAAAGTCTGAAAGGTATTTATGGGAGGCTCAATGCGGATTCCGACGTGGAAGAGGTTGCATGGATCAAGTGTTTTCTCTCCGCATGATCGCGGAAAAGTTTCTGGCTCTTAGCCAGAAGGTTTTCTGCGCTTTTGTGGATCTAGAGAAAGCATTTGATAACGTTGTGAGAGAAACGCTGTGGGACTTGCTGCCAGGATATGGTGTGGACGGCTCGCTACTGCGGGCAATACAGTCGCTTTATAGGGACTGTAAGGCTTGCGTGCGAGTAGGGGGGGATGTGTCACCTCTTTTTGATGTCTGTACAGGCGTCAAACAGGGATGTGTCATGTCCGCCTGGCTGTTCATAGTGTATCTGGACAGTTGCCTGCAGAAGTTGAAAGATTTTAATATGGGTGTGAATTTGGGTGACTTTACAGTAAACTGTCTGCTGTACGCTGATGATGCGGTGCTCATGGCCTCATCAGAAGCCGACCTACAGGCATTAGTCACTAATATGAAAGAGGGGTGTGAAAGTAAGGGTCTCCGCATGAATGCAAGTAAAACTAAGGTTCTAGTATTTGAAAGAGGTGACGTAAGAACTAAATGCGAGATTAGGGTAAACCAGGAACGTCTAGAGCAAGTGAATGAAATTGTGTATTTAGGAAGTATGTTTAGCGCGGATGGAAGATGTGATTCGGATGTAGAACGGCGAGTAGCTGCCGGAAACAAAGTTAACGGTGCTTTGTCCCAGTTAGTAAAGCGACAAAGCATCGTAAAAGAAGCACGAATGGCGATTCATAACGCAGTGCTAGTGCCAACTTTGCTTTACGGTAGTGAAACCTGGGTATGTCAGCAGATGCATGAAAGTAAATTGAATGCTGTGGAGATGCGATCACTTCGAAAATTGTGCGGCGTTACCTTGGCCGACCGAATACATAACGAAGTGATACGCAATATGGCAGGTTTGAATGAAAGTGTCAGCGTTAAGCTGGAAAAGGGCGTGCTCCGTTGGTTTGGACACGTCCAACGAATGAGTGAGGAACGATTGACGAAGAATATATATTGTTCAAAAGTAGAGGGTAGAAGGAGTCAGGGTAGGCCGAGACTTACATATGAAGACCACGTGAGCAGATTGCTCAAAAACGGAAAGGTCAAAAGTACTCGGATACCCAGACGTGCGTGTATGAAGCGATTGATGAATCTCGAAGAAGCGAAAGAAGTATGCATGGATCGCGAAGCCTGGCGATCTGTCCTCTCTGACTACCCCGTCAGGGATACAGCGTGAAGATAGTTAGTTAGTTAGTTAGTTATGTAAATATTTCTATTCAGTACTTTTAAATCTGATCTGTAAAAATTGTAAAGGTTTACTTAAAAAACTTAATTTATAAATATCATAATAAACAGGATGGCCCATTTAAAACGGTCAGTATGGGCAACTCTGAAACTATAAGAGATAGAAAGATCTCTTCTAAGAAACCATGTCACCGATTTTGATAAAAAGAAAAACTGCATTCATAGATTTCAAACAAAACTTGTACATGAGTCGGGAATCGAACCCGGAATTTTCGAAGAATTGAGCTTGCATTATTCTCAAATCAATAACGATTGAGGAGATCTTTTTCGTGTGGAAATCCTCATGGATGCTATGCCGGACTCCTACCGACTAAAACCACACGTTACCCTTCTATCTGTCTATGGCCAGGAGTCCCGGGTGAGCCCTCGGAAGGATAACCCCAGGGCTTAATTTAGTAGGTGATCGAAATAATCATCCTTTATTTTCAGTAAAACATTTAACCCGTTAAACTAAAGATTTTACTTTATTGGCTTTTGTATCTTCAGGTGGTGAATAAGACTTAAAAATTGAATCTATGGTATTCATAGTGATATAATAGCTTGTTTTATACACTTCGTCCCTAACATCACCTCACAAGAAATAGTCTAGTGGGATTAACCGTCTGAAAACTCGAACTTATTCATACTGATACTGTCTTACTCATTTACATTTTTATTGTTTACAAATTTGCATGACAACACGAAATAGGAGTTACAAATTTCTTTTAATAAACTTTATCTTATTTTGCAATCTCTCGAGAAATGAACCAAATGCAAGACAAATTGAAGTTACTAAAGGACCATTGGTAATATTAATGGTGATTGGAAAAAGTAAGTCGACCAGTAAATACAACAGACTATAGATGTAGAATAAGTACATAGACCGAGTCACTGTCACTGGTGGACACAAGTACAATGAAATTTTATTTACAGTATGAAATAAAGTTGAGGGCGGAACTATAACAGTAACAACATCCATAAAATAAAAGCATGAGGTCAACCGCGCTGCTTCATAGTTATTTGTCAACCATACCACCCGTATGTTATTTTTAAACTTTCGCGGTTTATACTCATATTTTATATCGTGATTATACGTCGGTGAATGTAAGTACAAAATTGTTTCGCGTGAAGTCCCGAGTAGTATATAAAATATGAGCATACCACCCGTACCCAAGCTTGGTCTTCTTTATCTTAGTGTCCTGGAAGATGCGTATCTAGTTGCGTATTAACCGAGAGATGTGAGATACAAGAAGTTGCAGTTCTTTTTGCTAATATATAAGATAACTTAAACGTAAAAAGGATTTTCTAGTTTTAGCCATACTGTATAAGGGCGGCAACAACCAAAATCTAGCCAAGAGTAATAATAAAAATAACACGAATCGCAATATACGTGTTAGTAATATTTCAAAATGTCCCAGCTATTGAACCGCTTAAGTCCAACGCACCGATATACGAGTATATGTGACCTTTTGACACAGGACAGGAATTCCTTTGATGCAGTGCGCGAAGCCACACGTGCTTCACGTGTTTCTGCCAGCCTGGTCGCTGTAGTTTGAAATTCCATTATGACCGGTTTTAGAAATCATTTTGTGTCCCTGAATTTTCGGCGATATTGAAATTTTTGAGGCTGAAGTACGCTGATAACATTTAGATCAAACCTGGAAGTTGGCGCAATAACAGAGGTGGAAATATAATACAATTATGTGCCATTTATATGTTGAGCCCCGCATTAAAAAAAACGGAATCGAACCAAAAGCCCATAATCTAAAAATATAAATAATGCAAACATGCTACCAAGGAATTCACTATAATTATCACCAAAATTACTGACAAATATACTTTATCCTATAGTATGCGCTAAAGTTGCAACTATTTAGTTGACAAACTCCATTAGTAGGGGATAAGGCAAGTTGACATTGTTAGCGATCCGTTGTTAAATTGATCTTGAGAGAAAGTCTAGTTTGTAATGAATGACGCTACCAACCGACCATGATCGTATTCTGTACAGCGGTGTTATTATTTATACTTACTTACATATTATCACGCATTTATCTCTAAAGGGGTACGCAGAGGCATTTTATACGCCCACATTTCACCGTATGCATTTCTGTTCCACGTAACAGGTGGTGAGCCCATTGCCGTGCCATTATTTATATATATATTTATTATTATATGTATATTTACTTTGTGTAATTAGGAGTGTAATTATGTACATTTAACAACTGAAATATCTTAATACTCAATACTCAATATGTTTATTGCATTCCATAATGTGATTAAATAGATGTTAAGACAAACTATGTAGCAATTACGGACCCTGTCGGGCACAGAAAAAATATGGTCGGAGAGAGGAAGCATATATTAATTTATAGGTGTTTTCTTTGCCATAATACTCATTCAAAACTTGAATGCAAATATCTAAAATTAGCACTATTTCTCTTCCCCCTACTGATCATTACTTATTTATATTATTATTATATTGAATGCAAAAAAAATGTAATTTCATTATCTAATCTAGTACTTCAATATAAATTTATGGGTTCTTTGATTAGTCTCTTATGATTTGAATATAATACTGTTAAATTAGAATATGCATAAATTATTACCATTCTGAATTATGATTATAGTCTATATATAATTAATTGATATACTCAACATAATGTCATCTGGCTATTGTATAATTAGTTATTACTAATATTTAATTTTAAATAATTAATTAATAAAAAAAGAAAAAAAAATGAATATGAAAGCAAAATAGTGCAATTTCAGACAGGTACCAGTGTTCTTATCGTCAAGGTATTCTTGAATACTGTAATAACATTTATTTACCAAGAATGATTTCAGTTTATTTACGAAAGGGTTAAAATTTTTATCATTTTTTATCAGCTCTGGCAGTTTGTTGTATACTTTTATTGACATGATTAAAGGACCCGGGGAATGCATAACTAAACGGGATTTTGGTAAATTCAGTCTATTTTAGTGCCTTAGAATATATCTGTTTTGTATTTCTTCACGAGTAGTATAATATTCGCGGTGTTTCCTTACAAATTTACATATTTCCAAGATATATATACATGGCAAGGTTAATATTTTCAGATTCCTAAAATGAGGTCTACACGTGTCTGTTTCTTCGATGTTCACTAATATTCTAATCAATTTCTTTTGTTGAGTAAAGATAGTCGGTGCGTCTGCACTATTTCCCCATAAAATAACTCCATAACTTAGCCAAGAGTATGCATAGGCATAGTAGGTGACCAAAGCTGCTGCCAGGTCAGTTGTCTTCTTGACCTTCCGCAGCGCATAAGAAAATTTTGAAAGTTTTCCTCTAATTTTGTAAATATGGGGTTTCCAGTTAATATTCGTGTCAATTGTTAAACCAAGCAAGTTGAACTCATTGACTACTTCTAATTTAATCTCCTCAAATACAAAATTTATTTTTAGTGGTGCCTTTTGGTGTGGGTGGAATGGTATTACTTTCGTTTTTGAATAATTAATTTCTAAATTATGTTCTTTCATCCAGGATGCGGTTTTCTTTAAAATAGTGGTTAGTTTATTATTTAGGTTTGAGTTGGTTTTACATGAGACAAGTAGAGAAACATCATCGGCAAACAAACACATGGCCCACTGCCCTAGGTCATTTATGTAGACGAGGAACAGTAAGCAGCCTATCACGCTACCCTGAGGGATTGAGGCAGTTATATCTGTATTGAAGGACTGTATTTTTTCAATCACTTGGGTATTTTTATTAAAGAAGTCTATTTCTACAATTTGCTTCCTGCATGTCAAGTATGATTCCAGCCACTTGTGGGCTTGTCCACGTATTCCTAATTTATATAACTTGTGTAATAAAATTTTAAATTGCACCTTGTCGTAGGCCTTTATCATGTCAAGAAGTACACCGACAGCATATTTTTTGTTATTTATAATATCCAAAGCTTTTTGTATATAATTGTATACAGCCAAAGTTGTTGATTTATTTTTTTTAAAACCGTTTTGGCATTCATTAAATATCTTAAATTTCTCACAAAAGGAGTATATTCTATTGCACATAGCCTTTTCGAAAACCTTTGAAGCGGTGGGTAGCAGCGCAATTGGGCGATAGTTGTTTGGATCTGTTTTAGACTGCTTTTTGTGTATTGGTTTTATCACAGCTTGTTTTAGTTGCTCTGGGAAAGTACCTTCTTCGAATGACTGGTTCAACAAGACATAAAATGGTACCGTTAGTTCATCAGCACAGTATCTAAACAGATTCGGGGGTAGTTCATCGATACCATGACTTTTTTTGTTATTTAATGATCCCAGAATTTTGTTGATTTCGAAGGGATCCATAGGTTTAAGGAACATTGTGTTTTCCGTAGCGTGGAGCGTGAGCGAGGAATTCACTGGATTCAAGATATCTGCAGATGTTTTCCCAATAGACGAAAACAATGTGTTAAAATAATTAGCTATTTGGGCAGGTCCTATTATCAGATCATTTTCAGTATGTAAATATATATTACGTTTGTGCCTCTCATTTTTTTTGTTTGTTCTTTCATTTATAATATACCACATAGTTTTAGTTTTATTATTAGAGTTTATTATCCGATTTCTGTAATGTCTTTTTTTGGAGGTTGCTACTGCTTTCTTTAATATCGTTTCATATTTTTTATAATATGTATTTATTACTGGGCTATTAGTATTTATTAAGAGCAGTTTAAGAAGTCTTTTGTTTCTACAAGAGATCTTAAAACCCGTCTAAGCGTGTTAAGTTCTAAATGGTTTAACTAACCCGACTTTTAAATTTAAATATACAGAATGGTATATACATATATATAGTTACACCTTTAGTTGGCAGACACTGGTGCTAATTCTGTTGTTGAAACCACTAAACTAAATTTCACTAAAATTTTCTTATTTATATTAAGAGATTGCCAAATGCTATTCTGTTATTACGTCGAACTAAACTTGGTGATATTATAACATAACATACTTTCACGCCTTTATCCACGAAGGGGTAGGCAGAGGCGTACTATACGCCCACGTTTTACCGTATGCTTTGCTTTTTGTCCCACGAAACAGGTGGTGAGCCCATTGCCGTGTTGAAATGGACAGATGCAGGTTGTGGCGACCTGCTGTTGACATTTTTCAAGCCGCCCATAAGGCATTCAACTGGCTTAACGACTGCCATGTTACTGGCAACCGGGACCAACGGCTTAACGTGCCTTCCGAAGCACGGAAACGCTCGCAAATATAAATGCCACAAAGTGGTCACCCATCCGAGGACCAGCCATAGTGAAAGTTGCTTAACGCAGTGATCGTTTACAGAACACTACGTCCGCGGGGCCACGAGCGCTTCTACTCACGGTGATATTATAAACAGCACTAAATTTGTATCTGACATCACTAAAATTCCTTTTATGTGATAAAATTCAACAAAACATGTATTTAGATGCCGACTAACTTAGTGATTGAACTGTCTATGTACATTTTTCACTTTTTGTTGAATTTTATCACATAAAATGAATTTTAGTGATGTCTGATACAAATTGAACCTCAGACAACATTTTGACGTTTTCACTAAAATTAGACGTCACCTATTTAGGTGACGAAGTGTAAAAGACTAATTTTAGTGGAACGTTTATTAATTTTAGTAACCGTTTGAAACATGAAATTTTTTAAAACGTTGTTACGTGAAAAATGTACACAGGCAGTTCAATCACCAAGTTAGTCGGCATATATTTACATTCGACTGTCTATGTACATTTTTCACGTCTTGTTCAATTTATTATTAAAATGAATTTACGTGACATCAGATACAAAATAAGTGCTATTTATGATATCACCAACTTTAGTTCGACTTAATAACAGAATAGCATTTGACAATCTCTTAACAAAAATTAGAAAATTTTTGAGCAATTTAGTTTAGTGATCTCAACAACAGAATTAAGACCATTATACGCCCACATTTTATCGAATGCATTTTTGTTCCACCTAATAAGTGTATCCTTGTCAAGTTAAAATTATTCGGCACATGTTGTGGTTGAGCTTGACTTAACGACTGTCATGTTACTGGCAACCGGGACTAAACCCTCCAAAGCACGAAAACGCACGTAAATGGAAATGCCACAAAGCTCTCACCCATCTAAGGACCAGCCATAGCAAAAAATGCTTCACAATATGACAGAAGATAGAATTATATTGACAGGTCTTTATTAAATCTAAATTTAAACGACTCAGGTACTAAGAAGCAACACCAAAAATGAGAACAGTAAAATTAAGGAAGCTTAGGATTATTCCATTAGAAACCCATATTGGGATTGATAAATCCGTTTCAAAAGAAAAACAATTTGCATACGTATCGTATTTGTACTTTTAAAGGGACGCCTCAGTAGCTAAATCCCCTTATCACAGACACAACCTTTGAAGAGTTATTTCCAATAAGTTGAAACTGACTCAGACGAGGTTAATCTCATACGAGTATGTTTAAGTTGTCTATTATAATTGCGCTGACAAATTGCTGTGTGTGTGTGAACTAAGTCTGCTCAGTCACTCGGTACCTACTCATTACTTAAACTAACTGGCGTTAGTTATTAAAATACTATATCGATTGAAATAAACGCGATCATTTGAATATTACTCTCGAAAATGAATGTGTCAGTTTTGCACTCTTAAATTTATATTGACACGAACTTCACACCGACGGCGCTAACGGTGAAGTAATCTAACTCGTATAACTAACTAAAACCACAAATGCTCCTTTATGACTATAAGTAGTAAGGGAACTGGGCAAACAATTGTAAACAAACTTTTGGAACTCAAACCGTCCAGATGTAAAACTTGCTGGCTGCATTATTTAAGTCTTGATAAATTATTTATGAGATAAAAATAATATTGTAGAGTCTACTAATCGATCCGAGGCAAACTGGCAGCCGACAACCTTACCCCAAAGGTTTAATGAGGCACGCTCATCATGTGTAACGAGCGAATCCAACGGCGGGTTAATGTCAGCGTACTGCGTACCGACCACGGCGAAAGAATCGCATATTGCATGAGCGCGTCTCTGAGGTTTTATTATCAGTCATATCCCCGAAAGGGTGGCAGAGGCATATTATACGCCCACATTTCAACGTAAGCATTTTTGTCCCACGTAAACGTAAAACCAATAGGTGGCGAAGTTCACCTTATTTATAAATTTTGTGCCTAATACTGAACAGCAGTTTGAGCTTTATTTAAGTTCTCTAAACTCGAAGTCACACCACATTTCATGTATTGCGCCAATTTCTTTCCTGTACATCCTAGAGCAATCTCGTAAACACTTAACACGTGAATGCCTGATTGAGAAGTATAGGAGGTTAAGCGTACATCTGTCACTGTGCTTGTGACGTCATGAAGTTACATGTCAGAGGTATCCGACCCTCTGACACGTAACTTAGTGACGTCACTGATTATAAATAGATATTCTGTATTAACGGACGGAATACCTATAAGTTTTAGATGTAAAGAACATGAAAAGTAAATATATAATTATTTTTAATCCCTGCTTGAAATAAGTTTTGTAATACGTAGATATATTGGACCTGTGCATTCATGGTATCTCTTGAGGAACTTTCATAGTCGGAAGAATATTGACAAACGTGAACCCCCTATTTCTATAGGATTTACACCTAAATGCTTTCCAGGTCTCCTGCTTTTTAAAGGAGGGAAGAGGCATTACGTTCTTTTCTTACTTCCTTACATTATCTTCTGATTAATTTCGTTGCGGGTTCCAAGACATGCTAACTTCTCCTGGGACTTCACCGAGTTCTAGCTCGGTGTAACTTTTCTGGTGTTTTGGTCATTGCTGTAGATCCTGGTTTACAGGAGTCACAGTAATGGGAATGTGGGTGGGATTAGTCCCAATTAACAAGACGTGAACCCTAAAATATGCCTCTTCACCACTAATGCTGGAATACTCGAAGTTATGGGAGAGGAATTCCTGTACATTTCAACATGGCAATGGGCTCACCGCCTGTTACGTGGGACAAAAACGCATATGGTAAAATGTGGACGTATAGTTCGTCTCTGCCTACCCCTTCGGGTATAAAGGCGTGACAAATATGTATGTATGTATGAATGAATTCTTTGTGCTAGTAGAGCGGGTTTCTAGAAAAACATTTTTAATTGTTCGGTTCGAGAAAACTCCATCCTCCGTGTGACAGTGGCACGTCTGTGGCGTAGGTATCGTTTGGAATCGAAATGGAGTGGGTGGGTTTAATCAGACGTCGTGGTAGATTCGGTAAAATGAAGTCAATAAAACTATGTTCTATGCTGTGCCAGCGCGGCTCTAATCTTTTTGTTACCTCAAAACAATCTCATGGAGACGTGGAAGGTGCGACTTGAGCAATCTAAGTGGGGACACACCACTATTAAGCCGGTCATGGAGGAGTGGCTGGAGAGGCAACATGGCTGCCTCACCTACCGGTTGTCACAGAAACTTACCGGACACGGGTGCTTCGGTTAGTTTGTATGGCGTAGAAACCGGGAGGTAAAACCAGAGTGCCAGCACTGTGGGGACTGCAGCGAGGATACGGGGATACACTGGCGGAGTGCTCAGCGTGGGCGCTGCAGCGCCGGGACCTCGTTGCGGGTCTGGGTGTGGACGTACACACGCTGGAAACCATGGTAAGAGCCATGATCTCAAGCGGGAGCAAGTGGGACGCCGCTGCGTCCTTTTGAGAGGCGGCGGAGAGGGAACGGGAGAGAATTCTCCCTCTCGAGTTCGGCGCCCCCGCCGCAGACTGATCTACGCCCAGGACTACCGGCCTCCATGACCAGGTGCCTGAGGACGGAGAGTAGGCTGCTCGCCGTCCTTACAGAAGCAGGACTTAGACGGTGGCGTGACGTGAGAATTACGCGTACGTCTTTCACCCCCTCAAGAAAGTAGGACGACACCCGAATCCTCCCCAAAGATATAAGATTAGCGGGATAACACCCGAACCCCCCCCCCCCCCCTCAGAAGACGAATACCGCGCTTGCGGATAAAGCCTGCTGGGAGCTCTGGGGCTATCCTCCCGAAGGGTTTAACCGGGACTCCTGGCCATAGACACCTGGAAGTGCACCGTGTAGTTTTAGTCGGTAACAGTCCGGCATAGCATAAATGAGGATTTCCACACGACACGATTGCTCAAAAACAGAAAAGTCAAAAGTACTCAGATACCCAGATGTGCATGTATGAAGCGATTGATGAATCTGCAGGAAAGAATGCAGCGAAAGAAGTATGCTGTATGCATGGATCGTCAATCTTAATAATATTATAAATGCGAAAGTTTGTATGGATATTTGTACTCTTTCACGTAAAAACTACTGAATAGATTTTAATGAAACTTTACAATAATATAGCTTATACATCAGAATAACACATAGGCTACTTTTATCCCGGGAACAAGTTCCTGTGGACAACGGGAACGGGAAAGCTTCTCAACGCGGGCGAAGCCGCGGGCGTTAACGAGTAGTATATATTTGGTTACTAACAGTTCACAAGGACGACCTTGTTAACCTTTTCCGTCAGAGATACGGCGTAAAGATAAACGTCTGATAACCCTATAGAAATTGTTATTGATACCCTTTTCTTTATTTTATACCATTAAGGTAGCAAACAAGTATACGGCCCGCCTGATGGAAAGTGGTCACCGTAGCCTACGAACGTTTGCAACACCAGAGGTGCTGCACTCGCACTGCCGTTCCAGCAAACTCTACTGCACTTGGTACGTCTGCAAGCGTGGGTGGTTGATAAAAATTAAACTTACAGAGTTAGCAGGTGGCACGATATGATGAATTTCTTACCTGAAAAGTAAAGATAATATTAATACTGAAATTTAGGAGACCAGTTTAAAGGGTAAAAATGGGCGATATAGAATAGTTAAGAATAGAATAAACCTTATTGCACACAAATATAACACATTCACAAGCGATTACATATATTGTGGGACATTTTATATTTTACACACGCCGTCAAGCCCAAAGTAAGCTAATGTAAGCTTGTGCTATGGGATCTAGACGACTGGTAAAGATACTTATATATTTCTAAATACATACATATTATACATAGGAAACACCCACACTCCGAAATAAACATTTGTGGATCACATAAACATTTTTTCCGACCCGGGAATTGAACCCTGGACCTCAGTCGCGCCAGTCGTATATACTACCACTGCGCTACCGAGGCGGTCATATATGAATATACATATGATATATACCTACACTCCCAATAAACTAACAAAACCCGGTGCTCTGTGGCACGGCGTCGCGTACACTTACCACTGCACCACACAGGTATTTATTAAATAGAGTAAAAATATATTTACTACAATGGTAATTTGGGTGCGTTATTGGTGTAAAATATTGGCGGGGCATCAGGCCAACATGACTCCAGGGATCTTGTAGTAGATTATCCACAGTATGCGTGTTTTGGAAACCTTCCAGCCATGCTAGTAAACCTCTATTGTATCGCGGCAAAAGTATTAAAGAGATTAAAAGCTTTGCATACAGCGCTCAAGTTATTGCCAAAACAGGTTAAATTTTAGAAAAATCTGTTCCTCGCGTTTTCTTTCAAGCGGTAATATTTAATAAAGCAGCTTATAAAATTGCTAACATTCTTCAGCGTATTATTCAGCCAACAATGAAAAATATCCTCATGTAACGATATTGAGCACATATTGAATATCGGCGATTACCGCAGCGTCATTCCGTCAGCGTTTCCCTGTGAGATTTTCATCTCAATAAACACGTACGAAGGGATATGAAAACACCGGCGCCCCGCCCGTTCCCAGCCTCGGGCCATCTGTATTAATGCATCATATAAAAAAGACATTAGCATATTAAATGACGTCGTTACGGACGTTGGGCTAGAGGATTTTTATGTAAATATCTTTTCTGATATTCATCCTCAAAATTACGAATTACCATAAAAAAATCATTTAACTTTTGCTAATTGTCAGTGGATTCAAATAATAGCAATTGATTTGTAATGGTTTTAGCGCAATTATTAAGAAACTCTACTAATTTAACAAGTGTCTCGAAGTGTACGAGGGCGGCACTGAAAATTTCGGGAATCAAGGAAGTGACACAACATTACTATTTAAAAATGTATTTATTGCTTTTCGAAGCATTCTCCGCGAAATTTGACACGTTTTTCCATACGATGGAACCAATCATTGAAGCAACCATTCCATTCGGAAGTTGGGGTATCCAAAATGGCCGTTTTGTAGGCGTCCACGGCTTCTTCAGGTGATGAAAATCTCGGACTACGCAATTTATTCTTTATTTTAGGGAAAGTATAGAAATCATTAGGGCTTAGGTCGGGGCTGTACGGCGGATGGTCTAATAATTCTATGTTTTCTTGCTCTAAAAACTCTTTTGTTCTGAGCGCGGTGTGAGAACTCGCATTGTCGTGATGGAGGATGATGCGGCGGTTGCAGTTCTCTTTACGGAGTTCAGAAACGACCTGTGGCTAACAAATGCTAGCATACCATTTTGCATTAACCTTTCTTTGTCCCTCGAGAGGAATAGTCGCAACATGGCCGGTTTTGGAGACAAACATGACCACCATTTTATTTGCAACACTCATTTTCGAACACCCAAACTCGTGACTGGTTTTTTGTTTCGGGTTCGTACGCGTATATCCAGGATTCGTCACCTGATACGATGTTGTATACAGCATTTGAGGATCCTGCGTGGAATCTTTCGAGAGTTCTGACGCACCAAGTAACGCGAGCCGCTTTTTGCTCTTCACAGAGTGAATGCGGTATCCATCGGGAAAACAACTTTTTTACACCTAATTGTTCATGCAAGATTATTTGTATTTGACTCATGCCAATGTCTAAAGTTGCCTGAATTTCGCGGTATGTCACATGTCGATCTTTCTCAATCAGCTTACGAGGCGGTGTAGGCGTGATTATGCACTCGCGTATAGAAGACGCCCCCGCGCAATGTCTTTGTGCGCTCCTCATGTTAATTTAATTTAGCCACCGTGTACGCTACTGAGCAATAGGATATTGACTCAATCATCTGCCGTCTGTTACTGGAAAATTATTCAAATTCGCGTGTTAGTCTGTCAACGGGGATTATTATGTAATTGATATTGAGATTAGGTAGGTATGGTAACGTCTGCGAGATTGCAGCCTTGTAACTATTGCTTTTGTTTTTAATTTAATTCAGTTGATGATTATATCCTTCAAAAGAAGATTTCTTGATATTTTATCAGAATATATGTATATCTATTTTTTAATTAAAGTCAAAAATGTTGGTCCAGGCTTAAGTGACTTGACGTGGCGTGCATGCTCATGCAGCCGCGGGGATTGTCGTAATACCATTAATGTATATTATCCGAGTTGCTAATGTTGAACCTGGCCTTAATCTTAAATTGCGTTTACAATGTGAAATATTTAAGCTTACTTCGATACGGTTCTGTAGCTCAGTGATAGAGCTTTGCCCTGGCATAGTTCAAGCGTTAAAATCTCTTCTGAACCAAGTTGTATGCAGTATATATATTGATTGCCCTAAATTCTATTCAAACATCTAGGTTCCATATACTTCCACTTAAAACAGAAGGATTCTTTTGAAACAAGTTACTAAATACTAAAAAAAAGAGAAAGGACTACACCGCCATTACATAAACTACAGCAGTTAAAACGTTCTTATTTTAAGAGTAAGGTAACTAAATAACATAAAGGACAAGTCCTCTAGCTAGGGTCAAGGACTGGACATGGCAAGATGATACAGTCTACAGTTAGTACAACCTGAAACGATTCCGATGAGTAAAATAAAATGTACGTAACAAAATTAACATTCGCACAATTTATTTGCCGTGATTGCCACAAACATACATAAACATGTGGATATAAAGCGTTGTGTTGTCATTAACTGCCCATTGTGTCGTTGTGACGGGCAACAACACTTTTGTACACAGAGCTTAAGGCTATAATCGCATTAGGCAAACAAATTCTACATCATAATTTTGTTGACCGGCTATTTCAGATACATCGAACATTTATAAAGTGCATATCATTAATAGGTCATTATGTTTTAATTAAAATCAATCAGCAATGCAAACGCATGCAATGCAGTGCAATGTAATAAAAATATTTGCTTTCGTCACGTACTAAACCCTCCTTCAACTAATAGCATAAAATACAAGATTTTTACCAGGTAAACATAACTGAACTTGCATCACAACTGAATAATCCTAGACTGAATGCTGTTAACTGTTTCTGGGCTATGTAAGATGTAACGACTTAGACTACTTTGACTTTTCGGATTGCCTGAATTCCGATAAGTAGGTGTCTTTTGAAAACATCCAACTGGATTATACACAGTAATTGTATCAACTTTTCTCCAAAGCGTTCAAGTCGTGTAAAAGCAGTCGAAAGAATGATTTGCGCTTTTGGCTTTCAAAGATGACTTTTGAACTGTGGAACTACAGAAAGCACTAAAGCCAACAGAAAGGAGAAATTTGGTGACTTAGCTAAACACAAATGGGAGGCATTCGTTTTCTCAAATATACCTAGTCAGGTCATAAATTCTGTCACATGTTTAATATAAAATAATTGAAACAAGTTTATTCATTATGTAACCATTTATATACCAAAATGAACTTAACAAAACATAGATTCTTATGACAATAGAATTAGAAGTTTATTCAAAATGACCTCCGTGATTTTGAATACAGGCCTTCAATCTGCGCGGCCAGTCGTCTATCGCAGCACGAACGAGGTCCATGTCAATATCGTCGGCTGCCTTAATCAAGGATGTCTTGATAGACGGTATAAAACTCTAAATTAGGATGAGGCTTTGAGCACGCCTTTTCCTCCAAGTGTTGCCATATCTTGTAATCTAACGGACTCAAATCTGGACTGGAGGAGGGCCAGTCTTCGTGCCGGATGAAGTCGATTTCACGCGCCGCCAGCCAGTCTTGTGTGCTCTTCGCTCTATGAGCTGGCGCCGAATCTTGTTGGAATACCCAGTGCCTGTTATTGAACATGGTATGAGAAACAGGTTTCACAAGGTTCGTCAGGACTGTATTTTGATACACAACTGCATTCGTTTTTACAGCTTTCTCACAAAAATGTACCTCTGTTAAGCCCCAATAAGAAACTCCCAACCATACCATGAGCGAGGGTGGAAAATGACCTCGTTGGAAAGGCGGAATACGATTGCTCGCTTCTTCACTACTGTGTGAGTACACCTTATCATTTTGTTTGTTGTTGCTCTCTTCTACGGTAAAAATTTTTACATCCGAAAAAAGAATTTACCGATATTTTTTTCCCGCGTACCGCTTCAACAAAGTGCAGCATCTCTTCAGTCTTAGGTCCATTAGACGAGCATTTAAACGATATCCTGTTTTTCTTCGATATGATTGAAGCCCTAAGTCTTCATTTAACACCCTTTTGACCGTGGTTCTGCTTAACCCCATCTGAAGAGCCAACTGTTTCTGCTTACCTTTGGGATTTCTTTGAATTCTCGCCTTCACAGCTTTTATCACTGCTGGAGTCCTAACAGACCGAGGGCGACCACTTCTTGACCTGACATCTACACTAGAGTCTTCATTGTATCGTTTGATGGTACGATAAATGAATCTTTTGGTTATATTCAAAATTTTTCAGTATGTCAAAAATTTGATTTGGCGCGTAACCGCAACGACGCAACGCAATAACTGCAACACGGTCTTCTCTAAGCGTCCACTCCATATTTAAAAATGAGTAAAATTCTAAAAAGTATACATTTTTATTTTCATGAACAATTCGCAATTCGAATTCAATAAACTTTTTTGTGGCCAGAATTCTAAAAGAAAAGTTTTTACTGTGTGACAATACTTATGACCTGACTATTCTTCTATAATTATACCATTAGTTAAACAAAGAAGACAAAGAATGTAGTATAGTTTATCATGTTAACCTTCAATATTTTAAGAATTTTGTATATTAATATCAGTGTCACAAGTGAAATAAGGCTAGTGGTCAGTTCTAAGATAAATAAAATTGATGCCACCATCAAAATTGCTTTCAAAAGAAGGACGCTTAGCGAGAACTCAGACTAAATGTCTCAAACAACGTCACAAAAACGTTTCAAGGAGATTATACAGAAAACTTTAAGAGCGAGTGTAACTTTCTTTTTTCAGGGGTCACGGAATAATCGTAATGAATGGTAGGAAACTTTTAATTAATTATATGACTTAAGCACTCTTAAATATATTTTAAGAAAAGTATGACTATTACTTTTTTTGTGAGGCAAAATCTTAATTTGAAATTGCAAATAAACTTAGAAACTGTAATACTTTTACCATAGAGTATAAAGGCAAAGGGAAGTGTAGAAAAGAGTTGGTAATACCCCTTTAGAAAAAACAGATATAGAGTATTTTAGTCAGAATTCGTATCTTTCTTGAAAATGTATAAATCACGGAGTAGAGAATAAAAGCAGAGATGCCGCAAGGGCACCTGAGTTGTGTGACACCATGTGAGTTGTTACGTCACAGAGTGGGCGGAGCCACGCGCCACAGTTTCATGTAAATCGTTGCTGTGCTCGGTTGAGAGTCTGAAATTTATTTGCGCTAAATTCTATAGTTATTGACGGTTTTCACCATGAACTGTGCTATTCTTGGATGCAAAAACGATTCAGAAACTTATTTTAAACATAGTGACGGTACAAAATTTCATTTGTAAGTATTTTTACTTAATAAAAACAATTTATAAAATATTTTTCTATGAGACAATAGATGCAAGTAACTTTTGACATGCACCTATTGAAGAAAAATAGAAAAAAAATTACTCAATGTATTTATGTACTTTTGAAAATACGCCACATTATAATGCTTGTTCATATTTCTACCCAAAACGACAATTATTTTATAAGTCTGCAGCGTATTGACATGATATGACGAAATTTTAAATAAGAATAACACCATCTACCGGTGTATATACCACCAATTTTATTGATAACACATTGTACATTATTCTAGCGGAAGCATTATTTGGAGTTTCATAGAAGTACATAACATTTAACTTTATACATTTAAAAATATAATATTTAAAAACTAGAAATGCATGGGTAAATATCATAAACAGACCCAGATTAGAGAATGTTCTAGAAAAGTAGGTAGCGCTATTGTTGCGAGTAGACAAACTAAAATGTTAATTGGATCTTCAGTTCTATATGTATTGCACGATTATGTCGCTAGATGGATTTACAATTAGGGACTAGTTAAAGACGGAGCTAACCGCACCATTTCCCCCGCGGCCCCATTTCCCACCCGCAGTTTGGCATGCGTTTTACTAAAGAGAAATTTGCTTGCAACATCTCCGTTCTTTCAGTCCTCCGTGGTATAAATCGACAACCAAGTAGAATTATACAAACGAGTACCTTCACATTATACAGTTACTAACGACTAAAGAACCTACGAGAAGCGATAGAAGTATGCATGAATCGCGAAGCAGTCTGGGATAGAGCGTGAAATTAGTTAGATCGTTACTAGCTTTTTTACTTAAAGACACATTCAATATTCGCTGAGCCGTGACATACTTCGTTGCACTCCATGTCGCCCCATATTATTACTCCTCAACGTAATTGGATTTCATTGGCCATGTTTGAGAAGAATTTGCCATTTAAACTTACAACCCCCTTAAAATTAGGTAAAACCACGAGAAGTCACAAAATTACTTATTTTTGGGGTTCCATACCACAAAAGGAAAAAGAAGGGACCCTTATATGATCACTTTGTTGTCCGTCCGTCTGTCTGTCACGACCCTATTTCTCAGGAACGCGTGGAGGTATTAAGCTGAAATTTAAATCAAAAACTCAGGTCTACTGTCCCTTGGAGCTGTGAGAGCTCAAAGTTTCAAGCCAACGCAATCAAAAGATATAGCCATTTATGCCGCAAATTTCCGCAATTTCTCAAAACGCGCAAGGGAATCAAAACCTTCAAGGATCTCCCTGTAAACTCGGAATATTAAAATTTGGTACGAAGAAACTTCTTATAACCCAAATATAGGAAAAATAGCAGAATGAAAACAATGTTGAAAATTAAGGGATGTCAAATTAACCCTTTCAGTCCAGAAGGTCAAATTCCCAAAACGTCAAGCGGTTTCAAAATGTTCTCTATCTGTTTCAAAATGTTCAAAATTTTCTGTATCTATGGAAATTGCCCGGAAAGTCAAGTTCAATGGGCATTTCCATAATGTCAAGTTCAGAAATTGTCAAGTTCCCAAAATGCCAAGTTTCCAAAATGTCAAGTTCCCGGATACCAAAATTAGCTTGACCAACACCAATCCATCGATTCCATCGTTACCATCGAAAAATCTAAAACGTTGGTATATAAAATACTAGTTGACGCCCGCGGCTTTGCCCGCGTATAGAAGATTTCCCGTTCCCGTTTCCCACAGGAACTTGTTCCCGGGATAAAAAGTAGCCTATGTGTTATTCTGATGTGTAAGCTATATTATTGTAGAGTTTCATCATAATCCATTCAGTAGATTTTGCGTGAAAGAGTAACTAACGTCCATTCTTATAAACTTTCGCGTTTATAATATTAGTAGGATTGGAACTGATACGAAGTCACTGAAAAAATATATTTAACTGATTTTCTTCCTTTTTTGATAAAATTAATAACATTTTGTTTTATCATCTAGTGTACCATAACCGCCCGTCATTTCTCCGTGTAGGCGTTCGGAATAACTCGTACGATTCGCAAATATCTTGTCAAAGCTAACAGCTCTTTGAAGTGCCATCGTGTATTCAAGCAGGTGGTTCGTTTGACTGCGAATGTACTCTACTAACGGATAATTTGTTTTACGATGGAGCCATGAAACTGGCGGGCAAATGTACACCATCACACATGATTTTTCTTCGTGTATAATTTATCAGTCGGCATTTTGATTAACATTTTGATGATAAATTTCAGAATGCACATGCAATGCATTCCAACGGTAATCTGTTACTTGTTGGCTAACTGCAGAAGACAAGAAGGTAACGTCTTACTGTCAAGTCCTTATTACAATCAAAGCTCATTGGCGGAATAAAGTTGTTGAAAGGTATTGTGTTGTACTCGTAGGTTTATGACACACCTACAACACAATACCATTCAACAGTTCTCTGTCATTATATTCTTAAAAAATAAATCTTCACAGACGTGCAATACTCGTATGTCTACTGTACCGTAGCTATATTTGATTCCAATGATATAAGTATTGGTGTATAATTGACTCGGATATTTTTGTTCTTGTATTATAGTATGTATATTTAGATTTACATAAGTATGTGAATGAGTTTTAAGTAGCCAGTCTGTAGTGGCCCTTAGAAATAATTATTGAGGGACATTTTCTGTTACACAGCGCTTAATAATTCTATAACTAAAGACTATTTTAGCATGATTTGGGTGTAAAGAATGTCCCTTTATTTATTTACCTCGAAAAGATATATAAATTATATAAATATGTTGCTAATTTAAACAGACACTACTTACTAACTTCATACTACTAACTTCATAGCCCAACTTTACACGAGATTACGTTAAGAGGCTTCCACATACGTTTTGTATCCAAAATGTTGCTTGCTTTTATCTCTAGGAACATAACACTTTCTCCTCAAGGGCTAGGAAAGCAAGTGCTTGCGTATTTCACTTTATTTCCAAGTCTGTCGTTTTAATCTTAAAACGCTAGCGTATTGCGTACGAAATCGTCATACAATCGTTGAAATTACATATATTTCGCTCTGCTGTCAGCAAAGTATTTATATGAATATGTTGTTTGTATGAATTTGTATGTAATGTTGTATAAAAAATACCCCCAATCCTATACTCAATCTTATCTATACTTTTTACAATTTAGTTTGAAACGCCTGACAGCTGGAAGCAAATCCGACAATATAACTTTGAACTGAGATTAAAATGACACTTTCATTTCACAACATTCTCAATCTTGGCATTTCACAAGCAATGACTACAGCAATAACAGCATTGACTGCACACTATATAAGGCTGAACATATTTGAAATATTAATACTATTTCATTAATGCATAAAATTGAAACTATAAATTCATTTTTATAAATATTTTAATTATTTACATACTAGCACATATGCCCTGATAACGCACCAACAAGGTTACATGAACGGCACACTAGACAATTGATACCCATATTTATATATTTCTAAATACATATATTAATAACATAGTAAACACCCAAACTCCTTGTTTGGGTTGTTTGTTCCGACCCAGGATTCGCACATATAGCGTCGGTGAAGTTTCTAACGCTTTATGGAGTAGATTTTGGACAAACTTGTACATGTTTATGCTGCCATCTACAACAATTTATTTCTTATAAATGAAGAAGAAAAGTTAAAGATTTTTGAAGACTATAAATATACATGGAAGATTCAATAAACACCATCGTAGCTAAATCCAAAGCGGACATCGCCAACACCAAAAAAAAAAAGAATTACTACACATTTAAATATTTACACAAAAACCGTACCTATTACTGGAATAATATTCAATAAGAAGCGCTCGTGGCCCCGCGGTCTCAGTGTTCTGTAAACGATCACTGAGTTACGCAACTTTCACTATGGCTGGTCCTCGGATGGGTGACCACTTTGTGGCATTTACATTTGCGAGCGTTTCCGTGCTTCGGAAGGCACGTTAAGCCGTTGGTCCCGGTTGCCAGTAAAATGGCAGTCGTTAAGCCTGGTTGAATGCCTTATGGGCGGCTTGAAAAATTTCAACAGCAGCTAGCCACAACCTGCGTCTGTCTATTTCAACACGGCAATGGGCTCACCACCTATTACGTGGGACAGGAATCCACACGGTGAAAATTGGGCATATAATATGCCTCTGCCACCCTTTCGGGGATAAGGCGTGATGGATATTTATTTAATTATATTCAATAAGCGAAATTATTTTAATAATAAATCGAATACCAATTATACATTTTAAAAATACTCTGCAAATAACAGAATAAATAATAGTACTACGTACAAATACTCGTATTAATAGTACCCATATACTGATATCACTGATATTGATCTAATTGACCTGCTACGTCGCATTGCTAGTACTAGCTCGATGACAGCTGTCAGGCGTATCACTCCTGACAGCTGACCTGATATGAACAAAGCATAGTTCTTTTGCAAACTTCTACCTATTTCAATTATTTTAGTTCATGCTCTCCTCTCGCCGGCCGGCTGGAAGAGATTTCTGTTAGAAATAGGCAGTGCGATTGTACTCTTTATTCCGTACTATATTTGTGTATAATACATGTGTGTACATAAATTGTTAGAAAATTGAAAGAAACGTTAACATTTGAAACGAATTTAATTCCAGATTTCACAGAACACCACTCCACAAGGGCAGGTTTACAACAATGGGTTCGTAAATAAATTTCGATGGTCAAGTGTTTGATTAATGTTAAGTCGAGTTAACGATTGGTCGATTAATAAATATTCGAAGAAGCGTTTGTCTAAACAGTATTTGGTAACAAAAGGTTATTTCGCAGTAAATTAAATTTGAACGATCGTTCAGTCGACAAACCATTAAGCGAACACTTGACTTGACTTAAGTTACGGACACTGAAAGAACATAGTGTTTTAGCTTCAGTGAGGTTACCACCGTGAGGGCTTCTGCAAGAATGAAAGTATTGTTTTAAGCTTAGGTCCGTATTCCAGAACGTTTCTCAGTACTCAATCAACGCTTGAGGCTAGTTTAGGTCAGGTCTCAGGTCCTCTGGGTCCTGGATGAATGTTTTTCCGACCGAAAATTAATTTTCAGGAATGGTTTATGTACGTGACCTTTAGAGGATAAAACACACAAGTTGAGCTAGTGTGACGATATTGCGTTTATGACGACTTGATAATAATCCAAATTTAGTTATTTGGAAATGGGGACTTTCCTCATTTAGCCATATTACTAAATAGACACTAATAGTTGGATCAATGATTCAGATTCGAATAAATGTAACCGAAACCCATAATAAAATATTAGACTTACTCGATTCGTTAGCTGGTATTTAAGAATACGGGCCCTGATCATTTCACGCTGGTAGATAAGAATACGGGTCTTCTGATCAAAACTGGTCACCGGACGTCCATAGCCATAACGTAAAACCGATATTTGACTTTCAAAGGACCCTTTTGAAGAAGTTCATATTGTAGACGTACGCAAAAACCGAGACCGGAAAATCATTTCACAATCAAAGCTAATGCGGAAGGAAGCCTCTTCCGTTCGCTTGTTACGCTACTTAGGCGTAAAATAGAATACGCCTTTTTTAATTAAACGCGAGTTAAGAGATGTTTGACACAGCTGAGATTAATGAAAAAAGTGTAGACAAGTCGAGATGTCAAAAGTTTTAGGTGGCGGCCTCGTGGATAAAATGAGCTGCGTGTTGCTGCAAATTAACTGAAAGGATAAGTAGCCTTGTCATGCACACACATTTGAATATACACAGAGGTTTTTAGTCAAGAATAAATAAATCAAAATACTTCTTCCGAACTCTTAGGTTATAGATTATAGGTATACCTAATTTTTCTACAAAATTCGTAACAATAAATGATTGCAATTTTATTAATTAAGGAATAACTTTAACCCTTTGAAATTTCCTGCCCTTGTAACACAGGCGTAGTGTATGCAACTGTCGTTGTTCAAGTCCTGGGATTCGATTCGATCGCGCCCTTCACTATCGTAGCGAAGGAATCAGACGACATCTAACACGAAACCAGTTTCAAAACTAGAAGAGGTAGAAACTACATAATCTCCTATGCACGTGTTCATGGTGTCCTGAATCGAATGCCGCAAAGCGTCTGTCTCTCTCTTATGGTTCCTGAGAAACAGATGCGTACAGACAGGACGGACAGCTAAGCCGTTTTTTATGACTTTTCTGAACTTAAGAAGCGAGGGACTATCCTTCTGAGAGCACATCTGGGAATCCTGGCCATAGGCAGATGGAGGAGTACCGTGTCGTTTTAGTCGGTAAGAGTCCGGCATAGCATACATGATATTTTCCAAACGTAAAAAAGGGTTTAGTGGTCTCAAAATACATTAACAATAATTCTAAAAAATTCAAACTCTGCAGTGGTTATATATATAGATGATTGATGTTTATTTCAAAATAACACGAACTTTACTAGTTGACGCCCGCGGCTTTGCGCGCGTAGAGAAGTTTTTCTGTTCCCGTTTCCCACAGGAACTTATTGCCGGGATAAAAAGTAGCCTATGAGTTATTCTGATGTATAAGGTATATTATTGTAAAGTTTCACTAAATTCTATTCAGTAGATTTAACGTGAAAGAGTAACAAACATCCATACAAACTTTCGCATTTATAATATTATGACGATAACAAAACGCAGCTTGTTGCACATATCGCATATCGTTCCGTATACTTAAAATAAAATATTAAAAGCATGTAAACATCGTACTCAGCTTGATTAAAATAAATAACTTCACGCTCAACATTCAGGTCCGATATTTATTTCCAAGGGTCCCTGGGGGTGTTCATTCTAAAAGTTCATTAAGCACCACTTACTTTAATGGTGAGGGAAACATATCGTAATATACAGACCTTAGTGTTATGAATAAGAAATTACGTATATATGTTATTATGTTTACGCTAAAACTGGTGTAACATACACTTTAACATGACACATACTACGAACACACGATTTTAATCTGATTTCTCACTATTGTTTCATTAATTTCGGTATAATAATACTTTTCGGTAGCGAAACTTGGGTATGTCCGAAGATGCATTAAAGAAAGTTGAATGCTGTGGAGATGCGATCACTTAGAAAACTGTGCGGCGTAACCTTGGCCGACCAAATATGTAACGAAGTGATACGCAATACGGCAGGTTTAAATGAAAGTGTCAGCGTTATGCTGGAAATGGGCGTGCTCCGTTGGTTTGAACACGTTCAACGAATGAGTAAGAAAGGATTGACGAAGAAGATTTCTTGTGCGAAAGTAGAGGGTAGAAGGAGTCAGGGTAGACCGAGACTTACATATGAGGACCACGTGAGCAGATTGCTCAAAAACGGAAAAGTCAAAAGTACTCGGATACCCAGACGTGCATATAGCGTGAAGATAGTTAGTTAGTGAGTTTCATTAATTAAGAAACGACCATAGGTTCTAGAGGTAAAGAAAGAAGAGATCTCACTCATAAAATTTCACAACAAATTGTAGTAAAATGTTTAGCTTGAGCACCTGAATATCAGAGTATGATGTAAAATGATGTAGAATCTGATCGTATATTGTTCACGATGAGCCTCATTTCATGCGGATTATAAAGTTTAAATTGGTTTACGAAGGCCTCAATCTCCAGCAAGCAATTTTAGTGCCTACATGAAACTGCCTCGTGTAAGATTTCGGTTGAATACAAAACATGTTCTAATAAAAGAATGATATCATTAATTTTAAATATCTTTCTAGGGAATCATTACGAGAACAAGTGAATTTTTAAATCCCATTAAGTTTTATAACTTATGGTAAGGTTATAATGAAGTTTAGATAATGTATATATAACTACTGCTGATACACACACGCATATTTGCCGCCGAATGTAGAAGCTAGCCTTAAAAGATAAACAAATGTCACAAAGGCTTTTTTGAAAATTTTTAAAAGGGAATTTAGCTGTACATTGTTTATATAACTGCCTCGGTGGCGCAGAAAAGCTGTAACGAGACTTCAAGTTCTAGAACACTCATACAAATTCACCGTATTCGTTAGATGTTAAAGCAATTTTCTATATTATCACAATCAATGTCGCAAAAAATATTACATGTATTTCGTAAAACATTCACGTACCTACGATCCACCACTGGAAATGAATATTGTGCACGATAGAATTATGTGCCCTATGTGGTAGTACAAAAGCTGGCTTGTTTCTGATGTTTTTGAAGTGATAACTGTGAAAAATCATGTACTGTGCGCAAGTAATGAGTGTTCATCGGCTAAAGTGATGATTAAGCAGAGATAAATTATTTAGACACAGTTCTTTGAGAACTTTTACTAGGGCTGCATCCTATTGTCATCAATTAGCGAGTAGGAATTTGTTAACACAACCCAAGAGTCGATCAGTAATAGTCGACACCGCTGATGTGCTATTTTTACAAACACTATAATTTACTAGGAGACTCTTGACTCAAGGAGTCTAAACCACCTCGATGGCCTTGCAAGTCATGACTCGCAGACGACTAATTAATTAGGACGCACCTGTTGATGAGCTAATAATGAACATGTTTGTACAAGCCAGGCTCAGCCCTCAGACAAGGCACGAAGAGCGTTGATTAATTGATAACATTAGGCGCACAGGCCTGCTCTGCTAGTGATATGAGCTAACATGCTGTACTCTCAAGCCTATTCCCCTCCGAAGGGGTAGAAAAATGTTAATACACTTTTTGACATCTGATGGCGGTCCCATGCTCTATAAAACACATGAGCCTCTTAACGTCAGAAATATGCCGGAGACGAATTTGCCCCTTATTTTCCAACATTCGTGAAATTTCCGACACAGATTCAACTGCTTATCTGATAGATTCAAAAACATTTTGTAATGAATTATGTTTTTAAACATGCTTAATATCAGATGAGTTGTTAAATCTGCCTTGGAAACAAATGAATAGTTAAGAGAACAAGAGAGCACAGTATTTGCGATGGTTACTACTTTGCCACCGACTGCGATACATAAACCTACTCATTCGGGTTTTCACATAGACAGGCTTGAATGACATTACCGTACAATATGTATACTATTATTCTCCATCACATTAGCTATGAAATAGCCATCAATCTTACGACGGTCGCCACAAGAGTTTACCCTAACATTAAGACATATTTTTTTAGAAAGCATTTTATCAATAACATATACAAAGTTTCACGTAACTGTTGCAAAGGTATCTCATGACGTCATACGACGCCCCGACGCGACGTCGCGGCGCCATCCGTTTGAACCCGGTGTGGTGTCCGCCGAAGTTCAAGAAATGTTTCAATCGCTCCATAACAAAAGGAATCATATTTCACAACAATAAATGTACGTAATGAATCTTAATGATCGTACTATAGGGATAATAAATGTCATACTTACTAATTCTTGATAAAAAATATATATCATTCTATCGAAGCGCATTGGCGTATTGCCCCTGATTTTATTTATGAGCCATATTTTGACTAATTAAATCAGGTCAAACCTCTTCTCAGTTAGAGACACCTACTTTTGTTACGAAAGGGAAAAGTGTTTCACCGGTCAACTAGAACTTTCATTCATGGAAAGAAACCATCACTTTTCATACCACAGACCCACCTCCATACATCTATGATTCATACTCATGTTTACAGGTAAGCAATAATTAACAAGTCAATACTAACTTGATCAACGATAATTACAAAATCATAATTTTTTATTATTATTATTAGTCACGCCTTTATCCCAGATTGGGTGGCGGGTGGCAGAGGCATACCATACCATACATCCACAATTCACTGTAATCATTATTGTACCAGGTAACAGGTGTAAAGCTCATAGTAGTGTTAAAATGGACAGGCGCAGATTCAGAGATTGCAGAAGATGAGGCCGAGATTCATAATTATTCGGGCAGAAATGTTGTTGGTCGATACTTTATAATTATAATAAACTTCCGGACCCGTAACCCAAGCTCGTCGAGAGTTTTTTTGATTTTACCTACAGTGAACCCGATAGGCTCTTTCTATTGTGGGTAA
This sequence comes from Thumatha senex, assembly GCA_948477245.1. NCBI lineage: Eukaryota > Metazoa > Arthropoda > Insecta > Lepidoptera > Erebidae > Thumatha > Thumatha senex. The sequence goes on along the minus strand of OX419742.1, from coordinate 1,003,693 downwards.
AAAAATAGCCAAAAGCCTGAATGATTGATGCTAATTTTAAAACGCTGATAGCTTTTTTACATAGGCGACTATCTATTTATTGTCTTTATCATAGTTATAACATATCATAACACTAAAATATTCAAAAACGTAAACGTACTATGTGAGGTACGTACTCATCTTTTTTATTCATTTTAATTTCAATCCTCAGGGACAGAATTAGAATTCCTCGAATTTGTGAGAGTTAATAATTGTCGTTCCTAATTTCATATTAAATCGAAACCTTCAACTAAATTAATTTTAGAGTTATAAATACTAATTGGTTTTCAAGGCGATGTTGTTCGGTAGCAGTTATTTGGAAGTTAGGGCCACCGCAGACTAGGTACTGCTAACATCGGCGATCGGCGATTATATGACTATATGGATGTTGCATCGCGTTTTGGCGACTCTGCGTCCGAACGCAGCACCGTAATTACGCGTTTTGGCGAGGGTTTAGCATTTAGAATATATAAAGCGACTAAATGGCCGGTCGCCGATGCTAAGAATGATTAGAGACATCACAAACAAGTTAGATGCGATGTCGCTTAAATTAGATCACTAATGTTATGTCACGCTCTTGAGACAATTACTAGATTAATTGGTGGCACCTATAATAAAATTGATAATTCGTTTTAATTGTACAATAAGTGCTAGATGTTATTTGACTGTTTATGTGAACAGAACTAATGTAGTATACATAAAACACCTAAGATTGGAAAAGAGTAGCCATGAGTTTTTTTTCCAGGTTCTTTCTCAGCCTTTACCTATTACCTTGCGAATCTAGCATAAATGTAATATAGAAGCAATAATCTTGACGTTCATAAGTATTACTTTGTATGTGACCTACATGTAAAGATATCTATATTAATAAAATTACGTGTGACTCACTCATCTAGCAACGCCCAGCTGAAACCCTTACCGGTAGATTTGAAATTTTTAGGGTAAACCACCCTTATAATGTAGGCCAAAAAATCCCTTATTAGTAGGGTAAGGGATTTTTCAAAATTCCACCCCTAAGGGGTAAAAAAGGCAGAAACGGTTGTATGAAAGTTCGTCATTTTCAGAGTTAGAGACATGAAATTAAGTATACCTATTTTTGACTATAAATTAATGGACACGTGTATCGCAGTTTTGCAAATTTAACATTTAAGGGTAAAATAGACGTTGTCTTTCATTGATAAAATTAGTAGGTGACTCATTGTTATAATCAACGTCCAGACAAAATCCTTGGACCAAAAGATTTAAAATTTTTAGGGTGAGCTACCCTTATATAGAAGGTTCCCACTAAGAAAGGATTTTTTGAAATTCCTACCCTAAAGGGGTAAAATAAGGGACCAACTTTTGTTTGAAAGTTCATCATTTTCATAGTTAGACATGAAATTAAGTTTACCTATTTCTGACTATAAATAAATAGACACGTGTATTGTAATTTTACATTTAAATGGATAAAATAGAGGTTGCCTTTCATTGATAAAATTAGTAGGTGACTCATTCTTATAATCAACGTCCAGACATAACCCTTGGATCAACAGATTAAATTTTTTTAGGGTAAGCTACCCTTATATAGAAGGTTTCCACTAAGAAAGGGTTTTTTAAAATTCCAACCCCAAGGGGGTAAAATAAGGCGCAAACTTTTGTATGAAATATACGTGTTTCGCGGATTTGCCTAATTTTACCTATAAAGGGGTAAAGTAGGGGTTCTAAATTTATATGGGAAATTCTTCATTCTCAAAGATAGCAACACCAAATTTCGCATACTTACTTTTGATCAAAAAATAATAAACACGTGTTTCTGTTTATAAGGGCGTAAAATAAGAGATGAAAGTTTAAAAAAAAATATTTAAATACTAATTAGGGACAAGGGTTAGAAGAGTGGGGAGAGGATGGTTGTAATGGGATTTCAAGGTATAAACGGGCAAAATCGGGAACCACTACCTATATTAATAGAATTACTGGGTCACTCAATTATCCATCAACATACATACACTTGAAATCTTATTTATTGTTTTAAAAATGCTGCTCTTATAATTTACGCATAACAAAAGACTTTTGGAAATTTTACCTTTAAGGGGGTAAAATAAGGGATAAACGGTAGTATGAAAATTCTTCATTTTCAAAGTTAGAGACATGAAATTACGTATATCTTTCTGATTAAAAATAAATAGATATATTATATGTATCGCAGTTTTGCAAAATTTTATGTATAATGGTGTAAAATAGAGGCTGTCTTTTATTGATAAAAATGAAGAACTTCTTATGATAAACGCCCAGCCAAAGCATTTGAGCCTACAATTTAAAAATTTTGGAGTAAACTTTTTTTGTAACGTAGACACCCACAAAAAAATATTTTTCAAATACGGGTGGTATTTGAAAAATATAAGGGAGTAAAATAAGGGATAAGCAGTTGTATAAAAGTTCTCACTCTCAAAGTTAGAGAAACATAAAACAACGTAAACGTGCTTTTGGTTGCAAATAAATGGACATGTTTTGCATAATTTTACCTGTAAATGGATAAAATAGGGATTTAAGGTTTATATGTGAGATTCTACATTTTCAAGGATAATAAACCAACTTTGCATACCTACTTTTGATTAAAAACAAATAAATACGTGATTCAGGATTTTCTAAAATTCTACTCATAAGGGTGTAAAATAGAAAATGAAAGTTTTAATGATAGTATTTGAACAGTAATTAGGGATGTGGGTTAGAGGTGCGGGGTAGGAGGGGTTGCAACGGGATTTCGAAGTAGCTAAATCACGGGCGAAGTATGGAAAAATCTATATTAATAAAATTACAGCTGACTTACTCAATTATCAAGCTCAGCCGAAATCCTTACACCTAGGAACTTGAAATTTTTAGCGTGAGCTACATTTATGATGTAGAGGCATTCACTAGAAAAGAGATTTACAAAATTACACCTATAAGGGGGTAAAATAAGAGATAAGCAGAAAGTTCCACATTTTCAAAGTTAAATGGACAAAATGGACACGTGTACCTCGGTTTTGTATAATTTTACTTATAAAGATGTACAATAGGAGCTGTAAGCTTTATGTGAAATTCTTTATTTTGAAGATAGCAACACCAAATTTCGATTATTTCATCGTAATTGAATATAAAAACAGGTATCAGTAATGGAACACGTGGAAGTATGTCACGGGCGAAGCCGGGCGGCACAGCTAGTTTTTAATAAATTTCACCAACACACTAAGACATGTATAGTTATACTATACACACACGTATTATGTCATAATCACGCATACGCGCCCTGTCAGTTGCCTGCCATTCGTCTTTAGTGCGATCACACTAATTAGTGTGATCGTATCGTACGAGTAAACGGTTACGACCCCGACATGCTTGGTTTGGTATAAATTATAAAGCGTCTCTAGTAGGGCGACAGTAATATTGATCCTTTGCTCCGTTTACTAAAAAAAATAAGGCTGTTCTAGGGTGCACCTAAATAAAACTAGTAGAATATAATTTTCTTACTTGTTTCATTCTCTAATCATACTCTTTTCGAATCGGCAGAAGCAATACAGCACCATCACTATGTTTCATAAAAAAGTACGTGCTTAATTTCTTAAAAATATTCAAAAATATTATTTAATAAAACATTTCTTCGAATAGATAGATGGTTCGTAACTATGGGAATAGAGGAATACATATATTTCACAAAATAATTTTAATTGTAGCAAGAAACCTTAATTATCTGACATGGCCCTAGCACTTGTGAATTAGTGAACATCGAAGAAACAGACACGCGTAGACCTCATTTTAGGAATCTGAAAATATTAACCTTGCCATGTATATATATCTTGGAAATATGTAAATTTGTAAGGAAACACCGCGAATATTATACTACTCGTGAAGAAATACAAAACAGATATATTCTAAGGCACAAAAATAGACTGAATTTACCAAAATCCCGTTTAGTTATGCATTCCTCAGGTCCTTTGGTCATGTCAATAAAAGTATACAACAAACTGCCAGAGCTGATAAAAAACGATAAAATTTTTAACCCTTTCGTAAATAAACTGAAATCATTCTTGGTAAATAAATGTTATTACAGTATTCAAGAATACCTTGACGATAAGAACACTGGTACCTGTCTGAAATTGCACTATTTTGCTTTCATATTCATTTTTTTTTTCATTTTTTATTAATTAATTATTTAAAATTAAATTCAAAATTTAATAATAGTAATAACTAGTTATAAAATAGCCAGATGACATTATGTTGAGTATATCAATTAATTATATATAGACTATAATCATAATTCAGAATGGTAATAATTTATGCATATTCTAATTTAACAGTATTATATTCAAATCATAAGAGACTAATCAAAGAACCCATAAATTTATATTAAAGTACTAGACTAGACAATGAAATTACATTTTTTTGCATTCAATATAATAATAATAATAATATAAATAAGTAATGATCAGTAGGGGGAAGAGAAATAGTGCCTAATTTTTGATATTTGCATTTAAGTTTTGAATGAGTATTATGGCAAAGAAAACACCTATAAATTAATATATGCTTCCTCTCTCCGACCATATTTTTGCTGTGCCCGACAGGGTCCATAATTGCTACATAGTTTGTCTTAACATCTATTTAATCACATTATGGAATGCAATAAAGATATTGAGTACTTTTCTAATTGCTGTGCGCCGAGATTGCGTTCGGCCGCGAATAATTTGCTAATGAACAAGTTTACAAGCTCCAACTCAAATCAAACTCCAAAGCTCTGAGAGGGTGAGAGTTCGTGATTTATTGACGCATTTAATAAAGTAATTGCCAGATTTGGTTATTTGTTTTTCAGAAGAAGAAATAATAGTTTTCCAAGCACACACACAACACATTAGCAGATACAGATTATAATTAGGTAATGCCAACAAAAGCAAAAAAAAATCCATCTACAATGAAAAAAAAACATCGTTTCTATACAATGGTACTTGGTATGGTCTGGCACCACGATTGGTAATGAAGGTACGGTGTTGAGCTGGTTATGACTGATCAAAGCTCAGCATATGCTATAAATTGTCTGTGTGTAGTGCTGACTTTCAGGCGAGGCTATAAAATAAACAAAATTCAATATAAGTAATGTCGAAAGTGGACATTGGTCATACGAATGCCAATAGTTTGTTGCAAATGCGATTTACAATAGAATTTAATGAGGAATTTTAATTCAAAATAAAAACCACTGCCAAACTAGATACCAAACTATTATAGTAAGTAAATAATTCGCGTAGTATCCTTAATTGAAATAAATATAGCAAGAAAATAAAAGAGGTCACGCCACCAGGGACACATAAGTGCGCAGCGCTTATACAATAATATGCATTGCGCCCGACGACGAAGAGATAACGATCTGCTCGGTATAAAGGTTTGCCTTTGTTTTGTTCTTACCTGCCACCGCCACCGCCACGTGATTGCAGACAGTGTTGCAATGGCCAGCCACACTTATAAAAACACAATTTTTTTTATTTTACCATTTTCATTTTGTGTTAGTTTACTCAATGATATTGCTAAAGATATCGACAAAACGTCTTACTAAGAATCAGGATAGATATTGTATTCGTAGATAGTTTAGGTACATATCTATACCGTTGCTTTGCAGTGGTGTGAGGACGGAGATTTCACTGACACGTAATATATACGAGGTGTAAACGGAGACGTTTCGTGCCACACGTACTTCTATCTGCTGGGCTCAATATGAGATATAGCCTCTCTGCCTCCGTATTCCTGTTGCCTTAGTACTGCTGTGCATTCAACCGTTTAATTCATATCTCATCAATTATTTGGAGCTTATATTTAAACTAACCCGTGAACTCCGTGGCACCCATTTAATCCCGTCGTTTATTAATTTATGAACATACTCCAAATTAGTCGATTACTTCTCCGTTCTTTAGTACGCCCGCCCGGCCCGGTCGAATTATGGTTAAACGAAATTAATTTCTACAACTACTACCAATTAATTTCTACTAGTTACTTTTAGTCATGTCGCCTCAGTTTTCTGTAAGCTATTCAGTTTTCTGTAAGATTTGACCACTCAACAAGGTATTTGAGCTAATCTTAACATGTATAAAATAAAGTCACTCAGGCTCCGGTATCGCTGTAGAGTGTTTAAAAAGAAAGGTTTTTATGTATAATACATGTATACGAATATTTGTGTCTTCATTGACTCGTGTCACTGTTAATCAATAACACAGCCCGTGCGTTACCTGGAGCACAACCCAGCGAGTGATAGATCTAAACGGTGAACGGGTGAACTGGTGGTCTACTAGCGTATGTCGCGTCATACACCTTAAAGCCTGCAATACATGTAGGTCGAGCTTAGACCAACGCGAGCGTAGGCAAATTAATACAAGGCAAGTGCTAATGCTTAAGCCAGCAATACATGTTGGTCGAGTTTAGACCAACGAGAGCCCTGATAAACATGACAAGTAATTGACAACATGTGGACACTATAGGCGAGTGCGCGCGAGAGCCTTTGATTTGTGCAGAAAAACCGACATCACTCCGAAGTGCAGCAAGTGGTCGCGAGCCACCGCAAGTTGTGACAAGCTACGCCAAAGGAGTTCTACACACATTGGCGCTTGACTTTACTCGGCTAACTAGGCGAGCGACACCGAGCGATGGCAAGACAATGCAAATATACTGTCTACACGTTGGTATTGGCGTTCACTCGGCGACGCTTGGCCAACATGTATTGCAGGCTTTAGATGGGAGGATTTACAAGCGTTGAGAACCCTTGGCTAGGCTAATAAAATAAATAAAAGGTTTATTATTGATTCCAAAGATTGGCCACCCCATGCCCACATTTTATTAAACAAATCAACCACTATACATTTCTAACAGAAACATGTGTATTACGTTAATAGTAGTAGTAGTAGTAGTAGTAATATACGTTCCGCTCTATTTAATGTATATTTCGGTATAATATTTATTCGACAGTAGAATAAAAAGGTGTAATTTTTTCCTCTCCAATGTGTACTCTACAAAGCCTAAACGAGAACTACGTTAACCTAACAATCTTTGTGAAGAACAAATCTGAAATATTTGTATAACATCAAGGGCCCTCCCGACCTGGGCCCAAACTAATTTACATCTCTTAGTACCTCTTGGAGATTTGATATTTGTGTTGAAAACAAGGGTGAAGGTAAAATACGGACGATGAAACTTATGTGGGGGCACGTACCTAAAATAATGTCATTATAATAATTTTTATCACCTAATTTGCAACCTTGATTGTTTAAAGCTGACTATTTATATAAAAGACAACCGTTACTGTTTTAACTATTGTAAATTAAACAGCTAACCGAATTTGGCTCATATTTGGCAAACAATTATATATCTAAATAGTTATTATACCATAGACAATGGCATGTGTTCACTCCACAAGAATTGTCGACACAATGGTGGACATTGTTACCATACGGATTCAAAATTTTAATCCACTTACGTCAGAAAAATTATATGGGTTTTCTAAGAATGTTTAGATGGCTCGGGCGAAGGATAGAAAATAGGAGATCGACGAAACATACAGTTATACATTCTGTGAAGATTGTACACACTGTGACCATGCGTACGTATTTCAATCAGTAACTGGCGTCCTCGGAAAATACAAGAAACGAAACGTTAATTACCAGGATTCCAGCGAATAAGTATTATGACACAATAACTGTATACGTACACCAATATCAATGGGCATGGCCCAAATATGTAAGTACGTAAGTACATCCAAAATGTAAATAAAGAATACTGAATACCGGAATACATTGCAATTGTTTGCAACATCAGAGAAATGTATTAATATCATACAGTTTGTGGAAGTTGGCCGCAGTTAAACCTAGTATTATACGTTATATCCAGACCACCAGTAAAACTTACTTTCCATGAAATAGAGAATGGCTACTATAACAATAAAAGTTGAGCTGTTCATTCAAGAACGATTCCCACAAAAGAATCAATTCAATGACTCCACCATATCGAATCTCCAAGGATCAATAAAAGCTCAACTTTGTATTTGAGGAAACCCGTATCGCAGTACAATTTTCTGGAATGGTCCAAGTTTTGTCGTACGTGAGAAGGCTGGCTGCGGGCGAGAAGCTAATGAAAATAATCTTGAAAGTTTTTTAATTACTCTAGCAGATACTAGGTGTGTACATTGCGTGTCGCATTCTTGCGATCTAATCGAGATAAACAATATAAAAGATTTAGTTGCATTGTTTATGGCAATCTCATGAAATGAGAATATCCTGTGGCGACGCGACGGTAGATAAAAAAAAATATTGGAAGACATTACACACCCGCAAAACAACCACATGACCCTGGAGTAAGTAGAGCTAACATTATGGAAACTACAAACAAAGATATATGAATAATTATATTATTTTTAATTATTTTAACTTTATTTTGGTAACTAAGGAATTAATATATATATATATATACATATATATATATATATATACATATATATATATATATATATATACATATATATATTACTGTAATCAGTGAAAATAATTAATCACAAGATATACACTGACATTACAGTAGGATTGATATGAATATCTTGTGAAAGTGAAATTGGATGATTAAACTGCGGTTTCTTTCGAATTTATCGAATGTTCAACATGTTTCTGTCTAATTCTAAAATTTGCAGTGCACTTTTTACGCCGATGAATAAAACAGTGCGAAGTTTAATCGGTCAACAAAAGAATTTTAATTTTAAAATACAGTGCCTGCCATACTGTTTGAAACGGTGCGTGTGTTAATAAGCGGTCACAACTTTCAAATTGACCTACATTATGAGCTGGTTGCAGCATCGGGTCAAAGTTATCAATTAATTATCATTTCACGTTTTACTGGCACGCACTAAGTACTTAATGAAGTAATCATACGCCAAAAATACCTTACATCAATTTGGAAAAGAGCTGATACTCTTACACTGCTGGATCCACATTAACCAAACATAGCTAAGACCCACCGCAAGTAAATGAGTTTAATGCGTTTGTTACACAACTATAGGAGGAACTATGGGGAGTCATCATATCAGACTTTAGGAGTTGGCGAGATTAACAGACTTTGCACATTACTTGTGCCTACTCTATATAGAGTACATAACAGTAGTTACATTTAGTTCATAAACGATTATTATACAGACCCCTATAAATTCTATGAAAAGTGGTTAAATACCACGTTTTACCTAATAAGAGCAGTATAGTATAGTATGAAGGAAACAAAACTTTCACTAAATAGTGGTGAATAATAGGGGCTCAGAGTTCGTAGAATGTTTAGTTTACAACTCTTGTACAGCACATACATCAACTCGCAGCACTAATTGAAAGGAATCAGCGAAGTGAGGCTTTAGCGGCGAATGGCAAACAGCTATAAAGTTGAAACAGTGAAGACTTACTGAGACGGCAGACAAATGCGCCCCAGCCTTACCGAGATTCTCGACCGGTAAAAGCACACAGATATTGATAGTTTCGGTTCCGAGGGTGTTTTACTTTGTAATTTGCTATAGTACCTTTAAGTTTGTGTGAGTATATTGTTACCGCCATCAAATATTCTAGTTCAAAGCTTTTTATTTATTATGTTAAATTTAATACAAATTACATTATTTAACATATTTACTAAAACTATTCAAAACCGCAAATCATATGGAGATAATGAAAATGTGGTTCTAATATATGAAAAAAAGTAAAAGTATTTTTCCGACGTAATGACTGGACTAGGATTGCATATTATGTAGTAAATCGTCACGCTTGTCTATTGTCCGCGATTACTAAAGGATTTTTCTTAAACCTCAAACCTCAAACAAATCACAACATCCTTACACATCATCGACCCATTATAACACAACCCAAAACCATTGAAGGTACATTGTCGGACGTACTACTATACAAGGTAAAATTTATAAAAAAAATTGTTTCTCCTCAAATATGATATTTAATAATAATAATAATAATTAAATAGCTTTCCAGCAATTGCAAATTGATTCCATTAAAGGTTTTCACCATTTTTCAACAATTGGAGGTTTCTATCTTGCGCAGTCGTTTCTGGATGAACTATGGCAATTTTATAATCAGATAACAGGGCTTACATAGGTTAATATATCAAGATACAGCTCAAGCGGATACCGGTAAATGGGTCAAAATTAATGTGTTAGATCTGTTTATTTAAACACGCATAGACACAGGGACAACTTAAAGTAAATAGAAGCTTGTACAACGAGCACATGAAATTCCTAGGATTCATGTCAAATCAACCCCAGGTTTTAGTTGCTGCTTAAGATACAATTTTTTTAGTGATAGGGGGAGCGGGATCTCTTGCTTCAGTAAAATGTTCGGGGAATGAACCTGCGACTTCTATTCATAAACGCTTTGTGGCCTGTCCGTAACAATAAAAAAAGCTTTCCACGAAACTTAGCTTACAAAATTAATACGTTTAAAAGACAAGTAACTTCGCTTGAACGGAGTCAAAGAATTCATTTAGAACCATTCGAAAGAAATAAGAAGTAGACTAAACGCCGATTCACGCGCACTAATTGAAACAAACTCAGCTCAAAGTTAGTCGCTTACAAAGGCGAATACCTACAACTGCCCGTCAGCTGAAAGCGACGTTTCACGTTACCTTCATTTTGCCGCGATATTCACGAGCGATGATTTAGTGGAGCAAATTTTTCTCGCTACGACGAGCCCGCGTCGTCGGCGTCACCGTCTTAATAGTTGCTGAATCGTATATTACATAGAGACGATAAATCGCTCTCATTTTGAACTATATGTGTACCTTTATCTCTACAAAATTTGATAATAATAGTAGTTTATGATACTGTTGCATAATAAGGGTTCTTATAACATGAGTGTGTTCGGCGAGTTTTTTTATACAGGGTGGCGCAATAGAACGTGCATATTGCATCATCTTTTTTGGCGGGATAAAAAGCGCGCGGGAGTGAGTAGCCTACTACCGTTGGATAGACGCGCTCATGGAATTTTAGTAACCATGAGTAACTTCGACGGAAAGCATCGCGCATTATGCGTGCGCGCATTTTACGAGAACTGTCGTTCATACATTGTTACTAGGCGACTATATTGTTCTGAATATGGACTACGGCGAATTAGTGAAGCTCCGAGTGCTAATTTAATTAAAACATGGGTAAAGCGTTTTGAAGACACTGGTTCAACGTTTAAACCACAAGCAAAAGGTCGGCCAAGAACATCTAGGACCGAAAACAATATTGAGAGGGTTATGCAGTCTGTATGAGAAGATCCACGAGTGTCTACTCGCAAGAGATCGTCTGTTTTACAATTATCGCTACGAAGTTTGCACCGAATCTTAAACTTGGATCTCAAATTGCATCCGTACAAGCTGCAATTAACACAAGAATTGAAAGAGTGTGACTTCAGAGCAAGGTTCGCATTTGCTGATGAAATGCCTAATCGCTTTTCGAATTTTGACAATATCATTTTCTCTTATGAGGCCCATTTCCATATGAATGGGTTCGTAAACCGTCAAAATTGTCGTTACTCGAGCAGTGAGAATCCCAAACTCGAACACCAGAAGCCACTGCATAGTCCAAAAGTGACGGTATGGGCAACAATCTCGGGTAGAGGAATAATTGGTCCTTATGTCTTTGAAAATGCGCGGGGGCAAAACGTGACTGTTAATACGGAATGCTATGTTGCGATGCTGGAAGGTTTTTTTGCTCCAAAACTTGAAAGTTCAAGACTATTCAATTTTAGGAGTTGGTTTCAACAAGACGGAGCTACCAGTCACACGTCAAATGCCTCCATGGTGGTTGTGAAACAGATGTTCCCAGGCAGACTGATTTCGAAAAGAGTTGATATCCCATGGCCCCCTCGTAGTCCAGATTTGACGCCTCTTGACTTTATTTTGTGGGAATTCCTCAAACACAAAGTTTACGGTAATAGCCCGAAAAACATCGATCAGCTCAAGGAGAATATCCGTGGTGAAATGGCAGCAATCACACCAGCGGTATTGAAGAAAGTTTTCAATAATTTCGGTACGCGGTTAGAAGATTGCCGTCGTAGAGAGGGTCGTCATTTAAATGATATTATTTAAAAAAAATAAACTTCAGTTCTTACTTTACATTTCCTTAGTTTTATTTTAACTATACCTTTCATATTATTTCTTTTATTAATTTTTTAAATATGCACGTTCTATTGCGCCACCCTGTAGTATCACACGAGTGTTATAAGACCAAGTTATGTACAGTGTCTTTCACTACTTTATCTACTCTCATATATAATACGTAAAACAATATTGCAAATAAAATGATGAATCTAACAACAAATTTATTTTTTAAATGTCAAATGTTGGCGCCAAGGCGCAAACATGCGCGCTTGCGTCGCGGACTCGTTCATTGAAACCAATGATGGAAACCTATTTTATTTAAGTAGAGGTTCTACCTCCTTGGTCCAGCTGGAGGTTGTATAGGTGTATCGTTATGATTTTAAAGTTATATTATGATACAGGTCAAATATAGCTCTATGCAAGACCTGTATCGTAATTAAACTTTTTATTTTTTATTTTTGACCTGTACGTAATAAGAATTTTGTTATCAGTTTTATAATCTTTGTATTATAGTATCAAAGTAGATAAAGTATACAATTTAATCATCATCAGTTTCTGAAATTAATCGCCACCGGTGTGGATTAGTTCTTTTAGTAACAAAAATTTCGAGATACTAGGCGTCAAGATAAGTAAAGAAGTTGATAAAGAAGCTTGTTCATCACAGTGATGTTGTTTGTGATCACAACATGGAACCATAAAATTTAATCTTAAATTCTGAAATGGGTACACATACGATTGTATTAACTTATGAAAATCAATACTAGTTTCTGTAGTATAATAATAGTTTCTGTAGTATGTTACTGCAAATATGTCATGCAAGAATTTCGAGGGCATGCGCATCGACCTGTCACAATTATTATTCGCATCTACAATGGGCGAGTGTAAGTTCAAACAATATTACTTTGCTCAATCACACGAGAGACTGGAGAAAATGATGAAAGGATAATTCAACCGAGTATCGTAATATTATCAGTTCAAAAAAGGTACTAGGGATCGTCAAAATTTGCCGGTGTACAACAATTGCTTCTCATATATTGTAAATAATATCTCCATTCAGAAGAATACGTGGTAATTTTAATCTTGGTATTAAGTAATTAAAGCTCTTCAAAGAGTTTTGAGAGCCTCTTTGCTTTAAAGAGTTGATTACTCTTCGCTTGAACTCTCTACGTAGTGGCTGACAGTGTGTATTTAATTGCATAATGTTATTATAGTTCCATTAACATATAGCTATGATTTTTTTATTTGGTTGATACTTTCTAATACCTTTTACAGCTAGACGTGTCTGAAGTATGAAAATAATTATTAGTGGCGTTGAGAGATTCAGTATGTTTCATAATTATATTTCACAACTATGGATTTGGTAACTGGCTAAACAGCTAGCAACTAGCTTTCAAATCTAGCTCAACAATCTGTAACTTTCGCCGTTTCGCAGTGAATTACCTTTTGGCTATCCCGCGACTAGCTTGAAGCGAGGAGGCCCATCGCGGTGACTTAGTGGGTAGTATGGCCTCTCCAGTATACCATGTACAAAAAAACAAAGTAAACCTGAATTGCATAAATTGCTAGCACCTCACAAAAAATCTAAAACCAATCAAGAGAAGGTATTGTTTTCTAGTTGAAACCTGGGTATGCGGTATTCCTTGTTCAGGATAAAACAACATATAGATATATAACATCTACAATGCGAATGGTTTTATCAGTCCTAGAAGGGGTGGCAGAGACATACTATACGCCCACATTTCGTAGTATTTTTATGAATGAGGAAATTATTTATTCGTGATGCGGTTATTCAAGCTTACTTCTGTATTTCTGTATGAAATACATCATTCAGACAGAATATATTATAATAATTGTATTATGTTAATAACATCCATATTAGTCAACAGTTTTGACGCTCATCTTGTTACTAAATTAAGAATAAATATAGAAATATTGAAACATTTCGAAACTATTTATTTCTTAGGCACAACAATGAAGTATGTTCCAGATCAAACATTCTATACTTTTTAAGCCTTACTTACTTACTTAGAAGTGATTAGCTAAAATATTATTTATGAAATTATTTTTGTAACTGGAAAGCTGTAAACCAAAAGCATGTATGAACATCATTGTCAACACAGGTCAAACCTCTAAATGGATCTGGGTAAAATTTGATATAGGTATCCAATATATAAGCATTTCTAAAAATGTCTCCCTTAAAGAATTGAGAGAAATTATAAAACACGTTAATTTCCACCGCGGGAAATAGCAAGTTTTTATGGAAACGTTTTATTAGACAAAATGTTCTTAGTAATGTATATCCTCCTAGTAAACTAATTCGATAAATGCCTCTTGTTAATCGCTTTTCACGGCTCCCTTCTGAATCAACGAACCTTTAAAGGGCTTCTCTAAATTAAATTGTCTTTGTAGATTGTCAACCGTTATAATATCCTTACATACCGAATTTAATGTCATAACATGAAACGTATTTATCAATTTGGAATTGTCAACTATGGCTGCTAGTCATTATCACAGTATCGTGTGTAGGATGTGTCAGCAAGATGTTGAATTAAAGTGTCTGTTTGTTATTAGAAATTAACAGGTTATCTTTAAATATACACGAAAAAATTCAAAACATACACAAAAGAATCACGGTAGAAGCGGCAGGACCGATTTTAACGGGACTTTCACAGGCAGTTGAAAGATCTGGCACAGATAGCTGATCTGATAAGGAGTAACTTACCCTAAATTTCATACCTGTATTTCCACGGTAACGGGCGCTAGAAACCTCCGCTAAAATACTTATACTAGCGGTTCTGCGAACCGTAGCCTCCGGAGTAATTTTTTTTTATTAATAATTTTTTTATAAATAAATAAAAAATAAATAAATATCCATCACGCCTTATCCCCGAAGGGGTGGCAGAGGCATATTATATGCCCACTTTTCACCGTGTGGATTCCTGTCCCACGTAATAGGTGGTGAGCCCATTGCCGTGTTGAAATAGACAGACGCAGGCTGTGGCTACCTGCTGTTGAAATTTTTTAAGCCGCCTATAAGGCCTTCAACCAGGCTTAACGACTGCCATTTTACTGGCAACCGGGACCAACGGCTTAACGTGCCTTCCGAAGCACGGAAACGCTCGCAAATGTAAATGCCACAAAGTGGTCACCCATCCGACGACCAGCCATAGTGAAAGTTGCGTACCTCAGTGATCGTTTACCGAACACTGAGACCGCGGGGCCACGAGCGCTTTATTTTTATTTTTTTATTTTTTTATAAATTTATAAAAAAACGACATTTCTTTTTGAGCGCTCTTGCCAACCACTACGGGACCATTTCCCCTCCCTGGCCTCCATCCCCCCCCCCCCATCAAAAATCCCCCTCGCTAAAAGTTGTTGGCTACATCAAAAATGCGACCTGTAGACTGAATGAAAGACGGTCGAACATCAATAGCATTGATGTATCAGTTCCGTACCAGTGGAGTTAAAACGAAGACTTTCGTCGGCTGGTTTCGCTCGCCTCCTCAATCAATTATTTACCCCAATGGAAGCCTTTATTGTAAACACTTTCACTGTACGCGTCTACATTATACAGAAGGAAACAATGGATTATTAGCTATCAAATACTTATATAGATTGGTGGTGGTGTACCCATTAAAAGAGTTGTTCGTTTGCGTATGATTCGAAAAACTAACTTACACAGAATCACCGGCTGTATCTTGTACTGACTACTGACCGCCTTGTTTTTATAGATTCTCAAAAGCCTTTTTGTATTCAGTTCAATTCGTTTAAGATAACAGTAACAGCGATAGTCATCATAAAATACAAACGTTTTTCAGATCTTTCGCTCCTTCTTCATAAATACGAGTAAACAGAATAAATACATAGAAATGATTTCGTTCGCGTCCGGGGTTACGGTGTATACTATCGACGTAAATTATTACTGAGCACGAAATTTGTCTTAAGCTTGCAAGGAATTACAGTCTTGTGGTAAATTCACAACAAATAAGCACGTGCACGCTTTAACGTGATATTTTATTTTAAGGCTTATTCAAGATTTAACGGAACGAAAGTGATTGTTTGACAGTAGACTATCATAGACTAAAGGGGCATTTTTGACATGTGGCCGCTTTGAGATGCTACGTGACGCTACCTGCTTACGCCTTTGGAATATCCCTGTAATATTTTATTGTTATAGGTTTCGATCAAATAAACTAAAGACGAGCGATTCCATACAAAAATAAACAGTGGCACTCGATTAGTGGTATATACATAGCTCTGCACCTATTTTATTTGATTTTGATTATTTGAACATTTCCCAAATTTCTTCAAACATGTTTACGAGTGTAAGTTAAGTTAACAAACAAACCAAAGTACTCCACTGGTTCGAAACTCACCAGTCGCCTCTGTGCGATGCGACCAGGCTTGCACTAGTGCAAGGAGTTCTTGTCACGTGCATTTCACGAATCACCGAATGCAATTCCGGCTTCAATATCGAATCGGACAACCTCTGTATAGAACGTTCTGATAAACGACTTTAGAAATACCTATAACCAAGCGTGGTCCACAGGGATACCAAAAGTGTAAAATATTAAATATTACTTAACCCTTTTTTTTAACAGTATAAAGTAATGAAGACAAATTATGTTCAAATATGTTTCATTGTATACATTTCTAAAAGAACAGAAAAGGAAACTAAATGTTTCTGGGCACTAGTTACAATATGACCACAGAGCAAGGAATAAATATCATTTGCTCTATAAATGTCATTCAACCAAGCGTGACAGGGGGTGCGAACGAGAGGGAGCAACATTCCTTGCTCTGCGAATAGCTATTGTAAATAGCTATTAGCTATAAATGTAAATAGCTAATATTATAAACGCGAAAGTTTGTAAGAATAGATGTTTGTTTCTCTTTCACACAAAATCTACTGAATGGCTTTTGACTTCACAATAATTGACTTTACAATAATATAGCTTACACATAAGAATAACACATATGCTATTATTTATCCGGGGAACAAGTTCCTGTGGGAAACGGGAACGGGAAAACTTCTCCACACGCGGGCGTCAACAAGTCTTTAGATAATGGAATATGTTTCCACGGGCTGAAAACAGAAGCCGCATTTGGCTTCAACAATATACCAAATTTTCAAAGAAAAAGGAGCAATTTACTACGGGATTATGTTTCGGCCATAATCTTGAAAGCAGGACCTCGTCCCGTTGGGGTTAAAAATGTAATCGCAGAGATACCCACGGGAAAGTCTGTATTAAGATTGTAGAACATTGTAACTGGCTTTGCATTATGTTTGTAGTTTAAA
This sequence comes from Thumatha senex, assembly GCA_948477245.1. Classification (NCBI taxonomy): domain Eukaryota; kingdom Metazoa; phylum Arthropoda; class Insecta; order Lepidoptera; family Erebidae; genus Thumatha; species Thumatha senex. Next base: position 986,274 of record OX419742.1, on the reverse strand, counting down.
AAAGATAAAATTCATTTTCAATATATCGTGTATACTTCATTAATAATGAATTTTGTCTGTTCATATTGTTAAAATATTTGTAACTCGTTTGAAGAGTATAAATGTTTGTTTACGAATATTATAATTTTAAATGAAATTTTAAGGTTATATTTTCTGCTAAGTGGGACAAAATTTGCATAAGGCGATATCACTCCTTTGGGGATAAAGGCGTGACTAATAAATAAAAGTGCGCCAGGAACTTCAATAAAGTTCCGCCAATAATTCCACTTAAAATGTTTAATTTGCCCTAATATCCTCAGAAATTTTGGGTTCATTGTTTATTAAAAGAAAAAAAGAAATGTTAGCATATTTCAGTAATAAATTATCTGAATTCAATGAAAGAGTAAGGAGATATACACACATACTTACTCTTATACTACCTTTGTGTATTATTATGAACATCTTCAAACGGAGACAGCTGACGGATGACATTAATTATGGCAACTCACGGGCGAATTATATCTTGAAGCAATATTATCTGCGTATAAAGGAGAGAGCTTTTCATTGACTATAATTTTGATGGTGTAATAACGCTTTGTTAAGGAAATTTTATACATATCGTTTGTGTGGATTATTTGGTACCTTAGTACCAAAATGAAACATAAATGAAAGATTGTTGACGTTTAGTCATCAGTGTTATGCCAAGAGGCAACCGTGATTGCTACCAGGATTGGCAATCCTGGTAGCAATCACGGTTTTCAGTATTCCTAACGGGGAGAGCTAACACGCACCTACCTATGTTATATTCTATTCTGGATGGCACCTCCAGGAATGCTCAATGGGGACATGGCAATAACAAGTGCAATAAGGTGCCACTAAGCTTAGCACGTCCACCCGGCTGAGCCCTCTGTACTGAGAAGACACTTGTAAATTGAAACTCTCGTTTATTTACGGATAATATTCTTACTTAAACTAAAAACAATCGAAGTTACAATTCAGTAAATCCTTGAAAGCTTTCTATTTTAATGAGGATAAAGTCGCGATATTCAAATACGGGACCAATTAATTTTCCGCTGATTGGCAACAATTTGAATATCCGTAGCAAGCTTGAGGGAATACAAAATTTTTTTGAAAAGTTTATTTTCTAATAAAAAGGTCATGTGAAATTTTTTTGAATCGAGTGCTTTAATCTTTTTTAATAACATATTTAGTAGGTACTTGATGGAGACATGGCTACCTTCGAAGACTGAAGGAAGTTATCACAGCCGTAAAGCTCATTAAACGCGTCCTCGAGTTTACTAAAGGTCTTATTACAGAACTCAAAACTCAAGAAACGCTTGAGTGTAGTTTCTTGAGTATTGAGTATCATTTTGTAATTACATGTGTAATAACACACTACACTTAAAGAACCCTGAGTCAGTAAGAGGAGTGAGCAACTTTCAGTGGTAAAGAATGAAGTTTCTATAGAGTAGAAGCGCTCGTGGCCCCGCGGTCTCAGAGTTCGGTAAACGATCACTGAGGTACGCAACTTTCACTATGGCTGGTCGTCGGATGGGTGACCACTTTGTGGCATTTACATTTGCGAGTGTTTCCGTGCTTCGGAAGGCACGTTAAGCCGTTGGTCCCGGTTGCCAGTAAAATGGCAGTCGTTAAGCCTGGTTGAAGGCCTTATAGGCGGCTTAAAAATTTCAACAGCAGGTAGCCACAACCTGCGTCTGTCTATTTCAACACGGCAATGGGCTCACCACCTATTATGTGGGACAGGAATCCACACGGTGAAAAGTGGGCATATAATATGCCTCTGCCACCCCTTCGGGGATAAGGCGTGATGGATATTTTATTTTTTTATTTCTATAGAGTAATGACTTGTCGTGTAGCTTGGTTCGAGTTACAGTTCTATCAACTGTAATTGTCTTTGATGGTTTACTTCTCCTCTTTAGTCGTATAGTGGTCAATTAAGTGGAATTGCTCTTCAGATGATTAGTCAAGAAAAAAATCAGTAAAAGATGCCATTGGGCCATAGTTCTGTGCTTCGCTAATGACTCTGGATTTATAGTAGACAACATATAATGCAAATTGTTCAGGGTTGTATAGCGTCAAGTGCATTCAATAAGTATTGTTGGAAACTATCCAAACGACACGAGCAGTAATTCTACCTAGGGACGAATTTGTATTGCAACACAAAACTGGTCGGAGAATACCTAGATTGTCCAGCAGAGGATGAAATGAAAGAAAAAGGGATCTTTTTAGCTGAAAATGCATAAATTTGTATTTCCTCTTTGGTAAATGCGTTTCGGTATCTGATGCTATCCTTCTTCCCCAATATCAGTCTGCTTAGCTACCACATCGCTAAAGTAACTCTCATGTAGAATGCCTATATCAATGAATAATATACTGTAGTAAATAGAGTAAGTAGGTCACAATAACTTGTTTTCAACACTTCAGGCTGTGAATAAGGAGTAAGGTTGTCGTTTTGAATTAATTATATCTAGCTCTAGCGCGTCTAGGCTCTTGTGGCACAAAAATAGCTATCAATTTTCAATCACCTACCATTCATCGTAAACAACTTCCTTTCCCAAAACATTTTTTTTTCAGCCAATTCAGCCTATGGTTATCTACTTCCTTAAATGTTAACTAAACTAACATAATCACGCTGTCTCCTTGATGGAGTAGTCAGAGAAAACAGATCGCCAAGCTTTCCGATCTACGCATACTTTTTACGCTTTCTGCAAATTAGTAAATCGTTTCATACATACACGTCAATCAAATATACCCTTCCTTTGAGTACTTTTAAACTTTCCGTTTTTCTTTCTATAGGCTAAGGTGATCACTTTCCATTAGGTGGTCCGGATGCTTGTCTGCCACCTCAGTGGTATAAAAAAACTAATTCCGAAATATTAAATACATGTAGTTACTTTCTTATATTTCAACCACTTCGTAACTCATACCTACATAAGTATTTGAACGTCAAAACATCTTACAGTTCATAAATAACTACCATACACGCATATACATACACGGGGACAAAGATCCAGAAGTAAACATTCTTGACCTATGAACAGGTGGGCTCACCATTGCCGTTTTGAAACGAACAGGCCTAGGTTGTGGCGACCTGCTGTAGATTTTTCATGGCGCCCTTAAGATAAGGACTTCAACTTAGCTTAACCACTGCCATGTTACTGGCAACCGGGAATAACGGCTTAACGTGCTTTCCGAAGTACAGACGCTCGTGAATAGAAATGCCACAAAGCGGACACCCATCCGCGGAGCAACCATAGCCAAAGTTGCTTAACGCAGTGATCGTTTACAGAACACTATGTTAGATGGTGCTACGAATGGATAATCGTTTAAATCTCAACCTTAGTGTGTATAAAGCAAAAGTTATAATAATATTGGCCTCCGTTTCATTCACAAATGTCGGTAATTAAAATTTTCGGTAACGTGAATTGTTCGTGCTATCGTAAGTGGATCGCATCGTGTAGGTAACGAGAGGGTCTTAGATACGATATAGAAGCGTAGCGTAGGTAATAAATGTAACTTGATTTCGTATAGCGAGATATCGAAACGTCTCTGATCATGTAAGCGTCCGCACAAGGCATGCTGCCCCAGTTCTGATGCGATTTTACTCTCTGGCTGGACACTACTGATTGCAAAGTTTGTAGTAGAAATATGTTTGTCTTGTTTTATCAACCGATATGATAGCAAAGAGTTTTTCAGTGTACATATTTAAAACGACTCTGAATCTTCTTATCTTAGCAGAAGGGTTTTCTTTTATAGGCGACGCTAAAGCTAAGTATCTAACTAAACTGACGCCATCAAAAGAGTTTTCATGCGCATTTTAAGAGATGATCTAGCCTTCTCAAGGTCAATGTCCTAAGAAAAAAGTTCTCATGTGTATAACTGTTCTAGCAAAAGGCTTAGTGATGCTATTTGACAACAAAAATTATATGTCAACCATAAAATCTGCTGAAGATGTAATGTTAGTTATAATAAAATCGCTTATTAAATGCTTGGATTGTAGACCTTGAATTAATGGATGATAAATCTCTACAATAGATGTTAAACAAAACAATTGGAGAAACTCAATAGAAATTCAACCTTTATATACTACTCGGGTCTTCAGCTTCACAATAAGCACCTAGAAATATAATAGCTACTAGGTAGTCGATAGCGCGCAAGAAGCGCGCATGTATGATGTTATGTACATATTGTGCCAATGCAAAGTTCTCGAAGTTTTGAAGTATTCCGTGCCAACGGAACTAGTTTTGTGAAGCTTACGAAACTTAGTACAATTTTGTGAAGCTTACGAAACTTAGTACAATATATTTGATTGGGTAGAATTTTTATTCAAAACTTGCAACATTGACAACGAGAAACGTTTCGAATATTCCAACTAATATTATTGTGTTTCGCTAGTATTCTAACGAGTACGAGGCGCTGTTAAGTCAATCTTATAGGAATCTGAATGGAATTCTTCAGATTATTTTTATTGTGAGCTTTCAGAATAAATAAATTTTAAAACTAATAACTAACTAGTTTCTCCCCGCGGTTTCGCTAGTGACCCACTTTAAGCTCCCATCGCAACTAATTAATTCCGTAGCGTCGTTTATTACTTTCACAATAATGAAATAAAATTGCCAGATTTGTTGACACTTATGATTGCTGCTCCGCTCTCCAAGGCAGTAGCGTGACGATATATGGCTTATAGCTTTCCTCGATAAATGTGTTTTTTTTTTAATTCGAACCATTCCTTTCTGTATATATTAATACGGATTTTGTAATATAGGCTACGTTTTTCGACAGTGAAGCCACGGGCAATTACTAGACTCCTTGGAGTCGCAAACAACAATTAGATAGTTTTACTTAGTTCGCTGTATGTACGTATTCTTTGTAAACACCATTAATTTAAAAAGTTTATTATGCTGTAAGTTCTCTTGATTTTCAAGAGTGGATTTCCATATAATTCAACTTTTTTAGAGATTCTGGTGTAATAAGCAATGGGAGTACTAGAATTTATCGGAAATGCCATTACAGGTGTAGGTAGGACAAGTTGTATAATTCTAGGATAATACAATCCCAAACAGCACCATCATAGTCCTTAGCAATTCAAATGTATATTTACATTAAATTATTTATACAACACATTTTACGCTTCTACACGACTGACGTCAGGTAAAATAAAACCATCATAGCATATTCAGCAAATATCTAACTTCAAAAGGCACTTCAAATAAAACCCAGTTGACATTTGTCAATATTCATTTAGACTGCTTTTTCAACTTAGCGAGTAACAAAATACATTTATTTGCATTTATTTTCCTTTCAGATGATAATCTATTTACGAGTATAAGTAGAAATATGACAAACATATTAATAAAATTTACAATAATGGTGACGTATTAAATCAGATGAGTGTTTTCTCCAACCAGATATGTACTTAGAAATTAACTACGGATGGCTGCATGCCAATGAGAATGGTATTAATTGTTTTTAGCCACGATAATTATGAGTAATACATACTTAATACTCGTCATGTGCCTGTGCGTATAATAACATATAGTCTAAGGCCCGTATTCCAGAACGTTTCTTAATACTCAAGTGACACTTGAGAGTAGATTTTATAAGGCAAAAGCTAGCCTCAAGCGTTGATTGAGTATTGAGAAACGTTCTGGAATACGGACCTAAAACTTGTCTTAGAAACACGATTTAAAGAGTAAACATTGACTCATTTTACTGTTGTGCTTGGAATTTTCAAGTATTGTACATTGTGAAAGATCTTAAAATTGACTTCTTACCCTTTGTTCAACTCTTCTAAGTTTCTAAAGCCAAATACTATACCATGTACGGCCTCCGGGTTCTTGGCTAGTTGTAGACCTTATTTAAAACTAAATTCACTCATTGTATTACAGGAGCTGTAAAATCGACATTGATTAATTATGGCACGTTTTGGAGGTATAGGATGACCGTGATTATACGTACCTACCTCATTTTATATAATAAATCTTGAAAAGTCTCGATTATTACTTTAAGATGTTATACGTCAATAATCTGGTAAACCGAACGAAATTTTATAAATATTTCCCGGCATCTTTTATCGAATTTTCCTCAGTGTCGTTAGGTGTATAACCGAGGTTTCCGAATGGAAGTGGATCCGTCGCTTCAAGCGGGAATCGAATTTGCAACCCGGAGCAGCCTAATTTGATTTATCCTGCCCCTCCAACCACGAGGTTACGTAGATTTTATATTCGGGATCGAGATATGAGATGTGAACTAGCAACGTAACGCAATAGATAATATTACATTTAATTTCTGCTCACACTTCTATCCTAGCTTTGGTTACCATCTAACTCTAAATAAAAATAAATATCCATCACGCCTTATCCCCGAAGGGGGAATGCCCATAAGGCATTCAACCAGGCTTAACGACTGCCATTTTACTGGCAACCGGGACCAACGGCTTAACGTGCCTTCCGAAGCACGGAAACGCTCGCAAATGTAAATGCCACAAAGTGGTCACCCATCCGAGGACCAACCATAGTGAAAGTTGCATAACTCAGTGATCGTTTACAGAACACTGAGACTGCAGGGCCACGAGCGCTTCTCTCATCTCATCTAACTCTAATTTAGAGCTAAGGCGTACTAGGATTATCAGCTTCAGGTAAGCTTTGTCATAGCTTTAATTGGCTTTTGACTACTGCCACGCATTACCTCTGCGCTACGCACGAAACGGTCTGATATAAGCGAAACGGTCGATGCGTCTGACCTTGTCTGGCCAATAGTACACTAGACAATGATAGCGTTAATTCGATATGTTGCTGTTTTGTATTTGTGTAACGGCTCTAACTTTGTCTAACAATAAGACTCTGGATTTAGTGCAGAATAAAATTAACCGACCGAATTCTTAACAAAGTGATACGCAACATGGTTGGTTTGAATGAAAGAGTCATCATTGTGCCGGAAAATGGCGTACTGCGTTGGTTTGAACACGTCCACAAACATAAAAATATATATTGTGCGAAAGTAGAAGGTAGAATGAGTCAGTGTAGACCGAAACTTATATATGAAGACTACTTGAGCAGATTGCTCAAAAACAGAAATGTCAAAAGTACTCATATACCCCTATGTGCGTGTATGAAAATAATTGCATCTGTAGGAAGCGAAAGAATAATTGGCGATCTGTCCTCTCTGACTACCCTGTCAAGGATACAGCGTGAAGATAGATAGTTAATTATTAAAATCATAAATAGAAAAATAAGCCATAGCAGTTTTATTATCCACAACGAGCAAAAAATATCCTAATCACACTTATAATATTGTTAAACGGTTTGCATATAGAAGCTGGGTCTATAATTGATACCGCCTATCGCCTTGCCACACACAAACATAATCTAGTTCCTCGCCCCTAAAAATATTTCCTCTTTAAAAATTTAATCAACCGGGTATCGGGCTAACTGCCCAAATTGCGAAGGTTAACTTGAAGTGTGAGGGCCGATTTATCGCATCTGGGACTGACAGCTATACGCTCTCGACCTAACCGCTTCCAATGTAATAGCTTGGATGCCGCTTAATCACACCGATCGGGCGATTCATTTGGTCCGCTCCAGTGACCTTTTAAGCCAACTTAACATTTTGATGAACAAGGGATACTACAATATCGTTTGATAAACTTATGGGCAATGTCGGAGAATAATAACCATCATTCAGGGGAATCCGTTCCATCGACCTGTCCATTAATAAGAAAAAGCCGTATATCTTTATTTTCTTTCTTTCTATGCGTGTGCTATAAAAATATAATGACGAAATGGTTTCTTGCGTATAAGATTTATTTAATACGAAATAGCACGACCCAAGTAGTGCCAACCGTATGAAAGTAAAAATCCATTTAAAGCACCTTACATCATCTATGTACATTTCTCAAACTTTTTCGCAATATGAATAACTGGATGCATGATTTCAAAATATTACTGCCCCCTTTGACATTGTAAAGAACCGTGTATAGCCGCACTTATGTCGCATATGGGAATTTGTAATGAGGTCTCGACCCCAATCCACCGAAGTGAGTCGCTATAGTTCATAATTTTATGCACACAACCATGCTCCCGTCAACTTCTATTCTCCTGGTAAGTAATTATGCACAATATTTCCAGCACATCCTAATTTGCATCTTTCCGAACTGTAAACATCATAAATTGCCCCGTCGCTAACCGTTTGTGAAATGCAAATATCATCTTGTCTCATAAATAAGCATTTAGCATTTAATACATTCAAATAGGGACCCAAAGCTTTATTAATATGGAGGAGAATTCATGTGGTTATTGATTTAATCATTTACTCAATCCATATGTACGAGTATCTTTTAAGGACGTTTGTTATTATTGTATTTATTTTTTGTTTCATCTGGACTTGATCAATCTGTGGGGACAAGGTAATTATGTATTGTGCATAGCCCAAAGGTCTTTACAATTAGCTTATTAATTTATTTTTTAGTAACCATGCCATATAATAAAAAAAAATGTATTGAGCATAGTTTCAAATTTATGTGCTGCTAATGACAGCGAGATAAAAACATATGGGATATGTTATTTAGGGTTAACTTTTGGACTAAGGCGTGTATTTAAATTGTGTGTGACATAAAGCAACCGAGATTTCTTAAAGAATTTTAGAATATTATCAGTCGACTTATGTAACAAAAGATTAGTAGATTTAGGAACAAATTTGTACGTTTGTGGTTCAAAAAGTTCTAAATAACCCGGTACTGTAAAAATACAAATATTAGACAGCCGTGCGCGGACTTACTGGAATCATTTTAGGAAATCACGTCGGGGTCACCAGTTTAGGGACTGCCTTATTGGGGATGAATGAAAGCACGGAGTCCAGATAATCGGTATATTCAACAGAGTTACAGTGCAAGCTGCGAGGGACTGCCCGTCCAGCTTGTTACACCATTCACATAAATTTGAACTATGAAAAAAAAAATTACCACATATATACCAATAGCACAAATACCAATATCACAAATCATAAGTAATTTAACACAAACAGTTGATATACTTGCAAACATTAAAGTTCCCTTCGATCTAGATACTGTAAATGCATGTTTAATATCTGCGCCAAAAATACATTAAGGGGCAAGCTATTTTAACTTAATACAAATCTGCAAAAAGTATGCAACACTGAAAATAAGAAGCCTGGGAAAGGATTTCGACTGTATCTACACATAGTAATTATGGCCTTAAGATCACGGTGAAAATATTTAGCTTTAATGAATTTAATAGTCTTTGCAAATAAAAGGATATTCACTCCTACGGTATTACATATCTGAAACGATAAAAAAATATAGTAAAATTTCGATTTGGAAATATTTATGAAATCTAGGCTGTTTACTCAATTTTCCTAAGAACTGTTACGAACTTTCTTTCAACATACGTCAAATATTATTTTTTTCAAAATGTTAGTCATTTTATCTGAAGAAATAACCTTAAGGTAAAAGATACTAAGTTTACAATTTGATGGACTTACACAACTTTTATTCTCGGAAAAAAATAATTTCAAAAAGAATGCGATTACGGTAGATTGTGGCGTAGTCGTCAGCAAGTACTATCTGCAAATTGTCTCTTAATCTCGACACAATGACAAAGCGATGTGATCATGAAATCTAGCCCTTTGTTTTTGTTTATTCTCTTACAGTTGCCGAACATTCGGGAATTTAAGAGTCCCGTATCTTTGTAAAGTACGTTTGTCATTCGATGTCAGGCCGAAACAGCCGCTCGGGCACGGGACCCTTTGTTTTCTAAATGAACTATAACTACTCAAGTAAAAGCTAGTCCCCATGATAAATAATACTTTTCCAGATTGAAATAGGTGATAGAGGGTGTTTTTCCTAACAATTAGACAGAATTGGAGCGCGACTACCGGCTTGATAAATTAATAAGAAATCGTTACGCTATTTAATAATGATCAATCACAAAAATGAAAATAAATATTGTTTATATAACTTTAAAATTTTGTAATCGAACTGTAGTGCCCTTGTGTGTATTTGTTACATTACTAAGAGCACGAGGATTAGTAGCACGTGTTATTTGTAAACAATATTAAAATATATGGTCAATTTAATTTTGGAACGACGTTCGTTGACGCAGTTTGCGGAATGCCGTATGCCGTGTGTGTATCGAGCCTGCCACAAAAAATGAGCAAACAAGCAAGTGAGTGCGCAACCGGGTGCGCAATTCTCTCTCTCTCTCTCTCTCTCTATTATCATATGATTACATTCTATTTTTTTATTTTTAATTACCTTTTTAATTTATTTTTTTAAACGTAATGAATTTCGTTTCAGACGGGGGTTCCGACCACACATTTCTTTTTATATTTACTGCTTTATATTTATATTCCTGGCCCGTTTAACGCATTTAAGTAGAAGTTTTCAAACCCAATCACATCCTTATAATTATCTACATGCCCAATTTCAGCTACAGCCGTTCAGCTGTTTGAGGTGTGCGTTCATAGATCAGTCTTTCGCCTTTGCTATACATAAAGTGTAAATAAAGGTTTATACAACTTCTATAGCCTCCTCTCGAAAGTTAGTAATAAAATCTAACAGTACCACCCTGTAGGCAAACAAGTTTAGAAAACTGCTCCAGCGAATGTTTTATACAAAAATATTTCTAAAATATTTTAGTATATAGACAAGATCATTTAACCTTATTTTTTACATTATATTTTGACAGAATAACACGATAATAATTCTCACCTAAAATCCTGATTATTTATCTAAATCTGGTCTGACACGTAATTACGTCATCTCTCCACTGGATAACGATCGGGGAAATATTTGGGCAGGTTTACGAGAACTATATTTCACGTCGGCATGAGTCCTCATGAATAGTCTATTATTTATTGCAGGTTTACTAGCATCACAATTTTTATTTCGCTGGTAGACCGATTTATTCTAAAATCAGCATTAGAAAAGAAGAAGTAATCAAAAAGACAAATCCGTGTCTTGATGCCATAAGCCAGCATATTAAATAAAAAGTGGATATCGTTAACACGTGCCCGTATATTAACTCGATAGATACCAGGGGCGGTGAAGCGCTGAGGCGGTGAAGATACGGCAATTCAATCACGCGGCCATTACGCCACACGTCGTCCCTATCTCACCCCCGCCGTGGATCCCTCTCGTATAACATGCTGGAGGGAGTATTGTTGCAAAATTGGGAACACAACTCTTAGGCGGTTATGATGTTCTGGTATATTTATTGCAAATTTTTGCTTTACCTGTCAGATTTATTGCATACGAATCTGATGAACGTGAAAGTGTTGATTCTTACCTGAAAAATAAAAGATTTCTAGGTTAATAAAGGATTCTTTAATACTTTCTTTAAGGTAGTAAACGATTAAAATTACAAATAAATAATAAAATGCAACGGTGTCGTGGGACACCAGGTAGGAACGAAGTTCGAACTTTCGAAAAAACTAATGTAGAAAAAACCGAAAGAAACAAGCTACGCGCTGTACAATAATAAATACAATTTTCACTTCTCATGCTCTGAAAGTGCTTATTTGTGCAGGATATAGACTGCAAAATATCGAATTTTGTGCACAAGTGCATTAATGTATCTACTCATACATAAATGTATCTATATTAAGGCAAAGAAAATGAGCCATACAGTCAAACAAATAAGAAATTCATAGATAGAATTTTTATTATATTTAAATTTGCCTTATGTGATTTTTACAACATAAAAAGATATTAAAATATAAATTCAGTACGGTAGGTTATTTAATTAATTTAAGAAAAACATTTACCGTAAACAACATACAAAAAAACACATACCGTATTATTCCAACATTAATTTAATAGTAGGCAGTTTTGTCGTCCTCACATGTTCAGAAAAATACCGTTAATATGTCGGGAAAAACAATTTCCTTCATTATTCTGTACTAATTTTATTTTAACACTTGTTGTGACGTCCTTATAGTGCAACACTCCGTCCGTACATAGTTAAGGTTCATGATTTGGACTTTATTTATTTAAAAAGAAAATGCACAAGTTGTACGAGTACTAATGGCTCTACCTATTGCTTTGCGAATCTGGCAGTAAATGTAAATGTAGAAGCAGTAATCTTGACGTTCATAAGTGTTACTTTGTGACCTACATGAATAAAGATTTTTGATTTCGATTTTTTTTTTGACTAGGTACATGAAACCATGAAAGCTCGCTCATTTGTATAACAGATTTATAACACGAAGCTTATTTTTTTCACGTACAGTCTATAATGAACAACATTTTCGGTAGCAGCGAAATTTCCTCGCCGCCGGTATTCGCAGCATCACGTAACATTCCCGCAGTGCAGCACAACCTGTGTCGCTGAACTGCACAACTTTCTTTTTTTTATTGTGCAGATGGTCACTCTTTTGTAGTTTCTCCTTTTGTGCTGGTCGAGAAAACTCAATTAAAATTTCTTTTTACAGGCAACAGTGGTTAAATGAAATTACTTTCTATAGAACCCTACATAAATCAATTTGAAATATTCAGAAATTAAATGCACGTTTACACAATACATTTTTTCTTTCTATCACTAAGCCAAATGTTAATTGTTTAACTATTAAATCTTTCTTCTTAGTCTTTTTTTACCCGATATCTTCATATTCTACGTCTTAGTTAAGTAAGGTCTTAATTCAAAGTCAGTCTTGCGCCAGGAAAGCAATGAAGACGTTCTTGAAGCTTTTAGTTAAATTTTCGCTGCAAAAACTAAAATGGCATTTCACTGCAAAATATCAGTGACTTTCACTATAACACGTTGACACAACTTTTATTTCTGAGTCCGGTCATGTCCACCATTTTTACACAAAAAAAAAATGCAATAGTTTTAGATAATAATTTATAGCAAGCGCCTGCCATCCGAATTTGATTCAATCTGCTCCTGTGCTGTGGTGGTTACCGATAAATTCTGAGGTATTCTCAGTCTACAAAAGACATACGGAATTTTAATATAAACTTTAATGAAAACAAACAGTGCTGTAAATGCAACAACGAAATGAAATTATATTTTGTCAAAACTCTGAAGACGTATACTGCTTACGTCGTTGGTGGAGTGCAAATTAAAGAAATGCTTCTAAATGTCACAGAGCCTACGCAACGCTATATTATACTGGCTGTAATAAAACCGTTGTGAACACCCCAGGGGCGGGACGAAAATGAAAAAGAAGCATTTCAACGAGCTGTAAACTGTCGACTTATTAATTTAAAGATCGTGTAATAAAGGCCTTTTTGTGGGCGCTTACTAATAATACTGTAATGAGGGGAGCATTCGTTCACAAAAAGCGTAATGTAACCTCTACTTCAAGTAACAATTCGATTTGTCGGTAAAGTTTCTACGCTGATCCAAGACGTTCAGGGTTACTGGGTGGGTGACCCAGATTGCTTCTTGCACCCAAGCTAACTATTGTGCTGAAAAAAACCGACATTACAAGAATAAATAAAGATTTCTATTCCCGCCTTTTTTCATCTTTTGTCATTGGGCTGAATGCATGATGTCAATTGCCAGTATGATGGTTAGATGTACGCGAACTTATTGAAAGAGTAAAGTTTTTTTTTTAATTACTTACGCCTTAGGGCATTTCTAGCTACATTACCCTAGAGCGCTAATTCGTCACCTACAAGCCCCATTTGGGGGTAATAAGGACCTACTTACCGAATATGAGAGATGCAATAGTAGATTAGTAGCCAAGGGCTGTAAGGCATCAATTGCAGCCCGAGATAATTAGGCGCACGAGCGCAGCGAGGGCGCCTATAGTTCGAGGGTGCAATTGATGCTTACACCCGAGCTAACTACTCTGCTTTACATCTCGATTGTGAGGTGTGTACGAGACATAATTCGTACACCGCGGCGGTGCGCTTCATACATCAGCACTTTTCAATTATTTCATATAATTTAGCATTAATTAGGATCAGTACGCAATCAGCATTCATACGCGATACTCATTATCACTCATCCTAGCATTAGTTACGAGTTAGTGAATAAAAACCATTTATTTATCTATCTGTGACTTATCATTGTGAGCAAATATACAAGGTGTGTGTGTCCTCAAGCAGCAGCCCATACAAGGTGAGTAGAAAATAACCGGCATTACAAGAATAAAACATTTTATTAGTTAAAATTAATAGTGAAATGAGAACAATTTTAAAATTTTAGGGACAGGTGTTTTTTGGGTATGTTAATAGTTTGAGATTGTAATATTTGTTGTTTCATGGACAAAATCTGACGGGATGAAGCTTTCTTCATAATAACTTTTTTTTTAATAATTCTTTTTAAGAACGAAACTGAGCTTTGCCGTTCGTTATTTAAAATTGATGACTATTATACTCATACGAAGACAAGGCTGAATAGCGAAGCGACCTCTTTTGTCATTGGGCTGAACGCATGATGTCTATTGCCAGTATGATGGTTAGACGTACGCGAACTTTTTGAAACAGTGAAGTTTTTTTTTTAATTACTTACCGCCCTAGGGCTTTTCTAGCTACATTATTACCCTAGAGCGCTAATTGGTCACCTACAAGCCCCATTTGGGGGTAATAAGGACCTACTTACCGAATATGAGAGATCATCATCAATCATGATTTAAGTACCCATTTATACTGTTTAAGATGAAAATACGCCAATATTTAAAATGTTTAGAATAATTTATTATACACTGGCCTGCAAAAATAAAAATCATACTTTTATTAATATTAATAGTTCATTATTGCAAAGGCCAGGAAATAGGCAATTGCATATTTGCTTCGGCGGAAATGGATGGATATTTTTTCAAAAGAACGCTTAATAATAAGAGTTACAAATTTTTAATTTCCCTTCAGTGGATTATACGCAGCAAGATGGAAAATCCGTGTATTTTGTGTAATGTAATGTAGTTTTAAAATTTTCAGACTTACTTTGACTGACATTGACTGTTAAATAACACTTGATTTTAACAGTCTGTTATGCGGTATTACATTTTCTTCTTATACATTACATCGTATTTAACAGGGAGGTATATTAATCTGTAATTTTTTGTTTTCTAAAACACTGATATCCAGAAATATCCTTTTAACTAAGTCAGGTCTCGATCAAACAGTAAAATTTTCTAAACAATTTTCTCAAAACACTTAGCAGAATTTTCTCAAAACAGTAAGCAGAATTTTACTGTACACATATAGTTTGATGAAATATGTATAATAATACTCCAGTATAGTCCAGTGAACGTAGCTACCGCAGTGAAGTGCGCTTCAAATAAAATAAACAGGTTCACTGCTGTTTCCAATAATTCCGAGTCGGCGTCACATCACGACAAAACTCATCTAACTTTCGGCCGTGGAGAACGCCGCGCCGCGTGCAGATGTGAATAATTCGCTAGAAGTTCAGAGAAATTTTGCGCAAACTCACGTTATGAAGCGACAATTTTTTTCGCATCGAAGCTGCGGAATAAGAGATTTAATTTGAGCTGAACACCCGAGCGTAAAAGCTATGTTCAATTCCGTCCAATATTGACAGTAGTTTTATTTTAATACTAGCTGACCCTAGCTTCGCCCGTGACATACTTCGAACTCACGTCGCACCTATTTAATCCCGTCGCTTATAAATTCTACCATAATGCATAAAAATTTGCCCGATTTATCGACCTTTATGATTACTGCTCCGCTCTCCAGGGTGGTAGCGTGATAATATATAGCCTATAGCCTTCCTCGAAAAATGGGCTATCCAACACAAAAATATTTTTTCAAACCCGAGTAGTTCCTGAGATTAAAGCGTTCAAACAAACAAGCTCTTCACCTTTATTTATTAGTATAGATTAGAAGTAGATACACGAAATTTGGTGTTGCTATCTTTGAAAATGAAGAATTTCACATAAAAACTTAAACCCCCTACTTTACTCCATTATAGGCAACACCGCACAACACGTAGTCATTTATTTGTAACCAAAAACTCGTGTACGTTATTTAATGTTTCTCACTTTGAAAATGACGAACTTTCATACAAAAGTTGGTCCCTTACTTTACCCCCTTAGGATTAGAATTTCAAATTCTGTAAGATTTCATTCTCACCATACCGATTACTTAAATCGGTATATGAAAATTAAAACATTGGCAACACTGACGACTCAACATAACTGTCCTCACTTGAGGTCGTTTCAAAATGGCGACTGTCATGAAGGCGAGCTAAAGTGAGTCGTGTAGGCAGTCTGGTTGAGGCATCGGTGATATTAACACGTAAGCCATAATTTTTATAACATTATGTAGGTAGTATGTAAGCTATAAGACATTGGTTGAATAATACTTAAGAATTGAAAAGTGTTAGTATGTTCTGATTTTGTAGCGGTTTAAACTAAACTAAACACTAAAAATAGTGGTAATAAAAATATGATGTGATTAGGGATCGTGTTAAATACATTTTTAGTTACCGCCATTTGTATGGTTTGATTTTAATAGAAAATTTAATCGTGTTAATTAAGCATTGTTGGAAATTTCTGGGTAGTGTTAACATAATTATAAATATACCATTATAACTTCTATATCTGTGGTTTAATTACCAACAACTAAGGATAGGTCACTCTAAAAAAAATAAGTTTATAGGAATGAGTCACCCACTAATTTTATCAATAAAATACCTCTATTTTACCCTTGTGGCCCCGCGGACGTATTGTTCTGTAAACGATCAATGCATTAAGCAACTTTCACTATGGCTGGTCCTCGGATGGGTGACCACTTTGTGGCATTTATATTTGCGTTTCCGTGCTTCGGAAGGCACGTTAAGCCGTTGGTCCCGGTTGCCAGTAACATGGCAGTCGTTAAGCCAAGATGAATGTCTTATGGGCGGCTTTAAAAATTTCAACATCAGGACGCCACAGCCTGCGCCTGGCCATTTCAACACGGCAATGGGCTCACCACCTGTTACGTGGGACAGAAAGCAAAGCATACGGTGAAACGTGGGCGTATAGTACGCCTCTGCCTACCCCTTCGGGGATAAGGGCGTGAAAGTATGTTTGTTATGTTATGTTATTTTACCCTTTTAAATGTAATTTTTTGCAAATCCGCGATATACGTATCCATTTATTTGTCATCAGAAATAGGTAAACGTAATTTCATGCCTCTCACACCTTGAAAATGACGAACTTTCATACAACCGTTTATGCCTTATTTTACGCCCTTAGGCTTGGAATTTTAAAATATCCTTTCTTACTGGGTTAGATAGTGGCCCTAAAAATTTCAGGTTTCAGGGTGTAGAGGCTGGGCAGTCCCACGTAATTTAATAGATAGATTTATCATAATTGTTAGTTATAATTTTAAAACTAAAATTATGCACGCTACACATTTTTTAAAGCTACATGACTTGGATTGAATAGAAAATAGATGAACATTTAAGATATCAGTTCCAGCGGTGGCGTATTTTCCTTGCGGAAGGTCTATACGCCAGGTCGCTTCCGCCTGTTTCCGAGCAAAACAATTTCCTACCGACTTACCTACGTATAACGTTAGGTACGATAAAATTATCTATTTAAGTAGAATAGGAAGTTGTTTGTCTGGCAGTATGTAATAGTAAGTTGCATGACATTTTGGTGACTTTTTAAATTATACACGATTCTGTTTTACTTACGTGGTTTTTAACAATTTCTCTATCCAAAGGTGCCTGTAAGAGATTGCTTTTTAGCGATAAGGCCGCCCTCTGTACATTAATAAGATTGTTATCTCTTTGTTTGATTTATATTTATAATCGGTGTGCAATAAAGTTTATTCTAGTCAATTCTGTTTCTAATGTATATATTATTTAGTGAAGAATTTTACAAATATACTCGTATTATTATTTAATACATACTATTTTGAAATTTGTGACTATACATAATAAAATAAAAATAATAAATATCCATCACGCCTTATCCCCGAAGGGGTGGCAGAGGCATATTATATGCCCACTTTTCACCGTGTGGATTCCTGTCCCACGTAACAGGTGGTGAGCCCATTGCCGTGTTGGAATGGACAGGTTCAGGTTCTAAAGAAATCCAATCATAGAGTATCTAATAACCCCAGCACGCCGTTTCATACAACATTGCTGGAGCGTTGTAATGTTCAAATTCAAAAAACGCTCCAACAATGAATTTCCTTTTCTTTGTCCGTAAATGCGATGTTTTGCGGATTCTTTTTCGAAATAATGACAGTATTTCCAGTCATGTTTGAAAAAATGAGTTTTGTGTATTTAATTTATAAAGTTGTAGACACAGCCGATAGTTTCGGCACACTCAATTCCATGTAGTAATTTATAAGCCTTATTTGGGCTAAAATACGAGTATGTTTAGTCAGTTAATTAGAAGCGGTCGTGGCCCCGCGGTCTCAGTGTTCTGTAAACGATCACTGCGTTAAGCAACTTTCACTATGGCTGGTCCTCGGATGGGTGACCACTATGTGGCATTTATATTTGCTAGCGTTTCCGTGCTTCGGAAGGCACGTTAAGCCGTTGGTCCCGGTTGCCAGTAACATGGCAGTCGTTAAGCCAGTTGAATGCCTAATGGGCGTCTTGAAAAATTTTAACAGCAGGTCGCCACAACCTGCACCTGTCCATTCCAACACGGCAATGGGCTCACCACCTGTTACGTGGGACAAAAAGCAAAGCATACTGTGAAACGTGGGCATATAGTACGCCTCTGCCTACCCCTTAGGGTATAAAGGCGTGAAAGTATGTTATGTTTTGTAACTTATACTATTATTTTAATTAAATGTTTAAAAGGTATGTTTTATTTCCCCGCATTCCTTTGAAAAAAGCAATTGCCTGTCTCGTATTAGTAAAGTCTTCACACTCATACTCGACATGCTAATGCCTATTTACCGGCCTTTGCAATAAGGTACTATTGTCATAGCACGCACTCTTTTTCATCTTAATTTCATTAGCGTGGGATGCACGATATTTTTGAAATGACTTTAAATCTCTGAAGTGTTACAAAGAAAAACGTAATTTTAGCAAAATTGTCCTTTAATGTTGTACTTAGAATGTTAACGTCAACTGTAGTGTAGTTGGTATACTCGTTTAGTTAGAGGCGAAGATAATATTTCTCTAATGGGAATAAAAAGAGTAATGTCAATCAGATTTCAACTCTAAGTTTTGTAATAAAATACTTTGAAAAAATCTTATCCAGCTTAATAACCCCGGGGACATTAAAAGGGATCGTTATTGAACGATAAACAGTACTTCACGGAGGGTTGGGGGCTTTGCCAACTTTTGAAATTTGAGAAATGCTCTTTAGGGTTACAATGTCTTCAATGCCTGCAACGAAACGATACAAGGACGTTCCGTAACGGAAAGGTAGATATCTTAAAGATATAATAAGGTTATTTTTTTTAATAAATCAGTTTTTTTTAAGATAATTACCAGTTTCCACGAGAAACCTCTGAGTGTCAGATACGCAGCACTGCAAGTCATTCGAAGCGTGAAATCAAGACTAAATTTAAATCTCTGATAGATTGTGTGACATCCCTTATTGTAGATAGACTAAAATTGGAGTAAATCAATATACCATAAACTTAAATTTGTGATGAATTTCGAGAACAAAATCAATACCTTTTTTTCGTCTACAAAACAAGCTCGAACTAGCTCGAAGCGTGTATTCAGGGGTACAGAAGCATGTGCGCACGACATACATATATAAACGTACACCGTGTAATATGTGCGTACAACATGTCACGCAGGATCCCCTGTGTAGCGCTACAATCCGAAAATAAAAGAATGTCGGTTCACAAAACCCGGCGATATTAAAAAACCTGAAATAAAGCTCTTTTATTTGGATGTTTATATTGTTATCCGTAAACCGAAATGTTAGCTTCTAAATAAGAGAAATGTAGGTATACATTGTGTTGCAATATGGATCTGAATCACGACTGAGCTATTTAATTGATTAAATAGTTTCGGAAGTGAGTATAACTCATCTGGTAATATAGTTGAAGTTGCAAACATAATCTCAAAACATGGAGATCAAGTCTACTTTGATTTGAGGCTTCCGTTTTTTGCCTTGTTGGACGTGACTGTTGTCTGAGCTCCCGACCCCTTGACGAGAAACTCCTACATACTTTACAAGATACACCACTTGCTGATAAGGTTGGTTTCGTCTCTTAGTTCTTGACAGAGCCCCTTAAACCAACCGAGACGAGAAACTTGGTTACGGCTAAATATAAACGTTGTCAGAATAGGTCAATAGTTTAGTTATGAAATGGCAACATACAGTAACGGTTATTAGCTAAGCCCTGCGGCGTGGCAATTTTCATACAGCATCACTAATTGGTGCAATTTCTAAACTAAAAACTATTTGAAATAAATAGAGTGCAATAAGAGACCAGGTGGCAAACTATCCTTTAATATGCCAGAAGGATAGCGAGAGACCCTCAATTTAAACCACTTTAGGTTAAAGACAACATAATATATTATATTAAATTTAAATAAACTGTTGAACCGATGCTGTATCTCTGACGGGGTAGTCAGAGAGAACAAATCGCCAGGCTTCGCGGTCCGTGCGTACTTCTTTCGCTTCCTGAAGTTTCATTAACCGCTTCATAGATGCACATCTGGGTATCCGAGTACTTTTGACTTTTCCGTTTTTGAGCAATCTGCTCACGTGGTCTTCATATATAAGTATCGGCCTACCCTGACTCCTTCTACCCTCTACTTTCGCACAATATATTCTTCTTCAATCGTTCCTCACTCATTTGTTGGACGTGTCCCAACCATATTTTTATACTATATACCATATTTTCCTTTGATAAAAGTGCCTTTTGTACTTCACTGAAACCCCGGCATGCTAGGTATTCAATAAATGTAGATTATTTCTTCAGATCCAGTCGATATGACGGGCCGGTCGGACCCTTTTTTGTCTAATCTCGTCAAGGATAGCCGTGTACCTAATATAATGACTATCGATTATGTGTCGACAGACAAGGTCTTCAGTCTTGCTAACATATCGTAGTCTCGCAGTCGCATCTAGTGAGAGATAATCTTCTCCATTACTTATATTGGCCACTTTCTGACAATATTAAATGAGATAATTAGTCGGTGATTAGTGGGGACTACCTGTATTAGGTTAATCTGGTCAAGGAGGCCCGGGCGTCCTTTAGATACCCTACAAGACTCATGCGGCTCTGACTGTAAGTAATTTGGTGTTGTCTCAAATTGAAATTCCCGAGATGGTGGTGAGGTATTGTTAATTGATCCTAGACGACGTAAAAGAAGTACTAACAAACATACTTTTGAATTTACACTATTAATGTGGGTATTTGAAAAGTTGGGTTTCTATGTAGAATATGTATGTATTTAAAAATATATATAGGTATGTTTACTAGTCGTCTAGATCCCATAAAACAAGCTTATATTGGCTTACTTCGGCTAGACGGCGCTGTGTAAAAAAAATGTCTCACAATATTTATTTATTTACCAATCATTTTCAAAAAACGGGAACCTTGCTGTATACCGTCTATGCCTCACATCGCCCCTGCGAACTTCGAAACCCCTTACATTCCTTCAAGATAGGAATTCAAAACTCCTTTCTTAGTGGATATATCTACATCATAATACATATATATATCAAATTTGGTATATATATATATTTATTTACCAAATTTGAGTTAAATACGTTCAGCTGTTTGAGCTGTAAACGCACAGCTCAAACAGCTGAACGTATTTGACTCAAATTTCAAAGTCAGGATTTTGCTTTATATTTAGATTGATGCAGTTTTAAATTGAAAAACAAATTCTACAAATAAACATAAATTTACAAGAATGGTACTCGTTAGCTAGCAACCATTCTCCTGTGTTCAATTATCGTCATATTAAGCAAGTGGTCCGCACATAGAGAAGTTGATTAATCTCGCTTCGTTCGGGACGTGTGTCCGCACGTCCTTATGCATAATTACATTGAAACCATTCGTCTGCGCCGTCGGGCTCTTGTGTAAAGTATGTGGTGGGCAACAAAGTTTTATACTCATTTTAACTTAAGGGAGGACAGAGGTATAATAAAAAGACATCCAAATATATGGCAACGGGCTCACTACCTGTTACGTGGGACAAAAATGCATACGGTGAGTTTACGGCGTTTAGTTTGCCTCTGCCTACCCCTTCGGGGATAAAGGCGTGACAATATGTATGTACTCGTATGTTTGCAGATATGGGTGACCAGCATTTTTCCCTATTAATCATGAAAAACGACTCCTAAGTATACTACTGCGGCGTCCAGCATCGCGTAGCAAAGATAAATCGAACTAATTCGATACTACAAACCTACCATCTCGCTATGAGAGCTCTCAGAAATAATTACATTTTCATTTTCATCTACATGTCAAAGGAACATCTCACCTCACCTCAGTACCCACAGTGAAGAACCCGACCTCCATCCAGTCTTCACATTCGTCTTGTATGGCATCTGTGCCATATAGTAAAATGCATTCGAATCCTTCATCGCGTGTTCACCTTGCCTGGTCGTCGGATCCCTTCTTTGTATCGGGGGACCATTTTACTAACAGAGTTCTTTCACAACTACATAGCAGTACGACTAACATAGCTTTTTGACAGGTATCTTAGATCTTCTGGGCTCCAATAAGGCTTACGTGCTAGTAGTGCACCAGCTGACTCATCGACGACGCAATGATGGTACAGCAAGAAAAGTGGCGTACATTCGATTAATACCTAAAAGTAGGCACAAATTAGTTGATACGTACAACCACCACCACCGTCTGCAAAGAGTTCATAACTCTTTTGCGGGTATAGGTGTGCGTTTCTTGAACAAACTTCCTAAGGACATCATGGGACTTACCTGTAAGAATTTTATGCCCGTTTTCACTAAACCTAGGAGTTATCTAAAATTGATGCTTAGCTTTTTTAAAGCTGCTTATAGCAAATTTGCGTTTCACCAACCTCAAGACGATGCGTAACGTTGGTAAACGTCATCCTAACCTAAGACACCGATTCGCTTAATGGCTAGACTAGCGCCCAAACATAATTATTAGATTTTTCTATGCGCCCAAATTGACAGCTGTAAGAGTGCGGGTAATGTTCTGCGGCTGCAGGATTGATTTGGACAAGTTACAAAACTGTTTTTGTGTACATAACGTGTTTTTTCCTAATTTGGTCATCATCATCGAAGCGTCTGTCCCAGTTGCGTCTCGCAACGCCCGGGGTCCGCTTTCCTACATTTTCTCCTCTACTTCGCACGGTCGTCGGCATCCCCTGTAGTGAGACCATTGGCACGCATTTTTTTTTCATGTCTGCCCTTACGACGTCAAGTCAGCACTTCTTGGGTCTTACCCTATTACCGGGACCCGGCGGTTAGGCTTTGACTTAAGCAATGTTAGTGAAAACGGGCATTAAAGTCGCTGTTAAGAGTAGCTTATTAAGAAAAGGCTATTACACTACGAGTGACTATTTACTATTTAAATGATACAAAACATGGATGTGAGTTACTTTTTGAGACAATTTGAGTCTTTATTGTTAATGCTGTGCATTTTTTATTGTTTATCATTTTCTTTTGTTATATTATCTTATGATCACTGTAATGTTTCATAATAATTTGTAAATACTTTTAGCGATTGGAAAAGAGTGGCCGTGAGATTTTTTGCCAGATTCTTACTCACAGGCTTTACCTGTTGCTTTGCGAATCTGGCAGTAATTGTAAATGTCGAATCATTCATAATGACGTTCATAAGTGTTACTATGTGACCTAAATGTTGTGATAATTTTATTTATTTATTTATCTATATAGCTGTGATTTATGAACACAAGGAGCCTCTATCAATAATACAAATAGCATTTAGCAAAATACAATTAAAAGAGAGGTATTTCGAAGTACAAACAACGCAATAACGTAACAAAGCAATTACGGGCCCAAACGATCGCCATTTTGTCCAAGTCAAACAGAAAAAAATAGCTTCATTAAAATACTCTGCCTTCGTGAAAAAAATGGAGAATCGACTTGTATAGAAATCTATCGATGCTGAGGCTGGATCACAAAGGAATACATCTTATTCAGTAATGTACCGGTGCCTTGTGAATAAATATTTCCGTTTCGTATTACTTACAAATGCTACCATTTTAAATATATAGTCCATTATACCCATTTGCGATTGAATCATGAAATTGTACACTAATTTCGTGACTTGAGGTATTTTTAATAACACTAAGGTTGCTGACAAGCATACGACCCAGCCTTTTTCTTTTGTTAATGTCATTTTATATCAGATCAATACACAATATTGACACAAGAGGAACTAAACAACTTCTCTTGTAGCTACGTAAAACAAACTCTACTAAGTTACATTCTTGCAAGAAAAAGAATGTTATCCTTCGTCACTATATAATTAATCTGGGACATTGTTATGAACTGTCTCTTGGGATGTCTTTTGGAGGTAGAATCACTTGCCTCTAGCAGTTATAAAAACTTAATAATCAGGTTTAATCAGAAATTTAGTAGATCCCACGTTAAAAAGTACCCTTCATAAAGACCTGAACCGCTACATCATTTAACTTAAGAAGTATTGATATATACTTAGATAATCTATACTAATCTATAAAGCTGAAGAGTGTGTTTGTTTGTTTGGTTCAACGCGCTAATCTCAGAAACTACTGGACCGATTTGAAAAATTCTTGTTGTGTTGGATAGCCTATTTATCGACGATGGCTATAGGCTATATATCATCACACTACTACCCTGGAGAGCAGAGCATTAGTCATAAATGTCGACGAATTGGACATTATTTTATTACTTTTTGGTAGAATTTATAAGCGACTGGATTAAATAGGTGCAACGGGGGTCACCTAGTCTAAAATAATAAGGATAGTGTTTCACGAGGTTTCCTTATTCGATGCCATCGCTTCAAGAAACCGCATGCAAAATCACCAATGGAGAGATTATCCCGGATTATGTCACAATTTTCAGGTTCACCATTATAAGACTGTAAATATGGGAGCCCAGTATCTCAATTTGTAATTGAAAATAACAATTATCTACACAACAAAAGATTGACACAGTTCTCGGCAGATACTACTGTTAAAGGGACACCGGTTGCGACCTTTGTGTTTTTGTTTCAAATCCATTCATCCTCTGTAAATCAGACACTGACTTTACAAAGATATGGCGTTTAATATATATAATAATTTTCTGGCAGAATACTCAAATATTACGTAGATAAAGATTCAGGGTTACCATTTTATTTAAATTCTAATTCAATATTCGAACAACTGTTTGCAACTAGTAGTTATTACCTGCACACATGGTAATTTTGTAATCCATCCAACAGACATTTAACAGCAGACGTACAGTGGATACAGGAAATACACTGCCTTAACTTGCTATGAAACGTACAGGTAGGGCACGAGGCAACAACCTTATGAAATATTCATGCGGGAAGCAATTCGCTGATGTCGGCCGGACAGCAGAGATAACCCGCACAGGTTGAAGGGGCTAAACACCTAAAGCTTTTACAGTCTGCTGGGGTACATTTTAATATGGGCGAATTTTGTTAGCATACGTTACTTGGTAAGGCAGTCTTGCATCAGGGTAAGACCGCTATAACGATACGCATAATCTGAATGGTTAGGATTTGTTGAACACGTGAGCACACAGGTTCACTCATGCTGAGTCGCTGATTGCTCGGTAAATCCTTCCGCTTCAAAGGTCGAGTAGGTTCCTTGAGGAAATCTTTTGACGCGCAAAATTGCTTTCATATTACATTATATTTCTCCTTGTTTCCTTGTGATATTTGAATACCTATACAAATATTTATTCAACCCTAAATTCAGTACAATTAATTCGATATTGATGTATCTTTTTTATTGAATACAAGAAATACGTTTTCAATGCAATGAAAATGAATATTATCCCAATAATATAAGCAGTGTCTATACTTTTTGAGTGACGATGAAGACAAGGAGTACCTCCTCATTTGGCTTTTGTACTTGGCTGGTTTAACTCGCCGTGTAAACCTTTAGTCAAATAGGATTTTCGATTAGTCTACCGGTTCCGAATTCCATTATTGCCAAAATCCTCTTATACGGTAATTTGTTGAATTTTTACGACAGGTTAATTACTAGGAAGGTATATAGCTAATTGCGTTTTATTACGGGAAGCATCTCACTTCAGGCCTGTTAAATTTCCTCAAATAGTTAAATTACTTGAGCCGTGTCTCTCCCTAACCGAAATCAGATCACTTGAATTGAATTGAAATTGATGTTGAGAAACACTTAAAACCTACTTTTAAAACGACTACACCTATTTATCTGACTCCATGTTTGATTGTTTCATACTTGGAAAGACTATTCAGAAGTTGTAGTGTGTGGAAATATTGATTGACAACGATACAGAGGATAGGTCACTTCATACTCGTACAAGCACCGTTCTGTTTTTGTAGATACGAATTATTTTATGGATGGATTACCACATTTGTTTAGCGTCTGCTGTATCTTTATTTCTACAGTTTTACTCATTTGACGGCACGTTTTAGCACACGAGTGTCATTTATCTCAAATAAATTATTTTATTTATCTATTACACTTATCCCCGAAGGGGGGGGGGGGGAATATTATATGTCCACTTTTCCCAATGTCTATTCCTGTCCCACGTAAAAGGTGATGAGCCCATTGCCTTGTTAAAATAGACGCAGATTGTGGCTACGCGCTGTTGAAAAATTTTAAGCCGCGCATAAGGCCTTCAACTTGACGACTGCCATGTTACTGGCAACGAGGATCAACGGCTTAACGTGCCTTCCGATTATTTACATTTACGAGCGTATCCGTGCTATACGCTCGTAAATGTAAATACCACAAAGCGGCAACCCATCCGAGGACCAGCCATGGTGAAAGTTGCGTACCTCAGTGATCGTTTATAGAACACTGAGTCTGCGGGTCACGAGCGCTTCCGAGGTACCTATGTACCAACATCGTAATAACAAATAGAATTATGTAAGTACTTAGTAAACAAACACCAAGATACCCAATATTCAACAAAAGAACGTTCATGTAACATGACACGAGTCACGATAAATACAAAGAAGCCAATAACAACACGACGAGGCGTCCCAAGAATATTTCACCGACGAGATATAATATCTACAAAGAGAAAATATGAAAGATATATCTCCGCCATTCGACAGATCTCGTCTTACTGACAACGTTTTTGATGGTTAATGCAGGCGCCTTCAATATGTATGCTCTGCTTAACTTCACGGTCTGATAAGTCAATTTTATGATTAAATAATGCTAACGCGTGTATAACATCGCAATGGTAAGCAGAGAAGTGGCAAAGGAATGTATAAATCTGAAGGTACATGATGTTGAAGAAAAAATAACCAACTAAAATTAAGAATAATGAGTTATAGTTCGCCCCAACAGGGATCACCGTTCAGAAAATGATAATGACATACATTACGCCTAAGCATCAACCAATCTATTTCCAAAGTTAATCTTACAGTTCACTTTATAATTTATAGTTAGCCTTTAACTTGCCTTGTAGAAAGCGACGAACTTACTAAGTGAAGTGTCACTTGCGAAGCGTTTGGAGAAGTACAGAGTGGCCGGCGAGAGGCTAAAAGCCTAATAGGCTCCAGTGTATGATCTAACCCTCGGTCGAAGATGCCTGGAGCACGACTCAAGTTTGATCCTTATATTTCTTGCGTTTCGAGTATAAGATTAATATAAAATACAATAAAGCGATAGCTACTTTTAAAACTATTACAAGTATCGTGTGCCACTACAGATGATTAGAAGTTGCTAATAACATCCATATTGAATACTAGTTGACGCCCGCGGCTCCTCACGCGTTGTGAAGATTTCCCGTTCCCGTTTCCCACAGAAACTTGTTCATGTTATTCTGACGTGTAAGCTATATTATTGTAAAGTTTCATCAAAATCAATTCAGTAGATTTTGCGTGAAAGAATAACAAACATCCATTCTTACAAATTTTCGCGTTTATAATATTAGTAGGATTGAAAAATACATTTTATTCACAAAATTTACTGGAACGCCGTTCCCCCTTTTTTTTCTCAGTCAGCGTTGTAAACATTTGTTGAGACAGCGATGGGATATTTCAAGGTATTTGTGTACTTTTGAATACTTGGGATTTCACCTTAAGCCGAACGACTTATAAATAAAAAGAAAGGAAACATTGACCAAGCAGAATATATAATCAACGGTATCATAATATCACAAAGAGACTTGGATAAACTTTCATGTAAGTAGGAACGTGATCAACTACTTTTGAAAGGTAAAGATACTAACACTGTCACACAGATGACACCTGAAATTTGGTTCAAAGGTTCAAAGACGTTTTTGAGAGGCAGCCATTGAAGGTTTTTACTATTTATCAAACCTCGTCTTGACTAGGGATCGCGAAAAGTTTATTTAATCTCTATACTAATACTCTATAAAACAGATAGCAAAATTAAAATGTCTGTTTGTAATTCCAATTTTAACAGCTTTTATTATACGTACACCTTATCATTTTGTTTGTTGTAGCTCTCTTCTACGGTAAAAATTTTTTCACCCGAAAAAAGAATTTCCCGATATTTTTTTCCCGCGTACCGCTTCAACAAAGCGCGGCATCTCTTCAGTCTCAGGTCCATTACACGAGCATTTAAACGATGTCCTGTTTTTCTTCGATATGACCGAAGTCTTCATTTAACACCCTTTTCACCGTGGTTCTGCTTAACCATGGGGTTAAGCAGAACCACGGTGAAAAGGGTACTGTTGGCCCTTCAGATGGCTGAAGGGCCAACAGTTTCTGCTTACCTTTGGGATTTCTTTGAATTCGCGCCTTCACAGCTTTTATCACTGCTGGAGTCCTAACAGACCGAGGGCGACCACTTCTTGACCTGTCATCTACACTAGAGTCTTCATTGTATCGTTTGATGGTACGTAAAAGAAAGGAATCTTTTGGTTATTTTCAAATTTTTCAGTATGTCAAAAATTTGAATTGGCGCCTATCCGCAACGGTGCAACGCAAAACTGCAACACGGTCTTCTTTAAGCGTCCACTCCATATTTAAAAATGAGCAAAATTCTAAAAAGTATACATTTTTATTTTCATGAACAATTCGAAATTCGAACTCAATAAACTTTTTTGTGACCAGTATTCTAAAAGAAAAGTTTTTACTGTGTGACAATACTTATGACCTGACTAGGTAAATTGCGAAAGTTTGTGTGGATGTTTTGTTAGTCTTGCACGTAAAAACTACTGAATGGATTTAATGAAAATACAATAATATAGCTTATACATCAAAATAATACATAGGCTAATTTTTATCCCGGGAACAAGTTTCAACGGGAACGGGAAAGCTTCTCTACGCGGGCGAAGCCGCGGGCGTCAACTAGTGTTTACATATAAGTGTGATCATAAATACTCCTCCTCATTAAAAACTATCTAATTCAATAAGAAATTTTAATATAATAATCGAATCGAAAGTATCTTCTGAGATTAGCGCTTTTAAAAAAAAGAGAGAAAACATTGATATTTTTTTAGGTAGGTCAATCCATTACGACAATCGCTCCAATTGAACTGACGATAATCCCTGACAGCCTCGTCCATAATATTGATGAATGTGTTCCAAGTGCTATAACCGACACGAAGATACATAGAGCCTGGATGGCGTTCCGTTTGTTGTGATGTTTATCTTTTTAGCTCAGACCTTAGTGCATGTGCAGTATTATGGCCTACATTCATACACAGACCTTGCTTTTGACTTTTTAAAACCCTCCGAGTCGTAGAACAAGGGTTTTTAGATACTGAAAAAAAAAAGTTAAGCCTTGACGAATTTGCATTCAGGTACAAGATAATGAACTTCACTTAATAAAAAAAACTTACATCCACATTGGCTTAACATTACAACTTGTACGTCTAGAACTCAATAAAAAATATCCATTAACTTTAATAAATAATCCACTCGCTAAAGGTCTAGCTTGTTTGCTTGCTGAGAAAGGCATTGATTACGCGCATAAAAATAAACATGACTAATTTCATTTCCGTCTTTTAAAAGCTTTTATTAAGCGTCTTAAAATAACCCTTTTTTACGTGTGGAAATCCCCTTGGATGTCATGCCGGATTCGAACCGACTAAAACCACACGGTCCCTGCCTATGTGTCTATTGCTGGACGCCCCGGGTAACTCCTCGGAAAGATGCTCCCGGCAGACTTTGGCTACCACCGCGGCCTCACCTAGGGTTCGGGTGTTATCCCGCTTCTCTTGGTTGGTTCGGGTACTATTCCGCTTCTTGTGTATGGCATAAGGCGTAAGGCGTGCGTGAAATTTTCACGTCAAGCCGACGTCTTGGATCTGCTTCTGTAAGGGCGGCGAGCAGCCCACCCGCCGTCCTCGGGCCCCCGGTCATGGAGGCCGGCAAAATAACCCTTCACAAATGTTGTTACATAAATATTGTAAACAGAAACATATTTTTGTTGATTTTATTGAGCACGATCTCTACTATCTCTAACTCATCTCTGAAAGATACCCCTGGAATTTGACCAGAGTAATTACCAGGCGCTATTTGTACAGTGCTGTGAATTCCACAGATAATACCTTGCCTAAGCTAACGGTATGATGATGGGTATGTCGAAATATAAACGACTAGAGTCACATAGCGTTCCATAAAATCTATGAGACTTATTACACGGCCGAGAGTGTATCTACACATACACGCTCGCAAAGCTCGGAAGTAGTACAACGTTTGACTCGACGCGAGGTTCTGTTACCAAGACAAAGTTATTTATCGATGTATTTAATTAGATTATTTTGTAAATTGTAGATCCAAATAGTCTCTTCCAGTTTCATTTCAAAATCGGTGTGGTTGATTGTGAAACCTCAGCGACCGGGGGTACGTGCGCCTAATCCGGCAAGCTTACATTTATCGATAAATTGTCACATGGAGCTTCGTCATGATGAGTTAATGTCCTAGCGTCCGAGAGATATCGGGGCGACTCTATTGAAAGCATTGATTGAAAGTTAATACCAAACCAGGATACGATTAGTTATAACTGGCCGATAAAACACTTGAAATCATTCTCATGAATGGGTTATACAGTAATCAATAGAGCATATAGTATCAATAGGGTTATACAGTAATGAATATAGTAGGCACCATTATGTGACAGAATGCACAACGAAATGCTTGCCTTCAATGCAAATATAACCTGATAATTATAGGTTAAAGGTTAAGGTTCTTTAAGGTTATTAAAGCTTGGCGACGTCAATGTAAGTAGTGAGAATGTGGAAAATGTATGACAGAACCTTAGAGATAGTATGATAAATGCCGCTGTGGAAGTGTGTGGAGAAACGAAAAGAGGCAGTAGTAATAAGCGTGATGCATGGTGGAATGAGGAAGTGAAAGAAGCAAATCGAATGAAGAAGAAAGCATGGCTAGACTACTTAGCCTCGCGGAATGATTTTAATATGAAAGAGAGATACAAGCTGCAGAAAGTTAACACGAAGGCACTGATAGAAGAAGCTCGTGAAAGGTGCAGAATGAAAGCGGATGAAAGGTTGTCGTCCAATTTCCGGGATAATGCCAAGCTCTTCTGGAAAGAGGTAGGCAAGACCCGGAGTTGTTCGGCAATCTGCAGTATGAATAAAGTGCTTAGTGTTAACAATTACGTCCTAACAGACCAAAGTGACGTCCTGCAGAGATGGAGTGAATATTATGGAAAGATGTATGCAAGAAAAGACAGAGATGCCACGTCGGGAAGTGGAGCTCACTTCGATGCTCCGGATCCTGATGTCATTGAAGTCATTAGTATGAAAGAAATAGAACAAGCGATAAGAAGTATGAAATGTGGTAAGGCTGCGGGAAAAGACAGAGTTACTGCTGAGATGATCAAGTACGGTGGGTCGCGTGTCTGGGACACACTATGTCTGTTATGCAACTTGTGCTGGCGGACGGGTGAGGTCCCAGATGACTGGCGAGTAGCAGTTGTAGTACCTATTTACAAAGGGAAAGGCTCGCGCCTAAACTGCTCCAGCTACAGGGCGATCAGCTTGGTCAGCTTAGCTAGTAAGGTGTATGCAAAGGTTATAACGGCACGAATACAAGAAAAGTCTGAAAGGTATTTATGGGAGGCTCAATGCGGATTCCGACGTGGAAGAGGTTGCATGGATCAAGTGTTTTCTCTCCGCATGATCGCGGAAAAGTTTCTGGCTGTTAGCCAGCAGGTTTTCTGCGCTTTTGTGGATCTAGAGAAAGCATTTGATAACGTTGTGAGAGAAACGCTGTGGGACTTGCTGCCAGGATATGGCGTGGACGGCTCGCTACTGCGGGCAATACAGTCGCTTTATAGGGACTGTAAGGCTTGCGTGCGAGTAGGGGGGGATGTGTCACCTCTTTTTGATGTCTGTACAGGCGTCAAACAGGGATGTGTCATGTCCGCCTGGCTGTTCATAGTGTATCTGGACAGTTGCCTGCAGAAATTGAAAGATTTTAATATGGGCGTGAATTTGGGTGACTTTACAGTAAACTGTCTGCTGTACGCTGATGATGCGGTGCTCATGGCCTCATCAGAAGCCGACCTTCAGACATTAGTCACTAATATGAAAGAGGAGTGTGAAAGTAAGGGTCTTCGCTTGAATGCAAGTAAAACTAAGGTTCTAGTATTTGAAAGAGGTGACGTAAGAACTAAATGCGAGATTAGGGTAAACCAGGAACGTCTAGAGCAAATGAATGAAATTGTGTATTTAGGAAGTATGTTTAGCGCGGATGGAAGATGTGATTCGGATGTAGAACGGCGAGTAGCTGCCGGAAACAAAGTTAACGGTGCTTTGTCCCGGTTAGTAAAGCGACAAAGCATCGTAAAAGAAGCACTAATGGCGATTCATAACGCAGTGCTAGTGCCAACTTTGCTATACGGTAGTGAAACCTGGGTATGTCAGCAGATGCATGAAAGTAAATTTAATGCTGTGGAGATGCGATCACTTCGAAAATTGTGCGGCGTTACCTTGGCCGACCGAATACGTAACGAAGTGATACGCAATATGGCAGGTTTGAATGAAAGTGTCAGCGTTAAGCTGGAAAAGGGCGTGCTCCGTTGGTTAGGACACGTCCAACGAATGAGTGAGGAACGATTGACGAAGAATATATATTGTTCAAAAGTAGAGGGCAGAAGGAGTCAGGGTAGGCCGAGACTTACATATGAAGACCACGTGAGCAGATTGCTCAAAAACGGAAAGGTCAAAAGTACTCGGATTCCCAGACGTGCGTGTATGAAGCGATTGATAAATCTCGAAGAAGCGAAAGAAGTATGCATGGATCGCGAAGCCTGGCGATCTGTCCTCTCTGACTACCCCGTCAGGGATACAGCGTGAAGATAGTTAGTTAGTTAGTTAGTTAATTATAGGTCTAAATTTACTATTAATTAAAATTCATTAAAAATATTTTCTAATCCATACTAATATATAAAGCTGAAGAGTTTATTTGTTTGTTTGGTTGAACGCGCTAATCTCAGAAACTACTGTTCGTATTTGAAAATTATTTTTACGTAGTAAGCCCATTTATTGAGGAAGGCCATAGGCTAAATATCATCACGCTGCTACCCTGGAGATCGGAGCAGTAATCAAAAATGTCGACAAATCATATCTCAAATCACATTTGGGAATTTTTTTAAATGTTATTGTAGTATTTATAAGCGACGGGAGATCGAAATATGTCACAGACGAAGCCGTGAGGGTCATCTAGTTTAATAATAAAAATATACACATTTTTTAACAGATGATACTTAATTCACAAATAAAGCTACTACAATAACACTTATATTTGATAAGGGTTATTTCTAAAGAATAATAATTATTTTCATTATGTTATTAAGTCATTTACAGATACCGGGTTACCAAGAATCCGGGCGGATTACTAAACAAGAATTACATTAAGCGGAACGTCCCTCATCAAACACCCTTGTACACCCACAAACCCACCAAATATAGCTACCAAGACCACTTACGGTTATAATAGATATGATGCCGACTCTTCATAGTTTATGAACACCTAGTAATCAAGCATGATAAATGTTGTGTGCGACGTAATGAGTCATAAAGGAAATTACGGACGAGCGACTACATTTTCGTTGTAATAAACACAAATCATGTCTTTGTGTTGCATATGTAAGAACGTCACAATCACGATTGATACCTATATTATTTACAAAGAGTGGGTAAATGATAAATTTGCATGCCCGGAAAACTTTCTTGTAGCACATACAAGCAGTACAGAAGATTTACATTAAAAAGTTGTACAGTGTCGGCGTCTCGAAGCGCTCACAACTTCCAAACATGGTGTTGCTTCTTCATGGAAACTTACACTAACGAGTATTCAATCATATATAAACAAGATTTAAGCAATGTTTATTCCATGCGTTCCTTTGACAGTTAGCTCAAACTTTTAGGGATCTAATAAAACCGTTAAGCTTGGGTAATGATTTTTATTTTCATGACTTAAACCATTTGAAACGGGGATTGCTGACGACGTCTTTTGAGAATATAAACGACAGGATGAAAATTAAGTATACCTACACACAATTTTTGAATTAGTAATAACATTTTCAATTCCTCTTTGTCAGCATGTCTTTGTGTTTGTATATCAGCATGTATGTGTACGTTTGGTTAATGAAATGTACGATTTGCAATTCTTTCACCATTACTACCACTTAGTAACGCTACATGCAGCACAATACTTACTACTAATTTTAGTAGTAAAAAGGTTTCAACCTCGATATAAGCAGAATTTTATTTAGACGTTTATTTTAGTATTACAATTGTTGTCTTAAAAGTCACAAATACCAACGCAAGAGCGACTTTATTTTTATCAGGCAAAAGGTCCAAAAAGGAGAAATTTTTATCGTTTCTCATTTTTCAACGTCTTTTAATTGTATGGTCACACTGCTTCTACAATATTACATAATTGGATAAAGAAATAAGCAGTATGATAGCTATAATTTTTAGACTTCTCAGTTTTACAGCATTAATTTTACATTCATACTTTTCAGCCAAATTTGAAATCACTTCCACACCAAACATAAAAGTAGGAAAAAAAGGAAGTACTCCTATGTAGGTCAATCGTGCAGTTCCAGTACACATTCTGACTAATTATAAAAACTGCAAAGTGCTGTCAATATTCTTTCCTGACAAAGTTATTCTTTCAATATAACAATCCTACTTTCCATTCTAAATATCATCTTCAGCTTCAATTTCATACTTTCGTTTTACTTGCAATATGAAGTAATACATTTATAATCAATTTTTCTCTTTCAATCTGCCTTCAATTAGGCATTAAGCAATAAATTACGGTAGATCTTCAATAATTTCATTTCAACTGTTCGCAGTACACGACAACTGTCGAGCGGTTCATTTAGCGCAGATTTATGTCCCGTCCACCACGCCTATGCCGCTGAGAGCAATTAGAACCATCCCTAAATGGAGGATATTCAGCGTGATTATGTTGATACGTGTTTAATATTGACTGAATGAGTTCTAGCAGATATTAAGTTTATACTCGGTTGAGTTTTTAATAACGTTAAGCAACTTAAAGCTAAGAAACGTACAGTAAAAGAAAAAGATGTCACCATGACGATGATATGCATATAGGCAATCACCTGTCACTTAACATTTAAGAGATTCTGAGAAAAAATATTATATTTCGCTTGTAATAAACTATGCATATGCATAATGCATGCAAAGGTGCAAGTCTAACAATGTAATGCAAAAGAATAAAAACATAGCATTCAAGTGTACATTATTTGCTATGCAATTAATATGTTTGCTGCTTACGACGTCCCCACGTACGAAAGGCAATTAAGGTATCATAAAGGGTAGGAGGCCGCACAAGATGACAGTAAGCGCTCTGAATGTCAATTAAGGAAAGTTTTGTAATATGGCACACGACTACGGCAACTTGAACTACCAGGCGATAATGAAAACTTGAAGGTGTTATTAGTTTCTAATATCGAAACAATATATAACAGTCATACTTTGTAAGTGAAAGTTTGTAAACTATCGCTATTTTTATGAGGGTTACTGAGCGGTACGGCTAATCCCTTCACGATCCACGATTGCCTGCTTAAAGACTGTTTCGATAAATATGTACACGTAAGAAAGGAAATTTTCAGTAGCAATGAACTATATATACGGTCTATAGAATATGATGAGATCAAATATTATTGTAAGGTACACATGTAAAAATACTAATGCTACGAAAAATCAAACAAAAAGTAATTTGAAAATATATAAATCATCTGCGTAGGAATATGTGGAAGCAATACATTTGAAAAATTATACGAAGTTACCAAAACTGTAAACCGTAGGGAAAATGTCTGACATTTAAATATTTTGTAAAAAAAATATATAAATCGTTATATGTGTGTGGTGGAGTGTGTACAAAATGTTTATTTTAGTGTGCCTATATTTTTACAGCTAAATGGATACATACTTACATATTGTTACGCTTTATCCCCGAAGGGGTAGGCCCTCATTTCACCGTATGCATTTTTGTCCCACGTAATAGGTAGTGAGCCCATTGCCGTGTAAATCCTACTAATATATAAACGCGAAAGTTTGTAAGTATGGATGTTTGTTACTCTTTCACGTAATTGATTTCTGT
This sequence comes from Thumatha senex, assembly GCA_948477245.1. Taxonomy (NCBI): domain Eukaryota; kingdom Metazoa; phylum Arthropoda; class Insecta; order Lepidoptera; family Erebidae; genus Thumatha; species Thumatha senex. Next base: position 949,679 of record OX419742.1, on the reverse strand, counting down.
ATGGATTTTGATGAAACTTAACAAAAATATAGCTTACACATCAGAATAACACATATGCTACTTTTAATCCCGGGAAAAAGTTCCTGTGGAAAACGAGAAAGCTTCACCATCACCACGCGTGCGGAGCCGCGGGCTTCAACTAGTAATAAATAAATGGATACAATAAAGTATAATTTACCGTATAGAAAAAAATGCAATGCTCTTCATATTAAAAAAAAAACAATGTATGTTTACATCACGAGGTAATAATACAGTACAGTATCACCAAGGCAAATGGGAAACCAAGTCATTTATACTAATATTATTAAGCTGAAGAGTTAGTTTGTTTGGTTAAATGCGCTAATCATAGGAACTACTGGTCGGATAAGTAGAACATATTTTTGTGTTAGATAGCCCATTCATCGAGGAAGGCTATAGGCCATATATCTTCACGCTACTACCTTGGAGAGCAGAGCAGTAGTCATTAATGTCGACAATTCGGGAAAAAATTATACATTATTGTAGAATTTATAAGCGATGGGAATAAATAGCGGCGACGGGAGTTCGAAGTATGTCACGGGCGGGCGAAGCCGTGGGGGTCACCTAGTCAAAAATAAAGCGCTAGAATCCATCTCAAATACTATAAATGATAAGTCACCGATTGTAAACTAAACAAAAAAAAACAAAAGTACCAACATAACTAACACAATTAAACATCAATTAATATTATACGAGTACGTTGCCACTTAATAAATTTGTAGATGTAAATTAACCAGCTAAAGCAAACTATATTTTAAAACACTCAATTATGATTGGTGCTACTTGAAATGCGAACGAAAGTCAAATTAATTATAAATAAAATAAAATAAAATAAATATCCATCACGCCTTATCCCCGAAGGGGTGGCAGAGGCATATTATATGCCCACTTTTCACCATGTGGATTCCTGTCCCACGTAATAGGTGGTGAGCCCATTACCGTGTTGAAATAGACAGACGCAAGTTGTGGCTACCTGCTGTTGAAATTTTCAAGCCGCCCATAAGGCCTTCAACCAGGCTTAACGACTGCCATTTTACTGGCAACGGCTTAACGTGCCTTCCGAAGCACGGAAACGGTCACAAATGTAAATGCCACAAAGTGGTCACCCATCCGAGGACCAGCCATAGTGAAAGTTGCGTAACTCAGTGATCGTTTACAGAACACTGAGACCGCTAGGCCACGAGCGCTTCCTTAAATTAATTATAGGTATAAATTACCATAGTTTTTCTTAAGCCAATAAATAAATAAGCCATTTTAGGGAATTTAGCAATTATACAGTCTGTGATTAAACTATCAAGTTAATCAAAGACAAAAAAGTTTTATTATGGGTATTATTTTGTTGTGATTGTAATGTGTGTTAGTAGACATGTAAACTTGATATAAATACGGTCCCTTGCTTTATTCTTACTATTTATTTATATTTACTATAATTAAATCAAATGTACTCGGATACCGACCTGTCCTCTATGACTACCCCGTCTGGGATACAGCGTGATGATAGTTAGTTTTTTTTAAATCCACCATATCAACTAACAAAATGGATTCAGTAAATTATTGTTATTGAAAAATTACAGACACTTTAATTTATGTATCTGTAAATATACGTAGCAGTTACCGGGTGTCAGTCCTCGGTGATGATACCGGATTTAACCCGCGGAAAGTCGAAGTTAGTTAAGGGGGAGTTGGCTCTATCCCTAGTGGGGTACGTGAGTTCACGGCCCGAAATAATTGCAATTCAATCAATCGTGTAGGGTCGTGCCTACGGATCGCACCGGAAAAGTTTCGGATTCAAGCGAACTAGTCCGGCAGACAGCCAAAATAACGAATAGCTGGCGCCAAGATTCAATTTGCAGTACACTCCAACCCTGGTAGCTTTAATATTTGCCAAATTGGACAATCATAGCATGAAAACTGAACCGGGTCTTCGGCTATTTGTAAATTTCAGTCAATTCACCTAACTAACTGAGTACTGGGATTACGTTTGGCGATTTTAGTGCATTCGTCCTCGTGTATTGTGATGCAACTTTACCATGAAATGAAATTAGGAAGCGACCGTGTTTCTAATGAAACAGTTTTAGTGTCATTTGTATGATAGAGCAGAATTTCAGCAATAGTTTGAAAAGTTTCGAAACGATGCTTGCTATGCGATTAGGTTCTAAAAATTCTAAATTAAACAAAATTTTGTTTACTAGTTGACGCCCGCGGCTCCGCACGCGTGGTGAAGTTTTCCTGTTTTCCACAGGAAGTTTTTTCCGGGATAAAAAGTAGCCTATATGTTAATCTGATGTGTAACCTATATTATTGTTACGTTTCATCAAAATCCATTCAGTAGATTTTGCGTGAAAGAGTAACAAACATCCATTCTTACAAAGATTCGCGTTTATAATATTAGTCGAATATAGAAAGATAAATTTAAACAACAGCAAATTGGTTAATAATATAACTATCACTTAACACACTTACAAAATCTGACCTATTAAGTCAGTACTGCAGAAGAAATATTCTCGACCGTACTACCAATAGTGTATGTCTTATTTCAGGTGTGATTGAGTCGCACCCTGCGTATTGAAAATGCTCTTCACGACATCAAAATGTTGGACATGGACATTTAATCTCGATTCCGTATCTGGCCTTATGCTCCAACATACTTTGGAGCCTATATGCAAGGCTGCTTTAATTGATAAGCTTCTTGGCTCTTCTCTTGATTGCTTCAAAAGTCTTTAAATGGTATTTAGTCGATCTATCAGCCGTATTTCATTCACAATCGTACTTTAGCCTGATCAGTTATTGCAGCTTAAGGTATCGCGTCACACCTTAGCGATAACATCCAACTTTTCGAGCTACGAGTACATTGGTATTGGCTTAAATTTACAAGCCTAAATTCAAAATTGGTGTGACTGACATCAAAATATTGAAAGTAGTCGATTATTCATGCATACCTACTGCTCTACTGATCTATTCTCTGCAATTGTTGCACTTAATAAAGACTGAAACATAAAGGCTTAATCAACTATTGGCAGGAAAAAATTTGATCAGCGAATTTAATTAACATTAACACAATACGAAGCGAGCTCTGTTCCGAAATATTTGATATTTACACAGCACAAACATAAACTGGTTATTACATCCGCTGTTAAGTAGCTACCTACTTGGCGATTAGGTACTCGAATTAATAATATTTCTCTAGAAGGCAAAATTCTCTCAATGCACGCTTTAAACTTATGAAAATAAGGTACAGATTTAAACAGCCGAATCTTGTTTAATTTTGGAGTAGGTTTCATCCCAATACGAGTATATTGCAATACGATTTTAATTGCTTAGATATGAATGCGATGCTGTAATTATTTAAAATAATATTGGCATCCGCAGGTACTGTTAATTCACTTGCTTCGACAAGAGCTAAATTATTATTTCAACTACAATACGTTAAAGATAGCTCAATATAAAATTAATCAGCTAATGAACTTGGACAAGAAATAATTTAAATTAAAACCTTTCACTTTATTATGATAGCTAGCGGCTAGGATTGTTAGCTATTTTGTGTTTAACACTTACATACTAATATCATACATAAAAGTATTAAATTAATGTAATTTTAATGCATACTGTATTTAAAATTTAAAATTAATACTTAATAATTAAAGTCAACAGTAGCTATTCGTAATAATATTGCAGAAATTGAAAGGCTCGATATTCCTTTCTTGCGAGAGGCGCTGCGAGCTGAAGGGATTATCAATATTAACAGTTTGTTTGAAAAGTTTGTTTATTTGGTTGAACGCGCTCATCATTTCAGGACCTAATGGTTAGAATTGAAAAAATATTTTTGTGTTGGATAATAAATACGAATATGGGTATATATTACCACGCTACTACCCAAGATAGCGTAGCAGTTATAAATGACAACAAATCGGGCAAATTTTCAAACAGTATTGTAATAATTATAAACGACGAGATTGAATAGGTGCCACGGAAAACGAAGCAGGGGTCAGCAACATTAAATTCGTTTATTTGCAACACAGTTACATAAGCTGAAAGCCAGAACTAAAATAATCTAAGTTATATAATTCGAATGACTTTTGAATGCCAGTCCTCAAAGAAGGTGGCTAATGACGTTACTCTGTGGAGTCTAGATAATTTATTGATCATGGCCCACACGGTATCTATTATAACATTCACGCTATGATCATAAAAGAATATCGAGTTCAGAGCGCCATCGCCACTTGGACATCTCTCGCTTGCCCAATTATCACCGACACTACACTAATAATACACTTGTTGGCAGTATTGACTCATGAATGATATATTTCTTCGTTCCGTATGTTTGTTATAGAATATATCTTCCAATTTGGAGGCGTCGCATTTAGCTGAAATTTTTGTGAATGCTAAAAGTAAACTGTTTCGACTTAAAATATCTTAGTATTACGCTACTTACACTAAGGTCAGTCCTAAGGGGAGCCCTTTCGATCGCATAATATTTTTCAGCATAATGTAGTTTGGCATAACAGTTTTTTCGCATAAATTATGATAAGCAGAGTGTTATTAACGCATAATGGTTTTATTGGCATAACTTTAACTTACTCTATTTTTTTATCATAATTTTAATCAGCATAAATGTAAAGGGTATAATTGTTATTTGCCTAAAGATAATTTATCATATTATACAAAACGCATAATGGAGGTATGGATAACCGTTTAAACTTAAATCATAAATGAATAATAATTTGACTAAGAATATTTAAGAAATGATAAGACACCATTGTAAATAATCATCTCACCCATAGCCTAGTTTTTAAGCTGTAACATATAAAACGATACTTTTAGTGTTATTTTTTTAGACTAGTCCTGAGCATAGTCGTAAATAGGTACGACGACGAGCGAAGCGAGGAGTGTTAGGTCACTTGTGACTGCGCCAGAACAGAACCGCTCGTTTTAATCTACCTACTTTCTTTTTGTATTTTATTTATATATTCTACTAGATGACCCTTCGCTTCGCCCGTGGAATATTTCGACCTCCCGTCGCACCTTTTTAATCCCGTAGCTTATAAATTCTACAATGATGCATAAAAATTTGACCGATTTCTTCGACATTTATGACTACTGTTCTGCTCACCAGTGTAGTAGCGTAGTGATATATAGCCTATAGCCTTCGTCGATAAATGGGCTATCTAACACAAAAAGAATTTTTCAAATCCGACCAGTAGTTCCTGAGATTAGCGCGTTCAACCAAACAAACAAACAAACTCTTCTATAACTCTCAGTTTCAGCTTTATAATATTAGTATAGATATATAAGTGTTGAAATTATGAACTTCAGTATAGTGACTATCGACATTTTTAATCAGTGGGCATTTCAATCTTAGACAGTTCAAATTTAGATATAAAAATAAAAATATGTACTCGTTAACATTATGGTATTCTATATCTATGGCTTGTAATCTTTATGCGAGAATGAGTGAGATGCCAATAAATGTTATGATTAGCAATCGTTATTGTAAAAAAAAATATGCGTAAACATTTTATCCGGTTATATCATTTTTATAAAAAAGTTATGGAAAAATAAAGTATGCCTAATGATTTATTCTGTTTGAACGTTATGCGAAACGAAGAGTATGCCAAAAAACGTTATGCAGTTTTAAGTTATGCCTCTAAAATTTATGCAACCCAATACGGACCCGTCCTAAGATGGGTGAGCGTTGGATCCGTTTACCACTTTCTATTACGTAGGACAACAACAGCTGCTGATGTCTGGATGTATTTAAGCCTTTATCTACCCTTATTTAGTGTAGTTGTATGGTCACATCCGTGACTCCTGGCCATAGACAGATAGAAGGGTAACGTGTGGTTTTAGTCGGTAGGAGTCCGGCATAGCATCCATGAGGATTTCCACAAGAAAAAAAAGTTGTATAATCATAATTTTTGAAAGATTTTTACATTGTCCGAGAATTGGCGTAGCACATTATAGAATATTATATATACGAAACAATAAACAACTTTACCTTTAGCTAAAGCATAGCCTAAGCCTCGCTGTGGCTGGTCCTCGGATAGGTGACCGCTTTTTGAGTTATTTACGAGCGTTTCCGTGATTCGGGGGGTAAGTTTTGCTATTGGTCCCGGTTGCCAGTAGCATGGCAGTCGTTAAGTCAAATTGGATGGTTACCAAGTCCTATGGGAAAAAGTAAAAGTAAACATATCTTTATTTTGCAAAGACCATTTTAACGGCGCTTACAAAATGTCATACACTGTTTAAAATATTTTAAGCGACCACCGGTTCAGAACGCGGCCCACCTGAAAAGAACCGGCAAGAAACTTATGAAGGTTTTTTTTTTGATGGCCTATTTACAATTTAATATTATTTCACTTTGCCAGCAGATCATTTCCAGGCGTCCCTGTCCTGCAAATAGTCTTTAACGGAGTAAAAACCTCTGTCACAAAGCTTGTTTTAAATAAACTTTTTAAATTTATTTAATGGTAAATTTCTCAGGTCACAGGGAATCTTGTTGTAAAAGCGTATACAGTTACCCTGGAAAGGATCGCCAATCTTATGTAGTCGACTGTGGTGGACTGAAAGATTATTTTTATTTCTAGTGTTTATATTATGTTTATCACAGAGTTTAGAAAACTGTGATAGATTTTTCTGGACATACATAAGATTGGCAAAAATGTATTGTGATGGTACGGTTAGGAGGTATTTCAATACGACAATGGGCTCACCACCTGTGACATGGGCCAAAAATGCTTACGGTAAAATGTAGGCGAGTCTATAGTCTATACTAATATATGAAGCTAAAGAGTTTTGTGTTTTTTTGGTAGAACGCGCTAATCTCAGGAACCACTGGTCTGGATTTAAAAAGCTATATGCAATATATCATTACGCTACTACCCTGGAGAGCGAAGCAGTTATCATAAAAGTTGACAAATCAGACAAATTATTATAGAATTTATAAGCGACGTGCTGAAATAGTTGCGATTGGAATTCGAAGTTATATAACGGGCGAAGCCGTGGGGGTCACCTAGTACTATATTTTGCGTTTGCCTAAAAGTGAAAATAAACAAGTAGTACATAAATATATGATTAATATCATATATAAGTAGATAGACTTTATTATATATCTCGCAAACTAAACATTTAATTTCATCCGTGAATATAAGTCCGCAACACACTTAGTATATTTGCATCAACGTCACGAAAAAACCGTATAAAGTTAAGTACCTAAACATCATCAATCTCGTTCACTTAGCTTTAACGTGATTTAAAGAGAAGACGAAATACCAAGGACGAATAAAAGTAGTGCTGTTCACTGAATCGAAACTAATTCTATTATATAATACACTCATTATGAAATCTTATTACACAAAGAACCTAGCCTACAATGGAGTCTCCCTTCTGAATAACAGCATGTTGACAAATCTTACGTTTATTGAGTGATGTCACTTTTGAGCTAAAGCACCCGAATACCAGCTACGACCTTGAGCTTGGTAGAAAGGAGCCATGAGGATAACCAACTATTCTATTCTTTATCTATTTCCTTTTTTTTAATCTTTGATTTATTCTTGCGGCCAGTGTCGAGCCCCTTCGCAGAAGGAGAGACTTCTCCTTATGCATGTTCTAAATAATAATAAATAATAATAAAAATATATAAATAATAAATAAAATAATAAATAAATAAATAAAATAATAAATAAATAATAATAAATAAATGAATAAATCATGCATGTTCTATCGCCTGTAAAAAAAGTCGGGTGTTGAGTATGATGTCCGCGTCTATTTTATATCATTGGTGAGGTTATATAGCCTTGAGTATAGATAGGGCTCGCCATAGATATGAGTTTTCTTCCGTGTACGCTTGTATTGTGGATGCTCTAATCCTCGATTTTCCCGAGCGTCTAAAATAAGGTGTTCTTTATAAGGGGGCTTAGTAGATTTTTGAAAAGTCAGCTGCGCGCAAAACTTCTATACGTTTTCAACAACGTGCATATGCCACAGTGACCACTTTCGACCAAAAGTGGACCGTTAACTTTCTGTTACATCAGTTAAATAAAAAATGCGTCATAATTTTGCATTTTGACGACGAGTTAGTAAGACGAAGTCCGGGTAAACTCTAGTAGCGTATAATCATCAGAGGCCTTTTGGGTTTTGATCTGTTAATTTATTTATGGAGAACCTTATACTAATTTAATACACTCCCGGACACCTAAATCGAGCCACCTTGATTTTTTTGGTTTGGAGTACTGTAACTTATAAAAGATGTATGTATGTAGAAGGAAAATGTTTTGATGCAGTTTTGGAGCTGGTACACTCATCATTCATTTAGAGTGCCACTGTTCTAAATTTGAACTACAGTTTATTAAAAAAGTCGAGTTACGTTGAAACAAGTCCATATTTGCTTTTTTCAAGGAAAAAAATCTAATCGATTTTTAAATAAAGACATGTTTTACATAAAAAGAAATGTTTATTTAGTAACTTGTATTGCCTCCCAGTGCATTTATGACAGCTCTCATACGGTTTGGCATAGAATTAATCAATGTTGAGGAATGTCCTCCCATTCTTCCAAAATTACATTTTTGAGCTCCTGCATGGTTTGCGGGGCAGGATGATGAGCTCGAACACGCCTCTTCAGCTCATTCCATAGATGCTCTATAGGATTCATATCAGGACTTCGCGCTGGCCATCTCATAACAGTGATACCAATGTCATTTAAGTACTCCCTGACGATTCCCGCAGTATGGACCCTTGCATTATCATGCATTAAAACGAAATCTTGGCCAATAAACCCAGCATATGGCAACACGTGGTTTTCTAAACATTGGCGAATGTATCTATTGCCATCTAGGGGCGGCAGTCGTGGTCCCGTCACTACCTCTAGCTCAGTTTTGCCTTCCATAGGGATTCCTCCCCAGACTGTCCATGATCCTCCACTATAACTCACTTTCTCGTCAATACAGCATTGCGCGAAACGCTTGTTCTGTCTTCGGTACACCTTACTCCTTCCGTCATTACCATATAGCATTATTTTGGACTCATCTGTGAAGAGAACCTGGCTCCATTGACGTCGAGTCCAATTTAGATGTTCGTGCGCAAACTCTAGACGGGCTATTCGGTGTGCTCGTGTCAATTTGGGTCCATTGGCTGGCTTATGGGGCTTTAAACCACATTCATTGAGTCGCCTTCTAACGGTCCGAGTACTTACAGCCACTCCGTGAAAGTCCCTGAGCTGTTCTTGTATCTGAAAAGAGTTAAGGCGTCGATTTCGTAAGCTAGTAGTGACAATGTATTGACCTTGTCTCGCCGTTGTCACTCGGTAACGAGGTCCTCCTGTTCGCCGAACGAAGCCGCCAGTCTCCAGGTATCGGTGGTACACTCTTTGAACAGCGGAACGACTTATGTGAAGTTGTGAACTCACATCTCGCTGACTTAGCCCAGATTGAAGAAGTGCTACAGCTTGCGCGGCTACTTCAGGTTAAGTATCCATAATTTTATAGCCAAAAACGGTTCAAATTATAGAATAATAACTAAACTAAACTTTGGTTAACAACAATTGCGAAAATTCAAACCAAATCGACATTAAATTGCTTCAAAAGCAACTTTCAACAGTCATTATTTTTTTCAAATCAGTGACCTAGCTCGGCTTTTGTTCTTTATTTTAAATTCTAAAATTCAAATTTGGAATAATACATACGGGAAAGACGATGAAATATGCCAGCATTAAAAATGCATAAAAACTTTTTTGTTATATTGTATATTTTTTGTGTTTTTAGGCCTTTAGGCCCGGGAATGTAAGGTGGCTCGATTCAAGAGTCCGGGAGTGTATATAAACAGATTTGCGTCAGTAAGCCAATTATAGGTTCACACGTTTACCACACATTATATACAATGAACACCTATGCGCTATGCTTGTAAAGCGTTTTGACAAACGATTAATGAGACGACTCAAAAATTTAAAAAAAATCTCATGTTAATAAACTTACAAACTACCTTACTAAACAATAGAAATAAGATCTAATTAAAGAAATTATCACTTATTATGACAGAAACTTCAGAGTCTGAATAAAGGAGACAATTAGACAGGTAAGTACTTGTTAAAAGAAACGCGATTGCTCGATGTAGTGAGGGTAGCGGCGCTGCTCTGCGTGAAGTATACCTATACTACTTTACCAAGTTGTATTCTTAAAAATGTTATTTACCTGTAACAAAAAAGAAAGAATATATGAGTAAATTATTTGCACAAAAAGTCTATTATTTCGAAAATGAGTATAGAGAAATTCAATACAACCTACAGACAGAACCAGAGACCAGAGTAACATGGTAAATGTGACCTTTTATGTACACCAACACGTTAGAAAAGTTTGACAACTTATTAAGGTCAGCGTTGCTGTAGACAGTATTCGTTGAACCCGCACGATCTTCATAACAATCTATTGACCGGAAATTGGAACACCAAATAAAAGAGAAACCGAGATTTTGCCATCAGCCCTGTTTTTTTTTTCGTGTGGAAACCTCATGGATGCTATGCCGGACTCCTACCGACTAAAACCACACGTTACCCTTCTATCTGTGTTACATCTGAAAAATATGATAAGTAAAAAAAAAAATACTATAGAGGTATTCTGCTTTGTTGAAAATACATAAGAATTAAACCTTTTAAAATAACAGATTGTTTTCCTTCATACCAGAGTTATTATCCTAACATAATTAATACGTAGCAAAATCTCTTTAATGAAATTATCAACATATTTCAGCGTTTCAAAGAGCTAACACATACGTCTGATATACGAGTAATACAATTAATACATTTAGAAATGACTAACGATTTTGTATAATAACGTTTTTGCTACCAAAAATGGAATTGTAAGGATGCCTCGTGTGAAGGCAAACCACGTGTCGTCTAGGCGTACGGAATATTGCACATTACTAACAATCTGGACGTTGTCTACTAGGTGAATATATTCCTTTCTTTGAAATGTACGATTTGTTACCTTGACTGTTGTGACGAATCGAGGATGAACGTTCTGTAATTATATTTTAGTAAATAAATAAATAAATATCCATCACGCCTTATCCCCGAAGGGGTGGCAGAGGCATATTATATGCCCACTTTTCACCGTGTGGATTCCTGTCCCACGTAATAGGTGGTGAACCCATTGCCGTGTTGAAATAGACAGACGCAGGATGTGACTACCTGCTGTTGAAATTTTTTTTTTTTAATAAAAAAAATTTCAACTTAAAACTATAAATTTAAACAAGCCGCCCATAAGGCATTCAACCAGGCTTAACGACTGCCATTTTACTGGCAACCGGGACCAAAGGCTTAACGTGACTTCCGAAGCACGGAAACGCTCGCAAATGTAAATGCCACAAAGTGGTCACCCATCCGAGGACCAGCCATAGTGAAAGTTGCATAACTCAGTGATCGTTTTACAGAACACTGAGACCGCGGGGCCACGAGCGCTTATATTTTAGTATTTCTCAAAAAAACTTTACAAATAACTATTACAACACGATCTCGTAAATCTACATACAAGTATAAAAATATACATTGGTTGCCAAAATTTTGCAATAGGAATCCCCAAAAACCCATCGAATCGAATCAATCATACAGCAGTAATAATTTAACATAAGCAGTCATCGATTAGTATTCTTGGAGCAGATCCACGTTATAGCTTGGTACACATTCAGAAGTGAGGTCGGAGATGAGCAAAATCAATACGTAATCAAACTGTCGGCCGCAGATTTGGTGGCAAATATTTTCCCATTCACAGTTCTGAAAGTTGTCGAGGGCGGCCGTAATTTGATTTCGACCAAGTCCCAAATTATTTTTTATTTTCATTTCTAACTCGCAGCGCCTCTGTCCGGTTAAAAGACTAACTAATACTGAACAACCGTCACTACTTTCGTGTAATATGGTCGGTGGAACTATGAACGTTTTTATCTATAGATATAATACGAACAGCGGACGCCCCGTGGTCACACCCACGTAGTGCCATGGGGAAACGGGGATAAAATGTAGTCTTAGTTACTCCTTATAACATCAGTTATCTGACAGTGAAAGGCCCGTATAAATAGGGTTTAGCTTTTTCAGAGATTAGTCGAAACATATAAACAGACGGATTTTTTTTCTTAATTGTTTTATTTTATGTAAACCTTATATCCATCCAACTAATATTCACATTTACAATATTAGTTTGATGATTTATTTGTATAGATGTATGTTTGCTTCACGCAAAAAATTCTGAATGGATTTTGATGAAACTTTAACATAATAAAGCTTATACTTCAAAATAAATATACTTTTTATCCCGGGAACAAGTTTTTAACGCGAACGGGAAAACTTCACCACGCGGGCAAAGCTGCGGGTGTCAACCATTATCTTCATATGCATATAGAGAAGAGTTGTTAATTTAGAAACAGACATTTGAATTCAATTTATCTGTAAAGATTATAATTAAAAGGACTTTTTATCTATTGCTCTATTTAAAATAGGTTAATATCTACTACATCACAAATTTGAAGCGCTCGTGGCCCCGCGGTCTCAGTGTTCTGTAAACGATCACTGAGTTACGCAACTTTCACTATGGCTGGTCCTCGGATGGGTGACCACTTTGTGGCATTTACATTTGAGAGCGTTTCCGTGCTTCGGAAGGCACTTTAAGCCGTAGGTCCCGGTTGCCAGTAAATATTTTTGAAAAATTTCTAAAGTCTATTTCAACACGGCACCACCTATTCCGTGGGACAGGAATACAAATGGTAAAAAGTGGGCATATAATATGCCTCTGCCACCCCTTCGGGGATAAGCGTGATGGATAAAAAAAAACAAAACAAATCATCTGTCTGCAATAAATGTTAATTATTATTATTAATAGTGTGTTTAAAAGTGGATTACCAATTAGTGTTAGTCTCATTGGCTTGTACGATGACGTCACATAATCAACGAACCAACGGCGCAACCATAAGTAAAAAAACTCTTTATCGCACATCAGGAAACACACATAAGTATAAAAAATAATAAAAGACTTGTTGGTACAACAATTGGCGGTCTTATGGCGCAAGGCAATCTCTTAGAGGCAATCTGGTGCTACGGTATGTATCATTCGCTACGAGAGTATTAAGTTACGCTACGTACTAAAATCCGTGTTACATGTTCGTTAGTAAATTCTGTTTTAAAACTGTGCGAATAAAATGAATCCTTGGATCAATTTTTAAAACAATTAGTATGCACTTTCATATATATTTTTACTAAAGTGAAAAAAGACATCCTACTCTTAAATAACGATTACAATACAACTTGTTTCGGCAAGGTTTGGGTAGTCCAGTGGGGTAGAACATTGCCCTGTTCAGGCTAAGTTCACGGGCTATTTTCGCAACAATAAAAGAAATGAATGCATATTTAATATTTTATATAGAGAGATGTATTTGTTTGTTGTGTTACATATACTTATTACTCTGTTATAAAATATTTTCTATCATCAGTAATATAATAAGAACTGTAACAATAAAATATTTTAGAAATTTTATTCCAGTTTTACAGATATGTTCAATAAAATCTCATCAACTACGAATGCTGAGTAGAACGTAAAATGAAATACCAGTATTACGTAAGTTTGCTTTAGCTTTCAATGCAAACAACAATCTAACAGATTCGTCCTTTTTCTCGAGTAATCATTCCATTTAAATCGAAGTAGGGGCCGAGCCTCGTTGACAAGTATTATAAGGAACAAGAGTACATGCATAATACATGAGCTTGATAACATTAATAGAGGGATTTCATTTGTATCATACTATTACAGTTGTTTGAAGATATAAAACTATTAACTGAGCAAAATTTATTATAGGAACTTATTAACAGAGTTGGGATTCGATAATGTTACGTAAAATCATCATGTTTCAAATTCTATTCTTATATTCGGAAGCTTTTGTCAAAACGATTTTGTCAATCAACAAGCACACATCTCTAGTAGGCTTGTAGTAATTGCAAAAGTTACTTTTCGGTTTGTCCAAAGTTCTTATTTTAGAAGGGTATATAGAAATTCAATTTTAAAATAATGTACATCTATTTCCATACGTAGTCACTGGAGAGAACAAAGGAAACTTTTAGAATCTATAGAATACCAGCATAAATGCCAACGGGAATATAGGAGTCACAGATGAACAATATTTACATGTTGAAATTGGTTACTAGGCACGCATCATTCGCCCGAGCTCGATATTGCTCTAAACACAGAATAAATTATTTAAAAGAGAGGAAATGGGTTTGAGTGAATGCAACGATCATACATTTGACTGCCTCTGTGGCGCGGTGGGAGTGTATCCGACTGCTACGCAAGAGGTCGTGGGTTCGATTCCCACCCAGGTTAAAACTTTGTGTGATGAGCACGTGGTGTCTAGGTGTTATTTATCTATATTATGTATGTATTTAGAAATATATAAGTATGTTTGTCAGTTATCTGGTTACCATAGTACAAGTTCTGCTTAGTTTTGAATCAGATGGCGTTGTGTGAGTTGTCCCAATTATATTTATTTATTTATTTTATTATACATGCCATAAACACTGCTGCCAACTGCCAACGGCAACTTAGCTTGCGACCTCATTCCAATTGTCAATGTGACAGCATGTATTAGAGATAACTTTCAATGAATTCGGCATAATGGCGGTATTAACGCAACAGTAGATACGTGGCTTTGATGTCGTTGTAATACAAAATGTATTGAAAATTACTATCACAACTCATCAGCGTAGTGCCGTCCACTCTTAATACCGAACCTATATGATCAAGACTGATACATAATTTTTTTTCGGGAGTACCAAAATGTCCGGATGTCTCTATAGAATATTAAATGAAACACTCGACTGCAAAGACATAATGACAAGTGTACCCATGTAAACCTCACTAAATATTTAACAACAATATAGGGCAATACTGAAACTGAACTAAGTTAACTAAGTTAAGAATATTGTTTAATCACATTCGTGCATAAGTAATTTAATTTTCAACTTCCCTTGACTTTGCGAAATAATATTACTGTTTTCCAACATACATATATATGTAGCACTATAGTTTTGTTAGATCTCACACAGCTTTTACACAAGGCAGTAGCAGAGGGCGTATCTGTAATGAGTAAGCGGGATACATCACCTTTACCTCTATTTCGTAGAAGGAAGAACCGCTACGAATGGCTCGTAGCCGTTTTGTTGTACGGTCTTCTAGTTAAATTACCGCTGGTTCACCAAGGCAATAAAAAACCGCTAATATTTTCTACGAGGACCACTTTACTCATCTTCCCCAAACATTTGTTTGTCAAATGTAAGCACGTAAGATCATTTACCTAAGTTGCTCCTTCGATTGTTTTCTAGCGTAAATTTGCACCAATCAACGCAGAGGGATTGGTACTCTTAGGTGAGAGAATGAGATATTAAGTAAAGTTACTTTAATTTTAAATATAAATTTCTAATTAACGTGTTCTTCTTAAGACAAACTCACTTTTATACACAGTAAATAAAAAAGACGTAGATTAACTTTTAAGTAAAAAAAAATTAGACGTAATTTCAACATAATATTAAGAAAAATATTGTATTTATTGAGTACAAAACTATTTTCGGGACGACCTCGATTCACTGCTAAGGATTCTTACTGGCTAAGGATCATCAGAGATTACATAAACCACCATTCGTAAACTTTAATATTAATAACAAGTATTAGTTAAAAAACTTATTTACTGTTATTTATCCATAACACCTTGACCCCCAAAGGGGTTGCAGAGGCGGCATACTATACGCCCACATTTCACATTCTTTCACATAACATTTACTTACAATTATGTATTGAATTTACATCGCAATATTTCCACGACTAACCTAAACAAACAAGCTCTCTGAAAAAATACATTAAGCAGTAATTTCGTATGCCACCAAAACAATTAGAAATGTGATCCGCACGAACTCACCAATCTCTTAATAAACTTCGTGGAACAAAATATACGCCGTGATTATCTTTTTTATTTATAAAGGTCTGTGGTAGAAAATTCTTGGATAATGAATAAAATTTACATAAGCAGGACTCATCTGGGATATGGCAATGCCATAGAGTTTCTCTGGGTTCAGGTCACAGTGTCGATCCCATTTTGTGGCAGAGAATATTATCAGACCACGTAGAACAATGGCCAAATTTGCTTTGCCATTGCCAGTCTCCTAAAACGTCTTTGAACCGGTCAACGAACCTGGCTGATCGAGAGTGGTTTTTCTGCAATCGAATTCTTTGGTGCAGACGAACTCGGACTGTATGGTTTGATTCCATATGGCTTCTGATCCATTTTAGGAGACTTGGGTGAAGTAAGCTGCGGTCATGATCTACAATGTCCGAATAGTAGGTATAGCTAGGTAACTCTCACTACCATTCTGAGTTCGAACGCCTCCGTCGCCGGGGTCTTTGTCTGTTATTTATTTTTCTATAATTATGGGTACAGCGCGATGTGACCAGTTTATGACCGGTTACTTTGTCCGCGTCGTACTTTGATCCTACGTTATATGCTTCTAACGTTCAAGTTCCTTTTCGTTAATAAATTCCTACGTTTTATTGAACATCCATATGCTAACCTGGGGCCAAATTTGTTTATCAGCCGTCAGCCGCCATGGTACATAGATCTTCTCTAGAGATATCATTTGAAAATACATTACCGTAATGTATTATCAAAAGAACACTTACAATACACAGTAAATTACACACAACTCAATAAACGTAATTAATAAATATGTTTCAGCATAATGTTAATATTGACATATTCCATGATTAAGTTGTATGGCAGCAAATATTTCACGTGGCAATTCCTTTGAAAAATAATGCTCTAATGACTGCGCTGTGTGGTAGTCGACCATATCGTGCGAACCAGCCACTTAACGACATTCCGTAAATAACATTTATTCCGAAAGTAAGTTACCTGTGTCAAGACATACGTCATAATATATAGACGGTTTAATTAAGTAACGTGAATCGTAGGAAAATTCGTAATTACATATACATGTATTATGACTAAGACCAATACTGTCCATATACCACAACTTATATGATAATTATAAGTTATAATAATGATAGGGAAGGCCTAATAGTACCTACTACACGAGCGACACTTCATGTGGTCTACCCCATACTACGTACTGCAATGCACAGTTCTTACTAGTTAGGTTGCTCTTCAATTATGGGGAGCTGGTTGCCTCACCCAAAAAAATATCGCCGCCTATATATTTCTGTCTTTTTCAGGACGGGCGCGGAAATTTATGATATGTATGTACACTAGTAAAACTCACTTACAGTCACTTACAACGTACGTGACCGAACGTACGTGACGTAAGTCACTTACAGTCTAATTGTGAAAGGGACACATCCTTTCTGTTCTACTAGTAATACAACCAGTCCAGTCCAGTAAATCAGAGCTTAAATTATTGATATAAATTTAGTTTTTCCAAAAACAAGATAATTCCAGATTAATCACCCTTTAAGATTATATTTATCGGATAATAATATGAGTAAAGTCACAGGAACGGTTCATATTAGTGCAGCACATCGGATGGTCCCTATGGGCGTACCGTTCTGTATTAAGTTAAAATTAACCATGGGCCACTGCGTACTCACGTACGTAAGCTTCCCTAAGGGTCGGTAAGAGACGAAGCAGATAAAATAATAATACACATGTGATCCGTTAGCTACAGAAAATTGAGCACGTTTTCTAAAATAACACTTTAATATTATTTTAAGTAAAATTTCGTTCTCATTTCTAATCAAAAATTTATTGATGAATCGATATTACCTAATTAGATTATATATCGTTTTATATAATTTTAATATTATTATTAAAATATTCCTAAACGTATAAATTATATTTATTTAATAAATAAATAAATATAATTTTTACGTTTAGGAATATTTTAATGAGAATAATAATTATCGAGTGTGTTATAATATTTTGCACTTTTCATTTCAATACGGCAATGGGCTACCATAAGTGGGCAGAATAGTGCTTACGGTGAAATGTGGGCGTATAATATACCTTTGCCACCCTTGCGGGAGTATAGACCTGACTGGTAAAAGAAAATAATTCTACACTTCTACTGTCTACTAGTCGAATTAGTCCGGAGTAGTTTCGGACTTAACAAATTATTATGTTCTTGTCAAGAAATAGAGGTCAACTCACGTCGTCGGTCACTGACATGACTGTATATGATACGATATGTTAGTATACGATTACGTATTAGGACTCCAGCAGTGTATTGAGACACGTAGAACCGAAACAATAAATTAGAGACAAGAATATTAGCTATGTTTATAACTTTTCTTTAAGAAAAATCCCACACTGATTCACCCTGGAGGATTTAACCAATAAGTTATCAAAAACTATCTACTCCTTTCATATTTATTAAAGCAAAGTTTACAAACAGTCAGGAGTAACTACCAGGTGCAGAGGGTAATAGGGCACTTAACTCGGGAAGGGTTGAGGGTCGGTAATGGGAAATGAAAAGAAAATACCGGAGATAGGCGCAAGTGGAAGTGCTAATGGAGTAACCCTTTGTCGCTACGTCATAGAACAAAACAAATGGAATGGACAGCCGGCGCAGCTCCTGTTATGGTGTATAGCTAGGCATTAGCGCACAGGCTATGAGAGGAGCGAGTTGCAATTCATTCTCATTCATACTTTATATACTATTCGAAAAGTAGATATTATTTCGCGTGAAATCCAGAATAGTATAGAAAGTATGAATATACACCGTGAAAGTTAAAAAATAACATGAATACCATTATTTGATAAAATATTATGTAGGTAATACACAAATTGTATAGTTTCCCTACATTGAATTTTATTTATTTCAATTTTCTAAAACCCGTTCTATCGTAACTTTTCCTTTGAAAACTTTGATTTCTATAACTTTGATTTAAAATAAATTTAAATAAATTTAAAAATAAATTTTGATTTAAAATAATTAATTTAAAAACAAGAATTCCCAACATCGAGTTTGTTTTACGAACTTCAAATTGAAATGTCATTGCCATCGATAACTGAGTACAAAAATGGTTCCTGTATACCAATAAGTTGCCGTGTATAGCCCAGGCGGTGAAGCCGGTCATGGAGGAGTGGCTGGAGAGGCAACACGGCAGCCTCACCAACCGGATGTCACAGATACTTACCGGGCACGAGTGCTTCGGTAAGTTTCTGTGGCGTATACACCGGGAGGTAACACCAGAGTGCCAGCACTGTACGGACTGCAGCGATGATACGGCTCTGCATACACTGGCAGAGTGGCGTGGACATTCTCACGCTGGAGACCATGGCGAGAGCCATGATCTCCAGCGGGAGCAAGTGGGACGCCGCTGCGTCTTTTTGCGAGCAAATCATGCTCGCAAAAGAGGCGGCGGAGAAAGAGCGACAAAGAACTCTCCCTCCCGAGTTCCGCAGTCTGCGACGAGGGCGCCGCAGACTTGTCTTCGCCCAAGACTACCGGCCTCCGTGACCGGGGGCCTGAGTATGGTGGGCGGGCTGCTCGCCGTGCTTACAGAAGCAGGCCAGGGAAGGTGGCGTAGCGTGAGGGTTACACGCACGTAGTTCACTCCCTCAAGGAAGTGGTATATAACCAGAACCCCCCAAAGAAGCGAGATAATACTCGAACTCCCCAAAGAGGCAGGATACACACCCGAACCGCCCCTGGAGGAGCCTGTGGTAGCGGACAAGGTCTGTCGGGAGCCCTGGGGCTATCCTTCCGAGGGCTCACCCGGGACTCCTGGCCATAGACAGATAGAAGGGTAACGTGTGGTTTTAGTCGGTAGGAGTCCGGCATAGCATCCATGAGGATTTCCACACGAGAAAAAAAACCGTGTATAGCCCTTGAAAGAGGCACTTTTATTAAAATGGCTATAGAAATACTCGTTATTAGTTTACTCGTACTTACAGTAGTTTTGCATTTATAATTAAGGGCTTGCCTTGATACTTCTACAATTACAGTTATCTCATAATTACACAGTATAGTCCTACGCTGTCCACTATTAGCAGACGCTCGGCCCACCTTGGCCATTTACAGCCAGTCCGCTCGACACATAACCTAAGCGTCAATTGCTGTGTTAACCTGTTTGTCATTTCACTAACATTCCTTTGTACAAACGCTAAAGTTCAAGTGTTAACTGAAACGGCACACAACAAAATGTAGAACGAGTTTTACAATTATAAACATAGCTTGTAGTGGAATGACGTCAGCTTATTTGGAAGTTCCTTTGCGAAACTTTCTATTTGTATGTCAGCTACAATAAAGGGAATATTCCAACAACAAAGTCAAATTAAGCGTCATTTGTAGATTATATTAATTTTGTGAATAATGTTTACAGTCAGACCTCCCTAAATCAGTCGCTCACAAAGTATTACTTTAAAAACTCATCCTCTTGAGATTGTTTAATATTTACCTCATTTCGGATAATTCTTAAGTCGGGCCTACACGAGGCAACTCGTTTTCTAAAGCCTGCGCCCTTCCCTCATAGACGTAATGTTTTATTCATAATCTAAGTAAGAACTCCCAAAACACCGATTTAGCTGAAGTCCATTAAAATCCAGTCGGAGTGAATTTAAATTGTGGAGCCACAGTCGCCTGTCGATAGACTTAAGCGCGATATTATTGACAGGCCCTTTTTTGTACTCAATTTTTTTATACTTAATATTTAAATTTAAATTTTCCTTTTAAATGGTATTTGTTTATAAATATATCTGATATCTTACATAAAGAGTAAAGTGGTATGAAGCATTTTTATGAAAATGTCGAATTCGGGCTACGAAAAGCGGTCGAGACATCATTGCCAGTTGCATGTCAAAAATACTATGGCCCGTATTTTAAAAGATGTCTCAATGTGACAAGATCATAAATTAAGTGTCGATCTTATTATAGAATCTTAAATTCTTGTTCACTTGAAACTAATCTCACATGTTCAACATTATTATACGTATCACCCAATTTATTCTATCGTAAATATACTATTATAAATATACATATGAAGAACATGAACATGCCGAGACTTACATATGAAGACCACGTGAGCAGATTGCTCAAAAACGGAAAAGTCAAAAGCACTCGGATACCCAGACGTGCGTGTATGAAGCGATTGATGAATCTCGACGAAGCGAAAGAAGTATGCATGGATCGCGAAGCCTGGCGATCTGTCCTCTCTGACTACCCCGTCAGGGATACAGCGTGAAGATAGTTTTTAGTTATAAATATAATATTTGTGAATTTATAATAGAATATTGCCTAGTGTAGCCTTTAACGGTACGTTAATTTCTTGAGTTGTCAAATGAGCTCGTTTCACGTAAACGCAGAACACACCTGTCAAAATCTTTAGGTACTTGAGAGAAGATTCGGATTTGAACATCAATCTGAAATCACTTGAATTTGGTCGCTGAATTCCGTCTCAAATGTCGTTCAATAATAGAATCTCTTCTTGAAAAAGTTTTAAGACTAGTTATATTCATGACTGAGACACTACGACATAGACTGGCAATAAATTTAATAAGATATTATAAAAAAAATATGAATTGAGTTCATCGTTCATCCTTCTGTTCTGAAGTCTGTCAAAAAGTAGGTATATCAACAAGTTTCAAATAAGATAAAACAGAATGTGATTTACTCTCACAAAGGTAAGGGACTATCATGAATGTGTTCAACAAACTCCAAAATGTTTATGTATCAAACATTAATTTATAAGCACGTATTACAACTGTAACAATGCTTCGAATATGAAAGCATCAAGTCTTAAACAAATATTTGTTTCAATTTAACGTTACACTTTCCATTATCATTAAAGGGAGCGTCCCGTTTCAGATTCATCATGGCGAATTCGTTCATAATATACCAGGGTAGCATGAAAAGAGTGGTATATTAAAATATTTAAATGTCTCGGAGTACCAACAAAGTACAGATCGTTTGGCACGATATATAAAATAATTATTATAAAGCCGAGGAGTTTGTTTTTTTGTTTTGGATAGCCCATTTATCGAGGAAGGCTATAGGCTATATATCATCACGCTACTATGTTGGAAAGCGGAGCAGTAATCATAAATGTTGACATATCTCGCAATTTTTTATGCATTATTGTGGAATTTATAAGCGACGGGATTAAATAGGTACGATGGGAGTTGAAATTATTTCATGAGCTAAACCGTAGGGGTTACCTAGTATAAAATAAGAAGCAACAAGAGACGTACTTAATATTTAGGTTTTATTACGCTTCTTAATGAATTCTTAACGAACATCTTCATCTATTATACTTGTATGTGTGCCTACTATTTTACTCTCTGAGCTGTTAATGGAGTATTAATTAACAAATTTAATTATATTGAACGGCTTCGTTTGTGCAGTGGTAGCGTACCGGAATCCTATTGATATTATATATTACACGTTGTTTATACCTAAACCTTTAAGTTTATTAATCAATCACGCCTTATCTCCGAAGAGGAGGCAGAGGCATATTAGACGCCCACATGTCACTGTATGCATTTCTGTCCCACGTAATAAATGGTGAGCCCAAAGCTGTGTTGAAATTTTAGAACCGCCCATAATGCCTTCAACTTGGCATAACGACTGCTATGTTACTGGCAACCGGACCAACGGCTTAATGTGCCTTCCAAAGCACAAAAACGCTTATAAAAGAAAATACCACAAAGCGGTCACCCATCTCTAACCAGGAATAATAAAAGTTGCTTAAAGCAGTGATTGTTTATAGAACACTGAGTCAACTGGGCCACGAGCGCTACAGCCGTTAAGAGTTGAGTTGAATACCTACTCACGTTTTTAGGTGTTATTTATATTCTATACTAATATATAAAGCTAAAGAGTTTGTTTGTTTGGTTGAACGCGCTAATCTCCGGAACTACGGTCAGATTTGAAAAATTATATTTGTGTTGGACAGTTCATTTATCGAGGAAGGCTGTAGGCTATATATCATCACGTATCCTGGAGAGCGGATAAGTAGTGATAAATGTCGACAAATCGGGCATTTTTTATGCATTATTGTACAGTTTATAAGCGAAGAGATTAATTAAGAGCGACAGGAGTTCGAAGTATGTCACGGGCGAAGCCGTGGGGGTTACCTAGTTTAAAGTATATATTGATTACCTACAACGAACCCTTGTATATCTTCAACCTATATTATGCCCGTAAACGATTAGTGCTACAATAATGTATGAAAGTCTGTCCAATTTATTGACGTGATAACTTACTACGAGTGCACCGCTCCCTTGGCTAATAGCGTGTTGATATATAATTTAGTACATTAGTTCCTTACGGCAGGCTTGGAGGAGATAGGGACTTTGCTGCGCGAACGAACTGAAAAAAATGTGATAGTAAAACCGTAAGAAAAAGTCCGTGGAATAAAACCGTTAAATGAGACGTGCGCAGGCGCGACAGTCGTTTGTTTTGCAAATTGTGTCGATTCTACATTAGCCGAAGGAATTTCGTTTCTACCTGGGTGTCCCACGACACCACATTTTTTAAATTCAATAACACTAAAACATAATTAGCATTAGAGTGGATGTTAAAATTACAAATATTAGGGCCGTATTCCAGAACGTTTCTCAATACTCAAGAAACGCTTGAGGCTAGTTTTTGTCTTACAAATCTATTCTCAAGTTTCGTGTGTTTTGAGATGCATTCTGGAATACGGCCCTTAACTAATTACACTCCTTCAGAATGTTTTGATGTGTATAACATTTCGGTTGAATGTTACATACCTACTAGGAAATCATGACTTTCGGTAGCTAAATGGACGAAAAGTTACGTGCTAAGTGAATAGCGGGTGTCTTATAAATTAATGGACCGCTGCCGCCAGCGAACTTTGGCGATAATTCAAAACTTTACTGTTACGTAATATACGTGGCTATACGTTAAACTAAGATAAATATGAATTTGGCTTCAGAAAATAAAATTTTATGTGGTACTTAATGTATACGCTTTTACAACAAGCTTCCCTGTGACCTGAGAAATTTACCTTTAAATAAATTTAAAAAGTTTATTAAAAGCAAGCTTTGTGAAAAAGGTTTTTACTCCGTTAAACATATTTCATATTTTTCATATTTATTTTTATCCGACTATTTGCAGGACAGGGACGCCTGGAAATGATCTGCTGGCAAAGTGAAATAATATTAAATTGTAAATAGGCCATCAAAAAAAAAAGCCTTCCTAAGTTTCTTGCCGGTTCTTCTCAGGTGGGCCGCGTTCCGAACCGGTGGTCGCTTTAAATATTTTAAATAGGGTATGACATTTTGTAAGCGCCGTTAAAATGGTCTATGCAAAATAAAGATATTTTTATTTTATTTTTTTATTTTATTTTATTTTGTTATTCTTTCAGGTTCTTTCTTTCAAACCTATGTTCAAAATTTCACCAGCTTTTGATGTAGCTTGTGTAGATTTAAACGGGAGCCCCGTTAGGTCCGAGAAGTAAGACAATCCTAAAATAAACCAGTTTGTGCCTATTTTTGTGGACAGTGGAAATTTTTAAAGACTTCTAAAACAACTATAAGGTTGGACAACCGTATAGTTGTTATAAGTAGGTAGTATATACGTCGTAATAAACATAAGCATTCACATACATTCGCCTTTCTAAAGTTAGTGCTGAAGGTCAAAGCCAGTAGAGACTTACTCAAAATAAAAAAGTATAGGAATGGAAAAGAACGCAATGACAGGGTATTGGAAAGATATGTAAATAGCAGGAAGTTTCCTTAACTATAAAAGGAAATAAATCTCCTACATTCTGGCCACGTTGTCAATGGATGTAATATGTTATGTAACATATAACCGTTCTGGGACATTAATAGTTTGCTTTCTTATACACCTTCAGCGTTTACGTTTTAAATAGAAATTTCTTATAGTAGTTTTGAAAATTCAGTAGACCTCGCGACCAATGAATCACATAGATATCCTTCTAGAAGTTCATCTAGAAATGAAACTCTCACTCAATAGTTGACTCCGCCAAACAGAATCGCCTTTTTTAGTCAGTTAAGGAGATAAATTATTGTTGAAAATTATGTCAGAAGTTACTTAATATCACTCGAGCACATATCTGGGCATCAAATAATTTCGCGCTCGTGGCCGCGCGGTCTCCAGTGTTCTGTAAACGATCACTGAGTTACGCATCTTTCACTATGGCTGGTCCTCAGATGGGTGACCACTTTGTGGCATTTACATTTGCGAGCGTTTCCGTGCTTCGGAAGGCACGTTAAGCAGTTGGTCCCGGTTGCCAGTAAAATGGCAGTCGTTAAGCCTGGTTGAATGCCTTATGGGCGGCATGAAAAATTTCAACAGCAGGTAGCCACAACCTGCGTCTGTCTATTTCAGGCAATGGGCTCACCACCTATTACGTGGGACAGGAATCCACACGGTGAAAAGTGGGCATATAATATGCCTCTGCCACCCCTTCGGGGATAAGTCGTGATGGATATTTATTTTATTTTATTTATAAATAATTTCACTACATATCATATTTAGCTAAGTATTTAATAAGATAAATGTAATACTTTCAAAATATTTATATGTGCAAATAAAGATAAGCAAACCAAAGGCGCGGTTAGAAACGAATAAATGTTTTAGTGTAATACTGGTAAAAGCAAACGTACATAATAATTATTTAAGGCTCGTGGTACAGTGCACGCAATAATAAATCAAATAAAGGTAATGTGTGTTATGCACTGAATAGTTGTTTTACGTGATACGCGAACAATGGATAAACGAGACTTTAGATGAACCAAATTAAATTTAAATGGATGATTGATTATATTGAAATAAATTAGCAGCTAATTGACAACATAAACATTAAAAGCCTCACAATTTTTTTAAATGTATAAAAATGATTTTATTTTTATCGCGAGGAAAAAGCTCTAATACTGTTTTGGTGGAATAACATTCTTTATTGGCACGACGCAACGCCTTAGTATGATCCGACCTCAGGATTTCCAATAGTAATCCCTTCCTGAAACGTGTGAATCCTCTGTTATTTCTTGGAATATTAGGTGCTCCTATCTATAGTTAGATTGTGTTATCTATAGGAGCATTTTAATAACACAAAATCGCATGGGCTATCTGCGTAAGACAGAAGGTTGTGTGTAGCCACACACAATCTTCTGTCTCACTTCTTCTTTGGGACAGGCCCAGGAGTCGATGTCAATCAGCTGGTACAATGATAAACTAACTTAACTAACCTCATGGTGTATAACTGACGGGGTAGTAGTGATAATCATGAATCTGATAAAGAGAAAAAAATATTTAAACATACTATGTCTATCTGATGGATTTGAAGTGGTTGACTTAGTCCATTACCTACTCTATCCAAAATTAGTAGTGCTCCTAACAGTACAGTCTATAGAAAACGTAATAACAAGATAAATGTCCTGCGGAACATTATGTGCCGCCGCGACATGCACAACGTGCTTAATATTTTTCGCAAACGGCCCATCTGACAAAGTGTGATCTTTCGATCCCCACCGCAAGGTTTACTTAAATTAAAGCGTTTTCATAAAAACTAAATATAAAACTTTCGCAAGCCATGTATAATATCTATAGTACGCGATTCCAGGACTAGTAACGGTTTTAATCGTACTTGTTTCGTACTTGATTGTTGAGCATGTCGCGGCGACACACGAATGTTTCCAATCACCATTTCTTCTGTATTTACGTATTCTATGCTACAGTTTTTGGGTAATACAAATAGAAAAGTTTTTCCACCGTCTAGAATTGAAGAAATTCTAATCAGTTCTTCTCAAAGTCGAATATTGCTATCAAAAACAGTTTTTTTTACAACGAGGTGTTTGATGCCTCCTAGTGAGTAACAAGGTTTACTCGCAGTTATTATTAGGAATATTAGGTATGTGTGTCACGTAACATTATTCGTTTAATATTTTACAATCTTGTATAAACACGCTTCGTATTCGTCGCACGCTTTCTGGCCTTTGAAGATATTTTCTATCCAGATAGATTCTCCTGTGGAGAAGAAAGGGTGTTAAGTATTTTGATGAGACAGATTTAAAAAAGCTGTCAAATTTATATTGATATAAGCAAACGCATTTGAGCAGGTCTTAAATGTAACCTTTTAAAGACCAGGGTTCTCTGTTTTTCATTTTCAACGGAAAGCCTATTAATTGCTAATGGCTTGCTAAGACGAGTTTACAATCTTCAATTCAAAGATTTTTGTAGAACTGTTTCAAATTTGATTATGTTTGTTATAAGTATCCGAGCAAATTAATTTGTATTGCTATTGGCTTGCTAAGAAGAGTTTTCAATCTTCAATTCAGTGAAATTTGTAGAACTCTTTTAAAATTAATTACGTTTGTTATAAGTATTCCGAGGAATTTAATTTGTATATTTATCTTTTCAGGTGTGTATTCTCATTCACGTTCGGTTCAAAGGATGTAGTTCCGTAACAAAATTAGTGTTTATAAAATAGATCGTAGTTGTGATAATTCCAACATAGCTCAGCGAAGCGAAGTGTCCTATGGCTAAAATAGTCAAAATATACATCGGTGTTTTAAAGAATTGTAAGACTAGCAAATAAGCAAAATTAAAGAACATAGGCTTCGTCACTTCTCTCATGGGTGGTTTGTGTAACGTCAGAAAGTACTAGATGGGGTAAACATCCGAATAAATCAGAGACATCGGTTTACTATTATACTTAGTTTCTCACTTGCTTGATAAACGTTATGACGTCGTTGGCACTTCTTATGGAACTCCCATTCAGTTAATATTTCATGCTGCCAGTGTCACATGGTTGATTCAGGCACGTGCGACTCCTTATGAAGTCATTTTAACGACACGTGCGCCGCTGAAGTATTACGAACGGAGCCCCATTGCTTTAGTTTGATACGTAGCTTGATGGGATTCAAGGAAACTCGGATACATATTTTCGATCCGCAGAGAAATTTCGAAGGCTTTCCCGTTATATTAATAATGTAATTTTCTACAACAGTGATTCTATCTATTTTTTGTCAAAGTAGCTATGATGAGATAGGATATATTGTGATTGGCTACAACCATAACAAAGACGACACGGCCTACGTACTGCTTGTCTACGTTACTCTTAAAATAAAAAGATCTTGAAAAATTCACAACAGAGTTTCAACCATTGATACTTGCGTACTAGAGATGACAACGCAAAGACTTTGTAAATGAAAAGAGAGGGGTGCGCCACAAATAATGCAAGTACCCGAGTGAGGCCACAAAGGCTAATGACCTATGAGTAAGTGCCAAGTTAAAATGATTTTCTGTGCGCAAGAACTGTTCGAATAGTACCAGTTATTAACAAAAATCTAATGATTCAGGAAAGGGACACTTACTTTTTTTATGTAAATCAAATTTTCAACACGTAACAGTTCGCGTGTCCATAACAATATGGCGTCATTGAAACATGAAAAACATCCCTAACAGATGTGACATGTACAGGCGCTGATGTTGTTTGGCGAGTCTCTGTCTACCAATATAATAATACAGGCCATTTGCCTCTGTGGCGCGGTGGGAGTGTATCCGACTGCTACGCAAAAGGTTGGTTCGATGCCCACCCAGGATGAAACTTTGAGTGATGAGCACGATGGTTTATTCTTTGTCTGGGTGTTATTTATCTATAATATGTATGTATTTAGAAATATATAAGTATGTTTATCAGTTATCTGGTTACCAAAGTACAAGCTCTGCTTAGTTTGGAATCAGATGGCGTTGTGTGAGTTGTACTAATTATTATTTAATTCCCAATAAATTTTATACTAGTGTAACGCCCATTACAGGCTGTGTATTATGTATTACCTCATTATAAGACGAGCGTAAATTGTCTGTTGAGGAAGTCCCATCATTTTAGATTATCTCAAGAGGCCTTTCCGTATTTGTCCAATTTGTGGACATACTGGACTTAAGACTAAGTATCAAATAGAAAACAATGAAAATATTACTGTTCTAACACTCAATATTATATAGGAAAAACTAACATTTTGTAATTCATTTCAACTTGGTTAAATATATCCAATTTGTCCCGGATGGTCGCATGAGGTTTTAGACTATTACTTAATGACATTTGGATTGGAAGGTGCATAGTTTTTCTTGGCCCGCCCCGGTCTAGCTAGGTGCTTATAATTTAAAAGTCAATATCTTCAATAGTATAGATTGTCAATTTGAAGGGTTGAGTAACCAGGTGAGCAGTGATGTAAAAAGCTTAACTCAATTACGGACGACGCTGATGTTCAGGGTGAGTCGAGCCGTTCGCGGTTACACGCTCACTTGCTTAAGAACCCTTCGCACATTTTTAATGTCTTGCCCATTCCTACTTTCGTTCTTGCTTTTTGTTCCCCATTTCAGAAATATACAATTTTAATATAGAAGTATTTTCTAAAAAGATATTTAATGACATTTTAGAGTGTTTTGGAAAAGTATTTTAAGACTGCTTTTATGAAATTTTAAATATTATAGAGTGCTTTTTCATTTCATCTGTTGGCCGGTTCCTAAGAAAGAGTTTCGCGCTCAGGTAAAATTGTTCTACGATATAGGTAGAGACGTTTTCATTGTGGGAGTGATATGGAGGGAGACCAGACCACGGCCCAGTAAATAAAATAAATCTCAATAGATTGCTGAAAGTACTAGGAATGTAGTTCATCTTGAATGCAATTATACTATTCCCCATTGCATTTACTTTTTTTTATATGACCTTTTAATATGAATATACAGTATTTAAAAGGTTAACACTTATTACAAAAGAAAATGTTTCTTACTCAAAAATAAACTTTGGAAAATACCGTACGGCGAAACTGGTCAGGTAAAAAAGTTAATAATGTGGAGACAGTACAAGTGTTTTTATTCAACATATGTAGCCAGTTCCATCTCAACAGTATGAGTGAATTTACGAGTAGTATGACGCCCGAAAATTTTTAAAAACCTAGTATATATACAAAATATAGCAATGTGTATTATTCAATTTTCTATAGAGGGCGTCTGCAAAGCAGAGTGTGTCACTCGGTAGCAAAATGTTTTATCCTTGGGAAAGGCATTTTGATTCTCTCGCTCCGTTCAAAATTCCACGTCAGAATTCTTAGCCTCGCTCTGGAATGAAAATAATTTCCTCACCGTCAATATATTTATATTTTAAGGTTAAGGTGGCTGTTCCAAGGTTACATACCTCTTTGTTGCCTCATGTTTCGACTAGATTGCACCGACCGTGGTCACAGGTTGTCTGGCCTAGCGGTGGTAAACTTAAAGTACTGTGCTATAGTTTAAAAATTAGAAATATTATTTTGCTCCCTTGTGACACAATTTGGACATCTTCATTTAGTTATACATTTGTACTGCATTTCAAAGTAATCTCTGGACGTCACCTGCTGGTGCCGCATCTGATGACTAATTAACGAAACAACTTAAGGGCATAGAATGTCAGACGGCAGTTGCTCCTAACAATGCCGTAAACCAAAATCCATGCAATAGTTGCTGCTCCACTTGATGCAGGTAGGACTACTACACCTAGAATTGGAAATACAAGGTGAAAATAGTGAGAGACATAAGACTGTATTTTAAAATATACTGTGAGATTGTTAATTGCGTCTTTTCGTTAACCAAAATTTACCCATATGACATTATACATAATACCAAATCTATTTTTTTAGGGATTTATAAAAACATTTTGCTTTAAAAGAAATTAATATTACGCTTTCTTAACAATACATTGAATAACAATACATTACGCTTTGGCTATTATTAGCTCTCCGTAGATATAACGTACACAAAAATATCCAGCTTCTTAATGCGTTGTACCGAAAGTGAAACGTGCGAGTACAAAGAAAAGGGTCTCTAATATGATAAGTCAACCCTAATCGGAAATAAAAGGGCTTCGTCGGGTAGTTACCGACTATTGAGAAAGGATTATGTACCTAAGTATTAGAAAGATAAGAAAACCACAAGGTGTATTCATTGCTTCTATTCGATACCTACTCGTATATACCTAGAGCAAACCACAATCAATTTTCTGTATTGACATAATACGTAATAGAAATGCAACATTTGCATGTGAGAATGGTCCAAAATATTTGTTTATTTATCCTTTCAATAGAATAATAATTTTAAGATCGCGTTATAGAGTTAAGGGTTTCACAAAGTTAATATCAGTTTGTATAATCGAACAGGTAAAAATTTGATCTAAAGTTTTCGTGGAACATTGGTAGGTGTTTTTCAATATGGGGTGATATGGACACAATTGATGCTTTTCTATTAAAAAAAATAAAAATAGCTTAGATATATTTGGCGAACACTAAACCCAAAAATGATGGCCAAAAAAGAAACGGTTGGTGTTATCTTAAAAATAGTATTTATCTAAATTGACGACGTAATTCTTGTGGTAAATCCCGCGTTCATTAATAACTGACAAAGTTGCTCGCGTTCTCTAAGCCCCTTGTACTCGGTGAGCTAGACTCATTCGAATTGGACTCTATTGTACTCTGCTTAAAGCTTTAGTTGTGGAGACTATTTGAGAACGTAATCCTCTTGCGGCTTTTCCCTAAGAAATACGTATAACATTATTACTTACATCGTTTTCAATTATTGTGCGATCAATCAAGTCAGCTTCAAATAGCAAACCACTTGGCATACACCAAAAAAGTACGGGATTCAAGTAGACTCAGCAAAGTGCATCAGTTAAGCTATCTCCTACATTATGTGTTTGGGGTTAGTCATATGTAGTCTTAAATGGGAATGAAAAATAAAAAAATCCAGGTTGCTCTATTTCTGGAGGTGACTGAAATCCTAATGTAGATTTTTCCATTTCTTATTATGTACGAATATTGATTTAATTATTACACTTACCGAGAAAGCCTTGAGGAAGACCAGACACTGTATGATTCCTTCCATAGTGTCTCCAGTAAGACAGAATGTCCCAGTGAGATGTCTACCTTTCTTATCGCCTATAGCAGGCGCGGCCGCAAGACTAGCGTGGACGAGGGCTCCGCGGGGCCTCGCGTCTCTCGTGGCCCCGAGCACGCCTGGGAGCGGCGCGCCTTCCATCAGCCTGGCTAGCGGGTCCATACCCGCACCGCTATCAGTATCTCATTATATCACGTACACCACACTTAAAACTTTGCACTTGTGTCTAATACTATTCAGAAATTACACTTCAAATTCGTTTAAAGTTGACAATAACGTACCAGGCTATTGATAAAAGAGGAGTTTAAACTTTACAAGCACTAATTGAAGTCGATACGCGAAGACACTGAAAGCACAGATGGCGTGACGGTGTCATTGATACAAAGGCTTTTGCACTCCTCACACTGACAGTCATTGTGATCAGCATTCCAGCAGTCAGTATTCCTTAGGATTGTAAGGAATGTATAGATCAACACTGCGATTCCTAGTAATATATATACTTCCATATTGCACTTATAAATTTGGCACTATTTTTTGGCACAGTCACCTATATATAGCAATTATTGATAGTATTAGATACGGGGAATATCTATTTAGAAATTTCTAACATCATTGGTGTTTATTGGAAAGATTTCTTAAATTGGATGAAATCGTATTAATGGGCTGGAATCGTACATCGAATTCATTTATCATTTTTAACGGCATTTGTAGGAAATAAATGACATACAGCGTTCACGTTGGCTGCCATTTACATACGATACGGCAAAATTTAAATAGAATCATTACAAACATCGGATACAGTTTTGCATACAAAAAAACACGCAGCTAATTCTTTTATTCGCAAAAAAACATAACTGTGAGCATTTAAAATTGATGAAACAATCAGACTACGTAAATATCATGATTTTCAAGTCCTTCATTTCAACATTTAAATTCTGTTTGAACATCACAAACATGAATTTGCAACGTCTATCCAATTAAGGTAGGAACGTACTACACAGCTAATCCGTGTGGGATAATTAGTATATTTTGAACTAACTACTGTGTACGTACTTACTCCACGGCACGTGGAAGGAGTTTATACAACAAAAACTCATTCCTGACTGATTGGCCACATTGTGAGCGGAATCTCGGGATTTTATCTCCTCACGTTCCGACGTTCAATCACGACGTATTCAATCGAACGACACATACCTACTTAACTACTATTGTGTTTTATGCATTACCGCCCGGTGCGTGAGGGACAAAATTTTACCAAATAGAAATAAACATCAATGTGATATTCGTTGATTTTCGTTTATTGAGTTATCAGAACAGTGAGGTACTTTAGTTACTTTGGTGCTTTTGATTAATTAATTTTCCACTGCCCGTCCAACACTGCAATCGCTATAGGATCTAACGAGGACACATTTTACGAAAACTTTTTAATAGTCAAGTGATCACGTCACGCAAGCCCTCTTTTAGTGTCGGTAAACAATAAATTGACTTAACAAATAATCGATTGAACTCTAAAACTTTTCTTGAAATAGATAAAAAATTCACCCCGTAACAAAATTAAAGTTCAATTTCATTTTCCACAAAAGCCGCCGTAACTAACGAAGGTAAGGTAAGGTGCGGGTAGTTCAAGATAACTGCGCTAGTTACAAATTGAGACGTTAACACACGAGCCCCTTGCGACCGACAGCCCTAGAATGTGTAATGTGGGATTTACTTAAGAGTTTTAATGCAAACCGGATTGTTGACTTATGAAATTCGGATCTAACTTTAAAGTAGTTGAATAGAGTAAGAGTGGTATATAAAATGCTGAGGAAAATATTCTCGCTTAAGGAATAGTGTGAAATAGTATAGTAGTAGTACGAGAGTGGAACAAAAGGTAGAAAAAGTATGGTGTAATTAAAGTATGTAGGGTACAAACTAACAAATAAGTACACTTTATGTTTTTTTTTAATCACTTTATATGTGACATTTACGTAAGTTACAAATGAAATAACTCGAATTACCTATTTTAAGGAAATATAATGGGTCTGACTAACGTTTTTTACAGTAAATACCAAATAAATCTACAAAAAAATACGAAGGAAACGGTATTTTTACTTTTTTAATATTTCAAATATGGCTGAAATATTTTATCAAAGTGCGTATAACGCGAGTGACCGCATACGTCACAATCCTGCTCATTTCAACAGTCGCGCTCTCGTTCGCACCCGAACGCCGCGCCGCGCCTTGTCGCAATCTGTGCCACCTTGTGACGTCATAATGAGCGCGCCTAATCTCGGAAATTCAAAAAAGGGCTATAACTTCTCGTCGTTATAACTTCGGGAATACTGCATGTATTGAAGTGAAATAAAAATAACTAATTAGTCCAGTCATTACGTCGGAAAAATCGGGTTAGAAATGCAAATGAACCGAGAAAGCCAAATTTTGGATATTACGTGGGGGAGAGGGGGGCTAGAAAAGCTTAAGTTCAAATTGTCGACCAAAATAACGTTATGGGCTATCCGCCATCTTGAAAAACTAGCCCCCCACGTGATATCCAAAATTTGGCTTTCTCGGTTCATTTGCATTTCCAAACGTATATAATGACTGGACTAATTGTAATGTACATGAGTTAGGCTCCAACATTAGCTGTATTTGACAGTCATATTTTGACCTTTTTGTGTTCTCCATTGATTGCAACGTCTAATCGGATAATAATACAAAGCAATATAATTTATTTATTGGCATAAAGTTATTATATTAAAAATACAAATTATTCGTAATTTTAGTTCACGTTATATACAAGTATACCATAAACTGACGATTGACATATACCATAGACTCACGAAAATAAAGTTTATGATTAAAACATTTCTCACTAAGGATCAATATCCAATTCAACTTCTGCCCTACCGACAGTTATCTAGCAATTTCGCTAACACAGTTGAGCGATGTCTTTGTCACCAGAGTATCTTGTTTTGTATAGAAACATTTTGTTATAGTTCATGCACAAGCTTTTTATATCTAGATAGTTTGATTTTTTATCAAATTGATAAAGCAAGTAGAATAAAAGAAATACTATAGTGTTTCGCGGTGGATTTACTTTATAGTATCAAAAAAAAAGTTTAATTTCTACTACACGCACATACAGACGCAATCTTTCAGGTCAAACAACTTCATATTTTCTTTAGGAAAGCAAGACTCATAAATATACAAGCAAAAATAAGGTGCGTCCAGATCTGACGAGTACGTCTCTTAGTACCTACGAGTACTAAGACAATGCCACTGAACACTAAATACGAATACGTTGAGAAAAGTGACTGAGGCGCTCGTGGTCCCGCGGACTCAGAGTTCTGTAAACGATTACTGCGTTAAGCGACTTTTGTTTTGGCTGGTCACTGATGGGTAACCACTTTGTGGTATTTACATTTGCGAGCGTTTCCGTGCTTCGGAAAGCACGTTAAGCCGTTGGTCCCAGTTGCCAGTAACATGGCAGTCGTTAAGTCAAGTGTAAGGCTTCATGGGCGGCTTGAAAAATGTCAACAACAGGTAGCCACAATCGAATATTTCGAGTCAAATTCGCGATGTATATTATTAGGTACAAAAATTATCTTTCACTCGACACTCATTCGTTGGACATGTGGGAACCAACGGAGCACGCCCTTTCATTCCAGCTTGTTATATTGCGTATTACTTCGTTACGTATCCGGTCGGCCAATATTACGCCGCAAAATTTTCGAATTGATTACATCTCTACAGCATTTACTTTACTTTTAATATACCCAGCACTACCGAAACACAACGTTTTGTTAGTATTGCATTGATAATCCGGAGGCGTGCTTCTAACAATGCCCCGTTAACACTGTTTCCGGCAGTTACACTCAATTCTACAATATACACAATTTCAGTCACTTGCTCAAGACGTTTCTGGTTTACTCAATTCTTGTATTAAGTTCTTACTTCTTCTCTTTCAAATACCAGAACCTTGGTTTTACCTGCATTCAAGCGAAAACCTTTACTTTCACACTCCTCCTCCTTTTATATTAGTCAGCCTTATGATAATATAGATCTAAGTAATATTTTTCATTGTAGTTTTTCCATTACAGAAAAGAATGTTCTATGAGGATGTAATTAAAAATATTAAATATCTACAAAGTACCATCATTAAATACTTCATAGCGTTAACTGTTTAAAAGCCCTCGAGATCTTATTTCATCTTGCCCTCAAAGCGTTTACGACAATATTAAAAGATAAAGTACCAAGTTTTAAGTTTTCATCACTTAAGATAAATATTATTCTTGTAGCATACTAAGTTGTAATTTAGTAATACAAGCCTTTACAAATGTAATTCAATACTAACTTTGACCCTGCTGGCACGGTCAATCACTGTTTGACTTTTGAATTTAGCTGTCGCCGCGATTTTGATGTTTACATCAATAAATATTATTCTTATTATTTGAAAATTTTAGACGCAATTTCAGTTACTTTTAGGCGTTGCCTGCTCTAATATTAAGTACTCGACCATCACATGAATAAGCAAAGCGACCATTGTGCGATATTGTGAATGCAGAAATGGGTTGATTGACTATATCTTAATTTAAAACGCATGTTATGTGTACGGCGAATAAACTGCAGAACTACTAAGAAAGAAATTACAATAACATTCATAATAATAATAATATGCTTTATTGTACACCAAGAATAAATTTGAAAAATAAGAAATCATTATTTTATATAGTAAGTACAAAGAGCGGCCTTATTGCAAGAGGCAATCTCTTCCAGGCAACCTTTAGATGGACAAGACTTTATTAAGATTTAATGTAGGGCTTAAAGTTTGGTGACATATAATACCAGTAGATTCCAACGCATACATTTATACACATACACATAAAGATACATACATAAACATACCTACATACACATACATACATATACCTACATACACATACATACATACATACATATACCTACATACACATACATATACCTACATATATAAACAAATATACATACTTAAATACAATCAAACACATATATCGCTCGTGGCCGTGGCCTCGCGGTTTCAGTGTTCTGTAAACGATCACTGAGTTACGCAACTTTCGCTATGGCTGGTCCTCGGATGGGTGACCACTTTGTGGCATTTACATTTGCGAGCGTTTCCGTGCTTCGGAAGGCACGTTAAGCCGTTGGTCCCGGTTGCCAGTAAAGTGGCAGTCGTTAAGCCTGGTTGAAGGCCTAAAGGGCTTGAAAATTTCAACAGCAGGTAGCCACAACCTGCGTCTGTCTATTTCAACACGGCAATGGGCTCACCACCTATTACGTGGGACAGGAATCCACACGGTGAAAAGTGGGCATATAATATGCCCTTCGGGGATAAGGCGTGATGGATCTATTTACAAACACATATATAATACATAGCTTAGTGTAGGGTAGTTTATGTTGAAGATAATATTCTTTAACCCTCACTTTAAACGTTTGCAACGTTTGAGCCCGTCTGATAGTGACCGGTAGTGCATTCCACAGTCGCGCCGCCTCAACAGTAAAAGACTTATCAAAAACCTTTGTTGAATGTGCCGGTATATGCAGTCGCAAGTTCTCTGACGACCTGAGGAACCTCGAAATCGTGTCACCTAGGAACTCAAACCGCTCTACCTAGGAACTCATACCTAGGCTATTGTAGAACACTACAAAATCGTTAAGTATTCATCAACACCGAAATGAGAAGCACTCTTGATGCTCGAGAGCTAAATAAGACAATCTACTTAAAGCATTAAACGTTAAGCCTTCACAGATACAAACATTATTATAAATAGATAGTGTTCGGGCCAAAATGTATGGTAACCAGGGCGGCCATTGAACGGTTGACGTTTGACGTTGACAGCAAAAAGGAATACGTTTTTGTAATTACTTGATAGTTGCTTCTGAAAAGCAAGTCATGGAATGTCGTGCGGACGTGAAATAGAAAGTGTGAGAGGT
Organism: Thumatha senex; assembly: GCA_948477245.1. Lineage (NCBI taxonomy): Eukaryota > Metazoa > Arthropoda > Insecta > Lepidoptera > Erebidae > Thumatha > Thumatha senex. The sequence goes on along the minus strand of OX419742.1, from coordinate 911,824 downwards.
CCCACGTATTTAGTTAAAACTCTCGCCAGAGAATATGGTAAGGCGCCGACGCGACGGTTCGGCTCCTTTAAGGGATAAGATCGACGGATCGCGTTATATTGAACAAATATTCCTTGAAACAGAGCTAAGGTTCTGTGCTAGCTATAATCTAGATTTAAGTTGTGTGCAAGTGTAGGCAATCCTGAGTGTCTCCTTAGTCTTCCAGTGCGTTGTATAGTGCGTCAAGTAAACTATGTACCTAGTGCGCGTAGTGACTTCATTCCGGAAAGACAAGCTAGGAGGACATTAATCCAGCGGTAAGTTTTAGATCTGAATAATTTAGTTTTAGTATACGTGATGTTCGTTACTAGCATCTAGTAGCAAACTGCGTGTTGAAATCGTGAGGTTTAGGACTTTTACAATACAGATACATATAGACATCTCAAAAAAAAAAGTAATAAATTAGAGAAGTGCCGACCGCAAATATAAAAAAAGAAGTGAAATAAATTTTGAAGGTCTATTTGAAGTGTCCTAGGTGAGCTGTTTGATTGTTTAGCTCGTCATAATGATGCTGCCATCCAGATAGTCAGCGTATCGCGCAACCCGACACAAAACGTTGAGTCACTTTCAAAGCAGCAAGGGCTCAGTTAGCATGTATAGTTAGCACGTATAACATATGCTTTTGCACGCCTGGCTGTGAGCATCAAAATGCCCCAATTTACAGATATTCACTCGGTTGCAATGAGATCCGCATAATATACCGTGTCAACTTAATACAATTTTTAAGCAATTCAACATTGTGTTGCGTCTATTTTGGCTAATGTTTATGAAGGAAAACATAAAATTCTACCAGTAATATCAGTAATACGTACTGTGCTAGTAAAAGCAAAAATATTGCCATCTACAAACACAGATTATTATTTCCTTCACAAATCGACACGTCATATCTTTTGCATTCAATGGATGGATCCCTCTCGATGGAGGACACTTGAAGGGAATATAAAAGTGAAGTGATCGTAAACGACTACCACTTTCGGAGTAATGGTAAAGGTATCACGTAGTATGCATGCTAGCGGCTGGTTTAGTCAAATTAACGTTTTTCGAGTAATAGATAGGACTTGTAAATCACGTGTGAGGTCACAGGTGCATAATATTGTTCAATAAATCAAATATAAAGTTTGAATATTACTTACAGTGCTTTCAAAATGTTTTTAATGAAATTGCTTGTGTTTCCCATATATAAACGGCTACTGCAAACAACGTGGGATCGCCGGCCGACATGAAATAACACACGGATAGATCAATGGACCGTGCCATATTGCATTTTAATAAAAATTAGGTCATTTCTTACCACGAGCCGGGTGCGCGCACCAAGGGAACAAATGACGCAAGCGGTTTGCTCTACGTGTTTGTTGCCGTGAGCTTACCGAAATGGCAAACATTTCTACAATTATCTCATTGTTCTCGCTGTGTGAGGGATTTGGAGTTTCATAAGTTTCTCGTATATCATTTCTTGAAAACAGGAGATAGACACCACCTTAAGGGCATTTATTACCCTAATAGATAGATGCGTGGAAAATAACGAGGTCGAGGATTGGTACGCCTTGCTTTCCTTTGCTTATTGTGCTTTGAAGGTGCCTTCTAAATCTATGCCAGGCAATACGACTTATAAAGTAAAAATGAATATTGATACCACGGACCCACATCACATTGAAAGCGAGGGTGACATATCGTCAGAGGGCTCGGGGTTGCGTTCAACAAAATAAACCATCGAGTCGAAAGTATTCGAGGGGGACCTTAGAGGAGCCGTTCGCCTTTTGATGTCAGCCCCAACCCGAATCCGCTTCGCATCTTGGAACATTGGCACGCTGACTGGGCGTGCGGTAGAGTTGGCCGAAGTACTCTCCAGGCGGAGGGTGGACGTGGCGTTCCTGCAGGAGACTCGGTGGAAGGGCAACAGAGCCCGGCCCTTGCAGAACGGCTACAAGCTGTATTACACGGGTGCGCCTGTTGGGGAGAACGGGGTGGCCGTTGTGCTCTCCGAGGGGCTGCAGAGTGGCATCTTGGAGGTGAAACGCTATAGCGACCGGCTTATGATCGTGAGAGTGCTTATCGATGGGATTATTACCCACCTGATAAGTGCCTACGCGCCACAGGCCGGTTGTAGCGACGCCGATAAGATGTCGTTTTGGGGTCAACTCGAGGGAGTGCTTCGGGGCATTCCGTTGTCACAGGGAATCGTTTTGGGCGGCGACCTAAACGGTCATGTGGGTGAGAGGTGTGAGGAGTTTGAGCGTGTTCATGGTGGTTTTGGATACGGCATCCGCAACGCTGAAGGAGAAACTATCCTCAGAACGTGTGACGTCGTAAGGGATGACATGCGTGCCAATGGTCTCACTACAGGGGATGCCGAAGACCGTGCGAAGTGGAGGAGAAATTGTAGGAAAGCGGACCCCGGGCGTCGCGAGACGCAACTGGGACAGACGCTCGGATGATGATGATGACCTAAAAGAGCCTACTTCGGGGGCGGCGGGGGAAAACGGACGACGTTTGGTTGCCGGTTTGGCTAAGCTATCAAACTTTTTGCTGGGTGGTCATTTGAAACCCGACGTTTGCCCATTTATATACGGAACTTCGCTTTTTGCCTTGGCGAAGAAGGATGGTGGTGTCAGACCGATTGCTGTCGGCAGTACTTTCCGTCGTCTGGCGGCTAAGTTGGCCTGTCGTGCAGTCAGGGAGGGGATGGCCGAATATCTGCAGCCGCATCAGTTGGGTTTTGGAACGCAACGGGGATGTGAAGCAGCAATCCATGCCACACGGTCCTTCGTAATGGATGCAAATAACTCGCAGTGCGTAGTTCTGAAGCTCGACATTCGCAATGCATTTAACACTCTAGAAAGAGACGTTCTGTTGAGCGCAGTCAAGGACAAGATTCCTTCTCTCTACCCTTTCCTTCACCAACTCTATCAATTTCCATCAAATCTTTTTTTCAATGAGGACCTAATACTTTCACAAGTGGGTGCTCAGCAGGGGGACCCGCTTGGGCCACTCATCTTTAGCCTTGCTATTCACGAACTAATTTCCGAACTAAAATCACCTTTAAATCTATGGTATCTTGATGATGGCATTATAGGCGGTAAACCGGAAGTGGTTGCCCAGAACCTTAAAGTTTTAATTCCGCACCTCGGGGAGCTTGGTTTAGAGGTGAACACGGCAAAGTGCGAGATTTTCCTCTGCGGCTCCGAAGCTCGTATACACGGCGCCCACTTAAACTCTCTGCTTTCCGGCTTAATTGAACTTACACCCTCCACTTTCAGCCTGTTGGGCTCTCCTATTTTTCTGGACGCTGTTCCTGATGCTCTCAGTTCTCGTAAAAGTCTTCATCTTGACGCTCGCGAACGTTTACAACATCTTTTCCCTCACGTTGCGATAACATTGCTACGTATGTGTTTTGAGGTTCCTAAAATTACTTACTTGTTGCGGACTGCTCCAACGTGGCTATGCCTGGAGGGTGTCGCCTCGTTCGACTGCGCTTTAAAGGATACCACTAAGTCGATCCTCAATGTCGCCCTGGATGAGCAGCAGTGGCTGCAGGCGGCTTTGCCTGTTAGATATGGGGGCCTTGGAATACGTCATGTACAGGACGTCGGACTTGCAGCTTTCCTAGCGTCGGCTTGTGGGGTTGCGAACCTTGTTACTGTCATCCTTTCTTCTAATGGTGACGGGGCAAGCATACCCTATATGCCTGAGGCATTGTTGGCATGGTCTGCATTTGGTGCGGATATTCCAGAGCCTACACGTGTTCAGCGGGCATGGGATAGTATAGGTGCTAAAGGAATTTTGAAAAAGCTGATGGATGGGACAAGCGGTGCCAATTTGGCTAGACTTAGGGCTGTATCGCAGCCGGAGTCAGGGACATGGTTGCAAGCGCTTCCTTCTCCACACTTGGGAACCTTACTAGATGGTGACTCTTTCCGGGTGGCAGTGGCCCTACGCTTGGGCTGCAGAGTGTGTGAACCACATAGATGCATCTGCGGTTCCATGGTCAGGGCCGATGGTCACCACGCATTGAGTTGTCGTCGTTCCACGGGTAGATTTCCGAGACACCACGCTCTCAACGATTTAGTCCGGCGGGCTCTAATATCGGCCAATGTACCTTGTGTGCTGGAACCCCCGGGCCTCAGCAGATCAGATGGAAAGCGACCAGACGGCTTAACTTTGGTGCCATGGACAAAGGGTAGGTGCCTGGTGTGGGATGCCACATGCGTCTGCACTGTTGCAGCCTCGCACCTTAGTCGTACCATCCACGCACCAGCTGCGGCGGCGGAGGACGCCGCTAGTAAGAAGCGGTTAAAGTATGCGACGATGGAGACACAATATAATTTTGTGCCGGTGACTGTGGAGACTTTGGGCAGTTGGGGATCAGAGGCTAAGAGCCTCATATCAGAAATCAGCCGACGGATGCGTCAAAATAATAGTGACCCTCGTTCCGGGTCGTTCCTGAGGCAAAGGATGGCCATTACTATTCAGAGAGGCAATGCCGCCTGTGTCACGGGCACCTTTGCGTCGGGAACCATGCGGGACGGGTTAATTTGACGTAGAATTTATTTGACGTGTAAAAAAAAAAGTATTATAATATATAATATTTTTTGTACTATCCAATCAATTTTCGATTATAGATAATATATGTAGATAGGATTCGTATATATATTTATAATAAATTGAGTTTTTAATTCTAAAAGTATGTGCTACATTATGAGTAAGTATATAAACAAGGTGAATAAGAATATGAATCAAAGTGCACATCAGTCTAAGAAAAGGGCTTATAACACCATACATAAAAGATAATTTACTATGTAGGTAAAGATGTCGCGGATTTTTGGCGATATAAAGAAACTAGCAAGTGTTATTTTCTATACTTATGTAATTTGCTCTCTAAATTTAAATATAATGTTATTCAACACTATAACGCCAGGCACGAACAGGAGCTAGAATACCAAAGATACACAAGAACGTGAGATCCTAAATAAACGGGCGGTTTGGCACATGCCGCGGCATTCGCGCCTGCGTAAATATATACACACTACACTATTGTGCCCAACAAATTAACCGTATTATGGCTTCGAGAGAACCAACATAAATAGAGAAACTGATTTAAGAACCGACACATGCCGCTTTTGTATGTTTCGGTCACCAAACGAACGAAACTTATAGCACTGTTACTAGGTGTTATCCGATTAGCTAATATTATAGAATCCCTCGATATTGTAAATGATAATAACTAATGTCTTTATTTGCAGAAGATTTGTAGTACTGTATATGTAATCATAAAGCTAAGGACTCGAATAAGGATATTTTCTAAATAAACTGTTGAAGACTATTTAAATTATTGCGGTCATATCAAACAAAGATAATACATATAATTAAAGTTATCTGTACAAAATCAGTCTGTACAATACAATAATTACAAGTAGCTTAAATTTAAATAATACAAGGACCTTTTGGAAAAAGGCCAGCCAGCGTATATGAAAATACTCATGAAAGTAGAAGAAGCTTAAATGGTAGGTCAGGATCGTTGCAAGTGGAAAACCATAGTCTCTGCCTATCCCGATGGGAAACAGGCGTTATAATATGTATGTATGTAGCTTATGCTAATTACTGAAAAGAATTTAAATATGATGATAACCGGTTTCAAGTTTAGGTAAATCATTAGACCTAATCAATTAAACCCACTTGTACAGTTTCACAAATTTACTAAGTGTCTGCTGACGCACGGATCACGAAGCTGAAGATTCCGATGCAACCGGGAATAAAGCTCGAATCAAAACCAGTTCTTGTCCTTCTTATAATTTCAAACTGACATTATTTTTAAAAAGTTAAACCCAAATCAAATCTCTCGACGTCTCCTATACAAAGTGGCATCTACACAAAATCCAAAATACTGTAAACGCCCAATTGAGATTTAAAAATTTCAATTCGTTTTTTATTCATTAATCCGGTCGAGTCCAACCGGAGGCACCTTTCCCCGACCCAGTTCTACGGGCACACATAATTAAAGGCAGGAACTAAAAATCTCTCACAGAGCACACAGCGGGTGGGACGGAGGTTTTTAAACCGACAAATGGCGATCAATGGGCTGCGCTGTGGAGCAATCAATGGGCAGGACAATTACATAGCACGTAAACAACACTATGGTGGGTTGATTTCATTATTTTTTAAAACGTGGCTGTTCTTTAGAGAGGGCTTTTCTGATTTTTATAAACGCAGGTCTAGTCCGTAGTTCAGTGGGTCCCAAAAATAAGACTGGTAGTTGTTTCATTAGGAGCAGACTAAGAGAAATGGTAGCGAAAAGGGATCATTGCTAGACTCATGATAGAAGATGAATAAGATCCTACTCGACATACTTAGTCCGAGTTGCCTGAATATTGACGGATACGGAATTGTTTTCTATAGTGCAACTGACAGATTGCAGTATTGTTGCAATAATCTGTACTAATATCATACATCCACGCGAGAGTTCAATCTACTAGGCAGATAGTTTTTCATGAATTTTATCAATCACAATTAGATATATTCGGGTCACATATTACTTACCCATAGTGTTAGAGAAAAGCAAATTTTGATCCTTGTAAGGTTAACATTAAGGACTATTACAGAAAACTATGTATATTTTTCGGGTTACATAGATTCTTTCATGCCTATCCTCCGCAGTGCTATTGATCAGATCAGTCATTTAAGTAAAAAACTGACAACTTTCTCATTCTACTCTCAAGCACACTGTTACGCAACTTCGCAATCTCTTAATGCCAAGTCCTGGTATCTTATTATATCCTAGTATTCAAAAGTTTCTCTTTATCGCTTGTCGTGGATTATCATTATATCTTTTTTGGCGGATTGAGTACTTACTTCACCGCGGGCGTTCCTTTAAACGTACAACGTTATTTTGTTCTCTAAAATTGTTCATTTTAGAGAACAAAATCGCGACTTGTATTATATAAGCATAAAAAGGAACATTGACAAATTTTATTTTTATGCTAAATTATGAAGAACGTTCGTAAAATTTAAAAGAGATTTAAGAGTTTAATTAGATACTTACCTATTGAAGGAGTCGAGCAAATGAAGTTAAAAAAAAAGTTTTTACTCTAAAGGTGGATTTAAACCAAACGAACAAAGAGCATTCTTTGGTATTCTTTTTGTGAAAAGAATACGAAAAAAGAAACAAAACCTCCTTTGCAGCGTTTACACCAAAATATTGAGCAAAATTGAGAACCAGGAACTAGAATTCTTGAGCTTGTTGATGATGATGTATAGATCACCCGAACGAATGCTAAACTAGTCATTGCTCAATAGTCTCAATTCGGTGGTTGGTAGTGATCCACTATGTCCAATGTTACTTCTTCAACATTACATTCAAATAGATTTCCAATTTCCTACCAAGCATCTTGTTTGTACTTTCCATTTTTATAGTTTTTAAAAGTCGGATCCCACAGATATCTGGCATTTTGAAAGGCTTCTATCAGTAATAGATATTTTAGTTAAGATCAGTCCATATTTGTTTCATAAGTATGTGTTCAAATAGAATAAAATAAACTCAAGAAGACTTTGAAGAGACCAGTCCGGGAATCCAGCACCTCAGATGTTCGCGCGCTCTAGTGCCATTTACAAAAAGCGAGCATTCTTAGAATATTCCATAGAATATATGCGAGCTAAGATAGAACACCGAAAGACGAACTAACAGAATTTGACGGAGTGATTCCCGCACTTCCTAAAAAAAACACCACATTGTAATCAAATATGATTACCGTGTAGCTTGCTTAAGGATCACACATGTCCTGGTTATAACCAAGAATGGCACCAAGTCCTGAACTGAAAGTTTTAATGAGAGTCTATTGCTCAGAGGCACATGTGGCCAGTGTAGGTATATATTGAGTTTATATGTAAATATTGCGTAGCTAGTACTTGTTCAGGTACTTTGAGTCGATTCGTTGTCATAATAACGTTAAGTAATTTATGGCTTCAGTATTTGTTAAATGCAAAAACGAAATGTAAACTAAAATCAATGCGCAGGTACCGTTGCAACAGTTAATTCAATAAAAGGTCAGCTGCACGTCAGGGATCTATTTTGCATATTACCATCGCATAATTGTTGAGTACAGTTTATAATTGTTTTCAAAATTTACTATTATGCAATAATTATACATAAAGTATTTTGTATAATATAAAACCCGAAATATCACAAGGATTGTTTGTCCGTAAAATAAAAAAAACTAAACCAGCTATCTTCACGCTGTATCTCTGACGGGGTAGTCAGAGAGGACAGATCGCTAGGTTTCGCGATCCATGCAAACTTCTTTCGCTTCTTAAAGATTCATCAATCGCTTCATACACGCTGTAAAATTCATTGATCTGCTAAATTCCAAAATATTCCGACGGATTTGATTATCATTGCTTTCTAGTTTCTATAATATGCATGATTTTTAAAAAAAGAATTAATACTAGATCGTTCAATAAGTCCCGAGACTAACTTGGAAATGGCGTATATTTTAAAAACTCTTGATTTTTAAAAGTACCTTCAATAAGACATTTGCGTCAATTTTTTTTAAAATGGAACATTAAATTATTCATTTTGCAGACATTTAAGTGACACTACGCTTGTAGTTTCGATACAATGGGAAAAAACGAGTTTCGCGTGTTGATAAAACATTGTTTTTAATGGGAAAAAATAACGTTGAAGCACAGCAATGGCTTATAAAATGTTATGCGGGATCAGCTCCCTCTAAAGCAACCATTTGTCGGTGGTATGCCGACTTCAAACGCGGTCGTATAGACACAAATGATGGGGAACGCTCAGGTTGTCCAAATGAAGCAGTGACTCAACAAAATATTAACCAAGTCCTCAAAATCGTAATGGAAGATCGGAAGATAAAAGTGCGCGAGATAGCCGAGATAGTGAAGATTTCAGCTGGTAGTGTTTTCACTAGAAACAATTTTGAAAAGCAAATAGTATGCTAACATTTTTCTAAATTTAAATTTTAAAGTGGAATTTTTTTTCAGTCACGAGCTGGATTCGAACCAGCGTCTTCTGGTTCAACGCACCAGACGCGTTACCAACTACACACCGTGACCTGCTTGTAACTGACGAATGAATCCACCTATTTACGTCTTAAAACGACGTAAGGCGCAATCTACAGGCACTTAGCAAAGTTGCACGGTACGAATGTATAGAATTGCATCTATAATCATTCGATTTGTGATGACACCTGCCTAAACATTAGAAACAATTTTGAAAAGCAATTAGTATGCTAACATTTTCTAAATTTAAATTTTGAAATTTTAGATTTGGCCCCCAGCGATTACTGGCTGTTTGCAGATCTCAAAAAAATGCTCCAGGGTAAGAAATTTGACTCAAATAGTGAAGTTATCACAGTAACGGGGGCTTATTTTGAAGCCAAAGACAAATCGTTCTACACGCATGGGATAGCAAAGTTAGAAAAGCGTTGGAGAGACTGTATCGCTCTTGGAGGAGACTACGTTGACGAATAAAAAATAATTTTATAAAAAAAACCTTGTTTTAGTACTTCGTCTCGGGACTAATTGAACCACGTATTAAAATATAGTTGGTTGGTAGATGCGAAATTATTATTTTTTTATTAATATTTTCAAACTTTCGCAAAAGTTACTCATAATAATGTGATTTTTTTTTCTCCGATTAGAAGATAATTCGCGCCAAGTATTTTAAGGCTTCTACAATAGGACACAATTTCAGAAATTTAAAATTAAATAAAAACTGTTTAACAAGCGAATAGTTAATATCGGTTGTACTTAATTACAAAAAGTAAAACAATTTATATTTAGTATCTGTGGTCAGAAACACAAACCTAATGTATTACAATACAAAGACCGTAATGATGTTTTAAATGGAATTATTGCTGTTAGGGAGTACTTCGGAGTATTACTTTGAATTCCAGATTAATTTTCGGTTTACATAGAAGATATCATTAACAACGACTCAGGAGCTATTTATTGTATTCAAACTAAGCCTCTAATCGAATTGAATAAATATAAATACGAGACTCGGATTTCGTAAAACCCCTTCTTAGGGGACACTTACGTGATAAATATGATAAAACCCCAATGCGAAGTTTGGTCTTCATAGCTTCGGTAGTTTCAGAGATTTCGTGATCAACGAGTCAGTGAGTGATTTTGCCTTTTATATATATAGATATGTCTCAAAAATATTTTATTTATTACTTTTATATCACCTAACTTACCCCTCCGGTAACAAACAAGTGAGAATATGCAAATACCATCAACTATAAACCTTAATATAAACACTACGCTCCTGATAGGTAAAGTTGAATGATGTGTAAATACGTAAACAGTGAGTTAGGCTAGCGATACCCGTTTGTTTGTTCGTTGGCGCACCTACAACAACACAACCGAGTGCTCTGCATCCACAACACTGCCGAGTGTTTTCCATAAACACAACATTGTGCTTACCGGCTGCAGGGGATTTACCTCGCGTTTGTTTTATCTTTGGAACTATCGTATGTAAATATAGACCATTGGACTTACAGTAAATGTTATACATACCATAAATTAATAACTAACGAACTATCTTCACGCTGTGTCCCTGACGGGGTAGTCAGAGAGGAAAGATCGCCAGGCTTCGCGATCCATGTATACTTCAATCATAAATAAATTAATTATGTGTAAAATATATTAACGCCGTAAATAAATAAAAAATAATAAGGACTACTGGATTACATATTTTATCGGCGCTTACAAATGCTTATACATTAATAACATATGCATAATAATATGCTAGAAGATACACTATATACTATCCTAATATGCACTGAGGTTGAGTGTTCAAACGGCAATTGAATAAGAATAATGCAAATCACAGCTGCCTAGCAGCCGATAAGAACTGACACAAGGCTCTGAAAAGTTGTGACGAAAAATGCAGAAGACACAATTTACCGCTTAGATTGTCATTAATATATTTAGTTGCATTTCTAGAAAAGAAAGCGATTCATTTATAGAAGTGCGATATTCCATTTAATAAATCTAAAAGAATTTTGAAACTTACCAATAATTTTAGTAATTCAAAACATAACATTCTCTCTTTGTTGGATTCTGTACCTATCCATTAACTGTTAATTTATAATTTCATACACTACTGTCTAAAAGTGTGTCTTCGCTTCTTCAAGAGAAGAAGCGAAGACCATGTGGTCCAAATTGCGCTAAACCTGGTGGAAAAACCTGGAAAGAGACCTCAGGAATGCCCAATTGCCTGAATCGACAACCCAAGATCGCATGACTTGGCGCATGAAAGTGAGGAGACCCGACCCCAAATAATGGGATAAGGAGAGGAGAAAGAAAAGACACTACTGTCTAAAAGTGTATTCATTTTATTTTTATTGTTTGTCTGGCTTGCAGCGATGCCTAACGAATATTAACACTATCAAGGGGAATAAAAGTATATATAATGGATAAATTGGCAATTTTTGCTATGTTAATTCTGTAGAGCAGTGCTACGATATCGCTACAACTCGGCTGCCGCTACGTGTGCTACGCCAACGCATCTACGGTGCTACAACAACAGCGTTCATTTTCTGTTGTACTACGGCGTAGAGTAAACTTATTAGGCCCACTTGCATGAATGCTGGGGTTAAACAATTAATTATAACTAATAATAATATTAAAAATTTAGTTAACTCGGAATTAAGAAAATAACTTATTACCCTAATCATGTCTTGCACCATAGAAAAATGTCATCGGGTTAACTAACCCAATGTTTTATGTCACTCTATGGCCCACTTGCATGAATGCTGGGGTTAAATAAATAATTATAGAGTTTGTTAACTCGGAATTAAGTAAATAACTTTTAAACCCTAATCATGTCTTGCACCATAGAAAAATGTCATCGGGTTAACTAACCCAGTGTTTTATGTCGCTCTATGTCATGCAACCAAACATTAATGATTGAACAAAGAATGAAACAGGTATGTCTCTCTCTTTTACACTACAGTTTGCCACATAATACTTTTTCTTACACGAATGAATGTAACATGACAGCCGAGTGCATTTTATTTTTATCGTATTATATTTGCGCGGCGTGTCACTTTGATGAGTCCGTGTCACGCATGTGTCAAGTGCCACTACATTGTCTGTCAGCTGCTAACCCAACGTTTGACGAATTAACCCTCAGAAATCGTTGAGTTAAAATTTTAGCGATTTAACCCTAGGTATACCATTAACTCGGGGTGATGCGAGACAAATTAATGATTTAACACGAGGTTAGTCCATACCTCCGAGTTATACACATTAACCCAAGATCGCGCAAGTGGGCCTAAGTCATCCAACCAAACATTAATGATTGAACAAAGAATGAAACAGGTATGTCTCTCTCTTTTACACTACAGTTTGCCACATAATACTTTTTCTTACACGAATGAATGTAACATGACAGCCGAGTGCATTTTATTTTTATCGTATTATATTTCCGCGGCGTGTCACTTTGATGAGTCCGTGTCACGCATGTGTCAAGTGCCACTACATTGTCTGTCAGCTGCTAACCCAACGTTTGACGAATTAACCCTCAGAAATCGTTGAGTTAAAATTTTAGCGATTTAACCCTAGGTATACCATTAACTCGGGGTGATGCGAGACAAATTAATGATTTAACACGAGGTTAGTCCATACCTCCGAGTTATACACATTAACCCAAGATCGCGCAAGTGGGCCTAAGTCATCCAACCAAACATTAATGATTGAACAAAGAATATAACAGGTATGTCTATCTCTTTTACACTACAGTTTGCCACATAAGATTTTTTCTTACACGAATGAATGTAACATGACAGCCGAGTTCATTTCTTTTTATCGTATTATGTTTGCGCGGCATGTCACTTTGAGGAGTCCGTTTTACGCATGTGTCAAGTGCCACTGCATTGTCTGTCAGCTGCTAACCCGACGTTTGACGAATTAACCCTCAGAAATCGGTGAGTTAAAATTTTAGCAATTTAACCCTAGGTATAACCTTAAGTCGGGGTGATGAGAGATAAATCTTTAATATTATGATAAGGTTAAGCTGAATGGTTGTTTCCTATCCATACTAATGTTATAAACAGGAAAATTTGTAAGTTTGTTTGTAATGAATATGCTCAGAAACTACTGGGGCGATTTTGTAAAATTCTTTCACCATTAAAAAGCTACATTCTTCGTGAGTACATAGTCTGTTTTGAATTTTCAAAATGTTTAGGGTTCCGTACGAAATCTCGAATAGGAAAACTTCACCACGCGGGCGAAGCTGCGGGCATCAGCTAGTGTATAATGTGTTTATGTATTTAGAAATATATAAGTATGTATATCAGTTGTCTAACTCCTTATATTATGACTTGGATTGGGCTAGATGGCGCTGTGTGAAAAGTGTCTCACAATATAATAAATACAATATTTATTTTGTAAGGACTCATCTCAGTGTGTATAAAGAGAACAAACACAACAGATTACCAAATTCCCATTTCTTTTATGTATAGTTAGACTAGGCCGGATGACGCCCCCTGATACGCTTGGTTTTATAAAGAAATAGAGTAAGGCGTCTCTAGTAGAGAGCGCGCGAGTGACGATTCATTGCTCTGCGATCCAGACAATAGGCATTATTGTAATATTCACTACTATCCATCATAACTTAGTTATTATAAAAACGAAATTAATTAAGTGAAGTTAAATATTCGTATTTTCTTGACGTTTGGATTAAAAGTATATTAATGAATAGAAATTTCTAAGATCAGCCCACACAGTAACGTAACCTATGATTGTGTTTAGAAAATATTAATGAATTTTAGGGAGATCGTCCTTCAACACGCCCACGTTACTTACAGAGCAGAAGGCTAACGAAATTTAAATACAGGTATATTTTAATTAAAGAGAGGTTGTATAACAACCATCATCATCATTCGAGCATCTGTTCCAGTTGAGTCCTACGGCGCCCGGGGTCCGCTTTCCTACTTTTCTCCTCCACTCTGGCCTGATCATCGGCATACCAAGACCCGGCAGGGTCGACATGGCCAGACATCTGTTCCGCACGTCGCCCGGTGATTGCCACAAGATCATAATTATGACCTTACCGGCGAAGGCGACACTTTTGGAACTTATCTGCAATGTCATGGACGCGAAGGCTGCCACGGATGCGAGTTTCTCACGCGATGCACCCGCGTGACTCCACACATCCGGATATCGGAGCATTTTCTTTTCCGTGCCACGCAGCTCCTGCTTGTGTCTCTCTAATAATAGCCACGTCTCTATGCCATGTAAAAGGACAGGCTAATAATGATGGTTTTATAAACCTTACAACCTGACGGGCATTTTTGGGTCACAATTGGACACCAGTCATTGTCCGCCACTTGAACCACGATGCGCGTCTTGGCGTCGCAATCGATGTACAGATTCCAGGTATTTAAACAGGTCCGATCGCTCGACCAAATCATCGCTTATCCGGACAGATGTGGGATCTTTTAAGTTTACGACATTAAGTTTTAGGTTGTGTAACCAAAAGGGTATTAATAATCTTTGGAGACGTGCAGCTAATGACTGATAGCAGATAAGGTGTTCCGATTACGCTTGGCGATAACGTTCTACGGACCACCTCCCAACAATTCAAAGCTGCTGTAGATATATATCATAATGTGCATATTCCATCCTAACATGATCGAGACGTGTATTAAGTTTAATACATATTTGATTCCAAGCTTAGACCTTAGTTTGGGCTAGATGTAGCTGCGAAAAATAGTGTCCTACAATATTATTTATTTATTTAAGCACTTTGCCTCCTTTTCTCAGGGCTTCGTATTAACGCGATTTTAAAACTAGTGTTAAGTGGCCAAGTAAATATACATCCCTCCTGATGGGCCTTTAAACCCTTCACAATCAAGGATGTTGACACTTGTTGTTAACGACATTATAAAACCCTTTTAATATGATAAAACGACAAGGAGGGAAAAAAGGACTTTGTTTAGAACTGCCGGCGATAAAGACCTTGCTTCTAGGTGATAATTACTTCTAGGTGTATGAGTCGACACTGTTCGTGCTGTAAGGACATACATACATATTGTCTCGCCTTTATCCCCGAAGGTGTAGGGAGAGTCATACTATACGCCCACACTTCACTGTATGCACTTTTGTCCCACGTAACAGGTGGTGAGCCCATTGCCGTGTTGAAGTGGACAGGAGTGAGTGAGGAACTGACAGAAAATAGCCACATGTATGTAGTATCTTAGTTATAAGGCTCTCGATAGGATAGAGCCTAATTAACACCGCAATAACTAGGTAAGAACTGCAACCAACGTTGATCTCTAACGAACATGTAAAATGTCGGAGCTGGATTTGCTGTGTCAGATGAAAAAATTGACGTCTCACATACAAATACAGATTCGATATTTAATGAGAATCTGATGTGATTAATAGCAGTAATAAAATGGCTAGTTCACAGCACATGATTGAAATGATTTTATACTTGGTTTAACTTAACGTTTACAAATTAGATTACACGTAAACCCGCAGTCTTAACAAAATTACGGGTTACTTGTTATCTTAATAATATTATTATAAATGTGAAAGTTTGTATGCATGTTTGTTCCTCTTTCAGGTAAAAACTACTGAACGGATTTAATTGAAACTTTACAACATTATAGCTTATACATCAGAATAACACATAGGCTACTTTTTATTCCGGAAGCAAGTTCCTGTGGGAAACGGGAACGGGAAAACTTCTCTACGCGGGCGAAGCCGCGGGCGTCAACTAGTTTTGTTATATTAACCGGTTTACTTTCTATAAATTGCCCACAGTTTAGGAAAATTCATCAACAGCTATTTTAAAAAAAAACGCGCTTTGTATCCAATGAATTTAAGTTGTATGACTGCAATGCGACAGCCGCTAACCACAACCGCATGCTAAAGATGGTAAATATGCTGCGTGGTAACGTGCAATTAATTGCCGATATATAAGTGTTGCAAATACATAGGGAGTTGAAGCTACCTGCACCGTAAACATGTTGTTGAAAAGAACTTTGCCCACGCCTCATTCGAGGTAGCGATAAGCGAGATAATGGTGGGCAAAAAAAAACTACGGAAGCGTTTCGGGCGCTCGGTTCTCCCGTCAGCCTATATAGTCTGGAGGCGCCATCACGTCGCATGACGTCCGCGATGCGCGCGTACGTCATGCGACACGGGTAGCGACATATTATTCTCAAAATAACTATTGCTTTATAATTCAAAGTAAAGTAATATACCATCTATACTCTATATGTTTTAGACCAAATATTTGTTTTAATACAAACAATTTCTCTTCTCCAACCAGAATGTCGAACCACCGTATTGGTATTTGACTCGTAATGAAAATATAACTGACAGTATGTGAGCCTAACATTCCCTTCCGTGTTATTTGCCGTGGATAAAAGTAGAAAAGAGCAGTTAATGATGATAATAATTAATGATTACGACTTTAATTATATGAATAGAGATTGACTTGATTTAGACTTATTAGACGCAAGATTTTCGATTATGTCAGAAAATTAATTGGGGCAAATAGAAAACATTTATACACTGGCTTGACGTCGTAAGGGATGACATGCGTGCCAATGGTCTCACTACAGGGGATGCCGAAGACCGTGCGAAGTGGAGAAGAAAATATAGGAAAGCGGACCCCGGACGTCGCGAGACGCAACTGGGACAGACGCTCGGATGATGATGAGAAAACATTTATACACGATGGGTAAACATAAAAAACGTTTCGTTACTGGGCTGAATGGGAAGTATAAGCATTAAATTTAATATCAATTTAAGGTGAGCGTTACATATTTTCAAGCACTGTTTTTGTTTTAAATATAAATAAAGGATTGAATATAATGCAAGCATAACGAACTAACAGTCACGTCTCTCATATATGTCATCAGAATAACACGTAGGGAACGCTCATAAAGCGTTTCATGACCTAAGCCCTATTTCCGAAGTCTTTAAAAACTTTCCTAGTTTTCAACAACCTTTTGGATGGAATTTCCATAAATTTATAATTTTAAGGTATTGTAGAAATAAATAACATTCAAATATTAATTCATAACATTGCGTAATTAGGTGAAAATGTGTCAAAAAGTGTAAGTTATCAAGCGTGACTTGATGGCGTATTAAATTAAAAGATCACCTTTTAATTTTATATGATCACGGATTGCGCCGACTTAGGGTAAAACCTACCCTCGATCACGGTCAGCGCAATCGTGACGGAACTTTGAGGAACCATAAGGCGTAACGTTTAAACTTGATAGGCGATGAAGTCCTTTTAATAACTTGCGTGGATATAAAAACGTTTATAACAAAAAATGTCAAGTAAATCTGATAAAACTAGGTAATTACTACTTTTTGTCTGGAAAATCATTTATTTCCACGAGAAAATTTTATTCGCGAGTAAGACAAAATTCATGCGAACTGAGCCGCGGGCGTTCATTAATATAGTAGAAGGTAATAGCTGAATACTCTGTAAGAAACATATAAATATGTATTTTTATTTCCTATCCACGTTTATGTACATCGCAGCAACTTGTTATAAAAGAATTTGAAACAGCAAAATCAGGGTTGGATCATATTAAAATCTCGAAGAGGGATATTAACGACCGATCATAGCAATATTTGGGACGGTTTCAGATCCCTTTGTCGGAGGGTCCAGGGAGGTCACCGGCATAAACGACGGAACCCACTACCTAGCGAGGGCCGGTGCCGAGATAAAAAACATCTATTGATTACAGCTCACAGACAAATGTTGACTATAACTCTTGCAGTGGAGAGCTTTTTAACGCCAGCCAAATTAAAATCGTGACTCGAAGACATAAGATCCAAAATCAATTGAAAGCGGTAATGTTAGATGTGATTATGGTAGATTTAAAAATGGTTAGAGGTGAACCGAATCCCACTCTTGTGATATATCGTTTAGAAATTCTATTACCGTTCAACTTAAGTCGTAAATTGTGCCATTTTTTTCTGGAAGTTATAATTCTGGGGTTTAATTTCTCAGTGTATAAATTGCGAAGAAATGGTTTTCACGTTTTTCTAAGTGGAGTTACCTTTTAGTTCTCAAAGAAAACACGGCAAGGGTCGATAGCAATAAATTGTCTTTATTTTGTGTTGCCGAACGTTCGATAGCTTCTATCTTAACAGGGGTTGCGCTCTGGAGGTCGGTCATAGACAATTCTATCAATTTTTATCAGATGGTTCGAATTCTATATTGATAATAAGTAAAGATAAAATTGATGTGTAAACAGAAGAATTTTATATAGTCGTTATTTTAACAAAACCGTTGAAATTTTTTATTTTTATGAAAATACTAGATTATAGATAGAGTCCGAGACTACCAGGACTTTAATTGGTCGTGCTAATTAGTGTCTAGCACATAAGACCTTTTAGCCTTTTTGATACCACATCACTAAAAAGGCAACGGGTTCAAAATTTCTTCCAATTGTAACATCTAAAATAGACACATTTTATTTTATTTTATTAAATTTATTCGGCCCTTTAGACCCACCCAGTTCCGTGCTTCGGAAGGCACGTTAAGCCGTTGGTCCCGGTTGCCAATAAAATGGCAGTCGTTAAGCCAAGTTGAAGGCATTATGGTCGGTTTAAAAAAAATCAATAGCAGGTCGATATAGCCTGCGCCTGTCCATTTCAACACGGCAATGGGCTCACCACCTGTTACGTGGGACAAAAATGCGTAAGGTGAAACGTGGACGCTTAATATGCCTCTGCCTACCCCTTCGGGGATAAAGGCGTGACAATATGTATGTATGTATGTATGTAAATGAAAATACTTATAAGTAAATCAATTGGTTCTATAGAGAATGTACAAGAAAAAGAATTTCCGTATTTTTATTCTGTTTTTTTTTTACCTGCTATGCTTTTCGAGGTAGAAGAAAAGTTTGTTATTAGTAACTAACAAGACTTTGTTTTACTAGCTGACCCGGCAAATGTTGTTTTCTCAAAGGGCCAACCTTATCACTTAGGTTATGAAAAGTAGATTCAATTAGATAATAAGAGAAAATTTAAAAAAAATCGACAAAGCTTTTTAAATGGAGTATGGAAACTAACACTGTGACACGAGATATTTATATATTTAATATAGATTCTACACTTTAAGTTAATATCAATTACACTCTTTAATTTCTTCATAGTTAAAAGTTTGATCACGTAGCGAGTGCAACGGCCGGGTTTGACTCCCGACGCGTCCTTTCGATCCATTACAAAATTTATAAGATTCATTCGTTCACATTGTTCAAAAAAAGTGTACACCTCACTAAAATAGTACACATGATTTAATGAATCATACATTCAGATTTAAGATTTGATATTTTTAATAATGTTCTATTATGTTATAGTAAACTACTATCAATGTCGATACACGTATACACATGTATTATTAGACATTTGCCGTTTGCGCCAATGTACACTGGCGCAAATGGAGTTTTCCGTAAGTGGTCAATATGAAGAGCTGTATGAACTGAAATAAATTGGTTTAAAAAATGCCTACGAAGAGTAGTGGCCCTTCTAATCTAACCTGTCCAACTTCTACGGTGACGAATTCCACTTTCACCAATGTATATTTCGCATAAATAACTTTTTGAGGTAAGTCCACATGCGCGAAGTGCAATATTCTTCGAAATGAGATTTCACAAACATGTTTATAAAAGTCGTAACATTTGAAAAGGTTGTTAATTACGATTGCAGTCGATTATTCATATGACACTATATCTATAACAGGGGAATTTATAAATCAGGGTCGGCAGCGCGAGTGCTGCACCTCTGGTGTTGCAAACGTCCATAGGCTACGGTGACTACTTTCCATCAGGTGGGCCGTATGCTTGTCTGCCACCTCAATGGTATAAAAAAATAGGCAATTTAGACAATCAAATATTAATATATTAAAATAATCAATACAGTACATGCTAAGGGTTCAATCCGCTCAGTTGAACAAATACTTGTTGGGTGGACCCAACCTTGAGGCAAGACAGGAAATCAGATTTACTGGATACGATTGGATCTCGTGTTACGGTCAGTGTATATCATTTCCAATTTCCGACAATATTTATTGTAGATTCTTATTACAAATCGTTTGTAACTTTAGACATTTAGACGAAAGTTTAAGCTTATCAACGTAACATGTAATTATGGAAAATTAAATTGAGAATAAAAAAAAAATGATTGTTGCTGCATGCTGTGCTATACTGACCCATATAATACATACTGACATGTTCTCGGTTCTACACGATGTTTGCTGTCGAAGGTGTTATCAACAATATTATGAACTTAGGAGTTAAGATCAAATCCTACACGTCTTGTTAGCTACCGTCAAACTACCTGCTAAAGTCTGTAAGGCTAAGTCCGGAAATTGGCAAGATTCCTAATATAACTTTCATAATCTGATTCTGTCAAGGGACTACGACGTTCCACCGAAGTACAAGACGCTCTTGTCGTATTTAAATGACATTAATCATAGACAAGGAAATTTATTTTGGCAGTGGTCGTAGTTAACTTCAGCGTATTGCCGAATAAAGTTGAAATTCTACTAACCGAAGTCCGTGGTTGTAGTTCTCGTTGCTAAATAAGTATTTTTTTATATTTTCTTGGATACTACTCCCGCCCGACATACTTTAAATTTTGAATAGATAGTGTAGCTTATGTTTTAAGATACAAGTGATAGGTATAGTCGCAACCGTCCCCTATTTCTGTGAACATGACCGTAAGTTTCGAGAGATGAATTCACTTTAAAAGGAACGACGATAAGTTTACATGAACAAAGAGTTTATTTGAAGTTAGTAAAGAGAGTGAAGAACTGTGATAAGAGAATGTTGCGAAATGAATAAGATTGGTTGGGACGCGAAGAACGATGGATGAAAAAGAAAAAAAAAGATCAGTTGGTAACAAAACGACCAAGACACATCGTATACACCAGACGTATCTATTAGCAGGAGAAATATCTGGCTGCCAAATTCAATGCTTTACCGTTTCTAAATATTACAGACTAGCTGATGCCCGCAGCTTCGCTAGCGTGGTGAAGTTTTCCTATTCGAGATTTCGTACGGACCCTAAACTATTTGAAAATCCAATATACTCACAAGAAATGTAGATATCTAATAGTGAAAGATTTTTTTAAATCGGCCCCGTAGTTTCTGAGCCTATTCATTACAAATAAAGTAACAAATCTTTCATGTTTATAATATTAGTATAGAAATGCATTTCACCAATAGAAATTTACTGGTCATGCTTTTAAGTAGTATAGTTGAGGATTGGTGTCCTGTAACTTGTGTGTAATATGTTGCTTAAAGAAGTAGAAGAAGCCAAAGTTATGTGCTAGGATAGCAGCAAATGGAATGACCTGTCGGTACCACCCCCAATGTGACGTATGTGAGTTAGTATTCAAATGATGACGACTTGCATCGGACTAGACCTGCATCGTCATATAAGCTGATTGAACACCCACTACTGATATCATTTAAATCACTCGAAGACTCTATATAGTTTCTCAATATAGATTTACATTCTATACTTTTATTATTGCAATAGGCAATAAAAGGCTATTTAAGCAAATATCTGAAAAACCTTTTAGGTATAATCGATATTATCTAAATCGCGAATGATTATTATACTATGTACAGCACTTCAATTAATGAAACTGTGTAAGGGGCCCACCAAAATATTCGGGGCAAAAGCGACCTCGCCTACTAGCGGTGCTCCTGCTCACCGAGAGACGAGGCAAACGACACAGGCACCCTTACCAAAGTTGGGGGGTCAGACGGCATTCGTTCCCAATGATGCTAAAAATTAAAAGTCAAACAATAGCTGCTCCTAGCACATAGATATAGGCTAACTACAGGCTCCAGTGTGGAAGCAACTGGGAATACACTATAAGATGAAGAAGATATGCGGTACATGAATAAATATAAAAGTGAAATATAGCACGACCTGAATTAAATGGTAACCATTCTGCAACCGAAACACGTTTATGCCGTTTCATAAAGATATCTAAACTTCCACGTCCACAAAATATTTCATGTCTGAATGACAGGCTGACAAATGGAATCTGCAAAAGCCCTTGCAAAAAGCTTGAGATAAAACTCGTTCAACCTGTCAGAGATTGACAAGCAAGCATGTTTTTCTTTTTCAGCAAATATTTACTTTAAAAGGCAAGGCAACCTTGCGATCAAAATGAAATCGTGATCTACTTTATGTAGCATTGTCTAATAAACTAGGTATCACGGACATATGGACGGTATCATTAAACTATCTGGTTCACCAGACGTGGGCATCCCATGAGAGTGCAGACAAAACAATCAGTAAATGGATACCGTAATCAATCGAAAGCAACGTGAGATTATCTCCGTATGATCCAGCACAATAACACGGATTTGTCGACTGCCATCGCGTTGGCTGATCTTAAACACCACGGATGTTTGGAATATATCACAGTTACGTTATGAAACCCTGATATCACACATACATGACGTGGAGGTTTCGCGATTCCGGGAGGGCACCACAGATGATGCGCGGAGACGCGGGCTGGCGCCGGAGAGGGCGGCCGAATACTGAAAGGCGTCCCGGGCGCGCGTCACCCCCGCACTTCAATTCAACCCCTCATGAATCCCGTACTAAAACTCTATTATTATATGGGGTAAGCTAATGAGACGAGAGCCATCCACAATGATATCGCCTATTATTGGTTACTAGGATTTATACAAAACAACAGCACTAATTCGAATTTACAGTTATAATGCCTACCAATAAAGGTATTTTCACAGCAACAAATGCTCTGCTGCCATTTATTTAGCAAAATAATATGATAAAAGTATTGACCTACTTCCTTAAACCGAGGCGACATTTTCAAATGCGAGAAGTTGTCCAGTATCGGCGTTTAAGCAACCCCCGCTGTCCCTGTCCGTTTCTTATTTGCGTAATGTGGGACTGTGACACGAATAACAAACATGCTCTAATCATTAAGTTCATTCTTATAAGGTGCTGTAGTTCTGGTACATCTCTAGGTTGTATTCAAATTGATTCAGTATTTAATTCCCACTTTCTTTACTTAGTATAACGGCGTGCACTTACAGTTCAAAAACTTTTTAAATGTACTTTTACTTACGACTACCTTATATTATTCTTTCAAAACAGCCTTGGTGCCAGCGGTTTCTTGTCGGATTGTAATTACAAATAAAAAATGCGATCTTCCTTTTTTTATGTACCGAGGAGAATATAGA
Source organism: Thumatha senex (assembly GCA_948477245.1). NCBI lineage: Eukaryota > Metazoa > Arthropoda > Insecta > Lepidoptera > Erebidae > Thumatha > Thumatha senex. The sequence goes on along the minus strand of OX419742.1, from coordinate 888,551 downwards.
CAAATCCGAATGAGGAACAGTGTCCCTCTTGACTTCGCAGAGGTTACGACACCAGAGGTAAATAAGGGACAGTGTATTTGAATCAACGGTTCACATGTATTTTTAAGTGCATGATTGTCTGCATGTCTCGTTGGTTTAACGGTGGCCGCGCTCCTTACCTGTTACCTGTCGATGTGATGTAACTGTTAATACTCGTACTTACCTGTAACAAACAATAGATAAATCATTGATTTTGAACATACATTCATACATACATCATCATCTTCCACTGTCATAAGTACTGATTTTGTATTTATATCAGAATCTGTGACCAAATATCTAATCAAGTGTTAAGCAAAGATATGGTCAGATATGATATGGTTTTTTTTTTAACGTGTGGAAATCCTCATGGATGCTATGCCGGACTCTTACCGACTAAAACCACACGGCGACCTTCCATTTGTCTATGGCCAGGAGTCCCGGGTAAGCTCTTTAGGAGGATAGCCCCAAGGCTCCCAGCAGAGATATGATTTGGTTACTGTGTTTGCGGCATTGTTGAAAGCGGCTGCCGTGTGACCGTCTTTTATTAACCCATGCGCCAAAATCCTTGTCCACTTTTATCTATTCTAATATACTGAAGAGTTTGTTTGTTTGTATGGTTGAACGCGCTAATCTCAGGAACTACTGGTTGGATTTGAAAATTTTTTTTGGTTTAGATAGCCCATTTATCGAGGAAGGCTATAGGCTATATACCATCACGCTACTTCTCTGGAGAGCGGAGCAGTAGTCATAAATGTCGAAAAATCGGGCAAATTTTAATGCATTGTTGTAGAATTTATAAGCGACCAGATTAAATACGTGCGACGGGACTTCGAATTATGTCACAGGCGAAGCCGGGCGGGTCACCTAGTCATCCATACATCTCAGCTGAATAACGACAAATAATAAATCTTCAACTCCAACCTCTCTTTGACAATCTGAAAATTCTCAGAATCGACATTCATCGTAATCTCAATAAAAAACAACATTAAGGGCTGCATTAGCATAGATTCGCTACGAATCACGATGAGGCGGGTTTTCACGGCGAATCAAATATATCTGTTACACAAGACTCAGATTCGTGCCTACTGAAATACAGCTCGCATCTTTAAGATCTTGTTTTTTTCTTATACTACTAGGTTGGTAGACAAGGTTCCACAAATATCCAAGTACTACAAATATTAAGGTGCTGTTTTTTTAATTTTCGAATGTAACAGAAAGTAGAGATATAACTAATTGACAGTGCTGCGATGAAGAACCGAGTTATAAAAAATGTGTCATGATGTGTGGAATGTCGTATGAAAGGAATGCATAAAGAGATATAGAACAATGAATCCACTATTAGCAAACAAACACCATAAATTGTGTCAACTTCTCAGTAAAAATTACTATGCCATTACATCCAAAATCCCTCGTAGGCAAATCAAGCCCCTTGTGCCTCCACACAGTAGAACGGTCCTGGGTAGTATTTTAAGAGAGTTTTTGACCATTTGTGACAGGTTTAAGGCTATGCCAAATCTTAAATAAAAAACATGCAAACATAAAACTTGTTTAATACTTAATCACCATATTTTGTAATTTACTAATGGATTGTAGCATTTAGAATTTAGATTAGCGATGGATACAATAAAGCCGGCCATGCTTGCCTGTAAGAGGTTAAGCATTTATCTGCCTGCCTGGGTTTTCCGGAACGTCTACGTCTATGGGGTTCTTCAAAAGGGGTCTGAGAAGGTTTATAAATGGTCGGCAGCGCGAGTGCTGCACCTCTGGTGTTGCAAACGTCTATAGGCTACGGTGACCACTTTCCATCAGGTGGGCTGTATGCTTGTCTGCCACCTCAGTGGTATAAAAAAAATAGTTGTAGGCTTACATGTGTTAGTTCCTAGATTTACCAAGTAAGCATAGCTCATAGTAAGTAAGCAAGCATATTATTTTTTATATAATGTTACACTTTTCAAATGTTGGCAGGCAAATATAATAAATAAAAAGTATGAGTCTCAGAGACATGGACAAATGAAGGAGGATACTTGGACTCTCGGCCAACCGAGAGCGTAATTTTTCAACTGTCAAGTGCTAAGTTATAGCTCGGTTTTAATATAAATCTACACATTCTAAACACCAATTGCTGTCTACACATATACTACTAGTTGATGCCCGCGGTTTCACTCGATTATTGAAATTTTCTAGTTCCTGTTCTCACAAGATCTTATTCCCGGGATAAAATGTAGCCCATATCCTATTCTAGTTATTGTACACTTTCACTAAAATCCATTTGGCACTTGTGTGAAAGAATAACAAACATCCATCCACATATCCAAACAAACTTTGACATACAATGTCCACTATACATGTCTAATGAAAAAAAATGTGTTCTATAAGTATAGAAAATGTTGTTTGAATTTGATTATGGTTTTTTATTGAATATTCTTGTATATACACGAGTCCCCAGAACAAAATATATTGGAACTTTAAAATTTAAAGTGTAAATACCCATAGTTAGCGCACACGTTAATTACTCTAAATCAATCAAATAAAATCAATCTACTGTACATAGGCCTCATGTAATACCTATTCGTCATAACGCACAGTCTTCCGGTGTCCGTAGACCATCCACACCATTTTTTTAGATCCTTCATCCATCTGGATAAAAATAGAAATCCTAGATAAAATAAAAAGTTACAATTTGGTCTATCGCATAGGTGTAGATTTGAAGTTTGAGTCACAATAAACTCCACTCCAAAACTCTTCTGCCGTCAAATGAGTAATTATGTCAACATTTCAGTCTCGTGTAGATCAGGGCCGTTCTTTGCCGACGAGAATTTCCCATAACAAAAGGTCATATCAATTACCACATCACAAAGTCATAGAAATGAGTGAATTGAAAGATATTCGTTCTAAAAATGGCACGTCGGTATATTTGTACAGTTAATTGAAAATGACAGTGATTATTCAACGGGACAGAAGCGCCACAGGCGTTGGGTGAGCGCACCGACTAATTTACGACGTCTCTCGCTGGGGTATAAGACTCGGGGCGTAATTACAGCTTCGCGGAAAAGCTGCTTAGACTCGATACCGGCGGTAGGTAAACCAAACATAATAGCCTGTATAGAAAACATATATATTAATTACCATGGAGACGATACGAATGAAACGCTCGATCTCCGCTAGCTCAGTGTTCTGTAAACAATTGCTATGTTAATCATTTTACGCTACGGTAGGCCCTGAGAGGGGTGACTGTGATATTTTCATTTACGAGATTACATATCAAAGAACCTTAGTGTTGGGATCTCTAGTGCTGTACCGTGGTCATTTGGAAGAAAAGGCTAAGTTTGCATTCTAAAAGCTGGGAGTGCTCTACAAACCATGACAGTCTTTCGCAGCGACACAAACACTGCTTCTTTATGAGTTTGCACGTGCAGCCACACAGCTGTCACCTTTGGATCGGTGCACCTGATTTTCAACTTTACACGCACTACAAACTACGCAGTACAAAGTAAACAATAATTATTATCAAATCAACGATCCTTTACTTGCCGGGAGTATCGAGCTACTCAACAGGAGAGACTGCACTTCCTTATGCGTGCCGCATACGGTCCTTGTACGTTTACTTTCCTTATGCGCTACTCAACAGGAGAGACTGCACTTTATTATACGTGCTCTGTAGCTGAGCCTAATGTTTGTGACGCCTACAGCTACTTTCTATCATCGCCCCACCACATGTAGGATGTTGTTAAAATGACATCTCGTAGATATCTTAGGTACTTGTACTGACCCTTGATACAAGGACACAAAATAATAAATGCCGATGTCACTCAGCTCGTAGCTATATTATTAGATCAGATAAAGCTGATAAAAAAGTAAACATTAATAGGAATGAATAGCAACTCGATACAACCCAAATAGCACACTTTAATTAATCTAGCTATTTCGCAACGTACTCGTAACTGTATGGTAATTTTACTTTTTCAATCCGAACAATGAATCTTATTCTATGTAAGAAAATTAACCTACGTATATATTCGGAGAGTTGCGCGTTGCTTGGTTCCGGATAGATTGAAAGCTTTCAGTTTCTTTTGCCTTGCTTTTTACCCGAAATTATCTTTTCACTTTGAAGGTGCCTGGTCTGATACTCGAACTTCTAAGGGAATATTATTGAATTAGGTAGTAGTACTCAGAATCAAGTTAGCAATGAGTATACGAATTGGTAATCGAATAAGTATTCAGTAAACGATTTATAATTAAACGAATTATAACGTTGTGAAGATTGAAGAAATCATTTTACTTATTGACATACAAAAAATTTGGCCTGCTATACTATATATATATTTGACTGCCTCGGCGGCGCAGTTGTAGTAGGTGCGACTGCCGCGCTGAGGTCCCAGGTTTGTTCCACAAATGTGTGTTTTGGAGTTTGGGTGTTTCCTATGTATAAATTTGCATATGTTTGAAAATATATGTAAGTATGTTTATCAGTTGTATAGATCCCATATCACAAGCTTATATTAGCTTACTTTGGGCTAGATGGCGCTGCTGCAAAAGAATATTCCATAATATTTATTTATTTACGGACTTTATTGAATGTTAATAACGACATTTCGACGGTGAAACGATCAAGTAAACAACAATAGTCTACCAAACTACTACCAGTTACGAGAATATAAAAAACTTTTATATATATTTTTTTTTAATTTGTTTTACAGAAAGCTTACAGACTAATAACATAAATTACCAATTGCAGTGTTATTGAGGACAATTGCCGATAACAAGCTTCCACATATAAGTAAAGTTTATATACATAATTCGGTTAAATTCGATGCAGTAAACATATAATATAAAAACACGGATCATTGATTATATATATTAAATATAAAAAAAAGAATGAAAACAGTAAGGCAGAAATCACCAGACACTCAATCACTCATCCATTGCCGCATTATCATCACCAAAATATTCATTGCATAGCAACCTCCTGATGTTGCGTGGTGTACTACAGAATAAATCTATTTCAAAATTCGCAGATATATTGTTAAAGGTTCTTAAACTACGTATACTAAAGGTATTGCGTCTGCAATTTGTAGATGTAAATGGTGCATGTAGGATGGAACGTTGACGAAAGTTATTAAGATCGGTATATTTGGTAGATCACAGTCTATTTTACTACCATTTAGTTACCTCAAATGTCTGAACGTTAAAAGAAGCGAAACGAAAGTAATTTATAGCAAAGAGCACATAATAAGACCTTTCAGTAGAAAAGTCAGCGGAGAATCGTTGCGGACCTCGTCCAAACTAATCAGGAGCACCCACTTTTCAAGGAGCAGAGTTTGAAAAGTTTCTCACAAAGAGATTTCATTTTACTAACGCCTTTTGCAACGAAGATTGCCCACAGAAGGGAAGTTTAACAAGCGAGTAAATTAATAAATGAAACTCGTTTAACTATTCTTATTAAATCATTATCAAAGTTGAATTCGTTTGTGATCATGTTCGGTTCAAATTTAAGATTGATAAGGAGTTAATTTGCCGTCAAATTGCAAAAGTTTTTGTATTTGACTTGGCAAGATCTTGACAGATATAAGCCACTAAGAAATAAAAGTAAATAAAAAACAGGGATTCTAAGTGTAAGATATGAAATTTAATGGAATCTCTGACCCATATTTTCAGCTTCTTTTCTCACATTTATTCATAAAATATAAGAAATGAAATAAAAAAAGAGCCTTGAGACCTGATCGGATTAACTAATATTGATAAATATCTTATAATTCTGCTACATAAATAATAAATTAAAAAAAAATTAAAAAAATGTCTCTATTTTGCATAGACCATTTCAACGGCGCTTTCAAAATGTCATACACTAAAACTAAAGAAAAAAATTGTATATTAAAGTGACCACCGGTTCGGAACGCGGCCCACCTGAGAAGAACCGGCAAGAAACTTAGGAAGGCTTTTTTTTGATGGCCTATGTACAATTTAATATATTATGACTATAATATTTTATTTGCCAGCAGATCAATTCCAGGCATCCCTGTCCTGTAAATAGTCTTTTTACAACATTCCACAGCGATCCAGGATGGTTACTTTGAAGCCGTTGGCAAATTAAGCGCAAATGAGATGTCGGTAGATTTGTGGATAATGGCTCGTTTACAATTTAACAAAAATGAAAGTGGATGAAATGAACCGAACTACAGCCAGCAGAACATTCGATGAACATAAAAAACCTCGTCATTTCTGTATATAAATATAAATAATAATAAATAAATTGTGGGACACTTTTCACACAGCGCCATCTAGCCCAAAGTAAGCTAATATTAGCTTGTGTTATGGGATCTAGATAACTGATAAACATACTTATATATTTCTAAATACATACATATTATAGATAAATAACACCCAGACACAGAATAAACCATCGTGCTCAATCACACAAAGTTTTATCCTGGGTGGGTATCGAACCCACGACCTCTTGCGTAGCAGTCGGATGCACTCCCACCGCGCCACAGAGACAGTAATAATAAATATCCCGTGTAGTATATAAAATATATGTATATTAGAACCGTCAAAAAGAATACATTTGAGTATTTTCAGTGCGGTAGGACTACGGGGAAATAATAATAATAACAATGATAAAAAAGTATAATCAGGAGTGTGATTATACTTTTTTACTGAGCTAACCTCGACAGTTTACGGCTCCAGATAATAAATAGGACTCAAAATACAAAAAAAAAATAGATAAAGTAATACACAGGAGAAATATTTTAACGAGCGAAGGAAGCAACTCCTTTTTTGAAATGATCTGTGAATGTTTTCCATGTGTTTGTCAAAATATACTTACGAACACATTTCTGAAAGTGTTTCGTGACCGGTATGGTAGCATTATACAAAAAAAAAGACGTGTGGCACTCGGAGACTGCCGCGGTAATGCTGTAATGCTGCATAGCATTTTTCATCAACTTATGTAAATATAATTATTTATTTATTTTATATATGCAGTATTTTTTTCCTTTGTTTTTCTTTGATATTAATTCAAGTTACACTTTTTGAGCGTGGTGACCGATAAGAATTTTTTTTTATTTTATTTAATAAATGAGAAGTTAATATTGTTCAAAATATTTTTATCATCTTACAATACATGTAGGTTATTCAGGAATATTTATCATTGAAACTGTAACTGAAATAAGAAACATAAGTTTGAGACTTGATATCTTCTAAATATCTGGAAAATACCGCGTCAATGGTGGTCCCATATTTTGTTGTGGATTCTTGTGGATCATTATTCATTTTCAAATTCAATATTTTCGAAAGGAAAATCGCCAGCCAAGATAAGTGGAAATTTATTACTATTTGTACCAAGTATTTTCGACCCTAAAAAAAATACGAGTACAGATATTCACTTTTGTACGTGCGAGCTTCGTAGAGTCGTACCATGAAGTTAATACTAAGAGGAGGTGCCCTAACGCCGAAGCTCTAAGCAGGCACGAGTCACCAGATTGTGGGGCGAAGAGGGGGATTACGCATGCGCAGCCACGCCGATACAACCAATGCCACCTAGAGGCGATTTGCAGAACTAAAGAGACAAGCGTGATATTTCAAACAGTCATTAAAAGTTCTGCTATTCATCGATAGATGGCAAATCTAAAAAGTATCACCGCTGTGCCGGTCGGAGTGGGGGATTTTAGGTTATTTTCGTTAGGGAATTTCTGTATTCGGTCTCCACGCTCAAGGCCCGCGATAGAAGCTATGCAATAGCTTAAAAATGATAACAAAAATATCTCTCAATCAAACCTTTCCGATACCTAAACAAATGTTACGCCATTTGAAAACAAATATGCCTAGATATTTATACAACACAAATCCGTTTTATCCATTGGCTTTTCTATTACAATAATACAACAATTACCACCAAGAATTCTCAAGTCATTTACATAGCTACTGAGGTTACAATTAACTGAAACCATAATGACTATATTACATTTGGATGTTGAAATATAAGTTTATGAAGGTATAATTATTTTTTTAAAGAACAGACATACCCAGACATGATTTATGTGTAACCAGACCCGGTATGTTTACAATGAATTGCACTCGAAAAGACGCTTGCAGTGAATAATACCACGTATTGACAATGAAGAAAAACATGATTATTTTTACAATAAATGAAGCGGATATCGTTGGAGTGATCACAATTGCATATTTTTGCACATTCTCCGTGAAACTAGGAATAGTGCTTGTTAAATTTGTGTATTCTAGTCTACCGAGGACGAAATTTCAACCGGTAAATAGTCACAATATATCCGAGTTTACAAAGCAAAAGAACATTTTGATAGTCGAATCTGGCTAAGGGAATTTATTAGATTAAATAGAATATTAATTATATTTTAAAATTAAATTAATTATATAATACTAGCAGACTCGGCTAACTTTGTTATCACTACATATTATAAAACAAAGTCATTTTTCGCTGTCTGTCCCTATGTATGCTTAGATCTTTAAAACTACGCAACGAATTTCGATGCAGTTTTTTTTTAAATAGTTGGAGTGATTCTTATAGAAGGTTTTTATGTATATTTTGTTAAGTTTTTATATATATTAACTAATTATAAAGATATATGATGGCGGTGTCGGAAAAAATCAGCCGTCTGGGAGCTTTTAACGAAAACGCTGCCTAAACCCTTTTAGATATAACAAAATAATGTATGGTGGAATTGTGTATCTAATCTAGGTCTACAAAAAAGTCCGCTACGGGATATGTCTATCTCTTAAGGGTACCGTACTATATCCATTTTAATACTTAGTAAAACAGCAATACTAAAGCGGTAATTTAAACGCTATTTACACAAAAACATTATGCTTATCATTTTTAATATGTTAGTTGGCTTCAGCGTTTTATGAAGATTATTTTATCCCTTTACACTTTGCAAATTAAATGAATATCTTAGGCGATATGGCAATATCAAAAAATGCGCAAATAAATTAATTTCGTGTAACAATAATTCGACCGGGCAGTGCGGGCGCGGGCGTAGTACTTGAGAGCGGAGAATTATCAAGTAATTTGGAAAATGTTCATTGTTCATACATTATGGTGAAATTATTAAACGACGGGATTAAATGGGTGCCACGGGGTTTGAAGTATGTCACGGGCGAAGTCGGGCGGGTCAGCTAGTATCATATAAATGATAAAACGAGAATTTAATAAAAAACTATCATATCTCTCGAGTTGGAACATAATACTCATTTTGAAACAAAAAAAAACAGCTATGAGAAATCATTAAATTTGAATGACATTTCATAAATAATTACAGTCTAACAAAAACCTTCTAACAAAAACCAAAAATAAGTGTATGAAACGCCTGTTTTCAATAATATCGATAAGTATTTGTATTTTGTTTTTTTTTTTTTTAGTTTGGTTTTTTTTTAGTTTTAGCTGAGTAAACCAACGGGCTATTTTGAGTTACAACTAAATTGAGCAAACCGACCGACAAAAATGTCTTTAAACTCGTGATTCCGATACATATGTATACATACATACATATTGTCACGCCTTTATCCCCGAAGGGCAGCAGAGGCATACTATACGCCCACATTTCACTGTATGCATTTTTCTCCCACGTAACAGGTGGTGAGGCCATTGCCGTGTTGAAATGGATAGGCGCAGGCTGTGGCGACCTGCTGTTGAAATTTTTCAAGCCGACCATAAATCCTTCAACCTTAGGCTTAACGACTGCAATTTTACTGACAACCGGGACTAAAGGCTTAACATGCTTTCCGAAGCACGGAAACGCTTGCAAATAAAAATTCCACAAAGTGGTTACCCATCCAAGGACCACCTATAGCGAATGTTGCTTAACGTAGTGATCGTTTACAGAACACGGAGTCAGAGGGGCCACGAGATAATCTAAATAACCTTAAACACCATTTAAAGTTTGGGTTCTACCGTAGCTACGTAATTTATAATTTAGATACAAATCTATAATTAACTTTCAAGAAATCCTTTATAATTTAGTGTTTTCAATACTTAAGTATATTTTCTCTTTGAATTTTGTCGTACATACTCGTATTTAGTTGTAGGAGTAAATTAGTAATGAAAGGCTCCTGAGATGTTCTAAAATGATACTTCTTTAAGGTCACACTCTGTACTTGGACAAGCATATACAACAGATACTTGAGTAAATGTGTTCATAATCTTGTTTCTCATTTAGATAATATATAATTTGTCAGTTGCTGCACACTGAGCAATTCGAATGGGCAATCTGTGCGTGTGGTCGCCTAAAAGGGATCGTAATGTACTTAACCCCTTCTCCGTAGTATCATTGTTCAACATAATTTAATTTATTTATAAGGCTCTTTGGCACAGTTGCGATAAACCTATCAACTCGTCTTGAACTCAAAACGAATAATTAATGGAAGAACATTCTGTTCCGGAATTTTATCTTTTAATTCGAGAAAGTATCAAAGTAAATGGGATGTTTATTTTGGTTTAAATGAAATCAATAAAGCTTTATGTGTAAATGAGAAAATATCTTAAGCGTTAAGTCCCTGTTTTATTGACAATATTCATTTTGAGGCTCAAGGTCTTGAATTGGCAAGGCAAGGAACCTGGAATGTTTAAACTGGTCTCCCCACATTCCAGTGTTTGGGTACTGGCCTAAACCTTGGAGATCGTGGCGGCCTATGACCCGTTTAACACCCGGTGTAATATAAATTGTGCAGCACGGACGGGCACCGGACCGTCCACGTCCCGACCTTGCCATGGCCCGCTCTAATGAGAATCACACCTAAAATCACGACTGAGCATGACAATTGGAGAATGTGTATAAGGTTCAAATGGATTAAGAGCATTATGCTAGGGAGGGTTTGTCTTGTTTATAGTCATAATCAACTGTCTTCTCTTCATCTTAGTGTATTCCAAGTCGCTTAACTGTATTTGGAGCCTAGGGTTCACTTTTATTGCACTGTTAGGAGCAGCTATCGTAATTAGTTAGTTAGTTAGTTGAAATTATTGTCCCCAATCGAGCGAGAATTCTCCAACAGTTTAAAACGTTCAAATCTTGTTTTTATAGAAATACATGTTTGATGACAGACACTCCAAAAGATAGATCAATGTCGTAGAAAGACATTTCTATTTGCTTTTGGTTATTGATACGGAAATATACGCCAATAGGTACCAATGGTAGCCATTTTGGATGTATTTTGACATTCGGTAAACGATACATATGTTATTGACAACAGAACCATTAGTAATGCTTACCACATTTATCGACTATGTATAGGCTATATTACCCAAGGGAGCGGGGCAGTAGCCATTCATGTCAACAAATCGGACTAATTTCCATAATAAACGAAACGAACGAAAACAGAAAGTTCACAAAAATCAATGACGATGTAATTTTTTAATGGATTTATGTCTTGAAATACAATTATTTATTTAACGTCTTATCCCCGAAGGGGTGGCAGAAGCATATTATATTCCCACTTTTCACCATGTATATTCCTGTCCCACGTAATAGGTGGTGAGCCCGTGTTGAAATAGACAGACGCAGGTTGTGGCTACCTGCTGTTGAAATTTGTCAAGCCACCCGTAAGGCCTTCAACTTGACTTATCGACTGCCATAATGTTACTTGACTTATCGGCTGCCATAATGTTACTTGCCACCGGGACCAACAGAACACTAAGGTCCGTATTCCAGAACGTTTATCAACACTCAAGGAACACTTGAGAGTAGATTTTATAAGGCAAAATCTAGTCTCAAGCGTTGATCGAGTATTGAGAAACGTTCTGGAATACAGACCTGAGTCCGCTAAATATAAATACAATTATATAGGGATTTTTTTTATTGCTAGCAGTCTGCATTGGTTTCTCACGGTTATTGGAAGGCCTTATTAGACGTAAAAATTTCTTTGCCAACATCAACGCACATAATTGCCTTCTATTACAAAAAACTCTTTTAACGAAGCGTAAAGAAGCGAGTCAGTCAACTTGTGGGCCACTGTTAACCTCCATTTTGGCATCGACAAAAATTACTTGGTACTCGAATCAAATTTGATCGGAGTCTAAATTAATCAAAAATGTATACACACTAATTATTAAAATAAGAGTACCAAAGTAACAAAATAATGTGTAATGATAGATGTTTATTGGATATTTACTTTCAGAGACTATCTTTTACAGAAGCCGCCGACCGTCGCGTCATCTTACCGTACCTATTGGATCGGAAGCAAAAGGAAGAGACGTTAAACAATAAAATAGTGAAACCGTTAACATTTTATTGACTTGTAAAGGAATACTGTGTTGAGATTGAGACGTTGAGCAAAAATACGCTCAAATTTCAACTCTAGTAAATTTCCCTTACTTGGAAGGGGGTTTACCATTCCTATAGTAATTTGGTAAGGTTATCTTGGCTGTTTGACCTACTATTTACGGAGCCTATTTAAGAAGTAACAAGGATAAGAACAGCTATGACAGTTTTAATCCTTGGGATAGACAAACCGAAGGTGTATTTGGTATGTCGTTTAGAAACATTTAGAAAAGTGTTTCCTAATTTTAAAATATGAAATAATACCCCGTGACCTAAATCGCTTTTAAATTACACCGCCTTTTGGAGACAAAGTCACCAAAGGCGGGGAAACTTAAATTGGTTTTCTTCAATCCGTAGTTCGTTTACCAGTTACCAGTTAGGGTTCATCGTATGGCTAAATTAAAATGGTGTTTGGCGGGAAAAGTTAGTACGATTTGAAAGGACTCGATCTAGACCACTAACTACTATTGATTTATACCTTTTTACTTTTGCGATTACTATCCCTCCCAGATAGGATTGATGTCGGGTAGACGACCGTTCCTAGACAGAATCGAATCAAAAACTTCTCTAGTTTTAATTAGGACAACTCACACAACGCCATCTGATTTCAAAATAACCAGAGCTTGTACTATGGTAACCAGATAACTGATAAACATATTTATATATTTCAAAATACATACATATTATGGATAAATAACACCCAGACACAGAATAAACCATCATGCTCATCACAAAAAGTTTTATCCTGGGTGGGAATCGAACCCACGACCTCTTGCGTAGTAGTCGGATACACTGGCGCGGTGCCACAGACGCAGTCTATTCTCTATAATATCCAATCACTATAATTCACAAAAATATTTCTTACAGCTAAATTCAATAGCGCACAAATAATTTTCTAATCACGCCAGTAACAAACTCCCTCAATGTTTAAATTAATCTCTCTCCAAATTAAACGCCCCCAATATTTTTGCGTCGTAAAATTGGTTGCAAGGTTGGGAAACCAGTATAACAATTTATAAGTACTTTTTTTTTAATTATGAGAATATTGTTAAATATAAAATGTAAAGGGAAAAAAACAATTAGTCGACGATATTAAAGCACAGCTTTGAGACCCTTTTACGAGTTGGCAGTGAATACCAAGCTTGCCGATACCAAGAGAAAAGGAGTTTAAGGCGTTTGTAATTGGAAGTCCAAGATGAGGTCGGTTCCATTAACAATTTTCAAAAAACGAGATCATTCATTAATTTCAGTTTGAAATATGATTTGTTCATAAATATATTATTGGAAAAAATATATTAATATACTAGCGGACCAGACTGACGTTGTCCTGCAGTATACCGACTTCAGCGCCTTTTTTTTTTCATTTGTGAATCTAAACCATTTAGGGCGCCACACAAACGCATACAAAAAAAATATTCAAACCGGTCCAGCCGTTTAGGACGAGTTTAATGACATACCCACGTACAGGAGCATTTTATATTTAAAGAAGATGAAACATTAAAATAATTAATTTTAGTGAAATGTGGGCGTTTAATATAAAATAATAATAAATTGTGGGACACTTTTCACACAGCGCCATCTAGCCCAAAGTAAGCTAAAATACATACATATTATAGATAAATAACACCCAGACACAGAATAAACCATCGTGCTCATCACACAAAGTTTTATCCTGAGTGGGAATCGAACCCACGACCTCTTGCGTAGCAGTCGGATGCACTCCCACCGCGCCACAGAGGCAGTCTATGCCTCTGCCTTCGGAGATAAAGGTGTGACAATATGTATGTATATATGTATTGATAGCATACCTTTTTAAGGTTATACCGAGTGGCGCCGAGGATATCACATTAATTTGAACCACCTACAGTACATGATGTCTTCTGCTAAAATACCCCAACATGAACCAAAATACTAATCAGTTTAGGCAGGATTCGCTTATGTTTGTTTAATTTATTTCATCATCATGTGTTTTTTAGAAAAGAACTGACCTAGGCAATACCTACATTGCCTATCGACCTGACACGTTGCCGCTCTTACTAAGATATTTTTAAATAAAATTTAACCACATTTCAATGAAATAAAGTTGACAATTCTCAGTCGTTCGTTAGAGAGTGCGAAAAGGAAAAAATATTTTTTTTCTCTATCTGACCTAGCCGCATAGCTCGGGAGTTTAGCAGTGAAACCAATATCGATATTTGGATATTTATTAAAATATCACCGTCTTATAAAAACTCTACCTCAAGCATAAAATATCGATACAAAAGTCACATAGCAAGAGATTATGGTTTTAAAATAATAATGTATTAATAATTCCTACGGGTTACAGTTAAATCCGCCATTTCTACAGTTTAATCATCACGGCACGTAAAATTAACTACTATGTACGTATTATAAATTCGTAATTTTTACAGACTGTTTACACTGGTGATTGATGGCACTTGGTAGAACTTGCTACACATCTTGAACTAAAACACTTGTACTGTTCCACTTATTTATTACTTACAGGTTTAAGTAATAAATAAGTGTTAGCACATATTATTTGTATTTCGGATATCATTGATAAGATAAGTTACCATATTGTACTCAATGACATCCGAAATACAAATAATATGTGCTAACCTTTGAAAATACCGTAATGCGAAACCGGTCAGGTTTGAGTAATAAATAAATGGAACAGTACAAGTGTTTTAGTTCAAGGTCGTAATTTTTAATTACTTTCTTGACCTTCTCTTTCCATATTCAGGTTGTGTTTTAGAAAGCGATCACTCTTAGCGATAAGAATGTCATTGTAATCTCTAAATTTATAGTTTTTAAAGAATATTATAATTATGTTATAAAAAAATGAGTATAGGATTATCTATCTTATGCAAAAAGAACCTACATTGGGTAAAGTGAAATAAAATGAACAATGGTCGCCACATACACGCAACACAAATAAAACATACCATACCAGTCAGATAAAATACAATTACTTTAAATTTGGTTTAATATTCTGCTAAAAGGCTAAAAATTTAATATTTTGTTTCGATACGTCGATACTTTTTGAACAAGGCCGCTCTTGCTCATGTCGTCCGGCTGCTTTGATGTGTTTGAGTTGCTTGTTACGGCTGATTTGAGTTATTAAAAAAAGTTTTAACATTTTAGATAATTACAATAAAAAAAATCCTACTATCAGTGAATTTCTCATAAATTTTTAATAAAGTGGAAAAAGACAACTTGATTCGAGACAGGGATTGAACCTGTGACCTTTGCCTAACCAGGGCATATTCTAGCCAAAACATTACTGGCTAGAACATTGCAATAAAAATTTATGAGCAATTTAGCAAATAATTGCTTTAAAAATTTATCAATATCAGTGAATTGATTTATGGTGTATTTGGGAATTAATATTTCACTTACAATAGAAAATTATATTAAGCATAAGGTAGTTGATCTTGTAACTTCCGTAGTCGCCATACCGTTATAAACACCAATTTTCACACTATTTTTGTTAAAAACATTTTGTTAGGTAATAAGAATAGGCAAGGATTACACAGTCAATAAATATCGCGATACTTGCGATTTCGCGATATTCATTGATGTGTAAACTGAATCTGAAACATTATTGACGATATTGACAGAAAATCTGGATATTTTGTGGTCCATCAATAATAGTCATTATTTATTGACTATGTGAGTGCTCGTGGATCGCGATACTTTCAGTACCCGCCCGACCTGCGCACCGTGAACATGTCAGACGATGCATTAATTGAGGATTGGGTGGCTTCGCCTAGTTCAGTCGACAAGTCAGAAGCAGTACGTAACAATATTGTTCTGAATCAATTTATAGAGACTTTCAAAACGCTTCCTGAGCTGTGAATGGTTAGAAATCGAACATTTGAGTGAAGCCGTGGACAAAATGCTGGTATAAATCTATGAGCGATCTTCCTGTAGCAAAGTAACGCAGTCACTGCTAACTTCTCTCTCTTCTTCTCAAATGAGTATCTTGTTTGGTAACATATGGCGGTATGCGGTCTAATAAATTCTCGAAAACAGATTATAAATAAATTATTCATACGAAAGTAATTTCTATAATCTTCAGAGTCCGACAGTTTTATTTCATTTAATAAATGTAAATAGGCATGTATATTTATAACGCATGGACATCCACATTTTTGTTTTCCCTACATTTAATGCTAACATAATGGCGATACAAGCTTTTGTTTTTAAATCCATAATGTAATTGTAGGTAAACCTATTGTAAACACGTCTACACGAAATGGTATACCAATGAATACTGATAAATTTGTTGTCAATATTTATTGAAAGTGTAATACGCTATGTGATATTGGATTGCGATATTTATTGACTGTGTAATCCTTGCCTTACAAAATCCCAAAATACATTAATACATTCTTAGTAGCACTTCGTTGGTTTTAGTTTAAAGGTTTAAGTCAAATATTTTTTCATTTTGTAACTCAAAATCGTATGTTGAGAAGTCATGCTCATGACGTGAGCTACGTATGGCCGCGCCGTCCGCCGGGTTGTTTTAGGGCCGAATTCCATAACGTTTATCAACACGAGAAATACTTGAGAGTAGATTTTTTATGGCAAAATCTAGTCTCAAGCGTTGATCGAGTATTATAGGTACTGAAAAAGTTATAAGGTATCTAGTTGAAATTTGTGATAGTGAAATTTGACGTGATTTTTATATATTTTCTTTGTGTCACGATGCCGCGAGTGAATTATACCTACCGCCTCGGAGTTCACTGAAATGATCCTCATTTACGTGGAATGTCGCCAAAATGCAGCCTTAGCATTAACAGTCGCACATGTCCTTCTGACTCCCGAATCTTTGTAAGAGCTGTGCAAAGATTGCGGGATAACCCGCACTTGGTGCCAAGGAATGCAGAGGTATGGGAAGTATTTTTATTAGAATTGATAAAGTGGCAAGTAGTCATTTAGAAAAATAAAGGTGCAGTAGGTAACTAGTTATTGTGTAAGCCGCAAGCGTTTGATCATTCAGCCGCCTTTTGTCAACGCTCAAGCGCTCGTGGCCCCGCGGTCTCAGTGTTCTGTAAACGATCACTGAGTTACGCAACTTTCACTATGGCTGGTCCTCGGATGGGTGACCACTTTGTGGCATTTACATTTGCGAGCGTTTCCGTGCTTCGGAAGGCACATTAAGGCGTTGGTCCCGGTTGCCAGTAAAATGGCAGTCGTTAAGCCTGGTTGAATGCCTTATGGGCGGCATGAAAAATTTCAACAGCAGGTAGCCACAAACTGCGTCTGTCTATTTCAACACGACAATGGGCTCACCACCTATTACGTGAGTAGATTTTTTATGGCAAAATCTAGTCTCAAGCCTTCGGGGATAAGGCGTGATGGATACATATTTATTTGTCAACATAAACACGCGTTGTTATGGCAACCGTAAAGTTGCCAGTTTTCTCAATGATGAGCGTACTTTCATTATAAATAAACAAAAACGGGTGTTCTAACTTTCGACTATTTTTATTCTATTTATGGTATTCTAAAAATGCATTTTTATTTTTTCTCTAAAATATGATTCTATGGATATGACTAGGTTTATATCAGGGAGTGTTATCAGGTATTTCAGTTAATGTGATAAGAAAGGAACCGCCCGGTATATAACCTGCTGTGGTCGAGTTAAATAGAAAATATAGGAACTCAATGTTTTAAAAGTTAAATTGCTTCGTTTGTTCTTACGTTTTTCAAAAATAATATGTTAACAAAGTAATAGAATTCTAACAAAAAAGCACACCTCGATAACAAAGGAATTAATTTTTCAGTACGTACAAACTTGCAATGCTCATGCCAACTGGGGCAGAAATGTCGTGATCAAAGGAAACACTAGGTAAGCTCACCTCCTGCCGTTTTCTGAATACCTAGTACACAGAGTTTTGTGTTACATGCGTGCTCGTACGTACTCGTTTGTATGTTATCATTCGTGTGTCCGTATGTCATATGTAGGTCACAGGGCCCCAGGGCACGTGCCTTAATATTCCTACAGTACGATTTCACCTATCGTGTAAATATCTCTCTTTGACACTCCGTATGTCAATATAGTGTTTCGTGTGTTATTTCTGTGAAAAAAATACATTTCACACGCTTTAATATCTGTCATACCATGTTAGTTCTTATACGGCCGAAAACTGAATGGTCACTCAAATATCTAACGGCAACTTAAATGTTTGGGTAGCACTTAAATACAAAATTCGTATTCTCAAATATCAACTATAAGCATGTGTTAAATTTAAGATGAATTCAGGTTAGCTGCGCTCTGACGCCACTCAGTGTAAAATTCGTATACTGGAATGCCACTTAATTTAATTTAGGTGTCAAATGACCTGTCAAACAGATTTGAACGTCCCCTAAATGTAAGAGTGGTCGTGAGGTCTCCTAAATCTGTAACTGAATATATTGAAGTGTAAAAATAATGTCTTTATCTTTGCTATCTTCACTCTCTGACCATGATAGACCGACCGTCTGTCGACGAAACCTAGAGAAGATAAATACATTCGAAAAATACAACGATGCGGAGTTTCCTGCTCGGTTCCATATCTCCAATAAGACGTTTTATATTTAGATAATTTATTCCATGGGCGTATGGGGAGGGCAGGAGGGGTAGCTGCTCCCTTCCGGACATGGTTTACGATTCCTACTTTTGTCTATAAAATTTAGCCCGGTAGAAATCGCTTTATGTGATAAGGCCGCCCATTGTACTTTTCCCGCAGCTTACAATCTCAATGTATTGTCTGGGGCATGTTACGTATTGCGTGCGTGAAAATCTCAAGTAAAGCCGTCGTCTCGAGCCTGTATCGGTAAGGAAAGCGGGTAACGACCACCAGTCCACCGTGCTTTTAAAATAGCTAATACTAGGTGACCCCCACGGCTTCACCCCTGACATACTTCGAATTCCCGTCGCACCTGTTTAATCCCGACGAGAATATATAATTCTACAATAATGCATAAAAATTTGCCCGATTTGTCGACATTTATGATTACTGCTCCGCTCTCCAGTCAGTCTCAGTAGCGTGATGATATATAGCCTATAGCCTTCTTCGATAAATGGGCTATATAATACAAAAAGAATTGTTTGTGACTAAAGAGACAGACATTTAGTAGAACACATGTAAAAGTTATTTATTATGAGACATAACTTCAAAACCTACCTATCAGAAACTATTATTATTTTCTATTATTTTAACTATTTAAAGTAGCATAGTAAATATTATATAGTCAAAAACTGTTGCGTAAAATGGAGGCATCGTGAATGTTGCCATGACGAAAAATATTTAACGGCTGCCCAGCTGACTATGCCTTCAAATTATTTAAGTGGCCTTTGTGTATACCACTTTAATTTGGGAGATACTTAAATTTAAGAGCCCTTCACCTGGGTGTTGTACATGAGTGACGTTCCAGTATTCGGCCGATATTCTAGTAATTTGAATAATTTAGAGATAAATTAAGTCTAAATTTCGAACAATGTCAGTATATGTGTAGATTTCCGGTTTATATAAACGGATAAATTATTTTAATAAACAATTATTATTTTATTTTTCCATTATGATATTGATTATATGATTCCTTGATGGGTTATCAGAGAAGACAGATTACCAGGCTTGGCGATCCATACATACCTCTCTCGCTTCCTGCAGATTCATTAATCGTTTAATAAATACACGTTTGGGCAAAAATGGAAAGGTCAAAAGTACTCTTTTGACCTTTGCGTTTTTGAACAATCTGCTCACGTAGAGACAGGCACACTATTCAGTATTCAGACAGATAGTTAATCCTACTTTATGAAGCGAATTTCACTTACGCTAAAATTTAAAATGAGATCCCCATAAGAAATTGATGCACAGACGTGCGCACTAAAAAATGTAGAAAAGTAATTTGTATCAGTTCAACATTATATAACACAATAACGTGTTATAATTACAAAGTCAACCAACACGGTGTGTGTAAGTTAGTTAGTGCAGCTCGGAGCAGAGACGCGTCGCTAACAAAGCGTTGCGCCACGAGAAGGCTTCACGCTCCTGACACTACTTCACCAAGATGACGTCCTGTTGCCGCCTTGGAATTGTACGAATCACATTAAAAAAGAAGGTTGTAATTTATATGCTGCTTTTGGTCATGGCTGTAGATCCAGATGTACAGGAACAGCAGAAATAGTAGTACGGATGATTTAAGGTATGATTGGTCAGTATTCAAATAGTCTCAGTGCATTGCAAGCTCCCGTTTATAGTACTGGCATATAAAGGTTCCTGCGTCTTATGAGCAATCACATAGAAATAAAATTTTTAAAGCAATTATTTTGCTAAATTTCTGAACACAGGGATTGAAAATATTAATGAACAGTGTTACAATTATTCTTAAAATGACTATATAAATATGGTGGAGAATTTCAACATGATTCGATACTGTTCGGGTAGTTCAGGTGGCTAGAACATTGCCCTGGTTAGGCAAAGGTCACAGGTTCAATCCCTGTCTCGAATCAAATTGTCTTTTACCACTTTATTAAAAATTTATGAGAAATTTAGCAAAATAATTGCTTTAAAAATTTTATCAATATATTGAGTGGAGTCCATTGCATCAATGTTTAAAAATAGTTGTAACACTGTTCATTGGTATCGAGTTGTTCATTAGCTCGATAGATGGCTCTGGTCATACTCTTAAAATGACAATATAAATATGGTGGAGAATTTCAACTTGATTCGATACGGTTCGGGTAGTTCAGGTGGCTAGAACATTGCCCTGGTTAGGCAAAGGTCACAGGTTCAATCCCTGTCTCGAATCAGATTGTCTTTTTCCACTTTATTAAAAATTTATGACAATCACATAGAGAGCTAAATATGCCCCTATCATCTTTAGTCTCGGTTCGTGGGGAGTATCACACATAAAAAAACTCGTAACAAAGATTATAAATAGAGTTTACTTCGAAAATTGTACAGTCTGTTAGTCGACCGAATACGCAAATGGGGCAGATTTGGATGAGTTATCGTCCATGTCCAACAAACGAGTGAGGAACGATGGTGCGAAAAAGATAGTAGATAGAGTTAACTTACATTCGAATACGATATGAGCAGATTGCTCAAAAACTAAAAGGCTAAAAGTACTCGAATACGCAGACGTACCTACACATTTGAAACGATTAATGAATTAGCAAGATCGTGAAACTTGGCGATCTGTCGGGTCTGACTGACAGGGATACAGCACGTACGAGTAGAGTTCGTCAGTTAGTTTAGTTACAAATAGACTTAGTTCATAGTACAGTTGTGATTAGTCATGATAGAAAGATATGTGAATGAATATATGATTTCTGATCGTTCGGTAATCAGCCAGTGCATCCACGTCGGGATCAGCATGATTGGATTAAAGACTTGCTATCAATATCATAAATATCAAAAAAAATCCGAAGTGCAACAAAGTAATCCTTATTCTTCTGAAAGAAAAGTAAAAAAAAACAAAATAGTAAACAAAATAAAAAGTAATTAGTAGCAGTGTGTGGGCAGGTACCAGACACCCACCCAGACATGACAAAGAAAAAAATTGTAAAAGGGCTCTTCAGTGTCCTT
Source organism: Thumatha senex (assembly GCA_948477245.1). Taxonomy (NCBI): domain Eukaryota; kingdom Metazoa; phylum Arthropoda; class Insecta; order Lepidoptera; family Erebidae; genus Thumatha; species Thumatha senex. The sequence continues at coordinate 866,665 of OX419742.1, read as the reverse complement.
TCATACTGTGTTTCGTTTGCACCAACAAAGTGCAGCAAAATAATGTGCCATTGCATATTTAAAATGAATTGTGAATATGAGTTGTGCAAAAAGAAAAGTTGAAACGTTCATTATATTATATCTAGGTATTTAAAGGAATAAAGTATTAAATTTAAATACTTAAAATTATGTGTTAGTATCTATCTATCCTATCCTCGTCGTCGAGGTATACGTACAACAAATTTTTTATGTTCTTGGAATTTATTTTTAACATACATAGATGCATATTGTCATGCCATTATCCCCAAAGGGGTAGACACAGGCATACTATACGCCCACATTTCACCCTACGCATATGTGACCTACTGCCGTGTTGAAATTGCGGCTGTTATAAAATTTTAACAACTAATTCATTACAGTTTTATCTAGTTGAGCAGTAGGATTTATTGATCTGAAAATTAGTGAAAGCACAAAAAATATTTATATACTCACAGTTGATGTGTCTCAGAAAAAAATCATTTGTTTATTTTTGGTAGTAGTCAATGTGGTCAGTGTGTTGAGAGTGTCCGCCACTCTGGCCCTGAGCCAGTACATCACAAATGCTAATAAACTCTAAACGTGGACTTTTTGAACGTCTTGTTCTCCATTTTAAATCTTCAAAACAAAAAAAAATAACAAAAGTGGCATACACACATTCACAAGACAGGCTTGCCTCGTGTGGGACCACTGGCAATTCAAATTTGTTTATGCTTTTTATATGTATGTTGCTAATAAATTGTTTTGTTATGTTTTATGTATGTTATTTGGAATTTGCTCTTTTGGAAAACAGTTTTATTTTCTTCAACAAATGGTAGTTAATTTCAGCATCAACATTACAATAATGTCCCTCTATCTTCTATAGATGTAAACACTTTTATCACCAGAAATCTGTAAACCCTTACCATTAGCAAAGCGACGTCTACTAACAGTCACAAGTACTACAGCTCAAGTTGGTTTTAGTTAGATACTAACGCCATCTTGGGATGAATACGAGAGCTACCACGTAGCGAAAGTGAGAACAAATGCAACCCTCAAAATAACGTTACGGGTAAAGGAGCTACTGCGACGGGTTTACTTACTAGTACGAAGCGTACGATGTAGATGGCGCTACTTTCAAGAAAATTCAAAAGTAGTTTCTATTTAAAAATGCGTACGATATTTTAACTAATTTCAAAAATTTCAAAAAAATCATGTGTTGCAGAATTAATGCGATTTTAGGCAAATAGAGCGATGTTACAAGATAGTTGAGATTTTCATTCTTTAAGGTTTCTCAGAACTTACTACGATCATTTAGATTACTTTACAGCAATTTACATACCTGAAATGAAAACAAGAAAATATTAAAATTGGGTCCACATCATCAATTTTGAATTTAAAATGCACTAAATGAGTTAAGTATTAACTTTTAAAAAGGTCTATGATGTGTAATTAATGTACACTTTTTTATAAAGAAAAGGACTTTGTTTTATCTAAGTTCTTTTTTATAAAATTATAAACCAACACTCGCTCACTAAGGTTTTTGTAATAGTAGATTATGGTACAAGTGTGTTAAGTTGATGATTATCGCTGAGGCGCTATTGAGAAACGAAGACGGTAATCAACAATACACACGTGTATCATACGACGTTTTTCAATACACTTATGAATAACATAATACTAACAAATTATTGACCACTGAGTAAAGAATGATGTTTCTTTTTCTTTTGTTAAAGTTGTTGTTTAAAGTTTAAACAGAGAGAAAACAAAAGTTATATTTGAGTGAAAGTTTTGTTAAAACTTCATCTTGTACGTGTATAACACCGATAACACGTACAAGATGAAATTTTCTATTTAAATACGAAGTTGCATGAAATGAACAACCAATAGGCAGGTATATTAATTTATTTGTTCTATTGAACGCGATCTTTTTTGTACCGATTTTTTTTAAGAATAATGCAACTCAACCAATATAATAAAGAAAAATCTATTATCCCACTCGTGATTTAATAACAATAAAAAAACTACAGTATGATACTAGGTATCATTGTGTGCCTAATTGCGGTGAGATTAGAGCCATATTATGAGTAAGTGTATAGGAAAAAACTTTGCGTTAAATTGACGTAACTTTTTTTTACGTTAACTTAGAAGTTTGATTTTTTCCCAGCAACAAGGGACCAGATCTAAGTAGGTATAGAGCTTTAATTCCAACTAGAATAAAGAGTCTTTAAAGGACAGAATGGCGGACGAACAGCAAAATGATCCTATAAGAGTTCCATTTTATTCTTTCGAGGTACGGGGCCCTAAAAAATATCAATAAGGATTTACGCAGCATTCTAACATAACGCGTCACATCATAATAAATGATTATATCACTCAGTGACACAACATTTACGGACACTGATATGAACTTAGTATTAACTAGTTTAGAGTGGCATATGACGCTGTAAAATTAATAGGCACTCACGAAACGAGCACAATTCCCTTGAAACACAGGTTGTCCCTTAAATAAACCTCTAATACTAAATGAGCTCCTAGTAACATTAATACTGAAATGTATGAAGCGGTATTCCACAATCGACCTTATACGTTTTTGATAAGGTCTAGTTTCAGTTATGATATGAGTTTGAGAAGGTGTCCATAACAGTATAGACTTTGTTGCTAGCAGTAATAGCATAAGATACGGTGCTCCAGACATAGAGTAATGAAGTCATCTTTAAACAAAAGGTAAGTACCAGTAATACCGGAGAAAGAGATGAGGTACAAGTAAAATGTATATCCCCGACATATCATTTTGACCCGCCTTTTTATTATATACGTCTCATAAGAATGTAGTGCTCATATAAATAGGTACTACGGTGATAAATCCTATAGCACAAGTAATTTGTATACAAATAACCACACATTCTTTCTAGTAGTCCTCTTTCTACGGCTAGTCAAAGACATACTATATACGCTCCCATTTCATCAGAAGATATATTTGATGATAATTGAAATAGACCGTTGTGGTGGAATCAAGCCGTCCAAAAGGTTATATAAATTCTGCTGCTAGGTGCTACCATACCACCAATTTACTACGAGAAAGCATGTAAGTAATTATTACAGGCAGGAAGTCTATATAATTATGATGCTAAATTAATGTTATTAAATAGTACTCTTATTATTATCATACACAAATGCACATTCACTTTCACTTGGACGCAACAAAATTCTCAAGCAAAATGCTCTTTATTTATTTATTTATTTAGTGCATACAAATAGATGCTCCTAAAATACCAATAATATTAATAATATTACGTACATTATGTTACATACCTTCGTAGTTGCAGCTTTTGTTCTTCACATGTCAACTGCTTTATTATTAAAGTCATTTAATTTGTAAAATGTTAAGGAGGGACTGGAGATCTGTCATACAGGTTTCGTGCCTAGTACGGACTCCAGCTCTCACAAAGGTTACAAGAAAGCTGACTCACTTCGAATTTGTTAAGTATTTTATATTAAATAGTTACTTTTGTGAGAGAAATAAATAAATATTAATAATAATAATACCCCTCGAGGACAGTCGTTATCTTTTATAGGATTAACGCAACCCTATGAGGGCATAGTAGATTCGCTTTTTGAGTTAACTACTTTCCGATACCAACAAAAAAATATATCAGTAAGTTATTGAAAAGCTCACATCCGCAGTGCAGCTTGTGGCGAGCTGAATGTGCGTGGCTACACATCGGTCCCGATTCCTCAGAGTTTTGTTGCCCTTCTGCACCGGTTAGGATTTAATGGACTAACGGGAGAGCAGTGAGAGTGCTACTCCCGGGAGTGCAGCAAATCTCAACTCTGGCTTGTCTTAATTGGCCGGTCAGAGGGAGGGAGCCAGAGCTATATGCTCGGGGGTGGAAGTGTCATTTTCAAGGGCATAACTACGGGGAAGCCCGCTCCGGGCCTGTCCCGCGAAGGTGAAACCGGCGCCGCACCGCTCGACACTCCAAGCCGGTCACACCGGTGTTGCCCTCTGTCGCCTTACAGGCTTATCATGCCTATGGCGATTGTATAGGGGGCCCATCTAGTGAGTTGGCAAGTCACCGTCTGCCAGTATTTTGATAATAATATATTAAAATGGCAGACGCCGTCTTCAACCATAGTTTTAGTTACATACTCCATTTAACCTTCAACTCAATAGCCCATTTAGTAGTTAGCCTATTGTACAATAGTTTAACTCCCATTGGAGGTGGTCCATCACCGTTTTTCTACATAAGGCGGGCGTGGACTATCTGCAGTGGGGGTCCCATTCCCTATTAGATTAAAATTTTCAAAGGCCCTCTGCGTGTTCGACCTATGTCCCCATGTAAGCCTACCAAAAGTCCGGGTATCTTCATGAGAAAAAAAAGAAGATACCCGTGTAAAAAGAAGAGACATAATAATAATTAAAATATTAATAATAATAATATTAACTCGCCGACCCCACGGTTTCGGCCGTGACATAACCCGAACCCCCCGGGCACTTATTAAATTTTTAATAATGTTTATGTTATCAATCACACCTTATCCCGGGAGGGGTAGCAGAGGCATATTATACTCCAACTTTTCACCGTGTGTATTTCTGTACCACGTAATAGGAAATTTTACGAAAACTTTGACCGATTTGTTGACCATTCATGATTACTGCTCTGCTCTCATAGGCAGTTACGTGAAGATATAGCATTCCTAGATAAATGGGGTATACAACACAAAAATATTCTTTTTTAAATTCGTACCATTTGTTCCTGAGTTAAGCGTGTTCAACCAAACTAACAAACTCTTCAGCTTTATAATCTTAATGTTAATAATATTATAAATGCGAATGTTTGTGTCGATGTTTGTTACTCTTTCACGTAAAAACTACTGCATAGATTTTAATGAAACTGTACAATAATAAAGCTTATATATCAGAATAACACATAGGCTACTTTTTATCCCGGGAACAAGTTCCTGTGAGAACGGGAACGGGAAAACTTTTCTACGGTCGTCAACAAGTATTTGAATATATATATTTGAATAATCGTTGGTGTTGCTGTGTGCTGCTAGACAATTGGTAAAAGCGAAACAATCGATATACTCGTAATTCTATATTCGTGAACTGGTCAAGTATAAATTAATTATTTTGTAATTAGGGTAAAAGCATTGGACTGACCGCCATCACGTTTTGAAGTAAACTGAACAAGGTATAAAATTAGTTAATGAACGAACTAATCAAATTAATCTTTCAACTATAGCCACAGAATAATTAATAGTACTAACGTGCCTGCGGGATTTTTAAAAATAAGGGAACATTGCGGTATGACAGAAGATGTAGTGACTAAGATAGAAAAAGGGATGCTTAGATGGTGGTGGACACGTGGAGAGGATGGATGAAAGTAGACTGACGAAGCAGATATATGTGGCGAGAGTGAATGGGCAAACTGGTAGGGGTAGACCTCGGCGTACGTATTTCAATCAAATCGAAGACCTTTTGGAAAAAGGCCAGGTCAAGAGTACCCTTAACCGGCGAGCGTGTACGAATACACTTATGACAGTAGAAGAAGCGAAAGTGGTATGTCAGGATCGTAGCAAGTGGAAAACCATAGTCTCTGTCTACCCCGATGGGAAACAGGCGTGATAATATGTATGTATGTATGTACTAACGTGCCTCTAATTGTCGATAAGTTGACTAAATTCATATTGTAGTAGGTTCCCAAGCTGCTGTTTTCATGTTCCAAGTTTGTGCAGCACTCTCCACCATTTCTAATAAGCAGGCATGCCATACATTAATATCGTTATATACCCACTGCTGTTAAGACTTAAGAGTTGCCATAAAAGTCGGGATTTTTAAGTTTGGTCACATGTCATTAATTTACTTCAGAAGTTGTGTGTTAAGGTGACGAAAAGTCGTATTTTTACATTCTAACTTCTTTTTTATCCTTGTACTAGCGGCCCACCCGACTTCGCACGAGTGACAAATATGTTTAAGTGGAAACAGCTATATTAGTTTTGTGGAAATTTTCCAGGGTAGAAAGAAGCCTCAGCCTCCTGATTATAACTGAGTAAAATAGGCAATATTTTATAACGGGAAATTACCATGGGAACGAATACTAAAGGAAAGAATTTTTTGCGCATAGCTAATAATATTATAATTAATCATGCGCCTGCTTATAAATGAAATAAATAAATATCGATGGGACAACTCACACAACGCCATATGATTCCAAACTAAGCAGAGCTTGTACTATGGTAACCAGATTACTGATAAACATACTTATATAATTCTAAATACATACTTATTATAGATAAATAACACCCAGACACAGGATAAACCGTCGTGCTCATTACACAAAGTTTTACACTAGGTGGGAATCGAACCCACGACCCCTTGCGTAGCAGTCGGATACACGCCCACCGCGCCACAGAGGCAGACAAATTGAATTCGTGATATCTCTAAAATAAAAAATCCGATATTTTAAATTCATTTAACGTAACAGTAGGTGCACCGATAGCAGCTGAGGTTGCTTGGGTCCCAGAAATCTTGATGGGGCGCCCACTTTTTTACGATTTTTTCCATTTAAATTTGATTAAAAAAGAAATTAATACTGTTTACAAAAAAAAAACGTGTGGCACTCGGGGACTGCCGCGGTAAAGCTATTGCATAGCATTTTTTATTAACTTATGCAATTATAATAATTTATTTATACTTGTACTAGCTGACCAGCACAACTTCGTTAGCGCCATTTAAGAGATTTGTTACAAATAAATGTAGAACCGCTCGACCGATTTTGTGCAAACTTCACATAAACTATCTTCTAAATAGTCCGAACAAAGCCTAAACAGCCTGGATAGGTGAGCCCGTTCTCGAGTTATAAAATTACAACGTAAAGTGACATTTAATTTTATTTATGTAGATTATTATTATATATAATATATATTATTTCTACAGCTCGTCTCGATCTGTGCGAGCTTCGTACAGTCGTATTATATACATACACGTTAAGCAAACGCTCGGCCGTGCTCGGTGAAGTTCGTGTGAGCTCGGGTGTTAGGTTTTTTTCGTTACGGAATTTCTTGATTCGGTCGCCGCGCTCAAGGCCCGCGATAGAAGCTTAGCAATAGCTTAAAAATACAATTGTGATGCTGGTTCGGTGGCGCTTTTAGATCACTTGATGTAGCGTAAAACGTAGAGTTTCTTAGCGAATATACAACACAGCTTAAAGTACTAGCGCTGTGTATAAATATACCTCGCAACATTTATTTATAATGGTATCTATATAATATTGTAAATAATAAATAAACCTATGTTTAACCTATTAAACCGTCATTAGAAGATAATCGTGAAATAACACATACATCACAGCAGCTACAAAGTCGTCAGTTCAATACCCGAGGGGGACCGTAATGAAACCGCGTTAGCGGCTACCGGTGTCGGTTCGAGCCTGCATGATTAACATGTAGCTAGCAAGCCTTGCTGTCTTGTTGGGTTGGATTTTTGTTTCATTTTCTTATTGTTTTAGTTCCAGATTTGAATTGGCCTTTTTTTTTTTTAACGTTTGGAAATCCCCTCGGATATCATGCCGGACTCGAACCGGCTAAAACCACACATTCCTCGCCTAACTGTCTATTGCCGGACGCCCCGGGTAACTCCTCGGAAAGATGTCCCAGAGCTCCCGGCAGACTTTGGCTACCACCGCGGCCTCACCTGGTGTTCGGGTGTTATCCCGCTTCTTTGGGGGGTTGGTTCGGGTACTATCCCGCTTCTTGGGGCATGAGGCGTACGTGACATTTTCACGTCATGCCTACGTCTTGGGCCTGCTTCTGTAAGGACGACGAGCAGCCCACCCGCCGTCCTCAGGCCCCCGGTCATGGAGGCCGGTAGTCTTGGGCGAAGACAAGTCTGCGGCGTTGTCGCCGCAGACTGCGGAACTCGGGCGGGAGATTCCTCTCCCGTTCCGTCTCCGCCACCTCTTTCGCGAGCATGACCTGCTCGCAGAAAGACGCAGCGGCGTCCCACTTGCTCCCGCTGGAGACCATGGCTTGCACCATAGTTTCCAACGAGAGAATGTCTACGCCCAGACTCGCCACGAGGTCTTGGCGCTGCTGCGCCCACGCTGAGCACTCCACCAATGTGTGGAGCGCTGTGTCCTCGCTGCGTTCTACGCAGTGCTGGCACTCGGCTGTGGTCTCCCGGTGTATACGCCACAGATAGTTACCGAAGCACCCGTGCCCGGTAAGTAGCTGTGACAACCGGTAGGAGAGGTTAGGTAGGAGAGGTTGCCATGGCTCCTCTCCAACCTCTCATCCATGACCGGTCTGACCGCCCCGATTGTGGCGTTTCCCCACCTTGGATGCTCAAGTCGCACCTTTCACGTCTCCATGAGTTCCTGTCGGAGCTGGGACCGCTGAGCCTCGATTTCTCGGGGCGTAGGCCTATGGCCCAGATTTGACTTGGCCTGGTCTTTGTTTAACGTCTTATAAGATGGATGCCAGTTGCCACATATTGGGGATGTGATGTTCCAAAAGGTATTGTCCGGGACAAACATCGATGGAAGTGACACCTGATCCGGATAAGGGAAAGGAGAAGTTGGTATTAATGAAAATAAATCTGGGAAGCTAAACTGCAAAATTTGGATGCAGTTTTCGCCGGAATAGGAACTGCCATCCAAATGCACGTGCATCGGCTGCAAGTGGCATACAGGTATGTTATTTTTCAAAATGTTTATAGAAGGGAATTCCTTATTATATAAATTCACAATGTTCCTTTCATCTGTGAAGTGCAAACATTGTGAGTTCGTGACGTCTCTCCTTGTGATGAAATAACTTTTTTACTGCCCATAAAATACTGAATCCTCCTTTGGTAGCACCGAATTTCTTAGTAGGTACATTGTAATAAATTTACTTTTAACTGCTGCTGAAATAAATTAATATCAATATTGTATACGAAATTCAAATAGGGCCGTAAGTATTTGCAATAAAACAACTCGTGGATGCATTTATGGTTAATATTAATATTTTATTACCCTAAAGTTGGCTAATAGGAACTTAAAAAAGGAAATTTTCAGATCTGTCTACCTAAGCATTCGGATAACATTTGCCGGCACTGTTTAAAATAAGGTTATACACAAAATTTAATTTGAGTGACCTAGGAGATGAGCAATAGAGCATATTCAAGCATCATGCATGAGCCGCCAAATATGCCATACCCTAATAGTAGTCTTCCAGACAAAGGATTATTTAAAAAAAAAGGGTTTGGCAAGGGTCTCTATCGTTCACTTTAAAGTCGATACACCAATCAACGACACCTAGCATTATTAACTATATCAATAGTGAGTATCTTATGTATAGACCACAGTAAAACCGGCCACAACGATATGTGACAACCCTACCGAGCAGAGTCTTAGCTATCTATAATATTCTCCAACATTTAAACAGAGCATTGTTCATCGTTATATACTAGAGTTACATAAGAAAATTTGGTATATAACGATGTGATATTGTCTAGAAAACAAGTCACAGATTCAAACTACTCCTAGATGTATATTTGATTTATTTGTATATTTACCCAAATAGCTTACCTATGTTTCACTGTAGAATTAAAAAGGGATTACAGGCGAATAGGGTTGTCTGAGTATTAAAATTGCGACAACGCCCACACTGAGAAATTTTGGGTCTAGTTTTAGCATACTAATTTATTTTCTATGACATTTCAGCTTTGCCGTTATCCTCTACGAGCCTACGATTACATAAAATAATTAAGTAAAAACAGTGAGTTAGGTTCTTGCACGTCCCAAACTTACACAGTTCTGGTTACACGCTCCGCGGCACAAACTACATTATTTATGATGGCGACCCTTAGGTCGAGACGGCGAGGATAGATATATTCGTTTCGCTTACTTATTCCGATTACTCTTTCAACTTGATGCTATCCTAGTACGCACCAATGAAATAAACCGGAAACACTATAAGAGACTAGAGAAAGGTTCAGGACGATCGAATAGTCGGAAAAATCAATCACTTTTATGGAGCTGCCCTATTTTGTAGAAAAGCAAATGCAGTTTCTAAGATAACAGAAAAACATAGGCACGTATATGACATGACTCATGAGTGTAGGTATACCTGAATACAAAATGCAGAGTACTAGGATGATATACATCCTAAGGTATGGAAGTGATAAGGAACATCAGGTGCCGTAATTAATACTAACTAATTATCCTCACGCTGTATCCCTGACGGGGTCGACAGAGTTGACAGATCGCCGGGCTTCACAATCTATGCATGCAGACTTCTTTCGTATCCTGCAGATTAAATCGCTTTAGGTATCCGAGTACTTTTCACTTTTCCGTTTTTGAGCAATCTGCTCACGTGGTCTTCATAATTATGTAAGTCTCGGCCTACCCTGACTCCTTCTACCCTCTACTCGTACTTTCGCACAATATATATTCTTCGTCAGTCGTACCTCACTCATTCGTTGGACGTTACCAAACCAACATAGCACGCCATTTTCCAGCTTAACGCTGACACTTTCATTCAAACCTGTCATATTGCGTATCACTTCGTTACGTATTTGGTCGGCCAAAGTCACGCAGTCGTTTCGAAGTGATCGCATCTCTACAGCATTCAACTTACTTTAATGCATCTTCTGATATAACCAGGTTTAGCTACCGAAATGCAACATTTCCACTAGCACTGTCCTATGAAATGAAATGAAAGTTAAGAATCGCAAGTCGTGCTTCTTTACGATTTTTTATCTTCACACATTTTCACTTTAACATCACATCTTCCGTAAATAATAACCTCCTATTATATGACTGGACAAATCACTCTTAGATAAAAAAACATTCAACAGCAAATTCCAAACCGGTAATGGCCTAAACTGCCTGTATCGTTAATTTACCATTTGGAAAAATTAGCTATTAAAACAAACACACGAACAGATTATTGAAGCGTTAATGACCGATGCAAATTTAGACATTATAAAACTTTATTGTGACTTAACATTCTATTTTGATTTATGATTCGGAACTTGACTTGTGGTTTAAAGACTGCCTCGGTGGCGTAATAATGTATACGACTGCGGGCGCTGAAGTCTCGGATTGAATTCCCGGGTCGACATAATATCAATGTATTTAGAATTTATGAGTAAGTTTATCAGTTGTCTAGATTTCATACCACAATTTTACGTTAGTTTTAGTTTCCTGAAGTAAAATGACTTCCAAAATTCAAATACCGTCTGTCATCATTTAACTAACTAACTAACTATCTTCACGCTGTATCCCTGACGGGGTAGTCAGAGAGGACAGATCGCCAGGCTTCGCGATCCATGCATACTTCTTTCGCTTCTTCGAGATTCATCAATCGCTTCATACACGCACGTCTGGGTATCCGAGTACTTTTGACCTTTCCGTTTTTGAGCAATCTGCTCACGTGGTCTTCATATGTAAGTCTCGGCCTACCCTGACTTCTTCTACCCTCTACTTTTGAACAATATATATTCTTCGTCAATCGTTCCTCACTCATTCGTTGGACGTGTCCAAACCAACGGAGCACGCCCTTTTCCAGCTTAACGCTGACACTTTCATTCAAACCTGCCATATTGCGTATCACTTCGTTACGTATTCGGACGGCCAAGGTAACGCCGCACAATTTTCGAAGTGATCGCATCTCCACAGCATTCAATTTACTTTCATGCATCTGCTGACATACCCAGGTTTCACTACCGTAAAGCAAAGTTGGCACTAGCACTGCGTTATGAATCGCCATTCGTGCTTCTTTTACGATGCTTTGTCGCTTTACTAACTGGGACAAAGCACCGTTAACTTTGTTTCCGGCAGCTATTCGCCGTTCTACATCCGAATCACATCTTCCATCCGCGCTAAACATACTTCCTAAATACACAATTTCATTCACTTGCTCTAGACGTTCCTGGTTTACTCTAATCTCGCATTTAGTTTAATCTTTTAGATACCGTTTAATGCGTGTGAAACCTTTTCACCTCTCATAAAGCTTTAATTATAAACTGGTTGGTATAAAAGGTCACGTCACTAGCATCGTAAGAGCGAGAGAGGTCGCCGCTGTAACACGATAATTTTATCAGACCCTCTTCAGAGTTCTAAATATATGTGTATTATTTTTTTTAGATAGAATTCTACGTAATTAAAAGTACGGAAGCGCTCGCAGCTCTTTTAACTCAGTATTCTGTAAACTATCGAACAAAAATTGTGTGTGTTTGAAGATCGAACAGTAGAAATATTCCCAACTAACAAAATATTTCCTTATAGTGGCTAATAAAGCCAAAAAATATACTCTCTCAAGAGCCATATTATTGCTAATAAGAGTGCGTTTGGGCACAAATTATAAGCACAGTAACTTTATAATCCCCTTATAGTTGCTTTAGTTATAGCTTTTATTTCTTATACGTGTTTTATTATGGCAAGTAACAGGACAGTTAAACTTATAATGGCAACGAAAATGCAAATAAACGGTCAATGTACTTATACTCGTAAGTAATATATTAATAATGTTAATAAGGGTGATCACTCTTATATGTATTTTATTATGGTCAACAACAAGAGAATAAAACTTACAACAGCCAAACAGGCTTTTAAAACCCTGTTCTGTCTAAAACCGTGTGTTTCAATAAGTGTTTTTGTTTAGTGACCTATAATCTCCCAGAAAAAAATTTAAAAAAATCGTCAACCATTTTAATAAACATAAAACGGTAAGTTATAATTTATTTTATGAATTTACGTCAATTATGTTCTTGGTTGGACTGACTGAGGCGGAACGTAGGCGCACCGTGTGCCCTCTCTACCCAAGCACGTAGGACGGGCCGGACAGTCCCCACAAGCCGGGGGCTAACAGAGGGGCCTACCAACCTCTCGGCCTACTTCCGAAAGAGATCGTCGCGAGCCGACTGTCTCCAGCGGTCGATCTCGTCCGGAAGAGCCGTCCACCATTTCTACGCACCAGGGCGCTCTCCTCGTAAACACTCTTGAGGACTCCAGCCTCGAGATCCTAAGGGAGGCTTCCTGCAATCAGGCACGCCGCCTCGTAAGAGACGGTGCAGTACGCTCGTGCCGCCCTCTGCACAATCGACCGCTGCGGACGCCGCAGCAGCGGGATTGTCTTGGCGCAGAGGGCGTGCGCTCAGATGGGCGCTCCATACAACGCTTTTGAGCGCACTACACCGTCGTAGAGGCGACGGCATGCACTATTTAATTCAGTATTGTACTACCTTTCCTTTTATTTGTACCTAACCTTTCTATTTTTAATTTATATTAACGATCTGCCATTCTATTTACAAAACTTGTGCGCACTACACCGCCGTAGAGGCGACGGCATGCACTATTTAATTCAGTATTGTACTACCTTTCCTTTTATTTGTACCTAACCTTTCTATTTTTAATTTATATCACCGATCTGCCATTCTATTTACAGAACTTGTGCGCACTACACCGCCGTAGAGGCGACGGCATGCACTATTTAATTCAGTATTGTACTACCTTTCCTTTTATTTGTACCTAACCTTTCTATTTTTAATTTATATTAACGATCTGCCATTCTATATACAGAACTTGTGCGCACTACACCGTCGTAGAGGCGACGGCATGCACTATTTAATTCAGTATTGTACTACCTTTCCTTTTATTTGCACCTAACCTTTCTATTTTTAATTTATATTAACGGTCTGCCATTCTATATACAGAACTTGTGCGCACTACACCGCCGTAGAGGCGACAGCATGCACTATTTAATTCAGTATTGTACTACCTTTCCTTTTATTTGTACCTAACCTTTCTATTTTTAATTTATATTAACGATCTGCCATTCTATATACAGAACTTGTGCGCACTACACCCCCGTAGAGGCGACGGCATGCACTATTTAATTCAGTATTGTACTACCTTTCCTTTTATTTGTACCTAACCTTTCTATTTTTAATTTATATTAACGATCTGCCATTCTATTTACAGAACTTGTGCGCACTACACCGCCGTAGAGGCGACGGCATGCACTATTTAATTCAGTATTGTACTGCCTTTCCTTTTATTTGTACCTAACCTTTCTATTTTTAATTATATTAACGATCTGCCATTCTATTTACAGAACTTGTGCGCACTACACCGCTGTAGAGGCGACGGCATGCACTATTTAATTCAGTATTGTACTGCCTTTCCTTTTATTTGTACCTAACCTTTCTATTTTTAATTTATATTAACGATCTGCCATTCTATATACAGAACTTATGCGCACTACACCGCCGTAGAGGCGACGGCATGCACTATTTAATTCAGTATTGTACTACCTTTCCTTTTATTTGTACCTAACCTTTCTATTTTTAATTTATATTAACGATCTGCCATTCTATATACAGAACTTGTGCGCACTACACCGTCGTAGAGGCGACGGCATGCACTATTTAATTCAGTATTGTACTACCTTTCCTTTTATTTGTACCTAACCTTTCTATTTTTAATTTATATCACCGATCTGCCATTCTATTTACAGAACTTGTGCGCACTACACCGCCGTAGAGGCGACGGCATGCACTATTTAATTCAGTATTGTACTACCTTTCCTTTTATTTGTACCTAACCTTTCTATTTTTAATTTATATCACCGATCTGCCATTCTATTTACAGAACTTGTGCGCACTACACCGCCGTAGAGGCGACGGCATGCACTATTTAATTCAGTATTGTACTACCTTTCCTTTTATTTGTACCTAACCTTTCTATTTTTAATTTATATTAACGATCTGCCATTCTATATACAGAACTTGTGCGCACTACACCGTCGTAGAGGCGACGGCATGCACTATTTAATTCAGTATTGTACTACCTTTCCTTTTATTTGTACCTAACCTTTCTATTTTTAATTTATATTAACGATCTGCCATTCTATATACTGAACTTGTGCGCACTACACCTTCGTAGAGGCGACGGCATGCACTATTTAATTCAGTATTGTACTACCTTTCCTTTTATTTGTACCTAACCTTTCTATTTTTAATTTATATTAACGATCTGCCATTCTATATACAGAACTTGTGCGCACTACACCTTCGTAGAGGCGACGGCATGCACTATTTAATTCAGTATTGTACTACCTTTCCTTTTATTTGCACCTAACCTTTTTATTTTTAAGGTTCTAGTGTTTGAAAGAGGTGACGTAAGAACTAAATGCGAGATTAGAGTAAACCAGGAACGTTTAGAGCAAGTGAATGAAATTGTGTATTTAGGAAGTATGTTTAGCGCGGATGGAAGATGTGATTCGGATGTAGAACGGCGAGTAGCTGCCGGAAACAAAGTTAACGGTGCTTTGTCCCAGTTAGTAAAGCGACAAAGCATCGTAAAAGAAGCACGACTGGCGATTCATAACGCAGTGCTAGTGCCAACTTTGCTTTACGGTAGTGAAACCTGGGTATGTCAGCAGATGCATGAAAGTAAATTGAATGCTGTGGAGATGCGATCCCTTCGAAAATTGTGCGGCGTTACCTTGGCCGACCGAATACGTAACGAAGTGATACGCAATATGGCAGGTTTGAATGAAAGTGTCAGCGTTAAGCTGGAAAAAGGCGTGCTCCGTTGGTTTGGACACGTCCAACGAATGAGTGAGAAGCGATTGAAGAAGAATATATATTGTTCAAAAGTAGAGGGTAGAAGGAGTCAGGGAAGGCCGAGACTTACATATGAAGACCACGTGAGCAGATTGCTCAAAAACAGAAAGGTCAAAAGTACTCGGATACCCAGACGTGCGTGTATGAAGCGATTGATGAATCTCGAAGAAGCGAAAGAAGTATGCATGGATCGCGAAGCCTGGCGATCTGTCCTCTCTGACTACCCCGTCAGGGATACAGCGTGAAGATAGTTAGTTAGTTAGTTACCTTATTATTTTTAATTTATATTAACGATCTGCCATTCTATATACAGAACTTGTGCGCACTACACCGCCGTAGAGGCGACGGCATGCACTATTTAATTCAGTATTGTACTACCTTTCCTTTTATTTGTACCTAACCTTTCTATTTTTAATTTATATTAACGATCTGTCATTCTATATACAGAACTTGTGCGCACTACACCGCCGTAGAGGCGACGGCATGCACTATTTAATTCAGTATTGTACTACCTTTCCTTTTATTTGTACCTAACCTTTCTACTTTCTATTTTTAATTTATATTAACGATCTGCCATTCTATTTACAAAACTTGTGCGCACTACACCGTCGTAGAGGCGACGGCATGCACTATTTAATTCAGTATTGTACTACCTTTCCTTTTATTTGTACCTAACCTTTCTATTTTCTATTTTTAATTTATATTAACGATCTGCCATTCTATATACAGAACTTGTGCGACATTGTTGTATTTGCTGATGATACGTCACTTATTTTTAAAGTTGATCGTACGCTTACTGATTTTAACGGCGTAAATAGTTCACTTGTCCAAGTTGTAGACTGGTTTACGACCAATAATTTGCTAATAAACGCTAAAAATACAAAATGTATCAGATTCAGCATGCCTAATGTCAGGAATTGCGGTACAAATATAACATTGAACGGTGATACCCTTAATCTTGTAGAATCAACTGTATTTTTGGGGATCACTTTAGATAGCAAACTGCAGTGGAACGCCCAAATAACGTGTCTTGCAGGTAAACTCAACTCGGAAGCATTTGCCGTAGGAAAAGTCAGGCAGCTCACTCATGTGGAAACTGCCAGGCTAGTATACTTTAGTTATTTTCATAGTGTCATGTCTTACGGCATTTTGCTGTGGGACAAAGCAGCTGATATACAAGTAATTTTTATAATTCAGAAGAGAGCTATACGTGCAATATATAAATTGAGTGCTAGAGTGTCTCTTAGAGAGAAATTTAAAGAAATTGGCATTTTAACGGTTGCATCACAGTATATATTTGCAAATATCATGTTAGTTAAACAGAACATACATTTATACAATAGACACAGTGACATACATTCGATAAATACTAGAAATAAGCATAAATATAATTGGAACGCATCATCGTTTATAAAAGGTTCACGACTGTTTTGCAGCAATTGGCGTACGCCTATATAATAAAATTCCTTTAGACATTATGAACCTGCCGTTACATAAATTAAAGGCGGAAATTAAGACGCACCTCTTGAAAAGGGCCTATTACACAACTAATAATTATTTAAATGATAAAAATAAATGGAAATGAGTTGCTTGCTCTTCGCTTGAGCTATTTAGGATTCGAATGAATCTTGTGATAACAACACAAGATTCATTCGAATCCTAAATAGCTAAATTCTACATGTCTTGAATCTGCATATATTTGTTGTATTTTTTACATCTCTACATTATTAATAATTGAAACTCTACATTATGAAATGTTAGTCCCGGTATTAACTAATATACAATGTAATTTGAGTTTGTTATTGGTGCTAATTCTGTTGTTGAAACCACTAAACTAAATTTCTCTAAAATTTTCTTATTTTTATTGAGAGATTGCAAAATGCTATTCTGTTATTATGCCGAACTGAACTTGGTGATATCATAAACAGCACTAAATTTGTATCTGACATCACTAAAAATCCTTTTATGTGATAAAATTCAACAAAACATGTATTTAGATGCCGACTAACTTAGTTATTGAACTGTCTATGTACATTTTGGTGATTTTTATCACATAAAATGAATTTTAATGATGTCAGATACAAATTTTAGTAGGACGTTTATTAATTTTAGTAACCGTTTGAAATGTGAAAACGTGTAAAACGTTGTAACGTGAAAAATGTACATAGGCAGTTCAATCACCAAGTTAGTCGGCATGTATTTACATTCGACTGTCTATGCACATTTTTCACATCTTGTTCAATTTTATCACATAAAATGAATTTTAGTACTATCAGATACAAATATAACTACTATTTATGATATCACCATCTTTAGTTCGACTTAATAACAGAATAGCATTTGGCTCTTACTAAAAATATGAAACATTTTAGACAAATTTAGTTTAGTGGTCTCATGAATTCATGAATTCTTCTGAAAATAATCAAAATGATTTGAATTCTTCATTTGGAAAGGTCAGTCTAAGATAAAACAAAAGCGCCATTGACGCTTAATCAGACCTGTGTTAGCAGTTATTTTCACGCTTCACGTGTTGGTAATGATCCATCGGGCACAGGCGAGGCAGCCATACACAGGGTCCTAACGACGCCACTCTACATTACCGAACATCGGAGACAAAAGACCGTCTCAACCGTAAACGTCCAGTCCTGGTCCTGTCGGGGGACAACTGTAATTGTAGTGCACACCTCGTATCTTTCGTATTTAGTCCGAGACTACCAGGACTTTAATTGGTCGTGCCAATTATTGTCTAGCACATAAGACCATTTAGCCTTTTTGTTACCACCTCACTAAAAAGGCAACGGGTTCAAAATTTCTTCCAAATTTTAACATCTAAAATAGACACAGCTTTTTGTTTTGTAGATCCCCTTTTAAGGAACAGGCACGATCATTACTCACGAGTTGACACTTATAAAAGTAACTAGTTGACGCCCGCCCGCACTCGTGGTGAAGTTTCATCAAAATCCATTCAGTAGATTTTGCGTGAAAGAGTAACAAATATTCATCCACACTTACAAACTTTCGCGTTTATAATATTAGTAGGATGACAAAATTAAAAAAACACTCTCATATTTATTCGAAAAGGTAACGAGAATAATAAATGACAAAACAAAAAAGAACGCTTTCAACTAAATGGAGATCGCAATAAATTTGTCTTTTCATCTCAAAGCACATATTAACATTACCACAAGGAATTAATGAAAAGTGATATTTGCCTATAAAACAACAAGCGTATGATCGAGCTCCGAGTCTACGAGACAATAAAGAGATATTTCCGTTTTGCAAACTGATTGTGGCACACAAATTGCTTTTATTTCAAAAATAATAATATTATACATACAGAATTACAACTACGTGCTCTGTGGTCTGCCAAGATTTTTATGCTTTAAGCTCATACATACGCGACCATCTCAACTTCAATTGACTGTTGTCTATTTTCCCGCAATTTAACAAAAATTCCGTTCATTATGACATTTTCATGAGTTACTGCAAGTGTATGTCGAGGTCGCCAATTTAGATTTTGTCGACCACGTTTAAATATACGAAAGCAATAAGTAACTTTTGTTAACACAAGCATTCATAATGCTCACCACTTGTTACGTAGGGCAAAAAAAAATCCTTACGGTGAAATGTGGGCATCTAGTATGCCTCTGCCACATCTTTATTGATAAATAGTTTCACAAATAAATACCTGATTCTGATTCTGAAAAGCATGAATGATGAACTAACACAGAATCGGACTCCCCGAATGCATCTTGTACATCACAGAAATTCATGAAGAAGAAAACCTCGTATATTTTCACAAAAACAAGAACGATAATCATACTGTAAGACGTCAATATTGCAGTAAACAAGAGTCCTAGTTTGGACTTACTTTAAAAAGAATTTTTTTTAGTTGATTTGGACACATCTAACGATTGAATGAGGAACGATTGACGAAGAATATATATTGTGCGAAAGTAGAGGGTAGAAGGAGTCAGGGTAGGCCGATACTTACATATGAAGACCACGTGAGCAGATTGCTCTAAAACGGAAAAGTCAAAAGTACTCGGATAGCCAGACGTGCAAGTATGAAGCATTTAATGAATCTACAAGAAGTATACATAAATCGCGAAGCCTGGCGATCTGTCTTCTCTGATTACCCTGTCAGGGATACAGCGTAAAGATAGTTGAAAAATATCCGACAATATAAAAAAAAAGAATTTTGTTAAGAGATTTTCCACAAAAATAGTTCAATTATAGTTTCAAGAGAGATTATTTATTTAATCCGCAGATAATTTTAGGACCAGATATGGCGAAATAACACAACAGTTTGTATTCTATGTAAATCGTTTTCAAAAATAGATAAAAAAAACGAGAACATTGTGGTGATATGTCAGAACACTCAGAACTTAAAATAAGTTAGCAAACCATTAGCTACATATTTACAGCCGGACGCATACATTGGGAAAACATTTACGCGGTGCGTTGCGGCGCCGCGCTTTATTCTCGAGTTTCGTCAAGCGTCATAACAATGTCAACTGAAAGTAATTGTCCACAAAAACCTTTAGCCACATATTGTGTCATTATTTTGAAGCGTTTATAACTGACAATGTTATGGTATTAATGATGTCATATTTCTACGTGTTTCGAAACTCACATGTCCGCTCTCTCAGGCCTACTGACATTTTTGTACTAATAAATAAGGTCTCGGGTGCGCTCATTTTCTCTATATTAAGGGTGTAAGCAACCCCAACAACATCTCCAAGGCTCAAGACCTTACGGAATTGGGAGTTCAGATGGCAGTCGATCCCAACAATACCGAAAATCAAAATCCAAATGATAGCTTTTGGCTAAATAAAAGGGGACCTGAGGCTCCAAACATAGGCAAACTCGGAATACACTAGATGAAGAGAAGGACCTTTAAACAATATTTAAGGAGTTTTTAAGGACTTCAATTGCCAAATATTCTAAACACATCTTTTACAGATCACTACAATATTTATAACTTAACAAGTCCCCTAGCCAGTTACATCCTATCTTGAAGCAGGCTGTATCTTTTTTTACGTTACCTTAAAGTTAGAATTTTTCACAGCTACAACGGACTGTAGACATAAGTAAATGGTTTCAATATGTCCACGAGTTCCCGCGATTGAGGATCTTGACAGACAGACAGACGGACAACAAAGTGATCCTTTAAGGGCTATATTTTTCCTTTCAAGGTATAGTTCTCGAAAAAGAGTACCTATACATTTTGAACTAGTCGGCAAAAGCTAACGATTCTTCCATTGGAACGTCTTTACCGAAATGAAACAATTGTGAAAGAAACTTTTGTAAACATATACAGGGTCATTTGTAAAACACCTGCAACCTACTAGGACTAGGTAGCTAACATCATTAAAACATTTTCAACGAATCTCTATTTTCAATTTTGAAATTTTTCTTTTCAATTTATTAATATTTTTTTTTTTTCAACTTTTGCTTTAATTTAAGGTCAGATAGGCCCAAAACGCTTCCTCAGCCCCCGCCAAGATAGATCAACGATGTATTTTCCGCTGGCACGCCACAGTAAAAATGATTGGCAGTAGCATTCGAAATGGAACATCTCTGTTATTGTGTTGGATTTTATTATAGGTTTATGATATACTAGTTGACGCCCGCGACTTCGCTTGCGTGATGAAGCTTTCTCGTTCCCGTTATCTAAAGGAACTTGTGCCCGGGATAAAAAGTAGCCTATGTGTTATTCTGATTGATAAGCTATATTATTGTAAAGTTTATTAAAATTCCATTCAGTAGTTTTTATATGTAAGTATCATCAAACATTCATACTTACAAACTTTAGCGTTTATAATATTAGTAGGAGTTAATGATGATATATTCAATAACAAATTTATGCTTTATGTACAAGTAATAAATAAAATGTCCCGTACTCATTATACTCATTTTTTTTTTAATAATATAAAAATCAAAAAATCTTAATGTTATGTCACCGTTGTACTTCAGAACACATCTTCTGTTCACGCTAAACATTCTTCCTAAGTATATAACTTCATTTAATTGCTCTAAACGTTTCCGGTTAACCCAAACCTTGCTATTAATTCCTACTTTCTCTCTTTCAAATACCCGATTCTTGGTTTAACATGCAGCTAAGACTTCTACTTTCATAGTAGTGACTAATGCCTGAAGGTCGGCTTCTGATGAGACCATCACTACCGCATTATCAGCGTACAACAAACAATGTACAGTAAAGTTTCCAATTTTACAACACATCATAATCTTTTAACTTTTGCAGCAAACTAGTGTATCTAAACACTATGAAAAACACAATCAAGGCGGACATAACACAACCCCGTTTGACGCCCGAACAGACGTCAAAAAGACGCACCAGGTGAACATCCCCCTTGGTCGCACGCAAGCTTTACAGTCCGTATAAACTGACTGTATCGCCCGCAGCAGCTGGCCGTCCACACCATATCCTGCCCGAAGATGGTGTGGACGACCAGCCAAGCCACACGGAGGAGTACCACAGAGTTTCTCTCACAACGTTATCAAATGCTTTCTCCAGATCCACTAAAGCGCAGAAAACCTTCGGGTTAAAATGTTGGGATTATTAATTATGAGTTACATGAAATGTTATACATTTTTAAGGCTACTGACATAAAGTAAAAATATAAATAAAAAAGCGCTGGTAGCTCCACTAACTCAGTTCTCTGTAAAAGATCACTGGTTTTAGAAACTCTCTCGTACTTTGGATGGATGACCGCTTTGTGGCATTTTCATTTACCAGCGATTTCGTCCTTCGAAGGACACGTTAAGCTGTTTGTCCCGGTTGCTAGTAACATTGCAATCGGCACTCGTTAAGTCAAGTTTCCTTCAGCGACCTAAAAATTACAACAGCGAGTCGCCACAATCTGAGCCTGTCCATGTGAACACAGGCATTGGGCTCACCACAATATGCCTCTGCCACACCTTCAGGGATAAATTCGTGGCTAATAAATTTATAAATATACTTAAATAATTTATACTTCAAGAATAAAACAAAGATATTGGATACAATTTAAATAATTTATGCGAAGCGAAGCGAAGCTTAAATATAACAACTGCACTGATTACTTCAGTCAGTGGCAGTCGGTATGTTAAAGCTACAGAATCAATTGATCAAATTTGTTTAAAACCAAATTGAAAAAATACGTTACACAAAAAAAGAAATTAAATTCGTCAATAGTTAGCGCAAAAATAGGTAAACATACATTGAATAGCCCACTGGCTCAGTTAATTATATAACTGCCTTCTAACCTGTGGTTACCGGGTTCGATTGTATACTACTAACAGGGATAATTCTAACGCTTCTGTGAAGTGTACGTAGCTCATTTTATATTAAAACTCTCGTATACACTATACAAAGCGAACTCCGGGGGTCGCGAGATGCAGCTGGGACAGACGCTCGGATGATAATGGAATTACTGCTCTGATAAATATACTGTGCCATTGCGAAGAAATAACAAGGGCAGCACAACGAAAAAACCTGACGCAGGTCCTACCTCAGTAAGCGCCAGCGCGCGACTGATCAGGCGTCAGTGCCGCGAATCTGGTATTATTTAAACATTTGTACTATAAAAATCACTGTATATCGTCAAAGTAAGCGATTATGTCTATAAATATTTAGTAGCTATAGTTGGGTATAAAAATTTCATGAAAATTATCTGTAGTTTAGATTTGGCATTGAAAAAACATTACCAAAGGGGGCAACTTTGGAATGTTTTTGTATCAAGTGAAGTTTTAGATTTTGTAACAAAAAGCCATTTTGACTAGATTAAATCCTTAACTATCATATATATTTTTTTCAGAATCAAAAACCCTTTTTTCTACGATTCGCATTTTTTTTCAAAACTCAAAATCGTGGCATCGGCAGGAATACCAAGCCTTAATGTACTGATTGAATTACAGTAATACACAACTTGTGAAAATCACAGGGGATGGGGATGGACCGGTCATTTGACCTTTACCTTTTTCAACCGCATCGATGCGCGCGCGTCCGTCGTTCATCGACGCATGCAGTACGTGACGAAAAAGAGACCCAGGAGTTCTTTTAAGCGAATCCAAGAGCAAAAAAAGGTAAACTAAACATTTTTAGGGTCGGCAGCGCGAGTACTGCACCTCTGGTGTTGGAAACGACCATAGGCTACGGTGAACACCTTCCATCAGGTGAACCGTAAGCTTGTCTGCCACATCAGTGGTATATAAAAAAACCTATGACGAAGCTCGAATAGTACTAGCTGTGTAACGAATTGCCAAAAGTGGTAGTACAAACGTTGTTGGTTATTACCTTGGCTATCTACTCCTAGCAGGTGGCTGGTGTTTTTTTAAAATACCCTGTATGTGTAATTATTTAAAGTACATGTAGCAAGCCAATGGTAGTAACTGCCAAAACCAAAACAGTTTAATACGGAAATTGGATTCTACCCAAAAGACCCGAGAATCCCGCAAATCGTAATATTAGAACTGATTCAATATTTGTTGAGTTGTATCAAGTCTGTAAGCTTACGAGTACGTTGAAACGTTGCGTGCCCTATGTGCTCTTTGTACAATTGTATAGTTTACGACGCCACATTACTAGTGATTCGATGCTATTATGCGAACATTGTTTATGGATCATGAACAATTTAATCAAATCCTCATGTCGTTTTCCAAGGAAATCCGTGATTAATAAGGCAGTAACTGTAAAGTTTTTAAATATTAAGAGCATCTTGATACTCCAAGAGTTTGTCGCAACTTTTTTGTAGAACGATCCCCACTCGCATTCCCATCATTGTGACTCCAGTGAACCATGATCTACAGCAATAACCAAGACCAGTAAAGTTACACTGAGCTAGAACTCGGTAAAGTCCTAGCATAAGTTAGAAGAATGTCTTGGAACCCGCATCGAAGCAATCACAAGAAAATTTAAGGGAATTGAGAAAGGAAAGTAAAACCTCTTCTCTCCTTTACACAGCGGGAGAACTAGAAGGCATACATACATACATATTGTCACTCCTTTATCCCAGAAGGAGTAGGCAGAGGCATACTATACGTCTACATTTCACCGTATGCACTTTTGTCTCACGTAAAAGTCTCACGTGTTGAAATGGACAGGCGCAGGTTGTGGAGACCTCCTGTTGAAATTTTTCAAGCTGTCATAAGGCCTTCAACTGGGCTTAACGACTGCCATGTTACTGGCAACCGGGACTAACGGCTTAACGTGCCTTCCGAAGCACGGAAACGCTCGCAAATGTAAATGCCACAAAGTGGTCACCCATCCGAGGACAAGCCATGGTGAAAGTAGCTTAACGCATTGATCGTTTACAGAACACTGAGTTAGCGGGGCCACGAACGCTTCTACTAACTAGAATGCAATTAGGTGTATACAATGTACATCCTTCGTCGCCACTTCGTACAACCAGTAAGATATTATAATCAGGTTCGGGTAGCAACAAACACTAAATCAGTTTATCCGTCACGCCATTATTCTTGAATGGGCTGCATACTATACGTCCATATTTAATTTCATTTCATCTTTTTATCTATATTAAGTTGCCCAAAGCAGTTAACCTGCGATAAGGAAAACTAAGATAAAATTACAAGAAATACATTTACTCCGAGGTCACAAAATTGCCAGACTGGCGATAATCTACCCTCATCTGGGCCGTAATTACCTTCGCCCTTGTTAGATGTAGTTAATGAGCAAATATAAAATGATACAAGAGGTGAGACTAAGCTACGTATTAAAGAACAGATTTCGGTTAGAAACATTACATTTAGCTCTAGTTAGGAATCTAAGGAACTGAAAAATACCATTCAACAGCTTGTAGGTGAATATGCCGTGTATCGTTGGAGTACCTACCGTTTAAGCTGATAAATATTTTTGATACGGTAGCAGCCTTCTAAACATGGCCAGACTTGCGTGGGATATACTGCTCCCCGTCCGGTAGCATACATATAATTGTCCTAGAATGGACTCATCGCAACTTCGTATAGGGAGAGACTCCATCTCTAGGCCCTAAAGAATCCCCTTCAATGAAAAACTAACAAGAAGTCAATTAGTAACAACAAAATTTACCTACATAGATTGCAAAAGCATGTTACTTGAGAAGCCAGGAATTAGAACAGGATTTTGGAAAGTTCTACAGTAAGCTCTTATGAAAATTTTGGGCCTCAGAGGGTCTACTAGCTACTAAAATCATTTCAATGGTGCGAAATGTGAGCATCATCATCATCCGAGCGTCTGTCCCAGTTGCGTCTCGCGACGCCCGGGGTCCGCTTTCCTACATTTTCTCCTCCACTTCGCACGGTCTTCGGCATCCCCTGTAGTGATACCATTGGCACGCATGTCATTCCTTACGACGTCAAGCTAGCACTTCTTGAGTCTTCCCCTCTTACCGGGACCCGGCGGGGCTGACATGGCCAGACATTTGTTACCTACGTAGCCCGGCGGTTGCCACAAGACGTGACCATACCAACGAAGGCGACACTCTTGCAACTTGTCTGCAATGTCACGGACGTGAAGGCTGCCGCGGATGCGAGAGTTTCTCACGCGGTCCATCCGCGTGACCCCACACATCCACTGCAGCATCTTCATTTCCGTGACACGCAGCTCCTGCTTGTGTCGCTCCAATATCGGCCACGTCTCACTGCCATGTAAAAGGACAGGTCTAATAATGGTTTTGTAGACCTGTCCCTTCAACCGGATCGGCATTTTAGGGTCACAAATGACACCGGTCATCTCCCGCCATTTGGCCCACGCGGCAGCAATGCGTGACTTGACATCGCAATCGATGTCACTGGACGTGTGAAAAACAGATCCCAGGTATTTAACCAGGTCCGTGCGCTCGACCAAATCACCGCCTATGCGGACGGATGTGGGATCTGTCGAGTTTAGTGCCAAGCATTCGGTGCAAAATGTGAGCATGTGAACCTTAAAAAGAAACCTGCCTACTCCTATTGTATTAATATCGTAAGGCTACGTTAACTAAGAATCACATCGGGTCATTTACTATTTGTTGTTATAAAAGTTCCCCACAGCATCTTGGTATCTATCAGCCTAAACTTGAATACGATAAATACTTAAGCTGCCGAAAGAATTTTCAGGCAGGTTCAAAAGAAAAAGTTTTCAGTGAAAACGTCTTCGCAAGTGATGCCGTGAGAGTCTGCTAGTTGTACATAATATATTAGCCATTTAACTTAGAGTATAATAGGAGTGGTGCAATCTTGTGATTATCGTGAATTTCCGTAAGTGGTGACAATGGCAAGCGATTATTTGCCTCTCATTAATCATCAAATTCACTCACGCTTTACAGATCCTAATCTATGCGAGTGCGGTTTATAAATGTGAAGTGCGTCTGAAGCTGTGTCTGAAGACTCTATTTATGTATTAATCTCGGTTGCGAGAGGCAAGCATTGTTTGCTTTACACTGAAATTTAATTAGCAAAATCTTGAGTAGGTACTTTTTTGCAGCTTTGACTAACAAAAGCGATATGGTACGATTATATATACGATACGATCGATCGAGATTACGTTTAGTCTTATATAGACTGCCTCGACGAAGTGGTAGTGCATGCGGCTGCCGTGTCCCGGTCCCGGGTACGATTCCCGGGTGTGAACAAATATTTGTGTGATCCGCAAATTTGCGTGTTTCCTATGTATGTATTTAGAAATATATAAGTACGTCTATTAGTTGGTTAGATCCCATTCAACAAATTTATAAAAAATATCACCGAGGAAATGGTAGAAGATATGTCCTGAAATTGCGACGCTTTAGCTTAAATGAGCCTTTGACGTTATATTACAAACACGTTAAAGGATTCCATTGACATTAGGCTTAGTCGTATATAGTTGGAGAACACTGTTATTGGCGAATCTCTGTTTGAGACACAAGTTGCGAGCAATTTTCCTCTGCTAAGCATGAAATATTTGTAAAAGTCGTATCTAAGCTTATTTTTGGTATAATCTAATGTAGAATTGCATTTTGTTAAGATATTTTAGGTTACTCTTTATGAGTTACTCGTATAGCTCAGTACATTATTAAATGGCTCCCGGACTAAGGGCAAGACTAGCACTCGCTTCAACCGTCGAGTACCATCAAGGTGGCCTCAAGATACCTTGTTAAACACCGTCAGGCTCAAGGTAAAATATACTTTACTCCTTAGTTCTAAAACCTCATTTTGCACAAAAGTGCTGCAAAAGAATAATATTGAATACGGCAGAGAAGTTTCAGATTAAAGTACTTTATTCCATTTTAACTTTTATGTGATTCTTTGAGCGGAATGCTGAACATGAAAAATATTTCATAGAATTTTATAGCGCAGCATATCCAAATAAATATATAATCTGCAATTTGGCGAAGAAGACGCATAGAAAAGTACCGAGTGTTTACTAGATGATCACATTGATTACTCATGTTTTTTTTATTTAACTTGCTAAAATGACGCCGTCCGCTTGATGGAAAGTCATGGCGACATTTAGAGAATGAGGGACACTCTCATATTTCACACATGATCGCTGACAGCGTGCCTCAAATGGCGGGCCAATGATGTGTCTTTACGCTCCGTTTGAAGGGATTGTTAGAAGGAAGAAAGCCAGCGCACGTCGCTGGCAAAGATTTCCAGGCTACAATAGTTCGACAGAAAGCGACATTTTAAACCGTGTGAAAATTCTCTGCACTATATGAGAGTGGCTCAGACCTGGCACCTCTGCCTGGCACGCGATGTTCGGGAACGAAAAGAAGACGGTGGGATTAGGTTGGACTATCGTATTGTACAAATCTAACTCTAAAGCCATAAGGTGCTCAATTTACCACTGTGATATAGCCAGAGAGCTTAATATGCTCACGAAAGGAAATCTCAAAACCTATATTCCTGGCCGACAAGTCATGACTTTAAAACTCTGCCTGTTGTTCAAGGATCAATATCTATTTATCCTACAGTATGATGAACACGGGAACGGGACATGCATTATGCAGTTATGTTACAAGAGAAAAAAAGTTATTAACACAAAAGATGCTTCCCACGGAAATAAAATGTATTCCGAGATAAAAGGCACTCTAGACCTACTGCTACTTTCATTTTAAAACTCACGTCATTCCAATTGTCCCTGACGACGTGAAGGACGGACATACTAATATAAAAAAACTAAGCTATCTTCACGCTGTATCCCTGACGGGGTAGTCAGAGAGGACAGATCGCCAGGCTTCGCGATCCATGCATACTTCTTTCGCTTCTTCGAGATTCATCAATCGCTTCATACACGCACGTCTGGGTAGCCGAGTACTTTTGACCTTTCCGTTTTTGAGCAATCTGCTCAAGTGGTTTTCATATTTAAGTCTCGGCCTACCCTGACTCCTTCTACCCTCTACTTTTGAACAATATATATTCTTCGCCAATCGTTCCTCACTCATTCGTTGGACGTGTCCAATACAACGGAGCACGCCCTTTTCCAGCTTAACGCTGACACTTTCATTCCAACCTGCCATATTGCGTATCACTTCGTTATGTATTCGGCCGCCCAAGGTAACGCCGCACAATTTTCGAAGTGATCGCATCTCCACAGCATTCAATTTACTTTCATGCATCTGCTGACATACCCAGGTTTCACTACCGTAAAGCAAAGTTGGCACTAGCACTGCGTTATGAATCGCCATTCGTGCTTCTTTTACGATGCTTTGTCGCTTTACTAACTGGGACAAAGCACCGTTCACTTTGTTTCCGGCAGCTACTCGCCGTTCTACATCCGAATCACATCTTCTATCCGCGCTAAACATACTTCCTAAATACACAATTTCATTCACTTGCTCTAGACGTTCCTGGTTTACCCTAATCTCGCATTTAGTTCTTACTTCACCTCTTTCAAATACTAGAACCTTAGTTTTACTTGCATTCAAGCGAAGACCCTTACTTTCACACTCCTCTTTCATATTAGTGACTAATGCCTGAAGGTCGGCTTAGTTATTAGTTATTTTCATAGTGTCATGTCTTACGGCATTTTGCTGTGGGGTAAAGCAGCTGATCTACAAGTAATTTTTGTACTCCAGAAGAGAGCTATACGTGCAATATATAAATTGAGTGCTAGAGTGTCTCTTAGAGAGAAATTTAAAGAAATTGGCATTTTAACGGTTGCATCACAGTATATATTTGCAAATATCATGTTAGTTAAACAGAACATACATTTATACAATCGACACAGTGACATACATTCGATAAATACTAGAAATAAGCATAAATTAATTGGAACGCATCATCGTTTACAAAAGGTTCACGACTCTTTTGCAGGAATTGGCGTACGCCTATATAATAAAATTCCTTTAGACATTATGAACCTGCCGTTACATAAATTTAAGGCGGAAATTAAGACGCACCTTTTGAAAAGGGCTTATTACACAATTAATGATTATTTGAATGATAAAAATAAATGGAAATGAGTTGCTTGCTCTTCGCTCGAGCTATTTAGGATTCGAATGAATCTTGTGATATATTATCTACTTGTCTTGAACCTGCATATATATGTTGTATTTTTTTTTTTTACCTTATTTTTGTTTACATTCTCCAGTATAAATAATTTGAAACGCCAGGCAACTAAAGGTATGGCTGCGTTTAGTCCCGGTAATAACTAATATACATAATTATATGTAATTTGACTTTGTTATTGTGTGAGCACTATGTAGACTTATTTATTATTTTGAAATTGACATGATAGTTGCTGTGTAGTTTTTGGGTATGTCATGCTCGCCTAAGTGTCCTGGCAGTGGTGGCGTATGTATCGGGTCGCCTTGTTCCCTACAATACGGTTGAATAGGGCGATGGCTGATATATGCGTCATACCCGTGAACGGGTGCCGTCTGTTGGGACTGGTCAGCTCATAGCTGTTATAGCAATTGTTACAAATAATATTATTTAAATTTAAGGCAAACTAAGTTTAGTCGACTGTTCTCACATAAATTCAAAGGAACTATGTAAGTGTAATTTTAATGAACTCAACATTTATTTTGTTTTTTTTTTTTGTAAAATTTCTTTACTGTATAATTGGTCAAATATCATGTTAATCAAACTGTGTCAAATGGCGGTTAGAAAAGAGTGGCCATGAGTTTTATTGCCAGGTTCTTCCTCTGGCTCTACCTATTGCTTTGCGAATCTGGCAGTAAATGTAAATGTAGAAGCAGTAATCTTGACGTTCATAAGTGTTACTTTGTGACCTACATGAATAAAGATTTTTGATTTTGATTTTTGATTTCTGATGAAGCCATGAGCACCGCATTATCAGCGTACAGCAGACAGTTTACTGTAAAGTCACCCAAATTCACACCCATATTAAAATCATTCAACTTCTGCAGGCAACTGTCCAGATATACTATGAACAGCCAGACGGACATGACATATCCCTGTTTGACGCCTGTACAGACATCAAAAAGAGGTGACACATCCCCCCCTACTCGCACGCAAGCCTTACAGTCCCTATAAAGCGACTGTATTGCCCGCAGTAGCGAGCCGTCCACACCATATCCGGGCAGCAAGTCCCACAGCGTTTCTCTCACAACGTTATCAAATGCTTTCTCTAGATCCACAAAAGCGCAGAAAACCTTTGTAAGGTTTTGGTTTTGGGTAACAGCCAGAAACTTTTCCGCGATCATGCGGAGAGAAAACACTTGATCCATGCAACCTCTTCCTCGTCGGAATCCGCATTGAGCCTGCCATAAATACCTTTCAGACTTTTCTTGTATTCGTGCCGTTATAACGTTTGCATACATCTTACTAGCTAAGCTGACCAAGCTGATCGCCCTGTAGCTGGAGCAGTTTAGGCGCGAGCCTTTCCCTTTGTAAATAGGTACTACAATTGCTACTCGCCAGTCATCCGGGACCTCACCCGTCCGCCAGCACAAGTTGCATAACAGACATAGTGTGTCCCAGACACGCGACCCACCGTACTTGATCATCTCAGCAGTAACTCTGTCTTTTCCCGCAGCCTTACCACATTTCATACTTCTTATCGCTTGTTCTATTTCTTTCATACTAATGACTTCAATGACATCGGGATCCGGAGCATCGAAGTGAGCTCCACTTCCCGATGTGGTATCTCTGTCTTTTCTTGCATACATCTATCCATAATATTCACTCCATCTCTGCAGGACGTCAGTTTGGTCTGTTAGAACGTCATTGTTAACACTAAGCACTATTCAAACTCCAGATTGCCGAACAACTCCGGGTCTTGCCTACCTCTTTCCAGAAGAGCTTGGCATTATCCCGGAAATTGGACGACAACCTTTCATCCGCTTTCATTCTGCACCTTTCACGAGCTTCTTCTATCAGTGCCTTCGTGTTAACTTTCTGCAGCTTGTATCTCTCTTTCATATTAAAATCATTTCGCGAGGCTAGGTAGTCTAGCCATGCTTTCTTCTTCATTTGAACTGCTTCTTTCACTTCCTCATTCCACCATGCATCACGCTTATTATTACTGCATCTTTTCGTTCCTCCACACACTTCCACAGCGGCATTTATCATACTATCCCTAAGGTTCTGCCATACACTTTCCACATTCTCACTGCTTACATTGACGTCGCCAAGCTTTTCGGCTACCCTTTCATTATATTTATCCCTAATGGATGCATCCTGCAGCTTCCAGCTTTTGATGCTATAAGTCGGCTCAAGCTCAGGACACTCGGTACGATGACGCCAACCCGCGAACAGACTCCTAATCATAGTTATGACTAGGTAGTGGTCTGATCCCAGCTAAGCGCCTCGTTAAACCCTTGTGTCCATCACCTGTTTACGGAGCCGACTATCCATTAGGAATAGATCTATCATGCTTCTCTTTGACTTACATCTCCTCATATGAATTTGTTTGTGATTGAACATTGTGTTCGCCACAAACAAATCCTTTTCCTTATAAAATGCCAGTATTAGCTTGCCGGCGTCGTTCACCCTTTTATCCCATACTTCCCGAGTACCGACTCAAAACCATCGCGAGCTGTACCCACCCATCCATTCAATAAGTCTTTCATTTCCTTCTATCACATTTAGAGCTTCTCTCATACTCTCCCAGAAGTCCTCTAGCTCACTCGCGTTCGACGAAGATACTGGCGCTTAAGCAGCTACCAGGAAAATCTTCGTCAAACCAAGTTTTACACGGATCCAGAGGATTCTAGGACCTACCAGTTTGTACTCATACATACCGGAGGCCAATCGAGAGGACACCAAAATTCCAACCCCCCGACTGCCATGCTCGCTCTCTGGTACTCCAGACCAAAGTGCGAGCATCCCACCCGGGAGCTCCAAGACTTCGCTACCCTTGCGCTTGGTCTCTGTCTTGGTCTCTGTCAAGCACACTGCATCTAACTTTCTCTCATTCATAATATCCATTAACTCATTCATCCTATCTGTCATTCCTCCCCTAACATTCCACGCAGCTACCCTGCACTCCATCCTCCACTTCCCGCTGTGTCGGGCCGCGCGTGTAGGGTGGCGGTCCCCTACGCCGCTCTGGCTCACACTTTTCGCACCAGCGGGGACGAACTGGTGCGCGTCGCCTCGGGGGCACGCCCCAGCAGTATTCGCCCTGGTGGCACTCGTGTTGGAGTAGAATTGCAGCCGTAGCTGGCAGGGATGGCGACGTGCACGCTTCTACTCTTCATGCCCTAATACTAATATAGGTTTTAAAAGTTATAAAAATACCACAAACTGATCATGATTTATCTATCAATAACTTTTCTCTTTCATCTTTCAAGTTTATCTATCAGGATTCCATAAACAATCCCTAAGGAGCTTGCCCGCTACGTGACTGCTCCATTCATTTGATAACCCATTCATCAATTTACCCTTTCCGAAGGGCAACAATCGCACCTCTTGAATTTCTCAGGCTAACTTTGAGCTTTAACCTTCAGACATGTAAATAGGAATATCAATAATATCATTCGCAAAAACCCTAGTCAATCTTATTCGTGTTCTTATTCATATTCATGACATGTGTATTTATGTTTTCCCTCTAAAGCATAATACCAGACTCTCAAAACGAACGATTAGCAAATAGCAATTAATTAGTTTTAATTCTCGTAACTTTCAAAGCTACCTACTAATAAAAACGATTAAGGCCATGGAAAAAGAAATACATTTCATAGCATTCGCGTAATATACATATATACATATTATCACGCCTGTTTCCCATCGGGGTAGGCAGAGACTATGGTTTTCCACTTGCTACGATCCTGACATACCACTTTCGCTTCTTCTACTTTCATAAGTGTTTTCGTACACGCTCGCCGGTTAAGGGTACTCTTGACCTGGCCTTTTTCCAAAAGGTCTTCGATTTGATTGAAATACGTACGCCGAGGTCTACCCCTACCAGTTTGCCCATTCACTCTCGCCACATAAATCTGCTTCGTCAGTCTACTTTCATCCATCCTCTCCACGTGTCCGAACCATCTAAGCATCCCTTTTTCTATCTTAGTCACTACATCTTCTGTCATACCGCAATGTTCCCTTATCGTGCTGTTACTTTCTTTGTCCATCAACTTCACTCCAGCTATACTTCGCAGACTTCTCATTTCCACTGCATTTATTTTACTTTTATGCGTTTTCTGCCATACCCAACTTTCACTGCCATACATAAGTGTGGGGACCAGCACACCTCTATGTACAGCCAATCGTGCCTTCTTCGAAATGTTCTGACTGCTCATAAAGGCGTACATGGCTCCATTCACTTTATTTCCTGCCAATACTCTTCGCTCAATGTCATAGTCATACTTTCCATCTCTCGCAAATTTTGTACCTAGATATACAAACTCTTTTACTTGTTCTACTCTTTCTCCTTCCACAACAATTGAGCAATCCGTCATACTTGCCTCTCTTTCAAAAACCATTACTTTCGACTTTTTTACATTCACTTTCATTCCTTTGTTTTTTAACGCATCATACATAATGTTAACCATCAACTGCAACTCTTCCGCCGATGTTGCTAGTATTACCTGATCATTGGCGTATAGGAGGCACTTGACGGTCAGTTCATCTATTTTTATACCATACGTACTCTCTTGCAGTTCTTTCAGGCAACTGTCCATGTATAGGTTAAACAGCAACGGCGACGCTACACAACCCTGTCTCACACCTTTTTCAATGTGAAAAAGTCTGTGCATGCTCCGTTGATTCTGACACAAGCACTGGAGCCCTCATAGAGAGATTTCAGTGCTCGTATCAAGTGGCTGTTTACTCCATACATGGCCAGTATTGACCACAGTTTATTCCTCACTCTATCATAGGCCTTTTCCAAGTCTACAAATACGCAATAGACCTTTTGACTTTTCGCCAAAAGCTTTTCTGCTGCGCATCGTAAGGAAAAGACCTGATCCGTACATCCTCTTCCTTTCATAAATCCTGCTTGTACATCCCACATTTTTCCTTCAGTTTCATTCATCACTCTTTTTATCAAGATTTTTGCATACAATTTGCCGACGATGCTGAGCAAGCTTATGCCGCGGTAGTTTTTGCACTCTTGCTGTGACCCTTTTCCCTTATAAAGCGGCACGATGACAGCCTTACACCAATCTCTTGGTACGCTGCCATTCCTCCAACAAAGGTTGAAAAGGCAGTACAGCTGGCAAGCTACCACGCCTTGTCCCGCTTTCAGCATCTCGACAGAGATCCTATCAAGTCCCGCAGCTTTTCCCACTTTCATGCTATTCAATGCTTCCGCTATTTCTTCCATACTTATGACTTCTTCCATACCAATTTCGTTCATTTCCCAGATACTAGTCTGTACTTGCATATCCTCTTTTTCAAACAAGCTTTCAAAATATTGCTTCCATCTTTTTAACACACATTCTTCTCCTTTCACAAGACTACTATCATGGTTTCTGATATGGTTGAGATGCGATGTCGTCTGTTGACCCCTCACTGTTCTTATGGACTTCCAAAAGAATTTCATATTCTGTTGGAAGTCATCAGATAACCTTTTATCAAATTCATCTCTTTCATTCTCTTTCTTTCTTTTCATCACCTCTTTTGCAACACGCTTATACCTTTTGTACTCCTCTTTTGCCATTTTTAGGTCCACATCCGTTGCCTTCTGCATTCTTTGATTGACTTTTGTAGTCAACCAGTCCAACCATGCTTTCTTCTTATCAGATAACGCCTTTCGGACTTCTGCACCCATTCTCTTTCTCTTACATCCTTGGCTTCTCTTACTTACCCCACACACTTCCACCGCAACTTCCACTAGACCTTCCTTAAATGACTTCCATACTTCTTCGATCTCACATACTGCATCAGAATTTTCAAACTTCTTGCTCAGCTTACACTTAAATTCCTCTTTTATGCCTATCTCTTGCAAATTCTCAACTTTTATGCGTTCTAGTACACTAACAGGTGCATGCACACGATGCCGCCACCGCTGAAACAGACATCTTACTCGACTAACAACCAAGAAGTGGTCTGTGTCAATCCCGGCACCGCGGTATGCCCGAGTGTCTAACACTTTCTTTCTCATCCTTGCATCTACAATCACATAATCAATCATGCTTCTCTGGCTTCCTTCTTGTCTCGTAAACAAATGGATATCCTTGTGGTTGAACACGGTGTTGGTTACCACAAGGGTCCTCTCCAAACATACCTCAAGCAAACTTTCTCCATTTTCATTCACTCGTTCGTCACCATACTTTCCCAATACACTTTCATAACCATCACGCTTCACACCAACCCAACCATTAAAATCACCTAACACTACTATTCTTTCATTCCGTTTGCATTTACTCAGTATATCGCTCACACTCTCCCAAAATGCCTGCCTCTCACTTTGGTCCTTTAAAGATCAGCGCCACCGCGCATCTTGCGGAGCATAAACTCCTAAAACAAAGATGCGGGTAAGCCCAACCTTCAGCCTCAACCAAAGGAGTCTTGGGCTCACACATTCATATTCTGTCACACATTCATTCATTCTCGCGGATAGTAACACACCTACACCCTGGCACGCTGTATTGGTCGGGGCTACACCTGACCAGTAGGCCGTATAGGGTCCATGTGTAGTGGTGTCACATCCTTTCCTCTTTGTTTCATTCACACACAGAATATCAATTCGTCTCTCTCGCATCATCTCGCATACCTCCTCAATTTTATCTTTTAATCCTCCTCTTATATTCAGTGTAGCAAAGCGGCTATCCATAGCCCACTTTTCGCCTAGATGGGAAACGCGACGGATGTATAGATGAATCAGCTATAATCTGATTTTTTTAATAAATGTTATAATATTCATTATTTGTATTCGTATTCCACAGGTAAAAAAGAAAATTTACGAAAAAACTAAGATCCGACCGAGTTACGCATAAGATAAACTTATTTGGTATCAGTGAGTTGCAATCACATTGTCAAATAAAATGCATAATAATTGTTTATGGTCAGATGTAAGTATAATAATAACCGTAATGAGCGCCTATGCCGTATAGTTTACGAACCTCTTGACTAGAATGCGTAATAATGTCAACTACTACAAAATAGGGTCAGTTTATTTTATATTTGATTATACCTGTAACCGAAACTCGTGCTTAAAATGGGATGACAACTTTAACTTTTTTAAAATTAAAAGACAATTAGATAACTATGACGATGAAAACAATGCAATTGCAAGAGCAGTTCATTGGTTCAGCTCAAATAATCTTTGCCTTAATGAAAATATAACTAAATGTATAAAATTTACTCTACCAAATGTTGCGGCCAATGTTCAACTGAATGGACAAGTGTTAGAGTTTGTAGAATCAACTGTGTTCCTCGGTATAACTATTGAAGCCAATTTGCAGTGGAGCCCACACATAGAAAAGATAGCCTCTAGGTTAAGTTCGACTGCATACGCTGTAAAAAAGATCAGGACAGATGTGGATACGGCTAGAATGGTTTACTTCAGCTATTTTCATAGTATTTTGTCTTACGATATTCTCCTTTGGGGAGTGCTGCAGATTTAAATATATTTTTTGTTCTACAAAAGCGGGCTGTACGCTCTATTTATAATTTGGGCCCCAGAGTTTCTCTCCGAGAAAAATTCAAAGAAGTAAATATTCTAACCACGTAACATCACAATACATTTTTCACAGTCTTATGCATGTCCAGAAAAACTATCACAGTTTTCTAAACTCTGTGATAAACATAATATAAACACTAGATATAAAAATAATCTTTCAGTCCACCACAGTCGACTACATAAGATTGGCGATTCTTTCCAGGGTGACTGTATACGCTTTTACAACAAGCTTCCCTGTGACGTGAGAAATTTACCATTAAATAAATTTAAAAAATTAATAAAAAAAAAGCTTTGTGAAAAAGGTTATTACTTATTACGTTATTACACCTGGAAATTATCTGCTGGCAAAGTGAAATAATATTAAATTGTAAATAGGCCATCAAAAAAAGCCTTTCTAAATTTCTTGCCGGTTCTTCTCAGGTGGGCCGCGTTCCGAACCGGTGGTCACTTTAAATATTTAAAATAGTGTATGACATTTTGTAAGCGCTGTTAAAATGGTCTATGCAAAATAAAGATATTTTCATTTTATTAATATTTATTTTATTTTACTAGTCAAATTGCTGGATCTATTACAACGTGTGCATTAGCAAAAATAGATAAAAAGAGGACAAAAATGTACCAATCTTTTCAATTCCCAAAATACACCTCCATAAACTTATGCCATACTTAATAAAGCTCGTAGCTGCTCGTAGCGCTACCAACTCAGTGTACTGTAAACGATCAATGCGTTCAACATCATGGCTATTGCTATTTTTCATATGGGTGACCGCTTTGAGGCATTGAGCGTTTCCGTGCTTCGGAAGGCATATTAAGTCCCGGTTGACTTGCCAGTAATATGGCAGTCTAAAACCATATTGAAGGCCTTATGGGCGGTTTGAAAAATGTGCACACGGCAATGGCCTCACCACCTGTTACGTAGGAAAAGACGCATACAATGAAATGTGGACGTATAGTATTCCTCTGCCACCCCTTAGTGGATAAAGGGGAGACTGATCAACAAAGAGAAAATATGATCCTATTACATGGTTGCAATTTTAGTTGATCAAAGAAAAATCTATGGAAAAATAACAATAACACAAGGCGCTATTAGCACTTTAATTAAGCCTTAATGAAGTTTCTTAGGCTTCGTAAACGCTGAAGAGCTTTTACCGAACAGAGTCAATTATTATTTAATATACCGCCGTGGATTGAGATGAACTTTATTGATAGATTCGATACTGTACGCAAGTTATTCGTATTTAAACATCAAAATGCTAAAAGAAAGTGACAATTTGGTAAAGTGGAATTAGGGTCAGCTAATGATTTGGATGTATCACTTTAATAGAACTATATATTAAAATAATTCTAATATTTTCATAAATGAAATTTATTGTGTATGTCTTAGAATAGATAGTTATTTATTTTTATACTGCTAAGTGATAAATAAAGGAGCCTCTCTATATGGCAAAACAGCGTTTGCCTGGACATTAGTAGAACTAAATAAAATATGCTTGTCTAACACCTAGGAAATAAAAAGAAGCCTAGTTTACATTTCAAAGTAGGAGTTTTCTAAAAATCATATCTAAATAGTTCCATACGATATAACAACCACATTAATTCTAGAGTTTAAGCCGTGTGTATGATAGATTAGTCAGTGGTACTCGTCACTTATATGAATATTTTTGAAACTCATGGACGCCCCGTGGTTTTATCCGCGTAGTCCCCGTTTTTGGGGTAAAATAAATACA
This sequence comes from Thumatha senex, assembly GCA_948477245.1. Classification (NCBI taxonomy): domain Eukaryota; kingdom Metazoa; phylum Arthropoda; class Insecta; order Lepidoptera; family Erebidae; genus Thumatha; species Thumatha senex. The sequence goes on along the minus strand of OX419742.1, from coordinate 827,331 downwards.
GAAATAAAATCTTGTTAAAATCCGTCCAGCTGTAACAAACAGACGGAAAAACAAGTATAAGTACAAGAAAGTGAACTTACAATAGCAATATTGCGAGACAATAATATTTAGGACGGATGTTTTGAGATCCGTCAATGACTCTTTACTGTGGATTTCAGTGGACATCACGAGCGTCATGTATAAAAACGTGCCAGATTGCCTACCGAGGAACTATATAAGGAAACCTCTGCACTCAGTGTTCGCAAGTTGTACCATATACACACACACACACACACGCACACAGACTGACCTGATTAATTATCTGTGCTATAATCCTTAACCTGTTAACACATTATCCTAATATGGGGAACATCACACGGGCACAAAAACACAAACTCATCGACTAACCCTGCATGCCTTCTGCGAGCAACTCAATATTTATTTTGAATTGCAAGACAGTATCAAAGTAATTTCATGCTAGTAGTGATTTGAATTCCAATATCAATGTTTTCCCTGCACATGTTAAACTTTTTCCCCCGACATATTATTGTAGTGTAGTAAGAAATATGGTGTTTCAGCACAGCTTATACTTTATGAATCTGCTATCAGCGACGCCACGTCATCCATCACGCGAATCAGAGTCCGACACAAATATCGTGTCAGTGTCAAACTCTTAATTGAGATACAACTTCGGTCGAGAACCGGGCGGGAAGTTCGTGGACAAAAATGATATTGCGGAAATAATATATAGACCAAAACGCCTGCCCTATATCCTAGAAATAGTAGTCAGGGTTTATAAAACTTTCCGACTTGATAAGAGTTGAGGCGATTGCCGTCAAACAAGAATAACTGGCATGAAAACGCCTGCTGGTTAATTAAATTCTACTTTTAATGTTTAGAAATATTCTCGATTTTTACTTATGAACTAATATAAAAAAATCTCTAATATTAATTATTATAGTAATTGTTGCTATACTCCTCCGAAAGGGTTTAAGCGGTCTTAGAAACGGTCGTAATCATAAATATCTTAACTAAAGAGATATGAAATAAGCGCTATAAATTGCGTAATATAAATTTCGGGTCAGAATACCTATGCAAAAAGTCAAAAATAAGACCAGAAATAGGTGACTTTACGCTAACATGAAACAATTCAAACAACTCCGCTTCTGAATCTCTACATTTTGATTAAAAATTTGCTAATTTCCTCTCTTTAAACATTACACCTAGTTCTACTCTTGTCATTACGTGTAAAGGGTCCGTATACACAAAGCTGTTGACAATAAACTGAATCAGCATAAAAATGCAAAGCCGGTGCTCCGATATCCTCATTTACATTTCAGTGGCTCCTCTCAATAATAAATTCAATCTATTTCAGAAGCGGCTTGAACAAAATACTCGAAATGACAACACCAGTACCAGATCATTCAATTCACTGAACATTGTTATTTCAAGAATTGAAATGATGTGTTTTTTACATAAAAATATTTTAATTAATTAATAGTTTATTAATTGAGGGTGACGAGTTATAAGGCTGTTGTAACCGAGGAGTTCCCGATTCGGGTCCAATACAGTGACTAAATTTTACTATTACAATACCCTTAGGCGGTGATAGCGACGACGATAACATAGCTCTAATAAGTATAATGTTGCAGCCACAGTGTCAACTATCCAACATACTTACTTGGAAGTGTAATTTTGTCGCATCAAATCGTGTCGTCAAAATACACTTACCTACTACTAAAATAACGAGTAATCTTTCAATTGATACCAAACACGAGGGTATAATCAAGATTTTTTATTTTACTTCAGTATATGTTTGCTCTAAAGGTCACTGTAAAGTTTATAAAACACAAACAACTAAGATGTTTTTATTGATACCACAATTATCCCAATACTCGGTGGCCCACTTCTGTTTCTAAATTTTTAGTTCGCAAATAACTTTCGTGTTTCGAATTTTACGTATTTACACCTTTATACTAAACTAGATGACCCCCACAGCTTCGCCCGTGGAATATTTCGACCTCCCGTCGCACCTATTTAATCCCGTCGCTTATAAATTCTACAATGATGCATTAAATTTTGCCCGATTTGTCGACATTTATGACTACTGCTCTGCTCCCTAGTGTAGTAGCGTAATGATATATAGCCTATAGCCTTCCTCGATAAATGGGCTATCTAACACAAAAATATTTTTTCAAATCCGGCCAGTAGCTCCTGAGATTAGCGCGTTCAACCAAAGAAACAAACAAACTCTTCAGCTTTATAATATTAGTATAGATAAGTACTAAAACAGGTTGTGCAAAGAAAAGGTTATCATAACAGTTAGGCACAGATGTGCAGCGACATTATCCAAAATAAAATGGCCAATACGCACGGGATCCTTGCGGATTGACCTCTAATAATCGCATTTAGCATTTAATTACGTTTCGGAACCGTCATTAACCCATAAATGGCGTTTGGGATACATTTAAATGCTACAATTAGGTTCGGATTACTTAATTTTTATTTCGGTAATTTAATCCTTGATCGAAGAAGTGGTGGCATTTTTATTTGTATTTCAAGTACCACATTAGGGTTTTAAGTTCATTAATAGAACTATTATTTATAAATATATCATTATTACTTATTTACTACTCTTAAACGCCTTTTTTATATTGTTAGACATGTTACACAGCGCCATTTGGCTTAAACTAACCTAAGCTACTAAGCTTGTATTATTAAGATTTTGGATAGGGTATGCATGCCCTAAGTACCCGAAATCGCCGCGAAAAAAAATGAAGCGCTTGTGGCCGCACTGACTCAGTGTTCTGTAAACGATCACGCCGTAAGCAACTTTCGCTTTGGCTGGTCACGGATGGGCGAGCACTTTGTGGAATTTATATTTGCGAGTGTTTCCGTGCTTTGGAAGGCATCTTAAACCGTTGGTTGGCTTAACGACTGCCATGTTACTGCCTACTGGCAACCGGGGTTAGTAACATGGCAGTCGTTAAGCCAAGTATGAAGGCCTTGTGGGCGACTTTAGAATTTCAACAGCAGGTAGCCATAACCTGCGTCTCTCTATTTCATCACGGCAATGGGCTAACCACCTATTACGTGACACAGGAGTACACACGGTGTAAATTGGGCGTATAATATGCCTCTGCCTGCCTTCGGGGATAAAAGCGTGATTGATAAACATAATTGTGAAAGATGGATGGATGGATGTTTGTTGTGTAAACAGCTGAAAGGATTGCATTGAAACTTGGTATGTAGATAGCTAGAGACCTGGATCAACATATATTACTTATTATCCTGATGCTGCCACGTTAACAGGAACGACGTGAGACAAACCGCGGGGCGCTGCTAGCTGTCATATTTTTAAAATAACTAACTCACCAATTTCAATTAAGAGACTTTTCGTCATGGCACAGTTGATTGTTGTCTGTGTATGGTGTGGGGCCACTAAATGAACATAATCATTTACATACTTAACTGTAGGTACGTTTAATTTTAAGGTTTATAAATCAAATCAACGCGCCTATCTTTTTTTAAATAATTCTGTAAAACGTCGTGGTAAAAACTACAAGTTCGTTATAAAATCATTAAAAGTTCTTTTTCAATTGAAATCATAGACCAATCTGTGAGTCTGCTTTGGCCCTGTGTGTTTCGTAGGTAAGTATGGATTCGTCTTAAGCAAGAAATTGATCGTTCAGCCGAAGCGCTACTGACTGGAATCGTAACTATTAATTTAGCTAATTTGTAAACTTCAGGAAAAATGGCTGTTAAATTGTTTGTATGTAAATTTTCTATAAGTTCAAATATTCGTAACGTTTTTAATTCGTCTGATTTATAAACGCATCGGAGCTCATTTCTTAGGCGATCCACGTTAAAAGAATGTTCATGCGAATAAATGAGTTCGATAAAAGATTGTTCTGGAAAATTATTACAATAGAAAGCATAATATTCATACGAAAGTAAGTTAAAAACCTTAAGGTTTTTTAAGGATTTATAACGATTACGACACTCGTTCAAGACATTGTCAATAATCTCGTAAAACACGCGCCTGTAATATTGTTGAACATTGTCAACACCGCGTTTTCTTTTCGGTCGATCGCAATTTCATTCTAATGTAGAGTTATTAGTTATCAAAATTTGTTCGGTATTTTCCCATGAAATTTTCGAACTCATTAATTTCTTTAGCACAATAAACAATATCACTAGTTTTTTTCTCTAATATTTCATACAACATGTCTGTCTCGGAAAATAATTGTGTAAATGTGTTAAGAAAAAAAAATCGAATTCTTTTAAATTATTTAAAAATCCAGAAACTAGTGTTAATGTTTCTCCGTATATATATATATATATATATATATGGTCAAACATACCTATCAAATTATCAAGTTGTGTAGCAATAACATTAATCGTCCGTGAGTGGTAACTCCACCTTGTTTCGGCAACACGAGGTAATTTACGCATTTGAACATATTCGTTATATTGCGCGGTCCTTTTGGTACTGCTATGAAAAAAAATTGCTAATGCGCAAACAATACTGAAAAAACGTTTGGTTTTCGAAACTCTTAAACACTTGGAAAGAATAAGATTAAGTACATGTGCTGAACACCAAACATACGTCGCGAGTGGACATTTTTATCTTATTATGCTTTGAACTCCATTAACCTCAGAAGATAAAACTGACGCCCCATCGTAAGTTTAAGCAACTACTTTATTTGGGCAATTAAATTACTCTAAAACTTTGATAATAATCGAGCTTAAAGTGACAGCTCTCCGATCAGAACTAACATCAATATATTTTATAAATCGATCTATTATTTCCGAGTCACGAAAATATCTTAAAACAAGAACTAACTGTTCGCGACCGCTGACATCCAGAGTTTCGTCAACAATAACAGCAACAAAATCAGATTGTGTTATTTCTTTTTTTATCTCATTATACATTACAGACGCGACGCTAGAAATCAGATCATTTTGAGTTCTATTCGACAACCCCGTAAATGAGCTACCAGATGTCGATTGTAAATAAGTTTCTAAATTACCCTCATATTTAGCTAACAGATCTAAAAGTTCCAAAAAATTCATGACCACCAAAAGCAAATTCTTGTTTACCGAGAAAGCAAACAACGTCTATCAATCGTTTAAAAATATTTCTATTCCTATCAACTTTTGCGTTGTGCCTATTAACGTCTAATTTGAACTGGCTATTGAAACTAGACTCTATTCTACCTTTTCCTAAAATTTACAAGAATCTATATGTTTTTCCGACTAATCGTGTTTAGCAGCCGCTTTGTAAGAAATATTTAAATCTGAATACCGGATAAAGGACCAAACATTATTTTTATATTGTTTTGAAAATAATATACAAGAAAAACAAAATAATTTATTTGTGTGTACACAGCCCGCTAGCCAGTTATAATTATCGTAATACTTTTTATTAAAATAACGTATGATATTACCTTTTTTTTAATTAGATTCATATCGCGAACAGAACGTCCTCTGACAATAATATTCTATTTTTAATCAAAGGACAACGTCGAGAAAACACGCGTTTTTAATTTATTTAAACATACATCACCAGCACAGATCTCACAGCTATAATTTTCCAACATTCAGAGTAATTCTAGTAAACTAAGTAATTAATTATTAATTAGATATCAAACACGGCACTTAAAATCACTCGACAGCTCTTTGTAGTGAAAGAATATTTTAATTACAAATGGCGTATTCATATTATACTACCTAAAAAAATAGATCTGTATTCGAAACAACTATTCTATTTTTGACAACTATTTAAATATGTCGCTTTATACTCAGAGGCACTGCTTTTTTTGCGAGTCATAATTTCGCATACAATCGTACAAGTTATCACACAAGCAAATGATTTGTCCTATAAAAATATGATTTAAAAAAGCAAACATCAGCTTTGCATTTATCAGCGCTGTAGTCGCGCCGATACGATACGCTGATAAGGCACTGACCTCCATACATACTGCTAGGTGTTAGGTTAGTAGTTCCCTCAAATACTATTAGATGGCACTAGAACATATTTCATTGTATAGGGAATTAATTATTTATACAACTTGTAGTATTGGGATTGGGCTAGGGTATGCAGTGCTTATTTGCTTCTATGGACCATACGCGTCTGAGACAACTGATATACATACTTATATAGTTCTAAATACATACATATTTTACATAGGAAACACCCAAACCTCGAAACACACATTTGTGAATCACACAAATATTTGTTTCGACCCGGGAATCGAACCCTCATGCGTGGCAGGCGCGTACACTACCACTGCGCCACCTCGGCAGTCTAAAACTTTATTCCCAAAGGGGTGGCACAGGCATACTGTACGTCCGCATTTCAATGTTATCATTATTGTTCCACGTATCATGGGATGAATGATGTTGTCATGTTGAAACAATAGATTTTAAAGCGTTTCTAATTTCTAGTTTAAAATAATTCTTAATTATAACACCATTTTTTATTTTATGTTTTACAATAAAACGCATTTTTAATTTTATGTTCTATAATAAAACACAGTCCACAGTACTATTGTGGCTATTGCCAAAAATATAGCATTGAAACCGCATTACCGAGTTTCCAAATAGAAGGGAAGTACCGTCCAAATCAGTTTAAAACTAAAACCAAGTTTCACAAGAGTCATAAAACTTGTAAACTTTGTGCAAGTTGGTCCGCCCCGTGACCCGTGAGACCGGTAACAAAACTTTATTACCCATTTTTGTTGTAAGAAAATTGACATCTTATCTATATTTAAGAATTAAAACCAAACCCAGATGAAGCACTCGGTGCACCTACATTAATTCCTCGCTACACTGTATAGGCACGCGTGGGAATACCAGGTACATTTTAAAAATCGTTTGCCTCCACCAACTACGTGTTCTATGGACTAGATCGTTTTTAAAGCCTTTTGACCAGACCCAGCCAATGAAACCCCCTGAAATTGTTATGATATTGGAAATAACTTTTGTAAATAGACGACCTACGACGACTACGTGGGACAGAGATGCACACGGTGAAAAATGGGCGTACCTATAAAAGGCCTCTGCTACCCCTTTAAAAATAAAGGCGTCACTGATACATAAAATATACAGGTGTAAACTTACTAAGGGCCAAGTCTACCATTTCAATCGCGTAAGAATAGAATCGTCGAAATCGAAATCGTCGTTCAATAGAAAGCCACCGGTACAATTTTGACAGTTTTTCGTAGTCTACTATCACAATCGTACTCCAATAGACTACTATCGGTCGGCCGATAAAATTCTACTAACACGTACTGCGCCAGTAGCCGCTAGTCAGTAGCATTTTCGATAGTCTACTAATATGTTGACAGATAAAACAGCGATTCTGGTTCTATCCTACGGCTTGTCAATAGTAGATTCGGCCCCCTGTTTTCATAAATCTATTGCACGCCTTATTAGCGAAGCGTTGAGGTGGGCAGTACTGTCACTTCGCGCATAACATCTGATTTTTCAAACTTAAAATGTCTCTATTTATCATAAATTGCACTTGTAAAATAATATATACACACATATCAAGAAAAAACACTATTTGTAACACTCATGATATTTTTGATGCCATTTTTGTTATTTAAACTAGTTAAAAAACTGTTTAAAAAAGTTCTCTTGGACGTCCGTGTGTCTGCATGTTACGGATATGTTCTTGTTAACACGATAACGACCGAAATACTTTACTAATCGAGTCTTTTTTTTCTCTTAGGCTTCAGTATAATTAGGTTATAGAACCCTTTCAATTTTTACGGTCTGATTCGATGTGGTTTAATTGTTATTATCTTTACTTTATTTATTTCATAACCCCTACGCGATAATTCATAGCAAAGTTTGTAAGCTTGTAATTCTATTTTTTTTATAATATTTTATAAGCGTGTGAGGCGTGCACTTTTGGGTTTTCCAAATTTTTACAAGTGCAATTGCAACGAAAGCAGTAGCAATTAATTTGACATGTTAGGTTAATGATCGTTAAGACCCACACTCAGTTTGGTTTTACTCACAATACACTCATCAGTCGATGTACATAAACTGCATTTTCCGATATGCGGTTGCCAATTAAGAACCTATTGGCAGCCCCACTGGCATTGGCCCGAATTGGCTGTAAGTTCTACATGGCATAGTTTGTTGACGTTGACATAGCTAGTCGTCTGGATCACTTACCTGCAACAAAACAAGAGCAATTATTGTATAAGATCCTTTAAACATGTGAATACTAGCATGTGGAAACGAAAATAAAAACAAAACAGAACCCGCCGGGGCAGACTAGGAGCCAAATGCAATGCTTAGGGCGACTTTATGAAATAACAAAATAAAGAATAAATACTCAAATGGTAGCCATCGCCACTGCTGTCAAGAACAGCGTCATACCCAATGAAATACCATCAGCAAACAAATGATAAAAGTGGATAGGGTCAAAGTCAATACAAAATGTCGCCAGTAAAAATATATCTGGGTGGGTGCCAACTTCTTTAGTATTTCCTGTAATAATGGCTATAAAAATATTTTTCTTACTTGCTACAACGAACTTAAAAATGATTACTATTTATTTTTTCATAAAAACTTGGGAATATTGGCATAAAGAATAATCACATCCTAAGGACGCTGTCACATTGGGTAATTTTATCGTGCTACTAGATGACAAGCAAATCTATCATCTGAGTGGCTCAGTCGAACAATTTACGTGGGATGGTGAGCTTCATTTCTTAATCTAGTTCTGTTTTTTTTTTCATACTCATGTTGTATGGATAGGTAAGTTACAACTACACGTAATCTATTAGGTATAGTTTAACGCCAATTAATTTTTGGCAACTACGCAGCAGTCCCACTAAAACTGACTCGCAGTAAAAAAAATAAACAATGTATTGCAGCGCGCGCTACAATAGATTCTTTATTTTTTTTTTATTATACGATTTACCTACTTACTATGCATATAAAAGCGCAGCGCTTTTATGTCATGTCCTACTAGTAAAACGCTTATATGTGATATGTTAATGCTGTTAATCTAATCGCTGTTAGTCTAAAATGTTTTTTGATGAATCCTTTTCAAATAATAATTTGTAAACGTGCCCGTGAAACATTATTTTATTTTCATCAATGTGGTTTTGTTTAATTTATCCTTTAATAACAGCTGTCACGAGTCTATTGTGAAGAAAAATTACTGATCATTTAGCGAATGGAAACACGTTTTTGTTACAACTCAAAGCGTCGTACCAGGAGAGCAGATGCGCGAGGAAATTTCATCATTAATCAAATTGTTTTGAGAGCTAACTATACACAGGCGTCCTATTTATTTTAAATTTAATAACGGGAGTTAAAGTATATAGTAATATACATCGGATTTATTGTTTGTTTCTGTCACCGCGCTGTACGTCGCAAGCGCACGAGTCGCGCCAGGCGTTCGGTCATAATAATCTCTACTGAAAACAATTGCTCACAAAAATCATTGGCTACATTATGTGACATAACTTGACGCGCTTTTTGAGGATGTTATTGTATTATGAATAAATTTGTAAAGCAATCATTTCGCTAAATTTCTCATATTTTTTTAATAAAGTGAAAAAAGACAATTCGATTCGAGACGGGGATTGAACCCGTGACCTTTGCCTAACCAGGGCAATGTTCTAGTCATACTCTTATATGACGATTAAAATTTAGTTATTGTATTGACTATGTAAGTAGATACTGTCCTAATATTTCGTGTCTCGAAGCTAAATTAATGTTCTAATTTTTTTTAGTAATAAATAGTTACCTTACACAGAGGTGTAAGGGACTATACCAAGATGCACGGGACCCAAGCGACGTCACCTGCTAGGGTGCACCTGCTGACTAACGGAGGGAGATCTTACCTTACAGGGTTAGGAGATCAGACAGAGATCAATCCCAAATATGCCGAAAATCAAAACCTAGCAGTCAAATAAAAGAGCATTCCAGCCCTAAATCCAGATAGGATTTGAAAGCAAATAGGACTATACTAATATAATGAGATTATCTTAGCGTAGTCCCAGTTGCTTTCAAATTCTATTATGACATCGGTTATATTATTTGCACTTCGTAAAAGTTATAAGTGCCTTAGAAAGAAACACACTCTCTGTTACATAAACGAAGGAAAGTTTTTAGTCGTGAGTGGATTGAATATCATATGACCGTCTATTTACTCTTTTTTGACGAGGGTATAATCATTCAAATATCGCCTTTAAGAGACTATATTTACGCATTTACACAGAATGAAATAAAAAAAAACCAAATACGAAACTATAAACAGTAGCGAAAAGTGTTCAAAGAAGTTTGGGACCCGATTTTAAAGGAAACTTAACCTACTGGCTATATTTGATAGTAAAAAAAAAAATATTTTAAACAGGAAGCTAATGAAATCATTTGATCGAAGTTCCTTACTTACGTACCGAACGTACCGAAGCTATTACATGGTGTATTACTACACCATGTAATAGCGTCGCTAATAGGAAAGGATTTCGGCAAATAACGATATACAACATACATTTTTTTTATATACCACTAAGGTAGCAGACAAGCATACGGTCAGCCTAATGGAAAGTGGTCACCGTAGCCTATGGATGTTTGCAACAACAGAGACAAAAAAAATGTTTCACAATAATTACAAACTCGAGTAAAGCATCAGCACCAAAAAAACCTTGACGTCTAATCCTTGAAAAATGAGCACCATTAGGCCCGGAATTAGTGTATGGATACGTAAGAAGTACAATTTAATTATTATAGGTATAAAAAGTATAATCCCTGTCATTCTATTTCCAACTAATTCTCGCAATAGATTTTATTATGCACTAGATGACGCTTGCGGTTTAGGACGCGTAGAGAAGTTTTCCAGTTCCCGTTTCCCACAGGAACTTGTTCCAGGGATAAAAAGTAGGCTATGTGTTATTCTGATGTATAAGCTATATTATTGTAAAGTTTCATTAAAATCCATTCAGTAGTTTTTACGTGAAAGAGTAACAAACATCCATACAAACTTTCAAGTTTATAATATTATTAAGATTTTCGTTTCGTAACTATATTCGTAGCAGCTACGGCGTAGCGGATAAGCGGCTCGTAGCACGTACATGACTGGCGGCACCGACGTAACACCCGGTGAACGGAAAATGCAATCTGAAGGTGGTGTGATGTAAAATCGAAGCGAGAGAGATTAAATAGCGTATTAAAGAGTTACCGTTGTATATTTGAGATAGGAAATTAAGGTTAGTTGTTTTACTACACCTACATTTGTTACAGCTCTATGTGTTATGTAATAGAATCCAAGTGTCTGCCAAGTCAATCAATGTTATTTGATTTGTTACAATGTAAGTATACAAGGATCTCGGTAAAGATCCAAAAGCGGCTTACCATAGTGAAGGATGGTATGAGTGTTGTAAATCTCGCTACTAGGGATGGCTAAGACCTGGCGATGTGGAAGGCAAAGAATATCAAATCGAACCCTTAACGAGGCTTTGCTGCAACCTCGTATGTTTTCGTTTCCGTGGCTGAATAACAAATAACTCGGCTCTAATAGCTACTTTAACATAGGACCAACAAGTCTCTGCTAACTTATCAATTTTATAAGTCGTGAACACATTTATAAAAATAGCAAATATATTTTTCATTGGACAAATACCTCGCTTTGACCTAGGTCGGAAATTGCTTAGTGTTAGCTAGCAAGGCATTGTTTACTGGCGGGTAAGCCATATATCAAACACCGGATCCAACAACTTTGTTGCCGGATCTAATCCCAGTGCCTCTGAAAGCGGCAGACTAAAGTTATTTTTATCCGGACCGGTAATTGATTAATTGTTATCATTTACACTACACATCTAACTAAGTACTCGGATAATAGTAAGGCGCGTTGGTAGATATCGGAAATTCCAAAGCCGCTAATTATACGAGTAAATCTTGAGTGTATTATAACTCGATGAAGACTAATAATTTGTTAGTACTTAGTGGTGATTGGAGAAGAATATTACAGAGATTTCTTGTCAATTTCTCACTAACAGCCTCTATCTACAGCTTTGAGAAACTGGCAGTAGATGTAGAATGATTCCTGATGACGATTATAAGTTTATTTTCTTTGTTTGGTTGGTTTGATCGTAAAGAAGATTGTACAGCAGTGTCATATCGAGAATTGACGAAAAGGGGATACAATAATAATATATACTGTATGAGGTTCGGAGGCATTTATCAAATTACGCACCTGACAGTGATCTTTCTAATGATTCACATAGAAATTTCAAAACATTTTTAGCGTCTCTAATTTTTTTTTTACATAAATGAAATATCGTTATCTAGACAAACACAGGCCGATACAGTTCCAACAATTACGTAACTATCGTAACAAGTGGTGCCGCAACACTTCAACGAGTTAGAGAAAGCTTTTTTTCAAAGAAACTAGACTCTTAAGTCGATAGTAAATAGTTTATTGTTCTCATATGAAATAATATTGAAAATGCCTTTTAACACCGTTATTTTAACAAAAAAGGTGGGATCATGGGGTGTTCCAAGTCTTCAGAGCTAACGTAAGCTGTTAGGCTGATTACTTTTGTAAACTATTTCGGTGTTAGGTTTTATAATTTTGCATATGAATTATTTGTAGTTAAAACAGTGTTGTTGGACTATTTAGTTTTCAAATGAAAAAGAATGAAGAAAATAGGTTTTTTCAATCGCCTTCAAAATAAAATATACTCCAAGTCGAAGAAGTGTCGTTGTCACGTTTTTTTTTTGACAATGCATTGAGACGTTGGTCATTAAAGAGAGAGTAGCATTTTTTCCTAAAAAGCAATAATATCTTATGAAAATAGGAATATTTTCTGAAATAACACGATTGTTTAAATATCTTATAAACATCAAAACGCAAAGCAAACATTCATGAACCTTTGTGGTTTTAAATGATGTACACAGAGCGACTGTAATATAATTGGTTTACATGTTAGACTACCGTTTGTCAAATTACATATTCCATTTTTACATATAACTGGAATATGGTCTACATAAAACAATATTGCGCTAACTGGATAAGTTATTGTAAACGCAAGTAAGTTTTCCGTTATTCAGTATGTAATATTATAACTTTTCTGGATTAATGGGGCCCCACCAAGATCTGAGAAAGCCCAGCTAACCAGGGTACAGAAAATACATGGGGCGTATACTCGTATTCCTACTTTAGATGGTTTTTTACATACACACATATTGTCACACCTTTATCCCCGAAGGGGTAGGCAGAGGCATATTAAACGCCCACGTTTCACCGTACGGACTTTCGTCCCACGTAACAGATGGTGAGCCCATTGCCGTTTTCCGTAGATGGTTTTTGGTTCCATTAATGGCGAAATAATATAAACTAAGCCATATCACAGTTGCTTCTAGCAGGCGATCAAAGCCAAGCTTAAAGGTTGAATTTTTGATATAGAAAGAAACCAGAAGTTTACGTTGAGTTGAATATGATTAAACGAAAGGGGTAATTAAAACGTAAGCGGCTCCACCAAAATCTACGGGTTCTAAGCGATTCCAGTTGCTAGCGGGGAGCACCCGTAGACTAAACGACGTAACAACGGCGGTGACTCTATGGGGTTGTGAGGTCAGACGACAGTCAATGCCAACAATATCGAATATCGCATAAGAATGAATACGCATAAAGATGCATAAGAAGAGAAGAAGTTAATAAAAACCAAATCTAATGACAATATTACTGCCAACATAAATCACAAAATTCCATCAAAGGGAGTTATAAAAGTGTAAACGATCCGTTCCACCAGGAAGGGCTGAGTACGCAAATATATTATCTGATTTATACTGTAATTTCATCTGTCGGCCGCCGTAAAATAGCGCTGCGTCTCACTGAGTTATCGCTTGTACTACATACGATTTTGCTGTGGACCGTTGTTGGTAGCTCGTTATACTGGACGGAAATACGACTGCAGTTGACACTATTGCTTGATAAAATAGTTGTATGGGCAATTTGATGATAAAAATTATATGTAATACAATAACCGGTAATAAGGCCTATGCCTTACTGTCGGAGAAGCTAAAGAAAGTGAGAAATTTCAAAGTACAAGGACTCTGGGACAAGGAATACTCGGATTTTAAATGCATCATGCTGTCATCATTCAGTGCGACGCGGACCGTCCGCACGCGGTTTTAGGTTTTGCGTCCGTCGCGGATGAATTCGTCGTTCAGTGCGATGGGGATCGTGATCGAGAGTGGTACATTGTCATGGATAAAACTTTGTAATTAGTGATTGCGGCCAATTTGTTAAACAACAGAATAAGAAGACGCCTGAAGATCCACTGGTTGAGACAAGGATACAAATTCTCCTTTAAGAAGTCTTTTCTCAACCAGTGGATGCATATTAAAGTCGTTGTCATGGCTGCATCAAATGTACAAACCAAGAGGACGCACGATGTCCATGTCTTTGGAATCTCCGCGCCAATTCATATAAAACCGCGAAATTAAAGGCATGGATAAATGTTTGCGAAGCTGTTTGTCCGAATTTCGGAGATAATGGACAAAATAGCAAAATAGCTTAATCTCTAATTAAAAGACGCCATGATAGAAGAGTTAACTTAAATCTTCTACCATGGCGTCTTTTAATTTGAGATTAAGCTTTTAGTTGCGTTTTTATATGAATTTGCGCGGAGATTCCAAAGACATGGACATCGTGCGTCCTCTTGGTTTGCACATTTGATGCAGCCATGACAACGACTTTACGACCGCTCCGCGCGACTGTCCGCCGAGCACTGAACAAATACATTAGAACCAAGCACCGTCCGCCCGCGGACATTCGCGGCGCGGAGGAGCGGCGCGGAGCGATTTCGACCGCGCGCGGATAGCTCTCCGCGACGGGGACAGCTCCGCGTCGCTCTGAACGCGCAGTAAGGTTTCATACATTTTACCGTCTGTCGCGGACGTCCGCTAGGTCATCCGCGTCGCACTGAAAAGGCCCTAAGACGTGACTTGAGGCAGATATCTTGAAGGTCACTGTCACTATGAATCGACTTCCACTTTGCGAAAGTGACCCGGACGTAGACATGGCTTTCTATCAGGCGGACGACATCATTTGGATGATCTAAATATACAAAAATACTAAAGAAAGGTGTTTTGATGACAAATATGTAGCCATTTTATCAAGCAGCAACTGGTTATGGTGGAAAACAACAAACTCAAAAATGTGATTTATATAATATCGTAGTATATTTCGCTGATTTACATCCCTGTCTTAACTACCAAACATGTAAGTCTTGAGTTTATGAATAACTAAAACCAAAGTGACGTAGAATTCAGTGTCACGTTTTAACACAAATGAGGAAAGTTAGTCGTATGTAATTAGAAACCGTGGGGTCATCGGTATTAAAATCTCGCAACCCCATAACTCTCCATCAAAGGTGTAATTTCGCTGAACTCCTTGAAGTTTAGGGTGTGAAGTTGTTTTGTGGAATTCCCTAGCACTTTTATGCCGTTCTCATGTAGAAAATGTACACGCACATAATGAATTACAGTTGACTATAAACACTTACAACATAAGAGCCACGGTAGTCCTGTGACTAATTCGTCTGAACTTTGATGGTGAGGTTACGAGATGAAGGCGGAATTTTATATTTTATGACATTCGTGGGGATTTTCGATTTTTTGTGGGTAGTCACAAGTAATACACAACTTTTTTTGAGCTCTCATTAATTATTTATAATTAAAATAATTATACTTATTTATAACACTAGTTTCTGGTACAATCGAATGCCAGTATAATACACTCACCAGCTGTGTATAATCTCCATCCATTTTATCCAATATCAAAAGATATTCACACTTATAAACACTAGCACAAAGATGGAGGCAATGAAGGACTCATTTGCATCAACCATGAGTGGGATTGAGTAACGCCTGGCTAGTTTTGAGTCGGAACTACAGAGAAGCAATAGAGTATCCAGTTCTCCAAATCTGGTGAGTCTTACATCAGACTTTTCAAATTTCAAAATCTTTGTGCTGAGTACAATATCAGCTTTTCGTACTCAATTGGAATTCCTAGGACGTGAGTTGGACAATGTTGAGATGAGGAGTCGTCGCAAAATACTTTTGATGCATGGCATTCCTGAGGAGCAAGCTGAGCAGACATCACAAGTTGTGGTAAAAGTTATTTCTGATAACTTAAAACTGACTGATGTGGTGGTTAATGACATCAAGCGTTGCCAAAGAATGGGAAGACCTTCAAGTGCCAACAAGCCCAGACCTATCCTGGTTAAGTTCCAGCAGGTAGCAGTTCGTGACAAGGTGTGGTTCTCCAAAACTAAGTTTAAGGGCACTGGGTTTACGTTGTCGTAGTTTCTGACACGCACCAGACATGAAGCCTTCATGGCTGCACGCGAACGTTTAGGTGTTTCCAAGTGCTGGACGCGGGGTGGCCAAGTATTCGTACTGGGTTCGGATGGTTCTCGGCACCTTGTAGCATCTTTAAGTGAGCTCAATCGAATGGATTGGGACGTGCAGAAAGCAGCACCCACCGCGAAGGTTACGACGAAGTCCAGGCGAGCCGTAAATAAGAAGAAGCAGCTCTTCAGTAAACTTGGACGGCTTCATTTGGCATTGCATCTGGGTACTGTAAACTCTCTCTGCGATTGTATTATATATTCTTGAGTATTTCCTTAATAAACATATATCTGATTACCTCTTTAACATTATTCAACGTAATATTTATATTTATTTAAACTGAGTATGCACTCAAAGTGTTTTGATATTAGCTTTTTCTAATCTATGACAGTGCAGAACCGATCAACTGACGTTTAACTTATCTTTTTTTTTTCTCTTACACTTAATTCACCTGCATGGCGGGCAATGAGTATCAACCATACTGTCTAATACTTTTATTATCCTTTTTTTTTCTTTATTTTTATCATGTGTAACTATATCAAACTAATATAAATATAATTATTATTAATAGGAATATATAGTAAAATTGGTCATTTTGTTTCTGAAATTACTGTTTGTGAATATTCTTCCATTTTATAATTATTATGCACAACTGGCGGGTGGACAGACTACGTTCACGACTAAATTATCGTAATTTTTTTTTATTGGCGTTATAATATTCACTTTCATCTATCTATTTATTGTATATTTATTACTCTTGTTATTTATACCTATATATTTAATAATTTATATTTATTTATACATTACATATTTTAATTAGCTATTATCTGATGTTAGATGCATACAATTTCAGTGATTGTGATGACAGTTTTACTACTGCAAGCAGCCAGGATGATAGCTTTGCAAGTCTACCATCTTTGGCTATTGAGGCCAAGTTTTCCGATGTACCCAAGAATTTTAATGTAGTCCATATAAATGCACAGAGTATTCCCGCCCATTTTCCAGAGATGCTGACTACTTTTGATTGTAAAAATATTCACGCAGTTCTGGTCTCAGAGACGTGGCTAAATCCCTGTCTTCCTGCTATTTCGTTCACTTTGCCTCACTTTCACTTAATTCGCAATGATCGTTTCTCTAGAGGTGGAGGTGTTGCCATTTATTTAAGGGAAAATATTAATTTCAAAATCTTAGAAATGTAACCTCAGCCACTGCCTTCAAATAAAGGGGAATCAATTTTGCCTTGCCTCAGCCTTGTAAAAAATGATCCCTCCTCCCTTGCTCGCTCCTCTACTTTCTCTAGCATTGTTCACTCCTGCAACTTGTCTCTCCTGCCTTTAAACGTCACTCATCATTTTCCAAATTGTGTTCCATCCCTCTTAGATCTTATCCTCGTATCTTCTACTGAATTAGTTGTCAGGTATGGACAGTGCACAGCTGATGAATTCTCGTACCATGATCTAATCTATCTTTCATAAAACCTCCGCCCCCCTAAACCTAAACCCAAAATCCTTATGCAGCGCAATTTTGGTGGCATGAATCTAGATAAGCTACGTGAGGAGGCCTCTAACATTGATTGGGCTTCATTAATCACCGCGCATTGACGAGAAAGTTAGCATCTTAACAAATAAGTTAATTGAACTTTGTGATGTACATGCTCCAATCCGTGCAGTAAGGATGCGACACTTGCCGTCACCTTGGCTTACAGCTGATATCAAATTGATTATTGCTAAAAAAGCTGCAGCTAAATGTAAGTTTAAGCGTCGGCCTACATCTGAGAATCGCGAGAAATATATAACATTGGGAAACATCTGCAGCAAGGTGTGTAGGAAAGCACAACGCCAACATATCCATAAATCGGTTCAGAACGGGGACCCTGCAAAGATCTGGAAGTTTCTTAAAACGCTAGGGGTTGGAAAGCCTAAACAACAGGACATTCCTAAAAAAATTGATATTGATTCACTAAATCAACATTTCTGCTCCTCTTCATGTTATGATCAATCCTGCAAAGTAAGTACTTTACAATATCTTTTATCACTTCCAACTCCTCCGTTTCCACCGTTTGTTTTTGAACAATTATCTGCTTGTTATGTTAAGAGGTGCATAATGTCGCTAAATTCCAATGCTGTTGGTAACGACTGTTTGAGTCGAAACATGGTCGTGCTTATTCTGGATGAAGTTCTTCCCATATTGTGTCATGTCTTGAACCATTCCATAACTTGCGGTGTTTTTCCTTCAATGTGGAAAGAGGCACAAATTATTCCCATTCACAAAAAACCTAACCCAACATCCTTTGCTGAATTTCGTCCTTTATCTATTTTGCCTTTCCTTTCCAAAGTCCTAGAACGGCTTGAACACAGCCAACTTAGCTCATTCCTTACTCAAAACCACCTCCTTAACCCATTTCAGTCCGGCTTTCGACCAGGATATAGTACGACAAGTGCGTTGATCAACGTCACTGATGACATTATGCTGGGTATGGAGAATGGAAATCTAACTGTACTATCCTTACTTGACTTTAGCAACGCTTTTAATTCAGTGGATTTCCAAATCCTGCTCGGTATTCTGCGCTCGATTAACATATCTCCAACAGGTATTGATTGGTTTCACAGTTACCTGTTCAGGCGGCGACAGCGTGTATGCATTGAATAATCTATTTCTTCTTGGTGCGACACGACTGTTGGCGTACCACAGGGTGGCGTTCTATCCTCATTACTTTTCTCTATTTTTATAAATTCCATATCTAAATCTTTACTGTCTTCCTACCACTTGTACGCAGATGATTTACAGATCTATATGCAAGCTCCGGTGCATGAAATCACTGAGGCAATTTCAATAATTAACTCAGATTTAAGGCGGATATGTAAGTGGAGCAAGCTATATGGACTTAATGTGAACCCCTCCAAAACATTTGCCGTTATAGGCAGCCCCAATATGGTGACACGAATAGACAGGTCACAACTACCTGACAACATGTTTAACGGTGTTGTGCTACAAATTTGTACAACTGTCAAGAATCTGGACATTTTAGTTGATGACACTCTTGCTCTGCTCAATGGCAACTAAAATTGCGCTCGCTCAATCTCTCCTTCTTCCCTTGCTAGATTATGCTGATGTCAGCTATCTCGATATCACCGAAGAGCAACTTGATAAGCTTGAGCGGCTTCAAAACTTCTGTTTAAGATTCATATTTGGGTTACGCAAATATGATCATGTAACCGAATATCGCAAATTGCTCGAGTGGCTTCCAATTCGCCTTCGACGGAATACTCATATCCTTTCTATGCTTTGCAATGTACTGTTTAATCCGCGTTCTCCAGCATATCTCAAAGAACGATTCATGTTCCTTAATGACACACATTCAAGATCCTTGAAGTCGTCGGAATCTATGGAATTGGCAATACCTACTCATTCCACTAGTTATTGTGATAAATCGTTTACCGTACAGGCTGTGCGATTATGGAATGCATTGCCTATTCCAATTAGAAGGGCTCAGTCTCTGTTTGTCTTTAAGCGCATGGTAAAAGAACATTATTTGACCCGATAGTTAATTTCTTCTCTTATTGCTGCGACTCCGATAATTCTTATTCTATTATAAATGTATGTTTATATTTATGTAGTTTGTAAGTGTATGTATGTATATGTCTAAGTATCTATGTTTATATGTAGTATGTATTGTGTATTATATATATATATATATATATATATATATATATATATATATATATATAATAAATGTAACATATATGTATATATATGTTACATTTATTATTATGTATTGTGCATATTGTATAATGTAGCTAATCATATTTTTTTTTTACACCAATGCTACCCATCTTTCCAACAATTAACATCCTTTTCTGCCCATCCCAAGGTTGCCTGTAAGAAATTGCTTTTTAGCGATAAGGCCGCCCTTTGTACATTATCTGACTAAAATATTTGTAAGTAATCTAGCTATAATTTGGTGTACAAATAAAGTTTCATTCTATTCTATTTTCGCACGTTAAAAATAACTTGTCAACCCATTAACGATTCGGACGTTGATAAGTTGGTTCTGGGTAATCCACAAAGGATATCCAGGGCATAGATTTTTTTATATTACGACTTCAGAAATATGTGAGGATGGTACGTATATTTAACACTCTGGAAGTAGGACAACGTGAAATACGAGTATTTAACATAGATACATTCTCTGTTCCTGCAATACTTATCTCAGACCGCGTTCAATACTGTCTGAATTAGATCTCTAAACCTCACATACACAACTTCTTCCAAAGGCAATTTACCCCACATACAGAATTTGGAATTTTGTTAATATACCTTGAATGATAATACTATTACTTATTTACTTTTACAATATATATTGTTTTCAATGACATCTAAGATACTAAAAAAAATATGTGTCGACTTTGAAATGCCGTAAGGCAAAACCATTCAGGATATAAAGTAAATAATGTGGAATAGACAAGTGTGATCATTAAAGATGTGTATCAAGTTCCACCAAGTGCCATCAATCCAACGGAATTTTTATTATTATTATTTTTTAAGCATATTTTTATTTTAGTTATATAATTTCATGAATGTAGGAAGGTGTAGGTAGTTAAAAGAATTATTGGTTTAGTTTTCCAAGTACCTTTTCAATATGCCTACAAGAGAGCAATAAATATGTCGACACCATTTATTCGATTGCTCAGAAAAGCAAAAGAATATACCAACAAAAAATTCCCGCTTCTGTAGATGATGAAGTGGTAATAAAACAACTATGGAACGCTCCGAGAACAAAACAAGTCGCCGGGGATTTCGAAGAGGTATTATAATAAGAAGAATTGGAGTGGGAAATGCGTTATCGCTTTGATGATTGCTGACACTTTTGTTGTCAAGAAGTTGCGACCACTTGAGGCGGAGGGTTAGTTTGTTAGCAGGTACAGGTTTGTTGGCAGATATTAAATGTAGTTTTGTTTTTAACGTACTATTAAAAAAGAAAAGTTTAATATTTATGTAATGACAACTGTTTCTCTCGGCTTCTCACGTTCCATTCTTTTCAGGTTTTTTAAAAATTTTAAAAAGCCTTTCTGAGTGGGTTATAAGGGCCGTAAAATTTCAAGTTCCTAAGTTTAAGGGATAGATTTTTAGGGACATTCTCACACAGTGCTGTCTAGCCAAAATTTAGCTTATATAAGCTTGTGCTATGTTATCTAGACAACTAATAAACGTTCTTGTTGGATATTGTACTTACTAGAATTGGTGAATTCTGACCTGTATACAGTTGGAATTACCCGTAAAAACATGAATTTTATAAAAAATTTCGATCGCGTACAAAATAATCTATACTATTGTTAATATTTTATGTCTATTTAAATTATAATTAAATAGAACAACAGTTTGAACCAGAAATATATTTTTCTATTAGATATTTGTCACGGGACCTGAAACTGCACGCTTACTCATTCATAGACTAGTTTCTCATAAGGAGCCTTCTCATAAGTGCCGTCATGTAGATTTCCAAACGCAAATGACTCGCCACCAATCGTTGAGTTGAATAAAATCTCGACTCAACGGCAAACACTAACGGACCCCGCGTCTGTGACAGAGTGAATAATTTAACACAGATTCTCGTTCGCATCTTTCTAAATTACATATTTGTGTTTTAAAGAGACGGTTCATTAAAGTTGCTGTACAGAGTGGTGCTTATATCTGCGTTGCCTGGCATATAGATCGTCTCTACATTTCTTGAATAAAAAACCTTATATTTTCAACATAATTAACTTTTTGAAACGGACCGGCTTTGCTTTACAGCATTTTCAAAGGATAACACATATTCATTCAGAACACAGACAGCGGGGACACGAGCGCTTCACGAAGCTAAATGTAAATTGTCATTCCAATATTGGCAGAAAATCTTAGTTTAGGTTGTATTAAGTTCTTCGAAGAAGAGCAGACAAAACAAGTACAAAAGAAATAAATATAAACTTCTGACTTAAAGAGGTTTATGTGCGTGATGCCATCTACGCTGATAGCTTTGATGTGGTTAGTAAAGTTTCACTGGTTCTATGTGCTTGACGTTTAAAAAATATTTTATAAGTATTGTCGAACATACGTTTCTGGGAGAATACTTCCGCCAGAAGCCTTTTTAATCATATTCAGACGACTTAGAAGTCTTCTGGGTCTTCTGAATATGATTGAAAAGGCTGTACCTTTCCTATAATGACAGTTTCGCACCCCGTGTTTACGTTTAATAGGTTAGAACGAGAAAATTGTGTTAGAGTTGGTTAAAAGTTTGGCTGTAACTATTATCACACCCCAGCCGAGACCAGTCTGATAAGGGTCCACGCGCAAAGGGTTGACAGTTTTCTGTAACCTTACCCTACTAATATTATAAATGGGAAAGTTTGTATGGATGTGTATAGCTTATACCCGGAAACAAGTTCCTGTGGGAACTGGGAACGGGAATACTTCACTCCGCGCCGAAGGCATCAACTTAGTAAAGTAATAAAAAGGCGTGTTTACTCTGGATCTCTGACGACAAGTACAGTAAATAAAAAATAACATAGTTCTATTGAATCTTGGGATCTAGCATTGTCTAATAATTTACGGAACTAATGTTTTTATTTAGTTGTGTCAACATACATACATACATAAATATTATCACGCCATTATCCCCGAAGGGGTAGGCAGAGGCATGTTAAACGCCCACATTTCACCGCCCATTGCCGTGTTGTGTCAACAACGTAACAGAAAACTGCACAATGCTTGCCCAGTAGCTGATAAAAACGTAGCAAAGAAATTGTTATGCTATGACATACCCCTCGAAAACAAAATACAATCTTGAACCTTTTTATTGCTTTAGTTTGTGTATTTTATCTCGTATAGAGAATAGAAAGGTAACAACTTCATAGACGTCGTAAATGAATCAATGTTTATGTTGGTTAAATCAATGTTATGCTTTTGTTTATGTTGTAGGTCTGTTGTTGACGACAGAACTCATCGTGTATGGTCAGGGGTGAGTTATTCAGTAGGGAACAGGTGGGTGTAGCCTTTCATGTAACACTTTTGTATTTTATAATGACAATTTAATTATATTATTAGTTTTTAATTATGACATGTATACAATAAATAAAATACTTTAAAATAAAGTTATACAAATACGCAACATGTACTTACCTACATGTAACACTTTAACATGTATGCTAATATTATAAAGTTGAAGAGTTTGGTCGTTCAAAGTACGTAACAGGCGAAGCCGTGGGGGTCACCTAGTACTTTTATAAAAGACTAGTTGAGGCCCGCGGCTTCGCCCGTGTAGTAGAGAAGTTTTATCGTTCCCGTTTCCCACAGGAACTAGTTCCCGGAATAAAAAAGTAGCCTGTGTTATTCTGATGCACAAACTACATTTTTGTGAACTCTGAAAGAGTAACAAACTTACATACAAACTTTCACATTTATAATATTACTAGCTGTCCCGCCCGGTTCGCCCGTGACATACTTCGAACCCCATGGCACCCATTTAATCCCGTCGTTTATTAATAATGTATGAAGATATTCCGAATTCGTTGATTACTTCTTCGCTCTCCAGTACCTACCAACGCCCACACGGCCTGGTCGAAATATGTAAATATTATCTAAATACTAAAGAAACTGTACTTAGTGATGAAATAATTTATTTTGATAAGGATTAATAGCATGAGTAAAATAAACGCGTTTATATGTAGTCCAAAAAAAAATCATGATTTTTAAATAAAAAAATGGTTGATGTGCCTCACTCGACATTGATAGGTATAGTGTGTCGCGGACTTTTTTGTAGATATTTATAAGATCTACAATTAATTAGAACATTTTATGGATCTATCTTTTATAGTTTAGGCAGCGAACGCAAAATAAGTAACTTTTCTGGTTGATTTTTTACACCTTGTGTCCGAAAACCCCTAATATCTTACGGAACCCTATTTTTCTTCAAAATAAAATATAGCCTATGTTACTCGTGGATAATGTAGCTTTAAAATGGTGAAAGAATTTTAAAATTCGGTCCAGTAGTTTTTAAGCCTATTCATTACAAACAAACAAACAAACTTTTCCTCTTTATAATATTAGTGTAGATTAAGATTAAGATTTCACCTGACATCTTATCTGATAGTATTAAAGGTAATTTTTTCAAAATAAAATTGTATACTTTTCAGTTATTTATTGGTAATATTAAAGCTTGTATCACGGGAAATCGTTAACGATTCTACTAGTACAATAATATAACTAACTTGTAATTTCTTTTATTAGATACACTTACAAACAGACCCTGTAAAGCATCTGTCAAAATCAGAATGCGTTGCTACCACAGCTTAATGTTGAGTCGCATATGTCACACTGATTTCCTTTAGATGGCTCTAGCTAGGGTGACGTTACAACACCACATCTCGGGTGAAATAGAATTACAATATTATGACAGTCATTTTCCAAATGAATAAAGTAATTTGTTATTGAAGGACTGTCCGAAGTATAATAAAATCACAAACTAATGGTAAGTAAATTTGACATCAGGACCTATAAAAATAGAAGTAGATAATAGGCGGTCTTGTAAAAACTGCGCCATAAATCACCGGCTCAGGGCTACTCGCAATCTCTCGATACCAAAAACATTCGAGACTCTCGAATGTTTTTGGTATCCTGGTAGTTGTCTTACTCAGGTCCGTATTCCAGAACGTTTCTCAATACTCGATCAATGCTTGAGACTAGATTTTGCCTTATAAAATCTACTCTCAAGTGTTTGTTGAGTGTTGATAAACGTTATGGAATACGGCCCTAAGTGTGGTTGGAAAAAGTTTTGTAGAAGAAACTAAGTACAAGGAATTATTAGTTAGAAATGCGTAACGGCTAGACAGGTTCCGAGGTAAACATGTATGCTAGTAATGCGAGCTGAAATACAAACTCTAAAAAGCCTGCTTGTGAATTACATGCTAGTTACAAAAAATGAATAATCGAAAGCATTTTTCTACTGTAGTTGGTGTCAGAAGAACTTCACGATACATGTCTGCTAATTTTACTGCACAACGGCCACAGCAAGATAAATTTGATGTGCAGCTGCCGCGCAATTCAAATGCAACCAGTCTATTTAGATTACCAGCACCAAAGACACAGCTTGTTTAAACTAGTAACAATCAAATCACAGACAGCCAATGCCTAATAAACTTATAACTGAACTTTGTCTAGGAAATACAGTGGCACCCGGGTAGATTATGCAAAACCTCCTAATAAATTACATCCGGGCATTCGCTGTGCCGCCCCTCCGTTGACTCTCAATGACTTCGTTTATTCAAATCTTAACTAATGGCCTTAACTTTTGTCATTGGTGTCCGGGCTACTGAGTAGATTTTGAGTAAATTTGTTTTACGTAATATCCGTGTAGCGTTTCTCATCATTCGAGGAACTATCGTTAATAATTTTGGTCATTGTTTGTTGCTTGTTGTTGTAACAATGTTAGATTGAAAATATTGATAGATGTATTGATAAAGGGATTTAGTTTCACCTCTTATCAATTTTAAATCAAGAACGGGAGGGCAGAATTTCAAGATCCTCAATTGAGACTCCAAATAGCAAAATCGTTTAAAAGAAAAATCTTGCAAAATTGGTGATTAATATCAGTTTTTATGGTACAAGATTCTAAGGAGATACAGTTAGCTGGGACCACTAGATCCTAATATAAATTGCAGACTGTCTATAACCACGTCTTAACTTTTTGCCGTTACTTTGCAACTAAGCTAAATGCTTTAATGTGTCAAGAGTGCGTCACGTCGCTGTCGGTAATGAAAGTGGCAAGCATCGAAATCGGCGGTAAAGGAAGAACTTCGAAATATTTTTTTTTAAATAATGACTGTAATGAAATCGCCAGAACCACACCCCGTCAATAACGACCCGTAGTAAAAACATCTGGAGAACTGAAACGCTATTTGATCCTATACTCCTACAATCTAATTTAAATTATATTTTATGTCACACTAAATAATTTCAAACGGGGCAGCAGGGTATATGAACGGTGAACACGCCCTTCAATTATCCACCAACTCATTGTTATAACATTGACCGGATGAGGAATCCAATTGACCCACCGTACATCCTAAGATAAATTTGATGTCGGATGCGAGAAGTATTCAAAACAAATTTGTGTATCTCTGTAATTAGATTGGACAGTGTGTGTTCAATTTATCGTCACTTCTTTTATCGAATTTCAATATCGATTGTTGGTTATTACCTGAGAATTTTGTTGTCTTAGTAGAACAGTCAGGTCCATGGGCCTTGAACAGAAAGTAGTAGAAAGGAATAAATAGGAAGTAATATAGTTTTAATTAAATCAACTTTTATATGATCTGACTATTACAAGCATCAACCCATTTTTCTAGTAATATTATAAAAGAGAAACTGAGTAAGCGTTTAGTACTCAATTACGCCGTTTTGATGTTGCAAACGTACATAGGCTACGGTGACCACTTTCCTTAAGGTATGATTGTTTGCCAAGTCAGTCGTAGAAAAAAAAACCCGGAACTTAGGTTGATGTTCACACCCACACACTAAAATAACACATTAAATAGTTCCTCAGATAACAGTGTCCTTTTGATTAAACAGCTAAAACTTGTTTTTATTTCCTGTAGTTCACTACAGATCTACAATTCTTTTCAATGGGAAATTTGCTCTTTTGTACTGCATTATAAATATATTGCAAAACATAATGCAGTAAACCTGTGTGACAGGTCAGGCTCAGATTATTTGTGTCTGGTCAAGGGTATCTGAGTTAGATCAATGGCTGCTTAAATCAGGTCAATGGTAACTCGAATCAGGTAATTGGAACTGGCTTATCGTCAAGCGTTTAAAGCGGACTAACAAGTACTTTAATTTTTCACATTTTCATACATTGTCATCAACTTCTCAGTTTAATCTTCTACGATCTAGCTTATATGACAGTTAGTTTAAATATAATTCAAGTCCATTAGGACATAAATTATAAGAATGCGAGTTCATAAAAAATATAGTAATAATTAATATTAAAAACGGTAATAGGTTATGTAAAGGATATTAAAGCGCTTTAACAAGACATTTTAGCTAAGTAGAAGCAACGCTAAGATGAAGAAGGCAAGTGGAGGTTTAGATTTATGACAACCTTCATTAACAAGAGTGAGTCCGCATATTGTTGCTGTTTACTTATGGTTAAATATCCTAGTGTCAACTTTTGCTTTCCAACCAAGACAATTTTACTCTATGCTGTATAAAAATCAACTTTGGTTTCTTTAAAATAACGTCGTGTTTTATACGAATCAACTTTCAAAGACCAGTGCTGAACCGTCATTAGCAAAATGTCAAGACGTCGAGTCGCATGAACATCGGTGGCAAGATTGATTATATCAAATAAATTATGTTTCGTCTCTAAATGTAATTTACAAAATAATTTATTTTTAAATTTGCAACACCATTAATAACAGAAATAA
The DNA here is from genome assembly GCA_948477245.1 of Thumatha senex. Classification (NCBI taxonomy): domain Eukaryota; kingdom Metazoa; phylum Arthropoda; class Insecta; order Lepidoptera; family Erebidae; genus Thumatha; species Thumatha senex. Next base: position 799,501 of record OX419742.1, on the reverse strand, counting down.
CGGCGAGCATTATCGAACTAGTAAATGTCAGCTAAGCTACCTTTAGTTTGCTTTGCATAATTTAATCCAGCAGGGGTTATCATCTCCAGGCTTCGCGATCCAGGCACACTTCTTTACGCTTCCTGCAGATTCATTAATCGTTTCATACATGCACATCTGGGTATCCGAGTACTTTGCCCTTTCGTTTTTGAGCAATCTGCTTACGTGGTCTTCATATGCAAATCTTTATCTACTCTGACTCCTTCTACCCTCTACATTCCTTCTTCTCTTAGGAGTTATGTTTACAAATAAATGCTAAATCTGTTTTGCCTTTTTATTATCCAAATGAGCTTACATCGTCTATATTCTCCTCTGATATGAAGCCGCAAAATCATCCTGATTTTGCGGCATATCACCTCATATTAAATTTTTCCCGCGAGTGTAAACACGCCCGATCCTCTTCACATAATGGCTTGCGCACACACGCCGGATCAATGGATAAATATTAGCTTGAACACTCCCTCGTACTGCTATAATAACTTTACCTTATAACCCTTGTCTACACAAATGACTTGTTATTAAGTTCGCACAACAAACTGTTTTGATTCTAACAAAACAAACACTATAATTAATTTCACAAGAAATATAAACTTGAAAATTATATTTTATTATACTCTAGCTGTGCCCCCTGCTTCGTCTGACACATAATTCAAACACTCGTTTCAAGGTCCTTCTTTTTAGGAAAACTCTTTCAAGGTTTTAGAAAACTGATAATACAGAACGCTTAAGCGATTCATCTGCAAGGACAGGAAACAAGGAGACTCCTTAAAACAGTAGAATGACTTTAGGAAATGTCAAGGTAAGCATAGTTATTGTACAAACAAAGGAAGAAAATAATTTTGTAAATGTAAGTCGTACCTAACTCACAGCGCTGCTGACCGACTGTGGTTACTTTAGCAGCCCAACTAATTCTTTATCTAATTAAAAGTATATCGTCATCCCATCCAACGAAAACTCTAACTTTGATAAATTATGAAATGTAAAAGACGCAACGTCTGGGGAATTGATAAACTCGAAAGCTTCGACTTTCAAAGTGATCACTGGGCATTTTAGAGGTCTTTGCGGATCTAACTAAGTTAATAAAATGGAAGTCTTTGATTCAATACATTAGTCTCAGGAACTACCGGTGATAAAAAAAAATTGTAAAATTATGGTCGTATTTACCTTTAAGAAAATTTTTTTTAGGAAGCTAATGTAATCATTTGAACAGTGCTGTATTACTACACCATGTAATAATGACGCTAATAGGAACGCATTTTGGCAAATAACGATGTACAACAAACATTAAACGCCTGTACCTTGATCAAAATGATGCTAAATATTTGAAGAAAAAAAAATACACATCTAGATAGTATTATGCAGCCGTCTTCACAATACTTTCTTCTAAGAATTCATGCCCTATTTTTTTTATAAATACCACTAAGGTGACAAGGTCCGGCCCACCTGATGGTCACCAGAGGTGCAGCACTCGCGCTGCCGAATTTCAACTTTTAATGAAAACTAGTGACCCCGGCAAGTGTTACACCGCCGTAGAATCAGGTTCCATAGAAAATGTATAGTATTTCTTTTTTGTGTAAAGTTCTGCTTTTACTCGCAACTGAACAGCTTCAATAGCAGCTTGAAGGTCCTCTTCAAAATAGATCACCGTTAGGCCCTAAACTAGTCTGACTATCCCTGTCTAAGAAATCAAGGACCATAAAAATCGGCCCACCCGTTCTTCACTTAAAAATATAATGTAGATTGATTACCTACATTTTTGGTTGTACCGGAAAGCAAATACTTTTTATTTTAAAAATAAGATATTTCGTTTTTATATATTATCAATTACAGAAATTTCATAGTTTTTTTGCGATGGTCTGCTGGATACTGCCCGCGCAAGATCAAAAGTTGTGGAGATCTTTAAGCCTATGCCGAGCAGTAGCGTCAATAAGCTGAGATAATATATGTACTACAAAGGAAACGTTTCGTATTCTTAAGCTCACATAAGTGATGATGGGACTATAGGCAGCAGAGTGCGTCTGTTCATCACACAACTTACCTGAAACAAAACAAATAATCCAATTAGTGACAAATAAAAGCAATAGAACATATTTTGTCAATATTTGACTGCCTCGGTGGCGCAGTGGTAGTGTATGCGACTACCGCGCTTGAGGTCCTGGGTTCGATTCCCGGGTCGGAACAAATATTTGTGTGATCCACAAATGTTGGTTACGGAGTTTGGGTGTTTCTTATGTATACAATGTATGTAAATGTGTATTTAGAAATATATAAGTATCTTAATCAGTGTTATTTAGATCCATACCACAAGCTTATATTAGCTTATTTTGAGCTAGATGGCGCTGTGTCAAAAGTGTTCCATAATATTTAATTAATATTTATTTGAATTAAGGGTTGTATATACGTCTGTTTATTACATCATCACGTTAAAAATCATCCATCTAGCCGAGATAGAGTTTAATGTTTCTTTTTTTAGTTCAACTCAAAAATAGTAAATGGTTTTTACGTTCCGAATATGTGATTAAGAGATACAGATTTATTATCGTAAGTATTCGGTCCTTTGCTAAGCAGAGTTCATGTTAACTTGGTATATTGGCATGTGGTACTGGGTCGATTTTGGAAAAGGGTTTCTGAACCTCGGAACTATCTCGAAGACAACGGTGGCTATAGGATCGAACTTCAACGTTAATTCATTTAGGTATCATAATATCAGGCGTACGTACGACTCATAAATGTAACTTTTAAAAATAAAGATATCGTATGTTAATCAACAGAATTTCTTAATTTTAAAAACCGCGTCTTTTGTCTGTCAATGATATGATGACAAACACACAATGATATTGTTTTCATAAAGATAGATATCGCACTGGCGTACCAAAATTGTAAAAATAGTGGTATAAATACAATATTTTTGTGTAATGCGATTTGCTTAGTATGGAGACATAAAACATTCTTCTGAGTGAATACAACATTTCCGCTCAACAAGGAGTCACGTGTCCTGTGTATTATATTATTGCAATCTCAGATACCTTAATTCGATCTCATTGAATACATTCTCTTGGTTTAAATTTAGGTACATTTTAATATTTTGGCAAAGTCCAATATGGCAGATTTGTATGAAAGTGTCAGCGTTAAGCTGGAAAAGGGTGTGCTCCGTTGGTTTGGACAAGTCCAACGAATGAGTGAGGAACGATTGACGAAGAATATATACTGTGCGAAAGTAGAGGATAGAAGGAGTCAGGGTAGGCCAAGACTTACATATGAAGACCACGTGAGCAGATTGCTCAAAAACGGAAAAGTCAAAAGTACTCGGATACTCAGACGTGCGTGTATGAAGCGATTGATGAATCTTGAGAAGCGAAAGAAGTATGCATATATCGCGAAGCCTGGCGATCCGTCCTCTCTGACTACCCCGTCAGGGATACAGCGTGAAGATAGTTTAGTTTTTTTTTAGCAAAGCCCAAATTCTTTGCAAAGATTATTTCACTTCAAATCAACGCTTCTATATTGTAACAAATACAACCGACTTATCCCGACACAACTCAGGCGATAATTTTATTACAAATTATTAAACTTCCAAGTTATCCAACTCAGATAAGGAGATTATTAAAAATGATATCTTCAAAGTTGAACGAATCTAATTTAATATGAAAGCTGCTTCAGAAGTAAACAGAAAAAATGAAAATATTGAGCACATTTAACAGTGTACCGGGAAAACAGAAAAGAGCAGAGTGTTAAGTGTAGTTGTTATGACGGGCCGTTGTAAACCCCACCCCTGTGGGAGGTCTTTGTAAACACTCGACAGAATTTTTCATTAAAAGCAAAGTAAAAAAATTACAGGAAAACATTTAGAACGGCTTAAATTAATTCTTACAGTTAAATTGTATTGTTTAAAGAGATTACGAACTTGACTAAGCCTGTAAATAAGAATTATGAAAGAATTTGTTAGAGAGTAAACCTTGTTTATAAGTAACTTGTCTGGATCATTTCAGTAGTTCAATTTTAAAGATCACTACGAACACTAGGTTCAACCTAGTCCACTCTTAAATCATTTTGAAAGTTTTATTATGGTCTTACTATGCCAGTACCATTTCTCTCATACGCGATAATGAATCTTTGTTTACCTATGCATCACCTATGGTTGCCTGGTAAGGAGAGCCTATGAAATTAAGTCAGCATGAGTACCTCGCTATTCATGAAGTTTTAATAACTAATGTAATATGGGATTTTATTTAGACTTTTTATTCTCTCTGTCACGACGTGAGGCTGGCTTGGGCCCCGAATATTGTGATAGATCCAACTACAATATTTTGATAAGGCAACTAAGAAGGCGATGTCCTGCAATGAAGAGATTGTCATTTGCAGATGGCTGCGAGGGATTCTTGTCATTCGATTGGCAGACGTTTTAAGATGCAGCCACATATTGCTAATTATCGTATTATTTGGTGCAGAGTGGCACACTAGTTTGAAGTAATGGAAAACAAAATCGACACAGGTAGACGCTTATAAAATTTTAATCTTGAGGCTCACAAACTGACTGCAATTCAAATGTGTGAGAACAAGAAAAAACTCACATCCATCTTTTCAAAACGACAAATTATAATTACATATCATCGTAGCAAAGGAAAACTTCTGTACTTTCGTTGCCATCATAATATAATCATAAATAATAAATAAATATCCATCACGCCTTATCCCCGAAGGGGTGGCAGAGGCATATTATATGCCCACTTTTCACCGTGTGGATTCCTGTCCCACGTAATAGGTGGTGAGCCCATTGCCGTGTTGAAATAGACAGACGCAGGTTGTGGCGACCTGCTGTTGAAAGTTTTTAAGCCGCCCATAAGGCCTTCAACCAGGCTTAACGACTGCCATTTTACTGGCAACCGGGACCAACGGCTTAACGTGCCTTCCGAAGCACGGAAACGCTCGCAAATGTAAATGCCACAAAGTGGTCACCCATCCGAGTACCAGTCTTAGTGAAAGTTGCGTAACTCAGTGATCGTTTACAGAACACTGAGACCGCGGGGCCACGAGCGCTTCCTATAATAATATAATCATCACAAATTCATTATGTAATCGAAAGTGAGAATATGTTTGAATTGTACTGAGAAACGTTAAGGTTCAACGTAAGATTGTGGACATTTACGGTAAATGAAGACTTCGTGTCTATGATCTCATATCGTCTCTACTAACTAGTCGAGTCCAGCCGCGACCACGAGCGCTGCAACGCGCTCGAAACGTCGGTGAATGTAAGTACAAAATTGTTTCGCGTGAAGTCCCGAGTAGTATATAAAATATGAGTTAGTAAAATGTTGATCAAACAAGATCTTACTAACTTTTAAACTATCGCGCTGCATAAGTGTGTGCTATAAGTGTATTAGTATTACCGATTATAGGCGGATATAATTCGAAACGTCAGGCAACAAAAGGTATGAAACACGAGATCTTGATTGCAATGTGCTTCTTACGGTATAAAATAAAAATAAATTAAAAATATCTTTATTTTGCATAGACCATTTTAACGGCGCTTACAAAATGTCATAAACTATTTAAAATATTTAAATTAACCACTAGTATGTACATTGATATTGATTGATATTATTAAAAAAATATAGTATGTACATCTCACTAACGAATTAGTGCGCGTTAAAACTTTGCATACACGACGCAACCCCACCTTTGTGCGCGTATATTGCGTCGTTATGCAGTAAGTGTTGGCATTATTCATCACGGGAAAACGTCTTTTGTCGGCCGATGTAATCTGCAATAATTCAGCGTATTTAGGTGGGTATATGGAGAATATGTTACAGAAGAATATGCCAGGGAGATTAGGAATAAACACAGTGCAAGTGCAAAATACCGCTACATTTTAAATTAAACTAACTAACCATCTTCACACTGTATGCCTGGCGGGGTCGTTATAGAGGATGGGTCGCCAGTGTGCGGATATCGTGTCATGCATGCACGACTGGGTATCCGAGCATTTTTTTTTAACTTTTTTTATTTATTTATTTATTTCACACATTTACAAAATCCTCACAGTAACCCATGCACCAATTTTGATTACGTGATCTTCTTATGTAAGTCTTGGTCTACCCTGTCTCATTTTACCCTCTACTTTTACACAGCACACTTCTCTTACAAATACTAGAACCTAAGTTCTACAATATTCAAACGACACCTTTACTTTCAAATGAGTGACCGGTGCCTAAATTAAACAACTTTTAAACATATATTTTTGAAAATAGTAGTCTAAACACACCTCCATACAAACTATTACGTACATGAGGCATTTATAAATGATATTTAATCACACAATCATACTAGATGGGACCTAACCCCTGACAATATTACTACCAAATATTGTTCTATCGTGTGTCCGAATGCTACTAAAGCACATTATAAACATTTACGACAAAACTACAACTGTATAAACACAAGTAGAACTGCTAGACTACTATCCGCACACAATAAGCATACCACTAAACCTTGGAAAAAACAGACATAAAGAAACTTGTAAAAAACAAAAGCGACGCAACACGTCGTATAAAATATATATACAGCCTGTATAACACAGGGGAACGCGTAAGCACAATAAGTATGGCAATTTGAGAGAGTATGTGGAAGAACTTTTAAGAGAATGTCGAGTGTTCACGAACACTTGAGACATGTGTTTAATGGAGAAAACAAAAATGAGTAACGTGTCTGTAAGACCATGAAAAATAAACCTTTTTGGTTCATATTCGAAATCGCTGTAGGGAAAAGGAAGCTTAAAAGGGTTCTTCAGTGGGTGAATGTCTTCTAGTCTACGGCAATTATAACACACAAACAAGTAACATTGCGGACCCTCCATAAATAAAACCTGGGACAGCATTATATTAGAGATTAAGAGATTATATTTATTTGTCTTTTCTATTTAACATTGTGTTCTGAATAATGAACTACTTGATAAACATTAATAAAAGTTACGCTCAGAGAATATTAGACCAGCGAATGCTCCACGCCGTTCCTCGTACGCCGTACAAATAATAACTACATCAAAAACTTATATTGACAATATAAACTTTGCAAACTATCGATGGGGTTGGAGTACACTGATGTTTACCACGATTTGGATAAACTCGCATTCATATTATGATACAATCATAATCCGACCACGTTGTGTTGTTGTCGCTGTGTTGACGTTTTTGACGGAATTTTGAATTATAAAGGATTAGATGACACCTGCGGCTACACGCGTGATATTTGGTATTCCGACAAATTGGTATTCCTGTATTCCTTAGGGAGTATTATGTTTTTCTGAATAATATTCTATATTATGTAATAGATATAAAACCATCTTTACGCTGTATCCCTGACGGGGTAGTCAGAGAGGACAGATCGCCAGGCTTCGCGATCCATGCATACTTCTTTCGCTTCTTCAAGAAAAAAACTATCTCATTACAAAAATTACCTCAATACATGTTTTACTTATGACGTAATAGAAAGACATAAAAACACACTTGCTGTGCAATAATAATAAGAAAATGCCTGAAAACTAGGCATTTGAATGAATAGTTTATTACTTACCAAAGACCAAGTACAACTAAAAACATAAACAACTGTCTAACTGATGAAAAATTGCCTTTTAGAGCGCTTCAGAAACCTGGATTCCTCTTGGGACGACAATACTAGGATGAATGTTCACCTGAATGTTTCTACTCGTTCAGAACATCAAATGTGTATTCGGAACAAGATTATGCGTCCGCAGAGAGATACGCCCTCACCTGGGCCACGTGGGAAATCAACGCGTACTTGTTGAAACGGTGGGATACAATGTTTTAACGCATTTTTGCTTACATATGCTAAGTAATTAATTTTCGCGAGATTAGGGTAAACCAGGAACGTCTAGAGCAAGTGAATGAAATTGTGTATTTAGGAAGTATGTTTAGCGCGGATGGAAGATGTGATTCGGATGTAGAAAGTTAACGGTGCTTTGTCCCAGTTAGTAAAGCGACAAAGCATCGTAAAAGAAGCACGAATGGCGATTCATAACGCAGTGCTAGTGCCAACTTTGCTTTACGGTAGTGAAACCTGGGTATGTCAGCAGATGCATGAAAGTAAATTGAATGCTGTGGAGATGCGATCACTTCGAAAATTGTGCGGCGTTACCTTGGCCGACCGAATACGTAACGAAGTGATATGCAATATGGCAGGTTTGAATGAAAGTGTCAGCGTTAAGCTGGAAAAGGACGTGCTCCGTTGGTTTGGACACGTCCAACGAATGAGTGAGGAACGATTGACGAAGAATATATATTGTTCAAAAGTAGAGGGTAGAAGGAGTCAGAGAAGGCCGAGACTTACATATGAAGACCACGTGAGCAGATTGCTCAAAAACGGAAAGGTCAAAAGTACTCGGATACCCAGACGTGCGTGTATGAAGCGATTGATGAATCTCGAAGAAGCGAAAGAAGTAAGCATGGATCGCGAAGCCTGGCGATCTGTCCTCTCTGACTACCCCGTCAGGGATACAGCGTGAAGATAGTTAAGTTAAATTAATTGAAAGTTGCCTGATGTAAAACCACTTTCACAGTAGGAATGACTATTGGCAATGGCCCTCAAGTTGTCGGACCTAAGATATACCTCTTAAATATCCCCTAGAAAATTGGGATAGTAGGAGAGCAAAATCATGGATGAGTGGCTGGAGAGGAGCCATGGTAACCTCTCTTACCGGTTGCCACAGATACTTACTCTCTGTCAGCCGGGAGCACTGGGACATCTTTCCGAGGAGATATGCGGGGCGTCCGGCAACAGACAGGCAGGGACCGTGTGGTTTTAGCTGGTTCGAGTCTGGCATGACATCCAAGGGAATTTCCACACGTTAAAAAAAAGGAGAGCAAAATCACACCGTGTGTGCCAGTAGAGCGTTTAAAGTTTCTAAGGACCACCAGAGACTAGCTACTTTTAGCATCTGCAACCGGCAATTTTGAGAATGTATCCATGTATTTAGTTCTTAGGGTTCCGTACCCAAAGGGTAAAAAGCGACAAAATCAACGGTTGCAGATACTAAAAGTAGCCTGCATTGCCCTAAGATACGCTAAGATTTTGATCACTGTACGAGAGTAGCACCTCTGCTCCACGCAGTGGCATATTATGTTAAATCTAATCTAGAAAGCAAATCTACGCTGCGACGGATCGGTTCAAACAAGGTTACTTGTTACAACAACACAATCAATTATGCGCATGGTACGTCGTGGCTGTCAAGCCTCAAGGGCTTGTAGTATGAGCTTCGCGGAGTCATCCTAAGGATATCAGCAGTAGATTAACGCGCAGCAATCCGACGTTTTGCAAAAATATCTCTGGTACGGTATGAAGCATCGTTTTACTGTATGCAATGATAATTCCTAAAAACCAGCTTCTCAGTCACTAGTCTCGTAATTTCTTTTGTCTGTACAGCTATTCCGCCCCCCCCCCCCCCCCCCCCACCCCGCCCCCTATCAGAGAGGTTCAAGTTAACAGTATAATTTAACGTGGCAAAGTTAAATTTAACTTAACTTAACCATCTTCACGCTGTATCCCTGACGGAGTAGTCAGAGAGGACAGATCGCCAGGCATCGCGATCCAAGCATACTTCTTTCGCTTCCTGTAGATTAATTAATCGCTTCGTACATGCACATCTGGGTATCCGATTTCTTTTGACTCTTCCGTTCTTGAGCAATCCGCTCACGTGGTCTATGAAGACCACGTGAGCGGATTGCTCAAGAACGGAAGAGTATATGATTGCGAGACTTACATATGAATGTAAGTCTCGGTCTACCTTGACTTCTTATGCCCTCTACTTTCGCACAATATATATTCTTCGTCAATCGTTCCTCACTCATTCGTTGAACGTGTCCAAACCAACGGAGCACGTCTTTTTCCAGCTTAACGCTGACACTTTCACTCAAACCTGCCATATTGCGTATCACTTCGTTGCGTTTTCGGTCGGCCAAGGTTACGCCGCACAATTTTCGAAGTGATCGCATCTCCACAGTATTCAGCTTACTTTTATGCATCTTCTGACATATTCTATTGACATATTCTTGACATATTCTTCTGGTTTCGCTGCCGTAAAGCAACGTTGGCACTAGCACTGCGTTATGAATCGCGAGTCGTGCTTCTTTTACGATGCTTTGTCGCTTTACTAATTGACTTTGTTTCCGGCAGTTACTCGCCGTTCTACATCCGAATCACATCTTCCATTCGCGCTAAACATACTCCTTAAATACACAATTTCATTCACTTACTCTAGACATTCCTGATTTACCCAAATCTCGCACTTAGTTCTTACGTTTTCTCTTTCAAATACCAGAACCTTAGTTTTACTTGCATTCAAGCGGAGACCCTTTCTTTCACACTCCTCTTTCATATTAGTGACTTATGCCTGAAGGTCGGCTTCTGATGAGGCCATGAGCACCGCATCATTAGCGTACAACTGACAATTTACTGTTAAGTTACCCAAATTTACACCCATATCACAATCTTTCAACTGAATTGTTACCTATTATTTTATAATTGTGGCAAAGTTACCTCCATTGATTTATTATTACTGTAGCTATATGCAAGGCCATAATGTCGGGGACATCGTGTGACGCAGTGCATTGCTATTACAGTTTGTAATTATTGTAGCCAACCGACTTCAAGATAGTCGCCTTACTCAAATAACACATAGTGTATATGTCTTATTTGAGTAGGCGACTATCTTCTCTACTATATCTATCAATATATTTAGTTTACTTTTCAACCATTTGTAATTCAGATATAGGTAGACACAAAAAATTAAAATAACCAGATATAGCCCCATTTTAGAAAATGTATTCTATTTATTGAACAGACACCAGTGGAATTGCAGTTTGGTATACCAGAGAAAGACTTCATATACGAGAGAAAGAAATAGCGATAGAATGCTAGAAAAAATACGCGCAATTGGCACGCATATAATCTCTTACGACGTTAAGCCTGCACTTCTTTTACCGGCACCCGGTGACGACGGCATGATATATTTGTTCCCGATGTTGTCGGTTGCCGCAAGAGATGACCATACCAGCGAAGGCGACATTCTTGAACCTTAACTGCAATGCCATGGACGTGAAGGCCGCTACGGATGCGAAAATTTCTTACTCGGCGTGACTCCACACATACCTCCACTCCAACTTGTGTTGCTCCAATGTCTGAATTATATCTATGGCGAAAATTAAGACAGGTCTACTAGGTCCAGCAGTGCACTATGCTAAGCTAATTTTGTTGATTGACAATGTTTTGAAACACAATACATTAAGAATCCTCCGAAGGTCCTTTGATAAAAAAATATACATTAACCCATCATAAACAAAGGAAATACCTACAAAGGCTCCAATTGTTTCTTTCAGATAGTTTCCTCCCTTCCGATTCGTTACTGACCGTTTACGCACCGGAAGGCGCAATCTAACTTTTGTATCGTACGACTTATAGGAATATAATGAGCTTGTTACAAATTTAAGTAAGTAAGCAGAGAACTGGCCATTCCATTATATTATATTATATCATACTTCTATTATAATAGGATATGTTTTAAAGGAACACAATCTGAGGACAGTTTTTAAACTCGTAATATGCTCACGTAATGTTGCGTGACTTCCCATAACCTCAGAAAATATCTTAACTTATTGTTCGAAGGGCCGGTTCTTACTCCTTAGTGCGATAAGCGTAAATCAATGAAGCCAAACGATAAACGAACAATTGACTATTATGTCTCTGAAGTATCGCCAAATGAGCATTGAAGACTGACATTAATTTAAACGACATTCATTCGAGCAATCTTTCACAAAATCTTGAACACAGATTGTAATCTTGCACTGATTGCCACCGCTTTCAAAGGTTGTGGCCAAACGGAAGTACGAGTATATGGCAAAATCAATAAAGCTATTTACCTATGTAGCCAGACATCCTGACCGTTTCCCTAAATAACGTACTCATCAGAAGCATTCTCCTTAAATAAGTGGTATATTCTATAAATCTAAAACGAACGTGACTTACGAACCCAACTTATGTAAATACCATGAGGGACCGATATACTTTTTGGCAATCCACATATTTATTTGAGCACTGTACGAAAGTATTTTTGAATATTTTTATTTTATACCAGGTATTGGCTATTATTCCAAAAGTATTAAAAGTATATGTATGATAAAATAAAACTCTTTTCAGAGGTCCGTCTGTAAACAGACCACAAAAAGTGAAATATTTTAGGCGACGTTGGGAGGAAATAATTGAAATAAATTTTGAGAAACGAATGTATGACATTTCTGTAACCTATTTGCCGACAAATATCGTGTACCTTTAACTACTTGTCAAAATTGTCACATTGTTGGACAGTGACAAGGTATGCAAATATTTGGATTTCATTGAAATCGGAATACTTAAGATTTGGGGTTACATTACTGATGGTTCGTAATCAACAGCAGATTTCATTAAACTTTTCACTTTGCCTCGTAATCTCACTCGACATAAGTCAAGCTCCAAGTCTGTTTATTTTATAAAAGCTTTAACATAAGTTGACGCTTTAGCCAAAAGCTTTGTGGCCACAGCTTCCGAGCGCTTTGTAAGCTTATAAAAGAGCTATATTTCAGAGTATATCAGGTAAGTCGAGAGAATTGCATAAGCGGCAAGTGGAGAGCCGGTGGGGTGGCATGGCAAGAGCGTCAGGGCGTAAGCCGGCAAAGTGCACTAATAACGCGAAGTGACAATTTCCGCGCGACTGGCACAGATTACCTACTTGGTAATTGGACTGGCGGCACTGATACGAAAGCGCTGAAAATGTTACCTATAATCGTTGTGTTCCGGAGTTTTCACGGTAATATATGTAAACAGCTATGGTTTGTGTTCTCATTCATAACCATGTTGCTATATTTGTGTTGAATTTATATCGCAGAATATTTGCGGAAGAAATACCATAATGTAATTAAAGGAAGCAATAGCTTTGACAATACATGCCGCTGATGTATAACATTAATTATCTGCTCTTAACGTAATAGCGACTGTATTCAAATTGCTACTAGAACCTGGGGTCAATATTAACCTTTGCTCGGCGCAACTGCATCACATTTCAGCACCTCTCTAGATGACAGTGCACATATTTTTAAGGGAAATTAGCCATACTAGAAAGTTTTCTCATAAAAAAATTCAAGTGAGATTTTCCTTTATAATTTATCACGCCTTTATCCCCGAAGGGGTAGCAGAGGTATATTATATGGTACATTTCACAGTGTGCATTTTTTGTCTCAGGTAACAGGTGGTGAGCCCACTGCTGTGTTTAAAAGGGGCAAGCAAAGGTATAGGGCCTTCAACTTGACTATGACTTCAAGAACCGTGAAACTGACGAATTCTTTTTTTAGCCGTGAAATTTGATGGCTATTATAGACACGCACGCAAATAGGATTGTTTCGCTCCACCCAGGGTCATCGACCTCGTAGCTTTTTAATATACTATAAAGATCATAGATATCTAACTTTAATAACATAATAGTGTATTTGATATGAGAGCCTTCATATAAAAGTCGTAAAACATATTTCGGTACGGCGTTAACAACAGCTACGATAAGGGCATACTTTTGTTCCACACGTACGACGAGTATGGAACGATTTTATGCAATATCGTTAACCTTTATGCGGATATTGGAGGCTGCGAAAAGTTAACCGATAGCCATTTATTGAGGATCCATTATATTACCTTTTCTCTTTGAACGATATGCTAAATGAATTATTGATTATGGAAGAGTTTATTTAAACATATAAATATGAACTCACAGTTTACAATTTAAAAACATACTAGTACTCATTCCTATTTTAGACATCGACGTGCAGAGCAGAGCAAAAATAATTTTACAATTACATTCAATATTTAAAAAATATTAGCCTTTAATTTCTTACTGCTAACCCAAACTACTTATTGCACATGAAGTTTCTGCTTTGAGCAGTGTTAGTTTAAGGATACGGTAACATGTTTCTATTTATGCTTTAATATTTTTGGTGCTCGTGATTATACTGTGGATACTCAAAGGGCTTATGTTGGTCATGGTATATTAAATATTGAATACAATAAACATCATCCCATGGTCACAGTAGACTATGACTACCACCCTAAGACGGTCGAATAGCGACCACGGGTAATTTTATAACAGTATTTATTGCATTGGGGTAGGCAGAGACTTTACCTTTCCACTTGGCTACAAAACTGATATGTACTTTTCGTCTGTTTTCCTTTTTTTATAAGTTCATAAATTCGCAAAAATGTTACATGTTTTATATTATACAAGTCCCAAAGTATTGTTTGTTGGCGTGTGGCGTTCAATTATACAAGTGACGAAATGGGCCTCTCCCTCGTAAACGGTGCGAGCGAATCTAACCTTTGTGGCGATAAATAGCTTCAAAGTAATAATTAGGGCGGGCGTCTACCGCTGCGTTACTTTACACAATGCCCGGCTCGTTTGACGCACGTTTGATGCTAATATTTTCAACAAAAACAGCTCTTTACAACATTTTCTCTCAAATACATCACAACATCCTTTGTATATTACAGAGGGTGAGAGAAAGGACCTGTTAATGACGTTTAGTCTTTTAGTTTAACTTTTGTTTAAGACAGGATGAATAAGTGACATAACAGAATTCAGTTTCAATTGACTGTATTTTAGTTACATAATTAAAATGGTCCAACTTTCACACCAAAGTCGGCCACAGACTTTTAAGAAAAGTAGTTTTAAGCTAACACATATAAATATTAATAATACTGTATTGCACGTAGTTACTTAGAAATTTAACAGCTTAATATTTTGATTGAATGTACAATCGCCGAGTAACACACCGCCCCGTGAAACGTTTATACATTGACGATATGCTCCGAATACGATATAGGTCGATCCAGCGAAACACATAACGGCAACAGCTGGTAAAACTAAACCGACTCAAATAATATTTGTTTTTGTTGGGCATATTTTTTACACTGCTCCTACTAGTCCAATTTAAGTTAATATAATATTGCTGCTATAAGATCAAATATACACAACACAGAAAGTCGGAATCCAATATTTGCAGATTAAAATATTATTTGACTGGAATCCGAGTTATAAATATTGCGGTGCATGTCCGACAGTTTAATAATTTCTTTATAAAATACTATAAAACATTAAAGTTTGTATGGATGTAGACTCTTTCACGCAAAACTGAATGGATTTTGATTAAATTTTACAATAAGATCAAGTTTCTGTAGGCAACAGGAACGGTAAAACTTCTACGGGTGAACTAGTTTCTTTATAATTAATAAAAATCAAGATTTCGATAATAGATTTGAAGAAAAGCGAATTCATCGCAATTCGCTTTCTAAATCCGAAAGTAGATTGACATTTATAACACGTTTAACTAATGTCGACACACCTACTTATTACATAAATGCAAACAAAGTGGAATCACAACAAACGAACCCGTGCCGATAATACAATGGAGATTAAGCGTTATGACGTTACAGCAACCCAATAAATAAATAATCTTCAATTCACACAAAATGATCACCTCTGTATATTATTTTCGTGTCTAGAGAAGATGGTCTGATCAAATTTGATAAGGATTGGACCAACAACAAACTAGACAGGAAGACGTGGAAAGATCAGCACAGCACACATTTTATTGTTTTAGCGTTTGGCGTTCTTTATTTTATACTTTATAATACTGTTATTATCTCAATGGGCAAACGCAAGATGTGACTGTGAAGGGCCTTTATCGGAATACCTGC
The DNA here is from genome assembly GCA_948477245.1 of Thumatha senex. NCBI lineage: Eukaryota > Metazoa > Arthropoda > Insecta > Lepidoptera > Erebidae > Thumatha > Thumatha senex. Next base: position 783,682 of record OX419742.1, on the reverse strand, counting down.
TCATTTCATAATTAGTTACGTCTTAGGGTAGCTGCTGATATTCAACTGTTGCAGTCGCCGAGTCAGTGAACCATTTATGCTCAAGCAAATGTTATAAATCATGTGTTTTATGTATTATTGAATGTTTGCTCAGCTTGTCCTGAATAAAATATGTAGTCGTATCTATTTATATTACGAGCGCACACAAAAAGATATATTTTTCTCAACAAGGTTGATATGACGGATTAACACACGTTACATCAACAAGGAAAACATAACTAGGACCCTTTCTACATTCACAAAATGCGACAACACAATACATTTGAGTATACATGTACACATACATATGTGATACCCCACATATATCACAATACAAGCATATACAGACACAAATGAAATAGCTTACGCTTCACATAACTTTATCTTCAAAGGCACACAACTTAATATTAGTAAGTACTCTATTTATAGGTGAATGCCCCTCCGACTTTAGCATTGCCCTATAATCAAAAGAATGACGTTTGTGTAGGGCGTACAATCTGGGTCAGACTCTCGACGTCGTAAATATCGCCCAAATAAAAAGATAATTTGTATTTATCTTACACTTGTTGAAACCAGCTTTCTTACACTAGAAACGCGCGCAACTGCACCTGCGTGAAATTTGATTATCCTTAACGTTATTATCTTGTAAAAACGTAAGTTGGTTGATAAGAAAGCTCAGTGACATTCAGGCCACTTAGCTAGCATTGCTATTGTGAAGCTTTTGAGTAGGCGCATCTGCCTACCCACTCTTACTTAAAACGTAATGGCGTTCCAGAGAGAGGAAAAAGTAATTTCTAGATAAAAGAAAAATATTTTTTATTTTATTGTTAACAACGAGCCTACGTAGATGAAAATATCTAATTCGTACGTGCAATAATCATGAATAAATACTTGACTATACATTATATGAGCTCGTAAAATTTCTCTTAAAATTTATCTAAAGCAGCAGAAGAAGTAGCGATCTTTGCATCGCGCTTACAGATAATATTATCAGACAATAGTATAATAGTACTTGTTTGATATTTTATTAGTTCATTAATTTTTTGGCAATCATCCTGAAAAGTTGAGTTTAACACGAACTACTTTGTTACAATTAATGATTATAGCACCTCGTTTCAAAATCTACTACCATACATTACTGTTAAAATACCGCCAGACGACTTCATAACCCATATTGTGGATGACACTAACGATCTACATGTCTAATGGGTACATACCTTTACATACCGAATACGAATAATGAACTACAGCGTAGGCTGGTCTACGCTGTAGTTCGTAGCAGTCGTAGACTCACGACCTTAACGTGTTTCCGTAGCACTCATTCATTATTAAATTGTCTACTTCGCAATAAAATCTAATTGATTTTAGAATACTAGCAGTAAACAGACTTTGCTTATGTGAATATGAAGTATCAAAGCTACTGACTAAAACGAAATAGCAAGTAGCACGGTATGCCTCTCATAATAATAAGAATTTATTTCAGGTACAACCCATATTTTGTTAGTAACAATCATTATTTTAAAAAATTATGTTAGTAAGTATTACAATTTATTACAAAATTAAAATAAACATTAAACCAGGATATATAATCAATCCCAGCCAGCTCCTCAGACGTTCCTGACATGTAGAGACGCCCAGTGTCGCTGGATGGGACCGTCCATCCTGCTGGCTAATACCCTAAGAAGACCGTTGTCGCTGCCCCAAACCCTGCAAATTAGGGATGCGACTCTCTTACGAACTATGGCATAAAAGTCGTCGATCCTCGCGTCAGCAAACATCCCCGAAGCACTACAGTAACGGGGAAGACCCACGCGTAGAGCGCTGAAGGCCTTTTGTGTAAAATTTGACCACAAACTTTTTTGTAAAAAGTTAAAAATTTGTGTAAAAAGACCTGACAGAATGATTTTCTGCCAGCCCTTTCGGAGGAAAATGTGTAAGTATTATTAAAGGGATATATGAAGATTCTGTTAAGGATAATTGAAGTAGCTTATTAGTTATCGTCATAGATTCTTGATAAGTGTAGTATTGTTTCAAAGTAAACAGACGATTTTTGGAACGAAGTTCCTTATCGCGCGTTGCGTAGAAGGTTAGATAGAAAAAAATAAGACAAAAAGTTGTAACGACACTTTTTGCTACAGTTGTAAGCCGTGCTGGCGGCGTCTGTCCCTATGTATGCTTAGATCTTTAAAACTACGCAACAAATTACGATGCGGTTATTTTTAATAGTTAGAGTGATTCATAAGGAAGGTTTTTATCTATAATTTGTTAAGTTATTGTATACATTGACTAAATTATAACGATATTTGTGGGAAAAATATAAGCAATCTGCGTGCTTTCAACGAAAACGCTGCCTAAACTATTTGAGATATAATAAAATAATGTATGGAGGAATTGTGTAACTAATATAGGTCTACAAAAAAGTCCGCGACGGTATATGTCTATCTCTTAAGGATACTATAGGAACATACTATAACCATTTTAATATTTTAAAAAACCAGCAATTATTAAGCGATAATTTGAAGGCTATTTACACTAATACGTTATTAATCCTTATAATTTTTAATATGTTAGTTGGCTTCAGCATTTCATGAAGATTATTTTGTCCCTTTACACCTTGCAAATTAAATAAATATCTTAGAAGATCGGGCAAATTCAAAAAAATGAGCAAAAAAAAAATTAATTTCGTGTAACCATAATTCGACCTTCGAATACTGGAGAGCAGAGAAGTAATTAACTAATTTGGAAAATGGTCATACATTATTGTGAAATTAATGAACGACGGGGTTAAATGTAGGCGAAGCCAGCTCATACTTCGAATAGGGTCAGCTAGTAAATAATAAATACAATTCCTTCACTAATCAATCGAAAGCAACTTCGTTCCATCCGGGTGTCCCTTGACACCTCTCAAGTTTTTTATTTTTAATAAAGTGGAAAACGACTATTCGATTCGAGACGGGGTTTGAACCCGTAACCTTTGCCTAACCAGGGCAATGTTCTAGCCACTGAACTACGAGAAACGTTACGAATTAAGTTGAAATTCTCCACCGTATTTTTTTTTTCAGACGTTATTAAGAATTGATAAACGTGTTTTAAAAATATGACCAACATAACTAAAGAAACTCGATTCACAAATTCATAGCAGGTACTATAATCAAATATCGTGGCAACATTCCAGAAAAATATAATACGTTTGCAAACAAACCAATTGGTAAACATTTCAGAGGCCAACAATAACGCGGCTTGGTCAACAAACGTTCATTTTATGAAATAAATAAAATGCCCTTTTTGAGGGATCTCTGATGAAAAATTTAAACTTTATATTTTCGTGATACATCCGCGATCCACAATCCGCTTTTAAAAATTACGCCATAACACTTATATCTTGAAAGAAGAACAAAGTAAACAACAAATTAAAATAATTACTTTCGTGAGCGTTGTTCATTATTACAAAGTAATTGGTTTTACTCAAGTGTGAATTTTCTGCTTGGAGACCGGCTTTAAAGCTTGCTCCCCTCAATAATATTGAAGCCTTGGAGGGACATACGACCAGTTCGGTGTGTGCGATTGCACCTTTGGCGCCTGTAGTTAACACCACAGCAATCTACATATCTGCTACTCAAGACGAGGCACACGCACCTACACTGACACAGCGTGCTCTTTGCCAGAGAGGTCGCTGGCAACGCAGTTCCAGCGCAGCTTCCGATATATCTTGACGCTCCTCTTGAAAAAGGGCCTTCGTTAGGTCGGAAACTAGTCGGGCTATCCCGAAATTCACACGTGAGTAAAACCGTTTAGTTTGTAATAAAATACAAACTAGAAGTTCTTATTTAGGGTACATCCATCATTCGGATGGTCGACTACAACTGGCAGGCGAGACAGACACCTCATTACCGGGCCGCGATGTCGTGGCCGGTAATTAGGCTCGACCACAAAGCGCCGTCACTCAATGTTCTATGTTCCGTTTATCCGAAAATGTTCTAATGCACCCACTGTATATATTCACACAATGTCGTCATTGACTGTACAGATCATAAAGGAATTAACTACCTTCTCGCTGTATTCCTGACAGGGTAGATAGAAAAGACAGATCGCCAGGTTTCGCAATCCATGCACACATCTTTCGCTTCCTGCAGAATAATGGAATTAAGTAGGTAGGTACTTTATTGTTATTATTTTTTGATTAATTTTCAACATCACACATTAACTGGATGATAAATAATTAGGTCAAAAACTATCTTCACGCTGTATCCCTGACGGGGTAGTCAGAGAGGACAGATCGCCTGGCTTCGCGATCCATGCATACTTCTTTCGCTTCTTCGAGATTCATCAATCGCTTCATACACGCACGTCTGGGTATCCGAGTACTTTTGACCTTTCCGTTTTTGAGCAATCTGCTCACGTGGTCTTCATATGTAAGTCTCGGCCTTCCCTGACTCCTTCTACCCTCTACTTTTGAACAATATATATTCTTCGTCAATCGTTCCTCACTCATTCGTTGGACGTGTCCAAACCAACGGAGCACGCCCTTTTCCAGCTTAACGCTGACACTTTCATTCAAACCTGCCATATTGCGTATCACTTCGTTACGTATTCGGTCGGCCAAGGTAACGCCGCACAATTTTCGAAGTGATCGCATCTCCACAGCATTCAATTTACTTTCATGCATCTGCTGACATACCCAGGTTTCACTACCGTAAAGCAAAGTTGGCACTAGCACTGCGTTATGAATCGCCATTCGTGCTTCTTTTACGATGCTTTGTCGCTTTACTAACTGGGACAAAGCACCGTTAACTTTGTTTCCGGCTGCTACTCGCCGTTCTACATCCGAATCACATCTTGCATCCGCGCTAAACATACTTCCTAAATACACAATTTCATTCACTTGCTCTAGACGTTCCTGGTTTACCCTAATCTCGCATTTAGTTCTTACGTCACCTCTTTCAAATACTAGAACCTTAGTTTTACTTGCATTCAAGCGGAGACCCTTACTTTCACACCCCTCTTTCATATTAGTGACTAATGCCTGTAGGTCGGCTTCTGATGAGGCCATGAGCACCGCATCATCAGCGTACAGCAGACAGTTTACTGTAAAGTCACCCAAATTCACACCCATATTAAAATCTTTCAACTTCTGCAGGCAACTGTCCAGATACACTATGAACAGCCAGGCGGACATGACACATCCCTGTTTGACGCCTGTACAGACATCAAAAAGAGGTGACACATCCCCCCCTACTCGCACGCAAGCCTTACAGTCCCTATAAAGCGACTGTATTGCCCGCAGTAGCGAGTCGTCCACACCATATCCTGGCAGCAAGTCCCACAGCGTTTCTCTCACAACGTTATCAAATGCTTTCTCTAGATCCACAAAAGCGCAGAAAACCTTCTGGCTAAGAGCCAGAAACTTTTCCGCGATCATGCGGAGAGAAAACACTTGATCCATGCAACCTCTTCCACGTCGGAATCCGCATTGAGCCTCCCATAAATACCTTTCGCGTTTTATGATTCAAATGATACCAAGTACAAAATCCTGCGTTGAACTTAGCACTTACAAAATGTTGAACGAAGCTCTCAGAAAGGTTCGAGTATCTGACACTTCAGTGCTTAGTGCCTCAAATATTCCCTGAGCTTTTAAGTTATTTGACGACATTTTAAGCCTTAGCCGTCCGACACTCGGTAAAGTGTCATTTCAAGATTAAGACTCAAATTAGAAACAACCCCAAGTATGTATTTTATCAAAAGAAAATACCTATCTATACACGTGTTTCTTTCCTCACCTCGGGTGCATTCGAATGAGGCGTGAAAATAAGTGACTTGGAGCCGATCATCCTAGAACTCGTGCCAAGTCAAGGCCTTGCCGGTTATGATAGTGGCCCTCAGAACGTTGCTACAGCTGACTATTATCTCGGCAATGTTGTCGAGCCAAAAATAGTTTTATTGTATGTTTGTCAAACTTAGTATTTTTAAATATGCTAAGATATTCTACAAACGAACCGACATTAAACTATACGTCGAATATTCGATCTCAAAATTTATTGTAACTGTGTAAATTGTAAAATAAATTGTTAACTAAAAGTAATGTTAGGTAAAGTAATTTTACGAAACCCCACTAGATGGCGTTAGCATCGTATTGAATCGCACTATCATTTGGTGTATACTAACTTTTAAAGTGTAATTTCAATAAATTTGTTGTGTGTAAACGCCGCAAAAGAATGCCCACGGCCACTCGAAGACCCACCAACGTGCGCAAACTGCGGTGGCCCTCACACGGCAAACCACGTGGCCTGCCCCGTGTTCCGCAGGGAGGCGCGGAACAAAAAGGCTGGCACTGTGGCGCGCACCGCACCCTTAAAGCCTGCTTCTTCTGGTGCTGCCGCACCGAAATCAGACGCCCCCGGATCGCTGATGGCAGATGCCAACCCTGCCCCGGGAGTTATATCTAAAACCAAGAAGAAACACAAACGAGGACCCCGCAAGAAGGCTGCAGCGACAGAGCAGCCCATGCAAGCGTCAGCCAAGCCCGTGGTCGCTGCCCCCTTGGGAGGGACGAAGGCGAAGCGAGACACCCACCCGAAACCGACAACTAGCGTGCCGGCCGAAGATGGAAGAGCTGACCCTTTGATCACCATGGTGATCGGATTGCTGACCGAGGTGCACCAAACCATCCAGGAGGGACGGGACCCCGTCCAGCTCATCCTGCAATGCGTGGGAAAATCTGTGCCTATGGCAGATAACTCCCTACGCATCATCTTCTGGAACGCCGACGGGATGTCCCCCGTGAAGACCAGGCTCCTGAGGCAGCTGCTCGCACAGCGGCAGGTCCATATTGCCCTCATTTGCGAGACTCGCCTCAGGAAGAGCTCAGCACTCCGAATGCCAGGGTATCACGTGTACCGAGAGGAGCAACTCTCCCAGACCGGGACTGCTTTAAGGGGATTAGCAGTCCTGGTGAAGAGAAACGTCGTCCACCAACCGCTGCCCACAGCTGCGCTGCAGACGTCCTACGCCCTGGGTGTAGAAGTCTGCGTTGACCGCCGCCCCATCCGTGTGTTTGCGTTCTACAAGCCGCCGGACGCGCGACTTGCAACGGCTGATGTCCACACCCTGATGGACTCACCGGACCCGGTCATAGTCGAGGGCGACTTCAACGCCAAGCACACGGCTTGGAACTCCACGCGCATAGGCCCCAACGAGCGTAGAATATTTAACATCGCGGAGCAGCAAGGGTACGAGGTGTTGGGCCAGAGGTCCCAAAACACTACCCGTACCAAGCAGCGTTCCTGCCGGACGTGATCGACCTGTCGCTGGTCCGCGGCCTGCCAGCCGCGCCATGGATCGACGTCCTGGACGACCCGGAAACCTCCTCAACTGCCGGCCTCCATCTTGGCGATGATCGAGAAGAAGCGGAAGCTGAGAAGACTGTGGCAGCGCAACCGATGCCCGAACCTGAAGTTCCAGCTCAATGCGCTGGCTGCGAGGGTCTCGAGCGCACTGGAAACAGCAGCGACCGAGTCCTGGCAGCGCACTATTGAGCGCGCCGGGGACGACTGGTCGGGCATCCACCGCCTGTTCCGCCAACTCTCCGGGAAACCGCCTCCGATTAGACCCCTCATGGCCGGTGACGGAACCCCACGTTACCGTGCCGAGGATCGAGCGGAGATCTTTGCGGAATACCTGGAGAAGCAGTTCCAGCCGAATCCAGCTTCCGACGCATTTCGAGTAGAAGCTATCCAGCTGCATCTGAAGTTTTACTTCGAGGCGCCGATAACTCCCATGGAAGACCCAGTCGTGTTTTCCCCGGGCCAAGTGCAGCGTATGATTCGCCGCACCCAACTGCGGAAAGGCCCTGCGTCACCTGCCCCCGCGAGCCATCGCATCGGTGACGCAGCTTTTCAACGGCATCCTCCGCACCAGCCACTTTCCCGCAGCATGGAGACTCGGCCGAGTCATTATGCTACCAAAGCCCGGGAAAAATGTACTGAAGCCCGAAAGTTATCGAACCATTACGCTGCTGTCGACACTCTCGAAAGTCTTCGAGAAGCTTCTACTCCTGCACCTGACACCACACATCCAGCCACGCGACGAGCAGTTCGGCTTCCGAGCCGAACACTCCACCACGCTGCAGCTCGCGAGGGTACTGCATCATCTCACCGTCGCCCTCAACAAGAGAGAGCACTGTGTTGCAGTACTCCTCGACATGGAGAAGGCATTTGACCGCGTCTGGCACGACGGCCTGATCTACAAGCTGGCCACGTCTACTACTCCGCGACGAATAGTCAAGACTGTGGCCACCTTACTCCAGGACAGACGCTTCCAGGTCATCGTGGACGGCGTCCTGTCCGGAGAACGGATCATCAGGGCCGGCGTGCCCCAGGGTAGCTGCCTATCGCCGGTGTGCTACGCGAAGTACACCGACGATATCCCAGCGCCAGATGGCGCGATGTTGGCGCTATACGCCGACGACGCTGCCTTCATCTGTACTTCTCTGACCGCCACGCACGCGGCGGTCAAGATGCAGCGTGTACTGGATACGCTCCCGCCTTGGCTGGATGAATGGAGACTGACGGTCAACGTGACAAAGACCCAAGCGCTTGTTGTGGGGGGTGCGTGGCAACCCGCGCCCCTTACCCTGCTCGGAAAAGCCGTCGACTAGTCCCCGACGGTGAAGTACCTTGGAGTGACCATTGACCGTCGTCTCACCATGCGACACCATGTGCAATACATCGTTGGACAAGCTCGCGCCGCTCGAGCTCTCCTGCGTCCGGTGATCTCATCGTGCCTTCCGCTCCGCGCAAAGCTGGGCGTCTACAAGGCCTACATCCGCAGCCGCCTCACCTATGCCGCCCCTGCATGGTACGCTCTGGCCGCAGAAACGTACCGTGTACGGCTGCGTGAGCAGCAGTCGCTGTCGCTGCGACACGCCGTAGGCGCCCCTCGCTTCGTGAGGAACGAGACGATCGCCCGAGACCTACGCATGGATAGCCTCGACGACTACATCGGTCGCTTGAGCGCCAACATGTTTGCACGCGCCGGGGAGTCGAACTTCCGCCACCTGCGGGAGATCGCTCCGTACCACCGGCGCCCCCCAGACCGACCTCTGCCGCGGGACTTGATCCCTGCTGCAGCACGACCGGACTAGACAACGTCACCCTGAGGCCGGCTGATGGGCGCCTGTCGGGAACCCTTCCCGCCAGGCTCGACCTCGCCGACGTCCCCAGGGTGACCCCCAAATGACGACCTCAGCTGCCGCTGGCTTGTAGACCGCCCATCGGAATCATCCGATGGGGTCAGGGCTCGCTAGCGGCACGCTCCACCACCGGACTTGACGCCCGGATTTGACCCCACGGCTTTTTACAGCCAATCCAACGACCCGCCTGTATCGACAGGCGGGTCGTCGTCGGTCGTCGCTGAACTTCACTGTAAGAGGCCAACGCCTCGATCAGTCTCCCCCCAACTCCCCTAGGGGAGTTGTGAGATGGCCAGTCGGATTGTTGTGTGTAAAAATAGTGTGTGAATTACGAATAAAGCAGCGTTAATAAGTTAAAAAGTGTGTTAATTAGTTAGGTTTGTTCACCTACAAAGTGAAAATTAAACAGTAACATTCTTTCATTTTGACTTCAGATTAGCTTAGTAACACAGACAAATTTAAAACATATACATGGTTTCCAACGTTTTTTTAATCGCGAAATGTTTTCAAAAGCGCCACGCCGCGCCAGGATGAGCTCGCCAAGCGCTCATTAACAAAACGACGAAGCACACAAGAACTAGCCGAGCTCGAATAAGACTTACAAATGTGACTCCTGAAACAAAAGCGCAGCCGCCGCCGTCGACCTACAAAACCACTGAATTTACTTTCACAATACGGACAGCCGAGACAAGCACTGTTCGTTTAATTTAACCCGTTCGTAAATTCAGTTTTTTGGCTTTGTATAAACGGACCATGGAGCAAACATTTACCAAGCTAAATAATCTATGTGTATTTAACATCTACCTGTAACTTATCTACGTAAAAAGAAAATATTGCTTTTATTGTTTCGTAGAGAGTAATGTAGAAACTTGATTTGACGTTGGCGGTATCATATTGGTTGTAGTTTTTGAAGAACCCCTAACTGTAGAATAGTAGAAAAGAGCTCTCTGCTTCGGTATTCCGTTGGGAAGCTCATTCCCAAAACGAAATGTACGCACGCTCTCACGAGCGTTTCGGACGCAAAGTGTGAGGATGAATACAGGCTGTGGCAAGCGGTGCGGAAACAGAGAGCAGCCACCAGTAGAACCAGTACTTAGCCACTAGTAAACCAACATTAAATGTGCGAATTATGGAAAATTATAGCTTGAAATCTTTGCTGGTGATATGTGTTTATAGTAGTTTATGATATTGTTGCATAATAAGGGTTCTTATAACATGAGTGTGTTGTATCACACGAGTGTTATAAGATCAAGTTATGTACACTACTTTATCTACTCTCATACTATAATACGTAAAACAATATTGCAAATAAAATGATGAATATAACAACAAATTTATTTTTTATATGTCAAATGTTGGCGCCAAGGCGCAAACATTGATTGCGCATGCGCGCTTGCGTCGCGGACTCGTTCATTGAAACCTTTTTTTTTTTTCAAGTAGAGGTTCTACCTCCTTGGTCCAGCTGGAGGTTGTATAGGTGTATCGTTATGATTAAAAAGTTATACAAGACCTGTATCGTAATTAAACATTTTATTTTTTATTTTTGTTCTGTACGTAATGTTTGTCATAAGAATTTTGTTATCAGTTTTATAAACTTTGTTTTATAGTATCAGAGTAGATAAATTAAATTAAAAACTCGTGAACAGTCTCGACGTCATCTTTTAAAAATAAAATAATTGTTATAGGACATTTTGCGAATTCGATCTAATTTAAAAAAAAAGGCTTCAGAATTATTTTAAAAATATGGCCGCGTTAATTTGATTTATATGTATTAACATAATATGGACAACACAAAGTCACAGTCAAGTAATTTTGTTTATTAATTTTTGCTCATTGGCGCAAGAAACACTTAATACCTATCTCAACAATATCCAGTGACCTTGAAATACCTACAATATCACTGGATATGATTTAGATGCCTTGTTCTTACCATCAGTTATTATTTTATTTGGATATTCATGGTGGCCACATACACACACAACAATCAAATGTGCCATGTCGAAAAGTCGCTAAATTGAAATTGGTAAGTTTTTTACTTATTTATTGTAGGTAGGTACACTAGTAGCGTCCCACGGTTTTACCCACGTAGTTGCCGTTTCCGTGGCAATATCAAGATAATAAGTACCCTGTGTGTTAATCCAGGTCTCCAACTATCTATCTAGGTACATACTACATAGTTTAAGTGCAATCGGTCAAGTAGATTTTGCCTGAACGAGTAACAAACATCCATCCTAACTTTCACATTTATAATATAAGTAGTATAGACAGATTGGTAGGTACACACAAAAATATTTATCGGATGAAATGTACAAACACGAGCTGCACTCGAGTTCACTTCCTCGCGGGGGTTTAGGCATGCATACCCTGTCCGAAATCCTTGTGCATGCCACTGCTCGTAGGTCTGGGTGTCAAAAAAGACCAGAGTTATGTATAATTATATTTATTAAGGTCTAAAACAGATACCTGTTATAGTAATTCATTCCGGTGCCTTGTTGCTAAGTTAACGTTCTGTGGATTTCTACGAGATTCAACTCAACTTTAATAAAGAGATAAAAGCAATAAGCATCGACCTAAGCAGACTTTGCGCCTTTAAAACAACAAAAGATCTGAATTTTCTTTAGAAATATCTTCCCGCACCGCACAGCTTTTATACTCATTCTTTTCGTAAGCTTGAATTGCTAAGCTGGTATTATATCGTCCATTTTCAAAGCTACGAGCGAAGCACGCCTAACCGGCCTACGTCGTAACTGTACAATGTTCACATAAGCACGTAGCGCGGCACTGTACAACACTTTCTAAGATAAGTGGTTGAATGTTTACTGTCGTATTTTTGTCATCCAATCTCTGAAATGGTACTTAAGACGCTGTGTAACAGTAATTTTGACAAGAGTTGAAATATTATACTAAGGTGAACTGGGCTGGTATTTCAAGAGCGTGCAGCTATTAATATATTACTACTACTAATAATAAAGAAGCGCTTGTGGCCCCGAAGTCTCAGTGTTCTGTAAACGATCACTGTGTTAAGCAACTTTCACTATGGCTGGTCCTTGGATGGGTGACCACTTTGTGGCATTTACATTTGCGAGCGTTTCCGTGCTTCGGAATACACGTTAAGCCGTTGGTCCCGGTTGCCAGTAAAATGGCAGTCCTTAAGCCTAGTAGAAGGCCTTATGGGCAGCTTGAAAAATTTCAACTGCAGGTAGCCACAACCTGCGTCTGTCTATTTCAACACGGCAATGGGCTTACCACCTATTACGTGGGAAAGGAATCCATACGGTGAAAAGTGGTCATATAATATGCCTCTGCCACCCCTTCGGGGATAAGGCGTGATGGATATTTATTTTATTTTAGCTATTAATAATGTAAACATATTTAGTGTATAAACGCCCCGCCAGTTTCGCCCAAATTAATACTATACAATATTCATAACAAGGAACGCACAATTTCTACCGAAACGCATTGACTGACACAAAATTAAGTAACAATCAGATAATTCAATGTTAATGGTGTCATAAAATTTTCCGAATGTATTTGAGATTGTACGTTTATATAGGGGATCGTTTATATTGTCAAATGGCATTAAACTAATTCAGTAGCATTTTTCAAAATACTGCAAAATTAAAAACATTTTAGCCAGAAAGGATTCAACTCTTTTAATCTGTTTTAGTTCTGCTATGAGAGAGACGGCAGAACACCCAGGCACACTCCCAGAACAAAATACCGAGCTAATTCAGACTTGCTATCCAGACCATAATGTCACCCGTGGGGGATATAATAACGTAAAAATGGAGGATGTACGTACAGGGGAACGGTCGTGTTAGTGTCAGAAGTGACACTGCGGTCTCCTGCCCCCTATAGGTGGAGTGAGCCCACCTTGGTGGTCGGAATAAATAATGTTATCAGTCCAATCGCCAAACCTGTACGTTTCCATCGACGCTGGTAAATATTTTACGTTTTATGATACATCCGGAAAAGGTTAAAGCGTAAATTTTATTTTGCAACCGGCTGGAAACTGATTAAGAGAGGATTTTTTATTTAAATATCGGTTTGCATAACAATTCAATTCTTATACATCACCGAATTTTAGAAAAATAACAAAATATATTTAGAAAAGACAACACTGCTGTCATAAAGAACAAAAGTCGTTACCATGACAGGTAGGGTAGATGGATATTCTTATAGAAAGCGTTATGGTTGCTTATTTTGATAATTCATAACGATAATAGGAAATATATCTTACTTAGATCCTTTCCAGGTTAATGTAAGATTTTCTTACTTCAATGAGGTACTTAAATAGCTTTTGTTAGAAAGCTTTTGCCTGATTTGCTTTGCTTTATCAAAAATATTAAAGTTTCCCAGCGCCAAACGACGAAGAGTAGAAGTAGAAGACACGTAATTCATGAATTTAAAAAAACTGATACAATAACACGCTAATATGAAGGGGCTCCACCAAGGCTCCAAAGCCCAAGCTACCAGCCCAAGTACCGGCTGGCGGTGTACCTGGTGACTAACGGACGAGGCTACGACGCACGCGCCCTTACGGGGTTAGGAGGTCAGACGGTTGTTGCTCCTAACAATGCCCAAAAATAAAAGTCAAACAATGGCTTCTCCAAGCGACCAAATAAAAGTGAAATCCAGGATCCGAATCCATTGTATTCCCAGTTTTTTCAAGCCCGGAAGCAACTGGAAATATACTAAGATGAAGAGAAGAGGAGGCTTGTCAGCGCTGAGTAGTTTGCAGGTAAACAAAATCTTGCATACCTTTGTACTATTACAATCAACTCAAAACTGGTGTGTAATTTCAAATAGTCAACACTCGAGTTCCTCCGGAGGCCGCGCTGCGCTGCGGTGACATCGAGAGGGTGACGTGACTGTACGTCGATATCGAGTTAACTGAAGCGCCATAGCAGTCTATTAATGACCGTGCGATTACGCCAGTGCCACCGCTCCGTGACAAATAGTTTGCTGATTGGACCTTAATTGGTTTTCGATAATAGAAATAATTGACTGCAAAAGACCTGATTTCAAATGAATGTGGTGATACTCTGTCAGAAATATTATCATTATTTAATTATGCTCGTTCAACGATCGAGTGAGGAACGATTGACGAATATTAATTGGGCGAAAGTAAAGGGGAGAAGGGAGTTACGAAGTACCTACCACGTGAGCAGATTGCTCAAGAACTAAAAAGTTAAAAGTTCTTGGATACCGAGATGTGCAAGTATTTAAGTTTTACACATCTAGTGTTATACTTATGAATATCGAAGTCCTACAACAAAAACACAGGAACAGTTTTACAACAAAACTAACACAGGAACAATTGTACAGGCGCCTGATATTGTTTCTTCTTAACTAACTATACACTACGGTAATTGAGATTAATTGCGCTGTAATTCATCCGATTTAACGAGCTAGCGGAAATAAAGATTTGAGGGAAAATGTACCCGACGACGGTTAATTGGCGCGGGGTACATGCAGCGAGTTGTCTGGTAAGCATCGGATTCATATCTATCTGAAAATAATAATAAGTGATCTTAGCCTTTTTTTAACAACAATAGCATGTTGATCGAGCTACTCTAGAACTACTTTGAGATAACCACTTGGAATTTCGTATGTGACAGCACTGAAAGTTTATCATTATCATTCTCCACACTTTTATAACCGACCGATTACTCAATGACCAGTGAGCGTAGTTACTAGAAATTAAAAGAATCCCTTTAACTTGGTAATTTGAATACGCGCTAATTTACGCTCAGCTTAAAATTATGGCTAAGTTCCCGTTGCAAGCTAAATATAATAAATTCACTAAAACTAACAGTGTGCTTAAACCTCATCTCGAATCATGAGGCTTATGAAATATTATATAATATCAGAAATAATGTAGTACCTTCTCTTTGTTATAGAGGGATGATACGATTCAATTCCGAATATTGACGTATCATATGTAACGCTGAAGAATAAAAATGATTTTATTTTATTTCCTCAGCTTTCACGGCAATGTTGTATACGAATAAAACGAAGAATTACTCGAAGCAGCCCATGTACATCGGCGGATACATCTTAGGGTACGGTATCTGCCATAAAGGTATAATTTACTAGTGGTCAGTCTCAAGAGGTCGCTAAGCAATGTACTTTTATTGACAGCCGATACCCAATTATATTCAACATATTGTGTAACCTCTCAGTAGACCCTTGTAATTATTGTGAATTTAATGTTTTTAGTCTGGCGGTTTACTTCTACACGTATAATTGCAGATCACTATTATTAAGTAGTAGATAATATTACAATTTTAAATTCTACTTCCGAACTAAGAACAACTACTTCTCGGAGTCTGTTCTAAAGAGCTCTAACATTGTTAAATGCTGTAATATTGTGAGGAATTAAGTATCCCGCAGACAACTTGATGCAATAGTTCCAGGTTACCCAGGTTACCAGTTGTCGATTTGTGTGTGAAGTGAGTTGATGATCTTCTATTTTATTTTATTTTTTTTATTTATTTATTTATAGTTAATTACAACGGTTAAAAACCAATTACAATAATTAACTTAGACCAGACATATTCACAACTAAGTAGGTATAGAAGATATTCTTGTGTATTCATTCTCAAAAAACACCATGCACACCTTAACCAAATCGCTCCATTTATCAGCAAACACATCACATTCAGGGTTTGACAATAAGAGGGCTTTGAGCATCTTCAAAGTTCGACAAACTGGAGACTCGGATCTTGCAACAGTTCGGCAGAGAGATTGAGCAAACAATTCGTGGCGCCGGATCTGGAGATGTCCTAGGTATTTATTGGGCACATACAATCGGCAGAAGAAGTCGTGTAAATCGAGTCAGTCAAAGTAGCCGCGGAGTGACTTACAAGCTACCATAAGCTGACTCATGCCTCTTCTTACTTCTAAAGAGTTAAATTTTAGAATTCCTAAGAGGTTACTTCGAACCAACGACGTATACAACAATTTTGTAACGGAAGGGTTCCGAAAGTCATGGGAATTGCGCAATACAAAACCCATTCGCCTAAAAGATTCCTTAGCTAGAGTGGAAATATGATCTCCAAATGTCAATACCCGATCAAAAGTTACTCCCAAGTCCCTCATGTTATTTACTCGAGTGATATCCTCGCCAAGTAATGTATAATTATAGTCAATAGTATGAAGGCTGCGACTATATGTCATGACAAAACATTTATTAGTGTTGAAGGAAAGATTATTCATAATGCTCCATTGACAAAGAGCATCAACGTCGTTCTGTAGAAGTCGGCAATCGTCCTCCGAGTTTATATTCATAATCAGTTTAAGGTCATCAGCATCCAACAGGCATTTGGCTGACTTTACCGTGCTTATGATGTCATTTATCATAATGAAAAAAAGGAACGGGTCGAGGACAGATCCCTGACTTACTCCCGATTTCGTGTAATACGACATTTATTCAAAGCACCCGTGCCTGACAAACTGCATGCGAACACGCAAGTAGTCAGCGATTAACTTAAGAAACTCGAAGGAGAAACCCATGCCCCCCAGCTTGTAAAAAAGAATATCATTGTCAACCCTGTCAAAAGCCTTCCGGAAATCACAATAGATTACGTCAACTTGTCCCCGGGCTTCCAAGCATTTAGATATGTATTCGACGTGGATCATTAAGTTAGAGTTAACTGAACGACCAGGCCGAAAACCATGTTGAGCATCGGAGAGATACTTTCCTATATGTTGGTAAACTATTGTGTGCAGCACTTGTTCAAAAAGTTTTGCTACTGTTGGTAGTATAGCTATTGGTCTGTATTGCTCCACAGATGACTTATCACTTGTTTTGGGGATCGGACTAACGCGTGATAGTTTCCATTGTCTAGGATATATGCCAGATCTAAGAGCAAGGTTATAAATGTGACAAAGAGGGGCAACTAGAACTTCACAGCAGCCTTTAATAATGTAAGGGGGTATATTATCCGGTCCGACTGAGCCACCAGGTTTGAGTTTGGCTATCGCTTTTATTATGTCCTGGTGGGTCAAAATAGGAAGCACAACAATTTCCCTTTCATGTTCCAGGGAGATATTAGAGGGCTTGATATTCGGAGTAAGTATAGGCATGTTAGGCAGGAATACGCTAGCGAAATACTTTTAAGGTGTATATCGCGAATCATATCTCTACTAAACCAAACTGGATACCGTTTGCTTTTGGAGTTTGGTCTATTTTTTTTTGGGATGGTTTGATCAAATATGGCGTACAGTGTTGTGTAGAACAAATCAGTTGCTAAGCTTACTTTATCGCACTTGAGAAGCTTTTGCCAGGGTGCTAGATGCATTTGCTCGTACAAACGGGGATAGTCTCCACGACCGAAGTTCCAGTCTCTACTGCTATCAATGTTACTAGGTTCTAATTTTTCGTTATCTTTAAGTGCCGTTATGTATAATGTTATATCCTGAGGAGGATGATATATGTCCACCAGAACCAGCTCAGTTCCTTTGATATACTCACAAGTAACTGGCCCATTGCACCGTACCAACACTACATCCAATTTACTCCCACACTCATTCATGATTTCGTTCATCTAAACTAAATTTCAGAAAGTTATGAAATAGCAATAGTAATTATTAACATTAACGGATGCACTTTTTAAATTTAGGTCACCTAAGATGATTACATTTCCTTACAGGTTTCATTACAGGTATCAACCTGTAATGAAACTCTCAATCTTAGTAAACCACGCCATGTTATCGGCGTCTGTTGCAGTAGGTTTGATGTATACTATACCAACAGATATTCTAATGTAACATTTTTTACTTACTTTTTAATTAAATGTTTTATTATACGTTCTCTCAAATTATCTGCATGGCCATTGTCTGTAGCATTCCTAGGCCTTTATATTTTAAGTCTTTATGCTCTCTTAATGTTTGTTTACCTTTTGTAATTTTTTATGTCTGTTAATGACAAGCCTAGGTTTTATTTTTAATTTATTGTTAGAGCTGCCAGTAGGTTAGATTGTTTAGATATTAGACCTTGTTATAAATTTATATTTTTAAATTATTTTTATTCTAAACTTGTTTAAATTTTGAAATGCTCTGTAAAAGAAGGGAACCGGGGCTGTCAGATCAGTCTACTTTTGGTGCTCACCTTGAGAGGAGGTGCTGATGAATAAGTGCTGAGTGAGAGGGTTGTGCCCTCCAGAAATAGTGAAGTGATTGTCTGCAGTGTTGTGTGCTATTAACCGGCCCTGTGAAAGACGCCGACCGCTCGTTATTTTCAGCCCTCTACCTGCCTGAATTCGCGACCAGCATCTCCGAGGTCGGCGACGTGGAGGCCTTACTTGAGGCCCCTTAGCAACGTGGAGGTCTACGCGAGGCCCCCTTCTTAGCTACGAGTGCTGATAACCGGCTCTTTTAAAGAAACAATCAAGAACTTATTTACCCCCGGCTTTCTCTGGTTTTATTTTTAACATTTTTATATTACCTATATTAAATTAAATTTACCTTTTCTCCTTTTTCTTTTACTTTTCCTTTTAAGCCAGGACTCCTCCAGTCCTGGTGACAGTTTCCTCCTAAACTTTACTTTTTCCCCTCCCGGAAAATAGTAACGTTCCTATATGTGCTGGCCATGCACGGTCAGGGTACACCACATATCATCACCATGATCCGTTTCATACTCGTGCCGCCGGAGCATAGCAATGCCAGAACGCGAGGTTAACAAAACACCGCCGCCTTCAGTTATTCTGTCTCGACGCAATATACTGAAGCCTTGAACTAGAAAGTCTAAGGTCTAAGTTATGGCGACTAAGTCGTGTTCCGTGAGAAGTAAGCTTGCTTTTAAAGCTCGTAACTTAGTTTTTAACCCATTTACGTTCTGTACGTACGATTATATAACTGCCTTCTAACCTGTGGGTACCGGGTTCGATTTTATACTACTTACAGGGATAATTAATTAATGAAGCGCTCGTGGCCCCGCGGACGTAGTGTTCTGTAAACGATCACTGCGTTAAGAAACTTTCACTATGGCTGGTCCTCGGATGGGTGACCACTTTGTGGCATTTATATTTGCGAGCGTTTCCGTGCTTCGGAAGGCACGTTAAACCGTTGGTCCCGGTTGCCAGTAAAATGGCAGTCGTTAAGCCTGGTTGAAGGCCTTATGGGCGGCTTGAAAATTTTTAACAGTAGGTAGCCACAACCTGCGTCTGTCTATTTCAACACGGCAATGACACGGTGAAAAGTGGGCATAAAATATGCCTCTGCCACCCCTTCGGGGACAAGGCGTGACGGATATTTATTTACAGGGATAATTCTAACGCTTCTGAGAAGAGTAGATACTTTATTTTATATTAAAACTTTCATATATTTTATTTATCTATCACGCCTTATCCCCGAAAGGGGCATATTAGTATATGCCCACTTTTCACCATGTGTATTCCTGTCCCACGTAATGGGTGGTGAGTCCATTGCCGTATATAACTCTCATATATATACACTATATAAAGTTAACTCCGGGCGTCGCGAGATGCAACTGGGACAGACGCTCGGATGATGATGGAATGCTTACTGCTCTCATAAATATACTGTGCCATTGCGAAAAAATAGCAAGGGGAGTGCCACGAAAAAACCTAACACAGGTCCTACCTCAGTAAGCGCCAGCGCGCGACTGATCAGGCCTCAGCGTCTCGAATCTGATATTATTTAAACATTTGTACTATGAAAATCACTGTATATAGTCAAAGTAAGCGATTATGTCTATAAATATATAGTAGCTATAGCTGTGTATAAAAATTTCATGAAAATTATCTGTAGTTTAGATTTGGCATTGAAAAAACATTTCGAAAGGGGGCAACTTTAGGATGTTTTTCTATCAAGTGAAGTTTATTAGATTTTGTAACAGAAAGCCATTTTGACTAGCTTAAATCCTTAACTAACATATATCTGTTTTTCAGAATCAAAAACCCTTTCTTCTACGATTCGCATTGTTTTAAAAAACTTAAAAGTGTGGCAAAAAAACTCAAAGGAATGGTATTCCTGCCGAGGCTTAACTAACACGGGATTTATTTATTATACTGTAAGTAACTAGTTAACGTAACGACTGCTGTCCAGCCCGTGTAAAAAAATTAGTTAGAACATGTCTTGTAATGGAAAAGAGGTATTTTTCTAATGGAATAAAATATAGTCTAATATCTTCTTGTAGTTTTCTACTTAGATTTGGTGCTTCTACAAAAGGTATGTTAACCTATAAAAACAAAAGTAAGGCATTAAATTCAAACACGGTCAGTAGAAAACTTTATGAAAATCCGCGCCGAGGGGTCATTCTACTACAAATTTCCGTGATAATATGTTATTTTCAGGAGATAGTAAAATGTTTTAATTTTGCTGAGAAACTGACCTAAGGTCAGTCTCTGATCATAATACCTTCAATCCTAAGCTCAGTTGCACCGACATACATAGATACCTATTGCAGTCATAGGGGCTATATTTGACAATGTAATATAATAGGTAGAACAGTAGTTATTCGCCAAAGCCACTGTCCATGGAATTGATAAATGGATCCCTCGCAACCCACTCGTCCCTCGGGAGTAACTAGCGGAGCTGTAAATTATAAACACAATAGCTTATTTTGCTTATGCAGAACTGTTTTCATTGATATTAAGTGCGCATTCTATATTCTTACAGTGCATTGCATTAGTATGTTTATCAGTCGTCTAGATCTCCATAACACAACCTTATATTAGCTTAAATTAGAACATAAGCCTAAGCATACGCTGTGTAAAAAAATGTCCTACAATTTCCTACAATATTGCATTGTAAGACTATAGAATTTACGTAGGTATAAATGCATAGGATAAGAGTAATAAAGTTACTTGACTCTAGACACATGCACAGTCCCCTATTCGGTAAATGACGACTGTGGTAAACATCTTACGCTACGGTCGTTCTTGAGATGGGTGAACGTGTGTGGCATTTCCGTTTATGAGCATTTTCGTGATTAGTGCAAGGCACGGTAAGCCGTTAGTACCGGCTGCCGCTAATGTGGCAATCGACATGGCCTTATAGGCAGCTTAAAAAATGGTAGCTACAACCTGCAACTGTTCGTTCCAACAAGGCTATAGGCTTACCACCTAAATAGCTGGTGAAAGTGGGCGTTTAGTATGCCTCTGCTCCCAATATTTTTCGCCGTCTTTATTCGCAAATACTTACTAAACCTATCTTCTTTCTATATTCTCTGGCAGAAGTCCTATAATTCTCTACAGACTTTAGCAAATTTCCCGAATAGCAAATATGCAACTCATTCGTGTCAATTAAAGAAAAAGATACATTACCCTCGTTAAAGAGTGGGTGGTAACCAAATTATACAAAAAATATTGTCAAAGTAAAACCTAAAAGAACCCAATACCTAACATTGAGTCAATGTCTCGTTCAATCAGATTATCTTGAAGACAATGAAAAAAAGCTGATGAAACATTCTTTGCTTTTCCGATGATAAGAAATTGATCGGCAAAAAAATCGTATGATACGAAATCCGTTAAATTGCAGGAGCTTTCTCATCTCTTAATCTGGGCGAAAGGGCTGCCATACTCTCTTTTAGTAGTATTATGTCCATCCTGAAACATTTGAAGTATTGACTCCACAATCTTCTAGACAGGCGCAGGCGTTGTCTCACAAAGATCCGAGAAGTTTGTAAAATCTTGCTTTATAGTATAAGTTTTTTTTATACCTGAGGTGGCAGACAAGCGTACGGCCTACCTGATGGAGTGGTCACCGTAGCCTATGGACGTTTGCAACACCGGAGGTGGAGTACTCGCGCTGCCAACCCTTTATAAACCTTCTAAGACCCCTTTTGAAGAACCCCATACTGTAGACCTTCAAAAGGGGTCATCTATACAACGAAGAGTGACTTGATTAGTTTATTTTTGATTGCAATGTTAGTGTAATATAGTCAACTTTTAAACAATTCTATCGAATCGTTTTTTTTGTAATGAATTGAAGTGAGATAAATGCAGGTTTATTTATGGTAATAATAGAATAGATGTCTATTTATACATTTTAACTATCAGTGACAGAGCAAACTACTACAAACTACTACCCTCAACTCGTTTGCGTTAGCATTTTTCTGATATTTTTGTTGTTGTTTTTAGCTTAATACTAGTTTTTTTTTTGTATAAGATGGTTTTACGACTAAATATCTGAACGATTTATAATTTTTATTTTATAAATATAGAAAATATGGTAAATAGCCTGCATTTTTATTTCATTATAATACGAAGTAATGCGAAGGACTCACGGGCGAAACCCTAGATTTACATACAACAATAATGACGAAAAAGGCTTCTTATCATAACCGTTACTCTTGGGCAACACCGTAGCATAATATTCTGAGGAATTATTATCATAAAGGGATGGCATTAATATAAAATGTAAATAAAAGCTGAAATGCTGCCTGGAAGAGAACATTTAGGAACAACATTTTTGGAATTGCATTATTTGAAACCATAACGATGTAACAGAGATTCACGCTGCGATTTTCTTCCTTCCATGCAAAGATATTATACTGATGACGGATGTCTTCCAGCCCGAGATAACGGAAAAATAAAAATAAAAATCCATATCTAGTTGAGGTCCGCAGCTTCGCCTGCGTAGATATGTTTTCCCGTTCTCGTTACCCACAGGAAATTGTTCCCGGGATAAAAAGTAGCCTATGTGTTATTCTGATGTATAAGTTATACCTATTATTGTAGTTTCATTAAAATCTAGTTAGTAGTTTTTACTTGAAAAAGTAACAAACATCCATACAAACTTTCACATTTACATATTACGGGTGACGCTCGCGGCTTCGCCCGCGAAGAGAAGTATTCTCGTTCCTGTTTCCCACAGGAACTTGTTCCCGGGAAAAAAAGTAGCCTATGTGTTATTCTGATGTATAAGCTATATTATTGTAGTTTAATTAAAATCCATTCAGTAGTTTTTACGTGAAAGAGTAACAAATATCCATACAAACTTTTGAATGTATAATATTATTAAGATTAAGATTCCCTATATGATAAGCCTTGGATTCCATTCGTGAAGCGAAAGTAGGCATCTCTTAAAGCTGTAAACTTATCATCATTTCAGTTTGTCCAGTTATGTTAGTGGTCCTTTGGTTATTTTTCATCGTCATGGCTTATGAGGCAAACGGCGGCTTATTGACGTGCATTAGATAAATATAAATAACATAGAGATAGCTTTATTATTCAAACTGTTACATTTTGTAAGCGAAAATATTTCATGATAAAAGGGACCACGTTTTTCTTGGCTGCAACAGCTTTATATCTTTCAATGGATAGAGAACAGGAAACCTAATGTAAATATTGTAGGACATTTTTGTTGTAGCTAATAAATGTGGGCAGAGATACAATCATTTACACAAATATATGGGACTGAAATCATAAACGAATTTTATATCACGATCACTCGAAAGCCCTTTAAGTTCTAAATGAGAGGAAATCTAAACTACTTAAGTTTGTACTAGGGTCCGCATTTACAATGTTCAAAATGTACTTATGTAACAATAATTGGAAGTATAGTGATCGTTATCTAGAAACATTGTTTTTATGTTAATACGCACGGATTTTACGATAATTATGATTAAATCGCCTTATCCTTAATCAAATTTTGTAATGTATAATGAAAATCATACTAATTATAGATTATCAAGCGAGACTTGATTGCGTTGAAATGATGAACGTCCTCTCACTCGCGTTGAAATTAATTCGCCCATTTATAGAATTACACCTTAAAGTGATCCATCATCATCCGAGCGTCTGTCCCAGTTGCGTCTCGCGACGCCCGGGGTCCGCTTTCCTACATTTTCTCCTCCACTTCATACGGTCGTCGGCATCCCCTGTAGTGAGACCATTGGCACGCATGTCATCCCTTACGACGTCAAGCCAGCGCTTCTTGGGTCTTCCCCTCTTACCGGGACCCGGCGGGGCTGACATGGCCAGACATTTGTTACCTACGTAGCCCAGCGGTTGCCGCAAGACGTGACCATACCAACGAAGGCGACACTCTTGCAACTTGTCTCCAATGTCACGGACGTGAAGGCTGCCGCGGATGCGAGAGTTCCTCACGCGGTCCATCCGCGTTACTCCACACATCCACCGCAGCATCTTCATTTCCGTGACACGCAGCTCCTGCTTGTGTCGCTCCAATATCGGCCACGTCTCACTGCCATGTAAAATGACAGGTCTAATAATGGTTTTGTAGACCTGTCCCTTCAACCGGATCGGCATTTTAGGGTCACAAATGACACCGGTCATCTCCCGCCATTTGGCCCACGCGGCAGCAATGCGTGACTTGACATCGCAATCGATGTCACTGGACGTGTAAAAAACAGATCCCAGGTATTTAACCTGGTCCGTGCGCTCGACCAAATCACCGCCTATGCGGACGGATGTGGGATCTGTCGAGTTTAGTGCCAAGTACTCGGTCTTCGCCACATTTAGTTTCAGACCGCCGTTCTCAAGCGTCTCCTTCCACGCCTTTACACGTCGCACCAATCTGCCCCTGTCCGCGTCTGCCAGCGCAATATCGTCAGCATACATGAGCAACCATGGAGGCTGCTCATGCGGGTTTCTGATGCTGTCCGACAATTCGTCTAATATTACACTGAACAGAAGCGGACTAAGGACAGAACCCTGGTGTACCCCGACGGTGATGGGGAAGGATTTCGTGTCGCCAACAGCAGTCCGAACCATTGAATCGGAGTCAAAGTACATGTCCCGGATAGTGTCAATATAGACCTCTGGAACCCCTTTGGACCGCAGTGCCCACCAGATCATTGCACGAGGAACACAGTCGAAGGCCTTCTGCATATCTAGAAACAAACAGTGCAGAGGCGTGTTCTTCGACCTGTATTTCTCTGCGACAACCCTCAGGGCAAAAACAGGGTCCGTGGTCCCATGACCAGGGCGAAACCCATATTGACATTCCGAGAGAGTACACTCCTGCCGGATCCGAGAGTCTATAATCCTCTCGAAGATCTTCATGGTGTGGGACATCACCTTAATACCGCGGTAGCTCCCGCACTCCTGCACTGACCCCTTACCTTTGAATACTGGAGTAATAATACTCAGTCTCCATTGGTTTGGGATCTGCCCGCTGAGGAGTATGCGGTTAAAAAGGTTTACTAAGATGCCCACACCGCGAGGACCCATCGCCTTCCAGGCTTCGATGGGGACTCCATCGGGTCCGACAGCTTTCCGATTCTTCATGCGGCGAAGCGCAGTCAGGACTTCTCCAGGCGTTACCGGTGGCACTAGTCCCTGATTCGGAGGGAGGTCCGGAGGCTGCACCTCTTTATGCTGTTTATTAAGCAGCTCGTGGAAGTACGAGCGCCATCTCTCCTTTACCGCGAGGTCTTCGCTTAACAGGTTGCCCTCAGGGTCTTTTACACAGCGACACTTGGATATATCCTGTGCCGCTTTGACCCTGGAGCGCGCCAGCTTATAGATGAGCTTCTGCCCCTCAGACGATTCCAGCTTATCATACAAAGGTTGTAAGTGGTGTCGTCTGGCTCTGGCTACAGCTCTCTTTGTGGCGCGCTTGGCAGCCCTGTACGCGTCGCGGTCTTCGGGAGATCCGGTGGCTTGCCACTTTTTAAAGAGGGCTTTCTTCTCCCTGGTCTCCCTCAGGACTGCGTCGTTCCACCACCAAGTTTCCTTGTCACATTTGCGTCCACCCTTAGACTCACCGAGCACCACCTTCGCCGCTCCAAGGATGGCCGCCTGAACTTTGTCCCAGTAATCTTGAACTGGTTCGCCTTCAGTGTCGGTGCACTTGTCACCGACAGCTGAGACGAACTCCTGGGACCTAGTTTCATCAAGCAGCCACCATCTGATGCGGCGCTGGCACCGCTCGATGCGTTTGCCTTTAGGCTTCACGCAGAGGTCCATGACAAGGAGACGGTGTTGTGCAGTAAGACTCTCACCGGGTATGACCTTGCAGTTGGCCACCTTGCCGATGCTGTGTCGCCTAGTGAGTAGGAAATCGATCTGAGATGTACGCCTCCCGCTCTTGTAGGTGATGAGATGTTCGGATTTCTTTTTGAAATACGTGTTCACAATGGCCAGATCGGCAGCCGCACACGTTCTGAGGATAGTTTCTCCTTCAGTGTTGCGGGTGCCGTATCCAAAACCACCATGAACACGTTCAAACTCCTCACACCTCTCACCCACATGACCGTTTAGGTCGCGGCCCAAAACGATTCCCTGTGACAACGGAATGCTCCGAAACACTCCCTCGAGTTGGCCCCAAAACGACATCTTATCGGCGTCGCTACAACCGGCCTGTGGCGCGTAGGCACTTATCAGGTGGGTAATAATCCCATCGATAAGCACCATCACGATCATAAGCCGGTCGCTACAGCGTTTCACCTCCAAGATGCCGCTCTGCAGCCCTTCGGAGAGCACCACGGCCACCCCGTTCTCCCCACCAGGCGCACCCGTGTAGTACAGCTTGTAGCCTTTCTGCAAAGGCTGGGTTCTGTTGCCCTTCCACCGAGTCTCCTGCAGGAACGCCACGTCCACCCTCCGCCTGGAGAGTACTTCGGCCAACTCTACCGCACGCCCAGTCAGCGTGCCAATGTTCCAAGATGCGAAGCGGATTCGGGTTGGGGCTAACTTCTTTAGCCGTGCTGGCCCGACACACGGCAGCCCTAGCCCACTTGCCACAGGAGTCGGGCGGGGCTCCTGCGCGCCGTTTTGCGGCGGCGCCCTATCCCTAGCAGCATTCCTTTTATTTCTTTTCATTTTTGTTTCGGCGGGTGGCTTTTATGGGAGCGACGCCCTCAGACCTCCCAACCCCAGAGGGGAAAGCCAGCGCCAGAGCCTCGTCCGTTAATCAGCAGGTGCACGCACTAGCACGGGAGGTTGACTTGGGCCCCGAAGATCTTGGTGGGGCCCCTTACACCCAACACCTTAAAGTGATATCATCGCAAAAAAAATACCTAAACACTGAAGTTAGCCAAATCTGTTTACCAATCTTTATCTATACTAATATATAAAGCTGAAGAGCTTGTTTGTTTGCTTGAACGCGTTAATCTCAGGAACTACTGGTCGGATTTAACAATTTACAAGTAGTATCATACAAACTTCATTTCAGCAAAATTGTTCAGGTGGCTAAATAAAAAACACCGTTATTACATTAATTAAATATATTACAAAAATTAATATTACAAAAAATTTAATAATTCTTTCGCCATTAGAAAGCTACGTTTTTCGTGAGTAACATAGGCTATTTTGGATTTTCAAAATGTTTAGGGCTCAGTACGAAATTTTGTCACTGTTCAAAGCTGGGGCTTGCCGCTAGTTGATGTAATATGTATAAAGCGCTAGTTCTGTAAACGATCACGTCGGTGTGGCTGGTCCTTGGATGGGTGACTACTTTGTGGCATTTAGATATAAGAGGGCTTCCTTGCTTTGGAAGGCGCGTTAAACCCTTTGGTCTCGGTTGCGTGGCAGTCGTTAAGCCAAGTTGAAGGCTTTATAAGGGAGATTTCAACAGCATCACAACTTGCTCCTATCCATTTCAACATGGCAATGAATTCACTACCTGTTACGTCGGACAAAAATTCATAAGATGAAATGTGGGTATAAACTCGTAGTATGCCTCTGCCACCCCTTCGGTACAAAGGCGTGACTGATAAGTACATATAAGTCAGACATTATTATAAATATTAGCATTAAACAACAATGTCCAAGTCCCGGTGTGAACTGCAATTGTTGATTTGATTAATATAAAATTATCAAAAATGTTTCAGATCTATCATGCATCTTAAATAACAACCTTTTCATTGAAGTTTTTATCGCCTGCACAACTACGGCTTCGTTTTATCGTCCATTCCGAAGCCAGTAGCATAAGTGAGTGGTATAATTAGTTTGAAATCGATAGGAGTGCAGTGTCATGCAGGTGGGAGGTGCAAAGGCCGGTTTATCGTCCAGCGCGGTATCGATCCCAAACACACGTTACCACATATCTCACCACAATGTCCGGTGGCATATTCTAATGTGTTTTTATAAATTCCTGGTACATGCAGGTGTTTTCATTGAAATACATTTAATATTAGTTTTTGAAATATACATGTTTTATGTATTCAGCATCAGATCAGTACTGAAGCTTGCATCAACTTCTAAGCACAAGGTACATTTGTGTAGCGAATGCCTTGCCTTATTCCCTGGAATTTTTTTATAAAGTGGAAAGATTATTTGTAGTCGATAAACTCTAGAACTTCAGAATGGATTTAAAAAAGAAGTACCAGGCTATGTATCATTATGTTTCTACCCATTTACAAAGCTTGCGAAAGGCTATTAATTCTTTGGACTATAGGTAGATAGCCATAGTCCAAAAAATCCAAGTAATTAAATGGGTATACACATTCATCCAGTAATTGAATGCGAATTGATTGCGGATTAGAGATGATTAAAAAATCTTAAATCTAAAGTGCTTAATACCGTTATGTACAGTGCTTAATACCGTTATGTACAGACGAAAATAAGCCGAGTAGAGCTATAGAACACTAAGGATTGTTAACATTATCAAAGTCACAACTATATTATCATTAAGTGACTGATGGTGATAGTTGACAAGAACGAGGACAGTGACCACTCCCACCAACAATCAATCAAATGCCCACGACTAAACGGCGACGACGATAGTGAACCACCTATACGTACACATGCCCAAGTAAATCGATTTTGAACTTAATTACGTCAGTGTACACAATCATTAGGGAGTACCGTGTAGTTCTAGTACCTGCGAATACGATGTACTTCGCTCACCATTAGCTGCCGTAGGGTGAAGACCTTGGGAGGTACAACTGGTATCAATTATTGAAATTACCAAACAATATCTATAAATGTACACTTTCATTAACAGCAATTTCAATTTTCAATTAATCTAGGAAATGTTTAATAGCTTAATTCTGAAACGTATCCGGAGTACCACGAAATAGAGTGTATGCCAAGACTTTTAAAAGCGTGAAACAGAATAGTCCTTTAAATTTCAAAATAATAAAAGAATCGATACACAAACGCTCTCAGACTTTCTAAAATTCTCTCCAATACTGTTCAGTTCAAATACCGCGCAATTTTTTGCAAACGTGCCGAAAGTGATCGTCATTCCAGACAACGGGAGAGAACATTTGCCGTAGCCAAATAATTTGTTCCGGATAAAAAGTGTCCTATATTTCGGATTAGTTCCGCCGGAACCGCTTTGATTGATGGAGGCTTAACTTACTAGATCGACCAGTCAGTGAGTCATAGCTTTCTGTACTTGAATTCGGCCTACATTCTAGATAAGGAATGTAAAATCGAAATGTTCCTTTCGGATCTCGTCTAGAGACCCTCTTCTAGAGGACGTTTTTAACCTTTTAACATTCATACATTTGTTTTGAAGGTATGATCTTTTTCTATTAATTTCATCATTCTTATCATGCGCACTATAGGAGCGTATAGCAGATAATAGGACAAACAAAATAATTATTGAAAAAATAAGAATATTTAGTAAATAAATACCAAATTCTATAGTATAGTATACACGTGCATTTTACAACGTTAGCAAGCGTGAGTGGCTGAGGTGTACCGCGCCGAGACTTGAGTGCAGTCCATTACAGCCTACAGGTGCAGACTCGGCCATCGGATATTGTTAATTAATACCCCGCTAAGAGCACTCCGTATACATGCTTAGTGGAGCATTGTATAACTGTATATTGATCAGATAAGTGGATAAAAGCTTAAATCTTTTATTTAGGCGGACTGAATGTGAACGACATTGTCTGTCAGTCAACCTTGTGGTCATGCCGAATCATTCTCAAAATGTAAAGCTTTGGTTTTTTTTCAAATTATTTTACTTTGTGAGCCTGGGATTCGTTTTAATTGGCTGCTATGGGGAGTTGTGATTAGTCTATTTTCTTCCTTCCCAACGTCTTGGCTGGCACCAGTGCAAATACAAGTTTGTGGACTATATGAAAATACTGCAAAAACGTCTCATTACGCCCACGTTTATTTAACAGCGAGAAATAAATCCCGATACGGTTTATCTAAAGGCTTTGAAAGTGATGATTAATTGTAAAGTTAAGCGTTTGAAAGATACGATGAAAGCTACTCCTAAGGTTATCCTATTATATTGGAAGTTGAAGAAATTCACTCGAGTTTTTCATACTTAGTTTATACCAGAGTTGTTAATACTTCTTTTTCCTGTTATAAATGTTACAGAATGAATTTTTGAGACGGGGCAGTAAGGGCAGATTTTTTATACTGTTGAGGTAGCAAACAATCATACGGACCTCCTGATGGAAAGTGGTCTTCGTTAGCCTATGGACTTTTGCAAAATCAAAGGTGCAATACTCGCGTTGCCTATCCTAAAATTCCTTAACAGTAATAGCTACAGGAAAACGCTCCTGGATCCATATTTTGTTTAAAAATTTTTGAACTGCATTCACAGATTTTGGAAAAAGTTACCGTTGGCAAAACAAATGATACCCACAAATGCTACACGAAAAAATATATTATTTTCGATTCGGTTTTTTGTGAGCGTCGAACTGCCGTGGGTCGGAGCGAGTGGCTTCGCTGATTACGCCGGTCTTGGTCATGGTCAAAAGCGTCATGCTTGGAAATGGAGCTTACGGGTAAAGACTAATACGCCTCCAATGAGCCAAGGTCGATGAACTGTCCAGCGGCAGTGCATTTAAAGTCCTGGAGACAACCACAGAACGAGTAACCAGGTCATCGGTAATACAGACGAAAATTCGCCACAATGTTGAATTCTGTACGTTAAAAACAAATAATTACCATACGTGCATGTATGAAGCGATTAATGAATCTACAGGAAGCGAAAGAAGTATGCATGGATCGCGATGCCTGGCGATCTGTCCTCTCTGACTACCCCGTCAGGGATACAGCGTGAAGATAGTTCACGCTGTATCCCTGAAGATAGTTAAGTTAAGTTGAGTTAAAAACAAATATATAGGGCACATGACATATTTTAATTATATAGGTACGACAAATCGTTCAATAGAAGAAATAGTTATTAAAATTTGATGCACTGTATTTTCTTCATGATAGTATTGATAAGGCTATCAAAACAACATGATCGCATTAGAAATAATTTAAAAAAACAATAACATAGTTTGCCAACGAGTCCAACTCGAGACTGAAAAAAAATCCACTTTAAATATAAAATTGAACATGATCTGATGAAATAACATGATCACTCATTATACGAACAAATATACGGTAAATTAGGTAATTATGATGTGGTTAAACTCGCGAAGGCGACTGATAAAACTTGGAAAACCTGTTACATTCGCGCAATTCACGGATAATGTAAGTAGTGTTGTTATCATAATTTCTGTCAACTTTGTTAAAACAGTGGAGGCGGCACCGTTATATATTATTACTTCGTTCACCCGAAAAGTTTAATCTACCTCTATTCTATACGATATTTAGGTCAAATATTTAGGCTTTATAAATTAACAAACTTACGTACTTTCGCAACGACAATAGGATTAGAAAATATAATCATGGCTTTTTTCTTATAAATACCTGTCTAGTCTATATATGTATATATACCTACTACAGACTATTAAGTCTACTACTGCTACTACGGTACTTTGTGCCTTGAAAATACCACCCACCCAAATTTCTCCAGTTTGTTGTTTATAGAGATACATACATATTGTCACGCCTTTATCCCCGAATGGGTAGGCAGAGGCATACTATACGCCCCCACATTTCACCGTCCCACGTAACTGGTGGTGAACCCATTGCCGTGTTGAAATGGTTAGGCGTAGGCTGTGGCGACCTGCTGTTGAAATTTTTAGCCTTATAGGGCCTTCAAACAGGCTTAATAACTGCCATTTTATTAGCAATCAAGACCAACGGCTTAACGTGACTTCCGAAGCACGAAAACGCTCGCTAATGTAAATTCCACAAAGTGGTCATCCATCCAAGATCCACCCATAGAGAATGTTACTTAACACAGTGATCGTTTACAGAACACTGAGTCGGCGGGGCCACGAGCTATATAGAGATACTGTACCAAATTTATCTAAATCTGATTAGCTGTTTGGGCTGTAACATATAAACCCTCACAAGCTGCTTTATCATTAGATTAGACACATATTGTAATGACTTCTTTTCCGAAAGGGTAGGCAGGGTTATTTCACCAGCTTGTATTTGGTTAATGTCACGTAATAAACAGGTGGTGAGCCTTGTAACATTTACATTAATACATTGTTTAATTTATTTATTTCAATTAATCGTCATTTCAGAATCATCATCTATAATCGTCAAAAAAAATGTAAAATGTATTTTTTGTACAGATTAGATGACTTAATGAATGTGGCACCTCCCAAAAATACTCCCAACACATTGTGTGACAAGTCAACGGCCCCTAGCACCCGGTCGTTCCACTAAATATATTGCTTGAATATACACATTACATTAGGGTGGACCTCTGGCAAAAATCTGCCCGATATGGCGACATTTATGATTACTGCTCCGCTCTCCAGCGTAGCAGCGTGATGATATTAGCCTATAGCCTTCCTCGATAAATGGCCTATCCAACACAAAAATATTTTTTCCAATTCCGACCAGTAGTTCCTAAAATTAGCGCGTTCAACCAAAGAAACAAACAAACTCGTCAGCTTTATAATATTAAAAAGATTATTTACAGCCAAAGCAGATCTGTAGGAACAAAATGAGCGCTAACACTAAGACACTACAATCTAGTTTTTAAGACAAAAACGATATGAAAATAATGTCCATTACCACAGCCTATACTCGTATCTATTGATTTATTCAATGGACAGCACAGAAATATTCAATTCAGCGTTAGCATTCCCATTGTATCGGCCAGACACATTTACAAAACTAGATTGAGTCAAGAGTATTTCAATTTCCGCTCTTTTATCCTGTACATTTTCTCGATTCTCGATTGACGTCCTTTCCATTTCATAATTCACTTTGTTACTATATTTTACGGATACCCAGCATTTTTTGCCTTTTTTCGGGCCGTATTCCAGAACGTTTCTTAATACTCAATCGACGCCTGAAGCAAGTTTTTCTCTTATAAATACTACTCTCAATTGTTTCTTGAGTATTGAGAAACATTCTGTAATACGGCCCTTAGACCCGCTCATCTGCTGAGCACGGGCGAGTCACTGGTACGGGCGCAGCTCCCATTGTTTGGTTCGAAGTGTATCGTGGTTGCAAGCCATTAGTTCGGTACGATAGGATATTATACGGCGTTTATTCTGGCGCGGGTCACATTTAATTAGTTTATTACTACTGAAATGAAATCCGGAACACGGAATTCCTTTCCCGTTTATTGAAGTAAATGGTAGTTTACGAGGGTCAGATACTGAAGTAATATTAAAAATAACTGGTGAAGTGGCACTACCTTTGGCATCATGAACAGTAATTATTGTACTGTGTGACAAATATTCACTATTAAATTAACTGACCACGGTAGGGTCCACGTCCATAGGCTAAGGTGATCACTTTCCATCAGGTCGGTCGTATGGTTATCTGCCACCTCAGTAGTATAATAAAATATATAATACCAAAATTCTAATTATGTGATAAAATTAATATGATATTTAAAGAATACTACCTATATATATGATATAATATTGATCAAATATACTTTCTCGATAAAGTGTGTGTGGAACGTAATGCTGACTTGGCCCGTTGTATGGAAATATAATACGGGAATAAAATGTAGCCTTAGTTGCTTCTTAAAACATGAACTATCTGCCAGTTAAAGTGGCGTTAAAATCGATCCAGCCGTCTTAGAGATTAATCGGAACAATTTTTATATTGTTTTTATTTAATGTAATAACTGTATCTTTCATATGCATTTTGTTAATAATTAATTTGGAATTACAGACAGACATTGAATTATTTTTATCGGTGCAGATTACGCGATCAAGTCCTGCTTTTAAATCTTTAATAGAGAAACGTAATTTTAAAAAAAAAGGTAAATCGTACATAAACCAGATCCGATTCGTCACGGTAAAATACTCTTCCGCTCGGATCGTAAAACGATAAGAAGGAACGGTTCTTATCATTTTATGATCCGTGTAACTAATCACCAACTTCTTATCACGCACACTATGTATTATATTAGATTATATTATAAATATCTAGATTGTAATGTAAAAGAAGCGAATTTTCAGTAGAAAGTTTTAAATCGTGTCGAGCCGTCGTAACTCGGATAGTGAGCTAAACTAATGTCATTTTCACAGACACCTTTATGTATTGGCTTGGATAACTGAACCAAGTATGATCAGAGGCGTCTCTGAAGTGTAAAGGGGAGGAAGTAAGCCTTCAGTTTTATTTACGTAAGAATTTAGAAATGTAACGCTACTTAGCCTAAGGCTGAATTCTATGACAAATATTTTTGTTAAAAAAAATCCACAAAAAAAACCATAGTCAGATCAGTAATTTTGACAAACATCGCAATGTTAATTTTATCTAGCATCATATGGATCAAACAGAGAACAACTTTTTCTAAGTGGGTTAGAAACACTTCAGTCTGAAAAGGTCTAACTAACTAACAAACTATCTTCACGCTGTATCTCTGACGGGGTAGTCAGAGAGGACAGATCGCCAGGCTTCGCGATCCATGCATACTTCTTTCGCTTCTTCAAGATTCAACAATCGCTTCATACACGCACGTCTGGGTATCAAAGCACTTTTGACATTTCCTTTTTTGAGCAATCTGCTCACGTGGAAGTTAAGTTATGAAATGTTATGATGAATTATGTTAGCCTAGTAAGGGCGTGAGTCACTAAGTCTACCTACCTACAATATCAAACCTTAATACCGTTAACATGTAGAACGTAATCGATACAAACATTAAACGCCACATCAGTCAGTCAATGATGTAGTTTTGAAAAGGAAAACGTACATTAGGGTGGGGGATGGCTGCAACAACGTCCACATTTCGCCAGCCTGTATTGGTCCCATGTAACAGTGGGCGAGTCTGTTGTCATTTTTTTAATGCACGTAAAAATATTTTTTTTTTATTGACCGTATCATTCAACTCCGTCGGGAGTTACCAATGGGTATTATTATACTTTATTATGTCATCAATAGGTATATTGGCACTGACAATACAATTTATCGTCTGTGTATAATGTGATTTATATTAATACTAGCTGACCCTCGCGGCTTCACCTGTGACATATTTTGAACCCCTGTCGCAT
The DNA here is from genome assembly GCA_948477245.1 of Thumatha senex. NCBI lineage: Eukaryota > Metazoa > Arthropoda > Insecta > Lepidoptera > Erebidae > Thumatha > Thumatha senex. The sequence continues at coordinate 748,259 of OX419742.1, read as the reverse complement.
CGCTTTTAATCCCGTCACTTTTACGAAAATGTATGAAAATTTGCCCAATTTGTTGACATTTTTTTCTGTTCAACAGGGTAGTAGGGTGATGACATATGGCCTATAGCATTCCTCGATAAATGGACTATCTAACACAAAAAGATTTTTTCAATTTGGAGGAGTAGGTACCTACTTCCTGAGATTAGCGCGTTCAACTCTTCAGCTTTATATATTAGTATAAAGTATAATATAAAATATACTTAGATTGTACCTAGTTGGGAACTACCTAAAGAAAAATAAATAAAGAATTGCGACGTTTTACTTTTATAACGTGCACCTTTCTTTATAATAATTAAAATGCAAGTGTAGAAAAAATTGCATATTAAATGATGTCCCAATGCCAGCAAAATATGTTGGAATTTCAAAATCGGTCAAGGCAAATTTGAATCATATGGTTGTGGACAAACGCGTTTTTTGAGCAACTACACTATTATGTTCAAATGTCGAAAATATACGACATACCTATCTACTTACCTGATAGCGGATCTACGCTCCAATCACGATAATGTACTAGATATATATAATTACACTTTAGATAAGTATATGAACCATTATTTAGTGTCATCGCTAAAATATGATACACGATAATAATAATATTATCTACCACGAAAATAGGGTAAACAGTCTGGCTTTTAAAGTTGAAAGTGGTAAGACGCCTGCGCATTTGACATCTTTTCATTTGATTCCAGTAAGCAACCAAGTTAGCGCTCAGTTTGTAAACTCCAAGGTAAACCACGTCATTACTACACGCATCAATTGCATTGTAATTCATTAGACGTTTATCAACAATACAGTGGCTCTGGCTAGCTACGGATCTCATGTTGGAAGTTAGTACAGACACAGCAGTGAAAGTACTGCGGCAATAAAATATCAAAACAAACTTGAGACTCGCCGGCCGCTGCCGCCAAGGTAGCCGCGCGGAACTGCGATTCACGATCAAAAACGATCGATAAAAATAATGAAAATAGACGCGGCCCCCGTCTTCTTCAAATTCCAACCCTCTATTTATTAATAAATTTGGTATAGGCGAATATTAAAGTGAACACGATAGCAAAATAATAGTTTTTTAAAATAAAAACAGAATGATGTCCAATCTAATAACCTTTCCAAGTCGATTCTTATAAGACTTCACGTCGGTGCTGAAGTCAAAATATTGGCCCAACTACTGGACGACTAGTATAGAGACTTACCAGATGCAGAACAGTATTCACCACCTCTCTGTTGGTCACCTGTCCGACTTCAATGAGTCCGATAAGGACTGCAAATTTCAGGCTATCGTTCGTAGTCATCCTTACTACCTCCTCGGGTCTTTTAATATCACTATAAGGCGGTAACTTTACGTCCGCCATGGTTTATTTTGTCACAATTCACTGATACACAATTTTATAATCCACTCACGATCATGAAATTCAAGAAAACATTATTTTCTCGGCTCACATGATAACACACCAAAGTCGCATTCTGCCATTTTGGATTTTGTAGCGGGTTGCCACTTTATAACTTGAATTACTACATTAGTGAAGGTGGAAGGCGTAGGAGTTTGAAGGTGTCATTTATTAAGACAAGCCGTTTTTAAAATAGAAAATTTATTCCCAATATATCAGTAAAGAATCAATGAGTCTATATATTTTTTTATAGCATCCATGATATTTACTTTACAAGATAATTCTCATCAATGTTTTGATTCTGAATGATCATTGCAATGGCAATATTTAGTCAATGCAGCCAACTTTACAAATATTATTTGCTAAGGTACAGTCTACACTTGGAATATGAATACTACTATAATCAGAGTTTTGAACTGTATGGTCTATAACAGGCGTTGAAGAATTTGTTTGGTGCTGATTGTTATAAGACATTTTCTACTGAAATGAATTAATTAATTTATAATGAATTGATTGTTACTGTTTGAAAATCATCATCATCCGAGCGTCTGTCCCAGTTGCGTCTCGCGACGCCCGGGGTCCGCTTTCCTCAACTACTGTTACTGTTACTGTTTGAAAATAAGAGAGTCTTTTCTTTTTTGATTGTTGAGTACCAGATTTTGTAACAAAGTCATAATTTGAATGATTCTTTCAAAAAGCTATAGGTTGCTATTTAGGTAGGTAGGAATGGTTGATTATGTTGTGGTATTAAATCTTGATATACAATTATAGCAAATGTTTCTACTGAAAACGTTGAAATGTATAGTAGTTCACAACACCCAATACCTCATCTACACTTTCATATTTGTCTGGGAGTGGTTTATTGGAATTAAGGATTTGTAGCACTTTATATGAACTTTCCAACTTATGTTTTTTTTTCAAAAACCCACTTAGGATATAGATAACCATAAAAATATCAAGGTGATTAACATGTGTGTGCTTAAGTATATAAAAAAACACAAATGGGACTGAGTTATATTTGTTTGTTGGAGCACATTTATTTCTTTATTCTTTCTGTGTGTCCATTCCCTTTTTATGTGTATTAAGTTGCCGGCCTTGTGCACCGAAGTGAGCAAAAGGTGAAAACAAATTGATTCAGGGAGTGAAGCAAGCTTGTTTCATTCACTTCCATTCCAATCCAACTTCTTTTTTGGACAGTGAGTAAAAAAAATCAGTCAAAAAAGTAAACATGGCGGCGATAGACGTTGAACCTCAAAAAGTTAGTGAATTTGTGTTTTTTTTTAGTTAAAGTTAATGCTCAGTGAAGTATTATACTTAATATACTATAAGTTCAAGTATAAAGATTCAGCTATTTGGACTCAATAGTTACAGTTCTTTTACGGATATCGTATTCAAAGGGCGTTGTTCTTTCACAGTTTCACTTACCGAAGTGACATTCTGTTTGTAATCAATTTGTAAAAAATAAAAAATCAGCTAGCATTACATTAAGAAATACCACTCAAAATGATTTCTGTTTACGCCGTCATATCAAGTTTGGGGTTGGGTGAGTTCCGATGGCAATATCGCTAAACTTTCTCATTTCAACTTGGTATTTTTAGATTGAAAGCTTGGCCCGTACCCTGAAGCTGTCAGGACATGTTGGATTCGACAGCCTGCCGGACCAGCTGGTGAACAAGAGCGTTCAGAATGGTTTCGTCTTCAACATCCTATGTATAGGTACACATAACACTTACTGCATGACTAATGTTGTAGTTACGATGTTTATTCATCCAAAAAGGACTAGGATTATTAATACATACTTGTAGTATTATCAGTCTTATGACTCGAATTTTTAACGGTGTTTTTAGATGTGCTTAATATTGTATCATGTAAAAAATATTTATCAATGAAATAAGATATTGTAAGCTTTGTTTTTCTTGTGTTGAACACTATTTATAATAACTGACAGTGTATCAAATTGTTTAGGTGAGACTGGTTTAGGGAAATCAACATTAATGGACTCACTGTTTAACACAAACTTTGAGTCTGTTCCGAGCCCCCACAACCTGCCCACTGTCAAGCTGAAAGCTCATACTTATGAACTTCAGGAGAGCAGTGTTCGCTTAAAGGTATGTTTATTTGCTTTTTCATTGAGTTAAATAATACTGATCTATATGTTTTACTAGATGATTACAGTTATTTTGTATATCCATATGATTCCATATATAATAATGCAAAGTGATGATTCATACCATTAATTTTTAATTTTTTAGTGGTGCTGGGGTACAGTGTATGCTACTAGCTTTGCCCATGTTAATCTCCAGACTTAAAACTAAACCCATTGAAAATATTATGACAATACAATAATATCACAAGGACTGATGTAACCCCACCAAGATCTCCTGGGCCCTAGCGCCTTCATCTGCTAATAATGCATATGCTGTCTAATGGACAATGCAACGACACAGGCATCTTACAGGATTAGGGGGACAGGGGACAGACGACAGTTGGTCCCGACAATGTTGTAATCATAAGCCAAGCAATAAGGTTCCTAGCAGCTAAATTTAAATGTCTGCTAGGCTCTAAATCTAGGAAGGGTTTAGAAGTAACCTTTATATCAATTGGGAAGATTTGTGCTTGGAGTAAACAAAATTCTTTTGTTTCTTAGTTAACCATCTGCGACACTGTGGGCTATGGTGACCAAGTAAACAAGGAGGACAGTTTCAAAGCGGTGGTAGACTATATTGATGCACAATATGAAGCATATCTCCAAGAGGAGCTCAAGATAAAGCGTTCATTACCTGCTTACCATGATAGCCGGCTGCATGTGTGTCTCTACTTCATCTGCCCTACTGGTGAGCACTATTGGAAATTATTCTTAGATATTATCTAACTTGAAATTATTGTAAGTGAACTCTAATATATAAATAAATATAAAATTAATTTCAAGAAGCTAATTAAAATAAAAAATAATTTACAAACTTATTCAAAATTAAGAATTTAGAAATACTTTTCTTTTTAATACTTAACATCTACTCTAGCTCTGCCTGTGTGGTAAAGTTTTCTCATTCCCAATTTTCCACATGTATTTGTACAAAAAACAAGCCTGATAGCCATTATCAATTGTTGCAATTGCCTACAGTAAAATAATTATAAATACAGATTTATTTATAGCAGTCTTGATAGCACCAATCAATTTTCTATTCATCAACTCTGGTCAGATTAAGTTAAAGTAGAGATTTAACAGCAAAATATAATATTAATTGAAATAGGTTGACTGTGTATCTGAGCAGACTTACATCATATTCATAAAAACACTATATTTTGTAGCTCCAATGTTAATACATGGGTGGTGGGAGTTCAAAATTCATTTTATCAAATGCATGGACCATATTAGATGGTTAATATAGCCTTACAGTGAATTAAAATAATTCTTGATGTCAAATTTATGCTAAATTAGTTCAGCGGTTTCATTGATAGCTCAGGCAGCTACATGAGGTTATCTTGCCTAAACAATGCAGACATCATGGTGCTAGCCTCACAGGTGAACACTTTGTGGCATTTACATTTACGAGGGTTTCCCTGCCATTCTGGTTGCAAGTTTAAAGTCTTAAATTTTTTTTACAACCGGTCGCCATATCTTGCACCTTTTCATTTCAACATAGCAATGGGCTCAGCATTGTATCCAGGCATTGCTCTGTAAACTCATACAGGTCCTATACAAATGCTGTCCTGGCAATTATTTTAAACATTAGCCAATAAACCATGTCCTATTTTGAAGAAAATTATCTAATATTTTAGTTAGATAAGGAGGCCCACTGAATTTATACGTATTTTCCGAGCAATTACCGATTTTACAAAAAATCATGAAGATCATGACATGACTGTGTGAGGTATCAGAGTACTGTTTTGAACGTGACAGGGGGCTGTTAAGTGAGACAGAGGACCGTTTAGGTACTTTAAAATAAATCATTTTACATTAATTAATCATTTATTATATTTTGTGACATATTTTTGCATCAATAATCAACAGTTTCTTCATAAAAAAGTAACAGAAAATAAACTTTGTTTAAACATTCATATCAGAAATTAACCGTAAGTAGAAAGAAACATCAGAGCTGTCACAACTGTCACCCCACAACAAAGTGCTGTGGGAATTTTATTTATTTATTTGTCTACGGTGGCAGAGGCATATTATATGCCCACTTTTTACTGTGAATTTTAAACTGATTTTTTGTGTTAGGGCACAAAATAGTGCCTCAAAATGCTATAAAATCTTAAAACCTGACGCGATAATCGTAAATTATTGTTAGCCGTCCAAAGTGATTCGTAATACTACAGAAAACTGTGGACATAAACAAACAGTGACATTTGAAGTTTACGAAAATTATCTTATCTTCCCTCATCTTTTAGACTTATGTTTTATTTATCACCATAAGGCACCTGATATTTGGAAAAGTGTTGCCACAAAATATCATGAATTCCCATGATGAGTACAGGAGATAATGGTAGAATAGATGAGTCGGAGGACCTAACATCCAGTAAATTAAATGTAAATGATGAACACATAAATGAACCACCATCTAACATCTCCTCCTATGGAAATATCAATGCCAGCGGAAAAGAACCATGACTCAAAAAGTCCGCTCAGGGGTGGGCGCCAAGCACTTGCATCGGTGAATATGTCTAGAAGAAAAATTCAATGCAATTATCTTGCTTGTACGACCCACAAAAGTCAGAACAGAGGGCTAAAAGATATTTCCTTCTAGACTAACTAACTAACCATCTTCACGCTGTGTCGCTGACGGGGATACATTTCATTGTAGTGGATCTTTCTGTTGATGGGCCTGTTGTCTATCATCGAGTATACCCGGTGACCATCACCTTTATTTATCTTTGAAACTATTACGAGCCTTGAAAATTCTAAACCTTCTTTTAGTAAAATACTTTCACCTCTTATCAGTGAGTTCATTGTACACTGACTAGTGTTTCATGACATGTCCTTGACACTACTCATGTGACTACACATGTGTGTGTAAGTAATATGTGAACGTATTCAGGACGCGTGCGACATACAAAGGCGATGCCCCCGAATCCCCTATCGGTGCCTGTTGACGATATAACGGGACTTTGTTACACAGACAATGTGTCCATTAAACAATTTAATAAAAGAAAGTAGCTATTACAATTAAAAAGCAACTTAGATATTTATATGTTTTTATTTTTAATTTTGAGTACATTACTTTAAAAGTAAGTCAGATAATTAATCCATTAAATATCAATGATTCATCTTTTGCTCAAAGTTTAGTCATCGGTAACTCCAGATATCAGTATCCTTCGTCATCAACTAATTTTGCCGGATTGCATACTTCTGTTGGGAATTTACTTCTTTTTTTTTTCATATTATAAAATGAAGTTGCTTCCGCTGTCAGTTTACTCAGATCTTTAAACTATATATATATTGTCTCGCCTTTATCCCCGAAGGGGTAGGCAGAGGAATATTAAACGCCCACATTTCACCGTATGCATTTTTGTCCCACGTAACAGGTGGTGAGCCCATTGCCGTGTTGAAATGGACAGGCGTAGGCTGTGGCGACCTGCTGTTGAAAATTTTTAAGGCGCCCATAAGCCAACTTGGCTTAACGACTGCCATTTTATTGGCAACCGGGACCAACGGCTTAACGTGCCTTATGAAGCACGAAACTGAGGTGGGTCTAAAGCCGAATAAATTATTACAGCGGGATTATAGTGCAGTATAGAGAAATGATATTACAGCAAGTATGTCAACATAGACTGTTTATTGCTTGACTTACAACGACAGAATGACAGAGAAACATGTGCATACGTTATTTATAACATAAGTACAGGTAAGCATTGCCGCCCAATATGGTGTAGTAGGAAACGACGTCACAACTTGAGTCTACTATTAAACATATTTTCTGGCGTGGCTTTACAAAATTTAATAAAATGTGTCTATTTTAGATGTAAAATTTGTAAGAAATTTTTAACCTGTTGCCCTTTTTAGTGAGGTGGTAACAATAAGCACGACCAATTAAAGTCCTGGTAGTCTCGGACTCAAAACTACTCAACGTATTTATTTGCAGTTTTTAGCAATTGACAAGAGTTGTCGCTCAAGAGATTGTATTTACCAGCAACGACAGCCCTCTGTACGTTTATAAAACATTGCTTATAATGCAATAAGCTTATGCTATTCAATAAACGCGATCAGAATTCTATGTCACCACAGTTACAATGGCCGAACCATTGCTCGCGTTAAGATAAAGGAAACGCTTAAAATTCCTATTTACTGACACGCTTGTGTTGTATGTTGTGTGGATAGTGTACGTCGTTGGCACTAAGAAAACAAACAAGTGCATCGTGCACAGTTCTGTTTAACTTGCGATACCGGCCGTGTTATCTACCTACCGATAGGCATGCGTTGGGTTGAGTGATTGCATCTCAACATTTACTAAACACGAACATTGTATGTTAAACGGTGTATTGATAATTATGCTGCTAATGTTGATAGTACAACAAATATAATGTAGTTAGCTCCGGTATTTTCGTATTTAAATAATGAGCTTTAACAAAATTGGTTTAATATTATAACATTATTTCAAAAAGGAGGTCTGTCTGTGGAGCGAGTTTGAATACAAATCTAGGACGATCTAACCACTTGAATTGGTGGTGGTTAAATCGTCCTAGATACGAATGCTTTCCGACAATGTTGGGTGAAATGCTATTGTAGTTTTATTAGAAAGTTGTCGCTAGGGATATCGAATCCCAAAGGATCAGAAATACATCGTGAATTATTTATCAATGCATCTCTGAGTACAGGTTAAATGAATGAGTAAGAGGATATAGTTAAAAAATTCACTTTGATGGATTCGAGGTTCTGGTTGACACTTATAAGGTGGGTTGGGAAGTCAGATTCACTTCTAACAATGCTCACAAACAGCTGCTGAACTCTTTAAAGCTACGAGGGGCGGTACAATGTATTCTCGGTATGGGGGTTATATACTAATGATGAGGGTAATTAAATTATCTCATTAGTTTATGACACTCATTGAGGGTATAAATACAAAATTTTATTTGATTGTCGCCATTAGTATTCAAAATATCATTTCGGAAAGGCAACTACGATGACTGATACGACAATGTTGAAAAAAATCGAGCATCGCGCTGTGATAAAATTCCTCACAAAACAAGGAAAGACTCAAAAAGTAATTCACGAAGAAATGATGGCTGTTTACCAAGATTCTGCCCCTTCATTATCTACAATTCAGAAGTGGTCAAGTGAATTTAAACGGGATAGAGAGAGTATTGAAGACGATCCTCGTGCCGGTGGGCCGGTTAGTGCCGCTACTGAAGAAAACGTAAAAATGGTTGAGAAACTTGTACTCAAAGATGCCCGTGTGAGAGTGAAAATATTAGCAGAAAGAACCAAGCTATCTGTGGGTACCATTCACACTATCCTTCATGACCATCTGAATTTGTCAAAGGTCAGTGCAAGATGGGTGCCGCGAATGCTCACAGCGCTTCAGAAACAAGTGCGAGTTGATTGTTGCAAGGAGTTTTTGGAGCTCTGTGGTGAAAATCCGAAAAGTATTTATGATCGGATTGTTACTGGTGATGAAACGTGGGTTCATCACTATGATCCTGAGAGCAAGCAGGAGTCTATGCAGTGGCATAAAAAAGGAACAGCCCCACCGAAGAAGTTCAAAGTCAGCCCATCCGCCGGAAAGCTCATGGCCACAGTGTTTTGGGATTCCAAGGGAATCTTATTAATTGAGTACACAAAAAAAGGTGAGAGTATTACTGGCGCAACTTACGCTAACACCCTGCGCAATTTAAAGGAGGCAATAATAGAAATAAAGACGGGGAAAATTGACCGCAGGTGTATTGCTTCTGCACGACAACGCGCCTGTTCACAAGGCGCGCATTGCCAATGCTGCTGTGCGGGATTGCGGATTTGAAGAAATCAATCATCCACCCTACAGCCCGGACCTAGCCCCTAGTGATTACTTTCTGTTCCCAAATCTCAAAAAAGAACTTCGAGGCCAGCATTTTTCCGACGATGAAATAAATAAATAAATAAAAAATAAATATTGTGGGACACTTTTCACACAGCGCCATCTAGCCCAAAGTAAGCTAAATATTAGCTTGTGTTATGGGATCTAGATAATTGATAAACATACTTATATATTTCTAAATACATACATATTATAGATAAATAACATGATGAAGAGTTAAAGGCAGCAATTAACGATCAGTTTTTAGACCAGGAAGAAAAATATTTTTTGGAGGAAATTGAAAAGTTATTTTTCAGGACAAATAAGTGTGTTCAGATCCAGGGGACTACATTGACAAATAAATTTTATTCAGTATTTTCTGCTTATTCTTTCATGCCGATACCGAGAATACATTGAACTCCCCTCGTACAATCATAGAAATCGTAAAAACAAGAGAAATGCCATGCAGGAACATAATGTCGCCACGACATGCACGACAATTAAGTACTTACCAAACACGTTTAAAACCTTCACTGGTCCTGGAATCGCGTACCATTACCATAGAAGTATTACGCGTGCCCTAAGAAGGTTTCAAATTTAGTTATTACATGAAAACGCCGTATTTTAAGTAATGTTTGCGGTGGGGATCAAAATAACACACTTTGTTCGACGCCGTTTGTAAATAATGTTGAGCGCATTCTGCTGTTTTTTAAGATTTCTATGACTACAATAATTAAATTTCTATTTTTTATTAATGTACTTTCCAATGGAGTACCTAAATAGTTGTCATTTTCTCGAACCTAAGATGATGCAGTCAATCGGTCGAAATATCTAGGTTGTATGGTCGGTCAATCGGTGCTAAAATAATTAGTTAACATTTTACAGGTCATGGTCTTAAATCAATCGACCTGGTGTGCATGAAGAAGCTAGACACCAAGGTCAATATTGTACCCATTATTGCGAAGGCTGACACAATCTCCAAGACTGAACTGCAGAAGTTCAAGGTAAGCAAAAAAGATGGAATGTGCGTTCACCTGATCGCTTCAACCTTCTGCCCATAAGGGATGAGTTCTATTGCTGTGACGAAACGTTAGGACTTTAGACGTCAGTGAGGGCCAGCCTTCTGGCAACTCTGCGTGGGGTATGAGAGAAACTATACTACACCGCCGTTATTCAAAATTCTATATCGTGACGGCACAATATCTACTATATTTATACTCTTTGCAACATTGCGGTATGACAGAAGATGTAGTGACTAAGACAGAAAAAGGGATACTTAAATGGTTCGGACACGTGGAGAGGATGGATGAAAATAGACTGACGAAGCAGATTTATGTGGCGAGAGTGAATGGGCAAACTGGTAAACTCATGAAAGTAGAAGACGCGAAAGTGGTATGTCAGGATCGTAGCAAGTGGAAAACCATAGTCTCTGCCTCACCCCGATGGGAAACAGGTGTGATAATATGTATGTATTTATACTATTTCTTGCTGTTATGAATAGAATTTCTTGTCAAAAAATATCATGCTAAATCGAATTTCAGTAGGTCCGTATTACAGAATGTTTCTCAATACTCAATCATCACTTGAGGCTAGATTTTGCCTTATAAATACTACTCTCAAGCGTCGATTGAGTATCGAGAAACGTTCTGGAATATGGCCCCTAATGGTGACTATTATGGGCTACTTAGAGAGATTAAACTAATGGTTTTCTCTTATTACCATGCAAGAATAAAATGAAGCAGATTAATTTGAAGTATCCATTTATTTTTCTCAGTCAAAGATAATCCAGGAGTTGCAAGCCAATGGGGTGGAGATCTACCAGTTCCCGGTGGACGACGAGTCGGTGACGGAGGTGAACAGCGTCATGAACTCGCACATCCCCTTCGCCGTGGTGGGCTCCACGGACTTCGTGAAGATCGGCAACAAGACCGTGCGGGCCCGCCAGTACCCCTGGGGCACCGTTCAAGGTAACTGCACTAGTCTTAGAGCCCACTTACTGTGACATCTGTCAGCCTGGTATATGAGTAGGTGGGATACTGGAGCCCGACCAGATCCAGCCCAGTTTACGACCCGTAGGGCCATCTTATGTCCCATACATCAAATGGCAGTCGCTTCCAACATTGTCGAAAAAATCCTTACCATTATAAAGCTGAAGAGTTTGTTTGAACGCGCTAATCTCTGGTTCTACTGGTCGGATTTAAAAAAATATTTTTGGGTTAGATAGCTCTTTTATCGAGGAAGGCTATATATCATCACGCTACTACCCTGGAGAGCGGAGCAGTAGTCATAAATATCCGCAAATCGGGCAAATTTTTATGCACTATTGTAGAGTTTATAAGCGACAGGATTAAATAAGTGCTACGAGAGTTCGGAGTAAGTCACGGGTGAGGCCGCGGGGGTCACTTAGTTAGAAGATAAGACATAATGTCTATCATCTCATCCAAGTAATTAAGCAACAAATAAACTAAATTATTGTGGTCTCCCATTAATGAAACATCTAATGTTATTTTTAAACTTTCGCGATGAATACTATTACTCTATATACTAGTTGGGACACAAGAGTCGAGTCTCGACCACAAAGTTCCAAGTAGTAGTAAAAAATGACACAGATAACAGGTCGCAAATAAAATTGGAGAGGTACTAAAACTTGTGACCTTGCTTCGGTCATTTTATGCATAATTTTTAATTATTTCTTAGTTTATTAATTCTTTACTTATACAATACTTACAACAATAGATTCATTTAATTACAATTTTTGAATACACAATGTGGCATTGTGAGGCGTGTTTATGTTATGGACAGTATTTGTACCGAGCTGACTACAATAAGATCTCACACCACAAGTGAGGCATTCTTGATGGATGACAGGTAGTTGCTCTGTTTTATTATTTTCCCTTTCACAAATTGTAAATTTGATGGAGGCTTTCAAAACTACCAACACTACCATTGCACTGCTCGTTGGACAAATCATTTAGCGCGCGCTTTTCCGACTTTCAATGCCAATTTCATCTTCACGCTGTATACCTGACGGGATAGTCATGTAGGACAGATCGCCAGGCTTCGCGATCCATGCATACTACTTTCGCTTCTTGAAAATTCATCAATCGCTTCATACATGCACGTCTGGGTATCCGAGTACCATAGACTTTTCCGTTTTTGAGCAATCTGCTCACGTGGTCCTCATATATAAGTCTCGGCCTACCCTGACTCCTTCTACCCTCTACCTTCGCACAACATATTTTTTCGTAAATCGTTCCTCTCTCATTCGTTGGACCAATTTCATCTCATTAACAAAGAAAGACATGACAGGTTACACATCCAAAATCCACATTTCAGAGTCTTCTATCAGACAGTCAAGTTCTGGCTAAAGCTTAGAGATGTGATGCTAACTTTATTGCCATGTCTTCAGAGAACATTATATTAGACATTATTTTCCTTTGAACTGGAGCTTCTCACCACATACCCTGCCTACACCTGTGTTTAGACACTGTTATGTTCAGTGCATGCAATGCCTAATGCTTTTGTATTTGGGCTTTTACGTCTTTGTTCTGACGTTGACTATCTCTCAGCGAGATTTTCTGATTGAATTCAAAGCCTGCAGTTCAGAGCCCTGGGTCTGCACTGATTTGTGTCTGAGTGTTGTGGAAACTATTACGTACCTGCTACTCTCTCTATGCCAGAAACTCTCTCATCAATTAGTTTTTAAGGCTTCAACCCTGGAGATCCTAATTAAGTCCGTGTACACTTGTAGGTCATTTACGTCTACACTATGGGGTTCTTCAAAACGGGTCTTAGAAGGTTTATAAAGGGTCGGCAGCGCTAGTTGTGCACCTCTGGTGTTGCAAACGTCCATAGGCTACGGTGACCACTTTCCATCAGGCGGGCCGTACGCTGGTCTGCCACCTCAGTGGTATAAAAAAAAACAAATTGCATCGCAGTCGCACCGCAGTGACACGTTCGCTGTGTGTCTCAGATTTTAATGCATTGCTCGGTAGTATAATATAGTATGGTTTTGTTGCAGTGGAAAACGAGTCGCACTGCGACTTCGTGAAGCTGCGCGAGATGTTGATCCGCACCAACATGGAGGACCTGCGCGAGAAGACGCACGCGCGACACTACGAGCTGTACCGGAGACGCCGCCTCACGCACATGGGCTTCAGCGACGTGGACGAGCACAACAAGCCGGTGAGTGTAGTGTAGTAGAGAGCGAGCGAGCCGAGAGTGCCGCGCCACTAATACAACTCGTCTGTTTATTCGGCCATTGGTTCTTTGACAGAAATGGTCGGCTCAATGGTTCTGCAAGCTGTCTTTTACTTTAGCTCCTGGACTTATAATCGAATTTTCTAGCTTTTTATGATTACCTAAGAATAGTGGATTACCTATGAATTTTTTTTTAATATTGAATTATTTTATATTTCTGTGCACAGGTGTCGTTCCAACAAACGTTTGAGCAGAAGCGTTCTGCTCATCTGGCGGAATTACAGCAGAAGGAGGATGAGATGCGCCAGATGTTCGTGCAGCGCGTCAAAGAGAAGGAGGCCGAGCTCAAGGAGGCTGAGAAGGAGGTCAGAGAGATGACTACTTACTTCTTCATAGTTTCCACCCAGTATTCCAAAACATCCACTTTATCTTGCCTAAAATGTTTATATACTGTGACTGAGACTGTTTTGGTGGCACAGTGGCGTGGTAATGTATGCGACTGCCGCTTTAAAGTTCCAAGTTGAAAAAATATATGTGTGATTCATAAATGTTTGTTTCGGAGGTTGTGTGTGTCCTATGTATAATATGTTATATTTAAAACTAAAAGTCCTCGGTTACCCAGACGTGCACGTATGAAACGATTGATGAATCTGCAAGAAGTGAACGAAGTATGCATGGATCGTGAAGCCAGGCGATCTGTCCTCTCTGACTACCCTGTCAAGCATACAGCGTGAAGATAGTTAGTTAGTTTTATTATGTTTGTCAGTTGTCTAGATCCTATATCGTAAGGTTTTACTAGTTTACATTAAGCTAGATGGCGGACCCCGGGCGTCGCGAGACGCAACTGGGACAGACGCTCGGATGATGATGATTAAGCTAGATGGCCATGTGTAGAAAAAATGTTCCACAATATTATTATTTACTGTCGTTTCTCTGAAATAACGTTAATGAAGAATAGTTCTGAAAAGGAAAAAGGCCAGGTCAAGAGTACCCTTAACCGGCGGACGCGTATGAAAGCACTTACGAAAGTAGGAGAAGCGAAAGTTTTATGCCAGGATCGTAAGTGAAATTCCATAGTTACTGCCTACCCCGATGAGAAACAGGCGTGATGATATGTATGTATGAACGAGTAGTTCCGTTATATGTAATGGATAATTTTTATGTTTTAGCTCCACTCGAAGTTCGACAAGCTGAAGAAGGACCACACGGACGAGAAGAAGCGGCTGGAGGAGCTGCGCAAGAAGGTGGAGGACGACACGGTGGAGTTCCACCGGCGCCGGGCCGCCTCGGCGCAGGCGCACCACACGCTCACGCTCGGCAAGAGCAAGAAGAAGTAGTCCCACCCCTCACTACCGACTGAACTCAACCGGTCATGAAAACCAGCGCAAGGGCTACGATTGTGCTGCATGTACAGGCTCATTTGTAAAACACCTGCAACCTGCTAAAAGTAGATAGCCAAGGTCATAATCGACAACGTTTGTTCTACCACTGCAGGCAATTCGTTACATTGAAACTTCGAGCTTCGTCATAGGTTTTCGCTCTTGGATTCGCTTAAAATAACTCTTTTTCCTCACGTACTGCATGCTTTGATGAACGATAGATGTGCGCCCATTAATGCGGTTGAAAAAGGTCAAGGTTAAAGGAGTAATGACCGGTCCATCCCCATCCCCTGTAATTTTGACGAGTTGCGTGATACTGTTATTCAATCAGTACATTAAATTAAAATTAAATTAGAAAAAAAAATTAAAACAATAAATTTCAAAATCGAAAAAAATCGTAGTATATCTTTTTATGATGTTAGCTACCTAGTCCTAGCAGGTTGCTGGTGTTTTACAAATAACACTGAAAACATAGTTGCGTTGTCGTTTTGTTCAGATTTTGACAGAAATATCTTTGTGAAACTCATGATCGGTCATATACAGACTACATAACTTCTTTCGATACTGCCTCAACTGAAAGTTGAACTATGTAAAGTAGTGGGTTAACCTTCTCCGATAAGAACAAAACAGATACAAAAGCAGTAGAAGTCTCCTACCAATTATCACTCTTCTTCATCCCACTACTATTCACGTACGCTTTATTGTATCATGACTCACACAATATGGCCGCCATTTTCATAAATAAACCTATGTTAAGTTGAAGATACATCTGAGCTTTTTTAGATCCATGTACTGTGTAACTCTTAAGTAGCTTATTAGGAGAAAGGAGGAATTTGTGGATTTGTAGGGCGTTTCAGACACTACATGTCTGAAACGCCCTACAAATCCACATTTTCCTAATGAGTGATCTGTTTTGTATGAACAAGTGAACTACCTTGTATCTTATGTACTAGATAATATTTAGTTGGACATTGTATAGTCATGACAATGGATTTATATCACTTGCACCAAACACTCGTTTTGTAACTAAAGGCTACCTCAAACTAGCTACCTACTTTTATGCCTGGCGATTTTGTCACCTTTTACAAAATCGCCTTTTGCAGGTACTAAAAGTCTGTGGTGACCCTAAAATCACCCATTTTCAAAAAGGCCAACTCGCTTTTAATTAGAAATATTATGTATTTTTCCATAAAATGTTCTCAACAATTTTATTGAATACATATGTATCTTATAAAAATCGACTTGCCAGTGCATATCGATCTAAAAAACTTGTATTCGCCGTCGATATACAAGTGGGTGTAGTTGCGAAAATAGTTCTACTATTTTTATGTTCAACTGCAACACAATTTTTAGAATTTTATATCTAAATAAATATCCATCACGCCTTATCCCCGAAGGGGTGGCAGAGGCATATTATATGCCCACTTTTCACCGTGTGGATTCCTGTCCCACGTAATAGGTGGTGAGCCCATTGCCGTGTTGAAATAGACAGACGCAGGTTGTGGCTACCTGCTGTTGAAATTTTCAAGCCGCCCATAAGGCCTTCAACCAGGCTTAACGACTGCCATTTTACTGGCAACCGGGACCAACGGCTTAACGTGCCTTCCGAAGCACGGAAACGCTCGCAAATGTAAATGCCACAAAGTGGTCACCCATCCGAGGACCAGCCATAGTGAAAGTTGCGTAACTCAGTGATCGTTTACAGAACACTGAGACCGCGGGGCCACGAGCGCTTCAAATCTTTATATCTACTATTTTTAATTGTATCACTCGCAATATCAAAACATGTTTGTTTATAAGTCATTACATTTAGCTATAAAGCCATGTCAGGCTGTTTACTCCTCATCACCTAATTTGATGTTATTTTGACTAATTTTCAACCCCCGCTGCAGAAATACGTGTGTTATAAGTATGAACTCCGTAGGGGCGAACTGTTGGACAGATTTTGCTGCGCGTATGAATTTTTTATATCGGAATGTTTAAAAGCTATGCTTTTCCATAATTATGATTTCATTCGCAAGACTCGATACATTCATAAATGCAACTGATTGAATGACATTTTGTATCGGTGATCATTACTTTTTATAAAATGTATTTTAAAACGAAATAAAATCAATCTATTCAATGTTATTTAAACCAAAAATCTCGAATCTTTATGAACAATATTCATATCGAGAACGTATTGTAAGTATAGTTAAGTTCAAAATGATTTAATCAATCATGCGGAGAGAACTCTACCAAAATGTATTAAATGAGATAATATTTACGTAATAACTTATATTATTATTTACGATTATTAGGGTTAGTTGGTGTGATACTCGCTGTTGATGTCGGACTGATCGCCACTCATATCTATCTCGTGATTAGACAAATATGTCACCCATAAGAAACATCGAGCAAAAACCCTAACTAAGCATTTTCAATTCATATAGGAATTCGACGCAAGAGCGAATTGTAATACGCGCAACATCTACCAACGAATTAATGAGGAACGATTGACGAAGAATATATATTGTGCGGAAAGTAGAGGGTAGAAGGAGTCAGGGAAGGCCGAGACTTACATATGAAGACCACGTGAGCAGATTGCTCAAAAACGGAAAAGTCAAAAGTACTCGGATACCCAGACGTGCGTGTATGAAGCGATTGTTGAATCTACAAGAAGCGAAAAAAGTATGCATGGATCGCGAAGCCTGGCGATCTTTCCTCTCTGACTACCCCGTTAGGGATACAGCGTGAAGATAGTTAGCAACACCGAGCGAAAGTATTTTAGCCAATGAGATCACAGTATGGTTAGATGTACTTTGAGACTCTTTTAGGTATTAATTGAGGTTTATTGCTCGATGTTTGTAAGAAATTATCAAGAGAGGCCATGCAACGAACTCACTGTCTGCTATGTACGTCTGCCCATATAGCTCTGGGAACGGTTTTCTAAATCTATAGTGTGGATATTTTTCTTTCATTGTTTTAGTTTTGTCGCGGAAAATAAGTTTAGCAAATGTCCTTTACAAATAGTCTCTGATTGTCTTATTCTTAAGCTTTTCTATTTGCATAATGTCCTTTTCTTAGTGTCCAGGAATTTATAGTTTAAAAATACCACCCTAAAAAGGATACCTTTGAAAGATGTTATGAGAATCGAATCTTTTTTTTCTTGTACCGCTTTGTTAATCCGACGTTTTGCGTATAAACAGATTTTTTGACACCAAGCTTTTCGTTTCTTTTATCTTTTCCTTTTCAATTTTCTTCTTTGAATCACTGTTCCGAGGCATCCGTTGTTTTGGCTTCCCTGCAATCGATTCAATTGCAAAAGTGTTAAAGTTGAATAAGTGATAAGTTTGTCTGACACGTCTACGAGCAGGAACGTCCGACATGCTAGCGTACACCCGTGTAATGTTTAGTTCTATATAATAACATAATAATAAACATAGTTGTGTTTATATAGTCTATAATGTGCTGACGGTAAAGTCGCGTGTCACATTGCCTATTTAGTAGTTTAAGTTTTAGCTAGATTATCGAATTTGCTGTTAAACACTCGCACTGAACACCTGCATAAAAATAATTATATTGTAAACATGTAGTCCCGGTTGCATACAAAGACCTGTGTATGTTTTAGTTGCCTCACAGAACTGAGGCTTTTTAAACGAATCTGCTTTTAATGGCACCTAAGCTAAAGCTTTATTTTCAGCAGCATATATTATATTCAGCAGGTGCACTGTTTACAGGTGAGGTGGACTTTGCTGAGAAACATTTAAACCGAATAGACCACACGTAAATAGACATCTGTTGTTACACAATTTGGTAACTGGTAACTCTCATACTTCAATGTTCAAGGATGAGACGCTGCAAGAGGAGTGTTTCGATTGGTCCGAATATGGTAACGCCGATAAGAAGCACGTTTTTGATTGGTCAGGCCGCGATGCGCTGATTGTAAACCAATAGCCGACTTGTTGCTACTCTTTCCTTGCCTCGTGCTTTGTCAGAAATGTGTCGATTTATAAAAATGACCACCTCTCCAGTTTGTATCCACGTATAGATAAGTAATTTAGTATTTATGCAGTCATTCCTACTTTCTAATTAATTTTGTACTTGATTATAATTTACTTTGTATTACCTATCAAGGTATTTAATAAATAAAAAGTTGTAAAATTTGTGGTGTTTTATTTGATTACATATATTATGCCACGCCAGAAAAAATGTTTAATAGTCGACACAAGTTGTGACGTCGTTTCCTACTACGCCATATTGGGCGGCAATGCTACTATAAACGATTAAGAAAATAAGGGTTAAACTACATCTAGCAGCATGGACTCCATTTATTCCACCTGTGCTACCAACCTGCCGTCGTATTCCAGCTAAATATAGTGTCAAGTTCGGAATGGGTATGATATGATACTCGTATCGATAGATTAAACGGCCGTAGCATACAATCGCGCGCTAGGGTGTACCGACGCTCGCGTCGGCGTTTCGTCGCCTCTCTGGGCCGAGTCTACATTAAAAAAAACTTCTATGCCGATTCCATCCCAGCTAATCCAAAACTAGATAGTTCACTAAATCTCGCACTTCACAAGCTGCAGAATATTGTCGTTAAAGTTGTCAAAATATAATTAAACTACCAAAAATAGAATTCTCTATTCTACCGACCGATACAATTCTATTGGAGAACGATTGAACTGTTGTACTTTTATTAAATATTTAGCTCGTCAAAATGACGCCGCCCGCCTGATGGAAAGCCATGACGACATCTAGCGAATTGAGGGGGTTGGGAAATTTTAATCTACATGACTACTGACAGCGTCCCTCGAGTTGGCGGCCCAATGATGTGCCTCTTCACGCTCCGCTTGAAGAACCCGGGGTTGTATGTAAGAGGAAGGAAACACGTGCGCTGGCAGAGCGTTCCAGGTTAGACAGAGGCGAAAATTCTCTTCACTGAATGAGATTGGCACTTCTGCGCAGCACGCGTTGTTCTGGAACGAAAAGGAGAGGGTGGGATTAGGTTGAAGAGCTCTTCAGACACTCGCCGTGGTAGATTCGGTACAATGTAGCCAAGGAAGCTAAAACTGTGCTACTAAAAGTTGTCAAAATGTTACCGTTGCGTTGGCTTTCTATTGAGCTATCTATTGAAATACACACATATAGTTAGTCACGCCTTTATCCTCGAAGAGGTAAGCACAGACAATTGCCTACATGTCACTGAATGCATTTTTGTCACAACTCCCAAGTAATAACCGCCTCCGCACACTAGCTTCTTTTAGAAGCTGAAACCGGCAACATTGAAACTGTTTCGGGTTTCGGCGACTCGCAGGCATCCAGTAGTGTGTGGGGGGCGGCAACAAGTTGCAGTTTCGAGCTTCCGCAAAGCTACTAAGTTGCCGGTTTCGGTTTCTAAAAGAAGCCAGTGTGCGGAGGCCCTAACGGGTGGTTAGCCTATTGCTGCATTGAAGTGTGTAGTGTTTGTAGTCTAGTATCTTATAGTTAAATAGATACACGCTGTATCGGGCGGGCACCGAACGGAATGACAGGTCGGTCACACGAGATCCGCGGGCGAGGGTGGACGTGTTCCTTTGCTGTTTGGTGTACGTGAACGAGCCGGCGTCTCCGTATAGCGCAGAGGTACCCAAACTTATTTTGTCCACTGCCCACTTTGGGACTAAATAATTTGCGCCCCCATTTTTTCACCTACTTAAAAGCCACTATAACTTCAAATTAAATTAATTAATTGTTGTGAGCTATATTAGCGGAAATTAAACAATCATTCTAAAATAGACTTTTACTATAATCCGCAAGAGTTAACTTGAGACCTGAGCACAGTAGGTAGTACATAACGACGCTCAGGTCTCAAGTTAACTCTTACGGGCTACACCTGCCAATGAGAATAATTATTGAAACGCAATCTTATTGTATTCAGACAGAGTATCGTTTATTCAAAATAAAACAAACATAATCGATTCTTATATAAAAACTAATGTGAAGGATGACTCTAATGCTGTTTAATAAGTTTGTTGCTATCAGGTTCCAATTTACTCAAGAACAGCCGCAAGTCGCCACGTTCGGTAACATGCAAACGATTTCTCTTTTTAGTAAGCAGCGTTGCCACAGCACTAAATCCACGTTCACACAAATATGACGATGGGAATACTATCAAGAATCGTTGAACGATTGACCACAATCCAGGGTACAATTGCGGGATCGGTTTTTGTAGCCAAAATTCTTGATAGCCATTTTTGAACTTGATTTTTATTTCCTCTTTTGTTGTCAATTCTATAAGTTCTTCTTCCAGCTGAGGTGAGATTGCTGTTGACATTTGAAAACGGATCTAACACCCAGCCTGGTATTTCCAAGTTCAAAATGTCCTGGTATCGTGCGGTGAAGTCGATGTGGAGGTTTTTCAAATGTTGGCAGTAGGCAAACAAGTCGTCGTTACTGCAGGATACTGATAAATTCGGAAAATTGTGGAACTCACGTCTGACCATATTCTTTTTGTGTAGAAGCAGTTTGGCTGCGAAAGCAGCAACGACATTTTTTGTTTTAATTAAATTTAGTTCCTCGCCTTTCAGTTGGAGATTCATGTCGTTGAACAATTTATACAGGTCTGTCATGTAAGCTAGGCATATCATTTTTTGATGTAATGAGCTTGTTGCGCAATTCTGTATCTTTAGTTTTCAAGAACTCTATCACAGAGTCAAACAGGTTGTAAAATCGAGTCAGACAATTGCCTCTTGATAGCCAACGAACCTCAGTATGAAGCAACAAACGGTTGCAATCTTCGTCATTAGCAACACAAATCTGATGAAATAATCTATCATTTAAAGAGCTGGTACGGATTTTATTGACTGCTTTGATGACATATCAGTCCGAGACTACCAGGACTTTAATTGGTCGTGCTAATGAGTGTCTAGCACATAAGACCTTTTAGCCTTTTTGTTACCACCTCACTAAAAAGGCAACGGGTTCAAAATTTCTTCCAAATTTAACATCTAAATCCCTTTTTTATTTTTAAATTTATTCGGTCCTTTAGACCCACCCCAGTTCCGTGCTTTGGAAGGCACGTTAAGCCATTGGTCCCGGTTGCCAATAAAATGGCAGTCGTCAAGCCAAGTTGGAGGCCCTATGGGCGGCTTAAAAAATAAAAATTTGAACAGCAGGTCGATGCAGCCTGCCTGTCCATTTCAACACGGCAATGGGCTCACCACCTGTTACGTGGGACAGAAATGCATACGGTGAAACGTGGGCGTTAAATATGCCTCTGCCTACCCCTTCGGGGATAAAGGCGTGACAATATGTTGTATGTTGTTGTTTGATGACATATTGCAGTGATTGAAATAGTCGTTAACTTAAGTTTCTAGCAACCAAATGTTGTCTATGAATAACGCAATGTACAGCAAGTACATCTGGAATTTTATTTTTTAAGTACGCTAAATATCCTATCCCCTTACGCCTTACCCGCCTTACACGCCTTATCCCCGAAGGGGTGGCAGAGGTATATTATTCCCATTGCCGTGTTGAAATAGACAGACGCAAGTTGTGGCTACCTGCTGTTGAAGTTTTCAAGCCGCCCATAAGGCCTTCAACCAGGCTTAACGACTGCCATTTTACTGGCAACCGGGACCAACGGCTTAACGTGCCTTCCGAAGCACGGAAACGCTCGCAAATGTAAATGCCACAAAGTGGTCACCCATCCGAGGACCAGCCATAGTGAAAGTTGCGTAACTCAGTGATCGTTTACAGAACACTGAGACCGCTAGGCCACGAGCGCTTTAAATGAAGCCTTTATGGCACCCTGTCATAGCCGGAGCGCCATCCGTAGCAACTGATATAATATTTTTCAAGGGAATCTCTTTATCATCACAAAACTTTTCCAATGTATTGAATATGGTTTCGCCTTTTGTATCGGTCTCTAAATTTCTAGCAAACAATATTTTCTCATGTTTAATAAACCTCACGTAAGACAACAACAATGCTTCATTAGTAGGTAAAGTGGACTCATCGAGCTGAATTGAGAATTGACTGGTCTTCAGATGATTGCACAATGATCCTTCAATGTTTTCAGCCATTTCATCAATTCGTCTTTGCACAGTTTTTTATTACTCATAGGAATTTTTCGGATAATATCTGCGGCCGGTTTATGAAGCACAGTAGTTATTACTTTCTTTATTGCTGGCAAAATTAACTCTTCTCCGATGTTGTGTGGTTTGCCTTTTTGAGCAATTAACAAAGAGATATTGTACAAAGCTCGAAGTCATCTTGCTTAGCAGCTGCCGAAAATAGTTTTGCTACACTTGGCTGAGTATTATGCTTTATCTCTAGGTCTTGAAAATATGCTACATTCTTGTCTTTCTTATCTGGATGCATTTTATTCAAATGATCTTGCAATCTTGAAGGCTTCATTGCTTCATTTGAAAATGTTTTTAGACATAGAAGGCACTGAGGCGACGATGGGTTTGTGGGATTTTCAATGAATCCAAATTTAATATATTCCACAGAGTATTGCCGTCTCTTCTTTTTACTTCCGACATTGTTTTGTTTTAAGAAATACGTAAGTAAGTGTTGAACTTAAGTACTGCTTATCTATTACGTGCGAAACCGCAAATAAAAATAAAATAAATATTCCGTTGTTTTTAAAGGATTACAGGACGCACCGACAGGAATAAGACAAACATGCATTGACTCGTTTATCTCATTCGACGCTCAATTGTACTCAACAAGTAAGAACAAGTATTCTATGAATCAGCCGATTGATACAGGAATGCACAAATCGGGTTATTTAACAAAAACTTGTTAAACATGATTGCCCGCGGTCTATTATCTACGAAAATTACCTATCTAGGAATACTAATAACTATTAAAATGTGTCTATTGCCTTTTTATTTGATTGTGTCTACTTTACTTTCAAAACGGAGCGACCGATTGACATGATTTTTCTTCTATTTATTGAATAAAACAGGACAGATACATGAACTACGCGGAGAGAAATATCGAACCAAGTTTGAGCAACCTCCTAATTAATATTAGTTGATGTTCACAAGTTGTAGCCGAGAGTCGAGAGCTCTGTCGGTGTCTAAGAGTCCTTCTAGCTAGATGAAATTACTAATCGCCCCCCGAAGCCTACACAACGCCCCCATTTTTTTTCTGTGTCTCTTACCGCCCCCCTTTAGGCCTGCAGCGCCCACAAGGGGGCGTTATCGCCCACTTTGGGAAACGTTGGTATAGCTACTGTGGACGAAGTTCCTACAAAGTGGATAGGCGCAGGTTGTGGCGACTTGCTGTTGAAATATTTAAAGCTACCCATAATTTCAAGCGGCAACCGGGACCAACGGCTTAATGGGCGTAAATAAAAATGCTACAAAGCGGTTACCCATCCGATGACCACCCATAGCGAAAGTTGCTTAACGCAGTGATCGTGATAAGTGAGTTAACACACTTAGAGGGGCGACGAGCGTCATAGATATTTCGAACAATGTGGAGAAATTACTGTAACTAACTGTTTAGCATTTACCATTATTACTTACTGCATGCTTATTATAATTTTCAATATTACTTATTATACTCTTTAATTATAATCTATGACCAACGCTAAAAATTTATAAGTAGGAATTTTCTTAGCCTAAGCACTTAGGTACTGCTACTGAAATTATACTATCTGACGAGTTATCTGTATAAATTTTGTACAGGGTAGAATTTTGAGACAGGGCAGTAAGGGCAGGTACCTTAACCTTTAAAGTTACAGTAAAACGTTCCTAGGACAACAGTTAAAACATTCTGAACTGCATTCACAGATTTTAGAAAAAGGATACCGGATTAGGTAATAGGGAGTACATTTAAAATATGAAGATTGATATTGTTCGGATTCTTCTCTTCAGGTTACAGAAGAACTGAAAATCAACTAACTAACTATCTTCACGCTGTATCCCTGAAGGGGTAGTCAACTTGAAAATTTTGTTACAATATTAGATTTTCCGTACTAGCACTTAGCGCCTGACATAAAATCCCAACCCACGTACGCGGTACGGCCCCTGCGCACACTCGCGAGTTGCAGCATTTGACGCACTCGATAACAACAGGGGCACGCCACTGATCACCTGGACCCAGCCCGATTTCATTAATAGCCATAATAAATAGCGAAACAATGCCTTTAACTACGGCTTTAAGACGATCATGACTGGTGCCCAGTGTCTAGTGTGTAAAAATCTATTTTAGAATTTTTCGTAAATTGTACTACAGAACACCGATCCGCAATTGTGGTTAAGACAGTAACTAGGTTACCTATATAAAATTTACATAAATTTGACTAAGAATATTTAAAAAATGATAAGACAATTGTAAATAATCATCTCACTCATAGCCAAGTGTCTAATGTGAAATAATCTTTTTAGAATATTTCGTAAATTATACTACAGAACACCAATCCGCAATTGTGATAAAGACCTAGTTTTTAAAATTTTACAAGTTGACATCAATAACTTATGTTAAACTCGATTTTTAAATGTATCATTTTTTTATTTTTTTTTATTTTCACTCGCGGACCATTAGATTTTTTTCTACGCTAATAAAGTAATAACTACGATATTAAGTACGCTACTTGTGTCACACGAGAGACACGCTGAGAGGTTTGGGCAGCTCATAGCACATGGGCTTGTACATCTTCCTGTAGTACGTGTAGCGGCGCTTGTGCGGAGTCACCGACGTACGCACTGGGACCACCGGCGCCGGCGCTGACGATGAAGCGAAACTCGCCGACTTGCGGCACTGGAAACAGACAACTTGTAATGAGTCATGCTTCATCATCATTTCAGCCAATGGACGTTCACAGTTGGCATTAGGTCTACCGAACGGGGCAACCGTCCGATAGAGGCTTTATTCCGCGTATGCTTAGATTGTGGAATGAACTCCCTGTCTGGGTTTTCCCGAACGTTTACAGTAGGTATGGGGTTCTTCAAAAGGGGTCTTAGAACGTTTATAAAGGGTCGGCAGAGCGAGTGCTGCACCTCTGGTGTTGCAAACGTCTATAGGCTACGGTGACCACTTTCCATCAGGTGGGCCACGCTTGTCTGTCACCTCAGTGGTATATAAAAAAAAAACCTTCCTAATTTCGTATTAAGGTCGATAATCCACGTTGTTGGAGGCCTTGTTGCGATACTCGAAGGTCGCTTACAGTACTAATATTATACAGGAGAAAGTTGTGTGTTGGTTTGTTTTGTATATAATAACGCTGAAACTGCCGGAAAAAATGGATATGCTGTTAATGATAACACACATAATGCTGTTATTGGATAAACATAAAAGTTAGCTTTTTTTATCCAGCCGGGGTGTCTTTTCTGTACCTGTACTAAGGGCCGTATTATAGAACACGTCTCAAGTCTCAATACTCAAAAGACACTTTCAAAGGCGAAAACTAGCCTTAAGCGTTACTTGAGTATTGAGAAACGTTCTGTAATACGGCCCTAACACTCAGTGCCATAGCCCTAAGTTACCCAAAGTAGAGGCACAGTACAGCGCAATCGGTAATGTGCTTTAGGTTTATTATCGTTGACTGTTTCCATCACAATCGTTTCATTTTATTCCATGGTGAATCTACGAATCTTGCCGTGTATCGTGTTATGTCTTCAGTACATTTTCAGAACAGCCGCCATTAAAACATTTAAATCTATACGGAGAGCAGAAATCTTCACTTCTGAACTTTCGCACAGCTCTCAGCGCCTCTAGCATCATGGTAGGCAAAGTTGAAGAAGATGGTTCGCAAATTGAAGCATTCAGTTTGACGTGGCTTTTTCTGCTAGTGGTTTTATTAGGTGGTTAAATTATCCTCGAAGAGATTGTTCGGCCCGAAGGAAGGCTATGGCGTGCACTCTAAATCAAAGCTTGCTTTGGTACGTAAAGCTACATTTCATACTGTTTTAGTTGCAAAAGAAGGACGTCTCTACTCGTCCAAATAAAGACATCAATGCCATGTCCGCGAGGATAGAACTACCTAATAGCGAATGGATGGCCTCACAGAGCAAGGAATAGAATAAAATGTCACTCGCGCGCCCTCTATTAGAGACGTCCTTAGTCTATATACTATTTCATACAAACAAGCGTATCAGGGGGTCGATTACACTGTTACTACAGACGAATGGTAGACAACTGACATGTCACGTATGCGATTTTCGCATACAGTTTACGTAAACTTGGCACGTGGCATTATAATTACTTTCGTGTCTACTAGGCGCGAACGAGAGGGAGCCAGCAACATTCCTTGATCTGCGGTTTGCCTCTGTGTATTTATAACAAAGCATCTGTTCATCCGAGTGTTATTTCCGGATGCATCTGAAACTTTCACTTCGGACCCCAGGACGGGCTTTTCCACCTATGTTTCAGTCAGTTTATTTAATACTACTTTTCAGTCTTCAGAACTAGTAATAATGAAGACCACAGTAACGAATGTTATTTTCGATCGTAGACACTCTGTCTACGTCTTCGATACAAAACCAAAGTTCAGCAAGTACTATTATGATCCCAATAAAATAGTCCGATCAGTGTTTATTAGCGGGAAGCAAAAGCTATGAAAGCTGGGCAACTTATGCCTAGCTTTCATTGGCGTTGATAGATAAGCGCTATCGTCCAATGCGACTTGTGCCCCTTGAACGAGGTAACTGGCCTACCCTACCTAATGTGTCAGAGGCGCAAAACCTGTTGTATTGAGTAGGTGTTATTTTATTTCTACAGCCATTGTAAGAATTTAACAGGGCTGTTTAGCAGTGCATCGGCGGAGCATGTCCAGTCGAACTAAGGAGCAAGCCCTGTTAATTTCTAACGATGCCTAAATGCGCTTTTACCTATACATCCAGCATAAAGCGAGTGTACGTAATCTACCTACAAGTAGTTTCTGTATTATGTAGATGTAACAATAACTAGCACTAACTTGGTGCTTGGTGCTAGTCGCTGCAGTGGGGTGCTAAGATGAGAGTGCACAAATGAAACAACACTAATATTGAATATGAAAAGTTTATTATCAACCGTACAATAATAAAACCGTTGGCACAGTATTGTAGACAGCTAGTTTGGCAGTTACAAGGTAGGTAATATCACTCCCAATATGTGTAAACATTAAGCTCGTGATTATTCTTGCGATATATTCAAACGACTATTAGATAATGCTACTCAATAATATCATTTTACTTATTTTTAATCAGATTTTGTGATGACGCATTAAATTTACACCAGAGGACGTCTTGCGTCGCACATAGCTAGAGAAATACTTATGACGAGACTCTTTGAGGGTCATATACAAGAAGGGCTACAAAATGGTAGCGATTCCTACATATATAATGTGTTAAAGATATGAGCTTTGATGTGACTAACTTTACAAGTCTTTCCGCACACAAATATTACTTTTTTGAGTTTTGACGACACTACAAATGTTTTGGAAGACAATACCAACTGACTTAATCATAGTATTTTGTTGTATTTTTTATTTGTAAACAGTTGGTTATTATTGAGTGAAAAGCTTATTACATATTTAAAACTAAGTAGATAGTTATCACATCCGCGGGAACGGGAAGAACACAGCGTTTAAAATCGCAAGGTTCGATCGCGTCGTATACGACGATAGTGCTTGTAGAACTAACTTCAGTGCAAAAATATCTTCTATTTAGTCTCGTATGAAAATATACCTTAGTTTGTGTCATTTGTACCGTCGCGTCAGGTCGGAGTGCGTGAGCCCACCAGTGTAGCGAGGTATGGTGTGGTGAGGTGTATAGTGTAGCTAACTACGTCTATCGACTAAAATGTGTGTTGCTATCAAATAAACCGCTCGAGTAAAATAAACGAACGTCTACAATAATCACTAACTTTATTGTCAAATTAAAGAAATGAGAAAATTAAAAAATATAATATCACTAGCACATCAGGTAAAATTAAA
This sequence comes from Thumatha senex, assembly GCA_948477245.1. Taxonomy (NCBI): domain Eukaryota; kingdom Metazoa; phylum Arthropoda; class Insecta; order Lepidoptera; family Erebidae; genus Thumatha; species Thumatha senex. Next base: position 719,371 of record OX419742.1, on the reverse strand, counting down.
ACGAAATAAATCTAACACAATCATCAGAAATAATCAAGTTTGAAAACACAAATAATAATCATACAATTTAATACGAAATAATATTGCAATTGGAAAACGATCACTAAACTACTAAACAACACAATAATTATAATATATAAATACACTACAGTAACAAATGAATTATGACTAGTTGTCGAGCGCGGCTGCGCACGAGGCCGCAGGAGATTGCTTACGGAGAGATCTAAGTAACGCTTACAGTAACCTAACTAATTGAACTTGCATACGGACGCCTCAGCTACGAGTCAAACTATAAAACTAGTGGAATGCAACAGCGGGACCTGCGGGATTATCTGGGCGGGACTTCGCGGGGAGGGGGACTTCGGTACTTGGCCTTGATGTGCAGGAACGGCTTCTTGGATACCGACGCGTCCGCGAGCGTCGCGGCCAGGGACAGCCTGATGCTCTCCTCGATGGCGGCCTGCGTGATGGCGCCGGTCGCGGTCCCCGACCGGAGCTCACTCAACGGTCTAAAGTCTACCGGCGTGGCGAGGCTCACGCTTCTCGTCTTCCTGGCGTAGCCGCCGGCGCCGCCGACAGTCTTCCTGGGCTCCGTGACCGGCGTCGACGCCAAACTCTGACTTCGGACCGTTTTACCCGCGACGGAGACGGAACTATCCGTGGGAGTACCGGCAGCGCTACCGCTCTTCTTCTTCGCCTGATTTAGTCCGTCCGTGCCGCAGAACGGCCTCCGGTCCTCCCTCGGCGGGGCCAGACTCATGCTCCGGGACTTCTTGGGGACGGCGGTGCCGAGGGCGGTGGTCGTGAGCGACTTCCTAAACTCCACGGGCGGGGTTCGAACCGATCTACCGGTGGGGGTGCCGGGGGTGCTGAAACTGGAAGGCGCCGACTGCTTCCGGGGGCGGGCCGCCGGCGACCGAGGGGTTCGGCCGTCCGCGGGGTCGGCGCCGAGCGGCGGGGCGAGGGCGAGGGCGAGGGCGGAGCGGAGACCGCGCGTCGACGAGGTTCTGGTGGGGGTGGAGGCGCGGCGCGGGTCGCCCAGCGGGGAGCTCTTGCCGCTGCTCGCCTTGCTGGACGCCCGCGTGCTTCGCCCACCTCCCAGGTCCAGGGGGGAGGTTTTCCCGCTGACGGAGGAGGCTTTGCTGTCGACGGGGGAAACGGTGCGCGACGCGGACGAGTCCCGCAGCTCGGGCGCGGGCGCGAGCGGCACGGGCTGCAGCGCGGGGCGGCCCTGCGTGACGAGGCGCACCTGGCAGGGCTCGTGGCGCGACAGGAAGTGCTCCAGCGTGTCCCAGCCGCCGCCCACTCGCACCATCATGTGCCGGCCCTTCAGGAGCTGCGCACACACACCAGACGCTATATTAAACAACTAGGAAATTGATACTCTAATGGGTACTAAATAAAGCTCGGAGAGAAAAATTTTGCAGGGGCACACCGGCGCACACGGATACCGACCAGGTATTTGTTATCCATTATAAACTGGCTTTTAACAAAACAGTCGGAGTGTCAGCAAAATCCTGCTGACTGGAGGACTGGACTGTTCCTGGGACTTTCAGTTATCTAGCTTAGAGAGAGCTCGGCCTGTCTCTATCTCTATCTCTGTCTATCTCTGTCGCCTACCCGTATGAAGACGTTCCTGCCGGCGATGTTGTAGCGGCCCTCGCCCACCTTCTTGACCTTCAGCAGGCGCGAGCAGCGCCCCGCGCCGCAGCTGCAGCCGCGCTCCATCAGCCGCGTCACCAGCTGCACCTGCAACGTTCAAATATGTCGGTTTCACCCAAACAACAACAGAAATTTTTTAACACTCTCCTGTGTAGTAGCACCGGGCACCAGTACCACGAGTATTTCCGTACGCAATGTGTTATAGACAAAGAATAGTTTGACATTTGATTTGAAGTGAAATTTCAAGGTGGTACCGTTGACCCCATATCAGTGTCCTATAACAATCTATATAGGTTCCAATAAAAATAACTCAATTTTGAGAAAAGAACAGTTTGAGTCACCAAAGAACAACAATCAAGATTGAAATATTTTTTTAGTTTAATATATAATTTTAAATTAGTAGTATAACGTACCCTCTTGTCCAATTCGTTGGTAGGTTTGAGCGGCACGTCGGAGTCCGAGCTGGCCGCGGTGCCCTCGGACTTGGTGCTCTCCGCATCCGCGTTGTCCACCGACACTTGCGCTGTAACATACCATCGCAATATGTTTCTAATAGAACATCAATCAACACAAGTCCTCCTAATCATAATGATAATTAAAATACGGTAATCGAAGAAAAATCTGACCCTCACTAACCATAGTCGTCCACCTTAGTGCCTCTGGCTGTAATTGTGAATCTTGGCAGTGTTAACGATTTTGTAAATATTCGCGTATGAATTATTGAATATGCTGTGGAGCGATACTTACAATCATTTTGATCCTGTGAAGAAGGTTGCTCCTGTGTTGTAGACCTGCAAACAAAAATATTTATGTAAATCACTTATATAAACATCTTGAAAATGGTCGCAATAGGTAAGTTAAATCATAAGCAACGGGGCAACTATTTTTCATTCTACAACAATTTCTTCGGCAATCCTTTTCAAAATAAATAACTAACATTTTATTTTAATCGTTTTGGAAGACATTTTATAATTATTCTCGTTGAAAAGCTAATCTATCTACTTCAAAGAGCTACAAAATAGAGCAAGGTTTCATTTACCGTGCCACCCAGGTCAGTGTTTAACACATGGTATTTACAAGGCTGCTAATAAAAGGGAATTTAGCTAAGAAGGTGCCAACAAGGTACACCCTACAAGTCGACCAGCATCTTGCGTCTGTGGGTTTTCATACTAGTCCAACTCGTTATGTGGCCTTCAGGTGCCGGCGGCTCCTGGCAACGGACCTGGACAGTAGTGCCGACCCTGTTGCGTGAACTAATTTAAAACTTATTAAAATATAGGACGATTGTTACAATATGATGACCATTTTAGCAAAATCAACAGATTTTTTATGGAACACTTATTGGTTTTAAATACCCTAATCAAATGACGACACATTAGTTACAAACAACAGAACCAGCACCAGATACACAACAGAACACTTACTTGTCGTGCTGTGGAGGAGGTGAGGAATCCCTAAATTGCCAAGCCGTTCCCGAAAGGCTGGATTCCAGCCCCGAATCACGCTCTTCCATGGCAATCTCTTTTTCCAACTGCACAAGGCCGGGAGGCTCTACGTTATACTTAGTGGCCAGACGAGCTACTTCTAGCAGGCAGAGTATTACTTGCCGCGGTTGGTTGTGTAGTACTGGAAGAAATGAACATTCAGGTAAAAAAAACTTTACCATAAATAAACGAAAGACAGAATAACATCCAGAAGGTATACATCTTACCAAGGTCATCACTCTCAAATAACAGATTTTCATGCACGCCCAGTTCTCGACAGAACGTTATGAAGTTCTCAGTGTTATCTCGCGAGAAGAAGCTACGACGAGCTGCTCGCTGCCAGCAACGACCATGGATTTGCGGCACGGGCTGGACACACAGATAATAAAAGAAATTACAAATGTGTTCTTAATAGTTTCATATTCGTGACATGCCGATAATTTATAGGATAGTTGTCTTTGTTGGTACGCTCACAGTTCGTGCAGGCTACACTATGTGGTAATTTAGTGTCTGGATATATTTCCTGTGTGTGGGGTGGGGGGGAGGGGGCACATACGATTGCCTCGACTGTTAACCGGGTGGACCGCCTAAAGGTAAAGGCGCTTGGGCAACGAAGTATGAGAAGAATTTCATTATATTGCTGAGATGTAGCAAAATGAGTAATGTACTTACTCCGACGATAAGGCCTTGGTCCAGCGCCTCCCTAGCTCTGTCGTGGATGACGGCGGCCAGCTGACACAGTTCCACGCCATTGTCCAGCACGTCCAGGAAGTTCTCACCGGACAGATAGGTTATACCTGTGAACAAGATAAGATTTTGAATTATTACAAGAATTTAGCAAGAATAAGGTTAATAAAGAGGTAGTGATCTCAGAATTGATTTCCAGGTTGGCACCAGTAAGTATTTATTCCAAGTTCCTTGTGTAACACGCGCAATTACATTGCGAACTTTAACCTAGATATTCGTTGCGTGGAAATCCCCTCGGATGTCATGCCGGACTCGATTCAGCTAAAAAAACCACACGGTCCCTGCCTGTCTGTTGCCGGACGCCCCGGGTAACTCCTCGGAAAGATGTCAAACAACCCAGTAGCATCAAGTAATTTAAGACCTTGACCCGGTGGCGATGACTTTCCTGGCTGAAGGGTTTTCCTTTTAATATAGTAGCCCTTTCGTGTAGGTAAGGTGGTCACGCTAGGCAGAGATAATGCAGATTTGCATAACGCGATGCAGTTTATGGAAGTTTTCGAATGCTCGATGCTAGGTGGCGCTGTTTGCCACAAGTTTTTAACTACTAATAAATAAGTACGCACTTCATATCTATACTAATAATGCGGAAAGATTTGTAAGTTTGTTTGTAATGAATAGGCTCAGAAACATGGGCTGATTTAAATTCCTTCACCATTAGAAAGCTACATCTTTCGTGAGTAACATAGGCTATATTATATTTTCAAAAAGATTAGGGTTCCGTACGAAATCTCGAATAGGAAAAGTTCACCACGCGGGCGAAGATGCGGGCATTAGCTACTTTTTTATACAGCTAATGTGAATTGCAAATTACTTTAATTCATTCCATTTAGTTTAAACAGATAAATTGTAGATACTACATACTGCTAAGTATAGACATATACAAAGTTAAAGGTTTGACATAAACGGCTTGCTTGTTGCAAACAGGGCCAATAAACCTGTCAGTGGACAAAGTACGATCGCCACAGATAATGTCTAGTCTCCTGTTCGCTAAGTACCACAGATTATCGTTCAACATAAAGCCATTAACGTCAATGAACTTAAGTTACAAATATTTCCTTATATACAGACACATGAAGCGCTCGTGGCCCCGCTCGCTCCGTGTTCTGTAAACGATCACTGCGTTAAGCAATTTTGACTATGGCTGGTCTTTGGATGGGTGGCCACTTTGTGGTATTTACATTTGCGAGCGTTTCCGTGCTTCGGAGGGCTCGTTAAGCCGTTGGTCCCGGTCGCCAGTAAAATCGCAGTCGTTAAGCTCAGTTGAAGGCCTTATGGGCGGCTTGAAAATTTCAACAGCAGGTCGCCACAGCCTTCTTGTGTCCAGTTCAACATGGCAATGGGCTCACCACCTGTTACATGGCACAAAAATGCATACGGTGAAATGTAGGCGTATAGTATGCCTCTGCCTACGTCTTCGGGGATAAAAGCGTGACAATATATACTATGTGTATGTATCCAGACACTACAAAAAGTAGAATAGGTAGAGAAGTCAAATTATCTCGTTATTATTGAATGATGAATGAGTGACTTCACCCGCGAGTATTATAAACCTTGAAACCACATCAAAAGCTATTCGGTAGTTTCAAACAATATCGTACAAACTAAGTGACAATTTGTGTCATTTTCTAAGCATAGAACCAGTCTGTGGCCTTTAGACTGAAGTCTGCTAAAAACTAAACGAGTAAAACGCATCTTCTTGTGTCTCTATGAAAATGTTAGTGTACTGAATAGCCAAAACTAGATCAATAATGAAGTATAGACAGAATATTGAACCGGACACTTATTAACTGGTTTTTGTTACAAAATGTATAAGCTCCAAATTTTAAAAATAACTGCTGAAGAACTGTGATTGATGTGGGTAATCTATTTATGTCAACAACAAATCTGACTACCCACGCTCACGCACACGTCTCAGTGACGAAGTTCATCAGCCTTCATCACGGAATGGACCTTGGATTAGCCGGATTTCTTTGATAGTGTGGCAGAGAAACCCTCGTTTGTAAAGGTTCACGATGAAGATTATAAAGAAGCAAATGGGAAGAGTAACGACTCGGGCGGCGGCATGCCCGTTAACGTGTTGCTGCAGTGACAGCCAGTTTGTTAAATATGGCAGTAATTGCTTTTAAACTACTGTTTATTTAGTAATCTAATATACATCATTACTTACCCGAAAGAGGAAAATATAAGAAAAGGCTCTCTAGGAAACTTGGAAAAGCGATTTTTGCTGATATTATGTACGAACTCATTAAATAGTAACAGTTGTCGCGAATTCGAAAGGTAATGATTGTAAAAATAATTGGATTAGTCCGGAAAGTTTCAGGAATTTCGTAGCGTGACTAGTTGTGGCACCGGATTTCACTCGCGTAATTTGTGGATTGTCTGTTTTGCTCCGCTCGGATGGGTAAGAGCGCGTTTATAAAATAACCTTCCTCAATAAAAAACTTATCGAATTTCCTATTGTACGCGTTCATTTTGTTAATAATTTACTTAACGTCAGTATTAGAGAATTATATTATCTGTGGCATTAGTGAGGATATTAGATTATGAGAAGAATTACATTTCAATCAATATTATCTGTGATTGTGAGGAAGAAAGCAATGGCTCCTGTAGCGCATTAATGCGTGTAATGGTTAGGTCACAAGTTTGAATCCCGTGCTTTATACTACCGCCCTGAACTCACAGGGGGAAAAAATACCATGAGAGGGCCGCAGCCGCAGTCATGTAGTCTTTATTCATCCTATAGTCTTTATTCATCCTATAGTCTTTCCAGTTGGCGCACCACTGCCCGTCCGTTGATCAGCAGGTGAGCTTGCCTTAGGCCCCGAAGCCCCACAACATCTTCGGGGTCTTTGTCGTGTATAAAACTGGGGCTTAAGTGCTGACGGTTCAGTCCACTTAGCAACCGAAGTCACCTTTGAGTCTTCCCGTGAGCACGATTGATTGACACATGCAAAAACTTAACAACTAACTATACAACTTCATAAAGGTAACCCAAGTTACGTAAAGGATATATGTGGAGAGGTAGAGATAAATTGTCACAGATATCTGTCAACTAAAGTGTTGTAAGGGTATTGCTGAGGCGTGTTCGCTACGAATTTGGCGCACCATAATTGTTTTAAACCCTTTATATAGGTATAGAATGAGCAAATACAATAATTACGTTCTGCCTAACCGGGACGGTGAACTTTCACGACGGGCATCGAACGCCGAATCGATCGCATTCCCATGACCCCAGCGCACCCAGTACTTGCCCCAGACTGGAGACCCGTTTGACGTATACTCGATCGCCACGGTTTTATGATAACCTGGTACCTTTGGGCGTTACTAATCAGTGACCTTTGGCCTCGAACACGGACTGGGCGTTTATTTCATTGTGTACTGCATTGTAGTTTTATGGTTATATATAAATCGTAGTGACACCACTACCAGGGTCATATGTTCTTAGAAATTCTAGGCTTTACATAGAGTTAGTCGAGTTGAATGGTCTAAACATGGATATGCTCAAGATTGCCGTGATGACGAGATCATAGAAAAGTAACCAAATTCCTAAACAAATATTGGCAAATCGTACCAACGTTGCCTCCCTGAAAATCGTATCCGAGACATCTGTGCCACAACGCACTGGTGTAATTTGCAATCGCATTAAATTCAATATTGTCCTCTAATCTTAAATTAATCGCGCTAAATTAACGCTGAATACTCCGAGAGCACGATCGCATTTCTCATGAATTATTTATTGATAAACGCGGCGCGCATAATACGCGTGCCTCGGCGCACGCTTCTTATATGGCTATGGTTACATTAGGGAATATTATTTACCATTTTGATTATTTATGGGTGAACGACCATGAATTATTTAAAATATTTACTATACTTTTACGTTACGAATATGAATATTGGCAAAGAGAAAATTCCTATATAGTATTACAGATACTTGATCTCCCGCATACACAATTGATTCGTTCGATTGCCGATAAACCCTATTGGAGATGGAGAATCCCTGGTATAGTCACGTTTTTGTTCTCTTCTAGATTACGTAGGGAACAAATATCTGGTCGTGCCACCCACCTCTGCTATCGGATTTCCAGAGCGCAGAAGATGGTCTAACTTGGCTACGTTCGATATGGCTCGTGTGCTTAGACTAAAGGAGATAAAAGTACAAAATAGAACGTACTCGCAGAGGTTCTTCATTACTTCAGAGCTGAATTTAGACCTAGATAAGCAAATCTCTTATTTAAACTATCGAAAATAAAAAAAACCATTTAGGTAAATAAAAATCAACTCTATAAGAGGGACACATGGAGCTTATCATGTCTCATGAAATACGAAAAGGTTGGTAACCCTGTAAAAAGAATAATAAGAAATTTGCTGAGACCACCCACGCCATCTGATTTGCATCAAGTACGATTATGACTAGGGTATCATAGCAGTGTGGAGATGCAATGTATTTTTAGTTGAAGGGTTATTTATGGTTTCTAACGCGTGTTTATTTGGCAGTTGAATGAAGTATGGGATTATTTATGTATTTATTGTATGAAGTACGATACCCCCCTTGCCGGAAGCAATATATTAAGATTACACTATTGATCCTTACTTATAAACATAATATTGTACCATGGTTGTGAAAAGATATTCTGAAAACTTTAATTATATTGTCAATCTCTTCAGTGGAACGGTAAACGTGTTTTCAAGAATGTTTCTGGTCTGATTGTGTACATAGTTGTATTTCTGTATATTTACGTAAGTAGTTAAGTAGGTAAAAGTGTCCATAATTAGTTAAAGATAATGATCCGGCCAGCACGAGGTGGCCGCGAACGCTTGCTAAATAAGTGCAGAATTGAAATTTCGATAAATTTATTATGCCCTGAGCAAGGCCGTTTACTGTACTTCAACTTGATATATTTTTTTATATTTAAAATTTATTTACTTTTACATAAACTGATAAAAAGGAATTTAAAGAACCATTCCAGTAGACTCGGCAGTACGGCACGGGCGGCGGCGGGCTGAGATATGGGACATTGGCGTTTGTAAAACAATTTTCCTCAAAACTTCAGTATACATTTGTTAGAGTACCGCAGAGAAATATAAAAAGTTGAAAGAATTTAATACTTTCTACTGACATAATGAAATATTGTGACATATAAAAACAACCACGGACAACAAAAATCCTTCATATAATTTCGGTAACAGCTACCTTATGCGGAGAGTATTATACAAAGCGATGTATTTAGGCAATAATACGGAGGGAACTTAACCAATTTTCCACGGTTATCGGTGACAAATAACGATGGACGTCTGGTAGTTGATCACCAAGCACTCGCACATCCAACCGATTAACGGGACAAAACGGCACCTTGATAATGCTATTATATTAAAATAATACTTACAATATACAGTTGTGCTGGCCCGTATTGTTGTAATATGCAGGAGTTAGCGTTTCAAACTAATCTGTGGATGAGACCCGATACCACAAGTCAGTTGCAGGGCTGCTCAAACAGAATGAAATACTAAACAAATTGTGTCGTGAGTGTAAATACCGGGGCAAACACGAGACTGTGACCTAGACTTGCGGAGTTTGGTGGTCAAATAGAAATACTCAGTCCTCCTCTTATGGTTAAAAGACAAATCATAGCTGCTAGACCCAGGTTTCAATACCATGCAGAGTTTAAAAGCATTTGGGATTTAGAAAATGAATAGTTAATAAAAAAAATTAACACTATAAAAGAAAATTATAACTAACTAATATAAGGCGGGCGTAATTTTGGTCGACCGAATACGTAACGAAGTAATACGCAATATGGCAGGTTTCAATGATAGTCCGCGTTAAGCTGAAAAAGGGCGCGTTCCGTTGGTTTGGACACGTTCAACGAATGAGTAAGGAACGATTGACGAAGAATATATATTGTGCGAAAGTAGACGGTAGACATAGTCAGGGTAGACCGAGACTTGCATATGAAGACCAAGTAAGCAGATTGCTCAAAAACGGAAAGTCAAAAGTACTGGGATACCCAGGCGTGCATGTGTGAAGCGATTAATGAATCTGCTGCAAGCGAAAGAAGTATGCATAGATCGTGAAGCCTGGCGATCTGTCCTCTCTCGTCAGGGATACAGCGTGAAGATAGTTAGTTAGTTATAAAAGAAAATTGACACGCTTCCTCTCATTAATTATCCCAAGCTACACTCAGTCATTTAAATATGTTTGACAGTACTCCTAGACAGCGGTCCTCCGGCGCTCTATGGCGGTCTGCCCTGTAGCGTACAGATATATAAATTCGCACTTACGCGAATAACCTTCCGTTTGGAAATTGTGGACCTGGCTACTAAGACAGTAGAACTAAATAATATACTAGCGAAATAAACGGTTTGATTTTTACGTCGTGTGAAGAGAACGTGATGTTCCTACAGTAAAAAGCAGTGCAAAAACACTACTAGAACAGAATAATAGCTGGCTTTGTGTTGACAAACGGAAATAATATAATTATTCTTTCATCGGCAGTAATTTCTTCGAATGTATTCACTCAGTAGCTGGACTATAATAGCGGCACGCGTCATTTCATTGCACCGCGTGCGTACAATTAATTGCCGTGTTCTAATCACACCGGTACCACAAGTTACGGTACCGGGTATCGGTTATGCCCTACTTGACGTATACAGTGCAAGTAACTTCTTCAACTTTACTTGCACTTACGACTAACGTATTAAAATTAACATTTTCATACAAAATGAGGCCATCTTTTGATGTAAAGTCATGGCGACGTCCAAAGATGAAGAAGGATAACTATCAGTGCTAGAAAGGCCAGTAGCAGCAGAGTGGCCCTAAGTTGACAAAAGATAATGCCTCGTCAGTCGCCAACTCAGGGTTCTAGGACACACTTAATTCCTTTCCCGTGTACCAACACCTGCAATATCAATCATCACATCTTCAGTTTATAGTATCTACACTAATGCGCAGATAAATAATTCATATTTAACAACAATGAGTAAAAATGAATTTGGCTCCCCAGAATTTGACCATAGTTCAAACAGCTAATAAGAAGTTTAGATTCCATTCACGAACACAACCAAAAGGTTTCTGAATGAGTTTTAGTAGAACCTATCATGCCCATCCATGTCTTGTAAGCTAGATCATCTCTCTTTTTCTCTCTCATAATTTATAAAAGTATCCGACACTATCAGTAGGAAATCTTTCATCATAATTTTACTCAACTTGTAATATGACATGTGCTTTGCATGTCGTGTGAGATCTTAATGGTCTTATCGTGTGGACATGTTGGTATACGTCTTTCTGATTCGACGATACTCCGCAATTGCTGAGGGCTATCATTATTGTGAATTATATGTTTTGTGATGTGAAAATGTGCAGGCAGTTCCTGAATGAAACGACGTGATAATAAACAAGTTTACTAAATAGGCAAATATCAACTATATCAAATATCAACGATAATGTATCTACGTAAGGGTGCCTGTACAAATTTCAGAACTTTACTCCGAATCAGTTGTAGTTTTTAAACTATTGGGCACTATTTTGTTGAAACTATAACAAAAGTACTTATATTAAATCCATCTCAGTAACGCAACCAGACTTGCAGCAATGGATAAAACATTAAAAAGGTAATATACTTATATATCGTTTTATATTACATAAGTACTTACTTTATAAAAATATCAATAAAACCTATTTACAGAAGGGGGAATCAATAAAAGATAACCTCCCGCAAGCAATGCTAAAGAGGCTTATCGCTGCCTAGCGTTGATGAGGTCGTGTTCTTGACTCTACAGTTCTGATCTGACAATACACTAGTTAAAGTACGTATAAAAAATACAGATTTATGTAGACTTTCGTCTATCGTATCTTCGACCGTATTTCTTCTCTCTCTTATTTTGCGCTTGATGGAGCGCTGGGGGCCTGAGGGTGAATTTAAGTACTAATATCAAAAATATAATCACACCTGTTTTTCCCAAAGATGAAATTGAGCATATATAATTTGCTGACAATTCAAAGACAAAATCAGTTCTGTTATATTTCATCATTTAGGGACTAGTGCAACAGGTAACGCCTTCAGAAATTTAGACTGCTCTTCGCCGCATGATGAATCGGAAAGCTGTCCTGGAGTCCCCATCAAAGCTCGGAAGGTGATGGTCCTCGCGGTGTGGACATGTTAGAAAACAAACGCGTACCTACTCTTTTACCGGGCAGATCTCAAACGATGGAGGCCGAGTATTATACCCAGTCTTTATAATTCTCGATAGGTGGTGATTCCATTGCCATAATGAGACACAATAGACAAGGTGACAGAAAAGGTAATGTCGTCTGGTAAGCCCAGGCGTGTAAAATAAGGGACGGGGTGGTTTTCTATTGACTCGCCAGACTTTGAAAATACTTACCTATCTCATCAACTATTACTACTTTCCAAGAAGCTTTTCTTTTAAATCACCAAAAGAATAAGTGATGAACGATTCGAGAATATATATTGGGCAAAAATAGAGGGAAGTATGAGTCAAGGTAGGCCGAGACTGACATATGAAGACCACAGCAGATTACTCAAAAACGGAAAAGTCAAAAGTACTCGGATACCCAGATGTGCATGTATGAAGTGATTAATGAATCTGCAGGAAGCTAAAAAAGTCTGCATGGACCGCGAAGCCAGGCTTCAGGTGTAGTCCCCGGTCAGGAATACAGCGTGCAGATAGTTAGTTAGTTTTAAATCACCAAAGTACTAGGACATTAGAAATTTCTAACAAGTTATATTTTCTGATTTATTTAATATGAACGGATACTTTAGAACTTGATGTCCATACACAGTCCGTTACGAAGGTGTGGCCTGCGTTATGATTGCGCAATTATGAACGACATAAGTAAACCTCGTGGCAATTTGTGCGTGTGAGCTCTGCTCTTGACTGTGCGTAGGCGGCGTGAAGTGTCCTGAGTACCTTTATCTAGTCTGACAATGAAATTGACAGTTTTGACATAATGTACGTTTATTTCTTTGTTGCAAGGAAGGTTGTGATATGTTTTGGTAAGGTTTTATGAAGTTATTGTTCAGTTGTAATAGTCAACTGCAGGATATGACGGGACTAGCATCTGCACGGAGTAACCTTTTCTTAATACCCTCTCAAACTGTCGCCCAGCAGCAACTACACTATCTGTTTTAAACTTCCTACGACGAAATCTGCACATATGCAGGTTTTCTACCTAAACCATCAGGAAAATACGCGTGATTGTATAGTGCAATGACCCTTGTGGGTTATATCCTCACACGATATGAAATTTATTATTATCTCATGGCTGTTACAAACCTGTGTAGCGAAAGTCTACCTTATTTGTAAAGAAATATTGAGAAGAGAGCCTGGTTAGAGCTGCTGATATATTTTATTTAGCGGCTTTATTCGACGCGATTTATTCTTTTAACGGTTTGTAGTCGTATCGCAGGCTTTGGCTTCACACAGATTTTTTAGATTACTATATGTAAAGTTGAAAAATAATGCGGGAACACTAGGGTAGTTCACCTGTCAAAGCTGACACGGCGGTGCTTCATATATTTAAAGCTTACTTATTCCTTCTTTTCAAGTACAAATCATTATTGACTGGTAACTTTTATTATCATTATTGGGTGGGTGAATTATTGTAGCGAAGGCTTTTATAAAACGCGTCGAATGAAGTCGCTCATATAATAATGATCGAACTTCACGTACAGGTAAGTTCGTTTGAACATTCATTATTCTTAATGATTCAAGTTATGACGGTACGTTAGAAGGTATATATCACACTTTTTCAAATTTTCGAAGAAAAGGTCATATAAGTATCATATATATCATAGTGGCAAATCATTATTGACTGGTAACTTTTATTATCATTATTGGGTGGGTGAATTATTGTAGGGAAAGCTTTTATAAAACGCGTCGAATGAAGTCGCTCATATAATAATGATCGAACTTCACGTACAGGTAAGTTCGTTTGACCATTCATTATTCTTAATGATTCAAGTTATGACGGTACGTTAGAAGGTAGATATCACACTTTTTCAAATTTTCACGCTGTATCCCTGACGGGGTAGTCAGAGAGGACAAATTTTCGAAGAAAAGGTCATAAAAGTATCATATACCGGGTGCTTCAAAAAAATGTATACACACTTTAAACTATTGTAGTTTTCCCGCTCTACAAGGCTAATGTTATATTTCTTCGCCAGGTGCAAGCATAATCGTCCCGGAATTTGTAATATCAACATGGGGGACGTACGTTTGAGTTTTGAAGAACGTAAGCAGGTTATTAAGTGGTACTGGAAGTTTGAGAATGTAAATGAAGTTCAAAGACAGTGGAGAAGGGAGTATGATACAGAACCACCTTCAAGATTAACAATTACACGCATACGAGACAAATTCGAAGTTCATGGAACAGTGTGTGATGTGCATAAAGGTCATTCAGGTCGGCCTGCTTGCTGATTCCATATTTCCTGCCATTCGTGCATTATACGGTAATGATGATTTTTATTTTCAACAAGATGGTGCTCCGCCGCACTATCACAGGGACGTACGAGCTTACCTGGATCAAAATTTGTCGGGCAAGTGGATAGGACGCAGGGGGCCAATCGAGTTTCCAGCACGCTCTCCAGACCTTACACCACTGGATTTCTTCTTGTGGGGCACAGTAAAAGATGAGGTGTACAAACGTAAACCACGTAACCTAGACATTCTTTGGAATGAGATTCAAGCAGTGTGTAGAGAAATCTCATTGGACGTTTTGATACGATGTACAGAATCTGTGGTGACTCGTACTCAGAATTGTATTGATGCTGCAGGTCACCAATTTGAACAGTATTAACATTTGTTATTTATGTTTCATTTACATTGGACTTTCAGCTTTCTATTTTCCTGAAATTTAACTTTGTAGAACGGTAAATAAATTTTCTATGGAAGTTCAAAGTGTGTATACATTTTTTTGAAGCACCCTGTATATCATAGTGGCAGTCAAATAAGTATAAGATGTTGGTTTGTTTGATGCAAATGCAAAATTTTTGTTTAAGTTAGTAAGCACTCAATTACTAGGCTATCAGATAAATGTGTAATATAGCCACCAAGCACCGTATTTAAGATGTTGGTTTGTTGGATGCGACTGAAACTTTTACGCAAAGATGAAGAGATATAAGCACTCGGGGAATTACTAGGATGTTAGAAATATCAAAGAAATCTCGGGTTCTTTTATTGAAACGGACCAACTTCTGGATAATACTTATAAGGGGATTAGCTGTTTTCCATGTATACCTACATTACACAGGGAACTCTATGGACTATGAAACAACATTACAACACAATACAATACAACAGCAACGTTGACTTTGAGCAGTCGATCAAATGCACAGTAAGTTTTAAGTGACTTATTTCGTTCATTCCAAGTTTCGATTTGGACGTTCCGTATCTATGTTTTTATTGGCTGCTGATCGAGCGAGCAACGAACTCATTAAGGGGTTTACGTACATTCCATTTACCCTCGGTATTTGTAAGCAAACTCGTCAAATGAACCGAATGGATTAGCTTTACTATTTCAACATTTCGACTGCCCCCTACGGGACAAGCCAATATAAAAAATCGTTGCAATACCTGGGTCTGGTATGGTCTTATATGGGCATTGGCGAGTGCAGAACACTCTTGACCGGTTATTTAAGAGGTTACCAAGATTTTTTATAGAATTTGTAAATTGCAGATTCTGGTCTCCTAAATAAGAAGCTTGATGCCTAACAATAATTCATTGTACCTAAAACAACGTTAGAACCACCATTCAAGATTTTCTCATTATACTGAGATCATATAAGAGTGATAAGAGAACTCCACTTTATTCGTGGTAGAAGAAAACTTCAGAAACCGCCAGCTACTTATCGTTTGGATAAGAATAGACAGTTGGAGTCTGGTGAGGGAAATATTCCCGTTGCCCGTATAAAATAGCCTCTTCCAATTACATACTTATATCCTATATGGCAGCGATATGATAGCGGACCCCGGGCGTTGTGAGACGCATTTGGGACAGACGCTCGGATGATGATGATGATCCTATGTAGGTAAGATCGTGTATCGTTTTTGCTTACTAGCAAGAAGGATACATGATTGAAAATCATATCTTTTTTTACTAATTTATCACAGCGTATAGTTTAAACGAGTAAGAAATATTGCGTGTAGTATATTACAGTACATTATTTAGTTGTGAACATGCCCAGTACATGAATCGTCGTTCATATTATGACAATTGGTTCACCTATCGTATGGAACAGCGTGTTCAAAAAGTGGGTAAATTTGACAACCCAAGTTTTAAAAACGTGTTCTAAATAATAACTCCTCAGATCTTATCATACTCGTTTACAAATAACACAAAGAAGTGTGCGCGATGCCCACGCGCTGGTTCTGCGCATCACCCGGCGGTCACATCCAAGGGTCATATCACAAACAGCCGCGCTCCTACAAATATGGTGCTGATGACACAATCGCTTGTCGTACAAAATGTGGTTTTTTATTTATTGTGTGGTTTATTATAACCATTCCTGATTCCATATCGCACACGCAGGAAATTGGTAATTATATTATTTCTGATTCTTAAAGATTACAAACTATGTGCGGCCTATATTTGATTAGTTAGTACAATTATTTGTACATCTATTGCTTTTTTGTAGAGAAAGTAAAAATTAAAAATTGAAAATTGAGAAACAATACCGTAATGCACAATTTAGGTTCACATACCATTTGCAAGTTAGAGAAACCCGTTAAATCGCAATTTTTCACGGCGCGGGCGCTCACAGCTGTTATTATATAACTGGAACATCTGTACCGATTTACAAGAAAACTAGCAGCCACCGGCTGTCTGCAGTTAGACCTACAAATACAAACGAATTGCATATACAACTTTAAAGATAGTATATGCAGTAGAGAAATTCGATAGGTGATATTACAAGTTCCGCAATGTATTCTTAAAAGTTTGTTTACAACTCTCATTTTAAAATAGAAGTGAAAAGATCGATAGCGGCAATATAAGTACCTATCACACTTTCTACAATAAACTAAATTCGACTTATTTACGCTTACCACCGTTTCTCTCGCATCATCCACTATTGAGTATAAATATAAGAATCTTATTAACCAAATATATTGTTAACTTATTACAATGTAAATGCAGACAATAACATATAACTACCATATTATATTTCTGTATCAAATTGCAGAATGAGCTATACGAGAATAAACTCCCCCTCAAGGTGGTTTAACCATGAGGGGAAACAAAAAAAAAACTACCTACTTATGTTGCCATTTCTGCGTTTAGACTCAGGTTCCATCCATTAAAAACTACTTAGTGGGCGAATTTTCAACCTACTTAAGTCTTAAAACATCTGTATAATTCTAAAGGAAGTTGTGACTTCCTTTTACCGCCACCATGGTTATCTGGTGCACAATGTTTCATCCCCAAAAGCTTAATAACTTTTTGTCAATAACTATATAAGTGCAGCTTACCAATAGTTTTATTGATCCAATCCGCTAGATCTTCCTGCAGCGGGAACAACTGCCTCGCCTGCGAGTACAGTATCTTTTCTCTGTAGAAGTCTTCGTCCTCGGAGCATGGCGTCTGCGCCGCTAAGGCACAGTCAGCACGCTCAAAGCTGCTGCTCATCTTCCGATTAACCACAATATCTCCATGTCCGATATGACGCTCTTCCTCCTCCTTGCCACCCTCGAAGGAGCTTCTGATATATTCAAATGCATTGGTCCTCTCAAATGCGTTAAAGATCCTATCAAAGTTGCCGCTCAGCGGACGGTCGAAGCTTTTTGGTTCCACGGAGGTAGGTGTGGCGACCGGACCCCACGATGTACGGCTCCCGATAGCTGTTGGACCGCAACGGTAATATGCCATTCTTTAGGCCAATACCTGTAACAAGACATATACAGTAAGTCAATATTTGTGACAATATTTTGGACCCTTTTTACACAGTTTCAAAATAATCCAAACTTAGCTATTAACAAGCTATGATAAGGGATCTAGATCACGATAAACATACATAAGTTTTCTAAACACTTACATGTTATAGGTATACAGACTAGAGACAAACCCAAGATCGGAATGAAACATTTGCGGATCACGTACATTCTGAACGAGGATGTGAAAGACCTCAGCGCGGCACTCACATAAAACTACCACTTACCCTACCCAGGCATTTAAATAATACCATATTCATTGAATTTAGAAACCATTTTACAACACTCATCCAATGAGCAATCAACAGTTTTGGATGGCATTTTGAATTTTAGGAACAGTCAAGATATTAAATAATCATGTCTATGGCGCTACTACCACAGCCGAAAGACAGTAAGTTTTCTCTCTTTATACTATGCTACTAGGTACTACAACCATGAACAAATCTTTAGAGACAATAGGACTATGAAATAACGCCTATAATTGTGAATTTTATTGAGGTGGATAACATATAAATGATTAATTCCTTCCGCTCAAAAGATTTAGGAACTCGAAAAAACAGCTTTAATCATCAAATTACGTATGACAAGGCTGTGTGCCACTATTGAGTGCCGGAAGGTTTACCCGACAGATAGCAATTTATACACAAAAACGTATGTTAACTGACAGAAAAATATGGATGCCATGACGGAAAGTGATTTAAATTAGGTGCCTATTAGAATAGTGATGGGCGGCAATGATATACTAAAACCACAGTATAAAGAGTAAACCTATCAGTAGCGTTACGCCTTTGAAGTTGACAAAAATGCCGACAACGTCTAGACAGTGATGCTTGTAGGGTTGTCACAAGTTTACAAGGCTGATGTTTTTTATAATTTATTTATTAACTCGTACTCGCAATCTACTATCAACATTATAATATAATATCTTAATCTTAATAATTATAAATGTGAAAGTTTGTAGAGATGTTTGTTACTCTTTCACGTAAAAACTACTGAATAGATTTTAATGAAACTTTACAATAATATAGCTTATACATCGGAATAACACATATACTTTTTATCCCGGGAACAAGTTCTTATGGGAAACGGGAACGGGAAAACTTCTCTACACGGGCGAAGCCGCGGGCGTCAACTAGTATGTATATATAATAAATCAATAATATAAATACCGATTTCAAAAAAGGATCTGCGATTTCATCAATTGCCGCACACGGAAGTAAATAAGGTTCATTTCATGTCGAATCGATAGTTTTTTTTATGAGAAAGCGTTTACGAAATGGCTGCCGCGTAGTAGATATAAAATTATGGGGTTTCTAGCAATCAATATGGCCGCCGAACTATTCTTATAAAATTTCATGTTGGGTATCGTATAAAGGGTATTTTGGTATGCTGAGTACGAATTTCGTGTTAATTTTGCTATCCAATATGGCCGCCGCGTCGATGTTTTCAAATTTCATGTTGGGTATCGAATAAGGGGTTTTTTGGTATGCTGAGTACGAATTTAGTATTAAGTTTGCAATCCAATATGGCCGCCGCGCCGTGGTTATAAAATTTCATGTTGGGTATCGTATAAGGGGCTTTTTGGTATGCTGAGCACGAATTTCGTGTTAATTTCGCAATCCATAATGGCCACCGTGTCGTTATAAAAAAAATCAAGCAAATGGGAGCATGAACCAGGAATGAGAATTGACGATGAGAACTAGGGATGAGAAATGGGAACTGGAAGCTGGGGATGGGAACTGGGAATTTAAAGAAGGGTGAGCTGACATGTGTGATCTCATATTATTATGTTTCTTCTTTTCACGGGTATCTTCTTTTTTTTTATAAAGATACCCGGGTTTTTGGTAGGCGTACATGGGGACATACTGGTCCAACACGCAGTGGCCCTTTGAGAATTTTAATCTAAAAGGAAATGGGACCCTCACTGCAGACAGTCCACGCCCGCCTTATGTAGAAGAACGATAATGGATCGCCTCCAATGGGAGTTAAACTATTGTAAAATATGCTAACTAAGAAATGGGCTATTGGATTGGGGGTTTGATGAACTAGTTGATTACAACTATGGATAAAGGCGGCGTCTGCCATTTTAATATCTGATCATCCTAATTTTGGCAGACGGTGACTCGCCAACTCACTAGATGGGCCCCCTATACAATCGCCATAGGCATGATAAGCCTGTAAGGCGACAGGAGGCAACACCGGTGTGAGCGGCTTGGGGTGTCGAGCGGTGCGGCGCCGGTTTCACCATCGCGGGTCAGACCCGGAGCGGGCTTCCCCGTAGTTATGCCCTTGAAAATGACACTTCCACCCCCGAGCATATAGCTCTGGCTCCCTCCCTCTGACCGGCCAATTAAGGCAAGCCAAAGTTGAGATTTGCTGCACTCCCGGGAGTAGCACTCTCACTGCTCACCCGTTAGCCCATTAAATGCTAACCGGTGCAGAAGGGCAACAAAACTCTGAGGAATCGGGACCGATGTGTAGCCACGCACATTCAGCTCGCCACAAGCTGCCCTGCGGATGTGAGCTTTTCAATAACTTTCTGATACATTTTTTTGTTGATATCAGAAAGTGGATGACTCAAAAAGCGAATCTACTATACCCTCATAGGGTTGCGTTAATCCTATAAAAGATTACGACTGTCCTCGAGGGGTATATATTATTATTATTAATTTGTTCAATTTGTCACCGCCCCGATGAGCACTCTAAGAAAAAAAAACCAAATTCTATGGAGATACGAAGTTCGTCGGGTATATTAGGTATATTATTAGTAGTAAATGAGTTAATGATAAATATTTTCGGTTTTTGACTAACTGGACTTAATGCTACTGTTGTTTTCAACAAAAAAATATTGGGTACGCTTTGAACAAGTTTAAATATTAATTATGACGAAAAACTTGAACACAGGATAACATAGTATAGAGTATAGTTATAATCCCACATGTGTGGCTCCTCATACCATAATAATCTTATGCGATACCCAACATGAAATTTATAACAGTTGGCGCGGCGGCCATATTTGATTGCAAAATTAACACGAAATTCGTACTCAGCATACCAAAAACCCCTTATACGATACCCAACATGAAATTTTATAACCACGGCGCGGCGGCCATATTGGATTGAACAATTAACACGAAATTCGTACTCAGCATACCAAAAAACCCCTTATAGGATACCCAGCATGAAATTTTAAAACCACGCCGCGGTGGCCATATTGGATTGCAAAATTAACACTAAATTCGTACTCAGCATACCAAAAAACCCCTTATATGATACCCAACATGAAATTTTAAAACCACGGTGCGGCGGCCATATTGGATTGCAAAATTAACACGAAATTCGTACTCAGCATACCAAAAAACCCCTCATATGATACCCAACATGAAATTTTATAACCACGGCTCGGCGGCCATATTGGATTGCAAAATTAACACGAAATTCGTACTTAGCATACTAAAAAACCCCTTATTCGATACCCAACATGAAATTTTATATCCATGGCGCGGCGGCCATATTGGATTGCAAAATTAACACGAAATTCGTACTTAGCATACTAAAAAACCCCTTATTCGATACCCAACATGAAATTTTATATCCATGGCGCGGCGGCCATATTGGATTGCAAAATGAACACAAAAGTTGTATTTAGAATATTGAAAACCCCATGAATTAAAGAAATCTATACAAAAATTCAAAAATCATAGCAAGCGGTCGTGAATGCGTCAGCCCCGAAAGACTATCCCGAGCCACTAACAACATTTTGTTCGCAGCTCGGGACAAACCCTCCCGCGTCTCGTCCCTTGTCCCCCGCACGATTGCTCTGTTTAGACAGCTTCGTCGACCGACTGTATGTCTTTCGGCTGTGCTAAAACTATGACTTAGTTTTGATGAGCCGCGCCCACACCTGATGCATAACAATCTCTATAAAAATTAATAACTATGTAATATCGGTAATACTAATAATAAGTAGAAAGCGCAGGTTTAATAAAGATAGTGAAAAGTAGCCTTGCTATCTCAGTGTTCTGCAAGCGATCACTGCGTTCAGCAACTTTCGCATAGCTGTTCCTCGGCTGGGTGACCGCTTTGTGTTATTTATATTCACGAGTGTTTTCGTGCTTCGGAACGCACGTTAAGCCGTTGGTCCCGGTAGCCAGTAATAAGGCTGTCGTTAAGCCAAGTTCAAGCCTTATGGGAGGCGTGAAAAATTTCAACAGCAGATCGCCACCACCTGCGCCTGTTCATTTTCAACACGGCAATAAGCCCAACACCTGTTACGTGGGACAAAAATGCATAAGATGAAATATGGGCATATCGCTTCTGCCTTCGGGATATGCGGGACAATATGTATGTATGAAAAGTTTTGAGATAATAGGTACAATACGATGTTAAAAGTTCATGAAGTGCGTACAAAAATTGTAAGTAGTGGTCCTTACGTAGAGTATTTTAAAAATACCATTAATATCGTAATCGATTGTTTAAGAATTGTTGAGGGCGACGTCACCCCTCAATCGATTATCCGACTGACTGGTGCTCATTGAACACGAGTGCTTCGGTGATCCCTGCACGGGATATGGCGAGAGTCAACGTCTTAGTACAAATGTTAGGACTGGTTCAAAAATATTACGATGCTCCAAAAGATACCAAATTGCCCAATTCGATGAAGCAGCGAAGTGATCTCCTAGTGGTTGTAATAGGTAGGAAGTCTCCCTCTGTAAGCTATCGAGCAGTCTATGGTCAGTGAAGAGTACATAGCCTTATTAAGACTGACAGAGTAAATGTACCTACTATACTCCTGCATGGGAGAGGATGGACAGTGTAAATTTATATCCCAGTATGGGATATGCTGTATGATAATGCCTCTGAATTAATACAAATTAAATATTTTTTAGTTCTTTCTTTATTGTACGATGATCTAAGTAGAAGAGTTCGTTGACAAGCTCGGTAGTAGTGTAGATTTCAAGTCTTAAGCTGTCTTTATAACGTTTTATTAAAGAAGGCGGCAGTTTTTAGAACCGAGACAAAAAATACTAGGAGCGGCGGCGAGATCAGAAATACCTACGCCATATATGAGCATGAAGAATTCGTGATCACACGATACGCGCTCTATGAGAGTCGAGCCGCCGAACACGCAAAACGGATTCAAAGTCATTAATTTTTCATATCTGATATGTTTATGCTATCCTGGTAAGACGAGCACGTGGCCCATGACACTTAAGCTGGGAATCGTGAGGAGGAGAAGGTAATGGAAATGAAGAAAGATCCCCTAGATCTTAATATCTGCAGCTAAATATCACGATGAAACAGTTCTGCATTTGGGGTGAGATTCATTTGTGTTAATCATCGGAAGTCAAGTTTTGGCAGATCATTATAAGGTATACATAGGACATTATATCGTTTTGAATGTTGGACTAGTTATAAAGTGGCGGTTTTCGATCGCTGTTAAAGTACTTAACCACAACACCACTATAAACACCATACCATCCCTGGCTGAAGACAACACACCTTTCTTCATAGACAATTGTTATGTTAATAACTCTAACTTTTCATAAGGACCATATTGTCTATACATAGCTGGCTGGTGTCGCTGATGTCATATTTTTTGCAATTTTTGTTACTAGTGTAGTTGCCGATCTGTTACTACCGGATAAGTAAAACATAATGCCATGAACTTATTCAATTTGACTAATTATTATTGTTTTTAAGCGTGTAGGTAAACTCATAATTATTTCGTCGAGGTCGTTATTTAATATACTTTACCTTAGGCAAGGTTAAAAAATCAAGCTAACTTTAACAAAATAAAGATAAAAGTGACATTACATTACTGATAAACTATTTACCTAAACATCCAACATCCTTTACGTCGTAATGTTCGTTTGAAAGTAATTCGAGTTAGACTTTTGTATTCCGGCAAGTTGATCATAAAAAAAGACGTTTTTAAATCCTGAAGCCCAGACTCCCTTCAATTACACATATTACACAAAGAGGATTTACGAAAAATTTGTGCATGTGGATAGTGTCTTCGCAGTTGCTGGACAACTGTTTACATAGTTCTGGAGCCAGGGTCCGCTTTTATTGACTGGTAGGACCCGCTATATTTGAGTTGAGAGCGTTGGTCGACACGTACAGCTCTGTGATGTGCCTAAATATAAAAATACAAAATTTAGTGTACTCTCAATTGAAATATATAAACTAAAGGTAAGTAAACATAATTTCAAATTACCATTGATACAGTTTGAATATCGTCAACTGGGACATCTCCGCACGGCACCGCGTGGCTCCTCGCAACAATCTAACGACACGAAAGCTTCATAAAAATCGATTTCAGCCGAATCAGGATAGCATTTTGCATGATATTATGGAATATTATGCACATAGCCATATTCATCACAATTCCAATTTACTTAGTTTACAACAGTTTTATGGTTTTGGTAATAACGGTACGGTTTCTTCCATAAAATCGACGAAGATTACTGACGCGGTTATTTTAAAAAAAATGTCATATCAATCTGTATAAATTATTTTATAAACATTGTATACTGGGGTTCTTTCTTTTTCCCTGACCACCCACAGCTGTCAGAAATCACAATTAATATTTTTTAACATTAATAAAACAAGATCAAATTTACAATGACACGAATGTCGCTCCAAGTTAAAATAATAAACCGGCGGCGTAATACTTGAGAGTGGGGAAGTAATCTAGTCATTTAAAAAATGTTCATACATTATCGTGAAATTAATAAACGACAGGATTAAATGGGTGCCACGGGGTTCGAAGTATGTCACGGGCGAAGCCGGGCGGGTCAGCTAATATTTAATATTTACGAGTTATTTTGGAAGCGCTCGTGGCCTCGCTGACTCAGTGTTCTGTAAACGATCACTGCGTTAAGCAACCTTCGCTATAGGTGGTCCTTGGATGGGTGACCACTTTGTGGAATTTACATTTGCGAGCGTTTCCGTTCTTCGGAAGGCATGTTAAGCCGTTGGTCCCGGTTGCCAGTAAAATGGCACTCGTTAAGCCTGGTTCAAGCCTTATGGGGCGGCTAGAAAAATTTCAACAGCAGGTCGCCACAGCCTGCGCCTGTCCATTTCAACACGGCAAAGGCCTCACCACCTGTTACGTGGGACAAAAATGCATACGGTGAAATGTGGGCGTATAGTACGCCTCTGCCTACCCCTTCGGGGATAAAGGCGTGACAATATGTATGCATGTATGTACGAGTTATTTTACTTAGCTCTTTGGGTGGTATACAACACGCTGATTTTTTTAGAAAAAGTCTTTGGTTCTCACAATTACTATATCTATCAGTTTGTCGAACGAATTTTCGACAAATAAATCAATTTGTGAATAGCTGGCTACTGAGGAAGTGGTTTACAATTTTCTACGGCCATAAATAATATTCTTTGGTAGTTTATCCTTGATATAAATAAAATTGCTTTAAGGGATTAGGGGTACCTACATTTATTTGTACAAAAGCGGTAACTCAACAGGGTAGTAGTTATGCAGGTTCATTCAAACAGAAAACATGCTACTTGGTAAACAGCTTATAACCACTGAGGAAATTCCAACTTTTTTAGTACTTATGAAGTTGCATTTTTTTATATTGGTCTTTTGAGTGGCGACGCATGTACAACTTTATAAACTACAATTTTAATGTATTAGCTAAAATCTAACTTCAATATTCCTATCAGTAACGGCACTTATTTTATTTTACATGTAAACAAACTTTCAATACTAATTGTCAGTTACATAACTTAGTGCATCATACACCTTCACGGGTCAGTGGCTAATAGCGTTTAGTTTACAGGTTTCTTCTGCAAGTAATCTCATAGAGTGCAACGAGTGTGTAGTGATTACAAAACGCGTGTAAACCTTCGGATAATGGAACGTTGACGTCGCGTCAATCACCATAATGTGGTCTCTGTTCACCAATACGCCTGTGTAGGCAGTGCCCATGCGTAGGTCTAGGATGATCACGTTAGGGCTGCTAAAAAACTTCAATGTATATCATCACTACATATTATAAAACAAAGTCGCTTTTCGCTGTCTTTCCCTATGTATGCTTAGATCTTTAAAACTACGAAACTAATTACGATGCGGTTTTTTTAATAGTTAGTGATTCTTATAGAAGGTTTTTATGTATGATAACTATATTTGTTGGGGATGTCGGAAAAAATAAGCCGTCTGGGAGCTTTCAACAAAAACGCTGCCTAAACCCTTTGAGATATAACAAAATAATGTATCGTGCAATTGTGTATCTAATGTAGGTCTACAAAAAAGTCCGCGACGATATATGTCTATCTCTTATGAATAACATACTATATCCATTTTAATACTTTAAAAAACCATCCATTATTAAGCGGTAATTTGAAGGATATTTACACAAATATGCTATTAATCCTTATCATTTTTACTACGTTAATTGGCTTTAGCATTTCTTGAAGATTATTTTGTCCCTTTACACCTTGCAAGTTAAATGAATATCTTACGAGTTATCGCAGATTCAAAATAAAGCGCAAAGAAAATAATTTCGTGTAACCATAACTCGACCGGGCCGTGCGTAGAAGTAATCAATGAATTTGGAAAATGTTCATACATTATTGTGAAAGTGAAATTAATAAACAACGGGATTAAATGGGTGCCACGGGGTTCGAAGTATGTCACGGGCGAAGACGGGCGGGACAGCTAGTGTGATATAAAAGGCAGTCAAATCTGACTGATGTATCATTTCACGATCGTTATTACAACATAGGCATCCAATAAGAAAGGATTGGAAGTAGTCAGCGGGATCACTCCAGAGAGAAAATGAATATAACTCAAAGAAGTAAAATAATACAGTAGAGAAAAAAGTGCGCTCCGGTGGTGGTCTTTAAATTGTACCATACCATACCATACTTATTAATTAATAGGTTCATATATCAAGTAATTAAGGTTTTATGATTTTATGACTAAATATTATGGCTATATGTTCTAGAGTTAGTTACAATTTTAAAAAAGAAAATATGTATACACACTATACTACCATTGTCCACAATCGCGCCCGTTTCCCAACTCCGATAACTAAACTAGTATTATCTACGGAAGTGGTAAAGATGATGGTTGCCTTCATCAACAGCTATCTGCAATTTTCAACTATCGACACCACAAGCTCTTTGTAAATTAAATAATATAAATATATGCATATTTCAATTAGACTTGTATCAAACACTGCCTCAGTGGCGCAGTGGTAGTGTATGCGACTGACGCGACTGAGGTACCGGGTTAGATTCCAAGATTGGAAAAAATATTTGTGTGATCCACAAATGTTAGTTTCGGAGTTTGGGTGTTTCCTATGTTTAATATATAATACGAGTATATAAGTATGTTTATCAGTCGTCTAGATCCCATAACACAAGCTTATATTAGCTTACTGTGGGCTAGACGATGCGGTGTATAAAAAAAATATCCCACAATATTTATTTATTAAACACACTACAGTTAAAACTAGGTAAATATCAGTGGAGACTGTCTGAATTGTGGCATTGCTTATCTTGATTTCGGCAAGCCAGCCCTGCATCTATAGGTCAAGTTGAGCGGCCTGCTCACGGCGACGGATCGACCATTTACGCAAATTGCTCGCTGCCATCGGCCCTGTAGGCACGAAGGTCTCCAATCCCAGCCACTCGGTCACTGCATTGAGGCGATCTTGAGCCCATTTTACACGGATCATTTGCATGGAAAATAGATGCACATTCGCTTAGTACATGCTTTAAAACCTTTTGCGATCTCAGGATCATTACTACGAGTAGGTTATGAATACGTGATAATTCTTTGATTTCGTTACATGAAGCTCTAAAATTCGAAATCGGGAAAAAAAATAATTCTCGATGAGTGTTAGATATTTAGACTTCATCATTGGTTTTAATCCCTTCTCATAATTGTCTATTAACAAACTGCCGATTTTTTAAAGTTATAGCTTGGAAAATAGAATGAATTTTTCGAGAAACCTATTTTTCTGCAATGGATTCGCTCACTATGTGTTATCTGTTATAATGCGTTGCTACCACTTATTTAATAAAAACAAAAATGTATTTCAGGCACTCATGAACGATGAGTGGCGATAGTGAACAACAAATAAAGGATAAGTGAGGACTAGGAAAGTCCAATTGAAACCGCACGATTGAATAATACCAGGATGACAGAATCGCAGTGCAGAATGTTGGATACGAGAAAGGACATTGGCCATATAGGCGGTAGTCCGTTGCCCCCTCGCTCCTTAATTGGATAATCATATTCACTCCCGGTTAAAGACGAGCACCTACCTACCAATGCAACTCGAACATTCACAAGAATGCTAACAATATCGATTTTCCAAAATGATTTCTTTGATATATTTTTATACGACAATTCTATTCTACTAGCTGTGTATGTCCAACACAATTTAGTCACCGTTTTAACAATTATAAATTTATGTGTTACAATTTGTTGTAATAATTTATCTTTAAATGATTTTAGATCCGAGTGTTACTGATCCGGTCCAGTGCAATAAGTATCCGTAAATCAACGCAAACTCAAACCTTAGGTTAAACAAAGGTAACTAACGAACTTATTTAGTCTGTAATGATAGCGCACATATTAGACGATATTATGATGGCGCGGCTTGAACACGCATCATTACAAGTCTTCCCACTGTATTTCTGACGGGGTAGTCAGAGAGGATAAATCGCCAGACTTAGCGATCCATGCACACTTCCTGCAGATTCATTAATCGTTTCAAAAGCAAGTATACTAATAAAAAATATCGAACATTCGACTTTAGTGCATTACTTAGTAGTGCGTTGAGTGCATGACTTGGTCGCACCGTAGACAGCCGCGGTGGTGTCACGTTCCCTAAGCGTGCCTTTGTTAGCTGCATTGTGAAGCACTTCACATGGAGTCGGCGAGCTCCCGAGCACGACTCAATATAGCTAGATGAAGATAAAACTGGGTACATACTGACCATAAACCGAGCTGCGGTGGAGTCCCATGGACCTAGAGTAGAATAGGTAGAATGACTTTTTAGTTTGGAGACAAATTTACAGAAAAATTATCTAACAAAATGCCTAGCCCACCTATGATAGTGCCCTCACACTTTGGAAGATGTCATGACTTCCCATAAGGCCAACGATGCCACCTTTTTGTGACAGTTAAATAGAACAAACAAAAAGAACTACTTATAATCTCACCTATCATTAGGTAGAATAGAAGTTAATTTATGATGAACCTAAGGTTTTCAAATTCAGGGAACATAAGCAGAAAAGCATAAAATATGCACGACGCTACTCTTGCGACGAGATTACGTTACTCATAGAATTAGCCCTTAGCAAGTCAGATAACCACGTACGATTGTGTGCAAGTCATCGACCCGGGAAATGAACTAATGACGACAGCTATCGCAATAGATAAATGTAAAGAGATCGCTGATAACGCCACTACCTCAACTGATACTTCTTTATATTTAAGTCAATAAGGATAGGATTGGGGACAATTACTTCTTGGCAAATATTAAACATTTAACTTACACGAGTTAAAATATTATTGATGTACAGTCTGTTATTGAGCTAACTCCAAAAGTGTGATAGAAAGTGGAATATAAAAAATGGAACCTAAGTTCCAGTTCTAAGTTTTTTGTTCTAAAACAAAAAAGAAAAGGTATTAGAACCCCAGAAATGGCCAATTGATTTTTAAAGGTCTATAGATTACACACAATTGTAATTTGACCAAAAATCTAGAATAAATAAAAAAAAAGTAAGTAATTATAGTCCCTACCCTGTCGTTACAGTTCTGTTCCCCCTATCTTAGCACGTTAAAACATTTTCAATAAAAAAATATCATCTAAATGTCTGACTTTTCAAAAACAATTGACCGATTTTCTGGTAACTTACTAAAATCTGACATAGTACAGAAAATAATGATGACTACAGTGTATTGGTTTACGTTAAATAGGCCAACTAACCACAAATACTAAGGAGCTAGGGAGGAAGCCTAGGGGGACAGGAATAGGATTGTTTTGTTTGCAGACAATACCTCATTGATTTTTAAAATTAGAAGACAATTAGATAACAATGACGATGTAAACAATGCATTCACGAGAGTAGTTCATTGGTTCAGCTCAAATAATCTTTGCCTAAATGAAAACAAAACTAAATGTATTAAATTTACTCTACCAAATGTAAAACAAGTTACGGCCAATGTTCAACTGAATGGACAAGTGTTAGAGTTTGTGGAATCAACTGTGTTCCTTGGTATAACTATTGATGCCAATTTGCTGTGGGGCCCACACATAGAAAAGACAGCATCTAGGTTAAATTCGGCTCATACGCTGTAAAAAAGATCAAGACTCTAACAGATGTGGATACGGCTAGAATGGTTTACTTCAGCTATTTTCATAGTATTATGTCTTACGGTATTCTCCTTTGGGGGAGTGCTGCAGATGTAAATAACATTTTTGTTCTTCAAAAGCGGGCTGTACGCGCAATTTATAATTTGGGCCCCAGAGTCTCCCTCCGAGAAAAATTCAAAGAAATAAATATTCTAACCGTAGCATCACAATACATTTTTGCCAATCTTATGTATGTTCAGAAAAATCTATCACAGTTTACTAAACTCTGTGATATACATAATATAAACACTAGACATAAAAACAATCTTTCAGTTCACCACAGTCGGCTGCATAAGATTGGTGATTCTTTCCAGGGTAACTGTATATGCTTTTACAACAAGCTTCCCTGTGACCTGAGAAATTTACCATGAAATAAATTTAAAAAGTATATTAAAAGAAAGCTTTGTGAAAAAGGTTATTACTCTATTAAAGACTATTTACAGGACAGGGATGCCTGGAAATGATATGCTGGCAAATAAAATATGATAGTCATAAAATACATAATAAAAAAATATTAAATTGTAAATAGACCATTAAAAAAAAGCCTTCCTAAGTTTCTTGCCGGTTTTTCTCAGGTGGACCGCGTTCCGAACCGGGGTGGTCACTTTAAATATATTTTTTTTTTTTTTAAATAAAGATATTTTTATTATATTTTTATTTTATTGGAATATTAACTTTCGTGAGCGATGTTCATTATTACTAACGAAACGGCTTTACTCACGTGTAAATTTCGGGATAGCCCGACTTAGTTTCGGACCTAAACGGAGGTCCTTCTTCAAGAGGAGCGTCAAGCTACGTCGGAAGCTGCGCACACTTTATATTGTAAAAATACTGTATACATGCTTAATAGGAACCAATTTTTAATTCTGTGATTCAGCTTGTAGTACATATACTATGGAATACTATGTTCTTTGTAGACAGTGCCATCTGTTGAGCAAAACTCCTATACAATTTTAAAGATGGGGAGTTGTGCTTGTGCTGCTGGGTCAAGATAAAAAAACAAAACAGCTTTTATTTCGTGCGTAATACGGAAAAAAAGCTGTTTTGTTTTGCTTTTTCATATTCTGATGAGCTGTTTACGCGTGAAAACCTTTTACGTCAAATGAGATCTATTGTTAAAAGTGTAATATGTATACTCGTAATATCGTTGTTAGGAACTACCGGCGGCGTGCTAAGCAATCAGACAAACATTAGGTATTCATCTTTTTTACGTGTGGAAATCCTAGTGGATACCATGCCATGCTCCTACCGACTATAACTTTACGGCGCCCTTCCATCTGCCTATGACCAGAATTCGGAATGGGCCCTCGCGAGTATAACCTCAGGGTTCCCAAAATATGTAAGCGACCTATGCATTAAATTTCTTCAGATCAGCAGGATGACTACATGATATTATAGCGATATTTAATTAAGCAACCAGGCGTACCGCTATAATGAAAATTTCAAGGAAGTATATTTCACAATAAGAGTATTTGTGTCACAGTTTCATTGTGACCGCAGGAACGGTTACCGCATTATACCGCACAAATTTCTAGTCGGGCATCGTTACCGCAAGACACAAATACTCACTTTCGACAAAGATGTCGGATAAGTTGCGGTTTGCCAACATATCGTGGAACAGTTATATATTGTATTTGTTGTGAACTATGATGTTATTGTCTATGTCGTGATTATACATTTTCCATTCCAGTCGACGGAGGCATGCACTCGGGGTTTGATGAGCATCCACCATCTGCCCCGAGCAACCACCTCTTATTACTTATTGAGTCCAGGCGATGACAGTTTCATCACCTATTGAGTGGGACCCCAAAAAATATGATAATGTGGGTGCAGGTACGCTGGAGAAGTGTGAGCGTATGTAGCAAACATTTTAAGTCCAGCGCATCTCGAACGACGAACTGACCTGGAGTTTTTATACAATGACTACGATAGCCGATTAATATGCTATATTATATATTATCCTTTGATTTACGATTTCTCCAGTTAAAAAAAATCAATATATTGCAGACACCCAAATATAGATCATATTTTCGACTCGATATTTTTGGAACGAAGTTCCTTACGGCAGGCTTGGAGGAGATAGGGATTTTGCTGCGCGACCGAACTGAAAAAAATGTGATAGTAAAACCGTAAGACCGTTAAACGAGACGTGCGCAGGTGCGACAGTCGTATACACAGGCGAGTTACCTTTCTCTTTCTCCCTCTTTCAGTGAGGGTGGGGTGAGGGTGAGAGTGAAGATGAGGGGTGAGGGTGAGGAGTGAGGGTGAGGGTGGGGGTAAGGGTGAGGGTGAGGGTGGGGGAGAGGTGATTTTTTTTGCATAAAATTGAGCACGACTTTTTTTTTGCAAATTGTGTCGATTCTACATTAGCCGAAGGAACTTCGTTCCTACCTGGTGTCCCACGACACCACATCTTTTTTTTATTTTTATACTCGGTGTCGGCTATACGCTACCCCTGCACCACCGAGGCAGTTAAAGAACATTCTATGACGAAGGCCGGTTTTCTTAACAGAACACAACGGTGCAGCCGTCGGGAACTCTACTTATGTTGTGAAAACTCAATGACAATGTTTTTGAAAACTCAGGATGTTTGGGAAATATTCACTTGATGCATATTTTACAGTCATGTGAGAAATGTGTAGGCCGTAGTCACATGGATCTACATAAAATCTGCTTGTGCTAATTTTGTTTTCCATTCAAAACGGCAGCGGGATTTATCAACATATTCACACAGTTAGACCATAAATCAACTGACTAGTCGAGCAAGCGAAGCGAGCGTGCACCGACCGAGTTATACCAGATTTGACCTACATTTTTAACCGATTCAAGAAGGAGGACTGTCTCTCCCTAATTGAGATTGTCAGAAGGGTTTAGGTGCTTATTTTCGGCCGTACCGGATGGAAAAATAAATACAAGACTGTTGTTTGCAGTTCAACACGTAAAGCACAAACGAGTTGTGTACATACATATTAGGACGCTGAGAATAGAGAAAGAATGTGTGTCAGCACCACTCTTTATAGTTTCCAGGAGGACAGCCATGTGTGAAACGTGGTACAAGACATAAGAAGTAAGTCATATGTCCGGAATCTAAATACATTATATCTCCGAAATAATTTATTTAGAATAATTGAAGTAATTATTATGTTTTTATAGTTCCTTTTTCCTTTATAGTTAGATACATAAACGCCCTTCCAAGTACCAAAATTCTGAGCTGCAGAAGTTGAAGAAGCGAAAGTTGTATGCCAGGATCGTAGCAAGTGAAAAGCCATAGTCTCTGCCTACCCGGATGGGAGACAGGCGTGATAATATGTATGTATGTAGAAGCTTGTGGGAGTTAATTTAAGCTATGTAGATGAATAAGGGCTTTCGTGCTACGAAGAGGAAGGACGTCGTAGATATTGTGACCAGTAGCAACTACTGAACGTTGTCTTTAAACTAGTTAAACATAATCTCAGTAGTACAATAGACTTTCCAAGAGCAAACTTAAGATTATATTATTAGATGGAGCAACTTAAATTTAAATAGAAAACCTCTGTAGCTTATGATTTGGCCGGCACCGAGGGCATTGCAGAGGAAGCTTAGCAGACTCAGCTAGGCTCGCGGGCGGCGCTGCTCTTTATGCGTTCATTGAGTGCTCTCAATCAATGGCGTGCGCTGGCGCAACACACACACTGTTTTAGGGCTGTCACGTTACATCTGTGTATTCATAATAATTATGTAAAATAAAACGAATTGAAAGTGTTATAGTTTGTGTTGTTAGTCGGAATTGTTGAGTAGACGCTTGTTTCACTATATAATTTTAGGTCGTCAAATTCAAAACGTTATGGTGGGAGGAATTTTACGCATCACCTCACCTCAGAATGACGCCTAAATTATTTGTACCATTATATTTCTTACTTGGACAACCTTGTTGCATAACGCAGTATCCATGGACTGAAAAATCCCATTTTGAGTAAGTGTGAATAATTATATGTAACATACAAACAGTCATGAATTTTCCCCAAAGGGGTTGGCAGTTAGCATTTTTATTCTTTGCTATTATACACCAGAACGTGTGTTAAAAACGACCAGTCCAACAGTTGATGCATTTTGAACTCTTGAGTTCAAAATGCATCAACTCGTCGGACTGCTCGTTTAAAAGTGCGTGAGTTACATTTATATTAAATCAGCATACGCATTGCTTTTTAAATTTTTTCTGAATATTTATTACCTGAAACGATGTATTAAAATGTCGATGTTTAATTAAAAATGGGTACTATTTTTACGTTATGACAACCCTATGGCTATGTGTTACCGATCAGCTCTAGGTGGTCTTACTCACAGCAACTCGGCACTCTGCAATTAGCAGGTTTAGAAGTGGAAGTGATGAGTGAAGAAAGAATTATGCGATTGTTCCATATACCGAAACGATTTCTTTTAATAAGTGCGTGATTTCGACATCGCGATGTACCACAGAGCCCCAGGTACGTACTTGTTGCATAAAAGGTGTGTAAATTTGTGTAATCTTTGTAAACAGGTCGTATTAACAGTTCTATATGTGTAGGTGGAGGAAATTAGTGTTCAGCTCTGGCTGTGCTTGCCAAATGTGGTGTTTATTTAAAATTGTGTCAGAAATATTGTTCCACTAGTGACATAAGCAAACGTTTATATGACAAAGTACGTTCTAGTTAGCAGAAGTATATAATTCTGAAAACACGATTCTCCAATCCAATCTCTAATCTGATTGTGGTCCGCAATCTGCTAGTTGAATGTAACCATGCCAAACAAAATATGTCCAAAGTGTTTTCTGTGTAATGTAATAAATTTTAAGTATTCTGATTATAATATTTACATGAAGTTATATGATCCATTTAATTGCTCTACTATTATGGAACATGATCTAGCAGAACTTCATGGATGTGCACATGCATGCAGAATAATTACGCGCTCATTTGCGGAAATATACATCGAGTTGCATTTTAATAAAATACTTATTACAGTACATTGCAGCATATCTCTGTTCATGTTTCATATTTTAAATCGATGACTCACTGCCTAATTTAGGCTAAATAACCTGCCAGAATTTGATAAACCATGATTTTATAAAACCTATCACAAAAATATATCGCTTCCGTATTTGAAACCGAGACAGCACGATCTACAGAATTATATTCATACAACGTCTTACGCTTTTACGTTTCAAGAAGAGTGAGTTTCAAGAGTCAAGAATTAGACATTCCTAAATGTCGGGCGTCCATATCTTAAATTACGTTTGCCGAGTCCCGTATTTGACTACTACAGAACACGTCTGCTTCACCGTCTTAATTTATCAATTTATCAACATACTAATATACTAACTCAATCTCAATACAACTTATTACATTTCATATAATCTCTTATCGGTCATGTAGCTCTAGTACCGTCTACTGCCGACGCCCTAATGGCCCGATCACTCGTTCAACCACTATTGTGAACCACGTTAATAGCATTTAAATGCTGATACTGTACTAGTAACATACTCTGGATCTGAATACACTGCCAATAAGTAAGGCGAGCTTGCATTGATTTTAAATTAGAAGGAAAATTTACAGTTCTTCTCATTATTGTGTCCTGGTTGTACTTGAACAACTTAATATTGAGAGCAAATAAGTACAGCTAAGTTTAAAATTTTAGAAAAAAATCAGAGTTTTAAATAGGTCATTGATGTTGGACATTTTTAGTATAGCTCAATACCACAGAATCTGGGGTCACCGCCGAAACGAGATAACTTATTCCATATTAGATTTTTGAAGCTTCAATATTGTAAAAACTTGTGCCTAAAATTTAACTAATTAATGATTAAAATTACTCGAAATAGTCAGAACATAGTTGGCTTAATTAAGACTATTAAAAGTAAATTGTCTGAATAGCCTAAATTATACAATAAGTAATAAAATTATGCTGATAAGTTTATTTTCGAAACCCCCTGGAAGACAGATGTGTGCCCACGTGTAGCCTATAATTAGATAATGCTGCTTCTATTATAACTTTGTGTTTAGGATAACAAATTCTAAAAGTATTTTATTAAGTAATGTGTATCCTTAAAAAAATAACAAATATCTTGGAAGCTAAGATAACATAACATTGGTGAAAACCAAAGCTCTTTCATCAAATGTCTGTCACACATTTGTAATGGTTTATGGTAACTTTCATTTTTACTTTTTAATTTTTTTTTCTTTTAGAATTTTCTGATATTATAGGTGGGGCTCTGAATACACCTAAGTTTATCAGTTCTATCCATTTACATTCGGCAATAAAAATGTTCATTTTAATTAGTTTTTGAAACATGATCGACTTGAAATATTATTGTATACAAAAACTAGAGATTCACTATGAAACCCGAGTTATACCGACTGAACTGTGACAGTAGAGATGAAAAGAACCCCTTACTCATTGACACTAGGGCTGTTCAGTGTACATAGATTAGCGAGTTCTGCTAAAAATGTAATGTTATTCTTGTCAAGTCAACTTTTAACCTTGAAGTGACTAAAGAGAAAAGAGAAGAGGCTTTTGGAAAGTATATTTGGCGGTTTTCGGAGAAAATAACAGTAGAAAACCTACTGATTGTTCATTCAATTTGAAATTGGACCTGTATTCTGTTTACTAAGCGCAGTGTCAAACAGATAACTTATCAATGTACCGATCTTTGCATGCAAATTTGATACGACATATCAACACGGGCGTTCTTGAACTATAAACTCGACACATAAATCAGACCCAGCTCGGTAAGCTGCCTTACAAGGCTATATATTAAAACAGTCAATCAGACTAACCATGTCGCTGATTGATAGATTGATGACACGAACACGTTTGATTAATTATATCTCGCATTCAAATATAATACATTACTCAATAGCAACTGTTGCTAGAATGTTTCTAAAAAATAATAATATCACAGTTCAATCCAGTGTGATGTTGACAAAACAAAACATAAGACTTATGTAATACATTCGTCATTCAACACATCTAGTGTGTTATATTATAATTTAAACTAAGACATTACAGATATTACAGTTATATTATAATTTAAACTAAGACATTGATATGTCTGAATTGTTCGTTGACAACTAATTTGATTTGCGGTTAGGTAGGTTATAGACTTGAGAGTATTATACCATTCGTAATGTATCAATATAAATTAAATTATAATTTATTTGCAAAGTATCTTCAGCCACGTGAGACTCCTAAGTCAAAAAATGATAGGTACCCAGTTGCAGCAAGCAACTGAATAATATGTATTAAAGTTTAAAAAAGTCTTGTGTGATAGTTTCACTAACTTTTAATACAAAACTAGACAATATCACCTTTGTCACCACATTTATTTCTCACGAGCATCCATACTCCTTATTATATTCATTACAACCGCATTGTAGACTTTATTTCGGAATATACACTATTTTTAATAATTATTATTTTCTAGGTAAATAGAAACTTTATGAACAAGTGCACAATGACAGCATTGAAATTCTTGAAGATGAATCGTGGGTAGGTAGGACGTCCCGGCCGAGTCTACTCATTTATTACGAAAGACCATCAAAAGAAAGGCTCCTGTGTTCCTCGTATCTCGGAAAATATCTGAGCAGGAAGCATAAGAGAGGGCGCGAGCGAGGAGTTTCACTCCATCGCATCATTTTATGAGGCAGGTACAGTACCCCAAAAGTTAAAAAATAACAGTCTAAGACCTTCTTAAACGTGGATGCCAAACGATTTTTATTCATGTGGTGGCTGCCATTTTTTATACGTGTGGAAATCATCATTGATGTCATGCTGGACTCCTATTAACTAAAACCACAAGGTGCCCTTCCTTTGTCTATGACCAGGAGTCCCGGGTGAGCTCTCGGAAGGATAACTCCGGTCTACCGAATGTGGAAGGAAGAATAAGGCTGGATCTGACCACAGTGACCAGATAATGTACAAGCTCAGCAATGGGAGTGTCTGGGATTCTCATCGTTCGATCAGTGCGAGTTCTCAAACGTTTTACTTATAAGTTCCATTAAAAGTTTATCTAGTCCATCTTCACGCTATCATGACGATAGGCAAATGTGCAAAGTTAGTTCTTTATGCGGAAATGAATAAAAAATTCTACATATTCTTATTATTATGAGCACCTATTAACCTTCAGAAAAGACAATTAACAATACATTCATATTAATAAGCTCGTCAAGATGACTAAACCGCGCCGCTTAGACACAGAAGCTAGATGGACTTAACAAGCTAGATTTATTACTGTAAATTAATTAATTTATTATATTAAACCAGAATCACTGTTTTTAGCTGTCAAAATGGTAGTAGACTATCCAAAATGCAAGTGACTAGCGGCCACTGGCGCAGTACTTGTTGGTAGAATTCTATCGGCCGACCGATTGAAGTCTATTGGAGTACGATTATAATAGTAGGTTTAGGTTTATAGATCTTTATTATCACGAAAGACACTTGTCACTTATGTGATAACATTATTACACAACAAGAGAGGTATATTACTGTCCGTCATCACTAGACAAACTATAAAAAAATAAGTTAAAAATATTAGGTAAAATGTAGGTAAAACTAAAATACATTTGTGTAAATATTTAAGGAAACAATACAATGCTAATAAGGAGTTAGGTCCAATTACATATTGCACCTAACTCCAGTGAGTAGGTTTATTGTGTTAAGAGCCATTTTTTTTATCTATAATCATTAGTAGACTACGCAAAGCTGTGAAAATTGTACCGGTGGCTTTCTATTGAGCGGCGATTTAGATTATAGTTCGACACTATTGAAACAGCAGACTCGGCCCCCTGGTGTCGTGTATACATCATTCAGCTAAGCTAGAAAGTACGTCAGTCGATGTTGGATCTTTTTTTCACGACTGTAATTGTTCAAGAAAGTATCTAACGTTGTATTAGCAGCTCTCTACCTACAAGAGGGTGTTTTCTAATAGCCACACGTTGTTACGTGCCACCGGACCTAATTGAAAATAAGTTTCTCGTGGAAACCAAGCGAAAACGTACGTCCAGTATTATAAGTGCTTATGCTTGTCTGCGAGCCTAGTAGGTAAGTCAAGCTATTAGTCGTTATATACATACATACAAATTGCCACGCCTCTATGCATGATAGGGTAGGCAGAAGTATACTATACGCCCACATTCACCGTATGTATATTTGTCCCACGTAACAGGTGGGGATCCCATTGCCGTGTTGAATTGGAGAGGCGCAAGCCTAGAGAGGCATAAGGCCTTCAACTTGGCTTAACGACTCATCCTGCTAAATTTCCACTTCTCCTAACCTTCAACCCTAATATAGTCTTATCATGATTGGCAAATATAATTATTCTCTACGATCTTACACATCTAATTCTTTGGTTTGAACACATCCAACGAATGAGTGAGGAATGATGGACGTAGAATATCTGTTTTGCGAAAGAAGAGGGTAGAAGGAATCAGGGTAGACCTAGACTAACTACATTAGCTCAAAAACGAAAAGGTGAAAAGCACTCGGATACCCAAACGTATAATGAATTTGCAGGAAACGAAAGAAATATGCGGGGATCGTAAAGTCTGGAGATTTGTCCCCCATCAGGGATACAGCGTAAAGATAGTAGTTACTTAGTTTATGTTACACTAATCTTATTTTTTACCTCGATAGATCGACACATCGTTCGGGACTCCATACAATAAGGCGAACGATGCGCGTGCGCGCTGTGAAAGTGCAGCAGTAATTAATTAAATTGGGCGCGAACAGTATCGGCCGGCAGCGACGCGCAGCATAGTTAGCACGGAAAGCGGAACTGATTATTGCGTCACAGTACAGAACATCTGCGACAGTGTAACTAAGGGCTGTCACCAACTCCGCAGAATAGATCTTCAATCAATCGAAGCTAATAATAGCTTTATTATGTTAATTATCAGCACTAATTAAAGTTACTCAGAAATGTGTTTAGATTATAGTTTTTGCCTACATTTTCATGTCTTTTTGGACTTCAACGACCTCCTTTACAGTCTTTATTCGTATCGATTCAAAAAATGACTGGACAGATACCTATCAATGAATTCTTGAGGCAATTTCCGAATTCGTCAATGTAGAGAGAAGCGATTGTATCAT
This sequence comes from Thumatha senex, assembly GCA_948477245.1. Taxonomy (NCBI): domain Eukaryota; kingdom Metazoa; phylum Arthropoda; class Insecta; order Lepidoptera; family Erebidae; genus Thumatha; species Thumatha senex. The sequence continues at coordinate 679,032 of OX419742.1, read as the reverse complement.
GAGTAATGCTGCATAAAACTGTTGTTGCGTTCGAAGCCGGAAAACGGGTCACTCGCCTAGTAAATAAAAAGAATCAGAAACTTTTATACCTACTACGGTACAAAATACCGAAAAAAAAATCTATTGCCAAAGTAACATTTCCATATTTATACCTTACTTATGAGTCTGCAGAGTTCACGCGTATAGTTTAATTAGCTTATTTTAAATTATATGTTATATTAACTGCCAGTACACAGCCCTAATAAGTGTCAGTTAAGTTAGCAGTGAGTAACAATTAGGGATTTGCAAACAACTGGGTCGCCTACTCCAAAGATGTGTGCTGTGACGTCAAATTTGATCTGTTATCAGTTTACTCTCTAGAGTTAAGATGAAAGCGGCAATGAAACTTAATGGACGCACTTCTAATAATTACACCAATAAATGTACTGACTTTCTTAAAGATTAAATATTAAATTGATTAATCAGCTAAATCTTAAATACGACATTTAAAAATATTACTTACACGGTGATCAGAACAATCTCGTTCAATCCAGGTGCGTGTAAAAAATCCCCGGAGTTCACTTCACGGTTGAGATTTTGAAAGAAACGAGGCTTTACACTTTTCTAAAGGTACGGTAACTACGACCCGGTGGTATCAAGTAATATAAGATAACAAGATTCTACGAGATACCTCTTTTATGAAAATAAATTGTATTATGTACACTGTCTATGGATCTGTGTTTACCCATAAACCCCGTAGGAGTTGTTTCATCAAGGCAAGGAGAGGCTGGGATAAAGTTTGTCTCGTGAGAGACGATAAAACACTGGTCGAGACAATTTTACTACTTCGTTGGATATCTGTTTCTCAAAATATAATTCCTCGATGGCCGTTTTTATTGTTAAACAACACAACCATTTTTCATTTCTCGGTAGTTGTAATAAGAAAGCATCATATCCTGAACGATTACTAAACCATCTTTATGATTTCATAAGCTCTCGTTACCCTCTAAATAAGTATATAGTATATGGACCACCTGAAACCGACACACAATTACGAGTTTATTATAAAGGCTACTCGATTAGTCGACAGAGATCAAAGAGGGCATCATGCTGACTGAAGTTACGTCATCAGGTGTTCAGTGTCAGCGAACAGACGGCGCGGCGGCACTCTTTGCCGACAATTTGCGTTCGCAGACTGATTGGCATGGTGTAATGTTTTAATCGTTTCGATAGTGTGAAGTTTTAATATTAATTCCGTCCAGTATGATTACGTCTCTTCGTTAGGAATCATTTGTCAATCAAACTTAAAAAGCATTAATCTTCAAAAGCCCATTTCATGTGAAGAAACTAGTACAGTTTAGCAACTGGCGACATGATATCAAATTGCCTAATGTTTCAACTCCTCATGCTGCAACTGTACAAACTATTATTCTGGAAGGAGATCTAAATAGAAGTAACTTCTCCTTTTAAGTGCCGTTACATCGTAACGTAATCAGCACCTCGGTCATCTGCAATTCGACATTACTCTATTTTCAATCACATAAATTTTACTGTGGTATTTTTTGTTTCAAAGTAATGTTTTTTAGATCTTTGGCTAGTCAATGTTGTGTCGCGGTTCGTCGACTGCAATACTATTTTCGTCGGGTGTAAAAATTAAAATTATGAGGCATAGACATGCAGACGAAATACTGAAGACGGTGAAGCATTCGAGACGTGTTGCTATCATAGACTGCTGGACACCGGAAAATTCGACGCAAAGGATCTTTAAACATAAGAAACATTCACGATTTAGGCGAGAATGGGAAGCGTCAAAGAGCTTCACTTAGCGCAGAATAAAAGAGAATTAGCTAAATTAACAGTAGACTCCCATTGAAGGATTGGCACCAAACGATGATGGCATATTGTTAAACTTTACAAGCATTTGCATTTGATGCAACGTTGGCAACATTGTTACAATATTATAAATCAGTTGAATATCAGAATGACAATTGTCTAGCAACGATCGCGCACCAAGTTTGAAATAGGAACAAACAAAATGGACGTGCATCCAATAATAGATGCAGGTTATGACAGTAAAATTCTGTCTACGGACCGTAGAGAGGCCGACGAGTTCCGTTCCACACGTTCTTGATTTTAACTTTGAACGTGCCCAAAATGGTTCTGAGACGGACGCGACGGTGGCACGATAAGCGGATAGTTCACGCGGCTATTCAGGACGCGTGTAGAAAGTATTATTATTTAAATAGGACTCTCAACTCTATGCTGAAGAGTTTAGAGGTAGTTAGAGTATTCGGTTGAGTAGTTCCGTAATGCACACCAATTGTACGCGCCCAATGGGTGTGACGGCCATGTCAGTTAGTGTGTTATGTAAGGTACGTCCTTTTTAAGTTTAATTGCATCAAATGCATTGTAACAAATTGTGTGGTTTGTTTTAGTAGAAATGTGTTATAGTCAAGATGGCGAGGACATACATATCTCTTGTGATTGTGTCTTATAGACGCGTTATGGCTATGTGATGAGTATACAGTGGTGTGTGACTGTGATACTGCGATTATTGTCAGTTTCATATAGAGATTAGAAGTTTTTGCATCAGCTATGGTTTAACAAAACCTATTTAAAAATTCTCCTTATGGATACCCAGTAGAAAACTAAATAATATCTATCCTATCCTTATAAACAAGAGGTGTAATTATAATATGTTGGTATGATTTATTATGGAAACGAATTAGTGTATAAAGCTCGCGTATTAATTAATCTACAACAGCCACGTGGGATGTTAAGTTATAAAACTTAATAGTTTTTTAAAACACCTTCGTACCGTCTGTATATGGCGTTTATCGCGTTAATAAACGTGTTTAACGCGCCTCGGTATTTATACAGACTTCGTTATGACACCATCAAACGAATTGTTTTGCTCGTTTTGGCGAAGAAACATCTGTTCTGCGTGTCGGCAAACATGACAACAATACGATTTATTATTTAGTAAATAAATTTTTCAAATAATTTCTTTGGAACCAATTATTTAAATATGTTTAGGGCGTTTGTATTGTATGTCAGCATAGTATGTGCACTGCCTACCCTTTTGAAGAAAATACAATCACAAAATAATCTAATAGGGGATTTACTCGATTTAACATGATGGAAGTTTAATCATGACAATAGGCTCGCCTACGTGGGATCAATGACAATTGCTAAAGAGTTTTTGAATTGTTATACTGGTTATACTTATTTTTAAAATATAAGATACCACTTACCTATTCTCAATATATGTGTCTCATCTTACACTCGATGGTGAACTGTAAAGAAAAAGAAATATATATTTTATTTATTTATTTGACACACAATACACTATGATTACAGGGCAATACACAATGCAACAGAGTAGTTATGTTTTAAATTTTAGTTTGGATTACACAATATGCTTAAAGTAACGATGCTAAATTCAGAGGGAGAACAATTAAATATATCAATTTTATCGCCAACTAGATTTAGGTCCGTATTCCAGAACGTTTATCAACGCTCAAGAAACACTTGAGAGTAGCTTTTATATGGCAACTAGTCTCAAGCGTCGATAGAGTATTGAGTAACATTCTGGAATACGGGCCTTAATGTATGCATAATGCGCATTTAAATACGCTCAATCTTCAAGATTTGTCTCACTTCCTTTTTCTAACATTAGATTTATCATTATTTCCATAGGTGTTTGGTAGATTTTACTTTGCTACTATTTTATGATAAAGGCCTTCGGTAGAGTATTTATATTGAGTTGTAGCTAACCCAAACATTACTTCATCATTAAACTTAGATACCTCCCGTCAGAATAGCATTTTAAATAAATACACATTTTTTTGTGGTTTCGCGCAATTACGCGTCATATTCAAGCTAAACCGCAGATAGATATTATACCTACTTAGGTACCTTAGTAGGTAGTAGTACCTACCCCCATTGTACGCATACATATTGTCACGCCTTTATTCCCGAAGGGATAGGCAGAGGCATACTATGTGCCCACATTTCACCGTATGCATTTTTGTCCCATGTAACAGGTGGTGAGCTCATTGCTGTATTGAAATGGACAGGCGCAGGTTAAGGCGACATGTTGTTGAAATTTTTCAAGCCGCCCTAGGCCTTTAACTTGACTTAACGACTGCCATGTTACTGGCAATCGGGACCAACGACTTAACGTGCCTTCCGAAGCACGCAAATGTAAATGCCACAAAGTGGTCATCCATCTGATGACCAGGCATAGTGAAAGTTGCGTAACTCAGAGATCGTTTACAGAGCACTGAGACCGCGGGGCCACGACGGCTTAGATACTTACTCTACTTAGGTACATATCTATATATGTACTATATTCTTGTACTATGTACAGTATACAGTCAGCAACAACATACTACAAACATGGGTTAGCATAGCAACAGTCAACTAAATAAAGTACAACCTGTTTATGCTGTTGATTAATGGTAGTTGGTGGAGCGGAGCTTGCCATATCTCGAATGGAAACCATTATACTTTTTAACTTTATTTACGTTTTTGGAAAACCTAAAAGGACTACCTGGTGCAGAGAGGCTGGGCTAGGGCTGTGCTAGGACCAGACCAAACCTAAAAGGACTACCTGGTGCAGAGAGGCTGGGCTAGGGCTGTGCTAGGACCAGACCACCAGAAAAGTGACAGCGGATATTGGCTCGAGAAAAAATTTCAAAAACTTGTAGTATTGATGCGCTCTTTAAGCAGTAAGTGAACTTATCATTGAACTCATAATATACGACACAGCATGAGCACAAGTTCCAAAAAATACACGCGAAATGTTCATATGGAAAAACTCAAAATCACCATAAATGGAATAGCTATTGCTATTTGAAGAAATGGGGTGACGAATTCCACTTCAGCCTGACCAAGAATTGCTTTTATCACAAAACCTTGCTACCAGAAAGTTAGCAACTAAATAGGTAAAAAAAATTTGCTTCATTAGACACAAATGGTCTAACAATACAAAATAACAATTGTGATTCGTGGGAACTCAAACTGAGATGGTATATCATTACTCTTGAGGGCAAACTAGGTAGTCTTTGTCCCTATATCCTATATGGAAGGTCCCGGTCGAACAGTCCAAGTATACAAGCGTATAACGGAATACAATGATAGTTTATGCAAACTAGTACACTATGACGTCACACCTCTTCACAAATTCAAAGTAATCATTCAATTTGCGATAATGTGCTGAATACGAATGGGTTGTCAAACTGCTGACTGACAATAAACAAGCTACTGACTTCGAACCTTTGTTACTGACACACTTCCACGGACAAACACATAGAACCTACTTAACATAATAAACCAATGACTGAATAATAAATTACAAAATAAATAATAATATCTATTTTAAAACAATTTTAAGTGTGGAAATTATTTCATGCTCGAGCGGGATTTGAACTTGAGTCTTCTCCATTGCCTTGTAGCTTGGAGATATGTATAGCACGTCAAAATCCAATATCAATTGGCGTATCTTTAGCGTTAAAAAGAAAATATTATTAACAATAGCGCCACTCGCCTATCTTAAAAAGAAAATTGTAAAAGTAACCTGCTCAGGTCAGCAAGTGCCCTGGTAGCGCGATGGATTTCCTTCCTCATCTCAAAGCTATTCTAACGGGAAGCAGCTTATTGAATTATTTATGGCAAATAAAACAGCTCGCTTTAGGTATCTTGCATGATTCACTTCCGATTGGTTTCACCGCGATATTAGTTTTGCAATTTCTTCCTGGCAACGACAAGTTGGTTTTCTGAGTTGAATATCTGATATGAAATATCTATGAGCGCATCAAATGACATGACAAAATAGGTTCAAAAAAATTTCTATTTTAAATCACAATAATAAAAAATAAAATAAAATAAATATCCATCACGCCTTATCCCCGAAGGGGTGGCAGAGGCATATTATATGCCCACTTTTCACCGTGTGGATTTACCTGTCCCACGTAATAGGTGGTGAGCCCATTGCCGTGTTGAAATAGACAGACGCAGGTTGTGGCTACAATAATAGGGGTATTTTTAATACATAAAACTAGCTAATACTGCGCTAAAGGGAAGGGGCCTTGGTACTAGGTTAGTCGGGTTGTTCTTTGCGACTCCACATCACAGTATTCGTAGTGCTTATCTCCAGGAAAGTCCAGTTAAAGGAAAATCACACTGACATTTTGCCTCACCCGAATTCGAAACTAGACAGACTCCGTGCGATGATCCAAAAGTACGCAGCGTAACGTAACTAGACAGTAAAGTTCAGCGCGCGCCCGTTTTCACTCTCGATGTCGTCGCAGGCTGCGCCCGCGCAGTTAAAGTGCGCTTGCCGTCACGGTCAAGGCGACCGGTGAGCTGTACTGCCTGCATAACTGTCCGCCTTCGTTCGGACCACGTCATGCCGCTTAGAAACAATGACATGGCGCAGTTTATTTATGATACACATAATCAAGTTGTACGGTTCTTATAATGCTGTGGCAACAGTGTTACATTTTATTATAATAAATATTTATTTATGCACATCAAGACGCTATTAGAATATTTAATTATTGCCTATAGTTTGTAACTTATTCTTGAAGTTTTTGGTATTATAGGAAATAAAGCAAGGAAAGGGAAAATTAAACCTACAAATACCGCATTCGGGATAACAGGATAGCCAAGACTTTCTTCATAGAGGACACCTGTTTTCCTAGCCGCTGAAAGGCTTGAAGCCGTGCAAGATATCTAGCCTATGAGCCTATGAGTCAATCTTTTTTTAACATTGTTTAAGACAAAACAGTTGTTAGGTACTCATGGTATATTTGTGTTTAACATGTATACATAGTCGAACTACTTTATTGCATGATAATATTATTTACATAATTTTGAAATTGACGCAATACTTCGGGATTGGTGGTTCAATTGACGCATAATAATGTTTTGCTTTGCACTACCTACTGAAAACATTGCACTTACCTACTACAACTTAGTTAGTAATGAGTCATGGACGTCTTTGTGGTAGATTTAGTTATTTACTATTCTATTTTTTTTACAATAGCGTACCTAATTAATATTATTAATTATTAGTAAATGCAGAGTTTTAACAAGCGTATCTCTTATATTGTTAGCTGTCAAATTGATATAGACATCTTCCTTCAAACTTTGAAATAGTTTTTTTAGCGCTGCCAGTACATTGCCATGTATCGTTGGTTTGCTTAGACAATCTAACTGCTGGTCTTATACTAGTAAAGACAAAGTCTAGAAAATTATACTTACAAACTATTTACTGAAATCTCCTTTAAAGCTTTCACCTGACAAAAGGGCCAGTAATGTTGCTTGCTCCCTCTCGCTCGCCCTTTAATGTGCGAGTAACATTGATTCCTTGGTCTGTGCATCTTACAGTGACCATGGATTTACCTCGGTCAGAGGTTTGCCAATTATAGCGATACATCTGGGGGCCTAGTCTGCTATTTCAATTGTGTCGAAATAGAATCGAAATCGTCGCTCAATAGAAAACCACCGGTACAATTTTGATAGTTTTTCGTAGTCTACTATTACAATCGTACTCCAATAGACTTCTATCGGTCGGCCGACAGAATTCTACTATCACTTACCGCGCCAGTGGCCGCTAGTCAGTTTCATTTTTGATAGTCTACTAACATTTTGATAGCTAAAAACAACGATTATGGTTTTATTCAACTGCTTGTCAATAGTAGACTCGGTCTCCTGTACCGCAAGCCATAGACGAACTTTATCCCACAAGTTCCTTGTCATCATTAAAATCATACGAGTAGGTACAGGTTCCGCGAGCAATCAAAGCCTTTAGTCTAAAGCTAAGTCCTTTATTGCTACACTTATGGTGTGTTTCTCGCGTTTTCTAAAGGCAAAGTAAGAAATTAAGCAACACATTCTGTAAATAGCGTTTCAATTTACCGCTTTCTACTTGGGTGTTTAAACGCTAATTTGTATAGAAACCACCACATCACAACCATCGAACCTTCAAGAAAGTATTTCTATAATATACATGTAAAGAAGGTTTCACTTTCCCCTTCTATGGGAGGGACAATACTGCCTGCGTTCACTCAACAACCTTATATATTAATGAAAGTCCGCAGCTGTTTTTGTATCAAAAATTATGAGTATAGATAATAGTTAAATATGTCGAAAGTGGAGGTAAATACCCGTGTCTTCTACCTTCTACTGGATCGGAACAGAAATGAGACTAAAATGAATAAAATTAATAAAAAAAGGTAATTAAATTAATTATAAATGATAATTATTTTACTGTTTAGTAGTCACTTTAAATATTTTAAATAGTGTATGACATTTTGTAAGTGCCGTTAAAATGGTCTATGCAAAATAAAGATATTATTTTATTTTATTATGTCCCACAATATTTATTATTATTATTAATTGCTCTATCGGCGATTACTAAAAAAGAATATATGATATAATAATGAACTAAGTGAATGTCTAAACGTAAGCAAAAAGGTCAAAAGTATGATAATAAAAGGAAAAAGACGGTTTTTCCCAAGACGTTATTTTACTACTGTCATCCGTTTATGTTCCCTCTAAATATCAAGCACGAAGAACAAGGGCTTTATATCTACGAAATGATTACTTACATGTAATATTACGACGGTGTAGAAATGGGTACCCCTATTAGTAGGTGTGCTCTAAATAGTAAATAATCGTAGAACAGTTAACACACTCGTCCATTACACGCAGAGCGCGTGCGGCACGTGCGCGGCCCACTTACCAGGTGGCCGAGTCTACTATTGAGAAGTCGTAGAATAGAACCAGAATCGCTGTTTTTAGCTGTCAAAATGTTAGTAGACTATCAAAATGCAACTGACTAGCGGCCACTGGCGCGGTACGTGTTCGTAGAGTTCTATCGGCCGACCGATAGAAGTCTATTGGAGTACTATTGTAATAATAGACTACGAAAAACTGGTAAAATTGTACAGGTGGCTTTCTGTTGAGCGACGATTTCGATTCTATTTCGACACGATTGAAATAGCAGACTCGGCCCCCTGTTCAAGTGACGCTCCGGGCGGCGCATGCACTATGGTATTGTCACTCACGACAAGGACATCAAGGTATGTGTATTCTAGCCACTGTAGTAGCCGCACCGTACCGAAACAAGTTGAAATTCTTCACTAAATTTTAATTGTCATTTAGGAATATGACCCGAGTTATCTATCGGGTTACTTAACCCCTCTGATATCAATGAACAGGGTTACAATCATTTTTAAACTAGTGGCTTAAGGTGTGTGTGGTGTCCGTTGATGCAGAAAAGATTTCGTATTCTTCTCTGTTAAATCAGCTGTTTGAGGAACAACTTCATACAATTCCATTATTTCAACGACGAAGGAGTCTTTACGGGGAGGTCAGACTGCAGTACCTCCCACTAATGCTGAAAATTAAAAGCCAATGATGGACTACAGGAACCAAATCCAGGTAGGATTTGGAAGAATTTGGGAAAAAAAACATAAGATGAAGACCGCCCGTTATTTATGAACTAATTAAAATTCTTTTATGAGTATCGATCACCAAGTTAAGCTTTATAAAGTTCTTAAAGTTTTAGTAAAATCAATCAATTTATTACTATCACTACGTTACCTATCTCCTGTTGCATCCGAAGTCAAGTAGCAGCTCGGATTACACTTTCCTATTACAATTACATTTCTTCTTCTACCAACCTTCATCAACCATAAGATCATTGAGCAATCAAGCATCCTCCAGAACGTAGGACAAAAGTTTATGGGTCTGCTGATTAATGGGTTAAGCATTAGTGTCGATTGTAAAATTCGTTCCGCAATATCAACATCACTTTCTATACTTACTGAGCTGATTGCCTCCAAAGTACTTTACTGCATTATTCCAATAATATCCATTACAATATCAATCAGAAAACGCAATGAAATATGAAAAGAAAGCCGTACTCTTGTTATAGCCATGTACTTTTTGTCATTTACGTAACCTAAGGTAAAAGTGGAAATCAGAAAGCGGACGTCTACCCACCCAGGTACGTCGGGTTTTGGTTTTGTGGGGAGGGAGTGCCAACAGACAAAATAATAGCCATATTGACATATTAAATTACTAGAACGGATACGCCTCAGTGACCGGCAATAATTGCATTTTCTGACGCGACGTTAAATTCAGGTGCACATATATCAAAGAATTTTTCAGAGTTATAACATATAAGTTTAAATATAGTCACGCGTTTTTCCGAGGGGGTAAGCAGGGGCATATCATACGCTGCACGGTGGTTAGCCTATTAAAATGCTAGTTAAAATGCTTTAAGGCCTTTAATTTAGCTAAACGACTGCCATGTTTTTAGTAGCGGGGACCAGGCTTAGAGTGCTTTCCAAAGCACAGAAAAACTCGTAAATGATAATGCCACCCATCTCAGGACTAATTGTAGCTTAATATTCTAAACTATCACTAGTTTACAGAACACCGAGTTAGCGGGGCCACGGGTGCACTATTATATTTATGTATAATTTCTACATGATATTATATCTCAAGATTAAACAAAGAGTATCTCGTACGTACAAGCGTTCATGATAGATTTGAGTGGTTGAATGGCACGGCAATCGTTTCTATCGATCAAAGGAAAATAAAAATGACCAAGGGTGTACTTTAAATGTTTTGAAGAATGAGAAAGGAACTTGCAGTCCAGTCGCAACAATTCGCGTCGGAGATAATTATCAGTCAACTGTAGCTAAGAAAACACTATGCAATTTTCCTGAAAGTTATCGAGTAAAATGCATAATCCACTTCCTTCACGAGGAAAAGAAACGATTCATACATTCACCGTACTTATTAAATAAAAGTAAAATTACCTAAAAAATAAAGGAAGCGTCCGAAATATCGCGTTTGAAACAATGTAGTGTTGTGAAAACCTCAGAAAGGTATTTATGTAAGCTGAATACCGTTAAATGCATAATGTTTATGCTTATGAAGTCGATGGTAACAGGTATGTGTAACAGTTCCCGTTCCAAATACAAATAATACTCATAAATTACTAGCTTAAGGGCGTGAAGTATTTTATGTTTTACTGAATGGATTTACTCTAATAATTATGGTAAATACCTTTGAGTGGTTGTAGGAATGTTTAACTGCTCACTTGTTTATAACAGTTTTGATGAATGCACACAAGGCAATAACTGGAAATGGCGCAGATATTTGAAACCTTATTGTTTGGGCTGCGCTAATAATATAAGATTTCAATATTACTGTTACAGATTTGACATTGAGATGTTAATTTTGCTTGAAAAAAGAATTTTTAGACATAAATATCACTAAAAATACATTTTTCATTACAGATGGCTATAAACAAATTTTGTAAGTCAACAACATATAACCAAAGCTTATCATATTAACCGCTGAGAAGCACTTTTGTATAAGTGTAGAATTTACAAATAAAAATTTAGGATCTGTTCTTGTACCTATATGGTATTTTAGCTGTTGGCTTTAAAATGGGAATAAAAGTGTGAAGTTCAAAGAAAGCAGAGTTTGTTACTGCCACTGAACAATGTCAGGCTCTAGTTAGGAGTAACAGTGACTGTACAACTCTTACTACCGCGTATGAATCATGTAATACAGTTACCATAATCCATATTTATTAATATCAAGCAGTAGGCTAATTGGTCTTAAATTTATGGTTAATGTGAACTCATTTAGCGTTGCAGTTTATAATCATTACTTGAGTTAACACATCTAACGGTCGATCGGTCAACCGTGACAATAACAATCTATAATCGGTACTAATTAATAGGCGACAAATGATAGAGATCATTATAAACTGTTATTTAATTTTTTTTATGTAATAGGTAATCGATTTCTCACAATACAATTGACGGTCGTCTTGTTAATCGATTTGTGTTGACACTATTGCGTTGTTATTTAATCGTCGTAACAACTTAACATGATGTAATTAATATAAATTTGAACCGGTTTAAGAGAGACTGAAACTTACCTTTGTACTTTGTAGTACAAAATGACTTTGACTAAATGTTTGGGGTTGAGAGCGTGCTGGTGACCTCCTCACCTTTTTAATAAACGATTATTGTGACACACACAGCGTCATCTAGCCCATAATAAGCTTTAAGGTTATGCTATGGGATCTAGACGACTGATAAACATACTTTTGTTTCTAAATACATAGAAAACACCCTTAAAACAAACTGCAACTAATTCTAGTTATAAATTATAGTTTGAAATATTAGAGGAACTATTCTTTAGCCTTCCGTGATTCACCGGACAGATAAGGAGAGACATGCATTCGCGTCGGATACAAGCGAAAGCTCCAACTCCAAACGGTATTACCAGTTATTATATGAAAAGCTTAGCGGCGCCGTAGACCCGTAGTCCAGTAGCGCACAAATTTGCATAAGTGATGTAACTAGGACGATATAATAATGAGTAATTTACATTTAATGACTATGTTACAAAAACTTGTTTGGTTAACTAAGATCTTTTAGTGATTTACTGTAAATATTCTAGAGAATAAAAATTCTCTTGAATATTTACAGTAAATCACTAAAAGACTCGTTGCTACTATATTCCAGATATATATCAATTATATTGGGAATACTAAGGGCAACTTACATTACTAACTGAGTTAGAGCTAGACTAATAAAATGGAAACTAAATAACTGGTACAATGATTATTATTACTTCTTTGATTTATGTGAATTTTAATATTCACAGTAATCCATAAGTCATCTTTATAGGAATCGTATTCTGTTTTAATATAAATAATAAATAAATAAATTGTGGGACACTTTTCACACAGCGCCATCTAGTCCAAAGTAAGCTAATATTAGCTTGTGTTATGGGATCTAGATAACTGATAAACATACTTATATATTTCTAAATACATACATATTATAGATAAATAACACCCAGACACAGAATAAACCATCGTGCTCATCACACAAAGTTTTATCCTGGGTGGGAATCGAACCCACGACCTCTTGCGTAGCAGTCGGATGCACTCCCACCGCGCCACAGAGGCAGTCAAATATCTTTGGTTATCGCAGTGTCCATCACTAGCTATTCCATTCTTGCTAATATATGGCTAGCATGTGCATAGAAAAATATTACATAACGATAGAGTTAACACTGTTCAATAGCACCAGGACGGATATTTCTTCAATGGATCAAATGTTGATTTTTTTTTCATTTACCATAGGTATTGTGTAACCTAATCGTTTTGAACGATAATTGCATGGATTTTATAATTGTCAACCTTTACCACACTTACGTGTAAATTTATACGTGTAAATTTATTGATAGCCTAACTAGTTTTTAAAAAAATGAAGTTTGAAAAACATCAAATATTTGAAACTTAAAATACTTTAAAATGATACGGTCCGGCTAAGGCCGCTAAGGCGACTGACGATGTCCAGAGTCCGGAGGTCGTCCGAGGTCTGCAATCCCTAAGGATTCAGTTGCTGCAGAATATATAGCGTATAGTATGTCTCTACCAACCCCTTCGGGGATAAAGGCGTGACAATATGTATCTATAATTAAAAAGAAACCGTTTTCCCCAATTAGCACTGCTGTTCGTAAATGAGTCTGAGGAACTGCACAGCGACCAGAGGCCGTAATGCGTCATAATCGACTGCGTGCCTACTCACCACACTGCTCACATTTCATGCTCTGTGACCACAGATCTCTTTCTCCGACTTCGTTATTGGTTTATTACTGTTTATAAGCAAAATGGTAAGCAAAGAAACTGACTGAAATTGTCAAGATACGGGTAAATAGAGCAAAAAAATTATAATTTAGCTAATAATTTACCATAAAATCTTTTAGTGTGAATAGTATTATACGAGTTAATATAATTTAAGTATGCTTACCCAACTAGTTGAGAATGATGGTTGTGATAACTGTTATTAAATTTGGTTATCTATAATTCTATTACATAAAACAAACAACTGTCCGCTTATGATATTTTCCATAGAAGGAAACGGGTACAGTAGAAATACTTTTGTATGGTTATGAGACTAATTCGACTCACCAAAAAATACTGTATTAGTACTTGCTTAATTTTTTTTTGGTTTTTACATATTCAGTATTATAATATGCCACTATATTTATTCACAGGTATAAAAGCTCGTGGGAATGCAAAGGTCTATGAAACAATAACATAAAATTAGTTACAGAATCATTTGTACATCAACTTCTTGTGTATCGAATAGTTCACACGAATATCAAGTACGACCAATTAACGATACTATGTACGTTGATTAAATTAATACTCGGTTCTCGATACCTGTTATTGAAGCAAAGACAGCTCTAAAATTTTACATGAAAATTTTAGTGTTGTTTGTATCATTCTGGAGGACGTTGAGGTCCCGGGTTCGATTCAAGGGTCGGAACTAATATTTGTGTGTTCCACAAATGTGTGTTTCGGAGTGTGGGTATTTTCCTGTTTTCACACCACCTGCTCGACAATGCCTACAACATATCATACAATTTCAACGGAAACCATAACTTTGCCTCCCTAGGGAGACAAAGTCGTATGAATCTCCCAAGGGATTAAAATCATTTGAATTTGGAACGTTAAATTCATGTGAGCAAACTCTTAGTAAAAAGTGCCCCGACAGAGTTCGTTCCAAAATCTGACACAAAAGAGGGCGCTGGCCACTATAGGCAGAATCTGCGAAACACATTAAAAAAAAAGAAAAAAGGCGCCATTGCAAAGAATCTAAAACAAAAGACGGTTTCCAGTTGTGGAAGGATAGGGAAATATTTTTGTTCGGTACATTTATGGAAGTTGTAGTGGGCTCAAAAACAAAGATTATTTTTTTACAATTACGTTTGTCTTTTTACCGATGTACCTATGCAATATTAACTTTTAAATTATTAATGAGTTACAAAATAAATACTTTATTTATGTAGTTTTGGCTTTATATTGTCTCTCAAAGGTGTGCAAAAAAGAGTATGCACCACTGGATTAAAGCATGTCTTCGTCTTCTGCGACTTGAACCCCTTGCGTCACTCAGGACACCACTCAACTCCCTCACTTTGTTCGGAAGTTAATTTTCCTCTCGCTCGCTACGCTCGGGGGCTAACGTGGAGTCCCTCGTTCCGCTCGGGGTTCAACATGTCGCCAATGACGTAATAAATTGCTTTAATCCCTTAATGCATAATCGACTATTATCAGTTATCTAGAACCTATCCCACTAGCTTATATTAGCTTACTTTGGGCTAGACGGCGCTGTGTGGAAAATGTCCCACAATTATAAAAAAAAACACAATATTTTGCAACATTTTTAATGACATAATTTCATCTAACTCATATTAAGCTATTACAATAACCTTATACATTAGATCTAGACAACGGATATAAACATATACACCCAGACACAGAACAAATCAATGTGCTCATCACAAAGAGATTGGTCCTGAGTGTTGTGAATAATCGCTTCATAGTTCAAAGTAATTATCTCGCCACTGTCTCTGCATTAACAGCGAACAATTGCTGTGTGAAAATTGTCATTTTAAAATAAATGGCAAAAAATTATCGTCGAAATGGTGTAAGCCCACTTTTTACCGTATGTTGCCCATTGCCGTGTTGAAAATGTACTGGCGCAGGTTAGGCTATCTGCATATAAGGCTTCCAACTTGGCTTAACGACTGCCATGTTACTGGCAACCGAGACCGACGGCTTAACGTATCTTCCAAAGCACGAAAACGCTCGTAAATGGAATTGATGCCTAAATAACATCATGTCATGTCATCATGACAAACACTGCTAAGGAGCCCTCCACACCTGAAGGTCTCTGTCAATGGAAGGGTAATCAAGTGAAGGGATTTGCACTTCTCCAATCAGTTACTGAAATTCCCTTCACTCAGTTCTTGTTACCTTGCCGATTATTTCACAGCTATCGAATCAATCGATACGATTCGATTCAACACGGCTGCCGGCCATTATCGATTGTTCTCCGTTCAGTACCCGTGTTGGGCAATATTAATTAATTTTAATGCGCGTGTATCGTGTAAGTGAATTGCACAAAAATATTTCTTTATAAACATTTATTGTTGTTAGGTAATATTTGACTGCATATTGAATTATACACTAATAAGTGCACGCCTGATGCGATCATAATTCATATTTATTGTATTTTTATTATTAATATCATAGATAATCCAAACGAACTTGCAGGAAGCAATAGAAATATGCCACTGAAAATGCTAGACCGACCCTTACGGGTACCACCATCAGATCAGCCAATGTCATAAAGAGCAACTCAGATCACAGTCCATCCCCGCGCTCACACGGGAACAGGCACCTGAAGATTATTAGTTAGTTATTTTAGTTAGAAATGTAAATAATAGGGGTTTAAAGGGCCGCATCAATATATCTAGGGAACAAGCGACTTTACCTGCTAGCACCCACCTGCTAGCTAAAAGACGAGTTAGTTAGTTTAGTCGCTCCCAACATGCCGATTAAAACTAAACCAGCGTTTCCTTCTCCTAGCAGCCAAATGGAAAGGCTATTCACACCTTTAACATGAGCCTAAATATACATTGTATGATCTAAATAAGAGAGTGCATGTTACTTCTTCTCGATCAGTTTTCAAAGCTTCCATCAGTAACACGTAAATATGCAGATTGTACAGATAACGCCTCTGCGTCAACTTTAGTTTGACGTCAAGAAATTTTAGGGGACAAAGGCTATCAATGCTATGGCATTTTAAGTAGATAACAACTCTGATCATCGTAAATATGTATTCTTTGGACTTAAAGTTAAGCACAAAAGCACTTCTAAACTTATACCCATAATTTATTTGTTTAGTTATGAAATAATTAATGGAAGTAGGTTCGAAATGTATGTTGATATTTATGACTAATGCTCCACTCCTCGGGGCATCGTGACGATATAAACCTAGAGCCTTTATCAATTAAACCTAATGCAAAAATAATTGGGCAGAGTTAGGTTTATACAACACCCATTTTTTCCTATTTGCACATTTGTCCTATGTAACAGGTGGTGAGTCTATTGCCAATTTAAATGGACAGGCGCAGGTTATTGGTACCAAAATTATTTAATCCACCTATAAGGTCGTCAACTTGGCTTAACGTTCCTTCCAAAGCATAGGTTTATACAACACCCACTTTTCCCCATATGCACATTTGTCCTATGTAACAGGTGGTGAGTCTATTGCCAATTTAGATGGACCGGCGCAGGTTATTTTTCAGTCAAAGGTCGTCAACTTGGCTTAACGTTCCTTTCAAAGCACGGAACAAAATAGCACTGAATCAGCAAAGATCCATCCATCACAGGTCGAGAACTCAGGCTGACTTCAACAATTGACATACTTAGACCTAAGTTTATAGGATTTTGGAGGTTCAGGGTTCAAGAGGTGAGACAGTAATAAGGCACTAAGGCTACACTTAAGGCGTATTATAAAAAAGATACTCAATACTCAAAAAACGCCTAAGACAAAAACGTTATTTAAGTTTTGAGAAAATCTGTATACGGCCCTAGTCGCCTGAGCCGCATAGAGCACAGGGTTCGAAGAGGAGTGAAACCACCTCTAACCTCCTGTTTCAATGTTACAAAATTCCATACTACCTACAGTAGTGTGGAATTTTGTAACATTGGAACACGAGATTGTTCAGCTGTTCAGCAAGTGGATCGTATGCTTCCTTGCCACCTGATTGGTATAACAAAATTAAACACAGGTCCAATAACCAAAGCCAGCAGTTATTCAGCACTCCATTGTGTAAAACAAGCGTGTATTGTGTGCGCAACCCTCGGTACCCGAGCACTGTATTACATTTCGACAGTAAATCTATCACTTTTATCGAACGCCATTGTTTTCTCATTATTTATGAGCGCGTTTTCTCGTTATGGAAAGTAAAATATCTTTATTTTGCATAGACCATTTTAACGGCGCTTACAAAATGTCATACACTTTTTAAAATATTTAAAGCGACCATGGTTAACTATAACATTATATTAGAAGAAAGCGCAAGAAGAGTCTTGAGCTCATTGTTCAGTAAACGATCACTGTGGTAAGCAATGTACAATAAAGTCAATCCTGCGATGGGTGACAATTTAAGGCATTTCCATTTACAAGTCTTCTTGTTGTTACCAGCTTCTAGTATCATGGAAGCTGTTTAGCTTAGTTGGTTACCGTGGCGGTTCGATTTTTGTAACAACAGCGTACAGACTGCTCTGTCTACCCTTGCGAAACCCCTGGGAAAACAATGCGAGTTATATAATATGTGTTAACAGGCCCTTATTTATGGATTTAGGGGAATTAGTACCCTAATAACAGGCAAATTAGGCCAGGGATAGCGACCAAGATGATTATCTTTTCGAGAGTATACAAAGTTCGTTTCCTACACAAACTTACAAAGGAGCATGAGGTCCATAGTCAGTTCGAATTCGACATGCCCTGTCCATCTCACCGTTGCGCGTTGGCTACGGTTGGAGGTAGTTCGTGCAAGTTTGGTGCAATCTTCTCGACCAGGGTGGCGTCTTCACTACTTTCACCCCTCAGGACAACACAGATAGCAGAATAGAACACCTGATGTCCTACTCATCATGGCACATTTATTCTTATTTCAATATGGAGTAGGCAACTCCTTATTGGGATTAAAATCACAAAGTATTAATTGTTTATCCACTATATTATCTGCGAAAAATGAGCCTTATCTTATCTATTTGGTGTATGGGTAAACTAATATTAATCCGTCAAGGAAAGTAAACAAGACTTGCTAATATTTACAATCGCAAAAATAAGCGCTCATAAATAGTTAGCTCAGTGTTCTGTAACCGATCACTATAATACGTCAAGTATCTTACAATATGACTAGTTCTAAGATGGGTGAGCGTTTGTGGCTCTCCATATACAAGTGTTTCTGTGCTTCGTAAGGTACGTTAAGGAGGTTCCGGCTGCCAGTTAATATAGTAGTCGTTAAGTCAATTTGAAAGCCTTATAGGCTTAATCAACAGCAGGAGGTATCTACAACCTGCCTGTGTAATAACTAGTTGAAGTTTTGAACATGACAATTGGCTCACTATTTGCGTAAGATAAATTAATACAAACAGTGAAATGTGAGCGGGTTTCTTATGCTCTACCTACCCCCTCGAGGGGAAATATGTGACTTAATATGTGTAAGTGTCACCTCACGTTTCAAATATTAATCGTTAGTTATTGTACTCAAAAATTGTAAACTAAACTTAGATCAAGTTTGCTATCACACAACACCCTTAAAGACGCTTAGGGACCCAAAAAATTTCAAGGTTCTAGAGGTAGGTAAGGATTTCAGCTGTTCATTGATAGCCGTATGTGTCTGCCTTCTTATTATAGTCTCATGTATAGACCTCTAGTTTTATTAGAATTTCGTACATGAACTTAATTTTTTAATCGCTGTGTCAGAATATTACCACACAAACGCACGCAGAAACGTCTACTGATTACCGATACGACGAAATTGCTCTCCGATAAAAATACCATTATCAGCCGCATTCGGCTTTCTTGCGTCGTCGGTACGGTACAGAATGCGGCGTGACTTTCTTGCGTTATCTAACGATGACGTCATCACGTCACACACAAGGTCACCAGCATAAGCATGCTCAATACGTGATTAATTTTCTATTTCATGTTCAATGTCTGGCAATTGGACGTATTGATATTCGAAAGAAACAGACATTTTGTATATTATGACAATACTCACATTCCAGCAAAATAGTGGTTGTAATGATTTAATTAATGACCAAACTAATGACCATAATAAATAAATATCCATCACGCCTTACCCCCGAAGGGGTGGCAGAGGCATATTATATGCCCACTTTTCACCGTATGGATTCCTGTCCCACGTAATAGGTGGTGAGCCCATTGCCGTGTTGAAATAGACAGACGCAGGTTGTTGCTACCTGCTGTTGAAATTTTCAAGCCGCCCATAAGGCCTTCAACCAGGCTTAACGACTGCCATTTTACTGGCAACCGGGACCAACGGCTTAACGTGCCTTCCGAAGCACGGAAACGTTTGCAAATGTAAATGCCACAAAGTGGTCACCCATCCGAGGATCAGCCATAGTGAAAGTTGCGTAACTCAGTGATCGTTTACAGAACACTGAGACCGCAAGGCCACGAGCGCTTCATTAATGACCATAATATTGTTGGTAATAGGTAGGTAAGTTACTACTGAAAACTAGTCCGAGATGTAATTTCCTCGGGACGTGAAACTCCGGTTAGTGCGCCCAGGGGCGGCTATACCACTGCATATATGTATGTACTTTGGCTATACAGGACGCAGTTTCCCACACCTCTCTCGTGAAGAAGAGACAATTAAAAATTTATTTTCAAGAAAATTGTACACAGATAACCTAACCACATACAGCCGACACGGATCATCATGGACACCGAGGAGAGCGCAGCAGTTATCACTTATCATATATGTTAACAAATCAGGGAAATTTTTATAAGTACATTTTTGTACAACTAATAAACGATTAAAAGACATAATAAAAAATGGATAGTATTTTATTTACATTAAACATAGGAATTTCAACACAAAAAGCAATTATGCCTTTCGTGGCCCTTTTGTGGTTACAGGCGTTTATTACCAAAGTTATAATAAGACTTAGGGCCGTATTCCAGGACGTTTCTTTAAATAACTCAATCAACACTTGAGGCTAGGTTTTGCCTTATAAATACTACTCTCAAGCGTTGATTGAGTATTGAGAAACGTTTCATCAATACTTACTACGAACCAGTCCATAAAGGAGTTCAACCACATCAAATGTAAATCAAGAGCTTACCTGAAAACAAGAAAAAGTATTTATTATGTTTTGACACTAAAATAAGACGAGTCTTAATACCCATGATGACTGTTGGTAAGCGGTTATCGTAACTGTTTCTTTATCTGCTTAGGTGGCGCAGTGATGGCGTAGTGCCGTGCTCAGGTATGGTTTCACTTAATCAGCCCGAAGAAAATAATTGTGTCATAGGTATATGGATTTAAAATGAAAAGGCGAAAAATACTCGCATGTCTCATGTATGAAACGATTAATGAATCTGCAGAGAGCGAAAGAAGAATCCTTGGACTGACTACCCCGTCATGGCCACAGCGTAAAGATAGATAGATAGATATTTATTTATTTATTTCTGTTCAGAAAGCTTACAGACTAATAAATAGACATGTGTAATATTATAGATAATATAAATTGCTAATGACAAGCTTTCACATTAGTAAAATTTAAAAAAAATAAACTAAGTACTCTAACACAGAACGTAGAAGACGACATTGAGTCAGATATTACATAAAAAAATACTTACAAAATAAAAAAAACAAATAAGGCTAAATACACATCACCAAAATTCGAACCAACTTTGCTGGATGCGTGTGAAAAATTCTTGGCTTAAAAGTCTCTTAATGGTCATGGAGCTGGTGCAAAACAAATCCCAGTCCAAAATCTTAGAGAACTTATTAAAATTCGCAGCACAACGAAGAAAGTATGAATTTCTTCTGTAATTAGCAGCAGCCGATGGCACATATAACACCGGACGCTACCTAAGGCCCAATTGATTGGTACGAAGATTAATGTTGCTCATCATCTCAGGACAGTATACAGTGCCGTTAGCATAGCGAATAACTGATGTCACTGATAATCCTCCTGTACTCCAAGGGTAAGAAATGATACCGCTTACACCTAGCATGGTAATCAATACATTTTAAGTTGGCCTTAAAATCTAGGTACCGCATAAACTTACGCTATAAACCCTCAATGCGGGATATATAAATTTGGTACTGCGGGTTCCACACCTGGCTAGCATACTCAAGGTGGCTACGCACATAGGAACAGTACAAAATCTTAATTGTTTTTAGGGATTTGAAATAGGAAGACTCTCGCATAATAAATCCAAACAACCGTGAGGCTCTACCGACGACGTAATGTACGTGTTTATCAAATAGTAGCTTACTGTCGAATATGACTCTGAGATACCGAATATGGCTAACATTCTTAACAACTTCACCATTCATGTAGTACCTGGAGTCCACTACATATCTTTGGCGCGTAAAGGATGCATGGTGACATTTTGAAACATTTAATTGCAGCTTGTTACGCTTACAATAATCTACAAAGTTGTCTAGCTCACATTGAAATTGTTCAACGTCTGAAGTGTCCCGTATTTCTCTAAGGATTTTCATGTCGTCTGCATATATCAATATATATGAATTTGGGAAACAGAATTTGATATCTGCAATAAATATTGTGAACAATAAAGGTCCTAAAAGTGAACCTTGAGGAACACCGGAGGGGATAGTACACCAATTAGACATATAACCCTGCAAGACAACAGCCTGAGTACGATTGTCAATATACGAGCAGAACCGACGGAACAAATTACCATGTATTCCAGAAGCCAATAGCTTCTGCAATAGTATCTGATGGTCTATACGATCAAAACATTTACTGTAGTCCGTGTAGATAACGTCCACTTGGGCTCCCTGCGTCATACCCCTAGTTATATAATTGAGGGACAGTATTAAATTTGATGTAGTAGAGCGCTTGCGGAGAAAACCATGTTGTTCGTCACCAATACTACTCTGAACCGCGGTATATACTTCCCTATAGATAATTCGCTCCAGTATTTTTGCCAATAAACAGAGCTTAGAAATGGGGCGATAGTCTTCCACGTTGCACCTGTCACCTGACTTTAAGGCACAACCAACGCTTGAGGCTAGTTTTTGCCTTATAAAATCTAAAGCAAGCGTCGATTGAGTATTAAGAAACGTTCTAGAATACGGACCTATATGACACTGGCGTTACAAAAGCCGATTTCCAAATACGTGGGACTAAGCCCTCAGTCAATGAGCGTTTAAAAAGTATGCATACCGGTACAGCTAAATGATTTGCTAGTTTGACTATGAATATGGGAGGGATAAGATCAGGACCACCAGATTTGGATAAGTCTGAGTCTAATCTAATCTAGTCTGAGTCTAATATACATAATTACATACTTAGTAGGTAGTACAAATATATTATAGATACAGCACAAGCTTATTTTGCGCTAAACGGCACCCGGCGCGGCGTTGTGTGAGAATGTGTCAGTCAAAATAATATATTATATGTATTTTTTCTTTTTATTTATGGACTTTTTTCCTCCTAAATGTAACAACACGCTGAGTACGAGGTTGTCAGAGGATGCTGTTAATACGAACTTCCGCTTCTTATGCTGCTCTGGTAATCACATAACGTCATTTATGTAATAACATTATGTCTTTATGTCGCCCACAGATATAATTGGTATCTAATATGACAGGATGCAATGCAAGGAAATAACAAATACTACAAGTATTTAGGTAATTAAATTATACTACCAGATTGATAACGATGAAGTTTTGCACAAATAACTGATAACATAATTTGCTACTGAAATACCTTTTTATATACTCACGACTATACACACTCTATAGGGCAGACAGCACCCCGATTGCAACTGAAATAAGTTAATTAATCGACTCGAGAATTGAACTGTGATCCTGCATAAGCAGAAGTCTATAAAAATAAACGACAAAACTAATTAAATATAAATAAATAAATAAATAAAAATATCTTTATTTTGCATAGACCATTTTAACGGCGCTTACAAAATGTCATACACTATTTAAAATATTTAAAGCGACCACCGGTTCGGAACGCGGCCCACCTGAGAAGAACCGGCAAGAAACTTAGGAAGGCTTTTTTTTTGATGGCCTATTTACAATTTAATATTATTTCACTTTGCCAGCAGATCATTTCCAGGCGTCCCTGTCCTGCAAATAGTCTGTAACGGAGTAAAAACCTTTTTCACAAAGCTTGTTTTTAATAAACTTTTTAAATTTATTTAAAGGTAAATTTCTCAGGTCACAGGGAAGCTTGTTGTAAAAGCGTATACAGTTACCCTGGAAAGAATCGCCAATCTTATGTAGTCGACTGTGGTGGACTGAAAGATTATTTTTATTTCTAGTGTTTATATTATGTTTATCACAGAGTTTAGAAAACTGTAATAGATTTTTCTGGACATACATAAGATTGGCAAAAATGTATTGTGATGGTACGGTTAGAATATTTACTTCTTTGAATTTTTCTCGGAGAGAAACTCTGGGGCCCAAATTATAAATACCGCGTACAGCCCGCTTTTGTAGAACAAAAATAATATTTAAATCTGCAGCACTCCCCCAAAGGAGAATACCGTAAGACATAATACTATGAAAATAGCTGAAGTAAACCATTCTAGCCGTATCCACATCTGTTAGAGTCCTGATCTTTTTTACAGCGTATGCAGCCGAACTTAATCTAGAGGCTGTCTTTTCTATGTGTGGGCCCCACTGCAAATTGGCATCAATAGTTATACCTAGGAACACAGTTGATTCTACAAACTCTAACACTTGCCCATTCAGTCGAACATTGGCCGCAACTTGTTTTACATTTGGTAGAGTAAATTTTATACATTTAGTTTTATTTTCATTAAGGCAAAGATTATTTGAGCTGAACCAATGAACTACTCTTGCAATTGCATTGTTTACATCGTCATAGTTATCTAATTGTCTTTTAATTTTAAAAATTAATGAGGTGTCATCTGCAAACAAAACAATCCTATTCCTGTCCCCTACATAAAATGGTAAATCATTATTATAAATGAGGAACAAGAATGGCCCAAGTATCGAGCCTTGCGGCACACCCATTGTAACCATGGATCCTACAGAACGTGTACCATTAATATCGACCCTCTGTATTCTATTGTTCAAATATGAAGACAGAAGGTCGAGAGCTTTGCCTCTTATTCCATAGTGGTGTAATTTTTTGCACAGCGTTTCATGTTGAACGCAATCAAAAGACTTTGATAGATCGCAAAATATACCTAATGCATCGTGCTTGTCTTCCCATGCTTCATGAATACATTTTAATAACTCAACACCAGCATCGGAAGTTGAGCGCCCTTTCGTAAACCCAAATTGATTCGCATGGAGTATTTTATGACTATTAAAATGGGATAGCATTTGATTCAAGATTATTTTTTCAAATACGTTGCTCAAAGTTGGCAGCACTGACACTGGTCGGAAATTAGACGGCTCTGTAGCGCTGCCAGCCTTGAACAAGGGAACGACTTTGCTGTGTTTCATTAAATCGGGAAATGTACCACTAGAAACACAGTCATTAAACACAGTTGCTAGATGGGGCGCAATTACCTCAATTATACATGATGCAGTTTTGACCGATAATCCCCAAATGTCCGCGGTTTTCTTAATTTCGATACATTTAATTGTTTTTACAATGTCCTGAGCACAAATATCTGTGAATACAAATGCATCCCTGCAACAAAGAACAGATTCTTCTAATAAAAGTTCAGCGGAACTGGAAGATGCTTGGAGAGATTTTGTTGTCAATATAGGTACATTTTTGAAAAAGTGTTCAAACTCCGTAGCCACTTCCAGGTCCCCTGTAACATGGCAACCATTTACTTTTAAGTGGAAATCCCTTTCAGTCACTAAAGATCTACCGCATTCAGAGTTAATGATGTTCCAAGTCATTTTTATTTTATTTACAGAATTAGAAATTTTATTTTTAATGAAGTTTGACTTAGCAAGATGACACGTTTGTTTAAATATCTTTGAATAATTTTTAACATATTCCTGAAAGGTTTGCCTAAAATTATATGATTTTTCTGAATATAATTCAAATAATTTATTTCTACTTTTAAAGATACCTGGTGTTGCCCAGTGACTGAAAACAGGACGACCACCAATCTGTAGAGTTTTTGAGGTAAAAACTTTGCCAAACTCATCATTAATCAAATTAAATAAGTGTTTATATGATTGGTCTACACAAGTGAAGTTAGGTAGATATGGTAATCTCTTTAATACATTTTCTTTAAAATTATTCAAACGACTTTGGTTAATTGGTACATATTTAATTTGTTTTTTGCTGACTTTGTTACTACTTTTAGGAAATTTTATCCATTGGCCACGATGATCTGACTCCACAGGATCCACAATACCTTTATCTATAGGTTTAATAGGTTTAATATCAGTAAAAATATTATCAATACATTTTGCACTAGTGGCTGTAATACGAGTGGGTTCTAAGAATGTACTATGCAGATTAAAGGATTTAAATAAATTTTTCATTTTATTTCTCTCTGATGGAGTTAATGATGTATCTAATATATCAACATTAAAATCTCCACAAACTATTATAGATTTCTTAGAACATTGGCATTTGAACAGTGCTTCTTCAAGCTTTTCTTCAAATTTAATGTAAGAAGCATCAGGGGGACTGTATACGCTTAACAAGATGAAATGCTCAAACTCAATACTGGCAATCTCAATAACTCGCTCAATGGAGAGGGCTACTAAATCCTTACGTTCTTTAAATTTTAAGTTTTTATTAATTAATATTAAAGAGCCTCCACGTTTAGAATGTTTTCTATTGAACGAGCTAGCAACCTGGTGATTTACGAAGTTCAACAATGTGATTTGATGATCTTTTAACCAGTGCTCTATAGCACAAAAAATATTAATAGAATTTGCATTAATGTATAGCTCTAACTCTAAATCTTTACCATTTATTAAACCTCTAACATTATGGTGCACCAGGTTTATAAAAACAATATTTTTACTAAGATTATTCTCAGGGGCCAAAGTCAACTGGCCAGATTTATTATCTGTTGTCCTATAAACTAGTTTTTTGGAATTTCATTTTCCAAATGTGAAGTATCAAAACTATCCTGCTCAATAAAAGCAGTTGTACTTGCCAATAATTTGGCTTGAAAAATTAAAAAATTAGATAGCAACAGAGCTACCTTTTGTATTTTTATTTTTATTGTGACTAAATATGCGAATCACTGCTAGAAAACCTGATTTCACATAGAAAACCGCATCCAAATCGGTTCACCCATTTAAAATTTACGGTTTACACACACATTGCTGTCAAACTATAACTTAAAGCTTATAGATATAAATATGCCCAGTAGCATATGTACATAATTAGAGTGAAATGTGTCAGACATAACTGGGATATTAGAGCGGCGACGTTAGACGTTATCGATACTACTCATTCAAGTTTCAACCGTGCTAATAGAATACTGCCCGATAGCAGCGCACATTAAATCTGTTCAAGAATTATTGGCACGACGCCCGACACCAATGCACTAGGTACTTGCTAGTGTATGATTTTATGAACTTTCTCAGACTTCATGCACTCCTGGTACCCTGGTACTAGTCTATTAGGCTTTATCCACATATTATAGTTTTTTTGGTAACGCGGGGATTGCATTCACACGCCGTCACTCCTACGGCAGGGGCAGCAGGAACGGTGTGTGGGATTCCCGGCCCTACCCATTTTACTCCGCGGTGTTTCGTATTCTTCCCAACTGGATCGCGAGATAGGCCCGAGGGCTATTCGCGGCGACCCGTCTAGGGTAATTCCCCAATATGAGGCTCTTCTAAGGCCATCTATTATAGTAAACAAGCATTGCTTTTCTTCATTTTAAGTATTTTTTTATTTGCTTCCATACCCCATAGGGATTAGGAGTCTGGGGTCCACGAGGTTTTTTATTTGGCCGCTAAGAGAAGCTATAAGTGGGCTTTTGATGTTCGGCATTGTTCGGAGCGGTTGCCCTCTGACCTCCCAACCACGTAGCGCCTAGGTCATTGCTTCGTCCATTAATCAGCAGGTGCACAGCAGGAGAGCTCGCTTGGGCCTCGAAAATCTTGGTGGAACCCCATACAATCTTTCTACAGGTAAGCATTCCCTAGATTTCCCTAGGTTCCACGACAGTATCTTTCACATTCCCGACTGTGATGCTGAATACTGTTGATCCCGGCCCGGGATCAACAGTAGTTGCGCGAGTGCTGCAACTCTGGTGTTGCAAACTTCTATAGGCTACGGTGACCACTATTCATTAGGTGGGGCCGTATGCTTGTCTGCCACCTCAGTGGTATAAAAATTAAAAAAGTAACAAATTAATAGAGATACAAATTTCAATAAATATAAACAAAAGTCGATAATTAAATGAATTGATTTAAATGAATGAATTAAATGATTTTATTTTAAATATAAATACATGTTTGGTTAACATTATTGTAAACTTAATAAATGGCAGTATTAAATACGTTGCACGGAGGTGTGTCATGGGCGAAGTCGCCTGCTCAGCTAGTTTCGAATATACATTAACTTGTAATTAGGCATTGTTAGACAAATTGATTAAATAATTAACTAATGTACTTTTTATAACAGAAATATTTAGTAAAGCTGTAACTATGCAATAATGTAGGGAAACATCTAGAAATGTAGAATTTACCACATTTTTATTTTATCTATAGACGTAGATAAAAGGCAACTGTCTGAATCACCTGCCAAAGCACAGCTTAAACAGCTTATTTTTTTTTTTCAAAATATATTATGTACATACATACATACATTTATATTATCACGCCTGTTTCCCATCGTTTCATCATGTCATAGTCACACTTTCCATCTCTCGCAAATTTTGTAATATACAAACTCTTTCACTTGTTCTACTCTTTCTCCTTTCACAAGAATTGACCAATCTGTCATACTCGCCTCTCTTTCAAAAACCATTACTTTCGACTTGTTTACATTCAATTTCATTCATTTGATTGTTAACGAATCATGCATATTGCGTTAACCATCAACTGCAACTCTTCCGTCGATGATGCCAGTATTAACTGACCATCGGCGTATAGGAGGCTTTTGACGGTCAGGCCATCCATTTTTAAACCATACGCACTCTCTTGCAGCTCTTTCAAGCAACTTTCCATGTATAAGTTAAACAGCAACGGAGACACTAAACAACCCTGTTTCACACCTTTTTTAATGTGAAAAAATCTGTCTGTGCAAGCTCCGTTGACCCTGACACAAGCACTGGAGCCCTCATAGAGAGATTTCAGAGCTCGTATCAAGTGGCTCTTTACTCCATACCTGGCCAGTATTGACCACAGTTCATTCCTCACCATTTTGTTATAGGCCTTTTCCAAGTCTACAAATATGCAATAGACCTTGCTAAAGTTTATCGGCTATGCATCGTAAGGAAAAGACCTGATCCGTAGGTATGTTATATTATACCTCTGTCACCCCCTCGGGGATAAAGATATAAATAAAATAAATAAATATCCATCACGCCTTATCCCCGAAGGGGTGGCAGAGGCTTATTATATGTCCACTTTTCACCGTGTGGATTCCTGTCCCACCACAATAGGTGGTGAGCCCATTGCCGTGTTGAAATAGACAGATGCAGATTGTGGCTACCTGCTGTTGAAATTTTTCAAGCCGCCCATAAGGCCTTTAACCAGGCTTAACGACTGCCATTTTACTGGCAACCGGGACCAACAGCTTAAAGTTCCTTCCGAAACACGGAAACGCTCGCAAATGTAAATGCCACAAAGTGGTCACCCATCCGAGTACCAGCCATAGTGAAAGTTGCGTAAATCAGTGATCGTTTACAGAACACTGAGACCGCGGGGCCACGAGCGCTTCATGAAGGGATAAAGATATCAATAAGTAAATGTTGGCATCCACTAGGAAAGGATTTTTAGAAACATCTTATAACGGGGCGGGTTCGAAGTATGGGCATATTTTGTTGTTTATAGGTATGTGATGGCACACAGAACAACCGAAATTTAAAAAATATAGCTAGAGATGTCTTACGGTTGCATCCTATGCAGTCTCTTTAGAGCCCGGAGACTGCTTTCCTCCCTCACTTCATGACAGAACTTATGTACCTACTCAGTAGGATGGAACTGGGAATAATTTTAGGCGTCGAGTTCAATTATTAACCTAACAGAGCTAAAAGCCCTAACACACGACCGGATTTGATCCGACCAGACAGCGGATTTGATTGGCCGCCGGACCAAATCTTACTGTCTGTAGAGCAGTCCGGCGGACATAATTATTATTAATTGAGTCCGCCTCGATCCGCATCGGATATGATCAATGTTGTCGTTCTAGCTACTTTGTCGTAAATTTTCCCAGATTTAATTTAATTTTTCTCCAAATAGACACGTTTTCATAATTTTTTTCCCAATGTTGCCATCTTAGTTACTTTGTCAAAAATGTCCCCAGTACCGATTTTACCTTTCCCCAAAAATTGCTTTTTCATATTTTTTTTGCCAGAAAGAAATAAGAGCTACGTTAATACATAACGTAGTGTTTATTTACTCTATGTAGAGGAATACTATGCATACCAGTTATCTACATAGATAAGTAAAATTGAAATGTGTGTGTGTGTGTAATTCAAATTTGCAGCTTTTCACTAAAAGCATATAAAATAATATACTTTTTTAGAAACCTTTCATTTCCAAAAAAGTTCCTTAAAAAAAAATTTTACCCCAGAATAGGGAAAAAGCCCCTAATCTGTACACCCTGTCTGGTCGTCTGGTCGTCCGGTGCGGTCTGATCCGGTCGTCTGTTGCGACAACAGATTTGGTCGGCGGACTCGGCGGATCAGATCTGTCGAGGTCCGGCAGACCAAATCTGAACGTGTGTTAACGCTATTACACACGACCGGATTTGATCCGACCCGACCGCGGTTTGATTTGCCGCCAGACCAAATCTTACCGTCTGTAGAGCAGTCCGGCGGACATAATTATTATTAATTGATTTCGCCTCGATCCGCATCGGATATGATCAATGTTGTCGTTCTAGCTACTTTATCGTAAATTTCCCGAGATTTAATTTTATTTTTCTCCAAATAGACACTTTTTCATAATTTTTTCCCAATGTTGCCGTCTTAGTTAGTTTGTCAAAAATGTCCCCAGTACCGATTTTACCTTTCCCCAAAAATTTACTTTTTCATACATTTAACGCCAGAAAGTAAAAAGAGCTACGTTAATACATAACGTAGTGTTTATTTGATTTATGTATAGGTATACTATACCAGTTATCTACATAGATAAATAAAATTGAAATGTGTGTGTGTGTGTAATTTCAAATTTGCAGCTTTTCACTAAATGCATATAAAAGAATATACTTTATTAGAAACTTTTCATTTCCCCAAAAGTTCCTTAAAAAAATAATTTTACCCTAGAATAGGGAAAAGCCCTAAATCTGAATACCCTGTCTGGTCGTCTGGTCGTCCGGTGCGGTCTGATCCGGTCGTTTGTTGCGACAACAGATTTGGTAGGCGGACTCGGCGGAACAAATCTGTCGAGGTCCGGCAGACCAAATCCGGTCGTGTGTTAGCTCTTTAACCTATTTACACAACATTTCATAGAGCACGTAGGTATACATATAGCTAATGAAATGGAACAAAAGTGAACCAGCCATATTAGTTTACAGCCAGAGAATATAATATCGACAAACATACCTACAAAACAAGATAATAACAAATGATAATTCTCGATTAAAAAATGGGTTGTGAATATAACTATCTTATCTAGGTTCGCCCGTGACATACTTTGAAATCCCGTTGCACCTATATAATCCCGTGGCTTATAAATTCAACAATCATGCACAAAAAATTGCCCGATTTGTCGACATTTATTAATACTGCTCCGCTCTCCAGGGTATTGGTGTCATGATATATATTATAGCCTATACTCTTTCTCGATAAATGTGCTATCGAACACAAAAAGTTTTTTTTTTAATTTCGACCAATAGTTCCTGAGATTAGTGCGCTGCGCGTTTAACCAAACAAACATACATAGATTAATAAAAGCATATAAACTCACCTACTGTGAAAGGCACCAAAGGCAGCAAAATAGAATAAAAATAAATTATAAAAATTAATTGCCAAAAAATAATCATGAACTGTTTTATCTTAATTATCTAAACGGTTAATAATAAACCAAGCATTTTTATTCAAACTTAAGGATGATCCTAGGACAATAAATAATTAAACAAAAATAAGATAAGGACTGGTTTAACCAAAACTCACCGTTATAAGTAAATATAGTATTTTTTCTGTGTATTTCTTTGTAGATCCTTAATCTTAAAGCACTTCTTCACTAACCACTAAATAGCCACACGTAATTGAAATAGTCTAAATTCACAATGTTATTTCGCTTTTCGTAACTTTTAATATAACTTGCTACACACGGAGCGCGGCATACCGCGACGAAGTTGCGATGCGAACTGTGCAATGTGCGTGTGCCGTACCGCATCAAACCGCTCTGTATTCTGTATAGCACATCTGGGAAAGTGGATGGCGTTATGCTGCACCGAACCAACGGAAGGTCAAGTTCAGATAACATTTCAGCAACCAGGGTAGTACGATACGTATGACGTATGCTGCATATCAACTCTCTTTCATAAAAACAATCATAAAAAAATGTTTTCATACATGATTGTTTAACAGAAATTGAATCAAATTATCGAAACCAAATCCTTATTGTATATAAAATTTATAACATTAATAATGGGATAAAATTAAAACTAATAATAAATCTTTTGACAGCCTCAAGCATCTCATCTTTTAATTTTATGTATGTATTAGTATATATATATTATATATGTATTAGTATTTGTTAGATTTAAAAATGTTTTAACACTGATTAAAGTAATATCTCAAGCATACAAGAATTATGATTATAACAGCTGTTATATGAGCTGAGCTACACATAATAACATAAATGCACATCTTCGCCTCCGAAGGAGTGGCGAAGGGATGGTGAATACGATTTCAATAATCATTGTGTGCGTCAATTTTTAACAATTAAATTACACAAGTATATGTAGATTATTATAAACCCGCACCTAATTTTCTTTTGGACATAAACAGACCATTTTAAAGCTCCCAAACAATGGCTACCTTTAACATTCACTATCCTCAGCATCAGCAGCACGAGAATCAATCTCGGGCTCTAACCTCTCACTTGCACTATTCCCTTTCTCCTAAAGCCAGAAAAAGACAAAAAAAACATCCGCAACGCGCAAGTCTTCACCCCTAGAATACGACACGAATTATTGCCAGGTTTGGGCAATCAATATGGCGTATTATTAGAATAAAACAGATGAAAGTAACATTAAAATTATCAATATTATGGGTAATATTTACATTTAAAATGATGTATTGAATGTGACTATAATATTTTTTGTATATTTATAATTTCGAGACGGATTTTACTGATATTGTTTAAATAATTATAAGTTCATTACTTGAGTTTAAATACCTAATAAATTGTTTTAAAATTTCCCTATCTCGTTTATTGGGTATTAAAAAATAATGAATATTTGTAGAACTTTTAAATTAAATCTGTAAGATTGTAGCTATCTGATATTAAGTATATTAATTTTAGATTTTTAGATCGTATTATTGTATACCTAGTTTAAATAAGATCTAATTAAAAAATCAAAAACCTAAAGAATAAACTCTTCTTTAAAGTTCATGCAAGGGAGGTTGTTGGTGGAACACTACACTGATATGTATCAACTGTTGTTAAGAAAAAATAATTTAACATTTTTACTTTCCCACACTTTAAAACATAAATCATAGACAAAAGTGTCTCTAGGGAGCATTGGTACATTAAAACGAGCTCTGTCACAAACAAGTAGCTATAACCATGTTATATTAATGAGGTCTAATGTTATTAGAGTCATCTCATAACCGCTAACATGAAGTATTTATTGGACGAGAGGGATTAGGGAACTAAACGGATGAAATTTCGATTTAAAGTTTGTTCCCATAGGAAAATTATATTTAATTTTTCTTTTTTTTTTTGAAAATTAAATTATTACGATTATTACTCTGTAAAGTACTTAGTTTTAATAAAAAGAATTTAATACACTTAAAGATTCAAAATAAAATATAGTTTTCAAAAAAACTATATTAAACAAAGAAGTCAATTTAATACCTAATGAAAACTATTATTTTACTTTAGCAATTGATATTACCAAAGAAAACATGAAGAAAGAAGTCATGTTTTACTTTGTATAGCGACTCCCTCTTCATCTTAGTCTATTTCCATTTGTTTGCAACCCCTACCTATATTTGAAGCCTGAGGTTCACTTTTATTTGACTTCTAGGAGCATCGTTTGGCTTCGTATTTAGGCATTGTTGGGTCTTACTTCCCAACTCGGTAGCGGCGTCTCGTTTGTTAGTCAGAAGGTACGGTCGCTTGGGTCCCAGAGATCTCGGTGGGACCCGTACACTCTTGAGATCAAGTTTTATAAACAGAAAAATTTATTGATAAATTTTTTAAAGCAATTATTTGCTAAATTTCTCATAAATTTTTATTAAAGTGGAAAAAGACAATTTGATTCGAGACAGGGATTGAACCTGTGACCTTTGCCTAACCAGGGCAATGTTCTAGCCAAATTTATGAGAAAAATTTATGTAATGTAGTATGAAACAAATAAATAAATAAATATCGTTGGGACAACTTACACAACGCCATCTGATTCCAAACTAAGCAAAGCTTGTACTATAGTAACCAGATAACTGATAAACATACTTATATATTTCTAGATAAAATAACACCCAGACACAGAATAAACCACCGTGCTCATCACACAAAGTTTTATCCTAGGTGGGAATCAAACCCACGACCTCTTGCATAGCAGTCGGATACATTCCCATAGTGCCACAGAGGCAGTCAAACAGTACAATACTTAAACTTAATGGACGTAAATATAAGTCTGTGTCACATAATGATTATAAATGGTATTCCCAGTGCTCCACCACAAACTTGGAATAGTTTCAAGTGGTATGACATAACCAAATATCAAGTTTGGTAAACTATCAACAGTTGGTACCGATGTTTACAAAGTACTCTCTTGGATTCACAGGTCACATAGTTGTGAGATAAGTACACAAATAGTGTTTTGAGAAAGACATCATAATGCAGTCCTGTCAACTATTATTGAATATAAAATAAATCTAACAAAGAAGCTGGTTCACTGACTTGTCAACGCCCAGCCGAAACTACTGAGGATAGAAACATGAAATTTGGACAGTAATTTTCTTTGGTGACGTAATAATCGACGAAGAAGGAATTTTTTGAAGTTTATTCACTTAAACATAATATGGCAAACTATGTATGGGACATGAAAAATTTGTACGGAAACATTAAAAAACTGATTAAGGTGCATAGGATGGGTTAGAGATGTGGGCTGCAACGGGAGCTCGAACGGGCTACGTGGGGGGGCTAGGGTCAACGAAAAATGAAAGATTCTTCAAAACCTTTGGTGGGATTGACTGTGACGCATTAATTTTAGTCTTATAATGACCTACCAACAACTAGGGCGATTTAACCAATTGGTTTGTCGTCCTAGACCAACAATATTTGATTTACTTTTTTACTTACTATATATCAATGCCAATATACTCATAATGTAGTTATCATTCGTCATTGCAAGTTTTTTCTTGTTTCTAAACTCGTTAGACTGACAATTAAACATATTACAAACAACCATTAAATAAAGATTAGCTTAACGTGACCAAATGACTTTAAAATATGCAGAAAATAACAGTGACGTCACTGTAACTATACCAACAATGGGGGATTATTGACAAATTACAGCTAAATTGTTTTATTTTTGGTATTAAACACCTTACCTTAAGTTACAATAGTCAAGCACTCGTCATCCACTTATCCTTGTCCCAATTTACTTGGGAGTCGGCGCAGTATGTCTTCCTCTTCCATTCATCCATGTTATTCGTCATCTGATCATTCACTCCTTTCATATTCATATCACTCCTTACACAGTCCATCCATTTTTTCTTTGGCCTTCCTCTGGCTCTCCATCCATCAACTTTCATATTCATAGTTCTTTTAGTGACATGACTTTCATCTTACAGTAGTCAAGCACTAAAAATAAAAAAATAAGTATTACTGACATGGAAAAAAAGAGGTTACACTCAAATGTAAAATAAGGAAAGAGTACTAGCCACGACCACAGACATTGCAACGCGTTTGAAACGCCGATGTATGTAAGTAAATATTATTTCATGCGATGTTCCGATAGTATATAAAGTATGAGAAAGTTTAAAAACATTATGTAAAGTACAGTTTCTAAAGCAAAATATCAATCCAGATTGTGTTCCGAATAGAACTCCATCCTAGAACGCATATTCCTAGTATCACACTCACAGACAACATTGATCTGAAAACAGTGTTTCTACTTTAGGAATAAAATCAAAATCAAAAATCTTTATTCATGTCGGTCACAAAGTACTCGTAACACTTATGAACGTCAATATTACTGCTTCTACATTTACATTTACTGCCAATTCGCAAAGCAATAGGTAGAGCCAGAGGAAGAACTTGGCAATAAAACTAATGGCCACTCTTTTCTAACCGCCATTTGACACAGTTTGATTACATGATATTAGACCAATTATACAGTAATGAAATTTTACAAAAAAGAAGAACAAATTAAATGTTGTGTTCATTAAAATTACACTTACATAGTTCCTTTGAATTTATGTGAGAACAGTCGACTAAACTTAGTTTGTCTTAAATTTAAATAATATTATTTGTAACAATTGCTATAACACCTATGAGCTGACCAGTCCCAACAGACGGCACCCGTTCACGGGTATGACGCATATATCAGCCATCGCCTTACTCAACCGAACAAGGTGACCCGATACATACGCCACCACTGCCAGGACACTTCAGGCGAGCATGACATACCCAAAAACTACAGAGCAACTATCATGTCAATTTCAAAATTATAAATAAGTCTACATAGTGCTCACACAATAACAAAGTCAAATTACATATAATTATGTATATTAGTTATTACCGGGACTAAACGCAGCCATACCTTTAGTTGCCTGGCGTTTCAAATTATTTACAGAAATAGAATAGAAATATTCTTTATTGTACACCAATTATTAATATTTAGAAGTATATGAAATACAGGTTTTGAAATGTACAATGGGCGGCCTTATCGCTAAGTGCAATTTCTTACAGGCAACCTTTGAATGGAGATAAATGTTAAAGAATAAGTTTAAAATGGGTAGTTATAATATTAGTGTTATAAGAAGATAGTACAATTACTAACAAATATTATAGTCTTAAATTAATACCATAACAGTATGACCTACTATGCTAAAAATATATACACAAGTATACATATATACACACATATATATAGATAAACATACAAACATACATACACTAATTTACATATATAGATTTATACATACATAAATTATATATATACATACAATAAACATATATAGAAAAAAAAAATCTTTATTTTGCATAGACCATTTCAACGGCGCTTACAAAATGTCATACACTAAAACTAAAGAAAAAATAATATATTTAAAGTGACCACCGGTTCGGAACGCGGCCCACCTGAGAAGAACCGGCAAGAAACTTAGGAAGGCTTTTTTTTTGATGGCCTATTTACAATTTAATATTTTAATATTTTAATTATGTATTTTATGACTATAATATTTTATTTGCCAGCATATCATTTCCAGGCATCCCTGTCCTGTAAATAGTCTTTAATAGAGTAATAACCTTTGTCACAAAGCTTTCTTTTAATATACTTTTTAAATTTATTTAATGGTAAATTTCTCAGGTCACAGGGAAGCTTGTTGTAAAAGCGTATACAGTTACCCTGGAAAGAATCGCCAATCTTATGCAGCCGACTGTGGTGAACTGAAAGATTGTATATAACTATGAACTATGGAATGGTTGAATTATGATGACAAATAGTGCTCTTTCACCAT
Organism: Thumatha senex; assembly: GCA_948477245.1. NCBI lineage: Eukaryota > Metazoa > Arthropoda > Insecta > Lepidoptera > Erebidae > Thumatha > Thumatha senex. The sequence goes on along the minus strand of OX419742.1, from coordinate 641,386 downwards.
TTTCTTAAAAATGTTCAATGGTTTTGCTCGTCTTATGGTTAAAGGCAATGCATTCCACCTCCTTATAGCTTGCACAGTAAATGACTTGTCATAAAAAGTTGTCGAATGCCTAGGTACTGCTAATTCCAAAGATTCTGATGACCTCAGAGTTCTTAAATGTGTGTCATTGAGGAACATAAAACGTTCTTTTAAATACATGTGAGAAGCTGGAATGAAGAGGATTCTGTAAAGCAATGAGAGAATATAAGTATTCCGACGAAGACGAATCGGGAGCCACTTGAGTTTGTTGCGGTATTCAGATACGTGATCATATTTGCGTAATCCAAATATAAATCTAATGCAGAAATTTTGGAGGCGCTCAAGTTTATCGAGTTGCTCCTCAGTGACATCGAGATATGTAACATCAGCGTAATCGAGTAGAGGTAGAAGGAGAGATTCTGCAAGTGCAATTTTAGTGGCCGTCGGCAGAAAATTGCGCTATCTACGCAAAGCACCTGAAGTAGCAAACATTTTTCTACTAACTTCACACAATTGTGCACGCCAGGATAGCGTACTATCAATCAAAATGCCTAAATCCTTCACGTTTTCACATATTTGCAATGGAACGCCATCAAACAAGATATTTGGAAGAGTTGTCCAGTCTACCTGCGCCAACAATCGGGAGCTACCAACCACTATAACCTGTGTCTTTGACGGATTGACGACCAAGCCATTTTGCTTGCTCCATTGACAAATGTGGGCCAAATCCGAATTAATAATAGTGAAGGCTGTCGATAATTCTGCCACTGGAGCCTATGTATAAATCTGAAGATCATCTGCAAAAAGGTGGTAGGCAGAAAATAAATAATATGAGATAGAATTTATAAAAATTGTGAACAGTATGGGAGAAAGCACGCCACCCTGTGGTACGCCGACAGTTGTACTACACCAAGGAGAAAAGGAGTCTTTAACACGAACCCTCTGTCGGCGTCCAAAAAGGTAACTACAAAACCATTCAATTACTGGTGGAGATATGTTAACAGAGCGCTAAATGCCAAGCAGAAGATGAAAATCTACAGTGTTGAAGACGTTGCTGAAATCAAGTAATGTAAGAACTGTGAGATTTCCATTCTCCATGCCTAAACGCACATCATCGGTAATTTTAACCAATGCGTTGGTCGTACTGTGGCCTGGACGAAAACCTGATTGTTGAGGATTTAGGAGTTGGTTTCTCATCAGATATGAATTTAATTGGGTATGGACAAGCCGCTCCAAGATTTTTGATAGAAAAGTTAATATGGAGATGGGACGATATTCGGAAAAGGAGTTTGGGTTTGATTTTTTAGGTATAGGAATGATTATTGCCTCTTTCCAGGCTTTTGGAAATTCGGAGCAGGAAAAGGAGTGGTTTAAAAGATGACACAATACAGGTAAGATTTCATCAATAGTAGGTAGTACCATATTACGACTAATGTTGTCACTGCCAACTGCATTGGAGCTGATCGACATTATACTCTTTTTAACATCACACGCAGATAATTGATTGAAAATGAACGGTGAGTAGTTAGGAGTTGGAAGTGATGAAAGATATTGCAAAGTATTTTCTTTGTTAGTGCGATCTAACGTACAGGAAGATGAGAAATGTTAATTTAGTACTTCAATATTAACAGTGTTAGAAATACTATATACTGGAAAATATAAAAAAAAAAATATGTAAAAAAATACAACATATATAGGTATATGCAGATTCAAGAATATTTAGTTATTTCCTATAAAATAATAAATATATTGACACATTGTTTACACATCATCTTTCATAAATTAAGCCAATATCACATCAACAGCACTATTAACTTTAGCAGGATAATTGGATATTACAGATGTGGGTTAATTTTGCAATATACTAATCACATCTTACAGATCACTTTTATACGATAGTTTGTATTTTTGCCATTGTAGGACAAGTTCTTTAATGAAGGGGTAAAGAATAACAGGAATTAGGTTTGTGTGAAATAACCCTATAGAATTGCATAGTCTCCATCCACCGCATACATAGATTCATACTATTGTTACGCCTTTATCCCAAAGGGGTAGGCAGAGGCATACTATACGCCCACATTTCACCGTATGCATATTTGTCCCACGTAACAGGCGGTGAGCCTATTGCCGGTTTAAAATGGACAGGCGCAGGCTGTGGCGACCTGCTGTTGAAAATTTTCAAGCCGCCCATAAGGCCTTTAACCAGGTTTAACGACTGTCATTTTACTGGCAACCAGGACCAACGGCTTAACGTGCCTTCCAAAGCACAGCAACGATCGCAAATGTAAATTCCACAAAGTGGTCACATATCCAAGGACCACCTATGGCGAATGTTGCTCAACGCAGTGATCATTTACAGAACACTAAGTCTGCGGGACCACGAGGAATTTTTCACCACAACGGGAAACAAGTTTAAATGTAGGTATAAGAAACAATAAGCTATATTATACTTCTATAGGTATGAAATTATTTTATTTGCTTATTTTTTGTTAGTAATAAAAAAATAACAGCTGATTACGAAATCTTTCACGCACTGCTACTGCTGACTTCTTTATACATTTTTATCGTTATTTCTTAAGTATATTATGATGCGCAATAGGTATGGCTTAACCAAAATAATTGGAAAATATAAGATCCTCACCGACGTATTTGTAACATTTAATTACGAAAATGTCCAATTTAAATCTTACAATCATTAATTTCGTTTGACCACAAAAGGCAATCGCTCAATAAGGCATAATAGCATCCAAGTGTGTGCTATCTCTTAGCCTTGAGAACTAATTTAATAAAAATTGCAATAATTGTGACTGCAATAATAATACTTATTAAAGTGTCGAAAGACATTTGACAATGACAAACATCATTATTGAAATTTTGAAATTATTAATACTTATATCAAATGTCCAATAAAAGAGGATTGTAAAAATTCTACCAAAACTAGGTACAGGGAAGACCACTTCTGAAAGCACATAGCTTTCAGGATTCAAGACCCAAATATCTTCTTTTCTAAATAATTGAGCGATATAACTGTTTAGTTTACTGTACTCCTAGTCCTTGGACTTCTTTGGGAAAGATTAAGGAAGAATGTTCAAGGTCCTACGCAACCTAATCTGTTTGTCCTTACACTGTCAATCGTCTATTCTGTACTTTACCTCATCAATAATAATAAATGATTGTGCACACTTTTATAAAATTAGTTATCAATGATCTTTCGTACCTTCGAAGGAAATAGATTATTTGTACAGATAATGCAACCGCGCCATAATCGCAACTAATCCTAGGAAAATGCCTATCATTCGATGATTGGTCATGTAATCTCACCAATCACCCTATGCGATGGTGCGATGACGTATTTTACAACACTTGGTCTTGTAATTTTGTAATCCTACTAATATTATAAACGCGACACTTTGTAATGGGTGGATGTTTGTAACTCGGTCACGCAAAATCTACAGAATGGATTTTAATGAAACTTTACAATAATATAAGCTATATTATTGTAAAGTTTCACATCAGAATAACGCATAGGCTATTTTTTATCCCGGGAACAAGTTCCTGTGGGAAACAGGAAAACTTCACGGTGAACTTCACCACTAGTGCGGAGCCGCGGGCGTCAACTAGTCCTACTACTAACTAGTATTATTATAAACGCGAAAGTTTGTAAGTATGGATGAAACGCTTGAAAAATTTCAAAAACAGGTCGTCACAACCTGCGCCTGTCAAAACGGCAATGGGCTCAACACCTGTTACGTGGGACAAAAATACATACAGTGAAATGTAGGCGTATAGTAAGCCTCTGCCTACCCCTTCGGGGATAAAGGCGTGACAATATGTAACTCTGCCGGGAGCATTGGCACTGCCGAAAGCACTGGGACATTTCTCCCGAGAATTGTCCGAGCTGTCTGGCACTAGACAGATAGGTAGGAACCGTGTGGCTTTAGTCTGTTTGACTCCAGCATAACATCAGAGACTTTATTTTGAATAAGTTCAAAATTAAAAAAGAAGCATTGATTTATTTAGTAATAAAAATAAACACTACAGAATCATCCTCGGTGTGAGTATATTGCAAGGTAATATGTAAGCATAGCTATATTTAAACGCCGAGACGGTTCTGATATATCTAATAAACAAAATTTTTATCTTACAATCATTAATAATTACTGCTGAAAGTTGATTTATTTAGAATTCAGTCTCACAGTAGTTACCTCCTTAAAGATAAGTAGGTACATTATACCCGCATTGACTAAACTGAACCCGGTGTCTGCGATATTTATACTAAGATTATAAAGCTAAGGAGTTGTCTGTTTGGCTAATCTCAGGAACTACTGATTAGAAATAAATTTCGCAATATACTTTCATACATAATTATCATAGTACATAAACTGTGTGTGTATGACTACTGATTCAAATTGAAAAAATATTTTTGTGTTTGATAGCCCATTAACGGAGGAAGGCTATATATATCATTACGGTATTGCCCAGGAGATCGGAGTAGTAGATAGCCATAATGTCAACAAACCGTTTAAAAATAATTAAAAGCAAAGTATATTTGTAAATCCTATTCCTACGTTAACATTTTAATCAAGTACAATAAGTACCAGGTGCAGATGGCGAATTACGACTTACGAGTACAAATTAGCAACAGCGCCACAAGTGGTCTAAATGATATCATAGGTCTTTCCATATCGCGCATAATATTTGTTGAGAAAACAAAATATGTGATCATGATTCATCTGTCAAAAGCAATATTATTAAAGAATGTGATACAAGTGATACGGTGATTACTGTGAAAGAAGTCAAATCGGTGTATCAACATTTATACAATGATAATAATTTACATGAAATTTTTTACATTAGCGTTACAATAGGTGTTTTTGAAAACAACAAAATACTTTGAGATATAGTCATTGAATGTTTGAATAAGAGTTTCAATAATGTTTATGGGTGTTGTCATTTTTTAATTTTGCTACCTAATATACTGTTCTTAGAAGGACCATCAAAAACGAGTCCAAGCGGGCACAGGCTATTTTCTCCGGGAGATCGTGGCGGGCAGCACATCTAGCCCCCCGACGAGAGCCTCGTGTTGGGGCATTCCTTTAGTTGGGAATTCCCGTCAGGCCTACCCTGCGAGCCTCTAACGTAGGACGGCCCTCTAACGACCGGGAGTCTTGCACACCGTTCATTTTCCCCTACAACCGCAAGAACGGTGCGTGAATGCATTCCCCGACCTTTCGACTCGGTAGAAGGGCGTGCAACAAGAATTGTCAACTATCCTCAACTAGCAGTCGGTGGCAAGCCCCTTCGCGATAGGAGAGACTTTGCCTCCTTATGCGTGTTCTATCGCCTGCACAACGCAACGGTTTGTGTTCTGAGGAATTGTTTGATATGATGCCCACTTCTACTTTCGATCATAGCACCGCTCGCCATAGACAGGGTGTTCACCCTCACACTTTGCGTCCGGAGCGTTCACATACGGTTAGGTCCGATAGGGCGTTTATTCCGCGTACGCCTAGATTGTGGAATGAACTCCCTGTCTGGGTTTACCCGAACGACTACAGTATGGGGTTCTGCAAAGGGGGTCTTAGAAGGTTTTTACAGAGTCGGCAGCGTGAATGCTCTTGGTGTTAAAAAACGTCTATAGGCTACGGTGAGTCGGTGACCACTTTCCATCAGATGGGCCGTATGCTTGTCTGCCACTTCAGTGGAAAAAAATCTGCGTTTACAATTTCCGAAACTCAGTATTTTATAAATGTCATTCTTGATTGTAAACTTTTTTTATTAACTTATTGTAAGCATTATTTAGATATTGCATTTCATTTCAATGCAGCTGCATACTCGTATTGCTGCCATTGACGTTAAAGAAAATGGCCTAATTTTTAAAGCAATTGTAAGCTAACTCTCACATAAATTTTTATTAAAGTGAAAAAAGAGAACTTGATTCAGGACGTAGATTGATTGGTCATACTCTTAAATGACGATTAAAATATAGTGAAGAATTTCAACTTGTTTCGGTACGGTTCAGGTAGTTCAGTGGCTAGAACATAGCCCCTTCCTAAACCAAGGTGTCTTTTTTAACTTTAATATTAATATATGCCATGAATCGGATGATAAATATAGTGTTTGGGGTCAAACCTGTAGAAATAGCCAAAAAACACTGAAGAAAAATTTTTTACAATTCATTAGATATATATAAAAATCTATGCCACTTTTCGTTGTAATTTTATAACTTAAGAACGGGCTCAGTTATCTAAACCAAATGTTTAGGCTCCGTGGGGGCTGTCCGGCCCGTCCTCGTGCTTGGGTAGAGAGGGCACACGGTGCGCCTACGTTCCACCTCAGTCAGTTCCTCACAGGGCATGGCGTATTCGTCAAGTACCTGTGGGAGATGGTCGTCACTGCTCAGGTGGCGTCGTGGACACGGCGGAGTACACACTCGCCGTGTGCACGGCGTGGGACGGGCCGCGTATCGCCCTCACGGGCGTTATTGGTGTCGATTTGTCGCTGCCGGCCGTGGTGCGAGCCATGGTCGGCAGCCAACAGTGTTAGGCAGCCGTCGCCTCGTTTGCTTCCGAGGTGATGGCGGCGAAACGTGAGGCGTTGCGGATGCGGGAGCGTACGGAACAGACGCTCCCGCCCCGCCGTCCGGTTCGGGGGCGTCGTCGTGTGCAATAGTTGCGCCCCCCCGTATAATGTCTGGCCATGGGCGGGGAGTCCGGGGACCCCGCTCAACTGGCCACTTGGCGACGGGCACCCTTTCTGTGTTCCAGTGGGTGCCCAGTTTTTGCGCACGCCGGTGCCGGCCGCTCTCACCTCCTCTGCTTACAGAGGAGCGCTCGAGAGCGGTGGAGGTGCGGGCTAGTTCTTCAGCTCCTTAGGGAGCTCCGGGGTGGTCGCTTATCGACCGCCCCGAGACGGGCCCCTCCGTTCTGGGGTGCCCCTTGCCGGCCCGCAGTGATTTAACCTCAGGCCTACCCTGCGAGTCGGTTTAAGGTGAGGCGGAACACCGCGGGGTTTAGTGGGTAGGACGGCCCTCTCATACGGGCCGGGAGCCCCACACACCGTCCCTGTTGCCCCCGCAGCCGGGATGACTGTGCGTAAATGCATTCCCCGCGAAAACAAAAAAAAAATGTTTAGGCTTTGTTCGGACTATTTAGTAGATGGTTTATGTGAAGTTTGCACAAAATCGGTCGAGCGGTTCTACATTTATCACGTTTTGGTTGGCGCTAACGACGCGGCGACGCGGCGACGTTGCGCGTCAGCTAGTAACTTATATCTAAGACATTCTGAAACCTGTTGTGTGTGATTGCACATGTGATGATCGCTATAGATAGACTATGAAAATGTGATTTATAGAGAAAGTCAATTGCTTTCTTTACATACGCCTAAATATTTACCCAGACTGTCTAATGAGAGAATAAACATTGTTCAGCTCACCCACTTTCCCTATCGATGTCGATTTTGAGATTATTAGACAATAAGTCCAAAGATAAAACATTATTGTTTTACAAGCGGTGTAAGGTTTGCCATCGTAGAAATGTAAACTAGACTTCTATAATTCATTGGAGTTCCCTTACGGGCAAATGAAACTTAGGAAGAGTGCCCAAGTTTTTACCCTGTGACCGCTTTCCTTATCAAACAAAACGTGAAACTGTCGGACACCAAAATTGAAATGGTGTAAAACAAAGATCTAAAATTAATTAATATATTCTGCAACTGTGTATCAACAACAAGGGAGATACTAAGTAACTTTCCATCAGATCATCTTGGTCAGAAAGCAGCATTTCCTATTGATCTCACTTCTAAAAAGAATAAAATTGTATGTAGGCCAATGAGTGCACATCGACTAAAACAATTTAATGTTAATGTTTCAGCAAAAGTCACTCATATTGACTTTAATCAGGAAGATCCAAACAGCTTATATGACTCCTTATTTAATACAATTAAAGCTGAGTACAACAACATATTTAAATCAAAAACATTTTATAAACACAAAAACTTGCAATTTTGTGAGTGGGCAACTGCAGGAATTTACAAAAGTAGGGCTAAGTTGTACGAACTATATGGTATGAAGCAATTTAATTTTGATCCTGCCTTTATTCAATATGTTAAAATTTATTCTAAGACCTTTAAAAAGGCCTGTGCTGCTGCCAAGTCGTTACATATAAGTAATAAAATTAAAGAGTCAAAAAACAAGGCAAAAATACTGAAACCGGTCGATTACTACCCCGTGATAATAACATTGAGTTAATTATAAATAACGAAGTGTGTAATAATAAATTAGATATAGCACAAACTTTTAACAATTATTTTATAGACATACCCGCGAAAACAACTAGCTCCTTAAATTCTTGTCTAATAAAAGCTCAACGCATGCTTGGGGGCAGCGTGGATCAGTGTAGTGTCTTATTTGGCTTCAAATATGTAAACCCCAACGATATCATTAAAGTATTCAAGTCACTTAACTCAAAAAAGACAGCTGACTTGTGGGGTATTTCTGTAAAATTGATTGAGTCTATCATTGTTAATATATCACCACATCTAGCTGAGATATTTAATAAATGTGTTGATAAAGGAGTGTTTCCAGATTTAATAAAACACAGTAAAGTACTACCTCTATTTAAATCTGGATCCAAAACCGACCCTGGTAATTTCAGACCAATTTCAATATTACCAGCCATTAGCAAAATTTTTGAAAAAAATATATTGCAACAATTACAAGCTCATTTTAATTTAAATATACTATTACATAAGGAGCAGTATGGGTTCACAAGGGGTCGTTCTACCATTCATGCAGGTGTGACACTTCTGAATCATATATATGACGCCTGGGAGAATATACAAGATGCTATTGGTGTATTCTGCGATCTCTCCAAAGCATTTGATTGCGTTGACCATAAAACACTATTGTGAAAACTCTTTTATTATGGTATCAAAGACTCTGCACTGAACCTTGTTGCCTCCTACCTAAATGATCGAATACAACATGTTGATGTCAATGGAATTCGCTCCCCTGGAGCATCTGTTACTATGGGCGTACCGCAGGGATCAATTCTGGGTCCGTTTCTATTTTTAATTTATATTAACGATCTGCCATTCTATATACAGAACTTGTGCGACATTGTTCTATTTGCTGATGATACGTCACTTATTTTTAAAGTTCATCGCACGCTTAGTAATTTTAACGGCGTAAATAGTTCACTTGCCCACGTTGTAGATTGGTTTACGACCAATAATTTGCTACTAAACGCTAAGAAGACAAAATGTATCAGATTTAGCATGCCTAATGTCAGGAATTGCGGTACAAATATAACATTGAACAGTGATACCCTTAATCTTGTAGAATCAACTGTATTTTTGGGGATCACTTTAGATAGCAAACTGCAGTGGAATGCCCAAAAAGTGTCTTGCAGGTAAACTCAGCTCGGCAGCCTTTGCCGTTAGTAAAGTCAGGCAGCTTACTGATGTGGCAACTGCCAGGCTGGTATACTTTAGTTATTTTCATAGTGTCATGTCTTACGGCATTTTGCTGTGGGGCAAAGCAGCTGATCTACAAGTAATTTTTGTACTCCAGAAGAGAGCTATACGTGCAATATATAAATTGAGTGCTAGAGTGTCTCTTAGACAAAAATTTTAAGAAATTGGCATTTTAACAGTTGCATCGCAGTATATATTTGCAAATATTATGTTAGTTAAACAGAACATACATTTATACAATAGACACAGTGACATACATTCGATAAATACTAAAAATAAGCATAAATTAATTGGAACGCATCATCGTTTACAAAAGGTTCACGACTCTTTTGCAGGAATTGGCGTACGACTATATAATAAAATTCCTTTAAACATTATGAACCTGCCGTTACATAAATTTAAGGTGGAAATTAAGACGCACCTCTTGAAAAGGGTCTATTACACAACTAATGATTATTTGAACGATAAAAATAAATGGAAATGAGTTGCTTGCTCTTCGCTTGAGCTATTTAGGATTCGAATGAATCTTGTGATACTCGTATGCCTTGTATCTGCATATATATGTTGTATTTTTACATCTCTACATTATTAATAATTTGAAACGTCTGACAACTAAAGGTTCTAAATTGGCTGCGTTTAGTCCCGGTATATACTAATATACAATGTAATTTGAGTTTGTTTTTGTGTGAGCACCATGTAGACATATTTATTTCTTTGAAATTGACATGATAGTTGCTGTGGAGTTTTTGAGTATGTCATGCTCGCCTAAGTGTCCTGGCAGTGGTGGCGTATGTATCGGGTCGCCTTATTCCCCTATAATACGGTTGAGTAGGGCGATGGCTGATATAATGCGTCATACCCGTGAACGGGTGCCGTCTGTCGGGACTGGTCAGCTCATAGCTGTTATAGCAATTATTACAAATAATCTTTTTTATATTTAAGGTAAACTTAAGTTTAGTCGTCTGTTCTCACATAAATCCAAAGGAACAATGTAAGTGTAATTTTAATGTTGTAAGCCATTCCTACATTTTAAAATGGCATCCATCCATCCACTTTCTTGCCAGATTCTTCTTCTTCAAGGGTAGGCTGCCCTTAGAACCGGCAACTATAATCGCTCTAATTTTGATATGATTTAAACACAACATTGATTTTGTTTTTTTGTTTGTATAAATTCATTACTATATAATTGGTCAAATATCATGTTAATCAAACTAATGTAATAACTGGCGTTTAGACAAGAGTGGCCATGAGTTTTATTGCCAGGTTCTTCCTCAGGCTCTACCTATTGCTTTGCGAATCTGGCAGTAAATGTAGAAGCACTATTCTTGACGTTCATAAGTGTTACTTTGTGACCTAAATGAATAAAGATTTATTATTATTATTAATAAAAGTTTTAGGAAAAAAAAACAGAGACGCCTTTAATGTAGAAAATAACACGCAATCGGCAATAGTAGTTACAGATGTGTTCATTCATATGCCGAAAAAACAAAAGTACAGAATAATAGCACAAGCAAGGACGTAAAATAACAATGTACAGGTCGGCACTCAGACCAATAAAGGTAAAACCTAAAGTATTCATTCCATTCGTGCACAGGGTGTTTCCCTGTCTAGACATGCGTGAGTCGTGCAATGAAATGCAATGGGCTGACGTGAAACTTACCTAGAATACCTAGCCTACAATTTTATTTTCTGTTAAGAGCATGCAATGGAATGTGAATTTAGTAATAAAAGATGTCCCTACAAGGTCTGAACAAATTTATTCGGAGAATATCGTAATTCTGTATGCGTATTGATAGATTCCATTTCTTTCAAGTTACACTGTTTTAAAGCCAATATCTACCATACCACCCAAGGAGCCAAAAACAATCTCAATTTACAGTATTTTTGTGATTTAATCAGTGTTACCAGAATACAAATAAACCAACTTCTCTCTTTCCCCCGATTATTTTCCATCAAAACCAAAATTACCTATAAAATTAAAAGCTATTCGTATTCGGCGTACTAGGAAACCATATATTCTTGGCAGTTCATCGTTTGATCACACGATGCATTTGACGTGTTGACTGATGTTTGCTCGTTTATAAAGCGGTGTAAATGTACGCCTTTATAACTTGTTTGTTAGTCCCAGCGGTGTTCTATTTCTGATGTATGTTTATCAACTTTTCTAACGCCCGCCATATGCATTGCGTTGCTTTCATGTTAGGCACTTGAAAGCGAAATATCTGTAACTTAAGTTTTGTATGGAGAAGAGATCCCGCCTTTCGTTATTAAAAGTGGTTGGGAAGATGGTAAACAGAATTGGAGTTTAATAACAGAGGCTTTCTATAGATCAGAGGGTATTAACGGTTATGATTTCAATATCTTTTAAGTAGGGAATATGTTGTTAACCACTTTAATGTCAAATGGCTCAATCAATGACACACTTAAACATAGTTATACTCTTAGGTATATATAAATAAATTGAATTATTTTGGGATTACTGAATACAACATTGATGAAAAATAATTTTATGTAATATCATTATTGAGGCATATTTTCCCTATTAATAAATACCTACCATTTTTAGTAGCCAAACATGCTAACTCAGTGTTGAGTCAGTGGTTGCACAGCTGTGTTCAGTCTGTTTTTCAGCCGTCATAGGTTTATATGCGAAGCCTGACAATAATACATTGTTATTTATTCACACTATAGTGTACCTAACCTACTTTGTGTATTCTGTGTCAGAATCGGGTAGGGGAGGGATGGAGGAAAGACACCTGAATAAATTTGCTGTATGCGATGATGATGGCATTGAAAGCTGTGCGTATTGCTAACATCGAATGAGCAGTCGACGCTAATAAGAGACCACCAAAATAAGTAAATCAAAATGTTGTATACTTTATCCATTACAATTTGTGACAGTTCTATTTCAGAACATTATTCATTCAAATGATCTCAGCACAACATTTTCATAAGTAAAATAAAAAAAATCTGAACCTTTTATATACGTTACAGCTAAACAAAAGTGCCAACAGCTAACAAAAGTGCCAGACAGAAGGGAATAGCCCCCTTGCACACAAAGTACGTGCTCTGATTGCATTCCCATACCGAGTTGTGTCCTCGGCGCTCCTCGTTGAAGCGCCATTGTGTTTTCGATAGGCGGTGTGATGTGTATGTAGACTTTGCGCAAATGAAAACTAAGTGTGCTTGTGTAATGCGCTGATGGGGTACCAGGATAACAGGGTTGAAAGGTAGAAATTAGGAAGATTTCTTTTCAAATTACTACAAAAAAATAAAAATGATGTCACCCAACGTCACTTGGAGGATTAGACTCACAAAAGACTCACAAAACTATTCAAGATAGAGATAATTAACTTAAAATTCCAGAGACACATAAAGGGGACAAATAAAATATTATACAATATTAATTTTAAATAATAAAAATTAAAAAAAAAGCCTTCCTAAGTTTCTTGCCGGTTCTTCTCATGTGGGCCGCGTTCCGAACCGGTGGTCGCTTTAAATATTTTAAATAGTGTATGACATTTTGTAAGCGCCGTTAAAATGGTCTATGCAAATAAAGATATTTTTATTTTATTTTTTATTTTATTTTAATAAATATCAACTTAAATTAACTTAATATTAAAATTAAATATAGACTTAAAAACATAACCTTATAACATTAAGTATATAGATCTTGAATATCAAGATATTTGACATTTATCGTAACACGCGGTCCGTTTCCGCCGTTGCTATTGGTTGAAACGTTGCAAACGCTCTGGGGGCCGAGTCTGCTATTTCAATCGTGTCGAAATCGTCGCTCAATAGATAGCCACTGGCACAGATAATATAATATAATGCCACTGGTAAAATTTTGACAGTTTTTTCGTAGTCTACTGTTACAATCGTACTCTAATAGACTTCTATCGGTCGGCCAATAAAATTCTAATAAACACGTACCATGCCAGTGGCCGCTAGTTAGTTGCATTTTTGATAGTCTAATAACATTGAGATTGACAGCTAAAGACAGCGATTCTGGTTCTATTTGTCAATAGTAGACTCGGCCCGGCTCTTGCTTAAGATTGAGATATAAAAGCCATACCATATTTTAAAAGATTACTCTTTTATCAAGTATACACTATTGTATCAAGTCATACATTCCACCATACATTGTGCAGATCTGCGAGCGCTAGCAACTTACTTGCGATTATAATTGCCGTGCTTAATTACTGCTAAGAAATCGATCCGTGACACATAATTAATATTAATGCCTAAATTCAAAAAACAAACAAATAATAAAGTAAGGGTGATATTGTATAGAAAATACAAAGCAGACCCCCCTGTGCCACTCTTCATTGAGTTTCAATTACCAGGGGCACAGGACGTGCTTGGAATAAACAATGCTTTAAAAACTTTGAGTGGTATGTATCGGATGACGTGTCAATTACATCAGGATGCGGGCGACTAGCTCTAAGGATGTTTTGTTGCCTTTGTCCTTCGACAACTACTTTATCCTTCACAGTTTCACTAGTCTTGGTTACTTTCTTGTAATGGTTTACAAAACATGAATCTGACAATATAATTAATAACTTACATCTCCCTAAAAACTGATTTTGTAGCGCATGTCCCATAGTTTTGTATCTAAAGTGAAATAGTAAATTGAAGAAACAGAGGCTTCGCGAAGACAGACAGCTTGGCAGTATAAGAAAGGTCATTTTAAAAATGATGACGTGTTGGTAATGTTTTTTTTTTATATTTGGCACGTCAAAATGGCATTGCCCGCCTGATGGTAAGCAAAGACGGCGACCCGTGATTGAGGGCAGCTATCTCAACCGACAGGGCGCCGGCAAAGAGTTCAAGAAAGACCTACAGAATCTTTCCGTTCTGGTCATGATGGTGTCCACAGTGTAAGGATGACATCTCTGCCCGTGTTGTTCGGGAACATAAGGGAGCGACCAATTGAAAGAGTTCTTCAGAACGCTCACCGTGGTAGATGCAGTAAAATGCAGCTAAGCTAGCGACAGTTCTGCGCATCATCGCCAACGATTCCAGACTGCTTGTGACTTCTGGACAATCTATGAAGCGGATTTCCAAACAGTTCCAAGCAGTTACTTGGCAGAGCTATCCCAGAGAGTGAGCAGTATTCCACGCACGGAGGAATCTGACACTTATAATAAGCATATGCCTACTCACATAATAAGCATTTCTGTTCCAGCGTGAAAATCCGCCTCATCCTATTAAGGACTCCGAGCTTGCGAGAGGTCAAGCAGATGCACCCCTCGATGTAATTTTAATTGTTAAGCTCTCGTCGAACATCGAACCCCGAAATGCTGAGATAATTTTGCAGAGGTAGCGTTGTGTTCTGAAGAGAATGGGGTAGAAAAGGGGATAATTTGGTAGTAAATGCTCACGCCTGCGATTTCCTGGCATTGAAATCGACTAGATTATCGGAACCCCCACTGAGAGATGCGGTCCAGACTCCGATCGAGTTCCGCCACAACCTTACATTTTCCCCATTTAATATACTATCATCTGCATAGCAACGTATGGTGCCCAGGGATATGCAGAAGAAAGAGAGTGGGCGACAAAACGCTTGTCCGTTGCATTGGATCCGAATACGGCACTCATGCAGAAAACGATGATAAACTTAATGATATTAAGGGTATACAAAAACAATCAAATTAATTCTTTTAACACTTATATGTATATACAAGTGTTAAAGAATTATTGCGAAAGCAATTAATTTAACCGCACTCAGGTTATTTGTGGGCAAGATAGAGTCGACGAGTGATATAAATTAGACTGGGCTATTTCATGAGTGTCACATATTTGTATAATTGCTACTGTGATCTTTTAACAACTCTCATACATCTATCTCTTATGTCATAGATGTAATTCTCGTTAACCTCTTCATAATATTTGTATTATTCAAATTGAGTTCAATAGTTTATCAGAAGATTAGTTAGACATCTTTACAATTTATTAAAAACTATACTGCTCAAATGTCTTTAAATTTCGTGCTATAGAAATATAGATGAATGAGTCATATACGAGTACTATAGTAAGTCAGATACAACGTTGTCGTTCAGGCGGTATGAGAATCTAATAAGATTTGTTTTATTTTTTCTGTTTGGTAGTACCTTAATACGCACTAGATCATTTAAATACCTCATGTCACGACCAGTTCACCACGAACGACACCTTAAATGGATCCTATGGCAAAAACTAATTAGATTTAACTTATACCTAGTTACGTCCATAACAAAAAACTGTTTACCTTACTTAATTGAGAAGTCGCTACTAGGAAAACAGAATACATTAGGAGCACAGAATTGAGAACAGCATACATTTTGAAATTTGAGTAATATCCGTAGAGAGACACGAAATAAATAAAAAACCATAATGTTCTATTTTCGAGTACGGAGTGCACGGTCTGTAACTGTGGGGAGGAAGTGCGGCCGGGGCATAGGTAGTTGCCCCGACAAAAATATCAAATCAATATTTGTAACTGAGTTCCTTCTACCATATCAACTTCTTAGGATTATGTTTTGGAGTCTGGAAGGAGTACAATGACTACTGCGTAATCTCTTTTATTCCATGAATTTCATTATTAATTGTTGACTCTTGGTTGGAAACTAGCTTACAAAGGATGCAGTCGAGACAACCCCGAGATTTATGAGTTGTTGATGAACAACTAGTATCATTGCACTGAGCAATACATACAAAACCACACTAGCTTAAATATTATGTTTAAATTGTTATAATGGCGCCACCAGCCTGATGGAAACCCTTAGCAATATCCCTATGCTCAACACATGTAGTATAGAATCGAAAGGAGAGAGTGGGAATTAGTTGAATAGTTGTTTTTGTAATTCATTTTTTTTTTCTCATTTTTTAAAAGACATTTTGATACAAGTATGCATGGATCGCGATGCCTGGCGATTTGTCCTCTCTGACTAACCCGTCAGGGATACAGCGTGAAGATAGTTAAGTTTCATTTTGAGGGGTAAAACTATTACAGGTAACTAGAAAATTATTAGAACGAATGTAGGTAAATGAAGGTTCTGCAATGCAATAGACAGTAAATGCAATCGTCAATGAGTGTGTACATTCATATTGCCGAAATTTGAATGGCTATTCCCCTTAGACGTGTGTCATAACACCATGCGCGCGCGCATATCCGCTCGGAGTGCTCCAACCGGTCGGCTACGGGTACACAAGTCCTTTTTATGCCCGACATGAACCGGGCTCGGCCGAGTGTGACTTATTTATCTTTAGTATAGAACCATTTTATATATTTATATACGTACCTACCTATTATTCTTTACTGAGAAATAAAACAAATTACTTACCTCATTGCAAATACTTTTGTTTTTTTGCATGTTTCCAATAAACGTAATTACAAACAGAATTTAATATATGTACATTACTGTAGTTGCGCAATGAGAAAGCCTTATTAATTAGTCATTCTTACTTAAATCTGTTGTATCGCGAACAGGGAAAGTGTAGTAAACAACACATTAGCGAGGACTGCGTAAGAGATTGAGATAGGTATCAATTTCAAGATATTAACACCATTACAACATGCACTACTTCCGCAATGCATTTCGGTAACTTTCTTTTAGTAATTTTTATTAACATTACTAAGTTCAATTAGTAAATTACTCTATATACTTCCAGGTAACCTTACTAAAATGAGGCTTTTTAGCGACCCTATAAGGATGAGAACATGTCCCGTGCGTCAAAATCGCAGCGCACACAAATCTCATTGACGAGAAGATTGACTCCGATGTTGTCATATTTCTCACTCTCCTGTAACTCACATCACAGGAGCCTCTATTTGATTATTACTTTTTTATTTCGTTCTTCGTTTGAAAAAAGAACGAGGAAGAAATCAGGTCAAGACTGAGACGTCTAAACCTGATTTCTTTCCATCGAAATTAACAGTGAGCTGACAAGTTCAATGTTCGACTTAAACGTCTAAACACGCACAATGCTCTTTTATAACTGCCTAAGGCGAAAAATATTTGGAGCCCTGACCAGCCAGTCTTAGTCGCGAAACCCAGCTACCCCTTTTGCTCAGGCTCGTGTCACTTCTCGACACCTCGCCGCGTCTCTCGCACAATACTAAGTACGGTAAACCTTGTACATCTTATTGAATTCTGCCTTGAAGGAACAATTAGTAAGCAGATGTAATTCTTGTCTTAGAACAGAGTTTGTCAATAGTAAGAATCTTTTCATGCAGTTCGTAATTGATAAGTAGGATTAGAAATCGAAAACTAACAGAACTAGCGAAAATAAAATAAACACAACAAAAGTTCAACTCCGAACTCACATTACAAACTGTTTACAAAACTAACTTTTCTTCTACTGCTTTCGAACTTGACTCATAAAATTCGGTAAAAATAACAGTAATAAAAAATTATGTAATATGAGTATAAAAAGGTTATCTGTTGGTATGTATATGTGTCAATTTAGTAATTGCGTAGCGTCATCGGCATCTTTGCAATGATAAGAAATAAGCTAAGTTATGTTTTAATTCTTTCTAATATACATTTAGAAATATCCCTTCAAGGTGGTATGTAAACTCCTTCTCCTAGCTCAAAGTGCACAAAGGAGTCTCGAGCCCAATCTTGAGGAATACTAAACGAGACTGGTCTTACCTGGGTCTATATGGCGACTAACTTTACAAAATAAATAAAAAAATAAAATCCACTTCTATTTACAAACTTTCTACTTTTTCGAAGTTGGTTCAAAAGGTAATGTTAGTAAAGTACCAGCATTTCTAATGCCGTTTGGACTCAATACATTTTCTACAACATAATAAAAAGAGATACTCATTAGCATTAGAAAAACTGTCTATAAGATGCTACGGCCGTGTCCCTACATGGCGACCTCTTCATTCATACATTATTTATTACTAATGACAGTCGGATAATCGCAGTCGTTACTCTTTTACAACTCAAATGAACAACTTTCATTTTCAATCTCCACATATTCCGATCTCAGTCATCTATAGAAATACAGTCACTAATTTAGTATAATTTATACAAAACTAAAATACTCTAACACACATACTTTAATAGATAGGTAAACAAAAAGTGAGTGTTCAACCGAAGCTTATGATGTCAATGTCAAGTCCTTATATAGAATACACAACATTATCCTGCTGTCATACGACATATACGACAGTTATAATTCTATCATGATCGGTACAGCTTTTACGAGCCCCGCATGTCCACGCGAGTCGCGACGCAAATAATAAAGTTGATCTATAAATGGGTTGTTCTCAAAATGGATACAAATATGTAATAAAAAGAGCGAAGTCTGAAATGCTGAAGACGGCGCTATTTAATGTAAATATTCGTAGATGTATTCTTTATTTGGAAATTAAGTAGGTTAAAATGTGCGGCGATTTTAAGGAAACGTTCGTAGTTGAGTCCAATAGTAAAACTAATATTTAACCTTTTCACCACACTTGCTAAGTAGTTCTAAAACTAGGCTGTACCTATGTAGTAGCTTTAGCGTACGCAGCTACGGCAGAAAATAATGTGCACGCCATTTTTCTCAAACTTACTTTTCTTTGTATTTATACATTACCAGTAGACGCCCGCGGCTTCGCTCGCGTCGAGAAAAGAAACTTTTTCCTAGGATAAAAAGTAGCCTATGTGTTATTCTGATGTATAAGCTATATTGTTGTAAAGTTTCATTAAAATCCATTCAGTAGTTTTTACGTGGAAGAGTAACAAACATCCATACAAACTTTCGCATTTATAATATTATTAAGATAAGGATTTTGGATATCTAAGGGCCGTATACTCGTAATACAGAACGTTTCTCAATATTCAAGAAACGCTTAAGACTAGTTTTCGCCTTATAATACTAACTCTCAAGTGTTTCTTGAGTATTGAGAATCGTTCTGTAATACGGCCCTAAAAATTTCAAATTCCAATATTTAAGAAAATGCGTGTGTTTTTATAATATTGTGTTTCGTTCTCGTGTGAAAATAACATATAACTTAGTGGAACAAAAATTGATAGATTTTTTATTTTTACTGTTGATTGATGGCGCTTGGTGGAACTTGCTACACATATTAAATAACACCACTTGTACTGTTGCACAACATTTACTTTGTAAACCTGACCGGTTTCGCCTCACGGCATTCTCAAAGGTAGGTGGTAAAGGTGAGTCGTCATATTGTGTGGTTTACAAAGTAAATATTGTGGAACAGTACAAGTGGTGTTATTTAATATGATAGATTTTTTATTCTGTTTCCTTCCAAGTGTGCTGAAATACGTCGTACGATTTACGTGCGTATATTGGTTAAACTATTACGCCTCGTGCGTTATAACCACTATAACGCACTAATATCTTAATGTACTATTATTCATATTTATTGAATTATTCTGAACATGAGTGATACAGACAGAGTTGCAGACAACTTTGTCCAACTCACATTGCTTTCGACCACTGAGATAAGATTTTTGAAGTTTTAGGACCTTACCACTTAATCAATCAAGGTGATGTCCCACACCATGAAGATCTTCGAGAGGATTATAGACTCTCGGATCCGGCAGGAGTGTACTCTCTCGGGGTGTCAATATGGGTTTCGCCCTGGTCATGGGACCACGGACCCTGTTTTTGCCCTGAGGGTTGTCGCAGAGAAATACAGGTCGAAGAACACGCCTCTGCACTGTTTGTTTCTAGACATGCAGAAGGTCTTCGACCGTGTCCCTCGTGCGATGATCTGGTGGGCACTGCGGTCTATATTGACACTATCCGGGACATGTACTGTGACTCCGATTCAATGGTTCGGACTGCTGTTGGCGACACGAAACCCTTCCCCATCACCGTCGGGGTACACCAGGGTTCGGTCCTTAGTTCGCTTCTGTTCAGTGTAAAATTAGACGAATTGTCGGACAGCATCAGAACCCACATGAGCAGCCTCCATGGTTGCTCATGTATGCTGACGATATTGCGCTGGATGACGCGGACAGGGGCAGATTGGTGCGACGTGTAAAGGCGTGGAAGGAGACGCTTGAGAACGGCGGTCTGAAACTAAATGTGGCGAAGACCGAGTACTTGGCACTAAACTCGACAGATCCCACATCCGTCCGCATAGGCGGTGATTTGGTCGAGCGCACGGACCAGGTTAAATACCTGGGATCTGTTTTTCACACGTCCAGTGACATCGATTGCGATGTCAAGTCAAGCATTGCTGCCGCGTGGGCCAAATGGCGGGAGATGACCGGTGTCATTTGTGACCCTAAAATGCCGATCCGGTTGAAGGGACAGGTCTACAAAACCATTATTAGACCTGTCCTTTTACATGGCAGTGAGACGTGGCCGATATTGGAGTGACACAAGCAGGAGCCACGGAAATGAAGATGCTGCGGTGGATGTGTGGAGTGGTGGACCGCGTGAGGAACTCTCGCATCCGCGGCAGCCTTCACGTCCGTGATATTGCAGACAAGTTGCAAGAGTGTCGCCTTCGTTGGTATAGTCACGTCTTGCGGCAACGGCCGGGCTACGTAGGTAACAAATGTCTGGCCATGTCAGCCCCGCCGGGTCTCGGTAAGAGGGGAAGACCCAAGAAGTGCTGGCTTGACGTCGTAAGGGATGACATGCGTGCCAATTGTCTCACTACAGGGGATGCCGACGACCGTGCGAAGTGGAGGAGAAAATGTAGGAAAGCGGACCCCGGGCGTCGCGAGACGCAACTTGGACAGACGCTCGGATGATGATGACCACTTAATCAATCGTGCTGTACTTAGTGGAATGCTTATGTGAGGTCCATAGAAAGTGCACTAACTAGAAAGAACTTATCAATATTGGTTATAAATGTAATTAAAATTATAAGAGTAACTTATGTATCGCCAAGTAAACTGACTTGCTGACTTGCTGTTGCTATATCCAAATAGTTTCGTAATCCGTGTACCTAGTGTACCTACTCATACACATTCCTTGAAATATGTCTTTATCGCATTATATAAGTTTGCCTCAGTTAATTAACTATTTTGTGGTAAACTCGAGAAGAGACACAAAAAAACGCAACAATTTATTTGCTTTAAAATAAACAGTTATAGACCACGGAACATGTTCATATCTAAGTAATATTTCCTCTGTCGTCCAAAAAGTGTCAATAAAAATTAAATAATCAATAATAGAGCAGGAAATTCACATTTTAAATTACCAACAAGTTACATCGTCGCTCGTAATTTCCGTCTCCTGCTTAAAATCCACTAAAAAGACTTCAAAATACAAGTGGCCCCATTCATTTCATCACAGTAAGTAGACTCCTCCGGTGGAGCCATACAAACTAACGTTCAGTCACTACAAGTTGACAAGACAATTGTAGCGAACTCGCGGCCCGCCAAGACTGGCAATCGTTCACTTTACAAAATGTTCACATCTTGTAGAACTTGTTGTGGACAGTTAGCGATAACGCAACGGTCATTGAGACCCTGTCCCTATTACTCCGCCCACGCGTAACCACATTACTGTCGGAGAATCCCACAATCCAGGAATGAACTCTTAAATGGGAGGTCCTGGTCTATTGTGTGTCAAGTTTTATTACTAACATAAATAATATTATCTACAACTGTATTATGTTTCCTTAGAAATGGGATAGGGCAGGATCGCCTCGTGTATAAACGTAGGCGGAAAATAAATATAATGGTGAAAAATTTATAAAAGCACCATTTTTATATTTCAATCACACATAGTTTAAAAAAATATTGTTTGATAGATGGATTTATATTGACAATGCTTTTATTGTACACAAAACTAATAAATTATGAACTATGCTGCACAACAAAGACCACCAACATTAGAACTAAAAGCGGTTCATAAAATAGAGATGACATTTTTAAAAATAGGTAAGTATATTTTACGTGATAAGGACGCCCGTAGAAAATAGATCTTTATACATTCAGATTTGTGTCCGTCCAATTGGCTGCTCCTCAGACAGTGGAAGTGATGGCTGTGTCACCTACAGAGTGACCCAAATCTGGTTAATGCGCTTATAGCTTCTATGCCCAAGGCGGACAATGAACCTACGTTTGCACTTAGATAACAATATTGCATCTTTGTCACAAACGTATGCTGCATACACATGAGTGTATCTCTTTCCTAGTCAAATATTTACTTTGCAATGTTATGATGTCAGCTTAAAAAATTACAGTATACTTGTCAAATGTCTTTCTCACTATTCGTAATCAAATCAGTTTGTTACTTTACTTCAGATAAATAATCAAATTATGTGTTTAGAAAAGGATAGAAATAGTGTAGTGGTTTTGTTACGTTACCTTTTTTATAAAATTGCGCCATGTCTTAAGAGCAGGGTCTTTGATCAATATATTACCAATGAGAGAAGCGTTATGGCCCTTGACAGTTGTTATTAACGAGTCCCGGTGTTATCCCTGAGTGCTATAGACTACTTTTTATCCCGGGATTATGATCCTCTGGGAAACGAGTACAGTAAATTTTTACCACGAGGGCGGAGTAGAGGGTATTATTTTAAAAACCGGATAAGAATAATATAGCTAGTTAAAATATGCAATAACAAAAGTCGATGCTACATACATTACAATTAATTTAGCGGTGTCATTCATCTTGTGACAAACTTAATGTGTAGTGTAGTTACTATAAATAACTCTTAAAACCTGATCGTTCTTCCCACACATCGAGGCGAAGGTCGTGGATCGTGATGAGATGACCAATGCCACATGACGACAATTGGTAAAAACCTGTTGTTTCCGAAAGCTATTACCGCCCGGAAGCACCGTACGTTGGTCGCATCATGGAATGATAATGCTCAGGCATATTAGCTGTGTCCGATAATCAGTCTGACGGCAAACCTAGGTACTCGTAATGTTACATAACGTTGACTTATTAAGTGATACATTTTAGTTTGAATATGTGTAACAAATTACTTTCAGTTCTGCTGGTAGTAACTCTGGTAAGAAAATTTCCAGTAGTCTTATTGGTAATAGCAGTGGGAGTATCACTTCCAGACACACCACTTGTATCAAGCTAATAACTTCCGCTTGGATCAAGTGATGAACTGGGATTAACGATGAAGATGATTAATGCAATAGTGATAAAGCTAATTTTCTGGGGTTGGTTTCAGTAGTTCGGTGTTTAAATACTACCAGACTAGTGAGGCATTTTGTTTAGGTAGGTAAATGATGTTTTTATTTTTAAAATAATATTCTAGTTGGCTCAGATCAATAAAGAACCCCAAAACGATAAGAACGTGACAGAACACCATATCATGGAAAAAGTTTGGAGAATAAGTAGTGAAGTCTAAACTAACTTGTTAACACAAAAGTTTTTTTCTCTGTATGAGTTTCGAGTCTTATAGACGTAAATATATATGGAAGAAGAACCTAGCACGATGGACGTCATGGTATAAGGAGCGCGGGCTATTAATACGTTAGCGGGCTGCACAAGTAGCACGTATGGTACACGACAGGGATATGCTGTATTGCATAGCTATGGCTGACGTGAAGAACCTAACCCTGTAAAAAAGCACCCTGCCCCTTGTAAAGGTTCGGAGTACTGAAAGGCTTGGAAAGGCACCCGTGTGGTGGCGGACAAACCACCAAACGATAGCATTCCCAAGGAGGGTTGGTGTCAGACTGGCGGCCGACCATAAAAATCAAGCCAAAACATTTTGCAGTATGAAATTTAGACATACTGCGCCGACCCCAAGTAAATTGGGTCAAGGGCAAGAGGATGATGATGATGAGTTTCGAGTCTTCCGATTGAAGTTATTTTAGTAGACTTGACGGCATTGTAGAAGTTTTAATAATTTTAAACTATACTAAAAAAATAGGCACTAAATAGTGAATTAATTCACTATTCAGTGCCTATTATAATAGTAAAAGGTAGGTAAGCTTGTTTAATTTCAGAGATTCGAAAATAGTTTAAATGTTTTAAGAACTATAAGTTGATCAAAGGTTATAAACACAATGAGTTCGTACGGAATTCTTCTATTTTAAACCTAATCTAAAAACTTAATCAAAGTCAACACTCGTATTTAGTCACACTCAGTGTAAACGTGATTTTAGTCTTCTTGCTCTATTGTACAACGGATACAATAAATTCGACAGTAATTGCTGTCGACGTGACAAGCATATTTTGACATACTCAGCTTGAGTATGTTTAAACATAGCGATTTATTGCGCAGGAAACACATGCTTTATGCTCCTGAAGTGGCTAAGGAGCGAGTCTGCGTGTGGGACCGTTCTGCTTCGAGTGGAATAAGTAACAGGTGTTGTCGAAATTGACCGAAGTATCTTACATCTTACTGCGCGGCGTTTAGGGCTGCCACTTCCGCTATAAAAACATTATGGCGGTGAATTTAAAATAAGTTTCTGCCATCAATTTTGTGGATGAGCCAGAAGACAGGATGTCGTGGTTATAGGATGAGCGAAATAGAGAATTTGGTTCTTCATAAGACAGGTGGCGTTTTACAGTTATAGAAAACCCTAGTCGCGGCAATAAACAATCTACCCTTTTTTATACTGAGACCTTTCACGTTCAAAGGATGAAGATTAAAGTGAATTCTGTGGACAATACGAATTCCGACCGAACTTAAAGATTTCCGATGAATCCGTTCGGAGGTCTTGAAATATTTTTTTTTACAGAAGCTGATGTTTTATACCACGGAGGAACAATGAACTCACTATTCTCTCTTCGGACTATCCCATATCGGTTGTGTCGTACTGTTCGTATGCTCGATGAGTCATACAACTAGTATGTGTCGATGAGTTAAATTTAGTGAAATGGCTCCTTTACTAACTAGTTTCCCATCTATGTAAATTTAAGACCTTTTTGAAGAGTCATATCAAGTACCTACTTACACACCCGATACGATCTGCCACTTATAAGTTTTTTTTTTATAAAATGATATGTTGTTCTAATATTGATAATACCATATGTTCCGCAAAAACATTACCGCCCACCCCAACAGTAAATTTTTTATACGCGTTAACACCTGCTGCTAAATTAATATGCACGGCAGCCCTATTCCAAGCACTTACAAAAACTAGTCCATTGATGAGTTCACACACGGCGTATTTATTTGTGTAGGCGAGGAGGCGTGTGTGGGTGTTTGTTGCATAACCATAATTGTTTTGTTTTAACATGCTGTCCACGTGTTTCTGAACAACACTGTGTTTCTGAACAACACTGTATGCGTTCGCGACTTGAACACTAGAATTAACTTGATAAAGTAATTTTATTTTTATGTCGATGAAAACCATAGTTTGTCAGTCAGCTATTAAAGTGTGTTAATGAGCTTTCAGTGTTAAAAAGGTATTATGTAAAAAATAACTGATCTGTCCTCTCTGACTACCCCGTCAGGAACGCAGCGTGTAGGTAGTTAGTTTTTTAAATGTAAAAAATTACTTACAATATTATTTATTTATATTATACTAGCTGACCCGCCCGGCTTCGCCCGTGACATACTTCGAACCCCGTGGCACACATGTAATCCCGTCGTTTATTAATTTCTCAATAATGTATGAACATTTTCCAAATTACTTGATTACATCTCCGCTCTCAAGTACCTACGCCCGCACGGCCCGGTCGAATTATGGTTACACGAAATTATTTTTTTGCGCATTTTTTAGATATTGCCACATCTCCTAAGATATTCATTTAATTTACCAGATGTAAATGGACAAAATAATATTTATGAAATTCTGAAGCCAACTAACATGTCAAACATGATAAGGATTAATAAATAAATAAATATCCATCACGCCTTATCCCCGAAGGGGTGGCAGAGGCATATTATATGCCCACTTTTCACCGTGTGGATTTACCTGTCCCACGTAATAGGTGGTGAGCCCATTGCCATGTTGAAATAGACAGACGCAGGTTGTGGCTACCTGCTGTTGAAATTTTTCATGCCGCCCATAAGGCATTCAACCAGTTTTATTTATTTAGGATTAATAATGTATTTGTGTAAATTAAATAGCCTTCAAATCACCGCTTTATAATTGCTGCTTTTTTAAAGTATTAAAATGGATATAGACTTTTTTGTAGACCTATATTAGATACAAAGTTCCACGATACATTATTTTGTTATATCTCAATGGGTTTAAGCAGCGTTTTTGTTAAAAGCTCCCGGACTGCTTTTTTTTTCCGACACCCCCCAACATATATCGTTATAATTTAGTCAATGTATACAAAATCTTAACAAATTATACATTAAAACCTTCCCTATGAATCACTGTATCTATTAAAAAAACTGCATCAAAATTCGTTGCGTCGTTTTAAAGATCTAAGCATACATAGCGAGAGACGGCAAAAAACGACTTTGTTTTATAATATGTAGTGATTAAGATATTACCTTCTTGTTTTTCTTCATATTAGTGTATTTCCAGTTGTTTCCAAATCGTAACTGGTTTAGGAGCCTGGGTCCTCTTTTATCTGTCTGCTGAGCTGATATTTTGACTTTTGATTTTCGGCATTGTTAGGAGCGGTTGCCTTCTGACCTCTCTCGAATCGTAGCATATAATTAATAATAGTGAGCAAGTGCACCGCTCCTTATAACCCTACAGTTATTTATCTTACTGGGCAGGGATTTTGATGGGCTGGTGAGGCAATGCCATGAAGCAGGGTCACCCGGCGCCCACCTAATGCAAATTCACGATGTTGGGGATTGAGGGTCTTAAGATATGCCTATTCATGCCCCACTTGTCGAAACTGGGATAGAATCATGAGTGCGGAGCGCGTGTCTACGGTCGACCTCATCAAAAGTGTTTACAGAACGTACCGTATGCTGCCATATGCACTTAGTGAAAATCTTATAATTTTGGATTACAAACAGACACTATAATTTATGAAGCGCTCGTGGCCCCCCTCACTCAGTGTTCTGTAAACGATCACTGCGTGACCAGCCATAGCGAATGTTGCTTAACATTCGCTATGGCTGGTCACTGTTGAAGTGACCACTTTGTGGTATTTACATTTGCGAGCGTTTCCGTGCCTCGGAGGTCACGTTAAGCCGTTGTTCCCGGTTGCCAGTAACATGGCAGTCGTTAAGCCAAGTGGAAGGCGTTATGAAAATTTTTAACAAAAGGTAGCCACAACCTGCGTCTGTCTATTTCAGTTCACGGTAAAGAGCTCACCACCTATTAAGTGGTACAGGAATAAACATGGTGAAAAGTGGGCGTATTATATGTCTCTGCCGGCGAATTAAAGTGATTTGTTTATCTGTATCCTACTAATATTATAAACGCGAAAGTTTGTAAGTATGGATGTTTGTTAATCTTTCACGAAAAACTTCTAAATGGATATTAATAAACTTTACAATAATATAGCTTATACATCAGAATAACACATAGGCTACTTTTATCCTGGGAACAAGTTCCTGTGGGAAACGGGAAAGGGAAAACTTCATCTGGCGGGCGGAGCCGCGGGTGTCAACTAGTAGAATTATATTATATTAGCTGTGTCTGTATAGATATCAAAGTAAGATTTTAATTTTGCAACAAATACATATTTAAGTAATTAAAGTCCGCATAATTACCTTATTATTGCTTCAGTTAGAGGTGTAAAAACTGTTTTAATTACTCACAAAAAAAATGAGGGACAGCAAACACTTAGTTTCGGAACAACGACTCGTGTGTACAAAAACACACAACAACAAGTGAACAAGTGTTTGCAACTTCATTGGTTGCATAAGTCGATTGAAACTATTATCATATCAATGCACTCGTTTCGGACTCTAGGGTGCATTTGTAAAATCTGTAATCGTGAGATTATTAAATTGACCTAAGTATTTTAATGTGCTGATTACGATGTACGAGGGCAAGTAATTAACTCACAAGGTTTTATCTTTATACGTACACGCACTTATATCATTATAGTATAATTCAGAAACTAAATTTTTTAGAAGTTTGTTTAAAAATGTGACCATTTTTAAATTATAAAACTGATGATGCTAAGCCAATTTTTTGTAAAGAATTCTTTGCTCATTAATCATTTACGTTAGTACGAGTATGCAACATTTAAGTATAATTATACGTAATTATTTTTATACGTAATTATATCAATATGTAATGCGCGCACAAAATTTTGACTGCCTCTGTGGCGCGGTGGGAGTGCAACCGACTGCTACGAAAGAGGTCGTGGGTTCGATTCCCACCCAGGATAAAAACTTTGTGTGATGAGCACGATGGTTTATTCTGTGTCTGGGTGTTATTTATCTATAATATGTATGTATTTAGAAATATATAAGTATGTTTATCAGTTATCTAGATCCCATAACACAAGCTAATATTAGCTTACTTTGGGCTAGATGGCGCTGTGTGAAAAGTGTCCCACAATGCTGTCCCACAATTACAGACTTACTGTAGAGTAAAATTTAAAAAAAAATTGCTATATTTTAGACAACATTAACAAGTAGTTACATTGAATAGAGTACAATTGAATCCGGGGCCCAAGACTACCTACTTAATTTAAAACTGGTGCACCTCCTGATCGGCGAGGTGTTCTTGCGAAGGTGGGAGGTTAAACGCCAAAATAAGCAAAATAAATCGATGAAACTAATAAAACTAGTTGTCCTGTTGATGGACATGGATCATAGTAACAAAAATCAGGACGAATTACCTATCAATCTGGGCGCACGTGGTATACGGTCCTTGAAGAAGTACCTGGATGTTCACAGGGTACATTTTTAGACACAAGAAAGAGGTCTCCAAGCCTCATATCCATACTAATAAATAGCTGAAGAGTTGTTTGTTTATTTGGTTGAACGCGCTAATCTCAGGAGCTATACTGGTCCGAATAGAAAAAAACATACCATTGGTCAATAGTCTATTTATCAACGAAGTCTATATGCTATATATCATCACGCTACTACCCAGAAGAGCGAAGCAGTAATCATAAATATAAACAAATCGGGCAAATTATCATACATTTCTGTAAAAGTTTAAGCGACGGGATCAAATGAGACGGGGTTTCAGAATATGTCACGGGCGAAGCCGCAGTGATCAGCTTGTAGAAAAAAAGTGCCTAGTGTCTGGCAATGCCAAATGTAATGCGCGCACAAAATTGTAGTAAAATTATGTACCTAGGTATCTAGGTAACGAGCGCGCTGTTAACATTTTCAATTTTTTTGCCAGCTACATGATTATGTACTCTCATGTTTAATGATACAGTGAGCCTATAAAAACGATTTCAAATTAAAATATGGCAACAGTCCGACACTAGTTTATCGTTCAATATAAATAAATCAACGAATTATTATCTATACAAGCGGACGTATTTGCGTCTATCGGTATTAAACGATCAGTTGTTAATGTATAAAAAGTTTATTAATTATGTCTGTAATAAATTCCGTCTTGTAGCCGTATTGTTGTTTTCCCCCACCCTCCTTTTTTGTACTGTTTTTTGTAAATATGTTAAACTTTTAAATAAAATTTTAATCATTTTTTAGACATAAAGACCTAAAAGTTTAGAAAAGTCTTATAAAACTGCTCAATCTGATCGTCCGTCCTTCTGTACGCATTTCTTTATCAGGAACCGTACATAAGACACAGAGATAAACGGTTTGCGGCATTCTATTAAGGACTCCATGAATACGTGCAACGCGATTTTGAAGTTTGTACCACTTCCGGTATTGAAACTAGTTTCGGATCTGTCAAAAACCAATAGACAAGTATGGGGTTTTTAAAGGGAGTCTTGGACGGTTTATTCAAGGTCGGCAGCAGTGTTTGAAACGTCTATGGGCATAGCCTTATAGTGAGCAGTTTTGATCAGGTGGGCCGCACGCTTTTTTACCACCTCAATTGCAACAGAAGACATTGTCTTGGAATGTAAATATTAGACACAAAGACAGCCGTAGTGATCCAAAAAAAAAACACTTCCTTGGCTTTTTATATCATAGATATTTCAGACGTGCGTTGGAGGTTTTACAGCCATTCACATCATTTTTATACCACTTGACTTCTAGATATAGTAAGGACAGTATCAGCTGAACTCAGTAGTGTTTTCATTTTATTAACGGCAGAGAGAGAATTGCATCACTGCGAAATTCGACTAAAATAACAACTACAAAAAAAAATGTATTTGGTTACTTGTATGTGCCAAAAAAAGTAAAAGATACCCAATTAAAGTACCTATATAGGTAATTGACACAAAGTAAATATCAATATTACATCGATTACACGTTAAATCCTCTATATATAAAAAAAATGTTGTATTTAAATATACTTATATTGTCTTATATACATAAGCTATTTCTAGCACTTGAACTGTGCTAAGATCAAGATGAGATAGGTGTTATTGTTACAATCCAGTTAACGGGTTAAAAATTGTTACCTAATTGAATCGCCTCACTAACTAACTAGGTAGGCACGGAGGTGTACTCCTTACTCATGTCGATGAACATTTATTTATGTCGACATCACAGGAGACCGAAGAGCTGGCAGCTACCTCGGACAAAGAATTAGTCTAGCTATTCAAAGGGGGAACGCTGCCAGTATCTTCAGAACCTTGCCTAAAGGGACTGCTTATATTAATATATTTTAAATTATCATATTTTTAAGGTTATTTAGTAATTTGTTGTAAATGTATGTTTTATATTATTTTAATATACGATAACGATGGATTTGTGCTCAATAAAAAAAAAATATATTGCGATGTGTACAGAACAATAAAGTTGAAGTGTCTGTCTGTAATTCCAAATTAATAGCTTTTCACTAAATACACATGACAATACACACATAAGGTACTTACATAATAAAATTATTTATTTATTGTTTTTCTGTCTGTTTGTTTGCTCCGGCTAAGCTCTGAAATGGTTGAACTGGACCGATTTTCACGGGACTTTCACTGATAGCTGATGTTATTTGAAGTTACTTAAGCTACCTTTTATCCGTGTGAACGGGAACTATGCGGGTGAATCGTGGGACGTCCGCTAGTATTATTTAAATGTTAAAGACATAATGGTGGTGGCTATTGCGCTTTGATCCACAATGTCTTTGCCTTTCTTCTTATTACCAGTGCAGTGCTGGTAATAGCACAGTATAAAGAGTAAACCTATCAGTAGCGTTACGCCTTTGAAGTTGACAAAAATGCCGACAACGTCTAGACAGTGATGCTTGTAGGGTTGTCACAAGTATACAAGGCTGATGTTATTTATAATTTATTTATTAACTCGTACTCGCAATCAACATTCAACATTATAATATAATATCTTAATAATATTTTAAATGTGAAAGTTTGTAGAGATGTTTGTTACTCTTTCACGTAAAAACTACTGAATAGATTGTAATGAAACTTTACAATAATATAGCTTGTACATCGGTATAACACATATACTTTTTATCCCGGGAACAAGTTCTTATGGGAAACGGGAACAGGAAAACTTCTCTACGCGGGCGAAGCCGCGGGCGTCAACTAGTATGTATATATAATAAATCAATAATATAAATACCGGTAAAAAAAAAAGGATTTGAGATTTCACCAATTGCCGCACACGGAATCGACATGAAATGAACCTTATTTACGGTTCATTTCATGTCGAATCGATAGTTTTTTTATGAGAAAGCGTTTACGAAATGGCTGCCGCGTAGTAGATATAAAATTATGGGGTTTCGAGCAATGAATATGGCCGCCGAACTAGTCTTATAAAATTTCATGTTGGGTATCGTATAAAGGGTTTTTTGGTATGCTGAGTACGAATTTCGTGTTAATTTTGCAATCCAATATGGCCGCCGCGTCATGATTTTCAAATTTCACGTTGGGTATCGTATAAGGGGTTTTTTGGTATGCTGAGTGCGAATTTAGTGTTAATTTCGCAATCCATAATGGCCACCGTGTCGTTATAAAAAAAAAACAAAGGAATTGGAGCATGAACCAGGAATGAGAATTGACGATGAGAACTAGGGATGAGAAATGGGAACTGGAAGCTGGGGATGGGAACTGGGAATTCAAACACGGGTGAGCTGACACATGTATTCTCAGATTATTACGTTTCTTCTTTTCACGGGTATCTTCTTTTTTTTTATGAAGTTTCCCGGGCTTTTTGTAGGCGTACATGGGGACATACTGGTCCAACACGCAGAGGCCCTTTGAGAATTTTAATCTAAAAGGAAATGGGACCCCTACTGCAGACAGTCCACGCCCGCCTTATGTAGAAGAACGATAATGGACCACCTCCAATGGGAGTTAAACTATTGTAAAATATGCTAACTAAGAAATGGGCTATTGGGTTGGGGGTTTGATGAACTAGGCGATTATAACTATGGATAAAGGCGGCGTCTGCCATTTTATATCTGATTATCCTAATTTTGGCAGACGGTGACTCGCCAACTCACTAGATGGTCCCCCTATACAATCGCCATAGGCATGATAAGCCTGTAAGGCGACAGGAGGAAACACCGGTGTGAGCGGCTTGGGGTGTCGAGCGGTGCGGCGCCGGTTTCACCATCGCGGGTCAGACCTGGAGCGGTCTTCCCCGTAGTTATGCCCTTAAAAATGACACTTCCACCCCCGAGCATATAGCTCTGGCTCCCTCCCTCTGACCGGCTAATTAAGGCAAACCAGAGTTGAGATTGGCTGCATTCCCGGGAGTAGCACTCTCACTGCTCTCCCGTTAGCCCATTAAATGCTAACCGGTGCAGAAGGGCAACAAAACTCTGAAGAATCGGGACCGTGTAGCCACGCACATTGTGATGATGTGAGCTTTTCAATAACTTTCGGATACATTATTTTGTTGATATCAGAAAGTGGATGACTCAAAAAGCGAATCTACTATACCCTCATAGGGTTGCGTTAATCCTATAAAAGATTATGACTGTCCTCGAGGGGTATATTATTATTATTATTAATTTGTTCAATTTGTCTCCGCCCCGTTGAGCACTCTAAAAAAAACAAATTCTATGGATACGAAGTTCGCTGCGTATATGAGGTATATTTTTAGTAGTAAATGAGTTAATGATATTTTTTTTTGGGTTTATGACTAACTGGACTTAATGCTACTGTTGTTTTCAACAGAAAAATATTGGTTACGCTTTGAACAAGTTTAAATATTAATTATGACGAAAAACTTGAACACAGGATAACATAGTATAGAGTATAGTTATAATCCCACATGTGTGGCTCCGCACACCATAATACTCTTATGCGATACCCAACATGAAATTTATAACAGTTGGCGCGGCGGCCATATCGGATTGCAAAATTAACACGAAATTCGTACTCAGCATACCAAAAAACCCCTTATACGATACCCAACACTAAATTTTATAACCACGGCGCAGCAGCCATATTGGATTGCAATATTAACATGAAATTCGTACTCAGCATACCAAGAAACCCCTTATACGATACCCAACATGAAATTTTATATCGACGGCGCGGCGGCACTATTGTATTGCAAAATTAACACAAAATTCGTACTCAGCATACCAAAAAACCTCTTATACGATAACCAGCATGAAATTTTAAAACCACGGCGCAGTGGCCATATTGAATTGCAAAATTAACACTAAATTCGTACTCAGCATACCAAAAAACCCCTTATACGATACCCAACACTAAATTTTATAACCACGGCGCAGCAGCCATATTGGATTGCAATATTAACATGAAATTCGTACTCAGCAAACCAAGAAACCCCTTATACGATACCCAACATGAAATTTTAAAACCCCGGTGTGGCGGCTATATTGGAGTGCAAAATTAACACGAAATTCGTACTCAGCATACCAAAAAACCCCTTATACGATACCCAGCATGAAATTTTAAAATCACGGCGCGGCGGCTAATTGTATTGCAAAATTAACACTACATTCGTACTCTGCATACCAAACAACCCCTTATATGATACCAAACATGAAATTTTATAACCACGGCGCGGCGGCCATATTGGATTGCAAAATTAACACGAAATTCATACTTAGCATACTAAAAAACCCCTTATTCGATACCCAACATGAAATTTTATATCCATGGCGCGGTAGCCATATTGGATTGCAAAATGAACACGAAATTTGTATTTAGAATATTAAAAACCCCATGAATTAAAGAATTCTATACAAACATTCAAAAATGATAGCAAGCGGTTGTAAATGCGTCAACCCTGAAAGACTGTCCCGAGCTACTAACAACATTTTGTTCGCCGCTCGGGACAAACCCTCCCGCGTCTCGTCCCTTGTCCCCCGCACGATTGCTCTGTCTAGACAGCTTCGTCGACCGACTGTATGTCTTTCGGCTGTGGTAATAGATAGATAATCAGTCCCAACTACCAACATGAGGAAAAACTGTATCTAAGTTCAAGATTATTTTGGTTACGCAGGTTATTTTGTCAACTTTAAATAACTATATTATTTGTCTAACTTATAACATAACATATGAGAACACAATGGTGAGAAGTAAATGTTTTTATAAAGACTTATGTGACCGCACGGGTTATGAGAACCAAGAGGTCAATATAAAGCAGACGCTTGAGAATATATACAAAGAATTATGGAAACAAGTACCTATTATAAACTTACATGCCTCACATCTGTAGGTCTCAAAATGGTAGACAGAGACATATTAATAGCAGAAAGACCCGCATCGTTCCTTTAATTTGTGATATTCAATAATATAGCTTACACATCAGAATAACACATAGGCTACTTTTTATCCCGGGAACAAGTTCCTGTGGGAAACAAGAAGCAGGATGGAGCACGGGCGTCAGCTAGTCTTTTAAATTACGCGGATATTGAATTATTTCCTAATCACAACGGTGAAAGACATTTCTAAATATTTCAAAGAAGACGTTTATGTATCTCTTTATTGTCAAAATAGTTAGTTTTCTGTGCGTACGCAAGAATGATTACTAAGGCAGTGTTATCGCTACGGTAATGCACCGTGATGTAGTTGCAATGTGAACCAAGGTGTGGTCATCGCTAGTTCGTTATTGTAATGCTTGCCTTGGAGTTTGTATAAAATACTTTAATTATGAATTAAAATTAAGTGCTCGTGGCCCCGCGGACTCAGTGTTCTGTAAAGGATCAATGCGTTAAGCAACTTTCGTTATAGCTGGTCCTTGGATGGTTGACCACTTTGTGGCATTTTCGGAAGGCACGTTAAGCCGTTGCTTTCGGTTGCCAATAAAATGGCAGTCGTTAAGCCAAGTTGAATGCTTTATGAGCGGCTTGAAAAATTTCAACAGCAGGTCGCCACAGCCTGCGCCTGTCCATTTCAACACGGCAATGGGCTCACCACTTGTTACGTGGGACAAAAATGCATACGGTGAAATGTGGGCGTTGAATATGCCTCTGCCTACCCCTTCGGGGATAAATGCGTGGCAATATGTATGTGTGTATGAACTAAGTTATTGTGGACAAAAAATAGATGTATTTGAATAACTCTTTATATAATGGTATGGCGGTATGGCACAATAATAGACGGTTTGAAATCAAAATTAAGATTATGATACTTTAGTATCAGCAATATCGGTAAGGTACAATGAGAATGACCTGTCTCGCGTTTCTAACAATAATGAAAAAGCTGAAGTACCTATAACTTTCAGTTTTATTGTAGCTAATGACAGCGAGTTTCGTGGTCCATATATAGGGTTTTCGGGATAAAAACGGCACAACAATATGATGAAGACGTATTTGAGAACGTTGCTTATAATTTACTAGCTGACCCCCTCGGCTTCACCCGTGAGCTCCGCTCCGCGGGTAGTAGCGTGATGATATATAGCCTTCCTCGAGAAATCCAACACAAAAATATATTTTTTTAAATCGATCCAGTAGTTCCTGAGATTTGCGCGTTCAACCAAATTAACAAACAATATAGATATATTAACTGAGTAAAGTAGCTTAAGTAAGTACGTAAGACAGAGCAATATAAGCAGTACCCGAAAATGTTTAACTTCGTGGTTACTATGTTTTACCATTGGGAAGTTAAATTGACCGGTTTTGGTGCGATGTTGACATAATAAATGATACTGATTATCATAATCATAATGACGTTATAATTAACTAACAAATTAATTGCCATACAAATTCAAATGATATATAACCATAAAAAAATTGCACACCTAGAAACCGGAGTAGGAATATATGGGTAGTAAATAAATGAACATAAAAATAAACAATTTCTCCCATATGTAGAACCTAGCTAGGTTACTGTAGGTAAAAATTTACTATTTTTGCAGAGTTGGTACCTACCTAGTTTAGGTAGAAGTTAGGTAGGTACCTATCTACGTTAAATTATTTTGATGTGTGTATGGAACACGATAATATCAAAACTAACTTGTCTCTTTGTGTTACAAACAATTAATATTACGAGTGAGCTTCTAGGTAGAATATGTCCCTAATAATTTATAGACTAACATATAAAGTTAAGTTTATATAGGCGATGGGTCCTCGCGGTGTGGGCATCTTAGTAAACCTTTTTAACCGCATACTCCTCAGCGGGCAGATCCCAAACCAATGGAGACTGAGTATTATTACTCCAGTCTTCAAAGGTAAGGGGTCAGTGCAGGAGTGCGGGAGCTACCGCGGTATTAAGGTGATGTCCCACACCATGAAGATCTTCGAGAGGATTATAGACTCTCGGATCCGGCAGGAGTGTACTCTCTCGGAGTGTCAATATGGGTTTCGCCCTGGTCATGGGACCACGGACCCTGTTTTTGCCCTGAGGGTTGTCGCAGAGAAATACAGGTCGAAGAACACGCCTCTGCACTGTTTGTTTCTAGATATGCAGAAGGCCTTCGACTGTGTTCCTCGTGCGATGATCTGGTGGGCACTGCGGTCCAAAGGGGTTCCAGAGGTCTATATTGACACTATCCGGGACATGTACTGTGACTCCGACTCAATGGTTCGGACTGCTGTTGGCGACACGAAACCCTTCCCCATCACCGTCGGGGTACACCAGGGTTCTGTCCTTAGTCCGCTTCTGTTCAGTGTAATATTAGACGAATTGTCGGACAGCATCAGAAACCCGCATGAGCAGCCTCCATGGTTGCTCATGTATGCTGACGATATTGCGCTGGCAGACGCGGACAGGGGCAGATTGGTGCGACGTGTAAAGGCGTGGAAGGAGACGCTTGAGAACGGCGGTCTGAAACTAAATGTGGCGAAGACCGAGTACTTGGCACTAAACTCGACAGATTCCACATCCGTCCGCATAGGCGGTGATTTGGTCGAGCGCACGGACCAGGTTAAATACTTGGGATCTGTTTTTCACACGTCCAGTGACATCGATTGCGATGTCAAGTCACGCATTGCTGCCGCGTGGGCCAAATGGCGGGAGATGACCGGTGTCATTTGTGACCCTAAAATGCCGATCCGGTTGAAGGGACAGGTCTACAAAACCATTATTAGACCTGTCCTTTTACATGGCAGTGAGACGTGGCCGATATTGGAGCGACACAAGCAGGAGCTGCGTATCACGGAAATGAAGATGCTGCGGTGGATGTGTGGAGTCCGTGACATTGCAGACAAGTTGCAAGAGTGTCGCCTTCGTTGGTATGGTCACGTCTTGCGGCAACCGCCAGGCTACGTAGGTAACAAATGTCTGGCCATGTCAGCCCCGCCGGGTCCCGGTAAGAGGGGAAGACCCAAGAAGTGCTGGCTTGACGTCGTAAGGGATGACATGCGTGCCAATGGTCTCACCACAGGGGATGCCGACGACCGTGCGAAGTGGAGGAGAAAATGTAGGAAAGCGGACCCCGGGCGTCGCGAGACGCAACTGGGACAGACGCTCGGATGATGATGATATAAAGTTAAGTTTATAGATCTACTTTACATTCAATAAATAAATTCATTTAAAATTTAAATAAATATGGTGTGTGAGTAGAATATTACGTGTAAAGTAAATTTAAATGTCTTTTATCTAAGAATACATTTAGTACAGTGCTTTTTCAATGTTTCCGAAAACTGAAACGAACACATACCTACCTAAGTTATCGATTGGTATATCTATAAACATAAATTATAAATAAACCAGGATACCAGAGTACCTATAGTGTATAGTAAATAATAACATCTACAAGCGGGTTTACATTTTACCGTCAACATAAAGTACGAACTAAATATACCGACAAACTTACCGAAAGTATCAACCGCACCACCACTGGCTCCTTTTATGACAATTGCAGTTCCACAACAACGCTCCACAAATTAAACTTACACTCACTGTTATTAATTACCAAAATGTTCTTTTAGGAGAAGCGTTTGGCGATGTTTTCGCAACTGAGAGCGCTGCGACGAAACTAACAGACAGACGTGTACACTCCGCGAATGCCGCGTGCCATATGTTATGATAAAATGATGCGATGCCGGCCGGCCGGTCGCCCTAATAAATTCCCAGCTCGGTGAGGGAGGTCGGCATACAGACCAGACAACCAGGACCGGACCGGATATGAATGCAACATGCTGGGCGTGTACAGCACCAGGCGGGTTCAACGAAGACAAGACAAAGTTCCAATGCACCCGAATATTATTGTCGGCCGGCTTAAACTATAGTGAATAAAAGGATAATAACTAATAGCTTTATTGCCTTGTGTTTTAGTTATTTTAACTAGTCCAGCGATTTTCTCAATACTTATTTCAGATTGAATTAAAGATTTGAGATATTCAATTGTACTCACACGCATTGAGTTATACTCGTATAGTAGGTATGAACTAGGTACCTAAACCTACATACGTGGGTACGCTACGATGGTAATATTGGTAATATCAGTGCAATGCATTTAAGTTAATATTGGACTGCTTTCAATTCTAGTCTACACGTCACCAATATCTGCCGATGTAAATAACCGAAAATATCAATACCATAGAAAATCGCTCGATGTTCCACACTAAACTAAAAATGATTCGAGGGGTTGTTGGCAGACTGTTTACCTGTGGAACCTTTCCAGATGCACATGTTGGACTGGAACTGACTAAACCCACATAGCGCACCCAGCCCGGGAAATTGATGTACCTACCTATCCTCAAAAGGATTGCTCGCCAACCTTCGCCTTGCCGACCTCTGAGGACATCTACCTCTATCTATCTACCTTCTAGAGTTGCCGACAGTGATCACTTTCAATCAATTGCGCCGTACCATATGCTTGTCTGCCTTTCACCTTTTTTCCGCTAAGGGGGCCACCGGGGGAGTCAAGTCTACAAAGCCAAGTTTAAAATATAATGGTGCCTTGTCTCCCTCGTCTTGGGGAGCCAAGACCACAAGCAATTTCACCTTGTCTCCACTAAGGGAGCCACCGGAAGCCAAATCCACGAAGCCTACAAAACGACACTCGCATGTTCCGATAGCAGTTTTGTTCAACTGTTGGAAAATATTATATCTACGATAGGATGCCATGGAGCCCTGCCGAGATCTTCGGGGTCCAAACCAGCGTCGCCAGCAAGCGGTACACCTGCTAAATAACGGACGAGGTTATGGTGAAGAGAACCTTAATCTTCTAACCAGAGTGGTACAGTGAGTGAGGCCGATGAGAAGGTCCTCTCCACCGTCCCAAAAAACACACAGTTAACAGTGGGTTGCTGTGATTACAGAACACTATTATTTTGTTCTGAGGCTGTGATAGACTGATTTGATAGATTTATTGACTTCTGAAAACTTGACTTTTGAGGAATGAGGAAATAACATAAAATACGCATACTGTTAAGATGAAATTGTTCATAATAATATACATACATACATATCGTCACGCCTCCCATCGGGGTAGGCAGAGAGTATGGTATGATAGGCTTTCCACTTCGTGCCATACAACCTTCGCTCCTTCTAATTTCATAAGTGTTTTTCATACTAACTAACAACCAGATTGCCCATTCATTCTCGCCACATAAATCTGCTTAGTCAGTCTATTTTCTTTCATCCTCTCCACGTCTCCGAACCATCTAAGCATTCCTTTTCAACTATCTTAGTAACCAAAAAACATTCAATAACCAACAGCAGACACAAAAAAGAGTACACTCTGGTCGCTTTCAAACTATACAATTTTAGCTGTAGATACAGTTGCTTTAGGGGCTCTTCTATTTGGCAAAAAATACAATCTCCTTCAGAAATGCAATCTAGTGTAACCAAGATAGAGATCAAAGATTGGGAAAAATTGCTAACAATTCACTATAAATTCATCAGCAACAATTCAATTGAACTTATCCGGTTTGACTCAGGAATCCGACCTTCCGAAATCAACAACCATTGTGAAGACAACATAATAACGATGTGCGTGCATTTCTCAATAGTGCACCACGTCGTAGTCAGCAGCGATACCACACTTCACAATGGTATTACGTGGAGATCTTGATCCTGACATTGTATTGTTCGGTGCGCGCGCGCCAACTAACCGTGGGAGCGGAAGCGGTGCCAATACAAACACAACGCCCCGGCGGCGTTTGATACTTCGATGCATTAACTGTTTTATTACGTACGTGCTCAGATATAGGAAGAAAAATGCATTGTAATTATATATGCTCCAGTTCAGGGTAACTGCCTTTTGCATTTGAAACTCTGAGACGTTTTCCTATTATTTTACGTCTTCTCTCGGTGATCAGTATCAGCGACAGGGAGACCATTGGCAAGTGGCCATTGGTATCACGTATGTGGTGGTGGACCCCTTGACTGGATTCCTTCTATCCATCTATCTTCACGCTGTATCCCTTACGGGGTAGTTAGAGAGCACAGATCGCCAGGCTTCGCGATCCATGCATATTTCCTTCTCTTCCCGCAGATTCATTAATCGCTTCATACATGCACGTCTGGGTATACGAGTGCTTTAGACTTTTCCGTTTTTGAGCCATCTGCCCAAGAGTGGTCTTCATATTTACTCCTTCTGACTCATTATACCCTCTACTTTCTCACAGTATATATCACACTGGATACCTTAACTTTAAAATATTTTGGGTTTGCTATAAGAGTATAATAGAATAATACAAAATATAAAAGCGAATAACTTTGAATTAAGCACGCCTTTTACTTGTCTGTTGTTGTTACCTATATAATGTGTATAATAAAGTATAAATAAAAAACTGTTTGGCCATAGTGCTAAACCAGGCAGATATACCGTCCTGACGGCCTTATCGCTAAAAGCAATCTCTTCCAGGCAACGTTTGAATGAAGAGAAATAAATGGAGCTGATAGAGACAGTGTACAAACTTTTTAAATACATATATAAATATCCATCACGCCTTATCCCCGAAGGGGTGGCAGAGGCATATTATATGCCCCCTTTTCACCGTGTGGATTCCTGTCCCGCGTAATAGGTGGTGAGCCCATTGCCGTGTTAAAATAGACAGACGCAGGTTGTGGCTACCTACTGTTGAAATTTGTCAAGCCGCCCATAAGACCTTCAACCAGTCAAAACGACTGCCATTTTACTGGCAACAGGGACCAACGGCTTAACGTGCCTTCCTAACCACGAAACGCTCGCAAATGTAAATGCCACAAAGTGGTCACCCACCCGAGGACCAGCCATAGTGAAAGTTGCGTAACTCAGTGATCGTTTACAGAACACTGAGACCGCGGGGCCACGAGCGGTTCAAATACATAAATTTAAATACATATGAACCACATAATAAACAATATAACAATGCACATACACAACAACA
Source organism: Thumatha senex (assembly GCA_948477245.1). NCBI lineage: Eukaryota > Metazoa > Arthropoda > Insecta > Lepidoptera > Erebidae > Thumatha > Thumatha senex. The sequence continues at coordinate 599,333 of OX419742.1, read as the reverse complement.
AAAATATAAAAGTAGTTACGTACCAGTTCATACTTAGTATAGATACATAACTACATGAAAAAAAAAACTCCTAAGTACTTATACTAGTGGATTTGTGAACCGTAGACTTCGGAGGAGTTATTTAATTTTTTTTTTCTTTTTTTTTATAGATTTAAAAAAAAATGAACATTGCTTTTTTTCGTTTTGAGCGCCGCTCTTGCCAACCACTACGGGACCATTTCCCCTCCCCTGCCTCCATTTCCCCCTTGATCGAAAAACTAAAAGTTGTTGTCTACATCAAGGATTGTCCATATCAAGTTGCATGCAAATCCGATGAAAAATGTGACCTGTAGACTGAATAGACGGACGGACATCAATAGCATTTTTCCCGTACCAGTGGAGTTAAAACTGAAACAATATAACAGAAGATACGCTGTACTAATGTGAGACAGATGAGAACCATGACAGGCAAGATCTACAAAAAGCGGGATCTAACAGTGGAAAGATCTGGAAACATATTAGAAATATAACTTATACTACTAAACATAGGGAGTCTCCTTTAAGTTTATTGCACGCACAGTCATCCCAGCTTTCATCTGCTAACATGGTGAATAATTTCTTCATAAATGTTGGTAAAGATTTGGCACAACAAAGAAACAGACGTTCACACTTCCCCACAAATCAATATTTTTCATGTAAAACTAATTTATCATCATTTGTTCTCCTCGACACTGACGAGGAGGAGGTACATAGAATAATTACAACTTTAAAGGAGGACTGCGCGGTTGGTTGGGACCATATATCTAACAAAATTCTTAAAAAATATCGAAGTATTCTAGTGCCGCCGCTAACTTATATTTTTAAGAAGTGTTTAACCACTGGTATATTCCCCAAGTGCCTTAAGAAAGCTGTAGTTGTCCCTGTTTATAAGTCAGGAGCAAAAGATCAGGTAGGAAACTATAGACTTATCTCCTTACTTCCAGCAATATCCAAAATACTAGAAAAAATCATAATTAGTAGGCTTATAAAGTATTTAGAAGACAATTCACTGTTATCTAACACACAGTTCGGCTTTAGAGCGACCAAGTCCACAGCTGATGCGGTCCACCATCTGACAGATTATATTGTCCGTGATATGGATAAAGGTAATTATACAATGGGAATCTTTTTGGACCTTTCCAAAGCCTATGACACAGTTGTTATCCCTACTTTATTAAAAAGGCTTGAAAACATAGGTGTTAGAGGTATACAACTGACGCTGCTCAAAAGTTATTTAGAGGAACGCACTCAATGTGTAAAAATCGGCAATATACTCAGTGACGACGGTAATAATACCTCATTTGGTATACCCCAAGGTAGTGTGTTGGGAAGTACACTATTTTTAATATATATAAATGAACTCTGCAACCTGAAGTTAGACCGGGGCATGGTGATATCTTACGCGGACGACACTGTTCTCTTTTCTTCAGCTGAATCCGAGGTGGAAGCGTATGGATTGGCACAGTGTGGTTTTGATATTGTAAATGAATGGCTTCACCATAATTTGTTGACTTTAAATGCAGAAAAATCAAAATATGTTACATTTTTAATGAGCAAACGACCTGAAAGCCAATGTAACCTGTCACTAAAAACACATTATTTCAGTGACCGAAAAAAATGTTTTTGCACGTGCCCAGGTATAGAAAAAACAGATAAAATAAAATATCTGGGCATTATAATAGACGATACGCTCTCATTTAAAAAGCATAGCGTGACACTAATTAAAAGACTCCGTAAGCTGATATTTATTTTCAAAAAGATTACTCTTTGTCGACTTTACTCTTTGTCAATCCATACTAAATTACTGTATAACTTCCTGGGGTAGAGTAGGCAAAACAATATTATTGCCGATAGAAAGAGCACAGAGAGCAATTCTTAAAGTAGCAACTTTCCGTCCTTTCCTTTTTCCTACTAACCTCCCTTCCAAATCCTGTGAGATACTAACAGTGCGTCAGCTATTTGTGTTAAGGACAGTGTTAAAACAGCATAGATCACTTCCATACGACATTAATCACCTTAATAAAAGACGGAAAGAAATATCTTTCCGTCTTTTATTAAGGTGATTAATGTATAATATATTTTATTAAGGTGATTAATATATAATTAATATACAATAGTATGCACTCAAAGAACACTGATAAGAAGCGAATTTGCAGCCAATTTTATTTGTTCCTGGGTCCTCTACTGTACAATAGGGTAAACGCCTCCGCAAACATCTACTCTCTAAGTTGTGGGTTGTGTAAGCGGGCTCCGATAAGAGTACTTTTAAGTATGTCCTATGAAAAAACTGAAGAGTTAATGACTGTATTAAAATAGGTATTGTTAATTAGCGATAGTTCTAAGAAATTATTTGTAAAAACTTACATTATATTATATTTAAATTCTAACATGCACTAAGATATTTAATAATTTTGTTATGCGTTAAAAATATAAAATAAATAATTAATAAATAGATAGTACCTCAACAACAAAATGCATGTACGCCTGAAACACAGGTATTCCTAGTTCAGGCACCAACAATGTAATACATAAATATACAATTCGTTTATGCACTTAGAACAAAACAAGTATCTTTTTTTAAGTGTAATAATTAACTAAGTTAAACTAAATATTTATAAATGATAGATTAAGATATCATGTAAAATATGTACTATATATATCTATTTTGTGTTGGAAATAAATTTATTCTTATTCATTATTAAGAACAGCAATTAGTCAGCGACCAAACATTATATGGTCGTGCTGTATCTGAGTATGTAATGTGTCATCAATGACAATAAATAAACAATTTCAACAAGTAATCAATGCAGGCACAAAAATATAATTTAATATTTTATTGAATAATTTACAATTTGATTATTTAAACCGATTTACAACGTAGTATGTATCTACCCCCACACTTTCATAATATTTGTACTAGTTTTGTGACTTATGTGTACCTAAATTTGAATAATAAACTTACTGTATAAGCAAATTCAAAAAAAAAAATCAGATAGAAAATTATCCCTTAACATTCTCCTGAAAGTCGCCAGAGTGATTGTGCTTGTCTTTTCGATACTGGCAAAACATTATACAGTAAAGTATTTGTCCAAAAAATTATTAAGTTATTAATGGAGAGAGAGAGAGAGATAATATGTGAGAACTTCCATCTTTACATGGAGTCCAGAAAAGCGTGTATACTGTATAATGCAGGAGGAAAAGATTTAGTGGCGTTTCGAATGCAAGCATACAATGCACAGATAATAAAAAATAATAATAATGATACGAAAAAACATCAGCTTCATAAAAGATACAAGTATACCTATTCGCATATTCTTTGATCTACGTATGAATAATAAGGCAAACTTTTATCGCAGATCTTCTTCCCTCTGTCGACGGGCGCTCCGCCCTCTGATAGTAGGGACGGCGCCGACACAAAGGCACCGCCCGTCGTACTTGCACATGTTCTAGAATTGGTACTTGATGGTACACTGATAATACTTTAGTCGGCTACAATGTTGTCTGTGGACAGTTCCGTATACTACTATCGTACGTAGTACGTATTCTAATCTATGACCACTGTTGATTTTTATTGTAACGGCACCCCACCAAGTGCTTAGGAACGCAAACCAACCTCACCTAGAAGTGGGTGTCAGCTCCAACGCGTGAACGACGTGCTGCACTCGTAACGGGATTCGGAAGTCAGAAGACACACGCAGTTGTCTTCTAACAAACCGACCGTTAATTTATATTTCGCTTTGCAGCAGTATATCATTATAATTATATTATACTCACACCTGTTGATTACAATCCGCGAGCCGGACACGATTCGAGGGTGCGGCGAACGCGTCCTAACTTTCGAACCCCAACCAACCACTCCTAAACACACCCTTTACCATTTATGACGGCCCGCAACCTACACACCTAATGCATTAGGGTGTGTCTGCATGAGCGGTCACGTGGTATTTTCATTAGAAGATTAATTGCTCACAGGGGTATATAAACAGGACAATTAAACATAAACCTCGGAGTTTATCATAGTAGAAATATTGGTGATCGCTATTTACCAGACTTAATTCTCTTGACCTTAAGGCGGCGCGACGTATCAGCGCATTCTGCATCAGCCCTAACTCACAGAATCTCTAAATTAACCTTTTATACCTGTAAAGTAAGATTATAATTAAGTAGTTTATTATTATAACGGCTATGAATAAAATTTAAGATACTTAACTCAGATTGTGTGGTGTGGATGTGTGAAACTGTGAAGTCATAAAACAGTAAGTAGTATGGCACGCGACAGTCATAAATAAAACGTGTTATTTCTGAAGTTCTCTCTTAAATGAATGTAGGTAAGTAAGCGACTAAACGAATTACATTTATACTAACGTAAGGTGCTGCAGAGTAATCTAAGGGCCGTATTCCAGAACGTTTCTCAATAGTCAATCAACGCTTTAGGCTAGTTTTTGCCTTATAAATACTACTCTCAAGTGTTTCTTGAGTATTGAGAAATGTTCTGAAAAACGGCCCTAACTGTAGGATACGAACAAAACTTAACGTCCTTTTACCATGTCAGCATTTATGTGTTCGGTAGACAGCGTTACAGATTATCCTCATGACCCCATTATTCAGGTTGAGATTCACCTTATAATTTTAATACCGCAAATCTCAATTTGAATACTGTTACTATATCAGAAGATAACTCTCATTCCTATTTCACTCGTCGCTTTTGAGCGGTACAGGGTGAGTACCTACAAAATAAAATTGATTCCATTTTGAGTAGGTATAACATAAATACGGGACAATCAAATTCACTCAAAGTTGACGGCATTTGAGAGCAACTGATAATAGCAGCCTTCAATTTAAGTCGTGTTGTTTTCTATTAAGTACAAAGGCTATCTTGTACTTTCGACCATACTAGTGGTTACAGGTCGACTGAACAGTCTAATTGTCGCAATATCGGGAACTACAAGCTAGGCTTTGTACCTAATAGAAAACGTAGCGATGAAGACCCAATTATTAAAATATGTGACAAAATCGTGAAGTTTTAAAAACATTAAATCACGTTATGCATTTTTTTCGTGAGCCTGCGCACCTGTGCTTTAATAGTAGGTACAAGCCTGAGCCAACCAGTTCAATGTCTTTACTACGTTGTAAGTACAAATAAGTGGAAGGGCCAGATAGAACTCGTGTCTCTCGATGGCAAGTCAGGGCATTACGAAACCACTATAACAACTAAAATCAACGCCATATTTCCACTATTCATATTCAAAGCTTTTTTTATAAACAACCACCCACGCCACCTCCGCAGATTACTCCGAGCCTGGTACTTCACCAGGAACTGCACTTCTTGACACTAATAGCTAAATAATTACAACGGAATAATAATTTCCATAACACGTGTCACCACCTACACCAGGTTTACCTGATGGGATATTGCCGTAATGCGTCTTTTGCATTAATTGAATTGTAATGCGCACTTGTTGATTAGCAAGGCGAGTACAGTTATTAAGAACGATAAAGAAGTACTTACTAACATGATATAGGAAGTAACTAGAAGAGATGTGCCGACTAGTTTCGAAGATATTGCTTTAGTATGACGTCGCACTGGGGTCTACATTGGTTCTGAGTTTCCCGCGATATGACGAATAATAAAGTATAGAGTTATCTGTATTATGATGTATTATGATCATCTAAAGAGTATTATTGAGTTTCTATTATTGTTTTTACTTAATTAGACCATTATGCATGATATTTGCGATCACGAGGTACTGTTTGACTTGTCTTGTCAGAACTGTTCTATATTAATACAGGGGTTATATATGGCGCCCCCATTATTTTCTTCCCTTATTGCCAAGCCGTGAACTATAACTTTGAGATTTGACACATTTAAAGTACAGAAAGCTGTTTCTGATGTGAGTTGTAGCCAAAATCGGTAGGTAAGTAAGAAAGAATCATCCAAAGAACAGAAATAAAATAAATCAATAAGTAGGTGAGTATAATAAGTAGGTATCTACTAATGTTACTACGACCAATTAACTTCAAGTAATTAGATAAGTGCTAATTAAAATTTGAATAATGCAATGAAACGAATTTCTTAACAATTAAGTAAGAATAATATTATTGTTGCATATTTCACGGTAATTAGGTCGTGAAGTGTATTGCAACCGTTCGTTAGCCGTCAGCGCAAGAGAAACAACTAAACACTTAGTTTAGTTTCTTAATAAATCTTTGATCTTCATTCTCCTTGCTACTAACTATCTATCTACAGTCTGTATCCCTGACGGGGTAGTCAGAGAGGACAGATCGCCAGGCTTTGCGACCCATGCATACTTCTTACGCTTCCCGCCGATTCATTGATCGCTTCATACATGCACGTCTGGGTATCCGAGTACTTTTGACTTTACGGTTTTTGAGCAATCTGCTCATGTGGTCTTCACATGTAAGCCTCCTTCTACTTTCTACCACAGCCGAAAGATCATAGGTAGGTTTTCTCTCTTTATACTGTGGTATTACAGACAATTTACTGCTAAGTCACCCGAATTCACACCCATATCATAATCTTTCAAATTCTGCAGGCAACTGTCCATTCCAGACACACTATGAACAGCCAGGCGGACATGACACAACATTGTTTGACGCCTTTACAGACGTCGTAGAGAGGTGACACATCCCCCCTACTCGCACGCAAACGTTACAGTCCGTATAAAGCAACGTTTCCCAAAGTGAGCGATAACGCCCCCTTGTGGGCGCTGCAGGCCTAAAGGGGGGCGGTAAGAGACCCAGAAAAAAATGGTGGCGTTGTGTAGGCTTCAGGGGGGGGGGGGGGGGGATTTGTCATTTCATCTAGCTAGGAGGACTCTTAGACACCGACAGAGCTCTCGACTCTCGGCTTGAGATTGCTCAAACTCGGTTCGATATTTCTCTCCGCGTAGTTCATGTATCTGTCCTGTGTTATTCAATAAATAGAAGAAAAATCATGTCAATCGGTCGCTCCGTTTCGAAATGAAAATAGACACAAACAAACCAATAAAAAGGCAATAGACACACATTCGCTTTTTATAGTTATTAGTATTCCTAGATAGGTAATTTTCGTAGATAATAGACCGCGGGAAATCATGTTTTAACAAGTTTTTGTTAAATAACCCGATTTGTGCATTCCTGTATCAATCGGCTGATTCATAGAATACTTGTTCTTACTTGTTGAGTACAATTGAGCGTCGAATGAGATAAACAAGTTAATGCATGTTTGTCTTATTCCTGTCGGTGCGTGCTGCTTATGCAATCCTATATAAACAACGGAATATTTATTTTATTTTCATTTGCGGTTTCCCGCGTAATAGATAAGCAGTACTTAAGTTCAACACTTACTTACGTATTTCTTAAAACAAAACAATGTCGGAAGTAAAAAGAAGAGACGGCAATACTCTGTGGAATATATTAAATTCGGATTCATTGAAAATCCCACAAACCCGTCGTCGCCTCAGTGCCTTCTATGTCTAAAAACATTTTCGAATGAAGCAATGAAGCCTTCAAGACTGCAAGATCATTTGAATAAAATGCATCCAGATAAGAAAGACAAGAATGTAGCATATTTTCAAAACCTAGAGATGAAGCATAATACTCAGCCAAGTGTAGCAATACTATTTTCGGCAGCTGCTAAGCAAGATGACGACGGACTTCGAGCTTCGTACAATATCTCTTTGTTAATTGCTTAAAAAGGCAAACCACACAACATCGGAGAAGAGTTAATTTTGAAACTACTGTGCTTCATAAACTAATTTCAAAAAAAAATTCCTTTGAGTAATAATTCTGTGCAAAGACGAATTGATGAAATGGCTGAAAACATTGAAGGATCATGGTGCAATCATCCGAAGACTAGTCAATTCTCAATTCAGCTCGATGAGTCCACTTTACCTACTAATGAAGCATTGTTGCTGTCTTACGTGAGGTTTATTAAACATGAGAAAATATGTGAAGAACTATTGTTTGCTAGAAATTTAGAGACCGATACAAAAGGCGAAGGCGAGAAAGAGATTCCCTTGAAAAATATTATATCAGTTGCTACGGAGGGCGCTCCGGCTATGACAGGGTGCCATAAAGGCTTCACAGCGTACTTAAAAAATAAAATTCCAGATGTACTTGCTGTACATTGCGTTATTCATAGACAACATTTGGTTGCTAGAAACTTAAGTGAACGACTATTTCAATCACTGCAATATGTCATCAAAGCAGTCAATAAAATCCGTACCAGCTCTTTAAATGATAGAATATGTGTTACTAATGACGAAGATTCCAACCGTTTGTTGCTTCATACTGAGGTTCGTTGGCTATCAAGAGGCAATTGTCTGACTCGATTTTACAACCTGTTTGACTCTGTGATAGAGTTCTTGGAAACTAAAGATACAGAATTGCGCAACAAGCTCATTACATCAAAAAATGATACAGCTTACATGACAGACCTGTATAAATTGTTCAACGACATGAATCTCCTACTGCAAGGCGATGAACTAAATTTAATTGAAACAAAAAATGTCGTTGCTGCTTTCGCATCCAAACTGCTTCTACACAAAAAGAATATGGGCAGACGTGAGTTTCACAATTTTCCGAATTTATCAGTATCCTGCAGTAACGACGACTTGTTTGCCTACTGCCAACATTTGGAAAACCTCCACATTGACTTCACCGACCGATACCAGGACATTTTAAACTTGGAAATACCAGGCTGGGTGTTAGATCCGTTTTCAAATGTCAACACAGCAATCTCAGCTCAGCAGGAAGAAGAACTTATAGAATAGACAACAAACGAGGAAATAAAAATCAAGTTCAAAAATGGCTATCAAGAATTTTGGCTACAAAAACCGATCCCGCAATCGTACCCTGGATTGTGGTCAATCGTTTAACGATTCTTGATAGCATTCCCATCGTCATATTTGTGTGAACGTGGATTTAGTGCTGTAGCAACGCTGCTTACTAAAAAGAGAAATCGTTTGCATGTTACCGAACGTGGCGACTTGCGGCTGTTCTTGAGTAAATTGGAACCTGATATCAACAAACTTATTAAACAGCATCAGATTTATCCTTCACGTTAGTTTTTTATAAGAATCGATTATGTTTGTTTTATTTTGAATAAAAGATACTCTGTCTGAATACTATAAAGTTGCGTTTCAATAATCATTCTCATTAGCAGGTGTAGCCCGTAAGAGTTAACTTGAGACCTGAGCATCGTTATGTACTACCTACTGTGCTCAGGTCTCTAGTTAACTCTTGCGGATTATAGTAAACGTCTATTTTAGAATGAATGTTTAATCTCCGCTAATATAGCTCACAACAATTAATTAATTTAATTTGAAGTTATAGTGGTTTTTAAGTAGGTGAAAAATGGGGGCGCTAAAAATTTATTTAGTCTCAAAGTGGGCAGTAGACAAAATAAGTTTGGTGACCTCTGGTATAAAACGACTGTATTGCCCGCAGTAGAGAGCCATCTACACCATATCCGGGCAGCAAGTCCCACAGAGTTTCTCTCACAACGTTATCAAATGCTTTATCCGGAGCAAGAAAGTTCTCCGCGGACATGCGGAGAGAAAATATTTGATCCATGCAACCTCTTTCACGTCGGAATCCTATTTGAGCCTCCTACAAATGCCTTTTCTACTTGTTGCATCTATTCTCTGAAACTAAAAATTAATAGAATAGAAATATACTTTATTGTACACCAATTGATAATACTTACAAGTATATGGAATACAGCTTTTGAAATGTACAATGGGCGGCCTTATCGCTAAGAGCAATTTCTTACAGGCCATGAATTACATATGAAGCTTAAAACCCCTATTGTTGATCTTCTCACGTGATTTCCTTACGAAACTTAAGGTACCTATTAGATTTAAAAATATTCCATGGATGTATTAGTTATCTAAGAAAAGCCTTAATACAAAATATATTACCTAGTCATAAAGATAATTATGTATAGGGAACAGACCCGGTATTTGGGATGGGAAATTCAACCTATTTTATCAAAAGGCTTCCTCTTTTAAAATTGGCAACGATGTCACTCGGCTGAAGCATTTAAATGGATCCCGGTCGAGTGTGTGGCATGAAGGCCCGGCAGGCACGAACTGCTTACGAAATGGGAGTAGGGCACACATCATCTAGATAAATTGGTAACAGTCTGGCTAGTAAAAAGCTACAAAACGTCTAAAGGTGTCACTGCGGTTTTTTAAACTTGCTGCTTGTTATTATGCTATAGAATCAGGGACTTAAAATTATCAATGCGAAGAAAACATCATTTTATATAATCTAGCGTAGGTATTTAAGGATTAATGGGTCCATATTTTTCAATTCAAACAAATTATTTGTGAATTGATTGGCTTGACTATCTACAGTTAACCGTTTTTTCCGCAGTGCCGTCTGCATTTTTTAGTTTCTTTTAGATACCGTTATGTCTGCATTGCACTAGGTTCTGTCGTGACGCTTCCTTACTTTTTTAGATATTTTAATAATCACTTGAACTGTATTTTTGCCAAACAATTAGTTTCGACTAGGACCACAGACCAGAGAAACTAGTGAGAATAGCGGCTACGAGTAGAATGGTACCGTTGACAATCGAGAATAAACATGAATTTAGGACTAATGGACGCACCGCGGTTTCACCCGCATAGTTCCCCTTTTTTTATTATATTTTAGATATCTCTGAATTACTCAAATCTGGCTACCTGTGAACAAGTGCACTCTATTTCCTTGAACAATATATATTAGAAAAGTAGTGTGCTTTTGTCAAGATAATATCAATTGGTATTATATCATAAACAACGAAGCAATTTGCTTATCAACAGAACCAATCACAAATGGATTGCTTTGCTATTGACTGGCGCACACCACAAGGCCTGTACAGGGTACCTACACATGCCTCGTGTGCGCTGCAATCACGCCTTGCACCGCCTGTCTCTGCCCTAGCGTCGTACCCTTATATACCACTGTGACGTGACCTGATTACGTGACATTTCTACATCTCAGGATCACGTGGATAAAGATTAATGCACAGACGCCGGATTGATTTCATGTCAATGATGATTACAGTTACAGAACTTTCATAAATTTTATTGTTGGAAGTAGTGTTAAGAATTTGTGGTTTGGAAGTATTGTGAAATACGCTAAGATGAAGAGGATAAATATTAGGAATTTCGTCTACACGCAATTTTCACCTACATGACATAACAACACTTCAACGGTAACTCACGTCTTTAATTGTTAAAACCTTAAATGTTATAGAAATAAATATTTAATTTAAGAAAGACATTTGAGGAATGGACGTTACACCGGTCCGTAGCCCAGGAACAACTTTCTACAAACCCGTTTTTGTCCCTTAGTTAAAATTAGAGATTACATGCCTAAACGTTAACTTATACTTTATCAGAAATTAGGTGGATGTGGCATTCATACTAATAATTAAGTTCAAGCACAGAAGTCCAAATCAACTGTTCTTGAACGTGTGCACTTAAACGCTGGATTCTACGCGGGAAAAAATACAAGAGCGGACGCTTGCTATTATTTTGTAAAACTTGTGCATTTATCTTGTTTTATGTGCGGGAGTGGTGATTTCTTGTACATAAAAGTTGTGTTAACAGGCTACAGTGACACGAGTCTATTTCTTGGGCGTAAAATTCACTGAAACTCTCAGTATAATAAGAAAGAAGATAGAAGAAATATGTATTAAGATTTAGCTAAAAGGTCTAAGCAACCAGGCCATAAGTTAATTACAAAAAATACTCTTAAACAGCTGTGCTGCGTCAAGTCTGACTTGTGATGACAGCACGTCACTGACAGACGTCATCCTCGCCTTGAACGATTGGGTTGTTGGTTGCTCGGCCGATCGGCTTTGGAATTTCCATGAACATTTCTCTTAAAATTCACATTTTTGACCTTTTTAACACTTGCCATCATGTTTGCAAAACCTTATAAGTTAAAATCTAACACCACTTTGAAGAATTCTGAAAAGTAAGACCAAATTCTGTAGCTTCTCACTGTAACTAACTATACACAGATTTTCATAATATCTTAAATGTATTTGCAGGAAGTTCTTATCCCAGCGTATTCTGGATGAGTTTCCTACGGCTACAGAGGAGAAAGCTAAACTGCTAGTACCTGTAAAATCAAGTTGTATATGTATGAAACTGGTACTCCATTCTGGTGATATCGTTAGTGTTTACTCGATGGATAGCATGCCAATGATCATTGAGGCAGAGAGACGACTAATACCAACTGTCTGTGCGCTGTGGAAGGTGCCAGAACTAGTTCCAGTACTTATTATTCAAGGTCTTGTTCTCTCAAAGGTATGATTTTCTTATTAGATTCACACTTAACTAACTTAACTTAACACACTTTAACTTTACACTTTTTACTTTACTTTTCACTTTAACTTGTAAGGGTCTGAAATAAACTACTCTATAACATATACATTTTTAACACAAATATGTATGATGAAATGTGGTTATTGCTGTCTATTAAATTTATGTATGATGCCTGAGCCAAAGTACCTACTCTCAAATCATTAATTCAAACCACCACCAAACTAACCTCACCAATAATGAAAACTACATTAATATCGTTGGGACAACTCACACAACGCCATTTGTTTCCAAACTAAGCAGAGCTTGTACTATGGTAACCAGAAAAGTAATAAACGGACTTATATATTTCTAAATTCAAACATATTATATATAAATAACACCCAGGCACAGAATAAACCATCATGCTCATCACATAAAGTTTTATCCCAGGTGGGAATCTAACCCACAACCTCTGGCATCGTAGTCGGATACACTCCCACCATGCCACCATGTCTATACATATATATTTATTGATCTCACTCAACACTATACTCAGATTTTTTTCTATATAGACCTGATAGTTCTTTATGACTTAATTTTTTTAAATGTTGCAAGCATACAAATAAGTGCATTACTTAGTTGATTTAGTTTGTGTATCGAATCACTCGACTAATAGTAAAGGCATTTTTGTAATTTAAATTTATTTATAAAATCTTCCTAAGTTATATAGCATACAAATGTCTATTCATACCAAAAACAATCCCTTAAAAAAAAGGCCTTACCCAAGCACTTTGATACTATTAGGTCTTTTGTGCTATACTCCTTAACCCGTTACATATTCCCACAGCGCTCATGCAGCACCTTCATAAACTTAAGTGTTTTGTTTGGAGGGATGTGCCTCTAGTCTTCAGGTGTTGGATATGCCTTTCCCAGAAGACTCATTCTCCTTGCTCATCCTCCATTCTCCCATGACTCCCAGAAACCTTTTTGCATGTTACTGGCCTGTTGTCGACTGCCACTGGTTCCATATTCCTTAGCTGCAGCCTCCTGTAGCTTTAGTGATAAGATATCACTCCATAATCAAGTCCGACGAATGGCTCTGGTCCAGTGAACTGTTTCTCTGAGCCTTTTCTTGCAAGATCATCCGCCGTTTCATTGCATCTTGCCTCGATGTCTGCGTGACCTGACACCCAGACCAATTTGACTCTGTTGCGCCTGCCTAGTCCATTCAGGCATCTAATGCAGTGCAGCACTAATCCAAATTTCACCTCACTCGATGTGAGAGCCTTGAGTGCAGCTTGGTCACTCACAATAAAGACAGTCTCATCAGTGACTTTTCTGTCCATAATTTCTGTCGCGCACGTTAATATGACAAAGGTCTCCGCCTAGATAACCGATGCATACTTACCTAGGACGATTAAACCAATGGACGCGCTATCTTACCATTTGCGCATATACCCCGCTTGCCATTTGCTAAGCATTTTTAGCTAAGTCGCTGTTCTGCGAACTCAGTCTATCGTACACGTTTGGAGCGTAATTTATAAAGAAAAAATGACGAAATATGCTGTGAAATGGTGTAAAAGTTATAGCGGTCGAACAATTAATGTTTCTTTTCACTCATAAGTATAATTTTATTTTATTCATAAAACAATTTTTAACAAAAACTCATGAAACAAATATTCAAACAAACCAACAACTTAATCGGCCTATATTCAACATACTTTCATTCTCTATAAACATTATACAAAGAGTTACCATCTCAAATTAGCCAAACAATATTGTGTCAAATGCGTATTGCATACCTACATTTTTCTATTTGCAGTTGTATTTTTATAGGTTGTTAGAAAGTGACAACACTTCATGCAAGAGTAAGAAAACAATATGTGTGTAGTTTTTCCCCTGCACGAAAGTTGGTAGAACGTGATTTCATACTTTATTGAGTACATTATGCATCCATTGGTTAAATCGTCCTAGCAATATACCCATATACTGGACCGTTCCATTTCTAATATTATACAAGTAATTTCTATTTGTGTTGTCTTAGTATCTTCTTTGTTACTATCTGTGGCTACGGGACCTTTAATAAGTCATTTGTCCAGGAGGCCTACCCACTATGTTTTGTAACATACAGACCTCATTTTAGAACATTTTCCCCAATCATCATCAATCATTTTCATCATCAATTCTACATTGGTACTTAAGCTGCTTTCCATTTACAAGTGGAAAGCTTGATGCCCAAGCTAGCGTGATTTATTGACATCATAGATTCTTATTTGATACAAATTTCCATCTGGCCTACCACCCCATACCGGCACCACTAGGAGAGAGCTTGCTTGGGCCCAAGAGATCTTGGCGAGGTTGTAGCTTAAGAAATAGCGAAATAGTATTCAAATTATTGACAAATATGAGTAGGGAAAGATAATTATATTTCCTGTCTTACAAGGAATACTTATCCCCAGATACAAGGTGGTGCCCCACTATATCTGCCTGGAGTGGTGACGCCAGCAGGTGGACAGGGCTTCCCACTCTTCCAGAGGGACGCACTGATCGCGATATGCACGCACGACAACTCTGCAGCGTGCACTGTGGGGCGTGCTCTTATGTCCAGTGCCGATATGTTGCTACGAACTGCGTTAGTTACTTAAATAACTTTTGTTCATATTTTTAGGATCTAGTTAATATTTTTTACTAAAACAATAGCCAGCACTACTATATGTTGTTAAAAAACTGATTGAAACAAAAAATGTAGCATTCCGAAGTGTATCATTAAATCTATTAACATAAGTAAAGTCTGTCCCTAAATATCAAAAATTGCAGTGTGTTGAATTAGTACAGTTACTTCGCAAAGAACTTTGTTTTATTGCGAACGAAAATGAGAGAGTACTTAGTTGATTTGATTGTAAGCTGAATCAATAATTGATTGAAACTTCAGAAGATTTAAATTTGTCAATATACATCTCTTGGATCTCGTGTCTAGATTAGGGTACAGGTTAAGATTTATTTGACAGGACCATTTAACTGGCTAACACATTCCTGGTGTCTGCCTACTTTCACAACACACTACAATCATACTTATTTCTACACGTGTACATTTTCAGGGGGGTTTGTTTGGAAACCTACCAAGTATTTGGTGACCAGCTCTGTAAAGACAACAAATTCAGTAAGATTGAGAGGCCAAAGATGGGTGTACCATCGTACAGTCAAGGAGACCTCACAGACAGTATGATAGCAGATGTCAGTCAGGTAATCTTACTAAGCTAATTAAATCACAATACTGCAACTACCAGAAACCACTGGACGAAGCAATGGCGGGACCCTACAGGGTTGGGAGGTCAGACGACACTCTTTCCCTACAATGCTGATAGTCAACATCCAACCGATAGCTGCTCCTAGCAGACAAATAAAAGGCTAAAAAAATAGTGAAGAAGGAGACGGAAATGTACAATCATAACTAAGTTAGGTACATTTTATCTCTCTATATCTAGATAAAGAGATATCCTAGGGGTAGCCCTAGGATCATCATATATTTGTTTAAATAACCATAAATTTGTTGGAATTATAGTTTTAACTAGATGACGCTTTTGCTTTGACGCCGAAGTTTTCCCGTTTCAGTTTCCCACAGGCACTATGTGTTATTCTGATGTATAAGCTATATTATTGTAAAGTTTCATTAAAATCCATTCAGTAGTTTTTACGTGAAAGAGTAACAAACATCTCTATATGACTCCGACACAAGCAGTGCACTTGACGTGCAATTCAATTCATAAGCGGTCTATCTAGACCGTAGAGGTCCTATACGGATCTTTACAACACACATCAAGTAGGTTCTAAATGTCAACTTTGCTTAACGATTCCTATTAATGGAAATGTCACAAAGCTGTTTCCCATATGAGGACCAGCCAAAGCGTAAGACGCTTAGCTTAATGCAGTGGTCATTTACAGAACACATAGTGTAGCTACGGGCGCCAATCAAATCCCTATCATATACTTAAAATTCTGCTGGCCTTATTTCAGTTAAGCATCCAACCAACTATAAAAGAAGAGTGGCCGAGTTTGGGTCGGCCGGCAGCCCCTACCAGAAATGCGCCTCCAACATCTACAGAAGAGCCCCCAGTACCCACAGTAGCTCCGCCAGTACCAAACGAGCCTCGTCTCATCACCGACCCTCCCGCCTGTGGAGAATCCTCTGATGTACAGGCTGATGACATTACAGGTACTTTTAAAGATGCTAAGCATATCACGGGCACAAAAAAATCCTCCTTTGTGACTCCACTCACTTGGTTTGTCGATA
The DNA here is from genome assembly GCA_948477245.1 of Thumatha senex. Lineage (NCBI taxonomy): Eukaryota > Metazoa > Arthropoda > Insecta > Lepidoptera > Erebidae > Thumatha > Thumatha senex. Next base: position 582,719 of record OX419742.1, on the reverse strand, counting down.
AATAGAGACCTCTACGAAGGTCATAAAGGCTCCAGCCAATTCGTATACAAAAAATTGTCGCAAAGGGTTCTATGGACTAGGACATAAATGTGCGTAGCCAAAAGAATTAATAAGCCTTACTTGATTTTTATACAATATTTCATTATTTTAATATTTAGAGTAAGAATGGTTAAAAATTAAGGCTTTTGGCGGTCGGGCCAATTCAAACATTGGTCCAATTCTGAGTTGATTAAATACGCTGACAATTCGTGGATGGTTCAAAATGGGCATTGTTAAAATTACGTTGTCGGTTTATAATAATTTAAAAGGATATCTCAATTTGTACTTTTTTATAGTACATTACGATATAAGTGCGTTATGGTGGTTACAACGCACGAGGCTATTTTCAGCCCGAGCCGCAGGCGGGGACGTAATACACCCGAAGGAGTTAAACCAATATACGCACGTATATCACTTGGAAGGAAGCAGAATAAAAATTGTATCAAAATATTTCCACACCCATCTGTTTGTGTTTTAATATCATATGTAGGTATAATGTAAAAACATTGTACTTGATGCTAAACTTTGTTGGATCAACCGCGACTTGGACAAAAGTAATGAACCATTGACAGATAAGGTGAATTGGACTAACTACGCCTAACTAATGACGATATTGCAATGTTTCAGAAAAGTCGGAGGCCGACGAGATCCCTCGGGACGCGGACGGGCTACTTCGGTGGTGCCTTCTGTCGTTCCTCAAGCTGCGCGCCAAGACTACGGAGTACCCCTACAAGACTAACCTACTGTATAAGTAAGGCTTGTGATATTTTTTTTCCCGAAAAGTAGTGGTTGATAATAGCTAGATATTAATTCAGAAAATGTATCTCTAGGTTCTGTTGATGTGGGGGTGTATGAGACCTCACCTGCAATTGGTGTATCTGCTGACTAACGGGCGAGGTAATGACGCAGGTGAAACTGCTACCTACGGGTTTGGGAGGTCACTTCTAACAATACCGCGAACCATAACCAAAAATAGCTACAGTCAAATAATAGTGAACCCCAGGCACCAAATCTAGGTATGATTTGAATCTAGGACTATTTAACTAATGGACGCTATATTACCGTTTGCGCTTATACCCCGCTTGCCATTTGCCAAGTATCATTTAACCAGGCCGCTGGTCCACGGACTCAGTCTATCGTACACGTTTGGAGGGTAATTTCTAAAGAAAAAATGACGAAATGTGCTGTGAAATGGTGAGTTATAGCGGCGAACAATTAATGTTTCTAAAAAATTTATTTCATTTACATAACTATTTTTAACATCATCATCATCATCCGAGCGTCTGTCCCAGTTGCGTCTCCCGACGCCCGGGGTCCGCTTTCCTACTTTTTCTCCTCCACTTCGCACGGTCGTCAGCATCCCCGTGAATGAGACCGTTGGCACGCATGTCATCCCTTACGACGTCAAGCCAGCACTTCTTGGGTCTTCTTACCGGGACCCGGCGGGGCTGACATGGCCAGACATTTGTTACCTACGTAGCCCGGCGGTTGCCGCAAGACGTGACCATACCAACGAAGGCGACACTCTCGCAACTTGTCTGCAATGTCACGGACGTGAAGGCTGCCGCGGATGCGAGAGTTCCTCACGCGGTCCATCCGCGTGACTCCACACATCCACCGCAGCATCTTCATTTCCGTGACACGCAGCTCCTGCTTGTGTCGCTCCAATATTGGCCACGTCTCACTGCCATATAAATGGACAGGTCTAATGATGGTTTTGTAGACCTGTCCCTTCAACATAATTATTTTTAACAAAAACCATTAATTATTGAATCATACAACGACTCTAAAAACATTATACAAAGAATTACCATCTCAAATTAGCCGAATAATAATGTGTCAAATTCGTATTTGCATGCCTACAATTTTCTATGTGTTGTATTTGCCGTTGTATTTTTATTGGTTGTTAAACAGTGACAACACTTCATGCAAGAGTAAGAAAACAATATGTGTGTAGTTTCCTCCCCCGCACGAATGTTGGTTGAACGTGATTTCTTACCGAGTACAATACGCGTCTATTGGTTAAATTGTCCTAGATTTGAATAGACGGTGTTCATGTGTTTATATCACAGATATAGAAGAGTAAGCAGATCAAACATTAGCGAAATAGCGTAGCCTATTTCACACATATAAACAGGTAGCTTAATCCAGGGTCGCATTCAGCTATCGTTTAATAAATAACCGTGTTGATAGGTTATTAGTAATGAAATGAGTCGCCAATAAAGGAGTTTCAAATCGAACCAACAAGATGCTTTTTGACACATTATGACATAGATTTCGGAACCCGATTTTGAACAGCAATTTAATAAATAAATATTGAGGGACATGTGTGCTATGGAATCTCGACAACTGATAAACATACTTATATATTTATAAATACATTAATATTATACATAAGAACACCCAAACTCTAAAATAAATATTTGTGGATCACACAACTATTTGTTCTAACCCGGGTATCGATCCCGGGACCTCAGCACAGCAATCGCATACACCACCACTTACACCACCGTGATAGACGATAATCGATGCAGTGAATCGCGGCATAGGTTTTAGTAGGTATATACAAAGTAGACCATTTGTAAAACTCCGGCAAAATGTCAAGACCAGGTAGCTAACAGCATACTCAATGACGATAAAGTTATTCCATTCTTTTAATTTTAGGGTAGATACCGACTGCTTGAATTATAATACTATGCACCTCGTGAAAATCACAGGCGATGGGGGTGGGCCGGTGCTAGCTCCTTTGATCTTGACCTTTCCTACCGCATTAATGCGCACACGTACTTTGCCCATTGAGACATGCTATACTTGACGTAGAAGAGACCTAGGACTCCTTTGAAGCAATCCCATGGCGCAGCTCGACAGTATAATGCTGACAGAACCTGCTCCGTAACAAATTGACAAAAATAAAAGACACGTCGGTGATTAGGACCTTAGCTATCTACTCCTGGCTATTTCCTGGTGTATAAGTATTCGTGAGTGATGGGATGCCAAATAATCCTGCAGTTGTGGTTGATAACGATCGCAAAAATATGACACCTGCATGCCCATATTTCTTATTATCTTCGCCATAAAAATACTGTCCTACAGTATCTAAAGATAAGGATTAAAATAAAAAACACTAATTTAAAAAGTTACTTCTTTTTAATCAATACAATGATTATTTTACAGTTATTAATTAATTCTTACGAGCTCACAAATATTAACTAAAATATGAACTTAGTAAAATCTATATTTTCTTACGAAGAAACTCTGTCTTTTGGTAAGCTTAAATAGGGACATACTGGTTAATACGCAGATAAACTTGAGAATTTTTGACCCTTGGGACTTATCTAATAGGAAATGGGACCCTCATTCGAACATATAGCAGTAGTTGGGAGAGGGAAGACTAACCGGTCAACAAAGGCAAGCCTGTTGTGAGATTTGCTGCACTCCTGAGATATAGACCCACGATTTGTAATACACCGAAAGCACCTTTACCAAACAGAAATACTGTCTTATAGGGTCTAAGACAAGATAAAATTTAAATCATTATTGTACAAAGTTATTTATTTTAAATTAATACAATAACCTTTTTTTTACAATTTTTAACAGTTATTTATTGATTATATTATTGTAACCTAAAACAAGATTTCCATAACATTTAGATACACTGAGTATTGAAATAAAAAGAAAAATAACATTTTGTGGCCTCTGTACTAAATTCGTCCCTGATTACTTGAAATACGACCCACGAGACTAAAACTTAAACTTTGCAATTTTAAACAAAATGTTACTAATTGACTTCGTTTTAGTAGCATTACAGTACAAAGTGTAACTAAATTAACAAAAAACTTATGTAGATGACGACAGCAACCAAACGATTTATGGAACAGTTAGCAATAACCTTTAAAAGTGTTCACCAAGAAATTTCATCATTTTGGATACAAATCTTAGTGTAACAGTATGTAGTCGTAAGTGGTACATAAATTATCCATGAAAAGTTATTCCTGGTGAATTCTTGTTCACCACTCTATGTTTTATTTGAATAATTGAACTGTTTACATATTTTTTTACTACTTTTGTTGCATTTTACTATAATTTTATGTAATATTTTCACTTCCATACACAAATCTTTGATTCAAAGATGACAGCGACGGTTGACATTAGTAGAAGAATTGGCTGCACGCTGGTTGCTGTCAAAGTGTGAGTTCGATGTAGCTACACAGAAATAATAAAGATAGCTTTATACAACAAATGGCAAGAGTGAAAAGAATAAAGTATTACACCATAAATAAAGGAATATGTTTGATCTGCTAACTCTTCTATATCTGTGGTTAATATCTACCTACGTATAACCACATTGTACATATAAAACTTCAAAACAAAGTTTGCAGTTCCCAAAAGCATTTGTTATGACCCGACAATCAAACCCAATACCTCAGTAACAGCAGGTAGCCACAATTTGTCTCTATTCCCTTTCATCACAGCAAAAAGCTGCCCACCTAGGACCACATGGGACCTAAAAATGGTTTTATGTGTAATTTGCCTCTGCTTACTCCTTTCTACACATAAGTGTGTATGAAAATCCAGTTAAAACCATTCAGGGATATGATGCAGCTGTGTCCCCCGGACCGGAGCGTGGATGTGAAGAAGTCTTCGTACAAGAAGCTTGGCAAGTTCCTAGAGGCGGTGCAACAGGTAATATCAATATGATGTTTTTATTACATTTATTCCAAAACAACTAGCTTTTTAAAGTGATGTTTAATCTACTGGAGATTTAGTCCCCACATAGAAACCGCATAGAGTAAGCTGGTTAATGCGTTACGAAAAGTTTGATCGGGGAGGCGAAACCAAGTTGAAAGGGAGATATATATATATATTAACGACTACCATTTTACTGGCAGCCGGGACCAACGGCTTAACGTGCCTTCCGAAACACGGAAACGCTCGCAAATGGCCACAAAGTGGTCACCCATCCGAGTACCAGCCATAGTGAAAGTTGCGTAACTCAGTGATCGTTTACAGAACACTGAGACCGCGGGGCCACGAGCGATTTTTATTGTTTTTTGTCCAGTCCGAGACTAGACTAGACTACCAGGACTTTAATTGGTCGTGCTAATTAGTGTCTAGCATAGCACATAAGACCTTTTAGCTTTTTTGTTACCACCTCACTAAAAAAGCAACGGGTTTAACATTTCTTCCAAATTTAACATCTAAAATAGACACATTTTAAAATACTATAATTATTTTGTTTTTAAATGTTATTTTTGCAATATTCCGCTTTTTTAGAATGTCGTACGATGTCGACACGTGTTTCGCCTACACACGAGGCATTATCAAGACTGTTTGGCAGCAAAAGTACAAATACTTATGCGTTCACCTCAACCTTTTGTAGTTCGAACACAACCAAACGATAGCGCGATGTAGACTTCTAGTTGTTTTGTCTATTTTTGAATAAACTAAGCAAAACCGAAATGTGGAAGTCTGTTTGTTCGTTCAGCAAAGCACACCCGTCCCGTTTTATAATTTCTAACTGCTCTAATACGGACATTTTTAGACCCTTTTCACATAAATGTAAAATTTCAAAACTTTTGTTATCATTCAAAATATGCCCGGTGTCCAGCAAATGCTTCGCGAATTGTGATTTATCTGTGTGACCGTTTCGGAATGCTCCTAAGTGTTCCTTATATCTGGTATCAAATGAACGACCTGTTTGGCCCATATAAACATTGCTACAACCATCACATTTCAACTTATAAATACCTTTTTTTTTGCTATTACTAATACTATCTTTACCATTACATAATGTTTTTAAGGTATTTTGAGGTCTATAGGCCGAGAAAACATTATTTTCCTTAAGTACCCTCGCCACACGATGTGTGATACGCCCAAAGTATGGGAGACTAGAAGTATACTTTTTAGTTTCTTTAGTTGATGGGTACACTTTTTTAATAAAAGTGAGTGTATTAATTTTGAGCTATAGCCGTTAGATAGTGCAATGCATCAAATAATATTCAATTCCTTGTCAAATGCCTCTAGCCTATGAATCATACTATGGAAAGCCGCCATTTTGTGAAGCCATGGGTGGCAAGAATTAAAAGGAATTGTAGTATCTGTATAAGTTGGTTTACAGAATATTTCAAAACTATGCTTTGTGCTATTTTTTGAAATTGATAGGTCTAGGAAGTTCAATAAATGATTTTGTTCTATCTCTAATTTAAATTTAATTTTAGGGTGAATGCCATTTAAGTTACTGAGAAATATACTTAGTTGTCCATGGGTACCCGTCTAATTCATTATTATATCATCTACATACCTATAATAATATGAAATATGACTGTTATTGATTATATTTTTATTTTCAAAATAGTCCATAAATATGTTTGCCATACTGCCAGACACATTTTATTTTATTAAATTTATTTGGCACTTTGGACCCATCCTAGTTCCATGCTTCGGAAGGCACGTTAAGCCGTTGGTCCCGGTTGCCAATTAAATGGCAGTCGTTAAGCCAAGTTGAATGCCTTATGGGTGGCTAAAAATTTCAACAGCAGGTCACTACAGCCTGCGCCTGTTCATTTCAATAGGGCAATGGGCTCACCACCTGTTACGTGGGACAAAATGCATACGGTGAAATGTGGGCGTTTAATATGCCTCTGCCTACCCCTTCGGGCATAAAGGCGTGACAATATGTATGTATGTATGTCTTTATGTTAACGGTAACTATTTCTAAAATCAATGAATGTAGTTGAGAATTTTTCACAAAATGGATGTTCTTCTAGGAACGTTTTCCTGTAACTATTTATGGTTAAGGTATCTGACCTTATATATACGCCGTCCCAATATTCTAATTTACGTAAGTATGTTTAAATCCCTATAAGAAAAAAAAATTATCGAAATATTCATTAGTAGCTGAGCTTCGCGGTTTCGAACGGGACATATTAATCTTCATTAACACTCATTGCCCTATTTATACATGTTACAATAACATTCATCAACATTCAGAATCGTTAGAAACAATTTGGAAAAGCAATTAGTATGCTAATTACATCTTAAATTTAAAGTGGATTTTTTTTTCAGATTCAAGCTGGTCTCGAATCCGCGTCTTCAATTCAGCCAGACGCTTTTCCAACTAGAGAATCGAGACCCATTCGAAATCGACGAATTAATCCACCTCTTTCCGTCGTAGGGTAATGTAAGTTACTATCTACCAGCACTTAGCAAAGTTTTCTGCCTTCAAAATATAGATAATTTTTTAAATCAATTGATATTCTTTAATTTTTTTGTTGTTATTAATTAATTAATAATAACTAATAATCATTAATTATTTTTTTTAACCATTTTGCTAGGCTTCCTGTGACGTCTCATACGTTTTTATTTTTTTCTTATAGGTCTCGATAGTTTAGTTGGGAAAGCGTCGGGCAGAAGACGTCGGTTCGACTACAGCTCGCGACTTATTTTTTATTTTATTTTATTTTAGATTTAGTTTGGAATAACCTTTCATCCATTTTCGTAGCTGAACTTTCGTAACCAGCTTCGAAAGTGGAATATTTTACTCGTTTGATAACTAGTTACGAAATGAGAATTAAAATTCTTTTATTGTAATAATTGCTCCGCTCCCCTAGATCGGTATGTGATGGTATGTAGCCCACCACGATCCTATACCGAAGAGGTACGGGCAGTTGCCGAGGTCGGTAGTGAGGTAGCGCGTGGTGTTCAAGGAAGGCCTGCTGGAGGTGCGCGAGCTGGACAAGGGCGTGGCGGCCCTCGCCGCCGCCAACGCCGCGCACCCCGCCGTGCGCGCGCACCGCGTGCCCGCCAGCGTGCGCGCGAGCGCGTGCGCGTGCGCGTGCGCCGCCAGCGACGACGGCAGCCCCGAGTACGTGCCGCCAACCGTGCGCGAGGTGTACTGCGTCACGGCCGCGCTGATGCCCGTGCTAGCGCCGCACAGGTCACTGCACTCATATACTCTATCTACACATATAAATAACATTGAAGTGTCTGTTTGTTATTATAAAGCTGTCTACACACCTAAGCCGCCGGTACTACCCCGGCGGGCGAGGCCGGCGGCCTGATTTAAACCTGATCTTAAATTTGGACATCTTTATAATTACCTACCTACGAAAAATAGTGTGACTATTTATACTCGTATTTAGAATATCGTTCGCTTACTAGTGCTTTAAGTACTTTAGAAAATTGTTTTCCCCAAACTCCATAATCCAAGCGATATTGAAAGGCGTAAAAATAGTATAAATAAATCTACTTAGACTTACGATTAGCGCGCCGCGGCGTAAACAAATAAAACTCATTTACTGACACAGTGAGTGTGAATCGTTTAATATTTTTGTCACGTCTTATGAGAAGAAACATGTCTGTCCTCATTTAGGTGACCTTTGGGAGTGGGAGTAAAATATAACACCATGGAATTATAAATAATATTCCTTTGCGAAATGCTCCAGCCTGAATTACGTCAAGAAACTGGCTACTTTGTCGGAAAATAACTAGAGAATAGCTCTATGCTGACAATTTTTAAGAGACACAGACAAGTATAAAAGAATTGAACCGAAAAATATTTACCTGTATCGCTTAAAAGATTCAAGTGAGCATGTTTGAGTGCAAACTGAAACGACAGCGTAAGGCTAACATATATCGTATTCGCATGTTAGCAATTTTCTATGGCCCTGTAGAGTGTATAAAACGACGTGACTATGTATCGGCGATTAACATCGTTCCTCTAGTGAGATGAAGGATTATTTATTTATTTAATATTTTTAGGATAAGTTACGTCAAATCCCATAATTATTTACTACCTGTCTTCTCTTTAACTGCTACAGTACTATATCGCCATTTCATTCACACTAACGTGACCTTTACCAGTTTTCATTACCCGAGTGTTGATCCTAGTTGAGCCGGGGTCTGCTTTCCTGTTGCAACATTAGTGCATGATTATTAATTTATTTTAATGTATCGCTACAGAAAAGGCACAGCTTTAACCTCCGGGGAGGTTCGAGCACTACTGATGGAGTATGTGAGGTCAAAGGGCCTCTCTTCAGCCACGGAGAAAGGAGCCGTTACAATGGATGCTAATCTCTCCAAGATTACCGGGACACCAGAAGGGGTAACATCCTTACTTTCTTATATTATACTGTGGAGTCCTATCCTTGCAGTGAACAAACTCACTGTTCACTGCAAGGATAGGACTCCAAATGAATATGACTATAGATTTTTTTTTGTTTTAAAATACTGGAAGGAGCCGAAATGGCAGGAAAGCAATATTAACACAAGTGAAGCCGCTGTGAATTCTAGTGTATCAAATTACACAAAACCTTTCATCGTGCGGTGTAATAGTTGGACCAATACACTAGACACTTAAAGCAGAGTCGTGCGCCTAACTGCGGTGGACTGTGGGAGTCTGTTGTGAAATCGGTCAAGTGTATCGTGCGCCGGTCACGCAGGAGGCGCTGCGCTGGGAGGCGCTGATGGCAGGCGCGCTGGGGCGCATGACGGCGGCGGCCGAGCTGCAGTTCGCGGACGGCTCGGCGCAGCGCGTGCGCGGTGGCCTGGAGCCCGTGCGCATGCAGCTGGCGTCGCGCGCCGGGAACAAGAAGGTACTTCATAGCACTACATATTATTAAACAAAGTTCTCCTCCACGTCTGTTTGTGCGCGATAAACTCAAAAACTACTGCAACGATTTTTCTGCTATTTTCACTAATGGATAGAGTGGTTCTCAAGGAATGTTTTAGTATATATTTGGTTAGGTTTTTGTATATATTGTCTAATATATAAATAACGATATTAATGTTGAAGGTATCGGCAAAAAATATACCGTGTGGGAGCTTTCAACGAAAACGCTGCCCAAACCTTTTGAGATATAACAAATGAATGTATGGTGGAATTTTGTATCTTAATATAACCACATCAACACCGTCTAGGGATATTTATGATTTAATCAATTTACTCAAAATTTATTCAAAATAACATACAACATGTATATATTTTTATAGTTCATTTTTTCAGTCTCCGCTCCAGAATAAGTTTTCTTTTTATTTTATTTTTTTTATTATTCTAAGTCTTAGAAAATAATTGATACTGAATTGTACCAGGGCCGTCACATACTCGTATGATACCGTGGCCCTTAATTGGTCTATGGTTTTATGTAGGCTTATATTACAACCAAAGTATATAGAAAAAAGCATTAGTAATCATCTTACTATAAGTTTGACACACAACAAACTGGTTGTGACTGCTCACAAAAAAAAGATCGTTACATTTGAAAAACCTTCTAAGACCCCTTTTGAAAAACAGTGTTAGGGTGAACACCCCGTCTATTGCGAGCGGTGCGATGATGATATGTACACGTGGGCATCATATCAAGCAATTCCTCAGAGCAAAAACCGTTGAACAGGCGATAGAACACGCATAAGGAGGCAGTCTCTCCTGTCGCGAAGGAGCTCGACACCGACTGCTAGTAGAAGATCGTTGACAATCCTCATGGCACGCCCTTCTACCGAGTCGAAGGGTCGAAGCTGGTATTCAGTCAGGCACCAGCCCAAAGGTGACATCAGTATGCTTGTATGCCACCTCTGTGGATAAAAAATAAAAAAAACTTTAAAACAAAAACCACATTTTATTGTTAATTTTTTGGTAACTGCTAAAAAAAGCTGCCGTCAGAACCAGACAAAGGTTACTATATCAACAGGTGGGGTTGACCCAAAGTCCGTAGAATAACATCAATTCTGTATTTAATACAATAATTAATGTTATTTAGTGTTTTAATATGGTATAAATGCCTAATCCAAGAATTATGTCTGTAATTCTTTACCCTTAATCTCTGAACATCGCCAATGCTTTCCACCAGGCCACCGGCGTCATTGTAACTGTCAACAGAAAATAAAACTTGCCTAATGAGATATCAAAATATTTGTTCGTACTCAGGTGACTCTGGTATCAAACCTGGAGGCATTTGGGTTCAATTTGACGGAGCTGAGCCACGTGTGCCAAACTGGAGTGGCTGCCTCGTGTGGAATCACTCGCAGTCCAGGCTCTAAGTACGATCAGCTGATGATACAAGGAGATCAGGTAATAAGAACTCAGGGTCAAAGGCCAACATCAATTGCTATACGGCCCACGAGACTGCTGCAGGCGCCATAAATCCCGAAACTAGACCCTAGACTTACCATTACACATTATAAAAAGCTTTACCTTCATTTCTACAACTAGCGCTCGTGGCCCCGCGGATGTAGTGTTCTGTAAACGATCACTGCGTTAAGCAACTCTCACTATGGCTGGTCCTCGGATGGGTGATCACTTTGTGGCATTTATATTTGCGAGCGTTTCCGTGCTTCGGAAGGTACGTTAAGCCGTTGGTCCCGGTTGCCAGTAACATGGCAGTCGTTAAGCCAGTTGAAGGCCTTATGGGCCTGAAAAATTTGAACAGCAGGTCGCCACAAACTGCTCCTGTCCATTTCAACACGGCAATGGGCTCACCACCTTTTACGTGGGATAAAAAGCAAAGCATACGGTGAAACGTGTGCGTACAGTACGCCTCTGCCTACCCCTTCGGGGATAAAGGCGTGACAGTATGTTATGTATAAAACTAAACATTTGGAATTAACATATTCCTTGCTTTTTTTTATTCACTTTGTGTACGTAAAGCATAACCCATCCTTACCTATAATTATCCCCAGGATCCTATCTATCTCTGTATCAGATTCATCAAAATCGGTTCAGCTATTTAATAGCGAAAGTGTGGCATGTAATTTTTGTAATAACAAACATATTTGTATTTGTTCCAGACACACTTTGTTGCCAAATTACTGATAGAGAAGTACGGTCTACCCAAGAAATATGTTGAAGGGGCAGACAAAGCACTCAATAAAAAGAAACGATGACTCGGCTACATGAACAAATCCAGTGACAGTCTTATAAGTGTGCAGTGAAAACAGTGTGATTATGAAATAAAACAAGTTATTTTCTCACATTGTGTTTATTATATTTTCATTTACTCATAAAACCCTAAACTAAAAATATATGGCAACTATTAATTCCATTAAAAAATATACTGCAAAGTGCACATTCCATTAAACATTAATGTATAAGTCCTATTAGTAATTGTTATACAGAATTGGAAGACAAACAGACTAAAACTTGTTAATTTTAATTACCTAGTTCTCTTAAATTCATGTTATTTTAAAAATAAAGTCATTAAAATTCTATAAAAAGAAGCATATTTATAGAATAAATTTTTAAAGCAATTATTTGCTAAATTTCTCATAAATTTTTATTAAAGTGGAAAAAGACAATTTGATTCGAGACAGGGATTGAACCTGTGACCTTTGCCTAACCAGGGCAATGTTCTAGCCACCTGAACTACCCAAACCGTATCGAATCAAGTTGAAATTCTCCACTTTATTTATATCGTCATTTTAAGAGTATGACCAAAAAAATTTATCAATATACTGAGTGGAGTCCATTGCATCAATGTTTAAAAATAGTTGTAACACTGTTCATTGGTATCGAGTTGTTCATTAGCTCGATAGATGGCTCTGGTCATACTCTTAAAATGACGATATAAATAAGGTGGAGAATTTCAACTTGATTCGATACGGTTCGGGTAGTTCAGGTGGCTAGAACATTGCCCTGGTTAGGCAAAGGTCACAGGTTCAATCCCTGTCTCGAATCAAATTGTCTTTTTCCACTTTAATAAAAAATTATATTTATAGAAGTCGATCACATTTCTGTAAAATATAATTATACATTTTAAAAATGTAATACCAAGATTAAGTATAGGAATACTTTGTAAAAATAAGATTACTGTAATAAAGCTACAATATACACATTTGATAAGTTGAAATATTTTATACAATTTCTATAATATAAGGTTAGGGTGGGTTGTTGTCCGTATTTCATTTCATATTTACAATAATATGTAGTAATTATAATATCTGTATCCCTCAATAATCAATCTAGAAAAAATGGAAGTTCAAAACTTAAGAGCTATTCTTACATCAGACATAGAAATCCACAACCAGTGTAAAATTATTAAAAATAATTGATTAATTATCCAATCATACTATTTTAAAATATTTCAATAGAGATTGATATTTCAATCACAATTTTGAACTAAACAAAAAAAAAAAATCTTATCTTTATATTTTAGAACCTGACATGAACTTAAAGGGAGTTTTAAAGTTCAGTAATGATTTGCGACTCTTAGCCTTTTTCACATGAGGTGTGCCAGGAGTTTGTGGGACACTCTGCTTTAGAGCTGAGCGAGTCCTTTCGGCTACACTACCCTCACTCACCTTTGTGCTGCTGGACTCTATACTCCACTGGCTTTTCCCAGAAAACATAGAGAATCTGGAACTGTTAGAGCTTCTAGACGTGAGGCTGGTTTTAGATAGTGTCTTCCTGATGCTGCTGTGTTCAGTATTAGTGATGTCACCAAACACATTGCTGACGGTTTTAGCCTGTTTTGAAGGTGAAGAATGATTCCACTGTGTGGTAGTCCTTTTCTCAGAGTGTGACTTTTTCATGTCTATATATTTAAACTTTGTAATGTCTTTTGTGAGTTGTTCCTGCTTGGGCACTTGATGGTCATCATTATTAACATTCTCCAACTCATAGTATGTCAACGTAACACTATCATCACTCTCTACAAATGGGTTGGATGAGGTAAAATGAACTTTCTTGGTAGACACCTCTGGGAAAATAGTACGGCGCGGCATGTTCTCCTTAGTAATTTTAGTTGCTGTAATGATGATACTTCCATCTCCTGCATCGGCTGACAAGGAGCTGTCTAGGTCTTCATAGGCATAACTTTTTCTACGACAGCGGGAGCGCACAGAAGTGGTACGAGGGCGGCGACGGCGCGGCAAGAAGTCTCGTTTGTTATCCTTAACCTGTGTTATCACTGGAGGTAATGTTATGCCATTGCTCTCACTATCACACTCCAATAAATCTAAGGAATGATTGAGACCAACTATCTTTGTAGAAGGACTGTTTACTATTTCTTTAGCTATGAGATCCCTCTCTCTCTTGTTGAGGGACTCCTCCCGCTGTCGAAGCGCTACAATACGCGACATCCACTGTTGACTGAGTGTTTCTTCAGAAACTCGCTGAGGACAGTTATTGTACTTGTCCATGGATTGAGCCAAGGGCTTTCTACTTCGAGGCACAAATCCTGGAAGTTCCAGGGCGAGAGCAGCTATTGTAGGTGAGTGTGGAGATTTAGGTGAACATGATTCCTCAACCTCTTTGTTCATGCTGCACCTAAAGCTGATGTTGCTGTAAACTGGACTCTCTCCTATGTTAAATAGTGTCCTAGGAAGAGGTTTTATTGCCATGGTCAGCTCTACAGCTTTTTCAGAGTCACATTTATTCATCTGTGAAGTTGAGTATGTCTGTTGAACAGAGACCACAATCTCGCTCAGGCATTTTGATGTAGATTTAGTTTCCAGGTTCATAAGAACTGTTGGATGATAAAGAACAACGTCCGGTCGCAGGTTGGCGTTCCTGTCATCCATCAGAAAGCCTACTATGTCTCTGAGATCATCACTGTAAGGGAATTCTTTGATCTTCTCTTCTTGGGCATTGGAGCGGTAACAAAGCGTGTGCATAACTTCCCCGATGTGCCTCATGGTGTCTCCGGAACTTGTAACCGTGCCCAGCTCGAAGCAATTGACGCGCAGCTCTCCACTGGGGCCCACGAAGATCGAGTTTGGACTTATGCATTTTTGTATGATAACAATATCAAGGTCCTCGACGGCTTTACAAACACGCGCGAGCTCATGCAGCAGATGCCATATGAAACCCTCAGCTATGAACTTATCGGTGGCCTTACAAACTTCAATTAAATTTTGAACGCTGCGCCATGCACTATATTCAAGGACAAAATACAATGTTTTCGATGGCGTGTGAAGTATAGTATCGTAGAACCGCAGTAAGCTTTCTATTGCCACTTTACTGATTTTTTTTACTTCTTTATCGATGTTGTATATTTCTTCGTCCGAGTATGCAGAGCAATTGTAAGCCTTCCACGCAAATATTTTGTTGGTGACCTTGTGTCTAACTTTATAGAACGTACCGCCACAGAATACATCTATAACTTGATAATCCTTCAACTTATCCGCCATTATATGAAATATTTTAAAATATATTACAAGTTTCACATTTTGTAAACGAGACAAAGCCACGAAATGTTTAAATTTCAACGACGGTTACGCATCTAGTGATGGGCCATGTCTTCAAATTCAAAAAAGTCGACAGCTATTAAATAGCGATTCTCACTCAACGGTTTTTTAATTCAGAAGCTGTAATATTAACAGTTAATTAAAAAAAAATCTCACTTAAAAAAAGTGCATTTATTATAATATTAACAAATTTAAGATAAATAATTGGTTGAACATTTTTCGACCATGTAGAAAAGCACCCAATATTTTTGTAGTATTTCTAACTAAAGTACTCAATAATTCACTGCTTGGTGTTTAGACAGACTTTTTATTTTTTTTAAATTGGTTATGTGCAGTTTATACTTCTTTTAATTACTCAGATCATAATATACTTAATCCTATTTACAGGCCGGTCCATTTAGAACGGTCGGTATGGGCAATTCAGATTATTATTAATATAATTAGAACGGAAATATCGAGTCTAGGAGTTATGTCATATCACTGATTTTGGTAAGAAGAAAACTGCATTCATAGATTTCAAATATTACTTGTACTCGAGTTGGGGATCGAACAGGATAGTTTCAAAAAATTAAACTTGTATTATTTCTATATGGATTATAGATCGTGTTGTAGATCTTAAGTAAAACCTGAATGTTACTGTATGTGACATATTTTTTACACAGTGCCTCTCTGGCCCTAAATAAACAAATTGAGAAATGGGATCTAGACAACCAATAAACTTACTCAAATATCATCACTTCATAATTATAAAACAAAGTCGCTTTTCGCTGTCTGTCCCTATGTATGCGTAGATCTTTAAAACTACGAAATGAATTACGAAGCAGTTTTTTTTAAAAGTGAGTGATTTTTATAGAAGATTTTTAATGTATAATTTGTTAAGTTTTTGTATACATTGACCAAATTACAACGATATTTGTTGGGAATGTCGGAAAAAATAAGCCGTCTGGGAGCTTTCAACAAAAACGCTGCCTAAACCCGTTGAGATATAATAAAATAATGTGTGGTGCAATTGTGTATCTCATGTAGGTCTACAAAAAAGTCCGCGACGATATATGTCTATCTCATAAGAATAACATACTATATCCAATTTAATACATTAAAAAACCATCAATTATAAAGCGGTAATATGAAGGCTATTTACACAAATATGCTATTAATCCTTATCATTTTTACTACGTTAGTTGGCTTCAGCATTTCATGAAGATTCTTTTGTCCCTTTGTACCTTGCAAATTAAATGAATATCTTACGAGTTATCGCAAATTCAAAATCAAGCGCAAATATATTAATTTCGTGTAACCATAATTCGACCGGGCCGTGCGGGCGTACCTAGGTAGGTACTGGAGAACGGAGAAGTAATCAATGAATTTGGAAAATGTTTAAATATTGTTCTGAATGTGAAATTAATAAACAACGGGATTAAATGGGTGCCACGGGGTTCGAAGTATGCCACGGGCGAAGCCGGGCGGGACAGCTAGTAAATTATAAAATAAAGTCGTTTTTAGTTGTCTGCCCCTATGTTTGCTTAGATCTTTAAAACTATGCAACGAATATTTATAAAGTTTTTTTAATAGATAGAGTGATTCATAGGGAAGGTTCTTATGTATAATATGTTAAGTTTTTGTAAATATTGACTGAATTATAACGATATTATGTTGGGGGAGTCAGAAAAAATAAGCCGTTTCAGAGTTTTCAACGAAAACGCTGCCTAAACCCTTTGAGATTTAACAAAATAATGTATCGTGGAATTATGTATCTAATATAGATCTACAAAAAAGTCCGGGACGGTATATGTCTATCTCTTGAGGATAAAATACTATATCCATTAGAATACTTAAAAAAACAGCAATTGTAAAGCGGTAATTTGAAGGCTATTTACACAAATATATTATTAATCCTTATCATTTTTGATATGTCAGTTGGCTTCAGCATTTTATAAAGCTTATTTTGTCCCTTTACATCTTGCAAATTAAATGAATATCTTAGAAGATATGGCAATATCAAAAAAATGCACAAAGAAAATAATTTCGTGTAACCATAATTGATCGAGCCGTGCGGGCGTAGGTACTTGAGAGCGGAGAAGTAATCAAGTAACTTTTGAAAATATTCAAAAATTATTGTAAAATTAATAAACGACGGGATTTAATGGGTGTCACGGGGTTCGAAGTTTGTCACGGGCGAAGCCCGGCGAGACAGCTAAATACATACGTATTATACATAGGAAACACAAACTTTGAAACAAACATTTACGGATAACATAGATATTTATTCTGATCTATGCCACCAAGCCAGAGAGCTGCTCTCTGTGGCTCGGTGGCGTAGATCAGTGGTCCGTAAAATTGTATCTATGGCTGGTGTCGCATCTTGTAACATATATACTGCTTTCACATATTCAACAGAATGGAGCACCGGCTCCCAATAAATAATAAACGGCTAGAGGCGCAATAGTAAAATCGTTACCTAAACGAGCTAAATGTTGTTTTGAAAAAAAAAATAGTTGTCATTTCGAACTCATAATAGACTAAAACTAACGATTTATGGGGCTCTCCGCTTTACCAGCTCCGATTTCCAGCCCAAGTGACCTCACCTACAAGTGGCCTACCTGCTAACGGGTAAGGTACCAGGCGAGGTTGGGAGGTCATACGACAGTTCGTTCCAACAAAGCCGATACTGTTTAGCCAAATCGTATCGGCTATTATTGCCACTTATAACGGACCTCGGCTCCAAATCTAGGTAGGGTTTTGGTAGTAACTGGGAAGGCGCTAAAATAAAAAAGAAGACTGAACTAACTATTTGTCTTTACGCTGTATTGCGGATTGGATAGTCAGACAAGAGAGCTCCTCAGGATTTGCGATTCATGCATACATACATCTTTTGCTTCGTGCACATTCTCTGTTTCATGCACTAAAAATAAACAACAAAAATGTAATCAATACTTCTATATGTTTACTAATATAGAAAGCTGAAGAGTTTGTTTATTTGGTTGAACGCGCTAATCTCAGGAACAACTAAACATTTTGTGTTTAAATGGGCTATTCGTTTATCTAGGAAGGCTATAGGCTACATATCATTACGGTACTACACTGGACAGCGGAGTAGTAGTTATTTTAAATGTATGTTTTTTTATTTCTTGCCACTCATGACGTCATTGTAAATGAACTATTTTAAATTCTACAATATTCATTAAAATATTTAAAATTACTAAAATATTCAAACAAAAAAAAAGTTTTTTTGTTAATATCGAACGCGCACGTCACTATGAATTCGTTCTGGAATTGGTTTAGTTCAGGAATTTATTTAAAGTGGTGGCAATTACTAGCTAGATTGGGTTTACATGCAAATTTTAAAATAATAAAAATGCGAATCATGGTGATGTGCATTTTTATTATTCAGATAGCAGAGAGAGAAGATCATCACTACAATAACACGCGTTCGGATTTGGTATGACAGACAACGACAGACGAAATCCGCCCGGCCTGACCAAATCTGTTCTCACAACAGACGACCGGATTAGACCGCACCGGACAGCAGACGACCGGACGGGGTTGTCCGAATTGTGGACCTTTTTTCGTATAATGGGGTAAAATAAAATTTTTGGAGAGGAGATATTGTGGGTAAATGAAAATTATGTAATAAGGTAACTTTCATATGCATTTAGTGAAAAGCTGTTAATTTGACATTACATAAAGAAAGTGTGTAAGGGCAAGTCGAATTTGTGCTAAGAAAATTAATAACATTGTAAAGAATTTGATGACATCATTTGGTTCGTTTGTTTTTTTCACATCGAAAAAGGTGTGAGACAGGGTTGTGTAGCGTCACCGTGGCTGTTTAACCTATACATTGACAGTTGCTTGAAAGAACTGCAAGAAAGTGCGTATGGTTTAAAAATGACTGATCTGACTATCAAATGTCTTCTTTACGCTGATGATCAGGTAATACTTGCATCATCAGCGGACAAGTTGCAGTTGATGGTTAATATTATGCATGATGCGCTGAAAGGCAAAGGAATGAAAGTGAATGTAAATAAGACGAAAGTAATGGTTTTTGAAAGAGAGAAAAACATGACAGATTGCTCGATTTTTGTGGAAGGAAAAAGAGTGGAACAAGTGAAAGAATTTATATACCTAGGCTCAAAATTTGCGAGAGATGGAAAATGTGAGGATGACATTGAAAGAAGGGTTTTGGCTGGCAATCAAGTGAATGGAGCAATGTACACCTTTATGGGCACCCAGAACGTGTCTAAAAAGGCAAGACTGGCTGTGCATAGAGGAGTGCTTGTCCCTACACTAACATATGGCAGTGAACGTTGGGTATGGCAGAATCTTATGTGAAATATTATGTTAAAGTTGTATGCCAGAATCGTAGCAAGTGGAAAGCCATAGTCTCTGCCTACCCCGATGGGAGACAGGCGTGATGATATGTATGTATGTATGTATTTTTTTTACAAACAGTGGTGATTCTTAACATAATTTAACGGAAACTAACCCAACCTTTATATCATCGGTAATCTCTCGGGTTTTAAAACCACATATCTAACTTTTTATAATTGTATCCGTAGGATAAATTTATAAAGCAATTATTATGTTACATTCCTCATATTTTTTTTAATAAAGCAGAATAAGACAATACGATTCGACACGGGGATTGAACCCGTGACCTTTGCCTAACCAGGGCATTGTTCAAGCCACTGAACTACCCGAACCGTATGGAATCAAGTTAAAATTCTCCACCATATTTTCATATGTTAAAATGACGATTAAAATAATAGTCCTTGAGTTAGAATTCAGAATGTTCCTTTTATTTTGGTAAGTGAATAAAGACCATTGTCTAACTAGGAAAAGGATCTTAAGCCACTGAGATTTTAGCGGGAACAGAGAAGTTAAACTCAGTTATTAATTTTTCAAAAGTAGTGTATTTTCAAGTGTATGCACGTGTAAAAACCGTGGTTCTGTCTACGACCTTTGTCCAGAGTAGGCGTTCGGTGAACTGCAGTAATTACTGCACTAGCGCGAAACAGACGTCGGTTGCAAACAGGATAGTGCATGATACCACAGTAACATACGCTGCATTCGTCATGCACCGGCGAGCTAACGCAGTGGTGCACCGTATAAGACACCGCCGCTGCGACGCAACACGACGCGTGCGCTGAGCAAACGCGATGCGATCGCAATGTTCAGCTAACACCGATATTCTTGCATGCTGGCAACATTACTTATACGCCAACTTGAGTATAACGAGTTATTCCCGGAGCGTTTTGTGTGCTAGGATTTTGCATATATTTGACTAGAATGCTTACGGTACCAAATTAGCATGTAAAATGTACTATATGCAACTATATGTTTACACAATGTTATTTGTAAAACACCAGCAACCTGCTAGCGCTAGTTAGCTAACATCATAAAAAGATGTTTTATGATTTTTTTACTTTTTTTACTGATTGAATTACGGTACTAGGCAACTCGTGAAAATCACAGGGTTTGGCCGGTGATAGTTCCTTTGACCTTGACCTTTTTCAACCGCATTGATGCGCGCGCGTCCATCGTTCATCGAGGGATACAGTACGTGAGAAAACAGAGGTCCAGGAGTTCTCTTAAGCAAATCCAACCTCGGAAACCTACGACGTAACGCAGCTCGAGGGTTCAATGTATGATAGTACTCGTTTCGCAACGAATTACCAAAAGTCGTAGAGCAAACGTTTTTTTGTTGGTATATGACCTTGGCTATCCGCTCCTTGCAGGTTGCTGGTGTTTTACTCTGTAAATGAAATTTATTTCTCACATATCAATGTGAAAAACGTTCCGAGCGAGATAACCCTGGCCAGTGTCTCTTTCTAGCACTTTATTTATCTTCACTTTTTTTACCAGTTATCTGGTTACCGTAGTACAAGCTCTGCTTAGTTTGGAATCAGATGGCGCTGTGTGAGTTGTCCCAACGATTTTTTTTTCAGCTTTACTTAATTGAAATTGGGAATTCACCTATTTTTGCTTATTTTATTATAACTCACCGAGATCAAGGAATGTGTAGAAAAAGATGGCACCTAAGTTTGACGCTACTGTTGGGTACTCTACGGGCCTGTTAGTGAGACCTATTTATGTTTCTTAATAATTTTATAAATGCGAAAGTTTGTATGGATGTTTGTTACTCTTTCACGTAAAATCTATTGAATAGATTTTATTGAAACTTTACAATAATATAGCTTATACATCAGAATAACACAGGTTACTTTTTATCCGGGAAAAAAGTTCCTGTGGGAAATGGGAACGGGAAAACTTCTCTACGCGGGCAAAGCCGCATGCGTCTACTAGTATATTATATAGACCATTTGCAATCCAGTGTAAGTGTACGTTTCTTGTTGCCATATGGTCAGCCCGCAGACAGTGGTTACTTTATTACTATCGATTCTATTTGCCAAGCTGTCTAAATTTCGTTACCTTTTTTGTCAAATATAGTCGATTCATATTGTTGATATCATTCCGAGCTGTTGATGAAATACTTTCAAACTCGTTCAATTTATTCCGATACGGGTACAGACAAAAAGAAAAAAAAAAGATGTGGTAAAATTCAAAATGTTTATTTCATTAGTGAGTATAAGCGTGTATGCGGCACGGCTGACTAGCAGTTACCAAAATAAATATCACAATACATGATCATTTCCCGTTTACAATTCAATGTAATACAAAGCCAATATGAATACAATATAAATAACTTACGATCACAAAATATACACATTTCAAATAATTAATGAACAAGTTCATTTATAATTTAAAGCGTCTCCCTTACTGACAGAACATCGATGGAACCGTACTCGGGCCGGTATTGTGCGCGATTTAGCTGCCTACCTACACTAGACCATACTCGGTATTATGGATACTCGAATTAACTACATACCATAATTATTTACAATATTTGTATATAAGAATATAATTCATCATGATTGACTAGAAACTGTTTAGAAATAATAATATGAACATATTCACAAATGAACCGTTCACTAAAGGAACATGTCGCCGGTTCGGCTCGGACCCAGCGGAGAGCTTCCATCTTTGGTACCACATTTGAACATACTTTGTTTGGATCACATCGCTTCGGATGCCGTTTCCGGCTGTGACATCATTATGGCTCGAGGGACCCGACGGAATCCTCAGGATCCGTGGACGCAAAACATGGTTACAATTTCATTTAAATATATTTCACGGTATAATTTATATACCCACAACGGTAAACTACCTAATATCACTAGCTCAAACACGTGTGTTGGTATCGAGGCACAAAATAAAATTTTCAAAAATAAAATGGACAACAACAGTAAAATAAAATCTTACAAAACAAGTAACAACATGCGCGCCGCGACATCACTTGCGCCGCTCGGTAGCCACACTACGTTATACACAAGTATATTAAATTAAAATTAATATATATAAAGGGCCCCCGCCTCTCTAAATACTGCAAATTAAATGAATGAGATCATATTTAGGTTGCGGCGACGTCTCCGCTACTATACTGGAATATTTGTGACTAACCTTACGTTAAACTCACGCCCATAGCTGGCGGTACACACACACAGAGCACGTGACACTGCATACACCACAGGCGTGATCAAAGTGTATAGAGGACTTAACACTACGCCGACCGAGTGCGGCGACTTGGTGTTTGTAATGTAGCGCCATTTGCACCAACTTTTACCCCATTTTTTTTTTCAATTTTGGCGTGACTACGAGTCCTTTTAGCCTTTCCATTATGTTACCAAACACCCGGTGTGATAACCATTATAAAATTAAAATTCCCTAACTAAATTATAGATTATTTAAAAACAAATTATCACAGTATACAATAGTTCTAAGAAAAGTGGATAGTTTTAGAATAGTTACTGTCACGAAAGGATACAACATGTAGAATAGTACCGAAGGGTTTGTTGAAATTGTGATGACGTTTCTAAATAATTAGTTTACCAACTACCAGTAATAACATAGTCGATGCGCTCGAGAGTTGTTTTGCATTAAGTTAGTTACTGATAGTAGTTTTCCTCGAAACTAATACTAAAAATATTTTTTCACAATTTCGTTACATTTTGTGATCAATCACAGGAACGAGCAGGTTACGGAGGGGTAAAACTTCATCCTGCAACGCTACAACACAGAGACAGGACCGGCGGATTTCGAGAACAAATAAGTGATCCGGGCGGCCCCGGGCGAGGCGACAAGCTCGGTCGGTCGTCTCGTACAAACACGGCTAGGTACTAAGAATGTCCCAATTTCGCGGAGTCGCGGTCCCGGCAGTGGGTGAGCGGGCGCCATTACCGCACGCCGGCCGTGCCGAGGCGCTGCAGCGCGGCGGGGCGGCCGCTCGGCCTGCGCGGCGCCGTCACGCCCGTGGCCGCCGTCACCGGCTCCTTCCGAGCCGGGACGGGTTTGCTCTGCGAATCAAAGATGATAATAATTTATTTAAAATTATGTCACACTCGCGCTGTTGATTCTATTATTTCGCTGAAACGGGGAAGAACAGACTTTGTTCATCTGAAGCTGAAATTACTCGCCTGATGGTAAGCAAAGACGACGACCCGCGATTTTGGGCCGCTATCTCGACCCGCACGCAGGGTTCCAATGGCGATCCTCATTTTGACGGCCCATGTTCAAGTTTAGTTTATTTAGGACTCATAACTTTTATGTTTGCCTCGACGCCTAATGACAAACTCTGGTCGGCTCGCTCACTGCAGGGGCGGGGGGTTAGAGAGTGGCACGAGCCTAGAGTGCAACGGAAGACGGCAATTATACATATTATCACGCCTGTCTCCCATCGCGGTAGGCAGAAACTATGGTTTAACATTTGCTACGATCCTCGCACACTTTTACTTTTATTCGTGTTTTTATACACGCTGGACGGTTAAGTAGTTTTCCCAGTAGGTTCTAGGTTAGATTGTCACACGTAAGCAGTTACTAGTTTTCCCATTCAAATCTGTTTCGTTAATATATATTTCCATCCATCCTTTCCATGTGCAATAGAAGTAAAAATTTTTATTGGGACTTATCCCACCCGCGTTCCCATTACTGTGACTCCTGTTAACCAGGATCTACAGCAATGACCGAAACACCAGAAAAGATACACCGAGCTCGATCTCGGTGAAGTCCCAGGAGAAGTTAGCATGTCTTGGAACCCGCAACAAAATTAATCAGAAGATAATGTGAGGAAGTAAGAAAAGAATAGTAGTAAAATATCAATACACAGCAACTTAAGCGGTTACCTGCCCGTGGTGCCTAGCGGGGGATGGGTACGCGCGCGTGGTGGGTGCCAGCGGCAGCGGAGACAGCTGCAGCACGTTGTCGGCGCGCAGGCGGCGCCGGGGCGGGGAGCCTAGCGGCGGGAAGGGCACCGCGTCGGCGCCGCCGTCGCGCAGCTCCCACAGGTCCGTGTCCTCGTTGTACCTGCCGACCACGCACATACGTGTACTGCCGCACTCTCTACACTAGCTAATTTTTTATACTGATTATTGTATTGAGGCATCTCTGTCACTTTAGTAGTCGCTCCGGCAATATTTCTCAGACGCCGGCGCAGCTCGGCGACGAGCGCCTCGTGCACCGACACTAGCGCTCACCTGGCTCTCAGCACGGCCGGGCGGCCCGCGTCGGGCACGAACGAGTCGGCCAGCAGCAGACGCCGGCGCAGCTCGCGACGAGCGCCTCGTGCACCGACACTAGCGCTCACCTGGCTCTCAGCACGGCCGGGCGGCCCGCGTCGGGCACGAACGAGTCGGCCAGCAGCAGACGCCGGCGCAGCTCGCGACGAGCGCCTCGTGCACCGACACTAGCGCTCACCTGGCTCTCAGCACGGCCGGGCGGCCCGCGTCGGGCACGAACGAGTCGGCCAGCAGCAGACGCCGGCGCAGCTCGCGACGAGCGCCTCGTGCACCGACACTAGCGCTCACCTGGCTCTCAGCACGGCCGGGCGGCCCGCGTCGGGCACGAACGAGTCGGCCAGCAGCAGACGCCGGCGCAGCTCGCGACGAGCGCCTCGTGCACCGACACTAGCGCTCACCTGGCTCTCAGCACGGCCGGGCGGCCCGCGTCGGGCACGAACGAGTCGGCCAGCAGCAGACGCCGGCGCAGCTCGCGACGAGCGCCTCGTGCACCGACACTAGCGCTCACCTGGCTCTCAGCACGGCCGGGCGGCCCGCGTCGGGCACGAACGAGTCGGCCAGCAGCAGACGCCGGCGCAGCTCGCGACGAGCGCCTCGTGCACCGACACTAGCGCTCACCTGGCTCTCAGCACGGCCGGGCGGCCCGCGTCGGGCACGAACGAGTCGGCCAGCAGCAGACGCCGGCGCAGCTCGGCGACGAGCGCCTCGTGCACCGACACTAGCGCTCACCTGGCTCTCAGCACGGCCGGGCGGCCCGCGTCGGGCACGAACGAGTCGGCCAGCAGCAGACGCCGGCGCAGCTCGGCGATGAGCGCGGCCTGCAGCGCCTCGTGGTCGCGCCGCTCCGCGTCGTGCGCCTCGCGCTGCTCCACGGCCTCCTCGCGCAGCCCCGCGTACTTGGCCAGGCACTTCTTGAGGCGCTGCGTCTTGTGGTCCACCTCCTGCTGCAGCGTGGCGAAGGTGCTGGTGACGATGGCCGTGGTCTCCTCCTCCAGCTCGATGCGCTGCTGCATCTCCACCTCGCGCTGGCGGCGCTGCGTGATCTCGCTGCGGCGCTGCTCCAGCACGAGGCGGCTCTGGTTGAGGTTGTTGAGCAGCTCCTTGCCGCCGCCGCCGCCCTGCACCAGCCGCTCCTCCAGCGCCAGGATCTGCTGCTCCAGCTCCTCGGTCTTGCCCTTCTCCTGCTCGATCGTCGACTCCGCGAGGATATTTTCGTTCTCTATGCTGACCGTCTCTTCTTCCGCTGTAAAATAGAAAGGTTGTATTACTGAAATTCTCAAAATACAACAAAATTTTTTTGGTAAGCTCATTTTAGGTTTCCGTACCTCAAAAGGTAGGTCAATCTTAATTATTATCTTTTTTTACTTTTAAAATTTTTCTCTTTGTACTAGAAGACCTTGCCTTTAACCAAAATTGACAATTCTAGATCAACCGGAATAATCTATAGATTTTGGTCGAAAAACTAAATATGACTAATAATAATACTGTTGACCTAGAATCACAAAATTTGATAAAAGCAAAGTCTTACAGCACAAATAAATGATAAATTCAATAAAATTTGAAAGTAAGGGGTATTCCCCATGCATTATAGTAAATACTAATTAACATAGACCTCTGAGTTGTATGGACGTTCATACTATTCAGTGGTCTAACTTACTTGGATACTCCTTAAATAATGTAACAATTTTATTATGGCGGTAGCTACGGAACACTCGACGCACGAGTTTGACTCGCGCTTGACTAGTTTTTTATTATTTAGTCTTAATAAAACGTCTTGATAAAATTTAATAAGGAGCAACAGCATTGCTTTACACCTTACCGCAAAGTGGGCCCTCCACACTGAGATGACATTAGCTTATATTACGAATATTTTAATATTTTACAACGAGTTGTATCAAAACGGGACTTTTCAAATGAAATTTGAATTTGATTCTGTGACCCTCACAGGAGCAACGCTCTGGTCAGCTGAGTTATAGGAACCAAGACAAACTAGTTAAATATTTGCCATATGTCAGAGTAAGATCAGATCTTCCTATCATGCCACTTGGAACTGTGATTATCAATGAATGGTTAGACAATCATTTATAATAAATACCGGATCGGTAGCAGGTTTATGCTATTTCGTCACAACTAAATACGATTAGACTTTTTTATAGTATAAGTGTTGAAGGGGTAAAGTATTATAACTTCTAATTCTAATGTGAGTTTAGTTAAATTGTATGTACCGAGCCAAATCAGTTCAGCAGTTATAGTTATTACCCGTTACTGGTGTTCGGGTCGCGAGCTAGGCTTGAGGGCTATTCACACAGCTGTTATAGCAATAATAATAAATATTGTGGGACACTTTTTCACACAGCGCCATCTAGCCCACAGTAAGTTAATATTAGCTTGTGTTATGGGATCTAGATAACTGATAAACATACTTATATATTTCTAAATACATACATATTTTAGATAAATAACACCCAGACACAGAATAAACCATCGTGCTCATCACACAAAGTTTTGTCCTGGGTGGGAATCGAACCCACGACCTCTTCCGTAGCAGTCGGATGCACTCCCACCGCGTCACAGAGGCAGTCAAAGCAATTATAGCATATATTACAAATTATATAATTAAAATTTAAGGCAAACTAAGTTACGCCGACTGTTCTCACACAAATTCAAAGGGACTATGTAAGTGTAATTTTAATGAACACAACATTTTTTTGTATAAATTCATTACTGTATAATTTGTCAAATATCATGTAAATGAAAGTAATGTAATTACCGGCGGTTAAAAAAGAGTGGCCATGAGTTTTATTGCCAGTCTTCCTCCGGCTCTACCTATTGCTTTGCGAATCTGGCAGGAAATGTAAATATGTAGAAGCAGTAATATTGACGTTCATTTTCATTTACAGCTACCCAGCCGAGTGAGCTGGTGAACGCCCCGAAATGAGGCTTAATGTCATTTCCTGGCTTAATTTGTCTTATACTGTCGACTTTCGTGAAACCTTTGTTCAACTCACAGCTGTCGGGCGCCCTGGCGCGCGGCGGGCGCTCCCTGCGGCGCTCCGCGGCGGCGCGGCGCCGGTCGATGAGCGCGCGCAGGCGCTCGATCTCGGCCTGGTACTCGCGCAGCTTGGCGTCCTTCGGGTCCTCGTTGCGCACCGGCTTGTTCTTGATCGCTGCCCCACACAGTGCACAACGACAATTGTAAAACATTCACAGGGTTCGCTTATCCTTGGGACAACTCGCACAACGCCATCTGATTCCAAACTAGGCAGAGCTTGTACTATGGTGCCCAGATAACTGATAAACATACTTATATATTTCTAAATATATACATATTATAGATAAATAACACCCAGACACCGAATAAACCATCGTGCTCATCACACAAAGTTTTAACATGGGTGGAAATCGAACCCACGACCTCTTGCGTAGCAGTCGGATACGCTCCCACCGCGCCACAGAGGCGTTCTTTCTTATCCTTCACACTAGCGGTGCTAGGAACGGCTCGGAGCGGGGTATTTTGATTAGTTTTTAGATTATTTAAAAGTTAAATAGTTCTATTCATTAATATAAATAAGAATAATTATATTTCAGTTTAGTCCTTAAGCCTACAATGGCAGTAGGTTCCAGATTACTCAGTCCAAGTCCAGTAAATTCGCCATCATAGTCGTGTAAAAGATAATCTCTAGTCCGCCAACTCGAGGACCACCAACCCGTGTAGTAAGGAGATGACATACCCTTGGCGCGGTGCGCGTACCGCAGCGTGGTGATGGTCTCGTCGTAGTTGTACGAGGCCGGCCCGATGTTGGCGATCATGATGGTCTTGCTGTTGCCGCCCAGCGAGTCCTGCAGGATGCGCGTCAGCTTCGAGTCCCTGCGACCGACCACTGCGTTACCTCACCGCACTACCCTCCTCCACACTTGCATATAGCATACAAAACATAAGGACACAAGCATCCAAAAGGTAATCATAGTATTCACTGAGAACTGAATGTAGGGGCTTTATCAACTTAAGGGTCCAAGCGACGCTAGGGTGCACCTGCTGCCCGACGGATGAGACAAAAAAGCAGGCACCCTTACGGGGTTGGCGATCAGACGGCAGTCAGGGAGTGACTACAATTTGAGCCCCTAAACCAAATGAGCCTCGTCCATTCTTGTCCGATGCAGCACATGCATTAGCAAGCAGCCCATGAGTGTCACCTGTAAGGAACGTGGGGGCTGTTCTCGGCCAGCGCGGAGATGACGTTCCCCAGCGAGGACAGCGCCTGGTTGATGCGCGACGCCTCCCGCAGCCGGTCCGCCGACGCGCCCGTCTTGCGCTGCCGCTCGCTGCCCGCCAGGTCCACCAGGTTCAACTTGCCCACGCTGCAACCGCCAAAATAGCACAATCTATATCTATTATTGACTATTATTTGTTAGTCAAGAACAAACACTAAATATTAAGCCTATGAGGGCTAAACAGTAACACAAAAGTCAGTGTTTCACAATCTTTATCATTGAGAGCTCAGTCTGCTAGAACCAGTTATTACATGCTGGTCTTACCACCTGAGTACCACAAGCAGATCAAATTCGCTAGGATCCTTCCATATATCCAACGACGGTCCTATGTATGTTTGAAAATGTAAATTGTGATCGCTACGCACATTGCGTGCACGCAGCAGATGTAAAACAGTCGACTTTTAACCGCGTACTTCTACGAGTATTGGATGCTTCCGTTTTGCGTTCCCATGTCTATTTGTCGAGTTGCATATCGTTAGCGAGTAATATCCGGTTCGATTATCGGCATGGTCCATGACCATACTTTGCATCGATATCGACCACAGTTCTTTGCCGTGGGACAAGGTACTGCATACATGGTACTACCATGGGTTTTGTCCACGCTAGCAAGTTTAATTACACCGTAAATTATTTGTATGACAAACCATACAGCGCCGGACGACGGACATACGAAATTTGATTCCTTACTACAAACCCTACATCTCTGAGCGCGGGTCCACTGCATTTCCATAGAAATAGAAACAAATTCCATGAGCTCGCGCTCGTTCAAATTTCTTATTTTTTATGTTTGGCTCGCCAAAGTGACGGCGCACGCCTAGCGAATTGACAGCCACTGTCACAGTCTGCAAGACTAACAGTGGTTCTCAAGTTGGCAGTCCAATGAAGTGCCTCTTCACGCTACGCTTGAAGAAACCTGGGTTATAAAAGGAGGGCAACACGTGCTCTTTAAGTGAATTTCGCAGTAGATAAGTTATTGAAATATTAAATTTTTATGCCGAATCAAACCGCCACCCTAAAATTGACATTTACGGTGGCCGATCAACCAGCACAACCCAATCAGTTGTCGTCCAGCAGTGAACTGTCATAGGCTGATTTCAATGATTGAACAACCATCTCTCCATAGACGCTCACACTCATCTACCTGCCCACTAGCGCTAAGTACCGTTATTACACTTTTATACTGAAGGTAAATCGTGTTCTTTGTTATAATCATATCCGTCATCCATCATTATTAAAAAAGCATATCCGTTCTACATTACAGGCAACCCTTTGTTTGTCTGTATTGTCATCACGGACAACTGTCCCTCACTAATTATTGTGTATCACTCGCATTAATTAAGTCGTCGCATTGCGCACGCGTCGATAGTCCTACGGTCTCCTTCCGCGGCGCTAGCGCATGTACTAACACCGGTGTGTACACAAACTTTGTATTCAATATACATACTGACTTCATTACATTTAGTTAAAATTTTCATTACAAACCTATATTTTTTTTTAAAAAAATCCTATTTTGACCGAAAAAAATAAATTAATTAAAGATAACTGATAAACATGCTTATATTTTTCTAAATGAATACATACTCCCGGACATCTAAATCGAGACCCCTTGATTTTTTTGGTTTGGAGTACGGTAACTTATAAAAGATGTATGTAGAAGGAAAATGTTTTGATGCAGTTTTGGAGCTGATATACTCATCATTCATTTATACTTTAGTTTAGTACTTTTTTAATAAACTGTAGTTCAAATTTAGAACAGTGGCAACTGTTCTAAATTTGAACTACAGTTTATTAAAAAAGTCGAGTTACGTTGAAACAAATCCATATTTGCTTTTTTCAAGGAAAAAAATCTAATCGATTTTTAAATAAAGTCATGTTTTACATGAAAAGAAATGTTTATTTAGTAACTTGTATTGCCTCCCAGTGCATTTATGACAGCTCTCATACGGTTTGGCATAAGATTAATCAATGTTGAGGAATGTCCTCCCATTCTTCCAAAATTACATTTTTGAGCTCCTGCATGGTTTGCGGGGCAGGATGATGAGCTCGAACACGCCTCTTCAGCTCATCCCATAGATGCTCTATAGGATTCATATCAGGACTTCGCGCTGGCCATCTCATAACAGTGATACCAATGTAATTTGAGTACTCCCTGACGATTCCCGCAGTATGGGCCCTTGCATTATCATGCATTAAAACGAAATCTTGGCCAATAAATCCAGCATATGGCATCACGTGGTACTCTAAACATTGGTGAATGTATATATTGCCATCTAGGGGCGGCAGTCGTGGTCCCGTCACTACCTCTAGCTCAGTTTTGCCTTCCATAGAGATTCCTCCCCAGACTGTCCATGATCCTCCACCATAACTCACTTTCTCGTCAATACAGCATTGCGCGAAACGCTCGTTCTGTCTTCGGTACACCTTACTCCTTCCGTCATTACCGAATAGCATTATCTTGGACTCATCTGTGAAGAGATCCTGGCTCCATTGATGTCGAGTCCAATTAAGATGTTCGCGCGCAAACTCTAGACGGGCTATTCGGTGTGCTCGTGTCAATTTGGGTCCATTGGCTGGCTTATACTTAAACCACGTTCATTGAGTCGCCTTCTAACGGTCCGAGCACTTACAGCCTCTCCGTGAAAGTCCCTGAGCTGATCTTGTATCTGAACAGAGTTAAGGCGTCGATTTCGTAAGCTAGTAGTGACAATGTATTGACCTTGTCTCGCCGTTGTCACTCGGTAACGAGGTCCTCTTGTTCGCCGAACGAAGCCGCCAGTCTCCAGGTATAGGTGGTACACTCTTTGAACAGCGGAACGAATTATGTGAAGTTGTGAACTCACATATCGCTGACTTAGCCCAGATTGAAGAAGTGCTACAGCTTGCGCGGCTACTTCAGGTGAAGTATCCATAATTTTATAGCTAAAAACGGTTCAAATTATAGAAAAATAACTAAACTAAACTTTGGTTAACAACAATTGCGAAATATCAAACCAAATCGACATTAAATTGCTTCAAAAGCAACTTTCAACAGTCATTATTTTTTTCAAATCAGTGACCAAGCTCGGCTTTTGTTCTTTATTTTAAATTCTAAAATTCAAATTTTGAATAATACATACGGGAAAGACGATGAAATATGCCAGCATTAAAAATGCATAAAAACTTTTTTGTTATATTGTATATTTTTTGTGTATTGGGATTCAAGAGTCCGGGAGTGTATTATTCATAGGAAACACTCAAACTCCGAAACACACATTTGTGCATCACACAAATATTTGTTCAGACCCGGGAATCGAAATCGGGAAGATTGGCATTGTGAATGATGTACAAAAAGTATATAAGTTATGTTTAATCATAGGGTTCCGTTAACATCAAACTTTATCGAATATTATCCTAAAAGCAAATCTCCAAATACCCATTAGGGACCAAATGTCCACCTATTCTATTGCGCGGAACAACAATGGGCCATTCGCGTCGCTTCTGCACTTGTTACATAAACTCGTATTTTTTGTGCGCGATCTGTTGACACAGCATGGCTAACTACCGAAACCGATTGCACCCCAAGGTCTCAATTTAAGTAAAGAAAAACACTGCGGTCTATAGTACAGTCTTTAAGAGTTGTTGTTTGCTTAGAGATAATTTAAATTCAAGTTCTAATTACTGGCCAAAGTCCCTAAACCCTCGGGAATCCTACACAACCTGGAAATTGCAAAAGCTGATTAACTAACGAGGTTATGACCCCATGCCCCGACGATATGCCCCCAGACGGGCTTGGGTCTTGACTGAGTGATTCATCATAGCTGAATTGATGCAATACTATATTTGAACTCTCTGACCCGCCCGGCTTCGGCCGTGACAAACTTCGAACCCCGTGGTACCCATTTAATTCCGTCTTTTACCTAGTTTTAATATGCTTAAAATACCACTTAGCGATTTAAATACTAATTATGGTTTGGTTAAAATAATGTGATCAATGGAAATAAACCATAGTTTGTAATAAAACAGAGATGCGTCATTTATAGTAAGTATTTAAACTATAAAAAAGTATTTGGAGGTCCAGTATCACAATGGATGACATGATTTCTAATATTATTCAAAGTCATGTTGGATTTACAATTCATTCATTCTAATCCCATAATTCTCTGTTCTAAGCTTGTTTACCTATAATCTCTTTGTAGGCACAGTTTGTACAGATTGAGATTAAACATGTAGTGCTGACGAACCAATCGCCTTATATGTACAACGACCAAGTAATGCCTAGACTTAGCAATGTTGTACTTAATTATAGTAACTCAATAGATAAACTTGACCACATAACATATAATTACGAATAAATACCTAACTCGTTCCACAATTTAATTTCTTATCTATTTTATATTATATTTTTATTTTACCAAGATGGTGTGGGGTGGCACTTTGTGACAATTCCATTTACGAATGTTTCCGTGATTCGGATTATACGCCAAACCGTTAATCCTGCTTGGCATTAACACGGCACTCGTTAACTCAAGTTGAAGGCCTTATTGGTAGTCGCAGCAACAGGATCAGTAGCGGGACTGTAATACTCCTGGTTCAGCAAACGTCCATAGGATACGGTAACCGCTTTCGTTCAGGTGCGCTTGTCTGCCACATCAGTGGTAAAAAATAATATATTTCGTTCTCGGTAGTGTCGAATGTACAAATAAGCATTTTGTATAATTACACATATGGCAAGTGTCATAAATCGCGACTTCTGTACCCTGGTTAGGTAGGATTGGGAAGTGTCGCGAACATAAATCAAGTTACGAATACGATACTTTCATCAAACCATTTAAGTATACAGATCCCTTATCAACTACCCTCACCCGTATCACTACTTGCTTCCACAGAACAATAAAATTACAATGCTACAGAGATGCGGGTGCAGTACAGGTCCGGGACTATTGTGAGAAGAATATGGTAGGCGTCAGCTGCTTTGGGCAGGTATCTGATGACATAATGTTATCAGTGCCCTAGTAGCCTCCCCCCTCCGCTCTCTTTCATATCCCTGAGCCA
The DNA here is from genome assembly GCA_948477245.1 of Thumatha senex. Taxonomy (NCBI): domain Eukaryota; kingdom Metazoa; phylum Arthropoda; class Insecta; order Lepidoptera; family Erebidae; genus Thumatha; species Thumatha senex. The sequence continues at coordinate 548,571 of OX419742.1, read as the reverse complement.
CCAGACACTAGGATTCATCAACACAGGTACAGCTCATTAATATATATCCCTAGTAGACTTCAATTTAGGATTACAGTATCGTTCGTAGAGTCAGTACAACATACCATCGATTAAGACGGTATTATTTAAGCAAACAAAAATTACTGTGCAAATAAGGTACCAAGTAAAAAACTTTAAGTGTGGCTTAATAATATTGCTACATACAATGTAGGAAGTACAAATAAAATTATGTCATTCATTAGCACATGTTACAGACAATGATCATATATAGAAAACGCTATTGTCATACAAGCAACGGGTTCTTATTGTGCCGAAAATGAGACTACGAGAATGCGACAATCTCTATTTGAACTGACAGTTTTGGACTAGCGTGCCAAAACTGTTGTGTTTTAACGCTATCTACCCCTTTCTATATACAATTATAATTGGTTGCAGTAGTAACACTTGCGATACAAGCGTTGCGCCCACGCACCGAACCGCCAGCACCCAATTGTAAGACTACCACACTACGGAATGTGCACGTTGCTTGTCTACACCTAACCCACACTCTTGCGCAACAAGTACAGCTTTTACTAATAAGGAATTGTCTATACTCATTATCACATCCTGATTTGGGAAAAAAACTGTTTGAAATAAAGAAATATGCGGTTAGTTACACGCACAGTGATTAATGCGCAACCCTATTCTCATTACAAACCATAAAGCATTAAGATCTACGGTGAGGACCTATTTTGATTGTTATTTTGTGTTGTCAACCTCAATAATGGAGTGTTTCGTGAAAAAGGGAGACAGCATGTTGGACAGGACTTGTGAAATATTTTTATCTTTACCACTAAACTCGACTAGTTCGTGAAAATGCTCATTATAACTTTATCTACATGTTTCGTAAATACTCGTACATCGTCACTTTTTTTGTTATTTCGACTTGTCACGCCTGGCCTGGGGCTGGGAATGTGACGTGATGTTTATCGTGCTATTATTTAAATAGGCAATTTAAAAGCTTTTGTATTAGTTTTATTTACATGTTGAACAGCAAAATTGACGCACAGAGCTGAGCTTGCCTCGTATCATGAATGGCTTCATTTCAATAGCGTCACAGTAATAGCACTACCGGCACAAATCCTTAGGCTACCAACTTCCACCGCGCTCTCAATTACCACGTTCGTCTAATTATAATTATAAAATTAAGCTGTAATTTAGACAAATTTTGTGATACCTACGAAACTCGCCGCTCTCAACACTTTAAATAACCCAGTTTTTTAAATAAATGATCAATATATATGCGTTACACTTTAACTGGTCTGACACTGAAAATGAAAGTCCACTAATCAAAATAATGAAACTGAAATCGTTTCCAGTTTTGTACCAAAACTATTTATTGGTCACTTTTCGTAGATTTATATAGCGAGACAAGCTGTTCAAAGGTGTCATTGGTCTAGGGTCCGAAAATTGTTAATCTACTTTCAGATGAAAATATTTTGAATTGATGGACGGTTAACTACAAATCAAAATAATGTCTTAATTAGAATTGGGTTTGGGCTATTTAAAAAAAAAAGTCAATCTGTTTAATGTTTATAACAATGGACGTTTCACGGGAAGTGACACAGCGCTGCCATTACCGGCATGTAGCTCTAACATTGACTGAGTACAAGAGTACAGGTTTGTACATCATGTAATGTGTGTACATACATACATATATAAACAAGACTGTCATAATATTGACTTATTCACGCGTCGCGACACACAAGTGATCTGTAAATACTTTTTTTGCTATGCTGTGTCCACAGTGACGTCATCAGTTACTGTATTACCATCAATGAACAATCACCGTCGATTGAGTCCTACTGCTAGATATAAGCCTTCCCAAGGATCTAACACTCCTTTATTTTCATCAGACTTTGACATCGAATAAGGTAACCGTAACCGATAGTATGTGTGTACGAACAGGCGGAGATATTCCTTCGACATACAAAGTACCTCCGACCAGGCAATTTGATCACGCCTGGCGGGCCGCAGCACGACGGTTAATGTTGAGCTGTTAAATATATAATTTTTCAGCGCGAGAACTCTGAAGTCCCATGTGTGGTTCTTAGTATCGATATAGTTCGATAGCTCTTCGCTGTGTGGCGCTGGTCGCCACGTATTCGTTTTCATTTTCAGGATTTATACCCTTTTACATTAACTGCCATTGTTAATTGTTATGCTCTTGTCCAAAACAACAGACAGGAATTGCAAAGTTGGCGAGAGATACTGGTCGACTATAAATCAAAAATACATCTATTTTATTTATCATCACGCCTTATCCCCGAAGGGGTAGCAGAGGCATATTATATTCCCACTTTTCACTATGTGTATTCCTGTCCCACGTAACAGGTGGTGAGCTCATTGCCGTGTTGAAATAGACAGACGCAGGTTGTGGCTACCTGTTGTTGAAATTTTTCAAGCCACCCATAAGGCCTACAACTTGACTGCTGGTATGTTACTGGCAACCAGGACAAACGTGCCTTCCGAAGAAAGGAAACGCTCGCAAATGTGAACGCCACAAAGTGGTCACTCATCCGAGGACCAGCCATAGTAAAAGTTGCATAACTCAGTGATTATTGACAGAATAGATAGATTATTTACAGAACGCTTCATGAAAACATGAGTGAAAATAAAATTGATAATAAAAAATAAACAAAGAAATAACCCTCAAATTCAAATAGCGGATGACACAACAACGTCTAATACTTTACTGTTTTAAAAATTGGGTTGATAAATATCAGGAAACCTCTATTTAATTATTAGTAAAGTAAAATAAGGTACAAACAGTGAGGTCATTCGCCAGGGTCGATTCCGAGGTCGTGCATTATTCTATTGCTAGGTTCCACTATTTACGTACCGTTGTTAAATATTGGCCATAAGCTGACAGCCTGACATACGGTGCAGCGTGGATAACTAATGCTCGTGACATAATTAGGTACATAACATCTGTCGTTTACGAGTTGTGACATTATTGCAAGACACAGATTACACCTGCATCGTTTGTACGGATAAAATAATGAATTACTACTTAAATAAAAAATTATGTCATAAGCTTAAGAAAAAGAAAGGGAAAATTGAAATATTTTTTTCAAAATGGTTGATGATGTTCTTGGCTTGGGGTCACAATAGCGGCGTTGCAACTACCGTGTGCCAAACATCTTATATATGAAGGGGCTAAGGGCAATGAAAGGTGGACACAAACTGCAGGAAAGAAAACTTCTGGTAAGAACGCGAATACCGCCCAGATAATGATAGTTTTATAACTAAACAATGTGTATTATATAGTGACTAGTTACATTGTAACGAAGGCTAACCAAATAATTACAACATGAGGAAATAAAATGTTCATGTCCTGAAGCCGATACACATTTTTTCAGGCAGATAAGATTCAACTGTAAATGTTTTATTACAAATTAAACTAATTGCTATTTTACAACCGGTATATTTATATTAATAAAACCTTGATACTGTTCTGTACTAATATGATATTATGGTTAATTTTATACTTTTTTGGAAAGGAAATCTTAGCTTGGTGCACTAGTAAAATATCAAGACCAGGAAAAATATAAATTTTCTTTGAATTGCCGCAAGCTTAGGAGTTAGCTGATGATACCGCCAAGCTGTCGCAAGATTCATAATTCGTTATTGCAAAAAAAAGTACAAAAGCATTAGACTCGGTTGGGCGTTGGGCCAGCGAGTGGACGTGATCGCTCGCACTGCATCGTGTAGCAAAGGATCATGTTCTTTGCAAGAGTCAATACTTTACAATGACTAAAGAAAAGAACTAAGCTTAAACAACCCATTGTTTCAGCGTCAATTGTAAGATTTTATATATATATATAAGAGTTACTAGTTTGTAAGCTATGCCTGCTCATGATTTTGAGATGCCGTCAATATTATAAATACGGGATACAATCATTGTGAAAGGCGATTCAACTTTCTGAGATTTGGAAGTTAGGGACCGGAGGATATTTGACAGTCGCCACATCAGCTTTAATGATATACAAATTACATATGTCGCTTCTTTTAGAATGGTTATGACACGTCTACCTGACGGTAAGCTTTGTAAATGACAAGAGATTTGTGGATGACAGGTATAAAATCAATCAATAAAATGATGGCAGTCCACTGCTGGACATAAGCCTCTTTCAATTCACGGATAAAACAGTGATCTTAAATTGGAGACTGGGCAATGATTGGAAAAATGCATTTTGTCACCCCGTTTGAAGAATCCGGCATTGTAAGAAGTGTGCTGATACCCAAGCTGTATCAGGGACGAGGTAGTACCGATACCCAGCCACAAGTCTCGGTACAGTAGTAGGTATAACGAGAGCTCATTACGTAATAAAATATTCTCTATAATAGCATTGTCTTGGAACTCCGTGATGTATTGTCGCAACAAGCGCAATGTGTTACCACACATAACTATAACATAATAACACTACTAACGTCATACTTCGTGATGTTGGTAATAGCGTTTGCTATATGGCTGTGGAGAACTTGTGATTTCAGGATATGTGGGGAAAAATTAGTTATTGTTTAAAGCGAATCCAGATCCGGATTTTTTTCACTGACGAACTCGTGTTTTTCTCATTACTATTTAATTTGTGATTTTATTATTCACTAAGATCGTATTATAGTTTACTGCAATCCAGACTTACTAAAAATCTATCTATGCATAATGTACACTTCTTATCATTCTACTATAGCTGGCGAGATGTCTACCGATGTCTACGACCTACTCGGTTCGTATATACGAATTTGAACATGCCCAATAGCAGTATATGATCATTTGATCATTTATATGTTATTGGACAATTTAGTACTTTAAATCTTGTCAATAAAAAAATGTTGACTGCATGCAGCGATTAAAATCTTTCAGGCACCTTCCAGAGGCTTCGAGAAGGCTAAACTTTAATTACACCACAAACAATTACTTGGCGGAGAAACTAACAGAAATACGCAACGCTAACAAATTCGAAACCATCGTCCGAAACAACCTTGTCCCGCAGGTAACTATTTATTGCCACAATCGAGTAGTTCTACAAGCGATTAAAGCTTATCTGCTGATTATGGATGTAGCTGACGGCGGCCTTCATATATGTACCTAATTGTTTCATCAAGTGTAAGGATTGTAATTTGAATTTGTAAACATTATTAAAGCGCATTAATTAAACTAAATAGTTAAATACCCCCAACGCAGACGTGCCCCAACTCAAATAAGTAAGGTTTTTATAAAGAGCTATTTTGGTAACAGTTAGGGCTACGGTCATGAAATGCGGTAACAGTGTTTTTGCTAAAATCGTAGTTCACTTCTGAAGATGTCATGATTGTCCTTCAATGCATTCTTTCTGTGTTACAGCCCAGGTTGATTAAATTCGATTTGGATTTCCGAAAACAATTTCAGTTCCCGTGATTTGGTTTGCACCGAAGACACCGTGAATCAGATAGTGCGATACGATCACACGCACTTTAAATATACTGTGTGTTATTACACACAGTATATTTAACGTGCGTGTAAAGTAAATAAGTAAATAAACCAAGGTTGTAAATCATAATCGTGCGCGCACCCAGCGAAGGCGCACCTCAGCTACTCGTGAAAAACGCGAGCCTTCGCGGTACGCCGCCCTTCCTACAACCGCCGGCCCACTATTACTTTATTCTTGAAAACGTGCTCTGTTGTGGACATTGAAGCCGTTGCGAAATGATTCATCGCTAAAGATCTGAAATAAATGTTACTTTCCATTTGTAAACAAACCGCATTCCAATCTGTTGTAGGCTAGCTATACGTACAGTAGCTAGTACGCTGTGCACATCGCTTATCAAAAGAAATAATATTTTGATAGAGAAGTCAGTAATAAAAAAGTTATCATAATAATAACTTTCTATGACTTGGGTAAGTAGCAAAGTAACGCAATAAGTACGTACATACATACATACATATTGTCACGCCTTTATCCCCGAAGGCGTAGGCACAGGCATAATTAACGCCCACATTTCATCGTATGCATTTCTGTCCCACGTAACAGGTGTGAGCCCATTGCCGTGTTGAAATGGACTAGCGCAGGCTGTGGTGACCTGCTGTTAAATTTTTTTAAGCCGCCCATAAGGCCTTCAACTTGGCTTAACGACTGCCATTTTATTGGCAACCGGGACCTACGGCTTAACGTGCCTTCCGAAACACGGAACTGGAGTGGGTCTAAAGGGCCGAATAAATTTAATATAATAAAATAAAATGTGTCTATTTTAAATGTTAAATTTGAAAGAAATTTTGAATACGTTGCCTTTTTAGTAAGGTGGTAACAAAAAGGCTAAAAGGTTTTATGTGCTAGACACTAATTAGCACGACCAATTAAAGTCCTGGTAGTCTCGGACTGAAGCAAAAAGTAACAGTTAAAATAAAAACAGAAAACAGCATTTGATGAGAGACACAGCGGGGACTGCGATTATCGTAAACGCCAATGTTCTGGGTTGAATAGTACACGGTTTGTGAAAGGATTATTTAATCATCTGCAAGCTGCTCAAAATAACGCGAAATCGTAGACAAATATCACCATTATCAACGGGGTACGCTGATCACTAAAAGATATTCCATGTTCGTTGCTTCTACGGAATTGTGTTTGAGCAGTTTTCATCACTATTTGCCTTCCAACTCCTCTATGGATGCCTACGAGCGAACTTCGTCCATCTGTCAGCCACTCTAGGTCAGGTTGAAGACTATGAGATTTTAAAGACTCACCTTCACCCTATTAAAACAAAATATGTGTTATAACTGTTCGGGTGAATGTAGGTCTCTAAAAACAGTCAATAAGATCGTCAAAAACAGTAAAACGGAAAAATACCGAAGGCTCCAGAGTATAACTGCGGATGGCCACGGCCAGTTTAATCCTTCTAATGACAACAATGTTATATGTGAATAAAGCAATGAATAAATCGTAAATAATATAGCTTGACAATGTTTCAGTTATTTAATTAACATTGTATCGGCAGCAGCTCTGCAGGTGAGTGTTACCCGGCTTTGATTGGCTGTCTCGCAATTGTTTGGTTGTGGGTCGTCGCCATTTTACTTCAACTATTAACATTTTATTGTGAAGGGGACTACAAAAGTGAAATTGCAGAAACGATACGTCAACATTTAATAGAAATTCTTTAATGAACGATCATTGTATCTGTAGGATTCACACCTGCTCCTTCGTCTCCTTCACCTAGTTGCTCCTAGTCTCACCGGTTTGAAAAGAAAGGAAAGATTTACTTCCTTTTTTAACTCTTCTAATACCTTCTGATCAATTTTATCAAGATTTGTAAGATATTTGGACGATCCCTTGGACTTAACCGAGTTCGAGATTGGTGTTTTTTCCGGTCTTGGTCATTGCGCGAGTGGGGTTAAAATCAAGATTAATTTCAACGTGACGAAGTACAGGTAAATAAAATATTTTAATTAAATAAAATGTTTTAGTACTTATTTAACATATACATAGAATCAAAATAATGTGGCATAATAGGTGTATTTAAATGATGTTATCACAGAAGCGTTGCGGTAATCGTAGATAATAATCAAGTACGCTACTATTAATGTTCTGAATATTTAGTTGTAGGTAGCATATTATCAAACAAACAACGCAATAAAGTATGTATTTATGTTTCACGAGGGCTCCGGATTACGATAAAGGCTATAAATTTACCCTCATTATTTAAGTCAAAGTATTAGGACAACTACGAAATGTGTTGTTTTATCCTTATATTGGTAAAGAATCAGATCCCCCTGGTGTGTAGTGCAAGTGATAACTGCAGCCTATCAACGTTTACAATACCCAAAGTGCTACTCTCGCGTTTCTGACCCTTCTTAAATACTTTGTCCACGAGTACTGAACTCACCGTGATTGTGATTTGTGGCCTATGAAATATTGCATCACAAAGTTGAAATGAGAGTATGTAAATGATTCCTCTTTCGGCGCATACACCCTTTAATAATAGGAGGACTGCAATGAAACATCAAAGAACAAAAAGATGTAGGTTCATATTAGGCCAGGACTAGATGCATTTTTGGCAGGACTTGGTATTGCGTACAAGAACTAAGTGTCAGCTGGATGTGCAATGAACATCGTAGAATAAAAAATAAACATATGTTGCATGAATGAAATTCCCTAAAGCAGCCGATTCTCATAGGTAATCGAGGTAAGTTGCATGGTAGTCTTAAGGCTTTAGATAGTGTAGGATGTCTAGCTAGAGAAGAGAACAAATATATCAAATTAGCAGAGAGCTAGTATTATACAATACATATATTCTTTAGCAGTACTTTCAAAACAGATGACATTAAAAGATTAAACATTACCTACCTACAGTTCTAATAACTATAACAAAGCGGTTATTAAAAGATGAATCTATACGATTTGCTCAATTATTGTTTAGTCGCGGTCGAATAGAAACATCATTGTTCCACGCCACGTGCGTAATCACTATTGAAGAGCTGCGCGTGCACATGTCGCGATGACAACGGTGGTGCAAATCTTGTTGGTAAATCATTACAAACGAATTCATGGAAATTACAATCGGTGCAATGTCTTATTTTGAATATTTCTGAACATTACACATTCATACATACATATACAATACATCATATAATAAGCTAACTGATACTGGAGTTACTCGTAGAACGGTGTTGGGAGTGTGTGACGGTTTTTATTCTGTCCATAAATACCGTGATTCCTAATAACGATTTCGTTAATGGTAGCCGCGTTTGCTCAAGATTGACCTGTCTAGAAGGCGGTTTCGTCAACGTGCTATATGGTACCAGGCAATGAGGTCAGCAGGACTAGGTTTTCTAGTTCTCAATGGTAAAGTATATACAACCGTTGGTAACATGAGTCTGTCATTCCGAGCGTAGCTAATTGGTAACCAGTTTTTCAGGCAGCCCGTGCGCATGTCAGGCAAACATTTTGATTTTAAGGTGATAAATAATGGCATGTAATAAATGTGTAAATATTCGTAAAATAAATACTTCATAGATACTTTTAACGCACGTTATTGTGGCCATCAAAATCAGTTCGACTGGAAAAGTAGCATTCGTCACTTGAACAAAATTGACGTTAATTAAATCAGAAGTCTAATAGTTCACTCTGCGAGTGCTGATCATTTCTTATTCATTTTCCTCTTTATGATCTGCCTTCTTCTCTTCAATTCAACAAGACGCTAATGTGACGGGATTACGATGTTCTTGAATGTACATCGAGTAAAACAGTTTTATAACAATTTTTAACTTGTCTGTACTGTTACCGGTGGCGTGACTTCCCCATCGCGAACGATTGGTTTACAACATTCGATTACTGTGTCGTGTTTACTGCTAAACATGTTTGTGTACATAGTAGCACACGCTGATTCTGTTAGACTACAGTGCAATAATTCATAATATTATACGAGTTTTGTCAATGAATTAGTTTTTCATTCAGAACTATGTTCCTTTATATTCTATACCTATTTGCGGTACATTTCATGCACTGCAATAGCGACTTCTTTTGAAGTGGTGGCTGATAGTTGCCAACAAAATTGTCTTTAACAACTGATCATAACCGATCCATCTACAATAGAAGTCCCACTCAACTCGAGAGATTTTTGAAACATCTTATAATCAATATTATCTTACCTAAACTTCTCCTGACTCCAATCATCGTCGCTCCAGTCATCCTCACTTATCCACCAGTCGTACATTTTATTGAATAGTTTCACTTCACAAATCTGAAGTACTAATACAATGTACAAGATGCCAGTAGCCAGTATGTCCAGTGTACAGTATACCGAGTGTGAAGGTTGGACATGTAATACCATCCAAGGTGGAAGGCGCATCATCGCTCAAGTGGCGCTGCCCACTCCTAGTCTGATTGATGTTAATGTCTCGCAGTATGACGAATGTTAGTTAATCAATTTAATATTCAGATTTATCCAGATTATTTTATCGCTGACCTCTACGTTTTTAAACAACGTCAATAAGAGATTCTGTGTCTGTGGACGCGAGTTGGTGGCATACAGGGTTATTAATTTGTAATACATATATCAATAACCTCTGTACTGTGTATCTCACTTCTGTACAACCAACACATTGAACAACTATGGCGATATAATTTTTTTTGGGATGGACGGATATGAAAGGCTTAGGACCGTGTGCTGTGGCGTGAATTGGGAGAAATTTACGTCCCGCAGTGGACTGCCAGGCTGATATGTTGATTGACATACTTCACTCAATGTAGTCGTTTGTTCTAAACCTTAACGCATGTCGCGCGAAATGAAGATGCTGAGGTGGATATACGAAGTCACACAAAAGGATTGCGTTAGGAGCTTTATCCTCATGTGGGTGGGTACCTTAGTGGTACAATAAGCCTATAAGCCTATGAAGGAGAAAAAATAGGAAAGCATACCCCGGGCGTCGCGTGACGCAACTGGGATAGATGCTGTGATGATAATGAGTTATGCAAAAAAACTGATGCTGACATTTTGGGTTGTGGGTCAATAATGCTGTCACACAAAGAAGGTTCAACGTATCAAATATTGGATGAGTAGTCATAATTCGGCTCGCATTGTTCCAGCACTTAGTGTAGGTCTAATTGCGGCGCGGTCGATATTCCAGTCTAGACCGAGCTCAACTTTTATAATATCCAAGTGTTTGAGTTGAGTCATCCATCACCGCGGGCTATGCTTTTTTACTAAGACACTAAAATGGCCAGCAACGATTTACTTCATATTGTAATAAACGTCAACTTTCATAAATCATTTTAACAATTTCTTTATTGTGTTTAATCCACCAATCTCTTCAGGCACTTGCAATGTGATAATTAGCTGACTAATTATCACATTGCAAGTGTCTAATGAGGCAGATAATGTGGTCTACGAACACAATCATTTTGGTAGGCTCCGTCGCATCTACCTCCATCTATCTTTTAGATACTCAAAGCACTTAAACTGCACGAAGGGCGTGGCTATCACACTGGTCGTTATCACAATGAAGTTAATAAGCGTCGTTTTTATTCGCAGTTTTATACATGACTGCTTAAGATGGCGCAAATAGCATACACTATGGCCGCGAAAATAAAATCACATTTAGTCGTACCCAATACTACCCAAATGTGATGATGTTGTGACTGCATGGTACTCAGTACCTTGGCAAGTCTTAGCGTATCTGCTTTAACTATGGAATATGGTTCTTACTATGGTTTATGAAATCCGGTGACACATTTAAGTATGACTTGTAGCGTATTCTAAGAACTGTATTTATTTAGAATCTAACAGTATTTATTTAGAACATAAAAAAGCCTTAGGTTTATTTAACCCAATGTCGTGTGTAGCCCGTAGATGTAACAAGCTGTCTGACCTAATTCTACCACAGTAGGGGCGCGGGCGTAGTGACACAGGCACTTGTATGTACCTAACCAAATTCGTCCGCTCATTGCAGAAGTGACACATTTTCGTTTTATGAATAATTGTCAATTTAGTGTTCCATCTAGTTTTACCATCACAAAATATTACAACCCAAGGTAACGGGGCAACAGTCATAAATTTGAACTTATTACTTATTCAGTAGCTTAGGTAGGCTTGCATTTGTTATTGTAGAATGGCATAATTGTACACGTAGGTATCCCATAATTCAATGATAAACTGGCCTATAATATACATCACTTTGTTAATCTTGGGAAAATAATACGTCACGTCACAAGTCAATAGGCAGAGGTGTGGGTACTCACCGTATCCGGTTGGTCTTCTGGTGCGCCGTCTCCACGGTGACCAGGAACACAGCGTGGCTCCGCGAGGAGTGCTCGTTCATGTCGGTGCGGCCCGCGGCGCGGTGCTTGTTGCCCGCCTTCATGACGCGCACCATCTCCGCCGCGCTCGCGCACACCACCGACGTCATCTCTGGGATGTAGAAGCCGTTCAACTCCTACAAATTGATTTTATACATTTGTTTGGAAATTTGAAATCAATTATGTTGTTTTGTAAAATAGCGGTTGTTCAAAAACTAGGTACTATTGCGATTGTGAATTGAATTATTTTGTGCTTGATCAAACATTATAGTATGAAATCTTGAATACGTCGGTAATACGCTATTATGCAGGCCATAAGGTCAAGGTTCATATACCTTATCGAGCCCTTATACATATTACTGTTGATTGTATGATACTAATTAGGAGTGATAAATCTGTAATTGGTTTTGATGCAAATTACCCGTATATGGTGTTTAGGTAAAGTTCTTATGTAGACATGGAGCTACATCTAGTGGTACTGTGGACCCACACTTGTCCCTACCCTGGGTGTCGTACTAAGCTTGTTGGCCAGCGCGTTCACGTTGGCTGTCAATGTTTACAGCCAACGTGAACGCGCTAGCCACACTACGTATCCATAATTATTAACAGTCCGCATTCTTTTTTCTATGAAGTCCTCATGGATTCTATGCCGGACCACTTATGTTTGTGAGTTCTACAGTCAGCATCTAGTAAAGGAGTTTTAGGTTGAAGGCTGAGACTGGATCGAGTAATTGAAACAGGATAGGAGAACTAGCATGTACGACAAAATCGCAGCTATTATAAGGTTTTGGGCTTCTACAAAGTCACGAAGCAATCTAAAAGTTAGTAAATTATATTCAATTAAAAGCAGTTAGCGCACGAATATCACTGAACTCCAGTTTTCACAGCGCAAGGCTTTTCATTTTTGTTTTAAGTCTCAACAGTTACCAACTAAGGTTGACCTTAGAACTCGTAAATAGTGCGGATTCTCGGAATGTTTTTCCGTCAAAGTTCATTAGTAAACAGTACAACTAGCGGAAGCGAGCGAGTGCAATGCAAAAAACTGCACGTACCGTGTAACGAAAAATAGTATTGAAGAAAGAGCATGCTATTGCTTATTAGGATTTGATAAATATGTACAAGTTAGTTTGTGAACCAATTTAGCGGTATGCTGAATATTATATGGACGCGGCTGGTGAGAGTGCCGGAGGCGTCACCTACCTCCCTTTGCTGGTGGTTCCTGGGAACGTCCTCTCTGCAGCGCGCGATTGATATCTCTTATGTAAGTGTTCAAATGACAGCGAAAACTGTTTACGACGAGGTGGGACATCTTGTGTAACTTAGTTACATTAGATTAATAAGATTATAAAATAATGCACGGTGAATGTAGAGTCTAGATTGGCACTAAGGCCACACAAAGAAAGTTAAATTAACGAAGAGTATCTCATTAACAATCGCATAAATGTCTGCGGTCTCCACCAGGGCCTCAAGTCTACTAATTTACGTTAAAGAACAAGCCATTGTCATTCCATCGCCACTTAATTGACATGCCATTGACATTGAGCAAAAATCGGTAGTCTACTAACGTAAACACACGGTGTCAGCAAAATGTCGATGGAGTGGCAATGGAATGACAATGCCTCAACAGTGGCGCTGTCAACCACATTGCCATTTTTTGAAAATCAAATACCCAGTTTTCTTATAATATCAATATGCGTATATACGCAATACGTTTGCTATAATTTTGATTTAAATAATTGTTCATTTTATAAAGACTTATCATATTTCATTATTTAAGCAGATAAATGAGGCAATCAACACAAATTAAGCATAATAAACTAAAAAATAACTAAAATATTTCTGCGTGCCTGTGCTACATGAAAAAAAAGTTACGAGTATATTTATTGACATTAGTGCCAAAAAAATTCAGAATCGCGCCGTAAAACAAACAATTTATTCATATTATAATATATTAATAGTTCATAATAAAGTTACAACTTTACAAGAAATAGTCGTTTAGGCGCATCCAATTTTCGTAAGTACTCTTACTTTAACATAACACAGTATTATGAAACAAAAACCCTGTACGTAGTACGTTTTCTAATCTATGCAGAAACCTTTTGTGCACATCTCATCGTTTAATTTTAATCTTGATAATACAAAGCATCTTACTTGCTTCAGAAAAATTACATTTGTGGAGCTGGCCTTGAGATGTTCTCTATCCATGGAAGAATTTTGTGATGTGTTTAGTTTGAGAGTAGTAGCTATTCATTATAATAAACTTGTTTAAAGTGTTGGGTACCTTTCGACTAAAAGTGAGTGTATTTTTAAAAGATTCTCCATAACTCTAGTAGAATCGACTTTACACAAGTGGAAACTGAGAACTCAATGAAGCAAATATTTCTTAAGTTGTCCTTAATATATGCCTAGGCTTTGAAAAGTTTAGGGAGAGACTTACCTTACTATTTTAGTGGGGACTAGACCATACTAATTATTTCTTTGACTTGTCCTTGTCTTTTATTGACAGTTTTTTAAACTAAACAAATCCAAAATAAGGTACCCAGAAACAAAAACCTAAGCTACCGGCAACAGGTATTAAACTTTTAAATCTTCATATTGATATTTGTGTTAAGGTGAAGTTTTATCAACATTTTAGGGCTCTATCCACCGGCAAGTGCTGTACCTACTGACTTGTAGTTGAGGCGGGCAACTCAAAACAAGCATGTGCATAACTGAAAACCAGTGGGCATTGAAAAATGTTGTCTTACTAACAAACCAAAATTCTTTGACCTGTCCAATATATAGCGTATCTAGTACGTAGTTCAAGCTGTATCATTACTTCTGCTGAACCAACTTTAATGAAACATGGCGCAGTATTTAAGCTGGAAAATTTTTTAATAGTAGAGGTGTGATCAACTGCATGGATTTTGCTCCAACTCTGAACAAATGAAAAAACAGGCAAGAAGAAAAATAATTACAGTGACTTAGAATCCCTGAAGGAGTTGATTACAATTATTTATTTTTATTTATTTGGAATGTAGTCACAGCTATTAGAATAGAATAAACTTCATTGCACACAAATATAGAACACTCACATAAAGAGATTACAGTTTCATAAATGTACAAAGGGTGGCCTTAACGCTAAAGAGCAATCTCTTACAGGCAATCTTTTTAGCTATTTATAATAGTATAGATTTTTACTAATTAATACTTTGGCATAGATATTTGATTGATATTGTTTAATAAATCATTGTATTTTCCTTTCAGACACAAAAAGCCAGGATAGTATTGCTTTCAGATTTACACCCACACACTAGAAGCAATAGTCTATTTTAAGACATTTCTCTCTGCCCACTAAACGTCCAACTAAAGATTGAGGAACGATTGACGAAGAGAAAGAGTCAGGGTAGGCTGAGACTTACATATGAAGACCAAGTGAGCAGATTAATCAAAAACGGAATAGTCAAAAGTACTTGGATACCCAGATGGGCATGCATGGAGCGATTAATGAATCTGCAGTAAGCGAAAGAATTATGCATGGATTGCGAATCCTGGCAATCTGTCTTCTCTGACTACCCCATCAGGGATACAGCGTGAAGATAGTTCTCTCTGCCCAGACTGGCACGACCTTCCATGAGGACAACAAAACAACTTTTTTCACATACATATTCATCATTGGTCAGCTTATTTTAAGTTTTAAGAAAATATTCACGTATATTTGTTATAAATTCTATTCAATTATGTATTAGTAAACATTTATTTATAATAGACTATTTTTTTGTTACCTTTCCAACTTAGATCACATATGATACGTGTGTATGTGTGTAGGGTGTAAAGGGCCCCACCAATATTACTAGGGCCCAAGTGACGCCTGCTAGTGGTGCACCAGCAGACCAACGCATGAGATGATGCAAGTGCCGCTATAAGGTTAGGGGGTAAGACAGTGGTCACTTCCAATGATGCCTAACTAGCTAAACTAAAGCTGCTCCTGTATTCAAGATATTAAGATGAAGATATGTCACAAATATAACTGTGCTGAAGTGGGCAATGAGCTGATTCTGATGCATGAGGTACATAAATATTTGTATAAGACACCCCAACCTAGCCTTTGGCCATACGTAGAGGGAAGGGTTTTGTCTGGTTTTGGTCAATAGGAGTTGGACATAGCATTCATATAACTCATGAATGGTTTCACAAGTTACAAAAATGCTTTGTTCACATGTCTCACAATATAGCCCTTGCACTGGTTTTTGACCCATTAGAGTTTGGAGACCCTGCTGCATAAAATAACAGGAATATATCAGACATAGGCTGAAATACAAAAAGAAGTGTAAAGTGAAGTTGTAACTTGTACCTAAAACATAAATGAAATTCCATAAATTGCAATCATGGAATATTTAATCTGCGATTTGTTTAACTCAGTCTCCCTATTGTGACGAACGTCTTACTATTTAAAACTATCTCTCTTCGGGAATTAGGTAGGTACTGAAACATTATCTTCTGGCATTTTCGTCGACTATCTTTGCCTAACATTAAAAAGTGTAATATTTTTGTTTTTAACTAATTATTAACTAAATTTGAGATAAATATACTATCAACAACTGGTAAAATAGCAGTGTCTGCTCGATGGTGGTTCAATGGCGGCATAATGACAAATAATCATACCGAAGCCATCGTGAGGTCATTGAAACTGATGTCAAATAATTATTAGACTACCGTTTGCCAAACTATTGGAAAGACACCGAGACGTCATTGATTAGTAGAATACAGATTTGTATGAGTGGCAGGTCAATGACAAGTCAGGGAGAAGCCATTGGTCTTAAATAGTTAGCGGACTACGAAAACTGCAAAACTGCGCCATTGTCAGGCCATCGACACTCTATTGATACACTATTGAAATAGTAGAATTCGGGCCCTGGCCTGTGACGATCCGTTTCAAATCGCAAACCGAGGTCTCTCAAACTATTTTTTGCGGAAGGTATAATGTATGTTCAAGTACATAATGCTATAAAAATAAACATCGTCTATACTACTACAAGGCCAGATGTTTAATTCAGTTCTTAGAACTGCAAAATCAATAATAGAAACTATCCAATATAGCTTCTAGCGAGTATATAGTATATTAAGGAATAGTCCAGTTGAAACCTATTATTGGCATGTTCGATTTCTTTGCCGACCGAAAGTGGCGGCTAAAAGTATAATTTGTTGTTTTTGTTAGTGAAAGTCATAAGTTTTCAGACGTGCAGTGTGCTTAGTAGCAATGATCCGTTAAATACTTGCACCATCATATATAAGTTGACTATTAGCCCCGCTCACAAATAACACGTGCGTATACATAAATAAGTCGTATTACTTATTAAACGCGCGTTACTTAAAATGCAAGAACATAAATCAGACTCAACTACAACAAATTATGCCAAGCACTAATGTTTGGTATGAGATGTTCAATCACCATACTCATGTAAAGTTTCGACAATGTCCAGAGCCAGAGACTCAATAAGTTACCATGGGCAATACTGTAGTCATCAAGTTAACATGCAGTAAATAATAACAATCCGACATTGTCTTTCTTCAAGTTCCTTTTACCAAAAACAGCCCTAGACTCGTAACCAAGACCAGTAGGTGCTAACGGGAGTAATGGACGGGTATTCCAATAATATAAATCAAACATATGTGCTGATTAGGACACACGACAGTTGCAAGTAGAACATACAGAACAGTGAATTGGAGTTTAGCATTTAACGCGGCACAGAACAGCAAAAATAATAATACAATGCAATTAAGAAAATACGCTCAAACGGGTATAATACAATAAAATAAATAAAAGACGATAAACTGAGAGCTGAAGTTGGTCTCTTAACAACATAGGTGAAAGGATGTTTAGGGAAAGCAAATGAGGCTTAGGAAAACGGAAACAGGATGTACAAGGAACACGTTTGCTGCACATTATCAATCATGCTTGAACATGTCTTTTTAAGGAAACGTTATATGAATCGATCATTTCAATACTAATTCATTGTAGTGAAATTTCATTTCAATACTATTTGACAGTACGAAGGTTATGAGAAAAGAATATCACAATTTCGCTTATTTTCGATTACTCCTACATTCCAAATACCGCGACTCTAATTAGAAACATTGTTTCGCTACAGCCTACAGCATACCGACATCCAAGACTATCCATTTCTACAATTTATTTTTGTGTCACGTTCTACCACATTTCATACAATTTATTATTACTGTGGATCATCTGCAATCGATAGCTTAAATGTATGAATTCAAATCAAATTAATTTAAATACGCTGAAAATTACAGCAATCGTACAATGTTGTAATTGTATGTGGTACTTTCGTTTTCACCTGCCCGCGTAGCGGTACCAGGCGCACAGAGCTGTGTCGAAGGTGCTCGCTACATCTGCAGTACACGTGACTTTTGTTTTGTTTTGAATGTTCGTTGCTGCACAACCGTTTTAAGCTGTAGATACACGTGTCTGCAATTGGCTTGCATATAGTACAAGATTGTCTAGAGCGATATGTTTGAAAACTCATACGGGCTCTATCTATAGACCCAAGTGACCCAACTGACGCGCGTCCTTTTCCCCCCGTCTGCCTTAGTGGTCAAATAATGTACAAGCAGACCTCAACGTGACACGTTCTTGTACATTTATTTACCAAATTTTAGGTAAATTTATAGTACTTTAAAGTTGACGTATAAAACGATTTAATGTTTTTCAGACGGACCGGACGTGTCGAAATGTTGCCTATCGAAGCCTTGATGACGTCTTCATCGAACCATTCTGTTGGGAAATAGTAACAATAAGTATACCTAGGTATAAAAAACAAAAACATAAGCTTTGAAATTTGATAGTGTTATTTTATTCAGGTTTATTATCATTACCTTTAGTCACAAAACTCAGGTGTTATGTGAGGCCTTAAGCTGGTTTTTAGTCACATGTACCGTCGGCGTTTACGGCCCAAAACGCATCATAGGACATGGAATTCCCCAGTGAGAGGCTAAAGAGGTGGAGGTCCCATATCCGATACTTGACTAATGGTGGTTGAGTTTTGGTAAAGATTCCTACACCACGCCAACTATATTTCAATAAACAGCATTACCTATGAATGACCACTCGGCTGTGAAGTCGACCTTACCCCATACCTGTACTAACGACGTACGCCGAGTCTACTCTTCGAGAGCAGCTCATTATCACAGAATGGAGGGAAGTAACATATGTGTTGAGCGCGGTGCAGTGACGCCACTAAAACGTAGTCTCTTTGGTGACGTAAACAACACAATTGCGATTGGTAGCTACTATCGGTTATCGATTTACTATTTTTAGATAGTAATCATAAAGTTGATCTAATGTTATGTGTGAATTGGACTGCAAACAAGGCCACTGATTTTCATATGGTTTTGATTTATTGTTTAATGTGGCGTAACCGGAATAAAAACTACATTTTCAGAGAGTTAAGATTGTGAAAATAAAGTTCATGTTGAGATCTATATGCACACAACATTCCTATCCCCGAGGATATTGGTAGAACCATTACACCTACTGTGCTGGGAGGCTGGAGTGGTACTCTACAATTCGCTACAAATATACATTATTTTAAAATGTATATTCTTGAATGTTCGTTAGATATTAGGAACAGTAACTCAAACAGACAACAGTTGAATTGAGCAACACTACAATTACCCGCATCGTGGACTATTAAGTGACGACACAGTTTTTTTATTTAAAAGTATTTCAGTAAGGACCGGTAGTGAATATGTACAAAGCAAATGTATACTATTGAGTAATTACAACGTAACTCGTTTAGTACAATAAGATGAAGTGGGACCATATTGCTATCGTCATCATTATTTTGACATAATAGAGATCCGTCAAACGTCAAAAAAAATACGAAGGATTTAAGACTGTTACTTACGAAGATAAGAAATAAAAAGTTTTAAAAATGTATGTTTCTGTGGCCTCAATATTAGGAGGCTCACGCCCAAAATTCTAAATTGTTTTGGTTCATCTACAATTTGGCGCTTTGATTTCTGTGTCTGGGTGTTATTTATCTATAATAAGTATGTATGTTGGGGATGAAGAGTAGAAGCGTGCACGTCGCCATCCCTGCCAGCTACGGCTGCAATTCTACTCCAACACGAGTGTGCCACCAGGACGAATGATGCTAGGG
The DNA here is from genome assembly GCA_948477245.1 of Thumatha senex. NCBI lineage: Eukaryota > Metazoa > Arthropoda > Insecta > Lepidoptera > Erebidae > Thumatha > Thumatha senex. The sequence goes on along the minus strand of OX419742.1, from coordinate 528,599 downwards.
CGTGCCCCCGAGGCGACGCGCACCAGTTCGTCCCCGCTGGTGCGAAAAGTGTGTGCCAGAGCGGCGTAGGGGACCGCCACCCAACACGCGCGGCCCGACACGGCGGGAAGTGGAGGATGGAGTGCAGGGTAGCTGCGTGGAATGTTAGGGGAGGAATGACAGATAAGATGAATGAGTTGATGGATGTTATGAATGAGAGAAAGTTAGATGCAGTGTGCTTGACAGAGACCAAGCGCAAGGGCAGCGAAGTCTTGGAGCTCCCGGGTGGGATGCTCGCGCTTTGGTCTGGAGTACCAGAGAGCGAGCATGGCAGTCGGGGGGTTGGAATTTTGCTGTCCTCGCGATTGGCCTCCGGTATGTATGAGTACAAACTGGTAGGTCCTAGAATCCTCTGGATCCGTGTAAAACTTGGTATGACGAAGATTTTCCTGGTAGCTGCTTACGCGCCAGTATCTTCGTCGAACGCGAGTGAGCTAGAGGACTTCTGGGAGAGTATGAGAGAAGCTCTAAATGTGATAGAAGGAAATGAAAGACTTATAGTATGTGGAGACTTGAATGGATGGGTGGGTACCGCTCGCGATGGTTTTGAGTCGGTACTCGGGAAGTATGGGGATAAAAGGGTGAACGACGCTGGCAAGCTAATACTGGCATTTTGTAAGGAAAAGGATTTGTTTGTGGCGAACACGATGTTCAACCACAAACAAATTCATATGTATACGAGGAGATGTAAGTCAAAGAGAAGCATGATAGATCTATTCCTAATGGATAGTCGGCTCCGTAAACAGGTGATGGACTCAAGGGTTTATCGAGGCGCTGAGCTGGGATCAGACCACTACCTAGTCATAACTAGGATTAGGGGTCTGTTCGCAGGTTGGCGTCATCGTACCGAGTGTTCTGAACCTGAGCCGACTTAAAGCATCAAAAGCTGGAAGCTGCAGGATGCATCCATTAGGGATAAATATAATGAAAGAGTAGCCGAAAAGCTTGGCGACGTCAATGTAAGCAGTGAGAATGTGGAAAGTGTATGGCAGAACCTTAGGGACAGTATGATAAATGCCGCTGTGGAAGTGTGTGGAGAAACGAAAAGAGGCAGTAGTAATAAGCGTGATGCATGGTGGAATGAGGAAGTGAAAGAAGCAGTTCGAATGAAGAAGAAAGCATGGCTAGACTACTTAGCCTCGCGGAATGATTTCAATATGAAAGAGAGATACAAGCTGCAGAAAGTTAACACGAAGGCACTGATAGAAGAAGCTCGTGAAAGGTGCAGAATGAAAGCGGATGAAAAGTTGTCGTCCAATTTCCGGGATAATGCCAAGCTCTTCTGGAAAGAGGTAGGCAAGACCCGGAGTTGTTCGGCAATCTGCAGTATGAATAAAGTGCTTAGTGTTAACAATGACGTCCTAACAGACCAAAGTGACGTCCTGCAGAGATGGAGTGAATATTATGGAAAGATGTATGCAAGAAAAGACAGAGATGCCACGTCGGGAAGTGGAGCTCACTTCGATGCTCCGGATCCCGATGTCATTGAAGTCATTAGTATGAAAGAAATAGAACAAGCGATAAGAAGTATGAAATGTGGTAAGGCTGCGGGAAAAGACAGAGTTACTGCTGAGATGATCAAGTACGGTGGGTCGCGTGTCTGGGACACACTATGTCTGTTATGCAACTTGTGCTGGCGGACGGGTGAGGTCCCAGATGACTGGCGAGTAGCAGTTGTAGTACCTATTTACAAAGGGAAAGGCTCGCGCCTAAACTGCTCCAGCTACAGGGCGATCAGCTTGGTCAGCTTAGCTAGTAAGGTGTATGCAAAGGTTATAACGGCACGAATGCAAGAAAAGTCTGAAAGGTATTTATGGGAGGCTCAATGCGGATTCCGACGTGGAAGAGGTTGCATGGATCAAGTGTTTTCTGGCTCTTAGCCAGAAGGTTTTCTGCGCTTTTGTGGATCTAGAGAAAGCATTTGATAACGTTGTGAGAGAAACGCTGTGGGACTTGCTGCCAGGATATGGTGTGGACGGCTCGCTACTGCGGGCAATACAGTCGCTTTATAGGGACTGTAAGGCTTGCGTGCGAGTAGGGGGGGATGTGTCACCTCTTTTTGATGTCTGTACAGGCGTCAAACAGGGATGTGTCATGTCCGCCTGGCTGTTCATAGTGTATCTGGACAGCTGCCTACAGAAGTTGAAAGATTTTAATATGGGTGTGAATTTGGGTGACTTTACAGTAAACTGTCTGCTGTACGCTGATGATGCGGTGCTCATGGCCTCATCAGAAGCCGACCTACAAGCATTAGTCACTAATATGAAAGAGGGGTGTGAAAGTAAGGGTCTCCGCTTGAATGCAAGTAAAACTAAGGTTCTAGTATTTGAAAGAGGTGACGTAAGAACTAAATGCGAGATTAGAGTAAACCAGGAACGTCTAGAGCAAGTGAATGAAATTGTGTATTTAGGAAGTATGTTTAGCGCGGATGGAAGATGTGATTCGGATGTAGAATGGCGAGTAGCTGCCGGAAACAAAGTTAACGGTGCTTTGTCCCAGTTAGTAAAGCGACAAAGCATCGTAAAAGAAGCACGAATGGCGATTCATAACGCAGTGCTAGTGCCAACTTTGCTTTACGGTAGTGAAACCTGGGTATGTCAGCAGATGCATGAAAGTAAATTGAATGCTGTGGAGATGCGATCACTTCGAAAATTGTGCGGCGTTACCTTGGCCGACCGAATACGTAACGAAGTGATACGCAATATGGCAGGTTTGAATGAAAGTGTCAGCGTTAAGCTGGAAAAGGGCGTGCTCCGTTGGTTTGGACACGTCCAACGAATGAGTGAGGAACGATTGACGAAGAATATATATTGTTCAAAAGTAGAGGGTAGAAGGAGTCAGGGAAGGCCGAGACTTGCATATGAAGACCACGTGAGCAGATTGCTCAAAAACGGAAAGGTCAAAAGTACTCGGATACCCAGACGTGCGTGTATGAAGCGATTGATGAATCTCGAAGAAGCGAAAGAAGTATGCATGGATCGCGAAGCCTGGCGATCTGTCCTCTCTGACTACCCCGTCAGGGATACAGCGTGAAGATAGTTAGTTAGTTAGTTAATAAGTATGTATTTAGATAAATATAAGTATGTTTATAAGTTATCTGATTACCATAAAACAAGCTCTGCTTAGTTTGGAATTAGATGGCGTTGTGACAACAAACGGAAGTACGGAACCAATCTTTGCATGTAGCGACACTAATTTCTGCAAACGTATTCACAGAAATGAGATGTAACAGAAGTGGCCGCTAGTTATGTAAACATAACCGTGACCCAGATGACGGCACTGCAGCTATAGAGTTTGTGGTCAGCTGCACACGTTCTTTACCTATCAGCTGTGTTCCTCTCCTTGAACACATTTAAATTGTGCATATCGGTTATCGGATGCCATAGATCTTTAATGTTTCGTATAAATTAATAAGAGTCCATCAAATGCAACACATCAAACAGGACATTAGAAAAACTTACGGTCTGGCTTGTATGAACTAGTAAAAAGAAAATATCCATCACGCCTTATCCCCGAAGGGGTGGCAGAGACATATTATATGCCCACTTCTCACCGTGTAGATTCCTGTCCCACGTAATAGGTGGTAAGCCCATTGCCGTGTTGAAATAGACAGACGCAAGTTGTGGCTACCTGCTGTTGAAATGAACTAGTAATTCTGTAATTTAAAAAAACGGCAGCGCGGTCAAAATTACGACTTGTGTTCTGGTACAACTTAGTTTTTTGATGAACCAGTATACGAGCTACCTGATAGAAATTGGACGTTTGCAGCATTCAAGCTATCGTTGTCAACTTCATTAAACCCTTAAATTAATGTTAATATTACAAAGCCAACTCACCTGCCCTCTAATGGTGAGCTTCTTGCAGTCTTTGGAAAGTAAGTCTCTAACATCTTCCAAGTACAGTTCAATATATGAACAGGACACAAGATGCGTGACATCAGGTGAGGCGCTGTTCTCGATGTGGGCCCATATGTGTCTGAAGGCGCGGGGAATGACTCCTTCATGCTCCGCCGTGCCTTCCATAGTGTGGGTCTTGCCCGTGCCGGTCTGGCCGTACGCGAACACACAGCCATTGAAACCGTCGAGAACTGAAGCCACCAGCGGGCGTACCTGTTAAAGGGAAGGTTTTTATTATTATCTGCTATCTGTATATATAAGTCAATCGTACTTACTTAACGAGTGGGATGGAAGACTAGAATAAAAATCAAATCCAGAAAATAAAAGTGAAATCAAGCAGCACCTAGCAGTCTATCAAAGTGGACCTTGAGCTCCAAAGATTATTACCTACTTATAATGAGGGACATAATATACAAGTGGTTAACTACTTCTTGTTCTTCTTTTTAGCGTATTCTCAGATGCTTTTAAACCCTATCTAGATTTAGAGCCTAGGGTCCGCTTTTACAGAGGGTGCTAGGAGCAGCTATGTTTTGGTTTTTTATGTCCGTAGATCAGCATGTACCTCACTAGTAGGTGCAGCGTCTTGGACCCGGAGTTCTTCCCCATACTTATATGTATATAAGTGGCTGTAAATAAATAATTTTAAGAAATTCAAAATATTAACCTTTGCCTACCCTCGAAGTCGATAGAAAAGGTGTCATATGACAATTGTTAAAGATACCGCATGTCGAAACAACTACGGTCGTGGGCGTTTTACGTGCCCTCGTAGTCGTCATGGCTCCTAATAAGGATTTAACAGCGACATGCTTAAGATCGGCCATAATACTCCTTAATCTTCTGTCAAATTAGATTTATAAGTACAATGCGTGAATGCGATTGCAGATTTCATTTCCGGCTTGTTCTTTAGCGGTTCATCTATTAGCTTATTCTAGGCAGAAATAATAAAACATGGAAGGTGACCCTGTAAAGCGTGTTTATTGTAGACCTTTACGTAGACGTATGTACAGCAGCCTCAGAGGAGCAAAATATCAACCTTGCAAGTCACTGAAGTCAAAGATCGATAATAAACAAAGTCCCATCTACTTTGACTCCTCATACGTCTGGAAAAGACATCCATTCTTCTAGGTATTCTTACTGGCTATTGAAAGTTTTCGTTTCATATAAAAACAATTAGTATAACTTGAAAATAGTATTTTTTTGCAATGTTATAGACTCAATAAAACTACAAACATGAGCGCTATAAGCGCAGTGATGTAATAAACTTCGAAATCATACATAGTAGCCTTGAGCACGCGCATCGCGAAACATTACTACTACTACATACATGCAACAGCGTGATGCATGCAGACAATGAAATATTTACACAGAACAAAAGACATTCATCGATAGGTATTTCTTTATGTGGAACAGCCGATAGAAGTCAAACAATCTCTTTAGAGAAAATTCCAGTTTATCATTTAAAAGCAACAACAATGTACAACATAAAACAACTATTTAACTATCGCCACCGTTCATAAAATGCATCATTTGTTTAGCGAAATGTGTTTTCATAAGGAAAATGACATATTCAGACAATTTATTATGAACTATGACTTCACATGTGTTTGTAAAAACATTGAAATTTTTTTGTAACAAAAACCAGTCGAGTACGTGTCGGACTCCCCTACTGGGGGTTCCGTAAATATACGTTTATTGCGTGATACAACTTTTATTTAGGTACGTTAACTTAGTAGTTTTAATTTCAACGTGATACCTTAACGTGTTCTCGAGACAGACAGACGGTCGAACAACAAAGTGATCCTATAAGGATTCTCATTTAGTCTTTTGAGGTTCGCAATCCTAAAAAAAATTTCAAAAATCCTTTTTACCCAAACCGAGACCTTTCCTTTATTATTTAAATATTGAGACCGATTATAAATTAGGTACTACACACCTCTATTAGTAATATCTATTACTGGTGAGTAATACTCTTCTTTATCCAACACTGTCGTTATTCTTCATCCACAGGCTACGGTGATCACTTTCCATCAGATGGGCCGTATGCTGGCCAGCCACCACAGTGAAATAAAAAAGAACTGTAGGAGGTTGGATTATATCAACATCCAGGACATATTTTCATGAACGATGCTCAATCAGGAGATTGGTGTAACCAATTGACAGCCAGGTTACTGAATTAGACAATGCTCAAAATTATTTATTATAAGTTGTCATTATGAGACTACAAAACGAGGGCTTTGAATGCTAAAACGTCAAGAGATTTTTAAGCATCATTATCAATGGAACTTTGGTTAAAGATAAAATAAAAATAAATAAATATCCATCACGCCTTATCCCCGAAGGGGTGGCAGAGGCATATTATATGCCCACTTTTCACCGTGTGGATTTCTGTCCCACGTAATAGGTGGTGAGCCCATTGCCGTGTTGAAAATGGACAGACGCAGGTTGTGGCTACCTGCTGTTGAAATTTTTCAAGTCGCCCATAAGGCATTCAACCAGGCTTAACGACTGCCATTTTACTGGCAACCGGGACCAACGACTTAACGTGCCTTCCGAAGCACAGAAACGCTCGCAAATGTAAATGCCACAAAGTGGTCACCCATCCGAGGACCAGCCATAGTCAAAGTTGCGTAACTCAGTGATCGTTTACAGAACACTGAGACCGCGGGGCCACGAGCGCTTCTTTGGTTAAAGATGATGTTTACTATCTAATGTTACTTGCAAATGTAGGTGTTAACAACAATGTGTGTATTACTATGCATTTCCTAAAACAATCCTGCATAATGGATAATTGACAGGTAACACAAACACGCCGCCCATCAGCAGCCGGGCGCCACAAGGTTATCAGAGTACTGCCACCCACCGCTGTGCTGAATCACCACATTTTGTCAAAAAAACTTGGTCTTATTGAATAGAAGACCTTCGATAGTGCCAAGGTGAGGCATTGAAAGTGAATACGGCAAACCGCGTGGGAAGATCTACGATGGATGATACATGTTCTTCCGCTTACAAATTAGTTATAACATAATTCGTTGTAAATTATAATAATAGTTGAGTATTAAACAGGGTATTATTGTACATATACAGATGTTTTCATGAGTAGTGACTGCCGTTTGTCCTCCCTTTATTGAGCTTGTGTTCAGGACTATTTCCTCTACCGTTACCACCAAGATAAAAATATATTATATTCTAATCTCAATATGGAAGACCAGAGTTCACTTTGATTGGCTTCTGCTAGTCATGATTAACTGAATCTTTTTTAGACTAGTTGGGAAAGAAAACTGCCGTCTGACCTGCCAATCCTTTCATGACGAGGATGGTTTAGACCCGACTGCACACGACATTTGAATAAAATATATATGTGATTTATTTACATATTCGATTTTTGTTTTCCTTGTAGCAGCGTTTAGATCCAAGCCGGTTTTGGTTATAGAGCAATGCGCTATAAAAAATAATTATTGAACGTACAAATAGCGATTCTTCCGGACGAAGAATCGAAATCGAGACGAGATGTGTCTTCATGGAATGGTAAAATTACCAGAACACAAACCAAACAGCCAATAATCATTACCAACATAGGGATGCTAAATGCTTAGTATGACACCTATGTTCGTAAATGAATCACAGTAAAAAAAACTGAATCAAGATCAAGGATATCGTATGTCTCACGCAAAGTTTGCACATGGTGCGCAATACAGATGGATTTATTTACCACCAAAGACAACTAATTACTGATAATGTTTTAAAACTCACACAACTGGTATTATTTGCTCACCTCTCGACATTTCGGCTACAGTAAAATAGCCGTGGTCACGAGTAGACTGGGGAAACAGAGTTAAGGATCCTTATCGAAAACAGATGCGTAATGCTCTGGTCAAACTTGGTTACATCCAAAACCAAAGACTCGTTGTCTGTAAGCTGTCCCCCCACCTCGGCGTCTATAGGGCTAGACGTATCGATTAATAGTATACCAAGCAACAGTAAGTCACTGGCTCCTGGCGCCAGAAAAAATGAATGTAATATTATTTTATGTGGCTTTTTGTGGCCAGTTTTGGAGTATTGACTAAACTAGGTAACAATCGCTCAAACAATCGGTCTCTGTAATATTTAACCTAAGACCTCTTCATACATTTTGTACTACCACTGTTTCATGGAGGATTCGAGGAAATATTGTTATTGTTAGCAAGGTCTGTAGCCACACAGAACCAGGCCGCAGTCGTCGCCATTTTCAAAGAACAGCGGTGCAGTTCGGACGGCACGCACGCTATTAGATTATTTACACAATTAATGATTATTTGAATGATAAAAATAAATGGAAATGAGTTGCTTGCTCTTCGCTCGAGCTATTTAGGATTCGAATGAATCTTGTGATATATATCTACTTGTCTTGAACCTGCATATATATGTTGTATTTTTTTTTTACCTTATTTTTGTTTACATTCTCCAGTATAAATAATTTGAAACGCCAGGCAACTAAAGGTATGGCTGCGTTTAGTCCCGGTAATAACTAATATACATAATTATATGTAATTTGACTTTGTTATTGTGTGAGCACTATGTAGACTTATTTATTATTTTGAAATTGACATGATAGTTGCTGTGTAGTTTTTGGGTATGTCATGCTCGCCTAAGTGTCCTGGCAGTGGTGGCGTATGTATCGGGTAGCCTTGTTCCCTACAATACGGTTGAATAGGGCGATGGCTGATATATGCGTCATACCCGTGAACGGGTGCCGTCTGTTGGGACTGGTCAGCTCATAGCTGTTATAGCAATTGTTACAAATAATATTATTTAAATTTAAGGCAAACTAAGTTTAGTCGACTGTTCTCACATAAGTTCAAAGGAACTATGTAAGTGTAATTTTAATGAACTCAACATTTATTTTGTTTTTTTTTTTTTTTGTAAAATTTCTTTACTGTATAATTGGTCAAATATCATGTTAATCAAACAGTGTCAAATGGCGGTTAGAAAAGAGTGGCCATGAGTTTTATTGCCAGGTTCTTCCTCTGGCTCTACCTATTGCTTTGCGAATCTGGCAGTAAATGTAAATGTAGAAGCAGTAATCTTGACGTTCATAAGTGTTACTTTGTGACCTACATGAATAAAGATTTTTGATTTTGATTTTTTGATTTTGATTAAACTATTATGATTATATATTTAGCCTAATATTATGATAATATTAGGCTAAATATCTTGTTTATTACATTCTTATTCAAATTCCTTTCGTGAAACTGGAATTGTATAGACGATCATTGTACACGACATTACTACAATACAAAAAAAAATGATAAAATCTTTCATTATTAGCAACTGCTCCTGTTATACCACGCTTTTCGCGTCGTCGGTACGAACGTTCGTAGCCTAAATGGTTTCATTTGAAAATACAAGTTACGCAAACTAAACGTATACCTAGTACCACGTACATTCTGCACCACCAAACTCATCCGTAATAATGACATATTGTATGTCGAAGAAAAGGAAAATTCGAAATAAAGCCCTGCATCAATCTCTTTGGCCAATTGCCCTCCTTAGTGCTGGCCCCAGTTCCGGTAGGGAGGACTGAATTCGAATGGCGCAGAGTCGTGGTGTTTTGGTGAAATTTGAGAGAGGACTCCGTCTAGCAGTGGACTGCGATATAATTAATTTATAGATGACCCGCGTGTTAGGTCATTCTTAATGTCAGTGCAGTGGGTGAAATGAGGCCAGGTAAAGAGTTCCAAACCTCTATGGTACAATGGTATGGCATTGATGAGTTGTCCAACTGTTCATAGTTGGTTTGGGGCATACATCTTTTTGAACCTCCAATCTGTAATACGTAATCATTCTGTTTAAAAAGTATTTGGATATGCCACAAGAATTGTATGGAAGTCAAACATTTTTGGCAACAATACCCCGCCACGTGCGTAATGGGTGCGGAGGAGGTGCGCGTGCGCCGGCCGCTGGTGCGCACTGGCCCGTATGTCGCTGATTTCACCTGATAGTCATACGATATTATTATACAACGTTGAATTCGCCTCCGATGCGATATTTTGAGATGAGCTTCATTATTATTTTTTGTATTATTTTAGACAATGACGTTTATGAGCAAAATCTGTGGTAACTAACTCTTGTCTATAACAGACACATGCTGATTCTAAATTTTCAGTCATAATAAATAGGTATTAGCCCTAGCCAATGGTCAAATTGTTGTTTTTTGGTTGAGAAACTAAAGTGTAAGTTCTATCTACGATAATACTGTCTTTAAATTTAAGACTTAAATTATAATTTACAATCGAATTATGATGAAGACTAAATAAGAAAATTATAATCGCACATTGCTTCGGGAACCTACCGTATAAATTTTTAACATCACCGCTACCAAATTTACATTTTATTAATATTCTTTAGAATAACTGTTAAGTCTTTGAATATGTACTGTAAAATCTAGTGTATGATCAATGTACATATCGATATTCATTTAAAAATAATAAACAGTGACGAAAGCTACACGAACGGGACCAAAATAGCTTCATAACTCGTTGAGCGATCGCTGTAAAAACGTCATAAATCGGTGAACAGCTATACATAATTTGTCTGCTAAAATGATTAACTGCGCTTTACTATCGATATATTATAGGGAAATGTATGGTGACAGGCGAAAGAATTATGACATTCTCTACTGTGTGGTAATTTATAGTCCGGCCGGGAGTTGCCTGCATCATTCAAGCAAATATTCATTTTTTGCGCTGATGCTGCTCAATTTACAAATATTGCCAATACGTAAGAGATGAACTATTGTGGACTGATTTGTATTGCATAAGAGAATGTTTGTGAAATCTTCAATAATATCTAAATTACAAGAAAATATAATACATAGCAATCTCCATGATTCCCTTTTTTTTAACTTATTGAAATCCCCTCAGATGTCATTCCGGACTCGAACCGGCTAAATCCACACGGTCCCTGCCTAACTGTCTATTGGACCGGATAACTCCTCGGAAAGATGACTGGCCTCATTCATCAATATCGTTTTAAAGATTACAAATATATTACTGATGTGACTATATTTATAAAGAAATGTGTACAGAATAGTTGGCGGCCTTATTTATTCATGGAGAGGTATGGGATTTAACATAATTGAAGTAGGAGTGCAGACCGCTGGTGATGGCGTTACCTTTCGCTGTTACTATATCAGCTTATTAATAACGTTCGGGCGTTAAAGTTAAACGAATGCTGGCCGAATATTGAACGCCGCGTGGGCTGCTAGTATACATAATGTGTATGCGAATTACTTGCGCTTATGTACCATGACCAAGTACGCAATCAGCAACAAACTTTACAAAATCTAGGCCGTTGTGGACTCTTTCTGTCCTTGATTGCAAATATGCGTCCAAGGTTGTCCGAATGCTGATAAAATACGCGTTTCCACACGATACGTTACGCGTAACCCTCACCTTGACAGTGGTGGAATGTAGGTCAGAACGATTAGGCGACTACGGACGCCGGTCAAGCATCGCTAGATTATGGCGATTACGCGCTTCGGTTTTGGCAGGGACGATATCAAACTCTATTTTTTCCCTTTCTAATCAAGTTGACTATTTTATATAGGAATTTAATTTAACAGAATCACGCATGTCAACACTTCCGCGTGTGTGACATTTTAGTTTTTCTGTTTCATATATTTTACTATTATTAAGAGCTTAGACGAAGTACCAAATTAAGAGCATAAAGAAACAAAAAACCTGATATTTTTTTTTAAATTATCAACGTTGTGACTTCCCCTGTCATCAAGTTCGTCCATGTAGACTCGTTCAAATAGCATTGTTTACTATATTACAATGCGGAACTCACCATTTCATCGTAGATGGTTTGTGTGTCTGAAGTGCAGTCGTATGCGGCGTCGTATGTGAAAAGTTTGTCCTGTCCTTTGGGGTTGTACACTTGCACTCCGCCACGCTCCGGCCATACTTTTACGACCTGTACAGAAACATATATATTAGTATGCGTTTAAATATTAAAGTATTGGTCATAAGCACCAGGGTTCCATAAAAGCATTGTACAGCGGATTGGATACATTTCTCTTTAACATAAAATTAGTAATATATAACATAGGTTACGTGATTCGTGAGGACCGGACCCAGTGAGGTGCAGCATTAGTGATACTATATTAAAGCTTCAAATATTTTAAAACGTTTTCATTTAATTTCACTGACAATTTAATAAACTACATATTACACTGGAGATTTACTTTTTTTATACCGTTTTTTATTGCGCGATGAAGGCGTTTAAGCGCCGTCATTTCTGCTGCCCCTGCACGGTGTGTGGGACTCCCGCCTTTGGTGGCCGTCCTACCCACAAAACCCCGCGGCGTTCCGCTTTTTTCCGGGGGCGCAGGATAGGCCTGAGGGCTATTTACCGCGGCCCGGCTAAGGGTATGCCCCAATAAGAGGTTCTCCGCGGTGAGACGTGCTGCCCCCCACCATCTCCCAAAGGAGATTGATTAGCCTATGCCCGCTTCGAGCCGTCTCCGAGCGTCCCATTGAAACCAGAGGGGTGGAGAGCGATCGAGCGGGCACTAGAAGGCACCGCGGCGGAACACGAGTGGTTGGAGATTTATTATTACTTTAAGTCGTGAAGCCTACCGATCCACTTTATAATTCATTTTTATAATTTGTGCAATTTTGTATATTTCACGTCTGATATTTTAAATACAATATCAGACGTGAAACTAAAAATAGTATTCGACAATTTGTTAAAGTAATTATAAATTCGTTCGACAACCTGTTGTAAATAGTAAACCTTTAGAATAAGCCTGTAAAATATGTCTAATGTTTCGAACTGTTTTTTTTTTCAAATCTATTGCCATATGGATCGCTACAGTAATTCATTACAACTATAGTGCAAATCTGCAATAATTCAAGCTATTAGTGAATGCAATTTGGATTTTATCAATGATCTTCCCTACAGCCGCTACCGACATAGCGGCTTGTTATGCTTTTTGCATCAACCTAGCACTAATATCCTTAGAGTTGATTTTTCTAAAAATACCAATGCAAATTAAATATTTAGTTATATTCCGAGATATTCAGGCTTAAAGCATTAAATTACTGTACCTAGTTGATGTCAATCGTCTTACTTTGATCGTTTTTTCTGCATCAATTTCTTTACTTCTTATTAGCTTATTAGGCACGCCTTTATCCCCGAAGATACCAACGGCTTAACGCACCTTTTTCGAAAATAGAAATGCCACAAACCACCACTAAAGACCAGCCACAGCGTCAAAATCCTTAACGCAATGATCGTTAACAAAAGACTAAGTTATCGGAGCTACAAGCGCTTCATCAGTTTCTAAAGTAGGTAAAATATAATATTTCAACTAACTTTTATCTTGATGAAGTCGTCCATACATTCGATTCTAAGCGTGATAAACCGTAGCGCGTTTGTATCGATTAATCAAACGTTTCCTTGAAATGAAAGCAACTGTATGTGCGCCCATCACCTCGACATTATCGACGCGTGCTGCTACGATTCACTGTCAGGTGTATTTTTCACAGTCCATGAATTAATATGTTAATGGATTCGACTGTGATTTTCAGGGATTGTCATCAATCTTGTATTAATAAAAGCGTAAAGTTAGCTAAATCCTTCCTTATAGATTATGATCAATTATGTAAGCTAAGCAAATATTGAAAAAAAATTCGTTCTGGAAATTTTTACATACTCATTTAGACTACAACTTGTTGTAGATTCGGTATTACTTTACAAGGAAAATTATTCTAGTAAAAACAACAAGTAACAGACTTTACGGTCTTTTTTAATGTTGTACCTACATCGTGTAAAGCTGTAGATTTGACACGAAGCAAACGAACGTATTAGAACGAAATCGAATAGGTTTGAATTCATTCTTTCATACAATATGCTAATTAAATCGATATCAAAAACTTCTCCTTCAGAAATAGGGCTAATCACATCTAACTTGCACGTTACTATAAGACATGATGCTCGTGACGATATGCATGGGTACATTGGTTTCAAAAGCCTTAATTTAAACCTTTATTTGAGCCATACACGTAGCTGTCATTACGTCACAAAAAATACTAAAAAGAAACATCGCAATAAATTCCCGTGTTATATCGGAAGTGGAACATTGATCATGTTACGGACACGACAGCTAAGTGCATCGTTTAACACGTTTATCGAGATTGCAATCGATTAACGAGTCATCGATTAATTATATTTCCGCTGAGCCGTCGCTGTTTTAGTAACCATTTACACCGTGTTAGTGAGGTTTATATAATATCGTCCGAAATGCCAGGTGTTAGTGATGACCCCTATACCGTGATCACACCTGCGCAGGAGCGTCAAACTTTTTATTGTCCACCGGCGCTCTAGTGGACAGGCGCTCGAACCATTTCTGTTCTGTCCGGGATTTCTTCACCTAGAGAAACATTGTGGGGCCATTAAAAGCTGAAATGGTTACAGAAATACAAAATACAAAAAAATACAAAAATAAACTCCTCCATTACTTGATGATGCTGTACTCCATTGTGGGGAAAAAAAGGACATACGAGATTACAATCGATTACGAGATCGGCCTGGCTGTTACATACCTAAATTCATAAGCTAATATGTTTGCTTATTATAATCTTATTATAATGATAATGTTGCCTTTTAAAGAGTTTTGTTTTATTTTTAAACATACACTGCAAGAGGTCAATGTTTACAAAGAATTGTAAATAGTTACATTGTAATACAATCAGCTCGCGGCCGACAATTCATCCGGCCCCGGCATTACGTACTCGTACTTGTTGTAATGCCGTGCTATCGACGTTTACTTGAAAGAACCACGTACTACCCGTACGGGAGCCTGCTCGACTTCAACAAAACACTCTGTTATCAGTGTTACTCGAACAATAATAGAGCCAAACAAGAGTCAAATAATTTTGTTAAATAAAAATGTACATTTTGTGACTACCGTCAGGAAGTCGAGGATATGCCATGTTGCCATGGCTGTGCAGTTCAAGGACAACGAAGACCTCAATCGCAGTACCTTTCGTCTAGACATCGGACTTGCGTTCAGAAGGCCAGGGTTGAATCCTGAACATTACACATTAGATGTATATGTTCAATACAAATTCTTTGTTACATCCATATTCACTATGTAGAGGATATATATATGTGAGTTATTTGTTTCAACAGGGTGAACAGGCTCTTTAGGCGCAGCAAGTTACTTATATAGGTACCTACTAAGACTTATGTAATAGAAAAATGAATCAACTAATTAATTATATTATACTAGCTGTCCCGCCCGGCTTCGCCCGTGACATACTTCGAACCCAGTGGCACCCATTTAATCCCGTTGTTTAATTTCACATTCACAATAATGTATATACATTTTCCATTCTCCACTCTCCAGTGCCTTACTACCTACCTACTCCCGCACGGCCCGCCCGTCGAATTATGGTTACACGAAATTAATTTCTTTGCGTTTTATTTTCAATTTGCGATAACTCGTCAGATATTCATTTAATTTGCAAGGTGTTTAGGGACAAAATAATCTTCATGAAATACTGAAGCCAACTAACATAGAAAAAAAGATAAGGACTAATAGCATATTTGTGTAAATAGCCTTCAAATAACCACTTTATAATTTATTCTTATAAGATAGACATATATCGTCGCGGACTTTTTTGTAGACCTACATTAGATACACAATTGCACAGTACATTATTTTGTTATATCTCAAAGGGTTTAGGCAGCGTTCTTGTTGGAAGCTCCTAGGCGGCTTATTTTTTCCGACATCCCCAACAAATATCGTTATAATTTGGTCAATGTATACAAAAACTTAACAAATTATACATAAAAACCTTCTATGAGAATCGCTCTAACTATTAATAAAAACCGCCTCTTAATTCGTTTCGTAGTTTTAAAGATCTAATCATAAATAGGGACAGATAGCGAAAAGCGACTTTGTTTTATAATATGTAGTGATGCTGAGTTTCAATTAAATTGTCCATTGGTATATGTGTTCGTAATGTAATATGTACCTCTCGTTTAGTGAATCTCTACACGTTACAGTACTCGGCACTGTCAAATACCGTTGACACGCCAACAGCGATGTCCGCTGGTAATCGCTGCAACCAGTTTCAGGCTGTTCCTATTTATGTTATTATATCTCATTGATGCACTTGATATTGCTCTAGATAAGATAAGATAAGATCATTTATTTTCACGAAATATGGTTACATAGTTGTTATAATATATATTAGTAACATAGTTGTTACTTATATAGTTAGTACGACATAGTAAGTACATCATATCTCACACATACACTAGCAGTGTCTTAGGATAGCAATGAAGGTGAAGGAAGCGAATCCTAAATGTGGATCGACGCAACTCTTGTTCAAAATGTTTAACAACCTAGTAGGTTAATTGTTTAGCGAATTCCAGTAAACTTTGCTGAATTATATCTTATACGACTGTGGGAAACCGGGTAGTTATCAGTACTAATATTATAAACGTAAAAAACTGTGAGTGTATGTTTAATCGTTCAAACGGCTAGACCAATATGTGTAGCGTACACTCTGGATTAACAGATAGGCTACTTTTTATCCTGGGTATCTTCACCACGCGGGTGGAACTGCGGGCGGCCTCTAGTTTGACATAAATACCAACATGAATAGTATAAAAAGTGCAAAGGCATTATAATATACTGTCACTGCATAGGTACATCCGTGATGATGATAAATGTTTAATCACAGATAAAATTATATCAACAATACATTTATAGCAGTAATAAAAAAATGAAAACGTAATCAAATTGTATATTTTTATATCGACAAAAAGACCGTTGCGCAAGATTCGAATGAAGATTGACAAAAATCATGGTGTCCTTCAGTTTTAATAGTTTACTACCACACTTTAAAAAAGCATAATAGCGAGATAAAAAAAGGGATTTTATTAATTTTATTTTTTGAGGATATTTGCCGTACAAGCTTCGACGTATAGGTAAAGTTTTAATAATATATAATTCTAGATATCTGTTAACTTTTTTTTCCTGTGTGTGTGTGTGTGAACGTGTGTGTGTGTGTGTGTGTGTTAAGTTAAGTTAGTAAGTTTTATACTTGGATTCCGATTGGAATTAGATCTTCAGTTTCCTAGTATGAAAAGCATTTTAAAAACTCTGCAAGCATGGATTTCAGCTTTTTCCGTGTTAAATGATAAATATTGAGCGATTTGTTTATTTGGTTGTACAAATTGCAACTAGTATGTCGGTATTGATGACTAGCAGTCTCGGTAGTACGATGCGGAATGTGACAAACTCTGTCGGACCGACGCCTATTCGAATAGTGGTCATGGTTATAAGGGAGTTGCTCATGTTTACGAAGAACGACGCGAAGTATGTACAGTTGTCGTAGCGAGAGTACTTTGCAAAGTGAATATAGGGAGATTGTAGAAAACCAGATAGGCTTTTTCGCCAATACTTTGAGTACAGCCCTTTGGGTTCGTTCTAGGCGCAAAATTGAGGTTTTATGAGCTCCGCCCCAAGCCGTTATACAATATCCAAGCACCGATTGTCCCAAAGCAAGATAGACAGATATCATCCACTGTAAGTCAGCAGCTAATCTCAATTTTTTGAAAATATAAATCAATTTAAAAAAATTTCTAATTCGCCCTACAACCGAGTCAATATGGGCCTTCCAATTTAGCTGACTGTCGAGTATTACTTCAAGATATTTGACAGCAATAGTACGATTAATAATTGTGCAATCACAATTAAGGGTTTGTTGGGAGCGTTGACAAATATGGGCTTTGACACTAAAGGATGCTGGAGGCAGACCAAAGATTCCGGGTGAGAAGGGAACAACCGTTGTCTTGGCAATGTTTAGCGTAAGAAGATTTGCAGCTAGCCATGCCATCACGCACTCAAGGGCCATCTCAGCATTGTTATATGCGTCAGACCAGTCCTGACCAGTAACCACGAGAGCAGTGTCATCGGCATAGGCCACAATTTTGGTATTTGTAAGCGATAGCTGACACAGCTCATTATGTAAATAAGGAAAAGTGTAGGGCCGAGGACACTCCCCTGAGGCACGCCAAATGTCACAGTCTGTTCATTGCTAATATATTCCTCGACCTTTACAACCTGTTTCCGACCAATAAGGTAGCTCTGAAGGATTTCTAAGGACTTGCCCCGAATTCCAATACCCTCCAGTTTGGATAGAAGGATGGGAACAGAGACAGTGTCAAACGCCTTTGATAGGTCCAGAAAAATACCAAGTTTTCTTTTTATTCTTTTTATTTTTTCTGTTAATTCGATTACCGGGTCTTCAGTTGATTTCCCTGCCCGGAAACCAAATTGATTGGGAGCTAAGATGTTTAGTTTGTTTAAGTATTTTATTAACCTAATGTTTATTAGTTTTTCTAATATCTTAGAAAAAGTCGTAAGTACCGATATTGGCCTATAGTTAGTGACACTACCTCTGCTCCCAACATTGAATATAGGGTGCACAATCGCTGTTTTGTAATTGTCTGGGAAGATACCATTTAAAAATGATAAATTATAAATATATGTGAGAACAGGGATTAGTGCATGTCGAGCAGCTTTAATAATACAAGTGGAAATTCCATCGTGACCAATAGCACACTTATCATTTAGGCTGAGAATGATCGTCTCCAACTCAACACAATCCACATCGTAAGTGCCATTGAGTCAACAGGACCTCGTCTATCCTCTTTAGCAATTTTGGATTTCCAATTGAGCTTTGAGGAGGTTTTATAGAGCTCTGTCTGTGTGATTTTTTTAGCAAGACTCCCCAATACCAGCAAAGTAGGTGTTTACATTGTTTACAGTCTGCAAAGGGTCACTGGAGGCTTTTAGCAAATCTGAGATGTTCTTGGCTTTTCAAAATTTCCTATCTCACCTATCAATATTTACATTTATAGGTGAGATAGGAAAGTATATATACAAAATATTTTTACATTTTTCGAGTTCTTGATTTTCATAATTAATTTTAATCTTTTTCAGTAGGTTATTACAAAAAGTACGATAGCGCTCAAAAACGTGTCTGCAAAGCTTGTTGTTTGGTTGTTATTTCGAAGCACGATACAGCTTATCCATGTGACGAAGGAGTCCCGGAGTAATCCAGGGCTTAATTATACGTCTTCGGCTTGGGACAGTTATTGTATGAGTGTGACGTCTGATAGAATCCGATACAATGGTGACCAAAGCTGAGGAAGCCTAACTAGGGTCTACACTGTCATATATGTGCGAGAAATCAGTTTCAGCAAGGTCTTTTGTGACTCCGGGTATATCAATCTTGGTAAAAGATTACTTTTGTGTGATATTAAATTTAAAATTTGAATTACAAAAGAGGACAATAGGAGAATGATCCGTAATAAGTGAGTCTAGGATTAGGGTGGTGATAGGCTTAGGTGATTTAAGAATAGCATGATCAAGACATCTACCATTTCTAGTTGGCAACGTGTGGGCAGGCAGTAACCCATGAGAGGCGGCAGTAGTGAGATATTCGTCTGTTTCAGAACCGACATAACCTTTTACTATATTAATGTTAATATCTCCCACAATAGCCAGTGTTTTATATTGCTTTAACTGATATAATACACCATCAAGACCAGCAAAGAAGGGTGATAGATCCCGGTAAGGCGGTGAGCGATATAAAGTCACCAAAGCCAAGTCCTTCATTCTTAGTAGGAAGCAAGTAGCATCCTGTAACTCAACCTCCTCCACAGAAACGTGCAAATCATAGCAACTGCCAGGCTGGTATACTTTAGTTATTTTCATAGTGTCATGTCTTACGGCATTTTGATGTGGGGCAAAGCAGCTGATCTGCAAGTAATTTTTGTACTCCAGAAGAGAGCTATACGTGCAATATATAAATTGAGTGCTAGAGTGTCTCTTAGAGAAAAAATTTAAGAAATTGGCATTTTAACGGTTGCATCACAGTATATATTTGCAAATATTATGTTAGTTAAACAGAACATACATTTATACAATAGACACAGTGACATACATTCGATAAATACTAGAAATAAGCATAAATTAATTGGAACGCATCATCGTTTACAAAAGGTTCACGACTCTTTTGCAGGAATTGGCGTACGACTATATAATAAAATTCCTTTAAACATTATGAACCTGCCGTTACATAAATTTAAGGCGGAAATTAAGACGCACCTCTTGAAAAGGGCCTATTACACAACTAATGATTATTTGAACGATACAAATAAATGGAAATGAGTTGCTTGCTCTTCGCTTGACCTATTTAGGATTCGAATGAATCTTGTGATACTCGTATGCCTTGTATCTGCATATATATGTTGTATTTTTACATCTCTACATTATTAATAATTTGAAACGTCTGACAACTAAATGTTTCTAAAATGGCTGCATTTAGTCCCGGTATTAACTAATATACAATGTAATTTGAGTTTGTTATTGTGTGAGAACCATGTAGACTTATTTATTTCTTTGAAATTGACATGATAGTTGCTGTGCAGTTTTTGAGTATGTCATGCTCGCCTAAGTGTCCTGGCAGTGGTGGCGTATGTATCGGGTCGCCTTATTCCCTATAATACGGTTGAGTAGGGCGATGGCTGATATAATGCGTCATACCCGTGAACGGGTGCCATCTGTTGGGACTGGTCAGCTCATAGCTGTTATAGCAATTATTACAAATAATCTTATTTATATTTAAGGTAAACTTAAGTTTAGTCGACTGTTCTCACATAAATCCAAAGGAACAATGTAAGTGTAATTTTAATGTTGTTAAATAAGCCATTCCTACATTTTAAAATGGCATCCATTGACTTTCTTGCCAGATTCTTCTTCTTCAAGGGTGGGCTGCCCTTAGAACCGGCAACTATAATCGCTCTAATTTTGATATGATTTAAACACTTACTACGTTTTTTTGTTTGTATAAATTCATTACTATATAATTGGTCAAATATCATGTTAATCAAACTAATGTAATTACTGGCGTTTAGAAAAGAGTGGCCATGAGTTTTATTGCCAGGTTCATCCTCAGGCTCTACCTATTGCTTTGCGAATCTGGCAGTAAATGTAAATGTAGAAGCAATATTCTTGACCTTCATAAGTGTTACTTTGTGACCTAAATGAATAAAGATTTATTATTATTATTACTAACATATGCAACAACACCGTCATTTTGATTTTTATAAGAAGAAGTATGCGTAGAAAAACCGGGTATACTAGGAATTATCGGACACTTGCTCAGCCAACACTTGGTCAGTAGAGTAACTTAATCTGCTCATCAAGACTAGAAGATTGTTAATTTTTTTATTAATGCTCTGAATATTTTAATGCAATACTTTGGGAGTATTATTAGCATTATTTAAAAATGTGTTGCTCTGCTCTGGTGAACATTTATATGAGTTGGAGACAGCAACCTGATCAACCTCATTATTGATTAATAGCATGTCATCCATACTCAGTTGTGAGGAGGAACATGTGTGCGTGGAACTTGGAATAAGAGAAATAGCCAGCATATAAGGGACTATGATATGTCATGGTTAAAGTTGTGATAACAAAAAGTGGTTGCGAATAATGTGAGTTGTACAATGAAAGAGTGTAAAACAATTTGCGTTTGCTCATTACAAATGTTATGAATGATTTGTGAGTTTTGAGTAGTGTGTTTTGGTTGGTTGTGTATGTTATAACTATTACAGTTAAAATACATAAAATATAACATGCAAGAAATGACTACATAGTACTCGGGATAAAACCCACAACAGGCGATTATTAAGGGCAATATAACAAAATTTTATAAAATAATTCCAGAACAGAGGTATTCTGTAGGGCCTTTTCTGAGTACAAAAAAAATAAGTAGTCAAATACTCTTTTTAACTTTCTCTATATCTTCTTCTGTTTTTATTTCGACGTGTTTACTGCCTTCCCATTCACGAACAAATATTTTTCCATGTTTGATCCAGCAGTATCTGTACTCATTAGACTTTGCCGCGTCCCTGGCCAGAAAAAAAAACGTCTCTTTTTTCTCGCCGTCAGATTCTCAGAGATAAAAATTGGTTGTGACTGTCCGTCAATTCTTAAATGTTCTGTTGTAATCCTATAGCTGTCCTTCGTGTGTTTTTTATAGTTTGCCAGGAACAGCTCCTTGCACAAAACGGTGGTAAAGTCTACTATTATAGTTTTGCTGACGGAGTCTTTAGATTTGACGCGGTAGACGTCTTTTATGTCATTAGGTTGGATCTTTATCTTCAAGATGTTACCAGTGTTGGCAATCGTGGTGAATAGGAATGTCTTTGTTTCTGACTTATTGACGGGAATATTACGTATTTCCAGGCAAGTTGACCTGGAACTTTGTTCGAAGTGTTCAAGTTTGGTCTCTAATTTGTGAATGTACAAGGACTGTTCTTTACATTCAGTCTCCAATAGCTGTGCCCTGGAACTAAGGCAATCGAAGTTTTCAGCCACTATATCCACAGTCTTGTGCATGTCATCCATCATTAAGCACAACAGCTCGTACTTCTCGATTTGCTGACGTTTAAAATCATTAAATAAATGTTTAATTTCGGACATAAAAATTGACAGTGTAGACTCCTCCACACCCTCCACCCGCTTGCGCTTAACATTACGGGGGGTGACAACCGGTGAGTCCGGATTTTTTGCAAGGTTCGGCTCTGACGAGCTGTGAGGAGAAGAAAGCTTTGCATGTGTCATCACTGGTGTTTGAACCTGATGAGCGGATGCTGACGTCGTCGGTGGTGGTGGAGCACGTTTAAGTGGCATTTTACTCGTAGGTAAGTCCCTCTCCTTAATCTATAGTTAATTAAACTTGTCGTTCAGAAGGTCCGGTGTTGGCAGTAAATATTAGTAAGTCAGCCCAACTTGATGTAAGAAGTTGTTAACTATGTGGCAGCAGCGCTCGATAGATGGCGCTTTTCTAATTACTAAATCGCGGTGTGGTTTCAATACGGGTACAAAACCACTACAGCAATTAAAGCTCTGAGTGTTTTATGCTAGCCTGGTGGATCGCCTTGTACCGTTGTGTGCACGGGCCCTGTGGTACGCCCCGTACCACCGTCCGATACCTTAAGCAAGTCGCGTCCAGCTTCCGACCTCGGATCACGCGTCGTGCCGCCTGGCTTTGATTTCCCGGTCTGCCACCAGCGGCAAGCCCCGGGGACCGGGTCAGGAGGTATCGGCGTGCCGAGGCCAGGGTTAGGGCCGCACACGGGTATCCATCCCCCTCCCGTTTTCCATCTTTTCGCCCGCAGCGGCCGCAATGCCGCCGCCGCAACCGCACCCACCTACGCGCCGTGCGACGCGCCCCCTCGCCCCTGGCGGGGGAAAGCGAACGTTCATCCGTTCCCGCGGACCTGCGCACGCCGCCATCGCGCATCTAACAAGGATGGCGACCGAGAGCCAGCCCAGCCTGACCTTCGGCCGCCCAGCAACAGCCCGCCCCAGCACATCCGGGGGTGAAGAATTCTTCCCGGGCAGCCCGCTGCCCAGGACGCCTACTCCAACCGCACCGTTGATGCCAAAAATCGACGGCACTGACGCCGTGCAGAAGCGCACAGCATCGGCCGCCTCCAGTGCCCGGCCGGCCCATGTTTCTGGCCAAGACGCAGCCGTCGCCTCCACTTCTGCCGCCACCGCGCCCTCTGCAGCTACAGCTGGTCGAACTCCTACTCGACCAACGGCACCAACCCTAGGCCACAGATGGCCTGGAGGTAGCACCTCCATTCCAGCGGAGAGGTTTCCCTCACCGCCGCACCGGACGCTCGGGCAGGTGACATTTACACCGCCACCAAAAACGCAGCGCCCGTTGCCCGGGACATCCCCATCGTCACCGATGGAGATGTAATACGCCGCTGCGCTTAGCAGCCCACCGCCACCTCCGAAGCCTCCAACCCCTCAGCCGAGGAGATTGACGCCGCGTACATCGCAGGCAACCGACGACGCGCCTCCAACCACAGCGCCGGCAGCCCCGATGTCCACAATCGCTACCACAAACGCTAACCCCCAGACAGCGAAGTACCCTCCGCTTATTGTGGAATCGCTCCCGGACTGGTCAAACCACTTCCGAGAGCTGAAGAAGCTCCTGGGTCACACGCCGAACGGCCGTGCCTTCGGGAAAGGGGTCCGGTTTATCCTTAAATCGGACTCTGAGTACCGAATTATTCAAAGGTACCTGTACGACCTGGAGAAGGAGACCAAGATCTCATGGTTCTCCTACTCACTACCACAGGAACGCAGCTTGAAGGTAGCCATCAGGGGGCTGCCACAAAACACTGAGACCAAGGACATCGAGCAGGAGCTAAAGGAACTGGGCTACATCCCCGAATTTGAGCGCGCAATACGCGCACGCTCGGGCCGCCCAGGCTGTCTGTTCCTGGCGCAGCTCCAACGTACCAAAGACGCCGTCCCGGGCATATATGACATCACAGAGATGCTCTGTATGCCCGGAATCAAAATAGAGGCTTGGCGCGGGAAAAAGGGCCCGGCACAGTGCCACAGGTGCCAGCAGTTCCGGCACTCATCGCACCACTGCCACAGGGCTCCCGCCTGCGTACGCTGCGGCGGTGAACACGCCGCAAAAGAATGTCCACGGCCACTCGAAGACCCACCAACGTGCTCAAACTGCGGAGGCCCTCACACGGCGAACCACGTGGCCTGCCCCGTGTTCCGCAGGGAGGCGCGGAACAAAAAGGCTGGCACCGTGGCGCGCACCGCACCCTCAAAGCCTGCTTTTTCTGGTGCTACCGCACTGGAATCAGACGCCCCTGGATCCCTGATGGCAGATGCCAACCCTGCCCCGGGAGTTATACCCAAATCCAGGAAGAAACACAAACGAGGACCCCGCAAGAAGGCTGCAGCGACAGAGCAGCTAACGCAAGTGTCGGCCAAACCGGTGGTCGCTGCCCCCGTGGGGGGGACGAAGGCGAAGCGGGACCCGAAACCGACACCCAGCGTGCCGGCCGAAGGGACTAAGGCTGATCCTTTGATCACCATGGTGATCGGAGTGCTGACCGAGGTGCTCTAAGCCATCCAGGAGGGACGGGACCCCGTCCAGCTCATCCTGCAATGCGTAGGGAAAATCTGTGCCTATGGCAGATAACTCCCTACGCATCATCTTCTGGAACGCCTACGGGATGTCCCCCGTGAAGACCAGGCTCCTGAGGCAGCTGCTCGCACAGCGGCAGGTCCGTATTGCCCTCATCTGCGAGACGCGCCTCAGGAAGAGCTCAGCACTCCGAGCACCAGGGTACCATGTGTACCGAGAGGAGCAAATCTCCCAGACCGGGACTGCTTTCAGGGGTTTGGCAGTCCTGGTGAAGAGAAATGTCGTCCACCAACCGCTGCCAACTGTTTTGCTGCAGACGTCGTACGCCCTGGGCGTAGAACTCTGCGTCGATCGCCGCCCCATCCGTGTGTTTGCGTTCTACAAGCCGCCGGACGCGCGACTGGCAACGGCTGATGTCCACACCCTGATGGACTCACCGGACCCGGTCATAGTCGCGGGCGACTTCAACGCCAAGCACACGGCCTGGATCTCCACGCGCATCTGTCCCAACGGGCGCCGACTCTTCAGCATTGCGGAACAGCATGGATATGAGGTGCTGGGGCCAGAGGTCCAGACTCATTATCCATACCAGGCAGCGTTCCTGCCGGACGTCATCGACCTGTCGCTGGTACGCAACCTACCAGCTGCGCCATCGATTGACGTCCTGGACGACCACCTCCTCTCGGACCACCAGCCAGTCCTCCTGACCCTAACGTGCAACCCTACTCGGTCATCGCCACCATCGCCTCGCTTTCGGCAAGATTGGCAAGCATTTGCCGATCTTATGGCATATGGCATATGGATCCGAGTCAGACGTCGACGCGCTCGCCGAAGATCTCGGCGCTGTTATTAACACAGCGCTACGAGACTCCAGGTTAGAAGCCCCGTCGACCCGGAAACCTCCTCAACTGCCGGCCTTCATCTTGGCGATGATCGAGAAGAAGCGGAAGCTGAGAAGACTGTGGCTGCGCAACCCATGCCCGACCCTGAAGTGCCAGCTCAACGCGCTGGCTGCAAGGGTCTCGAGCGCCCTGGAAACAGAAGCGACCGAGTCCTGGCAGCGCACCATTGAGCGCGCCGGGGACAACTGGTCGGGCATCCACCGCCTGTGCCGCCAACTCTCCGGGAAACCGCCTCCGATTAGACCCCTCATGGCCGGTGATGGTACCCCACGTTACCGAGCCGAGGATCGAGCGGAGATCTTTGCGGAACACCTGGAGAAACAGTTCCAGCCGAATCCAGCTTCCGACGCAATTCGAGTAGAAGCTATCCAGCAGCATCTGAAGTTTTACTTCGAGGCGCCGATAACCCCCACGGAAGACCCAGTCGTGTTTTCCCCGGGCCAAGTGCAGCGTATGATTCGCCGCACCCAACTGCGGAAAGCCCCAGGCCCCGACCGGATCGCGAACGAGGCCCTGCGTCACCTGCCCCCGCGAGCTATCGCATCGGTGACGCAGCTATTCAATGGCATCCTCCGCACCAGCCACTTTCCCGCAGCATGGAGACTCGGCCGAGTCATTATGCTGCCGAAGCCCGGGAAAAACGTACTGAAGCCCGAAAGTTATCGGCCCATTACGCTGCTGTCGACACTCTCGAATGTCTTCGAGAAGCTTCTACTCCTGCATCTGATACCACACATCCAGCCACGCGACGAGCAATTCGGCTTTCGAGCCGAACACTCCACCACGCTGCAGCTCGCGAGGGTACTGCACCATCTCACCGTCGCTCTCAACAAGAGAGAGCACGGTGTTGCAGTACTCCTCGATATGGAGAAGGCCTTTGATCGCGTCTGGCACGACGGCCTGATCTACAAGCTGGCTACGTCTACTACTCCGCGACGAATAGTCAAGACTGTGGCCACCTTCCTCCAGGACAGAAGCTTCCAGGTCATCGTGGACGGCGTCCTGTCCGGAGAGCGCAGCATCAGAGCCGGCGTGCCCCAGGGGAGCTGCTTGTCGCCAGTGTGCTACGCCAAGTACACTGACGACATCCCAGTCCCAGACGGCGCGATGTTGGCGCTATACGCCGACGACGCCGCCTATATTACGACCTCCCTGACCGCTACACATGCGGCGGTCAAAATGCAGCGTGCCCTGGATGTTTTCATTCGACAGAATGCCTTGGCTGGATGAATGGAGACTGACGGTCAACGTGGCAAAGACCCAAGCGCTTGTTGTAGGGGGAGCGTGGCAACCCGCGCCCCTTACCCTGCTCGGAAAAACCGTCGACTGGTCCCCGACGGAGAAGTACATTGGAGTGACCATTGACCGTCGTCTCACCATGCGACACCACGTGCAGAACATTGTTGGACAAGCTCGCGCCGCTCGAGCTCTCCTGCGTCCGGTGATCTCATCGTGCCTCCCGCTCCGCGCGAAGCTGGGCGTTGTAACGTTACTACTTTCCGGGAGGGGAAAAAGTAAAGTTTAGGAGGAAACTGTCACCAGGACTGGAGGAGTCCTGGCTTAAAAGGAAAAGTAAAAGAAAAAGGAGAAAAGGTAAAGTTGATTTAATATAATATAAAAATGTTAAGAAAATAAAAGCAAGGAAAGCCGGGAGTAAAATTAGGTCTTGATTCTTCAAGTACAGCCGCTAAGATGGGGCCTCGAGTAGGCCTCCACGTTGTTAGGAAGAGGGGGCCTCGAGTAGGCCTCTACGTCGCTGAGAAGGGGGCCTCAAATCCCCTCAAGGCCTCTACGTCACCGACCTCGGAGAAGCTGGTCGCGAACTCAGGCAGGTAGAGGGCTGAAACTGACGAGCGGTCGGCGTCTTTCACAGAGCCGGTTAAGAACACACAACACTGCAGACCATCACTTCACTATTTCTGGAGAGCACAACCCTCACACTCAGCACTTATTCCCAGCACCTCCTCTCAAGGTGAGCACCAAAAGTAGACTGATCTGACGGCCCCGGCTTCCTTCTTTTACAGAGCTTTTCAAAATTTAAACATTAATTCTAAACATATTTTAGAATTTTAGAATATAATTTATAAGAAAGTCTAATATCTATACAACCTAACCTACTGGCAGTTCTAACGATAAATTAAAAATAAAACCTAGACTTGTCATTAACTGACATTACAAATTACCAAAGGTAATCAAACATTAAAAACTATCGAA
The DNA here is from genome assembly GCA_948477245.1 of Thumatha senex. Classification (NCBI taxonomy): domain Eukaryota; kingdom Metazoa; phylum Arthropoda; class Insecta; order Lepidoptera; family Erebidae; genus Thumatha; species Thumatha senex. The sequence goes on along the minus strand of OX419742.1, from coordinate 500,501 downwards.
ATAAAAAGGCCTAGGAATGCTACAGATAATGGTCATGCAAATAATTTGAGATAATGAATAACAAAAGATTTAATGTAAGTACACATACATTACATTTCCCCGACAACCCCGGAAAATTTTTGATTGTAATGAAAAAATTTGTTTATAAGAAAAAAGGCATTGACCAGCTAAAATTAACCTATATGACTATTTACAGTGGTACAGAAAGTTTTACAAAAGATAAAAATTATGTTACCCGATAACCCTTGAAAATTAACAACTGAGAAAATTTCGATGTTGTAAAAGAAAAACCTTGCTCTTTCATACACCTTTCATCAACCCACATTTCATACTCGCTCAATCATACATCACTAACATACTTAGGGGATATGGTTCACATTCTATGACACATACTCCACAAGGAAAATAAAATAATTTTTTTTTAATTACGATGGCTTATTTATTTAAATTAGGTGTCGTAATCCGCACCTTTTTTAAAACCCGTTAAAATTAAAAGATATTTACAAAGCTTTCCCTGCTTAAGAAAAGCAGTCAAGGTTTGAAAGCATAATTTCTTAAGAAAAGCCTTCAAGTTTCAAGTAGTTCAAGTATTAAAAAATAAAGCTTTCCAGCTTAAGAAAAGTAGTCGAGGTTCAAAGCATAATCGCCTTTTCAAGAAGCTAAGTTCAAGTATTGAAAACAATACACAATGGCTTATTTTAAGAGTTGTGTACCGCTCTATGAAGAAAAAAGAAAAAACAGAAAGGAAAAAATGCCAAAAGTTTGTGAAGTATTTACAATGAACTTGTTAAATGATAAGTTAAAATTATTTCTAAATACATGGAGAAAAAAAAACCGATAAAACATTCAAGTTTAAAAAAAAATAAGATTAAACAATTTATATAAAAACACAGCAGATATAAAACGACACTTTAAAATCTAAAACGTGCCATTTTCCTCTTAAGCAGCTCCAAAATGAAAAAAAAATGGTGACAGTTTCTCTTATGTTTCATATCAAAATCAAAGCATGAAAGTTCAACGTGCTAATCTCCCAGAAGGACTAGATAAATTTTATAAATTTTGTAAAGATTTTACAATATTAAACGAGTTTATTACCACATGTTACCATGGTAACAATGTTTCCGTAGTAACAAATCAAACTAAATGAATTAATGTTTAAAGTATTGATTTTATGTTAAGTTTTGTATAAACAACCACAGGATATTGTCCTGCAGCCGTCGTGAAGTGTCCCAGCCCCCAACTAGTAAGAGACCACGAATGGTTTTAAGAACACTCACTAGCAAAGACTGGGTACGATTACCAGAGGGTGACCGCAGAGGTGTGCAAGTGTGTGGGATGCAGTATAATGATGTATTAGTAGAGAGTTATAATGTGCCTAGGTGATAACGACTATAGGATATTGTCCTTAGTACGTCGTAGAGAATCCAAACCCCAACTTGTAAGTGACCACGAATGGTTTTAAGAACACTTGCAAGCGAAGAATGGATGACAATTACCATTGGGTAACCGCCGTGGTGTGCAAGTGTGTGGGATGCAGTATAGTGATGTATAAGTAGAGTGTAAAGAAGTATTGTATAGGTTGAGGTGGATGAGGTGATGAAAATATAAGTTTACCAAATAAAAATCTCTTGAGCAAGTTTGTTTTAGAATTTAGAGAACCTGAAAATAATTAAAAAGGGGGGGGTTAATAAGAAGTTGGGCGCCAAACTGTAACGTTACTACTTTCCGGGAGGGGAAAAAGTAAAGTTTAGGAGGAAACTGTCACCAGGACTGGAGGAGTCCTGGCTTAAAAGGAAAAGTAAAAGAAAAAGGAGAAAAGGTAAAGTTGATTTAATATAATATAAAAATGTTAAGAAAATAAAAGCAAGGAAAGCCGGGAGTAAAATTAGGTCTTGATTCTTCAAGTACAGCCGCTAAGATGGGGCCTCGAGTAGGCCTCCACGTTGTTAGGAAGAGGGGGCCTCGAGTAGGCCTCTACGTCGCTGAGAAGGGGGCCTCAAATCCCCTCAAGGCCTCTACGTCACCGACCTCGGAGAAGCTGGTCGCGAACTCAGGCAGGTAGAGGGCTGAAACTGACGAGCGGTCGGCGTCTTTCACAGAGCCGGTTAAGAACACACAACACTGCAGACCATCACTTCACTATTTCTGGAGAGCACAACCCTCACACTCAGCACTTATTCCCAGCACCTCCTCTCAAGGTGAGCACCAAAAGTAGACTGATCTGACGGCCCCGGCTTCCTTCTTTTACAGAGCTTTTCAAAATTTAAACATTAATTCTAAACATATTTTAGAATTTTAGAATATAATTTATAAGAAAGTCTAATATCTATACAACCTAACCTACTGGCAGTTCTAACGATAAATTAAAAATAAAACCTAGACTTGTCATTAACTGACATTACAAATTACCAAAGGTAATCAAACATTAAAAACTATCGAAATAAAAAGGCCTAGGAATGCTACAGATAATGGTCATGCAAATAATTTGAGATAATGAATAACAAAAGATTTAATGTAAGTACACATACATTACAGCGTCTACAAAACTTACATTCGCAGCCGCCTCACCTATGCCGCCCCTGCATGGCACGCTCTGGCCGCAGACTCGTACCGTGCACGGCTGCGTGCGCAGCAGTCGCTGTCGCTGCGACACGCCGTAGGCGCCCCTCGCTTCGTGAGGAACGAAACGATCGCCCGAGACCTACGCATGGAGAGCCTCGACGACTACATCGGTCGCTTGAGCGCCAACATGTTCGCACGCGCCGGGGAGTTGAACTTCCGCCACTTGCGGGAGATCGCTCCGTACCACCGGCGCCCCCCGGACAGACCTCTGCCGCGGGACTTGATCCCTGCTGCAGCAAGACCGGACTAGACAAAGTCACCCTGAGGCCGGCTGATGGGCGCCTGCCGGGAACCCTTCCCGCCAGGCTCGACCTCGCCGACGCCTTCAGGGTGACCCCCCCAGATGACGACCTCAGCTGCCGCTGGCTTTTAGACCGCCCATCGGAATCATCCGGTGGGGTCAGGGCTCGCTACTGGCACGCTCCACCACCGGACTTGACGCCCGGATTTGACCCCACGGCTTTTTACAGCCAATCCAACGACCCGCCTGTATCGACAGGCGGCGCTGAACTTCACTGTAAGAGGCCAATGCCTCGATCAGTCTCCCCCCAACTCCCCTAGGGGAGTTGTGAGATGGCCAGTCAGGCTAGCCTGGTACTAAGAGACGCAGAATAAGTTTGAAAAGCAATAAGCAAAGTATGTCTGTCTCTCTCACCCAGGTCCGGTCGTACCGCTGACACAATACCTCTTCAACAGTTATGCACTCCTATTTTATTTTCTTGAATTTTTAATATTTAAATTTCAAATTAATATTTAGAAAGAAACTTGTAGCGGTTCCGCGCACGTCTACTCGTTACCGAGATCCAAGGGGAAGGGATTTAATTAATAACGTACGTTATTGATCAGAGCAGCCGCAGTTCGAAGTTGCGTTCGAGTTTCAAAATGGCGACCGCAGTTAGGATTGCCTGCCATTACTTAAAACACCATTATCAAATAAAATCCAGATAGATTTCTTGATAAAAGGACGGATCAAGGTCTTTGAGTGGCCTGAATATTACAGCATCTGCAACCTGGTGATTCTTGAAAGACAGACGAGGCTTTTTCGAACATGCCTGCAAAAATAATTCTCAGGCAATCTAATCTAAGTTCTAATCTAAGCCATTTCTTATGCAATCCCAAATCCCATGTCACCCATATTCTCCGTTAGTGAGAAGGAGAATGTGCATGATGAGATGAGCCGAAGAAAGAACCAGTTTATGGAATCATTAATGGCCCATTATACTCCTCGCCCTCTCTGGGTAGGATGCAATCCAGCCATACCAGCCTATTTCCATAACATCTACAACTATAATCTCACATCAAACAATAACATAAATTTTGTTGCAATGCTGCTGTTTAACCGGCACCTAGCTAATTTTTCATCGCAGTAAAAAATGCTTCTCGTTCATGTCTTGTATACATGTAAAGACTGTTGACAAAAAATTACTAAATTTCAATCAGATACGTGAGTCAAGATAGTTTTGCCCCGCTTTTGTACTGTCAATGATTGACCTATTCTAGAGATCACGACTCGGCATAGTTTCGAGCGATTTGGCGGAGTTTGATGTGGAGAAGACTAACGCTGTGCCTCCTAAGAAGCTAGCCTATAAAGATCTGGTTCTTAAGTCTTTTATTTATTTTTCGTTATTGGTTTTTGTAAGTTTAAATTTATAAAATTACAAGTAAGATGATAACTATTATAGCTTCCACGGGTAAAATAGTGACCCTCATTTAATATTATACTCGTATACAGTATATATTATATGTTTATGTGTTACTAGCCGCAACTAAGACCAGGTAGGTGGACTAACGTCACTTTCAGGATCCGTGATGAAAAGTGTCACAGCGTAATCGTGCTAATATATAAGAAAATCTACGTATAGGCTTCTAAAACATTTGCATCGTCAACTAAACGGCGCGGCAGAAGGCCAGTCCGCCATGTTGACACCTTGACCAGTCGACTACAGTCCTAAATATGGAGTCCACTTGTATGGACATTAGCACTCACCTAGATACGAGCGTAAGTGCAATTACACGTGTGCGCACCAGATGCGACTGCCCCGCTTCAACTATTTCAAAAATACTATCTAAAGATGGTGGTAAAATTATTTGTACGTATCTAGCGCAGGCGATGCTCTTTAAAATAATTATCATAATGAACTAAATTTTGCCATCTGAGTCCTAATCCAAAATTTTCATCCATCGAGAATGTAATTCTGAAGAAAACCTCACATAATCTCTCAGTTTAGGATTTGACTATTAATATATTTCTAGTATATATATTTACAGTCAAATAAATCAACAATAATTCAAACTTCATCAAAAATGTGCAGAAGAAAAGTTTATAGCAAACGATTATGAAGATCTGTCAAGTCACCTGACCTGACCCACGACTGCGTATGTGTGCACGTGACCATCGCAATGCGTACAACTTACTGGGACTTTGCCGAGTTAGAGATCGGTGTTACTTGGTAATTATTTTGATGACGCAGGAAAGCGTTTACGCGATTTCATTCCAGATGCGGGGCCAGCAGGAATGGTTATTGGGACGTCCGGCCCTTTAAGTCCTGCACACTAAATCCCGCGGTGTTCCGTCCTACAGGGTCGCAGGGCATGCCAGAAGGAGCGTCACGGTGATTTGGCAATCGTTGCTGGGTGTAAGAGGTGCCACCTACATCTAACACGGACCAAGCACCACCTTATTAACCTGTCCTGACAAGTGACATCGCTCTGAGCGTTCATCATTGGGGTTAAACTTCATTAATCCCCAAAGAAGAGCCCCGTGCACTAAATATCCATTTTAGAAGACAACGACAATGAGGTAAGATGTACAATACAAGATCACTTAGGTCCCCGTCACTCGGAATGAATAAATTAAGAAACCAGTATTTACAATGTAAGTGTATACTAGCCTTTTCATAGTTATCTCTATAATACAAGTACGCCTTTATTACTATAAATATGTTAAGTCGAGATGTCGAGACAAGTGCATTTGAAAATACTTATTGAATAATTTATAAACTACTAAATTCAATACACTTTCATGTAATCTCTTTTATACGATGAGACAGAGGAACTTGTATAAGTATAGCACCAATAACACACAGAAACTAACATACACAAACCTTCTCACACACACACACGCACACACACACACACACACACACACACGCACGCACACACACACACACACACACACACACACACACACGCACGCACGCACACGCGCATACACACACACACGCGCGCACTCGCGCGCGCACACACTCACACACGCACGCGCACGCGCACACACACACACACACACACACACACACACACACACACACACTAAGACTTTCACATACTCATACCAAGTGTAAACGTTAGCTGTGTGGCACAATGATCCTTGTAATCTGGAGTGAGGCGTTGTCAGCTGCGCTACAGTTTATACTTTTGCAGCTGTCATCGTTCCTATTTTGTATCTCTGTATCTGATATTTTAATGTTCCTAATAAAAAAAAATTATTATAACTTATCTTGCTAACTACCTTTGCAAATCGACTCTAGCGTAAGATATATTGAACTAGGCGTTTTAGTTTTACTTGAATGCGAATGCTGTTGATACATCTTGTGTTGTTTGTTATTCTCAATATACCACTTATAATGGAATAATCGAACATGCTTTGTCAACTCGCGTTCCTTCCTCATAAAGCTAGACAATCTTTCCACGTGATATTGTTAGAGAGGATCTTTTTAACATATAATTCCGTTATTCAGTTTTTTAAATTCTCGAGTTATATTTGTGGTTACAAAAATCTGGAGTATCGGGCCTTCATTAACTAGATTTATTTAGCTATCGTTATAATGTTATCGCCATAATGGCATTGGACAAGAACCAGTTTTAAGATTCAGTGTTCTTGCTCCTTGATGCAGTTTCTTCACAGTTCTTTGCAACACGTCTCGTATACATAATTAAACCTCTTTAGCACCACTGCGTGCTGTGCACAAGTCAGAATCAGAAGTTGTTCAAAGAGACGTCTCCGGTCCTAATTATAACACTTACTTTAAATTATCACGAGTAAACATTTTCCTCAGAATGATTTACGAGCACGAATACAAAAGACACATTAAGAGAGACCACGACAGAGATTAGAGATGAATAAGAGAGACTGAGAGATTGGGCTGATGATGAGCTGAAATGAGATGATATGGAGGTTCTGGAGTCAAAAACTACTTAATAAGCAATATCAGTTCTTAACCCTAGTTCTATTTTCGTTAGACGGGATGTGTATTCGGTTCGACGTGAAGACGAAAGCATAAGCACAGGAAAGAGTATTATTCGACGGGACCCTGATTCTGGAGCATGGAAGGAAACTCCTGGGCTGGTAGAGAACTGGTAATGAAGAACGTTGAGTCAAGTCCTTTATTTTATGTTTTTGTTTTTTTCCGCGAATCAGATATCCTTCTTTTCTTTTCAGATTCTTATATATTTTTGTTCTAAACTATAGCCTCAGTCAATTTTATACTATTTAGGTAATCTTGTTGTTGTTGTGAAAAATAAAGCCTGAGTTACCACTTCCAAAAATGCATAAAGAAAGTGGTGAGAAAAGCCTAGGATTCGACTATAATATGGCTTTAATCTGTATATCATAAATTGGTCATCTTTTCCTTATTATACATACATATTTTCACGCCTTCATCCCCGAAGGGGTAGGCAGAGACATACTAAACGACCACATTTCACCGTATGCATATTTGTTTGTTGTTTCCTTATTATAGCCAGTTTTAATTAATGACTACGTAATTAGCAAATAATTATTTTATTATAATTTAAGTACATGAACGTGCAGAACACTCGCACATTTAAGAATAGCTTTAGTAAGCTCAAGATCTAGTTGCAACCTTCCACAAATTATTACTTCTTTGTTGCGTTAAGCAGATTTTTTTGTTATTTAGTTTTGTTACGCTCACGTGGGGTACGATGCCTATACTCATGTTACGACGCGTACCTAAGTTAACTTTACGCTGCACAATTTTCGAAGTGATCGCATCTCGCATCTTCTGACGTCCCAAAAGCAATGTTAATAACTCATTGAGTTATAATACTATAGAGTCACAATCATAAACAGACAACACTCAAAAAATGTCCGAGCGCCGTTCTACATACCTATACATTTAATATAACAAAGTTCAAAATGACATTTGCTCGAATTTAGGCGTTAGGCCGATTGCATAATGTTCAAAATCGCTCGTATGCATTGTCATCATCATTCACTATGGGCTTGCGTACGAATAGGGAACAAGTCAGCAGTGGAGACGTTATTGATACTCAAATTATTATATATTTTTTTACATCAAATTAGGCAAGCGCTTGACCACAAGTTGCCTGATGGTAAGCAATGCAGTGTTCCTAGATGTAGTGCACTTGCCTAGAAGGAGTGTATAATGTAAAATGTAAAGAGTAATATATAACAAAATTAGACTGTATAAAAGAGTGAGTTAAAATATACCTAGAAGAACTCCGAAACTACCATCTGATTTCAAAAAAGGTTTGAGTATTTTTATTTCATCTACCTATCATATTATTGCACTAGTAAATTAAGTAAGTAGTGGTTATGCGTGGAGCAGAGAGCAGAATAAAACAAAATTGATATGAGGAATAAAGGTTTTATGTATTAGAACTTAGAAACTCAAATTGAATCGAAATCGTCAGTTAAATATAATAAATTCATTTAAAAGGATAAATTCTTACTTGTAAAGTAGGTGTTGCATTTTTGTTAAGCCTGCTAAAACCTTTCGTTGTTGTATAAATGTCTGAAAGAGGAAAGTGATTGGAGCATACAACCGTCCCTTTATATGGCTAGAAGTTTAATTCAATTCGGGCTTTTGCTATAATAACTGTCCATTCTGAGCATCTTATGGGGTTTCGAGGAAAACTAAAAACAAAAATATTGTACTTAATTATTTATACCTTAAAATAGTAGAACGCAATCGACCTATTTTTAGTACGAAATAATAAAAAATCCATTCGGTCGCTTTGGAGACATAAAACATTCATTCATTAGTAACTTTAACACTGGATGTGTCATATTTCACGAATGTCTGCAACATTTAATATGTTATTTATAACGTTTTTCGCGAATATAGTTAGGTACATTACACTCATTCTTATACGTAAGCCATCATTCAGGAAATTATTGTCTCAATTTTTAAAGGCAAGTTCATTCATTCATTGTCAAGCTTGGTAGGTACATAGTATATAGGTATATATATGTATATAGGTAGTACATAGTCATAGGTAATTCTTGACAGTGGTTGCTGAATGATTGTCACAATTTTATCATCTCTGAAAAGAATCCACAACAATCTTTTGAAGCCCTGCTGCAATAAGACAACAGGGACAGGGCCAAGATTTATGACAAAATTTTGCTTTGGCATGTAAATGTATGGTTCGAGAAAAGAAATATTTTAAAATTTAATGATTTTTTGATTATGCCAATATTTTTTAATTGTGCTGCGCGAGAATAACAGCTGCTGGTACTTTTTTAACAGAGTTCGAAACACTCGCCACGGTAAATATGGTAAAAGTCGCGTACCTATAATTGAATAGTACTTTTTCTGTGCAGAATCAATGAACAAAGAAAAATTACCATTTTTGACACCAATTTAGGAAATTGTCCACTGCAACATGGAGAACTCCTACATAATTTAGTTCAGTGTAGAGTCAGTGCAAGAACGAAGTCATTTCATCAAAGATCACATTGCAGTATTAATAGATTAGTTTTAAGCAACTTCATGGTAAATAGGCAAGCCAGGATTGTAATGGGCACGGTCATGGGGCGCGCCGAGTAGCCTATAATTGTCATCTTTCGGCTGTGAACCCTATAATCCTACTAATATTATAAACAGGAAATTTTGTATGGATGTGTGGATGGATGTTTGTTACTCTTTCACGAAAAACTAATGAACGGGTTTTAGAACTTTATAGTAATATAGCTACATCAGAATAGGCTACTTCTTGTCTCGGAAACAATTTGCGGTGGGAAACGGGAATGGGAACGCTTCACTACACGGGCATAGTCACGGCCATCAACTAGTTATGTTAATAAAGTACATTGCGAGTGCAATGTTTGTGAGTTGTGTTTTCAAACAATTCTAAAACAAGAAGTGCTAATTATCTGTTGATTACGATTAATGTCAACTTGACTCAAGATAGGAGTGTAGTTCTTCCAATTTGGTACATTGTTAATGATCTATCTTTGAGTTATCGCCTGTGAGTACACAGTACAGTGACTCAATGAACACACGGTCTGTACAACATGATTCAGTATTCATCTACCTAGGAAGTATACTAATTCTGATTGGCAAGTTTTATTTTCATACGATGAATAAGTTTTACTACCATAGTCATTGCCATCGTCATGCCCATGTTTCGAAAGATGCCTGTTTCTTGCTGAAAGGACAATCGAACAGTCAGAGAGCAATTTGCTCTAGATAGATTGGTCCGCACTTTGGTCTGTAGCGATATACAAAAAGGCGTTAAATTACTCTGGTTTTTAGGGTTCCTTAGTAAACAAGAAACCTTTATCAAAGTTCTGGCGCGTTAGTTCGTCCGCATTTTTATGCTACTGCCACGGCAGATAAATTTTAACGCTAATCTGATGTCTTGAAATCTGAATCTTGTTTAAGGGACCTCCCCTATACAAAGAAAGGGTTGCAATTTTTTTCAGGTTTCTCTCAATGTGGATATGAGGTATCATTAGATAGCTCGTTTAAAATATTGTAAGTTTGCTAAAATGGTGTCTGATTTGTAATGGATCTATTTGTGATATTAAAGAGTCAGTATATTCAACCTCTAGGTACTCTCTCAACTAAACAGTGGTTTTACATACGTGCAAAAATTTACTGCAGCAATTATAGCAAAATTAAACGAAAAACTAACACAGATAAGTAGGCCTTTCATGTTTATGCTTAACTAGTTGACACCCGCGGGTCCGCACAAATTGTGACCTTTTTCCGTTCCCGTTTCCCACAGGAACCCTGTTCCCGGGAAAAAAGTAGCCTATGTGTTATTCTGATGTGTAAGCTATATTATTGATAAGTTTCATCAAAATCCATTCATTAGTTTGCGTGAAAGAGGAACAAACGTCCATTCTTAAAAAGTTTCGCGTTTATAATATTAGTAGGATGTCGACTACACAAAATTAAGTTTTACAGAAGTAGTTACGGAACACACGTCAAGCACAAGGGGATTTACGAACAATAGTAGTGTATGGTGGCGATGGCGACAGGCTTGTAGAAGTCGCATCGTCTCCGAAAGTCAACGACCTCGCGATGTCTGTAATGCGTTTTCTTCAGCCCGATTTCGTACGTAATGTGCTAAAATTCCGTGTGATTAATGCATATATAACCCACTGTCCTGTTCTTAGTGCATAGAACCCGGAACCTCCAGATCCTTGCTCAATGAGCAACAGATAGACTATAACTACTTTATCATTAAGTTTTGCGGAAAAGAAATGCACACATGCTACGATTATTGTTACGACACAAGGAAACGGTTCAACTAATATTTATTCTACTATGTTAAGTTAATGCAAACAGACCACTACCATTAGCGGGGAGCTGTTAAATATATTAGAGAGGTAATTCGGCTTGGACACAGATTACGATTATTCGATATATATGTAACCGGAAAATAACAACAACCGCAAATTTATAAATTTTCTAGGAAATTTATAAATAACCTAACCCAACCTAACCGAAAGTTTATATATTTCCTAGATTTTTTTTGGAAATTTATAAATTTGCAGTTCTTGTTATTTTCCGGTGACATACAGGGTGACTTTAAATAGGTGTAATTGTTTTAAGGGGGTAAGAGTACAGCCCATGGGATGTTCAAAAATGTGTGGAACACCTGGTCGAAATCAACTGGTTTCGGAAATACACGATACTTTAACTTTTTTAGGAAAATTACCAAAATTCAAGAGAAATCCTTAAAAATAAAAATAAATACTGGATGCATGGATTTTATTTTTATTTTATCTGATTGCTGGATAAATTATCCATAAAATAAAAATATCAAATGTTATGAATCAGTTAAAATTTTAGAGTTATGAGAGCTAAAACTTGTAACAATAAAAAAAAAATTTGCTTTATCGAAATTTCAATTGATTTTAGTGAAAAATATCCACTCCGAACTGGTCGTACAAACGATGTCATTAAATTTCTTGTTTCCTTAGCTTTCTAAAAAGGTATAATAAGTGTACAAAATTCTAAGATAGCGCCCAACAAACTCAGTTATTGCCGAGTAGGTAATACGTAAACTGCACATTAAAAACATTATTAGCACTTTACCATACTACCCTGCTAAGGTTTTTTCTTTAAGTGTCATTAATTTACCTCGTAACACGTCTCATTGATTTGCTTTAGTGGACTTTATGAATGCATTGTGTATTGTTGCCCATTTGGTTCTCCAAGCAAGTAAGGATGACTATGGTTAATTTTACTAAGAGTAGTATGAAAAAAATATCTAATGTAGATGAAATAATACTCATACTGATACAAAATAATAATATTTAATAAGAAAAAACGCAAGTTATCTTTACAATTAAAATACTCAAGTTATTTACATAAAGAAATAACAAAAACACGTTTTATAACACTTGATTTAATTAAAACACCTTATTATTTTAAATCTTGCTCAAATTGACCTCCTTGGTTCCTAATACACGCCCGTAGTCGTTTTCTAAGATTGGACGTATCGTAAAACGATCCAGTATTTCTTCTTCGTGCTCTGCATCCACTTGACGAGGTCTACCAGCATCGTGACGCCGCTCATGAACACTTCCACTTTCTCTAAGCCGTTGAAACGCCGCAGAAAAGGTGCACTAGGTGCGCGACGATTTGGGAATCGGTGTATGTACTCCCTTCTGGCCGCTGCAGCATTACCGTCACAGAATCCGTACACAAACACAATGTCTGCGTACTCTTCGCTACTGTAGCTTGCCATTGAAATAAAGCAAAGAAACAGATGGATGAAATAACTAGTACGAATAATAGGTACGTCCGGCACGCGTAAGTATCTAAGTAGTACTAGACAGAGGTCGCGCAACTTGGGGCCCAAGCGCAAGGCAACGGCCAACCGTCAACAATTGCTATCTCACTCACACACGTTGTGCTATTTATCGATTCTCTCACTCTCGCATAGTGAAACCGTGAGAAAGGTTTTAAGAATTCCAGGTATCGGCTCGGCTTGCAATACATTAACAATAGGGATCATAACTACCTGCTCGGGACTAACTGAGTATGTTGGGCGCTATCTGAGAATTTTGTACACTTATTATATCTTTTTAGAAAGCTAAGGAAACAAGGAATTTAATGACATCGTTTGTACGACCAGTTCGGAGTGGATATTTTTCACTAAAATCAATTGAAATTTCGGTAAAGCAAATTTTTTTTTTATTGTTACAAGTTTTAGCTCTCATAACTCTAAAATTTTAACTGATTCATAACATTTGATGTTTTTATTTTATGGATAATTTATCCAGCAATCAGATAAAATAAAAATAAAATCCATGCATCCAGTATTTATTTTTATTTTTAAGGATTTCTCTTGAATTTTGGTAATTTTCCTAAAAAAGTTAAAGTATCGTGTATTTCCGAAACCAGTTGATTTCGACCAGGTGTTCCACACATTTTTGAACATCCCATGGGCTGTACTCTTACCCCCTTAAAACAATTACACCTATTTAAAGTCACCCTGTATATACCAAACACGGGCGGCCTTGCGACTGCTAGGTAGGTAGTGTCGGGCTATTATAGTTCTTTGTAGGTATATTTAAAAAGAGGAAAGATCTTAATGATAAACATTAAAAAAGAATTTTTGCCAAAAGGCATTTTTCAGATATAGCAACCCCAAGCAACTGCATTTGTCTCCCTTAATCGTGTGGAAATCCTCATGGATGCTATGCCAGACTCTTGCCGCCTAAAACCACATGTATGCCTTCCATCTGTCTAAAGCCAGGAGTCCCGCGTGAGCACTCGGAAGGATAGCCCCACAGCACCCATATAAATAATGATAAATTAATACTATCAGATACATTATTTCTTTACACAGCTCCATTAATCCAAATTCAGATACTATAGGCTTGTGCTATAGGATTTAAATGCCTGTACAACATACAAACATATTTTTAAATGTACTTATAAATGTATTAAAAAAACCCAAACTCAAATATGTGGATACTGGATTCAAACCTAAAACCTCAGCAATAGCTACATTAGCACTGTTCTACCCAGGCAGTCAATATAGACCCATATACATCTAGCAGTTGACAAGCAAAGACCATAACAGTGTAATAGAATGCTTGGGCTGTGTAACAAAAGGTTGTTATTGTTCTTCATTTATACTTGTATATAAAGCAAGCTGAAGATGTTGTTTGTTTGTTTGGTTGAATGGGCTAATCTCAGGAACTACTGGTTGGATTAGAAAAATTATTTATATGTTGGGTGGCCCATTATGGAGAAAGGCTATAGGCTTTATGTCATCATACCACTACATTGGAGAGCGGAGCAGTAATCATAAATATCAACAAATCACACAAATTTTAGTGTAATTTTGTAGAATTTATAAGCCACAGGATTAAATAGGTGCGACGAGAGTTTGAAGTTTGTCACGGGTGAAGCCGTGCGTGTCATCTAGTATTTAATATTATTATTTATCTATCACGCCTTATCCCCGAAGGGGTGGCAGAGGCATATCATATGCCCACTTTTCACCATGTGTATTCCTGTCCCACGTAACAGGTGGTGAGCTTATTGTCTAACCTTCAACTTGACTTAACAACTGCCATGTTACTGGCAACGGGACCCACGGCTTAACAAGCCAAGTAAATGCCACAAAGTGGCCACCCATCTGAGGACCAGCCATAGTGAAAGTTGCATTACTCGGTGATTTTTTACAGAACACTGTGTCCACGGGGCTCAAGGGCTTCAAAGTTCAGTATTTAATATTCATTATAATAATGCATTATAATCAGCTTCTCATTATGCTTAACATTGAAATATATAAACGAATGTAACAAAATAGCTAGTAATAAAAAAAAATTGAAAATTAATGGCTTTAAATATAAATTCAAATTAAAAAGAAAATGTAGGATTCATATATATAAAGTAAAAGCTGTTGACTTTTAAACCCAGGTTTTAGAAGCCAAAAACATTTGTAACAGTTGTGATTCTAACCCCAACCCTAAACTACAACCATAAAGGTAACAATAGCCTTCATAGTACAGCAATGAGCAATATTTCTTCATCCACTTGACTGCCAATCTAGGAGAGAGTTATCAATACTTTGTTGAAAAATAAACAAAATAAACAAACCCTTATCTAATGACTTATAGAAGTGATTAGCATACTGTTTAACTAATGCAATAAAATAGAAAAAAAGAGCAATAGCGAAGGTAGTTGTGTATAATTATTTTATTTTTATACAGTTTAATAAATGGTAGTCAACTGATTATTGTAATCAACTGATAGTGTCTATAGGCAGTTATCTAATTATGTATGAGCTTCATTGTGTAACTAGGGATTGAGTATACTTCGAATTTTTGCATGGAATGCTAACTCACGCACCTGACTCACGTCTGTAGCCTTTCTTCGTCTATGTATCGGAAAATGGCTTGAGCCACAAAAAGATACAAACTAAGTTAACAATAACACCATGACGGTGACTTGTATGTTAACAGCCAGGCACAACCGCAATAATTTAAAGAATAACCGCATATCATTCTATTTTCAAAAGCACAGAATATTTTTCGGTACAATCACCGAATCGAATTGACGCACCAAGCCTGCGCAGCCTGTCGCCCGATAATAAACAAGAAGTAATCAACGTTTGCTTACCTCCTCGAAACCTTCTTTCCTCTCCTTCTCAGCAAGCGGTCGACATCGCACCACCACTTTGACGCACTCGTTGAGAGCAGTACGTGGTCGAGCCGACTTCTCCATTTTGGCACAACCCCTTTCTTCGTGTAATTCTTGACCAAACTCAAAGTCACCGATATCGATCCATTCGGAGAGCCCTTATCGGCATCACCTGTTTCGAGCAGATTCCGTAGGATGCAAAAACGGATCCAATAACCAAACGCACAATATAAAAAAACAGAACAAAACGATATCACGATATTTAATATGCAGAAACTTAACAAAATAAATAAAAATCGTAAATTTCTTATCCAACAAGACGTTTCACCACCGACCGCTACTAGCGGACATTATATTTCAACTGAAACTGATTTCCATTTGATTTGACTTTATTTTCCCGCTGCGCATGTCACAGAAATCGTAAAACAGTATGATATACGAAACTTAGCACTAATATTACACATAATTCTCCATTAATGTCTTTGCTGCGATACAATAAAGTTCATAACGACTAAAATACTATCCCTAATACAGTTCAAAATCGTTTGTCTTTGATTTTTTTTATTTGTCTTCGCCCATCATGGGCAGGCAAAGGAAACTTAGTCCATACAGCCTAGTCTTCAGTATTTATTTTTCTTGTTATTATGTTTTAGTCCTGTCTAGTCGTTTGTCGATGTCAAGTCCTCAGTCCTAGGTCGTAGTCCGTGCCCCAATAAGGCAGTGGATCCCTTATTGAAGCTCTCTTTGGAAATTTGGCACTAACACAAACAACACCGCTATTCTTTGCAATATATCACTTTCGTTCACTAATGCACTTTTTCGAACTCTTTATGTATAATATTCCACCATTATTAAACACAAAAACACGAATTTTACACTAGTTTTTGAAAATAATATACAACAAACGTGCGTCACCGCTCGCGTTGGCGCCAAACCCCGTTTGCCTTTGATTTGACAGACAACAGCTTTTTTTTTTTTGTTCCAGTTGGAACAGGCGAAGGTCAGAGACCATGCTGCCTAGTCATTAGTAATAATTTGTCATTAGTATTTTAAGTTCGATTACGTCTTCGGTTGTATTTTTCAATCAAGTCCATGTTCAATTCCCATATACGTAAAAACTTGAAACTTACTGTACAAATGAGTTTGTGAGTTATCTCGTCCGTTAATTAGTAGATTACAATAAAATTCAGGTAATATGTCTTTACAGACGTCGCGTAATATGTTATGTGCTGATACTGCCATGTCCATAATATCCTCGTTTATGGTTTCCAAACATCACTTTTAGTCGTTTGACCTTGTTTGACACAAACAATCAATCAAAGATTCAAAGGAGGGTTGGACATTTGGCGGGAAGAGTGACAAGTGCGGACGCTTGCTTTATATTATTTTCTAAAACTAGTGCATTTATCTTGTTTTATGTGCGGGAGTGGTGATTTCTTGGACATAAAAGTTGTGTTAACGTGCTATATTGAAAGACAATGATATATATGCAGTGAAATGCTATTTTCTCTCTTGCCGCGAAACGTCCACTGACAACCTTAGTATAAGAATCACCATTATACTGAGGGCAAGGACCAGGACGGACAATGAGGACACGACATCGACTGGACAGGACTAATTAGAAGATAAGATTGAAGAAATATGATATAAAAAATAAGATTTTGCTAAAAGGTCTTAGGAACCAGGCCATTAAATAAATATTAAAAAAAAATCAAAGAAGGGTGATTGACCCCCAACTACAACAGTTAAAAACTCAGAATAATTTGAAATATTATATAGGTACAAAGTAAAGCCAACCAATTATTTTTTTAAATTAATAGACATACTACAGCGTAAATCAAAGAAAAGGATAGATTGCAAAGACCAATAATATCACAATACCAGACTAGCAATAATATAATACATATTTACACAAACTACTATTTAAATCTGACCAACTGTATTAATGACAAAATTGAATAAAGGAATATATGTTGCAGTATTTACAAGAAGAGCCTGAACAGACCGCGGGACCAAATTAGAACTACCATATATTTCAATCAACTCATCCATTAGCACAAGGCGCTGAATGCCAAAAGATGAGCATTCAAAAAATATGTGAGTCAAGGATTGCTCTACTCGAGAGTTATCACAACAGTCACAATATGAACTTTGCACCAGTTTCAGGCGAAAGAGATGATAATTAAGACGACAATGCCCAAAGCGAAGTCTTAAAATGGTGGAGTAAAATTTTCTGTTGATGTAAGTACTATGTTTGCAGAACCAAGGGGTACTTCCTATGGGAACATTATGTGATGCATACCATAAACCTTTATTTTCAATTTGCACAGTTGTGTTCCAGTACCTTCTCCACATTTCAATAGTTCTTTTCTTTAGTATTCCCCATACTAAAGAAAAGATCTTTTTCATTATTTAGAAGCATTCGTGGCCCCGCAGTCTCAGTGTTCGGTAAACGATCACTGAGGTATGCAACTTTCACTATGGCTGGTCGTCGGATGGGTGACCACTTTCTGGCATTTACATTTGCGAGCGTTTCCTTGCTTCGGAAGGCACGTTAAGCCGTTGGTCCCGGTTGCCAGTAAAATGGCAGTTGTTAAGCCTGGTTGAAGGCCTTATAGGCGGCTTAAAAAATTTCAACAGCAGGTAGCCACAACCTGCGTCTGTCTATTTCAACACGGCAATGGGCTCACCACCTATTACGTGGGACAGGAATCCACACGGTGAAAAGTGGGCATATAATATGCCTCTGCCACCCCTTCGGGGATAAGGCCTGATGGATATTTATATTTAGGTATTACAGGTAAAAGTCACACCTAGAAATTTAACTGAATGAGATTCAGGAATAGGAACTTTATTGTAATAGACAGCAGGAATTGTAGTACAAACTTTACCAAATACTATCAAATTTGATTTTAGTACATTTATATCAAGATTTAAATAAGAAAAGTATGTATATAATTTTTTCAAGGCCTCATTCAGATTGTCTGTAATATTTTTTCATTTATTTCCAGATGCATAAACAACCAAATCATCAGCAAATTGCAGATTTTTTACTTCTGAACCCATAATCAGGTTTAAACGACGTATATACAGGATGAAGATTAGTGGAGAAAAAAAAGAATTCCTCCTTGACAAACTCCAATGCAACTAAATCTAGGACCATATAGTTTACTATTATGTTTTACAAAAACTTGTCAGTCAGACAAAAATTTACTGACCCAGAACACTAGTTTATTTGGAATCCCTATACCAAGTAATTCAGTGCAAAGCACATCAATATTTACACTATTAAATACTCCAGCTACATCAAATAATACTGAGATTAGATGTTGTTTATTGCTCACACTGTTGTGGATATCAAGCTGCAGTTGACAAATGCTTTCACATGCAGATATACCCCTTCGGAAGCCAAATTGGTTAGCAGGTAATACATTATTTTGTTCTACATAAAACTCCAGTCTTTGCTTAAGTAACTGTTCAAAAACCTTTCCAACACAAGATGTTAAAGCAATAGGGCGGTATGAGTCAGGATTTGAATGTACTTTACCCGGTTTCAAGATAGGTACCAAACAATCAGTCTTCCAGGCAACAGGTATATCATTGTTTAGCCACAATTTATTAAATATTTTGAGTAATAATTGCATGCCTTTTAAGCTAAGCCTTTTTAACATAATGTAAGGTACACCATCCAGACCGAAAGCAGTGTCCCTTCTAGAATTGATTGCTGCATTCAACTCTTGTAAGGAAAAAGGTCTAGTTAAAAAGTTATTAGTAGAATTTGTTACACAATCAGATGACAAATTAGGTTTATTATTTACATGATCTGGAGTATGTGTCTGTAAAAATTCTTGGATCCAACTATCACTAACACTATTAAAAGAGTATGTTTTGTTAAATTTTCGCATATATTTCCAGATTACTGACAAAGGAGTACACCGGTTAAAGGAATTGCACAGTTCAACCCAACTCTTTGATCTCTGTTTTTAATGTATGTTTTTTAAAGTGCTTGTAATCTTTTGAACTCTATATATATCTCATCAGACGGATTATTTTTGAAATTAACATAAGCATTTTTAAAATTTTTAACTGCTGCTGAACATTTATTATTCCACCAAGGAAGAGGAACTTTTTTAAACAATATCTTATTAAAATTATTGATAGAACAAATTGTAGGATGGACAGGCGATTTATGACTTGGAAGAGACTTATTAATTGCAGATTGCAAAATTTTACAGAATTCTGTGTATGCTACCAATGGACTTGAATTTTGGTCCTGAAAATTAAGCAGTTCAAAATCTAGATTTTCTGAATACTTTTTCCAATCCACCAATTTAAAGTTAGGAAAGGTGGGAAGATGAATGATACTGTTGCTATTCATATGACTGCTGTTGACATTATTTACAAACATTTTAATAATTACAGGAAGATGATAACTGCCAAGTGGATCAGTATGGACAGACCAATCAGAACAGAGAGCTAACGATGGAGAAACCAAAGTCAAATCTAAAGCATTTGGACGCCAAGTCAACAAACCAACTGTTGTCATTTCGCCATTGTTTAGAAGAACCAAATTACTGTCTTCAACAATCTCCAATATTTCTCTACCTCTAGAATTGATAGAATGGCATCCCCATGATGTGTGATGAGCATTAAAATCACCAGCAAATATCATTGGTTCTGGCACTGAGTTTATTAAAGTTGCCATTTTATGTTTGTCAAATGCTGGTGTACAATTTGTTGGACAGTAAAAACTTACAATGCTTATTTCTTTGTTATGTACGAGAATTTTTACACATATGTTTTGTAGGGAGTTATCAGAATAAGTACTAATTTTTGTATAATATATACTATTGTGAAGCAAAATAGCTACGCCATTGTGTTTATTACCAATATCATTCCTTTCAATTTGATATCCTCTAATATTACATATACATACATATTGTCACGTCTTTATCCCCGAAGGGGCAGGCAGAGGCATATTAAACGCCCACATTTCACCGTATGCATTTTTGTCCCACGTAACAGGTAGTGAGCCCATTGCCGTATTGAAATGGACAGACGCAGGATGCGGCGACCTGCTGTTGAAATTTTTTTTTTTCCTCTAATATTATATAGTTTATTAGGTGTAAGCCATGTTTCTGATATTATTGCGATGTGTATGTTGTTTTCATATAAAAATTTAGTCAATCAATTTATTACTTGTAACACTCTGAGCGTTCCATTGCATAATATTAAGGTCCATTGTTAGATGAAAAGTTTTTATTACTGATAGTTTGTTGGAGTATTTCTTTTATAGATGCTGAGTTTATGTTTCTGATTCAAAATAATTTTTGTTATTGCATTTGTTAAAAGTTAAAATAGTCATAAAATAATCAGATTTGGTTAGGTTTTGGATTTGTGTTTCAACGTTTCTTATGCCTAGTTGTGGGAATGATTTTTCATTAAATCAATCTGAATATGTAGAAGTTTTGGTTTTTATTTTATTTTCTTCTATTTTAGCTTTTTTTTTGTGGACAAACATTTGAGATTGCAATATGATTGCCACCACAGTTTGAGCATTTAGCATTTTTAACATCTTCTTTGCAGGTTTTAAAATTGTGATTCTGTGCACAAATGGTACAGACTTCGGCGTTTTTACAATATTTGGCGATGTGTCCAAATCTTAGACAATGAAGGCATTGTTTGACAGGGGGAATATAAGTTCTCACCTATGTCTCCAAGAATCAAGGTATATGTACTGAGGCAATTCTATAGAGGCAAACGTTACAGCGACTGTCTGGGTAGGCTGATATGTGACCGAGCCAAACTCATTTCGTACGCGTTGCATGAAGCGTCTTACTTGGATTACATTTCGCGAGCTACCGATTAATGAGAAAATACGCTTATTTGAGAGGTCTGTAGGTACAGACGTAAGTACCCCAGTTACTTCAGTGGCTACAGCAGGAATAGTGGCTTTTAAGCCCAACTCTTCTAATCATTTTTTATTTTGAATAAATACATTGGCGTTATTGGATAAATCGAATGTTATGCCAATTTTAAACCTGTTGATTGATTTTAAATGTAAAATACCAGTGACGCAGTATTTGCGTATGGCATGGGAAAGGCAAAGTCTATCTTTATCTGTGAAAGGTTTTTCATCTTGGTGAGACAGGAATACAATTATATTCTGATTTTTGACTATTTTCCGGGTACTTTCTAAAATATCCTGGAACTTTATAAATTAGATACTTCCTGCACGTATCCTCATCACCATCAGAGTCGACGGAGGAAGTTTCATAAGCAGGCAGCGGTAAATCTGGTGGGACTTTTTTTTTCTTTTTTTTACTCCTCCCATCTTCAATTTGATTAAATGAATTCACTTTACACTAATTAACTATTAATAATTACTATATTTACAAGTGAATTTACAAAATATACAGTTTTTCAGGAAATTTCAAAATTAATTTTCAACATAAGCGCCTTTCGCGTTCCAAGGTTCCCGCCTTTTTTTTCCAGACAACAGCTTGTCAGTCTAAAAAATATTTTGACATATTGAAAAGGTTTCCATACCCAAAAATAACAGAAAATTTTATCTCGATTTCATATCTCCAAGTTAGATACAGTAGTGTTAGGTACACTACTGTATCTAACTTGTTTCCTTCCTAACTCATGCCTAAATTTATGTACCATCTTAACTCAGCTCTAGTATTATATATATTCTACACATTGAAAAAATGGATGGCAAAGAACCCTCATAGTTTCTTAATACCCTTTTTAACTGTACCCTTTATTAACGAAACTAGTATTATAATTTGACAAATTCGTCTATGTAGTACATGTAGTAAAAAAAAAAAATTAAGGATTTGGGACATTCTGATACAACCGATAAGTAGTTTATTAATAAATAAACATTAACATTTTAACAAATTAGAAAAAAATGGGGAGTTTTGCTATGAGATACTAGCAACATCGTAGAGCAGTTATAAAATTATAATTTACTAGCTGACCCACCCGGCTTCGCCCGTGACATACTTTGAACCCCGTGGCACCCCTTTTAATCCCGTCGTTTATTAACTTCACGATAATGTATGAACATTTTCGTAATTACTTGATTACTTTTCCGCTCTCAAGTACTACGCCCGCGCCCGGTCGAATTTTTGTTACACGAAATAAATTTCTATACGCATTTTTTTTTAATATTGCCATATCGCCGAAGATATTCATTTAATTTGCAAAGTGTAACGGGACAAAATAATCTTCATAAAATGCTGAAACCAACTAACATATTAAAAATTAAAAGGATTAATAATGTATTTGTGTAAATAGCCTTTAAATTACCGCTTTGTTATTGCTGTATTTTTAAAGTATTAAAATTGATATACGGTACGGTATCCTTAAGACATAGATATATACCGTCGTGGACTTTTTTGTAGACCTGTTACATCCTCATTGATTCAACGTTTATATGAATATCTCTTCTGTACCAGAGATACATTGATATTATGTCACTTTGTACATAGTTATCATATAGTAGTAGAAGCTCCCAGACGGCTTATTTTTACATACATCGTTCGTTATAATTAAGTTAATGTATACAAAAACTTAACAAAATATTCATAAAAACCTTCTATAAGAATCACTCTATCTATTTAAAAAAAACTGCATCGAAATACGTTGCGTAGTTTTAAAGATCTAAGCATACATAGGGAGAGACAGTGAAAATCGCCTTTGCTTTATAATATGTGTGTGATGATATTTCGAGTCTTATTCGCGACGTATTATATTTGGTACAAAGCCTCCACCCGTGACCGGGGCTGGGGTAATCCCGGTCGTAACGTCGGGAAGTATAAGATACACAGGCTTTGTACCTAATAATGTACGTCGCAAATAAGACCCAAAATATTATAAACATGAGTGAAAATCGCGAAAGTTTAAACACATTAAAATGATAATTCTTCTTATTTAAAATTTGTTCTTATTAAACATACAACACACAAGGATATAGATTATTAATGTTTAAACCTCCGCATAAAAGTCAAATATAGTATAAAGATGCCTGTTGGCATACTATTTTTTTCTAATTTTTTTTACTGAATAGAATTTCAATTATAAAATTTATAATTTAAAAAACGTTTGCATACTAATTGCTTTTGCAAAATTATTTCTAATGTATAAAGTTTTTACATTCGTTTTCACATGAGACAACGTTTATCCCTTAAATCTGTAAAAAACAATATTTTATTAAGAACATATTTTGAAACAGTAAATTTGTGGAGACACATCCTTGAATAAATCAAGCCTTGAATAAACCGGCCACGCAGCCTGAGACGGCAATAATGTTACTCTTTCCTTTTCTTTCCTCAGTGTTGCTTGTAGTTACTTTTCTCAATAGTCGTGAGACCGAGACGGATTGCGTGGCTCCGTCTAACTAAAGTTTAGCTACACCTAAACATTGTGCTGGAAAAACCAGCACGCTCCGCGAAACAAAAAATCTAATTATTACGTTTCTTTTCTTTATACTAAACTTTCTTTCCTGTGTGAGTGAAAAAAAAGGTTGCAATTCGTCACTTAGAGATATATTGTATTCTCTGTCTACGGGAGGAATGCTGATACTGCACTTACACTCGCAGCTCGCGGCTCATCTCGTGGCTAGGCTCGTGACTCGGGCGAGTCAGCCATGACACGAGCTTGTGTACACATGCTCGCGGCGTGCTCATTTGTTAGACCTTTCAACGATGGCGAATGTCGATTCGATATATTATTCACAGTATCAACTCGATCTTTACGACTACTACTATTACGCAAGTAATTTACAAAACCATGAATAACTTTCTTATTATTTTTGTTGTATTTCTGCATCGGATTCCACATTATTATCTAAAATAAGGATTAGTTAAAAGAAAAATCCTTGCAAGGTTGCCAGTCGCAAAATATATATTGATGATTGAAGTGTCACAGAAGTTTGAAGTGTCAATATAACATTTGAGTTTTGACATTTCATTTGTAAAATAAAAAAAAAAATTTGTAAAGTTGTAAACATAATTCCTATACATTGTTTTGCTTCCACTCACGATATATGTAACTATAATGTAATAGCAGCATTTATATTGTAATTTCTAAATGTTGATTGCGGTTCAGTATTAAATAAAAGTTTTATTGCCAAAGAAAGTACTTACTGCAGCATGTCTACAACTTTAACTATAGTACTGAAAAGAGCCAGTAAAGTGTATTACGAGGGAGTATGTTCATTTAGTAAAATCTTTTCCTCATACAAGATAGAACCCCTAGGTATAAAAATATAATGGAAAGACATATCTCTTTCCATTATTTTTTTAAATGACAATCATTTAAAAATTCAAGTATACTTACTTCACTGATAAACAGAGTTCAAAACAGTGTTTATTTAATGCGTAAGTTATCTCTAATGCTAGAGACAGAAACAGCACTAGCACTTTTAACTATACTATTTTTTAATGTCCTCAGGAAACCATAGCAGGTGTAGCGGTCGTGGAGAGCAATAGTGAAGTCAGACATGAAGGACTTTTACTCACAATGGAAGGCATAGTCAACTTGCAGCTCAGCACCAAAAATGTAGGGATATTTGAAGCATTCTCCAATAGTATAAAGGTAATACTATCATAAAAACCCTGTAGAGTTACAGTGATGCACTGGTAGCAATATTGTAGTATATCTACGTATATTTTATTTACTGCAGCCGATAAATTTGATCAACACTAGTATAGAGCTAGCTCCGCCGGGGAAGATACCACCAGGTGTCACGGACATTCCTTTCGAGATACCTCTGCGTGCTCGTCAGGCCGTTTCTCCTGGCTATCCTGGAATACTGGAGACATATCATGGAGTGTTTGTTAATATCATGTACAACCTTAAGTGCAGTATGAAACGGTCATTTTTGAACAAGCCTCTCAATACAAGCTGCCAGTTCTTCGTGCAGCATAGGCAGGTGAGTTATAATTGGAAATTTCTACTACTAAAAATCAGTTTGTCAATACCAAACAAACTTTTACTGTATAAGCAAGTCCTGATGCCTGAGTGCACATATGGTCAGAAGCTCACGAAAAGATACGTTATTACCATAACAATCCCGAGGCAATTCTACTTCTTGATTAGACAGACATAAAAAGAATACTCAAAAAAACTAAACCCTTTGAGTTACTGTAGTACCAAGTGAAAATAATAAGAGACTTAGTGCTTTAGGTTTAGAACACAAAAACAAAGAGTATTAAGTTATCAGACTCTGAAATGGATTCACTTCTTAGAATAAGTATTTTACAAGTTTAAGTCGAAGTTAAATTACTCATTAGCCTTAAGCTAGATTGCATTTCGATTGCTTCGCCACGGTGTCGAATAAAAAACAAACTCCATCAAAAATTTGTCGAAATTTATCAAAACCGAATGCAACAAACCAAAAATTTGTCAAAGTAGAAATAAAGAAGATATTAGAGTTTAAAGTTGACCGCGCGAACGAAACGTGGAGGATTGCGCGGCCACGGAGATCTCAGCAACTACGTGGGTTAGAGATCTAATTCTTTTTGTCAATTAAATATTGAATTAGTCAAAAATTGTCGAAAAAGGAAGTATAAGCACTAGAACAAGAATATTTTACGAAATATTCGCCCTTAAAGTTATGGCCGCGCAATCCTCCACTCGTTGTTTCTTTAATGTTGATTATTTTTTAAACCTTAAGATTTCTTATAGAACAATTTATACCAGAAGAATGATCTTAATTTGTCGAAACTAATGAAAGCAATAAATACTACTAAAGTTTAGTTAAACCGGAGATATCAGTCCAAAACACAAAATCCGTGGCGAAACGCTACTTTGTAAGCTTATATCTTGGTACCTATAATTGCTAGGATTTTGGTGTAAACTTCCATTTATTCGGCACATTAACCTCATTAAAATGACGTATCGTTATACCCTCAAAACCGTTTTTAACGCGTGTTAATTCAAAAATAATGATGTCTCATATAATGTTCTACCAGGGTGACCATAATTTCGATTGAATTTGGGAATACCTTTACATTCAATAACTGGAGCACAGCTGTGAAATTAAAAAAAAAAAACTTTTCTATAATAAACGTAGATATTTCAATAATTAAATATATTTATTCATCACTATCATTGCTCACTTCATTGCTCTAGTACTTATACTTAATTTTTCGTCAATTTTTGACAAAATCAATCTTTAATTGATAAAAATAATTAGATCTCTAACCCTTTTTTGATGGGACACCGTGGCGGAGCAATCGAAACGCACACATTATTTAAAGTGAACCAGGGTACCCAATACTTGTCTGCGAGACAACCATACGGAGCATTCCATTGAACAAAAGTGTAAAAACATTCTTCTCATCATATTTTAGCTTCATGCTGATAAGCAGTATTGCAAGTGATTACTGTCTGACCTCTTTATTTTTTAATCCGCAAATGTGCCAGAGTTTCGGCCACTATCAGTAGTGGCCGAATTTCATTGAATGATAAATAAATCCCCAGCAGCCAAGTAAGCAGTGGCGTGCACAAGGACTTCGGATAGGGTATGCACTTACCCGAAAACCCTGCAAGAAAGTGATCTCAATGAGATAATATATACATTTCAAAATAAAAAAAAACAAACTACAAATATTTATCTATTTATACTTATCATTAATGAGTTATCTCTGAAAGGGTGGTAGAGGCTTATACATATACACGTAACAGGTGGTGAGTCTATTGCCGTGTTGAAATGGACAGTCGCAGGTTGTGGCGACCTGCTATTGAAATTATTCAATCCTTGGCTTCTAACTTGGCGTAACGTCTGCCATACTAGTAACGCGTTATTTGCGAAATAAGCAAAATAAATAAATAACATTACTTACATACTTGAAAATTATTTAAATCTGAATATCCGTTAAAGGTCCAAACTATATTTTGATCTTGTTTAATATAATTTTTAAAATAATTTATTTGTGTACACAGATTGCCAGCCAGAGTTACGTAATTATCTTTATACTTGTTATTAAAAGAACGGTCCTAGTGGTATTACCCTTTAGATCCAAATCGTAAACTAACGTCCTTTAAGATTTTTTTAATCAAACACGAGTTTTGTATTCATTTATTAAACACACATCACCAACACAGATCTCACAGCACAGCTATAATTTTAAATATTTCACAGTAATTCTAGTAAGTTAACAAATGAATTAGATGCGCTCAAAATCACTCGAAAGATATGTGAAGTGAAACAATATTACGACAATATTATGCAAGTAAATTAAATAGGCTTAACACATCCACCAATTATTCTGTTTTTGATAGTTACTTATTTCGATCGCTTTGTCAAAGAAGCACTGCTTAAATCATGTGTAATAATTTCTCACACAATCTTACAATTTACGCACACAAACAAATATCTACTGTATTCATACGACTCCTGAGTAGGCAAGATTACATTTGGGATAAAGATACGTTGGGCTCGACGCGTGACATATATGTACTAGTTGTTTGTTAAGTTTGCTGAAGGACTCATAGATGGCAGGGGCACAATACACACATCTGATAATTTTATTGCGTATTTATTATTATACAACTTGTTTTTAAATAATAGATTTAGATTATACAGATTGGGCTAGGGTATGCAGTGCTTATTTGCAAGTATGAAGCGCACGCGCCTGCAAGTAAGTGCACTTGATCAGCCAAGTGAACTTGCTTGGCTGCTGGGGATTTATTTATTTCATTTATCTATCACACCTTATCCCCCAAAGGGGTGGCAGAGGCATACATATTGTACGCCCACTTTTCACCATGTTTATTCCTGTCCCACGTAATAGGTGGTAAGCCCATTGCCGTGTTGAAATAGACAGACTCAAATTGAGGCTATCTGCTGTTGAAAATTTTCAAGCCGTCCTTATGCTTTCAACTTGACTTAACGACTGCCATAAATGTTTTTTTTTAAATGTTTTTATTGATTCAAGAAAACATGTACATACATTTTATTAGATACATTGACCTCCACACTAGGATCCCTTGTGTCGTGGCGGCCATGCTTCTTTGGTACAATGACTCAAGTAAAATGGACATGTGAAGCAATTTTGGACTATATGTGTGTGCGTGAGTATGTCAGTGGTGTGATGTGGTGTGTGTGTGTGTGTGTGTGTTTATGTGTGTGTTATGAGGGCTGATTTTAATAGTCACATTCTCAGCGCTAAAAAATAATATGCATTACATTTTCAGTCTCACTATAACTTTTAGTGCACAGCCACTTGAACACGGATCGTTTGCAAGCACGTCGAGTCATGTTCAGTGTGTTACTGTTGATGTTATATAAATTTGAGCAAAGGTATGGGCCCATAAATTTGTACGATCTTTGTGCGAAGCTTAGTCGAGCCCTAGGCCGATCCCATTTTAAGGTTCTATACGAAGACCGAGTCAGCAGTTGTGCATTTTTGTGGAACCTCAATATAGTTGCAGTTATATACAACTGTCTCACTCTCAGCACCGCATAGTCATTATAAAGTGAGTTCGTGCTGTAGCGTCATGGCTTCCTGAACGCTATTTTCAGTATAGCACGTTGTGTCCGTTCCAGTTTTAGTAGGTATGACTGACATGACGCTCCCCAAGCTACTAGGCAGTAGTTAAGAATGGACTGGCAAAGACTCGTGTATATTTTTCGTGTATATTGCAATCGAACTTAATTTCTTAAAAATATGACTTAGTTTCTTAAGTCTTTTGTACAGGGTATCTATTTGAGAGGTCCATGTAAGTCGTCGGTCAATAGTTACACCCAAGTACTTGACAGTGTCAACTTCTTCGAGTATGTCACAATTGCATTGTACATCCTGGGTAGGAATTGTGTTGTATGGACAGTCATGTAATTTAATCTGAAAAGGTGCATCAGGTGCAGATTTCTCGGTTACCATAAAGTTGATGAATTTAGTTTTTGCCGTGTTTAGTGAGAGTAAGTTGTTAGCCAGCCAAGAGCCCACAAGTGCCAGCTGGACCAGAAGAACGGCCTCCTCCCAGGTTTCAGCGCTGAAGATGATGGCGGTATCGTCTGCATACGTGAATTTTTTTGCATTTGGTAACTTAATGGCGCAGAGTCAGTCAAAAATCAGGTCATTTATATACACTAAGAATAGGGTTGGTCCCAGGATACTACCCTGAGGTACGCCAAAACTCACACTTTTGAAATCACTTATAAATTCTCCAATGCAAACTCGCTGTTTACGTTCGTGGAGGTAGGAGCGGAACCAGTCCAGAGCAAGCCCTCTCACTCCAAGTAGTTCAAGTTTTTTCAGCAAGATTGGCCAAGACACGGTATCAAATGCTTTAGCTAGGTCCAGGAAGACGCCGACACATTTCATTCTTGCGTCTAAGTTGTGTGTGATAAAGTCGACAAGATTTGTGACTGCGTCCTCCGTGGATCTGCCGCAGCGAAAGCCATATTGATTTTCAGCAAGTTGACCATTTGCTTCAAGGTACGTAACCAGTCTAGTGTTTACAACCTTCTCTAACACCTTTGACAAGGTACTTAGAAGAGAAATTGGCCTATAGTTAGCTGGGTCTTGTGCTTCACCTGCTTTGAAGATTGGAATTACATTTGCCACTTTTAGGGTATCTGGAACCATACCACATGACATACTGAGGTTACAAATGTGTGTCACAGGGCCTGCCACAGAGTATTTTGTCTTTTTAAACATATTATTACTGATGTTGTCAGGTCCAGTCTGGACTTGACTGCCATGTTACTGGCAAACAGAAACAACAGCTTAACGTGCCTTCTGAAGCACGCAAACGCTCGCAAATGTTAATGCCACAAAGTGGTTACCCATCCGAGGACCAGCCAAAGCAAACGATCACTGAGTTACGCAACTTTCACTATGAAAGTTGCGTAACTCAGTGATCGTTCTGGTCCCTCAATCCTCACATTCGCTGGTACTGTACACGTACCACCCGCTTGATGAGAGAAGTATCAACAAATCTAATGTACTGAACTTTTAGTAAAAACTTACTACGTACTAAATAATAGATATCAGATATTGTGGATTTATTACATCTTAACTAAGAAAATATATTTTTTTTATGAATATAGATGGAATAGGGTGACCACACAATGAAACAAAATCGTTAGTACCGTCAATCAAAAATCAAGTTTGTATCTTAGTAGTTAATGATTTATTACATGGGTTTACACACGTATACATTCCATAAAATATAGATCACTCTTCTTTTACCATTCACGCTTTTAGTGATCAGTGTTTTCAATCGCTATAATCGAATTGCGTCGATAGCTTTTCCCCATTTGTTTTTACAAAATGGTTTAAGAGATCTACTAAAACTTTATGTAGAAAAGGAAAGATTTTATCAATTTGATTTGTAAACATTCACAAAATAATTTTCTTTCTTGTGTGGTGTGAGGGACCGCAGTTAAGTCGCTATATTTTTGTTATCTTTGAAGTTTTTTGGTCTGTTATTCTATGAATATATTTTACAAGTGTTCTACTAAATGTCAGTAGTCACAATACCTTAATCTTGCAGATACTTTCCTAGATCTGGCTAATGGGCTGTGAGAACTCAAACACTTTAAGGGCTGTAGTTTTTGCTATATTTCTATAGAAATTCCCAGATTTGTTCTAACATTTTTTTAAGACTACTACTTAAACATACTCTTGCAGTTTTGCGACAAAAAGAGCATGGTCCTCAGTTCACACAAACATGCCGAGTCTACCCCCTGGTCTAATGAAACTTCTCTCTGACCCCTTTTTTGCGAGCGCTTCTGCCCTCTTATTATACTAACCTAATTCTATTTCGCCTGCCCAGTCCATTCATGCTCCTAATGTAGTGCCGGTAGCTATTTTAGCCAGGCGGTGATTTCATCTCAATGAGTCTCTCAGACCACTTACACAATAGTAAAGACCTAGTTTGCACTAGAATGCTCGAATGGTCAAAAACACGATAAGACCATGCATTAAATAATAATAAAATGATAATTGGTGACCAGCAAGAGGCAGCACCGTTGAAACCGGTGCGGTGCGAGATCAACCCGGCCACCATCCGCGCGTCGAGCCAGGGCGCGTCGCGCGCTGCCATGCCCATGTTCCAGATCTACGCCGAGATCGACTCCACCGTGTGCGCGCTCGACAAACCAATCACTGGGAAGGTACTCTATATGTTTTCTATTCCAAAACTGGCCTTCAACTGTAATTATTTATTTATTTAACATAACAAAGTATACAATATAATTAATTCATTCCCCCTCAAAATCGCATTCTCGCTTTGTCTGTGGTAGCTAAATGCGACTAATGTTTTGCTATGTTACGACGCTACTGATGACGTTCTGCATTGTCAAATGCATGCCAGAGTATTCGGTGAGTGTTATGTAGTAAATATGAATTAACTAGCTCTGCCCCCTGTCAGCTCGCTCGTGACATTCTTTGAACACCCGTTGCACCTCATACATTTCACCCATGCCTCTTATAAGTTTTCAAATACTTTCATACAAACTTGATCCCCTATTTTACACCCTTAATCTTAAAATTTTGAGAAATCCTGAAACACGTCTTTAAATCAAGCACGATTTATTTTTAATCAGAAGTAGGTTTACGAAATTATGTGCTGCTAGCTTTGAAAATGATGAATTTTCCATATAAATTTACAAGCACTACTTTACTCCCTTATAGGTGAAATGCGACTGCCGCCAGACGGAGCTCACGGTTTCGATTCCTGGGTCGCAATAAATTATTTGTGTGATCCACAAATGTGTTAGATCCAATACCACTAGCTTATATTAGCTTACTTTGGGGTAGAGGGCGCTGGCTGAAAAGTGTCCCACAATATTTATATTTATATATTAATCTTAATATGGCTTGCACAGATTAGGCAGGATTGCTAGATTTGAATAAAATGGAAAGGTACAAAGATACTACAAAATTATATTCATTTTGTGCACAGATCCGCGTGGACGAGTGCAGCGTACCCATAAAATCGATAGAGCTTCAATTGGTGCGCGTCGAAACCTGCGGATGCGCAGAGGGATACTCCAAAGATGGTAAGCAAAGCGAGATTCAAGTGGGGCTAACGGTTGCACAAGCAAGGGTCAAGTCTCCGGGGCCTTATCGACCGTGGCTGCTAGCGGTGTTGTTTCTGATTAACGGACGAAGCATTGACGGAGGCGCCCGTACCGTGTGGCGCCCATACCAGATGGTACTCGTCCCCAACAATGCTGATTATGAAAAGTTACAGAACGATAGCTATTTCTGGAGCCATATATAATTGTACCTCCAAATATAGGTAGGATTTAAAAGCACCGAGAATTCTATAACCCTTAGCACAGCCCACTGCAATCTCTCAATTTTGCCGACACGGGAATGTGCGACGATTGTCAGGTTACACCATCGGCTAGAACCTCCATTGTTGTAGACATGGAGAAAACTACGCCGGAGAAGTTACTTGCGGAAGTCAACGAAAAGTTGGCAATCGTGTTTAAAATGAAAAAAACTCTGGAAGGAATATCGGAAGATATTAGTTTTTATGCAGAAAAGTACCAAGAACTGATTGAAGAAAAGGAAAAAAAATGAAAATAAAATAAAAGCACTAGACTAACACAAAAATACTCACTTGGAGACTACCAACCGGGCTCTTGAGGAAAGGATAGCTGTGCTTGAAAGTCGGGAGAAGGAAAAAAGTATTGAAATAGTTGGATTGGATGAGTGTGAAAACGAAAAGCTCGAGGTCACGATAAAAAAATTAGCCAGCAAATTGGAAACGGATCATTTAAAAATTTGCGAAATAAGACGGGTAGGTGAACTAAAAACAAGCAACGAGAAAAGAAACCGCGCCCGGTAATTATTACACTATCTACGCGAGCCGACCGGGACCAATGGTTGGCGACCAGAAAGACCCATAGCTTGAAAAACAATGATATTAATGTGAATGGGAATAGTCAGCGTATATATGTAAATGAGGATCTTTCCAAATACGTACGAAACCTGTTCTGGACAGCAAAAAACGAACTAAAACAAATTTACAAGTATATTTGGGTCCAAAATGGCAGAGTTCTAATTAAAAAGGATGACCCAGGTGATGTAAGAATAAGAACCATTCGTACATTAGGCGATATTAACTGCTATACAAGTTGCAAATAAAACAGAGTGTAGCATTACCTGCAGTGTTATTGTTAGTCTCAGATTAATAGCCTTTATATAAAATTCGAAGACGAAGCTCAACAAATACAATCCAACATAAGGTACCATAAATATGTGAACATAAACGAATGGCAAGGATATGTCAGAAAGGACAATTCGTCCCTAAAGATCGCTCATCTGAATATAAGCTCACTGAGGAAACACTTTAATCAGTTGCAGGTGCTTTTGCAGAATTGTAGTGAGTGCTGAGATTTCATAGCTTTAACAGAAGTAAACATCAAGAAACAGGAACTACCACTATACAACTTGTCTGGTTACAGCTTCTTTGCTGAAACTAATGATACTAAGGCCCACTTGCATGAGCTTGGGTTAACGTGTATAACTCCGAGGTATGGACTAACCCCGAGTTAAATCATTAATTTGTCTCGCATCACCCCGAGTTAAGGGTATACCTAGGGTTAAATCGCTAAAATTTTAACTCACCAATTTCTGAGGGTTAATTCGTCAAACGTTGGGTTAGCAGCTGACAGACAATGCAGTGGCATGTGACACATGCGTGACACGGACTCCTCAAAGTGACACGCCGCGCAAACATAATACGATAAAAATAAAGTGCACTCGGCTGTCACTCGGCTGTCATGTTACATTCATTCGTGTAAGAAAAAGTTAGTGTAAAAGAGATAGACATACCTGTTTCATTCTTTATTCAATCATTAATGTTTAGTTGTATAACATAGAGTGACATAAAACACTGGCTTAGTTAACCCGATTATATTTTTCTACGGTGCAAGACATGATTAGGGTTAAAAAGTTATTTACTTAATTCCGAGTTAACTAACTCTATAATTATTTATATAACCCCAGCATTCATGCAAGTGGGCCTAAGAAGGGTGGTGGGATAGTGTTATATTTTAGGAACAAGCTCAACTTCTCTGCTGAACCAGTAACCACCAGACATTCCCAAATTATGCATGGCCAACTAGTGGTCCAGGGGGCGAGAACAATACATGTTGTTGTGACATATAGATCACCAAGTAAATGCATGCTTGGCTTTGTGGAGGAGATCCATCGATTCTTGAACGGAATCCCGAAAGGTCGCGAAGTGATACTGATTGGTGACATGAACATCGACTTACTAGATTGTTCTAGCAGTGTACGTAGTCTATATGTAAACAATATGTGTGAATTGGGATTGAGCTGTGCCATCAGCGATAAAACACGGGAGGAAGTGTATGGGCACTTAGTGACTCAGACCTGTATCGATCACGCGCGGGTTAGAACACCATGCACTGCGTCAGCACACGTACTGTCGTGCAAAATATCAGATCACTATCTCATAGGTGTGTGTGTATATCTGGAGTTATGAATAGCGCTAAAAAAGAAAAACATAAAATTACAGTATTTAGTGATAAAAAAATTTCAAATAAGTTGTCAGAAGTGTCATGGGAATGTTTTATGACCTATAAGTGCCCGATTCTTTTGTATGACGAAATGTGTACTAAGTTTTCAAAAATCTATAGCGAAGCTAAAATAAAATAAAAAAAGAATATCTAAGCCGTGGGTAACTAAGAACCTTAAAGAAATTATAGCAAACAGAGATAGCTTATTTAGGTCATGGAAATGCAAGCCGTCTAATATGAACCTAAGATTACATTTTGGAAATAAAGTCAATAAATGTATAAATAAAGCAAAAAATGACTATCGCAAGCAGGAATTATTAAAGTGCAACAAGAGTGTAAAAAAGTCTGGTCAAAAATTAATGATTGGACAGGCCAAGGAAAAGTCAGCATAGACAATGTAATCTTAAAACACCTAGGCTAAACAGATAGTAAGATTAACATATGTAACCACTTCTCTGAGTGTTTTTCCAAAGAAGTTTTATACATAAAACATGTATGTAGTCATAAATTTTTAAACAGATCTATGTATATAGTGAGTAGTGAAATGTCCTTAAGATTTCAGAAGGCTCAGTCCAGTGATATAGAAAAAATTATAAGTACCATAAGTTGTGATAAGTCTCAAGGAGCTGATGCAATACGGATAAAAGATATTAAATTATTAAAAAAAAAACATATTAGCCCGGTAATCGCTTATTTTATAAATCTTTGTGTCGAAAACGGGGTTTACCCACATAAGCTTAAAATAGCATTAATAAGGCCTATTTACAAACAGGGGTACATTGGGATTATTCAAACTATAGGCCTATAGCCATTTTGTCTGTCATTAATAAGGTAGTAGAAAAGTATATAGTTAGTCAAATAAGTAGGTTTTTGAAAAGCACGACATATTATCGGACGCTCAGCATGGTTTTCGAAGGGGTCGTGTCACTTCAACAGTTTTGGGGAGGTTCGCTAATGACGTCAATGAGGGTCTGGACCAGCGGAAGCAGGTGGTAGTGTTCATAGACTTCCGGAAGGCTTTTGAAACATTAGTAAATCACCAGCTCCTCACACTCCTCCAGGCTATGGAGGAGTGTGGGGTCTCAGGGCCACTAAATAGATGGTTTCGAGCTTATTTGAAAGACAGAACACTGTGCACCCTTATTGATGGCGTGAGCGGTAAGCCCACGGAGGTCACTTGTGGCGTGCCTACCGGCTCTGTGTTTGGTCCGGTCGAATATATAATGCACGTAAACAGTATGTGTAATGTAGGAATAGTCGTGTGTACATGTACGCTGATGACACCTGTTTATTGTATATGGATAATGATCTTAATGTAATATAGAATAAGATACAAGATGATATGACAAATATTATTAAGTGGGCACACGATAATGGCATTATTATTAATTTACCTAAAACTAAATGTATGCATATTTACTCTCCATATCTAAAATATCCACTTCGAATGCCGCGCATAGTCGGACATCGTTACGATTGTTTATATAGCAAACACGCGGCGTGCGCGTGCGCATGTATCGAGGTGGTGAGCGAGTATAGGTACTTGGGACTTAAGGTGGACTCCGCATTCTCGTGAAAGACACATATCACAATGTTATGCGATAAATTAAGAGCTGTGATGGTGAAATTTTACCATTTAAAATTGGTACTTGATAGGGCGACTTTATATACTGTCTATTATGCTCTGGCTGACTCGTTGATATCATATGGGCTGATCATTTATGGTCGTACATTTAAATCATATTTAGATAAAATTCAGTCATTACAAATAAGATTTATGAAATTATTGGTAGACGAAAATACTGAGCGTCGCTATAGGAGGACAGGTTATAAACAGCTGAGAATGTAATATTCTCCCCGTTCACGAGTATGTAATGTTACGGTTAGCAACAGAGCAATATTGTAGTGAGGAGTTTAAGATACTCGTATATACGAGGGCTGCACTAAAAGTATCGGGAATAGAACATTTCCACTGTTCCTGTCATATTAAAATCTTTTTAATTGAAAACTCCTTGGTTTTAAAAACCGAATACCATTTATTTATTTAAAAAAAAAGATTCTCGGTCTTCTCACATGGTTTTGTCAAACTTGTTTAGTCGTTGAGAAAATGGAATTGACTCGAGAAAATTCAAGAGCAATGATTTATTATGACTTTCGAAGTGGTTTAACACAAAAACAGTGTGTTGACCGGATGATTTCTGCAGTTGGTGATGAAGCCCCATCCAAAACCACAATATATCGCTGGTTTGCTGAATTTCAACGTGGACGTGTCAAGCTCAGTGATGATCCCCGTTAAGGTCGTCCAAAAACTGCAGTCACCCATGAAAACGTTGATGATGTGCGTAAGCTGATTGAGGAAGATCGACATGTGACATACCGCGAAATTCAGGCAACTTTAGACATTGGCATGAGTTAAATACAAATAATCTTGCATGAACAATTAGGTGTAAAAAAGTTGTTTTCCCGATGGATACCGCATTCGCTCTGTGAAGAGCAAAAAGCGGTTCGCGTTACTTGGTGCGTCAGAACTCTCGAAAGATTCCACGCAGGATCCTCAAATGCTGTATACAACATCGTATCAGGTGACGAATCCTGGATATACGCGTACGAACCCGAAACAAAAAACCAGTCACGAGTTTGGGTGTTCGAAAATGAGTTAAAGCCAACAAAAAATGTTAGTTCACGGAGTGTTGTAAAAAAAATGGTGGCCACGTTTGTCTCCAAAACCGGCCATGTTGAGACTATTTCTCTTGATGCAGAATGGTATGCTAGCATTTGTTTGCCACAGGTCGTTTCTGAACTCCGTAAAGAGAACTGCAACCGCCGCATCATTCTCCATCACGACAATGCGAGTTCTCACACCGCGCACAGAACAAAAGAGTTTTTAGAGCAAGAAAACATAGAATTATTAGACCATCCGCCGTACAGCCCCGACCTAAGCCCTAATGATTTCTATACTTTCCCTAAAATAAAGAATAAATTGTGTGGTCAGAGATTTTCATCACCTGCAGAAGCTGTGGACAAAACGGTCATTTTGGATACCCCAACTTCCGAATGGAATGGTTGCTTCAATGATTGGTTCCATCGTATGGAAAAATGTGTCAAATTTCGCGGAGAATACTTCGAAAAGCAATAAATAAATTTTTAAATAGTAATGTTGTGTCACTACCTTGATTCCCGAAATTTTCACTGCCGCCCTCGTAAGTCGCGCCCTAGGAGACCAAAAACAAATCTTCTAGAAAAACCTGCTTGTAATAATTATTTTGGTCAGAGAAAGAGAAGCTATTTAGTGCCTCATATATTTAATGGTTCACCAGCCACTCTGCTGACTAGTACTACCACAAAACGAGCATTCAAAAATAAGACAAAAAAGCTTCTCTTAGCCAGTATTAATATTTACAGCAGTTAATAACACGTATTCGGCAATGTGTTGATCTTTATAGTACAAATTAAATAGTACCTATGTATAATGTGGGTAGAACACAATAGTGGTACTTAAATTATCATTAACGTTATGTAGATATTTATTAAAAGTAGGCTATTGTTCTAGCTTATGAGGTAGAAAATATCAATGTATTATATAAATACATTGAACTATTGTTTAATCAAACTAAATATAATTGATTTGTTAATGGTTAAATTCACGGGAGTTGCATCTGCCAACAAACTGTAATGCAGTTTGGCGGAGGTAAAATTGTTTTGATGTAATATTTTATAAGTCAATAAACGATTTCATTTAATTTCATTTTTTTTAAAATCCCGTGATTTACCGATTATGACCGAAATTATAATTCGGAAGAATCACATAGATTTGTAGAAAGAGAAAACTCGTAGAAAAATCCAATCGTGAGGTATAAAGAGCGCCGGTGCACGTTGCAGCCACCGAGGTGCAGAACATCCAGGTGGGCGAGGGCGACGTGGTACGCGCACGCGACGTGCCGCTGCGCATGGTGCTGCCGCGCCTCTTCACCTGCCCCACCACCGCCGCCGCCAACTTCAAGATCGGTGCGTAGCCTCCCCCACTCCACCCCTACAGAACATCCAGGTGGACGAGGGCGACGTGCCGCTGCGCATGGTGCTGCCGCGCCTCTTCACCTGCCCCACCACCGCCGCCGCCAACTTCAAGATCGGTGCGTAGCCTCCCCCACTCCACCCCTACAGAACATCCAGGTGGACGAGGGCGACGTGCCGCTGCGCATGGTGCTGCCGCGCCTCTTCACCTGCCCCACCACCGCCGCCGCCAACTTCAAGATCGGAGCGTAGCCTCCCCCACTCCACCCCTACAGAACATGCAGATGGACGACGGCGACGTGCCACGCTTCATCCACGGTTGCTTTTTATAGGACATGCCGACATTAGTCGGAATAGAGGTTCCGACGAGCTTTGCACCGCCTGGTTTCATACATTTTGTAAGATAAAAAGATTTTTTACACATTGTTTTTAGGGTTCGTAAAGTACTTCAAAGGGAAAAAATGAAA
This sequence comes from Thumatha senex, assembly GCA_948477245.1. Classification (NCBI taxonomy): domain Eukaryota; kingdom Metazoa; phylum Arthropoda; class Insecta; order Lepidoptera; family Erebidae; genus Thumatha; species Thumatha senex. The sequence continues at coordinate 460,998 of OX419742.1, read as the reverse complement.
ACCCTTATAGGATCACTGAGTTGATTTTTCACGGCAACAAGATACAGTATCTTGTTGCTGTAAAAAAAATCAAATATCCCAGTTTATATTTATTTTATGTATGTAAAAATAAACCATTTTTCACAAAACCAAAAAATCATAAAAACTAATAGATAATTACCGTTATATTTCAATTTGTTACAGAATTCGAGCTGAACATCGCAGTGATATTTGAGGACGATTATTTAGTGACTGAGAACTTTCCGATATTACTCATTCGAAGCTAGTGTCTACCCTACCAATATAGTGATTAAGAATAGATTCTAATAATATAATAAGCTTATATTTTGTACAGAAATTATTAAAATAATATATTTATAAAACCTCTTTTTATTTTAGCTATAAATACAGGTGACAAGTGGTAGGTATTTTAATTAGTTATTTTTGTTCGATAGCTGTGGCTTGAGACGGGACTGCTTTAGATGATGTAAAGTAATAAGCTGGTTGTCTGCTTAAAATGTTTACTTTTTAATAATAATAATAATTTCTTTATTTTCTCTTCACAACAGTTACTTATATTTATGATAAAATAAGGTCAAAAATTGTAATAATTAACATTGTGAGAGACTGGTGCCCGAAAAACTGCAATGCGACTCCCCATAAACAGACGTTACAAGAAGAATAAAGGATAAAGACTGGATACAATTAAAAAAATATAAAAATGTTGTGTGTTTGAATGTGAGTGTGTATGCGAATGTGTTTTAAAGAGGGTGTGTTTGAGCGAGAGTATGAGAGTCAATTTATTTTAACCCAACAGCAGTTCCACCGAACGGTATGCACTCCATCAAATTCTCCAACCAACCCGATACAAATGCAAGCATATTTTATTAAATGACAGGATTCAACAGAAGTTCCGTAGCCTCATAGTCAAATGTCTTCAAGTATTGTGTTACAACAGCCTTACATTTAGGTCTGGTCATAGGGTAAATATTTAATGTTTTATTTAATTTATTATACAGATAAGGGCCAGAAAATCAAAAGAATTTGTTTGAGGTAACGGTTCGTAAATTTTGTCTCTCACACACATTACCTTTGTTACGCTTATCCTTTAGCAGATTTGGATCGTATTTGAGCATCGTTTGCTGCTTTAGGACAGTTTGCAGGACGAACGACTTTCTGACCGAGAGAATATCCCACCTCCTATAGAGTTCCGAAGTAGGGAAACTGAAAGGGAGATCACAAGCCACTTTCAGAATTGCACGTTGCGCACGCTCTACCTTTATAAGATGACTTTTGGCAGCTCCTCCCCACGATATGATGCAATAGTCAATTAAAGATTGGCATAAAGCGTGATACACCATTTTAATAGTGCCTCGATTTGCTGTGTATTGTAGGTTTTGAAAACGTAAATTAATTTACGCAACCTAGACACCAAGATCTCTATGTGTGGTTTAAAAGTCAGAGTCTGATCGATCGTTACTCCTAGGTACTTAACTGTATCAGATCTCTGCAATATGGGGCAGGTGCAGGAAATCTGATCGATCGCACACTGGTGAGACTTGATGTTAAATGAGACAGGAGGAAGGTTTTTTTTTTGTAAGCGAAAGTTAAATATTTAGTTTTAGACACGTTAAGTGTTAAAACATTGTTTTTTGGCCATAAGCTAACCCTGTTGAACCCATTCTGAGCATTGAGAAAAACCTCCTCCCAGCTATCACCACTAAACAGAAGAGCAGTGTCATCAGCAAAGGTAATAACCTTGCCTTTGAAGAGTTGAAGTTGACACAAGTTATTGATATAGACCAGAAATAATGTTGGGCCTAGGATACTTCCTTGAGGAACTCCAAATAGTATCGGGAGCTCATTACTCAGCATATGGTCTATTCTAACTCTCTGCCTTCGTCCAGTTAAGTAGTCCTCCAACAATTTCTTCAGCGGCAACCCCCTAATGCCGACAGCATTCAACCTTTCCAATAAATGTGGGACAGAGACCGTGTCGAAAGCTTTTACTAGATCAAGAAAGACCGCCAAGCACCTCCTCCTACCCTCCAGGTCAGTCACGACTGAATGCAGTAGTTCATGAACTGCATCGTTGGTTGATTTACGGCGTCGGAAACCAAATTGAGCATCAGATAGAAAATCGTTGGTCTCCAAATAATTGATTAGGCGGTTGTTAATTAGCCTCTCCAGGATTTTGGACATTGCTGGCAGTATGGAGATAGGTCGGTAGTTGTCGACACTGCCTCTGTCGCCACTCTTGTGGATGGGTTTGATCAACGCTATTTTGAACGCCCTTGGAAATTGAAATAGCCAGATTACAAATGTGAGTAATAGGAGATTTATTTATTTATTTATTTAATGCATGGAAGACTTACAGCTGCACATAACTGAATAGTTATTATGTTTAGCTATCTAAAAGCCATTTACAAGTCCTCGCTTATAGTTGCAGACTAATTAGGTACAAAAATGTGCGCTTTATATTGTTAAACATGTTCAAAGGAAAAAAAAAACCTCGTTATTACAGGTACACATAGATCACACAAGGCAAAATTATAGGTAACTAAATAGATACACGTTATGCATACAAAAGTTTACACACAGGTTACACAAGTTAGATTTATAAACTATCTATGGATTTTACACCTATAATCAAATATGCATTATCTATATAAACAAAAAGGTTCAGTGACATAACTATATAGCACTATTTGAAAAAATCAAGGCTTAAGCACCTTCTTACCGATGACACACTAGCCACAAAGGGATCAATATCATACCGTTTACACAAGTTGCTAAAATTTTTACTAGCACGTATCATATAGCTATTTTGCCTGTAGTTAGTTTTCGCGAGAGGCGCATGAAGTATAGGATTGAACCGGAACGACTTACATGGAACGCTGAAATTTACTTTACTTAATAAGTCAGAACAGTCAATGTCATGATTAATAATTTTGAGGAGGTAGGTAAAGTCAGCAATATCACGACGGGTGGAGAGGGGTAAAAGGTGGAACCTTTTACACAATTGAAGATAATCTCTTGACCGGTACGGTATTTTTTGATGAAAGCATAAATACTTTATGAACCGCTTTTGTATATTTTCAATTCTATCGCTGTACTTAGCGTAACATGGATTCCATATTTGTGACCCATACTCCAGATGGTTCCTCACATATGTACAGTACAGAATTTTAAGCGTTTTAGATGTCCTAAAAGTTTTACCCTGCCGCATTACAAAACCAAGCGACCTAGAAGCTCTCCTCACTATCACATCTATGTGTTCATCAAATTGCACCTTACTGTCGTGATGTATTCCTAGGTCACGTATAGAAGTATTTCTAGGCAGAGTTTGACCCCCCATGGTATAGGTAGTATTCAGAACATTTTGTTTTCTCGTATATGTTATTACGGAACACTTTGCAGGGTTTAGATCTAGCTTATTAAGATGACAGTACTCTTGCAATCTATCCAAGTCTCCCTGCAGTGCAAACGCGTCATCGATCGATGATATGCTCGCAAATACCTTCATATCATCTGCGAAACATAACAAGTTTGATGAATGCAGACATTGGTCAATGTCATTAACGTAAATAACGAATAAAAGCGGGCCGATCAGGGACCCTTGAGGAACACCACTGGGCACAGAGACCCACGTGGATCTGTAGTTATTCATAGCTACAGCCTGAGACCTATTTTCTATGTAGGAGGAGAACCACCGTAGAAGATCCCCATTTATTCCGATGTTGTGCAATTTGTTTATAAGAGTAAAATGGTGAATTCTGTCAAAAGCCTTACTATAGTCGGTATAAACGACATCTACCTGCTTACCATTACTCATAGAGGACGTAACGAATTCATTCAGCAATACTAAATTACTAGTTGTTGAACGACCCTTAAGAAAACCATGCTGAAAAGGTTTCAAGAAACTTGAAATTGCAGGATAAACTTGATTATAGACTATTCGCTCAAATATTTTGGCTACAATGCAGAGCTTCGATATAGGTCTGTAATTTACTATTTCCGTTTTAGAGCCCTTTTTATGCACAGGCGTAATATAGGCCGACTTCCATAGTTTGGGGACAGCACATAAAGACAACGACTTCGCAAATAGAAGCGAAATTGGTAAGGATAAAGTTTCAGCACATCTTACTAGAAGTTGTGGAGAAATATTGTCTGGACCCGCACCTTTCGAAACATCTAGATCTTGGAGCAGCTTGGTCACAACCACTGTTTTAACCTCAATACAACGAATGTTCGCCAATGAGTTGATTGAAGAAGTGCTAAGAGATAAAATTAACCTATCATTATCATCAGTGCTGTGATCTTGGCATTTAAAAGTGAACTAGGAATAGCACCTGACTTATATTTGTTCTTGACGAAGGTCCAAAAGCATTTAGGATTACCTTTAATAGATTTTTCAATTTTATTGATATATTCAAAATAACAAGCCGATTCCATACTTTTGGTCCTATCTCGCAATAATTTAAATGTACGTTCGTCAGCTAAATTACCATAGGTTTTGAATTTTCTCATATATTTGAATTTTTCTTTGAGAGCCTTTATCAATGATGAACTATACCATATTGGATACTTACCCTTACGTTCAAGCTTTTGAGGAATATATTTGTTCTGGAGATTAGTAATGGACTTGTTGAAAAAATCCACCGCATCATCCATTGATCTAGTCAAAAATTCATGTTCCCAGTCAACTGCACATATACAATTGTTTAATGAATCAAAATCACCCTTGCCATACAAATATCTCATTCTAGGCGCGCACTCAAGAATAGGCATTACCGTCAAATTAATATAAATAAGCAAAATTGGGTGGTATCCATCTATTGGAACTAAGGGGTCAGAATGTTCAAGCACTGTCACCAAACTATTGGAGAGAACTAGGTCTAATATTCTACCGGATTTATTAGTAACACCATTATATTGCCCTATACCCATTGTGCACAGTTCGTCAGCCAATAAATATTCGTCGGTGGAGGTTAGATTAGCCGGCACTAATGGCAAATCCCTGCCGGATGAAATCCATGAAATGCCACTCATATTGAAGTCACCAATAATGATAAATTTATCGGTTAAATTACTAAGTGTTAATTGATTTAGTTTAATAAGAAAATTATTCAACTGAGAGGAAAATGAGAAGCCCATATTCTGCTTACATAAATAAACCACACAAATGTATAAATTTGCACTTTTAAAAGAGTTAGGCCCATTAAGAGGTATCTTAATCCAAAGATCTTCCGCTGAAGATGATAACTGCGGTTGCGAAAAAACCGGTAAGTCCCTACGCGTCGCAATTAGTACACCCCCTCCGTATTTTTGCCTAGTAAGTAAATAATCACGATCACGACGCCACACAATATATCGTTCGTCGAATATTTCCGAATCACAAATACCTTCCGGTAACCATGACTCAGTTAACACAATTATGTCGTAGGAGTTTAATAGAATTTGGCGATAAAAATTATTTGTTTTGGTTCTCAACCCGCGTACATTTTGATAGCATATATTTAAACAATTAACATTAGCCATTAGTCAACGTACCAATTATAGCATAAACACGCATAATAACAAAGAAATAATAGTCAAACAATATAGAAATAATCCATTTGAACCATAGACCGTCATAATAAGAATAAATAAGTATAAGGTATAAATCGATTCCTTCGGTAGGTAGAACAAATACAAATGTCGGCCAGTAACAAGTCGTTGAGCGCGCCAGCATATGCGCGCAACTAAGACAGTATGCTACATCTGCAAGTGCGAGCAGGCAAAGTATAATTCCACAATTAGTGCATTCAATGCAATCGGTGCGATAACGACCAACACAAGCGGCGTGAAGTAAGTAATAATAAATTGTCAAGTACAATAGCGCGCCAGGGGTACCAAACCTTTTACAAAAACATATAATAGTACGTGTATAATCTAACTTAGTAAAATATGAAATAGTAAATATAAGTAGTTTGCGGTGAGTTACAATAATTAAATATACAGCACAATAACAGTTCATACCAACTTGTTTAAATCAGTTTCTTTTCTAATAACAAAGGATTTTGAATTATTATTCTTACGTACGTGAATTTTCCCATGTTTAACCCAAACGTAATCATAGTACTTTTCTCTGGCAGTAGTTTTAGTTTTGGTAAGTAACTTTTTTGAGTCCATACTGAGATGGTCATTTACATAGATACGTGCGCTTCCTTGAATGTCCGACAAGTCTTTAACCGAGCGTGCTGCTGCTACAAAATCTTCCTTTATGTAACGATTCAGGAAGCTTACTATAATTAGTTTTTCATTAGAGTTATAGATAGGCACCCTAGAAATGTAGTTAATGCAGTTCTTAGGAAGGTTGTAATTAATCTTACGCCCAATATTGTCCACAATTGTATATAGGTTCTCGTCTTTTTTAACTGGAACTCCTTTAATTTCAATATTATTTAAACGAGAACGCTGCTCGTAGATAAGATGATCGTGCTTCGTCTTCTCTAGATCCGTTTGCATTACATTAAAGGCTTCTAATAGCTTATTAAAGTCAGCAGCATTTGCTTCCAATTCCACCACTCGGTCACTGAGGTCATGTAATTTTTCGTTATGCTTGATATAACTATCTTTTAGCTCAACCAGCTCCATTTTTATCATGCGTATATCTTCAACGAGGGTTGGTAAACTCTGTAGCTGCCTTTTCATTGAACGAATTTCGGATAATATTGTATCTAGGGTTGTGGGCTCAGGGTTTGTCACAACCGGGGAAGAGATCCGGTACTTAGGACACTTCCACTGTGCCCTTCTGTCCGCTCCCAATTTTCGCCAACCCGATTCGGAGATACTTGCACACCCGAAGTCCAATTCCCGTTTACAACTAGCACACTGGACACCGTCACTGAAGTGAATGTTACATTCCGAGCAAGTCTTCATCTTCCGTTAACTATAATTACCCTGGTATGCAGGAGAATGAAAAAAAAAAAAGGTTGGCGATCTATTTCTTTATTACGATGAATAATGAAATATTAGTACATGTAGTAAATGTAGTAAATGAGATATTAGTACATTAACATGTTGTACTTTTTATAATATTACCCGATATCCGATCTACGCCTACAGAACACCCATCCCTTAATCCAAGAATGAGCTGGTGTATTTCTCCCTCATCCGTAGGCAACAACACAAAAGAAGTCAAAGTAGGCAACAACACAAAAGAAGTCAAAGGCGTTGTCTGGACAGTTCTGTTGCGTCAAAAGTGGGACTCTAATTTGCTCTGCGAGTCTTACACCAATGTTAGCAAAAAACGAATTCACATGATTTTTCACATTAATATGCGCTTCTTGATTATTAGACGTCAAGAGACTTGCGGAGTGGTCGGCTACCCTATCTGTGCCACTTATCTTCTTAATTACCTTCCAAAGCTGTTTCTTATTGCCTCCCGCTCTTTCAATCTCCCTTTTCTCGTAAGATTTTTTTGACTTTTTTATTAAATAAATAAATATCCATCACGCCTTATCCCCGAAGGGGTTGCAGAGGCATATTATATGCCCACTTTTCACCGTGTGGATTCCTGTCCCACGTAATAGGTGGTGAGCCCATTGCCGTGTTGAAATAGACAGACGCAAGTTGTGGCTACCTGCTGTTGAAGTTTTCAAGCCGCCCATAAGGCCTTCAACCAGGCTTAACGACTGCCATTTTACTGGCAACCGGGACCTACGGCTTAACGTGCCTTCCGAAGCACGGAAACGCTCGCAAATGTAAATGCCACAAAGTGGTCACCCATCCGAGGACCAGCCATAGTGAAAGTTGCGTAACTCAGTGATCGTTTACAGAACACTGAGACCGCTAGGCCACGAGCGCTTCTTTTCTTTTTTATTAAGTAGTTGCAATAATTGCGATAACGCTTGTATGATACTCTCAAAATCTCATTTTTATTTCATTAATCATTTGTATCTATAACAATTGACTGAGCTCTGATTCTGTTCTTAGAGATAAAAATCATAATTTACATAGTGACATGACAGATAATGTCACAACAAAGATAATCAAGGAAATGGGTATGTAAATCGTGTTGACCAGAGCCAAAACCAGTCAAATTGCACAACGACCATTCCCAGTCTCTTCATGCAACTCCGCTTCGCAACCATCGGAAACCGCTCCAGCGATACCGCCTTTCATCGAAGCGTTGAGCACCGCCACTAGCAGCGTCGTGTATTTCTCTCCGCCGACGTCGCTAACACCTGTAACTCCGGCCTCGAATAGGGCCCGCGCTGACGGTGGTGATGTGTACCGCATGAAGTGGACTAAAGCAATTAACGAAAACGTCATGCGGCTACAGAGCTGGGTGCGAACCTCACTGCGTACCGTTGTCGTTTACTATCTGTGTTTCAGGAACTTGAGCCGGGAATCATTACAACGATTGTCGGATCAAGTGCAGGCTATTCAGCGTTGTAATATGCTTGATAGAACAACACTTGGGAGGCTACGTTCTGACGTATAGGTCGCGCGGCGAATGATGAGCTCTGTAAGAAAGTGGAAGGGACAGAACTCATAAATTAGGTCTATTTGGCGGGGTGACAGGGTGTGAAGGGCGGGAGTGTAGGAGCGTGGACGCAGGAATGGTCGAAATCCTACACGCACACTAGTGCACAGCCGCACATTACTCCGCGATTTGTCGGCACGTGTTGTCACTAGTCTCGGTACTGTCACGCACATAAAATATTCTTATCTTTTTGGCAAATCTTTTAATAGCGTATTGAGGTATTGATGCCCCGAGTAAATTGACTGTCTAATCTAGACAAGAAAAAAAACGGTTTATTATGTAAATTGCTTGATCAAATATTTATACCAATTATAAATTTCCGAAAATTTCATGTCTAATACAAAAAAAATTAAAATCACGCCTATCTTTCATCAGGGAAGGCAGAGACTTCTGCAACCTTTACTTTAATAAGTGTTGTCAGTGTCACACACATTGGTGCTAATTCTGTTGTTCAAACCACTAAACTAAATTTCTCTAAAATTTTCTTATTTTTATTAAGAGATTGCCAAATGCTATTCAGTTATTACGTCGAACTAAACTTGGTGATATTATAAACAGCACTAAATTTGTATCTGACATCAATAAAATTCCTTTTAAGTGACAAAATTCAACAAAACATGTATTTAGATGCCGACTAACTTAGTGAATGAACTGTCTATGTACATTTTTCACTTTTTGTTGAATTTTATAACATAAAATTTACCGTCACACAAAATTTAGACGTCACCTAAATAGGTGACGTCTTATTTTTGTGAAAAGACTAATTATAGTGGGACGTTTATTAATTTTAGTAACCGTTTGAAATATGAAAACTTTTAAAACGTTGTAACGTGAAAAATGTACACAGGCAGTTCAATCACTAAGTTAGTCGGCATGTATTTACATTCGACTGTCTATGTAGGTTTTTCACGTCTTGTTCAATTTATCACATAAAATGAATTTTAGTGACATCACCAACTTTAGTTCGACTTAATAACAGAATAGCATTTGGTAATCTCTTAACAAAAATTAGAAAATTCTAGAGAAATTTAGTTTAGTGATCTCAACAACAGAATTAGCACCATTATATACCTATTTCTACATTAAAATATTACAATAAAAATGGTTTTCCTTATAGTCCGGTCAATTTAGACCAAAAAATTAAAGGGGGAAATTACATAAAGTCCCAACAAGCTGAATTTCTGTGAAGTTGTTCAAAACATAATTATAAACAATGTCTCCAAGTTCCCCATCATTCCCGTTTAAGGAAAAAAATTTATTCAAGGTCAAAGGTCAAAAAAATGAGTTTTTCGTGATTTTTAGGAAAAAGGTAAGTTTTATCATAAAAGTACATCAGACAAAAATTGTAGATCATAAAATTATCTATAAAAAATGTATCAATACTTTTTTTCTTACGAGCCACCGTTTCTGAGATATAACGATTCAAAAAGTTATAAAAGTTGTTATCGTCATAATATGCATGAGTACGCCACGTATATACATCTAGAGTTGTTATATTTTATATATTTATATATATATATATTATTAAATGTTTAAATATTTTTCTATCGGTCATTGTAACTTATACTTACAATATAAAATATACATAAGTTTTAACTATAAGAATATCAGGTCAAAAAGCCAGTGTAACTTCGAGACATCTGTTTCTTGTTCTATTGTGTGCGTGGCGAGGGTCTTATACCTGCTATAATAAATGAAATACCGTTAGTCTTGAGCGTCACTCTGTAGTGAAAACACGTGTTTATCCTAACCTATATTGTGCTGTTTTGAGTTTTATATTAAAAATGTCTGAATATTGTTTTATTTGTACTAAACTTTTAATTGAAAGTGAAGTTGATACAGTTGAACGTGGTATGAAGACATTAATTAATGCAAGTATCGAAAGAGCTGATGATTTTTCGGAATATCTCAAAAATCAGAAATCTGTGACAATACATGAAAATTGCCGTAAAAATTATACTCGAAAGTCTTCTATTGCTGCAGCTAATAAAAGACAACGTGAAGAACAAGAAGCCAGTACATCCACAGCAAGCCCTCCTCGTACTAGATCACGTATCAGTGAATCAGCTTTTTGTTTCAAAGAACTATGCTTATTTTGTGGCGAGAAATTAAATGAAGAGAGTGAAAGAAGAAAATTCTCAGATTTTCGGCGTCGAATCAGCCAAGTAAGTACACTTCAATTTAAAGATTCAGTTCTGGAAACAGCTCGGGCTCGTGACGATGCTTTAGCAAAAGCTGTTCTTGCTCGAGTCGAATTTCAATATGATTTAGTTGCTGCTGAAGCTAAGTATCATCGAGATTGCTATGCTAATTTTTTAAAACCTTCCACTGGAGCTAAAATGGGTCGTCCTAAAGACAAAGCTACGAATTTAGCAATGGAGAAAATATTTACTTACATTGAAAATAGCGATGACTGTCAGTTCACTTTGAACGAATTACAAGAGGTTTGCAAAACTACGACTCTAGATAACAGAACGATTAAGCTACGACTAAAAGTAAAGTATGGTGATAAACTTATTATCACTGAGAAATCGGGAGCATCAACATTCATATGCTTAGTGGATAATCATCATCATATTTTGAATCAAGCCTGGTACGAAAAAAAAAATGAATAAAACAGAAGAACGATTGAGAGTCCTAGACGCAGCTGCAGCTATTATTCGCGAAGATATTCAAACCGCAGTATTTGATAATTCTAACTACCCTCCACCAAGTCGCATGTTTGAAGATTTAAATAATGAAATCCCAGAATCATTGACATATCTTGTGGAACGAGTGATTTTAAAAAATAAACGATCAAATTTAGATCATTTAAAATTAATATGCACAAATATTTGCCATTGTATCATGAGTGCTGTTCGACCAAGGTCTTTTAAATCTAAATTACAATTAGGCCTCGCAGTTTTTTTTCATCGAAGGTTCGGGTCTAAACGTCTTATACAAATCTTTTCGGCTTTTGGTTTATGTGCTTCTTATAATGATACAATAATGTACGAGGCAGCAGCAGTTTTCCATCGTCCTCCTCATGTCCTACTACCAGAAAGTGGCACTCTTATTCAATACGTTGCAGATAATGCTGATATTAATGTAAATACGCTAGACGGCAATAACACGCTCCACATAATGGGTATTATTCAAATTGTTACTCCAAAACATTCAGTTTTACTAGAAGAACCTATGCCACGAATAAAAGAAACTCCTTCAGCAAATGATTTCAAGGCAAAATCTCATGTGCCGATACAGACTTATACAAATGACGGTGTAGTAGGCTACAGTAAAATAAATGTTAAAGATTTTGTTTATGGAACTAAAACAGTATCTTTTCTGAAAAAAGCTGATGTAGTATGGTTTTATGGAAAATGGAAAAATGAGTCTTTACCCGGTTGGAATGGTTTTATTGAACGTTTAACAAATAATCATACAAATTATTCTAAATCTCAAATTTCATTTTTACCATTTATTCATCAACCAGCCAGTAACTATAATACTATCTATACGACTTTACTTTGTGCATTAGAGAATGCAAAACGGTATGGCCACACTGTATGCATCGTGACTTTCGATCAGCCCCTGTATGCTAAAGCTCGAGAAATTGTATAAGCCGCACCTGAGGGCTCTGAATTATCAAAAATCATCATCAGACTTGGATCATTTCATTTATCGATGTCTTTTATGGGAGCAATTGGTCATATTATGCAAGGAAGCGGCATGAAAGAAGTACTAGCAGAGATCTATGCGTCAAAATCATTAGAAAAAATGCTCAATGGTCATGCTTACGCAAGAGCTGTTCGAGCTCATACACTACTTTAGCTTACTTTGGCAATTATAATATTAAAAGAAGTTGAAATAAATGACATAATGGATGCAGGTCTAATCATGAATATCGAGCATATATTAGGTAATACTCTTTCATACAGTGATATTGAAAATGACGATGAAGTATCTGGAGCTTTACTTAATAAATTTAATCAAAAACTTAAAGAATATGAGGAACGAGGACCAACTGCAAAACTTTGGATTCAATATTTTTGTATGGTTTCCATTGCTAAAGAATTCCTAAGAGCTGAGCGTATGGGGGATTGGAAAGCTCATTTAAACTGCGTCAAAGAAATGCTTTCTTATTTTCACGCGTCTGGACATTTTCCTTATGCTAAATCTGCACACCTTTACTTGCAGGATATGGAACAATTACAGAATTTGATGGATCCAGAAGTTTATGAAAAGTTTTCAGGAGGATTTTTTACAGTTAGACGTTCAGACAAATTAAGTTGTGGAACTTCAACGGACATGGTAATCGAGCAGTCTATGATGAAAGCTATGAAGACAGATGGAGGTATTGCTCGAGGGAGAAGTACAAAAGAGAGCGTCATCAGTAAATGGGTTTATAGTATGCATGCTATGAATCCAGTTTGTGACAAATTAGAAGATATCGCTAATGTTAGGATGGATACGACCGAGCAGCATGTTGATGCAAGTGATTCACGAGTAAAAAAAGATGCTAAAGACATACGAAGACTTTTAGAGTGGTTCTCAACGCATGATCCTTTTCCAGAGGTTAACAAAATTGTTTCTATTGCGAGTGGTGTCGTTGGTGACGATAAAATTAATTGCTATAAAGCTCGTGAAGTTGGGCTTGCTTCTATGGCAAAAATGACAGGACTGACATTCAATAATATTAAATTAAAACGCGCTGATAAAGTTGTTCCTCTCTTAGCTATGACTAGTTCCGTAAAAGTTCATGAAGAAAAAGTACCTATTGACCCTGTATTATTGTTCCAACGCATGAGTATTACTGCAGCATTTCAAGATGAAATAAAAAAATTTTTTGAATATGAATTAGCTCCCTACCCTTTATCGTTATTTGATGACATCGGGATGCGTAAAACACAGAAATCTACCATTTACGATTGTTTTGAAAAAGTAAATATTGATATTATAACTAATGCGACATACATCATTGACGGAGGATACTTACTACACCGCGTTGTGTGGGATAGCGAAGGAACATTCAACGTTATCTTAGATAAATACGTTCAATATGTACGTAGACATTTTGGTTCCAGAGTTACTGTCGTATTTGATGGCTATGATGATTGCACGAGAAATATCAAAGCTGCAGAACAACGTCGTCGAACTTTAGCAACATCTTCATCTTCTGATATTTTATTTGATGAACTTATGACAGTCCCAACCAGTCAACAGAAATTTCTTACAAATACCCACAACAAGTTTCGGTTCATTTCAATGTTGAAAGAAAAGTTTACGGCTGAAAATATATTGGTAAAACAAGCTAATAATGATGCTGATGTATTGATTATTGAAACAGCAATAGAGCAATTCAATTTGACAAAAACAACTATTGTTGTTGGTGAAGATGTTGACTTACTTGTATTACTCACTGCTCGAACGCCAGCTGAAAAAACTATTTTTTTCTTAAAACCAGGAAAAGCTCAGCATCAATCAGATATACACACATCAACACGGTCTAGGGATATTTCATACTCAATTAAATAACTCGAAAAGTACTGGCCGCATTGGGGTCTTTTATACATCGATTTGTTTGTAATTTATTTCAGACTAATTCCAAATTCAAATTTTTGAAAATTCTTTTGTTTCGGTGGCATAAAAATGTCTTGATGTGTAGGAGAGGGAATTTTCATTTGAGCGAAATTAAGAAAACAATACGAATTACGTTTAGTTACAGTTTTTTTTCATTTTTAAACAAAAGATAAAGTTAAAATTGAGGTATTGTAGCCATGCAACGCCAACATTTGACGAGGGCGGAGATGTTACGAGCTGTGGGAATGCTGGAAGCTGGGTCTGTTCAGCGTAATGTTGCTGAGGCCATAGGGACCCACCAAAATGTAATTTCAAGATTGTGGACACTATCGTGCCACAGGTGAAGTAGCGGAGAGGCATCGGGGGCCAAGTCGCATCACTACCCCCAGACAAGACCGATTTTTGCAAATTACTGCGCGAGCTCAACCAAATGCAACGGCGACTCAATTGGTCCAACGGCTGCGAGTGGAACACCAAGTGCTTGTGAGTGACCAAACTGTAAGAAGGCGACTGCATGAAAGCAATCTACGCTCTCGTAGACCACTCCGGGTCCCACCTTTACGGAGTGGCAATCGTGGACGACGATTAGAATGGGTTCGGAACCACGTGGACTGGGGCCGTGAGCAATGGTCCAATGTGCTGTTCACGGATGAATCCAGGTTCGGCTTCCATCCAGATTCACGAAGGACGCGTGTTTGGCGAGTTCCTGGACGATGGAGCCGTCTTCAGAACCCTCAGGAAGTTCACCCATACCAAGGAGGAACAATTATGGTTTGGGCAGGATATGCTGCAAAGAAGAGCTCTGAAGGAAGTTCCTGAAAATCTGGCTACAGAAGATCAACTTTTTGCGCACATCAGAAGGACATGGGACAATATTCCGCAGCAAGACATTGACAACCTTGTTCTGAGCATGCCGAATCGTTGCCGATGTGTTATGAACATCATGGGCGCTTTCTCAGACTACTAACTTCAAGTTTATAAACACAAATTAAATGATTGTTCTATTTTTTTCAGTTATTACTCATACATTAAAAGTTAATTCATGTACGGTTTCCGTCTATGCTTCATTTTTTTCCATAAAATCCTGAAATTTTAATCGAAGTACCTTCACCATTATTAAAAAATGGTAGAATATTAAATAACGTATCATTTAAATATATATACATGTCATATAAATAATTAACACATTGATAGTAATTCGCTTTTTTTAAAATATCCCTAGACCGTGTTGATGTGTGTATATTCATCAAAAAGTTTATTAACTTTTGTAAAGTGTCAAGATCATGTACTATTTTTACACGCAATAACTGGCTGTGATACGACATCTGCATTTTACAGGAGGGGTAAAACAGCAGTTTTCAAAATGTTTGAAAAACAAGATTTAATTCAATGTGCTGAAGTTTTTAAAAAGACTAATTCAACTCAACAAGAAGTTATTACCAACGGCATCCGCTTTCTTCTTTCTATGTATGGAGCTCCTAAAAAAACTACCTGTTTAGATAAGCATCGATATGCATGTTTTGTTAAAAATACTAAAAATAAAAAACATGTTCAATTAGCTTGTCTTCCTCCAACCTCAGTTGCTGCTCACCAACATCTTTTTCGAGTATATTACCAAGTTCAAGTGTGGCTTGGTAATCAGCTAGACCCTACAGACTGGGGTTGGAAGTTGGTCAACAATATATTAGAGCCAGTTCAAACTTTACTTCCACCTGCGCCGGAAAAACTGCTGAACACTATTTTTTGCAACTGCAAAAAGGGATGCAGTGCTAAATGTGGTTGCAAAAAAGTCGGACTGTTTTGTTCTTTGGTATGCACAAATTGTCAAGGCCGGTCGTGCTCTAATATTGAAACACAAAAAATGGAAGATTTATTTGACTCCGACGAAGTATCATGCGATACATCGCTATTGGCGCAATTTACTTGCATCCAAAATGAAGATGAAGAAGAAGCAGGAGGAGAAGAACAAGAAGAAGATCAAGAAGAAGAACAAGAATTTGAAACTTACGAATAAGACAAATAAACTTCAACACTTTTTTTTAATTTACATCGCTTTTATCTTTCCCAATCTTTGAAAATTTCCGTTATTTTGCAATAGTTTTACATTAAACAGGATCACAACTGACCGGTGGAGTAGGCCTACTGGGGAAACCACGTTAAAAAAAACGCGCTAAGTACACTACCTCATAGGTGGCGTGGAAACGTGTGCATATTATGACGATAACAACTTTTATAACTTTTTGAATCGTTATATCTCAGAAACGGTGGCTCGTAAGAAAAAAAGTATTGATACATTTTTTATAGATAATTTTATGATCTACAATTTTTGTCTGACGTACTTTTAGATAAAACTTACCGTTTTGCTGAAAATCGCGAAAAACTCATTTTTTTGACCTTTGACCTTGAATAAATTTTTTTCCTTAAACGGGAATGATGGGGAACTTGGAGACATTGTTTATAATTATGTTTTAAACAACTTCACAGAAATTCAGCTTGTTGGGACTTTATGTAACTTCGAATGTCTAAATTGACCGGACTATTAATACGATCACTGAAAACTAAATACTCATTATGGTTTAATAATTTCACGCAAAACGCTTTGAACACACTTGTTGTAAATAATATATGCCTACTTACGAACCTACGTTATAAAATAAAATAAAATGTTTAAATGTTCAAAGCAGAGTCGTATTAAACTTAATAGTTTGTGTAATAATATTGTGCGCGATTATACATGCGCAAACTATCCCCACTATTTTTTGTCAGAGCTCATCATTCGCCGCGCGACCTGTACAGAATAGCCTCCTTGTCACTTCTTCTTAACAAAATGTGACCTCGACGGGAGGTCATACACCACGTGACGTTGTTGCTGTGTAGGTTGTTGACAATGAGACTATATCCGTAAGTACCCAATGTGACGAACGATTAAAGAGTGCTTTGGAGCATGCGCTTCTGGAATATCGGTTTACAAGGCCAGATAACAGACCAAGTCTTTCTCGTATGTCCATGCATAAAAGAAATATGGCCCTGGTGCGTGCCCTGGATTCAGTACTCTTTAAATTTTTAAAGTGGAGATCTTGGTGAACCCACTCAATTTTATCGTCCATTTTTATAAAATAATAAAAATAAAATATCTTTATTTTGCATAGACCATTTTAACGGCGCTTACAAAATGTCATACACTATTTAAAATATTTAAAGCGACCACCGGTTCGGAACGCGGCCCACCTGAGAAGAACCGGCAAGAAACTTAGGAAGGCTTTTTTTTTGATGGCCTATTTACAATTTAATATTATTTCATTTTGCCAGCAGATCATTTCCAGGCGTCCCTGTCCTGCAAATAGTCTGTAACGGAGTAAAAACCTTTTTCACAAAGCTTGTTTTTAATAAACTTTTTAAATTTATTTAAAGGTACATTTCTCAGGTCACAGGGAAGCTTGTTGTAAAAGCGTATACAGTTACCCTGGAAAGAATCGCCAATCTTATGTAGTCGACTGTGGTGGACTGAAAGATTATTTTTATTTCTAGTGTTTATATTATGTTTATCACAGAGTTTAGAAAACTGTGATAGATTTTTCTGGACATACATAAGATTGGCAAAAATGTATTGTGATGGTACGGTTAGAATATTCACTTCTTTGAATTTTTCTCGGAGAGAAACTCTGGGGCCCAAATTATAAATAGCGCGTACAGCCCGCTTTTGTAGAACAAAAATAATATTTAAATCTGCAGCACTCCCCCAAAGGAGAATACCGTAAGACATAATACTATGAAAATAGCTGAAGTAAACCATTCTAGCCGTATCCACATCTGTTAGAGTCCTGATCTTTTTTACAGCGTATGCAGCCGAACTTAATCTAGAGGCTGTCTTTTCTATGTGTGGGCCCCACTGCAAATTGGCATCAATAGTTATACCTAGGAACACAGTTGATTCTACAAACTCTAACACTTGTCCATTCAGTTGAACATTGGCCGCAACTTGTTTTACATTTGGTAGAGTAAATTTTATACATTTAGTTTTATTTTCATTAAGGCAAAGATTATTTGAGCTGAACCAATGAACTACTCTTGCAATTGCATTGTTTACATCGTCATAGTTATCTAATTGTCTTTTAATTTTAAAAATTAATGAGGTGTCATCTGCAAACAAAACAATCCTATTCCTGTCCCCTACATAAAATGGTAAATCATTAATATAAATGAGGAACAAGAATGGCCCAAGTATCGAGCCTTGCGGCACACCCATTGTAACCATGGATCCTACAGAACGTGTACCATTAATATCGACCCTCTGTATTCTATTGTTCAAATATGAAGACAGAAGGTCGAGAGCTTTGCCTCTTATTCCATAGTGGTGTAATTTTTTGCACAGCGTTTCATGTTGAACGCAATCAAAAGCCTTTGATAGATCGCAAAATATACCTAATGCATCGTGCTTGTCTTCCCATGCTTCATGAATACATTTTAATAACTCAACACCAGCATCGGAAGTTGAGCGCCCTTGCGTAAACCCAAATTGATTCGCATGGAGTATTTTATGACTATTAAAATGGGATAGCATTTGATTCAAGATTATTTTTTCAAATACTTTGCTCAAAGTTGGCAGCACTGACACTGGTCGGAAATTAGACGGCTCTGTAGCGCTGCCAGCCTTGAACAAAGGAACGACTTTGCTGTGTTTCATTAAATCAGGAAATGTACCACTAGAAACACAGTCATTAAACACAGTTGCTAGATGGGGCGCAATTACCTCAATTATACATGATGCAGTTTTGACCGATAACCCCCAAATGTCCGCGGTTTTCTTAATTTCGATACATTTAAATGTTTTTACAATGTCCTGAGCACAAATATCTGTGAATACAAATGCATCCCTGCAACAAAGAACAGATTCTTCTAATAATAATATACTGTGCGGCGGTTGCAGCCTGTCGAGTAGCTAAAGTAATTTTTTTGATGTGAAACTTCTATAGAGCCGCACGTAAAACAGATTTCTAGAAAACGCTAGAAATCTGATGGTATATATATAGTCTATATGCAGTAGTGTGATGCGACGCGTCGCCATGCGAAAGTATAATTTTTTTTTTTATTTAATGAAAATAAAAGTTTTCAATAAATAGTCATCGTCATCTGGAAAAAAAATAGTAATATTTTATTTTATCATTATGACATATTTGGTTCCTATCACAATCTGTTCTTTTCTGCATATTACTTTTACAAAATAATGTCGATGTTTCACATCTGCCAGGCGTCCCGTGACGGCTCACATTTTTTTTGTCAATGAAATGAGTTCTCTACCAACCAAGGCCTGCAAAACCAGCCTGGCAGTGTAGAATTGAGAGGCGTATTTCCGAGACCAGGGCACTCATTGGAAAGCTAATATGCTTCAAATCAGGCAACAGTCGTCTGAGGGTGATGCGCTTTCTGAAACAGGCGTTCTTGGGAACTAATATAAGTTCTCAACAATACGCATCATGTGTCACAGAGGGCATCGACCTTCTGAAACAAAAAGAGTATGCATGGGCGAATCGATCTCGGCGTTACAAAAAGAGAGTTGATCGATATACTCAGAATTGTGTCCCAAAGAGATAAGAAATGGGTTTATCGAAAATGGGAAAACCCACATCTAGATGAAAATGACGTTACACTTCCTGATATTGATGCTACAAATGCATTTTGGTGCAACATTTGGTCGATTTCTGTTGATTATACGGAAGGTGTTTGGATGGGAGATTTTAAACGGGCCTGTGAGAATATACAGGATATGAAGCCAATTTCTATTGAGGTAGAAGATGTTGCCAATGCAGTTTGTTCATTGCCAGACTGCACAATTTCTGGTTGAAATGGTTCCGAAGCTCACATGCTCGTTTAGAATCACAATTTCAAGCATCTCTAGATGTGGGTTCACTTCTTTCACTACATATTAACTTCACTACATGTTATAAAACAAAGTCGTTTTTCGCTGTCTGTCCCTATATATGCTTAGATCTTTAAAACTACGCAACTAATATCAGTGCATGAAATATCGATGCAGTTTTTTTTTAATTTATAGAATGATTCATAGAGAAAGATTGTATGTAGGTATAATTTGTTAAGTTTTTGTATATATTAACTTAATTACAACGATATATGTTGGCGGTGTCGGAAAAAATAAGCCGTCTGGGAGCTTTTATAGAAAGCGCTGCCTAAACTCTTTGATATAAGTATAACAAAATAATGTATTGTAATATAACATTTTTTACTTACTTTTTAGCTATTTTAATTAAATGTTTTATTATACGTTTTCTCAAATTATTTGCATGGCCATTATCTGTGGCATTCCTAGGCCTATTTATTTCGAAGGTTTTTTTTTGTTGTCTTCGCCCATCTTGGGCAGGCAAAGGAAACTTAGTCCATACAGCCTAGTCTTCAGTATTTTTTATTTTCTTGTAATTTTGTTTTAGTCCTGTCTAGTCGTTTGTCGATGTCAAGTCCTCAGTCCTAGGTCCTAGTCCGTGCCCCAATAAGGCAGTGGATCCCTTATTGCGGCTATCTATGGAAATTTGGCACTGACACAAACAAAACCGCTATTCTTTGCAGTATATCACTTTCGTTCACTAATGCACTTTTCCGAACTCTTTATGTATAATATTCCACCATTATTAAGCACAAAAACACGAATTTTACACTAGTTGAAAATAATATACGACAAACGCGCGTCACCGCTCGCGTTGGCGCCAAAAGTCTCGAAAGTTTTTAATGTTTGTTTACCTTTTGTAATTTTTAATGTCAGTTAATGACCAGCCTGGGTTTTAATTTTAATTTATTGTTAGAGCTGCCAGTAGGTTAGGTTGTTTAGATATTAGACCTTGTTATAAATTTATATTAAAATATGTTTAGAATAATATTGTTTAAATTTTGAAATGCTCTGTAAAAGAAGGGAGCCGTTGCCGGTAAATCAGTATACTTTTGGTGCTCGCCTTGTGATGAGGTTCTGAGGAATAGTGCTGAGTGAGAGGGTTGTGCCCTCTGAAATAATAAAGTGATTGTCTGCAGTAGCTTGTGACGCCGACGGCTGGTAACTTCCAGCCCTCTGCCTACTTTGAATTACCGCGACCTGCTTCTTGGAGGTCGGCGATGTGGAGGCCTGACTCGAGGCCCCTTCATAGCGACCTGGAGGCCTGACTTGAGGCCCCTTCCTGGCAACGTGGAGGCCTGCTCGAGGCCCCTTCTTAGCGACGTGTGCCTGCTCTTTTAAAGAAACCTTCAAGACCTATAACCCCCGGTTTTCCCTAGTCTTATATTTATATTTCTAACTTGTATTAAATTAATTTTACCTGTACCTTTATCTTTTACTTTTTCTCTTAAGCCGGGACTCCTCCAGTTCTGATGATAGTTTTCTCCTTGACTTTACCTTTTTCCCCTCTCGGAAAATAGTAATGTTACAGTATATAATGTAGGTCTACAAAAAAGTCCGCAACGGTATATGCCTATCTATTAAGGATAACATACTATATCCAATTTAATACATAAAAAAAACAGTAATTATAAAGCAGTAATTTGAAGGCTATTTACACAAATACATTATTAATCCTATTCATTTTTAATATGTTAGTTGACTTCAGCTTTTTAGTAAGATTATTTTGTCCCTTTACACTTTGCAAATTAAATTAATATCTTAGGAGATATGGCAATATCAAAAACTTGCACATTTTTTGATATTGCCATATCTCCTCTCGAAATTAATTTCATGTAACCATAATTCGACCGGGCCGTGCGGGTGTAGGTACTTGATAGCGGAGAAGTAATCAAGTAATTTGGAAAATGTTCATACATTATTGTGAAATTAATAAATGACGGGATTAAATGGATGCCACGGGGTTCGAAGTATGGGCGTCGCGATACGCAAATGGGACAGACGCTCGGATGATGATGATGACGGGGTTCGAAGTATATCACAGGCGAAGCCGGGCGGGACTGCTAGTACTCTATAAGTCTGGTAGTACTGCGGGCCCCAAAAATTATAGACCAATAACGTGTTTACCGACTGTCTATAAACTTTTAACGTCCATTTTGAGAGTCAAAATATATGAATATTAAACGAAAGTTTTTAGAATAAAAATCGTTACATATTGGCAAACCTTTATTGCTTAAAAATTTAATAAAGTAACCTTACATACATAGTTTATTTATCTATACTTTTAATCTAAGGAAACCATTTCATTGTATGTCAGTGGATACGATAGTTAGATACGTGTGTTACCTACACTCATTGTGTCAGATGATTTGATAATTTTAAGCAATAACTGTGAAACTGTATGAACAGAGTCAGATGAATTTATATTTGCATGTAAGATATATTTTGTTCATTAAATCCAACATAGTTTAAGTAAGTAACAACCTTAACCTAAGTTAGTAACACTTTCTTTAGACAACTAGATAATCTAATATCCATATCAGGTATAAAGAATCAGGTATACAAATTACTAATTGTAAATTAGTCCGTAACGTAAGCCTCCTTCAAGAACTAATAAATAAATATAAAAAAGACTTACTGAACTAAAGCTTTTTGATTAAAATAGACATTTTAATATTCTTTGTTATGTAAAAATTACAATTACATTTTGGCCTCAAGTTTAATATTCATCGGTTTATTTTGATATTATTAATTAAACAGTTCACTTAACTACTAAAGAGTGCTTAAAACGATATCTTGACTAAAAGACACCAGGTTACCACACGAGTATTGTTAATACCAGACGAACCACGGGTCTAGTTAGAATAGTACTAATGTAATCGAATAATTTAGAGAATAAGTCGATATTTTTTTGTTCTATAATTTGCTAATCAATTGTCACAGTGTCACATTTAACGTACCTGACTTGTAAGGGCACTAGTCGAGTAGGCTCCGCTAGTTCGGTGTTGTTAGCTCCTAATAATTCTTTTATAATGTAATAACTGCCTTAAGTTATTTCTAAATAGTACTTATATTAAGTATTTAGACAGTGTGTACCTTTCCGGTCAATTCCTATATATGTGTGGAACTGTAACTGCGGCCTATTTTGCATCTGAAAGTCCCGAGTCTATTAAGTACTTATACAGATAAAGGTTATTTGGTTTGACTGAGTAGATGGTGTCATCAAATAGCTGTAACCACCGCGTAATGGAAAAATAGTATCTACATAAGCAGTAGGAGTACGATAAGTTCTTAGCGAAAACTTCGGGGCCCTAAGCTTGACAAATGACGAGGTCACAATGGAGAGAATGAAAACCCTAAAACAAAAGTCTGTACCAAAGTAAGATAGTTAACTTGCCACGCGGCTGCAGCTTGTTGCGGCATGCCCGTGCAAGTGAGTAGTTAGCGCCTAGGCCGTGGGCGGCGGCGTGGGCGAGGGCGTGGTGGCGGGCGTGGACTGGTCGGAGCGCGGCTGCAGCTTGTTGCAGTGAGTAGTTAGCGCCTAGGCCGTGGGCGGCGGTGTGGGCGAGGGCGTGGTGGCGGGCGTGGACTGGTCGGAGCGCGGCTGCAGCTTGTTGCAGTGAGTAGTTAGCGCCTAGGCCGTGGGCGGCGGTGTGGGCGAGGGCGTGGTGGCGGGCGTGGACTGGTCGGAGCGCGGCTGCAGCTTGTTGCAGTGAGTAGTTAGCGCCTAGGCCGTGGGCGGCGGTGTGGGCGAGGGCGTGGTGGCGGGCGTGGACTGGTCGGAGCGCGGCTGCAGCTTGTTGCAGTGAGTAGTTAGCGCCTAGGCCGTGGGCGGCGGTGTGGGCGAGGGCGTGGTGGCGGGCGTGGACTGGTCGGAGCGCGGCTGCAGCTTGTTGCAGTGAGTAGTTAGCGCCTAGGCCGTGGGCGCCGGTGTGGGCGAGGGCGTGGTGGCGGGCGTGGACTGGTCGGAGCGCGGCGGCGCGGAGCGGCGGGCGGCGCGCGGCTGCAGGTTGTTGCGGCACAGCCCGTGGAAGTGCTGCGGCCGCAGGCTGCCCTTCAGCGCCTCGAACCTGCGACAGCCGAACGAGTGGGTAGCCTGGGCGTTACTGCCGCGGGGTGCGACGGCGCATACGTACCTCCAGCCGACGTGAGCGTGACAGCGCGCGCACGTGGCGATGGTCCACGAGTAGCCGGGGAACCACGAGTACTCGGCCGACGGCGCGCCGCTCAGCGCCACGTTGCTGGTGTGGCTCACGGTCAGCAGGTCGTGCATGTACCCGCCTGGCACATACGACGCGCACGTTTGCATTTGTTCCCACCGAGTCACACACACACACACACACTCATCTGTCACTCTCACTCAAAGACCATATAACTAGACTGATTACCAAAAAAATTTGTTGAGCTAAAATTACATCTATTTTCTTAATCGTAGGGTAGCTATTTCCATAAAAGCGGTAGCTAGCTAAAAACAGTCCTAACGAGAGAGCTCCGAATGGTAGTGTCCTTTTTTTTTTTTTATTTATTAGCAACTGAATGGTAGTGTCCTTTTTTTTTTAATTTATTTCATGACCATAGTAACAGCGTCTTTCAGTCGGATACGTAGATGGTAGTGTGTACTTTTTTTTTTTTATTTAATAATTATTTAATGGCCTGGTTTCTAAGACCTTTTAGCCAAATCTTATTTTTTATATCTTATTTCTTCAATCTTATCTTCTAATTAGTACTGTCCTGTCGATGTCATGTCCTTATTGTCCGTCCTGGTCCTTGCCTCAGTATAATGGTGATTCTTATACTAAGGTTGTCAGTGGACGTTTCGCGGCAAGAGAGAAAATAGCATTTCACTGCATATATATCATTGTCTTTCACTATAGCACGTTAACACAACTTTTATATCCAAGAAATCACCACTCCCGCACATAAAACAAGATAAATGCACTAGTTTTAGAAAATAATATAAAGCAAGCGTCCGCACTTGTCACTCTTCCCGCCAAATGTCGGTAGTGTGTACTAGTCTGACGTGGTGCCAGCTCAATTAACTATTGGATTTGGTAGAAATGGTGGAAACTTTTATATTTTTTAGTAAAATTCATTATTTATAAACTT
Organism: Thumatha senex; assembly: GCA_948477245.1. Classification (NCBI taxonomy): domain Eukaryota; kingdom Metazoa; phylum Arthropoda; class Insecta; order Lepidoptera; family Erebidae; genus Thumatha; species Thumatha senex. The sequence goes on along the minus strand of OX419742.1, from coordinate 435,925 downwards.
TGGAACTTGTCGTAATATTTTTACAGTTCCCATAATTATTAATAATAATAACATAGTATTAAAAAAATACTTATTAATACTCAGTAAGAGTAGTACTTAAATGTTTGGGTTTGGTAATACTAAATGCAAGATTCGTCTAGATCCGCCATCTTGCTTAAAGTCTAGGGTCACCATAAATTTTGTTGATCTAATATTTTTACAATCTCTTAATAGTAGGAAGGTAGATACTTCGTACCGATTGTTTTTAATTGGAGATGTACCGTGATACCGTTTTTGGATGCTCGTGCTTCGATTTGCGATTGTATAAATTTTCATATTAAACCTGTTAATAAAATGTGGGATAAATAATATCTGACAATTGACAAACATACTGACTTTTTATACTAATACAATGTGGAGGGAAAGGTTTGTAAGTTTGTCAAATTAACTAGGTATTTATTGCATAATAATTACGTACATAGAATTGTTTATAGTATATACGATATTACTACATACTACCCCGTGAAGATAGTTAGTTATTTACGATATTAAAAATGATAAAAAATCCACCGTTTAACTGTCAACTGTAAAGTTCTTCCGACCCTTAATTTACGTGTAGGGTGATGTAGATACCAAAAAATGATAGACACGATGTTTTGGTTAGTTTTTTTATATTTTTTATTTACAATAAATTCAGTAGGTTCGATCAATCGATTAAAGAATTTGTCCTGTGTTCTGTTTGGTCATGGTCACTTATTTAGAAAGGGACACACTACCGCCGAGAGCCGTCTCACGCGGACCGATTATTTCGCCGTAGTGCACAGTCTAGTTTTATAATATAACTTTTTTGCTCTCACTACTTGGGTAATTTATAAAAAAAGATTCCCACCAATTCACCATATAAACGTTTCCAAGTAGTAGTACTCCTCAGTGTGACACTGCTACTACTCTTTGGGAACGTTTACTAGTAATTTCACTAATTTTCCAGTCAGTCACACCGTCACTGCATGGGAACTTCTAATTGGTAATTTTCCAGTCAGATATACTGTTACAGGATGCAATATTTTTTTATTAATGGTTCTCAGACTGGGTCCTCAGCAAGACTACATAAATGCATTTGGAGTTTTGGACTCAGCTATAATTAAAATAATAATTTAGTAAACCATAACAATTTACAATAATTCACTGTTATTAATTTTAATGTTAAAAAATTGAATTTTAAGCAACCATTTCCTGTAATGTATTGTAACAGAGGATTATGTACGATGCACGGTTGCATCGTACATAATCCTCTGTTACAATATACAACACTTAAAAATAATGCAGTCAATTTTTTGAAGGAGTTTGTGATTATAATTTAATAACGTGTGTAATTAGAAAAATGGATCTAAAATAATGATTATCGGAATATTTACCATGTCCACTTTCACACGCGAATATCCAAATATTGTCGCAGCTCCATCGTTTTAAGATACCGACGGGGTGTTTTTGACTCCCATATCAGTGTCAAGTGTAACAATGGGTTAGTCCGAATAGGTAACGTCGTGCAGCAGTGTCAAGCTTCCAAAGTAATCCAGTTCATGTGGTGACGTTAGCCATCCAACAGCATAGTCCAGTTGCCCAGGTATACTACTCCGCGTACCATAAATAACCACCTCATGCAGATATCTCACCAAGCCGCGCAGCATCTTCATATGAATCGTCGTGTCGGATAGTGACCGGTGCGGGGTCCCGGCGGTCACGCTTGGGGGTTACGGGGTCCTTCTGTTTGGTGTATCATCTTCTGCATGTGTAGTGAAGGCGGTGATTATGACACTACACGCCGATAAACAATGGCGGTCTTCGCAAAATATTTTGCATCCCAAAAAACGTTGCTTTGCAGGAAGGACCCCATTGGATGGCGTCTCTATCATTTGTAATGTAACATTTTTTACTTACTTTTTTTTAATTAAATCTTTTATTATTCATTCTCTCAAATTATTTGCATGGCCATTATCTGTAGCATTCCTAGGCTGTATATTTCGAAAGTTCTTAATGTTTGGTAACCTTTTGTAATTTTTAATGTCAGTTAATGACAAGCCTAGATTTTATTTTTAATTTATTGTTAGAGCTGCCAGTAGGTTAGGTTGTTTAGATATTAGACCTTGTTATAAATTTAGAAAATATGTTTAGAATGTTTAAATTTTGAAATGCTTTGTAAAAGAAGGGAGCCGGGGCCGTCAAATCAGTCTGCTTTTGGTGCTCACCTTGAGAGGAGGTGCTGATGAATAAGTGCTGAGGGAGAGGGTTGTGCTCTCCAGAAATAGTGAAGTGATTGTCTGCAGTGTTGTGTGCTATTAACCGGCCCTGTGAAAGACGCCGACCGCTCGTTATTTTCAGCCCTCTACCTGCCTGAATTCGCGACCAGCTTCTCCGAGGTCGACGACGTGGAGGCCTTGAGGGGACTTGAGGCCCCTTCTCAGCGACGCGGAGGCCTTACTTGAGGCCCCTTAGCAACGTGGAGGTCTACGCGAGGCCCCCTTCTTAGCTACGAGTGCTGCTAACCGGCTCTTGTAAAGAAACAATCAAGAACTTATTTACCCCCGGCTTTCTCTGGTTTTATTTTTAACATTTTTATATTACCTATATTAAATTAACTTTACCTTTTCTCCTTTTTCTTTTACTTTTAAGCCAGGACTCCTCCAGTCCTGGTGACAGTTTCCTCCTAAACTTTACTTTTTCCCCTCCCGGAAAATAGTAACGTTACACATTGCTGGCAAGATCCGAGTGCGCCGAGGTTGTTTAACAAAAAGGTCGGTGGGTCAGGGTTGGAGCGGTGCGACATATAACATTCAACAGAGCCAATAGGGCCAGCAGTAGGCCTTCAAGCGAGCGGCTGCCCAGCTTCTACGGCTGTGTCTTTTAACACAGCTGTAAGACGCGCTGCCCAAGTCACATCCAATGGGTAGCCATTCGTTGATACTGGTAACCACTCAATGCCGTGCAGGTTACTTTTGTCAATTTTCCACTGCTGCGTTACCCTGATGAACCACTTTCTCACAAGGCCTAAGAGGAAGCTGACATGCTTTTAAAGCTCTTTCCCTGATCGACCAACGTGGCTTGTAAGCCTCCACCATCGCCACTGGTGCCAATACAATGCCTGAAATAGTGGTCAGTTCAATGCGACGTACGGGCAATGCTACGGTTCTTGACACACGGAAAGTCAGCTCATTCAAACGATCCGCCTAAGGCCCGATAACTCAGTGGTCACAGCATTAAGGAACTTTTTCTATGGCTGTTCGTCAGATGGGTGACAGCTTTGTGATATTTCTATTCACGAGCGCTACCGTGCTTTGGATGGCACGTTCAACCGTTGGTCCCAGTTGCGAGTAAAACGCCTGTTTATTTCAACACGACAATATAAGGATAAAGGCGTGAATGACAAGCGAGAGAGAGCTTGTTTCATGAATATCGCAAATTATTTGCATTTCATCAGCATTTTGAGAATGCTTACATTTTATACGTCTGCCAAACTTCATGGTAGTTTGTTGGCAAATGTGTGTGCAGTGCAACATCGTATAAAATAATAAACACGATAATATATGACTTTTAATACAGACGCAACACATGTCGCACGTTTATTTTGTTTACCCACGATATATACTGTAATACACCAACGATACCTTGTCGATGCTCTCAGACCTTGTTGAACGTTCAAACATCGAACCGTCTCTATTTCAATCATAAATTCATCAAACAGTCAGAAATTAATTCTAAAGGTTTGTGTTGAAACCGGGACTAACGCTCAGATGACGTTGAACATTCAAACATTGAAGCCGCAGCTATTTCAAACAGTAATTTATCAAATACTCAAAAAGTAGTTATTGTTTCAGTTGCAACCGGGAGTAACGCTTGGATAACGTTGAACATTCAAACATTGAACTGGCATCTATTCCAATCACAAATTCAAATACTTAGAAGAAACGTGCAAGGGTTTCGGTTGCAACCGGGACTAACGCTCGGATGACGTTGAATATTCAAACATCGAACACTATTTCAAACACAAATTCATTAAATACTCAGTAGAAACGTAAGGGTTTGACTTGCAACCGGGACCATTGCTCAGATGACGTTGAACATTCAAACATCGAACCCGCACCTATATCAAACACAAATTCATTTAATACTCGGAAATTCGTTAAAGTTTCGGTTGCCACCGGGACTAACGCTCGGACGACGTTGAACTTTAAAAGGTCGAACCCCTACTCCTAATAAAAAAATGATCAAATACTTAGTTGCGCGGTAAAGGGTCACAACCGGGGCCAACGCTCGGATAGTGATTAACATTTAAACATTTACTGCAAACAAATTCTGGAGTTCATGGAGCTCATGGAGACATGGAAGGTGCGACTTGAGCAACCTAAGTGACATACCACAATTGAGACGGTGAAGCCGGTCATGGAGCAGTGGCTGGAGAGGCAACACGGCAGCGTCACCTACCGGATGTCACAGATACTTACCGGGCACGGGTGCTTCGGTAAGTTTTTGTATGCGTAACACCAGAGTGCCAGCACTGTACGGACTGCAGCGAGGATACGGCTCTGCATACACTGGCAGAGTGGCGTGGACATTCTCAAGCTGGAGACCATGGTGAGAGCCATGATCTCCAGCGGGAGCAAGTGGGACGCCGCTTGCGAGCAAGTCATGCTCGCAAAAGAGGCGGCGGAGAAAGAGCGAGAAAAAACTCTCCCTCCCGAGTTCTGCAGTCTGCGACGAGGGCGCCGCAGACTTGTCTTCGCCCAAGACTACCGGGGGCCTGAGTACGGTGGGCGGGCTGCTCGCCGTGCTTACAGAAGCAGGCCAGGGAAGGTGGCGTAGCGTGAGAGTTACACGCACGTAGTTCACTCCCTCAAGGTATATAACCCGAACCCCCCAAAGAAGCGAGATAACACTCGAACCCCCAAAAAGGCAGGATACACACCCGAACCCCCTCTGAAGGAGCCTGCGGTAGCGGACAAGGTCTGTCGGGAGCCCTGGGGCTATCCTTCCGAGGGCTCACCCGGGACTCCTGGCCATAGACAGATAGAAGGGTAACGTGTGGTTTTAGTCGGTAGGAGTCCGGCATAGCATCCATGAGGATTTCCACACGAAAAAAAAAAGAACTAAAATGTATGAGCAGCAGGGAACAAACTTCAGTTCTACTCAAAAAAGTTAGGACACGTATAGAAGTCGTCGCGTGTGTTCCCCCGCTTGTATTTTTATCATTATTGGTCACAGCAATACATTACTTTTTGGGTTATAAGTGTTTCTCACTGCACCAACCTCAACCTTCAACATTGATTAATGTGACTTGTTGGGCAATTACTAATAGAACGTTCCCACAGAGTAACAGTGTGACAGACGAGGGTGTGACTCGTCGGGAACATTTAAGTTCGGCGCTCACCTGTTCCACGGCCGACCGCTTACCTCGGCGGCGCATCAAGTAAATGTGTGAAAGCGTACCCAGGTTCACGTAGTTGGCGTGCACGCCCTCGCTGGACATGGGGAAGATGTGCTCGCGCCGCGCGATCTCCGCCATGCACGCCGAGCAGCACAGCACGCTCTTCTGCAACACGTCACGGGCCACGTCACGTCACGGTGTGGGTGTGGGTGCGGGTGTGGGCGCGCGCGCGTGTACTTACCCGGCGCGTGAGGCGGCAGGCCAGGCGCAGCCGCAGCAGCGCGTTGTCCACCGTGAACAGCGTCAGGCGGTCGCGCATGGACAGCGCCATGTTCGACGCCACCCAGAACGAGAGCGTCACCGGGTCCTCCGGCATCTTATCTGTTCGGAATATTCGTGTTAGCGGCGTGCGGACGAGGCTCGACTGCGACCACGATCGACTATGTTTTCTTCTGGCTCATTCGGGACTTAATTTTTTAAGAGAGTTGTCGTCCATTAGAAATGTATTGTAAAGGAGCCCCACGTTTCAGCCCCTAGTGAGTGGAGGGGTACAGACCCAGCATGATGGTCTTGAAGTACTCGTGCAGCTGGGTGCGCATGCGCCTGTAGTCGAGGACGTCGTGCACGAACAGCGGCCACGGCGTGCTGGCGGCCTCCAGGCGCCGCGCCAGGCGCGCGCCGGCGCCCCGCTCGCCGCCCGCGCCGCACGAGCCGGGGCCCCCCAGGCCGCCGGGGCCCCCCAGGCCGCCGGGGCCCCCCCACAACGCCCTGCGCACGCACCCACCGTACAGCTAACGATTCTATCGACGATTCATTATATTTCTCAAACATGCATGTAAATAATATCATTATCAAAATAAAAGAATTTACGGACAATCAAAACGAAATTCATTGCTGGAGCGTTTTTTGAATTTGGAACATTACAACGCTCCAGCAATTTTGTATGAAACGGAGCGGTGGGGTTATTAGATACACTTTGATTAGATGTTTTTTATCATTGTTCTTCAGCGAACGCTTGATGTAAGTATATTATATTAAAAAATAACTGCATTTATCTTGTTTTATGTGTGCGAGTGGTGTCAACGTGCTATAAATAATACAAAAATATGTGTGTACCAGAGACTACTTTTCAAACAGCTTTAAAATTTCTCTCATACGTCGATAAAAAGTTTCACTTATGATAAAGAAGTGTCACTTCTAAACAACATGGCCCGTAACCGAACAACGTTACGATTCTTTTAGAGCTTTAACATTTCTCTCAATGGCGATTAAGAAGTTTCACTTCAATAAATATTCTGGGACACTTTTTCACACAGCACAAATGAGCACAAACTAAGCTATAAACTTGTGCTATGGGATCTAGACATCTGATAAAGAAACTTTAATATTTCTAAATACACACATATATTATACATAGGGAAGCAACCCAATACATTCATATATTATACATAGGGAAGCAACCCAATACATACATATATTATACATAGGGAAGCAACCCAATACACACATATATTATACATAGGGAAGCAACCCAATACAGACCCAAATAGAACATACTTTTTAAATCATATATTTAATTTAATTAATATTAAGTTACCTTAGCTATATTGGGCAATTACCTACTAAAAGAAATATTTTTGATATCCCTTGAATGCATCCATTTATACGTAGCGAGATGAGAAATCTATAAAAGAAAATATAGTATATGTTGAGCTGAGCTCAATTCCCGGGTAAGAACAAATTTTTATGTGATCCATAAATATTTGTTTCGGAGTTTCGATGTTTCCTATGTATAATATACGTATATATATAAAAGTATTAAAGTTTCTTTATCAGTTGTCTAGATCCCATAGCACAAGCTCATAGTTTAGTTTGGGCTAGATTGTGCTGTGTGAAAGTGTCCCAGAATATTTAATTTATTATTTATAGCCCGTTGACATAATTTTATGTCCCAGAACCCACCACTCCTACACATAAAACTAAAGAAAAAGTATAAAAGAAATCCAAGCAGAGTTTCTAATAATCCCAGCACGCTGTTTGCACATTGCTGGAGCGTTGTAATGTTCCAAATTCAAAAAACACTCCAGCAATGAATTTCATTTTCTCTTTCCGTAAATACTTCGCGTATTCTTTTTTCAAAGTAATGACAGTAATTCCATGCATGTTTGAGAAAATTTACTATAATTGCATGCTGTATAGATAGATACGTACGCGCGCGGCGGGGCTGGAGTGGCGGGGGTGACGACGGAGACGAGCGGAGCGAGGCTGTGGTCGCAAGCGGAGCGCAGCGAGTCGCTCGACGCGAGCTCGGGCAGCACGGTCAGCTCCACCAGGCGCATCCTGCACACGCGCGAGCGTTACCAAACCATAGCCCACATCAAACTGTATACCAACAGACAGTGCAATGGTGTACCATTCAGCATAAACTATCTTTTTTTTCTTCAAATGGCACCCTTCAGACACAGTATGCTCCTCCCCTGCCTTAATTTTGTTGGCTTGGTCTAGCTTTCGAACACTCATACCGATTTCTGGAATGTAACTATACATATATTCACGTTTCGTCTCCTATCACAATGTCATATACAGTATTTGAATATCCACGGTCATACTTCAATAACATACTTTTACACCAAGTAAGGTTTTTAGGCAGAGTAAAATTGGAAAAATTGCAACGGGAGCGGGAAAGCTTCATTAGGCGGGCGGAGCCGCGGGCATCAACTAGTGTGTTATACAAAGGATTAGTAGCAAGTCGTCATAAATGCAAACTCGTCGCACTAGCGCAACTCGTTATTTTTACGACTTGTCATTTTCGCAACTCGTCACGAAACTTAATACTTTTTTTTCCTTCCTTCCCATACAATTACTGGGTTAGACAAGGCCATGAGCTTTATTGCCAGGTTATTCCTCTGGCTCTACCTATTGCTTTGCGAATCGGGCAGTAAATGTAGAAGAAATAATCATGTCGTTCATAAGTATTACTTTGTGTCCTATATGAACTAGTGGTTCTGTGAACCGTAGACTTCGGAATATTTTTCATTTTATTTTATCAAATTAAAAAAAAAACAATATTTCTTTTGTTCATGCCAAGTTGCATGCAAATCCGATGAAAAATGCGACCAGTAGACTGAACGGACAGAAAATGCTGTTGATGTCCGACTGTCCGTCCAGTCGGACATCAACAGCATTTTTCCCGTACCAGTGGAGTTAAAGTTAAAAGGTTTCATTTCTCATTTAACACGCACGCACTTACATTATAAATGTAAAAGCATGTGCGTGTGTGTGTCTCAAGAGACACATTCTTTGTAAATAGTATAAAAATCCTTAAAGACATTTGTATAACTTGCAAGTTATATTTATAAAAGTTTATTGTGAGCCTCGATAGATGGCGTTGTACCTGTCGGCTCAATCGCAATTACAGGTGTCGTTGGTTTTACATTAATAATAATAATATGTTTATTTCTAGACATAAAGCCCAAAAATGTTAGTAGTACAATATAATTATAAAAACTAATGTTAGCAACTTAACGAAAACACAAAACAAAACATTTCCCAAAGACACCCTATGCCCGTCCTTGAGCTCTAAGTGTGGAGTCCAATCCACCCAACAATTAAGTGCTTGGAAATGTATTTTTTGTGTTGTCGAAATATACGCTGTGGAACAGTACGAGTATTTTTTATTGTGTGAGTCAGCTACTTAGTACACAAGTTTTGACCACCCCGTTCACCTATAGTTGGTTCGAACAAAGTTGTGGTCCTTCGAGCGGGATTTCCGAATCGCATTGGCGTTGCGAGTTTTTTGCTGTTGGAATTGGCTAGGGGACGGGGGTTATGCTCAAGTACACATTTACCTGCAAAGTAAGTGTAGTACTGAGTGTAACCAGTAACGTGCAGCTGTAAGGAATCAGTCGCACAACCAGAAGTCGGACTTGGTGGTGATACCGGTCGGATTTCATGTTCGGGACACGTGCTGAGGTATACTGAGCAGAGTGCGGTCAGGACAGGATGCTGGACACTGGAGATCAAGAGCACATTAGAACTACGTCATAGTGAGTGAGAAGAAAAAACAGTGAGTCTATCCATTTATTAAAGTACAATAAAATTGTTCTGTGGTACAAAAAAATAGTTGAGTAAAGTCAAGTTTCGTGAAATTTCTGATTTAAAGTTCCTGAATTTAGTTTCAAGATAGTTAAAGACATTAGAAATAATAGTGTTTATTAACTTAGAATAATTTATAGTTTAGGAAAAAGTTGTTCTAACGGGGAACCTATGTCCAAATTCAGATAGAATAAAAGTATTAAAACACTTGTGAAAATTTCCGAAGTTTAGCTGATTGACTTAGAATAATTTCGGTTATAACACAGATATCATTGTCGTTTATTAACATAGTAAGTGAAAAAAATAAAATAAAAATAAAAAAAATGTTGTTGGAAATAATTTAGGTTTATCAAATCGTGCATTACGTTTACAATGGAATCTAAATTGTTATTACAGATAGATACATTTAACAATATTGTTAAAGCCTGTAAAAACTATAAGAAATCTCCTAAAGCTAGACTTATTGAAGTCTATGCACAAGTAAGATTAGACCGCTTAGAAGAGTTATGGTTAAAGTTTACCTCCACCCATGAGGACTTAATAGAACAGTTTGGGGAAGAATTATTTAATACGCCTTATTTCAAATTAGATTTGTATGAACAGGCGGAAAACATTTATATTGATTACAAGTGTGAGTTAAAAACTATGTTGGAAGAGTGTTCTAATACTAAAGATCGTTCAGACAATTCTAATAAAGTTGAATCTGTGTCATATCAATCAAAAATAGATTTGCCAAAAATAGTTATACCAAACTTTTCAGGACAGTACAGTGAATGGGTAACTTTTCGTGATTTATTTAAATCGTTAGTTCACAACATTGATAAACTATGTAATGTTCAAAAAATGCATTACTTAAAATGTTTACTAACTGGTGAAGCAGAACAGTTGCTACGGCAGATACCGATATCCGATGCAAATTATGACAGGTGTTGGGCTTTGTTAACATCTAGGTATGACAATAAGCGTTATATATCTCATCATATTTTGAAGCGTTTATTAAGTCAAAGAAACATTACTATTGAATCTGCAAGTAGTTTAAAGGAGTTATTGGATACCACAAATGACTGTTTAAGTGGCTTACAAAATATAAACGTAGATATTAAGAATTGGGATAATATGATTTTACATATATTGTGTCTTAAATTGGACTCGGAATCCAGAAAACAGTGGGAATTTAAAATTACTCAAGATAATGGTACCGATGAATTACCAACGTTCAATCAGTTTCAAGATTTTAATGTCAAAAAGTAATTATTCTGTAATAAAAGATTACAGTCAAATAATTCTATATTCCTACAATATGTGGTCAAGGTATGTAATTTTCTATTCATATTGTATCTAATGTTGTTTTCAATTTGTGTAAAAGATTTGCTATATGGCAGTGTTGACAGTATAACCTGTTTAACTTGCAAGTTTGATAACTGTTCGTAAAATTTAATGATAGTTTTAGTGTTTACATTATCTCTTCTGCCATTAGAAAAGAAATTGAGAAACAATTAGAATCACTACATAATTACGAGGGCTGCACCAAAAGTATCGGGAATGGAACATTTCCACTGTTCCTGTCTAATTAAAATCTTTTTAATTGAAAACTCCTTGGTTTTAAAAATCGAATACCATTTATTTATTTAAAAAAAAAAGATTCTCGGTCTTGTCACAAGGTTTTGTCAAGCTTGTTTAGTCGTTGAGAAAATGGAATTGACTCGAGAAAATTCAAGAGCAATGATTTATTATGACTTTCGAAGTGGTTTAACACAAAAACAGTGTGTTGACCGGATGATTTCTGCATTTGGTGATGAAGCCCCATCCAAAACCACAATTTATCGCTGGTTTGCTGAATTTCAACGTGGACGTGTCAAGCTCAGTGATGATCCCCGTCAAGGTCGTCCAAAAACTGCAGTCACCCAAGAAAACGTTGATGATGTGCGTAAGCTGATTGAGGAAGATCGACATGTGACATAACGCGAAATTCAGGCGACTTTAGACATTGGCATGAGTCAAATACAAATAATCTTGCATGAACAATTAGGTGTAAAAACGTTGTTTTCCCGATGGATACCGCAATAGATCTGTGAAGAGCAAAAAGCGGCTCGCGTTACTTGGTGCGTCAGAACTATCGAAAGATTCCACGCAGGATCCTCAAATGCTGTATACAACATCGTATCAGGTGACGAATCCTGGATATACGCGTACGAACCCGAAACAAAAAACCAGTCACGAGTTTGGGTGTTCGAAAATGAGTTAAAGACAACAAAAATAGTACGTTTACGGAGTGTTGCAAAAAAAATGGTGGCCACGTTTGTCTCAAAAACCGGCCATGTTGCGACTATTCCTCTTGAGGGACAAAGAACGGTTAATGCAGAATGGTATGCTAGCATTTGTTTGCCACAGGTCGTTTCTGAACTCCGTAAAGAGAACTGCAACCGCCGCATCATCCTCCATCACGACAATGCGAGTTCTCACACCGCGCACAGAACAAATGAGTTTTTAGAGCAAGAAAACATAGAATTATTAGACCATCCGCCGTACAACCCCGACCTAAGCCCTAATGATTTCTATACTTTCCCTAAAATAAAGAATAAATTGCGCCTACAAAACGGCCATTTTGGACACCCCAACTTCCGAATGGAATGGTTGCTTCAATGATTGGTTCCATCGTATGGAAAAATTTGTCAAATTTCGCGGAGAATACTTCGAAAAGCAATAAATACATTTTTAAATAGTAATGTTGTGTCACTTCCTTGATTCCCGAAATTTTCAGTGCCGCCCTCGTATAAAACAAAGTTTGAAGGCTATTTACACAAATACGTTATTAATCCTTTTAACTTTAATACGTTGGATGGCTTCAGCATTTCATGAAGAGTATTTTGTCCTTTTACACCTTGCAAATTAAATAAATATCTTAGGAGATATAGCAAAATCGAAATTAATTTCGTGTAACCATAATTTGGCCGGGCGCGTATTGGAAAGCGGAGAAGCAATCAACTAATTTGGAAAATATTCATATAAATATTGTGAAAATAAAAAAGACGAGATTAAATGGTTGCCACGGGTTTCGAAATATGTCACAGGCGAAGACGGGCGGGTCAGCTAGTTAGAAATAATTTAATACAGTCCCGGTTAATGGCGCCTACGTCGCCTTAAGACGTGATTACGTGATCGTCGAGTATCCTCGGTTAAATAACGAATCTCGAAATCGACGAGCTTGCTTTTATGATGACTTGCTACGACCCAATGAAAAACAATGAACATGTAATTTTTTATTCATAGAATTATATCTTGCCTTGTAAAAAATATAACGTTCCAAATTGAAACATATATTAACAGCCAGGAGTGCGAACCTTTCAGCTCGCCCCTAGTGTGCAGTGTGTGCACTAGTGGAGTACCTACCTGTCGAAGTCGTGCATGGGCAGCGCGCGCGTGGGTGCGTCGTTGAGGCGGAAGCGGTGCACGGCGCGCGCCTTGAAGGCCACGGTGGGCTCGTCGTCGTCCGCCACGCTCGCCTCGAACACCTCGCACAGCACGCCGTACCCTGACACGCCGGACCCCGACGCGCTGCACACACACACACACACACACTTGTACACACACGGCGCGCGCCTCGAAGGCCACGGTGGGCTCGTCGTCGTCCGCCACGCTCGCCTAGAACACCTCGCACATACACAGTACTTGTGTGCCGTGTGTGCTCTCACGCTCGCCACGCCGCTAGCGATAGAATAAACGATTCCTCATAACACACACCATTGTATTATGATTGAATGTGAAATCTCTCATCGCCTTTACACCGTCTGCACTTAAAGATAGTTGATAATCCTCGTAGCTGGTCTTTGTATTTACGATTTGAACGACTGAAGTTGGTATTCATGTGTAAGGCGCCGAAACAAGTTCACCGGGGTCCAAACAACCCCATCCGCTGACTAACGAACGAGACAACGACTCGGGCACCGTTACGGACTTGAGAGGTCGGACGGCAGTCGCTTTCAACTATGTCGAAAATGAAATTGCTCAGGACTTTGTTTTAGTGCAGACCGACCAGTGTAGTAGGTATCGCCGCCGACTTGCACACGGTGTACAAAACAAGAAGGGGTTACTCAGGGCACAGGAGTCCAAAGAGGCGGTCCTGCTTGATGGCCTGCGCGGTCTGCGAGAGCAGCACGGCGTTGCGCGTGGGCGGCAGCAGCAGCGGCACGGTCTCGCCCGGGAACACCACGCCGTGGTGCGACATCACGGGCAGCCGCCCCACCCAGCCCGCCTCCAGCACCCAGCGCCGCGACACCGGCTCCAGCCCGCTCATGTACTGCTCCGCGTGCAACAATAACACGCTTTATATGTACCGCACACTTAGAGTCAGCTGTGCCAAGGGATTAGAACTTCTTGCTACAAACTGATTTCATACATTAGGCATCCACTTGCACGTGAAATCACGTGCCTGGCAGAGGTGCCCGGCACGCGGTACTCTCACACAGTAGAAAATTTTCGCCAATACCGAGCGATGGAAAAGATTGTTTCCTTTGATTGTTTGTTGTGTTTCCTTCCCCTTACAATCCCGGGTTCTTCAAGAGACGCATCACTGGGCCACCAACTTGAGGGGCGCTGTCCGTAGTCATGTGGACTATGACAGTGGCCCTCAATTCGCTCAATGTCGCCATGACTTTCCATCAGGCGGGCGGCGTCATTTTAGCGAGCTAAATATAAAAAGAAACATTTGCGGATTACACAAATATTTGTTCCTTATAAATATATATGTTACAACACATCATGATTACTTTCAAGAAGTATGTAAAGTCTGTTGCATTCCCACTACGAGACTATAAAGAATGATCTGAGAAGAATTGTAAGAGATAGCATATTCACTTCAGTAAAACATTCATACTTACAAACTTTCGCGTTTATAATATTAGTAGAGTTAATGATGATATATTTATTAACAAATTTATGCTTTATGTACAAGTAACTTTTTTTTTTAAATAATCTTAAAATCCAAAGATCATAATGTCTCAGGCAGCTAGTCACGTACTTCAGAACACATCTTCCGTTCGCGCTAAACATTCTCCCTAAGTATATAACTTTATTTAATTGCTCTAAACGTTTCCGGTTTACCCAAATCTTGCTATTAGTTCCTACTTTTTCTCTTTCTAATACTTGATTCTTAGTTCAACATGCAGCGAAGACTTCTACTTTCATATTATTGACTAATGCCTGAAGGTCGACTTCTGATGAGACCATCACTACTGCATCATCAGCTTACAACAGACAATGTACTGTAAAGTGTCCAATTTTACAACACATCATAATCTTTTAACTTTTGCAGCCAACTATTGGACACACTATGAAAAACACAACCAAGGCAGGCATAACACAACCCCGTTTGACGCCCGAACAGAAGTCAAAAAGAGGCGCCAGGTGAACATCCCCTTGGTCGCACGCAAGCTTTACAGTCCGTATAAAGTGACTGTATCGCCGGCACCAGCTGGCCGTCCACACCATATCCTGCCCGGATATGGCGTGGACGGCTAGCCAGGCCACACGGAGGAGTACCACAGAGTTTCTCTCATAACGTTATCAAATGCTTTCTCCAGATCCACTAAAGCGCAGAAAACCTTCGGGTTAAAATGTTGGGATTATTAATTATTAGTTACATGAAATGTTTTACAATTTTTAAGGCTACTAACATAAAGTAAATTGAAAATTCGTCAATAGTTAGCGGATAAATAGGTAAACATACATTGAACAGCCCACAGGCTCAGTTAATTATATAACTGCCTTCTAACCTGTGGGTACCGGGTTCCATTTTATACTACTTACAGGGATTATTCTAACGCTTCTGTGAAGTGTACGTAGCTCATTTTAAATTAAAACTCTCATATACACTATACAAAGCGAACTCCGGGGGTCGCGAGATGCAGCTGGGACAGACGCTCGGATGATGATGGAATGCTTAGTGCTCTGATAAATATACTGTGCCATTGCGAAGAAATAACAAGGGGAGCGCAACGAAAAAACCTGACACAGGTCCTACCTTAGTACGCGCCAGCGCGCGACTGATCAGGCGTCAGCGGCGCGAATCTGGTATTATTTAAACATTTGTACTATAAAAATCACTGAATATAGTCAAAGTAAGCGATTATGTCTATAAATATTTAGTAGCTATAGTTGGGTATAAAAATTTTATGAAAATTATCTGTAGTTTAGATTTGGCATTGAAAAAACATTTCGAAAGGAGGCAACTTTGGAATGTTTTTCTATCAAGTGAAGTTTATTAGATTTTGTAACAGAAAGCCATTTTGACTAGATTAAATCCTTAACTATCATATATATATTTTTTTTTTTAATCAAAAACCCTTTTCTACGACTCGCATTGTTTTAAAAATCTCAAAATTGTGGCCTCTGCAGAAATACAAAGCCTTAAATAAAAATCTTTTAGTCATTATGAACCTTCCGTTACATATATTCAATGTGGAGATTACGTTACTCTCGAAAATGGCCTATTACACCATTCATGACTTTTGAATGGTACAAATAAATGGAAGTTGTTGCTTGCTCTTCGCTCAAGCTATTTAAATCATTCAATTTAAGATTGTTTTTTTTTGCATAAACTCTTTATTGAAGAATTTTAGTTAAGCATCTTATTTAAATTATTATTAAAACATAACTAATGAAATTATTGGTGTTTACAAAAGAGCGACTGACCGGCGTTTTATCTGCCAGTTATTAGTTACTTTTTAGTTAGTACTAGGGCCAGTTTGGCAATTCAGTGTCTTTAGGATGTCTTAAACTAAAACACTTGTACTATTCCACTTATTTATTACTTAAACCTGACCGGTTTCGCCTTACGGCATTTTCAAAGGTTAGCACATATTGTTACGCCGGCGGACTAGTGAACAACTTTAAACGTCATTTTCTGGGCCTTGGGAACGTTTTCAGGCTGAAAAGCGGTTTCAGGTCGTTTCCGAGGAGGCTCTATCACATAATAATAATAATAAAATATTATTAGTAGTAATATAATATTAATATTATTATTAGTATTGTGCGGAAATTCCTGTCTCTGCAGCCCTGACCACCGGTAGCTTGGTCCCTGTACCCGATACCGGTGGGATACTATTTTTTATATTTTTAAATAGATTTGTTTTATATAATGTATTTAAAAATGTAATTTATATGTGTATTTATTTAATAAAGGAAATAATAATAATAATGGAAATAATAATAACTATCGAAAGTATATTCTGAGAGATGGTACGGTTGACATATGTCGGGCATGCCACCTACCTGGCGAATCTCTTAGACATATAATTTCTGGTTGTTCTCGTCTTGCCAACGGCGAGTATTTGCATAGGCACAACGAAGTGGCCAGGATTGTCCATCAGCAACTTGCACTAAAATATAATCTTGTCGATTCAGAGGTACCGTATTATAGGTATGCGCCCGACCCAGTTCTAGAAAATGGTCGCGTCACATTGTACTGGGACCGATCCATTATCACTGACAGGACTATTGTAGCCAATAAGCCTGATATAGTGGTAATAGATCGGTCAGAGCGCCTTGCATTAATCGTTGATATAACCATACCACATGACGAGAATCTTGTAAAAGCAGAAAAGGACAAACAAATAAAATATTTGGACCTTGCTCATGAGGTTGTCGACATGTGGGATGTGGATTCAGCGATTATTGTTCCGATAGTTGTATCATCACATGGCTTGATCGCCAAGAGCCTTGACCAACATCTCAAGAGGCTCGCGTTAGGCAGTTGGGTCAAGGGCTTGATGCAAAAGGTGGTTCTTCTGGGCACGGCACGTATTGTGCGGAAATTTCTGTCTCTGCAGTCCTGACCACCGGTAGCTTGGTCCCTGTACCCGATGCCGGTGGGATACTATTTTTTATATTTTTAAATAGATTTTTTTATATAATGTATTTAAAAATGTAATTGATAAGTGTAATTAATGAATAAAGGAAATAATAATGGATTCGCTATTGTCTAATTATTTATATAATAGTGAAAATCTCGGTAGTACGCACTCAATTTTGTACTGTGCAGCTGTTGCAGCATGTCGAGTAGCTGGTGTTAAATTCCCAGATCATAAGATCACTACTCGACCAGTTTGTACTGTACCACTGTGGCAGTGCAGGATTGAGCGGCGGATTGCTGAGACCAGGGTGCTCATTGGCAAGCTTATCTGCTTTAGGTCGGGCAATATTCGTCCGAAAGTGATGCGTTTTGTAGCTCGGGCTTTTGCTGGAACTGGAATACGTTATTGTAACTATGCAACCCAAGTTAAAGAACGCATTGACTTCCTAAAGCAGAAAGTTTATGCATGGGCAAACTGAATTAGACGCTATAAAACTAGGACAGGTAGATATGTCCTGAATCGCACATTTCAGAGAGATGAGCGGTGGGTGTATAGAAATTGGGAGCAACCAGATACTGTGGGTGACATGCATTTACCAGATACTGAAGCTACGAACTCATTTTGGCGTAGTATTTGGTCAGTGCCTGTCACCCATACAGAAGGTGAATGGATGTGAGATGTCAAGCGAATGTGTGACTCTATTAATCCAATGGAGCCAACATCAATTACATCTGATGATGTTGCTAATGCAGTCCGTCAACTTCCTAATTGGAAATCTGCAGGACCAGACGGACTGCACAATTTTTGGCTAAAGTGGCTACGGAGTTCACATAGTCGTTTGGCATCTCAATTTCAATCATCTTTGGAATCTGGGTTGCTTCCAAGTTTTATGACCACTGGAGTAACCCACCTGCTACATAAGTCGGGTGGTACCATGGACCCCAAAAATTATAGACTTATAACGTGTCTTCCCACGTTATACAAACTTCTTACATCTATTCTGAGAGTAAAAATAAACTCTCATATAACAGAAAATTCCATCCTGTCAGACTCTCAGAATGGATGTAGGACTGGGGCCCGTGGTACTAAAGAACTTCTTATTATTGATACGACTATTAGCCAACAGGTTCGTCGTAAACGAAGGGATTTAGCGACATCTTGGATAGACTATAAGAAGGCTTATGACTCCGTGCCACATTCATGGCTCATGAGGGTGCGAGAGTTGTATAAGATTGATGCAACTCTATGCACCTTCCTGGAGACATGTATGGGGCAATGGAGTACGGTCCTTCGCTATCCGGGATGTCGAAAAATTCTTGGTGACGATGAACCTTTAAAGATAAAGAGGGGTATTTTCCAGGGTGACAGTTTGAGTCCTTTGTGGTTTTGTCTAGCACTTAACCCTCTCAGTACAATATTAGAGGGTTTAGGGCTGGGCTATCATTTGCAGAGAAGTGGTCAAGTTATATCCAACCTCTTTTACATGGATGATTTGAAACTCTTTGCCTCCAACGATATCCAATTGAAAGCCTTACTAAAAGCAACTGAAAACTTTAGTAATTCTATCAAAGTGGAGTTTGGTGTAGACAAATGTGCAACCATGCATGTTAAAAGAGGTAAGATTGTGGAATCTGAAGGCATGGAACTTTCAGATTCCACAAAACTTAGATCCCTTTCTGCCAATGAAACCTACAAATATTTGGGTTTGTCACAGGCATTAGGAATTGATGACAGGGGTATGAAACAATCATTGGTGGAGCGTTTCTTGGGCCGCCTGAAGAAAGTACTGAAAAGTCTTTTATCGGGTGGAAATAAGGTTCGCGCCTTTAATGATTGGGTCATACCATTGTTAACCTACTCCTTTGGCATACTCAGATGGACTCAAACTGAGTTGGACACCCTCGACAGAAATGTTCGTACTCTGCTTACACATACATACCGAATGCACCATCCACGTTCGTCTATTATGAGGTTGTATATCCCGCGGAAGTTTGGGGGTCGAGGCTTCTTGAATGTTAAGACTCTCCACAACCGCGAGATATGCAACCTTAGAGAATATTTTCTGTCAGCGAATATGGGTATGCATCGGTGTGTGGTAGCAGTAGATAATGGACTTACCCCGCTTAGTCTGGCTAAAGAGACCTGGCGCAAACCTGTTATACTCACTACTGATGAACGCAAGGAGATATGGAAGAGTAAGGAGCTGCATGGACGATTTTTTCGGGCCCTATATGGGTCCGATGTAGATTTAACAGCATCTGTTTCCTGGCTACGGTTTGGGGACCTCTTTGGGGAAACTGAAGATTTTGTCTTTGCAATTACAGACGAAGTAGTAATGACGAATAACTACCGAAAGTATATTCTGAAGGATCGTACGATTGACATTTGTCGGGCATATCATCGTCCGGGTGAATCTTTAAGACATATTATTTCTGGTTGTTCTCGTCTTGCTAACGGGGAGTATTTGCATAGACTCAATCAAGTAGCCAGGATTGTCCATCAGCAACTAGCTCTTAAGTATAAACTTGTGGATTTGGAGGTGCCCTATTACAGGTATGTACCCGACCCAGTTCTTGAAAATGGTCGTATCACACTGTACTGGGATCGATCTATCATTACTGACAGGACTATTGTTGCCAATAAGCCTGATATAGTGGTGATAGATCGATTAGAGCGTCGCGCAATGATTGTTGATATTACCATCCCACATGATGAAAATCTCGTGAAAGCAGAAAAAGAAAAACAATTGAAATATTTGGACTTGGCTCACGAGATTGTTGACATGTGGGATGTGGATTCGGCAATCATTGTCCCGATAGTCGTATCAGCACATGGGTTGATTGCCAAGAGCCTCGACCAACATCTTATGAGACTCGCGTTAGGCAGTTGGATCAAGGGTTTGATGCAGAAGGCAGTTCTCCTCGACACGGCACGCATTGTCAGGAGGTTCCTATCTCTGGAGCCCTAACCACCGGTTGCTTGGTCCCTGTACCCGATACCGGTGGGCCACTACTTTTTATATTTTTAAATGTATTTGCTTTAGATATATTTAAAAATTTAATTTGTATGTCTGTATTGTAAATAAAGAGAATAATAATAATAATTAAAAAACACCTGGCAACACTACATAGCAAATGTCGTTTACATAATCTTAAAATATTTAAAATTATATTACCATAGCCGGAAAGCTTATAAACCGTATTTCCAGTAAAGGAAAAATGAATATAATATATGAAAATCAAGAAATAACAAATAAAACCTTATATACGGAAATATACAAGATTCTATAATTATGGATATGCGTGACATTAGATGTCATGTGACATATCAGAATTAATTTCACAAACATGAAACATAAACGATATCGTTGCTAAATGCTTACAAGATCCAGGGCTAAAAGGAATGCACAAGATCCATCTCCGGATTCGCCGCATTGCTCCGCCTCGCAGTCCACGGTGAGCATATCCGCTACATCGACTGCAGTTGAGGCGTTGAGCTCGAGCTCAAGCGGCGAATATTTCTCCCCGCCGTCATCACCACCACCAGCGCGGCGGCGTGGGAGAGGCCGGCCACCGACACGCTTGGAGTCCCGAGGCCCACCGGCTTCGAATAGGGCTCCCGCTACCGGTGGTAATGTGCGCCGCATGCGATGGACTGATTCTATGAATGAGAACGTCATGCGGGCATATTTTGTGGCTACAGAGGGGGGAATTAACCTTACTGCATACCGTGATCGGCTGTTAACTGTGTTTCAGGGTCTTGAACCAGCTGTTAACGTCTCGGCACAACGATTATCGGATCAGGTGCGGGCTATTCAACGTTGTAACATGTTGGATAGTGCTGTACTTGAACGGCTACGTTCTGAGGTACGAAATAGCCTTGACTGTCCAACTTCATCACAGGTTACAAATTCATCGGTAACAAACACAACACACAATGATGAAGTTGTTGCAGTTGAGGCTATATCCGTAAGTATCCAGTGTAATGATAACTTAAGGAGTGCATTGGAGGATGCGATTCTGGAATATCGATCTATGAGTCCAGGCTGTAGACCTAGCCTACCGCGTTTGCCTATGCATAAACGGAATATGGCCTTGGTGTGTGCTCTAGATTCGCTATTACCTGATTATTTGGATAATAGTGAAGACCATGGTGATACGCACTCGATCCTATACTGTGCGGCCGTTGCAGTATGTAGAGTAGCTGAAGTAAAGTTTTTTGAAAAGAAACTTGCTTCTTCTCCTAAACCTGCTGTACCAGCTTGGCAGTGTAGAATTGAGCGTCGTATCGCTCGGGCTAGGGCACTCATTGGGAAGCTAATCTGCTTTAGATCGGGAAACACTCGTCCGAGGGTCATGCGCTTTGTGAAGCAGGCGTTTTCAGGCACTAACATCACGCCTCAAGAATATGTGGGAACGTCATGTATCACGGAGCGCGTTGACTTTCTGAAGCAGAAAGTTTGTGCATGGGCAAACCGGATTCGTCGTTATAAGAAACGCGTAGAGCGATATACCCAGAACCGCATGTTCCAAAAGGATGAGAGGTGGGTGGGAAAAACCCAATTCAGGTGTGGATAACGGACCGCGACCAAATGCTGATATTACAAATGCATTTTGGCGTGGTATTTGGTCGAGGCCCGTTAGTCATATTGAAGGTGAATGGATGAGAGATGTTGAACGGGAATGTGAATCTATACAGGCAATGGAGTCAATTAATATATCAGAACAGGATGTAGCAAATGCAGTCCGTTCTTTGCCCAACTGGAAATCAGCGGGACCGGACGGTCTGCATAATTTCTGGCTTAAGTGGCTCCGTAGTTCACATTCTCGTTTAGCAGCTCAATTCCAGTCATGTGTAGAGTCGGGCTCTCTGCCCGATTTTATAACAACTGGAATAACCCACCTTCTCTATAAATCTGGCGATGCCTTGGATCCCAAAAATTATAGACCTATCACATGTTTACCAACAGTCTATAAACTTCTAACATCCATTTTGAGAATCAAAATTACTTCACATTTAGATAAAAATTCAGTCTTGCCTTTGTCTCAAAATGGATGTAGAAGTGGGACCCGAGGCACCAAAGAGCTCCTTATTATTGACATGATCATTAACCAACAGGTACGCCGTAATCGTCGCAGTCTGACGACATGTTGGATTGATTATAAAAAAGCTTTTGACTCTGTGCCTCATACGTGGCTTCTGAGGGTGCTGGAGCTGTACAAAGTGGATGCAACTCTTTGTACTTTCCTGCAGTCATGTATGAGGCAATGGAGAACAGACCTTTGCTATCCAGGATGTCGTCAGACTGTAACAAATGGCTTGCCTATTGAGCGGGGCATATTCCAGGGCGACAGTCTCAGTCCTTTATGGTTTTGTCTAGCACTGAACCCTCTTAGTACTATACTAGAGAGTTCAGGGCTAGGCTTTCAGTTGCGAAGAGAAGGTCGAGTTATATCCCACCTGCTTTACATGGACGACCTTAAGCTATTTGCCACCACCAAATTGGAACTGATAGAACTATTGAAGTTAACAAAATCCTTTAGTAGTTCTATTAGAATGGAATTTGGCGTTGACAAATGTGCAGTCATGCATGTAAAGAAGGGTGGGATTGTGGAGTCTGAAGGTGTTGAGCTTTCAGATTCCATAATACTCAGATCTCTCTCCGCCACTGAGACCTATAAGTATCTGGGTATATCGCAGGCATTAGGAATTAACGAATCTGGTGTGAAACAAACATTGAAGGAGCGATTCTTTGGCCGTCTGAAAAAAGTACTGAAAAGTCTTTTATCAGGCGGTAATAAGGTGCGTGCCTTTAATGGGTGGGTCATACCGGTCCTAATGTATTCCTTCGGTATACTTAGATGGACTCAGACTGAATTAGATGCCCTGGATAGGAAAGTGCGGTCCTTGTTGACCACATTTCGAATGCATCATCCTCGTTCATCAGTAATGAGGTTGTATATCCCTCGGAAGTGTGGAGGTCGAGGCTTTTTAAATGTCAAGACCCTCCATAACCGTGAGATATGCAACCTCAGAGAATATTTTCTCAATGCTGACACGAGGTTGCATCGCGATGTGGTTGCAGTGGATAATGGACATACCCCGCTCACGTTGGCTAAAGAGAATTGGCATAAACCTATAGTACTTGGTGTTACTGATCGCAAGGAGGTATGGAAGAGTAAGGAGCTGCATGGTCGTTTTTATCAGGCCTTACACAGGCCTGATATAGACTTCAATGCATCAGTATCTTGGCTACGATTTGGTGATCTCTTTGGAGAGACTGAAGGGTTTGTTTTTGCAATTACTGACGGAATTGTAATGACAAAGAACTACAGGAAGTATATCCTGAAGGATGGTACATGTCATCGTCCCGGAGAATCCCTTAGGCATATTATTTCTGGTTGTTCGAGTCTTGCAAACGGTGAGTATTTGCATCGACACAACCAAGTAGCCAAGATCATTCACCAGCAACTTGCTCTTAAGTACAATCTTGTTGATTTAGAGGTACCATACTATAGATATGTGCCTGACCCAGTTCTCGAAAATGGTCATGTCACATTATACTGGGATCGATCTATTATCACGGACAGGACTATTGTCGCCAATAAGCCTGACATAGTGGTTATAGATCGATTAGAACGCCGTGCAATTATTGTTGACATCACCATACCTCACGACGAAAACCTCATGAAAGCCGAGTTAGACAAACAAAAGAAATATTTAGACTTGGCTCATGAGGTTGTCGACGTGTGGGGTGTGGATTCAGCGATCATTGTACCGATAGTCATATCTGTCCATGGACTTATAGCCAAGAGCCTTGACCAACACTACAAAGGCTCGCGTTAAACAGCTGGATCAAGGGCCTGATACAGAAAGCAGTTCTTCTCGACACGGCACGTATTGTGAGGAAATTCCTTTCTCTGGAGCCCTAACCACCGGTAGCTTGGTCCCTGTACCCGATACCGGTGGGTCACTATTTTTTATATTTTTAAATGTATTTTTTATTTTATAGATATATTTAAAAATGTAATTGATATGTTGTATAAATAAATAAAGAGAATAATAATAAATGTTTATTCATTTAGGTCACAAAGTAACACTTATGAACGTCAAGAATATTGCTTCTACATTAACATTTACTGCCAGATTCGCAAAGCAATAGGTAGAACCTGAGGAAAAACGTGGCAATAAAACTCATGGCCACTCTTTTCTAAACGCCAGTAATTACATTAGTTTGATTAACATGATATTTGACCAATTATATAGTAATGAATTTATACAAACAAAAAAACAAAATCAATGTTGTGTTTAAATCATTTCAAAATTAGAGCTATTATAGTTGCCGGTTCTAAGGGCAGCCTACCCTTGAAGAAGAAGAATCTGGCAAGACAGTCAATGGATGCCATTTTAAAATGTAGGAATGGCTTACAACATTAAAATTACACTTACATTGTTCCTTTGGATTTATGTGAGAACAGTCGACTAAACTTAAGTTTACCTTAAATATAAATAAGATTATTTGTAATAATTGCTATAACAGCTATGAGCTGACCAGTCCCAACAGACGGCACCCGTTCACGGGTATGACGCATTATATCAGCCATCGCCCTACTCAACCGTATTATAGGGAATAAGGCGACCCGATACATACGCCACCGCTGCCAGGACACTTAGGCGAGCATGACATACTCAAAAACTGCACAGCAACTATCATGTCAATTTCAAAGAAATAAATAAGTCTACATGGTGCTCACACAATAACAAACTCAAATTACATTGTATATTAGTTAATACCGGGACTAAACGCAGCCAATTTAGAAACCTTTAGTTGTCAGACGTTTCAAATTATTAATAATGTAGAGATGTAAAAATACAACATATATATGCAGATACAAGGCATACGAGTATCACAAGATTCATTTGAATCCTAAATAGCTCAAGCGTAGAGCAAGCAACTAATTTCCATTTATTTTTATCGTTCAAATAATCATTAGTTGTGTAATAGGCCCTTTTCAAGAGGTGCGTCTTAATTTCCGCCTTAAATTTATGTAACGGCAGGTTCATAATGTTTAAAGGAATTTTATTATATAGTCGTACGCCAATTCCTGCAAAAGAGTCGTGAATCTTTTGTAAACGATGATGCGTTCCAATTAATTTATGCTTATTTCTAGTATTTATCGAATGTATGTCACTGTGTCTATTGTATAAATGTATGTTCTGTTTAACTAACATAATATTTGCAAATATATACTGTGATGCAACCGTTAAAATTATCCGAATTTCACCCCAGTTGCCATTGTTTTCAGGCGCCTGAAACATGTTTTCAGTTCGTTTCAGGCCACCCCCTATCACATGACATCATACCCTGAAAACCCTTTTTCAGGCGTTTTCAGGACCCCTTATGGGCCTTTGAAGCCCACTTCAGTATATAGCGTAATTTCATGAAAGAGTGACAAGGATAGTAGTATTAGAAAGAGAGAGCTACATTCAGAATATTCCAGAGCTATTAGACAGGGATAGCACTATTAAAAAGAGATAGCTACACTACGAACATTCTAGAACTATGTGATAGAGATAGCACCAGAAGGGACAGCAATTCTGCATCTGCTACATCTTTTCTCGTGTGTGTGTGAAGATTACCTCTATATGAACATTATACCTAAAGCATTTCCTTATTATAATGATTAATTCTGGTGATGAGCTTATATTGTTAAATACTTATATTTTTATTGTGAGGTAGATTTTTTTCCTTACATTCCTTTTGTAATAAACCTCTTAAAGAACAATTGTGCAAGCATATCATTTGTCTCCCAACCACACACATTCTTCATACAAGGCGCCCTGGGATATTTTTTTAGCGTCTCTCTTCATTGCTCTGCCCGGAGTGAAGCTGGTGGTAGCACCTTGTAAAAAAAAGTGTTACAAAATTGGCTGAGGCACTGAGGGTATGGTTAACAAAATCCACGATATTGTTTTGGCAGACCGTCGAGTGACGATACCCGAAATAGTTGATAATGTGCACATCTCGACTGACACAGTTTTTTAACTAACTAACTAACTATCTTCACGCTGTATCCCTGACGGGGTAGTCAGAGAGGACAGATCGCCAGGCTTCGCGATCCATGCATACTTCTTTCGCTTCTTCGAGATTCATCAATCGCTTCATACATGCACGTCTGGGTATCCGAGTACTTTTGACCTTTCCGTTTTTGAGCAATCTGCTCACGTGGTCTTCATATGTAAGTCTCGGCCTACCCTGACTCCTTCTACCCTCTACTTTTGAACAATATATATTCTTCGTCAATCGTTCCTCACTCATTCGTTGGACGTGTCCAAACCAACGGAGCACGCCCTTTTCCAGCTTAACGCTGACACTTTCATTCAAACCTGCCAAATTGCGTATCACTTCGTTACGTATTCGGCCAGCCAAGGTAACGCCGCTCAACTTTCGAAGTGATCGCATCTCCACAGCATTCAATTTACTTTCATGCATCTGCTGACATACCCAGGTTTCACTACCGTAAAGCAAAGTTGGCACTAGCACTGCGTTATGAATAGCCAGTCGTGCTTCTTTTACGATGCTTTGTCGCTTTACTAACTGGGACAAAGCACCGTTAACTTTGTTTCCGGCAGCTACTCGCCGTTCCACATCCGAATCACATCTTCCATCCGCGCTAAACATACTTCCTAAATACACAAATTCATTCACTTGCTCTAGACGTTCCTGGTTTACCCTAATCTCGCATTTAGTTCTTACGTCACCTCTTTCAAATACTAGAACCTTAGTTTTACTTGCATTCAAGCGGAGACCCTTACTTTCACACCCCTCTTTCATATTAGTGACTAATGCCTGAAGGTCGGCTTCTGATGAGGCCATGAGCACCGCATCATCAGCGTACAGCAGACAGTTTACTGTAAAGTCACCCAAATTCACACCCATATTAAAATCTTTCAACTTCTGCAGGCAACTGTCCAGATACACTATGAACAGCCAGGCGGACATGACACATCCCTGTTTGACGCCTGTACAGACATCAAAAAGAGGTGACACATCCCCCCCTACTCGCACGCAAGCCTTACAGTCCCTATAAAGCGACTGTATTGCCCGCAGTAGCGAGCCGTCCACACCATATCCTGGCAGCAAGTCCCACAGCGTTTCTCTCACAACGTTATCAAATGCTTTCTCTAGATCCACAAAAGCGCAGAAAACCTTCTGGCTAAGAGCCAGAAACTTTTCCGCGATCATGCGGAGAGAAAACACTTGATCCATGCAACCTCTTCCACGTCGGAATCCGCATTGAGCCTCCCATAAATACCTTTCAGACTTTTCTTGCATTCGTGCCGTTATAACCTTTGCATACACCTTACTAGCTAAGCTGACCAAGCTGATCGCCCTGTAGCTGGAGCAGTTTAGACGCGAGCCTTTCCCTTTGTAAATAGGTACTACAACTGCTACTCGCCAGTCATCTGGGACCTCACCCGTCCGCCAGCACAAGTTGCATAACAGACATAGTGTGTCCCAGACACGCGATCCACCGTACTTGATCATCTCAGCAGTGACTCTGTCTTTTCCCGCAGCCTTACCACATTTCATACTTCTTATCGCTTGTTCTATTTCTTTCATACTAATGACTTCAATGACATCGGGATCCGGAGCATCGAAGTGAGCTCCCCTTCCCGATGTGGCATCTCTGTCTTTTCTTGCATACATCTTTCCATAATATTCACTCCATCTCTGCAGGACGTCACTTTGGTCTGTTAGGACGTCATTGTTAACACTAAGCACTTTATTCATACTGCAGATTGCCGAACAACTCCGGGTCTTGCCTACCTCTTTCCAGAAGAGCTTGGCATTATCCCGGAAATTGGACGACAACCTTTCATCCGCTTTCATTCTGCACCTTTCACGAGCTTCTTCTATAAGTGCCTTCGTGTTAACTTTCTGCAGCTTGTATCTCTCTTTCATATTAAAATCATTCCGCGAGGCTAAGTAGTCTAGCCATGCTTTCTTCTTCATTCGAACTGCTTCTTTCACTTCCTCATTCCACCATGCATCACGCTTATTACTACTGCCTCTTTTCGTTTCTCCACACACTTCCACAGCGGCATTTATCATACTATCCCTAAGGTTCTGCCATACACTTTCCACATTCTCACTGCTTACATTGACATCGCCAAGCTTTTCGGCTACCCTTTCATTATATTTATCCCTAATGGATGCATCCTGCAGCTTCCAGCTTTTGATGCTATAAGTCGGCTCAGGTTCAGGACACTCGGTACGATGACGCCAACCCGCGAACAGACCCCTAATCCTAGTTATGACTAGGTAGTGGTCTGATCCCAGCTCAGCGCCTCGATAAACCCTTGTGTCCATCACCTGTTTACGGAGCCGACTATCCATTAGGAATAGATCTATCATGCTTCTCTTTGACTTACATCTCCTCGTATACATATGAATTTGTTTGTGGTTGAACATTGTGTTCGCCACAAACAAATCCTTTTCCTTACAAAATGCCAGTATTAGCTTGCCAGCGTCGTTCACCCTTTTATCCCCATACTTCCCGAGTACCGACTCAAAACCATCGCGAGCGGTACCCACCCATCCATTCAAGTCTCCACATACTATAAGTCTTTCATTTCCTTCTATCACATTTAGAGCTTCTCTCATACTCTCCCAGAAGTCCTCTAGCTCACTCGCGTTCGACGAAGATACTGGCGCGTAAGCAGCTACCAGGAAAATCTTCGTCAAACCAAGTTTTACACGGATCCAGAGGATTCTAGGACCTATCAGTTTGTACTCATACATACCGGAGGCCAATAGCGAGGACAGCAAAATTCCAACCCCCCGACTGCCATGCTCGCTCTCTGGTACTCCAGACCAAAGCGCGAGCATCCCACCCGGGAGCTCCAAGACTTCGCTGCCCTTGCGCTTGGTCTCTGTCAAGCACACTGCATCTAACTTTCTCTCATTCATAACATCCATCAACTCATTCATCTTATCTGTCATTCCTCCCCTAACATTCCACGCAGCTACCCTGCACTCCATCCTCCACTTCCCGCCGTGTCGGGCCGCGCGTGTAGGGTGGCGGTCCCCTACGCCGCTCTGGCTCACACTTTTCGCACCAGCGGGGACGAACTGGTGCGCGTCGCCTCGGGGGCACGCCCTAGCAGTAATCGCCCTGGTGGCACTCGTGTTGGAGTAGAATTGCAGCCGTAGCTGGCAGGGATGGCGACGTGCACGCTTCTACTCTTCATCCCCGACACAGTTTTTTATATTTTGCAAATAAAAAAGCTTTATAGCGATATTCTCTTATTAAGCTACATAAATTCACCGTATTTAATAAAACCAGCGTTTAAATATTATTGAAAGCTTTTCCCCACAGAAACCCTTCACATACAGATATTGAAAACACCGTGTATTTTGTGACCAATTGCCGGAGTCGATCTTAAGAAATAAAATATCAATCATTTACCTTTTTACTTTGAGATAGGCCATCATATTTTTTACTCATAAATCGTTTTAATTGTTACAGAACGTAAAGATAAACTTTGTACTTATATTTACTCACCTTGGAAAAAAAATGAAGCAGATTGGATTTATTTTTAGTCGCCGCTTGCAATTCTTCTTCAATTCTCTTAGATACAATAATATCTAGTTCCTTATCTGACTTTGCTTGTAATTTATAATTTCGCCAAACTTCGTTAACTAACTTTTGTACATTTTGCACTTTCGTCCCAGTATGAGATTTTTTAAAACTTTCGAACAGTTTTTGGTATAACTTAGATTTGTCTATATGATATGACATTCTAATAAGATATTTAAATTTAAATAATTAAAACGTTAAACTTTGGCTAATTGCATCAACATAAACACAAATGATAACTTTCAATGCTTACAATACGTTTAGAATCCAAACAAAACAATACTGATAGATGCGCACTTGCAGCCGGCCGGCACGAGAGTGAATTATTAGACAAGTGAATAGCGCACGGTAATTTCCCTAATGCGCGGTAATTCCCCTAATCAGTTCTCAAAGCGAGTGCCTACGCATATGTATTATTTGCGGGAATCCCCGAAAAAACTTAAATAACTAACGATGACGTAATCATCATCTAGACCCCCCCACCCCCCATGTCATCCAAAATAAGCAAAACAGAGACCCCCCCACCCCTCCTTGGTGCTTACGTAATACTTGAACGGCCCCAACGTTGCCAGTTTTCTCAATGGTGAGAGTACTTTCATTATAAATAAACAAAAACGGGATGTTCTAACTTTCGACTATTTTTATTCTATTTATGGTATTCTAAAAATGCATTTTTATTTTTTTCTCAAAAATATTATTCTCAGTCATATACTAGGTTTATATCAGGGAGTGTTATCAGGCATTTCAGTTAATGTGATAAGAAAGGAACCGCCCGGTATAATAAAGATGTAAAAATATCGACAGTCGGTATCAAATATTGTTCAATACGTAATACATTTATCTCCCGTGGCGTTGTTTGAGGAAAAGTGAAAAATACAGTATATGCAGAAAAGAAACAATAAAGATATAGATATACTAAAACTATGAAGAACAGTCGTTTTTTATAGGCTATTTATTTGACAAATAAGTATTTTATTTTGCCTGGCGGCGCCGGGTTTCAATTAAGGATGGCACTGAAAAACAGCTATACTGAGAAATATCTTAGTACAAGCTGAGTGTCGTCCTATTTGTGGGTCACGGATTGGACGGAATGATTTTATTGTGGATCAGTTACGCTAAATGCTGCATGTGCTAGACTTAAATTTATGTATTTTTCCTTACTTTTCATATTCACAGTAGGTAATTCTCTCATTTTCAGCACATGCTAGCCACGTAATTATGACACGTCATTTCCGTCACGCACGTCATTGTGATATGTCAGAAGTGTTAATTTTTGATCATTTATATTTTTTTTGTCCATCTATGGTCGCCATGAGCATTACCTTATTTATAAGTTTGTTTATGGTGCCTATAACAAAGCAGAATTAATGTAAAAAATATATTGAAGTCCTTTTTTTTTTAAGTACAATTATGTGATCCATGAATAAAAATATTTTTTTTTCTTTACTTTCTTTCTTTTCTTTCGATATTTTGTTTTTGTTTATTTAATAACAATTAAACCACATCGAATCAGACCGTAAAAATTGAAAGGGTTCTATTCCTAATTATACTAAAGCGTAAAAGAAAAAAAAGACTCGATTAGTAAAGTATTTCTAATCGAGATATATATTTATCGTGATAACAAAAAAAAAATCGGCACATACAGACACACGGACGTCCAAGACGGAACTTTTTTACACAGTTTTTTAACTAGGTTTAATAACAAAAATGGCATCAAAAATATCATGAGTTTAAAAATAGTGTTTTTTCTTGATATGTGTGTGTATACATTATTTTACAAGTGCAATATATGATAAAAAGAGACATTTTAAGTTTGAAAAATCAGATGTTTTGCGCGAAGTGACGGTAGCACCCACCTCAACGCTTCGCTTATGAGGCGTGCAAAGAGTGCGCTTCTTCTTTCCAAAGTCACGGACTTATCAAACCACCCTCGTAATGTAAAGTTCTTTGTGTAGTCAATTTTCAAAAATAGGTTTTACTACTAATGTCTGTCTATTTCAACACGGCAATGGGCTCACCACCTAATATGTGGGACAGAAATAAACATGGTGAAATGTGGGCGTATAATATGCCTCTGCCACCCCTTCAGTGATAAGGGGTGATTGATGAATAAATAAATAAATCTTACAGAGTGTGTGGCTGCTAGAGATATGTCATACAGTTCCTCTTCTTCAGAGTCGGTTTCTTGCTCTGAGTTTTCCATGATATCATCAGGCATTGGTGGCAACAAATCAATTGCACTTCCAATAGAGTCATCGTCGCTCGACTCACTATCTGTAAACAAACAACATTGTAGGTAACTCATACGTGAGCAACCATGAAGGCTACTGATGCAAGGCCCTGGTGCTGTTTCACAATACGTCTAATCACACTGAACATGATGAGGAATAGTTTTGTGTCGCCAATTGCGGCCGAACCACGAAATCGGAGTCGCGGTACATATCCCGGATATCATCATCATCCGAGCGTCTGTCCCAGTTGTATCTCATGGCGCCCAGAGTCAACTCTCCTACGTTTTCTCCTCCACTTCACACGGTCATCGGCATCCCCTGTAGTGAGACCATTGGCATGCATGTCATTACTCACTTCGTCAAGTCAGCACTTCTTGGGTTTTCCCCTCTATTTCACATTTGTTTCCCACGTAGCTCGGCGGTTGACATGACCATACCAGAGAAAGCGACACTCTTGCAACTTATCTGCAATGTCAAGGACGTGAAGGCCGCCGCGGATGCGAGTTTCTCATGCGGTCTATCCGCGTGACTCCACACATCCACCGCAGCATCTTCCTTTCCGTGACACGCAGCTCTTGCTTGTGTCGCTCCAATATTGACCATGTCTCACTGCCATGTAAAAGGACAGATCTAATGATGGTTTTATAAACATATCCCTTCAACCGGATCGGCATTTTTGGGTCACAAATGACACCAGTCATCTCCCGCCACTTGGCCCACGCGGCATCAACGGGTGACTTGACATCGCAATCGATGTTACTGGACATGTGAAATGGAAAACATGGAAGGATGTGGAATCTGTATAGTTAGTGCCAGGTAGGTACTCAGTCTTCGCACCAATCTGTACCTGTCCACGTCCACCAGCGCGATATAGTCAGCATACATGAGCAAGTATGGAGGCTGCTCATGCGATTTCCTAGTGGTGCCTAACAAATACGTCTAATATCACACTGAACATAAACGGACTAAGGACCGAACCCTGGTGTACCCCGACGGTGATGGGGAAGGGTTTCGTGTCGCCAACAGCGGTTCGAACCGAGTTGCGATACATATCCCGGATAGTGTCAATATAAACCTCTGGAACCCCTTCGGACCACAGTGCCCACCAGATAATCGCACGAGGAATACAGTTGAAGGCCTTCTGCATGTCTAAGAATGGACAGTGCAGAGGCGTGTTCTTCGTCGTGTATTTCTCCGCGACAATTCTTAGGACTAAATCAGGGTCCGTGGTCCCATGAATTGGGCGAAACCCATATTGACACTCCGAGAGAGTACACTGTTGCCGGATCCGGGAGTCAATAATCCTCCCGAAGATTTTCATGGTGTATAACATAAACTTTATACCGTGGTAGCTCCCGCATTCCTGCACTGACGGTTTACCTTTCAAGACTGTATTAAAAATACTCAGCCTCCATTGGTTTGGGATCTGCCTGCTGAGGAGTACGCGGTTAAAAAGCTGTACTAAGATGCACACACCGCGAGGACCCATCGCCTTCCAGGCCTCGATGGGCACTCCATCGGCTCAGACAGCTTTCCAAATCAACATGCGGCGAAGAGCAATCTGGACTTCTGCAGGCATTACCGGTGGCACTAGTCCCTGATTCGGAGGGAGGTCCGGAAGCTGCAACTCCATATGCAGCTTATTTAGCAACTCGTGGAAGAACGAGTGCCATCTCTCCTTCACCGCGAAGTTTAGGCATAGCAGGGTGCCTTCAGGATCTAATATATTAAATTATTATTTGTCTTATTTTCATTATATTATATTTTGTTTTATTATTGTGTAAAATGTTTAACGGGAGAAGCATAGATCCGTGCTCAACGTATTACATGCGTTAGGACGGATTTGTGCTCACTTGTGACAAATTTTATTGAATTTTGGTCCGCCCGGCTTCGCCCGTGACATACTTTAAACTCTGTGGCACCCATTTAATCCCGTCGTTTATTAAATTCACAATAATGTATGAACATGTTCCAAATTAGTTGACTACAACTCTGCTCTACAGCACAGCCCGGTCGAATTAAGGTAAAACAAAATATTAGATACACACTCCACCATACATTATTTTGTTACATCTCAAAGGAATTAGGCAGTGTTTTCGTTAAAAGCTCACAGACGGTTTTTTTTCCGAACCCAAAACAAATGTCGTTAAAATTTTTGTCGATGTTTACAAAAACTTTACAAATTTTACATAAAAATGTTTCTTATGAATCACACTATCTATTTAAAAAAAACTGCATCAAAATTAGTTGCGTAGTTTTAAAGATCTAAGCATACATATGGACAGACAGCGGGACGCGACTTTGTTTTATTATATTGTAACGTTGTAAAACGTCACATTGGAATGTCATTGTCAGTCTTGAGATTTAGAGAGAGAGGTGAGTAGATTGTTGACTCTTTCGCTCCGTGTGTCATCGATTTTAAACAGACTGCGATTTCTGTAAGTCTGTATACCTTAGTTTCCATGCCATAGGGTAGACTTGGAGAGAAAAAAAAAAGCAAAAATGTCCTTTTGTCTGTGGTGACGGAACAAGTGATTCGCCTAGCAACATCGACGCCAAAAAGATGTCGATTGTAAATATATTTTTTAAACTTCGCTAAAAAGAAGTAATCTTTTATAAATTGTATTCGGAAGTTCACGCCTGTGAATTCTTATAAATGGTAATACCAAAATTACTATGTATTTCGGTAAGAACTTTTGATTTTTGAAACCACGTTTCTAACCTTGGTGATCTTTAGTATTTTGACGAAAGATTATTCGCTTGTTTACAGCTTATTACGATGCTTAGAGCGGCGTTAATGGAATATTTGCCTGCTCTTCAAGATTTATTGGTTTTTCTTTAAAAAAGTGGTAAGTTCTCTTTATGTATTCGAATCACGAACAAACCTCCAATTGTTTTTCCAAATCTAATGGAACTAATTCTTTTCTTTGCAGCTGAAAAAGCACTTTTTTATATTAACTTTATTGTTGGATAAAATTTGCCATAAATGCTGACCATCTGGTGAAATCTTTGAAACCTGTGGTTACGGGCGCCCTGTCGCGGTCTGCAGATGTGATTTCGAATCCCGTGGTAATGTAACCACGCCTCAGGTACCTAACTAAAATTGTTTTTCTTTTGTGTAGATTAATCTAGTAATGATGCACGACTCAATGATTAGGTCCATGATACGACTCAGCGATTTACGACTCCATGATTTGGCACATGTTTTGAATCATGTTACGATATATATTTTGACTCATAATCTGGCATTATGCTGGATCTCACGATTCTAAATTTCACGCCTCAACCCTGTGAATAGTTAATCTTTAGCTTACTAATTCACTAGAATAGGTTATACCAATAGTGATAACGTATATAATGTATATTCAATCAATTCGCCTATAAAAATATAGAAACTTTCTTCTAGAGATGTATTCTATTATTTTTGGTTCCTGCTCTTATGATTAAAAGCTCAATCTCTATCGCCGACATCCGTGTGCATAAAGTTGGTAGGACTTATCCTCCTGGCGCCTGAACAGAGTTATAACTTTTGTTTGTTTGTTAGTTCAAGTCTCCGTAATGAGACAATGCATAATTTCCTTTCATGATTAGATGTACTGTTAAGGTAATTTAAACTACATTTGCTGTATATCAATTCATTTATTTTATAAACAGGGACCTAGTAGTCATCATCGCCGTTAACTAACCATCATTATTATTTTAAGTAAACATCAATTGGCGCGTGTGAACAGAGACTTGAGGGATTGATTTGAATATACATTTGCTTGTAGTGAGGGAGTCGTGCATCTTATAGTGGTATTGTTATTGTTACATTGTTTTGCTCTGAAATATATATTTGTATATTTTGCTTAGAGTATATTAAACTATTTTGTTATTGAAACATTCTCAACAAATGAAAAAATACTGTTCTACTGGTATATATATATATATCTAAAACTGGAGTAATCTTAAACTAAAGTAATTATGATTTCTTGAAATTAACCTATAAATTAACTTTTTAATAATATGAAGTAATAATTTTGGATACTAATTGTATCTACATATTGATGTGACTTTCCTAACTATTATTTGCTTTTTATGATATAAAAATATGAGTGAATTGTTATAAATAACATAACAATGTTTTGAGTGATAATTTGTGTTCACATAATAATGCATTTTGTGACAAACTTTATTATATAGCCTTACTATTTGTACGAGCCATGCATCATTAATGGTTTAACATTTTTCAGCATATTGCTTTACAGCCTATTAATAGGTTATATTAATATAAATAGAACATAACCAGTTAAATTAAATTATTCATCTGAGATCTTTCCAATCACACTTGTATAACTTTACAGCGGAGTGTTCGAGGCTTTTGAAACTTGTTTGAATGATAATATTTTGCTTTTTGACAATCATCATCTGAGCGTCAAGGCCTGGTTGTGCTTAACTTTAGCAGTGATTGATTTAATGGAGATTTCAGTGCTTTCTTTGAATTTGTTTTGGCTTTTGAATGTTAATAGCTGACTGCTGACTATTACTATCATCTTACCATTCGGTCTCGGTTGCCTTTGGATATTTTTGCAATTAATTGTTTTAGCTTTTGAATTTCTTTGATCTTTTACTTGTCAACTATGGACAAGAGCGTGCAGTTTCCACCCTTGCTTGATGATAAGGAGGAGTAATAATGATAACAGTTCAAAAAACTGATTAGGTCCCATCGAGCACAGGTTTGTGTAAGAACTGATAGTGACTCGATGTTAAAGAAATTTAGTTATGCTCCTGATGCTGCAACTAATGAAAGAGAACGCAGTCATTGGCTAAATTATTTAAAAGTTTATTATAGAAGCATAAATTCTGCTCCTATTTTGTTTGTTAAAAGTAAAGATACTAGACCTTACTTAGAATTTCTTATAAATAATAAAACATTTTCTGGATTATTGGACAGTGGTTCTACTGTTAGTGTCTTAGGTTCTAATAGCCACTTAATATTTTTGCATTTGGGTATTCATAAAACCATAAAAAAATTAAAACAACATTATTTTTGGAAAGGAATGTTTAATGATGAAGTTAAATATATCAATTCTTGTGATGTATGTAAAGCATACAAATCTTCTACAAACCTACCCCATGGAATTATGGTTAATCCTAAAAAAGTTGATAAGCCTATGCTTATGCTTTCTATTGATATTGTCGGATATCTTCCTAAAACTTATTCTGGTCATCGATATATTCTTACTGTTGTAGACGTTTTTAATAAAAATACTGTTGGTTATTGCCAATGATAAATGCTACTACTAATGTAATTTGTAAACTTCTTGAGAAGGAGATTTTCCTCAAGTATGGAACTCCAAAAATATTTGTTTGTGATAATGGAACTCAATTTACTGCTAGACAGTTTGTTACATTTCTTAATGGTTGTAATATAAATAAAATATTTTATAATTCCCTGTATACTCCTCAAAATAATCCAGTTGAAAGATATAATAAAACCGTTGAGACATGTATAGCATGTTTTGTTAAAGATGATCATAGAGAACTTATTTTTAATGCATCTTTGCACCGTGTTAGTACCTCTATTGATAATTTAGATCAACTAGAGATAGGAGATAGGAGTTCTTTTGCAACTTCACTCAATTCACTTAGTGAATCTTAGTTAAAGTACAATCTTGTTTGTTGAAAGTGTATGAGCGAAATGCTAGTTATTATAATGTAGGTGTATGGTGTTGATGATATTGTGTGGAGGAGAAGCTTTGTGCAGTCTAATGTTCCTGCATATTTTTCTGCTAAACTTGCACCTAAGTTCATTAAGTGTAAAGTAGTTTCTAAAGTTTCATCTAACGTTTACCTTTTGGAGGACCTGAATAAAGGTACAACAGGTCGCTACCATGTTAAGGATACAATTAAATATTAAATTATTTTGTTTTGAATATTACAGACTTTGGTCTTGGTTTTGGTACTGGTTTGGAAGGAATTGGCTTTTGATAGTATGATGTATGAGAGAAAATAGCCATTTGAAAGAGATGTATGTTAGGTTACTTCACAACTTTTTATTAGAATCAAGTTCTGAATCTTTAAAAATATAGAACTTAGGATATAACAAATTTATTAAAAATTTATCAATTTACCTTTTGGAATTATTAAAATTAGCCTTTTAGAATTCACGCATATTGTATATATTTTGTTTGTTTGTTAAGTAATTCAAAGTTACCCGGATATGACTTTTGAAATACCGTTTGATGTTGATATCTGTCTCTTTTGACTATAGGATCACATCTTTATATATGCATTTGTGTTCGGAAAGTCGGTAGGGTTGTGCCGGTCACATATGTCATATTGTTTTGTTACAGCATTTGTGTTCGGAAGTTCTGTGGTGTTGAGCCAATCACTTCTGTTTGGTTTTGTTACAGCGTTGTGCTCGGGAGTTTGGTGGTGTTGAGCCGATCACATCTGCTTGGTGTACTTTTCCACAATAAATTTTTGTTGGAATAATTTACTTGTCACAGCTCTATATAAAGTTGCTGTTTGACTTTGAGTTTTTGCTTGTCACAGTACTATGTGCAGTTACTGTTTGACTTTGTGTCTTTGTTTGTCACAGCCACGTTGGTGATGCTGTTTAATATTGAAGTTGTTCGTTTGTCACGACACTTTGTACAGTTGCTGTTTGACTTTGTAATGATTACAGGTTACAGTGCTGATTTTGTTTGCTGATATTTAGATTTTTATATGGGATTGTAAGTGAACGAAGTCGGTGGCGATAGAGCTCAACCGCATCTTCAGTATATATAAGGATAAGATTGGATGAAAGAGTCAGTGGCTAGATAGCTTAACTGAACTCCTGGTTTGAGAACTTGGTTGGATTTGTTATTCTTTAGTACCTAGGTTAAGTGCATGCTTTAACTTTAAGTTTTTTGTTGTATCAATTTTGATATTTTTATTTCTAAAGAGTTGGATGATAGAGTCGGTGGCTATGGTGCTCAACCGTACTTTCGTATTTAGTTTAGTGTTGGTAGAGTCGGATGTTTTTCTGAACTCGTAGATTGTGAATGATCTGGTTTGTTTACTAGATTTTTATTGGAACTATACTTATGGTTAGTTGGTTATTTATTCTTGTTACAGAATTTTGTTTTTGGGATTTCGGTTTTCCTTTATTGGAATTATTTCCATTTCTTTCTTAGAGCTTTATTGTTTGAAAAATAAAGTTCCTTTCTTTTATTGCTGGTTGGGGTATGATGTAACGTTGTAAAACGTCACATTGGAATGTCATTGTTAGTCTTGAGATTTAGAGAGAGAGGTGAGTAGATTGTTGACTCTTTCGCTCCGTGTGTCATCGATTTTAAACAGACTGCGATTTCTGTAAGGCTGTATGCCTTAGTTTCCATGCCATAGGGTAGACTTGGAGAAAAAAAAAAGGAAAAATGTCCTTTTGTCTGTGGTGAGGGAACAAGTGATTCGTCTAGCAACATCGACGACAAAAAGATGTCGATTGTAAATATATTTTTTAAACTTCGCTAAAAAGAAGAAATCTTTTATAAATTGTATACGGAAGTTCACGCCTGTGAATTCTTATAAATGGTTATACCAAAATAACTATGTATTTCGGTAAGAACTTTTGATTTTTGAAACCACGTTTCTAACCTTGGTGACCTTTAGTATTTTGACGAAAGATTATTAGCTTGTTTACAGCTTATTACGATGCTTAGAGCGGCGTTAATGGAATATTTGCCTGCTCTTCAAGATTTATTGGTTTTTCTTTAAAAAAGTGGTAAGTTTCTTAATGTATTCGAATCACGAACAAATCTCCAATTGTTTTTCCAAATTTAATGGAACTAATTCTTTTCTTTGCAGCTGAAAAGCATTTTTTTATATTAACTTTATTGTTGGATAAAATTTGCCATAAATGCTGAACATCTGGTGAAACCTTTGAAACCTGTGGTTACGGGCTCGTCATTCTCGTGGAGACGGCACCTGTCGCGGTCTGCAGATGTAATTTCGAATCCCGTGGTAATGTA
This sequence comes from Thumatha senex, assembly GCA_948477245.1. NCBI lineage: Eukaryota > Metazoa > Arthropoda > Insecta > Lepidoptera > Erebidae > Thumatha > Thumatha senex. Next base: position 395,710 of record OX419742.1, on the reverse strand, counting down.
ACCACGCCTCAGGTACCTAACTAAAATTGATTTTCTTTTGTGAGATTGATCTAGTAGAATGTAGTAGAAAGAAAATAGAAAAAGTAAAAAAAGTAGAATAGTTAATCTTTAGCTTACAAATTCACTAGAATAGGTTATACCAATAGTGATAACGTATATAATGTATATTCAATCAATTCGCCTGTAAAAATATAGAAACTTTCTTCTAGAGATGTATTCTATTATTTTTGGTTCCTGCTCTTATGATTAAAAGCTCAATCTCTATCGCCAATATCCGTGTGCATAAAGTTGGTAGGACTTATCCTCCTGGTGCCTGAACCGAGTTATAACTTTTGTTTGTTTGTTAATTCAAGTCTCCGTAATGAGACAATGCATAATTTCCTTTCATGATTAGATGTACTGTTAAGGTAATTTAAACTACATTTGCTGTATATCAATTCATTTATTTTATAAACAGGGACCTAGTAGTCATCATCGCCATTAACTAACCATCATTATTAATATTACAATATGTATTGGTTTTACTTTAAAATGGTTTTGGTAAAAGAATTATGAATTAAATCATGGTCCTGAGTCTGAGGCCTTACAGGTGACTTGAAAAATTTTAACAGCAGGTATAGTATGCCTCTGCCTACCCCTTCGGGGATAATATGTATGTCTGTATGAGTCTGATATGATATGTTGGTGGCAGAATCTATATGAGATCTTAATTGTTAAAGATTCAAGCTCATTTATGTTTCCACCTAAAATTTTGCTTCTACCTAAGATTCTACCCTATTACACTATTATAGAAATATCATATGAAGAAAACATGACGGTTTAATTACTTCATGTGATTCATACTGTTTTTGATCATAGTTATGGTATCCTATTTGACAGCTAGTGTACAAGTAGGTTCATATCTATATCCATCTACAAACTAAAAGAGTTTTGACTGGAATATCAAAACTACAAAAACATGAATTGGGTAGTAAAAAGTAATCTGTAGATATATTTTGTAGGACTTTTAATCTCCTGATCTAGGTTGTTCGAGTAAGATGTTATAGACCCTTTGCTACCCGTGATCTTACTCTAAATTATCTTTTAGTTCTCGTTTCTTCACAGTTTTTGCTCAGCAGTGGACTTTTGCAAAGTGTCATGGGAATGATCTCCAAGGTCGTAGTAAGTGGAAAGTCAGGTTCTCTGCTTACCCCGATGGGTACATACAAACATATATCCATATCAACACGTCTGTCTGTGTTGATATGGACATATGTTTGTATGTCATGGTATTGACAGTTTCGTTCTTTTCGTTAAAGTATACTCACCATCCCGGTCCATTTCCATTAGTCGTAGAAATAATTCGTTTAATGACGAAATCTTGGAACTCTATAGGCCCTCTTTGTGTAAAGTAAGTGTTACTTATGCGTAGCTTTTAAAATTAAATCGTTACCAGTTTACAATCACAATTAAAGCTTTGATAGCAATAACAGTCACAACAATTGATGAGCACAGAAAAATGAGAGAATTCACAACGCAATCAATTCTTCGTAAGATCACAGACTAATCTGATAAAATATACAATGTTTGTGACCAGAAAGCTTTCCTGATGATTAAAATCAATGACAATTTATTGTTTCAATTGAAGCGGTGTCGCAATCACAGATCCATTATTCAATCACTATCTTTGTATATGTACTCAGTTTATTTATGTATTTTAATTATTTTTACTACTCCGTCGCTGTCGCTTTTTTTTTGTTGTCATCGCCCGTCTTGGGCAGGCAAAGGAGACTTAGTCCATGCAGCCTAGTCTTCAGTATTTATTATTTTCTTATAATTTTGTTTTAGTCCTGTCTATTCTCTGATTTTTTCCTTTATAGACCAGGATGACATTTGGAGTGTTGCCGCTTTATCACAATAATAAGATAGTGTCGTGGCCAAAAATAATAGGTGTTTAGTTGATTAGTTTGAAATTGTGTATAAGCAAATTCTTGAAGTATTAAATGAGAAATTTTAGAATTTAATTAATTTAAGTCATACAGTTTTATTTGGATTTTGCATATATATGTGTTTAGATACGCGACTTCGTTTATCTCAAGTTGCTTGTTGGTGACGCACGAGAAAAAAGGTACGCTATGGATCAGCAACATATCGGATTTCACTCTGACTAGAAGTTTATAAACGAACGTTTCAAAAACTGTGCGCTTTGCGTTGAATGGCAGAAAATGTGAAGTCGTCAAACCTATGGCCAGACCGTTGCGGCGAAGTCAGCATCACATTCTCTTTAATATCTTTTAACATATAAAACAGTGGAAACACCAATTCCCAAAACTACATAAGTTTTTTGAGAACACTGGCGCTTGTTAACCTAATAACTTATCGAACTAGTTTACGACGACATACTGCAGATCGATTTGGAGAGTTACTGCCCGCCCCCTTTACGCCGCCTCTTTCGCGAGCATGAAGTGCTTGCTCCCGCAGTGCTATCGTCGTTCAAGAGCAAAAATAATAACTATCTTCACGCTATATGCTTCACTTATTATTCCTGACGGGGTAGTCAGAGAGGACAGATCGCCAGGCGCAGCGCTTCATTCAGCTTCTTTCGCTTCTTGCAGATTCATCAATCGCTTCATGCATTCACGTCTGGGTATCTGAGTACTTTTGACTTTTCCTTTTTTGAGAAATCTGCTCACGTGGTCCTCATATGTATGTCTCGGCCTACCCTGACTCCTTCTACCCTCTTCTTTCGCCAATCTTCTTCGTAAATCGTTCTTCACTCATTCGTTCGACGTGTCCAAACCAACGGAACACGCCCCTTTCCCTTAACGCTGACACTTTCATTTAAACCTGCCAAATTGCGCATCAATTTGTTACGTATTCGGTCGGCCCCTTGGCCGACTCATTTTCGATAACTTCAAAAATTGTGTGTGAAAAATACCCAGGTTTCGCTACCGAAAAGCAATGTTGGTACTAGCACTGCGTTATAAATCGCTAATCGTGCTGCTTTAACGATGCTTTGTCGCTTTACAAAATGAAACAAAGCAACGTTAATTTTGTTTCCAGCAGTTACTTGCCGTTCTACATCCAAACACATCTTCCGTCCGCGCCAAACACACTCCCTAAATACATAATTTCATTCACTTGCTCTAGACGTTCCTGGTTTACCAAAATCTTGCATTTAGTTCTTACGTCATCTCTTTCAAATAACCTTATTTTTATTTGCATTCAAGCAAAGACCTTTACGTGCACACTCCTCTATCATATTAGTGACTAATGCTTGAAAGTCGGCTTCTGATGAGGCCATCAGCGCACAGCAGACAATTTACTGTTAAGTCGCCCAAATTCACACCCAAATCACAATCTTTCAACTTCTGCAGGCAACTGTTTAGATACACTATGAACAGTCAGGCGGACATGACACAACCCTGTATGACGCTTGTACCGACGTCAAAAAGGCGTGACATAACCCCGTAATCGCACGTTAGTCTTACAGTCCCTATAAAGCGACTGTATTGCCCGCAGTAACGAGCCGTCCACAATTTAGTCAGGCAGCATGTCCCACAGAGTTTCACAGAGCAAAAATAATAGTTAAGAAATATTTACAACATTATTGTAGTATTAATATTAATAGAATAGTATTTATAATCATTTCCTACTAGTCGAGTGATTTTACTAATTTTACTAATTTACTGCATATATATCGTCTTTTTCACTATAGCACGTCAACACAACTTTTATGTCCAAGACACCACCACTTCCGTACTTAAAACAAGATAAATGCAATAGTTTTAAAAAAAAAATACAACAAGCGTCCGCACTTGTCGACTTTCCCGCGTAGACCCGCTGTCGGCTGTCAGCGTTGTCGCTTACTTAGTGATGATTATTCTATATAAAGTAAATACTAGAAGTGCTCGATACTTTTGTTTCGATACCGAGTACTTTAAGTATCGATTCATTTATTGCGATTCCTACTCAATATCAAAAGTAAAGTATCGAATAAATTCGTCGCATACGTAAATATTTACGACGATTGTTTTTTTTTGGGAAACTTATCAAAAGAGGATTTTTTTGGTTATATTTACTATGGAAAACATGTGATGTGAAGTGTAAACCAGTTTTATTAAAATAACTTAACCAAGCAATCTATATATAAGAAAGCAGAAACTCTAAACTGCTGGCTCTAGAACCATGAAATTATGTACAAATATTTCGGTGATGTAAGTGTGTAATAAAAGAGAATTTTTATAAATTCAATTCCTAAGGGGAGAATAGACCCTGCAAAGTTTGTATGAAACAGCGTGTTTATAGTGGCATTTTTTAATTATTTGTAGAGATAGTTGACACACTGTATAACACATTGCCTATTTTATATTCAGGGTTCAAATTAGCTTGGTTCATGCAAACTTAACCACACAGGTTTAACCGCGGACGTCCTCTAGTCACGGATAAAATAGTATACTTAAAATATCTTACAATAATACAATATTTTAACATGCTTCATAATTTGCATAACAAAATTCAGAAAGTATCGATACTGAAATGAAATGAAAAATCTTTATTCATGTAGGTCACAAAGTAACACTTATGAACGTCAAGATTATTGCTTCTACATTGCTTTACATTTACTGCCAGATTCGCACAGCAATAGGTAGAGCCTGAGGAAGAACCTGGCAATAAAACTCATGGCCACTCTTTTCTAACCGCCAGTAATTACATTAGTTTGAGTTACATGATGTTTGACCAATTATTTAGTAATGAATTTATACAAAACAAAATCAATGTTATGTGTAAAATGAATTTATACAAAACAAAAAAAAACAAAAAAAATGTTGTGTTTAAAATCATATCAAAATTAGAGCTATTCTAGTTGCCAGTTCTAAGGGCAGCCTACACTTTAAGAAGAAGAATCTAGCAAGAAAGTCAATGGATGCTATTTTCAAATATGTAGGTATGGCTTACAATATTAAAATCACACTTACATTGTTCCTTTGGATTTATGTGAGAACGGTCGACTAAACTTAGTTTGCCTTAAATTTAAATAATTATATTTGGAACAATTGGAATAACAGCTATGAGCTGACCAGTCCCAACAGACGGCACCCGTTCACGGGTATGACGTATATATATCAGCCATCGCCTTACTCAACCGTATTATAGGGAATAAGGCGACCCGATACATACGCCACCACTGCCGGGACACTTAGGCGAGCATGACATACCCAAAAACTGCACAGCAACTATCATGTCAATTTCAAAATAATAAATAAGTCTACTTGGTGCTCACACAAACTCAAATTACATATTTTTATATTAATTATTACTGGGACTAAACGCAGCCAATTTAGAAACCTTTAGTTGTCAGACGTTTCAAATTACTCAATATGCAGAAATGTAAAAATACAACATATATATGCAGATTCAAGACAAGTACAAAATAACACAAAGTAGTTCGAGCGAAGAGCAAGCAACTCATTTCCATTTATTTTTATCATTCAAATAATCATTAATTGTGTAATAGGCCCTTTTCAAGAGGTGCGTCTTAATTTCCGCCTTAAATTTATGTAACGGCAGGTTCATAATGTCTAGGAATTTTATTATATAGGCGTATACCAATTCCTGCAAAAGAGTCGTGAACCTTTTGTAAACGATGATGCGTTCCAATTAATTTATGCTTAATTCTAGTATTTATCGAATGTATGTCACTGTGTCTATTGTATAAATGTATGTTCTGTTTAACTAACATGATATTTGCAAATATATACTGTGATGCAACCGTTAAACTTTAAAAATAAGTGACGTATCATCAGCAAATAGAACAATGTCGCACAAGTTCTGTATATAGAATGGCAGATCGTTAATATAAATTAAAAATAGAAACGGACCTAGAATTTATCCCTGCGGTACGCCCATAGCTACAGAGGCTCCAGAGGAGCTAATTCCATTGACATCAACATGTTGTATTCGATCATTTAGGTAGGAGGCAACAAGATCCAGTACAGAGTCTTTGACACCATAATAAAATAGTTTTCGCAATAGTGTTTTATGGTCAACGCAATCAAATGCTTTGGAGAGATCGCAGAATACACCAATAGCATCTTGTCTGTTCTCCCAGGCGTTATATATATGATTTAAAAGTGTCACACCTGCATGAATGGTAGAACGACCCCTTGTGAACCCATACTGCTCTTCATGTAATAGCATATTTGAATTAAAATGAGCTTGTAATTGTTACAATATATAATTTATTCAAAAATTTTGCTAATGGCAGGTAGTATTGAAATTGGTCTGAAATTACCAGGTTCGGTTTTGGATCCAGATTTAAATAGAGGTATTACTTTAATGTGTTTCATTAAATCCGGAAACACTCCTTTATCAACACATTTATTAAATATTTCAGCTAGATGTGGTGATATATTAACAATAATAGACTGTATCAATTTTGCAGAAATACCCCACAAGTCAGCTGTCTTTTTTGAGTTAAGCGACTTGAATACTTTAATGATATCGTTGGGATTTACATATTTAAAGCAATAAGACACTACACTGATCCACGCTGCCTCCAAGCATACGTTGAGCTTTTATTGGACAAGAATTTAACGAGCTAGTTGTTTTCGCGGGAATGTCTGTAAAATAGTTGTTAAAAGTTTGTGCTACATCTAATTTATTATTAATCACTTTGTTATTCATAATTAACTCAATGTTATTATCACGAGGTAGTGATCGGCCGGTTTCAGTATTGATTACATTCCAAGTCATTTTTACCTTATTTTTTTACTCTTTAATTTTATTACTTATATGTAACGACTTGGCAGCAGCACAGGCCTTTTTGAAGGTTTTAGAATACATTTTAACATATTGAATAAAGGCAGGATCAAAATTAAATTGATTCGTACAACTTAGCCCTAATTTTGTAAATTCCTGTAGTTGCCCACTCACAAAATTGCAAGTTTTTGTTTTTATAAAATGTTTTTGATTTAAAAATGTCATTGTACTCAGCTTTAATGGTATTAAATAAGGAGTCATATAAGTCGTTTGGATCTTCCTGATAAAAGTCAATATTAGTGACTTTTGCTGAAACATTAACATTAAATTGTTTAAGTCGATATGCACTCATTGGCCTACATACAATTTTATTCCCTTTAGAAGTGAAATTATTAGGAAATGCCGCTTTCTGACCAAGATGATCTGATGGAAAGTTACTTAGTATCTCCCTTGTTGTTGATGCACAGTTACAGAATATATTATCTATATATTTTCCAGAATGTGATGTGATTCTAGTTAATAATTTAATAATTTATAATTATCCATCACGCCTTATCCCCGAAGGGGTGGCAGAGGCATATTATATTCACCGTGTGGATTCCTGTACCACGTAATAGGTGGTGAGCCCATTGCCGTGTTGAAATGTACAGACGCAGGTTGTGGGTACCTGCTGTTGAATTTTTTCAAGCCGCCCATAAGGCTTTCAACCAGGCTTAAAGACTGCCATTTTACTGGCAACCGGGACCAACGGCTTAACGTGCCTTCCGAAGCACGGAAACGCTCGCAAATGTAAATGCCACAAAGTGGTCACCCATCCGAGGACCAGCCATAGTGAAAGTTGCGTAACTCAGTGATCGTTTACAGAACACTGAGACCGCCAAAAGACTTAAACAAATTTATAAATCTAATACACTTCGAAGACTGCACAAGTATGTCCACATTAAAATCCCCACATACCACAACATGTTTTCTACTAGTGAACAAACGCTTCAATGCATTTTCCATTACAGTTTCTAATAATTTATAATCCCTACCTGGAAGACTGTAGACACAGAGGACAGTGAGTTGCTCAAGCTCAACACAGGAAAATTCTGCAGTACGCTCAATAGAAAGTGCCACAATATCTTTACGTTCTTTACATTTTAAATTACACTTCTATTACAGAATGAAGCGCTCGTGGCCCCGCGGTCTCAGTGTTCGGTAAACGATCACTGAGGTACGCAACTTTCACTATGGCTGGTCGTCGGATGGGTGACCACTTTGTGGCATTTACATTTGCGAGCGTTTCCGTGCTTAGGAAGGCACATTAAGCCGTTGGTCCCGGTTGCCAGTAAAATGGCAGTGTTCCTTTATAAAAAGATCTATTTGTAGTAGTTTTTCAGATATGCCTTCAATATTTTGGTGAACCAAGTTTAAACTACTAGAAGTATTGTTAATATACTCAGAATTATTACACCCAATATTATTTTCAGTGTCTTTAAAAAAGGTCTCTCTCTCAATGGGCTCAAAAGACCTATAACCATGGCCAGATTTTTTACCTGTTGTCTTACAAACTAGTTTTTTGGGATAATATCCCAAGTTAAGTTAAAATTATGCTCAAAAGGAGCTGGTTTATAAGCTAATAGTTTGGCTTGATTCAATAAAAAATTGGATAACAATACAGCTATCTGACGTCGTAAAAACTTCGATAGTATATAACTATCTAATGTCAAAAAGTAATTATTCTGTAATAAAGGATTACAGTCAAATAATTCTATATTCCTACAATATGTGGTCAAGGTATGTAACTTTCTATTCATATTGTATCTAATATTGTTTTCAATTTGTGTAAAAGATTTGCTATATGGCAGTGTAGATAGTATAACCTGTTTAACTTGCAAATTTGACAACTGTTCATAAAACTTTGTGATAGTTCTAATGTTCACACTATCTCTTCTGCCAATAAGTATCACTATTGTTGTTTGTGGGCAATGTGTACTGGTTAATACCTTATTAATTATTTGAGAGTAGGATGCCCCAGGAAATGAAAGGGTCATGACCGAATTACCCAGATGTTGAACTAAATGATAACCTAAACTCTTGCCTATTTCATCACAATAAACAACAGTCTTTTCAACGTTTAAAGGTTGTGTAATTTTTGTTACGGGGCTATTACAGCAAGTTTTATTTGTGTTTATAATATTGTCACATATACTGCCCACAGAGTCAACCATTGGAGAAGTTGACTCGGCCCGAGATGTTATTGGCAAGGAAGAACATGGTAGGGATTTTTCACAGTCAGGTGTTTGATTATATAATTTTTCAAGTGAATAGAACCTTTGTTCATTGCTGTGACAAGACTCCACCAAGCTATTCAATGCCTTAATGTACTCTCCAATTTCTTTCTGTGATGTTTTGTATTTTAAAGTTATGGAATCTAAGGAATCATGTAAACTCATAATTTCTGTCTGTAATTGATGAATATCTGTCTCATATTGCTCTGTTTGGGTATTTAATTGTTTTTTACTTGTTTCTATTAGTTGTTTTAACTGTACATTTGATTTACAAGTCCTAAGATATTTGTTCCCTCCCATTCTAAGCTTTTTCATGTGTTTCTGTGATTTGGAAATAAATTTATTGAGTTTTATGTATTTTTTCAATTTATTCCTGCTACTACTAACTAATTTTATTGATGTGTTGGTGTTAGTAGATAACAAGTGGTCACCAGTTTTGTCTACTGCTATAATAGGAATATTCAATGCTGACTTATCTATTATGTACGAGGTGATGGACTCATCAAGACAAATTAGATCTGGCTCTGACCTCCCACACATTAGCTCATTATACAGACTGTTGGAAAGGGCAGCATGATCTACCGATTTTAGATTTTCCCTAAAAGTGATGGAGTTATGAGTATCACTCAGCTCACACTCTAGAACGCTTATATGTTTCAGAGCATGTTCATGGGTGTTGCTGCACTCTTCTAGACTCTTTACTGTTGACTGAAGCTGATCCCGCTGAACGGTGAGCTCCATGACATGTGTATGTAGCTCAGCCAACTCTTGTTTGAGTTGGGTGTTTTTCTCAATTACATTAAATATTTCTTTTTCACTATCATCCCGTTCCTCTAGCAACTGTTTGTTGAGATTTTTGCAAATCTCCAGATCCATTATAGTGAGGTTGAACTTCTGTTGCAAGTCACGGGATACTGCACTACGGGTCATCATTTTCATTCCTAATAAATACCAATATGAAATCTATAATAAATCTCAACACACTATTGACAAGATTATAAAAAAGCTAAACAAAAGTGCAAGTATAACTATGTCTTCAAGAAACCTAGTATATTTGAACCATATATTGAACTTTGATATTTTATTTACATATTTAGGTACAATTTTTATATTAATATTCCAATATATGATAGGTGATGTGCGGTAGGGTTTGTGGTATGTTTGTCCAGTAAAGATTTGAATTGATGTACCCTACTATAATGTACCCTACTCTCAATTTTTATGTTCGAAAGTTTTACAGATTAATATTAGGTAAGTATACTTTTCTTATGTTTAAGTTCATGTCAATTCACAATATTTGTTTGATTTTATGAAGATTGTAGGATCACCATTAACAGTTTATTATAGGTATCGTTCACTTAATTTTTCACAACGGTAAATATAAATTCAAAAATTTATGGCTGATCACTAATTCACAAATAACTCCGTCGTAGCCTTGTGCATGTATATAATAGTATTTACGGTATATTTCTGTGTGTTCATTTGCACTTTTAACACTTTTTTACTGTAGTATACTTTAATATTTATAAATTTCCTTAATAAAAATATACAGAAGCACTGTTTACGTTACGGCGGTAGTGTTGCCAGTCAAGTGCCAGTATATCCTGTTTATTAAGTACTTTTAAGTACTCATTTTGAGTTAGTAGAACAGCAAAATGATTTGAGTAATACTCATTTGAAAAGGTATCGATACTTTTACGGTATCGAATCATCACTACTTTCGCTCGGTATCTTTTTTTTTGTATTTATTTTATATCCTGTTTATTAAGACCTTTGTCAAATCTAGTCTTAAGTCAAGTTCAGTCTCACCCCAGTATAATAGTGGTTTTAGGCCCCTATTAAACTAGAATAGAAATATGACCATTATCGTGTAAGTCATTTTTATATGAAGAACACATGACGGTAAAATAACTACATTTGATTTATATTGTTAATATGATCATAGTTATGAGATCCTATATGACAGCTAGCGTTCAAAAAGTATCATAGGGGCCAATCATTTATTACGTAAGACTATTTAGGGGGGAAAGGGGGGTCGACTATGTCTTATTTTTTCTTATACGGAGGTGGGTGGCGATAGTTCTTACGTAAATACATACATACATACTGACACGCCTTTATCCCCGAAGGGGTAAGCAGAGGCACACTATACGCTCACATTTCACCGTGTACATTTTTGTCCCACGTAACAGATGGTGAGCCCAATGCCGTGTACATTTTTGTGTTCTCACGTAAAATCACAAAAATACCATATGCCATTTGTGTGTGCTGGTGTAAATAAGATACTCGTATTTGTGCACGTAATTTAGCGCATATAACCGTTTCTGTCTATGCCATTTGTGTATGCTGGTGTAGATTTGGGCTAGTAGCTAGATTTGGGCACGTTGTTCAGCAGTTGCTTTGGCAAGACGCTCACTAACAACATACCCAGAGCTTATTGTAGTCTTTACTGTAGTCGGCATATAACCCAGGCTGGTTACATGAAGACTACAGCAGCGAAATAACGAGGGTCGGCTCATTCAATGAATATGTTTAAAATTCTCTAAAAACTTTGTGCCAAAGAAGGCAGCGCCAACTTTAACAAAAACTTCATGGCCGTATTTCAAATATTAAAAAAGAAAAAGATTTATCCATATTATAACCAAGGCGAGGCTATGATGTTTTGTGCCGAATCGGGGCTGATGTGGAATGGGTGGATGTCGATGCCTTCACAATCCTATTAACCTACCAGAAGCAACACCTATTATTAGAGATGCTCCAGTGGCAAATCCACTTTCGCTGTGGGTTTTGAGCCCTTGGACTAAAAATCTTATACATATAGGTAAAGATGAATAATTAAAACCAAAGTATACCTAAAGTATAACAAACCAGTATACCTACCAAAAAATAAAGATTATTAGTACCTTTGCACTATGTGTTATAAACACTATTTTTCGGACGCCCCCTTTTTATTTCAGAAACTTGAAACCAAGTATGTAAAATGTTAGAGTGATAAATATAATAAATTTAATAATAAATAAACTGACAAATATAAATAACTAGTTCAGTCAAAATATTTTTTTGAAGTTTAGTGAATTTTTACACGGATAAAGTTGGGAAATATTTTGAGCTGAATACCAAAGCAAAAAAATATTAACTTATGCTCTTTGGAAATGCTTTATAATCTTTACATTTTAAAACAATTATCAATCTCGTTACTTGCTTAAAATTTGAATTATGTTTATTTTTATTAATGACGGTAAATAATGTTCAGTAATAGGTGAAACATTTTATTATTATTTATCTATCAAGCCTTATCCTTTAAGTGGTGGCAGAGGCATATTATATGCCCACTTTTCACCATGTGAATTCCTGTCCCAAGTAATAGGTGGTGAGCCCATTGCCATGTTGAAATAGACAGACGCAGGTTGTAGCTACCTGCTGTTGAAATTTTTCAAGCCTTCAACTTGACTTAACGACTGCCATGTTACTGGCAACCGGGACCAACGGCTTATCGTGCCTTGCGAAGCACAGAAACGCTCGCAAATGTAAATGCCACAGAGTGGTCACCCATCCGAGGACCAGCCATAGTAAAAATTGCATAACTCATCGTTTACAGAACACTGAGTCCGCGGGGCCACGAGCTCTTCTAACATTTAATTGATCTCAGTATTACGTATTTTTGATAATATTATGTCATTGATTTAGATTGTACGCCATTAAAAGATAAAATCTTAAAGTTAAGTTGTTTTATTATTTTAATTATAAATCGAATCCCAAAGATAAATACTGTTATCCGAATAATCGTATTATTACTACCCATGTACTCGTATTGAGTGAATTAACCTTTATTAATTAATGACACCTATCAGGTGTATCTAGCTACAATGTTCAAAGTATAGCGTTTAATAATGTTGGATTATTATGTACAAAGTGTTGGAAAATGTGCATGAGTGAAGGTAAGCGATAATGTTTCAATGAACAGCGGTGTTCTTTGTATTAGCGACAAAGGACTTAGGAATGGACTTGTCAACGTTAAACACCGGACATAATTCGTCGGCTTTTCGACCTCTACCCGCGGTGGTAGCTATCACCTTGGCGGGTACGTCATCCTCACTGGAGGATATTATCCCCGGCCGACGAAACAGGCTTTTGCCTGATTCAGAGGATCGTGGCCTCTTCCTACGGAGGCCCTCTGTCTCAGTGTCTATGCTGAGGACTGACTCGGCGTCAGTCTCAGCCGGGATTGACGCAACCTCTGTGTCAGTTTGGGGGGTGGTTTTGAGGCACACCTCCGGGCCTTTTGGGCTTTGGCAAAAATTGTTCATAATTGATCCCACGAGTGGAGACGAACAGACGACAACTCCCCGGGTGACGCTCATTCCGGGGAGTGGGATGTATACTGTGGGGTGCTCCAGGTGCCCCACAGGTTTTAACGACTTCGCTGTCGGGTTTTAGAGACTTGTCCTTGTCGCGAGCCGGCCAATTAAGGCAAGCCCCTCGGCCCCCAGGACCACCGCGTACCAACTGGTGCCACCAGTTGGGTCGCTGCGGATAATCTTAGGGGTTACGAGACGCGGGGGGATGGCTATACCTCCCCAACACCGACGCTGGCACGAATGCCTGTAAGCCCCTGCGTGAGCAGAGAGCCTACACGTCCTGCGGTTCTCCGCTCAATACGCTCTGCCTAAAGCAGAGTGTAGACGGAGCAACCCGAAGTGGCCAATACGGCCCCCTCCTTGGTGGACTATTGGCCGTGGGCGACGACGTGCGCCTCCAATAAAGCGCACATCGTCGTCCACGTTACCAGGGTGTACCACGTGGAGGTTGTCCTACCCAACACCCCTTTCGAAGTAGCTTAGTAAAAATTTGTAAATATTGCGTAATTACTATTGGTTAAAATGTAGACATTCTGATAGGACTTGTATTTTTGTCCAATAATAAATAATGCGAAAATTGAATAAATACACGACCCATTTTGGGTATCGACACAGTCAACCGGCAACAGTAACCAGGAACAGTCCTCAGGAACAGAACAGTCCACTACAGAAGAAATCCTCAAGAATCCTGAAGAAATCCTGGACCAGAAGAATAGTTCTAGCAAGAATTCACTGTGGCAGATTGTGTAGCAAGAATAAACGGTCAAGCACGATCTGGCATTGCGGTTTTCATTTAGTACTTCACCAATCCCAGTCCCACCGAACACTACAGCGGGGTAAATAGTGCTCCTCACGGTGCCCTGCTGTACAGAATTTGTGTCTATAGGTAGTTCATTGGTGCACAAAATTAGTATGATAAGTACACACGACTAAACTTAATTCTTATAATAACTACACATAGGTAATAAATAAATAGGTATAAATATCTTCATAATTTTATACATACAAGATACATACATACCGCTTAATATATACAATACACATACATAAATAGGTACACACATACATACTCCGACATTATAATCTACTTAATGCACTCTCAATGACTCTTTCAGTTTACCACAGTCGGCTGCATAAGTTTGGCGATTCTTTCCAGGGTAACTGTATACGCTTTTACAACAAGCTTCCCTGTGACCTGGGAAAAGTAAGGGAGATAAAACGCCACCCTGCGGCACCCCAGCTGATACATTACTCCAAGAATACGTCGTATCTTCTACTAGAATACGCTGTTGGCGGCCAGACAGGTAACTGTGAAACAAATTTATCACTGTTGGAGATATATTAAGAGAGCGGAGGATGGCCAGCAATACATCAAAATCCACGGTGTTAAAAGCATTGCTGAAATCCAGCAGAAAATGCTCCGTAAGTTTCCCATTTTCCATACCCATTCTCATGTCATCTGTGACTTTGACAAGAGCTGCCGTGGTACTGTGCCCAGGACTAAAGCCTGATTGATAGCTATTGAGGAGTTTATTTTTATTAAAGAAGGAGCTAATTTGGTTATGGACTTGACGCTCCATAACTTTGGAAAGGAATGGGAGTATAGCAATGGGGCGATATTCGGAGAAGGATGAGGATTCTATTATTATTCTATAATTTACAAACAAAAATAAACCTATGATACAAACACATGACCAAATAGGTACTACAGGGTAATAAAGAAATAATAATGAGCCACTGTATTATTTTTGCAAGTATAATATTTGCAAGACACGAATTCTCATTTAAACAGAATGAAATAAGTATCTATAAATGATATAAATATAGTATGTAAAGGGCAATTCAGAAAGGGCATGGAAATCCGAAAAGAGGTCAGTGTACCCATCAATACGACTACTTTGCTAATTGAACATTATGCTAACCTTCCTGCTCTTTAGACGTTTTTAGACGTTTTACCTTTTACCTACTACTCGATTGCGATGTCAAGTCACGCATTGCTGCCGCGTGGGCCAAATGGTGGGAGATGACCGGTGTCATTTGTGACCCTAAAATGCCGATCCGGTTGAAGGGACAGGTCTACAAAACCATTATTAGACCTGTCCTTTTACATGGCAGTGAGACGTGGCCGATATTGGAGCGACACAAGCAGGAGCTGCGTGTCACGGAAATGAAGATGCTGCGGTGGATGTGTGGAGTCGCGCGGATAGACCGCGTGAGGAACTCTCGCATCCGCGGCAGCCTTCACGTCCGTGACATTGCAGACAAGTTGCAAGAGTGTCGCCTTCGCTGGTATGGTCACGTCTTGCGGCAACCGCCGGGCTACGTAGGTAACAAAATGTCTGGCCATGTCAGCCCAGCCGGGTCTCGGTAAGAGGGGAAGTCCCAAGAAGTGCTGGCTTGACGTCGTAAGGGATAACATGCGTGCCAATGGTCTCACTACAGGGGATGCCGATGACCGTGCGAATTAATTTCTACTCTTTTATGTCGCACTGTACTTATTACAAGGTGGGATTTTTAGGCAAAATGTGTTGTTTGTGTTAGTGCCAAATTTCCATAGAGAGCTGCAATAAGGGATCCACTGCCTTATTGGGGCAAGGACGCAGGACCTACGACTGAGGACTTGGCATTGACAAATGACTAGATATGCTAAAACTAAATAACAAGAAAATATAAATAATAAAGCCTAGGCTGTATGGACAAAATTTCCTTTGCCTGCCTAAGATGGGCGAACGCAATGAACAACAATGATTGTCATTTTGTCAATCAATCACATCCCTATCACATCACGTTCACGATTTCGCTTTTGCGAACGTACATCTCTTCTTGTGAGTAGACTGTTGTGATAGAAATATCGGAGTGAATTAATGAAATGTGAATAAATAGTGATAGTTGCAATCAACAATTGCACTAAAATGTATCGCAAAATAGTGTGGTGTTATATATTTATACTGACGTTGTTAGATATCTCTTTGAACACTAAGTTGTCAGCTCAGGGAAAGAGTCATGGTAAAATCGATTATAATATTAATAATATTTGTTTGTTTTGTTCGTAATATACTCATGATAGCATTGTAGAGTACATCAATATTATCAGCAGAATGTGGAATACCTATAATGAATTGGCAGTGTCGGTGATTATAAGGCGGCAGTACGGCGTGCTATTTTATTTTAGATCGGGGCCGAGGCGAACTTGTTTTCGTTTTTCTTTTACTTTGCCTATTTCGGTATTTCATTACGGATAAAGTGACGTTGTGAGCCGGTTTGTTAAGAAGTGCGTCATATGTCACTTCACATTTAAATGTGCATGTCTTGCGACCCCCAGAATTTTTTTTATACTCTTAACAGTAACAGCTTCTATTTACTTCATGAATACTTAGATAAGTAGAAGATCTTGCCACATTAATTAATCACTATGTTATGGTTGTCCACAGGTGTCACAGTACATGATTCTCTTATAGAGGGAATTACTTTTCAGGTAAGATTCTCAATGAACTTAAATAGTTGGTAAAATCAAGTGTGTATCAAACTACACATTCTGGTGTGATCCTTATGCATACTTACACTTACATATGCATATACAACTATTGGCAGAATCATCCCAGTATCTTATCTTGCTGTCTGGGTTAGCCTTACATAAGCACTTGGACCCTATTAGGTCTATTGTGCCGTACCCCCTGCCAATTACACATCCCCCAGCGCTCATACAACACCTACACAAACCTCAGTGTTCTATTTGGAAGGATGTGCCTGTAGTCTTCAGGTGTCGGATATGTAATTCCCTGAAGACTCATTCTCCTTGCATCATGTGCCACGCATTCTATACTCCTCAGACAGGTTATTACCCCATTTTAAGTCAAAGGGGGCCAAGTCTACTAATTCAATTGTGTCAGAAGAAAATAGAAAATGCTCAATAGAAATCCACCGGTACAATTTTGACAGTTTTTCGTAGTCTACTATTACAATCATACTCAAATAGACTTCTATTGGTCGCCCAATAGAATTGTACTAACACATGCTGCACCACTGGCTGCTAGTCAGTGATATTTTTTATACTCTACTAACATTTTGACAGCTTTAAACAGCAATTCAGGTTCTATTCTATGGCTTGTCAATTGTAGACTCGACCCCCTGATTAGAGTTTGGTACTCTTATTCTTTATTCCAATATGTCAACAATAACAGGCAACACTTTTGATTTTCTATATTTTTGCCGTAACAAATTTATAATTATTGGAATCATAGGCACAACTTATATCAAGAAAACATGCAAACACAGATGTATGTATTTCTCAACGTATTGTACAGTGTTTTTTAGAGCAAAAATTGCTAGATCAGTTGATTATCCACATCTGAAGCCGAATTGAGCCCTGCTTATAGGAATATTGTCATCTGGATACCTACGTATTAAAAAGAATCTCCATGCGAAGTTTGAGCTTCATTTATAGTAGATAGCTGGTCCATTTCTGAACTTGATTACTATCCTGCTAATATTCCGTGAGAAGTTTCATTTTGATGAGACGCCCAAAATTTTCTTGTTCTAAACTCTGATTGGCCTTGTGGGTAGCATACAACATGTTTAGCCTTTTACGTACGAGAAACCTGCGTAAACTATACTGTAAAGTTGTGAATGTGATCCCTGTGTGTCTTAGCATAAAGTTCAAAGAATAAATAAAATCTTTGTTTTATGTGGCATTTTCTTTAATTTAAAAAACGACATCCGGGGTCCAATTAGTGCGGGCCTACTATGACAAAGTCTTGTTTGGCAAAAGCTGGTGCAGGTGAGAGTATTGGCTGGATAAAAGAACTGAGTTTAACAAGAGAGTTCACTATCTCTTTATCTCCTATGTACCTACCTCATTTAGTGAAGGTGGAAACGGTCCCCCGCACAATACATGAGGGTCGTTTCAGCGCCAACAGCCTACCAAGTGTGCCAGGGATTTCTGTGTAGGTATGCAGACTCCTACTAAACTTTGGGAAAGCACTGTCCTTATAAATTTAGTTGTGATAAAGTATTCTGATTACTGAGTACTCGGATACCCAGACTTGCGTGTATGAAGCGATTGATGAATCTCGAAGAAGCGAAAGAAGTAAGCATGGATCGCGAAGCCTGGCGATCTGTCGTCTCTGAGTACCCCGTCAGGGATACAGCGTGAAGATAGATAGATATATTCTGATTACTCTAAAGAACTAACATTTTCCATCAAGTCTCCATTGTACCTAACTATTCCCGCACAAGGCAGACTCTTATCTATACTTATCAATACTTCTATACTTAATATTATAAAGCAGAAGAGTTTGTTTGTTTGTTTGGTTGAACACGCTAATCTCAGGAACTACAGGTTCGATTTGTATAATTCTTTTTGTGTTGAATAGTCCATTTATCGAGGAAGGCTAGGCATCACGCTACGACCAATAGGTGCGGAACAGCAATGATAAATGTGGCGAAATCGGGGACAAAATATTCTTTTTGATAGCTTCTGTTGCGAACGCTGCGTAAACGATTAAAGTTACGCAAAAACGATGTATTACATAATTATTCTCCTTTAAAAGTTCTAAAATAAAGTCCGCGACAGCATATGTCTATCTCATAAGGTACTATAATCATTTTATTGAGAAAAAAGTTGTTCTTAAATTACAAGTTAAAAGTATGGTCGCGACTAGCCAATAGCGAGCGAGCTCTGCGTAGTCCTCGCGTATCAATCAAATCAAAATCAACTCATACAAACGCGTGGTCGATTCGACTACGTCCGGATGTGTCCTGCTCCTTGATAACTAGGTATACTAATAATAATATAAAGTTAACTATACTAATATGTGTTGGATAGCGCATTTATCGTGAAAGTCTATAGGCTATATCATCACGCTACTACCCTGAAGAGCAGGGCAGTAATCAACAAATCGGGCAAATATTCATACACAATTATAAAAGTAGATAGGTACCAAATAAACGACAGGATTAAATGAAAGCGACGGGGATGACTGATAAGAGGCTATCTCATCACGCTACTACCCTAAGGAGCGGAGCAGTAATCAACAAATCGGACAAATATTCATACATTATTGTAAAAGTAATAAACTAAAAAAAAAGTAACTATCTTCACGCTGTATCCCTGACGGGGTAGTCGGAGAGGACAGATCGCCAGACTTCGCGATCCAAAGTAATGAACGACAGGATTAAATGGGCGCGACGAGAATAAAGGCGTGACTGATAAAAGGCTATATCATCACGCTACTACGCTGAGGAGCGGAGCAGTAATCAACAAATCGGGCAAATATTCATACATTATTGTCAAAGTAATAAACGACGGGATTAAATGGGCGTGACGGGAATAAAGGCGTGACTGATAAACTGACGGGAGTTCGAAGTTAGTCACGGGCGAAGCCGCGCGGGTCAAGTTAATATTATAAAACTGAAGAGTTTGTTTGTTTGGTTGAACGCGCTAATCTCAGGAACTACTGTTCGGATTTGAAAAATTATTTTTGCTCAATAGCTTTTGTTAGATAGCTCATTTACCGAGGACGGCTATAGGCTTTATATCATCACGCTACTTCCCTGGAGAGCAGAGCAGTACTCACAAATGTCGACAAATCGGGCAAATTTTTATGCATTATTGTAGAATTTATAAGTGATGGGACTAAATAGGTGCGATGGAAGAACGAATTATATCACGCGCGAAGCCGGGGAGGTCACCTAGTATTCTGATATAGCGCAGCTCTCTATAATACTGCAGCCCGCGCTTCCGCAGCTTCCGCTTTCGCGAAGAACATGATTACTTCAAGTACTAATGCCATTGTTGAACTAGATGACAAAAATGTCATTAAATATGCGCCAATATGTACACTTATTATGTGTGAATAAAAAAATCTACTGTTGTAGATAATCACTATAAACTAGGTGCTGCTAAACTAGATTTTTCGATCAATCTTTCCAACATTATGTGTTACATATAATGGAGAGGAGTAGCTGTAGAGATTTGACGGTAATCTCAGGCGCCCATCAAACGCGACTTTTTGTGAGCCCTAGTAGCTACGAGGCATGCTTTTTAAATTGTCGTGTTAAGAAAAAAAACACAACTAGAACCTTATAGTACTTTTTATTGTTTTTCAAAGTATTCACCACGTTTAGTGCACTTTGCCTTTCGCTCAAACCAGTTATTATAACATTTATTCCACTCTAAAGTGGGGGTGTTCAAAATGCCTGACTTGAAAGCTTCGACTGCTTCTTAACCGGACTGGAACCTTCTACCACGAAGACTTTTATTAATTTTAGGATATGTAAAGAAATCGTTAGGGCTTAGATCAGGACTGTATGGAGGATGGTGAATTTCTACTTTTTCCTGCTTCTAATACTTAATCGTTGGACGAGCGCTGAGTGAGCTTGCGTTGTCGTAGTGCAGGATGATGCGTCGCTTTGAATTATATTTTCGTAGTTCGACGATGACTTGTGGTAAACAAACTGTGGTAAACCACTCTGCGTTAACCGTTCTACGATCTTCAAGTGCAATAGTCGCAACATGGCCGGTTTTTTCAACGAACGTGGCCACCATCTTCTTTAAAGTGCTTCGAGAAAGAACAACTTTAGTCGGCTTTGGCTCGTCTTGAAAGACCCAGATTGTTGTTTGGAATCAGGATCGTAGGCATAGATCGAAGATTCGTCACCACTAATGATGTCGTAGACGAGATTTGATTCTCCTCGGTTGAACCATTGCAGAGTTTTCTTACACCATCTGACGCGGGCCGTCTTGTGATCGTCGGAAAGCAGATGCGGTTTCCAACGGCAAACTAGCTTTCTCACACCGAGCGCTTCGTGCACGATCTTCTGAATGGTTGTCCCTGAGATGCCTTATAGAACCTCTATCTCTCCATACGTCACATAACGATTTTCGAGAATTAGTTGTCTCACAGCAATGATGTTATCTTTAGTGAAGGCGGATTTTGGGCGTCCTTCGATAGATTTGTCACTAACATTACACTTGTATGTCTACGCTGGAATTCTGAATTCCAGCGTTCGACAGTCCGCAGACATGGGGCTTCATCACTGAATACAGATGTTAGCTCTTCGTTGAAGCCGTGTCAGGCCTCTTCTAAAGTTGTATAAAAATTATTGCACGAACATTTTCCTTAGAAAGATTTATTTTCGTACTTAACCTGACACATTCTAATCGTCGCTGTGACTAAACAATAGCATTAATCCTAATACTTCCAACTGTTTTTGAGATACAAAATTTAAACTCATTCGAATATTGAACAGTTCCAAATTCTAAATTGCCGGGAAATATGAAAACGACAAAACTTAAAAGGCATGCCTAATAATATCCAACTGCAACCACTGCGGCACAACTTGCTGTTAGTATGCAGTGCAGTATGACCGCAGACATGGCGGTAATCGGAAACGGGAGGTGCTCCTTTGCTTAATACTTTGCTTACCATGGTGCCGTGGAACGCGCCTGTGTGTATTAATTCAATGAACAGGCTTCTTGACTATTTCCACTGCATATTTCAGTATTGCGATCGTCGCTGAAGTGGTATATTATGGTGCAGGAATGGGGTAAAGAGTCCGTAGAGGACGGCGCAGCGCGCGGCGGGACCGGGCGCGCGATGTCCGCGGGCGTGGTGTCGCTGTCTCCGCCGACGCTGGACTTCGGCCCCGCGGCGTTGGCGGAGGCGCACGCGCTCACGGTCACGCTCACCAATACGGCGAACACAACAATGCACCTGGCCTCCGTGGCAGGCACTACGCCCGACTTCCACGCTTCTTTCTTTGAGTCTAAGGTATGTCTAGTGTTGTACCATCTTGTACTAGGTACTGTTTCGTTGTACATTAATTAATTATCGTGTATCTTTGACATTAATCTAGTCTTGGGATTGCAAGAAAGAGTAGTCTCTTCCGATCGTACGAGTATAAATGCACCGAAGAAAATAAATATCAATCCCCTTTACGTGTAGAGAGGCAGATTATTTGATCACTTTGTACGTAACTTGTTTATACATGACACTTTATAGCTTTCTACTACTTTCTACGGGTCTTTTAGCTGGGCGCGAACAGACAGACTGACTTACTAATGGACGAACATGAGAAAACTATAAGCGTTCTTTGTTTACTACAGAACCCTAATAATAGTGTCGATGTGTTTCTTCCTGCATTCTGTGGATAAATTAAGTGAATACACATTAGTTGAATATTGATAGCAGTATTATTTATAAACAGCACGGTTGCTACTGGCTGCGGTGTGAATGGCGCCCATATCTGCGGTCGCACGGTGCCCGCTCACATCGGGGTCAAACGCGTAAACAATCGTCACAAATCATTTGGAATTGTTGTAGTTAAAGATAGAAAATAACAATATGTTACTCGTTTGGGTGGGGGCCAACCACATCCGAGTGTAATGGCGGCGTGACACAAGTCGACACCGACACCGCTAAAACCACACCGGTGCGACGGGTCCTCCTTCGGCTCTACGGGCGCTGATCAAGCATAAACGGCATGAGGGGTCCAACTCTATACACCAGTGACCTTCAATAGCTCAGGATAAAATCCTGATTTTTCGATGGATTGGACAAATAAATGAAATCTTTGTAACGTAAGCGTACGTACAAATAATTAATAGCGTAGATTTACAATCATACTGTAAGTATACCTACTTACTACAACTACTGCAGTTGCTTTTCCATTTTCGACTTCGATCCTCTGCTCTCTCGTTCTCCTTGGGTATCACAAAGTGATTGTTAGGAACACGGCACACTATACCACGTCCCCTCTTTGAAAACTTCATTAAACCATACACGAGATAATAGTGGCATATCGTGTCGAGTGACGAGATGCCGCAGTGCTCTGGCGCGGCTGCTGCTGTTTACACTCACTACATAATAATTACGCAATACTTGTGACTGCCACTCAAGATGTTCACTAATCTCGCCAAACGTGCAAAAACAGATTTTGGTAAACGTTTTTGATTTTCAAACGATTATGAAATACATACTTAATTATTCTGTTGCGCGCTCTGTAGCGGGTGCGGCCGTTTGAAATTTTATTATTGCTTCTAAAGTTCGACATTTCCATGGTTATAGGAAAATGGTAGATTAGGTACCTACCATTTTCCTATAACCATGGAAATGTTTACAGTGTTTGTTCAAACAAACACGTCTTCAAAATACAAGGAGTCCTCATTTATTTTTTTCATCACTAGTTTCTCTAAGCAATCCTACTTCCTAATCCCTAGTAATATTATAAATGCGACAGTTGATGTGTGGGTAAGTGTTTGTTACTCTTTTACGCAATTTAATGGATTTTAAAGAAACTTTACAGTAATATAGCGTATACACAAATACAACTTCCAGTAGGAAACGAGAAAACTTCACCACACTGGCGAAGCGGAGCCGCGGGCATCAACTAGTATAAAATAAAGTTCGTTTTCTGTATGGTTAGTTAATAGCTGCAAAGCGAAAGTTTGGATATTTGTATGAATGAAAATTAAGCATAGAAATAGATTACAGTCTGGAAGGCTACTTCTTAACGCAAAGGAAGTTGCGGGTGGAAGATAGTAGATTTTACTAATGACAAATAACAGTGTACCAATTTTACACCCAAAGTTACTCCGGTTAATTGGTATGGAGAGGTAGAATTAAAATAAAAAGTAAACGTGTGACAATTTTAAAATAAAATAAGTATAAAAATCCATCACGCCTTATCCCCGAAGGAGTGGCAGAGGCATATTATATGCCCAATTTTCACCGTGTGGATTCCTGTCCCACGTAATAGGTGGTGAGCCCATTGCCGTGTTGAAATAGACAGACGCAGGTTGTGGCTACCTGCTGTTGAAATTTTTTAAGCCGCCTATGAGGCCTTCAACTAGGCTTAACGACCGCCATTTTACTGGCAACCGGGACCAACAGCTTAACGTGCCTTCCGAAGCACGGAAACGCTCGCAAATGTAAATGCCACAAAGTGGTCACCCATCCGACGACCAGCCATAGTGAAAGTTGCGTACCTCAGTGATCGTTTACCGAACACTGAGACCGCGGAGCCACGAGCGCTTCTACTGTGACAATTTTTATTTAAAAAATAATTAATCTGAGGCTGATGACGGTAGCACGCCTTCCACTAAATTGTCGCATGCCTGGCCCGTACAATGCCTTTTGCTAGAGGAGGGTCCAGGCTCAGGGCTGCTTCGATCGCCATTATCATTAGGAGTAACAACATCAGAATCGTCAAATTCATCTTTGGAACTGTCTTCAGTGACGCGAATAACAAATCCCTCTGTAAATATGTCTACAACATGGATACTCTTGGCATATTGTTCTTCAATATTCTTCTTTTTCTTGCATAACTTGTCCCAATCTCGGTCTACCATTAGTGAAACTTTTTCCTTAATAAGCTCTATACACGTATTAATATTCCATTTAACATTTTTGCTTGCTACATATTGCGTTATAGTGGCCCATGCCATTTCAGTGGAATTGAGGTCTGGCTGGTATGGCGGTAGTCTCGCACTTGGTGATTTTCTTATGCTAGGATTCGATCTATGAAAAATGTTTTAAATCTTTCCTTGTAATCTTTTATTAAATTGTACAATTGAGGTTTTAGTAATGTTGCGTCGTACTGTATACCTTTTTCTGTGAGCCAAGCCTGCCGCTTTTTTCGAATTTGTGGTTGGTAAGATCCCATTGTTTATTATGGTATGATGCGTTGTCTACAATCACAACAGAATTACACACATTTTTCGTAGTTTTCGTAATTCATGGCGTCTAAGTAGTCACCTGAAGTACCGGCTTTAAAAATTAGCAACGCGTTCGGTATAAACCCAGTTTCAGAACCTGCGCGGACAATAACAACTCGCTGGCCTATAGATATCGGTTTTTTTATGTTTAGTAGTACCATCGGACCAGGCTTTTGGAGTGGAGTGCGTCGAATCTACGTAGGATTCATCCGTACACACAATAGACCTTCCCTCTTGACAATATTGTTTGATTTTGCGTAAATATTCGATTCGTTGTAAACGTATGTTTATAGTCTCTATTAATTACTTACGATTATTTTCAGTCGTTTTCCATCGAAATCCTAAAATTTGTGTTTACATCTCTTTATTACTCCTTGGTCGACATTATCGATATTGGGAACCGATTTTGGTCTAGAACGCTTTTTGCCAGGTGTTCTGAACTCTGCAATCAAATCGGAACTATTGGTCTGAGTGGAGATGTTCCTTACCGTTGCAATTGATGTTTTTGTGGCTTCTACTGCTCTTGTTTAGATTTTACCTAAAATACTGATTACGTTATTTAATTCATATTTCTCGTTTAAATAAGTTGTACTGCACAGTTTGTTTTATCTGGTTTAAATCCACAGTGGTGTTGTCCGAGTGACCGAGTAACACATTCGTAGCTTTGTCAATTTGACTTTTAATTTGTTTCAAAGAATCAATTACTTCATAAGTTTCTCTCTTTAAAAATGAATGCACGTCATATACCATTTTACGTGCCTGTCTTCTCAACACAGTATTTCTTCTAGGCATATTCACTGTTTAAAATCACAATAAAGCTCGAACTGAATAAAATATAAGCAAACAATAATAATCAACAAACTCAAACTTAACAGTACTAACAATACAATTTAGAACGCAACTGTACACCCAGTAGGGAGCGTGGCGTCGTATCGGTGCGCGGAAAAGAGTACGACTGGAGAGCCAATAAGCGTTTGCGCATGCCCGCCCGCGTCCATTGTCTCCCCTGAGATACCTTATTTTCGGCTTCTGCGCATTAACGGTCAGCGCTAGACTTACGTGCCGCTACTTATATTTACGTCGGTGATCGCCCCTATAGAGAATACGTTACACATGTTGAAAGAAAATCTTATCTCAAGAATTGTGTACACGGAAAAAAAGGAATTGTCAAATTAAAGCAAATTGCTTTAATTCAACGCAAATCGTGTTTTCCATAGGAGGAAGACTATATTTACTTAAACATACAATATGATATTGATAAGAAAATTGTATTCACTCAATAAAACCATATTGCTAGATTAAAAAAAAATGTTTTGTTGTTGTAACAATAATAGTTTGCTTGTGCCATGCATTCTTATTGATTTGAAGTGATACTTTAGTTTATTTAGATAAACAAATCTAAAATTTTATTTCAACACACTATATTCTGTTGTTTTAAAAATATGTATATTGTCTTTAAAATAATATACATTAGATTGTTTGGACAATATAAATTTTTGTACACCAACAAAATATTGTTTCAACTTGATACCAGTGGTTCACTTATTGGAACAATATCGATATTGTTTTTCTAACAATACTTATTACATTAGCTTGAAAATAATGCTTTAGTTAGTTTGAGAGTAAACATATTATTCGTTTAACAGTAGATGTTTACTTGCTTTAACAATATACATAATTTGTTGCGGCAGCTAGTTTGAGAATATCGGATTATTGTTTCAAGACTAAGATTTACTTGGTTCTACAAAACAGATTTTTGTTATCATACGCATGGTTTACTAGTTTCAAGAATATTTATTCTCTTTAGGAGAATATACCTAGCTTGTTTTAAAATTATGATTTATTTGAACCAAAAACAGATATTTCCGTTTAATCCTTTGGTTTTACTTGTTTCAGTAATTTTTATTGTCTGTATAAGAATACACGACATGTTGTTTGAACAATATAGTTGAATTAGACCTACAATAATAAAATATTTCGTTTTGAAAATTAGGTTGTGTTAATCTAACAATATATTTACTTCAATTAAAACTCCGGTTGTTTCATTTAAAAATATATATTTATTACTTTAAAAAATAAATTATTACTTCGAAACAGTATTATTGTCCTGTAAATGAAACATAGCTTTAAATTACAAAATTAAATTGTCAGTAGTTTAAGAATAATTTATTTGAACTGATACGACACACGACGTCCGAGTAGGTACCCACGAGCACGTGCGACACGTGCCGTGTTTGCAAGGATTAAATTGGTGAGTTATTGGTTTTTTGAAACTAGATTTATATGTCTAGCTATATTTCATTTACCGGATAGCCAATATATCTTTTAACAATAACCAATACTTAAGACGAGTGGACCGACTCTTAGCATTATTGGGAAATATATTAACCAATGGAATATTGAGACTCAAATAGTCAAAAACAATGCTTGCAAGAATTTGGCGCCATGAGTCAGACCATCCGCTTTAACAAAAACATTACTTACAATGTATCAGGTATACTTAGTAAATTTAATTACAAAAAATACTAGTGTAATATTTAGTTAGATAAGATGGTGCTAGGTTCGTAGGTACGTGGTAATTGAGACAAAATATTCATAAAGAAATAAAGTTACCCATACCAGACACTTCATGAATCATCAAAGGCGTAAGAGAGAAACAATCATTTTTTTCAATAAATGCAAAGTCAGTAGTATTTTCTACTTTAAAAGACTGCAAATGAGAACAGTAACCTAAGATTCTTAAGATGCAACAGAAAAAGTAAATGTTTGCTGATTGAAGTTCGGGTATAATTATTTTGTCAATTTTATAAAATAAAGGTGTATCATTCTCATATTTGTAAACTAATGAATATTGACTATTGTACTTAACGCCATTTATTTCGTACCAAGTATAGCAATAGCATTTGTAGTTATTTAAATGCTCAGGTATAATATTAGAATCGTATGCCTCAATTTTGCCATATTTAACTCTATCTTCGAGGCCAGATTCAGACATAACCCTGTAGGAGTGCTGATATTGACATCTAACACCTAAGGAATACGGCAAATTCTTTCGACTACTAATAGACTGTGCCACTCTTTTCAGATCTCTATGTTTCGCTTCAAATTTAAAAGCACTTATTAGTACAGGTGGTCCGATATTCTCTATTATTGTGCAATAATGAGTTAAAAAATGATATTTGGGTTTCAAAGATTTTCCATACAAAGTTAGATATGATGAATGATGTTCTTCAATCAGTGTACGCAAGTACTCTAACATGTCTCGGCTAATAACTTGTGACATAAGAATGTCTGTTATTTCACGTAATTTCAAATAATTTTCCCAAATCAAGTTATAGACGGGTATAACATCCCCGACCATATACACAAAATTTCTTACCAAACACAACATTTCGCTCGCAGATATAATTATGCAACCATTGTTCAAATGGTTTCGTGTAATTTCTGCCGGAACGTTTTTATCAGAGCTTTGATATGTGAAATATTTAATACGGGAATTGAGAGTTTCTAAAGAAAAATATTGGTCCTTAATTAGTGTATCGATAATGAACGCCATGCTATATCTGTGTACTCCCTCACACAAGTCATGCATGACGTCACACGTTAGGTTTTTATAAACGTGAAAATCATGCAAATCATGCCACACACATTCTTCTTTTAAGCCGAGATGGGATTCTAAGTGATTATAATAATCATTTTCTTTACGTAATGACGATTGTTTTTCTTCACAAAGGTTTATGCAATCATTTTTTGACATTGTGCAAAATCTGCAATAATTATGAGCAGAGAAACTTCCACTAAGTCCAAATACAGAATGAATACCAAGGTTATCACCCGAAAAAGCAATTACCTGAAATTTAACTATTTTGGTGTTGTTGTCAACATGGATTTGAAGACCATTTTCATTCAAAAAATTCAGGTCAGAAATGAATTTTGAAAAAACTGCTCTGTTGCCAAATTCTTCTCTGTCATTGCTATTAAAAATTAATGCGACAAATACATTTTCTAGTCTACTAGAAACATCAGGAGGTAATGTGGCAATTGAAATGTAAATAACACCAATTTTATGGACACCGGCGTGGCTTCCTAAAGGATTCCCAGATTCAAAATCATCAAAGTAAATAATCAGAGGAAGTAATGTATCGGTAACAGTTACTAATTTGGATTTCCATAGAGATCCATTTACAACATTTCTTAAAACGTTACCATTGGAATCATTAGACTCTCGCAATAGTAATAACTGATGATCAGTGATTGTTTTCAATACATTAGGAAGTTCCAAAAAAGTTTTTAAGTTATTTTGCCAAGGCATACTACAAATTGTTCTATTTTTTAAAACCATTTTGACTTGATCTTTTTGTTTAGATACCTCTTGAGATACGCCTACTTCCACATGCGTGGGTTCTACGAAAGTTTTAGACTTCGTGAATATTTTATGCCTTTTGTATTCCGTATCAAAGTCTTTAAATGCATTCATAAACAAAGACAATAAACCAAGAACTTTTATAAAATGTTCATTTGAACTCAATTCATTCGCATTACTAAGATATTGCATAATTGTATCTACTGTTGCTGCTAAAAACGAATCTAGACTAACGATTATGTTTTGTATGGAATCGCGACTTAAATTTAAAATGTTATACAATTTTGCTATTAAAAGTTGAACAGAATGATTAAGCGTGTTTTTGAAGTCGTCTATGAATTTTTCAGCCTTTGTTTGTTGCTTTTCTTGGTGGTCAACAACATGGACATCTGCAGTTTTGTTTGAATTTGTATCAGAAAATTCTGTACTAATACAAGTAAATGTACTTTTAGGTTTTTGTTCCCCTAAAGTATGCTGTGAGCGTAAATGATATTTTAAGGAATGAGCAGTATGATACACTCTACTACACCCTTGAATGGGACATGAAAAAAAATTAGAGATATTATGAAAAACTTCGAAATGGAATACATATTGTTTGAATTCTGAAAAAGAGTTACCACATTCAGTACAATTAAGTTCCATCTTATCAATTTTATATTTAACTATAGTTATAGATTTAGGTAAGATTCATCACATCGGCAATGTATGGAATCACTTTATCGTGCTGTGTTGTAATTCCATAAACTGAATGTTGAATTAACAAATACAAGTGTTCAGAAGGCGCTGGGTACCTACAATTGAACGTGTGATACAATTTGAACAAAGTGTCAAAAGCTTTCCCTGTAGATGTGAAAGAATATCTAAGTTTATCCACAACTATGAAAGTGCATATTATATTGTCTAATGTTGCACCCTGTACCAGAACATATGGTTGTACTGTTTGTTTTTTCGCAAGTGCCTTTTTTTGCTGTGAGGTAATCGCGTCTTCTATTTCGCTTGGCTTCTGTGAACAAATAATAATAGAAATATGAGAACTTTAGAGTAAATTTATTAAGAGTATGTGTCTTTTATAACTTGACAATGTGTTACCTTGACATGTATCAGCAAGCCTTCAATGGCTTCAGCTGTTGAAAACTTCCATTTTTTCCCAATACGTCCTTTTGGCGGGATTAAGTACCCCAAGAGTGTCATATGCATGGGCAACTTGCTGTCTGAAAAAAAATTAAAGGATAGAAAATGTGTTGACTGATACAAAAATCTTACCATATAAATGATGCCACTACAATTTTCACCACCATCAACAAATAACAATAGGAGTAAAAATCCCAATCGCTACTATTGGCGGTAACTGTAATGTTTACACTACGTTATCTTGTGGCAACCTTTATAGTCTTGGTTGCCACCAGTTCCACCGCCACTCGTGGTAACCGAGACTAAGTGCCCGTCACCGTCAGAAGTAGCAATCGTGTTTCTTTATACATCATCATTGGTAGAAATATTGTGGTAGCAAATGGGAATAAACCTTGAACTCAAAGTACTGGCTTGAGCTGAAAGAGCATCACACCATTTTTTTTAGAAACACCTAATATATATTGTTATGTAACTATCGTAAACTAAATGCGAGATTAGAGTAAACCAGGAACGTCTAGAGCAAGTGAATGAAATTGTGTATTTAGGAAGTGTGTTTAGCGCGGATGGAAGATGTGATTCGGATGTAGAACGGCGAGTAGCTGCCGGAAACAAAGTTAACGGTGCTTTGTCCCAGTTAGTAAAGCGACAAAGCATCGTAAAAGAAGCACGACTGGCGATTCATTACGCAGTGCTAGTACCAACTTTGCTTTACGGTAGTGAAACCTGGGTATGTCAGCAGATGCATGAAAGTAAATTGAATGCTGTGGAGATGCGATCACTTCGAAAATTGTGCGGCGTTACCTTGGCCGACCGAATACGTAACGAAGTGATACGCAATATGGCAGGTTTGAATGAATGTGTCAGCGTTAAGCTGGAAAAAGGCGTGCTCCGTTGGTTTGGACACGTCCAACGAATGAGTGAGGAACGATTGACGAAGAATATATATTGTTCAAAAGTAGAGGGTAGAAGGAGTCAGGGTAGGCCGAGACTTACATATAAAGACCACGTGAGCAGATTGCTCGTAAACGGAAAGGTCAAAAGTACTCGGATACCCAGACGTGCGTGTATGAAGCGATTGATGAATCTCGAAGAAGCGAAAGAAGTATGCATGGATCGCGAAGCCTGGCGATCTGTCCTCTCTGACTACCCCGTCAGGGATACAGCGTGAAGATAGTTAAGTTAAGTTATGTAACTATCGTGCATTCCTTGGCGCAGGGCATTGGCAGTAGTAGTAAAAATATGGTACAGCCGTACCGGTTTGCGCTCGACTTGAGGGGACACGCCCAGATCAGCTCAGATAATAAACTATATTCACAAAGTTGATATTTAAAAGTTATATATGTATTAGTATTCCCTTTCAGCTTCGCTATCCCTATTTTTGAGTTCTCTTTATAGGTTAGGTTGAGAACTTCCACTTCCCATAATATTAATAAACAAACACCATGCTCCAAGACCTCTGTAATGTTAATCAATTACTAGAACATGCAATAAAATAGGATCATACACTGCCCCACCGTTTTCAGTTCGGATAATACCTATAAGAGCACTCACCATCTCACTTACTCAGTAAAGTTTCTGTCTAAACCAAAAAAACAGATGATTTTTGACACTCTGGATACTGCTGTAAACCAATTTAATTCAAAACGAAGACTTCTTTATCTTCGTAATATTATGTATCTAGAAATCTATTATTGGCTGATCTATAGTTAAACATAATATAGACATACCTAGCTCCGAGTCGTTTGAGTCTGTTCCTAAAGCCTCATCAAGCAATTTGCCAACTCCATCTGACAATGAATCTTTTTTGTATGCACGAATCTTGTCAAAAAATAGAGCCCACTTAGTGTAGAAAGCTGTGCCTCTTTCGGGATACATACGGTCAAAGTCTAGATTAATCTGTAACAAAATCAGCTAGTATTAAATCAATGAGGTTATCTGTATACCAAAAATATTTTAAATATCTCACTCAGTAATATTATATTAAAATAAAAAATGTGAATTATGCTAGTGAAAGGTAAACACTAATGTAACTAAAAGGCTCTTAACTAAATTTGTTATGGGGCTAATAAAAAGTCAAAAAATAAAAATAATCTCTTAACTTAAAACAGTGGTGTTTCAAAATGAGTTACTCAATTAATCTTTACAGCACTAGCCTCATATAGGTGGATAAAGTGAAGGGTTTTTCTTATGCTATAGTAGACAGGTATAATCTCTGTCTGCCTCGGTGGCGCAGTGGTAGTGTATGCGACTGCCGCGACTGAGTTCAATTTCCGTGTCGGAAAAAATATTTGTGTAATCCATAAATGTTTGTTTCGGACTTTGGGTGTTTTCTATGTTTAATATGTATGTATTTAAAAATATATAAGTATGTTTATCAGTCGTCTAGATCCCATACCACAAGCTTATATTAGCTTACTTTGGGCTAGACGGAGCTGTGTAAAAAAATGTCCTATAATGTAATTGAATCAAGAGAAACTTACCAATGCTTCACTCCTTAAGTCATTTAGTACTGGCCATTTTGTTAGAAACTCTCTCAGGTTGTCTTGCACGCAAAGTATTCTTTCATCATATGTGTTCATCCATTTCTGCATTACAACATCCCATGGTTCATGATTATTTTTCAGCCAAACAATGTCTTCATTAATACCTGGAATTTACATAATTATAATAGGAGTACTAAAGATAATATAATGTATAAAGGAAATTATAGGGTTCATTTAGGTAGATATACTTACACTTATCAACATGACTACTTTTAGATATTTTAGAGCAATGTCCAGACTCGATCGGTGTAGAAACTCTCCTTTTTTCACCAGATTTGTAAAGCAGATTCCGAATCTTGTCTAACAGCTTTCCTTTAGCAAATACTGACTTGCCAGTTTTTGATTGTGATTTAGGTACAGGTCGCACAAAATATGTTCCAATATTTTCAGTTGGGAAGAGAGTAATTATTTTTCCAGCTAATAAATTGTACTCATCATAGGTCAGCTTTCTAAAATTTTAATTATAAAATGATATAACTTGAGAAACACTATTTTAAGAATTCTTGATGTAAGTAACAAGTACAATAATGTAACTATAATAAATATCGTTGGGACAACTCACACAACTGCCATCTGATTCCAAACTAAGCAGAGCTTATACTATGGTAACCAGATAACTGATAAACATTCTTATATGTTTCTAAATACATACATATTATAGATAAATAACACCCAGTCACAGAATAAATCATCATGCTCAATACATAAAGTTATAGCTTGGGTGCGAATCAAACCCACTACCTCTTGCATAGCAGTCAGATACACTCCCACCGTGCAAACACAGGCAGTCAGGCATCTATATTTGAAATTAATGCCAGTTCACTTACTGATTCACAGCATGCGTGTACACATGACGTGCAATTACATCAGTCAGTCTATTTCTTCGGGTTGAATCTAACTTCCCATATGTACTGTAGTAGTTGAGAACAGACTTGCCTAGAGGTGAAGTCAAAAGAAGAGTCTTTAGGTCAAAATCAAAGACTCTTCCTGAGTCTAGAATTTGAAAGACTGATGAATTCAGAATGATACTGTCCACTGAAAGAGTTCTATTTAGATCTTCGGCAGCGACTAATGTTGCAGTGGATTGTTCAGTGCTGGATGCAGTTGTTAGAGTGTCTGCGACACTTTCTAGAAATGTGTCAATATTTTCTTTTAATTCCAGCCGAATTCCTAATATTGGGCAAAGTTCTTTTAACTCTGGTTGTGTTAGTTTAGGAAAGTGTTCTGCACTTATTTTGTTTCCTGAAAAAAAAAAGACATTTCAGGTTTCACTTTTAAAACATACTTTATAATTTTATGTGTTTGTTGTATATTTACACTGAATGTGATAGGTGAGAGGATTTGTCACACTGCTTGCATTTTGCATCCTGTGGGCCAGTCAAATCGAATGTACAAAACATACTCCCTGACCACTTGCCCAGTAAGTGAAGCGCTCGTGGCCCCGCGGTCTCAGTGTTCTGTAAACGATCACTGAGTTACGCAACTTTCACTATGGCTGGTCCTCGGACGGGTGACCACTTTGTGGCATTTACATTTGCGAGCGTTTCCGTGCTTCGGAAGGCACGTTAAGCCGTTGGTCCCGGTTGCCAGTAAAATGGCAGTCGTTAAGCCTGGTTAAAGGCCTTATGGGCGGCTTGAAAAAGTTCAACAGCAGGTAGCCACAACCTGCGTCTGTCTATTTCAACACGGCAATGGGCTCACCACCTATTACGTGGGACAGGAATCCACACGGTGAAAAGTGGGCATATAATATGCCTCTGCCACCCCTTCGGGGATAAGGCGTGATGGATATTTATTTATTTATTTTTATTTACTTGCCCAGTAGAAGGTGGTCAGGGAGGTACTTAAGGACGCGGAAGGGCTACCTGGCCGCCGTCCGCTGATCGCAGCTGGGTAGTTACGCGCTCATCAGTTTTAGCCCTGCCCTGATCGCTGACCCATTGTCCTGACCAACAAATTATGCTAACACAGGCTGCAGGCTGCTTTCGTTTGATCAGACCGCAGGACGCAAAACGCATCCAGTGTGATAAATAATTATAGGTTCCGTTCTAGACCACATCAGGTAGTGGTGAAACGCTAGCCTATCAGAGATTTATAAAAAGAAAATTAACACGCACCACACAAGCTACCTCTCAGTAAATACCAGGCGAGTGAAGCAAATTACTCATTACCTCCTTGCCTTTATGCAATGAATGATAAATGAAGGTACTAGGTATCATCTACCAAGGCTTTCTATACCGGGCCGGAGCGCCTGTTTACAACTAAAGTTTTTGTCTGGGCGCATGAGTGGCTATGTATGTAGTAATTTTACTTACTTCTAAAACTTTCCACAACTTCAAACGGCATTTGCCATTTAGAAAGCAACTCCTGAATGGCTTTCTGACCAACATATTCTTCTGTATCAAGATGTCGATCGCCGAAGCCGGCGTCCATATTTATATATTTTAGATTAGCCCAGCCTACATGAGAATAAAAGAAGTACTTATAGAAAATAAAGTTACCTAGCTAACATTTATCTAGATCTAGTTTCAAAAAACCAATAACTCACCAATTTAATCCTTGCAAACGGCACGTGTCGCACGTGCTCGTGGGTACCTACTCGGACGTCGTGTGTCGTATCAGTCACAGATCATATAATTATTACTCGTGTCAGTGTTGCCGGCAGTCAAACAGTTAAAGTCCAAAATCACAAATTACAAGAAATTACCCCCGTATAGTAAAAGTACTTTTACTTTATATTTATTAATATGAAAAGGTTAGAATAGTGCTTGAATTGAAGTCATTATCTTTCGTAAGTGCCCAAACAGGCACTACGTTACTAAATACGTATAAATAAAAACATTTTTTTTTATTTATATATACCTATTAGGTAAATTTGAACATTTTTATTTATTTTGACTATATTGAACTATTTCCAAAATTTATGGGTGATATTCACAATGACTGATTCAAGCCCAAAAAAATAGGCCTTCTAGCTATATGTTTCACCAACAGGGGTTTAATTCAAAACTAAACTAAAAAACCTAACTATCTTCACGCTGTATCCCTGACGGG
The DNA here is from genome assembly GCA_948477245.1 of Thumatha senex. Lineage (NCBI taxonomy): Eukaryota > Metazoa > Arthropoda > Insecta > Lepidoptera > Erebidae > Thumatha > Thumatha senex. The sequence goes on along the minus strand of OX419742.1, from coordinate 359,531 downwards.
GTAGTCAGGGAGGACAGATCGCCAGGCTTTACGATCCATTCATACTTCTTTCGCTTCTCACAGATTCATCAATCGCTTCATAAGGCATGCACGTCTGGGTATCCGAGTACTTTTAACTTTTCCATTTTTGAGCAATCTGCTCACGTGGCCTTCATATGTAAGTCTCGGACTACCCTGACTCCTACCCTCTAATTTCTTCGCACAATATATATTCTTCGTCAATCGTTCCTCACTCATTCGTTGGACTTGTCCAAACCAACAGAGCACGCCCTTTTCCAGCTTAACGCTGACTTATCTTTATTTCAAAGATAAATAAATAAATAAATATTGTGAGACACTTTTCACACAGCGACATCTAGCTCAAAGTAAGCTAAATTGGCACCTTTTGTCAGGGGCGGGTTATTTGAATTTGACAAGTGAATATGTATTGAATTGACGTCTTGTTTATAATGTATTAATAAAAATATATCTTGCTGGAAAAAAAAAGCATCATCAAAGTCAATAGCAATTACATAATTTTTACTTTATTAAATGGTTGGCACTAAACGAAAATAAAATACATACATATTTTACATAGAAAACACCCAAACTCCATAAATCTAAATACTTTTCAAGTTACAATGCTAACTATTGACCTACTTTTTGTCGATTAATACTTTTGTTTTGCACAAATAACTATTAGTTTGATTTTATTTTCTACATTAGCCGACTCATCTTGCCATTACACGAGCTTAATAATTTACGCTTAGGAAATGATTTCAATGAATATTGTCGTAACTAATCATGTAGAAAAATTAAGGTAAAGGGATCACGAAGTTATTTCCATACATTGGTGCCACACGTTAAGTTCCCAGAAATATGGGAAAATTCCCGAAAATGCAAACACTGAAGTCTCGGGAGATTTCTGTGAATTAGCGTCGATGAAATCAAATCAACAATATTATTTATTGAATCAACAATAATCATGTTTTCTTGTGAAACAATTTTCTCTCTCTTCGTTTAAAATAAAATATTGTTGATTGAATATTCGAAATTTTAACGGAAGAACTACAATATTGTCGGGAATAATATTAATAGGTACTTACCTGCGCTAACCGTAACTTACATGTTTTAACTTGTCGAGTTCAGGCACATAATCCTATTAATATTATAAACGCGAAAGTTTGTAAGAATGGATGTTTGTTACTCTTTCACGCAAAAACTACTCAATGGATTTTAATGAAACTTTACAATAATATAGATTATACATCAGAATAACACATAGGCTACTTTTTATCCCGGGAACAAGTTCCAGTAGGAAACGGGAGCGGGATAACTTCTTTACGCGGGCAAAGCCGCGGGCATTAACTAGTAATTAATAGTACATGGCTCCGGCAACTTTCGGGTGCGGCCGAGCCGTGCAGAGCTTTTTTGGGGTTCTGTCAACTTCTGTCGGTTCGGTTAGGTTACGAAACAAAACGGCTACGAAAGTAAATAGGGATTTACTGAGACCTCGCTGTCCGTCTGTATGTCCGATATTACGATAGTACGCAAAAATACTATATTTTCAACAACGAAATCTAACAAACTAATCCTTATTATTAAAAATTATGAACGCGATTTTATATTAACCAGTGCAGTTCAGCGTAGCGCAGGACTTTTAATATAAAACAGATAGTTTAGATCCTAGATTAGCTACTTAATGATACCTACTCCTGGATCATTTCCTCCTTTACTGTTTACTTTTTATCCCAGATAATCCTGGAATATTGGGTCCACGCGGGTAAAACCGCGGGGCACAGCTATTTATAAAACAATAATATATATAATAAGAATGTGTGAAAAAACCTCAAAATATATACATTTTGGCTGAAATATTGAAATTGTTATACTAAGAAATAATCGATCTTTTATCAAACCACTTGTTATTCCTAATAACCATTTAACAGATTCTCGCATTGAAAATGTTTAATCTTCATCTAATAATTTGTCGCGCTATTTATATAATATTCTTGTTTTGAAACAAGTATATGTAAAAATCTATGACAAAATAAAAAATATTTTGGCTGAACATTTGATATTGTTGTTCTAAGAAATAATAGATCTTGTATCAAACCCACTTGTGGTTCCTATTAACCATTTGACACATTCTCGCATTGTAAATGTTTAATCTTCATCTAATAATTTGTCGCGCTATTTATATAATATTCTTGTTTTGAAACAAGTATATGTAAGTCTATGACAAAATAAAAAAACATTTTGGCTGAACAATTGATATTGTTGTTCTAAGAAATAATAGATCTTGTATCAAACCCACTTGTGGTTCCTATTAACCATTTGACACATTCTCGCATTGAAAATGTTTAATCTTCATCTAATAATTTGTCGCACTGTTTATATAATATTCTTGTTTTGAAATAAGTATATGTAAAAATCTATTACAAAATAAAAAAACATTTTGGCTGAACAATTGATATTGTTGTTCTAAGAAAAAATCGATCTTCTATCAAAACCACTTGTTATTCCTAATAACCATTTAACAGATTCTCGCTTTGAAAATGTTTATCTTCGTCTGAGTAGTTGTCAGGCTTCTTGTGAAAAAGTCCATGTTTTAAAATGTAGTAATTGTGAAATTTTGATCGAATCATTTGAAGTGTTTCAGAATAACAACGACATTGTTACTTTGACAATTAATATGTCTTAATGTTACAAAGTTCCCTATATTCTCAATAGGACAATGTAAATCGTCGACTTAACAATATAATAGCGTCCGGTTAACAAATCTAGCATTATTAATACTAGATTAATCGTTATCTTATACTAAAGGTTTCAAAATGTTTACCTGACAATATTTACTTGATTTGAGATAGCAAATCAACAATTCTTTTTTGTATTTTGAAGGAAATGAAAATTGTCAAAGTAACTATATATTGGTAAATTAAGTAAATATTGTCTTGGAATTGCTAACAATATTTTTTTTGTTGATGGAACAATTCCTTTTTTACCGTGTACCGTTAAAAAAATACTGCAATTTGTTTTCATATCGTATAAAAATGACAGTATAGCAAACCATGTCCTCTATATAGGCAATTTAATAACTATGACGATGTAAACAATGCAATCACGAGAGTGGTTCATTGATTCAGCAATCTTCGCCTAAATGAGAATTATCTAAATGTATTAAATTTACTCCGCCAAATGTAACACAAGTTGCAGCCAATGTTCAACTGAATGGACAAGTGTAAGAGTTTGTTAAAATAATGGTATACTTCAGTTGATTTTATAGCATTACTAGCTGATCCGCCCGGCTTCACCCGTGACATACTTTGAACCCCGTGGCACCCATTTAATCCCGTCGTATTAATTTCGCAATAACGTATGAACATTTTCAAAATTATTTGATTACTTCTCCGTTCTCCAGTACGCCGCCCGCACCGGCCCGGTCGAATTATGGCTACACGAAATTAATTTATTTGCGCATTATTTTTATTTTGCGATATCTCCTAAGATATTCATTTAATTTGCAAGGTGTAAAAGAACAAAATAATCTTCATGAAATGCTGAAGCCAACTAACATATTAAAAATGATAAGAATTAATAACGTAAGTGTGTAAATAGCCTTCAAATTACCACTTTATAATTGCTTCTTTTATTAAGTATTAAAATGGGTATAGTATGTTGTCCTTAAGAGATAGACATACTCGCGTACTTTTTTGTAGACCTATATAAGATACACAATTCCATCGTACATTATTTGGTTATATCTCATAGGGTTTAGGCAGCGTTTTCGTTGATAGCTCTGAGACGGCTTATTTATTCCGACACCCCCAACAAACATCGTTATAATTTAATCAACATAAACATAATTTAACAAATTATACATAAAAAACCTCCCTTCCTTCGTAGTTTTAAAAATCTAAACATGCATAGGGACAGACGGCGAGAAGCGACTTTGTTTTATAATTATGTAGTAATGTCTCACTGTATACTCCTCTGGGGGAATGCTGCGGATTTAAATAATGTTTTTATTCTTCTTTTATATTTAGTATTTATACTATGTTTATCACACAGACTGATTGGACAAACTTATGTAAAATAAATAATAAAAATAAATATCCATCACGCCTTATCCCCGAAGGGGTGGCAGAGGCATATTATATGCCCACTTTTCACCGTGTGGATTCCTGTCCCACGTAATAGGTGGTGAGCCCATTGCCGTGTTGAAATAGACAGACGCAGGATGTGACTACCTGCTGTTGAAATTTTTCAAGCCGCCCATAAGGCATTCAACCAGGCTTAACGACTGCCATTTTACTGGCAACCGGGACCAACGGCTTAACGTGCCTTCCGAAGCATGGAAACGCTCGCAAATGTAAATGCCACAAAGTGGTCACCCATCCAAGTCTGCAAAGTTCTGAATGTTCGACAAATGTTTATTTTACATACAGTTCTAATGCAACACTCCAGAACTCCGTTCCACACAATAACTAAACGTCGGAAAAACAAAATCTGTAGCATCCCACCGCCGCTTACTTCTTTCATAAGAGGGATGTCAACGTATTTAGCGCCATCCCTTTACGACAAAATCAACGCTAATTGTCCAATTTATGGTCTAAATCTGTTCAATGCCAGAGAGGCTGTTCGGGGTTTTCTGCTGCAATTGGATTATGATGACACTGAAGCCTTTTTTGAAAAATAGTCACCCACCACACACACACACACACACACACACACACACACACACACACACACACACACACACACACACACACACACACACATGCACACACATACAATCAATAACTTTGTTTATAATATAGATGCGCATGTATTTCGTAACTTCGTCTAAGGTTATCTACATATTTGTCTCCATTGGGGAATGGCATCGCTCTTCCTTACCACAGGCTTACTTTTAGCCTATTTAGGAAGGCATAGCGTCGTCCACTCACTGTAGTAGATAGACCAATGCATGTAATTTTTTTTTTTTTTGTAGTGAACAGCTTATATTGATGTCCAATAAAGATTATTATTATTATGTCTCTTCTTTTCTCGGGTATCTCTTTTTTTTTCTTGAAGATACCCGGGCTTTTGGTAGGCTTACATGGAGACATAGGTCCAACACGCAGAGGCCCTTTGAGAATTTTAATCTGATAGGGAATGGGACCCCCACTGCAGATAGTCCGCCCCCGCCTTATGTAGAAGAACGGTAATGGATCACCTCCAATTGGAGTTAAACTATTGTGAAATGTGTTAACTATGAAATGGGCTATTGGGTTGGGTGTTAAATGGATTGGGTGATTTAAGCTATTGATGAAAACGGCGTCTGCCTTTTTAATATATTATTATTAAACTATTGGCAGACGGTGACTCGCCAACTCACTAGATGGGCCCCCTATACAATCACCGTAGGCATGATAAGCCTGTAAGGCGACAGAGGGCAACACCGGTGTGAGCGGCTTGGGGTGTCGAGCGGTGCGGCGCCGGTTTCACCTTCGCGGGACAGGCCCGGAGCGGGCTTCCCCGTAGTTATGCCATTGAAAATGACACTTCCACCCTCGAGCATATAGCTCTGGCTCCCTCCCTCTGACCAGCCAATTAAGGCAAGCCAGAGTTGAGATTTGCTGCACTCCCGGGAGTAGCACTCTCACTGCTCTCCCGTTAGGCCATTAAATCCTAACCGGTGCAGAAGGGCAACAAAACTCTGAGGAATCGGAACCGATGTGTAGCCACGCACATTCAGCTCGCCACAAGCTGCCCTGCGGATGTGAGCTTTTCAATAACTTACTGATACATTTTTTTGTTGATATCAGAAAGTGAACAACTCAAAAAGCGAATCTACTATGACCTCATAGGGTTGGGTTAATCCTATAAAATATTATGTTATTAAATAAATAAATAAATATTATTTAAAAAAAAAAAAAATATTTTGCATAGACCATTTTAACGGCGCTTACAAAATGTCATACACTATTTAAAATATTTAAAGCGACCACCGGTTCGGAACGCGGCCCACCTGAGAAGAACCGGCAAGAAACTTAGGAAGGCTTTTTTTTTTGATGGCCTATTTACAATTTAATATTATTTCACTTTGCCAGCAGATCATTTCCAGGCGTCCCTGTCTTGCAAATAGTCTTTAACGGAATAATAACCTTTTTCGCAAAGTAGTAAATTTCTCAGGTCACAGGGAAGCTTGTTGTAAAAGCGTATACAGTTACCCTGGAAAGAATCGCCAATCTTATGTAGTCGACTGTGGTGGACCGAAAGATTATTTTTATTTCTAGTGTTTATATTATGTTTATCACAGAGTTTAGAGAACTGTGATAGATTTTTCTGGACATACATAAGATTGGCAAAAATGTATTGTGATGGTACAGTTAGAATATTTACTTTGAATTTTTCTCGGAGAGAAACTCTGGGGCCCAAATTATAAATAGCGCGTACAGCCCGCTTTTGTAGAACAAAAATAATATTAAAAATTTGCATGCAAAATCTGCAGCACTCCCCCAAAGGAGAATACCGTAAGACATAATACTATGAAAATAGCTGAAGTAAACTATTCTAGCCGCATCCACATCTGTTAGAGTCCTGATCTTTTTTACAGCGTATGCAGCCGAACTTAATCTAGAGGCTGTATTTTCTATGTGTGGGCCCCACTGCAAATTGGCATCAATAGTTATACCGAGGAACACAGTTGATTCTACAAACTCTAACACTTGTCTATTCAGTTGAACATTGGCCGCAACTTGTTTTACATTTGGTAGAGTAAATTTTATACATTTAGTTTTATTTTCATTAAGGCAAAGATTATTTGAGCTGAACCAATGAACTACTCTTGCAATTGCATTGTTTAAATCGTCATAGTTATCTAATTGCCTTTTAATTTTAAAAATTAATGAGGTGTCATCTGCAAACAAAACAATCCTATTCCTGTCCCCTACATAAAATGGTAAATCATTAATATAAATGAGGAACAAGAATGGTCCAAGTATCGAGCCTTGCGGCACACCCATTGTAACCATGGATCCTACAGAACGTGTACCATTAATATCGACCCTCTGTATTCTATTGTTCAAATATGAAGACAGAAGGTCGAGAGCTTTGCCTCTTATTCCATAGTGGTGTAATTTTTTGCACAGCGTTTCATGTTGAACGCAATCAAAAGCCTTTGATAGATCGCAAAATATACCTAATGCATCGTGCTTGTCTTCCCAAGCTTCATGAATACATTTTAATAACTCAACACCAGCATCGGAAATTGAGCGCCCTTTCGTAAACCCAAATTGATTCGCATGAAGTATTTTATGACTATTAAAATGGGATAGCATTTGATTCAAGATTATTTTTTCAAATACTTTGCTCAAAGTTGGCAGCACTGACACTGGTCGGAAATTAGACGGCTCTGTAGCGCTGCCAGCCTTGAACAAGGGAACGACTTTGCTGTGTTTCATTAAATCAGGAAATGTACCAATAGAAACACAGTCATTAAACACAGTTGCTAGATGGGGCGCAATTACCTCAATTATACATGATGCAGTTTTGACCGATAATCCCCAAAGGTCCGCGGTTTTCTTAATTTCGATACATTTAAATATTTTTACAATGTCCTGAGCACAAATATCTGTGAATACAAATGCATCCCTGCAACAAAGAACAGATTCTTCTAATAAAAGTTCAGCGGAACTGGAAGACGCTTGGAGAGATTTTGTTGTCAATATAGGTACATTTTTGAAAAAATGTTCAAACTCCGTCGCCACTTCCAGGTCCCCTGTAACCCTGAAATCCCTTTCAGTCACTAAAGATCTACCGCATTCAGAGTTAATGATGTTCCAAGTCATTTTTATTTTATTTACAGAATTAGAAATTTTATTTTTAATGAAGTTTGACTTAGCAAGATGACACGTTTGTTTAAATATTTTTGAATAATTTTTAACATATTCCTGAAAGGTTTGCCTAAAATTATATGATTTTTCTGAATATAATTCAAATAATTTATTTCTACTTTTAAAGATACCTGGTGTTGCCCAGTCACTGAAAACAGGACGACAACCAATCTGTAGTGTTTTTGAGGTAAAAACTTTGCCAAACTCATCATTAATCAAATTAAATAAGTGTTTATATGATTGGTCTTACACAAGTGAAGTTAGGTAGATATGGTAATCTCTTTAATACATTTTCTTTAAAATTATTCAAACGACTTTGGTTAATTGGTACATATTTAATTTGTTTTTTGCTGACTTTGTTACTACTTTTAGGAAATTTTATCCATTGGCCACGATGATCTGACTCCACAGGATCCACAATACCTTTATCTATAGGTTTAATATCAGTAAAAATATTATCAATACATTTTGCACTGGTGGGTGTAATACGAGTGGGTTCTAAGAATGTACTATGCAGATTAAAGGATTTAAATAAATTTTTCATTTTATTTCTCTGATGGAGTTAATGATGTATCTAATATATCAACATTAAAATCTCCACAAACTATTATAGATTTCTTAGAACATTGGCATTTGAACAGTGCTTCTTCAAGCTTTTCTTCAAATTTAATGTACGGAGCTTTAGGGGGACTGTATACGCTTAACAAGATGAAATGCTCAAATTCAATACTGGCAATCTCAATAACTCGCTCAGTGGAGAGGGCTACTAAGTCTTTACGTTCTCTAAATTTTAACTTTTTATTAATTAATATTAAAGAGCCTCCACGTTTAGAATGTTTTCTATTGAACGAGCTTTATTAGTTTTATTATCCTTATCGTTATTATTAGTATTATTATCCGAGGACCAGCCATAGTGAAAGTTGCGTAACTCAGTGATCGTTTACAGAACACTTGAGACCGCGGGGCCACGAGCCCAAATTATGTATATCCAGAAAATCTCAAAACAGGGACGCTTGGAAATGATCAGCTGGCTTCGTTAAGTAATATTAAATTGTAAAGAGGCCATAAAAAAAGCCTTCCAAGTTTCTTGTCGGTTCTTCTCAGTTGGGCCGGGCCGTATTCTATAAAATTATCTTTAGATTTAGTGTATGACATTTTGTAACCGCATTTAAAATGGTCTATGCAAAGTAAAGACATTTTTATTTTATAATCAAATATTGCCAACTACAAGACGTGTACCAAGTTTTATAAAAATCGTTTGAGAAGTCTACCTGTTGCGGAAAACAAATGAGCACATACACACAAAAATAAAAATATGAATGACCATTTGTTGTCAATCAAGTTCGTTTGGTCAGTTACTGGTTTATTATTATATATGGTGGAAATAAGACATCCTGTTACTAAAATGATCATCCTTCACACAATAGTATGTAATAATTTATGGATATCCTATCCAATCAATAATGTATTTATTTATTTATGTACACACTAGGTAACAGATAGTAACAGTTGAAGGAAATAGGTACAATGGTACTGGTTACTTCTAAAAGAAATATCTCCCAGGAGACCGACGATAGGAGAACGTGAAGTAGGAAAATAACAAGTAAAAGTGTGTAAGTAATAGAGCAAAGATAGAAAATGAAATTAACACACATACAAAAGAGTATATACACACAAACATTTTGACTTTGGTAAGCAAACCTTCAATGTCCGTTGTAGGTATGTTATGGATCCCTCATTAGACATAAATGGACACACACTGTATTATATTTGATGAGTTCGTTATAATTAGTTCACCGAACTAGTGAGACGTGTTCTGGGAACTAGAGTAACATTGTGTGAGCTGCTACTTTTGAGTAACAACGAGGGGGCTGTGTTACCCTTATCGGCAGAGGTCAAACCGCAGACAGATCCTCTCCCTTTTAAGGGGGGGGGGGGAATCTATGTTATAAGTTACTAATGTTAGGTTTTTATGAGTAAAGACTTGGAAAATTGTCACCTCAGCAAGTTCTGTCTGTTGTCGAGGGTCCCCTATGGGTAGCCTTGGAGCTTTCACCCATGGACGTATATCGTGTCTTTATTGAGCGAAGCGAAGCTCCCATGGCGGTTGTAACACCGGGCAGAACTTCGCCATTTCTTATCCGTTTTCGGAATTTTTTTCTGGAATCTATTCAAATTATGCAGGTCGTGACGAAGCCCGAATTTTTTAATTTCGATCTAATAAAAAAGTTACTCGCAAAAATCATGTTGTCTATGGGATAATACTTAATTTGATTGATTTAACGCCTCGCTCAAATTTATGCTGCGAGCATAGGTTACACCTTTGCGACTGCGGCTACCTAGTAGTCTGTTCAAATCTCAGTTTTGTAACTCATATTCATAGCTAACACCATCACACCCTGTGCATTGTGAACCATATTTACGCATTGGACGCAGCAATAACTCCTGTGGGTCACGTCCACGCTGCGGCTTCATCCACCCACGCGTAGAATGAAACCACATGTATATTGATGCGGTTACTTATCTCTCGCTATTTATATCGTTTTGTTATCATTTTACAATCCGAGCTGCGCGCTTGGCTCAGCGGTAACACTTATGCGCGCAACCTCGAGTTTGAACAGCAGAAAATTTAATGCATTATATTATTACTCATTGAAAGCTCATTTACTATTCCGAAATAAACTAACTCTCTAACTTAATAATAACTTGTTAGGAACTAGGTAGGCATAAGGTGTTAAGTGTTGTGTTGCAACTACTGGTGTAGCTGACGAACGAGTAGCGCTGAGAAGGCTATTCCGCGCTGAGAAGGCTATTCCGAGTTGTTAAATTAATATTTTAATATTTTATGAATTCACTGTTTCTAAGGTAAGCATTAGTCTTGGCGAGCAGATTTTACAAGCATTCGTTGCTTTGAAATGAATTTTGTATGAGTTCGCGTCGCAACTGAGCTGAGACAAGGTGTTTTCATTCATACTGTAACGTTACTATTTTCCGGGAGGGGAAAAATGTAAGGTCTAGGAGATAACTATCACCAGAACTGGAGAAGTCCCGGCTTAAGAGAAAAAGTGAAAGTATAAGAAAAAGGTAAAATTAATTTAATAAAAGTTAAAATATAAGGCCAGGGAAAACCAGGGGTAAAATATTATATATTTATTGTGGGGCACTTTTCAATGAAGTAGTATGAATTATTAAATGAAGGTATCGCAGGTTTCTTTTAAAAAGCAGGATATCAGTTAGACCTCGAATCAGGCCTCCACGTCGCCAGGAAGTGGCCTCGAGTCAGGCCTCCACGTCACCTAGAAGGGGGCCTCGAGTCAGGCCTCCACGTCGCCAGTAAGGGGCCTCTAGTTAGGCCTCCACGTCACCGACCTCGGAGAAGCAGGTCGCGGTGGCTGAAGGCAGGCAGAGGGCTGATAGACACAAGCCGTCTGCGTCACAAGCCACTGCAGACAATCGCGTTATTCTTTCAGAGGGCACAATCCTCTCACTCAGCACTATAAATCAGAACCTCCTGACAAAGCGAGCACCAAAAGTAGACTGATTTGACGGCCCCGGCTCCCTTCTTTTACAGAGCATTTCAAAATTTAAACAATATTATTCTAAACATATTTTAAGAATATAAATTTATAACAAGGTCTTATATCTATACAACCTAACCTACTGGCAGCTCTAGCAATAAATTAAAAATAAGACCTAGGCTTGTCATTAACTGACATTACAAATTACAAAAGGTAAACAAACATTAAGAGAGCATAAAGACTTTCGAAATATAAAGGCCTAGGAATGCTACAGATAATGGCCATGCAGATAATTTGAGAGAACGTATAATAAAACATTTAATTAAAATAGCTAAAAAGTAAGTAAAAAATGTTACATTACAATACCCAGGCAGTGAATGCCAACCGACGACTGCGGCGGGCTTGTTGTCATGGTGATATGACTACTGCAATCATACGTTTTACTTCAACATTTCACTGTTTTTGTATTGAGATTGACTTGAAGCGTCGCTAGGCAGAAAGTAGCTGTATACATACTGTCCGCCAAAAATGAATGTCCAGTAGAACATGTTCAAACGGCGCATCAAACCACGTAACATCACTACGAAGTGTACTCTAAATTCAGTTCATTGCTCATTGGGTCTCAAAAATGACGATTTGCTGTTACTAGGGCTCAGAAATCGACGTGATGACTATTTTAGCTTGGGCCGGATATGTATATAGAATTAAACACGACAGTGCGTGTTCCTGCATAGTTTTGCTAAGTGTATTCAACATGTAGGTAACTTACTAATATTATCACATGAGTTTCCAAGTCATAATTTTGCCATTGTGTTGAGTAAGAAGTACAATAATGTCGGTACATCACTCCCACACAAAACGTTCCCGTTATAGCAGGCGACTAGATTCAACTCCTATGAATATTGACTTTCAATATAAATTCCTTATTTCAAATTTACTTATCGCTGGTAATTGGCTCTTCTTACATTAATCCTTCGACGTGCGAAGAATCGGAAAGGTGTCGTTCTTGTAAGTAGGTAAGTACTTACTTTAAGGTATAAATGCATTTGGCTGCCAGTAACAAGTCGAGTCGATTAGCCAAGTTGATCGCTTGAACATAACAACAGCGGATAGCGACATTCTGTCCTTTATCATTTCAACTTAACCTCTCAGGCTCACTACAATTCCACTCTAACCAATTGTGTTGTTTTGAATTTCATTATTGGTTTCGCCCTGATCTCTCGTCCGAATAAATAAAATTAAAAAATGATGCAATTTTTTATATTTTTTTCAAAGCAACATTATTTGCTGCTGAGGACCTTGACCGATAATTAGATAGGTAGAAATTATATTATTGTGCAAATAAAGTTAACCACTGCAACGTTCGCTAAACGTTCGCGCTGCCAGAGCAGCGCATTTTTCGTAATTAACCATAGCATTTCACTGCATAATGTGTTAAGAAAACCCTGACCGATCCATGAAGGTCCTATGAATACCTTTACGGATTGGACAGGGTTTTCTTAACACATTATGCAGTACCGAGATGAGATTTTATTCGTGTAATCCTTTTTAGAAATTACCCCAAAAAATTACCCTAAAAAAATTACCCCAAAAATTTGCCCGGAATAAAATTAATTAAAAATTATGTTAACAAATATGTTTTTTAATTTTTTTTGGTTATGTTATTGAAGTGCCTATGTGCCCCTTTCGGGTCGGACAGGGTTTTCTTAACACATTGTATATCATTGTCTTTCACTATAGCACGTTAACACAACTTTTATGTCCAAGAAATCACCACTCCCGCACATAAAACTAGATAAATTCACTAGTTTTAGAAAATAATATACAGCGAGCGTCCGCACTTGTCACTCTTCCCGCCAAAAGTGCTGACAATACTATCGTAGTTACTTGAGGGCGAGGTAAATTATTACGGGTTATTCTCTATCTCGACACGGGAGGCTGGTCACACGTGTGATCAGTTGGTGAAACTCCAAAAAATATTATTTATTATTTCGTCATCTGGACAAGCCAGGATTTTTATGCGTGTCCACATAGTGAAACTTAAATGAAATCCTTTAATGTTTTCGTCAACTGGACACACGTTCATATTTTACCCAAAATAATGACAAAGTACAGTCACGAAGATTAATTTTGAGTAGTAATATCTGTAAATATCACCTATAGAAAAATTTTACGACAAAAGGATGCAAAAAAAATTGTATAGCTCTCTGTGGAGCGTCTCGTCCGTCAATACATGGATAATTCAATAGCGAATATGAGGTTAAGTAATAAATAAGTTAATAAGATTGAATCTTAAAAATACCACCGGGCCGAGGTCTAAAGATATTCGCCAAATAACACCTCTTTTCATCCTACTAATATTATAAACGCGAAAGTTTGGAATAATTGATGTTTGTTACTCTTTCATGCAAAATCCACAGTATGGATTTTGATGAGATTTTACAATAATATAGCTTACACATCAAAATATGAAGCGCTCGTGGCCCCACGGTCTCAGTGTTCGGTAAACGATCACTGAGGTACGCAACTTTCACTATGGCTGGTCGTCGGATGGGTGACCACTTTGTGGGATTTACATTTGCGAGCGTTTCCGTGCTTCGGAAGGCACGTTAAGCCGTTGGTCCCGGTTGCCAGTAAAATCGCTGGTTGAAGGCCTTATGGCGGCTTAAAAAATTTCAACAGCAGGTAGCCACAACCTGCGTCTGTCTATTTCAACACGGCAATGGGCTCACCACCTATTACGTGGGGCAGGAATCCACACGGTGAAAAGTGGGCATATAATATGCCTCTGCCACCCCTTCGGGGATAAGGCGTGATGGATATTTATTTTTTAGAAAAATTTTAATTAATTAAAAATATTTTTATAATAATTATGCTTTGATTTAATTTTAATTATTATTAGTAACATACCTTAAAAAATACAACAATATATTTTAATGAGTTACATTGTATTTCTGAAATGATTTATTTTTGTCCCTCTGTGTGTACTCTATGTGATGATTTTTAGTTATGAGGTATATTTAGATTACAATTATGTATATCTTTATTCGTTATTTCTGTGGAACTCAAAGTGATAGTTTAAATACAATTATTGGGCTTTGCCCGTGACATTCTTCGAACACCCATTACACCCGACATCTCTAACCCATGCCATTTATTATTTTTAAATTCTTTCATACCAACCTTGGATACCCTATTTTCCCTAAAGGCAAGAGTTTTGGCAAATTCTGAAACATGTGTTTATTTCTTTTCAGAAGCACACATACATAGAATCTTGATATTATTATTATCTTTTAAAATGAATAATTTTCCATTGACACGAAGAGTTTTAGGTGCAATTTTGATAAACCGCTAAACACGTTTACCTGTAACCAAATATAGGTTATACATACTTTCATGTTTCTAATCTAATTTGATATGACTGTTTATCACTTATTATTACAGTTTTGTAGTAAGTGCCTTCTTTTAAGGGCAGATTTTTATAAAAAATCAAGTTTCTAGGTGTAAAGGTTTCATTTGGGCGTCGAGAAATTAGTAATCCCCTCAACCTCATCATTTTATCAATATATTAGTTTTACCTCCCGGCTTTGCTTGTGGCTTGCTTTAAACTCCCTTTACATCAAAAAAATTGAAAACTAATGAAGGGCATAAGGTCAGAGGCCTATGCCCTTCATTATTTTTCAATTTTTTTTTTCAAATCTGTCATATTATAAATCCTGATAAATAATATAATAATAATAATAGACCCCCTCGAGGACAGTCGTTATCTTTTATAGGATTAACGCGTCCCTATGAGGGCATAGTAAATTCGCTTTTTGAGTTATCCACTTTCTGATACCAACAAAAAAATGTATCAGTAAGTTAATGAAAAGCTCACATCCGCAGGGCAGCTTGTGGCGAGCTGAATGTGCGTGGCTACACATCGGTCCCGATTCCTCAGAGTTTTGTTGCCCTTCTGCACCAGTTAGGATTTAATGGCCTAACGGGAGAGCAGTGAGAGTGCTACTCCCGGGAGTGCAGCAAATCTCATCTCTGGCTTGCCTTAATTGGCCGGTTAGAGGGAGGAAGCCAGAGCGATATGCTCGGGGGTGGAAGTGTCATTTTCAAGGGCATAACTACGGGGAAGCCCGCTCCGGGCCTGTCCCGCGAAGGTGAAACCGGCGCCGCACCGCTCGGCACCCCAAGCCGCTCACACCGGTGTTGCCTCCTGTCGCCTTACAGGCTTATCTTGCCTATGGTGATTGTATAGGGGGCCCATCTAGTGAGTTGGCAAGTCACCGTCTGCCAATATTTTGATGATATTATATTAAAATGGCAGACGCAGTTTTCATCCATAGTTCAAGTCACCCAGTACATTTAACCTCCAACTCAATAGCCCAATAGTAGTTAGCATATTGTACAATAGTATAACTACCATTGGAGATGGTCCATTACCGTTCTTCTACATAAGGCGGACGTGGATTGTCTGCAGTGGGGGTCCCATTCCCTGTTACATTAAAATTCTCAAAGGGCCTCTGCGTGTTGGACCACTATGTCTCCATGTAAGCCTACCAAAAGACCGGGTATCTTCGTAAGAAAAAAAAAGGAGATACCCGAGAAGAAGAGACAAATAATAATAATAGAATTTAAATAATAATATTTAATTTATTTTTTCAAGAAACAAATAATAATAATAATTATTATTATTTATAATTCGCTATTGAATTATCCATGTATTGACGGACGAGACGCTCCACAGAGAGCTATACAATTATTGAACAACACTTTTCTATGTTTTTTTGCATCCTTTTGTCGTAAAATTTTTCTATAGGTGATATATTACTACTCTAAATTAATCTTCGTGACTGTATTTTGTCATTATTTTGGGTAAAATATGAACGTGTTTCACTATGTGGACACGCATAAAAATCCTGCCGTGTACAGATGACGAAATAATAAATTAAATTTTTTGGAGTTTCACCAACTGATTACACGTGTGTCCAGCCTCTCGTGTCGAGATGGTGAATAACCCATTATTACCGCGGGAACATCTCACACAAGCTGGATAGGAAAACCGGCCAATTGCGAGTCGGACTGGCGCACGAAAGGTTCTGTAACATTATCTATATAACATTAGACTATTGTAACAACCCTTTTTTTATTATGTAAAACTAACTAAAAGACTTTTAGTGAAGATAAACAGATATTTAAAGTTTCTAACTGTGTTCTTTATTAAGATCGAGAGAAAAACGACAAACAAATCATGTTTGTTGTATAGGAGGGCCTTTCTTTAATATTTATGTTATTCTATTTTTACCATTTGTGGTTACAACATGTATCACTGTTCACGAGTCAAAAAAAATCGCTCTTTGCATTTCTTCTCCAAATAAATTTTTAATGTCACAATCATTCTTAAGCGCAATTTTTTTAAAAAGTGTTACCTAAATTATGCGTAAGATTACTCGTAAATAATGCTATTAGCATGTTTATCAGATGCATGGAGCTAATAATTACCTAGAGCTAACCCAAAATGTATGCTGTACTACATGACACAGCTTCGCCCGTGGAATATTTTGACCTACCGTCGCACCTATTTAATCCCGTTGCTTATAAATTCTACAATAATGCATAAAAATTTGCCCGATTTGTCGACATTTATGACTACTGCTCTGCTCCCCAGTGTAGTAGCGTAAAGATATATAGCCTATACCCTCCCTTGATAAATGGGCTATCTAACACAAAAATATTTTTTCAGATCCGACCTTCGTGATCCTTCCTGAGGTTAGTGAGTTCAACCAAACAAACAAACTTAACTTGAAACTTAACTATCTTCACGCTGTATCCCTGACGGGGTAGTCAGAGAGGACAGATCGCCAGGCTTCGCGATCCATGCATACTTCTTTCGCTTCTTCGAGATTCATCAATCGCTTCATACACGCACGTCTGGGTATCCGAGTACTTTTGACCTTACCGTTTTTGAGCAATCTGCTCACGTGGTCTTCATATGTAAGTCTCGGCCTTCCCTGACTTCTTCTACTCTCTACTTTTGAACAATATATATTCTTCGTCAATCGTTCCTCACTCATTCGTTGGACGTGTCCAAACCAACGGAGCACGCCCTTTTCCAGCTTAACGCTGACACTTTCATTCAAACCTGCCATATTGCGTATCACTTCGTCACGTATTCGGTCAGCCAAGGTAACGCCGCACAATTTTCGAAGTGATCGCATCACCACAGCATTAAATTTACTTTCATGCATCTGCCGACATACCCAGGTTTGTCTACCGTAAAGCAAAGTTGGCACTAGCACTGCGTTATGAATCGCCAGTCGTGCTTCTTTTACGATGCTTTGTCGCTTTACTAATTGGGACAAAGCACCGTTAACTCGGTTTCCAGCAGCTACACGCCGTTCTACATCCGAATCACATCTTCCATCCGCGCTAAACATACTCCCTACATACACAATTTCATTCACTTGCTCTAGACGTTCCTCTTCAGCTTTATAATATTAGTATACAAACTTTTAGCTTTATAATATTAGCATAGAATAGTATAGATACTAATAAATAAAGCTAAATAGTTAAAAGCGCTCGTGGCCCCGCGGACTCAGTGTTCTGTAAACGATCACTGAACTTTCACTATGGCTGGTCCTCGGATGGGTGACCACTTTGTGGCATTTTGCGGGTCGCCGTGAATAGCCCTCAGGCCTATCTCGGTTGGGAACAAGGCGGAATACCGCGGGGTTTGGTGAGTAGGACGGCCCCAAAAAGGACCGGGAGTTCAACACTGCTCCTGCTGCCGCTGCGGCAAATGCAAGGACTGAAGCAATGTACTCGTAGGTGCATATCGCCTATTTGAAACCACGAGTATATAATAATAATAAATTTTAGGTAAATTATACGAAGAATTACTTACTTTTTCAAATACTCTAAAATGCACTAAGGGCCGTATTCCAGAACGTTTCTCAATACTCAAGAATCACTTGAGAGTAGTATTTATAAGGCAAAACTAGCCTCAAGCGTTTCTTGAGTATTGAGAATTTTCTGGAATACGGTAAGTCTACTCTGAACCTATTTACTTTAATACCGCAACAAAAATAAAAAAAATTCTAACGGATATGATCGCGTTTATTACTTTAAAATTTGAAAGAAGGCTAATCCGTTTGCAAAAATATGCGAACGCGCTAAAAATATAAGTAGGTACGGCGTAAATAGTCTAGATGGCTGGAGTGTTTTGATCTTGATGAAATTATGTAGATAATAAAAACATTTTTGAAATATTATTTAGGATTAGATCAGGGGAACGCTGAGGCATTTGCCCCCAACAAGACCAGAGCCAGAGGCAGACCGCCATTTCCGCCCCTCTGTTAGTCCGCCACTGATGTATGTAGTCAAGTCAAGGCCGCTACCGGAATGTAGTGCACTGTCGCCGTTAGCACAAACCGTATTAGTATTTACATAAATTATACATTATGTATCATAACGAGCGGAAATACATTTAAAATATTTTTTGTCTGATCGCTATGAACTAAAGACCTCGATCGTACTCATTATGTAGACCTCCATCATACGTGCAATAAATGTTCTTATATGGAAGGTACTTTGAAAGCTTTCACTTATTTAAGTGCCACATTATCGTAAAATTAAAGTCAAACATACAGACAAAAGTAAAACACACATGGCGGTAGTATAGAGGTTAAGTTGTGGAGTCACGTCCTCGCGTCTCGAGCCCAGCCCAACCATTACACTACAGATGTGAACCCACTCCAACACAACTAATTCAGCTTAGCTGGAGTTAGCGGCTTATATAAAAAATCATAAATGTTATTATGCACATTTCCCCGACGGTAGGACGGACGACACGACAATCTTATCGCGTCGCCATTGGGTTATTTCTATCCAGTAGTCTAAGGTTGTGATATAGTGGTGGGCGTAGACTGCTGATCTGATACAGGAACCTTCTCGATCCTCGACGACAAGAGCATAACGCAAGCAAGACTGCTCTGGAATGTGCCGGACTCGGTATTTAGACGCGACACGTCGATATATTTACTTGTGTGGATAACATCTACACAACCTACGGTCTATAAATATCTAGGATGCATTAATACGTAAATCGTGACGCGGAAGCCGCTACCTGCCAAGGATTGCCATCTCGTAAAAATTAGTCCCGATACAGATGAATCCCGTTTATGACTATGCCACCCCGCCGATGTCATCAGATTTGTAAGTTCGGAAAGCATAAAGTTTACGCGAAGCATATAAAATGCTTGTAGATCTTAACTATTACGGTGCGCGGTGGTGCAGTGGTAGCGTATGATCTAGGCCAATCTCAAGGTCGGAATATCAACTCTATATGTGGCCCTTCAAGCGTATTTTACCTACATTCATACAATCACATGTATTTCCCTGGACAGTCGGGTAGCGGTATACCATACGCGCACACTTAGCCAGTTGCGTGTGAGCATCGGAGTGGCTGGAGGCTATCTTGTATGGTTTTGGTATTGGTCCACCAGACCCTGAGTATTCTATGGCTTTTCTCATTCCCGGGCGTTAACACGGCATCAATGTATATTTTACTATTGTTCAACAAAGATTAAAGTAGTTTAGATAAACACCACGCATGAGAAATTCAGTACCTATAACTGTGCAGCGAAAGTTAGTGAAGTTTTTGCAACTCTTTAAATTGTACGCGAATTTCGGTCTAATGCAAATAGAGCCCTTTGCACTCGTTTCATTTGTATCACTTTTTGTCACGAGCACTGCTTACTATACAGCAAGGGTCTAATATCTATTTATTTAAAAAAAATGGTTAATTTTTTACTGAGAAGTGTATCTGTCCTGGGTGGACAGGATTACTCACCGCTGTGGATATTTGTGGAAGCGGGTCACGGAGCTACTGTGAAATACATGTAAAACCGTCATCAGAATGTATACTCGTTCCTACTCCAGTGTACGTGGGCCAGTGTGCGTCGAAAAACATTCGACTCTACTAATGTATTAGTTTCCTTATACTAAATTGTTTACTTACTTGCTACATGTATATATACATTAACATAAGTAATTTAACTAATGTCATTTATTTACAAGTTGTCGTTACGACCGTTGAGCTTAGGTACACTATTGTATAAAGGACCCAGTAAAGCAACAATGCATTATATATATGCTTTACTGGGTCGGTGAAATGAGGGCGTATGGTATTTCTCTGATTATTCCGTCGGGGATAAAGGTACTACTAAGTAAGAGTGGGGGCGTAGAACTTTGTAAGGGCGTTCCTTGACAGGACGCAAGTACATACCTCAATGAAACTACCTAAAAAGTACTGTTGTATATAGAGATCAGTTTACATAAGCCTTATAAGAAAAAGTCAATATAACATACATAATGCTCGCAAGTGCACAGTGAGCATCTTATGACATAAGTCATTATTATCAACCGGTGTCACGTTGCCATAGTCTAAAGACTCGCTATCTGTCCGCGATAAGTCCGCCTTGTTTACAAACCCGTGGGCGCACAACACTAATTATGTTAATAAAAAAAAACAAGTTTTTCATCGTTGTGACACAATTATCGGTATCTGTACGTTCAAGGTTAACAGTTTCTCAGTCACTTGGTCGCTTTACTTATGACAAGAATTTATTGTAGATATTGACCATGTCCCTGTTTGGCAGCTCTCTGTAGCATCTCTGATCTAGGATCTTGTAGGTAGCTGTCATAGCTGTCCTGCACCTCTGTAAGCGGTAAGCGGATTGGTATCCGTGTCAGGGTGCGAGGGAGGCACATTAGCGGTACTGTATTTAATCAACAAAACAAACGAAGTCGACGTACGTAGCGAAAGGCGTGGCTATATATATATCTATCGGATGTCAGTGTTATCTATCGCACTTATCTCACAATTAATTTCCGTTAGTGCTACGTTTGATAACACTGTGACGTCAATATAAATAAATAATAGTTACCTAAGTATGGCAGTGTTCATAGACACAAGTGGTGTTGCTTGTCCGTCAAGTTATAAATAAAAGCGGTGACCACTATCAACTACCTATGTTGTAACCGATAACATTTCACGGCCGTTAGTCGCCGCGAAGACATGATAATAATATTTTATTATTACTTATAGTACAAATAAATTCTTGTAACGGATCGATAAGCCTTATAGAGAAAATGCCTGTTCCTTCATGTTTGAATGATGTACAAATAGCTAGGCCCTAGGGAGCGATGCGACGGGAGTATAGAGTACTTCTATTGGAGATTTGGGAGGGTCGCCCATTTAGCCTCACCGAAGAGAACAGTCGGGCAGTGTCGTAGTGGATTATCGGCTCGGTAAAGACCGGGCAGTGTCGTAGTGGAAAACCGTGATGGTGCTGTGGTAGCCTGGTGCCTTTTTTTTATTATAATACATATAGTAGGCGACTTTCCTAAAGGCATTTCACACATAAAGACGATTCCTGGACTGCTGACATGAGAAACCACAATCTTATCGGTAAATCCGACTGCTACGCAAGAGGTCGTGGTTTCGATTATCACCCAGGATAAAACATTGTGTGATGAGCACGATGGTTTATTCTGTGTCTGGGTGTTATTTATCTATAATATGTATGTATTTAGAAATATATAAGTATGTTTATCAGTTCTTTGGTTACCATAGTACAAGCTCTGCTTAGTGTGGAATCAGATGGCGCTGTGTGAGTTGTCCCAACGATTTTTATTTATTTATTCCTTTCATTAGATATTCATGTAAAAAAAAAGTCTTTTATGTCAAAAAAAAAAGATTATTTTCTTTTATTATTTTTCTCTCTCCTTCTTGGGTATCTTCTTTTCTTTTTCTTACGAAGATACCCGGTCTTTTGGTAGGCATACATGGGGACATAGTGGTCCAACACGCAGAGGCCGTTTGAGAATTTTAATGTAACATGGAATGGGGCCCCCACTGCAGAAAATCCACGTCCGCCTTATGTAGAAGAACGGTAATGGACCATCTCCAATGGGAGTTAAACTATTGTACAATATGCTAACTACTTTTGGGCTATTGAGTTGGAGGTTAAATATACTGGGTGACTTGAAACTACGGATGAAAACTGCGTCTGCCATTTTAATATAATATTATCAAAATATTGGCAGACGGTGACTTGCCAACTCATTAAATGTGCTCCCTATACAATCGCCATAGGCATGATAAGCCTGTAAGGCGACAGGGGGCAACACCGGTGTGAGCGGCTAGGGGTGTCAGTGAACAGGCCCTGAGTGGGCTTCCCCGTAGTTATGCCCTTGAAAATGACACTTCCACCCCCGAGCATATAGGGATCCCTCCCTCTGACCGGCCAATTAAGGCAAGCCAGAGTTGAGATTTGCTGCACTCCCGGGAGTCTCACTGCTCTCCCTTTAGGCCATTAAATCCTAACCGGTGCAGAAGGGCAACAAAACTCTGAGAAATTGGGACCGATGTGTAGGCACGCACATTCAGCTCGCCACAAGCTGCCCTGCGGATGTGAGCTTTTCAATAACTTACTGATAAATTTTCATGTTGGTATCAGAAAGTGGATAACTCAAAAAGCGAATCTACTATGCCCTCATAGGGTTGCGTTAATCCTATTAAAGATAACGACTGTCCTCGAGGGGTTTATTATTTTTTATTATTATGATTATTACTATTGTATAAGGTGTTTTGTCTTATTTACTGCGTCTTCTTCATAAAATACTTTACAACGGATGCCTTAAGCCAGAATGGTTGAAGGAATAACTATTTTATAGCTGTATCCAATGTTAATGTTACCTATAGTGGCCGCTACGGGTGGGAGCTTCGCGTGTGTAACACGGTGCCCTTGTGCTTGCAGACGCTGCCTCCGCAAGCCAACACGACGTTCAGCGTGGTGTACCTCGGGCGGCGCGAGGGGTACGTCTCCGCGCACCTCTACATACACACGTCTCTTGGAGTACATAAGTATCCCGTTAGTATTTGTTTTACCCATCATACACCAACACCCACCGGTGTCAGTTAGTGAGTGGAGTACACATACATACGTTGTGGTCACATGAGTAAATAAACGGAACAGAGAATAAGCTTCATACAACCGTGCGTATTGGTGCCCAGTAGACGGCCTTATGGGCAGCTTGAAAATTTTCTACAGCAGGTCGCCACAACCTGCGCCTGTCCATTTCAACACGGCAATGGGTGTACCATCTATTACGTGGGTCAAAAGTGTATTCGGTGAATGTGGGCGTATAGTATACCTCTGCCTGCCACTTTGGGGATAAAGGCTTGACTATATTATGTATGTAATGTATGTATGTATGTAACATACAACTGGGCTTTACTTTGGTGTTATAGGTCTGCTCGGGTTCAGTTCATGCTTTATTTCATTTTTCTTGAGCGACTGTGACAGCCCTACCAAAATGGGGAACAATAGTGGTCGTTGTGTGACGCGGCGTGGCGTGCCGGCAGGTGGCGGCGGAGGGCGTGGCGAGCGCGTGGCGCGTGTGGCCGCTGGCGGGCGTGCGCGTGCCGCTCAACGCGTCCGTGGAGCCGCTGCTGGCGCTGCACAACCCCACGGAGCGCCCCGTGCAGGTACCTACCATTTATCTGTGTGTGTCGGTAGGGAAACCTAAGATCTTAGTGCGGGTCGGGCTCTTACCGCCTTAAAGGTTACACCGTTATGTAGGTACACTTTTAAAAACAATTGTAATTAATGCTATTAATGTTATATTGAAAATGAAGAGTAACAGATATGATTTGTTATGTGATTGATTGCACCTAGGTCGATTTAACCACTGGACGCGTAATATACTCAATTAAGTATGAAATCACGTTCAACCAACTTTCGTGCGGGGGAAAACTACACACAATGCTAACTTTTATTCATTCGTACACTCGATCATAAATAGCCATATTCGTGAATGCATACGCACACACACACACACACACACGCAGTTTTATTTATATGTGATATATTGTATTGTTACTTTTTCACTCTTTCACTCTCGCTCTTGTTGAGCAAGCGGGTCTGTGCGATCGCTCCGTAATTTTAATAATTTTTCTTTGGTTTAACTTTGTATTCCCAGCTCGTGGATTGTTTTATGTGATATTTTAGTGATTGTGTTTCGGTAACACGTAAGTGAAACTTGGTTTTATTGTCGTTAATCGCGTAAATATTGCTATTTATCAATCGGTAAGTTTTTGATTTTTATTCTAAAGTGTGGGTATCAGTGAATTAAGTTGCGCCGATAATTTTATTGTTTACACTTTATTTAGACACTTTTTTTCTTTGTACTGTACAATTAGCGTTGAAAAATAATGCCCTTGCGAGATGAACCTCCCGATAGAGGTGGAGGTAAACGCGTATGTGCTACTATAAGGTCGCCACCGGCAAAGCGACTTTATAGTGAAATGTCTCCGGTTTTCCAAACACCCGAAGTGTAAACAAACGGGTACAATCAGTTAAATTGGTCAATAGTGACTTGTCGGAATACCATAATCAAGGCGAATATGGCACGTTAGTCGAGCAGGCAAACAGTTGTATTGCTACAATAAATAATATAATCAACGATCAGGGATCGCGAATCACTTTGTCTAATAAAACTTCTATCATGGAGTTAAACCAGCGCTTGACTTATTTCTATTCTGGCATTAAAATCGTCATGCAACGAAACTAAGGTGGCAAATATGGCCAAAGAACTGCAAGCACTTAAATGTCAGCAACCAAAAATGTCATATGCGGATAAACTAAGGTTACGATTGCCAGCTAAATCGGCCACGCCCGGGCGCCCCAGCAGCAGTGAAGGCTCTTCCAGCCCGACCCTGTGTAGTGACTTACCCCGCGCCTGATCGTTCAACCGAGTTCACAACGGCGTCCGCGACTAAACAGGCACTTATGAAAGCTATCAAGCCCAGTGATGATGGCTTCCAAATTGTAGGCATTAAAAAAACAGCAAAATCGGGTGTAGTACTTCGTGTTGCGAGCGAAAACCAACTCAAGAAGTTAGAGTCAGTAGACGCAATCAAATCGGCGGATTTGGGCTTAGAAAAACCTAAGGGTCGTAAACCGCGAATCCTAGTTAAAGATGTTACTGGGTCTATGGAAGACCATGCCTTTATTAGAGCCTTATATCGCCAAACATTAAGGACGAATTAAAAATTAGCGAGGATGACTTTATTAGGAATTCTAAAATAGTCCGTAGGCGTCGTTTAGCTAACGGTCGTTCGTGGGTGGGTTTGGAGCTGGAGCTGGAGATCCGGAATCATTTGGTAGCCACGAAGGATAAATTATTTAAAGATTGGGCCACTTGTAGATTTATTGATGAACTCGAGGTAGTGCATTGTATGAACTGTCAACAATACGGTCATGTTCACAAATTTTGTACCAGCAAGTCACCCAGTTGTGCTAATTGCGGCGAGGAACACGATACACGAGCATGTCCACATAAAGACAGTCCTGATTTTAAACCCATCTGTATAACCTGCAAAAGGTTTAAAAAACCCCATGACCACCGTTGCGGCTCTCGGGAGTGTCATACCTATAAGCATAGGCTGCAGCAGCTTATTCTGAGCACAAACTACCTGAAGTTATATCATTTAAAAAAAAAAAGATTGAAACATGGAAAATCTAATTATAGTACAGCAAAATTTATACAACGATAGGGCAGCCACGGCTGAACTGGACCGCCTAGTAATAGAGAACAAATTAGACATTGTCCTCTTACAGGAACAATATCAGAACGTTACCTGCGTAACAGAGTGGTACAATTACATGCCAAGGCACAAGCTGGGATTTATGTTTCTAGTACAAATTTTACTGTAACATCTTTGAGCAACCTCATGACATCTCATTGTGCTGTTGCTGAAGTTACTTCCTCGGCCTATAGGGTGTTTGTTGTGAGCTGCTTCTTTCAATATTCACATCATATCGATCCTCACTTACACCGTCTTCGTCACGTCCTGCAGTCTCTTGCGGGTCAAAGAATAATCATAGGCGCTGATGTCAATGCCTCTTCTACATTATGGTATGCCAAACTACGGTTATTCGATGTGGAACGGCTCTGTGCCGTCGAAGTATTCATTGCAGAAATGAATTTATCTATACACAATTGTCCCAATGCACCACCTACTTTTTGCTGCCCTATGGGTGAGTCTTCTATTGACGTGACGCTTTCACGCGGCGACGTCTCGATATCCAAATGGCGTGTCCTCCCGGATGCGTCCTGTAGTGACCATCGTCTAATCGTTTAATGCACGAGAGGCGCAAATACTGCTTGTAATTTCAAATATAAAAGTAGGGGCGTAAACTGGGAGCTCTTTGGTTGTCTGTTTGCGGCTCACGCTAAAGATTTTGGTCGAGGTAACCTGTCTGTCGAAGAGAGCGCTTCGTTAATGTCAGAAACTTTTATCTACTGTGCCGACGTGGCCATTGGTCGTGGATCTATTAACAATACTCGGAGATGCGATTGGTGGAGTGATCGTTTGGCTGAGCTTTGAAGGCGTTTCCGGAGAGCTCGTAGAAAATTAAATTATTTTAAAAAGCATAAAATTAGTGCCGGTGCGGAATACAATAGCGCTTTGCTCTTAGAGTTGCCAGGTCCCATTACAGGGCGGCTGTTGAAAAATCAAAGGGTAATTTGCTACGTAAACTAGTGCATGGGCTGAAAGCTGAGGGTCCGTGGTCGCCTATATACCATGAGTTTACGGCTAACCATTTTGTTGATCTTGCCTATGTACGAAATATCAAAATTAACAACTCGCATACTATAGGTCTGAAGGAAACCGCGGATTACCTCTTGGATTCTCTTATACCTGACGACTGCTCGGAGAACGATAGTGATTATCACCGACAGATAAGACAGTGGGCTCTTGAGCCACCATACTCACCCCAGTCAGACCTACCAACTTCTGATGAGTTCCTGGAAATTGTTAGGTCGTTGTCCATAGGTAAGGCGTCGGTTGACGATAAAATATCTAACAAAATGATAAAGGAGCAAGCTGTCGGGTGAAGTAATATTAAATGTTTTTAATCGATGTATTTACGAGGGAGTGTTCCCCCGTATTTGGCGATGTGGCTATATTTGGATTATTCCTAAAAAAGGCGACGAGCCGCCAGATGACCCTAAGTCGTACCGACCGATCACATTGTTGCCCTCCTTGGAAAAGCTTTTAGAGCGTCTCATAGTACCCCGGCTCCTGCCGGGCGGTTTAAATTTCACGAAAATCAATTTGGATTTACAGTAGGAAAATCTACTATTGACGCAGCGATATCAGAAGTTTGAAAGTACCACCGTGCATTAAATTCGATAACTTTAACATTAAAAATAAAACTTCGGTTTGCTATTTAAGATTGATTTTAGAGATAAATTTTGCATTCGTTGAGCACATAAAAAGTGCAGGTGAAAAGGCTAAAAATAGCTTTTACGCGTTGTCGAGAATATCTACTGCTACATGGGGACTTTCGTTCAAAACACTGAAGGTCGTTTACGGGGCCACTTATCTAGGCTGTATGTGTTACGGGGCGCCGGTATGGGCAGATAAGGCTACTATTGGTACTGCACGTTTAAAGTTACTGCAAAGTAAACGCCTTGCATTGATATTTTTATGCAAGGCCTACAGGACGGTTAGCACGGAGGCTCTGCCGGTGTCCTCCCGGTTGACCTCGAAATTCAGAGACGCGCGGCTTTATACTATTCGGCTAAGGATGGCATGGATGATAGGTTTTTGTTAGAAAGAGATCGCCATAGAATTGCCAGACTGTATCGTGATAATGTACGTGAAGAACTTTTAGACAAATGGCAGCTGCGTTAGAACACTTCCATCAAAGGGCGCCACCTCTACCAGTTTTTCCCAGACGTTCGTGAACGCCTGGGAATGTCCTGGTTGGAGGTTGATCACTGTGTTGCTCAATTTCTTACGGGACATGGTAACTTTAGGAGCAAATTACATTCGTTTAAGCTGGTTTAGTCACCGTTCTGTCAGTGTTCAACTGCTGACGCCAAATATGATCAGACCGCCCATCATATACTTTGGGAGTGTTGCATTTGGCAAAATGAGCGATATAATATGCTTAATTGTAACAAGTAACGTCGGGAGTAGTTTACTATGCGGATCTCGTGGCATCGAGGGTGAATTTTCGTGCTTTTAAACGTTTCTGCCATACATGTTACTGGAATCAAACATAGCTCACATAGGACCCCTAATACACTATTACCGTGGTGCTTCCCTATTTCTATAGGATTTACACCTAGTTGCTTTCCAGGTCTCCCGCTTTGCAAGGGAGGGAAGAGGCATTACGTTCTTTTCTTACTTCCTCACATTATCTTCTGATTAATTTCGTTTCGGCGAAAAGCGCTCGTGGCCCCGCGGTCTCAGTGTTCGGTAAACGATCACTGAGGTACGCAACTTTCACTATGGCTGGTCGTCGGATGGGTGACCATTTTGTGGCATTTACGTTTGCGAGCGTTTCCGTGCTTCGGAAGGCACGTTAAGCCGTTGGTCCCGGTTGCCAGTAAAATGGCAGTCGTTAAGCCTGGTTGAAGGCCTTATAGGCGGCTTAAAAAATTTCAACTGCAGGTAGCCACAACCTGCGTCTGTCTATTTCAACACGGCAATGGGCTTACCACCTATTACGTGGGACAGGAATCCACACGGTGAAAAGTGGGCATATAATATGCCTCTGCCACCCCTTCAGGGATAAGGCCTGATGGATATTTATTTATTTATTTATTTAATTTCGTTGCGGGTTCCAAGACATGCTAACTTCTTCTGGGACTTCACCGAGATCGAACTCGGTGTAACTTTTCTGTTGTTTTGGTCATTGCTGTAGATCCTGGTTTACAGGAGTCACAGTAATGGGAATGTAGGTGGGATTAGTCTTAATAAAAAAAAAATTGTATTGTTACTCTTGCATGAAGTGTTGTCATTGTCTAACGACCAATAAAAATACAACTGCAAATACAACACATAGAACAATGTAGGCATGCATTACGAATTTGACACAATATTATTCGGCTAATTTGAGATGGTAATTCTTTTTATAATGTTTATAGAGAATGAACGTATATTGAATATAGGTCGATTATGTTGTTGGTATGTTTCAATATGGTTTTTGGTAAAATTAGTTATGTAAATGAAATACAATTTTACTTACGAGTGAAAAGAAACATTAGTTGTTCGACGGCTATAACTTTTACATCTTTTCAGAGCACATGTCGTATTTTTTTATTTATTAATTACCCTCCAAACGTGTACGATAGACTGAGTCCGCGGAACAGCAGCCTAATTAAAAGATACTTGGCAAATGGCAAGCGGGATATAGTGGCAATCGGTAAGACGTCCATTGGTTAAATCGTCCTAGGTCTGCACCAATGTTAAATGTGTAAATGCGCCGTATTTACACATTTAACATTGGCACATACAAATCATATCTAAGCTAGTATGCTAATTCCGTCCATTAAATATAATAATCAGTACGTACAACTATTATATTTTTAGTATTAAACTTGGACCAGTCACACAGTACCTTAAAAATGTTAATTATGTACATTAAATAACAATATTAAGTCGATTTGTCAAAATTATAACCTAGCTTGAACCTTCATAACATGAACACTTTCATCGCACCGATCGCGCTCGCCGCAGACAAGGTCCTTACACTTTGCGTCCGGAGCGTAACAGTATACGGTAAGGTAACAAATAGTTGCCCTAAATCGTTGTTTGTTAAGTTAACACCAATAGGTACCTCTTGTTTGTGTGGTCGATAGTAATATTAGATACTAGCTGATGCCCGCGGCTCCGCTCACATGAAATTTGGTTATTACACAAAAAGTGTTTCCCGTAGGAATAAGATATTTGCCCGGTATAAAAAAATCCCTATGTGTTAATCCAGAAAGTGTTCTATCTATTATACGAGGGCGGCACTGAAAATTTAAAATATCCATCACGTCTTATCCCCGAAGGGGAGGCAGAGGCATATTATATGACCACTTTTCACCGTGTGGATTCCTGTTCTGAAAATTTCGGGAATCAAGGTGACACAACATTACTATTTAAAAATATATTGCTTTTCGAAGTATTCTCCGCGAAATTTGACACATTTTTCCATACGATGCAACCAACCATTGAAGCAACCATTCCATTCGGAAGTTGGGGTATCCAAAATATCCGTTTTGTAGGCGTCCACAGCTTCTTCAGGTGATGAAAATCTCTGACCACGCAATTTATTCTTTATTTTAGGGAAAGTATAGAAATCATTAGGGCTTAGGTCGGGGCTATACAGCAGATGGTCTAATAATTCTATGTTTTCTTGCTCTAAAAACTCTTTTGTTCTGTGCGCGGTGTGAGAACTCGCATTGTCGTGATGGAGGATGATGCGGCGGTTGCAGTTCTCTTTACGGAGTTCAGAAACGACCTGTGGCAAACAAATGCTAGCATACCATTCTGCATTAACCGTTCTTTGTCCCTCAAGAGCAATAGTCGCAACATGGCTGGTTTTGGAGACAAAAGTGGCCACCATTTTTCTTGCAACACTCCGTGAACGAACTATTTTTGTTGGCTTTAACTCATTTTCGAACACGCAAACTCGTGACTGGTTTTTTGTTTCGAGTTCGTACGCGTATATCCAGGATTCGTTGTATACAGCATTTGAGGATCCTGCGTGGAATCTTTCGAGAGTTCTGACGCACCAAGTAACGCGAGCCGCTTTTTGCTCTTCACAGAGCGAATGCGGTGTCCATCGGGAAAACAACTTTTTTTACACCTAATTGTTCATGCAATATTATTTGTATTTGACTCATGCCAATGTCTAAAGTTGCCCTGAATTTCGCGGTTTGCACATGTCGATCTTCCTCAATCATCTTACGCACAGCATCAACGTTTTCTTGGGTGACTGCAGTTTTTGGACGACCTTAACGGGGATCATCACTGAGCTTGACACGTCCACGTTGAAATTCAGCAAACCAGCGATAAAGTGTGGTTTTGGATGGGGCTTCATCACCAAATGCAGAAATCATCCGGTCAACACACTGTTTTTGTGTTAAACCACTTCGAAAGTCATAATAAACTCTTGAATTTTCTCGAGGCAATTCCATTTTCTCAACGACTAAACAAGTTTGACAAAACTTGTGACAAGACCGAGAATTTTTTTTTTAAATAAATAAATAATATTCAATTTTTAAAACCAAGGAGTTTTCAATTAAAAAGATTTTAATATGACAGGAACAGTGGAAATGTTCCATTCCCGATACTTTTAGTGCAGCCCTCGTAGACACAACAGATAACAAACATCCAAACATATAAATATCTTCAGAAACTGTCACAATAGTAGTAGGATCACATTCTCGTGGGAATTCCTTTCTCGGTGCTCATCTAAGGCTCCTATGTTTAATAGTTTAGACTATTTGTGGTTCATCCACGTTATTCTCGTTCCCATGGGAATACAGAAATAAAATATAGCATATGACACTCACTGATAATTTGGTTGTCTATTGGTAAAATAATCTTTAAAATCGGTTCAATAGATCCTTAGAATACGCCCTACAACGTCACAAACTCACAACATCACTTACAATCGCGCCAGTTTGCTCTACATTTATACGAACCTTTGAATTCTAGGTAAAACGAATAGTGAGATGTTTCTAATCTCATCTTCTAAACTATAAAATCCACTATACTTACGTTAAACTAAATCATTCGCCGCGTCTGTCGTTCTCGATAAACTTAAAAACTACTGAGAAAATATCCATGCAAGTTTCACTAATATAAATATAAAGATAATATATATATATATATAAGATATAAAGATTCATTAGGAAGATTTAGTATATACCTAAATTTGTCAATATTTAGTTAAAATATTACGAAAATTGTTCAATATGTTAAAAAAATTAAGCCGAGTGAGGGCTTTCATCGAAAACACTGCCTAAATCCTAAGAAATCTGTGTCTATTTTTAAAGATAGCTTCCGATTATCTGTGGAATCGGGTACAGGTAAAATTGATCTAGCAGGCTGAGATGTGGGGCATCAGATGGTTCTGAAATATTTAAAAAAAATCTTAAACTCAACTCTTATACTCTCTTTTAGAATTTCGGAAAATCCTGAGATACTTCCATCTCTATTGCTCAGCCATAGCTTATGAGAAAACATTTATTTATTATATTCGTTTAAAAATGACGGATTTCCATGCAATCTTTCATCCCCTTTTTTACAACCTTAAGGGTATAATTTTAGAAAACCGTGAAACACATCTTAATTTCTTACTGAAAATTAAAAAAACAAGTTTTTATTTCCTTAGAGGTTTAAAATTCCTGAAACACTTAATTTAATTTTATTAAAACTCACACACATTGTAAATAATTAAAAACATAGACGGAATTTTGCGTAAAAACACTTTCGTGTTGTCGATATCGATCGACAATCGTTTCGGTTTCATCCGGAAGCCTTCATCAGGATCATGAGTGCGGGGCGCTTGCCGTCGCGTCCCGTCGGTGGTGGTGGTGGTTCCTGAAACACGTCTATCCTAAATTATAAACGAAAGTCCACGTACAATTCTTATGTAAATTTTCAATTCCCAGCCAACCCTATGAATTTCAAAAGTAACGTTATTCCCGTCTACCGTCATCTATAATGTAACTGGCACCGTCTGGCCGCCAGTCGGTGTGATGTTGGTGTGTGTGCGCAGGTGCAGGAGGTGTACTCGTCGGCGGCGTGGCTGGGGCTGCGGCTGCCGGAGGGCGGCGCGGCGGCGGGCGGCGCGGCCTGGCTGCTGGCGCCGGGCGCCACGCGCGCGCTCGTGCGCCTGCGCCTGCAGCCGCACCTGAGCCACGCCTCGCTGCCGCTCACCGCCTACCTGCGGGTCAAGGTCAGCACCACACACCACACACCCCCCACCACACACTGCTGGCGCCGGGCGCCACGCGCGCGCTCGTGCGCCTGCGCCTGCAGCCGCACCTGAGCCACGCCTCGCTGCCGCTCACCGCCTACCTGCGGGTCAAGGTCAGCACCACACACCACACACCCCCCACCACACACTGCTGGCGCCGGGCGCCACGCGCGCGCTCGTGCGCCTGCGCCTGCAGCCGCACCTGAGCCACGCCTCGCTGCCGCTCACCGCCTACCTGCGGGTCAAGGTCAGCACCACACACCACACACCCCCCACCACACACTGCTGGCGCCGGGCGCCACGCGCGCGCTCGTGCGCCTGCGCCTGCAGCCGCACCTGAGCCACGCCTCGCTGCCGCTCACCGCCTACCTGCGGGTCAAGGTCAGCACCACACACCACACACCCCCCACCACACACTGCTGGCGCCGGGCGCCACGCGCGCGCTCGTGCGCCTGCGCCTGCAGCCGCACCTGAGCCACGCCTCGCTGCCGCTCACCGCCTACCTGCGGGTCAAGGTCAGCACCACACACCACACACCCCCCACCACACACTGCTGGCGCCGGGCGCCACGCGCGCGCTCGTGCGCCTGCGCCTGCAGCCGCACCTGAGCCACGCCTCGCTGCCGCTCACCGCCTACCTGCGGGTCAAGGTCAGCACCACACACCACACACCCCCCACCACACACTGCTGGCGCCGGGCGCCACGCGCGCGCTCGTGCGCCTGCGCCTGCAGCCGCACCTGAGCCACGCCTCGCTGCCGCTCACCGCCTACCTGCGGGTCAAGGTCAGCACCACACACCACACACCCCCCACCACACACTGCTGGCGCCGGGCGCCACGCGCGCGCTCGTGCGCCTGCGCCTGCAGCCGCACCTGAGCCACGCCTCGCTGCCGCTCACCGCCTACCTGCGGGTCAAGGTCAGCACCACACACCACACACCCCCCACCACACACTGCTGGCGCCGGGCGCCACGCGCGCGCTCGTGCGCCTGCGCCTGCAGCCGCACCTGAGCCACGCCTCGCTGCCGCTCACCGCCTACCTGCGGGTCAAGGTCAGCACCACACACCACACACCCCCCACCACACACTGCTGGCGCCGGGCGCCACGCGCGCGCTCGTGCGCCTGCGCCTGCAGCCGCACCTGAGCCACGCCTCGCTGCCGCTCACCGCCTACCTGCGGGTCAAGGTCAGCACCACACACCACACACCCCCCACCACACACTGCTGGCGCCGGGCGCCACGCGCGCGCTCGTGCGCCTGCGCCTGCAGCCGCACCTGAGCCACGCCTCGCTGCCGCTCACCG
Source organism: Thumatha senex (assembly GCA_948477245.1). NCBI lineage: Eukaryota > Metazoa > Arthropoda > Insecta > Lepidoptera > Erebidae > Thumatha > Thumatha senex. The sequence continues at coordinate 325,019 of OX419742.1, read as the reverse complement.
CCTACCTGCGGGTCAAGGTCAGCACCACACACCACACACCCCCCACCACACACTGCTGGCGCCGGGCGCCACGCGCGCGCTCGTGCGCCTGCGCCTGCAGCCGCACCTGAGCCACGCCTCGCTGCCGCTCACCGCCTACCTGCGGGTCAAGGTCAGCACCACACACCACACACCCCCCACCACACACTGCTGGCGCCGGGCGCCACGCGCGCGCTCGTGCGCCTGCGCCTGCAGCCGCACCTGAGCCACGCCTCGCTGCCGCTCACCGCCTACCTGCGGGTCAAGGTCAGCACCACACACCACACACCCCCCACCACACACTGCTGGCGCCGGGCGCCACGCGCGCGCTCGTGCGCCTGCGCCTGCAGCCGCACCTGAGCCACGCCTCGCTGCCGCTCACCGCCTACCTGCGGGTCAAGGTCAGCACCACACACCACACACCCCCCACCACACACTGCTGGCGCCGGGCGCCACGCGCGCGCTCGTGCGCCTGCGCCTGCAGCCGCACCTGAGCCACGCCTCGCTGCCGCTCACCGCCTACCTGCGGGTCAAGGTCAGCACCACACACCACACACCCCCCACCACACACTGCTGGCGCCGGGCGCCACGCGCGCGCTCGTGCGCCTGCGCCTGCAGCCGCACCTGAGCCACGCCTCGCTGCCGCTCACCGCCTACCTGCGGGTCAAGGTCAGCACCACACACATCACACCACACACCACACACTGCTGGCGCCGGGCGCCACGCGCGCGCTCGTGCGCCTGCGCCTGCAGCCGCACCTGAGCCACGCCTCGCTGCCGCTCACCGCCTACCTGCGGGTCAAGGTCAGCACCACACACCACACACCCCCCACCACACACTGCTGGCGCCGGGCGCCACGCGCGCGCTCGTGCGCCTGCGCCTGCAGCCGCACCTGAGCCACGCCTCGCTGCCGCTCACCGCCTACCTGCGGGTCAAGGTCAGCACCACACACCACACACCCCCCACCACACACTGCTGGCGCCGGGCGCCACGCGCGCGCTCGTGCGCCTGCGCCTGCAGCCGCACCTGAGCCACGCCTCGCTGCCGCTCACCGCCTACCTGCGGGTCAAGGTCAGCACCACACACCACACACCCCCCACCACACACTGCTGGCGCCGGGCGCCACGCGCGCGCTCGTGCGCCTGCGCCTGCAGCCGCACCTGAGCCACGCCTCGCTGCCGCTCACCGCCTACCTGCGGGTCAAGGTCAGCACCACACACCACACACCCCCCCACCACACACTGCTGGCGCCGGGCGCCACGCGCGCGCTCGTGCGCCTGCGCCTGCAGCCGCACCTGAGCCACGCCTCGCTGCCGCTCACCGCCTACCTGCGGGTCAAGGTCAGCACCACACCCCACACCCCCCCACCACACACTGCTGGCGCCGGGCGCCACGCGCGCGCTCGTGCGCCTGCGCCTGCAGCCGCACCTGAGCCACGCCTCGCTGCCGCTCACCGCCTACCTGCGGGTCAAGGTCAGCACCACACACCACACACCCCCCACCACACACTGCTGGCGCCGGGCGCCACGCGCGCGCTCGTGCGCCTGCGCCTGCAGCCGCACCTGAGCCACGCCTCGCTGCCGCTCACCGCCTACCTGCGGGTCAAGGTCAGCACCACACACCCCCTACCACACACTGCTGGCGCCGGGCGCCACGCGCGCGCTCGTGCGCCTGCGCCTGCAGCCGCACCTGAGCCACGCCTCGCTGCCGCTCACCGCCTACCTGCGGGTCAAGGTCAGCACCACACACCACACACCCCCCACCACACACTGCTGGCGCCGGGCGCCACGCGCGCGCTCGTGCGCCTGCGCCTGCAGCCGCACCTGAGCCACGCCTCGCTGCCGCTCACCGCCTACCTGCGGGTCAAGGTCAGCACCACACACCACACACCCCCCACCACACACTGCTGGCGCCGGGCGCCACGCGCGCGCTCGTGCGCCTGCGCCTGCAGCCGCACCTGAGCCACGCCTCGCTGCCGCTCACCGCCTACCTGCGGGTCAAGGTCAGCACCACACACCACACACCCCCCACCACACACTGCTGGCGCCGGGCGCCACGCGCGCGCTCGTGCGCCTGCGCCTGCAGCCGCACCTGAGCCACGCCTCGCTGCCGCTCACCGCCTACCTGCGGGTCAAGGTCAGCACCACACACCACACACCCCCCACCACACACTGCTGGCGCCGGGCGCCACGCGCGCGCTCGTGCGCCTGCGCCTGCAGCCGCACCTGAGCCACGCCTCGCTGCCGCTCACCGCCTACCTGCGGGTCAAGGTCAGCACCACACACCACACACCCCCCACCACACACTGCTGGCGCCGGGCGCCACGCGCGCGCTCGTGCGCCTGCGCCTGCAGCCGCACCTGAGCCACGCCTCGCTGCCGCTCACCGCCTACCTGCGGGTCAAGGTCAGCACCACACACCACACACCCCCCACCACACACCGCTGGCGCCGGGCGCCACGCGCGCGCTCGTGCGCCTGCGCCTGCAGCCGCACCTGAGCCACGCCTCGCTGCCGCTCACCGCCTACCTGCGGGTCAAGGTCAGCACCACACCCAGCAAACATATTAGGTCAAAATTACAATAAAAATACCAAGTTGATTTGCAATTTTTACGGCGACCAAAATTAGATACCTCGAATCGGCGTGGAATCAACCTAAATGGGGAAAAAAGCACATGCCGGTGACGTTTATTCAACGTAATTTTAGCAATTGCAACCAACAGATAAAGGGATAGGTCATATTTTCGACGTAAACTCGACTTCACCACGACGTGCATTGTAGTTGCAATTACTGTTTTGTTAATCGTTTACCTCTTTTAAACGTGAATCCAACGTATTTATTCCCATATAATTACATATTTAGGTGAAGTTTATATCGGTAGCGATAGAGAGTAAAAGAGTCGTCGATTTACGTCGATATGACACTTTCTCAACAAATCGTTGCCTCTCGTTAGGTTTTAAGTTTATCAGAATGTTGTTGGATTCTGAAATTGAGTTTACTTTCTTTTAACGATCTAAACACATATATTGGTAGTTTGTTAATAATATCGTTTGAGCTTCTTTTAGTATCTGTAAACGGTGAGTTAGTAACTTTTTAGATCCCAAACGCAGCGACCGATCGCTTCCACCGCTTACTTAAAAGTGTGAGAAGCAGCTACTGAATCACTTAAAATCGCGAAACAATATACGTTAAGATACTGGATACTTAGCTGCGTTCGGACGCCAGAGAGTCGACCGTGCGAAACGCGAAAGTCTCAAAATCGCCTGTCGCAGATACCAAAAGAAGCTAGCGTGCGGTGGACCGTGGACGAGTGCAACGCTGAGCGTGTGTGTGTGTGCGCAGACGAACGCGACGGGCGGCGGGCTGGTGCTGAGCGTGGAGGCGCGCGCCGCGGCGCCGGGCGAGTTCGTCAGCCCGCTGCAGCTGCGCCTGGGCGCGCGCGGCGCCGGCGACGCCGCCGACACGGTGCGCCCTCGCCCGCACTCGCTCGCCGAGTGCCGCGGGGCCGTGGGTAACGTGTGTGGTGTGTGTGCAGTTCGACGTCGCGCTGGGCAACAGCGCGGGCGCGGCGCTGGCGCTGCAGGCGAGCGTGTGCGCGGCGCGCTGCGGGCCCGCGCCGCTGCCGCTGCCGCCGCCGCCGCCCGCCGCCGGCCACAACGGGGCCTGTACGTCTTCTGTTCTCCTCGCACCCGTTTTTAAATTCCATAAATTAAATTCCAATTCTCAAGTTACAATAAAGTTGTCCTGTCACGGTCGCCGTTTTACTCGGCTGACGGATTTCGATGACCGTTCTCGGCTCGACCCGGTAGCTATAGTGTGTACCGCATGCGACAGGTGTGAAGGCGGAGGGCGTGTCGGTGTCGCTGACGCGGACCCGCCTCGAGCCCCACCAGCCGCTGGAGCACGCCGCGACTCTCACCCTGGACTGTAAGTCGCATCTGTTTATTGTCTTTCGTTAGCTTAGCTTCTATCTACAAATACGATGATAATAATGACATTCGGGTCTATCTTTGTTGGAGTGTATCAAGATTCACCGTGTCCACTTAAGCTTTATTTGGCTGCCTCGTTTGTCAGTCAGAGTGGGGTGTTAAATGTAAACATGATACTTAGGGGTAATTTATAAAATGCACGATCTGTTTAATATAACCAGCTTATTATTTTTGTCGATAATATCGGTGTGTGTGCAGACGCGCGGCTGTGGGGCGGCGCGGACGGCGCGGCGCGCTGGTGCGGCGGGTGGGTGTGCGCGGGGCGCGCGGCGCTGCCCTTCAGCGTGCGCCTGCTGCGCGGCACGCTGACCCTCGAGCCGCGCCAGCTGCAGTCAGTGCACCACCACCCTACTGCATATACACATATACACAACCATCGTAGTATTCACCTCGTAGCCCCGCTAACTCACTGTTCTCTTAGCTGTCACCGCGTTAACTTACTGTCACTCGGATGGGTAACCGCTTTACCTTCGCGAGCGTCTCCGTGCCACGGGAGATGCGCTAGGCCGGGTGCTGCCGGTCGCTAGTAACGGGCAGTCCTTAAGCAAGGTTGAAAGCCCCATGGGTGGCTTTTAAAATGTTAGCAGCAGATCTGCTTTTCCTTTTCAGCACGGCAGTAGATTCACTACCTGTTACAAAAATATACATGTGGACGTATAATGTGTCCCTGCTATCTTCGGGGATAAAGGAGTGACTGATAAATGATTTAAAATTAGTCTAAAGTGTAAGTGAAAACTTCGAGTATAATAGCAAGTAGCTATTTTTAAAACGGTGATCATGTTTTGCTCGCCGTCGGTGTGAGGGCAGATCCTGGCGCCGCGCGACCGAGTCGCCGCTCGCTCTAAACCTTCTTTAAACTTTTTTACCGATAGTTAAGATAATAATATTTTCTCGCTCCAAGTGTCGACTCGCTTGTGTCACTCTCGGTCGGCGGAGGAAACAAAAAATACTATTTATTTGGGTATGGGTAGCAGATTTGGTCCGACTATATGCGTTTTACGAGAATGGTTGATCCGCAGCTTCATGACGTCCAACGGCGACGAGGCGCTGCGAGCGCGCGACGTGCGCGTGCGCAACGAGTTCGGCGTGGCGGTGCGCGTCACGGCGCTGCACCTGGAGCCCGAGCACCACCACTACTTTGAGGTCGGCCACTAGTTCTATGTTCCACCTACTTGTCATATACATACCTACTGCTTGTTTGTGTAGAAACCCCCGATGGAAAATGGGGAGGGGTGTTGTATGTTTAACCCTGTATAAGTCTGTGGCATTATAGCTCCCGAGTAAATAAACCGATTTTGATGTGATTTTTTTTTGTTTAAATGCCGATCTTAGCTAGTTTTTTTTTACTATGATAATATTTTTGAAAATTACATCCAACTTGTCTTCGCTAGACACTTGGAGTCAAATACAAATCGTATAGAAGTTTGTAGACTTGTATTAAAAATAGTTCTGGGTTATATATGACTTGCGGCGCAGGTAGTCTGGAAGTGTATTAAGATAAATTTGTTTAAATCTTTTGGCTTACAAAATTTATTTTGTGAGCCAACTAGAATCACCTCACATTCTAGAAAATGTATAGATAATATATTCTGCAACTGTGCAACAACAACAAGGGAGATACTAAGTAACTTTCCATCAGATCATCTTGGTCAAAAAGCAGCGTTTCCTATTAATGTCACTTCCAAAGGAAATAAAATTGTATGTAGGCCAATGAGTGCATATCGACTTAAACAATTTAATGTTAATGTTTCAGCAAAAGTCACTAATATTGATTTTAATCAGGAAGATCCAAACGGCTTATATAACTCCTTATTTAATACAATTAAAGCTGAGTACAACAATATATTTAATATTTTATAAAAACAAAATCCTGCAATTTTGTGAGTGGGCAACTACAGGTATTTACAAAAGTAGGGCTAAGTTGTACGAACTATATGGTATGAAGCAATTTAATTTTGATCCTGCGTTTATTCATTATGTAAAAAAATATTCCAAGACCTTCAAAAAGACCTGTGCTGCTGCCAAGTCGTTACATATCAGTAATAAGATTAAAGATTCAAAAAATAAGGTAAAAATGACTTGGAATGTAATCAATACTGAAACCGGTCGATTACTACCCCGTGATAATAACTTTGAGTTAATAATAAATAACAAGGTGATTAATAATAAATTAGATGTAGCACAAACTTTTAACAACTATTTTATAGACATACCCGCGAAAACAACTAGCTCCTTAAATTCTTGTCCAATCAAAGCTCAACGCATACTTGGGGGCAGCGTAGATCAGTGCAATGTCTTATTTAGCTTTAAATGTGTTAACCCCAAAGATATCATTAAAGTATTCAAGTCGCTTAACTCAAAAAAGACAGCTGACTTGTGGGGTATTTCTGTGAAATTGATACAGTCTATTATTGTTAATTTATCTCCACATCTAGCTGAAATATTTAATAAATGTATCGATAAAGGAGTGTTTCCGGATTTAATCAAACACAGTAATACCTCTATTTAAGTCTGGATCCAAAACCGACCCTGGTAATTTCAGACCTATTTCAATATTACCTGCCATTAGCAAAATTTTTGAAAAAATGATATTGCAACAATTACAAGCTCATTTTAATTCAAATATGCTACTACATAAAGAGCAGTATGGGTTCACAAAAGGTCGTTCTACCATTCATGCAGGTGTGACACTTCTGAATCATATATATGACGCCTGGGAGAATAGACAAGATGCTATTGGTGTATTCTGCGATCTCTCCAAAGCATTTGATTGCGTTGAACATAAAACACTATTGCGAAAACTCTTTTATTATGGTATCAAAGACTCTGCACTGGATCTTGTTGCCTCCTACTTAAATGATCGGATACAACATGTTGATGTTAATGAAATTCGCTCCTCTGGAGCATCTGTAGCTATGGGCGTACCGCAGGGATCAATTCTAGGTCCGTTTCTATTTTTAATTTATATTAACGATCTGCCATTCTATATACAGAACTTGTGCGACATTGTTCTATTTGCTGATGATACATCACTTATTTTTTAAAGTAGATCGTACGCTTACTGATTTTAACGGCGTTAATAGTTCACTTGCCCAAGTTGTAGATTGGTTTACAACCAATAATTTGCTACTAAATGCTAAGAAGACAAAATGTATCAGATTTAGCATGCCTAATGTCAGAAATTGCGGTACAAATATAACATTGAACGGTGATACCCTTAATATTGTAGAATCAACTGTATTTTTGGGGATCACTTTAGATAGCAAACTGCAGTGGAACGCCCAAATAACGTGTCTTGCAGGTAAACTCAGCTCGGCAGCCTTTGCCGTTAGTAAAGTCAGGCAGCTCACTGATGTAGAAACTGCCAGGCTAGTATACTTTAGTTATTTTCATAGTGTCATGTCTTACGGCATTTTGCAGTGGGGTAAAGCAGCTGATCTTGGAACGGATCATCGTTTACAAAAGGTTCACGACTCTTTTGCAGGAATTGGCGTACGCTTATATAATAAAATTCCTTTAGACATTATGAACCTGCCGTTACATAAATTTAAGGCGGAAATTAAGACGCACCTCTTGAAAAGGGCTTATTACACAATTAATGATTATTTGAATGATAAAAATAAATGGAAATGAGTTGCTTGCTCTTCGCTCGAGCTATTTAGGATTCGAATGAATCTTGTGTTATATTATCTACTTGTCTTGAATCTGCATATATATGATGTATTTTTTTTTTACATTATTTTTATTTATAGTCTCCAGTATAAATAATTTGAAACGCCAGGCCACTAAAGGTATGGCTGCGTTTAGTCCCGGTAATAACTAATATACATAATTATATGTAATTTGACTTTGTTATTGTGTGAGCACTATGTAGACTTATTTATAATTTTTAAATTGACATGATAGTTGCTGTGTAGTTTTTGGGTATGTCATGCTCGCCTAAGTGTCCTGGCAGTGGAGGCGTATGTATCGGGTCGCCTTGTTCATTACAATACGGTTGAATAGGGCGATGGCTGATATATGCGTCATACCCGTGAACGGGTGCCGTCTGTTGGGACTGGTCAGCTCATAGCTGTTATAGCAATTGTTACAAATAATATTATTTAAATTTAAGGCAAACTAAGTTTAGTCGACTGTTTTCACATAAATTCAAAGGAACTATGTAAGTGTAATTTTAATGAACTCAACATTTATTTTGTTTTTTTTTGTATAATTTCTTTACTGTATAATTGGTCAAATATCATGTTAATCAAACTGTGTCCAATGGCGGTTAGAAAAGAGTGGCCATGAGTTTTATTGCCAGGTTCTTCCTCTGGCTCTACCTATTGCTTTGCGAATCTGGCAGTAAATGTAAATGTAGAAGCAGTAATCTTGACGTTCATAAGTGTTACTTTGTGACCTACATGAATAAAGATTTTTGATTCTACATTTACATTTAAATACAAACAAATATATTATCATGCCTGTTTTCTATCGGGGTAGGCAGAGACTATGACTTTCCACTGGCTACGATTCTGCCATACAGCTTTTGCTTCTACTTGAGTGTTTTCGTACACGCTCGCCGGTTAAGGGTAAAAAATCGTCGATTCGATTGACATACGTACGCCGAGGTATACTATAAACAAAGCAACAAGTTAGAGGGCGGCATCACGCGGCAGGTGGAGGGCGCGGGCGCGGGCGTGGTGGCACCGGGCTCCAGCGCGCTGCTGGCGCGCGTGCGGCTGCGGCGCGCGGCGCTGCGGAGCGCGGCCGTGCTGCGCGCGCGCCTGCTGCTGCGGACCAACGTCAGCGACTACGAGCTGCCGCTGCTGCTGGACAGCGGCCGTCTGGACATCGTGAGTGTCTGCCGTGGCGCTGCCGCGTGTAGCGCTCCACCTGTGTACCGAGCGCGTGTGTGTGCAGGAGTGGGAGTGGCCCGGGTCGGCGGACGGCACGCTGCGGCTGGGCACGCTGGGCGCGTCGTCGACGCGGCGCGTGGCGGCGTGGCTGCGCAACGGCGGCGTGGCGCCGCTGTGCGTGCGCTCGCTGGCCGCCGCGCTGCCCGGCGCGCACTTCCACCTGCTCGGCTGCGCCGCCGCGTGCTGCGTGGCGCCGGGCGCGCGCGTGGCGGCGCGGCTCACCGTGGTGGCGCCGGCGCGCGCGGGCGCGCTCGCGGGCCGCGTGTCGGTGCTGCCGGAGCCGCCCGGCGCGCCCTCGCACGCCGCCGTGCGGCTGGCGGCGCTGCCGGGCCGCGTGGCCGCGCGCCCGCTCGTGTTCGCCGACAGCGCGCCCGTGAGTGCACGCTTGTGCTTGTCCACTACCTCGCTGATATAAACACAACACAGCTATCCTTGTTTCCGTTTAGTATTTGAATCTAAATTATGGATTTTTTGATCATAACGATATCTTAATTTTATTTTTTTTGAAAAAGAATGTATTTTTAAATAATTAAAATAAAAATAAGACAGAAGTGAAAACTTGGACAATACAATGTTTTAAACACACAGGCTTCGGGAGAAACGTCGAGAGGTGAGAAAAAATAAAAGTATTACGCGCAATAAAAAAAAATGCATTGAACAATAACGTTGTGCAGTTTCGAATATCTTAATTTTAATAATATTATAAATGCGAAAGTTTGTATGGATATTTGTTACTCTTCCACGTAAAAACTACTGAATAGATTTTTATGAAACTTTACAATGATGTAACTTATACATCACAATGGCACATAGGCTACTTTTTATCCCGGAAACAAGTTAAACTAACTAACTATCTTCACGCTGTATCCCTGAAACAAGTTCCTGTGGGAAACGGGAAAACTTCTCTACGCGGGCAAAACCGCGTGCGTCAACTAGTTTTAAAATAGTTAGGAAATAATTTCGCACGAATTACTTCATTTATGTGCATTATTTATGTGGTACAATACAATATTCATTTATTTCTCTTTCGGACACAAACATGAAAAACAAAACGCCGAAACGCCGCGCGGTAGAACGAAAGGGAGATAATACATCCTCTCCTATATCATACCCGCGGTTTTCTCTCCTTCCGATGTCCTATCACGAGTTTATATTTTTTTCTACCTTACCTAGAAAGTGCACAACGCCTTTAAAAAAATGTTTACATCAAAAAAAGAACAATAAAATATTTATTCACCATCATTGAAAAAAGTGTGAGTCGCCACGGGACGCCTGACAAATGTGAAACATCGAAATGGTAAAATATGACAAGAAAATAAATAAAATATTATAAACTAGTTGACCCGCCCATGACATACTTCGAACCCGTGGCACCCATTTAATCCCAATTAATTTAACAATAGTGTATGAACATTTTCGAAATTCGTTGATAAGGTACTTCTCCGCTCTTCAGTACGCCCGCACGACGCGGTCGAATTATGGTTACACGAAATTAATATATTTGAGCATTATTTTGATTTTGCTATAACTCGTAAGATAATCTTCATGAAATGCTGAAGCCAACTAACGTAGTAAAAATGATAGCATATTTGTGTAAATAGCCTTCAAATTACCGCTTTAAAATTGCTGGATTTTTGAAATATTACGATGAACGTTATATGTCTATTTCTTAAGAATAACATACTATATATGTTATTCTTAAGAAATAGACATATAACGACTTTTTTATAGACCTACAATAGATACACATGGCATCATACATTTTTTGTTATATCTCAAAGGGTTTATTTAGGCAGCGTTTTTGTTGAACGCTCCCAGACGGCTTCTTTTTTCCGACATCCTCAACAAATATCGTTATAATTTGGTCGATCTATACAAAAATTTAACAATTTATACATCTTCCATAAGAAGCACTCTACTAACTCTTAATACTCTTTTTTATACTCCGCGTCCGACCGTCACGCGACATGCAACACACAGACCAAACATTTTGAGACGATGTAATAAAAGTTTCACTTTAAAATTATGGAACTACGTATAGTACATGTGGCATTTCTATCGGACGTGTCGGAATGCGGAAGGAAGACTCATATTTAACAGAGCACGTCCGATTGTCATAGTATAATATTGCTTAGCAATAATTAAATATTCTTTATTTCGCACAAAATAGTATTAAGAAAAAGCATGAATGTTCCTTCTACAATTATTTTAAGAAATATACATTTGTATTGTAATTATAGTTAGTCATTGATCTGAATTATCAATAGTTAGTTAATAATAAGGCTTCACTATGTCTGTAAGAGAAGCAGTTAGGAATATATAAAAAAAAACCATATCAATGTATCAGTGGAAACTTGTAATTGGCGTTCAGATTGTTAAATCTATATCTATTGTGACTACTAGCTGTAAGTTTTCCTAAAATTGAAAAATAAAATAAAATAAAAAAAATAAAATATCATACAAACCACTATAGTACATATACTTATATTGTCGCAACACAATATAATGGTAATCATATTGTGTTGCAATGCGTCGCCACGCCAAAAATCAGGTTTACTTACCTACAGATGTTTCACATCAAAATGATCAGAGCAGATCCCAAACCAATGGAGGCTGAGTATTATTACTCCAGTCTTCAAAGGTCCTTACATTTGAAGAGTCAGTGCAGGAGAGCGGGAGCTACCGCGGTATACAGGTTATGTCCCACAAAATCTTCGAGAGGATTATAGTTTCCCGGATCCGGCAGGAGTGTACTCTTTCGGAGTGTCAATATGGCTTTCGCCCTGGTCATGGGACCACGGACCTTGTTTTTGCCCTGAGGGTTGTCATGGAGAAATACAGGACGAAGAACACGCCTCTGCACTGTATGTTCCTAGACATGCAAAAGGCCTTCGACTGTGTTCCTCAAGCTATGATCTGGTGGGCACTGCGGTCCAAAGGGGATCCAGAGGTCTATATTGACACCATCCGGGACATGTACCGCGACTCCGATTCCATGGTTCGGACTGCTGTTGGCGACACAAAATCCTTCCCCATCACCGTCAGGGTACACCAGGGTTCGGTCCTTAGTCCGATTCTGTTCAGTGTGATATTAGGCGAATTGTCGCACAGCATCAGGAACTCGCATGAGCAGCCTCCATGATTGCTCATGTATGCTGACGATATCGCGCTGGCATACGCGGACAGGGGCAGATTGGTGCCACGTGTGAAGGCGTGGAAGGAGACGCTTGAGAACGGCGGTCAGAATGTGGCGAAGACCGAGTACTTGGCACTAAACTCGACAGATCTCACATGCGTCCGCATAGGCGGTGATTTGGTCGAGCGCACGGACCAGGTTAAATACCTAGGATCTGTATTTCACACGTCCAGTGACATCGATTACGATGTCAAGTCACGCATTGCAGCCGCGTGGACCAAATGGTGGGAGATGACCGGTGTCATTTGTGACCCAAAAATGCCGATCCGGTTGAAGGGACAGGTCTACAAAACCATCATTAGACCGGTCCTTTTACTTGGCAGTGAGACGTGGTCAATATTGGAGCGCCACAAGCAGGAGCTGCGTGTCACGGAAATGAAGATACTGCGGTGGATGTGTGGAGTCACGCGGATGGACCGCGTGAGGAATCCTCGCATCCGCGGCAGCCTTCACATCCGTGACATTACAGACAAGTTGCAAGATTGTCGCCTTCGTCGGTATGGTCACGTCTTGTGGCAACCACCGGGCTACGTGGGAAACAAATGTCTGGCCATGTCAGCCCCGCCGGGTCCCGGTAAGAAGACCCAAGAAGTGCTGGCTTGACGTCGTAAGGGATGACATGCGTGCCAACAGTCTCACCGCAGGGGATGTGCACGACCGTTCGAAGTGGAGGAGAAAAAGCATGAAAGCAGACCCCCGGCGTCGCGACACGCTAATGGGACAGACGCTCGGATGATGATGATGATCTCTAGTTTACAATGGTGTTGACAATTTATAGCGCGCTGTAGGTGTAGTAACTGTATTGTAGTAAGTAGGCGAGCGTGAGAGCTAATCGCGTGGCGTGTTGCGCAGTACGTGGAGTCGTGGGCGCCGCTGGTGCTGGACAGCACGATGGCGCTGGCCATGCGCGTGGAGCACGTGGCGCTGCCGCGCGACCACCCCGCGCTGTCGTACCGCGCCGAGCGGCGCGCGCTGGCGGCGGGGCGGCGCCGCGTGGGCGCGCTGGCCTACGCGCCGCACCGCGCCTGCGAGCCGCGCTGCTACACGGGGCTGCAGCCGCACTCGCCCGGTACTGCCCCATGTACACACCCACTGGTCACAAGTCGCTCCCACCACTGCCCCCTACGCGCCGCACCGCGCCTGCGAGCCGCGCTGCTACACGGGGCTGCAGCCGCACTCGCCCGGTACTGCCCCATGTACACACCCACTGGTCACAAGTCGCTCCCACCACTGCCCCCTACGCGCCGCACCGCGCCTGCGAGCCGCGCTGCTACACGGGGCTGCAGCCGCACTCGCCCGGTACTGCCCCATGTACACACCCACTGGTCACAAGTCGCTCCCACCACTGCTGGAAATTAGAAGCCGAACCGTAACTGCTTTTAGCTACCAAATAAAGGTGAAACCCAGGCTTCAAATCCAGATATAGTTTGAAAACAAAAGCGAAACTTGCAGCGAAAGCCATCTGACCTCTCAAGCTAATAAAAGCGCCTCCGTTCTTGAATCAATCGTTATGTGGCAGATACGTCGCTAGCAGGTGAGGTAGCTTGGCCACCGACCAACTCCAACGTTGCAGACCCTCGACATCTTGGTGAGGACCCAATGATTTTAAATTCGTCGTTCCTTATTATGGCTGTCGCCTTGCTCTATGTCGTATTGGATCGTAAGAACAGATGTAATACAAGTAGCGCAGGGCGGTCCGTGTCCGCGCCACCTGCAGTGTGCGCCTGCGTCGGTTGCAGAGGGCGCGGCGTGGGTGCGGCGCAGCGCGGCGCCGGACCTGGAGTCGCTGCGCGCCGACGCGCTGCTGCAGGCCGAGCGGCACGCGCGCTTCCTGCTGCAGCCGGCGCGCCTCAACGTGACGCTGCACGTGCACACCTCGCACGTGGTGCAGGCGAGTCGCTATATGTCCCTCTTTGTGTGCTCCCTCGCGCTGCTGCAGCCGGCGCGCCTCAACGTGACGCTATGTGCCTAATGCATGTTGTGTCGTCTGCTCCAGATCCCGGTGACGGGCGTGGTGAGCGCGTGGTGGCCGCGCCTGTCCGCGGGCGCGGGAGACGCGGGCCTGGCCGGCGTGGGGGGCTCCGTGCCCCTGAAGGTCTTAGTTCAAAATCCGTCTCAGACTCACCCGCTTCTTCTGCAACCCGTCATCGATGAACCGCTCGCGCTGTGAGTTATTTGATATGTTATGTTATATGGCACCCAACACTCATTTCATGGTTACCCAATGGCTCGTAGTCACCGTGGCAGGGCGAGGAGTAGGCCGCTCTAACCGACGCACCAGTTTGCATGCGATGTCGGCTCGGCACCGGAGATCTTGGCGAGCCTCGTCACCCATAAGACTAGCTACTTTTAACCATCAACGACCGGTACAACTGCATCAATACTGCCTCGTGTTTTGGTGAATCAATCTGCCTCCACAATCCACATGCAGCATCGGCTTCGGCGACTAACTGCATCGTGATTTCGGAACTTTCTGCTCCGAAAGAGGAAAAATAACTTTGCATTTTAGCGGCTTAGTCGCTGTGGCTGGTGTTTGTAACTGTGTAGTATGCAGTGCTCGTCGCTAATCGGTTTCGGTGCCAAAAGTATCTAGTCTGCGGTGTCCCTTAACTACTGCTCTGCAGCTATCAACACACACACACACATACACACACACATACACACACACACACACATACACGCACACATCTAAACACACACACGCAGTGTGTGTGAGTGTGCGAGTGCGCGTAACGCACGTTGTAACACCTTTATCTCCGAAGCGGTAGGCAGAGACTATACGCCCACATTTCACCGTATAAATTTTTGTCCTACGTGAAAGGTGGTGAGCCTATTGTCGTGTTAACAGATGTGAAATTAAATGATTTTTATTTTTTATAATTAAATTATTAACGTTACGAAGACCTTTTAGCCAAATCTTATTTTAAATTTCTTCAATCTTATGTTCTAATTTAGTCCTGTCCAGTCTTTGTCGATGTCGAGTCCTCAGTCCTAGGTCCTGGTTCTTGCCCTCGGTATACAGTGTGTTTTTGTTTAACTGGAATATGGAGAAATCCAAAACCATAGAAGATACAGGGAAACAGCCTTAGGAATTTTTCTTTTTTTGTGATAAATAAATTGAGTACTTTTCTTTTGGTCAAGCGTGAGTTGTCCATAGAAATGAGTCATTGTAAAAAAAATTCAAGTCAAATTTAATAAAATGTTTCTCATACAACAGTTGGTTCAAAGTTCCCATCTACTGCATCACAGTTGATACTTACACGTACAAAAAGCGTTCCATATTCAAAAAATGCCATGTTTTTGTTATTGCACTGTGGAATTGGAAATAGACCTCCATTCCCACAAATTCAAATTTCGAACGAACATTGTTATTATTGTAACCTTACCAACAAGACGGTGCACCTGCACGAAATAGTACAGCAAGTAAACGTTTTTTAGATGAGCATTTTCCTGGTCGTTGGATGGGTACATATGGTCCTATTAAATGGCCACCACGTTCACCCGACATAATGCCGATGGTCTTTTTTATATGGGGCCATCTTAAGAGACGAGTTTATAAATCTCGGTACAATACTGTACAAGACTAAATACTTGTAAAATTAGTGTAAAATACAGGTATTAACGCGATCATGCTTATTTACCTTAAATAGCTTGACGTTTCGACTGGGTTGCACCGGCCGTGGTCACAGAGTCAGACTACACACACAGAATTTTAATACTGTACAAGAATTAGAAGATTTAAACAACATTAATCACATGTCCTTGGCTAAGGCAACGAGAGGTGTACTATAAAACGTGCTCGTATCTGTATTCAGCAAGAGGGAGGTCAATATTGAACATATGTGGCCTTGATAGTTTTATTAAAGTTGGTTAAAATTTGTATTAAGTACAAAAATGATATGAGAAACATTTTATTAAATTTGACTAACTTCTGCTGTTCAGATTTTTGAAGAATTGAGTCGACTCGCATCAAAAAAAATCGGAATGTCTCTTTTCTATAGACTACTTACGCTTGACCAAAAAAATTAGTATGTCATTTTTTTTTAATAAAAAAGTAAAAATGGTTCCTATGGCCGTTTCCCTGTATCTTCTATGGTTTGGATGGTTTTATGGTTTTGGATTTCCCCATACTGTCCCAGTTAAAATAAACAAACTGTAATGGAGGTTCTTATACTGACGTTTTTAGTGGACTTTACGCGGCAAGATAGAAAATAGCATTTCACTGCATATACCGGACGGTTCCTTTCTTATCACATTAACTGAAATGCCTGATAACACTCCCTGATATAAACCTAGTCATATCCATAGAATAATATTTTTGAGAAAAAAATAAAAATGCATTTTAGAATACCATAAATAGAATAAAAATAGTCGAAAGTTAGAACATCCCGTTTATGTATATTTATGATGAAAGTACTCTCACCTTTGAGAAAACTGGCAACGTTACGGTTGCCATAACAACGCGCGTGTTTATGTTGACAATAGGCGGCAGAATGATCAAACCAATACCTAGTTACCTACTGCACTTTTATTTTTCTAAATGACTACTTGCAACTATAACAGTTTTAATAAAAACACATTTATACCTAAATAACTTAAATTTTTGAAGCGCTCGTGGCCCCGCGGTCTCAGTGTTCGGTAAACGATCACTGAGGTACGCAACTTTCACTATGGCTGGTCGTCGGATGGGTGACCACTTTGTGGCATTTACATTTGCGAGCGTTTCCGTGCTTCGGAAGGCACGTTAAGCCGTTGGTCCCGGTTGCCAGTAAAATGGCAGTCGTTAAGCCTGGTTGAAGGCCTTATAGGCGGCTTAAAAAATTTCAACAGCAGGTAGCCACAACCTGCGTCTGTCTATTTCAACACGGCAATGGGCTCACCACCTATTACGTGGGACAGGAATCCACACGGTGAAAAGTGGGCATATAATATGCCTCTGCCACCCCTTCGGGGATAAGGCGTGATGGATATTTTAACTTAAATTTTTATGTTCTCAATATGTTCATCATTTACGTCTATGCACCGCAGACATCGTCATATAATATGGTCTCCGCGGTCTCCTTGGCACCAAGTGCTGGTTATCCCGCAATCTTTGCACAGCTCTTACTTACAAAGATTCGGGAGTCAAAAGGACATGTGCGACTGTTTCCGAACTTCTCACGGTATGTCCTTACCTTAACGCTAAGGCCGCATTTGCCGTAAATGAGGATCACGTCAGTGAACTAAGAGGCGGGATAATCGCGGCATCGTGTCAAACAGAAAATAAACAAAAATCACGTCAAATTTCAACTAGGTAACTAATAACTTTTTCGTTACCCAATCATCACACACTTCACTGTCACAACAACCCGGCGGGCGGCGCGGCGGCATAGGTACAATATACAGTCACTACATGACTTCCCTACACACGATTGAGTTACAAAATAAAAAATATTTTCACTCTAACCTTGAAACTAAAACCAATGAAGTGCTACTAAGAATGTATTAATGTATTTTGGATTTTGTATTTTGTAATAATTCATAGTACCTAATAAAATGTATTTTAACAAAAATAGTGTGAAAATTGGTGTTTATAACGATATGGCGACTACGGAAGTTACAAGATCAACGGCCTTATACTTAATATAATTTTCTATTGTAAGTGAAATGTAAATTCCCAAATATACCATAAATCAATACACTGATAGGAAGGTTTATTTTTATTGTATTCATCTAAAATCGTAATACTTTTAATGAGATTAAAATAGTTGTTAATTTGAATAACTCAAGGTCACACGCGGTCGATTGTCTAGTAAACACATCAAAGCACCGCTGCCATGAGCTAGAGCGGCCTTGTTCAAAAAGTATCGACATATCGAAACAAAAATGTTTAATTTCGAGACTTTTAGCAGAATATTAAAACTAATTAAAAGTAATTGTATTGTGTCTGACTGGTATGTTTTATTTGTGTTGCGTGTATGTGGCGACCATTGTTCATTTTATTTCACTTTACCCAATGTGGGTTCTTTTTGCATAAGATAGATAATCTGAATGTGACTTTTGTATCGATATTTTATGCTTGAGGTAGAGATTTTATTAGACAGTGAAATTTTAATAAATATCCAAATATCGATATTTGTTTCACTGCTGAACTCCATAGCTATGCGGCTAGGTCAGATAGAGAGAAAAAAATGTTTTTTTCCCTTTCGCACTCTCTAACGAACGACTGAGAATCGTCAACTTTATTTCATTGAAATGTAGTTGAATTTTATTTAAAAATATCTTAGTAAGAGCGGCAACGTGTCAGGTCGATGTTCTAGGTACTGACCTAGGCAATACCTACTAAGGTTCTTTTCTAAAAAACACATGGTGATGAAATAAAGTAAACAAACATAAGCGAATCCTGGCTAAACTTATTAGTATTTTTGGTTCGTGTTGGGGTATTTTCGCAGAAGACAACATGTACTGTCGTTCAAATTAATGTGATATCCTCGGCGCCACTCGGTATATCATTGTCTTTCACTATAGCACGTTAACACAACTTTTATGTCCAAGAAACAATCACTCCCGCACATAAAATAAGATAAATGCACTAGTTTTAGAAAATAATATACAGCAAGCGTCGGCACTTGTCAATATGAAATAAATGAAACGAATGAAAGATTTTTTTTTTTGATTGCCTGAATGAATCATTCAATTGCGATTTTTGTAATCGAAGGAATGAATTACTCAATTACGTCTTTCATTCAATGAATGGATAAATGAAATGATTTTCATTTATTCATTCAATGAATGGATGAATGAAATGATTTTCATTTTGAAACGTAGTTGGACGTGATATATAAGAACATATCTTAAACAATGTTCATCGGTGACAAATTCCACTTGGAGTACCTGCAAAAGAAAAACGTAATCCATATAGTAATGTGTGATCGCACGGCGGGGGTGCAGGGCGGAGACGATCGAGTCCGGCGAGTGCGCGGCGACGCGCTGCCGCGTGGCGCGCGACGCGTTCCGCGTGGAGGAGTGGCGCGCGGCGCGCGGCGTCGTGCGCGAGTGGGCGGGAGGGGCGGGCGTGCTGCTGCTGGCGCCGCGCGCCGCGCTGGAGCTGCGCCTGGCCTTCGCGCCGCCGCGCGCCGCGCCGCTCACCGCGCACCTCTACCTGCGCAACAACCTCACGGTGCTGGAGGCGCTGCAGCTGAGCGGCCGCGGCGCGCAGCCGCGCTTCGAGCTGGGCGCGGGCGGCGGCGCGCCGCTGGCGCTCGAGGCGGGCGCGTGCGGCGCGGCGCGGCGCGTGCTGTGGGCGCGCAACACGGGCGCCGTGCGCGTGCAGCTGCGCGACTGGCGCGTGGCGGGCGCGCCGTGCCAGGCGCGCGGCTTCCGCCTGGAGCCGTGCGCGCCGCTCGCGCTCGAGCCCAACCAGTCGCGGGCGCTCACGCTCGCCTTCAGGTCGGTGTCGGTACACTGCCGTGAGGTATATACTAGGATGATTTAACCGATGGACGCGTAATGTACTCGATAAGTGTAAAATCACGTTCAACCAACTTTCGTGCCAGGTGGAAACTATTTATTTATTTATTTTAATTTATTTACGTACGTAAATTATTACGCGACGTACTTCTAGTGGAAGAATATGGAATTTTGCGCAAAATTTATAATAATCAGTTAAACTATATCTAGTTTTAGTTCTATAACATAAATACCTAATGAACGTTTTATGAATGTTCTCTATACGTGAAATATACAAATTATATCTGGGTTTCCATCCATTTCCCGACAGGCCTATTCAAGTATACTACAAACCAATGTATAATATAATATTTTAAAAGTTTCAACTTTTTTTAAATTTATTTAAGTGCGCATGACAAGTCCCAGTGCTTGAGCTGCTTTTTCACGTTTTTTTTCAATATGCTCGTCGAATATGAGTTAAGACTGTTTTGAGTCATGAATCACGCCTAGGTCACGCATACTACAATACCTTTGTAGCCTGGATCCTTTAAGATAATAGTTCTACACTAAAATTACACACATATTGTTTTGTTACTCTTGCAAGAAGTGTTGTCACTGTCAAACAACCAATAAAAATACTATTGCAAATAGAAAAATGTAGGTATGCAATACGAATTTGATACAATATTATTCGGCTAATTTGTGATGGTAACTCTTTGTATAATGTTTATAGAGAATGAAAGTATATTGAATAATAAATAAATAAAGCAATATTTTTTTCTTACGAGTGAAAAGAAACATGAATAGTTCGACTGTTATAACTTTTACAGCATTTCACAACACATTTTTTCATTTTTTATATAAATTACCCTCCAATCGTGTACGATACACTGAGTACGCGGAACAGCGGCCTAGTAAAGTTATACTTCGCAAACGGCAAGCGGGGTAAGATAGCGCGTCCATCGGCTAAATCGTCCTAGGGTATATATCTATATATCTAGTAGAGCGGGCGACATAGTTCGCAGAGTAAGCACGTTAAAGTGGCAATAGGCCGGTCTTATCTGTGGAAGAAGAGACGACCTCCTGGCCGATGCGCAAGAGCGTGTGCTGCGGCCCAGTAGTGTAGTGCAGTGCAGTGCAGTAAAGGTTTGCGGTGTACGTGTGCAGCGCGGACTGGACGCTGGCGCGCGTGGGCGCCGCGCTGTCGGTGCGCTGGGAGGCGGGGCGCGCCGCGTTCCCGCTGCGGGGCGCCGTGGCGGCGCGCCTGCTGGCCGACTGCGGCGCCGCACAAGCCCGCCCGCCCTGGGAGGGCGCGCTGCGCGCGGCGGGCGCGCTGGCCGCCGTGCTGGCGCTGGCGCTGGTGCTGGCGGCCGCCGCGCTGGACGCCGAGCGCGCGCTGCGCCGCCAGCGCCCCGCGCGCGCGCCCGCGCCGCCCGCCGCGCGCCGCCCGCTCGACCTGCGCGCGCTGGCGCACCCGCCGCAGGTACGTCACATACTTCGCCCAATTATGCTTACACCGAATTCATTTCTTTGCGCATTTTAATTTGCGATAACTTTTATTTGCAAGGTGTAAAGGGACAAAATAATCTTCCCGAAATGCTGAAGTAAAAACGATAAGGACTATAGGATTCTGCTTGTGGCGTCTTCTTATATTGGCAAGAAATAATGTGCAGATCCATTTCTTCTTAAAATATATAATTCAGTCTGGTACCAGTGACACAATACATAATAACTATACGATACGATATGAAACGACCTAACCCATAGTGTGCGGGTAGACGACTGCTGCGCTTAACGAGTGCTTGCGCCTTGGTATATTCAATTCAATTCAATTTATTCATAAACAAAATTAACATTGTATCTGAATGTAATTTACATGAAACATTATCTATTGTACACACACACATGTAATAATATTAAAAAAAAACAATTAAATAAACTAAAACACAATAAAATGAAATAGAAACATTAAAACATAGCATAACAAATAATGTTTAGTATTGAAACAGCGTGAATATTTTGAAGAAAACACTATACCTAGTCAGGTCATAAGTATTGTCACACAGTAAAAACTTTTCTTTTAGAATGCTGGCCGCAAAAAAAGTTTATTGAATTCGAATTTCGAATTGTTCATGAAAATAAAAAAAGTAAACTTTTTAGAAATAAGAAGCGCTCGTGGCCCCGCGGTCTCAGTGTTCTGTAAACGATCACTGAGTTACGCAACTTTCACTACGGCTGGTCCTCGGATGGGTGACCACTTTGTGGCATTTACATTTGCGAGCGTTTCCGTGCTTCGGAAGGCACGTTAAGCCGTTGGTCCCAATTGCCAGTAAAATGGCAGTCGTTAAGCCTGGTTGAAGGCCTTATGGGCGGCTTGAAAATTTCAACAGCAGGTAGCCACAACCTGCGTCTGTCTATTTCGACACGGCAATGGGCTCACCACCTATTACGTGGGACAGGAATCCACACGATGAAAAGTGGGCATATAATATGCCTCTGCCACCCCTTCGGGGATAAGGCGTGATGGATATTTATTATTTATTTATTTATACTTTTTAGAATTTTACTCATTTTTTAATATGGAGTGGACTCTTAAAGAAGACCGCATTGCAGTTATTGAGTTGCATCGTTGCGGTTACGCACCAATTAAAATTTTTGACATACTGAAAAATTTGAATATAACCAAAAGATTCGTTTATCTTACCATCAAACGATACAATGAAGACTAGTGTAGATGACAGGTCAAGAACGCCCTCGGTCCGTTAGGACTCCAGCAGTGATAAAAGCTGTGAAGGCGCGAATTCAAAGAAATCCCAAACATCTAACGAAAAATGCTCGTCTAATGGACCTGAGACTGAAGAGATGCCGCGCTTTGTTGAAGCGGTACGCGGGAAAAAAATATCAGGAAATTCTTTTTTCGGATGAAAAAATTTTTACCGTCGAAGAGAGCTACAACAAACAAAATGATAAGGTGTATGCACACAGTAGTGAAGAAGCGAGCAACCGTATTCCGCGTGTCCAAAGAGGTCATTTTCCATCCTCGCTCATGGTATGGAGTTTCTTATTGGGGCTTAACAGAGGAGGTACATTTTTGTGAGAAAGGTGTAAAAACGAATGCAGTTGTGTATCAAAATACAGTCCTGACGAACCTTGTGGAATCTGTTTCTCATACCATGTTCAATAACAGGCACTGGGTATTCCAACAAGATTCGGCGCCAGCTCATAGAGCGAAGAGCACACAAGACTGGCTGTCGGCGCGTGAAATCGACTTCATCCGGCACGAAGACTGGCCCTCCTCCAGTCCAGATTTGAGTCCGTTAGATTACAAGATATGGCAACACTTGGAGGAAAAGGCGTGCTCAAAGCCTCATCCCAATTTGGAGTCACTCAAGACATCCTTGATTAAGGCAGCCGCCGATATTGACATGGACCTCGTTCGTGCTGCGATAGACGACTGGCCGCGCAGATTGAAGGCCTGTATTCAAAATCACGGAGGTCATTTTGAATAAACTTTATTGTCATAAGAATCTATGTTTTGTTAAGTTCATTTTGGTATATAAATGGTTACATAATGAATAAACTTGTTTCAATTATTTTATATTAAACATGTGACAGAATTTATGACCTGACTATGTATTTTCTAATTTAAATTACAAAAGCACAATAGCGTGCGCCTACACCTGTAAATGGTACGAACAGAAGGGAAGAGTATTACATTATTAGTGTTGCCACCTCAAATAGTTTAGTGAAGCGATTATCTTAATCGACTAAATTATATAATATAAAAAGCTATATGTTCATGGATTGAACATAGTTGGGCCGGGGCGGCTAAACACAGAATTACAAAAGATGTTACACATTAACGTATTGTAAATACAAAGCTTAAATAAAGAAAGCACAAGGTGAGCATGTAGAATAAATCAAAATGCGGAATGAATACATGCCTTGCCTTTGCTGGTGGTGATAAGCACCTAATCCAACACGTGTAATACGGGCTACGGCGGAACACAAAAAAAATATACACTAGAAAATAACAAGAGTACAATATGAGCAGTAAGATATACATGCTAAAAATTACATGACAAAGTACACAAAATAAATATGTGTCTCGCCATCATTGGTGGTGACTAATTTACACACACAATAGCATAATGCAGCCTACGGTAAAAGTTTACACGTTAAAAAGTAAGCAGAATTACAGCAAAGAAATTTTCATAAAAAGGTTAAGTATAACATGGGTATACTTATAAATCTGAGATGTTCTCTTTTAATTAATAATGAAGTTACATGACAATTTTTTGGAAGAATTAAAGGGTGTGTACAATAATATGGGTCAAACATTTTACCAATATAACTAAGCACTTTTCTCTTAGTATTTAAAGTTTCGTCCTCACATGGTGGGAATTGAAAAGTAAAATTATCCAATAGGACATCATATTTAAGCCCAAGAGTTTTAACAACCTTGTCGCTATTTGTCGATTAACCATATCAAAATATTGATGTTGTTCAGGAATGTCACTAAGAATTGAGGGATAGTTAGAACACCATTTGTGAAGCTTAAAATTACCTAATTTAAGTAATTCTATCAATTGACTTTTTAACTGGTGCAAATTTTCAAATTCATTACATCCTGAAATAACATCGTCTATACTCAATACTCAATATGTTTATTGCATTCCATGTGATTAAACAGATGTTAAGACAAACTATGTAGCAACTATGTATGGACAGACAGCGAAAGGCGACTTTGTTTTAAAATATGTAGTGATTTTTATTGTAGCGAAACTTCTTAATTGACGTTAAGAGAAATTTTATAGCTGTAAAAAGAATGTCATAAAGAAGTTTTACTTCTTACCTGTGTAGTCTGTATACACACATATTTTTATTTTTTTGAAACTTTTAAAACATTTCTAAAATTTGTAAACAAAATTTAGACGGCAATAAGCAATAGCACGGTCCGAAACTCAAGACTAGCGCTGCCCGAACAATTATGTAATTTAATTATTTTAGTTTATACGTGTAACTGTACTTATTAATTTATGGACGTTTTATTAAAAAAATATAATAACCATATAATTAAGTAAACAATAATGTCGCGGTACAAAATAATATCATTGTATTTAGTTTCATAAAATTGACATGAATTGTAAATTCGGATCGTAGCTTTAAAATAATCTGAATGATCTGTGAATAAAGCTGGAATTTAAAAGATCTAGATAGATGGTTTTGATGATAAATTGTAACAATATGCTCGCTAAAGAGGTAAAAAGTTGTATGTTTTACACGAGAGCAAATTTTTTTAACTTGTGACTTTAAGTCACTTACTGCGCTCAGTAGTTTAATTGCCAGTCACTCGTTATGCTTGTTATTCAATTTTAGACTTCTTCGCTGGTTCGTGATTTAACATCAGCACTCCGTGAGCATAAAATACTTTTGCTCGCTGGTTGAATAAGAAACTATTTTCCCTTAGGCGGTAAACATTGGAAGTTTTTGCTGCGCTCAGAATTTTACACTAGAATCTCTCGCTATGTTCGAGAAATAGCGTTCCCACCGTAAAAATCATGTTTCGTCCCTTGACTTAATGGAAGTCTATTCTTACTAACGTACTTATTATCTTATTTTTTTGTTTTATTATTCTAATGAAAAGTTGCCTTCGAAGGCGCCACCGCAGCCGCCGGCCCGGCGGCCCCCCCCGCCGCGCCGGCGCCGCGCCCCGCGCCCGCCCGCCGACCCCGCGGCCGAGCGGCGCGCCTTCGAGCGCTGGCGCCGGGACGTGCTGGCCGCGCGCCTCGACGACGAGCGCTCCTCCGAGGACGCCGAGCGCGCCGCCGCGCCGCCGCCGCCCGCCCCGCCCGCGCCGCCGCCCGCCGACGGGTACGACGCCGACCCCGAGACCGAGGACCGGCCGCAGGGCAGCGGCGACGACGACGCCGCCTCCAGCGAGTCCGGCTCGGCGTCCGCCACCTCGTCGTCGCCCGCGGTGGACGGCGACGACGCGGACGACGGCGACGACCCGCCCCGGGAGGAGCCTGGGCGAGGCGACTCGCCCGCGACCCCGGCGCCCGCCGAGCCCGCGGCGCGGGGCGGGCGCGCGCGCCGCGACGCCGGCGACACGCCGCGGAGGGCCGACAGGAGCAAGCCGGCGGACAGCGGCGAGGCGGCGCGCGCGCGCGGGCCGGGCGGGCGGCCGCACGCGCGCAAGGACAAGGCGTGGGCGCGGCGGGCGCCCCCGGCGCGCTCGCCGGTGCGCGCGGCGGGCGGCGGCGGCGCGCTGCGCTGGGGCGCGTCGTGGTCGTCGGTGGTGGCGGCGCGGCCCGCCCCGCTGGCGCCCATCGGCTCGGACGTGCGGCGCCGCGAGCCGCCGCCGCCGCCGCCGCCCGCCCCCCACGACCACTCGCTCTTCTACTTCAACGGCGAGCAGCCGCGCGACCTGTGGCAGCCGCCGCCGCCGCCCCCGCCCGCCTTCCCGCCGCCCAGGGACTACCTCGGTGAGTCGCCCCGCGCTCCTGCCCCGTCGCATCCGTTAGCTCTCGCGCCTGCGTTCCTGCCGATCTGTGCCCGGTACCCTGTCTCCTTGGCCTCCCGGTGTTGCCGATCGAGCGAGGAAAGGCAAACGCGCGGCGGGCTCCTCGCTCCCCGTATACTCGTTTACGTTACACTCCGATACGTGCCGCAGTCGCGGGGCTATCGTTTTAAATGATGCTGTATGTAAATCAATTTGTTACCTACAAACAAAACAGATCCCTGGAAAGCACCCTATAAACCTTTAGGTTCTACAGGACCCTGCGGGAGATAAATAAAAGGTGGTGAGACGTCAATAAAAGGCGTGAGTTAACCATATATTGATTTATTAAAATACTAGCGAGCCCCCTGGCTTCGCTCTTGAAATTCTTTGACCTCATACGTTCGACCCATTCCCCTAATAAACATTAAAATATTTTCATATAAACTAGATCTCCTTTTTTACACCCCTAAAGGTAGAATTTAGGAAAATCCTGAAACACGTTTTTATTTATATAATCAGAAGTCTGTGTTGCGAAGTTATGTTCCTATCTTTAAAAATGGAGAATCTTCCATAAAAACTTAGAACCCCTATTTTACCTCTTTATAGATCATAGTCATCAGACAAAACCGTGAAAGACGTGTCCATTTATTTTTTAACAAAAATTTTATGCTTCTAACTTTAAAAATTTGTCCCCTATTTTACCTTCATAGGGTTGGAATTTCAAAAAACGCTTTCTAAGTGAGAACCTACTATATAAAAGTAGCTTACCCTAAAATTTTAAGTTTGTAGGTCCAAGGGCTTCGTCTGCATGTTGATTATAAGAATGGGTCACCCACTAATTATATCAATATAAGACAACCTCCATTTAACCTCTTTAAAGATTAAAATTATCAAAACCGCTATACACGTGTCTATTCATTTGTAATGAGGAATAGGTATACATAATTTCAAGTCTCTAACTTTGAAAATGACGAACTTTCATACAACCGTTTATGCCTTATTTTATCCCCTTAGGGGTGGAATTTTGGAAAATCCTTTCTTAGTGGGTGGCTGCAATATAAGGGTAGTTTACCCTAAAAAATTCAAGATTCTGGGTCCAAGGGTTTCGGCTGGGCGTTGATGAGTGAGTCATGCGTGATTTTATTAATACAGAGAAAGATAATGTACTTACAGCCGCTCTCAGAGCCGTTCATTAAATTAGTGTAAATTGTCATTTAATTAATTATGATTAAAATAAATAATTTACCGTTGCTCCTAGAGACGAAAATTAATGGTTTATTAGTTAATGCCAATTTAAGTCAACGTAGGGCGGTGCGCCGTATCGGAACGTATGTCGGTAAAGTGCAATATAGATATATGCCTAAGGACATTTAAATAATTTTATAAAATATTGTCGTTTTTATAGGGTAAAGTTATTATTTTCCTTCAAAATAAAAAAAGTTTATTGTTTTACTATTATTTTTAAGGAAAATTACTATCAATTACAGAATTTTCCTGAATGCATGACTATAGATATGGATGGATCACTATACATATCGCTGTTTGATTCTCTCCGCAGAAAACATAGGTAACATAATAGCGCTTCGACAGATCAAATCCGCTGTGTCCGCCAACCAAACCTGTCATGAAAAATTTCTTTTTGGAGAAAAATAAAATTTGATCTGGGAAAAGTTTACGACGAAGTGCTAGAACGGCAACATTGATCATATCCGATTCGGATCGAGGCGGATGAATAATAATTGTGTCCGCTGGAGTGCTGCGCACACCACACGGTAAGATTTGGTCGTGAGGCAAATCAAATCCGCGATCGGGACAAACCAAATCCGAACGTGTGTTAGCGCTATAACTATACTTTTGGCATGTGAACGTCAATTTAATGTCTATTTAAGATTTAAGTAAGGGTTCAGCTGGCATTAAAGTTAATTGACATTAAATGACAATAATGACTCGTTAACTGTCTCTGAGAGTATTTTTTATTAATCTTTACTTAAAGCTCTTTAATCAATCATTAAATCGACTGTGAGTGCGGCAGATGTACTACCCACCACCGGACAATTAGATACTGAGGGCCGTATTTTAGAACGTTACTCAATACTCAAGAAACGCTTGAGACTTGTGTTTGCCTTACAATACTACTCTCAAGTGTTTCTTGAGTATTGAGTAACGTTCTAAAATACGGCCCTGAGAGAGTTAATACGTCATACTTTCTCCTTCTAAGTCTACACTTACATACTACTATAGGTACATACTAAGTTAATACAAATAGCCTAATCTAGCCATCACGCCATATCCCCGAAGGGGTGGCAGAGGTATATTATATGCCCACTTTTCAACGTGTATATTCCTGTCCCACGTAATAGGTGGTGAGCCCATTGCCGTGTTGAAATAGACAGACGCAGATTGTGGCTACCTGCTGTTGAAATTTTTCATGCCGCCCATAAGGCCTTCAACCAGGCTTAACGACTGCCATTTTACTGGCAACCGGGACTAACGGCTTAACGTGCCTTCCGAAGCACGGAAACGCTCGCAAATGTAAATGCCACAAAGTGGTCACCCATCCGAGGACAAGCCATAGTGAAAGTTGCGTAACTCAGTGATCGTTTACAGAACACTGAGTCCGCGGGGCCACGAGCGCTTCAATCTAGCCGATTAATGATAACACGTTTGGCTCGGTTATA
Organism: Thumatha senex; assembly: GCA_948477245.1. Taxonomy (NCBI): domain Eukaryota; kingdom Metazoa; phylum Arthropoda; class Insecta; order Lepidoptera; family Erebidae; genus Thumatha; species Thumatha senex. The sequence continues at coordinate 296,309 of OX419742.1, read as the reverse complement.
TGCACGCATTGTCCGAGCAGACACGCCAGATGCCTCCGGCGACCCCGTGACTGGCAGTTCCCGTTCTTCGGATATACTGGAGCTACTACCGATAACGGGGCGCGCTCTGTAGGCGCTTAATGTTTTTCCGGTTGTCATCTGACGCATCCTCAAACGTGGCTTCTTCGGCATCTTTAGAAACCTCTGGTTCCTGTGGTACAGTACCCTTACTCGTCCGGGATAACGAGTACGTATTCTTGTTTAGTACCTGGTCAACGTTGCTGCGCTATTCGACCCCGTCTCCTACGTCTCCTACGTCCACCCTGTAAGAGCCTGACCCTGTTACTGTGACAAGTTCGCGTTCTGTCCACTTCTCTCCGTTAGAGGCAACCCCGGGCTCGCTCCACACCGCGGCGCGCCATGGCTCACAGTTGCGATATCGTAGTAGGAATTTACTCAGAGCAGTGTGTACGTCCTCCCCTTCAACTAATGCGCGCTTGATGCACTTTTTTATCGTTTTCTCAGCGTTTCCGCTAAACCATTACCCTGTCGTCTATAGGGAGCCGAAGTTATATGTCTAATGAAATTATTCTCACAATACATTTTGAATTTTTGTGATGGGCAGTGTCAATCGCGAAAGTCTTAAAACATTACACATAAAACTGCATTTATTTAATTCTCTCAGTCTCTGCAGTACAGTTTTTATCATTAGAACCAGTAACACGAATGTCATCAAAAAACACTTCGCAACCGGGCACCCCACGTAATGTCTCCACCATTATTTTTTTAAATTTTTCGGACACAACACAACCCATATGGTGTGCGTCGATAAAAAGTGCCTATAGGCGTAGTTATAGTGGTATACGGTTGCGACTCCTCCACCACTAAGCACTGTTCGTACGCGTGTCGTAGGTCTATTTTAGAAAACCTCTCGCCGCCGCTTATGTTTGTAAACAATTCGTCAATAAGTGGTAATGGATAATAATCGCGTCTTAGTTTTGGGTTTATGGTGACCTTATAGTCCCCGCAAATTCGTATCTCCCCATTAGATTTAACCACTGGAACTATAGGGGGTCCCATAGTCTGAGTGGTCCATGCGGTAAATGACCCATCCGCTTCTAATCGACTCAACTCCTGTTTAACGCGTGCGCGCAGTGCAAGTGAGGCCGGTCGCGCTCGAACGTAAACCGGTTCTTTATTAAACAACTACAACTGAATGACCTGCTTGCATGTACCTAGCTTATGTCTGAATACCTTTGGGAATTAATGACTAAGTTTTTCCACTATTCTACCATCCGATATTGTGTTGAGGTGGATTTGCGTTATTTTAAGGGCTCGCATTCACTCTCGGCCGTGTCTCTCCCTTGGTAACGTATAAATGTAACGATTTTTGTTCCACACCGTTCAGAACAATATCAACCTCAATATAACCGAGTGATTCTATTTGTGAGCCCTAGTAACTACGTAACATTACGTTATTTGTTATAATGACTTTTGTATGAAAACAATCTGCGATATAGGTCGTCACTGATCGCTGAAATACGACTGTCGGTATCTACTTCGCACTCAATGTTTTGTTTGTCCACTGTTAATGTAATAAAGTACGGTTTGTTACGTTGCGTGGTCACATCGATGTTGTACATGGCGTCGTCATCGGCCTCGTCACTCACGTAGTGGTGTCGAGCGCCGTTCCCGCGCACTCGTTTACACTTTACTTTGAGATGCCCTCCCACTGTGTGCGCACTCGTTACACTTGTAATTGTTGCAACGCCAGCTGTCCGCCCCAGTGCACAGTGCACAGAGCACAGCCTATTTTAATTGTGCACAGTGCACAGCCTATTTTAATTGTGCATAGTGCACAGCCTATTTTAATTGTGCACAGTGCACAGCCTATTTTAATTGTGCACAGTGCACAGAGCACAGAGTGCAGCCGATGTTCGCGCGCCGCGGCGCCGCTCACCTCCGCGTGCTTCTCCGCGACCTTCAGAGCCAGCGCCAATTCGATCGCCTCTTTATATTTCACTAGATCATCCCCACAGCTTCGCCCGTGGAATATTTAGACCTCCCGTCGGTTATAAATTCTACAATGATGCATAAAAATTTGCCCGATTTGTCGACATTTATAACTTCTGCTCTGCTCCCCAGTGTAGTAGCGTAATGATATTTAGCCTATAGCCTTCCTCGATAAATGGGCTATGTAACCCAAAACGAATTTTTCTAATCCGACCAGTAGTTCCTGAGATTAGCGCTTTCAACCAAACAAACAAACTAAAAAACTCTTCAGCTTTATAATATTAGTATAGATACTAATAAAGTTCTCAAATTATAATCCTCGTCGCCAGTGAGGCGTCAATGAAAGGCGTGAGTTAACCACAGACTGATTTATTTAAATATAATGTACTTCTACCCACCACCGGACAATTAGATATTGAGAGAATATATACGTCACAGTAGGTAATTATAAAAATATATTTCCCGACAGGGCCAAACGTAGTTGAATTCAAGGTCGCGAGTGTCGAATTAAAGTAGGCAACCGTAAGGTGAATTCTGCCGGGACAGGCCGCGAAATTTGGACTTATCTCAGGGAGGGCCAGGTAATCTTCCACGGGTCGGATGTTATTCCTCGTCGAAGTCGATCGTAGATTGTCCAGCTAGGCGACGGCCTTCACTCCCAGTCTATGCGCAACCAGGAGGAGCCTCGGAGCAGCTCTCGGCCAACAGGTAGTAGGTAGGTTAACCGTAACGATTAAATCGTAACAAAGGACCCTGGAAGACAGAAACCCGGTGTAAGAACCTCACCCGGCTGGAGAGGCGGGAGGTCTAACATATAGATTGTAGGTGGTAGTTATAAGATTTCAAATATAAAGTAGCAGTTTTAAAATCGGAACTAGTGCAAATATTTTCTAAATCAGCACGGCACAGTTAAAAAATTAAAAAACTTACCGGGATATTTCGGGTCCAATATTTCTACAAATATTTATATACGATTATATATTAGAGACTGAAACTATTCTGCGGGTATATAAATTCAACGGAGTTATAAAAATGTATGGAAATTAGTTGATTTTCAAACTAACGTTGTGCTGGGTATCAGGTTTGTTCCACCGCCTTTATAGGACCCAGGGGCAGGATCGAGGCGCGGAGGACGGGGCGAACGTTCGGAAACTCGCAATCCATGCATATACAGGCGTAACTTTAGTGCTGCATCAGTCCGACAGATGGCGTTACCAGTTCGATCGATGCGCGGCTTGACCTCGCATCGTTATAACCTACGATTTGTTCGTGCAGACGAGGCGGACAACTCGTTCCGGCCGCTGGGCTCAGTGTGGGGCGGCGCGCTGGAGCCCCAGGCGGCGGCCGCGTGGCTGTGGGGGCCCCCGCCCGACGTGCGCCCGCCGCCCGGCTTCGGGGCCCCCGCGCGCGTCTACGACCCCTTCCGCTCGCTGGCCAGCATCTGGGCGCCGCGCCGCGCCGGGGACCCGCCCGCCGACGAGCCGGCGCACTAGTGCAGGTCCACTGGTGCACCCACCGACCCGCAGTAGTAGTGAGATACAGTGAACTGACGGATTAAGTTATGCGATGACAGTGATACAGTGAACTTTCCTAACAAATGTGATTTCTGCGAGTGCTGAGTTGTGTTAGTGCGGGTGGGCCCGCCTCGTACCAGTTACGTATTACAGTGTTACCGGCTCGATTGTCTGTTCAAGACTGAATTAAAATTACTATCTCAAAGATACATCTGAGCTTTTTATTATAACCGCACCCACTTTTTGTATTACCAAATTACACAGATTGTATTATAAAAATCATATTCATCAATGAAACAAATAAACCATTCACCAAAAATCGTGTCCAAAACCAGGGGACATCGTGCAAACTTTCCAACGAATATTCAACAAGACAACGTATTTGTCTACACATCTAATCGGTAGATGTTCATCGGAAACTGTGATTGGTAGTGAATAAGGGCGTTGATAGGAAAGACAGACATGCTTAGAAATTTTTATTTAGCACAATGTCATAATGTGCAAATCTTTATAGTAATTAGTCATACACTAGAGAAGAATCTACTTACAACTATTACCCGCTTGCGGCATCCTACTAATATTATAAACGCGTATGGATGTTTGTTACTCTTTTACGTAAATTCTACTGAAAGAATTTTGATAAAACTTTACAATAATTACAATAATATAGCTTACACATCAGAATAACACATAGGCTACTTTTTATCCCGGGAACAAGTTCCTGTGGGAAACGGGAACGTGAAAACTTCACCACGCGGGCGAAGCCGCGGGCGTCAACAAGTTTCTGCACAGTTATTTAAAATACTTGGGATGGGGAATTACTCGCGATATTATTAAGTACTTTTGGTCTTTATCGACGTGGAAAAAAATTTATAGCTGTAAAAAATTCGACACGTTTTTCGGTTACGCGCCATGTTGTTTTGAAGTGAAACTTCTTTATCATAAATGTAACTTCTTTATGTATGAGATATATGTATGAGAGACATTTTATAGCTGTAAAAATAAATGTAGAGAAGTTCCACTTTTTACCTGTGTACTCCGGTATAAACACCATTTTTTTGAAGTGAAAACTTTTTCAGCGCGGTACTCATATTTTTAGATGAGATAAAATCACTGGACTCGTGACACCGTTACGAGACGCAGCTACAGTGTGTGCATATATGCATGTACATAATTGTACATATAGCAGACCGCAAACGAGTCCAGTTTTTTTTTTTATAGTTTATTGGTAGATTCAATACCTTGCTACTAAATAATATAATCATCATCATCTAACGTTGATCCCGATCATCGACAGGTCGTAATAAATAATATTATGTAATCAATTAAGACTTAGAGTAGAATTTTTTTTTCATCATCATCATTAACGTCGAACCCGGTTAATTTTTGAAGTGAAAACTTCTTTTAGCGTGGTACGCATATTTTTAGATGAGATAAAATCTCTGTACTCGCGACACCGTTACGAGACATAGCTATAGTTGTGCATATATGCATGTACATATAGCAGACCGCGAACGCGTCTAGATAAATAAATTATTAATAAATTTAGTTTTCCAGTTGAGGGTCGCTATCCTAGCCCTGTGGGTTGAGATAGCGGCCCTAAATCAGGGCTCGTCGTCTTTGCTTACCACCAGGCGGGCGACACCATTTTGACGTGCCAAATATAAAAAACAAAGTTTTCACTTCTGCCGGCACTCCCGGAGTACAACCCGTTTTTTTTATAGGTTCACTAAAAACTGGACAAACACTATTCTCACGTAGTACCTACCGCTATATTAAAAAGTAGTGACAACGTGTTTGCCCTTCTTGCAGCGAACACTGCATCCTAATTTCAAAATAAGAAATTTGGGTACGAACATCACAATTACAAGTAACACAACGCCTTTGAAGTCGCAAAGATGCCGACAGCGTAAAGCTGTATATAGCCTGTATATCTTTATATATAGAATTCTACTGTACGCTACCTAAACGGTTGGATCGATTTGAATGAATTTTTTTGTATGCGTATGGGTGGCGCCTTGTGTGGTTTACATTCACAAATCAAAGAATAAAAATGCGCTGAAGTCGTTAGTAGGCAGGACGCAGGACAACATCTGTCGGGTCCGCTAGTACATGGGGCACACTAAAAGTTTTGCTCTTCTAGCCAAAGACTTTACACCTATAACTAGAGTGATTACCAAAAAAATGCGTTGAGCTAAAAATTACATCCATTTTCTTACCGGTAGGGTAGCTATTTCCTTATAAGCGGTAGCTAGCTATAAACGGTCCTGGCGAGAGAGCTACGAAAGGTGCTGTGTCTTTGTCTAACGCGCTGCCAGCTCAAATAACCATTGGATTTGGTAGAAATGGTAGAAAATTTTATGTATTAATTTTTTTATGATTTAGTATAATTAATTATTCATAAACTTTGGAACTTATTGTAGTGTTTGTATCTATACAATAGATATAATACACTGTCTCATGTACACAAGCAGAGGGGGTAGCTGTCAATCGGGGAGTCGTGTGAAGACACGGTGCTGGTTAGACGTGCGCCTGCGCTCGTAGCTGTGTGTAGTAGTGAGCCAGTGTTAAAGTTACCTAGTTTCCTTAGGTATAAAAGGGATCACTACAAGTGGCGACGAGGATTAAGGTAAGAAATAAGATTATAAAAAAAAATATATAAATTATTTTTAATATAAAAATATATAATTATAAAAAAAAGAGAGGTGACAGCAAAATTTTGTTCATACAACCCGCAAGTACTAAATATATCATTTAATATTCTGTTTACTGGATGGATTCTATAGTTGTATGAGCACAATTAATCTGTTAATAGGGTGTGGAATGTGATTGCGCAAATACTAATTTGTCATCGATCCCAATCAGCGCAATTGCTATGGATTTCGTAAACAAAACTAGTTCGCCTCCCTTATCTCTTATAACAAAGCTTACATTATGCGAACGGTTCAGTACGAACAAGAAATGCTTTCAATATCAAAATATTTTACATCATAAATAAGTAATAAAACTAACAGTAGGTATTTGTTATTCAGTGACATGTTAACAATTTCTAATGACCGACTCAGATATAAAGAAAGATTGAAATAAATGAAGATATTTCCTTTCAATTTTTATATTGTATTAACGACAAAATTTTACATTTCTTTGGTAACCTATACATGGAAAATATAAGATAGAATGTTTGTTGTAAGCATTTGAATTGTGCTTTGGGATTTATGTGTTCAGATTAGACTACACATGCCATTAACTATAGGTTTTACCTACCTATACATTTGTTAAACCTTATGTAGGTACTCACTATGAGATAGAATAGAATAATAGAATGGGTATTCCAATATAACATTATTCACAATAGTCTAGATTTGGACTAAACTAGAATGTCTAAAATAAACAAATATTTAGTATGGCCTACAGAAGTTACCCCGGTTTGGGCGTGTGTGTGCGTGTGGGATTCCGAGTTTGTAGCTGCGCCACGACACAGGATAGAATCCTGGTGGGCTACGGGAAAAAGCGCTCCAGATTTCCATAATTGGAAGTATATTGAATCACCACAACACGAAGTTACTGAATTTAAAATAATAATAATTAAAGTTGTATTTGGAATTCTTGGTAGTTCTCGTTTGAGGTACTCCTGAGAATTTTCATTAAATTTAAATTATTTAGACGTCCATTAAATTGGATGTACGTAGTAACTTTCATTAAATTGAAAGTATTTAGACGTCCATTAAATTGGATGTATGTATTGACTTTCATTAAATTGGAAGTATTTAGACGTCCATTAAATTGGATGTATTGACTTTCATTAAATTGAAGTATTTAGACGTCCATTAAATTGGATGTAGGAGTTGACTTTCATTAAATTGGAAGTATTTAGACGTCCATTAAATTGGATGTAGGAATTGACTTTCATTAAATTGGAAGTATTTAGACGTCCATTAAATTGGATGTAGGAATTGACTTTCATTAAATTGGAAGTATTTAGACGTCCATTAAATTGGATGTAGGAATTGACTTTCATTAAATTGAAAGTTATTAGATCGGGGGCATTTTCAGATCACCCCAACACGATCCATCATGGCAAATCTACTACCACCACCAGAAAAATTAGAGATAGAGGGTGACAGTGCATCTATTGGAGTAAGGTGGGAGAAATGGAAACGGTCGCTTCAGATTTATCTGGAAGCTGCGGACATCACGACTCCAGTTAAAAAGCGAGCTACGTTACTAGTTCTAGGGGGAGGTGCATTGCAAGAAATATTTTATAATTTACCTGGAGCGAATGCAGAACCTGGAGAAAACGTCGATATTTTTGAAGTAGCTATTCGTAAATTGGATGACTACTTTCTTCCTAATCAAAACAAGACATTTGAACGACACATTTTTAGACTTATTAAACAAGATGAAGGCAAAAACTTTGAAAAATTTCTTATTAAATTAAGACATCAGGCAGCAAAATGTAAGTTCGGAAAACCAGAAGATCACATAATCGACCAAATTCTAGAAAAGTCTTCGTCATCTGAATTAAGGAAAAAAATGTTAACTATGGGTGATGAAATTACATTAGACAAAGTGATTACTACAGCCAATACCTTAGAGATTGTGAGTTATCAGCTAGACATTTATGAGCAAAAAGAAAAGAATACAAAAAATGAAGTTAATTTAATAAGAAATAAATAGCAGGATAATCTAAGATGGAATAAATCAGAAAAAGAGTCGGATGAAGGAAAAAATACGCTAAGATGTACTAGATGTGGAAATTCTGCACATACACCGCGAGGCACCCTCTGCCCAGCAAAAAGTAAGAAATGCAACGGCTGTGGGAAACTAGGCCATTACCAGAGATGTTGTAAAACGAAACCGTTTCAACTAAAACGCAAACATTTGCAAAACCAAGAAAGCCAAAACAACTACGTTAACAAGCGACAACGGAAAGAAACTGCAATAAGTTCTGTACAAGATGAAGAAGTACAATACATATTTAATATGAACGAAGATGCAACAATCAAATGCGAGATAGGAGGAATAAATTTAGAAATGCTTATTGATTCGGGATGCAAACTTAATTTAAAATCTAGTAAAACCTGGGAATATTTAAAGGAAAATAAGATTAAATGTGAGAAACAAGTGAAAGAACCCAACAAAATATTACTAGCGTATGGAAGTAAGACACCATTACAAATCAAAGGTTCTTTTGAAGCTGAAATAAAAGCAAACGGAAAAATTAAATGCGCTACTATTTATGTTATTAAAGATGGATCACGAAACTTACTGGGTAAAGACACTGCATTGCAACTAGGTGTTCTTCAATTAGGCGTGGACGTTAATCATCTTGAACAAGAATTAAATAATATACCTTTCCCAAAATTTAAGGACATGTTGATCGAGATCCCTATTGATTCGTCAGTTAAACCAGTTATGCAACCCTACCGTAGAATACCAATTCCATTAGAAGAAAAGATAAATAAAAAGATTCAAGAACTACTTGATTTAGATATAATAGAAGAGGTACACGAACCTTCGCCATGGGTTTCCCCTATGGTTCCCATCCTTAAGGATGATGGGGATGTTCGCGTATGCATAGATATGCGCCGTGCTAATGCAGCCATTTTAAGAGAGAACCACCCATTACCTAGCATGGAAAATTTACTACCGAAGATAAAGAAAGCCCAATATTTTTCTAAATTAGATATAAAAAATGCATTCTATCAAATAGAATTACACCCAAACTCAAGATACCTGACAACTTTTATAACATCTAACGGCTTATACAGATATAAAAGACTCATGTTCGGAGTCACATGCGCTCCAGAATTATTCCAAAAAATTATGGAGAAAATGTTTATAAAGTGCGAAGGGACTACAAATTTCATAGATGACATATTAACTTGGGGGAGTAATGAGAAAGAACACGACTTACGACTTTCCAAGGTAATGGAGGTATTGAAACATAATAACGTTATATTAAATCAAAAAAAAACTATATATAAAGTACAGACAAAAGACTTTTTGGGTCATGAATTAAAACCGGAAGGAGTAAAGCCGTTGCCCAAGTACATAAAGAGCATAAATAATTTTAGAGTACCGGAAACAATCGAAGAATTACAAAGTTTTTTAGGATTAGTAAATTACATTAACAAATGGCTTCCACATTTAGCTACGACGACAGAACCCCTAAAACATATATTAAGACAGAAACTAGGGAAGAAAGCCAGAATAGAAGAGTACTGGAAGAGTGAACACAATGAAGCATTTGAAAAATTAAAAGATATGCTATCTAAAATAGGAACCTTGGGATATTATGATGTCAAAGACAAGACACAGGTAATAGCAGACGCCAGTCCCGTAGGACTTGGGGCTGTTTTAGTTCAGTTTGACTGTAAGGGACCAAGAATTATTGCCTTTGGAAATCGGACATTGAGCCAATGTGAGAGAAAATACAGTCAAACAGAAAAAGAGGCCCTTGCTCTTGTATGGGCTATTGAGCATTTTAATACATTTCTTTTTGGAAAAGAATTTGATTTAATAACGGATCATAAGCCTCTGGAATTTCTGTTTAGTCCGAAATCAAAACCATGCGCCCGTGTTGAAAGATGGGTACTACGACTTCAGGCGTATCGTTATAACATAAAATATAAACCGGGTAAGACCAATATTCCGGACCCATTATCGCGGTTATGTAAATACTCTGATCAATCAACGCAGTCATCAAAAGATAATCACGTTTACCAGATAGTTGAACTTGCCAGGCCTTGTGCAATCTCCATGAATCAGATAGTAAAACAATCAGAAAGCGATCAGGAAATCACAAGTGTTAAGAACGGAATTTTCAGTAACCAATGGGATGAGTCTGTTAAAATGTACAAAATATTTTCTGATGAATTATGTTTTTATGAGAACATCCTTTTGAGGGGGAACAGGATAGTTATACCCCAGAATCTCAGGAAGCAAGTTCTACTAGCAGCCCATGAGGGGCATCCAGGTGCTGTAGCTATGAAAGGTCGCCTTCGTTCTAAGGTTTGGTGGCCTAAAATGGACAAGGACGTAGAGTTGTTAGTTAGAAGCTGTAAGGGGTGCACCCTGGTTAGCTTACCAATACCTCCTGCACCAATGAAACGTCGCAATCTTCCATCTGAACCTTGGCTCGATATTGCAATGGACTTATTGGGTCCATTACCGAATAATGATAATTTATTAGTAATTATTGACTATTACAGCCGTTATAAGGAGATTAAGATTACTAGGACTATAACCAGCTCGCAAATCATTAAAATCTTGAAAGAAATCTTTAGTCGATTGGGCTATCCACTATCTATCACTACTGATAACGGTCGGCAATTTGTAAGTGAAGATTTTAAGAATTTTTGTTATAGTTGTAATATTAAGGTTTTCAATACTGTACCATATTGGCCCCAAATGAACGGAGAAGTGCAGCGTCAAAACAGAGATATTTTGAAGCGACTCAAAATCAGTTCTAGTGAAAAGCGTGATATGAGAGACGCACTGCATGAATACCTCATGATGTACAATTCCACTCCTCATTCAGTTACCGGAAAGACGCCCTCAGAACTTTTTTCAAGAGACTAAACAGGGACAAAATCCCTATGTTAAAAGAGATAAATAACACGGATAATGACACAGAAATTAAAGATCGAGATAGAATGCAAAAGGAAAAAGGAAAGGAATATGGAGACCGGAAAAGAATAAACTAATGGATGGTGAGAAGGTATATGTTAAAGAAATAGAAAAGACAAATAAGCTCTCAACAACTTTCAATCCTACACCACACATAGTGGAACAGTCAGTTGGAGGGGATGTTACAATAAGGAATACAGGAAACTGGTTGTCCAGATTACGAAGGAATGTAATTCATCTTAAGCGGGTGGAAGGACAATGGAAATCGGTAGAAGACGAAACCAGTGGAAATGAGAATCAAATAACCAAAGAAAATAAAACGACAAATTGAAATAATAAATTCTTGTTTATAATATTATCAAAATTGATTAAGTTGATCATGTAACATTTATATATTTAATAAAATTAAAAAAATGTTGTAAAGGAAGGGATGTAGTGTTTGTATCTATACAATAGATATAATACACTGTCTCATGTACACAAGCAGAGGGGGTAGCTGTCAATCGGGGAGTCGTGTGAAGACACGGTGCTGGTTAGACGTGCGCCTGCGCTCGTAGCTGTGTGTAGTAGTGAGCCAGTGTTAAAGTTACCTAGTTTCCTTAGGTATAAAAGGGATCACTACACTTATCTAAATATTTCTACAATTCCTATAATTATTAATATGAATTTCATAGTATTATAAAAAATACTCATTAATACTTAGTAAGAGTAGTATTTAAATGTTTGAGTTTGGTAATACTAAATGCAAGATCCGCCTGGACCCGCCATCTTGCTTAAAGTGTAGGGTCACCATAAATTTTATGGATCAAATATTTTTACAATCTCATATTAGTAGGTAGGTATATACTTACGTATCGATTGTTTTAAATTGGAGATGTACCGTTACAAGGTCATTGTATGCTCGTGCTTCGATTTGCGATTGTGTAAATTTTCATATTAAACCTGATAGATTTTCATGAAAAATTTTTTTAAAGAAAAAAAAAGTTTTTTAAAGAATTATCGGTCAACTGTCATCTGTTTGACAATGTCATCTGTACTGTCATGCTCTGCAATTTGAACACAGAGAATTTACACTACACAAGAACACACTACGTTTACGTAATTTTATTTGTAATGGTTGCGAATCACAGCGGTTACCTTTTTAATGCGTTTCATATTTTTTTTTATGGCGCATGTTTTATTGCAACTTTTGATACCTTATACTTTTTTTTTTTTTTTTTTTGTTTCACATGCACGACCTCCTGTACCTGTTTTTATCTCTTTCTTTCTGTCATGCTGTTTTGTTAAAATTTCTTCCACTATGTCTGCGAGCAAGTGAGTTAGTATTTTAATTTTATATTTATATTCATATTATAAATATTTAGTGTAGTTGTTCATATTTTATTTATTTACTGGTTTATCTATTATATACTTTTATAGCTAACTATGGACACAGATTTATTAAATGATAGTTATTTTTCTTGTTCTTCATCTTTGGATAGTTATCTAAGCGCGGACGACATTAATTCTTCAGCAGCTCTCACCTTACATGATCACCTATCCTCTACATTTTCCCATTATCCCAAAAACCTCAATCTAGTTCATATTAATGCTCAGAGTGTTCCTGCCCATTACTCCGACGTTCTGGCATCTTTTAGCAACTCTTCTCTCGATGCTGTACTAATTTCCGAATCTTTTCTTAAACCTTCTCTTCTGTCTACGCAATTCTCTCTTCCCGGTTTCGTTCTGATCCGCAATGACAGAACGGAATAGCGATGTGGAGGTGTAGCAGTGTACCTTCGTGCTAACATTCCATTTAAGATTGTTAGCGCATCCCCTTCTCCTTACTCTGAATCCGCTGAACATTTATTTCTTGAAATTACCTTATTACATACCAAAGTCCTTTTAGGCGTTTTCAATAATCCCAATGAAAACATTCCTTACCATAACTCCCTGGATAACCTATTACATAATATCTCTCCCTCATATAATCACATAGTCATAATGGGCGACTTTAATAACTGCCTGCTTAGGAGCGATAGCCAAGGTCGTAAACTTTTATCTATCTTGTCTTCTTATAATCTTACTTCGTTGCCTCTTTCGGCCACTCATACTTTCCTAACTGCACTCCCACCCTTATCGACCTTATCATTGTTTCGTCCCCGGACGCTGTTGGTACACATGGGCAGCTCACTGCACCTTTTTCCTATCACGACCTCATATTCCTGTCTTATCGTATCCGTCCTCCTAAACGCTTTGTGCAAACCCGCCTACTTCGAAATTTTAGGTGTATGGACCTGGAGGCTTTGCCTGTGTTCGACTCGACGGACATCAACGAAATGGTCACTATTTTTAATACTAATATTATTCGTTTACTCGACAGACATGCCCCGGTCAAAAAAGTCAGGATAAAACATAACCCTGCCCCTTGGCTAAATGACTCTATCAAAAACCTCATGGCGCGCAGGGACAAAGCAAAACGACGCTATAAACATTGTCAGTCAATAGAAAATTTACTCTCATATAAGTCATTGCGTAACCGCTGCAGTCGGATGTGTAGAGATGCAAAGAGGCACCACTTCCATAAATCGCTCTCTAGCCGTAATTCCTCTGATACCTGGAGATTCCTTAGGTCTGTTGGAGTTGGTAGAGCATCTGCGTTCGACGTCAGTGATTTGGATGTAAACTCACTTAATAATTACTTCGTAGTGCCTCCAGTTGCCTTAGACGCAATTGCTAAATGCACTACATTGTCGTCCCTCTCGGCTAAGCCTGTCCCACAGATCCCCCCGTTTCATTTCAGTGCGGTATCTGAATGTGATGTCAGGAAATCTCTTTTAGCCATTTCTTCCACTGCTACTGGCAACGATAATATATGCTCAAGAATGATCCTTCCAATATTTCCTGTCGTTATCCCAGTTTTAACACATGTTTATAATTACTCCCTTTTCTCTGGCTCTTTTCCTGATGCCTGGAAGCAGGCATATGTAATTCCTTTGCCAAAAACCTCAAATCCTTCTGTGTTCACAGACTTTCGTCCAATCTCCATACTCCCGTACCTTTCAAAAGTTCTTGAGCATATTGTACATAGGCAGCTTTCCAACTTTCTTTTCGCTAACAACCTTCTTAGCTCATTCCAATCAGGATTCCGTACAGGTCATAGCACGATTACAGCTCTCATCAAGGTAACTGATGATATTCGCTTGGCTATGGAAAGGAAGGAATTAACTTTGTTGACATTGCTGGACTTTAGTAGCGGTAGAGGGCTGAAAATAACGAGCCGTCGGCGTCTTTAACAGAGCCGGTTAATAGCACACAACACCGCAGACAATCACTTCACTAATTCTGGAGGGCACAACCCTCTCACTCAGCACTTATTCATCAGCACCTCCTCACAAGGTGAGCACCAAAAGTAGACTGATCTGACGGCCCCGGTTCCCTTCTTTTACAGAGCATTTCAAAATTTAAACAAGTTTAGAATAAACATACCTAATTTAAGAATATAAATTTATAACAAGGTCTAATATCTATACAACCTAACCTACTGGCAGCTCTAACAATAAATAAAAAATAAAATCTAGGCTTGTCATTAACTGACATTAAAAATTACAAAAGGTAAACAAACATTATGAGAGAACTAGAAAATCTAAGTATTTCGAAATATAAAGGCCTAGGAATGTTACAGATAATGGCCATGCAGATAATTTGGAGAGAACGTATAATAAAACATTTAATTAAAAAACAAAGTAAAAAATGTTACAACGCCTACAAAACGGCCATTTTGGATACCCCAACTTCCGAATGGAATGGTTGCTTCAATGATTGGTTCCATCGTATGGAAAAATGTGTCAAATTTCGCGGAGAATACTTCGAAAAGCAATAAATACATTTTTAAATAGTAATGTTGTGTTACTTCCTTGATTCCCGAAATTTTCAGTGCCGCCCTCGTATTTTGTTGATTAAAGATTTTTTCAATCTCTTAGTATTATGTAGGTAGATACGCAGCATCTGTTTAAATTGGAGATGTGTGAAATGGGGTAAAACCTAACACTTAGATTTTTAGAACGAACTTGAAAGCGGCTCACGGATGGTGCCATTTAGTAGAAAGCCCCGTATTAAGGAAATGACATAAGCCATGTGTGTACCTATGCGTGTGTGTATCGAACCTACAAATGAACACTTGAGCAAGTGAGTGCGCAGCCGGTTGCACAACTCTCTCTCTCCTTGTCTCAAAACACGTATTTTTTGCAATTATATGTTTTTTTTTGTAACGTATATACCTCGTTTCTGACGGGGGTCCCCGACTGTATAATATTATATTATATATATTATTTTACGCCCCGCGGACGTAGTGTTCTGTAAGCGATCACTGCGTTAAGCAACTTTTACTATGGCTGGTCCTCGGATGGGTGAACACTTTGTGGCATTTATATTTGCGAGCGTTTCCGTGCTTCGGAAGGCACGTTGGTCCCGGTTGCCAGTAAAATGGCAGTCTGTTGTTAAGCTCAGTTGAAAGCCTTATTGGCGGCTTGAAAAAATTCAATATCGATCGCCATAGCCTGTCCATTTCAACACGACAATTGGCTCACCAACCACTTGTTTACGTGGGACAAAAATGCATACGGTGAAATGTGGGTGGAGAGCAGAGGCGTACTATAACGCCTCTGCCTACGCCTTCGGGGATAAAGGCGTGACAATATGTATGTATGTATATAACATTAAAATAATGTTATTTTTTAACTTTCGCGGTGTATACTCATATTTTATATACTACTCGGGACTTCAAGCGAAACAAAATTCTTTTTGTTTTTTTACTACATACATTCACCGACGTTTCGAGTGCGTTGCAGCGCTCATGTCACTTGTGGTGAGGGCCGAGAGTTACGTTAGTGTCCATTATAATTATAATGCAGGTTAAGGCCGACGACACACCACACTCACAACGTCAGTTTGTTTGGCACAGGTTTTCTACGATCAAGTTTCTTCATAACTGAATTCTTCATCCCGGATAGCTTGAATCCATCGCCCCTATTGAAATAATGGGTCTGACAAACGTTTTTTACTTTATATGCCAAATAAATCTACAAACAATACGAGAAAAACGGTGAAATGTTTACGATCAAAGTGCGCGGGTGACCGCATACGTCACTACCCTGCTCATTCAACAGTCGCGCTCTCGTTCGCACCCGAATGCCGCGCCGCGCCTTGTTGCAGTATGTGCGAGGCTGTGAGGTAAGAAAATACTGCATGTATAGAAGTTAATTAAAAACTAATGTACTGTACATAGGCTACGCTCCAATTTTAGCTGTATTTGACAGTAATATTTTGACCCTTTTTTGTTCTCTATTGTGTTTTTAAATTTCAATAGCTTCACGCACAATACGTGGATAATAGTGGCGATCGGTGGAGAGGACCTTGGGTTGATGAAGTTCGATCACGTGATTACTAGGTACCCGACTCGAGATGTTCCGCTACGCTATCGCCGATTTGTTGAACTGACATGATTTTTCACAGCTGCAATGTGTTCTATGACCCTTTCTGCGATGGTTCGTTTAGTTTGTTCTATATATGAACGACCGCAGCTGCAATTCACATTGTAGACACCGCTGGTGTTAAAGCGCCTGAATGATCTCGATCGGGCCCACCGATAACCCTGTTATCTGTGACTACTCTAGATGGCATGCGCGTGCCGTGTTCATTTTTGGTTTTGTACTGTTTGTCCATAAGGATTTTTACATCTGCATCTAGCTAGAGTATACTTACATACATATTGTCACGCCTTTGTCCCCGAAGGGGTAGGCAGAGGCATATTAAACGCCCTCATTTCACCGTATGCATTTTTAACCCACGTAACAGGTGGTGAGCCCATTGCCGTGCTGAAATGGACAGGCGCAGGCTGTAGTGACCTTCTCAGTTCATTCTCAGCGAAATTTTTTAATGCATT
The DNA here is from genome assembly GCA_948477245.1 of Thumatha senex. Classification (NCBI taxonomy): domain Eukaryota; kingdom Metazoa; phylum Arthropoda; class Insecta; order Lepidoptera; family Erebidae; genus Thumatha; species Thumatha senex. The sequence goes on along the minus strand of OX419742.1, from coordinate 279,248 downwards.
CAGCTTGTGTTAACGGTTGCTATTTTATTGGCCACCGGGACCCACGGCTTAACGTCCCTTCCGAAGCACGGAACTGGGGTGGGTCTAAAGGGCCAAATAAATTTAATAAAATAAATTTAAATGTCTATTTTAAATGTTAGATTTGGAAAAAAATTTGAACTCGTAGCTTTTTTAGTGAAGTGGTAACAAAAAGGCTAAAAGGTTTTATGTGCTAGACACTAATTAGCACGACCAATTAAAGTTCTGGTAGTCTCGGACTCGACAGTATACTTACGCTTACGAATAATTGTAAGTGAAACAAGTCCCGGCTTCATGAAGGCCGCGTATTTACTTTTAAATCGAAGGTGCGTGAGCTTGTAATCAATACACAGCTTTGAAGTTACTTTGAGGAATACGACCTGCTCACTAAACGGCGGTAAGGTTTCCGTCACGATCGCTCGACTGTTGATATGTGTACCTCACAGACTGTTCCACTGTGTACCTGCCTCAACCCTTTGACTGATAAAAGTAGTTATTATAATATTAATGATGCAAACATAACTAATTAGTCTCCCTAGCACCATTGATGGTGCAGGTCAATGGTGCATACAGTAAGTACTACAGACATTCTCTGCAAATAATTGTGTGAGGATTAAGTATTCATAATAGTTCTACAAATAATGACAATAATTTATTTATTTAATAGTTTTCAATACACAATTAATGAACATTTAAAACAATGCTCTATATGTCTTGTTTATTAAAATTCTTACAACAATATTAATATTATTTACACAATTTTGAAAACTCAGCTCAATACAAACAGAACACAAGCTGCAGCTACGTTCTAAACATCTTAATATCTATACTTAGTAGAGTAGTCTTTAGGTGAGACCACCAAACCTCGTCCCTTGCGAGCACCTCTGTAGACAGTCTCGATGATGTCGATCATTTCCTGCTTATCCTCTAGTGGCCAGTTGATCTTATTGTTATTACCGGTACCCAAGTCTATCATTATGTGCTTGTTACGGAAGAAGAACATCACAGTACATGGGTCGTACAATTCATACCTGTACAGAAAATATACATATTGTGTAAGAACTAAACATGTACAGAATAATATACAGAACATATAGGGAACACATACAGAATGTGTGTACAGACAATATACATATTGTGTAAGGACTTAACATATACAGAACATATAGGGAACACATACAGAGGGTGCAGAAAGAACTGTCTCTTTCACACCAGTCATTTCTTTCACACACTGTCACCATTGCTGGTGCAGCTGACCTACAGATGTCTGGTGTTATGAATAGTCTGGCAAAATCAGAGAGTAGTCACTCAATACAGCACAAGTTAACAGTATTTACATGAGTTGGAGCAACAAGAATTTCGTTCTACTAGTGATGGTCATATTCATACACATAAATGGTGAAACGTTGGCATATAATATGCCTCTGCTATCCCTTTGGGGATAAAGGTGTGATTAATGAAATTAATTAAGATTCCATAGAGAATTTTTACGTCTCTTAACGTAAGCTGTAATTAGTAGTAGTTTACATCAACTTACATTTTATTGAAATCAGGTACTGCAGTGATATCTACCAAGTATATAACAGCAAAGTTCTTTACTTTCTCAGCGATACTGTACAACACCTCGTCCATTTTCATGCACGTTGGATCCCAGTCGTGCCCAAATCTTATAACCTGCAAGACAAATGTGTAACAACATTGTAAGAGCTACAAACAATTTAGGGACATACTTTACAAGGGTGGTGAGCGTTTCTGGAACGGTGCAATGGACAAAATAATTTTATGTAACTTTCACCTAGAACGTTCATAGACTTACTACAACACGGTCTTCTTCGGATAAAATGGCTTGGTCTACCTGCCAGCCGTTGTGCAAATGCCCCAACATGTAACTCATTGCGAAGGATTTTTGATGAGCTACTAGAGAGTATCAAGAAATACAGCTTGGCAGCAACTACACCGAACAATGATAATAAACTCAACGCGTTTTATGAGTTTTGATGTTAAATGAAATTAATACAATTAAATACAATGAATAAAGATAAAACCAAAACAAATGGTTATCAAGATGCGTTACGTCAGTTTTGACATTATGACATTGACGTAGATATTGTTGATGTTATGTCTTCGGCATTCATGGGCAGGCAAAGGACACTCAGTCCATACAACAATTTCACAACACTTGTGCTCGTTGTGGAAGCTTTTTGTTTAGGAATCCACCATTTTAAACCCCGACGCACAAAGAGAGGTTTTGATTTAATTTTTTTTTGTATAAAAGGTGACTTATGTGCCAGCGCTGTTAATCATGTTTGATGTTAAAAGTTGGGGTAAAAGTGGGGAAGAATAACCAAATCTCTGAAAAATTTTGCAAAACATTTGAGACCCCACTCGAGTATATCGAGTGGGATCTCAAATGAAATAGCATCACGTACACATTACAAAATAATTTGTTCAATAAAAATCGGTTGAACTATGAAAAAGCTCTGGGAAAAGTGGAATGAATATGAATACCCAATGTCTGCAAATATATTTGTTGATAAATATTTCGAAAAAGAAGCTATGTATTTACAACATATCAAAATCTATATTATAATAAGTAAATAAATATCCATCACGCCTTATCCCCGAAGGGTGGGCAGAGGCATACTACATGCCCACTTTTCACCGTGTGGATTCCTGTCCCACGTAATAGGTGGTGAGCCCATTGCCGTGTTGAAATAGACAGACGCAGGTTGTGGCTACTTGCTGTTGAAATTTTCAAGCCGCCCATAAGGCCTTCAACCAGGACTAACGACTGCCATTTTACTGGCAACCGGGACCAGCGGCTTAACGTGCCTTCCGAAGCACGGAAACGCTGTCAAATGTAAATACCACAAAGTGGTCACTCATCCGAGGACCAGCCATAGTGAAAGTTGCGTAACTCAGTGATCGTTTACAGAACACTGAGACCGCGGGGCCACGAGCGCTTCAATATATATAATTCAAAATAATAAGTATGTACCTATAAAAATATTAAAATAAAAAATTGAATAAACCACTGACACTAAAAGCCTTCCATTTTTTTTTATTTTTTTTTTATTTATCTATCACGCCTTATCCCCGAAGGGGTGGCAGAGGCATATTATATGTCGACTTTTCACCATGTGTATTCTTGTCCCACGTAATAAGTGGTCAGCCCATTGCCGTGTTGAAATAGACAGACACAGGTTGTGGCTACATTTAAAAAGTAGAAAATATTAAAAGCAACTCAATCTTAAAATACCTTTAGTTTGAGCTCGACCGCTGTACCGCTCACTGCGTACAAAATTGTACGCAGCGTGGTCAAACTATAAGTACGAGTATGTATCAATAATTCAAAAAAAAGCATTTAAAGCTCGAATTGTGCCATGTAGAAAAATATTTGCACTAGTTACTACTTTTGAAATTGCTATTTTATATTTTACATCTTATTTTTATGTACCTACCATCTACATCCTACATGTAAGACTTTCGGCCCCCCAGCCAACCTGGGCCTGAGGAGAGGCTGGAAGCCTTTTAGTTTTCCGGCTGTGGTTCTTACCCCAGGCTTCTGTCTTCCAAGTTCTTTCAGTAGCCAAGGTTTCTCCTGGTTGTACCTACACAGGAGTGGAAGAAAATCAGACCCGTGGAAGATTACCTGGCCCTACCCCAGTTAAGTCCAGATTCCGCGGCCTCTCGCAGCAGAGTCCACCTTACGGTTGCCGATTCTAATTCGTCACCCGCGACCCTGACTACGACTACTTTTGGCCCTGTCAGGAAATATATTTTTATAAAATTTACCTACTACCTATTATTTATCTCCCGCAGGGTCCTTTAGAACCTAACAGTTTACAACATACCTCTAACCTTCGTGACCGTTGCACCTATTTAATCTTGTCGTTACTTAATTTTACAATAATGTATTAAAATATGCCCAATTTGTTGACATTTATGAAGCGCTTGTGGCCCCGCGGACTCAGTATTCTGTAAACGATCGCTGCGTTAAGCAACTTTCACTATGGCTGGTCCTCGGATGGGTGACCACTTTGTGGCATTTACATTTGCGAGCGTTTCCGTGCTTCGGCACGTTAAGCCGATGGTCCCGGTTGCCAGTAACATGGCAGTCGTTAAGCCCAGATGAAGGCTTGAAAATTTTCAACAGCAGGTCGCCACATCCTGCGCCTGTCCATTTCAACACGGCAATGTGCTCATCACCACCTGTTACGTGGGACAAAAGTGCATATGGGCGTATAGTATCATAATGACAATATGTATGTATGTATGTATGATTACCAAACCCAGAATCCTCAGCCAATCCTCCATGACGGGTCTCACTTCCCATGTTATGGCGTGCTCTGCAGGATAGACCATGTTCGCCCACTCCGCCAGGAACATCTGTTCGAGCTGAGTCTGTTGCTATTCGGTTTCTTGAGTTACGGGTTCGCTCCAGTGTTTCTTTGCGTCACATAGGTACAGTGTTGAAGGGCCATCCCCTTCAAGACAGTTTCTTTAATTTAGAAATTTCCTTTAACCTTCATTTTAATATCATCATGAATCAGCGGCAAGAGCTATGATAATAAACGGGAGTTATTTAGTCAATTTATTTAGGTATGTACCGTTACTTACAATCGTTAAAAAAAAACATTTTTAAAATGTTCAAGTTACCGCTTTTTTTAAAACCGGACGTAAATATAGAGATGGGTTTAGGTTGGACCGATTTCAATGCAGTTTTCTTTTTCATTTGAAGCCCGTTTCTTGACGATGGTTCTTAGCTATTTTCGGTCAATATCGGTCCAACATTTTTTTTTCCTCTGAGGTGGCAGACCAGCTTACGGCCCACCTGATGGAAAGAGGTCACCGTAGCCTATGGACGTTTGCAACACCAGAGGTGCAGCACTCGCGATGCCGACCCTTTATAATTTAATTTCTAAGACCCCTTTTGAAGAACCCCATACTGTAGACTTCCGGGAAAACCCAAGCTGGGAGCTCATTCCACAACCTAAGCGTACGCGGAATAAAGCCTCTATCGGACCTAACCGTGTGCGTGCGCTCCGGACGCAAAGTGTTAGGGTGAACACCCTGTCTATGGCGAGCAGTGCGATGATAAAAGGTAGCCGTGGCCATTATATCAAACAACTTTTCAGAGCACAGACCATTGTACAGGCGATAGAACACGCATAAGGAGGCAAAGTCTCTTATTCTGTCGCGAAGGGGTTCGACACCGCCCTCTAGTAGAGGATCGTTGACAATCCTCATAGCACTCCCTTCTACCGAGTCAAAAGGTCAAAGCAATATTATTATTAATTGATAATTATTTCAACACGGCAATGGGCTCACCACTGTTACGTGGGACAAAAAGCAAAGCATACGGTGAAACGTGGGCGTATTGTACGCCTCTGCCTACCCCTTCAGGGATAAAGGCGTGAAAGTATGTTATGTTATGTTAATTGATAACATGGAGCGACGTATTGGTGAAGCGAGATTCGAGTGGTCGATTATCTCACACGATATACAGAAAGCCGACTCAAACAGATAGGTATCTGAGAGCGGATTATAATCACCACCCAGCGCATTCATTCATCATCACTCGCTTCAGTTCCACGAAGGCTTATCAAGAGGGCTTTGAGACTGTGTGACCCGGAATACCTGGATACTGAGCTGGAACATGTGCAGGGTGTGTTGTGCGGCAACGGATACTACCCTCCGTCCCTTTACACAACTTCGACATCTACTGCGCTCTCCGAATGATAGAGGAGACCCTCTGGGTGTCCCCTTGTGTTTATATATTTCCCTGCGATTGCAGAAAATGTTACGTCGGGGAGACTGAGCGAGCACATACGTTCTATGAAGAACCATGATATCAACGGATCCGCGGTGGTGGAGCATGCACTGAGCTCTGATACGCGTCATTTCATCCGTTTTGATAAGGTGAAGGTCTTGTCGCGGGAGAAGCACTTTGTAAAAATATCGAAAAGTCATAGAGATAGGGAGGCGGCCGAATTTTAATAGAGATGGGGGCTGGAGTTTACCTCCTACATGTAGGCCGTACCTTTTGCCGTACCGTTGTGTGGAAAGCGAGTCTGTTGAAGACACAGTGAGCTATGCATACAGAGAGGTTTAAATTGTAAAAGGTTTATTTATATATTTATGTGTGAAGTGGGTACAAAGATCTTAGAAATAACACACAAGTTCTCCAAATCTGCCAATGGCTTAGACAATTTTCAATAATAAGCAGAATTAGGTAAATTACAAATGTCGCAAAATAGAAAACTTCAGTCCTTACATCAATTTTAAACATTGCTTAAAATATTAGATAAATTGTGGATGTTATCAAATCTGTTAACATGATACTCGTAAGTACACAAACAATACTCAAATTAATCTTTGTCAAATTTGTTCCTCAAATATTCATCCACTGAGTAGAAACATTTACGAATCAAGATTTCTTTCACTTTATTCTTCATCATCATCCGAGCGTCTGTCCCAGTTGCGTCTCGCCACGCCCGGGGTCCGCTTTCCTACATTTTCTCCTCCACTTCGCACGGTCGTCGGCATCCCCTGTGGTGAGACCATTGGCACGCATGTCATCCCTTACGACGTCAAGCCAGCACTTCTTGGGTCTTCCCCTCTTACCGGGACCCGGCGGGGCTGACATGGCCAGACATTTGTTACCTACGTAGCCCGGCGGTTGCCGCAAGACGTGACCATACCAACGAAGGCGACACTCTTGCAACTTGTCTGCAATGTCACGGACGTGAAGGCTGCCGCGGATGCGAGAGTTCCTCACGCGGTCCATCCGCGTGACTCCACACATCCACCGCAGCATCTTCATTTCCGTGACACGCAGCTCCTGCTTGTGTCGCTCCAATATCGGCCACGTCTCACTGCCATGTAAAAGGACAGGTCTAATAATGGTTTTGTAGACCTGTCCCTTCAACCGGATCGGCATTTTAGGGTCACAAATGACACCGGTCATCTCCCGCCATTTGGCCCACGCGGCAGCAATGCGTGACTTGACATCGCAATCGATGTCACTGGACGTGTGAAAAACAGATCCCAAGTATTTAACCTGGTCCGTGCGCTCGACCAAATCACCGCCTATGCGGACGGATGTGGGATCTGTCGAGTTTAGTGCCAAGTACTCGGTCTTCGCCACATTTAGTTTCAGACCGCCGTTCTCAAGCGTCTCCTTCCACGCCTTTACACGTCGCACCAATCTGCCCCTGTCCGCGTCTGCCAGCGCAATATCGTCAGCATACATGAGCAACCATGGAGGCTGCTCATGCGGGTTTCTGATGCTGTCCGACAATTCGTCTAATATTACACTGAACAGAAGCGGACTAAGGACAGAACCCTGGTGTACCCCGACGGTGATGGGGAAGGGTTTCGTGTCGCCAACAGCAGTCCGAACCATTGAGTCGGAGTCACAGTACATGTCCCGGATAGTATCAATATAGACCTCTGGAACCCCTTTGGACCGCAGTGCCCACCAGATCATCGCACGAGGAACACAGTCGAAGGCCTTCTGCATATCTAGGAACAAACAGTGCAGAGGCGTGTTCTTCGACCTGTATTTCTCTGCGACAGCCCTCAGGGCAAAAACAGGGTCCGTGGTCCCATGACCAGGGCGAAACCCATATTGACACTCCGAGAGAGTACACTCCTGCCGGATCCGAGAGTCTATAATCCTCTCGAAGATCTTCATGGTGTGGGACATCACCTTAATACCGCGGTAGCTCCCGCACTCCTGCACTGACCCCTTACCTTTGAAGACTGGAGTAATAATACTTAGTCTCCATTGGTTTGGGATCTGCCCGCTGAGGAGTATGCGGTTAAAAAGGTTTACTAAGATGCCCACACCGCGAGGACCCATCGCCTTCCAGGCTTCGATGGGGACTCCATCGGGTCCGACAGCTTTCCGATTCTTCATGCGGCGAAGCGCAGTCAGGACTTCTCCAGGCGTTACCGGTGGCACTAGTCCTTGATTCGGAGGGAGGTCCGGAGGCTGCACCTCTTTATGCTGCTTATTAAGCAGCTCGTGGAAGTACGAGCGCCATCTCTCCTTTACCGCGAGGTCTTCGCTTAACAGGTTGCCCTCAGGGTCTTTTACACAGCGACACTTGGATATATCCTGTGCCGCTTTGACCCTGGAACGCGCCAGCTTATAGATGAGCTTCTGCCCCTCAGACGATTCCAGCTTATCATACAAAGGTTGTAAGTGGTCTCGTCTGGCTCTGGCTACAGCTCTCTTTGTGGCGCGCTTGGCAGCCCTGTACGCGTCGCGGTCTTCGGAAGATCCGGTCGCTTGCCACTTTTTAAAGAGGGCTTTCTTCTCCCTGGTCTCCCTCAGGACTGCGTCGTTCCACCACCAAGTTTCCTTGTCACATTTGCGTCCACCCTTAGACTCACCGAGCACCACCTTCGCCGCTCCAAGGATGGCCGCCTGAACTTTGTCCCAGTAATCTTGAACTGGTTCGCCTTCAGTGTCGGTGCACTTGTCACCGACAGCTGAGACGAACTCCTGGGACCTAGTTTCATCAAGCAGCCACCATCTGATGCGGCGCTGGCACCGCTCGATGCGTTTGCCTTTAGGCTTCACGCAGAGGTCCATGACAAGGAGACGGTGTTGTGCAGTAAGACTCTCACCGGGTATGACCTTGCAGTTGGCCACCTTGCCGATGCTGTGTCGCCTAGTGAGTAGGAAATCGATCTGAGTTGTACGCCTCCCGCTCTTGTAGGTGATGAGATGTTCGGATTTCTTTTTGAAATACGTGTTCACAATGGCCAGATCGGCAGCCGCACACGTTCTGAGGATAGTTTCTCCTTCAGTGTTGCGGGTGCCGTATCCAAAACCACCATGAACACGTTCAAACTCCTCACACCTCTCACCCACATGACCGTTTAGGTCGCCGCCCAAAACGATTCCCTGTGACAACGGAATGCTCCGAAGCACTCCCTCGAGTTGGCCCCAAAACGACATCTTATCGGCGTCGCTACAACCGGCCTGTGGCGCGTAGGCACTTATCAGGTGGGTAATAATCCCATCGATAAGCACCCTCACGATCATAAGCCGGTCGCTACAGCGTTTCACCTCCAAGATGCCGCTCTGCAGCCCTTCGGAGAGCACCACGGCCACCCCGTTCTCCCCACCAGGCGCACCCGTGTAGTACAGCTTGTAGCCTTTCTGCAAAGGCCGGGCTCTGTTGCCCTTCCACCGAGTCTCCTGCAGGAACGCCACGTCCACCCTCCGCCTGGAGAGTACTTCGGCCAACTCTACCGCACGCCCAGTCAGCGTGCCAATGTTCCAAGATGCGAAGCGGATTCGGGTTGGGGCTAACTTCTTTAGCCGTGCTGGCCCGACACACGGCAGCCCTAGCCCACTTGCCACAGGAGTCGGGCGGGGCTCCTGCGCGCCGTTTTGCGGCGGCGCCCTATCCCTAGCAGCATTCCTTTTACTTCTTTAAAATTCTTTCACTTTATTCTTAAAACTATTTAATTCTGCTACTTCCTGTAATGCTTTTGGCAAATGATTATAAATACGTGCACCCATACATAATATACTTTTATTTAATAAAGCTGTCTTGTTGTTTGGTATACAAATATTTAATTCGTGTCTCTTGCTTTTTAGAGTTGTAAATAAATGAATATTTTTTTTGACAAATAGCACCACTTCAAGTATATATATGCAAGGTAGTGTTAAAAAGTTTAAACTTAAAAAATGTGGTTTACAAGAATCAGTTTGTTTTAAATGACACAAAGACCGCATACACCTCTTTTGGGCTCTAAAAACAGCATTCTTATCAGTGGAATTACCCCAAAAAAGCACCCCATACTTCAAAAGCGGTGTGACATAGCCATGGTTTGCCATTAGTGCAACAGATGCACTCACCGTCCTGCTCAGCATAAAAGAGCATAAGCGTAAGTATTTAGTCTAGCACATACTGATTTGATGTGCTGTTGCCAGCTTAGTTTGTTATCTATTATCACACCTAAGAATTTTGTTGTGTCAACCTCTTCTATTACTGAATTTAAATAATGAATGTCCATATTACTCAATTTATTTATGGTACTCCGGAATGTCATAAAATTTGTTTTTTTAAGATTAATAATTAAATTATTTGAGGTCAACCAGTTAATAATATCGTCCAATGTCGTATTTATGTCATTTTCAATGCATGATTTATTTAGTCCTGTAAATATAATTGTACTGTCGTCAGCAAATAAGACAGTCTTATGCTTTGTAGTATTTGGAAGATCGTTAATATAGATAATAAAAAACAACTGTCCCAACACACTTCCCTGGGGTACGCCAGATGTCACTTGTCTGCTTTCAGATGAATAACTAACAAGCTTTTTATTAATAGGACATATTTTAGAGATTCTGGTTATTTGAGTTCGGTTAGTTAAATATGATTTTACCACATCGTGAACATTGCCTCTGACACCATATGCATATAGTTTGTTCAACAGTCTTTCATGATTTACGTAATCAAACGCTTTGGATAGATCCATAAACAGTGCACAAGCCTAATTACCTTTGTCTCTACTTTTTAATATTGTTTGAAGAAATGTGTATATTGCCATGTTAATAGACTTGTTTTTTTCTGAAGCCAACCTGTTCCTCACAAAAGAGATTATTAGTTTCAAAATAATTATAAATGCTGGTATGTATAACTCTTTCAAATATCTTTGAAATTACTGGTAGTAGTGCTATTGGTCGATAGCAGTTAATGTCACATCGATAATTTTTTTTAAAAGTGGCTTTATGATATTTAGTTTAAACTTTTCGGGAAAAACCCCATTTGAAATGCAGAGATTAATGATATGACTAAGAATATGTGATAACTTAGTTGAAACACACTTCAATACCTGAGTCGATATGCCATCATAACCATCATATAGTTTTAGTATTTTTCATAGCTAGAATAATACTGTAAATGTCCTTAGGTACAGTCGGACCCATAAACAAAGAATTCAGAACAAATGGACACCCACACTTCGGATCCTTTGAATCAGATACACTTGACACGTCAATAAAGAAATCATTGAAATGGTTAGCGATTTCAGTGGGATTACTTACAGTCTTGCCATTGATATTAATATCCAAAATTTCCTCCTTTGGTAAATTAAATTTCCTATGCTGGATTACTCGCCAAGCAGCCCTAGATTTGTTAGTCGCGTATTTTATACAATTGTCGTTTTGTGCTTTTTGAGTCAAAATGATTACACGTTTCAATCGTGAGGACAAACTTTTAAAATTATCTTTATTTATCTTTGAGGGATTCTTCCTATATATCCATAGTAACTGCCGCTTACGCCTACAGCATGTCTTCAAGCCTTTTGTTATCCATCGTGGTCTAGTTTTAGCATATACTTTTATTTGGATTGTAGGAAAACATAAGTCATAGAATAGAAGAAATGTTTCATGAAAACTGTTAAACGCCACATTTGGATCTTGACTGTTAAAAACTTTTTTTGATTCATTAACACTAAATTTTAGGTTGTGGTATATCATCTGCCTAAACCTTGTCTCATCGTTAGATTTGATAAGTATGTTTACATTAAAATCACCACAGATAATTACTTTTTTATCTTTGCGGTAACAAAATTGGTTCAATAGTTTTTCAAACATTGTAAAAAAGTTGTCCTTATCTACTGGATTGGATCTTGGTGGTTTGTAGACGCAGATAATGTAAATTTTGTGATCCAACAGCTCAATTCCTGAGCATTCCATAATACTATGTATAGAATACTTTTTAATTTCATCTATTGCTACATATTTCAAGGAACTATTTACTAAGATGCAAGAACCACCATGCCGATTATGCCTATAATAACAAGAACCCAGTGTATAGTTGGGCACAAAAAACATATTGCAATCGCTAGCCATCATATTATGTTCTGTGATACACAACACATCAATGGGTTTGGTTTCACTGTCCATAACTAATGCCAAGCGACTGGATTTAGACACTAAACCGTCAATGTTCTGATGTAAAATTTTTATTAGTCAATGTCAGTTTATCAAACTGACATTGACATTATATTAAATATAAAAATTTATCAGAGGCTCAGAGTAGTCTGGATGGAAGCGATAGCGAAGCAGATCTCTTGTGCGCGAGCATTGCGCGTAAAGAGCCCTCGGCATACAGTTCGCACCTCAGAAAAAGGCTATCTTAATACAGCTGAAACCGGTCGGTCTATTACTGGTCGTAAAACGTGAGTAATACCGTTTACTTATTTAAAAAAAAACGTTTTTAAAGTACGCTGGAGGGACTGCTACTGGACGCTGTTTTAGCAGTAGCAGGCCCACGACGGCGGCTTGACTTTAAAATTTCACGCTCGCCTTACGTCCCAAGAAGCGGGATCCAAACTAAACTCTAGGAGAGGCCACGGTGGTAGCCAAAGTGTACGGGAAACCCTGGGAGTTCCATCCTTCCAAAGAGTTACGCGGGACGCCCGGTGTTAAACTAATATCTAGAGATCTTGTAGTTTTATAGTCGATTTGAGTCTGGCATAATGCTGCTAACAAGCAGTGAGAAGGGGCGAGCCTCACGATTTTACGGTTCCGAACCTTAAAAGAAAAAAACGGAACCCTTATAGGATCAATTTCTTGTCTATCTGTCGGTCCGTGTGTCACCAACGATTTTTTCAAGAACGGGTAGTAACGGGTACTGAGTTCTATCAGAACACCTAATAGAGATATTAGGTGTATAAATTGATTTTTATACACCTAATAGAGATATTAGGTGTATAAAAATCAAGGTTCTGAGTCAACACGATAAAAAGTTATGCGCAAATTTAGGACACCAAAATTTACCTTGATTTTCAAGGTTTTTTATTTATTAGATTTTGCCCTTTATTTGTGGTATAAATCCTTGCTTTAAACCAAAATTGAGGTCACCCAGAAGAACCCTATATGTTCTGGGTCAAAAAACTAAATGGTGGTTCCCGTTGACCTGGAATCACGAAATTAGGCAAAAAGCAAGGTCTTAGCACGAATAAAGGAAAATTCCAAAAAAATATTAATGTTGATAATATAGGGGTTTACCCTTACATTACGACTGCCTCTGTGGCGCGGTGGGAGTGCATCCGACTGCTACGCAAGAGGTCGTGGGTTCGATTCCCACCCAGGATAAAACTTTGTGTGATGAGCGCGATGGTTTATTCTGTGTCTGGGTGTTATTTATCTATAATATGTATGTATTTAGAAATATATAAGTATGTTTATCAGTTATCTAGATCCCATAACACAAGCTAATATGCAAGCTTATAAAATTAGGAGCTTAGTTGGTATATACAAGGTCATTTGTAAAACACCAGCAACCTGCTAGGACTAGGTAGCTAACATCGTAAAAAAATGTTCAACGACTTTTTTTTCGACTTTGAAATTTTTTTTTTGAATTTTTAGTTTTTTTTTCTCATTTATCTTTAATATATATCTTTAATGTACGATTGAATTTCAGTAATACACAACACTACACTACAGATTGAAATACACAACTCGTGAAAATCACAGGGGATGGGGGTGGACCGGTCATAACGCCTTTGACTTTGACCTTTTTAACCGCATTGATGCACGCACATTCATTGTTCATCGAAGCATGCAGTACCAGGGGCAAAAAGAAAAAAAATACAGGGCAGCTGCCCCCTCCCTTTTTTTTACGTGTGGAAATCCTCATGGGTGCTATGTCGGACTCTTACAGACTAAAACCACACGGTGACCTTCCATTTGTCCATGGCCAGGAGTCCCGGGTAAGCCCTCGGGAGGATAGCTCCAGGGCTCCCAGCAGCTGCCCCCCTTGCCCCCCTGGCTACACCCATGGGTATACTTAAAGATTAGAGCAATAATTGGGAACTACTGTAGAATTAGTTTAAATTAATTTAGGTGCTTTGTTATTAAAATTACCATGAATGTACATTAATCCATTGCACGAGTTACCTACTTGACAGGGATGCAGCATGACAATAGATTAGATAGATAACTTACACTCATTACGTATTGTATAGTAGCAATCTAGCATGAATTCTAAACCTTATTTTTGTATATATAATAAAAGCGTTTGTCTATTTGTCCTGCTAAAAGCGGGACATATGGCGTTAAGCGCTTTGAGTATTAAGTGCACAATCGCTCGTGATTCGAATAATCTCAAAGGGAGCGCGACCACTGCATTGTAATTTTCACAAAGCCTTTGAGGGGAATATATTGTGATATGTACCACTTGTGTTATTTTTAAACTTTCGTGGCTCATAGGTATTCTACTTTATATATTACGAGTATACAGGATGAATTTTACAAGTGGGCCTTGAGGGCCAAATCCTAAATTATAAGAATATCACAAATTGCTCCAAGGAGTCGCGAGCCCTTGCGCTTTTGCAGTTAACTATTGCAATAGTGTTCTAGTTGTGTGTTCACCAAAGGCTATGCTAACTTTAGTATAATTTTTAATTAAAGTGAAAAATATAACTTTGTAACGGGGAATAGTTTTAGTCAGTGGTATGGCAACATAACCTTGCAACCTCGCAAAAGATGGGGTCTTAACCCCAAAATCAATATTTGGCTCTACACAGCAGTTATCAGACCTTCTATGACCTACGGAGCAGTTGTATGGTGGCCCAGAACACAACTATCCACAGTAAAAACAAAACTTCAAAGCCTACAACGCATGGCAACTGTAACAGCACAGGGTGCATGAGCACCACACCATCAGCTGCACTCGAATACCTACTAAACTTAAGACCGTTGGATCTGGTCATACAGGAAGAAGCAAAGGCAGCTGCTCTAAGACTAAGATCGAACAGCGCCCGTGGCCCCGCTGACTCAGTGTTCTGTAAACTATCACTTCGTTAAGCAACATTCGCTATAGGTGGTCCTTGGATGGGTGACCATTTTGTGGAATTTAGATTTGCGAGCGTTTCCGTGCTTTGGAAGGCACGTTTAGCCGTTGGTCCCGGTTGCCAGTAAAATGACAGTCGTTAAGCCTGGTTGAAGGCCTTATGGGCGGCTTGAAAAATTTCCACAGCAGGTCGCCATAGCCTGCGCTCTGTTGCTATCTATTTTTTTAATTTTTCAAGCCAAATTATTGGCATGTACAACTGCTTTTATAGAGCAGGATAATTTTGACACTTCACATTTGGAAAATGAAATTCCAAAAAAGTAGTTTGTAGGACAACAGATAATAAATCTGGCCAGTTTTGTCAGACTTTGGCCCCTGAGAATAATCATAATAAAAATATTGTTTTTATAAACCTGGTGCACCATAATGTTAGAGGTTTAATAAATCGTAAAGATTTAGAGTTGGAGCTATACATTAACGCAAAATCTATTAATATTTTTGTGCTACAGAGCACTGGTTAAAAGATCATGAAATCACACTGTTGAACTTCATAAATCACCAGGTTGCTAGCTCGTTCAATAGAAAAAATTCTAAACGTGGAGGCTCTTTAATATTAATTAATAAAAACTTAACTAAAGCTTAAATTCAAAGAACGTAAGGATTTAGTAGCCCTTTCCACTGAGCGAGTTATTGAGATTGCCAGTATTGAGTTTGAGCATTTCATCTTGTTAAGCGTATACAGTCCCCCTGATGCACCGTACATTAAATTTGAAGAAAAGCTTGAAGTAGCACTGTTCAAATGTCAATGTTCTAAGAAATCTATAATAGTTTGTAGAGATTTTAATGTTGATATACTAGATACATCTTAATGATGATCTCCATCAGAGAGAAATAAAATGAAAAATTTATTTAAATCCTTTAATCTGCATAGTACATTCTTAGAACCTACTCGTATTAAAGCCACCAGTGCAAAATGTATTGATAATATAAAATGTACTGATATTAAACCAATAAATAAAATTATTGTGGATCATGTAGAGTCAGATCATCGTGGCCAATGGATAAAGTTTCCTAAAACTAGTAATAAAGTCTGCACAAAACAAATTAAATATGTACCAATTAACCAAAGTCGTTTGAATATTTTTTAAGAAAATACTTCTGACTGACTTCACTTGTGTAGACCAGTCATATACAAACTTATTTAATTTGATTAATGATGAGTTTTGCAAAGTTTTTACCTCAAAATCTCTACAAATTGGTGGTCGTCCTGTTTTCAGTGATTGGGCTACACCAGGTATTTTTAAAAGTAGAAACAAATTATTTGAATTATATTCAGAAAAATCATATAATTTTAACCAAACCTTTCAGGAATATGTTTATATTATTCTAAGATATTTAAACAAACATGTTATCTTGCAAAGTCAAACTTTAATAAAAATATTTTTTTTAACTAACTAACTAACTAACTATCTTCACGCTGTATCCCTGACGGGGTAGTCAGAGAGGACAGATCGCCAGGCTTCGCGATCTATGCATACTTCTTTCGCTTCTTCGAGATTCATCAATCGCTTCATACACGCACGTCTGGGTATCCGAGTACTTTTGACCTTTCCGTTTTTGAGCAATCTGCTCACGTGGTCTTCATATGAAAGTCTCGGCCTTCCCTGACTCCTTCTACCCTCTACTTTTGAACAATATATATTCTTCGTCAATCGTTCCTCACTCATTCGTTGGACGTGTCCAAACCAACGGAGCACGCCCTTTTCAAGCTTAACGCTGACACTTTCATTCAAACCTGCCATATTGCGTATCACTTCGTTACGTATTCGGTCAGCCAAGGTAACGCCGCACAATTTTCGAAGTGATCGCATCTCCACAGCATTCAATTTACTTTCATGCATCTGCTGACATACCCAGGTTTCACTACCGTAAAGCAAAGTTGGCACTAGCACTGCGTTATGAATCGCCATTCGTGCTTCTTTTACGATGCTTTGTCGCTTTACTAACTGGGACAAAGCACCGTTAACTTTGTTTCCGGCAGCTACTCGCCGTTCTACATCCGAATCACATCTTCCATCCGCGCTAAACATACTTCCTAAATACACAATTTCATTCACTTGCTCTAGACGTTCCTGGTTTACTCTAATCTCGCATTTAGTTCTTACGTCACCTCTTTCAAATACTAGAACCTTAGTTTTACTTGCATTCAAGCGGAGACCCTTAATTTCACACCCCTCTTTCATATTAGTGACTAATGCCTGTAGGTCGGCTTCTGATGAGGCCATGAGCACCGCATCATCAGCGTACAGCAGACAGTTTACTGTAAAGTCACCCAAATTCACACCCATATTAAAATCTTTCAACTTCTGTAGGCAGCTGTCCAGATACACTATGAACAGCCAGGCGGACATGACACATCCCTGTTTGACGCCTGTACAGACATCAAAAAGAGGTGACGCATCCCCCCCTACTCGCACGCAAGCCTTACAGTCCCTATAAAGCGACTGTA
Organism: Thumatha senex; assembly: GCA_948477245.1. Taxonomy (NCBI): domain Eukaryota; kingdom Metazoa; phylum Arthropoda; class Insecta; order Lepidoptera; family Erebidae; genus Thumatha; species Thumatha senex. The sequence continues at coordinate 261,890 of OX419742.1, read as the reverse complement.
TTGCCCGCAGTAGCGAGCCGTCCACACCATATCCTGGCAGCAAGTCCCACAGCGTTTCTCTCACAACGTTATCAAATGCTTTCTCTAGATCCACAAAAGCGCAGAAAACCTTCTGGCTAAGAGCCAGAAACTTTTCCGCGATCATGCGGAGAGAAAACACTTGATCCATGCAACCTCTTCCACGTCGGAATCCGCAATGAGCCTCCCATAAATACCTTTCAGACTTTTCTTGCATTATTATTTTTTCTTTTCTTTATTTTTTTTAATTCTGTGAATAAAATAAAAATGACTTGGAATGTCATTAACAGAAATGGATTTCCACTTAAAAGTAAATGATTGTCATGTTACAGGGGACCTGGAAGTGGCGACGGAATTTGGTAATTTTTTTTCAAAAATATACCTATTTTGACGACTAAATCTTTGAAAGCATCTTCCAGTTCTTAAAAAAAAAATATATATCTTTATTTTGCATAGACCATTTCAACGGCGCTTACAAAATGTCATACACTAAAACTAAAGAAAAAATAATATATTTAAAGTGACCACCGGTTCGGAACGCGGCCCACCTGAGAAGAACCGGCAAGAAACTTAGGAAGGCTTTTTTTTTGATGGCCTATTTACAATTTAATATTTTAATTATGTATTTTATGACTATAATATTTTATTTGCCAGCATATCATTTCCAGGCATCCCTGTCCTGTAAATAGTCTTTAATAGAGTAATAACCTTTTTCACAAAGCTTTCTTTTAATATACTTATTAAATTTATTTAGTGTTAAATTTGTTAGTTTTAAACTTTCGCGGTTTATACTCACATTTTATATACTACTCGGGACTTCACGATCTTCAGTCCAGCCGCGACCACGGGCGCTGCAACGCGTTCGAAACGTCGGTGAATGTAAATATAAAATATAATGGTAAATTTCTCAGGTCACAGGGAAGCTTGTTGTAAAAGCGTATACAGTTACCCTGGAAAGAATCGCAAATCCTATGCAGCCGATTGTGGTGAACAGAAAGATTGTTTTTATGTCTAGTATTTATATTATGTATATCACAAAGTTTAGTAAACTGTGATAGATTTTTCTGAACATACATAAGATTGGCAAAAATGTATTGTGATGCTACGGTTAGAATATTTATTTCTTTGAATTTTTCTCGGAGGGAGACTCTGGGGCCCAAATTATAAATTGCGCGTACAGCCCGCTTTTAAAGAACAAAAATGTTATTTACATCTGCAGCACTCCCCCAAAGGAGAATACCGTGAGACATAATACTATGAAAATAGCTGAAGTAAACCATTCTAGCCGTATCCACATCTGTTAGAGTCCTGTTCTTTTTTACAGCGTATGCAGCCGAACTTAACCTAGATGCCGTCTTTTCAATGTGTGGGCCCCACTGCAAATTGGCATCAATAGTTATACCAAGGAACACAGTTGATTCTACAAACTCTAACACTTGTCCATTCAGTTGAACATTGGCCGTAACTTATTTTACATTCGGGAGAGTAAATTTAATACATTTAGTTTTGTTTTCATTTAGGCAAAGATTATTTGAGCTGAACCAAAGAAACACTCTCGTGATTGCATTGTTTACATCGTCATAGTTATCTAATTGTCTTCTAATTTTAAAAATCAATGAGGTATCGTCTGCATGTCTGATACGGTCTGATACTATGGGGGAACTCTAGCGAGATTCAAAGAGCTTTTATTGTGCAGAAAAAATGTATCAGATCTATTTTCGGCCTTAAATGGTTTGACTCTTGTCGACCTATATTTACAACACAGAGATTGTTGACTCTTCCTGGTTTATATTTGTATGAGATGTGTAGATTTGTTAAAGACAACTTCTCCCAATTTGAACAAGATTAAAATGCCTGTTTCAAACGAAAAATTGTGCAGAAGCCATTAGTAGTGCCAAGAAATAGATTAGTATTGTGTGATAAAAACTGCTATACAATGGCAGTAAAAATATATAACAAATTACCTATAACAATCAGAAATCTAGAAAAAAAAAATTACTATACATTATATGATTGGTTATGTGAGAGATGTTTTTATTCTGTTGATGAATATTTTGAATTTAAGGGGCAATAACTTATTGACAATAAAAAAAATATGTTGATATCACTAATCTTATATTCTGACTATATTTTAATTTTAAATTAGGTATTATTATTTTGGAATTTGTAATAATGTAATTGATTGAGATTTTGATATAATTAGTTAATTTATAGATATTTTTGACATTAATTTATAAATGTTTTATATTAATATGCTCTGACTGTAATGTAAAACTGTTTTAATAAGTATAAAATAATATTTGCACAACTTCTAAAGTTGAATATGGTGAAACAAACATCATGTAATGTAACAACTAACAAATTAATGTACCCATGTTCTTGCAAATAAAGCTTCATTCATTCATTTAAACAAAACAATCCTATTCCTGACCCCTACATAAAATGGTAAATCATTAATATAAATGAGGAACAAGAATGGCCCAAGTATCGAACCTTGTAACCCATTGTAACCATGGCTCATACAGAACGTGTACCATTAATTTTGCCATATCTCCTATGATATTCATTTAATTTGCAAAAGGGACAAAATAATCTTCATGGAATGCTGAAGCCAACTAACATATTAAAAACGATAAGGATTAATAACATATTTGTGTAAATAGCCTTCAAATTATCGCTTTATAATTGCTGGTTTTTTAAATTATTAAAATGGATATAAGTAGTATGTTCCATAAGAGTTAGACATATACCATCGCGGACTTTTTGAAGACCTATATTACATACACAATTCCACCATACATCATTTTGTTATGTCCCAAAGGGTTTAGGCAGCGTTCATATTGAAAGCTCCTAGACGGCTAATTCTTTTCTGACACCCCCATTTAGTTAATGTATACAAAAAAATAACAAATTATACATAAAAACCTTCCTTATGAATTACTGAAAAAGTGGAAGCTTTTGAGATGTGGGTGTATAGAAGAATGTTAAGGATATCTTGGATAGACAAAAAAAGTAACGAAGTAGTGCTACAAAGAGTACGCAAGAAGACGGAAGTATTGCAAGCAATCAAAACTAGAAAGTTGGAGTATCTCGGACACATAATTAGAAATCTTAAGTACGAGTTGCTGCAGTTATTAATTCAAGACAAGATCCAAGTAAAACGCAGTGTTGGTAGAAGCAGAACATCCTGGCTCAAGAACTTACGTCAATGGTACAACAAAAGTACCCGTTCTCTTTTTATAGCTGCTGTGACGAAGGTGCAATCACCAGAATGATCGCCGACCTTCGATAGAAGATGGCACACGGAGAAGAAGAAGAATGAATCACTCTATCTATTAAAAACCGTATAGTAAAAAAAGTAATAAAAAAAAAAATTAATTAAAAATTTAAATTATAATTTAATTAATTATTAATAATTAATTGCGTAGTTTTAGAGATCTAAGCTTACATAGGCACAGACAGCGAGAAACGACTTTGTTTTATTGTAGAGATGATGATGATGATGAAGATTGCTGCAGCCACTATCTGATACTTATAATACATTTTTTTATTGCTGCCTTATGGTTGGCCCATTAGGTGTAGAGGTACCTAGCTGACAATGTAATGTTCAACATAAGCTACATTTTTACTCGGTACGGAAAATCTTTACTACGCAGTATTGTATATTTGTTGTTTAATGCTCAACGTTTAGACCAATTTAAATTAAATTAGGTGTGGAGGTAGCTGGCACTCTAAATTACCACATAGGCTACTTCTTATACTGGCACCGGGCTCCTGTAGAGAACAGGCATGGGAAAATTTCACCACGCCAGCAGAGTCGCAGGTGTCCTCTCATCATCATCCGAGCGTCTGTCCCAGTTGCGTCTCGCGACGCCCGGGCCGCTTTTCTACATTTCCTCCTCCGCTTCGTACGATCGTCGGCAACCCCTGTAGTGAGACTATTGGTACGCATGTCATCCCTTACGACGTCAAGCCAGCACTTCTTGGGTCTTCCGCTTTTACCGGGACCCGGCGGGGCTGACATGGCCAGACATCTGTTTCCCACGTAGCCCGGCGGTTGCCGCAAGACGTGACCATACCAACTAAGGTATTATTATTTATACCTTAGTTGTCTGCAATGACACGGACGTGAAGGCTGCCGCGGATGCGAGAGTTCCTCACGCGGTCCAACCTCGTGACTCTACACATCCACCGAACCATGTTTACTTCTGTGACACGCAGCTCCTGCTTGTGTCGTTTTAATATCCACGTCTCACTGCCATGTAAAAGGACAGGTCTGATGATGGTTTTGTAGACCTGTCCCTTCAACCGGAACGGCATTTTGTGCCACGACGTGTGAAATACAGATCCTAGGTATTTAACCTGGTCCGTGCGCTCGATCAAATCACCGCCTCTGCGGACGGATGTGGGATCTGTAGGGTTTAGAGCCAAGTACTAGGTCTTCGCCACATTTAGTTTCAGACCGCTGTTCTCAAGCGTCTCCTTCCACACCTTCACCCATCGTACCAATCTGGCCCTGTCCGCGTCTGCCAGCGCGATATCTTCAGCATACATGAGCAACCATGAAGGTTGCTCATGCGAGTTCCTGATGCTGTCCGACAATTCGTCTAATACTCGTATCAAACTGAACAGAAGCGGATTAAGGACCGAACCCTGGTGTACCCGACGGTGACGGGGAAGGGTTTCGTGTCGCCAACAGCATTCTGTACCAAGGAAAGGAGTCGCAGGCGTCCTCTAGTGGAAATTAAAAGGAAGGGAATACAATAGCGCTCCGACACATCTAACACCGTGCGACGTAAGTACCTATAGCAGCGTGTAGTTTAATGCACCCAGGTGTTTTAAGTTTAATAAAAGTCTATTTAGTTCATCTAGTTACATTGACCAAGGTAAATTAAGTTTACGGAGCCATTATTACTTTATATACAGACTTGAGGTCAACATACAAACAGGTACCTAGTTTGTATTGCTTGAGCAGTAGATGGAAAGATTTGCGTCACCGCGATCTATCTTTTCCACGGGCGAAGCTGTAGCCTCCTTACAATCTTGTATCTCTGTATTGTCTGTCGGCATACATAATTTCTTTTATAAAAATACTGTTTTATGGTTCAGTAAAACAATGTATGTGCGCGCAAAAGACTACTTTTAGAAATAGATAAACAGATTGTTAAAGTTATTTGCGTTACGCCATTCAATGAAATATAAAGTAAACAGTGCGTAGGAGGCAGCGCCGCGCACCGCCGGCCATATTTATGTTGAACAAAAACAATTCATACACAGAATTATGTGCAGACAGAATTTACCGAACAATGTTATCGTTGGTCCGTCGGGGAGGGTATCAGCACCACCCACCTGGTGAACCGCCTCACTTTGTTAAGGGCTCCAGCTTACGTGAGCTATATTAATGAACGCTCAAGGTAGTTTCCTTTGTAAAGTTTACAACCACAATCAATTTCAAGGTTGTTCAGATGGTCCTGCAGGCTGCAGCGCCCGCGGTATATTTATATATATATATATTCTGAAGAAAGAGGAATAGAAAACATACATACATACATATTGTCACGCCTTTATCCCCGAAGGGGTAGGCATAGGCATAATAAATGCCCACATTTCACCGTATGCCCACATTTTTGTCCCACGTAACAGGTGGTGAGCCCATTGCCGGAAAAGAAAACAATGGATCTTTAGTTGTAAACAATCACACTTCTGTATTTTCCGAGCATTGAATTCAACTAGATTTTCGGAATCCCATTAACAAATGCGGCTGTGCACTCGATCGAATTAGCTACTAACTACCTTAGCTTTTCTCAAAATCCTTATGAGGTCACCATGCAGACAAAAGGGATTAATTAACAAAACGGAAACCTTTGGACACGGGCATAGCCAGGTTTTCGTTTTTGGGGGGTTTTGGTTTACTTGTAATAATGTGTAAATTTTTGAATATATCGCACAATAATTTAAATTAGATTTTAGTATTTAATTTAATATTTTAGCATTCTAAACTAGATTTTAGATGCGATAGGGTCCTACCCACATCTTCGGAGTCCAAGCCAGCCCCACCGTCAAATAGTGCACCTGCTGACTAACAGAGGACCAATTCTCCTAACAATTTTAACTCTGTCTACGAGTAGTCTCCTGTCGATTCATTTTACTGACATAGTATAAAAACGGTGTAAACATTTTGTGGACGGACTTCTTTTCAATAATATTTTTCATTTTCCAAATCATTTTATTTTTTCAAGCGTATAGTACGCCTCTGCCTAACAGAGGTTAGTATATTAAGTTCAAGTAGTAATTGCGAGGCATCTACGAGTATAATAGAAAAGTTGCAAATAAAAAGTGATGCAAAGACCATAGTCTATTGCGATGAAATAGGTAAAAATTTTGGACATTATTTATCACAGTTAAGTCATTCTGTAATAAATCATACATATCCAGGAGCTTCATACTCTCAAATTACAGATTTTATATTGACTGGTACACACTGCATGCAGTCTACTATAGTGGTGCTGGTTGGCAGAAGAGGCAATATTAATAGTGACAAACTTTTAAAAATTTTTGATAAGTTATCAAGTCTGCAAGTAAAACAAGTAATTTTGTCCACCTTGCCATACAGCACTGCTATGAGCCACAAGGAAAATCACTTAAGATACAAATTAAATATGAAACTACATACCATGGTATCATATTCCAAAAAAATTGAATTGTTCGATTGGAACATAATCTTCAATAATAATAGTTTGTTGACATTAGATAGATATTTTCTATCAAAATTTTTACAACGAAAGGTAGCTCTGTTGCTATCTAATTTTTTAATTTTTCAAGCCAAATTATTGGCAAGTACAACTGCTTTTATTGAGCAGGATAGTTTTGATACTTCACATTTGGAAAATGAAATTCCAAAAAACTAGTTTATAGGACAACAGATAATAAATCTGGCCAGTTGACTTTGGCCCCTGAGAATAATCTTAGTAAAAATATTGTTTTTATAAACCTGGTGCACCATAATGTTAGAGGTTTAATAAATGGTAAAGATTTAGAGTTAGAGCTATACATTAATGCAAATTCTATTAATATTTTTTGTGCTACAGAGCACTGGTTAAAAGATCATCAAATCACATTGTTGAACTTCGTAAATCACCAGGTTGCTAGCTCGTTCAATAGAAAACATTCTAAACGTGGAGGCTCTTTAATATTAATTAATAAAAACTTAAAATTTAAAGAACGTAAGGATTTAGTAGCCCTCTCCATTGAGCGAGTTATTGAGATTGCCAGTATTGAGTTTGAGCATTTCATCTTGTTAAGCGTATACAGTCCCCCTGATGCTTCTTACATTAAATTTGAAGAAAAGCTTGAAGAAGCACTGTTCAAATGCCAATGTTCTAAGAAATCTATAATAGTTTGTGGAGATTTTAATGTTGATATATTAGATACATCATTAACTCCATCAGAGAGAAATAAAATGAATAATTTATTTAAATCCTTTAATCTGTATAGTACATTCTTAGAACCCACTCGTATTACAGCCACCAGTGCAAAATGTATTGATAATATTTTTACTGATATTAAACCTATAGATAAAGGTATTGTGGATCCTGTGGAGTCAGATCATCGTGGCCAATGGATAAAATTTCCTAAAAGTAGTAACAAAGTCAGCTAAAAACGAATTAAATATGTACCAATTAACCAAAGTCGTTTGAATAATTTTAAAGAAAATGTATTAAAGAGATTACCATATCTACCTAACTTCACTTGTGTAGACCAGTCATATAAACACTTATTTAATTTGATTAATGATGAGTTTGGCAAAGTTTTTACCTCAAAAACTCTACAGATTGGTGGTCGTCCTGTTTTCAGTGACTGGGCAACACCAGGTATCTTTAAAAGTAGAAATAAATTATTTGAATTATATTCAGAAAAATCATATAATTTTAGGCAAACCTTTCAGGAATATGTTAAAAATTATTCAAAGATATTTAAACAAACGTGTCATCTTGCTAAGTCAAACTTCATTAAAAATAAAATTTCTAATTCTGTAAATAAAATAAAAATGACTTGGAACATCATTAACTCTGAATGCGGTAGATCTTTAGTGACTGAAAGGGATTTCCACTTAAAAGTAAATGGTTGCCATGTTACAGGGGACCTGGAAGTGGCTACGGAGTTTGAACACTTTTTCAAAAATATACCTATTTTGACAACAAAATCTCTCCAAGCATCTTCCAGTTCCGCTGAACTTTTATTAGAAGAATCTGTTCTTTGTTGCAGGGATGCATTTGTATTCACAGACATTTGTGCTCAGGACATTGTAAAAACATTTAAATGTATCGAAATTAAGAAAACCGCGGACATTTGGGGGTTATCGGTCAAAACTGCATCATGTATAATTGAGGTAATTGCGCCCCATCTAGCAACTGTGTTTAATGACTGTGTTTCTAGTGGTACATTTCCTGATTTAATGAAACACAGCAAAGTCGTTCCCTTGTTCAAGGCTGGCAGCGCTACAGAGCCCTCTAATTTCCGACCAGTGTCAGTGCTGCCAACTTTGAGCAAAGTATTTGAAAAAATAATCTTGAATCAAATGCTATCCCATTTTAATAGTCATAAAATACTCCATGCGAATCAATTTGGGTTTACGAAAGGGCGCTCAACTTCCGATGCTGGTGTTGAGTTATTAAAATGTATTCATGAAGCATGGGAAGACAAACACGATGCATTAGGTATATTTTGCGATCTATCAAAGGCTTTTGATTGCGTTCAACATGAAACGCTGTGCAAAAAATTACACCACTATGGAATAAGAGGCAAAGCTCTCGACCTTCTGTCTTCATATTTGAACAATAGAATACAGAGGGTCGATATTAATGGTACACGTTCTGTAGGATCCATGGTTACAATGGGTGTGCCGCAAGGCTCGATACTTGGGCCATTCTTGTTCCTCATTTATATTAATGATTTACCATTTTATGTAGGGGACAGGAATAGGATTGTTTTGTTTGCAGATGACACCTCATTAATTTTTAAAATTAAAAGACAATTAGATAACTATGACGATGTAAACAATGCAATTGCAAGAGTAGTTCATTGGTTCAGCTCAAATAATCTTTGCCTTAATGAAAATAAAACTAAATGTATAAAATTTACTCTACCAAATGTAAAACAAGTTGCGGCCAATGTTCAACTGAATGGACAAGTGTTAGAGTTTGTAGAATCAACTGTGTTCCTAGGTATAACTATTGATGCCAATTTGCAGTGGGGCCCACACATAGAAAAGACAGCCTCTAGATTAAGTTCGGCTGCGTACGCTGTAAAAAAGATCAGGACTCTAACAGATGTGGATACGGCTAGAATGGTTTACTTCAGCTATTTTCATAGTATTATGTCTTACGGTATTCTCCTTTGGGGGAGTGCTGCAGATTTAAATATTATTTTTGTTCTACAAAAGCGGGCTGTACGCGCTATTTATAATTTGGGCCCCAGAGTTTCTCTCCGAGAAAAATTCAAAGAAGTGAATATTCTAACCGTACCATCACAATACATTTTTGCCAATCTTATGTATGTCCAGAAAAATCTATCACAGTTTTCTAAACTCAGTGATAAACATAATATAAACACTAGAAATAAAAATAATCTTTCAGTCCACCACAGTCGACTACATAAGATTGGCGATTCTTTCCAGGGTAACTGTATACGCTTTTACAACAAGCTTCCCTGTGACCTGAGAAATTTACCTTTAAATAAATTTAAAAAGTTTATTAAAAACAAGCTTTGTGAAAAAGGTTTTTACTCCGTTACAGACTATTTGCAGGACAGGGACGCCTGGAAATGATCTGCTGGCAAAATGAAATAATATTAAATTGTAAATAGGCCATCAAAAAAAAAAAGCCTTCCTAAGTTTCTTGCCGGTTCTTCTCAGGCGGGCCGCGTTCCGAACCGGTGGTCGCTTTAAATATTTTAAATAGTGTATGACATTTTGTAAGCGCCGTTAAAATGGTCTATGCAAAATAAAGATATTTTTATTTTATTTTTTTTTTTTACTTCGGGGATAAAGGCGTGAAAGTATGTTTATGTTTTTTCCAAATCATCATTTCGATAGTTGACGGTCTGGGGTTGTAGGTCATGTGTCTAAGCTCCAGGATCCTGGCTCCCACGCCTAGGGTCCAGAGTCTAGGTTACGGGCCCGAGAGTCCGGAGTCTAGCCACCAGAGTACATTATCGAGATCCCAGTGTTCAGAGGTCCAAGATCCTGGGTTGACGTCCAGGGCTCTAAGTCTTGGCTCCAGGGACTTCTGGCTGAAGTCTGGACTCCTTACTTAGATGTTGAGAAGTCCAGACTTCAGGGCCCAAGAACCCAGGGTCCAAGATCCAGAGTCTGGGGTTTAGGGTTTAGCTCCAGAGTCTAAGGTAAGAAGAGACCAGTCTCCAGCGTCAAGGGTCCTGAGAACATGCTGCAAAGTCGAGGGTCCTGGAAAAAATTAATCAGCCCCATTAATATAAAATTTATAATAAGCACCAGCAAAATATAAGCAGTGTTATAGTACCTGCATTTTTATACTGCGTCAGTAAAATAGATCGACACGAGACTGAACTGAATGGAAAACGAGGTAATGGCGAAGAAAAGGAACATTAAAGACAAAACTCAGTACCAACCCGCTTGGCCAGCGTGGTATACTCGTAGTAAGGACAAACCCTCTCAATATGAAGGCACAAACAAAAACGTTCTCGGCACTGCCGCTGTTCTCGATTACGGTAGGGATCGGGTGACGGCCTAAGAGGGGGATGGCAAGAATCTGCGGGCTACAAAAGGCTACCATACACGATTGACTCTCGCAACCTATGAAAATACCCTACCCTACATCTGGACGAGCGCCTTGTCGACCTTGAGGTAGAACTGGGTAGCATAATCTGGCCCATATTGAGTTTATGCAAGTTCCGAAGAAAGGGAAAGAACACACTAACCCTTGCGAGAACAGAAACTGGGCTTGGGGAAGCCCCGAAATAGTCACAAGGAACGAGATTGACTTTTTCATAACGGACAGTGGGTGTATATTTAAAGATGTTTACATTGTGTGATAATCCGGTTGGTTTGTGTGATAAATCTCTTAACACCGGAAGTGATCAAAGTTCATCAAAGGCCGAACATCTCTTAATTATAATTTCCCTGCCGAAAGGCCTCAATAATGAAGCATAGTTTCTGATCTACTGCGCTCCAAATAGATTTGGGGTCCGAAAAATTTTAATCGGAACTTCAAAATCTTTTCAATCTGCTGGTGTGCCCCAAATGGTCCTTAGTCCGTTTTTGTTCAGTTCAGAATCAGGGATTCACATGAGCAGCCCCCATGGTTACTTATTGTGGCCAAGACCAGAGTACCTACTTGGCACTAAACTCCACAGGTCCAACATTCGTAAGCATAGGCGATGATTTAGTCAAGCGTACGGACCAGGTTAAACCTGGGATCTGTATTACGTCCAGCGACATCGACTGTGACATCAATATATACATTGCTGCTGCGTGTAAGTTAAGTTGCGGGAGATGCCTGGTGTAATTTGTCTATAACACCATTGGTCTTGGTTAGAGCCACACAAGCAGGTGCTGCGTGTCGTGGCAGTGAAAATACTGCGGTGGTTGTTTGGAGGGACTCTCGCATCCGCGGTCTCGCTACTGGGGATACCGATGACCGTGTGAAGTGGAAGAGGAGAAGTAGGAAAGCGACCCCGGGCGCCGTGAACACAACTCAGACAGACGCTCGGATGATGATGGTTGTCAATATCGTTAACATTGGGGGGGGGGGGGGGGGGGGGGTTGAACCCCCTAAACCCCCCCCCCCCCGTTGGCTACGCCCGTACTTTGGTACATCAGACCTACAAAAGATGGTCATCTTACAGTAGGCGAAAGCGGCGTTCATGTATCGGTGAAGCTGTTTAACAAACTTCCAATTGAGGAGGCAGACTGATATTGCTAGGCCGGATGTCAGTTAGTACACTGTGTGGCAGCTATGTACGAAGTTGCTGCATAATTGTAAACGTGCCACACGGAAAAGATAATGACTGAACTACCGAACATAATTCTATCATATTGTCTTTATTTTAGCTCCATATACACATTCATTAAATGTTGACTTACAACTTTGATTTTTCATAGCTTTAAGGGGCTGTGTATATTTAACTTAAATCAACACTCCACACGTCATATAAAGAGTCTTGACAGAAAAATGAACAAACAAACGGCCAACAAAGTGATCCTATAATGTACGGAACCTTAAAAATGATTTCTTTTTCGTCGACTACATATATTTAATGTCGACTTCCTCCACGAAGGCAGCGGCTTACCATGAGCCATACCTTACCAGTTGACGTTAGTCTTATCTTCGAAGTAAAGCTTCCAAGTTGGTTTAATGACTATCATGCTACTGGTAGCTAGGACTGACGGCTAAAGCAAAGAAAATGCCCGAAAATGGAAAGGCCGCAAATGGTGGTCTGCGTGTTAACCGTAGAGTACGTGTTCATCTCGACATACTCTTAGCATGGTGGACATCACTGAACTGTGAGCGCGGGACCAAGATGTACGATGTCATGTTTCTTGTAAACAATGAACTGTCAGAACTGTTGCGGAAACATTTACCGCTAAAGATGCGTGATAACTATTAGAGGCGAGGTTTAATTTGGCGACACGGTCCGTGATGCAGTTTGTTTGTTTACTACCGTTGGACGGAGTCGCCGCTCCGCACTGGAGCGCAGCAGCCGGTCAGGGAGGAGGGAGGGGCGGTCGGCAGTTGGCACGCCGCCATTGGAACGCGGTCACTCACCAAAACACACAGATTTCTCGAAAAAAAATAACAGACCGCTTGCAGAACTCGGCAGAACGTCGACCTGGTCGGGCAATTAATCGCACGTGGCACGCATATATCTACTGTACAACGTGATCTCTTTGGTTTAGTGACTTTTATTTTGTGATAGTGCTGGTTTTGTGAGCGGATCAGGACTAAGAACTACCAGGTCAACTGCAGCCCTCGCAGGAGCCGCGGGCGCAGCACATCTCAAGTCGTGTCGGTCGTCCCGCTCGCTCCATAGAGCTCTACGAATGTAGTGTATTGCATGACCGAGCTAAACACTAGATTTATTGGTGAGTAAAATTTAAATCTGTGTCAATTACACGCAAGTCTTAGTGACCTACTTTTTTCGTGTCGGTAAAATTAACTCGGTGTATTAATTACGTTGCTCTCAATTTCTTAGTAGGTACATAATTGAAATTAAACGCAATTTGCGATGAAGAGAAAGGACGAAGAGAAAATGACTAGACAATTCAAGGTTTACAGGAACGCGGTGTGATGAATGTGATCGAACTGAATCGCTGACTAATTGTCTACAAGAGCATATTATTGTCCAGCGATATAGCGAAACAGTGACACTTAAAGTTTGTATTATTATTATGAGGAAATCAAGACATCCTAAATCGGGACAAGCGTCACTTTTATAAAAAGTAGTACCTCTAGCTAGGGGCTCTAGGTATAGGTATAAACTGATACTTTGCTATCAGGTACTTGTTGCTGTGTCCACGCACCTATAGTTTGGAGATCCTAACATCGCGCAAAGTTCTCATCATCTTTTAGAACGTATAGTAGGTACTTAGGTAGATATTTATGTATTATTAGTATTTAATTAAGTTTGAAAATATATATCTGCTACCTGTATATCTATTGGATCTAAATGCTTTAATGAATTTCCAAAAATATTTTGGATTTTTCTAATGTACGACGGGGTATCGGTTCTAAATTTAGATAAACAGTCGTGTATAAGTTTGTCACAGCAAGAGCGTAGAAGTTACCGTATTTTCTGAAACGACGATGGTAATTCGAGTGTGTCTAGTTAGGATGGGTGTAATAAGTTCATAAAAACATCCACATTTTCATCAACCGTAAAAGAGGGGCACATTTTATGATCATTCCACGCCATTGCATCCAGCTCTTCGACAATGCCATCGTAATCTGCCCTTGAAACTTTAAGAATACCTTAAGAATTCTTTGATGCAATTAATGCTAGCAATCGGGTTCACTTGATGCAAACCATTATAAGAGCGGACATCAATAAGAATTCCCTCTAATGTCGATTGTGGTCTGCAAGAAAGTATTTGGTTGGCACCGGCGATATGATTCACAGGCAGCCACTTTAACCGAGGAAGATTAAAGTCACCTATGATGAAGATGTCAGAATGCTAGGGCATTTTGTTATGAATTATTTGACTTACTTCTTTAGTGTTACCTTCGAAACGACTTTCAATGGCAGGTGAGGGATATACTAACTAACTATCTTCACGCTATATCCCTGACGGGGTAATCAGAGAGGACAGATCGCCAGGCATCGCGATCCATGCATACTTCTTTCGCTTCTTGCAGATTCATCTATCGCTTCATACATGCACGTCTGGGTATCCGAATATTTTTGTATATTCCGTTTTTGAGCAATCTGCTCACGTCTGTGTCTTCAATCTGGTCAGTCTCGGCCTACCATGACTCCTTCTACCTTCTATTCGCTCTCTTCGCACAATAAATCTTAAAATAAAATAAAATAAAAATGTCTTTATTTTGCATAGACCATTTCAACGGCGCTTACAAAATGTCATACACTAAAACTAAAGAAAAAAATTATATATTTAAAGTGACCACCGGTTCGGAACGCGGCCCACCTGAGAAGAACCGGCAAGAAACTTAGGAAGGCTTTTTTTTGATGGCGGTCTCAGTGTTCGGTAAACGATCACTGAGGTACGCAACTTTCACTATGGCTGGTCGTCGGATGGGTGACCACTTTGTGGCATTTACATTTGCGAGCGTTTCCGTGCTTCGGAAGGCACGTTAAGCCGTTGGTCCCGGTTGCCAGTAAAATGGCAGTCGTTAAGCCTGGTTGAAGGCCTTATAGGCGGCTTAAAAAATTTCAACAGCAGGTAGCCACAACCTGCGTCTGTCTATTTCAACACGGCAATGGGCTCACCACCTATTACGTGGGACAGGAATCCACACGGTGAAAAGTGGGCATATAATATGCCTCTGCCACCCCTTCGGGGATAATGCGTGATGGATATTTATTTATTTTATTTAATATATTATGACTATAATATTTTATTTGCCAGCAGATCATTTCCAGGCATCCCTGTCCTGTAAATAGTCTTTAATAGAGTAATAACCTTTTTCACAAAGCTTTCTTTTAATAAACTTTTTAAATTTATTTAATGGTAAATTTCTCAGGTCACAGGGAAGCTTGTTGTAAAAGCGTATACAGTTACCCTGGAAAGAATCGCCAATCTTATGCAGCCGACTGTGGTGAACTAAAAGATTGTTTTTATGTCTAGTGTTTATATTATGTATATCACAGAGTTTAGTAAACTGTGATAGATTTTTCTGGACATACATAAGATTGGCAAAAATGTATTGTGATGCTACTTCTTACTTATATCTTCTTCTTCAATCGTTCCTCATTCGTTAGACGTATCCAATCCAACGGAGCACGCCCTTTTCCAACTTAAAGCTGCCACATTCATTCAAACCTGTCAAATTGCGTATCACTTCCTTACGTATTCGGTCGGCCAAGGTTACGCCGCACAATTTTCGAAGTGATCGCATCTCCAGGGAGGCAATTCTCGTTTTCTTCGAAATAATCTCGAATTCGAGTTCACTCTTCGACCATAAAATCTCGTAAATCGAGATGGTTTTTTCGAATGTCTTATTCTCACCACTATTCGAACTAATGTTCGAGACTAGACCTGTGTCGATCGCGATTGATCGGATCGTTTTGATTCGATCACAACCTGTGCGCGAGTGATCGAATCACAGATCTTTAAAAGACCCGATTATAATTGACCTGATAGGTTACACAACAAACTAAATTGAACTTTATTTTCACATCGTTACCCTAAGTAATTGCTTGCAAATAAAACTGATCGAGTCTTGCATTCAATCACGTAATGAGACGTAACAAACTAATGTTTCAATCTCTTTCGTTTACATACATTTTAAATCACGTTCGTTTCGTTCCCACTCTTTCTCGATAATGGGGATTGTGCTTCGCTCGTGGCTGGTGAACGAACGAACTCAAACTGTCGATCGCGTTTGAATTTTTTATTGAAAAACAAATTTCACACAATCGAGACTATTGTGTGAAATGTTGCCATTTAAGAACCATGTCCATTACGATACGTTCCGTTCGAAACGTTTCATCCGATTTTAAAACGGTTACAACAAGACTACTTTTACAAAATATTCTAAAAGTTTTTTAAGCTTATTTTACACATTATAAACAATAATTGAGTATTTTATAGTAATTATTAAAGGAAAAAATATTGTAAACTGCATAATAAATGTTACTTAATGTATATTTTAAAAATTGCTTATCACTTCCCGTAAAATGGAAAAATATCTGAAGGTGTCGCTGTCACTGTCACTGTGTGTTGTCTATATTATTGAAGACTGTGTTATTTGTAATCACAAATCAAATTGCTGAAATTTTCTCATTGCTGAAACATCGACGACGACATGTTTGAAATTGAAGCGAGTTGCAATATGTTTTGCACGTATTAAACTATTAATTCATCACTCATTTTGATATTTATTAAATGTAAAATGTAATATAATGCTAATTTAGGGTCGGTCACTGAAGAAATGTCCAAAGACTATAGTGATTCGACTGCGAAATCTGCGTCTCGACTGCTACTAACCATTCGAAGCAACTCGAGTGACTTCGCTTCGAGAAAAGTTGAGTTCGAGATTTGCAGAATAGCTAAACGTCAATAAAACTCAAATAAATTTCGAGATTTATCTCGAAATCGAGACTGTTTCGAAGGCATGAGAATTGCGGTCCAGAGCATTCAACTCACTTTCATGCATATTCTGTCATACCCAGGTTTCGCTACCGAAAAGCAAAGTTGGCACTAGCACTGCGTTATGAATCGCTAGTCGTGCTTCTTTTACGATGCTTTGTCACTTAACTAAATGAGACAAAGCATCGTTAACTTTGCTTCCGGCAGCTACTCGAAGCTCTACATCCAACTCACATGTCCCGACCGCGCCAAACATAAATAAATAAAATAAATATTGTGGGACACTTTTCACACAGCGCTATCTAGCCCAAAGTAAGCTAATATTAGCTTGTGCTATTCTAGATAACTAATAAACATGCTCCCTAAAACACGATTTCATTCACTTGCTCTAGAAGTTCCTGGTTTACCCATATCTTGCATTACGTATTGTTCTTACGTCATCTTTTTCAAATACTAGAACCTTAGTTTTACTTGTATTTTTAGTATTATACACTCCACATATGCATAGGTCTATTTAAACTACCATCCCTATTCTTGATATCAATCCAGATGGTCATCTCATTGTTCTTAAGCACAGCAATCACAACACCACCTCCTTCCACCTTCGTGCTACAGGTTGAAAGTCAGTCGCGCCTGAGCCCGTACACGGTTTACTTATTATCAAAGAGTTCGCGATCATGCACAGAGTTCTTAAGGTTCAATTCAGTAAATATTGTGACGTAGATGGAACGACATCAGCACTCTGCTTCAACACATTGGTCAACAAATCTGTTGTCTTTGTCCTAGGGCCTCTCGCGTTTTGTAATAGATTTTCAAATTAAAAGAGTAAAATGAACCACGTTCAGAAACAGAAACCATTAACTATAATCGTATTTAACTAATTTGAGTGAAAACAGAGACTTAAATTGAATTTAAAAATGCAAACTGACAATATCGCGTTTAACGTTCACCTACTTTTGAGCGCAGATCACCAAATTGAGATGGACCGGATTTGTTCTCTTATTGTATGTCCTTTGTGGTGTGTTTATGTGCGACGACAGCCTCTCTAAGCTGCTCGTACTTATCGGACATGAAATTAATGATCTCAGTAAGGTCCTGAATCTTCATACGTATGTCAGCACTGTCTGCAGAAATATCACGCGTGACATCGCGATAAAATCGACACAGAGAATCCTCGAGCTTCTTGTCGAAATGTCGTGTGAAGTCTGCTGTATTAGTAATTGCGGGGCCGTCTACAACTCGAGCAAACTTTGCGTACCCGCTATGAGCTTTAGACTCTTGCGAAAAGTTTGCCAAGCGTACGTTTTAAATCGTATATGGACGTATGACCTTTTTGATTCTGGTACGATGTACGATCATGTTGTCGAAATCGTACGCAAAACATACTTACGATCTTTTCAATGCTTATTATCTCCATAACGGTGCTTTAATTTTTATTTGAAATTGACACTATCGGCGCACTATGTGTAGCACTCCACTTAAGTTAGCCTTTCGGGGCGATAAACGGCTAGGTATCTATCTATCTATTCTTATATTAATAAAATCACGTGTGACTCACTCATTTATCGCCCAGCCGAAACCCTTGCACCTAGGATCTTGAAATTTTTTTAACAAAGAAAGGATTTTTCAAAATTCCACCACAAAGGGGGTAAAATAAGAGATCAAGTTTATATGAAAGTATTTGAATATTTATAACTGATGTTTACAGTGGCACTGGGTAAACTTTTGTCAAAGTATATGTAATGGCTTCTGAAGCAATATGGTTTATTTACGTGCAACCTGTACGGTCACATTTCCAGTGCACGGTGCGCGCGGCCCATGGACACGGTGTACCCCGCCTCGGCGTCGGCGCTGGCGCGCGGCCGCCGCCTGCGCCGCGCCACGCCGCGCCTGCGCCGCCGCACCGCGCCCGTCACCTTCGCCGAGATCAAGGTATCTCTCTACTAACCCGCTGGGATTGTACATTTCACAGCTTGAACCACCAGCCGAAGCTCAAAATATGAAACGCTCTTCATTAAATGTATAACTAGACTTCATTTTAATGTAAAATATTTTCCTAGTTGCTTCCAAACCTTAAGTACCTGAATTTGTGGTCTAGAGTCCACTTTTATTTATCAGCTAGAAGTAACTATCGTTTGACTTTGGAATAGTGGGGAGCGCCTGCCGTCTGACTTCCCGGCCCCTTAAGGGCGAGAGGTCCCGCAGGTGAGATCGCTTGTGCCCCGTAGATGTTGGTGTGGCCCTTTACACCCATGTAACATAACTAGACTAGTACTAACGGTCCCTTCCCTTAACTTAAATTTACTGCTGAAAACTTAATTGATATGCCGTTATTTATTTTTGTGAAAGCACTATTATCCCGTTGGCTTCACGTTGCCTATCGTGGAAAACTGAACCTTTATAATAATAGTTGATACTAATATTGTGTGTAAAGTTTATACATAGGTATATATTGTCAAGGCTGTCAGGCCTTTATTACCCAAGGGATAGATACCGGCATACTGAGTACAAACCCACATTTCACTGTACCTATGCATTTCTGTCCACCGTTAAAGGTGGTGAAGCCTATTTGAATTGAACATGTTGAAATATATTGTAATAGAGCGGCGCCGGTTGCGGTGACCGGTTGTTTAAATTTTCAAGCCATCCATTAGGCCTTCAATAGTCAACTTGGGCTCTGACTACCATCTTACTGGACAGTGGGAAACCGAACCAACCGCTTAACGTGTCTTCCGAAGTACGGAAACGCGCTTAAATGTAAATGTCACAAAGCGGGCACCCATCCGAGAACCAGCCATAGCGAAAGCCTTATCAAATCAAAACAAAGCAGTAATCTTTTAAAATAAAATAAAACAAACGAATGTTTTTGCTGATTTCATTGTGTGACAAGTAATATAAACGTATTATATCACTTGTCAAACAATCAAATCGGCCTATAGCAGTAGTCCACTACGGGACGTAGGCCTCCATCGAGTAGCGCCACAACAAACGCTCCTGCGCCCTCCGCATCCAGTCTCTCCCTGCGGCGAGTCGCGCAAAGAGCTATGTATGGAGCGGGCTACCCGTGGCTTGGAGTTTCCTTGAGGAATAAGCCGAAACCGAAGCGAGAACAGAAGCGCTCGACAAAGCTCGCGGTGTAAGCAGTTTAAGTGGCAACCGACTGACCACATCTGTGGATAACCCGATGGCCGACGCCTAAGGCTGAAGGAAAGGAGTTCTGGAGCTACTCGGCCGACCCCACCGCCACATAAAGTGATCATAAATTTTTGCGCATATTTTCAGGAGGTAGACGAGGAAGCGAGCGAGGTGGGCGCGTGCGAGCGGCGGCGGCCCGACGTGCTGGAGGAGCGGCTGGGGCGCCAGTTCGCGGAGTTCCGGCGCCGACGCGCGCGCGACGCGCTGCCCGAGCGCGAGCCCGAGTCGCCGCCGCCCGCCGCGGGGCCTGCTCGCGCCGGCAGCGACCCCGCGCAGCTCGACCGTTGCGACCCCGCGCAGCTCGACCGTTGCGACCCCGCGCAGCTCGACCGTTGCGACCCCGCGCAGCTCGACCTTTGCGACCCCGCGCCTGATACCTGAGCCTCATCTTACATGTGTTGTGATAACCAATTATTAGCTACTGTTGCGAGTGAGTGGAAACGTTCCTCTTTGCCTGAACGATCGCTGTCTGCCCGCGCCGGCGTCGGGCTACCGAGCCCACTAGTACATTAGGTATTGTTACAATAATCCATGT
This sequence comes from Thumatha senex, assembly GCA_948477245.1. Lineage (NCBI taxonomy): Eukaryota > Metazoa > Arthropoda > Insecta > Lepidoptera > Erebidae > Thumatha > Thumatha senex. Next base: position 241,338 of record OX419742.1, on the reverse strand, counting down.
GGACGAGTTCCCCGTAAACACAGTAGGCATGGGAGAGGAGTAAAAGGCGAGTGTGACACTTCTCGTATAATTATGGTACAATAAAATAAATATCATTTTTAACCACGTGTCACGGTAACACTTCAATAAATAGATGTAACTATAACTTATAACTAGTATGTATGTACACTTCCTAACTTTAATAAATACTATCGTACTCGTAAAATAAATAAATTTTAACAATAAAAGTGTCAACGAATCATTTATCCGTTAAGACTCCAGTGTTGCTGGTGTGCATATTCATGCATTTTTATATTGTGGGTACTTTACATTAAGCTTAAGGTTATCTATCAAAATGGACAACAGTTCAAATATAACACATACAAATCTTTTATTCATCATGTCTTGTCTTTGAGCATATTTTATAAAAAATAAATGTATCAAAAGTGAAAGGCAGTGTCGCTTGACGTACAATGTAAATTCTGATAGTCTCATGTAGTGCTAGGCACACACCGAGTAAAAGGTGTCAAAAACATGTGTAAGCGTAAATGAATCGAAGGGCCGCTCGAGACGGCGAAAAACGACGGGTTTGTATGGCACAACAATTGCTTCTTTCATTCGGTGTGTACCTCGCTTAAAATCTGCTGTAAGAAGTTTCCTCTTAATATACAAAACTTAAAAGTAGTGGATTTGCTTTCTGTTTATATATATATATATATATATATGTAATCTACAGTGGAGACAGAGCGAATCAGAGCGAGCCATCGATGGTGAATTGACATGAACAGGTTGTGGAGCGGATGACTGCGTCCACTCGGGTACGCTCGACGTCGAGAACAACATTTTTAGTTTGCTCTGTTTGGAGCTCGCGTAACACGCGGGGTCGTTGGCACCGGCGGGAGGACTCGCGCGGACTCCGCCGCTCGGCTCTCATGTTCCTTCTTCAACACTAAGCTTCTGACCACGGCAAAAACCACGTAATATCAACATACAAAATCTAATCGTAAGCAACGACCGACTCGATGCTTAATCGTAGCTTACTCGTAAATGTAATCTCACCCGTCGTACAGGACACGATCGTCTTCCATAATAATCGTCACCATCCTACGGTAACATTAAATCGTTTCTACGACGGCCGCGAGACGCGAACGCCACGCCAGTGTGACGCGACACCCGACGCGGCCTCCGGGCGCGCGGTCCGACCTCGCTATACTTCACATCGCACACGTTAATATAATCGAGTCACACGCGTACCCAAAATTCTCTAAACGAATAATAGTATCACTGTATCGCGTACATCACGAGCCGGGCGGCTCAGCGCGCCTCGTCGTCCGGCTGCAGCTCCGCCTCGGCCGCCGACGGGATGGTGTGCAGCAGGCGCGGCGCGAGCGGGGCGGACGGCGCGGGCGAGGCGGGCGGCTCGTCGGCGCTGACGGCGGGCTGGCGCGTGAGGCGCGGCCGGCCCGCGCCGCTCGAGCGCGACGTGCGCCACGTGCCCGTGGACGCCGTGGCGTTGGAGCCCGACGAGTCGTTGCGCGACGACGACAGGTTGGAGTCCTGCGACGTCTTGCGCGCCACCAGCCACGAGGCGGCGCGGCGCGGCGGCGGCGGCGCCCGCCCGTAGGCGCGCCACGAGTCCGAGCGCGACGACGAGAACTCCACCGACGACGACACCGAGCCGGCGCGCGCCGGCGCGGCGGCCAGCGCGCGCGGCGGCGGCGCGGGCGCGGGCGCGGCGCGGCGGCCGCAGGCGCGCAGCCAGCGCAGCAGGCGCTCGCGCGCGGCCCGCGGCGCCGGCCGGGCCGCGCCCAGCCCGGGCGCGCCGGGCAGCAGGCGGCGGCAGGCGCACGCCGCGCCGTGCTGGCCGCGCGACGAGCGCTCCGCCAGGCTGTTGGTGTTGGCGGGCGTCTGCCGGTTGCTGAAGTTGGACGAGTGGCGGCAGCGGCCGATGCCGCGGGTGACGCGCGACTCCTCGATGGCCTTGCACACCATCGCGCAGTCCTTCTTGAACTGCTTGGTGAGGATCGCGTACAGGAAGGGGTTGCAGCACGAGTTGAGCGGCAGCACGAACACGGTGAACACCTTCGCCTCCTCGAGGGAGACGAGCCGCGCGCCGAACGCGGCCGTCAGCGCGAAGAACGCGATCGGCGACCAGCACAGGAAGTCGGTGAACACGAGCAGCGCCATCCGCTTGGCGATGCGCGAGTCGTTCGAGTTCCAGGCCTGCGAGCCGCGGATGGCGCAGTACATCTTGAGGTAGCAGCCGAGCAGCACGAGGAAGGCCGCGCCGTTGATGGCCAGCAGCGCCACCACGTAGCCCAGCGCCAGCGGCGAGCCGGTCTCGAAGGGCAGGCACACGGCGAACTTGCGGTAGTCCGACACGCCCAGCAGCGGCAGCGCCGCCGCCACCAGCGAGAAGGCCCAGCCCACCGCCATCACAGCGGCCGCGTGCCGCAGCGACAGCCGCTTGTTGAGGTGCATGGCGTGCGTGATGGCGTAGTTGCGCTCCAGCGTGATAACGGCCAGCGTGTACACGGACAGCTCGGACGACAGCACGCCCAGGAAGCCAGCCAGCTTGCAGCCGCCCGACATCTGCCACGCGATCGCGTGCGCGCGGAACTCTCCCAGGGTCCCCGCGTCCACTACGGCCAGGAACCCTGCGAGAAATTAAATCAGTCGTTACGCGAATCGATATGACCAATACCTGAAAGAAAGTTGTGTGTGTAGACATGATACAAGCGTATACGTTAGACCTTCGCGAGAAATAGTGACAGTGGCAGTTACATCCAAACATTTACTATTGGCGATTGTCTTGAAGACTGATCCATTTTAAGAACCAATATTCATATTTAATGATCATTGCTTTCGTACAACAAAAGGTCACTATTTCATCTATGTCAACAAAGCAATTTGGACCCGCCGTGGTACTTCATTTCAGAATGTTTGAAAATGGAGCCGTTTTGAGAACACATTTTATTTATTTATATTTAGTTCGCCAAAATGACGCCGTTATGTATAGCCATGGAAACATCTAGCAAAGCTAGAACATTGCCCTGATTAGACAAAGGTCATGGGTTCAATCCCCGTCTCGAACCGAATTTTCTTTTCGCACTTTATTTAAAATAAATTGCTCTAGTTTTCAAAACACAAACATAAATTTTTCAAGACTTCTGTAGGATAGTTAGACTAACGTCTAGCGTAAAGGCACCCTTTAAGCTAGACGAAAGAGTCCATCCAGCAAGAACGAGGTCTGTGCTCTGCGCGTCGTCGTTCGCAGCATCAAGTTTAGCATTACAATTACTTCTATCCCCGAACGTGGACTTCCGAAGTAGATTCGTGACATCAATAGAATAATTGGCTGTTGCAGCTGCAGTAATTGCTAGGTAGTTTTAGAGTAAAGCTGTAGATCTCAGTAAAAAAGTATGAAAGTAAAACGCTATAAATATCAGGGCTCGATCGAGATAATAAAATTTGGATTTGGTGTTGGTATGTGTTGTACAGAAATAGTTTGGTATGATTGATATTGAGTTCTTCTAGTGTTAGTTTAATTCACTCTATTTATTATTGTATGCTGTTCTTTAGGAGAAAAGTTTGAATACACGCGCTAAACTTGACAATGTGTTCACGAAGGAGTCTCGATAACAAATTCTATATTGGGAGTTCTCAAACATCAATAAGTAGTATAGGTGTGACTGCGTGGCGGAGGGCGCTCACCGAGGTAGATGCCCATGAAGAAGTCTGCGGCGGCGAGGTTGGTGACGAGGAAGCGCGGCACGTCGATGCGGCTGCGGCTGCACAGCAGCACGAACACCACGGTGCCGTTGCCCAGCAGCGCCAGCAGGAACACGGCCCACACGCCGCAGCGCAGCGTCCACCAGTCGAACAGGTCCACGCACGGCAGGAACGGGCCCGGCAGCGGCAGGCACTGCACGCGCCGCGCCGCGCCGCCCTCCGCCGCCAGCGCCACCGCGCCCGCGTCCGCCCAGCCCGCCAGCACGGCCTGCAGCCCGCCGCCGCCGCTCGCCAGCTCCGTCAGGTTCACTGCCGCAACACCGACACGTAAACAAACAACAACGAAACTGTAAGAATTAACGAGCCAATCGGTGGGACACTTACGGTAGTGCGACCACAGGTCCGAGCTGTTGGCCAGCGCAGACGCGCCGATGTTTGGCGGCGGCAGGATGACTACGTCGCTGGGCGCGTCCGCGTCCGCGCCCGCCCCCGCCTGTGAGTCCGCGCCTCGCTCCATGAGCGGCGCGAACTCGCAGCAGTGGTACGCATACGACAGCACCAAAGTCTGTGCGGACACGAACGCACCGCGTTAAGTAAAAAGTAAAAATCTCTTTATTGTACACCAGGAAACACAATGTGAACATGACTATTAGGCTTCATGGTATGACAATTAGCGGCCTTATCGCGCGATCTTTACAGACAACATTTGGATGGAGACTACAGGGTGGGAAATATATTAGCGCAGTTTGGTATACATAATTGATACATAGTATGCCTCTGCCTACCCCTTCGGGGATAAGGCGTGACAGTATGTCATATGTCATGTCAAATACTAAATTAACAATTTCTTTTTGGTATTTAGGTAAGAGAAGTCCTAATAAATTATATATTGTATACAGATGGCGTTGTGTGAGTTGTCCTAACAAATTTATTTTATTATTTATTGTCAGCCGCACGCAAATAATAGTTTTTGAAAAATATCTTAAAGGTCTGCGACGATTGTGCACGTCGGATTGACACTGGTAGCGCATTCCACAACCGAACCGCTTGGACAGTAAAAGAATTGTCCATAAAGTCAGTGGAGTGACAAGACTTTTTTTTCTCAAATTCTCTGATGATCGTAAAGTTCTAGTGTGGGAGACATTCAAGAAATCTAAGCGTTTCTTTAGGTAAGTCGAAGTGAAAGGGTTAAAAGGATACTATACAATAAGGAGAGGATATGAGCATTCCGGCGAAGACGGATAGGTAACTACTTGAGTCTTTTGCGATACTCAGTAATGTGTAATCTAAATATGAATCGAATGCAATAATTTTAAAGTCTCTCAAGTTTATTAAGTTAGTCTTTAGTGAGATCTAGACATGGCATCGGTATAATCAAGTAAGGAAAAAGAAGTGATCGAACTAGCGCAATTTAGTTGTAATTGGTAGAACATTTGTCAGTCTGCGCAAGGACCCTGAAGCGGCAAATATTTTGCGTATAAGCTCATGCAATTTAAGAACCCAACATAAACAAGAATATATTAATAAATTCCTAGATTTTTGACGGAGTTACTGTAAGATAAAGCAGTTCCATAATTTAGTTTATTTCATTTAGTTGAGCTAAAATCCTTGCTTCTAAATTAATAAAGCTCGAGACTGAGTACACGATGTTACGATACTATAGGGTCAATTTTAAACCAAGTAGTGGTGTGATGGTATTTATGCTGCAAATAAGCAGTCAAGTTCAGCGGCAGATGTTGGAGGCTTGGAGAGGCATTTGCAATCAATAGGACGATTTATTTATAACTACCGAATGGAGGCGTTCCGTACAATAGCAATTTAAAGTATAGGTTTCGCTGCGCCTGGACGATAACCTGCACCGTTAGCGGTTACAGGCTTAGGTGGTTCTATACCCGCATTGTTACCTGTATTCGAGGGAATGTTTCCGGGGGGTGGAAGTTTCGCAGGTGGGGGTTGTTATGTGCCTTCAGATGCAGCAGTCGTTGCAGCCCCGCCGCCGGCAGCCACCCGAACACGTTGTTACCCACGTTCCTATTCAAGGGATAAATATTAATAGAGACTTGGTTTGCTAAAAGAAAGTAATAGATAAAGTAGCGAACTTACAGATCTTCTAGTTTGGAGACGGGCACGAAGGCTTCCATGTCGATGTGCTCGATCAAGTTGTCCTCCAGGTTACTGCAACAAAACAACGTTGATAAACGCCGATCACGTTCATCTCGAATCCGTAGTTGCTTTATAAAGTTTGACCGCAATCGCTGTACCGCTCCTTTGGAAATAATCGCATCAAGGGGCGGTACAGCGGTTGCGATCAAACTTAGTAAGTATTATTGTCTGTTTGACACAGGAGCAAGTAGCTCAAAGATTAGTACTTACCTACAGGTGCCATAAGAATAAAACTTTTAGTCGTACACATAGGTAGCTACGAGTACATCGTACCACAGTTGTTGTATTTGTTTACTATTGACACAAATAAGCAATGGTTAAATATAGGTAACAACTATATTAATAAAAATGAACCGACTGGTTATCATACAGACGCAGGAAAACTGTCAAAAATAAAAGGTAATAGTAAAGAGGCCGTGCCGTATCCAATCTACGAGTTAGTAATAGTGGGGATATTAAAGTTGAGCCGCTTGTTGACCTATTATGCAAATATTACAATGCCGCGGAACTGAGGCTCCCATTCCCTTGAAAGTTAGATAGAGCCGGTCGTGAGGCTGGTGAATCGTTGACAAAGAGCCTCCGACGCCACTACGGCGAAATTGCGGCGTGTTATTGTAATAGCAGGTCCGCTGGGAAATAAAGTTGACGAAATTACAAGTTGGTTTTTACGATACGGCACACAGTACACGCAGATATTGGCACTACCTGATCTTATTATGCAGATAGCTGTGGCGCGCTGTTTTATACGTTGTACGAAAGTAGTTCAGCCATATCACATTTTGATTGTGTTGTAAAAAAGCCAACGAATCGGAAACGAGACATCGAGCACAGATCATTTCAGAGATTGCTCTGACATAACGTATGGGGTATAGAACTTAGCGGAGCGTGAAGTTATCTTACACTATTATTTGCCTTTTTCACTAGATTTTTAATGGGTTCCTCAGAATACAGTATAAAATAAAATACCGAAGAATATAGAAGTTTAGTTATATCGACATATACACTTATGTAAATCCTGCTGTAATTCCGGTTTGAAAATTGTGCCTTGAAAATTGAGTTCTAACAGGCACGGGAAGCCTTTATCGGTGAAATGGGCGTATAATATGTCTTCGCCACCCCTTGGGGGATAAAGGAGTGTGAAAGGTATTATTGTTTTATTTCTTAACTGATGACCCCACTTCGCCCGTGACATATGTCGAACTCCTGTTTAATCCCGTCGTTTATAAACTCTACAATAATGTAAAATATTTGCCCGATTTGTAGTAGCATAATGATAAATGAAGAATACCTCCATAAATAGAGATTTTTTCAAATCCGACCGGCATTCCTGTAATTAGCCCGTTCAACCAAATAAACAAGCCCTTTAGCTTTATCTTTTAAAAGTATAGATATTATTGAGTAATATATTTCCTGAGTACCTATTTAATTTGAGTGATATTTTACAATATCCAAAAAACAACTCTAATTATGATGCGCTGCGATTTCGCCAGAGACATACGCAAAGAAATGAATTTCATTCATTTTCCGTAAACCTTCTTGGGTAACAGCTTTCAAGAATCCTTTCTTAGTGCCTAGTGGATATCTACATCAATAGAACTAAATGTACACCGCGATCGATTAATCGTCACGATTAGGGTTTTCTAAAGTCCTTTTAGTAGTCCGCTACTCGATACACTTCTTTTATTGATTTTAGTTCTTCAGAAGGATCTACCGGCTATCAGCTCTCTAAACCCAATTGTAAATAAATGTAGTCTTAAATAAAGGGCTTATCTGTCCGGCGTTGTCTACATTAAGAACGATGAATCAGATTTGATCCATTTATAGCAAACAGGTACATCATCTGAGCTGGTTGACGACCACGACTCGGCACGGGCTTCGCCTGCCTCATCTAGCTAGGCTACACAACCTTTACGAGGTGGACAGCCCATCTTGCAGGAGGTCAATTTTTGACATATTGTTTACATTTTACACAAAATATATCGTATCGAAATAAATGAACGTAATTTCGGTCTCTTTCTCACGGCAGAGTGTCGTGGTGCTGGGAGGCCGGCGGACAATACTCGTAGTCGCGGCGCGCCCTACAACCCTTTATCGTGCAGCTCTAATATCAAAAGGGATAACATTCAACAGCGGTTCGCAGGTAGCCTTGTGCGTAAAGTAAAGCCTACCTTCCGAGCTTACGGTGCGCGCGTGCGAGTGCCAGGCGCCAAGGTCGCGCGATGTGGGTCAGTGCGTCAAATGGCCACGTGTTATTGCAGTACAGTGTACACTTGTGTGTCGGCGCTCTCTCTTTGTAATTAAACTACCTACCTATAGTTAGCTCCGCTAGCTCGGTGTTCTGTAACGATCATGGCGTTAAGCAACTTACGATACGGCCAAGTTTTAAGTGGGTGAGCATTAATGGCATTGCCATTTTCCATGCTTCGGCAAAGCAGTTGGTTCCGGAGGCCAGTAACATAGTATGTAGTTGTGCATGTATATCGGGTAACATACGCGGCTATCAGTTGCCTCCCATTCGCCAGTAGCAATTAGTGTTTCCCTGTATCCCTGACGGGGTAGTCAGAGAGGACAGATCGCCAGGCATCGCGATTCATGCATACTTCTTTTGCTTCCTGTAGATTCATTAATCGCTTCATACATGCACGTCATGTCGTCATTTCATTCATATATTTATTATGTACTATATTGTACGCCAAGGTAGTATTCCAATATAGAAATATTATCCAGAAATAGCAGTACAATAGGCGGTCTTATTGCATAAAGCGATAAGGTAAAAAGTGTAAACGTATGACAAAAAATATTGACCGCTTGTGTATAAAATGAATAGAGTTAGGCGTGTTTAGTAGAGCGCTAGTGACATTGGTTGCTTGCTCTGTAATGAATGTAAGCAAAGTGTACTGAATCTCCATTTCATGAGCGGCCAAAATTTCTTTAGCGTATTTGAGTATTAACGAGTACAGCTTGTACCTGCGAAGTAAAGCCTTCTGACGTACTAAAATACAACTCGCATAACACACCCGGGCAAGGGACTAATTGATATAGTTAGTTGAATTACAGGATGATTTTTATTATATTTTTCTATGGTTTTTCTATGATTGAGCGTGTTTATGCACTTAGCCTCACATATTTTTTTTTCATTATACCACTGAGGATGCGGTCCACCTGATGAAAAGTGATCGTCGTAGTCTTTGGACGTTTGCACACTCGCGCTGCAATTTTGCGTTGGTGGCTAAGAGGAAACAAAAAAGGGACCATAACCTTAAAATGTAAAGAAAAAAAACGTTGGATACTGACAGCACTTGCAGGTCGGGCGTGTGCGTAAAGGAGTCGGCGGGCACGTGGCGCAGGCGGTTGCGCGCCAGCAGCAGGTCGTGCAGCCGCCGCAGCCCGCGCAGCGCCTCGCCGTCCACGAACGCGATCTGGTTGCCCGTCAGGTCCCTGCGCACACACACACACACACCCTCACACTGTACACTGTACACATACTCGCTCAACGGCACTGGGAGTAGCCGATGAGCAAAGCAAGCTCCAATTAATCAAGGTCGATTAGGGCCACGGGAGTTGGTATTAGTGTCCTTTTTCGGGCAAGATTCCTACAAGGAGTATTGGGCTAGTCCTAAATAAGGCAAGTAGGTAGTACTGTTTGGTATGTTATTAAGAATTGTTTATATGTTGATGTATATACTAGCTGACGGCACAACTTCGTTAGCGCCACACATTAAGAGATAGAGAGGAAGGGAGCTGGCCGTAAGAATCTATAGGATATACAATTTTAAAGGATCTGAAACTTTTGTCTCCATTATACTCTTGACAACCACATTCATAATATTAGTAGGAATACATTTCCGTGGGAATACCGGGCATTCCTTTCTTGGTGCTTATCTAAAATACCAAAAGCATACGTTCACCAAATTTCATGTTTCTATGTTTAGTAATTTAGGCCGTTATTGGTTTCATTCGCAAGAGTTCCTTTCCCATTGGAATATCTGGAATTCATTTCTTAGTGCTTTTTTATGGTACTACCTATAGAAAACTTTCACCAAATTTTACGTTCCGCGGGGAATTTCTTTCTTAGACATTAGTCTCATCTAATGAACCTAAAGAATACATTCACCAAATTTATACATAGGTACATAAACCAGACGCGTTACCATCTATACCACCGTGTCCTACTCGAAACTGACTAATTAATCCACCTCTTTCCGTCTCAAGGTATTAATTCGTCAGTTAAAAGATTAGAGTTAAAATTTGTTAAATTACTAATAACGCTATTAAAAAATACGAATAGTTGATGAAAAAGTGAACATTTAGGGTTCTATGTATTTTTTAATTCCACATAATAAAAAAATAAAATAAAAAAGTAACCAAAAAAAAATGGCGTGGACACCCCTTGTCACTTAAGGGTTTGTAAAATAGATGGTAGCCGATTCTCAGACTTACAGAATATGCATAAAAAATTTCATAAGAATCGTCGAGCCGTTTCGGAGGAGTATGGGTGCGAACATTGTGACACAAGAATTTTATATATAAAATATTAATAGAGTACTTGGCAATAAGACGTTTTCCCTGGATAACAAGTAGCCAATGATGCTCTTCAGCCCTACAACAATTGCTATTCTGGGAAAGACTTAGTTTTCTTGGCGAAAGAAAAATTAAACACACACACTAAAGTTTGTAATAATGAACAACGCTCACGAAAGTTATAATTCTAACACACACTCCCATTTATAAAATTAGTATGGAACTATGGACAGTGGCTATATTTAATTACACTGTCCTTGCCGTCTCGGTGACACAGTGGTAAGTGTATGCGACGTGCTGAGTTCTCTGGTTCGAATCCCAGGGCGAAATCATTAAGATCCGGAACCAAGGAAGATTGATGAGCTATGTTAGTTTAATGATCGGAATTAACTGTTGTGTGATCCGCAAATGTTTGTTAATATATAATGTGTATGTAGGTAAGAAATATATTAATAAAATTGAAGTGACAGTGTGTAACTCCAAAACAGCGTTTCATTAAATGCATATGAAAGTTTAAGTATATATGGTAGTCGTACTTACAAAAACAATTTAATTTTTTTAAGAGGTCCAATGCTTTAAGGCTGTATTTTATCACCGTTTTACCTCCGGAACGAACACTACACGGGTGAAACCGCGGTTCGTCCGCTAGTCTAAGGATAAATACTTATAGGGCAGAGTATTTCTCAAAAATACAAATACACCTTGTACTAATAATAAAGTTTGGGATGATGTTTGTTACTCAATCACGCTTTAACCCCTGAACCAATTTAGCTTACACTTGCTATACAGATGACATGACATCTTGGATTTCCACGTGGGGTTTGTATCCCGTGAACATGATCCTGTGGGAAGGTGGGGGTCAGTTTCAACAAGGAACACCTTTGAAAACCATATTTCACCAGGTTGTTTTTGGTCGCACGTAGAAGGGGACTTAAATACTGTGATGAAACTGACTGAACGGACGGACTTATTTTGTGGCTACCTGCTGGAGAAGCGTTCTAGCGGCCCGATAAGGGCTCCCACTTGGCTTTCTGTAACACAGCCGGCAGCCGTAATCGGAAAGACTCAGACTCAAGAGTCCGCCGCCTAATGACTATGGGCCTTTTATTGATCGATCTGCCGTAATTACCCAAGGAAATAAATATTTCGGTTCTAATGACTTACTCTTAGTTGCTGAAATAAATAACAAACCAAACTAAATGATAGCTGTTCGAGCCTTCTTACAGTTGCACGCTGCTTACTGAAATGGGCATTTTTTTGGAAAATTCACTTACCATCTTAATACATTTAATAACCAAGAAAGAAGAAGGTTAATAGAATATGTAGGCGTGCTCATTTGTGTGCGTATATTATGTTTGTATGTATATGCGGTGTCCATGGTGGTACGGTGGTACGGTGGTATGGTGGTATGGTGGTATGGTGGTATGGTGGTATGGTGGTATGGTGGTATGGTGGTATGGTGGTACGGTGGTATACTCACAGCACGCGCAGCTCGCCGCACTCGTGCAGCTCGGGCACTCGCTCTAGCATGTTCAGCTTCACATCTCTGTCAACAATGTTGTGGGACGTTATTTATTGGACTTCACTGAATGCTTAACCTGATTCATTCATTCGGTCACGCACTATCTGCCTACAATGCTCGCTCTAGGCACTGATTCAAAAAAGTAGTAGAGTGGTAAGTGTACTGGGCCAGTGCAGTGCCATAACAATACTAACAAACATTTGCACAGAAAAGTATGAGACAAATGACATTTCCGGTACATTAAGTTTTAAGTCGCATGGATGAGAACGGTCACCAATTTACGTCGATCGTATGGAATTGTGCGGGAGCACCGGGCTACGAGCTCCCCCTCTAGCTTACAATTGACTAGTTAAATCTTAAATCGATTTGCAAACGCCCGGTTTAGACGTACAGCGCAGTGTTAGGGGATATTGTGGGGTTTGCAACGTAAGTAGGATGGATGTGTTACTGAATTTCCTTCTATCCGAGTCGTTATAGGAGTAAAGATACTGCAGAATTTATTTTTTAAATAAATAAAATTATTTTTCTTATGGGAGCTTGATGATAAACAGTTCTATTCCATGTCCTAGCTGTATTTAGCGTTCTTATTTTTATGGAGTTACACTAATTAAGTTCAACCTACTTGACACTGAGACACAACGCTACTCGACATTAAAAGTTCGTAAGGGTGGACGGAGCAAAGTTTTATAGCCCATCTTAGCCACCTGCCCCACCGTTGTGGATTGATCCTCATCGCTTGATTCACGCGATGGTGCAGTCATACAAACTTTACTGGTCCGACCCTTTAGAGGCTGTGTGTTGTGATTTGTGAGTTTGTGACTTTGCGTTTTACGATTATTGGTGATCGTTATCGCAGATAACATAATATTCGTTATATAGGGCAGTTGGCGATACTTGGGGGTTCCGTCCTTATCCCATTCCTGTTTAGCGTGGAGTACTCGGATACCATCAGACACAGATATAAGCAGTCGCCATGGTTGCTCTTGTATACTGATGACCTCGTGGCGGATTCTAACTGTGCAGGGGTTTTTTATGGTGAGCTAAACGCTGCTTTATATTTACGTTTATTTCGATGATACCACTGATCTCCATATGTATAATAATACATAATACTATTATATTAATCTCAATGCGGAAATGGGCTCACCACCGGTTACGTGGAACAAAATGTATACCGTGAAATTTGGGTGTTTAGTGTGCTTTTGCCTACCCAATCGGGAATAAATGCGTGACAATTATGTATGTATGTATTATATTAATCTCTAGTTATTACAGAGAGGCATCAATACTTAATCCAGTAACACACTTTATTTTAAAAAAGTCCAATACTGTAAGTACAAGTGCATTTGTGTTAATGTAATTCGATTCTCTTTCAGACTAAAACCAATTCTCAAGAATGGGTCCTTAGATGTCTCGGTAGAAGTCCACCTCACTCACTACCAATGGTGCCCCGCAGACTGATGGACGAACATAAGGCACAGGTGGTCGAAGAGAGGATGGGAGGCCGGCAAGAACTCGGGATCCAAGGTTTAGGTATAGAAGAGATGTGGTAGTGATAGTGTAGTAGATGTGAGTAGTGGAGGTGGTGACTCACAGCGAGCGTAGCTGCGGCGCGTGCGCGCACAGGTCGGCGGGCAGGTGCGCCAGGCGCGCGCGGTCGGCGCGCAGCGTGCGCAGCCGCGATGAGCCGTTCAGCGAGGGCAGCGCGCGCAGCCCGCGCGCCTCCGACACCACGCTGCGGGCACACACACCGTCACACGTGACAGGACGCATCTGTAGGGGGTCGTGGGTTGCGGGCTGTCGACGCTTTGGCGAATATTTATCTTTCAAAGTCACATCGAGTTCGAGTAACTAGGAATCATATCCTTCACTTGTATTCGCAATTCCCACGACTCCGTTAGACTAGTGACACTTGTTATATTCTAATTAAGAACAACGTTACAGCAGATATAATACTTTCATATCTCACAAGTAGTATGTATCTGGTAATAGCACCAATTTAGTTGTTTTGAAACCCACACGGACAGGTATTTTTCAAGTCTTTAACTTAGCTTAATAAGACTATCCTGTTACCGAAAGCCGGGACAGGCTTAGCGTGCCTGCGGAAGAACGGAAGCACTCGTAAATGGGAATACCACAAACGATCACATCTATCTTATATCAACTGTTTCGTGCTCGTGAAATGTAGTGATTACTTACACAACACACAGGAAAAGTTTTTTATGCTTTATTTCTGCGAAATAAACTATGTTAGTTTGTATTTAGTTTCATTGACGTTCACGTAGCCATCACTTGAAAAATCTACTTTTGGTTCAATATTATAATGACATCAGTGATTAACAGCAAAATTGGCATAAGGGGTCCCAAGATCTGCGGACTCAAGCCGACATCACCTCACCTGTGTGTGGCGCGCGAGGATAGCGCAGAGATGCCCGGAGAGGGCATGAGAATTTGGACAACAACGCCAAAATCAAGTTCATCAAATCAAGTTGCCAATTAAAAATCAAAATCAAAAATCTTTATTCATGTAGGTCACAAAGTAACACTTATGAACGTCAAGATTACTGCTTCTACATTTACATTTACTGCCAGATTCGCAAAGCAATAGGTAGAGCCAGAGGAAGAACCTGGCAATAAAACTCATGGCCACTCTTTTCTAACCGCCATTTGACACAATTTGATTAACATTATATTTGACCAATTATACAGTAAAGAAAATATACAAAAAAAAAACAAAATAAATGTTGTGTTCATTAAAATTACACTTACATAGTTCCTTTGAATTTATGTGAGAACAGTCGACTAAACTTAGTTTGCCTTAAATTTAAATAATATTATTTGTAACAATTGCTATAACAGCTATGAGCTGACCAGTCCCAACAGACGGCACCCGTTCACGGGTATGACGTATATATCAGCCATCGCCCTATTCAACCGTATTGTAGGGAACAAGGCGACCCGATACATACGCCACCACGGCCAGGACACTTAGGCGAGCATGACATACCCAAAAACTACACAGCAACTATCATGTCATGTTACAGCGGACCTCGGGATCCATGGTGAATGGGAACTGGAAATTTACGCTAAAATGGTAATTAAAACTTAACTAGTGGGGGTGTCGTTAAAAGACATCGTGCACTATGCTTTACGAATTATCGCATATTAAGCTGAGTCTAAGCTCTAACTTTACCTTAATTTTCAAATGTACGTGACAATTAAAACAGTCATTCCTTTTCTATTGATATGGTACAGAAGGTCAAGAAAACTTACAAATTCTAATTAATTCGATTTGTAAAAACCTAATTAAGATCCGGAACAAACTGACCGCGACAGAAGAACTTGAAATGTAGAGCGTGTCCTTCGAACCGACGACGCGACGACGCGACGACGCGACGCATTGAACCGTTACATGAATGTAACACCCACTATCTATGACTGCGAGTAACGTTTTCTTTGTGACATGTTATGCACAATCGAGCCGGAAGTAAACAACTAATCAAATAAATAAAATCAAGGCCGTCCTGAGATAACGAGCCATCGACGTCGCCGACATCATTCACGACCTTCTCGAGTTTATCACCCGTTATCCAGTTAAGTGAATCTGGTGATGATGCTGCGCCCTACGCGACGCGACCCAGCCTCTGTTCTACTTCCACAGACCTTGACCGAAAAGGATAAAATAACAAACGTATGTGAGCACAGACATTACAAAAATATGCGAACGTGCAACAAACTTTTTTAATACAGCTCGGGACGGACGTAATCGCGCTGTAGTCCGCGGCAACCGCACATTGTGCACCGCCCACTGCCCAGCACCCGAGCTCGGGACTCGTTTAGCGCATTCAATGGTCGTGGACATACTTTGCAACTAGTGAAGTGAACTTGTTTGTTGATAACAAAACCTTTATAAATCTCTTGGACTTTTACAATATGGAAAGAGTGGTTTCTGAGGTGTTTTTGTGACTGAGCCGGACAAGCTGGGTTTATATAATACCTTCACCTCTACAAACTTCCCTTGCCTGGTCTGGGGCTGAAAGTGTCAGCCTCGCTAGAGTGTGCAGCCACCGAGGGCGATTACTAGCATCGCAACTACTCTATTAGAGACAAAAACATAGGGTCTGTCAAATTGAGAATTTCAATTGACTAAATATAAGTGCTGGTTTAAATACTCAATGATACCATGGTAGACCAACTACAACACCACATATAGATATTATTTCACAAGTATTTGGGAATACTAGCATTCAAATATATATTGGTCGTCGGAATGTAGATCTTTATAAAATCAACCCCGGAAATAAAATCGATTTTTTAAATAAAGACGTGGTTAAATATTCTGTGTGTAAAATAACTTTAAAAGAAACTGATGTTGCTATCTCTAGAACTAAATGGTCTAAAAAGTCTTCAACGACCTGTCCTACTGAACTGACTGATGAACACACCATTTTGGGTTGCTTATTTATCCAGGGGTAGGCAGAGGCATACTATACGCCCACATTTCACCGTATGCACTTTTGTCCCACGTAACAGGTGGTGATTAAGACGATTGAGATGATTACGACGTGATGTATGAATATTTCCCAAGACAGTATCAACTCTACACAGTCGCTATGAACGAGCTTCAATCTATCTGAATATTCACAAAACATATTTCTAATACAGGCCCTTTCGTCAAGGCCTCACATATTGCGTGCATTTTGGAGGACGGAGGCTGTTCTCCGAAGCTCGAGCTCAATATCTGCGGTTTATATTTTCTTAATTTTATTTTATGCGACCAGGGTTGCGCTCAAATATTCTCTTAGGGATACTCATAAGTGTACACATCCACATAATGTAGGTATTTGGCCTCTGATTTTTAGTGTCAATGTAATCTCGTGCATGTTAGGTCTACCGGGATTATTCTACTCATTGTGAACAATTTTTTTTAATCCTATAAATACTTTCGTGGTGTCGGTGTGGTTATTGATATTTTGACATAACTCAAAACCATATTAAAGAGGACGACCGGCAATTTCACCTGCGTAGTAGCTACACGTTCCCGTGGGAATACGTGGATACACATTTATGTTATAAAC
The DNA here is from genome assembly GCA_948477245.1 of Thumatha senex. Taxonomy (NCBI): domain Eukaryota; kingdom Metazoa; phylum Arthropoda; class Insecta; order Lepidoptera; family Erebidae; genus Thumatha; species Thumatha senex. Next base: position 224,343 of record OX419742.1, on the reverse strand, counting down.
ATAAAATACTGAATGGATTTTAATGAAACATTACAGTAACATACTTCGAACCACCACCACGGTGCCACGCCATTTAATCCCGTCGTTTATTAATTTCATAATAATGTCTGAACATGTTCCAAATTACTTGATTACATCTCCGCTCTCAAGTACCTACGCCCGCACTGCCCGGTCGAATTATGGTTAAACAAAATTAATTTCTTTGCGCATTTTTTAATATTGCCATTTCTCCTAAGATATTCATTTTTTTTGCAAGGTGTAGAGGAACAAAATAATATTCATAAAATGCTGAAGCCAACTAACGTATTAAAAATGATAAGGATTAATAATGTATTTGATTAAATAGCCTTCAAATTCCCGCGTAATAATTGCTGTCTTTTTAAGTATTTAAATGGATATAGTATGTTATCCTTAAGAGATAGTCATATACCGTCGCGGACTTTTTTGTAGACCTATATGAGATACATAATTCCACGGTACATTATTTTGTTATATCTCAAAGGGTTACGTTAAAAGCTTCCAAACGGCTTATTTTTTCCGACACCCCCAACATATATAGTTATAATTAAGTTAATGTATACAAAAACTTGACAAATTATACATACTAACCTTCCCTATGAATCACTCTATCTATTAAAAAAATTAGCGTAAACGTAGTTTTTAAGATCTAAGCATACACAGGGATAGACAGCGAAAAACGACTTTGTTTTCTAATATGTACTCGTAGTGATACACCTGAATAATGCATTCATTAACCAGACAATTCAACAAGTATAGTATTGGCTCACCTTATTATGGCTTGGCTAATCATATTTGGATATATAAATGGCAGCAACATTCTACGTGGTAAACTAGCGTATCGGTAGCGTATCGAGAAGGAGTAGAGACGTGCAGAGCGCTGCTGTTCTGCTGACTCTGACACCTTATACTTAGAGTATGAATGCATATTTCAGGAAATATCAACGATAATTCTCATTATAACCCTCCCTGCATATAATAACACAAACAGGAGGCCGAGTCTGCTATTTAAATCGTGTCGAAATAGAATCGAAATCGTCGCTTAATAAAAAGCCACCGGTACAATTTTGACAGTTTTTCGTTGCCTACCAATACAATCTGACTACCCCGTCAGGGATACAGAGTAAAGATAGTTAGTTAGTTACTAATACAATGGTACTCCAATAGATTTTTTTCGGTCGGCCGATACAATTCTACTAACACGTACCGCGCCAGTGGCAGCTAGTCAGTTGTATTTTTGATAGTCTACTCTCTATAACTCTATTTTGACAGTTGTGACGTTTCTGGTTCTATTCTACAGCTTGTCAATAGTAGACTCGGCCCCCTGTTGTTAAGCCAGTCAGCGATTATATTATACTGCATATCATTCGGTGGCACCCATTGAGAAGAAGTAAGGCTAGTAACCTTATACATATAGTTTTTTTGAATATTGAGCAGTGGTTGTGCGAAGGCCAAGGGCGGCACTTAAAATGGTAATGTAAATAATAAATTAGAAAATTAAAGTGAGTCACTCCGGTCGGTCCGGGACTTCCTTATTGACGTAAAAAACAAGACGATACCAATAAATTTAAACGAATCGAGTGATTATAATTAACAAGGTCCAAAATAATTAGCGTCGACCTTGAGGTCTGTGCCTACGTGGGTACGCCGCGAGAATTGATGGTACGAACCGCTTCAAAATTATTTACGAAGAAGATGCACATAATTGACATTCAGCCGGGCGCGGACGTGACATTAATTGTGTAACCTTCGCACAAGAAATTTAATTAATTTTGTTCAATGATTTACGCACGATCGGATGACAGTTTGCTCGTCGAAAGTACCTGAGGAGCAAGAGTTTGACTGCCTCTATGGCGCGGTGGGAGTGTATCCGACTGGTACGCAAGATGTCGGTTCGATCCCCACCCAGGATAAAACTTTGTGTGATGAGCACGATGGTTTATTCTGTGTGTTTGGAAATATATAAGTATGTTTATCAGTTACCTGGTTACCATAGTACAAACTCAGCTTAGTTTGGAATCAGATGGCGTTGTGTGAGTTGTCCCAACGATAAAGATAAAGTTAATGTGTAATACTATCTAAACTTACTCGCGATTAACGATCCTCACTTGTAGCTTGTAGCAGTCTGACAGTACCCAATTACCGATATTAAGTGTGAGTGTTCACCGCGAACGTTTGAAAATACGTAATACATAATCTAAAGATTTATGTGAGCAAAATAAGTAGGCACTTAATAGAGGGCCTAATAGAGATATAAGGGCCTAATAGAGTTCTACTCGTACATAGGCTATTCGATCAGCCGTTAGAGGAATGTGTCCATGAATATACAATAACAGTAAACACAGGTATAAGACAGAAGAAAATAAAACGTTTATTATTGACAAAGTGGGCACAAGCAAAAGGTTAAGGAAAAAAAAAGGTACAGAAGTGAAATGCGTGCCACGCGTCTTTGATAAAAAAGGTTTTAGTGCAGCATAGTGCAGTTTTTCAAGTAGACCAATTTTATTTATTTACGCTCACAGGTGCACAAAAGGGTCCGTGCAGGCTGCGCTAAAACAGAAAATATTACATTGTATTTTTTAGGTATTCCTTCGTATAAAAGAATTCACATTATAAATGATAAATAAATACATAACTTAACAAAAGGAAAAAAGGTACTCGGATACCCAGACGTGCGTGTATGAAGCGATTGATGAATCTTCAAGAAGCGAAAGAAGTATGCATGGATCCCGAAGCCTGGTGATATGCCCTCTCTGGCTACCCCGTCAGGGATACAGCGTGAAGATAGTTAGTTAGTTAACAAAAAAAGATAAGTCCTTAAATATTTGTTTACATTTAATATTAACATAAATAAATATCCATCACGCCTTATCCCCGAAGGTCTGGCAGAGGCATATTATATGCCCACTTTTCACCGTGTGGATTCCAGTCCCACGAAATAGGTGGTGAGCCCATTGCCGCGTTGAAATAGACAGACGCAGGTTGTGGCTACCTGCTGTTGAAATTTTTCAAACCGCCCATAAGGCCTTCAACCAGGCTTAACGACTGCCATTTTACTGGCAACCGGGACCAACGGCTTAACGTGCCTTCCGAAGCACGGAAACGCTCGCAAATATAAATGCCACAAAGTGGTCACCCATCCGAGGACCAGCCATAGTGAAAGTTTCTTAACGCAGTGATCGTTTACAGAACACTACGTCCGCGGGGCCACGAGCGCTTCAATAATATTAACATCAAGCCAATACATACCTAGTAGACAGCTAATACTGAGTATTATGAGAAATATTATATTTACATATCGGGGTCAACGTTGTTAGAGTATCCATACACAATTGCATATAAGAGGCAACTGAAACTTTCTATAAAAGAATAAGAACAAGTTAATTTAAAAACATAAAATAAGTTAAAAAGGTCATAAGCGATTTACACGTAGGTATTCCTGTTATAATTACGTGTATCGTGCGGTGGACACATTTCGTGTTTTTAGGGTTCTACTCGTATATACTGGAGTTAAGACATAATTGGTTAACATTGAGGACTGGATATTTTGTAGGAAAACAAGGGAACCTTGGACTGGTGACCACTGACTTCGCTTGGAACTACACAACAAGAGAGCCTTGGACTGGTGACCACTGACTACGCTTGGAACTACACAACAAGGGAACCTTGGACTGGTGACCACTGACCACGCTTGGAACTACACAACATAGCACGTGACACTGTGAACGTTTGCGTTTGAACACGAACATTTTGGCGAAGGATGCCGTTAGTTAATTACGGATGTGGGTGAGTTTAGCACGAGGACCCCGTTCCATTGGATACATAGAGATAGGGATAAGAGTGCACCTGTGCTTGCGCAGACACTGTCGTTCCTATTTAACTTTTGTGCACTGTAATATATCCTGCGTAACTGACTTGGCTACTGACTAACGGAATTGATATAAATCTTATGGCGATGAGCAGAGGTAGAGAGGTCTGGTTGTGATGCCAACTGGACTTTGTCTGATGCCTGCACGTAAGCGGCTCAAGGTAGTTGTTCGCCTTGCGCTTAGCACTTGCGCGTAGAGATTAGGTAGGTGCTCAAGGGTACGAGAAATTATGCAGTACACATACATATGATATACACATTCACGATATACACAAATACATACATAAATACATACAAAAAAGGAAAGAAACCATTATTATTTTCGCTACGGTTTACTATAAAGCAGCAGTACCTTCTCCTTGACGGATTCCCGACTACTAGACAACCTGACATCAAGAGGGAAAGCATTCCAGTAAAAAAATGATTGCACAACGAAAGAGGGGTGTACAAAACTAGCGCTGTGAGGGAGACGAAGAAGAAGAAGAGATTGTTGGAGAGCGCAAGTTTTTGTCATGATTAGAACAAAGTATTTTAAAATTAGAAGTCAAGTAAGATGGAGCATAAAGGGAACTTAAAAGTGAATAGACCATAGTCACCGCACGCCAACTGCGACGTCGACGTATGGGTAACCAAGCCATCTGGTCCCGATAAGTAGAGACGTGGTCATATATTATTTTCTGAGATTGAAAACAAATTGAATGCAATTATTGAGAAGTCGGTCAAGCTTATTGAGCTATAAGGTTGACCGACTAATATAATAAGATAATAGGAACGATTAAAGTCTGCACAAGTGTTATCTTAGCTATAATAATAGCTCTAACTGGAAAAAAGGTTTTAAGTCGGTATAATGCCCGTAGTGTTCCAGTAACCTTCTGGCTGACAATCGTAACCTGAGCACACCAATCAAGAAAGATATCAAGATACAACCCTAGGTTCTTGACAGTAGACGTGACCGGGATGATCTGGGTCTTAAATATACACTTTTGTGTCTAGCGAAACCGTAGTCATTGTAATGCTTATGTAATTACCATAAAAGGTAGTTATTTTATTCCTCTCAATCCCTCCTTTAAAGAAGTTGAATTGGATTCTTCATCCTTGAAAATAATTGAAGATTGCAAAAAAGAAATGAACGTCAATATGTATAAATCAAGTTACGGAGGACCAGTGTACGGGAATGTCCCATAAAAAGTAGGTTGTTGATGGAAAAATAACTGTATTTGGTAATAATTTACAATATGTCCTAAATCTAACTATGTGTATAAAATGATGTAAATGCGAGAACGTGTAGCTGACTTGATAACTATTCACGAACCGAATTGACAATGGAAAAGTAATTTATTAAACAATCAAGTCAGCAACATTGCTGACCTGGCATGTACGGGTTAGACCGTACAACCATTAAAAAATTAATCATTTGTGCCCGTTATTGTAATGGATATCATTAAGAGATTGCGAAAAACAAGTGCAATCTAAAAACATTTTAATTAAACATATTTTTGGTATCAATAGACGATATTGATCACGAATATTACAAAAATATACGAATATTATTACCTAGTCAGGTCATAAATTCTGTCACATGTTTAATATAAAATAATTGAAACAAGTTTATTCATTATGTAACCATTTATATACCAAAATGAACTTAACAAAACATAGATTCTTATGACAATAAAGTTTATTCAAAATGACCTCCGTGATTTTGAATACAGGCCTTCAATCTGCGCGGCCAGTCGTCTATCGCAGCACGAACGAGGTCCATGTCAATATCGGCGGCTGCCTTAATCAAGGATGTCTTGAGTGACTCCAAATTGGGATGAGGCTTTGAGTACGCCTTTTCCTCCAAGTGTTGCCATATCTTGTAATCTAACGGACTCAAATCTGGACTAGAGGAGGGCCAGTCTTCGTGCCGGATGAAGTCGATTTCACGCGCCGCCAACCAGTCTTGTGTGCTCTTCGCTCTATGAGCTGGCGCCGAATCTTGTTGGAATACCCAGTGCCTGTTATTGAACATGGTATGAGAAACAGGTTCCACAAGGTTCGTCAGGACTGTATTTTGATACACAACTGCATTCGTTTTTACACCTTTCTCACAAAAATGTACCTCTGTTAAGCCCCAATAAGAAACTCCCAACCATACCATGAGCGAGGGTGGAAAATGACCTCGTTGGACACGCACGCGGAATACGGTTGCTCGCTTCTTCACTTTGTGTGCGTACACCTTATAATTTTGTTTGTTGTAGCTCTCTTCTACGGTAAAAATTTTTTCATCCGAAAAAAAATAATTTCACGATATTTTTTTCCCGCGTACCGCTTCAACAAAGCGCAGCATCTCTTCAGTCTCAGGTCCATTAGACGAGCATTTAAACGATGTCCTGTTTTTCTTCGATATGACCGAAGCCCTAAGTCTTCATTTAACACCCTATTCACCGTGGTTCTGCTTAACCCCATCTGAAGGGCCAACAGTTTCTGCTTACGTTTGGGATTTCTTTGAATTCGCGCCTTCACAGCTTTTATCACTGCTGGAGTCCTAACAGACCGAGGGCGACCACATCTTGACCTGTCATCTGCACTAGTCTTCATTGTACCGTTTGATGGTACGATAAACGAATCTTTTGGTTATATTCAAATTTTTCAGTATCTCAAAAATTTGAATTGGCGTGTAACCGCAACGATGTAACGCAACACGGCCTTCTTTAAGCGTCCACTCCATATTTAAAAATGAGTAAAATTCTAAAATGTATACACTTTTATTTTCATGAACAATTCGAAATTCGAATTCAATAAACTTTTTTGAGGCCAGCATTCTAAAAGATAAGTTTTTACTGTGTGACAATACTTATGACCTGATTAGGTTTATACAAGTCTCCGGCCTTTCCATTAAAAAAACGTAAGTAGTTCTTGATTCGCGTCCAATTTACTAACAAATTAATTCATCCTAACGCATTTGATAAATATCACAGAGATCTATTGGATCAATTGTCGATCCAGTATCTTAACACTGGAGACAATAATACCCATAAATCCTGATAGCTCCACTTGTTTAGAACAATGGAGACACGAGTACCTACTGTCAAAATCCTGTTGGACCCATTCTTGCAATAGTGGAGTCAAAAGGATTAAAAAATCCCGTTGGACCCATCAATGGAACTTTCCAATGGACCCAACCCATTAGGTTAGCAGTGTGATTCTGCAGCTCCTTGAGTGACGAAGTAGCTCTATTTAGAGGGGCACTGCTTTCGCCAATTCAGAGAGAGGACTAGAAAAAAGTTTCCTATAAAAGACTTAACCCATTACATCCAGAGTTACTGCTACAGCTGGCGCCGCATCAACTTTAACGTGGTCGAAATCAGAAAAATAATAAATACATTAATAACAATACGTCATTAATGTTTTTATATTATATTTATATGATAATAGTCAGAAACGTGGGGTCTGTGCTGCAAACATATTCGTACTTTAGATAAATTCCATCTCAAATGTCTACGCGTCATTTAGAACATATACTGGTCGGACCGTGTTCGAAACACGGAAGTTCTACAAAGGACAAATGTTGGTAGAATCGAAGCCTGTCTAATGAGACGGCAATTACAGTGGTGCGGTTATGTCTCACGAATGTCAAACGACCGAGTGACGAAGCGTATCTTCTACTCTGAACTGCAGGATGGCAAGCGCAAACAAGGTTACCAACCTCTGCGGTACAAAGATATGCTTAAGAGACACATGAAGCGATGTGATCAGGGTTTGAAACGAGGCGCAGACAAGAGCTCGATGCTAAACGAGACGAGCTCGAGGCCCGACCACCCGCGGTCATAGATTATAATTATATTGAAGGGGTGCAGACATTAGCGTCTGTAATCGTACATGCGCTTCAAAAATATCTGGAAAAAATATCAGTCACCACCACACCAGCGAAGCTCTCAATATACGGTCTCAATATCCGAATACGGTGAGGAGAGAATAAGTATATAGTAGTATAGTGTACGAGTACACACTCATAAATCACGTGTCGAGTACACACTCATAAATATAGCGTTTCAATGTAGTACATTGAGCAATGCTACTGGTTTCCGTTGTGCGAACTGGAACTAGACTTGTTTCATGGATATTATGTCGACGTCGTGTCGTAATGTTGTTTGTGAGTAGTGAGCTCTCATATTTTTATTTCGTGAACTAGAAACTAGTTTAGTACTAGAGTTATGTACTGCGGATCGTATTTTTGGGATTTTTGTTCCTGTCATTCCCTTTGTTCACGTAAAACTTCAAGCAACTTTTAATTGAATAATTAACGTAGCTCCATTCTCCGCAACATTCGAATACAGTATTATCTCCTATTTTACTGCAAATTATGATAATCATTCAAATTATAACAGTTTATTTTTAGATGATTACCATCATCCGAGCGTGAATCCCTGTTGCATCCCAAACCCCACTTTCAGCGCCTCCGGTAGGGTGAAGGAGGGAATGTGTATGTGTAAGGTACGTAATGATGAATGGTTACTCACAGTGTGGACAGGTAGGGCAGGTGGTGCAGCGCGCGCGGGTGCACGCGGCCCAGCGGGTTGGCGCGCAGCTCCAGGCGCGCCAGGCGGCCGCACGCCTGCAGCACGCCCGGCGCCACCACGTCCACGCGGTTGCTGGCCAGCGACCTGCGCCCACACGCGTAGCTATAGCTGTTCCGTGTTACTTTGTATTGCAGGAATTTAAAACATAAACAATGTTACACTTACAGGTCTTCAAGCAGAGGCAGCAGGCTAATGGCGACGGGAACTTCTGATAAAAAATTCTCTTCCAGACGTCTGCACAAACAAATGCACAAAATGAGTAACAGCTCGATAAATGTAAGTTTATTTGTCCAGAGCTCACAGGAATGTTCCGTCACATATGGCTCCGAACTATAAGCAGACCAGACGCTACCACATGTTGATCTTCCTGGCGACGCGCGACGATACAATTAGCTCAACCAGTAAGAGGCGTTTGGTGACGTAATTGTTTTGATCTCTCCCGCCTCATCCTGGCTCATCTACAAGGTATCGCTGCTCACTAACGAGGAGACTGTGGCACACACACATGTAGGCTTCTGTAAAAGCTTTACGTAGCCCATTAAGATGAGCGATGTAGAGTTCAACAATGTTGAGAATGTAGCCAACTCAGAAAACGAGAGCGGACGCCGCCCGCCCGATCTCCAGTGATTTTAGACTAGATCGTACCAGGACATAACGCCAGAATGAAACTTGATTAATATACCAGGAAGGTCACGCGGGCCCCTTTAATTTAGCGATCTATCTAAAATACAACAGTTGAAAAGTTTCCTTTTTTTCAATTATGAATTAAAGAGATTGTCAGCGACGTCTACCTTTCTTGAAATTGATTGATGAACCAATATTGACAGGGCGCCACTTTTTAGGGTTTCATCACATTCAAGGAAAAAAACCATTGAAAATTATAAGAATATTTTTCGAAGGGTGTCAAGTCTTCTTCTTCTTTAACTTAGCGTATTCCCAGTTGCTACCAAACTTTATCTAGATTTCCAGTCTGCGGTTAAACTTTAATTAGACTGCTAGAACGGCTAAGTAAGTACCTATCGGATTTTGACTTTCGGCATTGTTGGTAGCGCCTGTCGCCTGACCTTCCAACCCAATACAGGCGCGTGCGTCGATGCTTCGTCCGTTAGGCACTAGGTGCACAGGGGACTAGCAGGCGATGCTGCATGGGCCCCGGAGATATCAGGGGCATCTTATCTCTCCCTTACACCTAACTAAACTAAACTAACTAACTATCTTTACGCTGTATCCCTGACGGGGTAGTCAGAGAGGACAGATCGCCAGGCTTCGCGATCCATGCATACTTCTTTCGTTTCTTCGAGATTCATCAATCGCTTCATACACGCACGTCTGGGTATCCGAGTACTTTTGACCTTTCCGTTTTTGAGCAATCACGTGGTCTTCATATGTAAGTCTCGGCCTACCCTGACTCCTGACCCTCTACTTTTGAACAATATATATTCTTCGTCAATCGTTCCTCACTCATTCGTTGGACGTGTCCCTTACACCTAGTGTTTGTAATTTTAGTGTATCGAAATGGATAAGTATAGACTATAGTCTAATAACTCGCAGAACTACTGAGAAAAAGATTGTCGCTTTGCTCGTTCAACAGAACAATTGGTATAGAGTATTTATTAGAAACTGACTGTAAGTTATCATTATAGATTGACATTACAGATTTAGTTCAGTGTAAATGTAGATCTGTTTGAAAGAACAGCAGATAGCGTCCCCTTAACTCCTTTCGAACCAAGAGAACACTGTTGTGTTAATTGATTTTACGTCACACCAATAATACACCCAACCCATACAGACAGGTACATGTTCTCAAGTCGACTCGGGAACACCCTCTCAATGCGCAAGTCACACGTGCCCGATTTTTTGACGATACTTTGACCTGTTCTGAAATAGGCATTGTAATTTGCTACTTTGAAATAATTATGGTGTTCTCGCACAGATAACGTAAATATATATGTGTTAGACAGGGTTGTGAGGAGTGATCTGATCTTTGTAACCCTTTCTCGAAGATGGTTCCACTCATGTACTTAGAGATTAACGGTCCGGTTTTCACTAACCTTCTGAAACTTTAACTTTTTTACTGAAATGAGACCGAGATACCTCGCATAATTGGTTCATCGCAAACGTTGAATTTAACGCAGTACTCTTTATTTTATCATTTTTCAACTGACTTCCATCCCTATATGTTATTGATGTGTAGACCATCGTAAGCAAACAGCGTCAGCCCCGAGAGACGCATTAGCGCCCTTTACGCCGTAAAGTTGCCTCGTTAAATGAAATGTTTATTCATGTACTTAAAATAAGCCGTCATAAATTTTAACTATTATTTCTGGTCTTTAAATTTCAGAGCCACAGTCTTTATATATAAGGGTAAATTAGATTAAGTGGGGGATTTGGGTAAACCAGGAACGTCTAGAGCTTGTGAATGAAATCGTGCATTTAGGGAGTATGTTTAGCGCGGACGAAAAATATTTTTCGTATGTAGAACGGCGAGTAGCTGCCGGAAACAAAGTTAAAGATGCTTTATACCAATTAGTAAAGCGACAAAGCATCGTAAAATAAGCAAGATTTGCGATTCATAACGCAATGCTAGTGCCAACTGAAGATGCATGAAAGTAAGTTAAATGCTGTGGAGATGCCATTACTGCGAAAACTGTGCGGCGTAACTTTGGCCGACCGAATACACACGTAATGAAATGATACGCAATATGGTAGATTTGTATGAAAGTGTCAGCGTTAAGCTGGAAAAGGGCGTGCTCCGTTGGTTTAGACACGTTCAACGACTTAGTGAGGAACGATTAACGAATATTATACTTATATTGTTCAAAAGTAGAGGGTAGAAGAAGTCAGGGTAGGCCGAGACTTACATATGAAGACCACGTGAGCAGATTGCTCAAAAACGGAAATGTACTCAGATAACCAGAAATCTACAGGAAGCGAAAGAAGTATGCTTAGATCGCGAAGTGTGCGATCTGTCCTCTCTGACTACCCCGTCGGAGATACAGTGTGAAGTTACTTATTTATATTAATATAGTAAGATCGTTTAAAGCCCTAACACACGACCGGATTTGATCCAACCAGACAGCGGATTTGATTGGCCGCCCGACCAAATCTTACCGTCCGTAGAGCAGTCCGGCGGACATAATTATTATTATTTGAGTCCGCCTCGATCCGCATCGGATATGATCAATGTTGTCGTTCTAGCTACTTTGTCGTAAATTTCCCCAGATTTAATATTTTTCTCCAAATAGACACTTTTTCATAATTTTTTTCCCAATATTGCCATCTTAGTTACTTTGTCAAAAATGTCCCCAGTACCGATTTTACCTTTCCCCAAAAAATTACTTTTTCATAAATTTTTTGCCAGAAAGAAAAATAGCTACGTTAATACATAACGTAGTGTTTATTTACTCTATGTAGAGGAATACTGCATACCAGTTATCTACATAGATAAGTAAAATTGAAATGTGTGTGTGTGTAATTTCAAATTTGCAGCTTTTCACTAAATGCATATAAAATAATATACTTTAATAGAAACTTTTCATTTCCACAAAAGTTCCTTAAAAAAAGTAATTTTACCCTAGAATAGGGAAGAAGCCCCTAATCTGAACACCCTGTCTGGTCGTCTGGTCGTCCGGTGCGGTCTGATCCGGTCGTCTGTTGCGACAACAGATTTGGTCGGCAGACTCGGCGGATCAAATCTGTCGAAGTCCGGCAGACCAAATTTGGTCGTGTGTTAGCTCTATTAAAGCCCTAACACACGACCGGATTTGATCCGACCAGACAGCGGATTTGATTGGCCGCCCGACCAAATCTTACCGTCTGTAGAGCAGTCCGGCGGACATAATTATTATTAATTGAGTCCGGCTCGATCCGCATCGGATATGATCAATGTTGTCGTTCTAGCTACTTTGTCGTAAATTTCCCCAGATTTAATTTAATTTTTCTCCAAATAGACACTTTTTCATAATTTTTTTCCCAATGTTGCCATCTTAGTTACTTTGTCAAAAATGTCCCCAGTACCGATTTTACCTTTCCCCAAAAATTTTTTTCATACATTTTTTGCCAGAAAGAAAAAAGAGCTACGTTAATACATAACGTAGTGTTTATTTACTCTATGTAGAGGAATACTATGCATACCAGTTATCTACATAGATAAGTAAAATTGAAATGTGTGTGTGTGTAATTCAAATTTGCAGCTTTTCACTAAAAGCATATAAAATAATATACTTTTTTAGAAACCTTTCATTTCCAAAAAAGTTCCTTAAAAAAAATTTTTACCCCAGAATAGGGAAAAAGCCCCTAATCTGTACACCCTGTCTGGTCGTCTGGTCGTCCGGTGCGGTCTGATCCGGTCGTCTGTTGCGACAACAGATTTGGTCGGCGGACTCGGCGGATCAGATCTGTCGAGGTCCGGCAGACCAAATCTGAACGTGTGTTAACGCTATTAACAACACACGTCTGAACCTGATCATTTTGCAAAATGGTCACGCGATTCGTCGTAATTCCGAATAGTTAAACCAAAGGGTCCTCGTGTCCGACAACCTTCACACAGACATTATCAGCGCTCAATGTTGTGGAAACACTCGATAATCAAGTAAAAATTCACTCTCCGCAATTTAGCAAGCCCAGTGACGGGTGTTCGCTCATCGATTATCAAGAAACAATAACTTTTCCTCAAAAGACCGACGAGGGCACCTCGATAGGTTGATATCGTAATGAATACTAATGACAAGGGCAAGTGGCGCCCCCACGACGCGCTAACTTTTATACGTCAGTTCCGTCCGTAATGTTGATAGCGTGTAATTAAGTACTTCACGATCAGTTAGGTGGAACACGTTATGGGCCCATTGGCATATTTATATGAGTGTTTGAGCATTGTGTGGGCGTGTGCTATTTTCATCTCCAACTAGGGTTGTCGCTGAGATACGCGATCTATGTTCCAGGAATTACGAGTATAAGGCGTTAAAGATTACTTATTATTTTTAGCCTGTAATGGTTTTTAAGTAAGCGTAGAAAAATAAAGATGTTATTAAGCACAGGTATGAGAAGAAACACAGTTCATTTTATAGTGTACTAGCCGACCCGCGCAATTTCGTTAGCGCTACCAAAAATGTGTTAAATGAAGAACCGCTCGACTGATTTTGTGCAAACTTCACATTAATCATCAACTAAATAGTCCGAACAAAGTCTAAAAATTTAGTTTGGATAGGTGAGCCCGTTCTTGAGTTATAAAATTACAACGTAAAGTGGCATTGATTTTTATATATATTGTTGATTGTTATTTTATACACAGCGGATATATTATAGATGAAGTGACATCCTCTTTCATAAAAACCGTGAAGAAAAATATTATAAGAACAGTGTAACAACTGGGAATATGGTACTCACAGTACTCTGAGCGCGGGAGTGTTGACGAAGGCGCGCTCCTCGATGTACGCGATGCGGTTGCGCTTCAGCACCCTGCAACAATCGCTCGAATTACTACCTGATTGCGAGAATTGCAAACCAGCACTTCTGGTCAAATTTAGGCTAATATAATAAACTTTTTACAAATAAGAGGTTCCAACAAGATCTATACGCCCCTGCCAGTACATCTGCTGCTGACGGATGAGGCTCCGGAAGCCTTTTCAGCTGGCATTGCTGTCACAGTACATTTGCTTTTAAGGCTCAAATATCCAAAAATACAAAGAGCGAACCCAGAACAATAAATATGGGCCAAATATGTGAAGACTGTGGATGATTCTGAGAAGCCAAAAAAAATTTCATCAAAGACTACCATAATACCTTATAGAATGAGTACTCGAACGGCCTTAGCCGTGTGAGCTAAATTCACCACCTGCGTGACACTCTGCAGCATAATTCACAACGAACTTTCCTTCTTCGGACTCAATTAAATCAGCCTATCAGTCTACTGGACAAGGAAATGTGGGACTCTCCCAACTAATTGTTGGGGGTGCGATTTTGCTTACTGTAACTATACTTTCCTTCACTTCGCCAGGAGCTCGTCCGTTGGCCTGCAGGGTCATTTAAAAGTTTTCATCCCTTGATAGTTGACCACGTGGTAATATTTAGTAGGACAACATAAATAATAGTTGGAATTGGTATTTTAAGATTTGACGTAACACATTTGCGTGGGAATATAACCGTGTCCTTTATGCAACTACAAGTTATTTGATGTAATAAGTACGTTCAGTGTCATATTAGTACTTTGTAATTACTCCTTTAATTGTCATATTATATGCCTAGGAGTTAATATTACAGTAAAAACAGTGTGCGTGTCGTCATAAAACACAAACAACGGTTTTGGGTAAGTGCATAGTTAGTACTGTGTGTTACGACGACGAGGCTTCACCAGACGCAGACATCAAATGAGAGCCGTTTGACGTGAGTTACATAAACAGCATAATGCTGGGTTACGTCCTTAACGGTTGTTTAGCTAATGAATCGTAGCAGGGTGGCAATGACGGCGGGACGTTCATTGCACACTACAGTTGATATGTTGAAAGCAATAAAATATCGTGATGTGACGAGTTCACCAAGAGGCTGCACTGTTCTATCGCACTTATGCCAAATAAGCAAAAATATGTTTCACCTTGGGTATGGTCCGATAGCGGCTTAACCTTTAACTTAACTTTAGCTCGTTTTTAGCTTTCTTGTTCTCTTAGCGGCATCTCAGAATCATTCACAGCTTTCACAGTCAGCAAAGGCAGCGAGCAGTGCGTTGATTGTTAGGTGTGCGGTCACCTTTACCTACAATTTCTATGCACACATAGATGGTCGAGTGTATAGAAACACATCTATCCTCTTAATGACTTTGGCAGGGTTCCACCGCCGTGTCGCCTTAACATAAACGGTTACTAAGTGCCCACTCACTATCTTAAGTGCTCGTTAAGCAACCCTCAGTGCCTGTCCCTGCTGCGGTATATGGCGCCTAACTCACATCTCACCATCATCTTATATAGACGCAATCTGAGCCAAGTCACTGAACCTACCCACCCACAGTTTATGGCCTTATTAATCAACCATCGTGGAGACAAACTCGGCTAATAGGTATTTTTAATTAGCTTAAGTTATTAAATAATATAAAATTTTGATAATTAGCTTAAGTTTGAAACTCGAAATAAAAAATGTGAAGTCATTTACGATTTCGTATCTTTATTTATCTTAATTTATTTTCCTTTAACGTTTGCTGTGGGGCTGATAATTATATACTTCAATCTATATTATATGATATTCTATTGCACTGTATAAGGTTCTGCATTTAATTCCTGGATCCAAATTTTAAGTCCAACGAAAACATAAAAGAAAAGTAGAAGAGAAGTGATATCTAGTTGATAAATAAAGTTCGTTAGTTTCGTGAGAAGTGTGCGTTTGGTGCACCGGGCGCACCGAGCTATGCTTGGAGTCTGTTTTATAGGTATAGGCACAGAATAAGTAATGGTGCATTAAGATCGAGGTCTGCGGGTCAAAGTGATCGACATAGCTTGAAGGGTAAGTACGTTGAAGTTTTAATGGGTTGACCAATATCTATCTAAGAAACCATGGCAGCCATGGTCTATGGAGCAGACTAGTTTAAACCACGATTCTTCAAACACTATATATGTGCGTTGCGATGTCAGTGTGTGACGTCACATCTGCAAAACCTCTCACCACGACTATATTACATGAATGGATCAAAACGGCTCGTATGCCTGTGTACAGACTGGTAGGTAGATGTGGTGCTGAAGCAGAATTTGACTCGGTATCGTCTGCCTTTTCTACCTTCTCATTTTATATCTCAAATTCTCTTTACTGTAATAAATCTGTAAGTGGTCGCTGTTTGTACATCAAAAATAAATGATGGGGCGTCTTTATTAAGGCAATAGACATCAAATCAGTCATTATTAAAATTCTTTTCTGTTTGTCTGTCTGTTTGTGCACGGTAATTTCTGAAACGGATTAACTAATCGGTGTACGGTTTTCACTAAAATGTTGTGCAACTCTTCACTTATTATTTAGTTTATATTTTATTAACGATATTTATTCATATTTATTTTTGGAACGAAGTTCCTTACGGCAGAATTGGAGGAGATAGGGATTTTGCTGCGCGACCGAACTGAAAAAAATGTGATAGTAAAACCGTAAGAAAAAGTCCGTGGAATAAAACCGTTAAATGAGTAGTGCGCAGGCGCGACAGTCGTTTGTTTTGCAAATTGTGTCGATTCTACATTAGCCAAAGGAACTTCGTTCCTACCCGGTGTCCCACGACACCACATCTTTTTATATTTTATATTTCAATCGGTTTATAAACAAAAAAGTTATGTCCATCTAAAGAAGATTCGTCCATTATTTTGTTATTCGTGTTCGAAAAAAATATCATAAAATGTTCAGTTGAATTTAATGAAACTTAGACTATACTAGATTCTAACACCACTACCCATGTAAACTGATACTGACAGTAATGATAAGTGAGGTTAAGTCACGGAGTACAGGGTTAAGTGTTCTAATCACGGTCATTTTTTAGATGGGTAAACCTTTTGTGCACAGTCAGTAGTAATCCATCTACTTCTGTGATTTTACGTACTAAAGGGTTATTTGAGATAATCAATCTTCAGTAAACTCCAACGGCTAAATTAGTTATGAATGAGGTTCATGTGTAGGTGTCACAAAGCTTCTAAGAATAACAATAATAACAGAAGATTGACAAAGTATATTAACTAAATATCTTCATGCGGTACCCTGAACAGCAGTGCAATAAGAGAGCTTCTGATGGCCTCATCAGAAGCCGACCTTTAGGAATTAGTCACTATAATATGTAAGAGGAGTGTGAAAGTAAGATTCTTCGCTTGAATCCAAGTAAAGCTGGAAAGGGCGTGCTCTGTTAGTTTGGACACATCCAACGAATGAGTGAGAAACGATTGACGAAGAATATATTTTGTACAAAAGTAGAGGGCAGAAGGAGTCAGAGTAGACCGACACTTACATATGAAGATCACGTGAGTAGATTGTTCAAAAACGGAAAAGTCTAAAGTACTCGGATACCCAGACGTGCATGTGTGAAGCGATTAATGAATCTGACGATCATAGGTGTTGCTTTGTGACCTACATGAATAAAGATATTTCATTTTACAGGAAGCGAAAGAAGTAGCGTAAGTAGGATCGCGATAGATAGTAAGTAGGATCGCGATAGATAGTAAGTAGGATCGCGATAGATAGTAAGTAGGATCGCGGAGCCTGGCGATACGGCGTGAATATAATTAAGTTAATTTATATAATTCTTATTTACTTTATCTATATCAATATTCAATCAAGAAAATCATAATTTTCAGAGATGGAGAAAAGAGTTTGACCTAAAAACAGTCGGTGAGGAGGCTCGAGCGACCGCCCGCGCTCGTAGGCTTCCTTTGGGTCCCAGAAATCTTGGTGTACACTGCTCACCACTAAGTATATTTATTATTTGACTAAAAATATTATCGTAACATAGTTTCAATGTAAGTTTCATATGCGTATCCTTCCAATTGTGTTTCAATTGTGCTTAAGTAGACATAATGTATCTGCGTCAAAGTACTGAGGCAAAATTATTCCAAATGACATCCATTTATTTGAACATAAAAGTAATTTAGTCACATCGACACTGTTCCGGCGCGTTTTGTATTAGGTTCCTATATAGAGACTTATGCAAAAACGATCTCAAATGCTTGCCATTACTTAGGTTTGTACATTTTGTGTCTTTATCGTCCGAGTGGAGCCCCATTGTATAAGAGTTCCTTACAAAATAATCGTTCTATTTTTGTAGGAATTTTAAAATGTTCAAAGTGAAAAATATCTAATGATTAGTGAGCCCATTGCCGTGTTGAAATGTACATTATTTATGATGAATGATAACAATATAATACGACTCCGGAGAGAGTTAGGTATGAATGAGGGATATGGGAGTGGATATAGAGAGAAATCTTAGTGTCGCTACGTTACACCCCTACGGTATCGGTGGTTGGGTGCGTCAGAGAGCAACATAAGATGAATTTCGATTATCCACTCTGATGCTTTGGCACTGCTTGTTGGAGTTGCCGAGCAATATATGCACGTAATGTTAATGAATCCCTACTTATAGTTACCTATCATGTCGCTATGTCGAAGTCACCACCAAGTACTCGTTTGAACCTGATCAACCTTTGTTGAAATGAATTGAAATAAATGAATCTGCAGGGAGCGATAGAAGTAGATATGGATCGCTTGGCGATTTGTCCTCTCCGACTACCCCGACAGGATACGGTGTACAAACAGTTAGGTATCACTGGCCATAATAAAATAGATAATTGCCATTGTACTCTTTTCTTATAACTGTTTCTGTATAAAATATGTGTGTACATAAACTGTTAAATAAATTAGGTACTGGTTTGTCTCTACTACCATTACGATGCCTATATTTTGTGGTTAAATTCCACCTCATTATATTATTTTCCAGTTGTATTTAATCGCGCCGACCTTTACATCGCCGCATTGCATCTTCCAAAAAGTGTGGACAGCTGTATGACGTAATGTGAAATAGTAAGTTGCTTTGCTGTTAGCGTTGTTGTTGTTCGTAACTTATTGTCTGCAACTAGTCATTGCTTTTCGAAATCCTAAAATAGCTTGACAAACCCGATTTTCAGACTTAATAGAAATCACTAAGACCCGTTATGGGCTGCATTTTGACGCGGCACGGCCAAGCTATTTGATTTGCCACTAAGTTAGCTCACCAAGTGTCACAATCTGCAAAACGTAAAATGCTATACCTGTCTAATTTGAGTTCAATTTAGTTCCGAACTGCAGAAAGTTTATTATTGGTGATTAAAAGGCTAAGTACCGGTAGTGATCCCCAATTCGAGAATCTCTAATAATAGACTTGAAAGCTGAGAGCGTCCGAAGTATCCGTGCACGACATATCAAGCTTTAACAAGCCTTGGGTTCCAAAAAATTCTATTGGAACTTCATAACCGTATTAAATTTGATAGAAATCACTACCTAACAATATTCACATAAAGTTGACATAGAGTTGCTCTGTACAAGTTTAAGTCGTTAGGGTTATAATTTTAAGCATTTCCCAGTAACTGTGGACCCTATGATATCGCCTCCTGTTCGGTGAGTTGATAAAAACAACTAATTTGTATATTTACAATTAGTGAAAGTTAAGAGCCGCCCGTAACCATCCCTTACTAAAACGGTATATAAAACTGTACAGAACTATAACATTTACACAATTTTGTAGTATCTTGTAGAAATGAAATGCTTTAACCCCTATCTTTTGTGATCGTCCTCAATTCAGAAGTCGTAAAACGCAGAGCGAAATAAGCTCATCCTGTACTGGGAGAGAATTACTTTTGTTTCCATAAACAATGTTCTACGAATATTGTCACAATAAATAATAAAAATCAATATCTATTCAGTATTAAATCTACTCGACTAGGTACTCTGACTCTACTACAAGAACGTAGGCTGAGAATGAAGTGTAGTGAAAGAAGTTTAACTCGGTGGCTATAAAGTGTTGCCAAGCGATCGGTGCATATCGCGCGGATGATCTGTTATCGCAGTTCGGCGCGCAGCCCCCCATAGCCCACAGCGCCAAACGAGACGCCGCTGCTCGTAAACACAAAGCAATACCCATTACGGCCGGCGACGCCACATTATGGTAATAAAGGAATCAATAAATGAAAGATAAGTTGCTGCTCTGCCGAGGCCCGAGAAGCGCGGGTTGCGATGCGATCAACTACCTTCCCGACCAAGGTTGGCGATATACGGGTCAGTACACATACGTATTCATTACAGGCTTATTCGGGATCTGTATTTTGCTTTCATAAAGAATGGCGTAATCAAATTAGGTATTAAGATGTTGTTAACAAGAAGCCATGAACACTCCCAGGAGCGAACAAAAAGGAAAAGTTTTTATCACCTTATTTGTTAAGTTTTGTAATAAAGTAAACTTTCTCTAGGTTTAAAGTAATAAAGTTTTGATTATGTCATAAATCTTCTCACTATACGGCTGGGACAATTTCTACTATCTTCACGCACCATATATAGGTACATAGGTACTTATTTACTGGATATAACCATCGGCGCGGCGTACGCGTGATGGTTATATTGAAGTACGAAAAACCATGATGTGAGCTGATGAAGTGTTTCCATGACAACTTATAACTACATTCGAAGTAGTTTTCATTCTTTTGATGTTTATTTTTTTACTAATTTACCATTCCTTTTAGAAACAAAGAGTTGTTGTATATATGATGAAACCTTATTAGACTAAAGCAGTATAACTTCTAACGCGTGTACATTATGTACACACACACACTTTTTTTGGCGATTGCACACGCCATTTTTGGAAACATCAATTATAATGTTTCCAAAGATGTTCCAGATAAATCCAAATTATAGAGAGCTTCAAACTCGTCGTCAAAACTTACCGCAATGGAGCGAAAGATTTCAAAATTATTCAATAAAGGTGATAAGAAAGAAATCCGAAGTATTCCGATTATGTGCCATCATATAAAGAACCTTTGATACATTTGCAAATATTTAAAAAGTGAAAGCGATGTCAAGCGAGGATTACTTAAATTGGATCTATTCCCGTTTGACAGAAGGTAAGCTGGCAAGGTAAGACTGGCCTACATTTCGTGACACATTTCTCAGCTTAGTACATTTATTTAATTGCTACTATTACAAAGTTTTGTCATTGACTTTCCTTAAGTCAATGAACTCCAGGGAGTGTTTGTGGTATTTGTAAGACAATGCACTGCATCGGGGCACCGACTGCTACTTATATGGATCTGAACGTCTGGATTAGATGAAACCATTAAAATAGTTTACGAGATCATTCGACCGACGGACGACACCGACGAGTGTCCGTGTAGGCTGCGAGTGGAGCCTCTGTGTGCGTACAGATATTTACAATTCCGCGATAGGAGCTCACTCGCAACACTAAACTTGTTAAGTAGAAACAAGTATGATCAATCTACGACTGCTGTGCTGAGACCTAGGGTACGAATCCCGGTTCTGAACAAATTTTGTGTGATCTGCAGATGATTGTTTTGGAGTTTAGTTGATTTCTATGTGTAATGTGTTTGAATTTAGAAATATATGTATAAGTATGTTTACCACTAGTCTCCAGAACGACTTAACAATCAAAAAAATTAGCCTCAAATTATATTTGCACACATTTCTCACCGTACACTATAGGTGGAAGACGACGAGGGAGGGAGCAAGAAGAAGTGACCTCAGAATGGGACTGCAATGGAGTTTGCTTGTGTTGTGTGTGACCTTGAGGAACTCGCCGATTCACAGGCAGGTATGTACTCTAATTGTAAACTCATCAAAACAGTTCGGCTTGCAGGCAGTGACACAACAATCAATAACATATGTATCACTTAAACATATATCATATTCATAAGTTAATGTGGCACAAACCCAACTATTTAGAGGACCGGGTCTGGCACCGTGGTCCCTCCTATGGACTGCCCGGGGGACTTTGCGAATGGGTATCCAGCTTTTAGGCCGGTAGAACTATCAGAGATATGTCCATAAGTGCTGGGTTCCCGCAGGGCTGTGTTGTCACCCACTCTGTTTTTGCGGCATATCAATGGCATGCTATCTATTGACGGCATTCGTTGTTATGCAGATGATAGTACGGTACACTTTACACGGGTCGCTCTAATATCCCCCGCAGAGTTCCAGTCTGCAGTGGAAGAAAGTCGTAACTTGTTTCTAAAATCGAGGTTACTCTTGCAAGAATGTCCGATTGGGGTAGACAAAATCTTGTCCAATTTAACCCTATCAAGACTACACACACACAAGACAAGTTAGTGCATTCACCGCTAAAACATAACATAACATACTTTCACGCCTTTATCCCCGAAGGGGTAGGCAGAGGCGTACTATACGCCCACGTTTCACCGTATGCTTTTGCTAAAAAAGCCCCATTTACTGTAGCGCCGCAATTCCAGGACAAGCCTCTTTCCATCTCCAATAGTATTGGGATCCTTGGTATTGATATCTCTAGTGATGTCCAATATCGAAGTCAATTAGAGGACAAGGCGAAGCTGGCATCTAAAAATATGGGTGTGCTCAACAGGGCGCGGCAGTACTTTACTGCAGAGCAAACATTGCTCCTCTATAAGTCGCAAGTGCGGCCACACATGGAGTACTGCTGTCACCTTTGGGCTGGTGCACCTGAATACCAGCTTTGACTTTTTGACTCAGCAGAAGGGCGTGCTATGAGGACTATCAACGATCCTCTACTAGCGGGTAGTGTCGAACCCGTTTGCGACAGAAGAGACTTTGCCTCTATAAGTATAATTAAATAAAATAATATTTTTTTTCTCTACAAATTATAACCAGTTTAAATTGATTTTGACGTGAGTTACGGAATTTTCTAATTGCCGCCAGATTTTTTTTAATAAAAAACAGAAATTTATTATTAGAAAATGACATTTTACTTATTCACTTCCAATTTAAGAATCTCGATAAAAATGTCAATGAGTTTATCAATCACGTCTTTATCTCTGAAGGGGTGTCAGAGGCATGCTATGCGCCCACAATTCACCGAATGCATTTCCGTCCCACGTAACAGTTGGTGAGTCAATAGAAGCTCAATATAATCTAAATCATGTTCAAAAATACAAGAAAATATCGGTATCTATAGATAATTTCCACAACGCACCGTGTCAACGACCCGACGTCGTTTGCGTCTGATCCTTGCCGCTCCCACGAGCAGTGTTTATGTTAAATTGCATGGGAAATTTAACTTGATTTATTAGTTTACTATACAGTAGCGCACGTCGCCGGACAAACATCTCAATGAATCTACTTTTATCGCTCATGTGACTTTACATCAACTGATCAATAATGATCTGCTGACATTAACCACGGTCAATTAAATAACGTATTAATTTATAATTGTGTTCAGTATTCTATAATGTAATGTAGCAAAGGAACAAATGAGAAAAATAGTCCTGTTTGGTGTGATAGTCTGTGTGACTACGAGTCGGAAAGGGTGAGATTTGTGCATTGTACAGTACAACGAGAGAGGGGACGGTGAGCCTGTAAATACTTTCTAAGACCCCTTTTGAAGAACCCTGTGCTATAGACGTTTCCTAAAGAAAGCTCCGCTCAGACCATACCGCATGTGAGCGCTCCTTACGCAATGTGTGAATATGAACAGCCTGTCTATGGCAAGCAATGCCGGTGACAAAAAGTAACCGTGGTCATCCTATCAAATGATTTCTCAGCATCGTGTTTCAAGTTTCACCATTAGGTTTCGCTGTTGGACTGGCTTCGATTCCCGGTTATTACATTATCGGAGTGAACCTAACGGGAAAACTAGGTATTCCATTGTGAAGAGACCCCAACAACGGATATCTTGGGAAAATCATAGCAAGGAGGTATGGCTTGAAAATATTTTTTTAGTTTGTACCGACTTCCCCCCCGGGCCCGCGACCGCGCGGCGGCGCCCGGCTCTGCTTGTAAAGGAAATTGATCTATTGTGTTCGCACCTCCTTCAATTAAATAACTTTTCCTTCAATTTCATTCTAACTAACTTCCTGCCTACTTTCCAAGGCAGTTGAACTTTTTGGACGATTTTGCGAGTCATTGTTATTGAACTTGCTGTGGAAAATGGCTTTTAACGATAAAAGCCACTTATTTTCCGACGTCCATTTTTTATCAAAATATTGGAAAGTCACAATTTCGAAGGATGGGTGTTCAATAAGGTTGCAAATTAGTATAGATGTTGAGTTTCACTGTGCTCAAATTGTCATTCTCATTATTTTATGTACGAATTAAGGTTATGAAATGAATGTATGTAATAAATTATGAAAGTAATGGCTCTTTGAATGATTAGAACAATATTCTTCATAAGATTTTTTTTCTTACAGTCGTCAGACGTCAGAGTCGACATCTCTCTCTATCCATCCTAAGGTTGCCATCCTAATTGCTGATTAGCGATAAGGCTGCCCTTTGTACAATACAGTATAGTATTAATTGCAAATTAGCTATAACTTGGCGTACAAATAAAGTTTTATTCTAATCTATGCTATTATTAATAATTAAGTATATTTATTTAGTACTTCAATATAGATATTATCTGTCTGTAGGCCATGGATATGAATGATATACTATGCATCGAAGGATTATATTGATCCACATTGTTTATGCGAAATACATAAAATAAGTTGTCCATTGAAAATTCTGAAATGCGAAACCGGTCAGGTTTAAATAGTAAATAGTAAATAAGGGAAACAGTGGAAGTGTTTTTATTCAAGCTGTGTAGCAAGTTCCACCAAGTGCCATCAATCAACAGGTTAAATTGAATTCCCTTGGTTGGAACATTGTACAAGAATTTAGATAGAGAGTTATGAGCAATCGACATCGTGGTTGGTTTTTTTTGACCAAAACATTCAGTCTGCTATACTCGCGGTGAATAGACAGAGTCAGGAACCGTTTACATAAGGTAAGATAACTTACACAGCAATAACGGAACTCTTGATGGCAGCAAAGGCATTTCTTTAATCTTTTCTGTCTGATTCAATTCGATCTAAGTATTTAGTGTAAATATAAGAGTGGCTCAAACCAGTTATGTAAATTCTAATTAAGGCTGTACAAGTGAGCAGTATCAAGTCGACGATGTACATCACTTGCTTGTGGAATGTCTTTACACATTGAAGACAAAAGGCGAGTATTGATGGATTCCCTTAAACTATCTGCAATAGATGTAGGATTATTCCATGGAATCGTGGCGGATCATAGTCTAATGTAGCAAAGATACTATACTCTTTTTTAATGTAAGTAGTTAGCAATATACTTAGGTTAAGGTACGATGGGATTGACATCGTCACAATGTGTACAAAAATCCCTAAATAAATAAAGAGAAAAAAAATGAGCACTACATGATCTTGAAAGTTTTCGCCAGTTTGAAACATTTAGTCAGCCTCATTACGAAACTCTATACTTTGGACGCTCTTTTCATTACAATACCAATATGCTAATCGAATATGAATTTAGAGTCAGTTATGCACACCCGATAGCAATAGCTTTTCGTTTTCTAGTAAATCACTGCCAATTGCTAATTCTGCTTCATTAAGTGAACAGTTGTACTCGCGTGTCATTTCGAGTTATTACGATATAGAGCCACGTGAGAAGACAACCCTTTGATTTAGTTACTAAGTAGTGTTAATAAATCAACCAACAATATACATTATTAACAGAATTCATGCCTGTTTCATTGCTCCCAAGTGCCTGCACCTCTCCAACTATAGAAATGAATGGAGCGACCTACTTACTAAGCTGCTTACGCCTGTTCAGCGAGCTCCTTCAAGAAACTAGAAATTATTTTCACATTTTATTTATTCACGTAGGTTCACAAATTGAGTGAGCTTACGAACTAGCGAAGCGGAGAGATAGCGAGTTGTTCGAAAAAAAATTGTGCTTCTTTCTATAGAACATGATTGATACCGCCCTCGGTACAATATACACCAATCTACTACGTTACTACGTGGAGGTCTGAATCTAAATGGCATACAGTTTTAATTTTTTGATGTGTGCCACGGGGATACGCTGAAATACTATGGGGTTTGTTGGGCTCGATGTTCAGAACACCCAAAAATAGGTTAACCACATTTATTTCTTGCAATAATTGAACCAACAACGTTAGAGTAACGAGTTTTAGACCAGGCAAGAGCGTAGCGTTTTCTGTTCGCGCGTATTAATTAAAAGTAATGTGCAGTTACCTACACATTACTTACATATCAGTCACGCGTTATCCCCGAAGGGGTGGCAGAGGCATACCATACGCCGACATTTGTAATATCCAAAAGCACTTAAGCCCGCACTCGTGCACCCAATCTATAAAGATGTAGGAGATCAAAGTAATATTGAAAACTATCGACCTATTTCCGTTCTAAGCATCTTGTCCAAGATTCTGGAAAAGGTGTTAAATAGAAGATTATTAGATTATCTTGAAGATGAGAACATACTCTCGAACAATCAGTACGGTTTTCGTAGAAACAGGTCTACAGAAGACGCCGTTTCTAGATTGACTGAAACGGTCTCCAGAACTTTGGATAAAAAGTATAATAAAATAATAAAACTTTGGATAAATAAGTGTCGGGATTTTCCTTGATCTAAAAAAGCCTTTGACACAATATCCATACCATTGCTTTTAAAAAAGCTAGAGAGCATTGGCATTAGAGGAATATCACTTGAAATTTTTCGCGATTATTTAGATGCCCGGACGCAATTTACAATTATTAATGGTGTCACTAGTGAGACTGCCCAGCTATCCAGCTGTGGAATCCCACAAGGTAGTGTCTTAGGTCCTACTCTCTTTCTGATTTACATAAACCAGCTATGTCAGCTCTGCTTTTCTGGATGCTCCATATTTACTTATGCAGATGACACGGCCCTAATAGTAGAAGGTAGGACGTGGCAAGAAGTGCCGACAAAGTCTGAAGAGGTTATGAAACTAGTGACTAACTGGTTTTTAAATAACCTTCTCACCTTAATTTTTCATACCTTTTGCAGCCAGCAGAGGCGCTCTGCCACCATCAGATTCACTATGCATTTCAGCACATACTTGCTCCATCCGTTACAATCACGACTGCGCATGTGCTAAAATTATACGCAAGCCTAGCATTAGATATCTGGGAGTGCTCATTGATGAAACGCTTTCCTGGAAAGACCAAATTATGTCTGTTAAATCTCGCACACGTAAACTCATTTACGTATTCAAGTTACTACGGAACTCGGCAAATGCTACCACGTTGAAAACTGTATACTTTGCCCTCACACAGTCAATTCTATCATATGGTATACTGGCATGGGGCGGAGCACCTAAAACAACCCTTCTGGGTCTGGAAAGAGCACAGAGGGCTGTTATTAAGGTGATAAATAGGAAGCCCTTTCGATATTCAAATGCCCAACTGTACACTGAGTACAAAGTTTTTACGGTACGTCAACTGTTTGTGTTCAGGGCAATCCTACGCACTCATACGACACTGGATTATGATCCTGTGGCTATGTCAACAGTTCGCAGGAAGACTGCGGTATGTCGGGTGGTGGTACATAGAACAATGCTCGCGGGCCGCCAATGCTACGTCCTAGGACCAAGGTTTTACAACATAGCTAATAAACATTTAAGCATATATTCATTGGCAAAATATAATTGCAAAAAGGTGCTTACCGATTGGTTACTACTGCAAAATTATGATACTACTGAGAATCTTCTACGGGTTCAATGTAAAATAATATCTTTATCTAAATGTAGTTAGTATGGTGTATTAATTTTTTTTTTCTATTTATTTTATTAGTTCTTATTTCTAGGTATTTAGTTCTCACTCTTTGTAAGCCTGTATGTGAAAATCGCCTGACGTAAGAAACCTGGTGACCTATAAATACAGATACTATTGTATCTAGTTTAGGCACCCGTCCCCTAATTATTAGATTTTAATTTATTTGTATATTATGTATTAACTTATACACTGCTTAGAAAGTAAGATTTATAACAATGTCTGGTAGAATAAAGAAATTTTATTATTATATTTCACCGTGAGTATTTTTGTCCCACGTAACAGGTGGTGAGCACATTGTCTTGTGGAAATGGACAGGCGTCTGTTTCGGGGAATAAAGGATATAAGGAAACCTTTCACATGTAACGAAACAAGTAAACTTGTGCAACCTACTTTAGATTTCACAAGTTTAAGTGTACTAGTCCACCGACATGTGCTTTTCAAGTTACAAGATTTTGCAGTAAAAATGCTATACAAATTAGCAGATAAGGAACATTCATTCGCTTTTAGGTACCGAGACAGTTGACACCTCTACAACGTGGACTTGTTGCACTCGACTATGACAAGTGTTGTAATATTTTGCCACGATGACTTCATTCTGCTACACCACAAAGAATATTTGTTGTCATGAGTTTTTCTCCAGGAAATTCTCAAGGCCAACAGATTGGAGTACGTTTTAGGTATGGTAATACAGATTATTTTCTTCTTAATGAAAGTAATGAAGGCACTGTGTGATCATCAGCTGAAACAGTTCAAGAACATTAAGGTGTACCGCAGTTGGCAGAATATATTTGTACTACAAAACTTAAGACTACTGAGGCTTAGCAGATTTAATACACCACTGTGAACCTACGCAATAGTCTTGTTACATAATTTATTCTAAGTTGTACTTTGTACATAAAATCTGAACTTATATATTAAAAGAGTACAATAATTAAATAAACAAAAATTGGGGCAACTCACACAACGCCATCTGATTCCAAACTAAGCAGAGCTTGTACTATTGTTGTTGTTGGGACAACTCACATAACGCCATCTGATTCCACACAAAGCAAAGCTTGTACTATGGTAACCAGATAACTGATAAACATACTTATATATTTCTAAATACATACATATTATAGATAAATAACACACAGACACAGAATAAACCATTGTGCTCATCACACAAAGTTTTATTCCTGGGCGGGAATCGAACCCATGACCTCTTGCGTAGCAGTCGGATGCACTCCCACCGCGGCACAGAGGCTGGTTGCGCCGGTATACGATTACGAGGTACTAAATAGTTGGTAATTTCGACTGCACCGTATAGTAGACCACACGGGCAGGTAACTAGGCACGCGCGCGCAAGTATTACACTCGCGCCGCGTCTCGCTGTTCCTCACCGCTTCCATTTTGATCGTTCGTTAGTTTTGCACTGTAGGTAGCTATAGTTGTTTGTTTTAACAATCCCTCCGAAAGAGATTCCGGATCTACAGTTAAAACTATTACACGCTAAGAAGGATAGCCTTTTTAAGCTCATGCAATTAATTTGTGACTATTCATCGAGGATCGCAGATGAATCAATAAAAGAATTGTTTTTATCCTCGATCGAAACCGTAGATACTTTGCGCTTAGATTTCGAAAATGTTCCCGATAAAATTAACATGCTTGAATTAAAATTAAATCCCGATTTCTTATTAAGTTATGACGCCATGTCATCTTTCGAAGATTTAATTTGTCGCATAAAACGTGTCGCAAAGTAATTGCAAGCGCCCGTGCCCGTAGTAGTCACCGATTCGAAGCCGGTTTTGATTTGCTGAAACGGGACCGACCTAAATTACCGCCCATACAAATACCCGAATTTAATGGCGATATTAAAAATTGGCCTTTGTTTTTAGCTAGTTTCGAAAATACGATCCATAATAATAATTCGTTATCGGATCACGAAAAATTACATTACTTAGTTAGTAAACTAACCGGGAAAGCAAAAACCGTTTACGCCGGTATAACGCTTTGCGCCGAAAATTATAGTTTGATTTTGAATACTTTGAAGGTCGTATTTGGATCAAATATTTAATTTGAAAAATAGCTCATCGTGTAATGAACACGACTTAGAAAAATTCTTAGATATTTTTGCATCAGCTGTTCTCGCCCTAAAGAATCTCAAGGTCAATGACTCATGGTCATGATTTTTTTTGTATATCTGTTTAAAGAAATTATATTCCGAAACCGTTCGCTTATTTGAAATGGATAGACGTGGCCATCAAATACCTAAATTCGACGATTTAGAAACTTTCGTTCGTCAACATATTCGAATTTTGCAACGAACTTCGCTAAACCACGGAGTAGCGAAAAATAGTCCGACTAATCGTAGTAGTAGTAGTAACCGTCGTTCGTGCCTAACCGTCCGCCCGCTGTGACGTCACAGCCGCCCGCGCCGTTGAGTCGCGACTGGGTGCGCTCTCGCGTGTTTTCGTTCCCGTCCGCGCCTAGCGACGGCGGCGCCACTGCCGCGCACCTACAGCCGAACGGACACCGTGCTCGCTATCAAGTTTGCACACAAGCCCTTGTAGTAAGCCACGTACCGTAACAAGCCCAAGTACCGTAGGTACTTCTGGCAACCGCTCGAGTTGTTGTTTACGATTCGCATGGTAGGGGACTTAGTGTTCGCGCATTTTAGGTAGTGCTTTTCAAAGTAATTTTATTAGTAAAAATTGTTGTAGTCGTCTTGGTTTGCATATAAATAACCGCCCCGCCTGTTATGTTGTGAAAGGTATTGGGGGTTCCACTAAAGCCGTTCAAGGTTCTGTAGGGATTAAATTCCACTCGCGTTTTGATTTTGATGTTAGTTTTTCGATGGATTCGCTGGTCGTCGATAAGGTTACCAAACTTTTACCGACTGTCGCAGTCAATACCTCATTATTGACTAATTTTAGAGATTTGCCGTTGGCCGATGATACTTACGCCGTTCCAGGAGATATTGATTTGTTAGTTGGCGCTTCGATTTTTCAGCACCTCCTATTGCAGCATAAGGTTCAAGGTCACGCATCTCACCCGCGCCGCTCGCCTTAGAGACGGTTCTTGGTTTTGTTATTGTTGGTTCCGCACCCGCTTGTTTTGATTGTAACTCGACAGTGTCATATTGTTGCGCCGTCGAGCCGCTGGACTCCGCTGTCCATAAATTCTGGGAGATAGAAGAGGTGAACTTCCCTCCTATTGTCAGCCCGGATGATAAACTTTGTGAAGAGTTTTATAGTCGCACGACTACTCGCGATAGTGATGGTCGTTATGTTGTCGCACTCCCCTTTAAGGGTGATGTTAATTCGCTTGGAGATTCGTTTCAGTCATCCGAAAAACGCTTCTTTTGTTTAGAACGGAAAATGCAGACATCTCCAAAGTTGAAGGAGGCTTACGATAGCGTAATAGTAGAATATTTGGATAAAGGTTTCATTTCACCCGCGCTTCCCGAAACCGAAGAGACGAAGCACGCTCTTTCGTATGCCATACCGCACCGTGGGGTTGTCCGCGAGGATAAACTAACCACCAAGTTGCGCGTTGTTTTAGATGGCAGCGCCAAAACTAGTTCGAATGTTTCGGTAAACAATATTTTGCACAGTGGTCAAAATCTCCAAGGTAATTTTTTCGAAATTATAGTTAACTTTCGCTTATTCGCTGTCGCGCTTTTAGCCGACATTAGACAAATGTTTCTTTGTATTGGTGTTCGCGAATCAGATCGCCGATTTCAACGCATCAATATAGATAGAATTTTCACATTCTCGGACTCGACCGTCGCTTTGTGTTGGACACATTCTTCGCCCCATCGTTGGGATACATTTGTCGCAAATAGGGTGGCAAAAATTCAGTCGGAATTGGCGCCGCAAAACTTTTATCACGTCTCAGGTAC
Source organism: Thumatha senex (assembly GCA_948477245.1). NCBI lineage: Eukaryota > Metazoa > Arthropoda > Insecta > Lepidoptera > Erebidae > Thumatha > Thumatha senex. Next base: position 192,717 of record OX419742.1, on the reverse strand, counting down.
GGACAACCCTGCCGATTGTTTGTCTCGTGGGTTAACACCTGCACAGATTTTGGATCATCCGTTGTGGTTCCATGGCTCTTCCTGGTGCCAAGTCCCACCTGATGAATGGCCTGTTAGTCCTTTCAACCCCGCTACTGTGTCCACGCCGCCAGAGGAAAAGAAAACCTCTTTAGTTGCTACCGCGCCGCTCGAAAAGTCGCCTATCTTAGAATTTGGTAGCCGTGTTTCATCGTGGTTTGATTCTTTTACGTAGAGTTGTTTTTATTTGTCGATTTTTGAAAATCCTTCCTCGTCGCGAGCATGTTACCGCCTTTGACTTAAACAAGGCTGAGTTAATCGTGCTTCGTGAACTTCAGCGATTTTATTTTTCGTCTGAACTTAGAAATTTGGAATTAAATAAACCTTGTAGTCGCGCTTTTAAACATTTAAAACGTTTTTTGAAGGATGGCCTCATTCGAGTTGGTGGTCGTTTGAGCCAGTCCGCATTAGAGTACGATCAAATGCATCCTTTAGTTCTCCCGCGCAAGGATCATATCGTTGATCTTTTAGTTGAATATCACCATAGGGTGAATTGTCACGCTGGTCCAGATTTATTAATGCCGATTTTGCGCCAGAAATACTGGATTCTCTCCGCACGCAATTTGATTCGTTCGATAGTTCATAGATGTATTCCGTGTTTCAAACTTCGCCCGAAGTCAATCGCGCCCGAAATTGCCGATCATCGTCCTTGTCGTGTTGTTCAGGCTGCTAAACCGTTCGTACACACGGGTACCGATTACGCTGGCCCCTTCAGGGTAACAGTTTCTCGTGGTCGTGGTATACGCTCCACGAAAGCTTATGTTCGTCTTTTTGTTTGTATGATGACTCGCGCCGTTCATATAGAATTAGCTGGTGATTTGAGCACGCCATGCTTCATGGCTGCATTTAAAAGATTTTTGTCGCGTCGGGGTTCCGTATCTCGAATGTATTCGGACAACGGTACGAATTACGTCGGAGCTCGTCGTAACCTTTCCGAACTACATAATTTTTGCGTTCCAAACACTTTACGTTTGAAGAGCTGAGCATCGTTCTCACTCAAGTCGACGCCGTAATGAATACGCGTCCTCTTTGTAGAACCTTGTCTAGTGATCCCTCGGAGCCGCTTGCACTGACTCCAGCGCACTTTTTGAAGGTTACACTATTAAAATACTTACCCGCTTTTGAAATAGTGGAAGATCGACTTCATCTTCTCTCGCGTCATGCCTTATTGGATAAACTCGTTCCATCGTTTTGGAAGCGTTGGAGGACAGACTATTTGCATACGCTACAGTCACGTCAGAAATGGAATACTCCATCGAACCCTATTACTGTCGGTACTGTCTTAGTTATTTTAACTGAAAATATGCCTCCATTACATTGGCCTCTTGGGGCAGTAGAAGAAGTTTTCCCTGGGTCAAATGGGATCACCCGTATAGTTCGCGTTAAAACCGCAACAGGTTCGTACTTGCGACCAGTTATTCGTCTTTGTCCTTTGCCTAATCAACAGTAACTTCAATAACAAATTTAGCTTGTTCGATTAGGTTTAGTTTAGTTTAGTTCGATAGCATTTTGTTTAGTTAGCAACTAAAGCTTAGTGGCAACTGTATTGTCAGTTTTTCCTTTTTCGAAGGTAACCCTTCCAGCCGGGGGGGAAAAAGGTTGCGCCGGTATACGATTCGAAGGTTGCCGCGTTATTTTTTCTATGTTGCATCGCCGATCTCCATTTGTTTTTAATTAATTAGTTGTCGACACTCCCACCCCGCTTCCCTTTATTCCATTTCTCTTTCGCACCTACCTTGTCTCGCATAAGGGTAGAGCGAGACAGCTGTGTTACCGCCATCTAGCGGTAGAAAACTCCACCGCAGCGCTGCCCACTTACAGGCAGCGAGGACGGACTGGAGACGCTGTGTATAGTACTGCAATGGCCGCGCGCGCGTTCGCATAAATTTTTCGCAATAATTGTGTTTTTCATGGATAAATAGTGTTTTCGTGCAATGGAAACGTGCAATAGAAAGACGTCCCCGGCAGCCTCCACCTCAGCATCTCGCAGCAGCAAGGTAGTGTGCCCATTCCTGTTTTCCATTTCTTTTTCGTCGACAACCGCGTGTAAATTTCATTTTTGTCTTTCCCCGCAAATATAGTCCACTTCTAATTTATTTATCTCGCCCGCTCAACCAGAGGCAGTGGACTACAATGGTCTCTAGATAATAAAAAAGAAAGAAGGTGTGGGTAGTTGTGACATATACACTTGTTTTGAATCACTCTATTTTAAATAATAAATTAAAAATATATAAACAGTTAAAAGTAACTTTCATGATAATAATCATAAAATAATAGTCGTCACCTACCAGTGTGAGTGTTATCTCCTTTAAAAAATACACCAGTTACAATATATCACTCAGCAATATGGAGTCAAGCATCCAGGAGTCACTTGCAAACTTAAAATCTTTGTTCCGGGACCAAATGGCTGCTTTTGAAGTAAGGTTAACAGGTAACACTGCACCTGATAGTGCCAGTTTGGTGTCAGAGTTTGCTGCATTCAGGACATTCACTTTGTCTGCCTTGAATCTTCTTCAGCGTCAGGTGGAATATCTAGCACGCAGGGTGGATGGTTTGGAGACACATAGTCGTCGGAAAATGTTGCTCATTCATGGTGTCAAGGAGCTTGCTGCAGAAGACACAACGGGGGCTGTGGTAGATGTGGTGAAACAGCAGCTACAAATTAATAATTTTGCGTCAGCTGATGTCCAACGCTGCCATAGAATGGGACGTCCATCTGCCCTCCATAAACCCAGACCAATACTGGTTAAATTCCATAGGGTTTGTGATCGTGACAACATCTGGTTCACAAAAACTAAGCTTAAAGGTTCTGGCATTACTGTTTCCGAGTTTCTGACGAAACCCAGGCATGAGGCATTCATGGCTGCACGGGAACGGTTTGGCTTAAACAAGTGCTGGACAAGAGAGGGGCTGATCCACGTAACAGCATCTGATGGGTCGCGCTATCGGATTACTTCGCTAAAGGAGCTGGATGATATAAAAATCCCTGCTGCTGCCTCTAGGGAAGTTGAGAAGGTTGCTGCGGCTCCAAGATCAACAGGTGCCAGTGCAAAGCCCAGACGCATTGCAACGACCAAAAAATAAATAAATTGTAGTAGTTCTGTTTTTGACGGATACCAATTTGATAGTAAAATGTTTAGATTATTTTGTTTTAATCTAAGGTAAAATGAAGTAATTTCGGATAACATCTCTGTTATCACTTATTGTTTGCCACTTTCACCCTCTTTTTATTGCGGTAATTTAGCACAAATACACAAATTAATCTAATTTTTTTAAACACCGACAACTTTAAAAACTAATTTAATTGTTTACTTTTTAGTATGTCAAAATTGTCAAACTAAACGTCAGCTTTGTTGTTTTGTTATTGAAGAAGATAAGGCGAAGGTATTAGGTGCTTTACTACCAACTCTTGTATTATAATTATTTTAAAATATCATTAAGTCTCAGAAAAGGTTTTATGGTTTCCAATATGATTTACATGTTTTGTCTTTTTTTTTTTTTCATTTGGTTTTTTTTTTTTTATTTGTTTCTTTATTATTTTGTATTTAAACTTTTTTGTTTTATCACTTTTCTCATGGCAAATATGTAGGTATATGTAATAATATTAATTACCAAATGTGAAATGTGGGCGTTCAATATGCCTCTGCCTGCCCCTTCCGGGATGAATGCGTGACAATGTATGTATGTATGTATATTAATTACCAATAATTATTATTTACTTTTTTTTTTTTTTGTTTTTATTATTACAATTTTTTTTTTTTATGGTGAGGAGGGTGAATAGTGTGAAATTGTAAGATGGTGACTATTTGACTGCTTACTTTCTTTTGTTTCATTTTATATTTTTTTTGTGTTTTTTAAGGTAATGTTCTATTTTGCTTTTATTTTTATTGTTATTAACACTCTACTGGTGGGTGAACAGGACTGTGATTTACGTAACACTTATTTTTGCCGTGTTATTTATATTTTATTTATTTTTCATTTATTTATTTATTAATTTCATTGTTGTGTTATTTACATATTGATACTTAAGTATTATATAGTATTATTACTTATATATATTTTTATATAATGTCATCCTCTGAAGTCGACGATATTTCTATTGATGATTATTTTACATGTAGCGAGAATGATAGCTTGGTGAGCACTCCTTCACTTGCAGACGCGCTTGAATCGCATTTCTCTGATGTACCCACGAACTTCAATGTTGTGCATATTAATGCCCAGAGTATTCCCGCCCATTTTCCTGATATGCTGGCTAACTTAAACGACAAACATATCCACGCAATTCTCGTGTCAGAGACTTGGTTAAAACCATATATATCCTCTCTTCCTGTCACTCTACCAGGGTACCGCTTAATAAGAAATGATCGCTCGGTTGGCCGTGGTGGCGGTGTTGCTATTTATTTAAAATCACATATTCCTTGCAATATTATACAGGTATCAGCGCAGCCACCGCCGTCAAACTCGGGGGAATACATTTTTATTGAAGTGGAGCTCCATCACATTAAAGTACTTCTTGGGGTTTACTATAGCCCTTCCCTAAGGGTTGACTATTTCTCTTCGTTTGAAAACATGCTGGAAAACTTGGTACCATCCTACCGACATACCATTATACTGGGTGACTTTAATACGTGTCTTGTGCTGAATGACTCCCGATCTGCCAAACTTTGCAATGTTTTAGAATCGTGTAATCTTTCTATTCTTCCTTTGAATACTACTCATCATTTTCCTAACTGTGTTCCATCCCTTCTTGACCTTGTTATTGTTTCGTCGGCTGATCATGTGGCCAAACACGGCCAATGCACAGCTGATATCTTTTCTTTTCACGACCTTATCTTTCTTTCTTACAAAGTTCGTCCGCCCAGGGCAAAGTCTAAAGTGTTAATGCAGCGTAACTTCAGTCGGATGAATGTTGACAAACTTAGAGAAGACGCAAATAAAATTGATTGGACTTCATTGTACAATTCTGTGTCAGTTGACGATAAGGTTCGCATTCTTACTCGCGAATTGGTCAGCCTTTATGATATTCATGCACCAATCCGCGCAGTAAAAATCAAGCATACTCCTTCACCGTGGCTCACTAAAGACATCAAAGATTTAATAAATAAAAAAGGGCGGGCTAAAACAAAATTTAAATATCAACCGAACGAATACAATCGTGAGAGATATGTGAGACTGCGAAATCTCTGCAATAAGGTGTGTAGGAATGCACAACGCCAGCATATTCAAACGTCCATAGAAAACGGAAGTCCAGTTAAAATCTGGTAATTTCTAAAAACCCTGGGAGTTGGTAAGTCAAAGCAAGAAGTAAATCCAAAGAATATTGATCTCGACGCTTTGAATAAGCATTTCTCAACTACTTCAGGTTTTGACGACACTACCAAAACTAACACACTTAATGGTCTTTCACAGCTACCAACTCCTGAATATCAATCATTTGCTTTTATTCAATTCACGGCTTGTGACGTTAAGAAGAGCGTAACATCTATAGCGTCTAATGCTGTCGGCAATGACTGTATTAGCCGCAATATGATAGTTCCTGTTCTTGATGAGGTACTATCAGTTATCTGTAATATTCTGAATCAGTCTATTTCCAGTGGCATTTTCCCATCGATGTGGAAGGAAGCACAAATCATACCCTTACCTAAAAAATCTAGCCCTTCATGTTTCTCTCATTACCGTCCTATCTCTATCTTACCCTTTCTGTCTAAAGTCCTTGAACGTCTTGTTCACACCCAACTTAACTCCTTTCTCAGCAAAAACTTTCTTTTAAACTCCTATCAATCTGGTTTCCGCTTGGGGCATAGTACAGTTACAGCCCTTATTAACATTACAGATGACATCAGAATGGGCATGGAGAACGGAAAGCTTACATTACTGACGCTACTTGACTTCAGTAATGCTTTTAATACTGTAGATTTCCGTATTTTGCTTGAGATTCTACGCTCTATTAACATATCTCCACCAGTGATTGATTGGTTTCGTAGTTACCTGTCTGGTCGCCGTCAACGTATTTGCATTGATGAGTCGTTTTCTTCTTGGAGCAATATTTCGGTTGGTGTACCGCAGGGTGGCGTTCTATCTCCCTTATTGTTTGCAATATTTATTAATTCCATTACAAAGCAACTAGTTTCATCCTACCACCTTTACGCAGATGATTTACAAATATACTCACAAGCTCCACTCAATGATATACATGAGGTTTTTAGGGTAACTAATTGCGATTTGGAACGGATATGTGCATGGAGTAAAAACTATGGTTTGCAAGTAAACCCCACAAAAACTCAGATAATCCTTATAGGCAGTACCTGGATGATCTCTAGAGTTGACTGGGCTCAGTTGCCACAAATAACATTTAATGCCGTACCGATACCGGTAAGTGATACGGTTAAAAACCTAGGGATATATATCGATAAAACTATGTCCTGGGGGCCTCAATTACAAGAAGTCAATCGTAAATTATTTGCTTCGGCAGGTTCGTTACGAAGATTGCGTGGCCTTCTCCCGATTCCGACGAAGATCTCGCTTGCACAATCACGACTTCTTCCAATACTAGACTATGCTGATGCCAGCTATCTTGATCTCACGGAGGAGCAACTAAATAAACTTGAGCGCCTTCAAAATTTCTGCATAAGGTTTATATTTGGTTTACGCAAATATGATCACGTTTCTGAATACCGCAACCAACTCAAGTGGCTCCCGATTCGCCTTCGACGGAATACTCATATCCTTTCCTTATTATATAATATTTTATTTAACCCACTAGCTCCCTCCTATCTCAAGGAACGCTTTGAGTTCCTAGGTGACACGCATTCGAGGTTCCTCAGGTCGTCAGAGAACTTGCGACTGCATATACCGGCACATTCAACAAAGTTTTTTGATAAGTCTTTTACTGTTGAGGCGGCGCGACTGTGGAATGCACTACCGGTCACTATCAGACGGGCTCAAACGTTACAAACGTTTAAAGTGAGGGTTAAAGAATATTATATTTCAACATAAACTACCGTACACTAATATATGTATTATATAAATGTTTGATTGTATTTAAACTTAAATAACTTAACTATCTTCACGCTGTATCCCTGTCAGAGAGTCAGAGAGGACAGATCGTATTTAAGTATGTATATTTGTTTTTATATGTAAGAATATATATATATGTATGTATGTATGTGTATGTAGGTATGGTGTGTATGTTTATTTAGGTATATGTATGTATCTTTATGTGTGTATGTGTATAAATGTATGCATTGGAATCTACTGGTATTATATGTCACCAAACTTTAAGCCCTATAATAAATCTCAATACAGTCTTGTCCATCTAAAGGTTGCCTGGAAGAGATTGCCGCTTGCAATAAGGCCGCCCATTGTACTTACTATATATAATATTGGTTTCTTAGTTTTTAAATTTATTCTTGGTGTACAATAAAGCATATTATTATTATTATTATTATTATTGATACACACACTTATATAATTCTAAACACGTACACATTATAGATAAATAACACCCAGACACAGAATAAACCATCGTGCTCATCACACAAAGTTTTATACTGGGTTGGAATCGAACCCACGACCTCTGGCGTAGCAGTTGCATAAACTCCCACCGCGCCACAGAGGCAGTTAAAAAAGATGTACCACAGTTGGCAGAATATATAGGTACTACAAACTCAACATTACTAAGGCTTAGCAGCATTAATACACCACTGTGAAGCGTAGGTTCAGTCTTGTTACATAATTCATTCTAATTTGTACTTTGTACGTAAATGATAGGTAGCCGTAGGTGTTGCTTTCATTTGCGTATTTCATGTAACATAACGATGAGAAATTAAGTACAATAGTACATTAAATAAGCATGATCGCGTTAATACCTGAATTTTACACTAATTTTAATCATGCAACGCGAAAGTTTAAAAGTTAGTACTGTTGTTATTATTCAAAATATGCCCGGTGTCCAGCAAATGCTTCGCGAAATGTGATTTATCTGTGTGGGTGTGGCCGTTTCGGAATGCAGTTAGTTATGTCTTATTTATCAAAACTGTACTAAAAATGCATTACTAAAATTTATAAATATTGTGGGACATTTGTGGTATATTTTACACAACGTCATCTAGCCCAAAGCTAATTAAGCTTGTGGTATGGGATCTAGGCAACTGATACTTATATATTTCTAAATACATACATATTTCATAGAGATAACATATTTCGGCACTGACAGGAGTAGATGTGGTCCGACCACAGATATATTCGGTAGAAATCCAAGGACATCCTTTTGAGTAGTAAGGTGCTCAGAGCTAGATATATAGGACCGGAGGTTTTAGTAGGTTTTAGTCCGGGCATAATACATTAGGATTTTCACACATTAAAAAAGCTGCACTGAGATGACTTGGCGTCGATAGTTTAACGTCAATCTTATTGCGATGTCCTCTATATATACCAATATGATGGAAAGACGGCAATAAAAGGATCGTATATAAGAACTTACTTAAACTAGCATATCACATTAGCATTAGGCTGTAAGTCGAGTGTCCCGTGACAGCTGATATAGTGGTCGATGCTTTCGTGAAAAGGGTTCTTAGCGGGCAAAAGGGGCGACAAGGGACGCGCCTGATTGTACTTTGTCATGTGTCAAACTGAATTAGAGTTTTTCGGGCACGCCGAGTTCGTTGAACGATCTCCAGCCTGCGTGTTCGATATCTGACCCTGCCATGTGTTACCGACTTACTATAGTTTTGGAAAATATATTGTTTTGCTGATGTTGATTTGTTATAGTACGTTGGGATTCGAGACAAATTGAATGTGTTTTCCACATAAATAAACCTAGTGAAGGAACTGTCGTGTTTCTACACTAGGTTTATGATTTCATGATTCAACTCTCAAGGTAGCCCAAGGATATATAATTATGTTTGAACTTTTTGAAACTTCAGACACTTCAGAGCTTAAAGCTTATAAACTTTCTAACCTAACTTTACTGGGCATTTAATGGTGTGATCGGATTGTTAGTGTACGATGAAAGCGCTGGAAGGGGCGACGGCTGCGGTGGCGCGGGACGAGTACCGGCCAGTTCACGACGACAGCGGGCTTATTGCGTGCACTCACCGAGCGTGGCGATCGCTGGCGACTATTAGGTATCTTAACTTAAATTTAGTTAGGATATATCTGATGGCGACTTAGGGCACGTCATATTGAATCACTTACACCTGTGTGAGGACTTTAATAGTTATGCTATGACATACTTCAATCCTGAATAATTAATAAACTTAAAATGTTGTTTATTTCATCCAAAATAAACACCAAATAATGATAATAAATAAATAAAATAAAATAAATAAATATCCATCACGCCTTATCCCCGAAGGGGTGGCAGAGGCAAATTATATACCCACTTTTCACCGTGTGGATTTCTGTCCCACGTAATAGGTGGTGAGCCCATTGCCGTGTGGAAATAGACAGACGCAGGTGGTTGTGGCTACCTGCTGTTGAAATTTTTCATGCCGCCCATAAGGCATTCAACCAGGCTTAACGACTGCCATTTTACTGGCAACCGGGACCAACGGCTTAATGTGCCTTCCGAAGCACGGAAACGCTCGCAAATGTAAATGCCACAAAGTGGTCACCCATCCGAGGACCAGCCATAGTGAAAGTTGCATAACTCAGTGATCGTTTACAAAACACTGAGACCGCGGGGCCACGAGCGCTTCAACCCTAGCCTTAGGTTATAATAAATAAATGAAATAAATATAGTTTAACGCGATCATCCTTTTGCTTGAATTCACTTGACGTGTCGACTGGGCTGCACCAGCATCGGTCACAAGCAGACTGAAGATCAGCGATATTTTCTAGAACAGGGAGTCTCAAAGTGATGGCCTTAGACCTCTTGGGAGTTGAAATCGGTTTCCCAGGAGTCGACATAAACAAAATCTGATTTCGGGATCGATGAGGAGTTCTTATGTGAAACTTTAAGATACCTACTGTACTGTACTAAGCATATGTAATGAAAGTGACTAACATTTGAGAAAGATGTTTCTGTCATTATAAAAACTCAACAAGTTGAGTATCATTAGGAAAAGACCAGAGATAGTAGATAGGAGGTGCCCGACGTATTAGGCTATTGTTGAATACAATACTATTTTGAAAAGTTGGTAAATATCTGTTATAGACGGTGAATTGGTTAATTTAGAATACATCACTAGCGAGCTGGAGCGGCGCTATACTGCTATCCTCGTAAACTGTTTCGTACAATTGCATACATTATGAATGTATGCAGTATTAAGTCAAGTTGAAGGCTTATAGGCGGCTTTTAAAAATTTCAACAGCAGGTAGCCACAACCTGTGTCTGTCTATTTCAACACGGCCATGGGCTCACCACCTATTACGTGGGACAGGAATACACATGGTGAAAAGTGGGCATACAATATGTATGCCTCTGCCACCCCTTCGGGGATAAGGCGTGATTGATAAATAAATTAATAATAAATGTCTCCGCTATCGACGTTGCCGTCGCTTACCCGTTGCTGTCCTTGTAAATGCAGCCTTAAGTTAGTCCGTGCTCAGGGTTCGTAAAAACAATCCAGAATCTATCATTCAAACGTATCATCTAGTATGCGGTCTATTAATTTCTTAGTTACCAATAAATACCACAGTAGCTGTATTATGCACACTTTACCAAGTATTATTAACTGTAATCATTAAAAAAAAGCACCCAACTTGGAACTGGCAGACGTGAAACATTAAATAAGTAGTCGATACCGGGCGGCGCGGCGGCGGCGGCGGGTGCCACAGAACATATTACAGAATTGTGGTAAAATCAAAATTATGCAAAGAGCGGCGTTGCTTTATTTAATGTTAGTCTGATAGTCTGATGTAGGTATGTACTTATCACATATACATCTTTTATACATTCAAGTAACAAGAAGGGCGTATTTTATACATTAGGGTTAGTGATAAAACGGAAATGCATAGAATAAATAAATAAATTCAACAAAAGATCTGGTGTTGCAAACGTCCATAGGCTAAAGTGACCACTTTCCATCAGGTGGACCGTATGCTTGTCTGCCACCTCAGTGGTATAAAAAGAAAAAAAATGTACGCTAATTATTATGGTTTAAATAAGAGTTAAATTTGCAGTAGGTGTGCACCGCGTCATGTAGAGGCGGACAGATGGAGCCAGAGAGAAAGGCACACGTGACACGACACACGACACGCGACACGCAGGGCGGCGCTGTAACTATGGTGACGAAATCTATTCTCGTTGGAAAGTGCATTATGCACAAATCCAGCCGTGACCCACATACTGCGGACATCACGACGCACTGGTGCGCCTCTCTAATATGATAACGCAATGAAATAACATTCCGGAGCGGTGCGCCGGAAAAACCCGCATATTTTCACGCGGGATGCGTTGAATTAAACTTGAATACTTCATTCATTCGCAGTTTGCAGGCCGCCTCGGAACGACGCGCTGCGACGTCTCAGTGCCAATGTTTCGGAGCAGTTTCGTCACCGGATGCGCACTAAATATATTTGAAAATTAAACAGGACATTGATATTTTATTCGTTTTGTAACATCATGAATGAATAGCTGGACATGTTATTTGAGGATATCGCGTCCGAATAACCGCTGCTTGACATCCGACCGTTCTTCTGTCGACGAGCGGCGCAATAAATATTTCAAATCCACTTCCAGTCACTCTATTTCTTAAAATGAAATCTCAAATAGTGGTCGGGAGGGGGAAGTGGGTGGGCTTTGGGGGGGGAGGGGGTCTTCTGCGGTCGTTGATCCGTGGCGCGATGGGGCGTCGCTCGCACCAACTGTCCCGCGCTGTCGTCCCTTCGCAAATCCTAATAGATACATGTAAGGACCCAGACGACCGGGCGACCCCTCTTGCAGCTTGCAGACAGTTAGACACTGGATGCATGCCTCATTGACACCGGGGAGGCATAGTTATATCTGCTTAGTGAGGAATATCTATGTGGAGCCCTGAATATATCCGATTTTTTTTTGACGTCTGTCAATGCACCTTGCATGGAAAATTGCATGATCTATGTCAAATTTAAATCAACATTTATCAAAAATTACGGGGCCAAAAATGCATACAGTAAAATGTAGGCGTTTAGTATACATCTGCTCACCCCTTCGGGAATAAAATGTGTGTTACTGATAAATAAGTATAATATATTTTTATTTTAAAACGAATCCCTATTGCAGTTAGTCATGACATAATTGAATCATTATTTTTTCTTACATTCGATTTTGTTAGAAGTTGGTAGGTATTTAAAAATGGCATAGACTTCTTTTTATAAAAAACCTACTAAACACACAAATAAGCTGGAGAGTTGATTTGTTTGTCTAGTTGAACGCGATAATCACAGGAACTACTGGTACCAAATGAAAATTCTTTATGTGTTGAAAATCCCATTTATAGAGGTAGGCTACAGGCTGTTAATTATCATAGACTATAATTCAGAAGAGCGGGGCAGTGTTCATAAATGTTAATGTCAATCGAAAGTAAAATTAATAATCAATAGAATTAAGGTTAGGTTTGAAATATATTACGGGCGATGCCGCGGGGCTCAGCTAGTACGAGCTAGTGTTGGGATTCTGAGGCGGTTCTAAAATCGCTGTGACAAATAAATAAATATATATAAATCGTGAAACATTTATTACACCGCAGCATTTAGCTTAAACTAATATAAGCTTGTAGTATGGGATACAACTGATAGACATACTTCTATATTTCTAAATACATTACTTATTTTACTTAGGAAACAACCAAACTCCGAAACAAACATTAGTGGATCACACTAATAGTTGTTCCGGCCCGGGAATCGAACTCAAGCACGACAATCAAAATAAATTATAAAAATAAAACAATGCAACATCGGAGTCTTCGGTTCATATAATACTTACATGTACATTCAGTTAACCTGTAAGTGTACGATACATCCCTGTTCTTCGTGAAATCGACGTACATCTGTGTACATGAAAGTTTCGCTGGGATACAATGACAAGGTTACCGTCGACTTCCGAGATCTGTTTATTATTGCTATTTGTTTACATTGTCGCCGACAGACATAGCTAGGTCACTAGTTAAGTCAGTACGAGTGGTACAAGTGTTGACGTTAATGAGTCGGGTAACTGCCGAGTACACAAATAGTGCCCGTTCTCATATTGGTGAACAACCTCGTTGTTAGAATTTAAGAGCGAGTTTTGAACTCGCTGTGCGACTCGTAAGCCGTTCATTCAACAACCGGAACTGTTTTCGGTGCAGCAGTTTGATAGGCCATTCATTTATGAGTGTGATGGTTGAGAGTTGGGTTAAAAAGGATAAACTAACTTTGCAAGTGCCTGAGTTATTTTAAACCCAGCAAGTCTCAGAATGTGGATACGGGTTACTCACATATGCATTTGCATTTCAAACTCAATATCTAACTTAGTCTGAGAGAGTTAGGTTTAGAAGCTCTACCACAAGAGCATTAAACTCCACCGACAATACGTGACATACGTTAACGTTTTATTAATGTTAATGTTTATACGTAACATTACTTACATTAACGTTTTGTTGCGTCGCGTTTACGTAGCACTCGCTCAACAATATATGTGTAGCGGACAGTTTCAGTAACTTCTTTTCTGAAGCTTTTTAAGTAGTCTAGAACCGTTAGAGGATCCTACCAAACTCCAACACCTAATTGTATGGGCCCAAGTCCCGTCTCTGTGACTGGTTTGAGCGCGAGCCGCGACGCGCCGGGCCTGGCACCTGCACCCGGTGGACTCATGAGACGATAAGAAAAGGTGCCTTAACATCCTATCACGGCTTCAAATCAGTGATTATCAAATGGTTAATCAGTGTTATCAAATATGTTAGATGTCTTGCATTTCGTTAGTTTTAGTCTTTTGGCAAAGTCTTATTATTATTATTATTTAGAGACAGATAGAGAACAGAGGTGATCCGACAAATCCTACTAATGTTATATGTGCGAAAGTTTATAAGAATGGATGTTTGTTACTCTTTCACGTAAAAAACACTAAAGGGATTCTAATGAATCTTTACAATAATATAGCTTATACATCAAAATAACACATAGGCATCAAAAAAACATCTCTACGCGGGCGAAGCCGCGGGCGTCTAGTAGTATATGTATATATATAAGTTAACCAACTAATCATCTTCACACTATCCCTGATGGGCTCTAGATCGCTTCTTGCATATTCATTTATCGTTTCATACATTTACGTCTGGGTATTCGAGTATTTTAGACGTTCCGTTGTCGAGGAATCTGCTCAAAAATGGAAGCTTATAAATATAAGTTAATAAGATAAGCTAAATAAATCATGAAAACGTTGCCAGATGTAAAAGCTTAGAATAAATAATAATCATAAAACGCAATGTCCGCGGCGCGCACACGAATTGGTGAGATCTCTCGCCCCGAAATAAAACAGCAGCAGTGGTGTGGTGGTCCTGTCCGCGCCATTCATGCATCGTGACTAATGTGTTTTTTTATCGACGACGGCGCCCGAGCTGCGGGTGGCAATCGGGAATGAACGGGGGAAAGGGGAGCAGCGAGGCTTACCTCGCGACGCGAAAAATATTATTGCGTTGACAATTTCCACGTGCGACTCGGTCGTGACACTGACCATGATACTTGGTCCACTAAACAGGACAGGCTCAGCGAGCTAATTGCTTTAGAGTTCTACATAATTTAGTACACTGCAACTAACTTCAAATTTATAATCCACTAATTTCAAACTATTCCTAAAGTATATTTTGATTGAGTGTCGAGATCTCGTAAGTACCTACATGCTGGTCATTGTAGATTCAGGGGTTCAGACGAATGCGTGGCGAGGTCAAAAGATCAAGGGTCACTATTATCCATAATTTGAGCAATTTTCTAGATCTCGCCAATCGCAACTGGTTGGTAAACTCACTTGGTAAAACGACCGGAAGGTAGCTGCTGCAAAAGGAGTCCCGGAAAGGATAAATTTGTCACTCTCTTTTACACGCGTTGAAAACATCTTAAGAGTTCACGAGATTTTGGTTAAGGCACTACACTAAAATGACCGGTGCCCAAGTATTTGTCATATTACATCTATTGCACACCTTTTTTGAAACGTGGCGTTCAACCAGGTTGCTCCGGCTGATTGTACTGTGTGTGCTGAATTGTGGTGATTTTAGATAAACGTAAAGTGTCATATCTCTAAGATAACTGTAAAATACTTTGAATGGACCAAAATAAATAGAAATCGAGGTCCTACCGCATTTAGTGGTTGGTTTCTCAAACTCCTAGCGCGGACAGACCGCCTCGAATAATAAGAGTCTAATTTTAGTTTTGTCCCAAATTAACGAACTATAAATTCCTTATTCTATTTTGACACAGCGGGCGCGCCGCGCCTATAGCGGTGGCGACAACTGACTCTGAACTACTAATTAGGTTGCTGTATTTATTGCCATCAACATTTCATTATATTCTGGAAATAATGTTAGAACACTGTCTTATACCTCACTGTTTATCGTTGTCATAATTACATCATTTGCGTCGATGCATTAACCGCACGGTTACTTTCGTCGTCCCAAGTGACTCCGTCTCTCATGAATATAACATACCGCCATGCGAAGCACATTTAGGCGCAGATATTCAATAACTGCTTGTTTGGCGATATAAACAAGCTCAGACTACAGGTTGGCAGGCTACGTGGACCATACCGATGAGGCTGTACACCGCGACCCGGGAACGGAGGCTTCATGAATACCAAACACTAGCATAACTGTAATTTATACGTGTAGAAATTCAGTCGTTGACGAACATTGAGATTTATTTTGGTACATTCGATCCGAAAAGGGTTGCGGTGATTATAATTAATCTCTGACTAAATTAAAGATGTGCTTTACTTTTATAAAAGTATCCGCAGTAGATATAAGTGACTATCCAACTGCTATTGGAGATCAGGATATTTGGTATCATTACAGCATCAATTTTTATTATTACAATTTTTTATTAAAGTTAGTATACTAATTGATTTAAAATGTGTCCATCAGTTCAGCAGCCTGGTACCTTACACCCCACAAATAGCAGCAGCCCATGAAGTGTGGTGTTCAGGTGTAAATCTGATCTAGCGTTGTTTGCTGTACGAAGGACAAGGCTTGTTCACAAACTATACCGATTTTTCCCGTGTGGACGAAGCATTACCTAGTAAAAATAAAAACTAGAAACCAGACTATAAAGCTATTTGTTGAATACATTTATAATTCAAAGTTTTGTTGAGACTACGTGTGTACTCCGACAAATAGGGATATCAACCGTATTCTTGGGGTTTATATCCCTCTACAATTAATATTAAATATTAATATGAAATTTTATCTAAAATAAATATTACAAAACTGAAATTACTCAATACTAATATTTAATAGCTCATATTAAACATAATGATTATTTATCCAAAAATACACGTGCTCTTCCTAAAATAATACCAGCCTAAGGAGTTAATTGTAATAAAATAAAAAGAAAACAGGAACATGCTATAGGCAGGATCAATCCATCCATTCTCCCGTCTTTTTACAAGAAGATATTGTCGATGACAACGGTTATCGCAACATTGAGTCATTGAGGTATACAGGTATACAGGTGTAGACCTGTGATAGACGCCCGGGTGTAAAACGTGATCGGCAGATGCGAATCACAAGTAACACTCAAAACCGTTTGAAATAAGCTATGAAAGAAGTTGTGGTGTATGTATTGGTCCATGACGTTCCTTTCCTGGTACTATGTTCAAACCCTCAACGTACACACAACGGTTTTATCAAGGACATGTTTATTCTTCACGCTGTATCCCTGACGGGGTAGTCAGAGAGGACAGATCGCCAGGCTTCGCGATCCATACATACTTCTTTCGCTTCTTCGAGATTCATCAATCGCTTCATACACGCACGTCTGGGTATCCGAGTGCTTTTGACATTTCCGTTTTTGAGCAATCTGTTCACGTGGTTATTCTATCACAGTAAATAATGTCCTGTAATGTTGGCCATAGCAGTCATCCCAATGTATACATCGAGATGACTGTTATGGTCTAACTACGGCCTACTAACACTCAATTCATCTAGAAACGGGAAATGGTGGTGAAGTTCAGCATGTAACTTTAACATATAGATTATGTCGCAAACTTTATGTTCAGAAAAAACTAAATTATTTTTATCAGTCCTTTGGTATGATAAATTCCCATGATTTCGAATGTTTTTAATTTCCTTAATGGGACATCACGTACCATTTGACCGCTGTTCCCCTCCCAGAAGGGAAGGTTACAAATGTAATGGATATTTTGGCAAAAGGCCATCGTATTTGTTTTTGTACCGCGGACACGTGACATGTTTTGTTTGTAACTCGTCCTGTTGTTTGTGCTCGTATCGAACACACAAATCACAGGCATTCACTAAATGGCTACATTTATTTATAGCCCTGTTATAAGTTATTAATCTATTACATTTATTGTTATCATTCGTTTGGCCAAAATTACACCAACAACAATTACTGTCAATGGTATTGCTATATCTGCCTATTTCAGCCTTTGGCAACAAAGGGTTGAAATATGACAGTAGTTTCAAACGTAAATTCCAGCTAAATAGATTCCTGGAGCGCTGCCAGCGCACCCTGGGATGAGTGTGTGAAGGAGCGGAGCGGAGAGAACCACTACGAGCCGCTCTAACACATTGGAGACATTTGTGGTCAGACAGGTCTCCACGAAATGGTTTAGGACTGTTAGTTCCATTGATAGGTCCAATGGGATTTTTTAATCCCTTTGTCTCCACTATTGCGAGAATGAGTCCATCAGGATTTTAACAGTACTCGTGTCTCCATACGTGCTTCTATCATCTAGTAACAGAACTGTATGTCACGAACATGAAGTTTCTGGAGCTTTATACCTACACAAAATATCTTCGAAAATATAGACAAGGCTAATGAACAGTGGTCAGCGGGTAATGTACCAAGCCTAGAGACAGTTAATCCGCAATGTTTATATTGGTTTCGCGATATCGCACAAAATAACAGCGGCGCAAGACATCTAAACGTATTTATGAGGGCCATAAATCTACGAGAGCAGAGAACCTCCCCCGCCTTCCTCCCGGGCGGCGGGGTCGCCCTCGGTGCGCGGGACGACTCACTACGTGCACCGACCATACAACTATACTTGTTTATTTCATGTGGACTATAAAATATGGCGCAAAGGAGTTAAATGGAAAGGATCGACTAATTGTATCCCACGTAGCCCGGCGGTTGCCGCAAGACATGGCCATACAAACGAAGGCGACACTCTTGCAACTTTTCTGCAATGTCACGGAAGTGAACAATACGCGGTGTACCCACGTGACTTCACACATCCACCGCAGCCTTTTCATTTCCGTGACACGCTGCTTCTGTTTGTGTCGCAACAATACTGGCCATATTTCACTGCCATGTAATAATTATGTTATCACGATAATGTTATAACTTAAATAAATAAAACAAATATCCATCACGCCTTATCCCCGAAGGGGTGGCAGAGGCATATTATATGCCCACTTTTCACCGTGTGGATTCCTGTCCCACGTAATAGGTGGTGAGCCCATTGCCGTGTTGAAATAGACAGACGCAGGTTGTGGCTACCCGCTGTTGAATTTTTCAAGCCGCCCATAAGGCCTATATGTTATAACTTAATCTATTCTAATCACTTACATAGATTAAAAGATTTTGTTTTAGCGATAGCCATTTTCTGACCCCACGTTGGATCAGATCCGTATCCAAAATAATGTCAGTTAATCCTGAAGGCATTGTTTAGCATTAATTTTACAAACTTTCGTTCATTAAAATTCCCATTTGCAATACGCTGAAGTTATCGAAACACGAGGCAATTTTGTGGCATTAAAGCGGTGTATATTCAGTTAACTGTAATTTATGTGAGTAAAGATCTCTTACCAACTAATTGACTACTTGGTTCTGTATAATTAACGAGGGGGCATGTAAATACTAAATTCCTTTCAGACAGAAGTGACTATTATGATAATGAGAATATATATAGGATGTAGGTGTCTTTATTTTTGTGATTCACCTATTTGGGTAGCACTTTGAATAGCTCCTATTTGGGTAGCACTTTGAATGGCTCCTATTTGGGTAGCACTTTGAATGGCTCCTATTTGGGTAGCACTTTGAATGGCTCCTATTTGGGCTCAACCTGGATATGTATCTTATCACGTGATGGATAAAAATGAACTAGAAATTTTCCTTTTACAACGTCATATAAAGTGGAGGGGTGAAACGAATAACTGGTAGTTTAGCCATATCTGTCCATCTGTCTACCCGCACTGTGACTTAGTGCGGAAATAGGAGTAAAATATAATCTTGATAATGATTTTTATATGGCACATGATTGAGATTTTTTTTTGTTGTTTCTATAAATCAATCGTTTTCACCGCATACGTAAGGAATTTTATGAGTAATTTTTTTGTAACCTTGTGTTACATTATTTGAAATTTCGTACGAAATACTAAACTTTTTGAAAATCCAATAAACTATGTTACTCACGAAGAATGTAGCTCCGTAATGTTTTAAGAATTTATAAAATCGGCCCAGTAGTTTCTGAGCCTATGCATTACAAACAAATTTTTCCTCTTTATTATGATAGTATAGATAAATATTGTATGTACAAATTAGCAGCTACGGAATTTTAATTGTGTATTGGTCCGACACACACTTTTTTAAAGTTTTTAAAGTATTGGAACGATTTCACTGAAGTGTGGAAAATTTCAATTGAAGTTCTCTTCAAATGTGACAGACTTATCATTGAGTCAACCCTACGAGGCGGCTTCTATAGGTATATAAAAAAAAACAGTGAAGTATTTTATCATGAGAAGTTAACCAATTTAGCCACCATTTACACACATCCACACCCTCTCACCAACCGGCGTACTGAACTAATGAATGAGGATATATTCTGAATCCTTTAATTATGGAACTGACCTTTAATTACCGAAAGCTGTTACGCCGAAAGCTGTTAGCGAATTTGAATGTACTAATTGTGAGTGTGTGTGTTTAATCACTGAGTGGCACCTAAGCGCAGCTATCATGGAATAGAAAATAGCCGTGTACTTCTTCACCTACATGCGTAAACGAATCACTTTTCAGCTATCACTCTAAGCGTACTGTTATTAGTTTCTTTCTGAAGCCACTCAAGTCACGCGATGAATGGTATCGTAAAACCTGTTTTATTGCTATTGCGGCTGACAATCGTTTTCCAAAGTACTTACCGACCATTAAAGGCGATTAGGAGAGTGCTTATAAAACATATTTGTTTTCCAGATTTACTTTAAACAAGTAGTGCTACTATGCATTGATTTAAGTATGTGACCGTTTGGATTCCGTAAAAGTATTCAATTCTCAAATTCGTTAAATTATATTTTAGAACCAGTGGATCATCCCACTACTCCAACGTTTGCCAGACAAGAGTCCGACTCTTTGATCGTTCTGAGGACTAATCGCTAAAGCGCATTAAATTGTCTTGTATATAAAGTATATGAAAACCAAATGTGTCATGTCCATTATATCAAGATGTGATACTGATAGGCAATAAAGAACTACATTATGAAATCTTAAGAAGGAATTAAACTGTTTCAATTTAACCGAGTTGACTGCGCGTATCTTGCAGCTTTGCTCCGATCGCATATCGTTTCCCCGAGTTTATTGGAACCCATTGCGTTCTTTGATTAGTTTGGTATATTACAAAAAAAAGCAATTACCATAACCATTACCAATAGGTTTTAAAATAGCGCACAGCTGGACTGTACCACTTGTTAGCTATACTTGTAGGTTTACTTGTAGGCGTCTGTGAATGGATTCCTCTCAGTCTTCGCCAACGCTTTATCTGTTAGACGTCCATCTATTCTCGACGTCCGTAGCATTTCATCGATCAATTAATCAGCGCTGTGGAGATCGACCACCGTGTTCTTTAAACGGTAGTGAGAGCTAATTTGCGCTCCATTAACGCTAAGGTCGCGAGCGGTTTGTTCGGGGCGCAGCTTAGTTAATAACCGCGTTGTAAATCAAACAAATTGGACTTAAGCAGCTCCGTTTCGGAAGCGCTAACTGGCAATAACGACTCATTAATTACTTACTCTGTTAATTGTTGTGAGTTATCGTCTCGGTACAGATTAAATATGTTATACTGTAACCCGCTGTATACATTGTTAATGGAGGAAGTGGAAAAATAAACAAAAATATATAACAATTATGAACGTGATTAGCAATTCTACATTTATATTTACTGCCAGAGTCACAAAGAGATTGCGTTTGCGATTCACGGCCGCTCTTAGGTGTAGGTGTACAGGAGTTGTAACGAAATTACTTGGGTTCCTAGGGTAACCTCGGCTGCTGGGTGGCAAAAGCTGTCCCTCAACAAAAACATCATGATTCAAGCATTATGGTAGGTACAAATTCCAACGTACTACATATACCTAGTCAGGTCATAAGTATTGTCACACAGTAAAAACTTTTCTTTTAGAATGCTGGCCACAAAAAAGTTTATTGAATTCGAATTTCGAATTGTTCATGAAAATAAAAATGTATACATTTTTAGAATTTTACTCATTTTTAAATATGGAGTGGACGCTTAAAGAAGACCGTGTTGCAGTTATTGCGTTGCATAGTTTGAATTGGTGCGTAACCGCTAATTCAAATTTTTGACATACTGAAAAATTTGAATATAACCAAAAGATTCGTTTATCGTACCATCAAACGATACAATGAAGACTCTAGTGTAGATGACAGGTCAAGAAGTGGTCGCCCTCGGTCTGTTAGGACTCCAGCAGCGATAAAAGCTGTGAAGGCGCAAATTCAAAGAAATCCCAAACGTCAGCAGAAACTGTTGGCCCTTCAGATGGGGTTAAGCAGAAACACGGTGAATAGGGTGTTAAATGAAGACTTAGGGCTTCGGTCATATCGAAGAAAAACAGGACATCGTTTAAATGCTCGTCTAATGGACCTGAGACTGAAGAGATGCCGCGCTTTGTTGAAGCGGTACGCGGGAAAAAAATATCGGGAAATTCTTTTTTCGGATGAAAATATTTTTACCGTAGAAGAGAGCTAGCAAACAAAATGATAAGGTGTACGCACACAGTAGTGAAGAAGCGAGCAACCGTATTCCGCGTGTCCAACGAGGTCATTTACCATCCTCGCTCATGGTATGGTTGGGAGTTACTTATTGGGGCTTAACAGAGGTACATTTTTGTGAGAAAGGTGTAAAAACGAATGCAGTTGTGTATCAAAATACAGTCCTGACGAACCTTGTGGAACCTGTTTCTCATACCATGTTCAATAACAGGCACTGGGTATTCCAACAAGATTCGGCGCCAGCTCATAGAGCGAAGAGCACACTAGACCGGCTGGCGGCGCGTGAAATCGACTTCATCCGGCACAAGGACTGGCCCTCCTCCAGTCCAGATTTGAGTCCGTTAGATTACAAGATATGGCATCACTTGGAGGAAAAGGCGTGCTCAAAGCCTCATCCCAATTTGGAGTCACTCAAGACATCCTTGATTAAGGCAGCCGCCGATATTGACATGGACCTCGTTCGTGCTGCGATAGACGACTGGCCGCGCAGATTGAAGGCCTGTATTCAAAATCACGGAGGTCATTTTGAATAAACTTTATTGTCATAAGAATCTATGTTTTGTTAAGTTCATTTTGGTATATAAATGGTTACATCTATATATATATATATATATATAAATGAAACCCGTTTTCCGTTGTCACGACATCACGCGTGAACGGCTGGACCGATTTGAAAAAATCTTTTTGTATTGGATAGCCCATTTATTGAGGAAAGTTCTTAGCTGTATATCATCACGCTACTACACAGGAGAGCGGAGCAGTAATCATAAATATAAACGAATCGGGGAATCTCTCATACATTTTTAGAAAAGTAATAAGCGACGGGAGTAAATGGGTGCCACGGGGTTGGAAGTATGTCCCGGACGAAGCCGGGCAGGTCAGCTAGTAATGAATAAACTTGTTTCAATATATTTATATTAAACATGTGACAGAATTTATGACCTGACTAGATATATATATAATGTACTACCTTTGCTAGTGATATAAATTCAATAGGTTAAACCCTGAAGTTTGTCATAAAACTTAGTGTCGGATCTGGCAAACATTGCATTGTTAATGTGTTAACTTACACAATAAATAGTATTATGCAGAACACTTCGAGAGACTGTACTCGTCCTCCCCTGATGTCGCTACCGATATCAGGACATGCAACAACTAGGTCGCCAGTAGTTCGACTGGCAACATCACGACGCAGGCTTCTAGTCACATTTCACATGCAGTGTCTGATACACGACACACGTAGTTACAGGAGGGCGACACAAATAACAGCCGCTCGCTGGTCGTGCCGCGTCGCGACGCTTTGCGGAATATTTGTTTACACTTGGGGGAATATTGTGTCCTGACAAAAAGAGCAATCGCTGCCATAAACTATACGGTTTCAGGTCGGCTGAGCAAATGTGGGAGGCAATAAAAGTTTTATGTGCTCGCATTTGTTACACCTTATGAGTTCAACAATTACCTCGCCCTATAGGTTTGTTTCGCTTATATATCTAGCATTCGCTATTAAATTGTTAATACAAATAGTCCTTGCCTTGTCTCTAAAAGACAGACAGAGAAAAGAGTGGCCATGAGTTATATTGCCAGGTTCTTCCTCTGGCTCTACCTATTGCTTTGCGAATCTGGCAGTAATGTAAATGTAGAAGCAGTAATCTTTACGTTCATAAGTGTTACTTTGTGACCCACATGAATAAAGATTTTTGATTTTGATTTTTGATTCTGCATGAATCCACAAAGTTTATAATAATGTTGATAAAAAACAGCTGAAATATGTAAGTGTAAGTGACAGCGATTGGTTTGATTTCTATCATTTAACATTGTTATTATATCGCAGGGGATCATTGAGAAAGGATGTTGGAAGCTCCCGGTGTAAAACTCAACAAGCCGAGGTACAAAGCTAGTATGTATAGATGCGGCGCCAGTCGGCAGTCCTAGGTATTATGTTGGCTCGTGTACTGTAATGTTTTGTCACAAGTCTCATATGGCGGGGGCTGAGCTCGGCGAAGATTTATGTGTGGAATATTAACGAGAGCGAAATGCGTGCGAATGGCGCCACGTACGCAGCTGCTCGTGTTGTTGTGTGCGGTTCAAGGAACCTCCTTACACAATATGGAACTTCTCCCTCAATCAATCTAAAGTAATGTTCAGGTTCTGTCGAGATATACCTTTATTGCCATGAATAGGTATGGCAGTCCAGTCTCGTGCAACTTGACATTACGTACACTATGCAGGGTTGACCGTTTCATCGACCACATCACACAATTATTCATATAAATATAAAATGATGAATACCTTAAAACCACATCTATACATATAATTCCAGTAATATGTGTAAAGATCGTAAAGATCTTTGGCGTGATTGAGTAAAAATCATACTCAATCACGCTCAAATCCCTGAAACCTAATACTTGGTTGGTATACAGACAGTTGACACCCAAGATTCACACATTAGGCTACTTTTTATCTCAAGAACAGTCCTGTGGGCCCATTTCACCACGCGAGCAGAGCAGAGGGCATCAACTGTTTAATGAAAACCTTCTGACGACGACTTGAGTAAGCATGCCGAATTATTGAATGTTTCTTACAAATTTTATTCGAGTCGGCTAACCAGTGACGCTAAAGCAAACTTTACCGTTTTGCCACTCTCTCCGCAATCAAAAACCGCTGACGACAAAAATAATCAGCAAATATTTACACTAAGTTTGCTAAATTGCGAACTGTAGAAGAAAATAAAGACACGTTCGATCTGTCCACAAAGTCACCTCACTTGAGAGAAGTGGCCCAAGCCCGAGCGTGCTGTGCATTGAGCCTTCAACTAAAGCTGTGCAGCAGGTGCAACATATAAGGTGTCTATTGTTAGCCCTACAAACATTTGACAGATGCTGTGCTCGTGTAATACCGCATGCACACCACGAAGTCACTCTGTTGCTTGACCAGTTCAATTAATGAAATGAGTACTATCACTACATATTATAAAACAATGTCGCTTTCCGCTGTATGTTCAATGTATGCTTAGATCATTAAAACTACGTAACGAATTTTGATGCGATCTTTTTTAATTGATATAGTGATTCAAGAGGAAGGTTTTACCATATAATTTGTTTAGATTTTGTATACATTGGCTAAAATTTAACGATATTTGTTGGGACGTGTCGGAAAAAAAACCGTCCCTTAGAGATATAACAAAAAAATGTACGGTAGAATTGTATATCTAATATAGGTCTACAAAAAATCCGCGGCGGTATATGTCTATCTCTTATGAATAACATACTATATCCATTTTAATACTTTAAAAAACCAGGGATAATTTGAAGGCTATTTACACAAGTAAGTTATTAATCCATATCATTTTTAATACGTTAGTTGGCTTCAGAATTTTATGAAGATTATTTTGTCCCTTTTCACCTTGCAAATTAAATAAATATCTTAGGAGATATAGTAAAATCAAAATAATGTGCAAATAAATTAATTTTGTGTAACAATAATTCGACCGGACCGCGCTAATACTGGAGAGCGGAGAAGTAATCAACGAATCTATACTAATATTATAAATATTTATGGCTAGCTGACCCGCGCAACTTTGTTAGCGCCATATAAGAGAAAGAGACATTAGTTAAAGAGGGTGGCGCGTGGGCTATTCTTATGAAACAAATTCTGAAGTTATAGCTTTTTAACAACAAGAATCTAAATGAAATCGGAATACTTGTTGATGAGTTACAACTGAATAATATATACGAGGCCAAAGTGCTTAAACTGAATATCCTGTGCGAGATATTTTAGATCCCGGGAAAACATATTTTTCCCGCGAGAAAACTTTTTGTGTACTAACGACTTCACGTGAGCAGCAACCGCGGGCAGCAACTTTCGGAAATGTTCTACCTATATGCCGATTTTCATCAAAATGTAATAAAATAACAAACTTCCAAATAATATAGAAATCTTTACAAACTTTCACATATATAATATTAGTAAGATTACATATTCCCGTGGGAATACCGGGAATTCTTTCTTGATGCTCATCTAACGTTCACCAAATTATAGGTGGTGTATGGTTTTACCCATGTAGTTCCCGTTCCCGTGGGAATACCGGGTATTCCTTTCTTAGTGCCGATTCCAGGTAGATAACTAACCTAACCTAATAAATACTTTCACCAAATTTCATGTATCTGTGTATGTACCTATGTTTGATAGTTTAGACTGTGTGTGGATTCATCAGCGTAGTTCCCGTTTCCATGGAAATATCGGAAGTCCCGTTTTTATTGCTTATCCAAAGACTTAAAGTATACATTCACCAAATTACAGGTTTCCATGTTTAATAAATAAATAAATAAAATAAATATTGTTGGGACAACGCCATCTGATTCCACACTAAGCAGAGCTTGTACTATGGTAACCAGATAACTGATAAACATACTTATATATTTCTAAATACATACATATAATAGATAAATAACACCCAGACACAGAATAAACCATCGTGCTCATCACACAAAGTTTTATCCTGGGTGGGAATCAAACCCACGACCTCTTGCGTAGCAGTCGGATGTACTCCCACCGCGCCACAGAGGCAGTTTATGTATATAAATTTATATTTATGTTTATTTATTTATGTTTAGGCTTTGCGTGGTTTACTGACATAGTTTCGGTTTCCGTGGGAACACCAAACTCGCTGGTAATACAGGTCTTAGGAAATTCTTCTAAAACAGGTGTAGGTACGTAAGTACGTATTACTAACTTTGAAAATGACAATCTTCAATACCCCTCCTATATCTATAATCCCTTTTTCACGACCTTAGGGGTAACAAGTCGCATAAATTCATCATAGGGGGCACCTCACGTAGGTGGAAAGGAACCCCATTGCGAAGTTTGGACTTCAATTCAGGTGGACGTATATTCAAGTTTATAACTTTGAAAATGACGAACTTCCGTACAACCGTTTATCGCTTTTTTTAGAAAAACCCTTCTTAGCGTAAACCTACGTATTAAAAAGAATCTCCATACGAAGTTTGAGCTACATAGCTTTGGTAGTTTCAGAGATTTCGTGATCAATGAGTCAGTCAGTGATTTTGCCTTTTATATTATATATAAAAGGCAATATATATATATCAGGTCTTATTCGCGACGTATATTATTAGGTACAAAGCCTACGTATACTTCTTGACGTTTCGACCGGTTTACACTAGCCGTGGTCACGGGTTGACTTGTGTGATCCGGTCGAAACGTCGGGAAGTAAAAGGTAGGGTTTGTACCTAATAATATATGTCGCGAATAAGACCCGAAATATCATAAATATGAGTGACAATCGCGAAAGTTTAAGAAGATTAATATTATAAAGCTGAAGAATTAGTTAGTTTGTTTGGAACTACTGGTCGAATTTAAAGAAATATTTTTGTGTTAGATAGCCCATTTCTAGAGCAAGGCTATAGGCTATATATTATCACGCTACTACCTTGGAGAGCGGAGCAGTAGTCATAAATGTTGACATAAAGGGCAAATTTTTATGCATTATTGTAGAATTTACAAGCGACGGGATTAAATAGGTGCGACGGGAGTTCGAAGTATGTCACAGCCAAAGCCGCGGGGGGGTCACCTAGTTATATATAAAACAAAATAACCAATCTCAATTCGTTGAGTCTAGCTCATAATATGTTACCAGGGGAACTCCTCAAGGCTCGGTGTTAGGCCCAATTCTTTGTATTCCTTTTACAGCTGACATTATTAACCAATTTTAATTTTGTAAATTTCATCTGCATACAGGTGAAATTGATAATGTACAAATTAACCTCTTATTTGATCCTGATGATATTCTAACTGCAGAGGATAATAACATAAATTAAGATTTAAACAGCATACTTGGTTGGGCAACGCACAATTCCCTCACGCTTAATGCATTCAAGTACAAAGTATATGATTTTGGATTCTAGGCGTCAGGTGGATAAGAAAGGCGGCTTCTGTCGGCAAATAAATAGTTATTTGACCTGGTTTATCACACAACCATCCATGGTTGTGTGATAAACCGTGTGTCTGAGGCACGTAGTCTTGGTTTGGTTATCGATGAGGGGTTTAGATTTGAGAAACAATTAAGTGACATTGTTCGCAACTGCTTCTATCGTATTAAGTTGTTATATAAGAGGCTATCTAAGTGTTAAAATGCGTGTGCAATTATGTGACACGCTTGTACTATCCAAGTTTAACTATTTTGACGTGGTGTTTGGGCTAGATTGTTAGACAGGACTTCAAATGTGGTGCAGAAAGTTCAGAATGCCTGTGCCAGGTACTGCTTTGATATTCATAGCCGTAATCATGTGATACCGTACTTAAACTCGGGGAATATACTAAAAATGAATTACCTGAGAGATTTACAGCTGGCATCACTGCTGTTTAGGGTAGTCTAATTTCATAAACCAAATAACCTATACGAAAAACTAGACTGGATGGACATGCACTGAAGATATCCTGGAAGAAGCACTATGTTGGCTTTGCACATACCGAGGCATAGAACCACTACATTTAGAGGTGGGTTCCGTTTAAGTGCTAACAAATGCTCAAATAATCTGCCCCCTCCATTGCGTAAAGTAATGACGGTTAAGACTTTTAAGAACAAAGTTAAATCGCTTCTTTTAATACTGCAAAAGAACAGAACTTTTGAATTGTTGCCTATTTTATTTTACATTTTACTAACAATGAAAATAAATTTAATTTAACTAATAGGCATTTATAACAAACTAGCAGAAGCGGCTTTGCCGGGTGGTGCCTGTTCCCATGGGAGAGCGGGAATGAAGTTTGGCCTGAGTTGCTCCTTATGACATCGGTTGATATGCCGGTGGTACCCGTTAGGGTCGGTCTTGCGTTTCAGTGATTAACCGGAACCAACAGATAGACAGACAGAGTATTGCTTTTTAAAATATAAATATATTATTATTATTTTTTGTAAGTGGTATATGCTTTCATATGCATTTGGAGAAGACTAGTTAATGTTCATTTGCATAATATATGTTAATTTGCAGTTGCAAGCGGCCAGACTCCAGTTCTTATATTATATATTTTTTAATTTAAATTTTGTCAATCAATAGCGAGGCGTACGTCCGTGAGTGACTCGTTGCGGGCTTCGGCTGAACATCAGAGCTGTGGTCATACCCAGCATCGTGCTGAGCCGAGGCCTTTTTATTTTTAAGTGTTTTTTATGTATTTATGTAGAGTGCATACAAAATTTTTTTATTCTAATTTGGAAAATGTTCATACATTATTGTTCAATTAATAAACGACGGGATTAAATGGATACCACTGGGTTCGAAGTATGTCACGGGCAAAGCCGGGCGGGTCAGCTGGTTGAAATTTATTTTCGTTTCCCAAATTAAAAAAATATCTCTAGAGAAGAAACCTTCTATTGATGCAACTAGAATATGCGCCCAGCACTGACGGGATGCGCTGATGCTGCCAGGGCGGCGGCGCGACGAAGCGAAACTAATTAATTTAAGTTCTGACTTGTTATCTCGTACGCAAAGTTAGCAACAAATTAATTTTCCGAGAAATAGGGCGAGATGCGACAAATGTAGGACGACCTATTTCTTTAAAACCGCCTACGCTGCAGACTGAGGGAGTGACTCTGAGGTCCACTTTACAGATCGTTTCTCAGAACTCAAGAAACGCTTGTTGCTTTAATGGACATCTAATGTCAAGCGCATCACGAGAATTGAGTATCTTTTTGTAATAGGTACGGCTCTGGGAGTTCATATAATTTAAAGTACAACTGAATTTACGAGTATACTTAAAAATTTTTATAGTGCACCTAACACGTATAGATAACCTGGTCGACAATGGCACCAAGCGTGATGATGTAGGTACTCACAGAGTGTGGAGGGCGGGCAGCGGCGGCAGGGAGGTGTCTCGGAGCTCGTCGATCAAGTTCCCCGCCAGGCTCCTGGACACAAAAATAGTTTTTTATTAAACTTTCACTAACCTATACAACAATAACGACAATTCGTATCACATACTCGTAACAGTAGCACAGCCATCCCATAAGTTGCTGTTACTGTAATGTCTTATATGTGACACAATAAACGTTTCATTACAAAATTTCCATCAACGCTCTCAAGCCGTACGGGTGATAATTGCCCGGGACACTAAACTTATTGTCATTATTTCTATGTACTTTCTAGTCAGGAATACCACATCTCTCTCTTTACTTAGTGTGTCCCTAGTTGCTTCCTAACCTAACCTGGACTTGGAGCCTTCAACCCTGCAAGGTCACTGGTGCTTAGTCAACAGGCGCACCTCTAGCAGCGAGTTCCATTGGACCCCGGGGATCTTGGTGGGATCCCTTACAATATTATGCAACACTTAAATCGAGAGAGCTTAATATAAAGATCATTATTCACTATTTACCAAAACTATTCTCAGTTGCAATTACTCATATTTCCTTATAAAGCTAGAGAAGAAGGCTTGGTGAATTCGAACGTAGCTGTGATCCATATTAGTTGCTTTATGAGTCTCATCAAGTGGTAAGCCGTGTAAATAAAAGTGGGTGTGTAGCGCTCGAGTGGCGGAATGCCCGGATTATATTCCAGTCACGGACCGCCGCGAGCACCGCGGCCTTAAGCGAACAACTAATCTTACAGTTTATTTCTTTTGTTACTCTTATGTGTCGCAGTAGCTCGGGGATTCGGTTCAAGAAGGCGCAGAACATTAACTACTTGTGGAGAACTACTGGTTATAATATTAAGTGCTTATCTATGTTGTATTCCCAGAATCAGTCAATGACTATTAATTAGGTTTGTTGTGGCTATTATCGTACATAATACTTCATCACAGTCTTTGCCAACTAAGCTGAACCGCACAGACCTCTCATCGGACACCTGATAGAACAAGTTGAAATAAAAATCCTTTTTATCACAACCTACGTAGCCAGGCAGATGTGTGATAATATGTGTGTAGAAAAGCTTATCGCGAACCAACAGATATCATAGATAGCTAGAACTCTATAAGCATACAAATCGATAAGCATACGTTGTAATTTTCTTACAATATCTCCGCTTTTAAGCGTGGCGTGAAAAAGCTTTTTTCATGGCCGTCAATTTGTGTATATTACCTATGAGGCAGCGCAGTGTCCCCAATCTCAGGATGTCGTCATAACATCAATTCCGCCGTACTAAATAGGCATTTTTTTGAATTAATTATTTCATCTGATTTTCATTTAAAATCAATACCAAATTCCAGAATGAAAGTATCTCACGTCACAATTTTGTTTAAGGAAAATAATAATAAAAACGTTAAATCTTAATGAAAGCATTGCAAATGGGCTTATGATTAATTTATGTACAATAATAAATATTATCACAAATATATGTAGTGCTTTTGTATAAAGTACCTCTTCATATACTACCGAGCCTTACTCGCCACTATGAACGTACTTATCTGTTACATAAGTACTCATTTAGCGACTAAACCATTTCATTTACACACAATCTGTGCGTTTTTTTACGAGGAGTGATCCACCGTACATACTACCCACTGCTGGCTAAGCTATGGGTTTACGTGGGGGTTGCCTCGTATGATCGTGGGGGTTGCCTCGTATGATCGTGGTGGCACTGGGAAACCCACTAAAACTTTTCTCCTCGAAGAGGTATTTTGGGACCTGTTGTATCACGGAAATGCAGACTACAATCTAAGTGCTCTATACATATTAAACATACATTACGTTTATCCACTTAATTTTGATAATGTCTGACTCATAACCACTACACAATCAAAGTGACTAACTTTGTTAAAAGTTTTTCGCAAAGTATTAATGTTTACAGAAACTAACAACATATTTATAATCTCAAGAGATGACTAAATTTAGTGACAATTAAGTTATCGTCGTCTGTGAGTTCGTTCACGACGTTGTTGAATCGTCCTAGTTCACAACTCCAGTCCTCTGTTAACAAATGACGCGAGAGAGAGAGTTTCAATATTTCATTGGTGAATGTGAAGCATTAAACACGTTATTGGACAACGTCCGTCATCTAGAAATGGTGCGCCAGAAACATCAATCCTCCTTAAAAATTATATCCAGATTAACGCGTTTAATAATGTTTTGTGTAGGTTATTTTCGACATTAATGTTGACGGCGATCAATCGATATTTTTGTACGTACGATGATTCCTCATACTGAGAAACATCGGCAGTATGCGGTTTCCTTTTCTGGTGACATTATTGAACGTTTTATAGAAATTTTGCGATACAGACGTGCAGCCAAACGAACAACCCTAGACTAGTCTAAAATATTAACCTACAATCATAAGAAATTGCATCTAAAAGTCACATTTAAACAGAAAAATATTCGGAAATTAATTAATATATATCCGATGTCCACTAATCAATCTAATTATAAAATTATGTTTTTTGTCAAATCTTTGTATTCTGATTAAGCATTATTAGAATGTTCCTAGGTAGGTACATGACAAATCTGTCAGTAGCACGAAGTCAGACGATATTTCAGGGGCGAAGTGGAGCAGACCGGCGCGTGCGGGAAAGCTGTGTAAGTGTGAAAAAATGTGCCATAACTACACTTGCGGACGTAACTGCGTCACATACCTAAACGTTTATATCTAGGTCGGCATTAATTAGATGTCGCTCTGACATTCACAGGCTATTTAATATAAAAGTTTTCAGTGATGGAAACGAGGGCGCGTGGACGCAAGTGGACACAATTAATGAATATTGTAGCGCAGTGGCGACGTTGATGGACTCGCCGCTAGACGTCACAGAGTAGGCAGTATAGTGTTACTGCCTCTGTCTGCAATGGAGTCGGATTGCTGCGGTTAATTCATTTCATTTGTATGAAAAGAGAGCTGAGATGTATTACCAGTATGGTAAACGCTTCTGGTCACTAGGACGGGCCCAGGTTTTGTCTGAACACGCTAATTATAATAATAAAAGATGTTTTATCGGAAAAATACAAAAAGCTTCTTTGACATTATCAGTTTCACTCACTGCCTCCTACGAGACGACCCATTCCCTAAATTCCAGTTCCAATTTGAATGAATGGCTCGAAATGGCTTTGTGGAAGGCTGAAAGGATGTAAGTATTTTTTTAGTACAATCCTGAAGGGCAATACATTTCACAGGATCTTGTGTGTCATTGAATGAAAACATCTTTACAAAACTGTTTTTAAAGTGTGCCGTTGGGTTCAATAATAAGTTTCAATACCTCTCCCCTTGGACTGATCGGAATGAAATTATCGAAAACTAGAGTCTGATGGACAATATACGAGTATATATCCTATTAGAGAAGATAAAAATAAATTTGGAGTAACGTGTATGTAAAATACCCAGTGAGGTCATCTTGATTTAATACTTAACTTTTCTGACATTTGTAAATAAGAAAATGCAAAAGTAAAGCAGGAAGTGGTGAGTTTGAATACCGCACGGTGGGTGGTGTATTCTTGCCTTAGCGGCCCGATTGCACTCTATACCTACTTAAAGGCGACCTAAAAAGACCGCTCAGGATACACCATACAGTTGCCTTAAATGGGTATCCCAATAGTGTCGGTATGGGTGTTGGTGTAGTGTACTCACAGCGTCTGCAGGTGCCTGAGCGGCGCCAGCGCGGCGGCGGGCACGCGGCGCAGCAGGTTGCGCGCCAGCCGCAGCACGCGCAGCGCCCGCGGCCCGCGCAGCGCGCCCGCCTCCACCTCCGAGATCAAGTTGTCCTCCGCCGACCTGCACACACGCACCGATTGGCACTCTCATTCGTTTGTATGCTGACTAGCTTCTTTTAGTATCCGCAATCGGCGACTTAGTCGCATTTTTAAAGCCAAATGCAGCGACCGAGCGCTCCGCCCGCACTGATCATATATCACGTCAAATTGCAAAATAGTTTCCGAGCAGTTGCCAAGATACCGGTGCTGCGCCGGTGCGGATGCCATAGAGTCGCCCTCTGTCGACGCAGCATCGACACAGTCTTAAATCGCCGGTTGCGGATACTAAAAGGAGCCAGTGTGCGGTGGCTCTAACACTCACATGTTTTCGGACGCCCAAGCAATCTTCACCCGCTAACTAACAGATGCGGCGACGCTCTGACACAGGTAATAATCGGGCTTGCTATCCCGAAAACCGTTTTGAATAAACAATCATAGCGATCTCTAGCATCCGCAATATGCGGACCCTACCCAATCAAAACGTTAAGACAAAGAAGAATGTCTCACCAACAACAATGTACAGAGAGAGACAACAGAACTGTGCCAGGTACGACGATCATATTCAGACTAATTCATGAATTTCTTAACATCAGCAGTGGAAATGATTTACGACCAGAAAAGCAATAATCATTAGAGAGGCGACAAAAGAGCAGCGAAGCGCCACCTTAGTGATGTGATTAAAACCGCTCGACTACTTAACGTAAGGTGTAGGGACCTCGCGAGAGAATAATGTGGACGCGTTACGTGTCTTGTTTTATTGAAAATAATTAGTTTGTTTTAAATGACTGTCTTCGTATCCGTGACAACATATCGAGCTATTTTCACGAAACTATATAATTTCGGTGTATAATAGACAAAAGGCATTTATAGTAATTTATTGGTAGTATAATATAACATAAACAGTAAACATCGAGCAGATCAATAGATACTAAAAATGCCTCAGAATTACAAAGTTACATAATTTAGCATTAACAAAATTACGAAGTTGCAAATTGAATAAACATCTCGTCACAGAAGAGAATGATTTATATTGGCTGAGGCTTTTGATGTTATTAGATTGTTTTCATTAACTTTGACACAGTATTGAATCACTTTTTCGAACATTTTTAACGTATGTTCTAGTGATTGTACAGATTAATGTTAGCGAGAAATTCTAAAACCTTGCGATAAATTACACAACATTAATCCAACAGTAACGTCTCGCTCTGACGTGACGTGACGTACTCTATAGATGGCTTAATGTACATTTCGGCGCGATGTCGACTATTTATAAATATTTATAGTAAAGCTTTGTCTATTTGGATGACTAAACTTAATAGTAAAGTGCTTAATGTAAAGCAACAAGTTTCCTCTAACAAAATCGATTATTATTAGAACACTGCGCCGCACGTCCGGTGTGGTATTTTATTAATTGACAAGTTATAGAAACAAATTATTATTCTGTAAAATTATCATAACAATAAATTTTGTATTAAAACATGAAACAGTTCTTAAACTAATCATCGTCTCATCATCACCTCGGCCCATTGGACGCCTACTATTGGGCATAGGAACATACGCCTCCCCAATGATCGCCACAACGTTCGCTCCTGTGCCTTTCTAATAATTAGTAATTAGATTTGTAGTAAAAATAAGTTGCGTTGTGATACCAATTTATGAATCTCATACTTTAGTGATACTATCACTAAAGTACTTACAAAAATACTAGTAGACGCCCGCGGCTTCGCCCGCGTAGTGAAGTTTTCCCGTTCCCGTTTCTCCACAGAAACTGGTTTCCGGGATAAAAATTAGCCTATGTGCTATTCTGATGTATAAGCAATAGTATTGTAATATTCATTAAAATCCATTCAGTTGTTTTACGTGAAAGAGTAAAAAACACCCATTCTTACAAACTTTCGCGTTTATTATATTAGAAGGTCTAAGTATTTGTGAATAATTGTCATTAAATATGTTAACATAAATAATTCGAACATCCATATTTATTCTAGCACATTATATTGTACAATCTTTACAAAATCAACGACTTCCGTGCTTATGTTTCATCCAATGGCCGTTTTGACATATGACCGTTGGTTTTGTAGATGCTTGAGAACTGAAACATCGTCCATTTTGTTGGAGCGTTTCGAGGAACAAATAAGTTAAGTACCTAGGGTTTCTTTACTGAATTTTGTAAGATTATGATTTAGTTTCTATCATGATAAACTGCAGATATTGTGGCAAAGTCATTGTAGAGTGATTTTTGTGTTTGATAATGAATATGAGCACCGGACATGAGAGGATTTTAACATCAGAGGCTGATGTTACTCTATCTGCTAGCTATTCGGATGTACCTCTTCTGTCATACATATTGTGTCGAATAAAAGCTACTGGCAACTATTTATGATAAAATTGTTAGTTTTACAAGAAGAGCCGCTTCCCATTGTTGTGAAGTTGTTCAGGGGGTGGAATTAGTTCCTCTTCCTGTCGCTATTAGATACCTTCTACAGTCTGCATGCAAACTGCCCTTTCCAATCTGCTAATTAAAGAGTGGCCTTTTAGCTTTTATTATTTCTTACTCGTATTGTTTGCACTGCGCTGCACATGCTCATGATATGACGTTTTTGTTTTAAATGTTTGTTCGGCTATTATAAGCTGAAAACTGATAACAATTTCATAACATACACGTAACGATACCAATAGTGTTCAAACTGAGACCATAGAGTCCCTCCCTCTCCATACAGGTTTAAGGCGAGATAACCTCGGTTCTTAATTGCATGAGGAGTGTTCTCTAGAGTCTAGATGCTTTCAAGGTTATGTGGAGCCAGTTGAGTCAGTGTCTAACTACATATAACATTTAATAAGTTTGCCTCTGTTTGTGCAATACTTGAGCTGCACAAATCGTAAAACTATAACAGTACCTTCAAATAAAAATGCGGAAATCTAATAAAGTTAGTAGTTAATGGGCGTCATTAAATTAGTTATGCAAATGGCCATAAAACTGGTTCCATAGCGGTTCAGGCAGGCTGCAGGGCGCCACGCCGCACCGCAGGTGCCGCGCCGGCGTGTGCCCACGTGTTCATGTGATGTGAGGACATGGTACAAGGGCGCCGGAAGAGCCGACTCTTCCTGCTGATGTTTAAGCAACAAAGATATTAAACGAATGATTGTTGGTGTAAAATATTTTAGATAATGTTTGACTAAACATATACTCGTATTATGTTGAAGTCTGGCGCTAAGCTTCCATACATCAAAGGTGATTGATATTTATTTCTCTTAACAACCATGGTAAGGATCAGCAACCATGATGAATGTCATAAGCCTCCTTCTTATCTTACGTCATCACAAATATGATGCAAAAAGAATTCAGTACATATCAAGATATTTATTACTAGCTTCCGCCCGCAGCTTCGCCCGCGTGGATTTCGGTAACCGTGATCCTTTTTTCGCCTAGTTTATTTACCTCTTCAACAATAATCGTTATAGGTATTTCAGTAAATTTACATAAAACCATCATGAATTATACCTTCCTCATAGATCTGTCAACGCGCACCCCCGCCTTGGTGACCCACTTCGCAACAGGCGGAAACGTCCAATTTTAATCATTCAAAGACCAAATACTATCTATATAAACTGTACTTAGTGATAAAATAATTTATTTTGATAAGGATTAATTGCATAAGTAAAATAAACGCGTTTAAATGTAGTCCGAAAAAAATTCAAGATTTTTAAATAAAAAAATGGTTGTTGTGCCTCACTCGACATAGATAGGTATAGTGTGTCGCGGACTTTTTTGTAGATATTTATAAGATCTACAATTAATTAGAACATTTTATGGATCTATCTTTTATAGTTTAGACAGCGTACGCAAAATAAGTAACTTTTCTGGTTGATTTTTTACAACTTGTGTCCGAAAAACCCAAATATCTTACGGAACCTTAATTTGAGTTTGTTATTGTGTGAGCACCATGTAGACTTATTTATTTCTTTGAAATTGACATGATAGTTGCTGTGCAGTTTTTAAGTATGTCATGCCCGCCTAAGTGTCCTGGCAGTGGTGGCGTATGTTTAGGGTCGCCTTATTCCCTATAATACGGTTGAGTAGGGCGATGGCTGATATAATGCGTCATACCCGTGAACGGGTGTCGTCTGTTGGGACTGGTCAGCTCATAGCTGTTATAGCAATTATTACAAATAATCTTATTTATATTTAAGGTAAACTTAAGTTTAGTCGACTGTTCTCAAATAAATCCAAAGGAACAATGTAAGTGTAATTTTAATGTAGTAAGCCATTCCTACATTTTAAAATGGCATCCATTGACTTTTTTTGCCAGATTCTTCTTCTTCAAGGGTAGGCTGCCCTTAGAACCGGCAACTATAATCGCTCTAATTTTGATATGATTTAAACACAACATTGATTTTGTTTTTTTTGTTTGTATAAATTCATTACTATATAATTGGTCAAATATCATGTTAATCAAACTAATGTAATTACTGACTTTTATTAAAGAGTGGCCATTAGTTTTATTGCCAGGTTCTTCGCCAGGCTCTACCTATTGCTTTGCGAATCTGGCAGTAAATGTAAATGTAGAAGCAATATTCTTGACGTTCATAAGTGTTACTTTGTGACCTAAATGAATGAAGATTTATTATTATTATTAAACCCTATTTTTTTTTTCATAATAAAATATAGCCTATGTTACTCGTGGAAAATGTAGCTTTCAAACGGTGAAAGAATTTTTAAAATCTGACTAGTAGTTTTTGAGCCTATTCATTACAAACAAACAAACAAACATACAAACAAAGTTTTCCTCTTTATAATATTAGTGTAGATTTATTACTTGTCACAAAAGCCTCTGGAGCTATTTCAGTTTAATTTACTGATATGACTCGTATTATTTCGCCACTTCTAAACATCAGAAGGTGGCACGGCACATACATCAGATCACTTTATTTAGTAGATAGATGCAGTTCGCGACATGAATGTTCTTCGATCAAATCGCTACTCGTATTCAGTGGGACAACCACCCACTATCGAATTCAATTGTTACGAGTAAAGATGTTCCCTTAACAGAACAAGTCGCATAAACACCGTCATTAACACTGCGATACCACTGAGGGTCTCATATGAAGATGGCGTGGCCGTAGGAACAGGAAACTACTAAGTAATTTACTATTTTGATATCACGAAAAACTATTTCACGAGTTCATGCCAGGTTTCAGGCTAGTCACGTAAACCCTCAGCGGGTTTGCAATAAAGGATGCATTGAAACCTTTTTGTCCCGCGATCGCCGAGTTGCCGTTGTCATCCGTATTTTTAAATTAAGAAGGTTTATGTCTCGGACACTCTCTTTTGCATTTAGATTGATTTTATCTATACTTAATATTATAAAGCTGAAGAGTTTGTTTGTTTAGAACGCGCTAATCTCAGGAACTACTGGTCGGATTTGAAAATTTCTTTTTGTGTTAGATTGCCCATTTATCGAGGAAGGCTATAGGCTATATATCATTACGCTACTACACTGTGGAGCTGAGCAGTAGTCATAAATGTCGACAAATCGGGTTTTTTTTTAAGCATTATTGTAGAATTTATAAGCGACGGGATTAAATAGGTGCGACATGAGGTCGAAATATTCCGCGGGCGAAGCTGTGCATCTAGTTTATGTATATTAGTGTAAACCTGGTCGCACATTATAGTTGTCTTTGACTATTTCGGTCAATTACTGATATTTTGTGTGTGGGAGCGACTGTCTTGTGATATCGACTAGCTGGACTACAGCCTCTTAGCTACCACTTGAATTTGCTCGGTCCTTGAATATCTTGAAGAATATTTTTTACACCATAGGATTATAAATTTGAAGTAGTACTTAAAAAGTACATGTTTACTAACTCCTTTCTCGTACCAAGGAGCAAATATATATATATATATATATATATATATTCAATAGACTTTTCATTAGCATCCAGATCCGAGAGGCGTCCTGCTTCCATGGTGTAGTAGAGCAGCGAGAGGTCGTTTCCTGGTACATTGCAAGTTTCAGTCACGTAGCAATCTTAGCGGACAGCATCTCGAGTCGGTTAATTTATTATTCGTGAATAATATATTTCAGTAGCTATAATATTTTAGAAAAGTGTTTCTTATTACATGGCAAGACATGCGTAAGATGTTTAAACGGTTGTAAAGCAAAAATATAATCGCCCATAACTTCTGTAACACATTATATTAATGATACTGACAGATTTATAGTTCCGTATGTTGTATGAAATATAAAAGCTCATAGCTACGAGTACGTATGTCCACAGCTAATAATTTACAGCATTCTGTCATTCACGGGCACTAGGTCGACATTTATACTGGGCGGGACGGTTGTAAGCCTCCGCTCTGCACATGAAAACGGCTACGTCTCTTCTAGCCGACCTCGGTGGGAGCGGCCCATTTAATGATGGGCTGCGCTGACGGAGTTTTTCAATACCCTCGTAATAGTAGAGCGCGCAGTGAACGGAGAAGAAAACTTGAAGGATTCATCACCGCAGGGGTAGTTCACTGTCCAGGGGAGCTGGCTTACTGATTGATTTATTTATATATTATATACTGGTGTACAACCAGAAAATACATAACACTGGATTACTTTTGCTAATACATTGGTAGTACATTGGTGGCTTAATGGCACAAGGCGATGTCTAGTAACCTCTGGATAGAGATTAGAGTGAGAGAACGAATTTGGGCCAGCGTGGAGCAGTGGTGCAGTGGTGCAGTGGTGCAGTGGTGCAGCCGGGAGAGAGGTGAGTCCGAGGCACGTAACCGGCGCTAGGGTACCACAGTAACGTGCTACTCGTTATTATATATTTTATTAAACAAATACGTACAAGATTTTGCATAAATGGGCGATTTTACAAAGTTAGTACACGAGTGACTCACAGTGGCAGCGCATTCCACAAACAAATTATCCTCCCATGAGGCTGCTTGCCGTAATCAATGTGTAATATCCCTACTGGCTGTTACCATTATTGTTGATCGTAGGTATTAGCTACAAGATACCGATTACCTCAAGAAAATCAAACTAAATAATTGATAGTGTAGGTTTGATTCTCATTAGGGAGTTCAGTTAGAGGTAAAAGCGTACCTTGCACAGTAAATAAATAATTTGATTCAATAATGGGTGTGGTTGGCTTTTATTCATATTTAATAACAACAAAAACTATCAATAAGTGCTTTACTCAAGAGTCCCGCTTGACAAATGACAAACTTATAATTTGATTTTTGTAAAAACACCGCTTTGTTAGGCTCTGTATTGAGGGGTCACTTAGGTCACTTAGGTCACTTAGGTCACTTAGTCAGGTTATATTTTTTGTAATTGCAATCGAATTTATTGACTAATATTATGATTATCCATGATTAAAGTATGCAACATTAGCGGCTCCATAAGGTATATAATGAAATAAATAAAATAAATAAATATCCATCACGCCTTATCCCCGAAGGGGTGGCAGCGGCATATTATATGCCCACTTTTCACCATGTGGATTCCTGTCCCACGTAATAGGTGGTGAGCCCATTGCCGTGTTGAAATAGACAGACGCAGGTTGTGGCTACCTGCTGTTGAAATTTTTCATGCCGCCTATAAGGCATTCAACCAGGCTTAACGACTGCCATTTTTACTGGCAACTGGGACCAACGGGTTAACGTGCCTTCCGAAGCACGGAAACGCTCGCAAATGTAAATGCCACAAAGTGGTCACCCATCCGAGGACCAGCCAGAACACTGAGACCGCGGGGCCACGAGCGCTTCTCAATATATAATATATAGCGTCAAAATGATTTAATGTTCATAATGGGTACACTAAAACTGTGAACTTCCTTGTTGGTGACATTGTGAATATTTCCAATGAATATAAACTAGTTGGTCGTGAGTATTCGTGGGCGCCGTAGTAGATATATATATACACTATATTTGCATTGAGGACCACACGATTTACATCTAAATGAGCTTAGGGCGGCTCTAAACAAATCCAACGCCGCAATAAAATGAGCGGCTCGTGTGTTGGCGGCGAGGGACCACTTACGGTTGTTTATGTAGCTTCTAGATGGCCACTTTTGACGACCGTTTCATTAACGTCGTATTCACTATAAGCTATTAACCTATCGTTTAGTTCATAGTTTGTGTTAGCGATCTATGTACGACGTACGTAGTTTTGAGCGGTCAGACGAAGCCAACATCGCTATCTGAGCTTCCTTACACGTTATGAAACAAAGTCCACCGCAGCTTATGCTTGGACGTGCTAAATTACGAAACTACCGAACGGATGCACACATTTCTTACATTCAATGGATAAAAGGATTCAAGAGGAAGATCTATACGTATAATAGCACGCGGGCGACGTCACACACGTTCGCTGACAGAATCTAAATTGATACTAGTTATCGAATTATAGGGACATGCTGCTGACGAATGAGTTTTATAAACCGAAGCGCAAACGTTCGTTAGGCGCAGCAGTCATCTCCCCCCCCCCCCCCCTCGCTATTGGATTTGTGTTGACATGGGAAATGCGTTTACGCGTAGTCATTCTTAGTGCAGGGGCAGCAGGAATGGTGTATGGGACTCCCGGCCCTTTAGGGTGGCCGTCTCCCCACTACACCTCGCGGTGTTTCGCTCTCTTCCTAACCGAGTCGCAGGATAGCATATATATTGTATACAGTCAGTGAATTGATTATTTTATCTGAAATCTATCTGCATATTATTTTCACACAACTGTAGACAATACCCAGCCCATGGCTCGTATATGTACCCAGCCCATGGCTCGTATATGTTTGGCCAAAGTTCAAAATGTATTTGCTTGAATGTCAGCTTGTCCTCAACTTGGATCGTTGGTAAACTTTTAAAAAGATGCTTAATACGAAAAATTCTCTCGAGTACTGAGCGGCGCCAGGGCCATAAAAGCTGAATAAGGAGTGACTAGACGTGCGATGAAAGCAAAGTTTATGGTCGACAACATTTACACTTGGACATAACATTTGTCGCTATTTGTGATGTTCTACGCGCTTGGCCCGCGCCGCGCTCGAGCGCTCTACTACACCGCAGCGATATTGTGTTCTGCCAGTTCTGTTAAATTTGTATTGCCCCTGGTGTTGACACTCGTACTGTGATCTCTTAGCGGCTGCTTGTACTTCACAGCTCTAAGCTGGTTCAACGACACCTCTACGCTAACACAAATAAAGGAGGACAGCGTACCTACAGAAAGTGTCAAGTGAACACGCACAAAATCACATGAATTGTAAAAACTATATTATCCTAAAATATTGAACTAGATCAAACCGGTAGGGACGCGACGGAGGAGATCACCTCGGCTGTAGCCCTCAGGAACTACTCGCTACTCGCTACCTGCCGGACATTGTGATTGATCAAAACTAATATTGCTGTTATCTCTCAGTATTTTATTTGCTACATTAATAACACAGAATCTTTAGAGTCGTAAACGTCTGAGAACGAATTACATTTAGTTTAATGTATTCGTAATCAAATTAAATTGATAGCACAAACATGAATCTCGTGTTAGACAGAATGTGGTTCGAAAATAAATTTATCAATGTCTGAGATGGATATGTTTGAAGGCAGGG
Source organism: Thumatha senex (assembly GCA_948477245.1). Classification (NCBI taxonomy): domain Eukaryota; kingdom Metazoa; phylum Arthropoda; class Insecta; order Lepidoptera; family Erebidae; genus Thumatha; species Thumatha senex. The sequence goes on along the minus strand of OX419742.1, from coordinate 149,243 downwards.
GAGCGGGCGTTCGGGTCATATATGTATGTGCGGATTAATCTGAAGGTCGCAGTGTTCTACTCGTATTGCACAAAGTACAAAGTCATCTATTGGAATTACACATAGAGCACGTCTGGCGTTTCGCACTTACGCCGTGTATTCACTTCGATATAAGCAATGTAATTAATTATACAAAACTAATTACATTATGATGTAAATAGCGTAGGTATCCCTAAAATGTGTGTGTGCAGCGTAATCAATGGCTGTTTGACTGTGACTGTGTTCATCTGTTGACGGTATAATATAAATTGTATCTGTGCTCTAATAGCGCAATCTGTGACTCCTAACTGTTCAGTTAAACCGACAAGATGAGGAGAACAGATGAGGAGATTATCCCAGTAAAACCATTGTCGGTGCTGAAGAAGAATCATCTCATCGTCTTAAATATTTAAATTTTAAATTTTTTCGACCTTTTGTGGATTAGAAGTAAACAAACAATATAAGTACTTAGAAATAAATTAAAAAGCAATGTGAGTATTTAACATATAAGTCTGTCGGAGCCCTAGGGCTGCATGTTACTTATTTCGGCCCAACGTCGTGGGTTTGTAATAGCTAAGCATCAATCATGCGTTAACTAGAACGACGCGGCGACGCCGAGTGCCTGAATGGAGCATAATTGCTATATGTCGCTCGTAAAAAGTAATTGCAGCACAAGTACGGCCACAGTAGCCCTCGCCAGCAGCACTAGTGCGTGTGAACACGTGCAACAGTAGCTTCACAATAGGGTCCAGCGTGCTTGCACCTTGCACGCCTGCTGACCGCCATGGCTGCCACTAAGAACTGCAGTAGGTAGGATAATGGAAACAGAATGGCTTTCTTATTCATTTTTAGTGAAATTTTCAGTTGTTTTTTAGTTACGTCATCTTTATCTGAACTCAGTAACTTCTTACTAACTCTCTAAGTTGTGGGTGAAGATCGTTGAATAGTCTATCCCACAATCAAAATGTTTGTTACGGCGTCATTGTCCTGTCGTCTATTCAAGGAGTGATAGGTAGATTGGACTTTCCCCTGAATACCGTTTATCGGGAATTAACTGCCATTTATGTCGCAACGGTTTTTTATTATCCGAGTGCTACTTTCAACATCTTACCACAAAAAAAAAACGATTTTAAAACAACGACTGGGATAAATAATGCCATTGCCATTGATTACTTCTGTGCTACAATGGAGACCTTGGTTTATAAACTACTAAGCCTACCTATCTAATTATTAAAGATTTTATTTTGCGTTATTATACTAATGTTTAATAAATTTATTTGCACGGAGACAGCCTATAACACTGACGTGTCGTGATTGTTTGATGAAAAGCACTTGGCGTGTCTCAGTATACATATACCTTCGAGAGACAGTCGTGATTGTTTGATGAACGTGTACTGATACGTATCTACGTAACTATCGCGAGCTAGGACTCTCGAGACAAGAACTTTCTCGTTGCGCGCCCCGCGCCGGCCTTGCCTCAGCCCTTGACCCGGCCTGCGGCGAGCCTCGCGAGACCTCAGCCGAGGTTCTTGGCAAATATTCTGAGGAATTGTACGGCTATCGCTACAGTAATAGCTACATCCACATCCCACGTGTCGACAATCTCGGCGGTCAATTAAAAGTGTTTTTATTTGATTGTCTTTTTTCGTCTAAGCGAGCTGTCGACACTGCTGGGATAACAATAGTTCCATCACTATAATGGCTGTGAGTCTGCAAGGAATATAAAGATAAATACTGGCAACGTGGTACGCACTGCCATGGGCCATGACGTGTATGCAGTGCAGTGTCTTTTACTAGGGGGGTGATCTATTTGATTGTATTCATAGTACAGGCCTTCATTTAGCAGGTAGTACAATTTTATGTACCTAATTTACATCTAATGCGTCAGTGCTAATTATAAATTCGTTTATGGCAGTTTTGTTCCTCAATGAAACAGGATCTGGTTGAGTATTTATAACATGTAGTGGTTCGGTGTGTCATAATGCGGTCGACATTGGTGTCACGTCGTCAGTGCGCCCGCGCCGTGTTCGCAGTTCACAGACTCGCGCGGGCGCATCGAGGCTAACCCCACTCCGGCTTTGCTGGGCGACTGATATCTACGGACTCGAAGTATCTAATAATATAGAGAGCAAGGTAATGAAGGATAAAAGTGCGTCACGGCGCCTGCGGCTAAGTTTGCTAAACTCGTCCTATCACTGAGTAGCGGCGTGTGAAAGCTCCGCGCGCACCGTTCGCACGCGGAGGCCTGTGGCACTGCTCCTATGAGGAATATTTCGCAAATTGCAAAATGTATGTCGTAGGTGTAGGACAGATATATTTACGTCTGCAAATGATTTGTACGTATCAATAAGTAAGTTGTGCTGGAGTTGATTTTATTCTGCTTAAATGTTAAGGCCACCCGTGTACTTGTGGGTCCTGATGGTTTCACATTTAGTGTTGTAAATCAACACAGTTCAATGTTTTATATACTATAAACGTGGCTAATTCGCGATCAGAGTGGCCATTAAACAGAATGTGCCGCACAAATAGGATCCCTTTCTCTGTACCTACGTCCAAATTTGTACTTATGTATCAGATACTAGGTAAGTATGAAAGAATAATTTAGTGGAGCATGTGCTCATACCGCGAGAAGACCACCGGGGCCTAATATACCTAAATGAAGTAAGGAATGGTGCCTGTCCGAAGGGAAATTCTTGAATATGTTACTTGTGCACATAACTTCATATTATTTACTCTTATTAGTAGGTACCTAGGCATGATGTATTGGTATTGCAAATTTGACGCCCCCAGCGTCATATTATGTTTGAAAGATATTATGAAGACAGACAAATTGAACTACGAAAAGGAAACCCCACAAGTTTTCAAATAATTAGTAGAACAGTGACACAAAACAGGTACACCTAGGTAGGTGCTTATGTAGCGAGGAACGTGAGCCGGTGAGCGGGCGAGCTCGCCGCGCCACGCAATGGTACACCTAGGTAGGTGCTTATGTAGCGAGGAACGTGAGCCGGTAAGCGGGCGAGCTCGCCGCGCCACGCAATGGTACACCTAGATAGGTGCTTATGTAGCGAGGAACGTGAGCCGGTGAGCGGGCGAGCTCGCCGCGCCACGCAATGGTACGCCTAAGTAGGTGCTTATGTAGCGAGGAACGTGAGCCGGTGAGCGGGCGAGCTCGCCGCGCCACGCAATGGTATACCTAGGTAGGTGCTTATGTAGCGAGGAACGTGAGCCGGTGAGCAGGCGAGCTCGCCGCGCCACGCAATGGTACACCTAGGTAGGTGCTTATGTAGCGAGGAACGTGAGCCGGTGAGCGGGCGAGCTCGCCGCGCCACGCAATGGTACACCTAGGTAGGTGCTTATGTAGCGAGGAACGTGAGCCGGTAAGCGGGCGAGCTCGCCGCGCCACGCAATGGTACACCTAGGTAGGTGCTTATGTAGCGAGGAACGTGAGCCGGTGAGCGGGCGAGCTCGCCGCGCCACGCAAAGCTCGGTCGCCGGCACTTGCAGATTAGATTATACTTAGTTCAACTCTCGTTACTGCCGCCGCAGGTATCATTACCTGATCATGACTGTGACTAGACAAATCCAATAAAAGGTAGCGTAGTTAACAAATTGTTGTAGGTTTTGAATTATGTATTTTTCTTATAATACCAAAATTCTGTAAACGTCTCTCGTCTGCTCAACGACTAATAATATCAGTGCAAAGGAGAACACAACACTATCGTCAGTCTCTTGGTTAGTTTGTTAGGTTAGGTTAGGTTAGGTTAGGAAGACACTGAAGATTGCGCAAACAACAAACACAAACTTGTTATACCTACCTACTTATGTAGTCCATCTATACTATCCTACTAACATTATAAATGCGAAAGTTTGTAAGAATGGATGTTTGTTACTCTTTCAAGTAAAAACTACTGAATGGATTTTAATAAAACTTTACAATAATATACCTAACTTATTCATCAGTATAACACATAGGCTACTTTTTATCCCGGAAACAAGTGCCTGTGAGAATCGGTAACGGTAAAACATCTCTACGCGGGCGAACCCGCAGCCGTCAACTAGTAATATTATAAAGCTGAAAAGTTTGGTTGCAAGCGGTAATCTCAGGAACTACTAGTCCGAATTGAAAAAAAAAATTTTCGTGTCCGATAGACATTTATCGAGGAAGGCTATAGGATATGTATCATCACGCTAGGAGAGCGGAGCAGTAATCATAAATGTCAACAAATTGGGCCAATTTTCATCTATTTTTGTAAAAATAATAAGCGACTGAATTAAATGGGAGCGACGGGGTACGAGGTATACCACGGGCGAAGCCGCGGGAGTCAGCTAGTAATTAAATAAAAAGGAACTGAAAGAAAGCTGTTTAGTGTTTCTGTGTCGTTACGATATTGAAATACTTAATATTGGTCCGAATACGACATTTTAGTTTGAGCTGGGTTACTCTGTTATCATGCATGATGTATATGTCACTAACGTACCCCTCGTCACAGTAGAACGAAATCAAGGTATTGTATTGACAGCTCGGAGGATCCTTTTGTTACTACTGTAAGTTACCGGAGCGGCGCACGTGTGCGTCCACTCGGAGTAGGATTTGACCCGGAAAATATCAAACAAACAAATATTACCCTTAATTCAAGATGGCGAAAAAGCAACGTCTCGGAAAAGAAAATTGTTACTTATCATTTTTGGCTGCGGCCAAACAATCATTCCACCTCGTTATTTGCCCACACTCACAAACAATTAGAAAGTATTATTAATTAACTTCCCACTTTTTAATATTGTTATGTGAACGGCTACCTACTTTAACTTATGGTGCCCTAATCACCAAGGATTAATTAGGTATTGCCGATTTAGTGCACTAATCGCAACATTATATTGAAATAAATAAATATCGTTTTGACAACTCACACAACGCCATCTGATTTCAAACTAAACAGCGCTTGTACTATGGTAACCAGATAACTGATAAACATACTTATATATTTCTAAATACATATAGATAAATACACACCCAGACACAGAATAAACCATCGTGCTCATCACACAAAGTTTTATCCTGGGTGGGAATCGAACTCACGACCTCTTGCGTAGCAGTCGGATACACTCCCACCGCGCCACAGAGGCAGTCAAAATAAAAGATACACATATTTAACAGGCAAATTCGTTGTCTGCTTCAACGTTTTGCCCATAATTTAGCTATTTATTTTTAAATCTTTATGTTTGCTAACACAAAAGTCGATAACGATTGGCGTCATGATGGAGATAGTTTTCATTTACTTCGGTTCGGGGCAGTTTTGTACTTTTGAGTGCACTGGTTTGAATGTCGAGCTGTCTGTGAGCTGTGAGGAGCCACACACAGGCACCGGGTCGGGGTGAAGAATACAGTTAAAATTTTAGTGTAAAATTCAGGTATTAACGCGATCATGCTTATTTACTTTAAATAGCTTGACGTTTCGACTGGGTTGCACCAGCCGTGGTCACAAGCAGCACGGCTGTTAATACCTAAATTTTACACTAAAATTTTAATCATGCAACGCGAAAGTTTAAAATTTGTTAAGAACACAGTTTTTCACGATCCGCTAAGCAACATCCGACTTTCGCATACAACGAAATTACATATTGTAATACTTTACTTAGTTATGAAATTTTAACCGTGGATATCGATATTATGATTATTGGTACAGGAGCCGCAGCCAGCAGTCGCTGCGTTATGCTGAGAATTGGCAATTAGGGTCCGATATTATTTACAAAAGGCAGAAAACAGAGTTCCAGCTCTGCCAGGTGGTGGTTATGGTTGTACTTTGGTAATCAAGCGCAGAGCACACCATAATTGGGGCGGTGAACCCATTATAAAGAGTTAGGTAAAGGAAAGCCATTGTAGCCTCTCCTACCGGCTCACGCGGATACTCGCCGGGCACGGGTGCTTTGATGTGTCCTGTATCGGATACATAATATAACGCCCGAGTGCCACCACTGCTTGAGTTGCGCCGAGGACACGGTGACCGACTGTCCAGCTTGAAGGGAGCAACGGTTTGGCCTCGGGGCGGCTATGTTGGTGACTTGCAGGGGAAATCTCGCTCTGCAGGCGAACTGACTATTGTCAACAGTGAAAGTACATGGAACTTTGCCGCCTCGGTTTGTGATCTGCGAGATGAGGCGGGAACAGAAAAATGCACCAAGTGAACTGAAGATCCCAGAACGATCTCCGTCCTCCACGAGCGTGAGCCTGAAGTAGATAGTCTATACGTAGAGAAAGGTGGTCCGGTATTTTTATCATTTTTAGGGTTCCGTACCCGCTTTGGATGAAACTGTGAGCTTATATTGTTTTGTAATAATAATAAATAAATAAAAAACAAAAAAAAAGGGTAAAACGGGACCCAATTACTAAGACCCCACTGTCCGTCTGTCTGTCTGTCACCAGGCTGTATTTCATGAAACGTGATAGCTAGACACTGAAAATGTTCACAGATTAATATTTCTGTTGCCTACAAACGTTATCTTTGGCTCGATAGAGATAGAGTATTTTCAGTATTTAATAGTACATTCACATTCACATTAAAAATAAATATTTTAATTTAAATTTAATTAATATTTAGGGGGGGCTCCCAAACAGCAAAGTGACTTCTTTGTTCAAGCGACGTTGTTTTTCAACCCTTTGATGCAATGCTGAACGATTTGTGCTGGGTGAGATCTCGGCAGCTGTATTAGCAATATGTAAATGTTATCCTATTGTAAAGTGTGTGCAGCGGCCGCCAGCCGCCGGACATCGACAGTGCGTCCAACGAGGATCAATACCGACATACTATACCGACACACGACAGTATCTATCGACTGTAAGTTGTTGTACTAAACGCGATATGTTTTACTGTCGAAGCAACGTCATAATATATATGTCTGCTGTCGTGGTGTATACGTACTGTATTGTATGTCTATGCACAGATGGAACATCAGGTATTCACTCGGGTTGTTTACCATCACTTACGGGGTGCGTTTGGGCCGCCAAGGGGCGCAACTTGAGATATGGCGTCGCTTATTCGGAGTACTGTATCCCTGTGAATGTGGTGTGCTATTTATTGTGGAGAGCAGTAGACTAAAGATTACTTTCATGCTTGAATTACTTACTGTGTGTACTTAGGGTTTTAGATTGTTTGTTACTGTGTTTGTGCGTTGTTGTGTTGTTGAGACTTTAGTGTTAGACCTTTACCTTAAAAGTGGTGTGTAAATGGTGATGATTGTTTTTACAAATACACTATTTCTTATATATTGTAGGTCTCTTACGTCTACTGCGGAGATAACATAATTGTAGCAGTAGTAAGCTCTTTGTATCCCTTCAAGACGGGCGAGCGAAATCTGTTGAAAAAGTAAACAACTCGTGAAGGGAAAGCCCTTATTTGGTTCACAATTGAGAGCGCCTCATTATGTAGCCCTGGGGTGGATAATGTCGACCGCTGCGGAGTTGCGTCCACAAATCGACAGACAAGGGTTCTTATTTTTCACATTTGGTATCGTTTTCAAGTGCTACGAGTATATTGAATTTGTGGCGACAGTTGTGATGTGAATGACCGACAATCGGGCTAATTACACCACTTGTATTGATAGTTGTGTAAATAGCATAAGGGGAATATTGCATCAATCACAACGTTCATGATAACATGGAATAGTCACTATTACATACACTGCTAGTAAATCTGCTGTACAAAATATGCCGAACGAAAAGTTGTAATATTAAAATACCGACAAGGTTTCGCCAAATTATATTTTTCCAAATTAAAATATTGGATACAAGTCGGACTTGGTGCGCTGTTCTGCCCCGTCTCGACTTGGTGCGCTGCTCCTGGTTCAGACATGAAGCGTCCGCAGCCCCGTGTACTGCGTACAGCGGCGGTACTCACAGCAGGTGCAGGTGGCGCAGGTCGGCGAGCGCGGGCGCCGGCAGCCGCCGCAGCGCGCAGCGGTCCAGCCACAGCCGCGCCAGCGCCGCGCCGCCCAGCGCGCCGCCCGCCACCCACTCCAGCCGGTTCATCGACAGGTTCCTGCCGACCACACCAACCCACCCTTACTCTGCGCCTTACCGCACCACTGCCTACTCTCTACACCCTACGTGCTCGAACTGTCACCTTACACTCTTGTAATGGGAACAAGTCGCTGTATGGCGCTGCTTGATATTGTTGACGGTATTAGCATGTGTTTGGCTTAAATGAGAGACATTTAGAAGGAACCAGCATAAGGTTCTCCCAGGGTTGACAATGTTTTGCAAGCGCCCATTAAATTAATAACTATTTTCTGTCAATTGGGGCGTATCCTTTTTCACCGCCCTAATATTTATGGCAACATAAATTTACGCAGTCAAAAGGATATATGTGAGGATAATATTTACGGGGTTACTCTAGACACAGATTTTCAGTTGGAACGGAACTCATAAGAATATTTATTGTTTCCTGTAGAGCTCAAACCCACTCACGAGGCCAACAAACATTTGTTACTTGATCCGATATATTTAATCGTCTTATTTTTGTGAAAATAAAGTCTCCGGATTGCTCGCTAAGCTTCCGGCGAATAGCTTAACGATGTGATTTGACTGTGAGATTAGGGATCTCATATCCTATATGATTTTTGTTCATATGTTTGCTTTAATCTGACATACTCAACTATCGTTCGTTGAGGTGAGGTCACGTCGATAATAATTTGAATAGTATCTGGCACTACGTTGCCTTTACCGCAGTGCGGTTGGAGACACTTACGTTAAGGTAATCTCCGAAACGAGGTTATCTGTCGGAAAAGCAAGGTGGTAACATAGCTCGCAGAGGAACACGTTAATGTGAGACGATAGAGTAGAAGGTTTCTGCATGAGCGCCGTCGGGTCCAATGCGACGGTCAGGACTCGGACTACTTAAACATTAATGCTGGCGTGCTGCAGGGGTCCGTTTTGTCACCCACTCTGTTTCTTCTGCATATCAATGATATGATGTCCCTGGGCAACATACATTGCTATGCAGATGATATACATTATATGGGGGATATGTAAATCATCCGGCGGCAAAGCGGACGGATGTTGAGGCTATGAGGGGACAAGTTGTGGCGGAACTCGATCGGAGTCTAGATCGCATCTCTCGGTAGGGTTCCGATAATCTAGTCGAGTTCAATGCCAGGAACAGCAGGCGTACGCATTTATTGCTACATTATCCCCTTTCCTTCTCCTTCCAACTCTTCAGAACACAACACTACCGCTGCAAAATTACCTCAGCATTAGAGGATTGGACATTAGTAAGGAGCTTATCAATAAAAATTACATCGAGTAATTCGCACTGCTCACATCTCTGGATGGCTCCGCCAAATACCTGATTATAGCTCTCGACGCGTTGCAGCGACGTGCCATCCGCATCATAGATTGTCCAGAGGTCACTGGCAGTCTTAAACCGTTAGAGAAGCGCAGAACGTTTGCCAGCTTAGCTGCATTTTAGGTATAGCATCTACCACAGTGAGTGTTCTAAAGAAATCTTCCAATTGGTCCCACCCTCCCCCTTCCGTTTCCGAACAATACGGGTGGGGCAGGGATGTCATCCTTACACCCTTACACTGTGGACACCATCTTGCCCAGAATTGAAAGATTCCGTAGGTCTTTCTTATGTCCCACCATAAAAGCATAGATCTTTCTGCTAGCGCACGTGTTTCCGTCCTCTTACAATCCTGGGTCCTTTAGAAGGAGCGTAAAAAGGCATATTTATGGGCCGTCAAAATGAGGGTCGCTATCGGAGCCGTGCGGGTTAATATAGCGGCCTTCAATCACGGGTCGTCGTCTTTGCTTACCATCGGGCGGGCGACGCCATTTTGACGTGCCAAATATATAAAAACAAAATATTAGAGTAGAGATTGCTGCACGACAAACGTAAGCCTCCTCCAGCCAGAAGGACTAACCTAGAGAAAATCAAGAAGAAGACGAAACGGAATACCGAGGGTGCAGGGTCGGGGGTTAGGTCGGGGGTTACGGGGTTAATTCGGAGAGCTCTACGTCCAGCAATGGATTTGCTAAAATTGAATAATTGTCGAAGGAGTATTAGTAAAAAACAACAGCTGAACATGTCAACAAAGATAAATTAACGTTTACCAGAACCACCGCGAGGTAAAACTGTAATCTGGAAGGTACTAGACGTGGCCACAATTACGAGTGTCAAAATCCAATTTAGGAAATGGACGCAGACAGATCGCACAGTTCTGTCCGGAAATACAATTATCGTAGACAGTTGAGAGCCGCTAGTAAACCGATTTTTAAAATAAAAACAAAGGCTACTTGTGGAGAGGATTAGAGGTTAAGTCCCACGATTCTATACGTTCGTAATAGTCGAATGTAAAAATTGGGACCAATATAATTATAGTTGCGGCGATATAGGAAAAAGGATGCTGGATTTACGTACTCGCTTTATACAAAGTAAATAACAATTATGAGTCACGCCTTTCGCAATCATGGTGTACATAATGCGGCGCAATGTGGGATGAACGGATCACTTGCGCCAGGAGGCACTCACCAAACAAACGAGACGCCTTTCTACCGTTGCAATAATTATTGTCGTTCATTACTATGTAGTTCATTTTTTATCGCAGTACCTACTGGGGTAGGACGTATACTTAGTAGTAAAAAATGTGCAGGACATTAGACTCAAATCGTTGGTATTTTAAGGTACATACATACAGATTGTCCCGCCTTGATCCCCGAAGGGACAGGCAGAGGCATACTATACGCCCACATTTCACCGTATACATTTGTAAACAACTGTTCTACCACGTAACAGGTGGTGAGCCCATTGCCGTGTAGAAATGGACAGGCTGTGGTGACCTGCTGTTGACATTTATCAAGCCACCCATAATGCTTTCAACCGGGCTTAATAACTGCCATTTTACTGGCAACCGGGAAAAACGGCTTAACGTGCTTTACGAAGCACAGAAACGCTCGCAAATGTAAATGCCAAAACGTGGTCACCCATCCGTGTCCATTTTAAGAAAAGTACGTATTATTACATAACTATGTGAACGTAGATAAGGAGCTAATCTGCCTTTGTATCTTTATATATGAGCTAACGCTGTCCTGAGTATATTTTATGGAACTTGTGGGACTGAAAATTTAGAAGAGTGTGTGTCATTATTGAGAATGAGTGTTAGCAGTTAACATCTCAGGGTAAGTGCCGTATGTGTTGGAGGCGCCCGCGTCTTAGCTAATCCCCCTCAACGTGAGACACTGGCAATTTGTCTCTGTCGTCCGCCTGGATGATTGAGAGAGTGAACCGAAGTAGCCGGTTATTAAGATTTATGAACCAACCAGGATATTGTGCAGGATACTGTATCGAATGGTTTGACAACCATTGCTTTAGATTTGATGTACATACAATAACTGTCCCACTATTTATTATAAGCGGGTGCTAATTTGTGCTAGTAAATATTAGATATTTTTATCAATAACCAAACCATGCAGTCAAGAGCCAAAGACAAATCACACCAAACAAGGATATTGTCATGCTCACGGACCACGGAGGCACATGAGGTAAATGCGTACACAGTGTTGTAGGAATGTGTATACTCACAGTTCCCGGAGGCTGGCGGCGGGGCGCAGCGCGTCGCGCGCTATCGTGCTGATGTTGTTGTTGGACACGTCCCTGCCACAAGAACACACACCTCATCACCACATTACTTATATATTTGTAATATCTTCTAAAGAGTTCGATAAACATTAATAAACAACCCAAAACCCCTGGACCCCACGATGACTCCTGATGTGTCCGGGGCGGTCCTGTCCGTTCCCATGTACACCCCATATCAACAATCGATTCAAATATTGTTTACTTTAAGCTGCTAAATGTACAAACTTGGAACTCCACTCACAATCTTTCGTTACTTGCTCAACCCTACCAGATCGTAATCGGGCATATTTTCGGATAGTATACGTGACTCTTTACCAAAAATTAGGTGGGTCCATATGGGGCCATATCCAGCAATGGATTTCAGTATTCATTTTGATTTTAAAGTAAAATAAATTATGAGGGATTGCCCGTTTGTTTTCTTGTTTGATTTTAGGGCAATATATAATTTTGTCTAAAATTATAAAATCAATTGTTATCACATTATCTTTATGTCTAAATGTAATTTGGTGTTACAATAAAGAATATATCAATCAATCAAATAATTATTCGCATCGCTAAAAGCTCTACGGCAGAGTTCCTTCGCTAGAGGGAGAGATAGAGTTCTATACTAACTAGTACTACACTTGTGTTGCACTAACATCGTTTACTTTCGATGTATTATGTTGTCTCTACTTATAATTTCCAGCTCCAATCGACGGAAGACTATTTGACAGTTCAGTAATTTGTGAAACTTGTCGCCTCTGAGACTTCTCGTTAACATGCTACAGTCGGTGTAAGTTCATTAGCTGCTGACACAGCCAGCCAGCACAGAACTGTACGGACAGTTCCTGGACACTAATAGACACATAGATGACACCTTAACTTCCTTGCGCCGGTTTGTTTATCTTCTGCTGATAGCGATGATATTTATATCTCTGATACACCAAGAATCTCAGATATAAATATCATCGCTATAGATGTCACCGACGGGGCACCCGGCTTAATAAATAATCCCATTTAATTGAAAGACGCACCAAGAGCTAACTAGGAGCCGCCCTAGCTCTTTTGTCACGTGACTCGTGATCCTATATTTTACCGAGACGCAGGCTATTTGTCATGAAAAATAACACACGGAAACATTGTATGTTATTGACGTGTGGAGTAGTTCTGGTGCAACGTGAGGTGCGTGCTGAAGTGTTATTTGTTGTTTGTATTATTTACTAGCTGACGCCCGCGGCTTCGCCCGCGTACTGTAGTTATTGACGTGTGGAGTAGTTCTGATGCAACGTGAGGTGCGTGCTGAAGTGTTATTTGTTGTTTGTATTATTTACTAGCTGACGCCCGCGGCTTCGGCCGCGTACCGTAGTTATTGACGTGTGGAGTAGTTCTGATGCAACGTGAGGTGCGTGCTGAAGTGTTATTTGTTGTTTGTATTATTTACTAGCTGACGCCCGCGGCTTCGCCCGCGTACCGTAGTTATTGACGTGTGGAGTAGTTCTGATGCAACGTGAGGTGCGTGCTGAAGTGTTATTTGTTGTTTGTATTATTTACTAGCTGACGCCCGTGGCTTCGCCTGCGTACAGTAGTTATTGACGTGTGGAGTAGTTCTGGTGCAACGTGAGGTGCGTGCTGAAGTGTTATTTGTTGTTTGTATTATTTACTAGTAGACGCCCGCGGCTTCGCCCGCGTACAGAAGTTTTCCCGTTTCCGTTTTCCACAGGAACTTGTTCCCGGATAAAAGTAGCCTATGCGTTATTCTGATGTATAAGCTATATTATTGTAAAGTTTCATTAAAATCTACTCAGTAGTTTTTACGTGAAAGAGTAACTAACATCCATAAAAACTTTCGCATTTATAATATTATTAAGATTAAGATAGTTGTACCTATGAATATAAATTGGGCCCAAAATATTTCTAAGTGTACGGCTGTAATGCTAGAATATATGAAAATGAAGATATGCAGTGAGTGCACGCAGTCATCGCGGCGTCGGCGCTCCACGGAGACCATCGGCGCTCCACGGAGACGGGACTCCAACGGAGATACTTAGTACAACATTTTGTTAGAGTTGTTTACTGGCGCGAATATAGGATCCCATCACGCATATTCTTCTTAATTTACACAACTATATTGAACTAGGTGTGGGTATAACAAACTTTCCCTAAACAAAAATATTTTTGTAGTGTGTATTAGGATGCACTACAACTAGCTCTACATCGCGGTTCCCACGTGACGTATTTCAGCCCCATGGCATCATCCATTTCGTTCCGTCATTCATTCATTGAACAATATTGTAAATAGTTTTCCCGATTTGGTGACATTTATGATTACTGCTACGTTCTCCTGGGTATTAACATGATAATATATAGCCGGATAAATGGGCTATCCACCCCACAAAAATATTTTTTCCAATTCGAACAAGTATTTCCTGAGATTAGCACGTTCAACCAAACAAACAAATAACTTTTACCTTTTACTTTCAATAACTTATATGACGAATAAAATAATAGTGAAGAATTTCAATTTGTTTCGGTACGATTCGGGTAGTTCAGTGGTTAGAACATTGCCCGGTTAGACGAAGGTCACGGGTTCAATCCCTGTCTTGAAACAGGTTGTCTTTTTTTCACTTTAATAAAATTTAAGTAAAAGTTAGCATACTAATTGCCCGAAAAATTTACAAACAAACACACTCTTCAGTTTTACGTAACTAACTATCTTCACGTTGTATCCCTGACGGGGTAGTCAGAGAGGACAAATCGCCAGGCTTTCCGATTCGTGCATACATACTTCTTTCTGTAGATTTATTAATCGCTTCATACATGCACGTCTTGGTATCCAAGTACTTTTGACTTTTCAGTTTTTGAGCAATCTGCCTACGTGGTCTTCATACCTAAGTCTCGGCCTACCCTGACTCCTTCTACCCTCTACTTTCGCACAATATATATTCTTCGTCAATCGTTCCTCATTCATTCGTTGGATGTGTCCAAACCAACAAAATTATAATATCACCGCCGTCAATAAATATGGATAACCGACACTGTGTATAAAAATTCCCTCACAACCAATGTGAGGAGAGATACTCAAATCTAATGTTAGATATCGTTTATTGGCACAGCTCGCGTTGTACCTCGCTACACTCGCACGACACTGCTGAACTGTCACTGTGCCTTAAAGTGGTACGCTCTACCTACTGACGACTGAAGGAGTAAGTTTTGAAAAACAAATATCGGCATCAAATAGTCATCTCATCGCAGCGAGTACCTATGACGAGGGCGTCCTCCCAAGTTCGAAAGACTGAAAAACAAACTAGCAGTGATTGCTGTGAGACGTTATATCTACATATCTTCTTAACTGTGGCTGGAACTAATAGACAGTAAAGTAACCGTACATAGCGATGTTATCAAATATGGCATAAATACTCGATGCAGATTTATAATTATTTTTACAGCAACTCTAGTACCGTCTTACTTAGTATTTATATCTCTAAGAAGCTCCCGAAACCTACCAACGGATGAAGCCAGGACGCAGCACATAGCACGGTTGAAACATCTGACGGCAGTCGCTCCCAACAATGGTGAGTAATACGATAGTTTGCTCATACCCCAATTAAAAGTGGACCCATGCGCCTAATCCAGGTAGTGTAGGAAGCAACTGTGAATACCTTAGGATAGTGATGCACAGACAGGTTAAAAGATAGTCCGCGGGAGTTGTCGAGAGATGATGATGATAACAACGATTGTTACGACACGTACTTAAATAATGAGAAGGTCGATGTGACGACGAGAGGTAAGTAAACCCTCGAGACAAGGCCAGACGTGATCCCGTCACGAACTCGAGTTGATGCGCCGAGCGGCGGGTCGAGCCTTCGCAAACATTTGTTATCGCGAGCTTTCTTGCCGATCAATCGGCTGCTCTGAGTGAAGGTCGTCATGGTACTGACTCACTCTTACAATACCTACTTGAATAATAAAAATATTTTCGATGTAAAACTAAACTAAACAATATTTATTTATTTATACTAGGTAACCCCCACGGCTTCGCCCGTAACTTACTTCGACCTTTCGTCGCACCTATTTAATACCGTCGTTTATAAATTTCTACAATAATGTTAATTTACCCGATTTGTCGACATGCTCCGCTCCGCAGGGTAGCAGCCTGATGATATATATCCTATAGCCTTCCTCGATAAAGGTAAAAAATACGTTGATACAGGGTAAAAAATATTTATAAATTTTTGACCGAATAGTTCTACTTTTTTTTTTTTTATTTTATTAAACACAATACGGATTACAACTATTACAATACACAATATGAAATCACATGGTGCAGATCTGAATCGTAATCCAAACATTTGTGTTCTTTGAGAACTTCGTAATAAACCACTACATAAATAAAAACGAGAGCAAAATGGCAACACTGCCTTGGGGATTCACGTGATAATTACTAATTTTTATTCTATAATAAAAATAATATAAAAAGGTAAATGAAAATGTAACTAATAATACTAACTACTGGGCGTGGAATAAAGGACACCTTTGAGCTGTTCAATGTATGCTGCTATCTTAGGAGTAAATATATCAAGAGAAGCATCTTTTTTAGCTAAATCATTATACTGTCGAGCCATCCTAACAATAGGGTTAAAGTATGAATATGTTGTTTATATGTATATGAAGTGCAAAAAGACTCGTCTGATTTGACCTTCGCGCGCTGTATCTTGTGTTAAAAATCACTTGAGAGAGCAAATAAGGAGTATCAAGTATAGAATGAACTATTTTATAGAGATAAAGGGGGTCGATGTACTCACGACGGGTCTCCAACTTCTGTACGTTAAATCTGGTAAGCCTATTCTCGTAACTAAGACTGCGATATTTGCGACACAATTGTTGACGATAGCACATAATACGCAAACACCTTCTCTGAATCCTCTCGATTCTATCTATGTGCACTTTGTAGTACGGTGACCAAATTTAGCTGCCATATTCCAAAGTTCCCCTAACAAGTGCAAAAGATTAGCGCGTTCAACCAAACAAACATATAAACTCTTCAACTTTATATATTGGTACAGATTATAGATATTATGTGTTAAATGTTAGGGATTCATTTTTAATTTGAAAAAATAATTCGTTTATGAATTGAGAACACCTTAAGTTTCGAGGTAAGCCCTAAATCTTCTTGAAAAGGAGTCATGTGTAGCCGCGCCATATCTGGTGACCGAGCGCCGCCGCGCCGCCCGTAGTCGTCCAACTCGCGGCTGTTCGCTCCCCTACGACCTTGTTCCCTCGTTACTCGCGGCGCGTCATCCATCATCGCGCCCCTCCCGGCGACACCCCCGGCGCCTTCAGCCAGCGGCCCCGCTCATTCATACGTCGGGTGTGAACCCACTACACTAGAGCAATATACGGATATATAATATCGGTATATTCTGTTCATTGCTCGTGTATCGTGCGGTACTTGATAGATTAGCATATCACCCAGATTATTGATTACTAAATTGTATACCTAGGTGTAAGACTAAAATAAATTCAAAAATAAGTGCTAGACTGCTATTTATCTGTCCGAAGCCGGATATTTAGCACCTCGTTTCGCTGACTGAACGATGAGGGAAACTGTTGGAACAAAAAGAGTTGATCAAAACTTGGGCAACCTTTGCATCGGCGAAAAAAGAGATCTTAACTCCTCGATCGAGTGAGAAAATATTCCATACACTGATCTGTTACCTACAGTGCCTTCTAGTTAGTTCTTCCTACAGTGCCTTCTAGTTAGTTCTTCCTACAGTGCCTTCTAGTTAGTTCTTCCTACAGTGCCTTCTAGTTAGTTCTTCCTACAGTGCCTTCGTAATATTAAAATTCGCGCACTCTACTTTTCCGTCACTGATATACTCGTAAAAAATACTTATAAATACTTGAAGGACTGCTTTTAACAGAAAGTAGCGTCAAAAGGTAAGCTCCACGCCATATTTGTAAGGGTTAATAAATCACTATACGTGTGAGCAGTAAGCCATCGTCAATCTTTCATGTAATGTAATTGCCTTTCGGGCGGGCAATCGACATTCAGAGATCATATCGAATCCTTATGACGACTTTGAGAATATAAATGTAGAGTTGTGACGCTCTGGCTTCAACCGTCCGCGTCCGTCGTTGGTAGATAGTATAAAAGCATTTTCGGAAGTACCGCTGAAGTGAGTTCGCACCCTTAATTTGAACAGCGACCCCGCAATGTAGTCTTAATTAGGATTTAATTTTTGCGGTTTAACTTAGGTACACACTCACACCCACTCTCCCCCAAATTCATGGTAATATTTGTGAGTGAGTGTGAACCTTCACAGAAGTGGTGGTCTCCTAGGCCTAGGTATGAACTAGCACAGCGGCGCCAGTCGATAAATAGGGAAGAACACAAAAGAGTTATTAGATGTGTGCGAACTTTATAATTTTATTGGAGTGATGGTACTGAGTAATAATAATTATATTAAATAGTATTACCGAGGACACGGTCCCTTATGATACACGCCCAGTGTGTACCTATTCGGGGTATACATAAAATGCAAGAACAGTATCACATTCTGTAAATTCAACTCTGTGGGATTTAACATTCTGAGAAATCTACTTTTTGGGAAATCATTATTCAACATGTTGGGAGTTCAACTTGGGATGGGATTCAACATTCTGGGTAATCAACTTCCTGAGAATGCAACTTTATGCGAATTCAACTCACTGGTCCTAAAGGCTCCTAGCATTATATATAAAACAGCAATTTTTAAGATTAAGATAAGATCTCGTAGATAATAAACATCTGGTTTATTCTTAGAATAAGGCTTAGAGCTACAATTTCGTTTCCCAGTGTGATGTTTATTTTTTCTTTTCTGTTACACCTCTTTTTTTTAAACCACTGAGGTGGCAGAAAAGCATATGGCCCACTCTGCAACTATACTAACATATTATGGCACTATATGACGTCGATCCCACTCGCATCAACGGATCAAAGCCATCAATCAGTGTGACAGAGGCTGGCGAGGTTGTGTCGCCAGGTGCAGCGCGACCTCGCGCGTTGCGTCACGGCTCTCGCCTGCACCTATCCGCGTGAATGAACGACGACGTGGTCACACAGACGATTATTACGGACGCAGTGAATTGGTCACGTAGCCCAGATTCATGGTACGCACGAATCTGGTGCATAAGAACTATTACAAATTTGTTTTTTATAACATGTTTATTAATTTCTAATGACAAATAGGTATAGGAAATTTGGTGTTGCTGCTATTAAAATGATGATTGTCCCATATAAACTTAAAACCCTTACTTTACCCCTTTATAGCTAAAATTAGTTAAAACAACGAACATGTGTCCATTTATTTCTAATCAAAAACACGTGTAAATAATTTTGTTTATAAACTTGAACTAGAACTTTCATACAAAAGTTTATAGGCATATTGTATGCCCACTTTTCACCATGTGTATTCCTGTCCTACGTATTAGGTGGTGAGCCCATTGCTGTGTTGAAATAAACAGACGCAGGTTGTGGCTACCTGCTGTTCAGAATTTACAAGACGCCCATAAGGCCTTCAACTTGGCTTAACGACTGCCTTGTTGCACTGGCAACCGGGACCAACGGCTTAACGTGCCTTCCGAAGCACGGAAACGCTCGCAAATGTAAATGCTACAAAGTCGCCACCCATCCGAAAGCCAGGCATAGCGAAAGTTGCTAAATGCAGTGATCGTTTACAGAACACTGAGTCCGCGGGACCACGAGCGGATTTATTTGTAATCAGAAATAGGAATAAGTAAATTTTGCTTTGAAAATGACGAACTTTCATACAACCGTTTATGCCTTATTTTACTCCCTTATGGGTGTGATTTTGAAAAATCCTTTCTTAGTGGATGCCTACATTATAAGGGTAGTTTACCCTAAAAATTTAAAATTTGTTGTGTCCCGGTAATAACTAATATACATATATGTTATTTGAGTTTGTTATTGTGTGAGCACCATGTAGACTTTTATTTTGAAATTGACATGATAGTTGCTATGTAGTTTTTGGGTATGTCATGCTCGCCTAAGTGTCCTGGCAGTGGTGGCGTATGTATCGGGTCACTTTGTTCCCTACAATACGGTTGAGTAAGGCGATGGCTCATATATGCGTCATACCCGTGAACGGGTGCCGTCTGTTGGGACTGGTCAGCTCATAGCTGTTATAGCAATTGTTACAATTAATATTAATTAAATTTAAGGCAAACTAAGGTTAGTCGACTGTTTTCACATAAATTCAAAGGAATTATGTAATTAGTTAGTAATTTTGAACACAACATTGATTTTGTTTTTTTTTTTCAAATTAATCAAACTAATGTGGCGGTTAGAAAAAATTACTGGCGGTTAGAAAAGAGTGGCCATGAGTTTTATTGCCAGGTTCTTCCTCTGGCTCTACCTATTGCTTTGCGAATCTAGCAGTTAATGTAAATATAGAAGCAGTGATCTTGACGTTCATAAGTGTTACTTTGTGACTTACAGGAATAAAGATTTTTTTCATTTTTCATTATGTAGCCATTCATGTGGCACTTTTTTATTTTATAAAAAAAAATCATTTTCATATTCATTTCATTTTCATTGTTATGGTTTCGGCTGGGCGTTGATAAGTGAGTGAGTCACATAGATTAAAGTAGGGATATGGCCTTTCGAGATTCTATGTAACTAAGTACTACTTTCATACACCCTCTAAATTCAACTAGAATTCTCTATATATGGCAGATGTGCCAAGCTCAAAGTAATACGTGAGATAAATTACGTCCGACAAGTCCGGCTCTACAGAGTGTTCGGGTGACGTGGGCAACTTATAACAAATTATGGAGATAAACCGATAACAAGTCGCAAACATCATTAGTTTTGTTAAGACGGGTCCGCACGAGCTCCTACACACGATCAATCAATGTGGGAGCTTGCGGCGCGCCGATAGTTCCGATAACGAGGGGTTATTTATGTCCCACTATTATCAGCCTACTTTGATCCATAATTAAGCGAAATGATTATTCAATTAGTATAGTACCATATTACCTAAGCTGCCAGTAAGTACGCCTTATACTCGTACTAGGACTCGACTCATGTGGTATTTTGTAAAAGGGTCCTTCGCGAGACTCACTGAGCAATTTTTCAATAAAATTCTTGTTACCGTTATGAACATTCCCCCCACGTCTATGCATGCATTCTGTTGGTCTAGCACTTCAACCTACACATTAATGGTCACCGTATCCTATACGTAGAGTATCTTACTCATCTGACTATCAGTATGCACCTAGGTATGTGGCACTATGTACAAGTGCCCTAGTGGTTAGACACGTAGCCCCGTGTTCCGTTGCGATACCTATGTTTGTAATAAATTATTACAAAGTGTTATGTAGTTTCATGCCAGACTTGAACCATACTTCTGCTTTGTCAAACTCTAGTGTTAAACACATCAGCAGTAGGAGCTACTTATATCACTTCCTATCTCTATGTATATTGAGCATGAGTGTGCTTTCGTGTGATACGTGATGAGCGTGACATGCTGCTCCTCCTTCTGTCGCTCCAATAGTGGTCACACCTCTCTGACCATGTAAAAGAACAGGTTCACTGATGGTATTATACCTGACCAGCGGTTTTGGTCACAAATGACACTAGTCATCTCCTGCCACTTGGCCCACGCGGCAGAGATGTCATCGTAAGTGTAAAATTCAGATACCAGGTATTCTATTTGGTCTGTGCGTTCGACCGAATCATCGCCAATGATCTTTGCGCAATCTCAAGACAAAAGTCACTTAAAGTAATCTTTTCACTAAAAGACGTTTTATTGCGTCCATGGGTTTCGGAACCCATGGGGTCTAAAAGACAACACCTCATCCATACAAAAAAAACTCGTACAATATTACAATATAAATCTTTTAACTTTTCTGAGTACCCAATTCTTGTTTTTTTTTCCATTGACATATGTTTTTCATGTTTCTGTAGAAAGCACCGTGATATATTCAGGTATAAATATAAACAATGTGTAGCTAATTTTGTGTCCTAAGGAATGTGAAGGAACACTACACATCACGAGCCACGCGAGGTCAGGGCCTCGACCCACGGTCACTCGTCACTCCATTCCAACTACTATAGCGTGTATCATTGATACATCCAAAGCTTCACAACATCAAGTTTTAATGTCAGATGCGGCGCGTGTCACATAAATTTTCAGCGGCTATCAACAGACGCGGCGCTGTGGCGGCGCGGTGTGCCACGCGGAAAGATATATTTATAGTAGGTTGGGGAGAAAATGTGTTCGCAATTTGTATGAAATTACATAACATTTTTTTTAAAATCAGTTTATTTAAAATAAACTAGTTGACCAGTCCGGCTTCGCTCGTGACATACTTCGATCCCCGTGGCACCCATTTAATCCCGTCGTCGTTTATTAATTTCACAATAATATATGAACATTTTCTAAATTATTACTTCTCCCCTCTCCAGTACGCCTGCGCGTCCCGGTCGAATTATGCTTACTCGAAATTAATTTCTTTGCGCAGTATTTTGATTTTGCTATATCTCCTAAGATATTCATTTAATTCGCTTTAGTTTGTTTTTTAAAGTATCAAATTGCATATAGTATGTTATTAAGATATAGATATTTTTATTTTTATGTAGACTTACATTAGATACACAATGCCACCATATATTATTTTATTATTTTTTATATTAATTCTATTGTTGGATAAAATTTGCCGTAAATGCTGACCATCTGGTGAATTCTTTGTATCCTGTGGTTACGGGCTCGTCATTCTAGTGGAGACGGCACCTGTCGCGGTCTGCAGATGTGATATCGAATCCCGTGGTAATATAACCACACTTCTGGTACCTAGTTTGAATTGTGTTTGTGTACATTAATCTAGTAATGATGCACGACTCATGATTAGGCCCATGTAACGACTCATGATTAGGCCCATGTAACGACTCAATGATCAGGCCCAGACTTAATGATTTGGCTCATGTTTGGAATCAAGTTACGATATACTTTTGACTTATAAGCTGGCATTATGCTGGATCTCACTATTCTAAATTTCACGCCTCAACCCTGTGAATTGTTAATCTTTAGCTTACTAAATCACTGGAATAAATTATACCAATAGTGATAACGTATATAATGTATATTCAATCAATTCGCCTATAAAAATATAGAAACTTTCTTCTAGAGATGTATTACATACATTTGGTTCCTCGCCATTATTATTATTACAATTGGCAGCGTTTTCGAGTCGAGTCGAGAGAGTCGAGCACTGGGCTGTAACTCACTCCCTACGGCGTCATATCGACGATCGCTTATCATTATAGCTCGGCAACGATGACCGTACAGCTACAGCAATACACGAACCCCATCCCAATTAAACGTGGTGTACGCCAGGGAGACGTCATTTCACCAAAGCTATTTACAGCTGCGATGGAGGATGTTACGCTGGACGCTGATGGACACTGGATTGAATGCAGAGTCATAATAATGGTAGCTTCTTGCACAAACTTCACTATGCGGATGATATAGTTGTAATAGCCGAATCGGCGGAAGATCTCCAGCATATGTTTGTCGAGTCGTGCCATGCATCACTTAAGATCGGGCTCAAAAGGAACTAGAAAAAGTCAAAAGTGATGGCAACAACAGATTTTTCAAAAAATCTCGATATCATTAGAGGTCAATTTACTTGAGCAGGTGCAGGAATACTTGGGGCAGATTATTAAGCTGGGTAGAGATACGTTGCATGCTGAGATTGATCGAAGAATACAGCTGGGATGGGCTACCTTTGGCAAATTAAAACATATTATAGACCAAGTTACCTTAGTCTTTGAAAACGAAGGTCTTCGATCAGTGTGCTCTCATAAAATACAAGTCTTTCAGAGAAGCATAGGCTCGATGTCCGTCTGCGCGACAGAATACGGAACACGATCATTAGATGCAAAACTCGAGTGATTGATATCGGATAAAGGGTCCCAAAGCTGAAATGGTCGATACGATGGCAGATGGAGCAAAAGCGTCCTAGAGTGGAGGCCACGCGAGGATTGAAAAGGCTTAAACCAAATTTGTACTACTGTCACACAGACAGTGCACTGGGTCCATAACTGTCACAAAACTTTTTCGCAGCTTGCGTTTCATTTTTAGCCTTTTTGGAGTAACATTTTAATTATCTTCTTTAAGTATCTTCACGCTGTATCCCTGACGGGATAGTCAGAGAGGAGAGATCGCCAGGCTTTGCGAACCATGCAAACTTCTTTCGCTTCCTGCAGATTCACAGAGTTACTCTTACAACGTTATTATCAAATGCTTTCTCTACATCCATAAAAGAACAGAAAACTTTCTGGCTAACCGCCAAAAACTTCTCATCATATGGAAATCATACGGAGGGAAAACACTTGACCCATGCAACCTCTTCCACGACGGAATCCACCGACGGAATTGAGCCTCCGACCGATACCTTTGGATGAATGCAAGAAGAAGACAAACTGCGCCGACCTCAAGTAAATAGCGACAAAGGCAAGAGGATGCTGGGCAAAGAGGTTTTATTACAGGTTACGGATACAGTATACGTACTACGAGTATATGCGAAAATACTTTTTTCCCAACCATTATTATGTATAACACTATCCACAATAACACTTCCGTTGAATTTCGCTTTGTAACCGCAAAACATACTTCATATATGAATGCATATTTTGATTTTAAGTCTTGGTGTGTTGCATCTGCGACTATCGGGGATCCCCTAGAACATATCGCTGCCATTTCTATGTAACCGAAGAGCGGTCAACGCTAGAGTGGAGCGAGTGAGTGCACATATAGAGCACAGAGTGCGCTGGTTGCGCCGTCTAGATAGCGCATCGCCATCGCTGGGTGGCTTCACTTTTTATCATTATTATATCAATATTGTCAGTTAACCGTTATGTCTTAAATTACCACAGGATTCTTACGGGATGTTCATCTCCGGGACACTCTGGATCTGCTTGCAGTGTCTGCACTTCGTAGGACTAACAGAACGTTCACTTGGAGGCTTTTCAATTCAACACTTCTTCATAAAGGAACGATCAATTGTATGAAAATAGGGTGACGCGCCCTGACGCGCTTGGATGTATGAAGTATATAGAGTAAGGCGTCTCTAGTAGAGAACGCGCCAGTGACATTGTTTCCTCGGTGTGTGAAGCGGCGGGATGTACCCTCCTACGCCCCCCCCTGACACTCGCGTCCTCCCGTGCAGGGGGGCGGCTAGTTCAGGGCGGGACTGCAACTAATTGCCTCCGTTCCCATAGTACGCTATAAATAGCTGAGAAATCCGCGATCCATATACTCCAATGCACTGACTTGTCTTTCTACGTACAGCAAGTATCCATTAAGCCGCCCCTCGGTAGAGCAACATACAGTAATACCTTTGATTGCTCCTACATACTTACGTATATGTTGTACTTCTACATTACTAAACCACGCTAAATGATAATGTAAGTTCTTTGTTTAAATGGTTAGTCGATATCGGAAAAAACAATTAAAACGAACCAAACTAACTTCACGCTGTATCCCTGTTATAGATAATTAGGTATATCTAATCTAAATATAATAATTAAAATATTCAGTTCAGTTGACTTTGTATAAAACTAGCTGTCCCGCCCGGCTTCGCCCGTGACATACTTCGAACCCCGTGGCACCAATTTAATCTCGTTGTTTGTTAATTTTACATTCACAATAATGTATGAACATTTTCCAAATTCATTGGTTAGGCACTTCACCGCTCTCCAGTACCTGCCTACGCCCGCACGGGCCGGGGCCGGTCGAGTTATGGTTACAAGAAATTAATTTCTTTGCGCTTTATTTTGAATCTGCGATAACTCGTAAGATATTCATTTAATTTGCAAGGTGTAAAGGGACAAAATAATCTTCATGAAATGCTGAACCCAACTAACGTAGTAAAAATGATAAGGATTAATAGCATATTTGTGTAAATGACGAATGACCTTCAAAAAACCGCTTTATATTTAATGGTTTTTTAAAGTATAAAAATGGATATAGTATGTTATTCTTATGAGATAGACATATATCGTCGTGGACTTTTTTTTAGAACTACATTAGATGCACAATTGCACAATACAATATATTATTACAAAGGGTTTAGGCAGCGTTTTTGTTTAAAGCTCCCAGATGGCGTTTTTTTCCGACATCCCCAACAAATATCGTTATAGTTTGGTCAATGTATACAAAAACTTTACAAATTATACATAAGAACCTTATATAAGAATCACACTAACTATTAAAAAAAACCGCATCGTTATTCATTTCGTTTTTTTAAACATCTAAGCATACATAGGGACAGACAGCGAAAAGCGACTTTGTTTTATAATATGTAGTGATTAATCAAAGTTCCGGTATAGGTTCATGTTTAGTTTCTAGTGGTGGAGGTTAAAGAATATTTTTGTTTTTAACTTAAATTAACATACAAACTTATATTATTATAGTCACGCCTTTATCCTCGCGGGGGTAGGCAGAGACATACTATATTTACCTGTAACTTACAGATAGTGAGTGAATTCACTTTCGTTGAAACCGGCGGTCAGAGATATTTATAATTTTTCATTACTTAATCATTTCAAAGCTTAACATGTAGCTTTGAAACGATCGAAGCGTGATGCGGCAGTGTGTTCAAGCATGTCAAACTGTCGATCAACATTTATGTGAAAGTTGTTCAACGCGCAACAACTCTGTCTGTCAGCAAGTCATCACTTCACACCGGCAAGTCGTCAACGTGACTTGCGCTGTGCGAGCGGGCGCGAGTCGGCGCGACCACCGTTCCTCGCTCTACGGTCTATGGTACAATACACTGGTACAATACACTGGTACAATACACTGGTACAATACACTGGTACAATACACTGGTACAATACACTGGTACAATACACTGGTACAATACACTGGTACAATACACTGGTACAATACACTGGCCGGTGCAGCACCTGCAGGTTCAAGGTTCGCCTCAACTATTGAATTTTGCATGACTTGGGATTGTACTTCGAAGGAAGGTTTTTGAAAATGGTTTGTAAACAAAATGAGTACTCAATTGTAAGTCAACATGTAATTCGATTTCTTTATTTCTTGTTGTTATCGAGGGGGATTTTAATACTAGCCGGTACCCGCAGCTTCTTCCGCTTGCTGAAGTTTGCCCGTGCCCATAGCGCATTGAAAGCTATCTTTAAGTGATGGACATATGTGTGACATATGTCCATCACTTAAAGATAGCTTTCAATGCGCTATGGGCACGGGCAAACTTTTTAATTCAAAATAAAAAGGACAAATATCGGTGGACATCGGTTTGCTAATCCTAATCATGCTGCTTCATTTTTTCAGCTCATTTTTTTATGCACAGCTTGAACAATTATCGCCCCCTTTATATTATAAAATCTTGATTGATGCTCCTAAACCTTCCTCACGAATCAATATATTTGTCAAACTCTCCTGACAAACGTTAAGTAGATTTTTACGTTTATCTCGACAGAAATACAACCGTGACAAACGGCTTTGTTTTATAATGTAAGTATACTAATAACGTATTTTGTAGGTCAGAAATTACCCCTGAGGCTATCCTTCCGAGGGCTCATCCGGCCTGGACCCCCGGCCATACACAGATGGAAGAGCGCCGCCCGTGTGGTTTTAGTCGGTAGGAGTTCGGCATAGCATCCATCAGGATTTCCACACAAAAAATAAGGTCAGAGTTACAGACATTTGAAACATCGCGCCTGGAATATACATTCCTTTGATGTTGGGCATTATCATAAAAGAGTTATTCGTAAAAGAGTTTAAACTTAGTCTACTGTAAAATAAGTCTGATCACGCCAAAGGAGCTAATAAACAAGAAAAGCCAATAGTCGTTTGACAATAGGAGTCAATATATCCACGAATTGTTATGTAGGTGCAGCATATCAAACGTTGTATTCATAGATAGGGTACGAAGTGAATGCGCACAATGATGTGACGAGTGGGGATGGGGACACCTGTGGGGAGTAAATTAGGTAATCTATCAGTAAACCCGTAGATGTAAACAGTACACTCCAAACTTTTTGCAATTGATGATATCAGGACAGTGTATCTATGTGTATTCCCAAGCTTTTTAACTTATCAATTATTTTAATCGGAGTGTCATTAGAACAAATTGGAGCAACCTTATGTGGTCAATTTGTCACGTACAATTTCGACAGTTTTAGTTGTCTTTTGCACTCCAATAGCCTTCTCTTGGTCGACCGATAGAATTCTACTAACACGTGTTGAGCTGGTGGCCACTAGTCAGTTGCATTTTTGATAGTCTACTAATATTTTCTAACCAATGCAAAGTTCTAACCCCTGATCTACCCGAACCATATCGAATCAAGTTGAAAATCTCCACCGTATTTTAAACGTCATTTAAGAGATTGACCATAATATTTTGACAACTAAAAACAGCAATTCTGGTTTTATTCTACGGCTTGTCAATAGTAGACTCGGCCCCCTGGGTCTTTGATGCCCGGTTTACCCCCGGTTACACATAACTATAGCTCCATTCACATCCACGTTCCAAATCCACATTTATTTCAGCAGTTGCTCTTTTTAAATATTTGTAAGTCCAGATGACTTACAAACTTGTAAAGTGATTGTATGAAGCAAATTTTCGGGAACTGAGTTTGTAAATATAGCGAAGAGTAGAGGAGGTAGAACGCCACCCGGTGGAACACCCGTTGGGATTGCACCATGAAACAAAGAGAGTTTTGTAAACGTAGTGTGTACTAGCTAATACCTCCGGCTTCGCCCACATTCTGAAGCCTTCCAGTAACCGTTTCCCACGGATATTTATGCATTAATCCAGGGTATTTTTCTCGGGTCTGTAATATCATATCAGTTCTTATCCATAGATACCATTTAGTGAGAACCGAATAGAAAATTATAAATGTAATATTACAAAAAAAGTGGACCACTTATACAACTCATTAGTCAACTTGATTAATGATGAGATCAGCTCAATTTTAACTTTTAAGCACCTATCTAAGAGGCCTAACTTTCAGTGACTGGGCAACTCCTGCTATCGTAATAGATTCCAGGAATTGCCCAGTTATATACACAATTTATTACGATATAGATTCGATGAAGAGAAGTCCTATAAAAATATACTACAAATTTTCAAAAAATACTCAAAAACATTTAAACAAACCGCCTTAAAGCAAAAACCATTTATTGAAAAAAATCAATCAAATATTTAAATAATGTTATTATGTTAGTAAGGAAACTTGGAACGTTATATTGAAACCGCTAAATCCAAAGTGCGCGCTCATCATTTAAACAAATACTTTCAAGGTAATTAGGTATTATGAAAAACACTAAAGATCTCAACATAAAGATACATAATAAATAAAATGTAATAGACAATTCTGTTTTTATTTTAATCATTTTCATTTTAATTATGTAAACGAAAACTAATGTGTTTGCTGGCAGTAAAAAGAGAGTGGCCATGAGTTATATTGCCAGGTGCTTCCTCAGGCTCTACCTATTGCTTTGCGAATCTGGCTGTAAATGTAAATATGAAAGCAATAATCTTGAACGTTCATAAGTGTTACTTTGTGACCTACATGAATAAAGATATTTTCATTTTCAATATCATCTGCGACGATATCTACTAGTACATACAGTGTGTAAGCTACCACAGACGTAAAATACGAATCGACGAATTGAACCGACGTAGATTTTGCGTCCAAATCAGCCAAATTATAAGTTAGGTATTCATTTTCGTCGTCATTGTTCATACAATCAATAGGTGCATTTATTTTATACTGCGGCAATCGCTCTCAATGGAAATTTACCGAAGTCTTCTGCTAGTTACTATCGCTTCGTGCAAGTACTCTACAACACGTCTCTGAACTGTGTGCCATGCGTGCTCCATTACTTTTAGCCGTGTAGGTGAAGTTTCTGAACGCGTCTCGCCCATCCAGTATTTCCGGACGAACTTACCCTTCTTGTAAACTCGAATCAAGACTCATCATAAAACAAAATTATATTCTTTTGCACTTGGGTTCAAGATCGTGTTTCATACACCATTTATTTTGACGAGCGCGACTCCAGTAAAACGTATACCTCGGGCGGTTACATAGGCTTGCTGTCTTTTTTTTTTCAATCTTTCTGCTTGTTCATTGCCAGGTTCAGCAATACTCAGACAGTACCTACTTACGATTTCTTTCAGATGAATCTCATTATTCTCGTTGTGACAATATTTCATTTCTCCTATTGGTTCCATTCGTGTAATGTAAAGTCACACAACGTACTTATAGCGATATTTGCTCTTTTGCTAAATGTAGTAGTGTCGGAACGAGAGCTATAATCTTAGATCAGCGCCTGAGTGCCCTGGGTTAGCAACGGACAAGAAACAGGGTACGATGACCACTATCAGGTCAGACTGTTTGGTTATTTGTCGCATCCGTTGTATAAAAAAGCTATTAATAAATGCAGGTGTCTATCGCATAATTTTGTTTGTAGATCATTCTAGCTTTTGTTATTGTAATGTTTAGTATTATATTTTAAGTATATTGTCATTTTTAACCGTAATTGTATTGGGCCTAAACTATACTATACGCCCACGTTTCACCGTATGCATTTTTGTCCCACGTAACAGGTGCTGAGTTTATAGCTCAGTTTGGGCTAAATTGTGCTGTGTGATAATTATTTATAGCACGTTGACACAACTTATATGTCCCAGAATCCAACACTCCCACTCATAAAACAAGATAAATGCACTTATTTTAGAAAATGAAGCGCTCGTGGCCCCGCAATCTCAGTGTTCTGTAAACGATCACTGAGTCACGCAACTTTCACTATGGCTGGTACTCGGATGGGTGACCACTTTGTGGCATTTACATTTGAGAGCGTTTCCGTGCGTCGGAAGGCACGTTAACCGTTGGTCCCGGTTGCCAGTAAAATGGTAGTCGTTAAGCCTGGTTGAAGGCCTTATGGGCAGCTTTAAAATTTCAACAGCAGGTAGCCACAACCTGCGTCTGTCTATTTACTTCTATTTCTTGTAATCCACACGGTGAAAAGTGGGCATGTAATATGCCTCTGCCACCCCTTCGGGGATAAGGCGTGATGGATATTTATTTATTTATTTTATTTTTATTTTAGAAAATAATATACTTACAGTAAACGTCCGCTGAAGAAGAACGATAAAAGAAATCCAATCAATAAGGTCCGTATTACAGAACGTTTCTCAATACCCAATCAACGCTTTGGCTTAGAGGCTCAGATTTTGGCTTAAAAATCTACTCTCAAGCGTCGATTGAGTATTGAGAAACGTTCTGGAATTCGGACCTAAGTCTCTAATAGCCTCAGCACGCCATTTCATACAACATTGCTGGAGCATTGTAATGTTCCAAATTCAAAAACCGCTCCAGCAATGAAATTCATTTTCTCTGTCCGTAAATGCGATACTTCGTGTATTCTTTTTTCGAAATAATGTCTGTATTTCCATGCATGTTTGAGAAAACGTTTATTTTCATACCATTATTCAGGTTTGTCTACAAAATTAACAGTGATTAGTGTTATTTAATAAAAAAATATTTATTCAATATTTTAAAAACTTTGCTGCATGTAGTAGCTTTAAAATATTGTATTGTGTTCTGTATCGACACTATATTATACTAGTGGTTCTGTGAACCGTAGACTACGGAGATTTTTTTTTCTTTTTTTTAAAACGAAGACTTCGTCAGTTAAGTGAGCTCGCTACGCTCGCCTCCTCAGTCAATTAAACGGATTTTTTTTTTTAAAATAGCTAGGATAGCCGCCCTCAGTCACGGATCGTCGTTTCTGCTTTCCATCAGGCTGGCGGCGCCATTTCGACGTGTCAAATAAAGTGAAACTAATAAATTATTTGTAGCTGTACGTCTGCGTAATATATTGAGCAGCTATGAGCAGTGGCGGCCCGCAACAACAAAAGCAACAGCTTCAGATATTCGGAGGCGTTCCTATTATACATATATTCCTATTACTACTGATATAAAGTGTTCTTCCTTTTGTGGAGTGGGATATCGTCTGTGGATATTGCAAAGATAAATAATTCTTCGATATGTGCAACGGGTACGGGTACTCATTAGAATGTCAACAACTGACGCTGAAGACGTAGACTAGTATTCGTTCCGCTTTAATAAGGCGCCTCGCGGCAATAGCCTTCTCCTCCCGCCCGCGCCAGAGAGTCATCAATCACGCGCGGTATTAGCGCGCTGTTACCTAACCTAACCACCGCCGCCGTATAGCGCCCGCACCCCTAGTTTGACATCCACTACTTGAATATTACTTTAATAGAATGGCTAATTTTTCATTGTAGTGCTTCAGATAGTTTGTACGTACTCCACCTCATGACAAGCTGCACCAGAACAACCCGATCAAAACTAAGGGTGGCTACACTTTTAGAATTATGATGAATAACTGTAGTAAGGGGGCCAGGATGCGAACGTCGCTTTCGGAATGTGAAGGTAAAGAAAGGTTATGCGATGTGTGTATGTGTGTGTTGCGATGGGGGTGGGAGAGCAAGTCTAAGGGTCGTATTACAGAAACTAACTCAAGTCACACATAAACGGAATTTAGCAGATTGACACTTGAGTGCTAAATCTAGACATAAGCATGTGGTTTATTATAGAACTATCCCCATGCTCAGATCGGTGAAAAGTAACCTTGAGTAAATATCCAAATCTCCAATCGCCAGAATACGCATTGGAATGTTGCAAGCCTAAAAACAGTCTGTTTTCTATTACATTTTTATTCCTTACATATTTTGTTTTCATTCCACGCAGCTTACTTTTTGATATTTATGTTTCAAAAGCTTATTTTTTATTTACTTTTTTCATTGAAATGATTTAATCACCTCTGTGATTGCTTTAAAGTATCCTTGCTTCAAAATACTAAACAAAAAAACGGCTGTATGTAAAATGAACCTTTTCTCTGCGTTAAATGGATCGCGAGTTTAATAAACTTTGCTTGACTGACATTTGATATTATGGTGCCAGTGTTATGTTTACATTGTAAATTAATTGAAATTCTTCTAATTCTGTACATATCTGAAAAAAGAAGAATTTTACGATCGTCCAAAGGAATCTATTACTAGAAATATTGAAATCTTTCAAGAATATTAGGTATACAAAATAAAAAACGATGCCATACAACGTCTTGGGCCAATATATCAGAAAAGTATATTTACTACAAAAACTATCGAAACAGTAAGTGTTGGAGGTTTATGGTCTTATATATTTGTGCAGATATACACCATCTAGTAATTCATGATAACTGTTTAATAAGATTCATTCTATTTTTGTTCTAGGCATCCAGAGAGCAGTTGACCCGCTTTGTGGTAAAATTTTAGAGCAAGACAGCGTGATGAACTTACGTGTGAAAGGCAGTACCATATAGCCACTGTCTGTAGAGGTCTTTATCCTGATGCCGATATGGATCCAGATATCTAATGTAACATATGCACTGAATTTAAATACCAGAGAGTATTGACACATACCGGGTAATTACCTATTATTTGTTGAAAATATTATAGAGTTTTGTACACTTTGTAACATTGGTTGCATAGAGTTCGGGGCTCTGTCATAAACAACCTTGAGAGGATAGAAAGATAGAGCTTAAAGTCACATGTAGAACAGAAGCTTTAACACCGTGAATCAAAGTTGTAAGTAGGTAATGAGTTTATAAATAAACATTGTAGGACACTTTTCACACAGCGCCATCTAACCCTTTAAGCTTGGGTTATGGGAACTACTCACCTGATAAACATACTTATGTATATCTAAATATATACATTGTTATAGAGCAAACACCCAAACTTCTAAACAAACATTTGGGGATCTCACAAATATTTATTCCAATATGGGACCTTCACATGAGTAGCAGTCACATACACTATCACCTACACCACCGAGCCAGTAAGATACCTAAAGATTTTTTTTTGTTACAGTGATATTGTAAGCTGAAACAGATACTGTGGAAATAATAGTATCTCAGAGAACAGAAGTTGAAACTCTTGTCCTTTTGTTATTAATGAGATTGTCGACTGTGACACAAGCGTCCAAAAACTTGCCGAGCCTGTCGTGCACAATATTCACCACAAGAAAGTACCAAAGAATCTGACATCAAATCATTATCTTAAGAAATAATAATAATAATAATGATTAATTATTTTTAGGTTCTTTATTTAAATTAAATATCCATCACGCCTTATCCCCGAAGGGGTGGCAGAGGCATATTATATGCCCACTTTTCACCGTGTGGATTCCTGTCCCACGTAATAGGTGGTGAGCCCATTGCCGTGTTGAAATAGACAGACGCAAGTTGTGGCTACCTGCTGCTGAAGTTTTCAAGCCGCCCATAAGGCCTTTAACCAGGCTTAACGACTGCCATTTTACTGGCAACCGGGACCAACGGCTTAACGTGCCTTCCGAAGCACGGAAACGCTCGCAAATGTAAATGCCACAAAGTGGTCACCCATCCGAGGACCAGCCATAGTGAAAGTTGCGTAACTCAGTGATCGTTTACAGAACACTGAGACCGCTAGGCCACGAGCGCTAATTAAATAAAATAAAATATAATTGTATTGTTTAATATGAATATTTAATTAATATAGTATAAAAAATCATTAAAATAAATATTTTATCTATTGATGATGGTTGTTATCAGTTGTGTGTACACACCTCTCATTCAAATAAATGTTATTACAGTGATAAAGATAACTCGGTTCAAGATGGGGCTTGAACGAGTGACAATGAAAATATAGTAAATAATTTCAACTTATTTTGGTATGGTTATGATACCTCAGTGGCATAGAACATTGCCCTGGTTAGACATAGGTTACGGGTCAAGCCCCATCCTAAACCAAGTCATGTTTTTCACTTTAATAAAAATTATATGAAAGTCAGCATCTACAAATCGCTTTGAAAATTTATCCAAACCTCTCCTTTATCTATTCCTATTCCTCCTACATATTGAATGATCATGTTCTTATTATATGGAGTACTCTCTTAGGGGGTAAAGTGTATTGGAAGTCAATAGGGATATTAATATAATAGGCACAATAGTGCAGTACAGCACAAGCTACAGTACTATCCTGAAAGGACGCTGTGGCATAAAAAGGATGTCCACGCTGGTATTGCTTTAACAAATGTTCCATCATTTAAGGTATTATCTTGTGTTTAATGTTATGTGTTTGACATCGCTACACTACTCGTAAGCGACATTGACTCTACAACACAACCATAATAATGACATTATTTTTTAATATCCACATATCTAATTTTTATCATAGGTATTATTTTATTATCACATTTCTATTAAAAGTGTGGTAGTTGAAATAAAAGAATGAAGCAATACGATCCACACTGCCACACAATACAAGATCACACTGTCTTCGGTATTGATATAATACTGAATTAATATCTTTGTAAAGTAATTGTTATTGATTGGTACGGGTTTGCTGTTTGGTAGAATGTGCTGGCACTGAAATAGGGGCGTAAATATGACTCTGCCACCCTTTCGGGGATAAACACGTGAATGATAAGTATGTAATAGTCTATTTATCTTCAAAAATATCCATTTTAGAAAGATAAAGGAGGCCATCTTTTATTTTTGTTAACTAAAATCTCTGCTTGAGCGTGGTGTCGACTAAACTTACGAAAACTGCTCGCAAATCTCGAATCAAGTAGCGAATCTGAGCTGAATATGGTTTAAAAATAAAGGATCACTGAAATGACACTTGAGCACTGTTCTATAATATGAATCAAACGTCATTTCACTGTGACAGCTCTCAGGTGATTCTAGATTGACGTTTCACGAATCGAGTAAGGTTCTATAATAAAAGCTCAGCTTAAAACTAGTTCTAAGTAATACTTGAGGCTTGAGTAAGGTTCTATAATACGACCCTAAGTTATCAATTATGTCAACAAAATGTGCTGTGCTTTATCCCAACTAGTAAAGCGACAAAGCAGTGCTAGTGCCAACGTTGCTCTACGGTAGCGAAACCTGGGTATGTCAGCATAAAAGTAAATTTAATGCGATCATTTCGAAAATGGTGCGACGTAACTTTGGCCGACCGAATACGTAACAAAGTGATACGCAATATGGCAGGTGTGAATGAAAGTGTCAGCGTTAAGCTGGAAAAGGGCGTGCTCCGTTGGTTTGGACACGTCCAACGAATGTGTGAGGAACGATTGACGAAGAATATATTGTGAAAGTATAGAGGGCAGAAGGAGTCAGGGTAGGCCGATACTTACATATGAAGACCGCGTGAGCAAATTGCTCAAAAACGGAAAGTCAAAAGTAATCGGATATCCAGATGTGCATGTATGAAGCTATTGATAAATCTACAAGAAGCGAAAGAAATATGCATGGATCGTAAAGCATGGCGATCTGTCCTCTCTGACTACTCCGTCAGGGATACAGCGTGAAGTAAAGTAAAGTAAAGTAAAAAACTCTTTATTGTACACCATTAAACATACATATGGACATATTAACATTAACTTGTTGGTATAACAATTGGCGACCTTATCGCGCAAGGCAATCTCTTACAGGCAACCTTTGGATGGAGACTGCAGAATGGGGAATATTGTTAGGCAGTGTACATATAAAAATAGATAAATAAATAAAATATACAGTTTAATTTATACATATATAAACACATATAATTATATAAATATATTAATATATTATTTTTAACTATCCACAATTATTTAACGTAATTACAATACATATAAAATATAGTAGTGTTGTATTTTAGAAGACATAGTTACTATATAGCAAGTTACAAGTTGTTAGCGGCACGCAGATAGAAGTTCCTAACTAATGTCTTAAAAGTATGTGACGATTGTGCTCGTCGAATTGTCACTGGTAGTGCATTCCATAAGCGAACCGCTTGGACAGTGAACGAATTGTCCATGGGCCCAATTCTCGACCATACGACTTGAAAGCGTAGACGGAAATTTGCGGATAAAATGTCATTTCTTTCATATTTATAACCGGTAAAGTAAGAGACAAAAGACATTTCATCAGTAAATTTACGTCTACGCTTTCGAGTCGTATGATCGAGATTTGGGGCCCATGAAGTTTGTAAAGTGGCCAGGCATTTTTAATCTCAAATTCTCCGATGATCGCAAACTTCTAGAGTGGCAGACATTCAAAAAATTAAAACGTTTCTTTAGGTAGGTCGGAGTAAAAGGGTTAAAAAGAATACTATATAAAATGGAGAGAATATGAGCATTCCGGCGAAGGCGGATAGGTAACCACTTGAGTTTTTTGCGATACTCAGAGATGTGATCATATTTGCGCAACCCAAATATGAATCTAATACAATAATTTTGGAGTCTCTCAAGTCTATTTAGTTGGTCTTCAGTGAGATCTAGATAGCTGGCATCGGCATAATCAAGGATAGGAAAAAGAAGTGATTGAACAAGCGCAGTTTTTGTTGCAATAGGCAGAAAATTTCTCAGTCTGCGCAGGGATCCCGACGCGGCAAATATTTTTCGTCTCAGCTCCTGCAATTGAGGACCCCAAGACAAACATGAATCTATGTATATACCTAGGTTACTGACAGAGTTACTATAAGCTATATCAGTCCCATTACATATAATTTTTGGAATTTGTGCAATCAATTCTTGAAATCATTCTAGGACTTCCTACTATTATAGCCTGAGTCTTTAATGGATTAACCTTAACTCCATAAGATTCACTCCATTTGCAAATCGTGTCCAAGTCGGTATTGACATCGCCAATAGCTCCACTCAAATCATCCAGTGAAGCTTGGGAGTAAATCTGGAGATCATCTGCATATAGGTGATAGGAAGAAGATAAGTCCCTTGTGATGGAGTTTATGAAAACTGCGAAAAGTAAAGGTGACAGAACGCCGCCCTGTGGCACTCCAGCAGACGTATTACACCAGGAAGAAAACAAATCTTCAACATTAATACGTTGCCGTCTACCGAACAGGTAACTATGAAACCAATCAATCACTGTTGGAGATATGTTAAGTGAGCACAATATACCAAGCAGGATATCAAAATCTACGGTATTAAAGGCATTGCTGAAATCTAGCAGAGCTAAAACTGTCAACTTGCCGTTCTCCATACCCGCTCTTATGTCCTCCGTAATATGAAGTAAAGTTGTGGTAGTACTATGTCCAGCACGAAACCCAGATTGGAAAGGATTAAACAGTTGATTTTTGGAAAGGAAGTCAGTGAGCTGGGCGTGAACAAGTCGTTCCAAAACCTTAGATAGGAATGGTAGAATAGAAATAGGACGATAGTCAGAAAATAAGGAAGGTTTGGATTTTTTGGCAATAGGAATAATTATTGCATCTTTCCAAGCTGTTGGGAAAACACTATGGGTAATTGAGAAGTTCAGGATATGACAGAGAATAGGAAGGATTTCATCAATTATAGGTATAATCATTTTACGGCTTAGACTGTCTGTACCTATGGCGTTAGAGGTAATAGACAATATGCTCTTCTTAACATCACAATCAGAGAATTGACTAAAGAAGAATGGAGCACTTTTGGGAGTAGATAGAGTTGAAAGATATTTAAGCGTATTAGTTTTGAGTTCCACATTGAAATTGGAGATAGCACTCAAAAATTGATTGAGAGCATTTAAGTTAAGACTTTTAGAAACTGAATTTATTATTTTTTTCTAAAATTCTAAAATTTTATTTTTTTTTATTTTTTCTTTTATACTTGGACTTTGCCGTAGCTTTTTTAGTTATGAGTGCTTTGATTTCGGTGGTGAGCCAAGGCGACGGCCCGTGTTTCACTTTAATCCTGCGAACCGGTGCATGGATATCGTAGAGTGAAATTAAATGAGATGTGAAAAAGTTTATTTTCTCATCAATGCAGACGGATGAAAGTAAAGGTGCCCAGTCAACCTTGTCAGCATCCCTGCGCAAATCCTCAAAAGACATATTACTGAAATTGCGAAGCAAAAGAAATTTAGGTTTGAGCTTAGGAGTTCGAAGGCGATAAGATAAATATATCAAGTCATGGTAAGAGAACTGATCAGCCATTCGCTGACCATGCTTCACTACTCTATCGAGAGAAGTAACAATTATGAGATCGAGTAAGCTAGGAGTACAATTAGGAAAATGATGTGTAGTACTGGAAGGAAGAATTGAGAGATTACAAGATTGGATAATGGATTGGAAAGTAGAAGAGCGAGAGTCATTTTTAAAAAGACAGGTGTTGAAATCACCCATGATTATGGTTTGACTGTAATTGGGAATGAAAGTTTCTAGGAGTATTTCGAAAGAAGTAAAATAGTTGATTTCAGAAGAAGGACCATAATAGACTCCTAGGAGCACCTTAGCGTGGAGGAGTTCCACCTCAAGGAATAAATGCTCGCCGGCTAGTCGCGGAGGTGGTTGAGGAGATGAATCGACAACAATATAGGATAAATTACTGCGTAGGTAGATGGCCACCCCCCCATAACCAGCCGGTCCGCGATCATGTCGAATGAGGTTGAATCCCGGCAGTTTATAAAAATAATGACAGAGAAGTACTCGAGCGTTGAGATAATAATAGTGCGTATTTAAGATTTTTGGTTTCTTTGTTCTAGATATAATTATTTATATGTATCGATGTAATATTTATTTAATGATTATAGGATATAGACGTTCCACGTGTGACTGGTAAGGAAACAATATTATTCTGCGGGTTGGCATGGTGGCTGGTGGCTGGTGGCTGGAGACGAAGCGGTTGGAAATGGTAAAAAAGCGCTACAGATATTCAGAAAAGATTTAAATTTAAGAAGACCTTAAAGAAACACCTGTTCAAAAGACGACGATTTGTACGCGAACATAAATTATGGCGAATTTATGAAAATGCAAAAAAAAACGTGACATTGAAATATTCGAATTCGTCAGATTAATGAACGTCGGCGTCGGTTGAGCCTGATGCTCTCGTCGTGCTGACTCATAATCTTACAATTACGAGGACGAATTGCCTCGATCTGAAGGTTTTTAAATACTAATCATTTCATAGCTGTGAATTAATGAATATCCCGACATATATTATAAAACAAAACGCGTCTGTCTGATCGCCATACACACAAAAACTAAGGCACCGGTTGTGCACTTGTTACCACTCACATTTTGACGATGTTTGTTGTTGTTGATGGAGTGGTTCTAGTGGAAAGTTTTATTATATAACTAGGGGACACCCACGGCTACGCCCGCGACATTTAATTCCGGCGATAATAATATATAAAAAATTGCCCGATTTGTCAACATTTATGATTACTGCTCCGCTCTCCAGGGTAGATATATTATTATTATTATTATATTTTAGTATAGATTTGTTAAGTTTATGTATACGTTGGCTAAAATATAACGATATTAGTTGGAAGTGTAGGACGGACTAAAAGGACTAAATGGGTGCTACTGGGTTCGCAGATAGGTTCTTCACGTCACGGGCGGAGCCGCGAGGGTCGATTAGTACCTATTTTATAAAATAATAACATTATTTTATGTGCGTAACATTTTAATTGTTTCGTCATAGGTATTTCCACGATGTGTATGTACACGTGGCGTGGCGTATTTATGCATAACTAGCTGTCCCACCCGGCTTCACCCGTGACATACTTCGAACCCCGTGGCACCCATTTAATCCCGTCGTATATTAATTTCACAACAATGTATGAAGATTTTCCGAATTCGTTGATTACCTACGCCCGCACGGCCTGGTCAAAATATGTAAATATTATCTACATAAACTGTACTTAGTGATGAAATAATTTATTTTGATAAGTATTTATAGCATGAGTAAAATAAACGCGTTTAAATGTAGTCCAAAAAAATTCAAGGTTTTTAAATAAAAAAATGGTTGTTGTGCCTCCCTCGACATAGATAGGTATAGTGTGTCGCGGACTTTTTTGTAGATATTTATAATATCTACAATTAATTAGAACATTTTCTGGATCTATCTTTTATAGCTTAGGCAGCGAACGCAAATTAAGTAACTTTTCTGGTTGATTTTTTACACCTTGTGTCCGAAAACCCCAAATATCTTACGGAACCCTATTTTTTTTCCAAAATAAATATAGCCTATGTATTTATAAAATCGTTTTAGTAGTTTTTCAGACTATTCATTACAAACAAACAACCAAATTGTTCTCTTTATAATATTAGTGTAGATTATGAACAAGACCAAGTCGATCACGCGTGCTAAAGAGTTAAGTCAATTGGCATATGGTTTATACAAACTAAAACCCACAACTAGCGGGGATGTTCTCACAGGCAGAGGCATACTATACGCCCACATTCCACCGAATCCATTTGTGTCCTACAGGCGCGCAGGCGCAGGCTGTGGCGACCTGCTGTTGGTATTTCTGGAACCATAACGCCCATAAGGCCTTCAACCAGGCTTAACTGTTATTTTACTGGCAACCGGGACCACCGGCTTAACGTGCCTTCTGAAGCACGGAAACGCTCGTAAATGTAAATTCCACAAAGTAGTCACCCATCCAAGGACCACCTATAGCGAATGTTGCTTAACGTAATGACCGTTTACAGAACACTGGGTCAGCGGGGCCACGAGCGCTTCACAAAATCAACATTACTTGTTATTAGTAGTACTGTTAGTGGTGGGACAGACATAGAGGCTGTCTATCGAGGAAGGCTATAGACTACACATCCTCACGTTACTACCGAGTAGAGTGAAGCTGTAGAGATAATTGTCAACAGATTGGGTATTCTTTTATAGATTATTGTAAAAATTAATAATCGACGGGATTAAATGGGTATTATGTAACGGGTGCAACCGCGGCAGTCAGCTGGTACAAGATAAAACGCGCTCCCGCAGCCATTCCAACTACTTGAGTAGATTTAAAAAGCCGGGTCTCTCTCTTTTTGTAATTGAAGACAGCCTTAAAAGAAATCGCGAGTCACCGCCACAACCTTGCTTAATTGTATTTGTTAACACTAACTTATCCGCTTTCAAAGTCAGATTCTCACAAACTCATGATGCTGACTGACCCTACATTAAAATTGCCTTGTGCAATATGGATGAGGGCATTTGTAGAAACTTCGCTTTGAACTCCTGTTGCGAGAACTCGACCAATAGTGATGATGGGCGTATTTCATATTTAACGTTTCTTAGCTTGCGTGTGACTAACAGTAAGATATAGAACTAAGCAAATGAACACTTTTGCTTGCGAACGGTCATTCAATTGAATCTAGATTAAATATGTTATGTTGACGGTCATTAAGTATACCAACGAGTTTAAACTAAAGTTCAGTCGCTTTGGTGTATGATGAAATAGTAGCTGGCTCTCACGTGGCCTCAAAGAAGCAACGTTACTTTTAACTAATTATTTGTCGACATCTTCTGGCGGCAAGCTCATCGATGTTTGAATATTTGTGGCCGGTTGGTAATCAAGGTGTTATTCATCCACCGCCACTATCGTTCAACAGCTACCTATTTGAAAATTGGCGTATCGATGTTTGAACTTTTTGCCACAAACATAGTTACTTACGAGATCGTTATAATAACAAAGATCGTAATTAACTGCGGACGTACAAAAGACATCAACGCTCCGTTCATCCGTCCCGGGGGCCGAGTTTACTATTTTCCAATAGAAAACCTTTTTAGTTCTATTCTATAGCGGTTGTATGGCGACTATTCCAAAACTAGGT
The DNA here is from genome assembly GCA_948477245.1 of Thumatha senex. Taxonomy (NCBI): domain Eukaryota; kingdom Metazoa; phylum Arthropoda; class Insecta; order Lepidoptera; family Erebidae; genus Thumatha; species Thumatha senex. The sequence goes on along the minus strand of OX419742.1, from coordinate 106,929 downwards.
AGTCTACTAAAACTATTTTACTATTTTATATTTTAACAATCACACTTCTCAAGCTGCTGAATAGAGACAAACTAGCTGTTTTTAGCTCTCAAAATATTAATATGGATATGGACAACCAAAAATGCAAATTAAGTGCTACTTAACGGCGCTACACGTGTTGTTAAGATTCTGTTGGAGCTTATTTTATTGCAGCGCAATTGTAATAGTAGACTACGAAAGCTTAATTTTTTTTCCGTCGGCTCTCTATTGAGCCACGATTTCAATTCTCTTCTGACGCGATTGACTTGGCCCCCGGTCTCACCGCAAGTTTCAAACGCACTCCGACACGTCTCGATACGGTGACTCTTCGCATGCACGCGTGCCTCACTCAACATTGATGCCTGCCGAGTTTGATCTAACTTTAACTCAATTAAATACCAAGTTTTAAAGACAGCTTCTAGGTGAGAGCCGGCTTGAACGTTGTATATGTTTCACGACGTCACAGGACGTAGAGACGTCTTGTGACCACAGCAGATAATTCATTGTTGGCCACGTATCGATGAGTCTCAGATTATCAAAAGGAGAATTTTCACCACTTTCCATCCCCGAACATGTAATAGTAATATAGTAATATCTTATTCTTTGAATTGGTGGCGACTCAGTCGTCCCGTAGTGCTTTCCACATCGTAAAAGCATGCTGTCTGCATGTGCAGTGGGTGGTATGCTTTGGAGATAAAACATTAAATAAGTATTCAGGTGTGGAGGCACGACGCATAGTGTGGCTCTGTCACGGTCCGGCGCTTCTTTCTTTTAATCAGATGCCCGTATAGGTATGTGATTATAAACAGGTTTCATGAGCACGGGGTCCACTTTGACAGGCTGAGTGTTATGTTAGGTGCAGCCAAACCTATCGGTCAGCCGGTGAGGTTGTCTCGCCAGGGTCTCTCGAACTCTGGCTCCGCTTGCATACATACGACATGTTTATTTGAAAGTTTTCGTTAACATCACCAATAAGTCAATTTCAACAGGATACTCAAATATCGGAGGATCCACGTGCGTAGCAGGAGTGTGTGTGTGTGTGTGTGTGTGTGTGTGTGTGTGTGTACTCACAGCGAGAGCGTGTGCTCGGAGAGCGGCGGCAGGCGGCGCAGGCCCGCGCCGCGGCACACCACGCGCGCGCCCTCGCCGCACGCGCACCGCGCGCCGCCCGCCGCCGCCAGCAGCAGCAGCGCCACCAGCAGCGCCATGCCGCCGGCTACCCCGCGCACTCACTCACGCACCACATGCCACTCTCGGGACACACAACCGACACGCACTGCGCTACGATCGCGATAGTGAACACGCGCGTGGAACTGCGGCGCGAGGCGAGGCGGTACCGTCCGTGCGAGAGCGCGGTGCGGACTGGCGCCTCCGCCGCGCGCTCGCCGCCGCACAGTCTGCCGCCGCCGAGCTCCCCGCTCCACGCCGCCGACGAGCTCAACTTTAAGCTCCACGCGACGGCGACTCACTATTGGCCCAGCGATGCATTGTCCGATGGATATATGCGGGTGCATTAGCAGTCAACTGTCCACGTACACGTATCTATGTCGATCGACAGTGTAGCTGAATACTTGTATTTCTATATACATAAATCAAATTGTAACACCTTTTTTTACAAGGTGCCACCACCAGCTGCGCTCCGGGCAGAGCAGAGATAAGAGACTAAAGAAAAAAAATCCAAGGGCGCCTAAAAAGAGAGTGCGTGGGAGAGTGTGAGGGGATAGATGCTGTTCGTGCACAATAGGGGTTTATTATTTATCTATCACGTCTTATCCCCGGAGGGGTGGCAAAGGCATACATATTGTATGCCCACTTTTCACCATGTGTATTCCTGTCCCACATAATAGGTGGTGAGCCCATTACCGTGTTGAAATGAACAGACGCAGTTTATGGCTACCTGCTCTTGAGAAATTTTACAAGACGCCCAATAAGTCCTTTAACTTGACTAAACGACTGCTGTGTCACTGGCAACCGGGACCAGCGGCTTAATGTGCCTTCCGAAACAAAGAAACGCTCGCAAATGTAAATGCCATAAGGTGGTCACCCATCCGAGGACCAGCCATAGTGAAAGTTTCGTAACTCAGTGATCGTTTACAGAACATTAAGTCCGCGGGGCCTAGAGCGCTTCAACAGTTTAACAAGAAATTAATTTCCGTAATTAAATCTACCACAAAACAAAACTATTATTAAAGATTAAAAATTAAGGCAATTAACATTTTTTTTTATAAAATTTCTTTACTCTCCCAGACATTGTTATAAATCTTACTTTCTAAGCAGTCAATTAAAAAGAATTTCATTGCTGGAGCGTTTTTTGAATTTGGAACATTACAACGCTCCAGCAATGTTGTATGGAACGGCGCGCCGGGGCTATTAGATACTTGATAGTTTTTGATTGGATTTCTTTTATCATTATTCTTCAGCGGACGCTTACTGTACATATAATTTTCTAAAATAAGTTTTTGTGTGGGAGTATTGGATTCTAGGACATACTCGCATATGTTGTGTCAGTGTGCTATAAATAAAACCTAGCTATTAGCCAAATATACTAAACTAAGCTATAAGCTTGTGCTATGGGATCTAGAAAACTGATTAAGAAACTTAAATATTTCTAAATACATTTATCTATTCCCGAAGGGGTGGCAGAGGCATATTTATAATATTTATTAATAATATTTATTTCAATCAATAAAACAATCATAGGTACAAAATATATTTTTTGCGTAGTTTCTTTTTCCATTAATTTTAACTTATGTGATTAATATTACAAAAGTATTTTTTTTTATTAAATATAAGCATATTTAATTCAACTAGGTTTTTCAGAAATTACATAGGTATATTTAGATTAAGTCACTTATGCCTGAACTAGGTAGTCCTGTATTTCAGGCTTCAAGTACGAACACAAAATAAAAAAATAATAAAAAAATAACAAACAATCAAGAGAATAGATATTGATGTCATCACAAACTGTTTTTATAAATGCTAAGTAGCCGTATGCTATATATATATATATATATACTACGCTCTTAGATTATGACTATAATTTTAATAGTAATTATATCAACGCTTAAAACAACATTTATTTTAACACTACTAATAGCTCCTCCGTTTCATTGTAGGACATATTTTGTAGCGCATCCTTCACGACCTGCTCACAGTGGGCATAATTTAGAGGATAAATGTCAGCCATGGCATTTATCCTATTGTACAACAGCGGTCCTAAGAACAAATAAAATATGGCTGCAAATTCGTGCTTTATCAGAAGTGTTTGAGTGCACACAATATCCTTCCTTCTTTTGTTAATAACATCAGTGTTATAGGGGAGTGCTCTATGTTGTTTTAATATTGTGCCCAATATAAATAACTGCCTAACTGTTAGCACTTTAGAAGATTTATAAAGTTGGCTAGTGGGATAACGAAAAGGGCGAAATGTAGATGGTACCTTGAGAATGGCTCTTTGAGCCCTCTCAATGAGCAGTAACAATGTTTTGCATGCTCCTCCCCATGCAGTTATGCAGTAAGTTAAAATAGATTGACAAAGGGCAAAGTATACCTGCTTAATTAATTTAAAATCCGCGATATATCTAATTTTTTTAAATACATAAATTAAATAATGTCTCGCTATGCTGCTTAAATGATAGGGTTTCATCAATAATTACACCCAAGTACTTTATATAATCTGTTTTAGCTATTACTGGACAAACACAATCGTCGTTCTTATTATTAGAGTCCGAGCAAAAATGCACCTGCAGTGATGGGTTATTTTGACCTAAAGGCTTTTTTCGTATCGAAAACTTAATATGTTTAGATTTATCTGCATTCAGTGTTAGTAAATTGTGCCGTAGCCATTTATTTACAATGTTAAATCCACGCTGTATCCCTGACGGGGTAGTCAGAGAGGACAGATCGCCAGGCTTCGCGATCCATGCATACTTCTTTCGCTTCTTCGAGATTCATCAATCGCTTCATACACGCACGTCTGTGTATCCGAGTATTAAATCCATTTTGCGCATGCATGTATACTTCTACTTCCGAATCAGCAGAAAAAAAGGAGGGCAGTGTCGTCCACGTATGACACAATCGTGCCGTGTTCAAGTTTTATATTACAGAGTTCATTTATGTATATAAAGAATAACGTACTTCCTAATATACTTCCCTGGGGAATACCAAAGCAGGTATTTTCAAGGTCGTCACTAAGAACACTGTCCATTATTACACACTGGGTACGATCCTCCAGATAACTTTTGAGAAGTTTGTGCTGGTTCCCCCTTATTCCTACGTGCTCGAGCTTTTTCAACAACGTGGGAATATAAACCGTGTCGTAAGCCTTGGCAAGGTCTAAGAAGATTCGTATTGCGTGATTGCCTTTATCCAGTTGTTGTACTATGTAGTCAGTCCAGTGATGCACAGCGTCAGTAGTAGACCTATTAGATCTAAATCCAAACTGTGTTTTTGCCAAAAGCGAGTTTTCTTCCAAATATTTTGTCAACCTGTTATTTACAATTTTTTCCAATATTTTAGAAAATGCAGGGAGTAACGAGATATGTCGATAGTTTGTCACCTGATCTTTCCCTCCTTCCTTATATACAGGGACGTTAAACATTTTTGGAAAATATTAGTTAAAGGTGGGACTAGAATGTACCTAACAAATTATATAATTGTGTTAGAGACGAGATCCCCCCAACTGCACGGTCATCCCTCAGACTCATCATTATTTTGTCCACCTCTTCTTCGTCTGTGTCCAGCAGTACAAAGGAGGACAATGTGGTTCTACAAGGGAGAGGAGTGCTTGCAGGGAGCCGTGAGCTTACCTGCATTTGCTGGGCTAGGTTTTTACCCACATTTAAAAAGTAATTAACTTAACTTAACTTAACTATCTTCACGCTGTATCCCTGACGGGGTAGTCAGAGAGGACAGATCGCCAGGCTTCGCGATCCATGCATACTTCTTTCGCTTCTTCGAGATTCATCAATCGTTTCATACAAGCACGTCTGGGTATCCGAGTACTTTTGACCTTTCCGTTATTGAGCAATCTGCTCACGTGGTCTTCATATGTAAGTCTCGGCCTACCCTGACCTCTTCTACCCTCTGCTTTCGCACAATATATATTCTTCGTCAATCGTTCCTCACTCATTCGTTGGACGTCTCCAAACCAACGGAGCACGCCCTTTTCCAGCTTAACGCTGACACTTTCATTCAAACCTGCCATATTGCGTATCACTTCGTTATGTATTCGGTCGGCCAAGGTAACGCCGCACAATTTTCGAAGTGATCGCATCTCTACAGCATTCAATTTACTTTCATGCATCTGCTGCCATACCCAGGTTTCGCTACCGTAAAGCAAAGTTGGCACTAGCCCTGCGTTATGAATCGTCAGTCGTGCTTCTTTTACGATGCTTTGTCGCTTTACTAATTGGGACAAAGCACCGTTAACTCTGTTTCCGGCAGCTACTCGCCGTTCTACATCCGAATCACATCTTCCATCCGCGCTAAACATACTCTCTAAATACACAATTTCATTCACTTGCTCTAGACGTTCCTGGTTTACCCTAATCTCGCATTTAGTTCTTACGTCATCTCTTTTAAATACTAGAACCTTAGTCTTACTTGCATTCAAGCGAAGACCCTTACTTTCACACTCCTCTTTCATATTAGTGACTAATGCCTGAAGGTCGGCTTCTGATGAGGCCATGAGCACCGCATCATCAGCGTACAGAAGACAGTTTACTGAAAAGTCACCCAAATTCACAACCATATCACAATCTTTCAACTTCTGCAGGCAACTGTCCAGATACACTATGAACAGCCAGGCGGACATGACACAACCCTGTTTGACGCCTGTACAGACATCAAAAAGAGGTGTCACATCCCCCCCTACTCGCACGCAAGCCTTACAGTCCTTATAAAGCGACTGTATTGCCCGCAGCAGCGAGCCGTCCACACCATATCCGGGCAGCAAATCCCACAGAGTTTCCCTCACAACGTTATCAAATGCTTTCTCCAGATCCACAAAAGCGCAGAAAACCCTCTGGCTAATAGCCAGAAACTTCTCCGCGATCATGCGGAGAGAAAACACTTGATCCATGCAACCTCTTCCACGTCGGAATCCGCATTGAGCCTCCCATAAATACCTTTCAGACTTTTCTTGCATTCTTGCCGTTATAATCTTTGCATACACCTTACTAGCTAAGCTGACCAAGCTGATCGCCCTGTAGCTGGAGCAGTTTAGGCGCGAGCCTTTCCCTTTGTAGATAGGTACTACAACTGCTATTCGCCAGTCATCTGGGACCTCACCCGTCCGCCAGCACAAGTTGCATAACAGACATAGAGAGTCCCAGACGCGCGACCCACCGTACTTGATCATCTCAGCAGTAACTCTGTCTTTTCCCTCAGCCTTACCACATTTCATACTTCTTATCGCTTGTTCAATTTCTTTCATACTAATGACTTCAATGACATCGGGATCCGGAGCATCGAAGTGAGCTCCACTTCCCGATGTGGCATCTCTGTCTTTTCTTGCATACATCTATCCATAATATTCACTCCATCTCTGCAGGACGTCAGTTTGGTCTGTTAGGACGTCATTGTTAACACTAAGCACTTTATTCATACTGCAGATTGCCGAACAACTCCGGGTCTTGCCTACCTCTTTCCAGAAGAGCCTGGCATTTCCCGGAAATTGGACGACAACCTTTCATCCGCTTTCATTCTGCACCTTTCACGAGCTTCTTCTATCAGTGCCTTCGTGTTAACTTTTTGCAGCTTGTATCTCTCTTTCATATTAAAATCATTCCGCGAGGCTAAGTAGTCTAACCATGCTTTCTTCTTCATTCGAACTGCTTCTTTCACGTCCTCATTCCACCATTCGTCACGCTTATTACTACTGCCTCTTCTCGTTTCTCCACACACTTCTACAGCGGCATTTACCATACTATCCCTAAGGTTCTGCCATACACTTTCCACATTCTCACTACTAACATTGACGTTGCCAAGCTTTTCGGCTACCCTTTCTTTATATTTATCCCTAATGGATGCATCCTGCAGCTTCCAGCTTTTGATGCTATGAGTCGGCTCAGGTTCAGGACACTCGGTGCGATGACGCCAACCCGCGAACAGACCCCTTATCCTAGTTATTACTAGGTAGTGGTCTGATCCTAGTTCAGCGCCTCGATAAACCCTTGTGTCCATCACCTGTTTACGGAGCCGACTATCCATTAGGAATAGATCTATCATGCTTCTCTTTGACTTACATCTCCTCGTATACATGTGAATTTGTTTGTGGTTGAACATTGTGTTCGCCACAAACAAATCCTTTTCCTTACAAAATGCCAGTATAAGCTTGCCAGCGTCATTCACCCTTTTATCCCCATACTACCCGAGTACCGACTCAAAACCATCGCGAGCGGTACCCACTCAACCATTCAAGTCTCCACATCCTATAAGTTTTTCATTTCCTTCTATCACATTTAGAGCTTCTCTCATACTCTCCCAGAAGTCCTCTAGCTCACTCGCGTTCGACGAAGATACTGGCGCGTAAGCAGCTACCAGCAAAATCTTCGTCAAACCAAGTTTTAGACGGATCCAGAGGATTCTAGGACCTACCAGTTTGTACTCATACATACCGGAGGCCAATCGCGAGGACATCAAAATTCCAACCCCCCGACTGCCATGCTCGCTCTCTGGTACTCCAGACCATAGCGCAAGCACCCCACCCGGGAGCTCCACGACTTCGCTGCCCTTGCGCTTGGTCTCTGTCAAGCACACTACATCTAACTTTCTCTCATTCATAACATCCATCAACTCATTCATCTTATCTGTCATTCCTCCCCTAACATTCCACGCAGCTACCCTGCACTCCATCCTCCACTTCCCGCCGTGTCGGGCCGCGCGTGTAGGGTCGAGGTCCCCTACGCCGCTCTGGCACACACTTTTCGCACCAGCGGGGACGAAATGGTGCGCGTCGCCTCGGGGGCACGCCCTAGCAGTATTCGCCCTGGTGGCACTCGTGTTGGAGTAGAATTGCAGCCGTAGCTGGCAGGGATGGCGACGTGCACGCTTCTACTCTTCATCCCCAAAGAATGTAATTATTTACCATATTAACATCCATTACCTGTGATAAATGGGTGCGTAATAAACTTGAGGGCGATTCATTTTGTTTCGCTGAGTATGTAATATTTTTGATATGTTGCCATATAGCTTTACTGTTTGCTCCCGCCTTTTCGAGCTCTAACTTATCACGATTTATTTTAACTTTTCTTATAAGATTGTTGCAAAAATTTCGATATCGGTTACGTTTACATTTCAAATGCAGTCTATCCCTATGTCTCATACAGCGAATGAGGCCGGGCGTGATCCAAGGCTTTATATAATATTTTTTACTGCACTTTTTACGTTTTCAATTAGATACCGCATGCAATATTGCGGATCATCACAATAGTACACGGGGTCAAAGTCGATATCGTGTAAATCGCCTTCAAGTCTATTCATGTCTATTTTGGAGACTGCGCGCGTGTTATTTGCCCTAGATAACTTACAACTTAGGGTTAGAAGTGCAGCATTGTGATCTGTTATGGTAGAATTAATAACCAGTGCATGTGAGGGGTATTGCGATTTTAGCATTATGTGGTCTAAGCATGAACCACTTTCATGCGTGATGAATGTGTGAGTGGGAAGTAAACCATGGAATGCGCAGAGATTAAGATATTCTAAAGCTTCTTGTTTTACGTCTTGTTTGCCTTGCAGGATATTTATATTAATGTCTCCAATCAGAATGATGTTCTTAAACGATGATAAACTTTGCAAGATGTCATTTAAAGAATTTATAAAATTGTATTTATCTTTAAAGGAGGGAGGCCTGTAAATTGCAAGAATTGCCCAATCTGATCCTATTTTAATTAGCAGTCTGTTACAATCATTCATACTAGGCTCCTGTATAGATGCTTGAATAATACTTTTAATATATACCACCACTCTATCGTTCTGATTGTATATTGAATTGCTTCTGTGCATATTATATCCTGGTAACGTCGGTATGTCATAAGGCAAAGATAGCCTGCATTCCGTTAAAACAATAACGTCAGTACTAATATTTATCCTTTGTTGTAGAGTCTGAAAGTTGTCAAAATTCTTGAAAATACAACGAATATTTTGTGTTAAAATGGTTATTGGGTTAGTGTACGGGGCTAGATATTGTCTGCACTCCTCTGCCTCACTGGTCCTTGACTTTGAAGTAGTGAAGCTATCTATTTGATCTAATAAACTATGCATTTATATATTGATTAATTCAAAAAAAGTAAAAAACAATAAACAAAAATAAATGTAAAAATAAAAGTCCAGTAATTAACGTTTTTAACGACGCTCTTAGGCGCCTTCATAGTCTATGGAATTAATGTACCTCTTTTCGGCCATCAGCTTAGCAGGACAATCTGGAGCTCCGATAGCATGCTTATACGGCTTATTAAAACGCAAGCAAGTGGAGCATATTGCTTCCTCTGCCCTCTTTGAGCAGTCCTTTATTAATAAAAATAATAATATTAACCATATTAATTATTATTATTAATATTAATATAATTTAACCCCTCGAGGACCGTCGTTATCTTTTATAGGATTAACGCAACCCTATGAGGTGAAAAATCTTTATTCATGTAGGTCACAAAGTAACACTTATAAACGTCAAGATTATTGCTTCTACATTTACATTTACTGCCAGATTCACAACGCAATAGGTAGAGCCTGAGGAAGAACCTGGCAATAAAACTCATGGCCACTCTTTTCTAACTGCCAGTAATTACATTAGTTTTATTTACATGATATTTGAACAAATTTTATAGTAATGAGTCTTTACAAAAGAAACCAAATCAAATCAAAATGAGGGCGTTTCTAGTTGCCAGTTTTAAAGGTAGCCCAGCCCACCCTTAGGAGGAAGACTCCGCCAAGAAAGTAAATGGCTGCTATTTTAAAATACAGGTATGGCTTACAATATTAAACTTACATTGCTCCTTTGGAGTTACGTGAGAACAGTCGACTAAACTTAATTTGCCTTAAATATAAATAGTTTTATTTGTAATAATTGCTATTACAGCTACGAGCTGACCAGTCCCAACAGACGGCACCCGTTCACGGGTATGACGCATATATCAGCCATCGCCCTACTCAACCGTATTATATTAGGGAATAAGGCGACCCGATACATGCACCACCACTGCCAGGACACTTAGGCGAGCATGACATACTCAAACTGCACAGCAACCATCATGTCAATTTCAAAATTTATAAAAAGCTATGTGGACGGTGCTCACACAATAACAAACTCAAATTACATATAAATATATTAGTTAACCTGACGTTTCAGATCACTTATGTTGAACAAATGTACATTATATTTATAATGTTTCTTTATTATTAATTATATTTGTATATTTATATGTGTTGACTTAGAGCGACTTACTCCCATGCATTTTTATCATTTATATAGTCTGAAATTTTATAATATGCCTTGTTACACAATTTGGCCTTGACTGTTGTCTTTAACATATTTATTGACAATATTCTAATTTCATCGGGAAGTTTGTTATAGAATCGTATACATTGGCCCATAAAAGAATTGTTGATTATTTCGAGACGAGTAGAATGTAATACAAGATTATCTTTATGCCTAGTGTTTACATTATGTATATCACTTTTTTTAAGAAATGTGTCTATGTTTTTGTGCACATAAAGTAAATTCTCATAAATATATTGTGATATAACGGTAAGAATATTAAGGTCTTTGAATCTTTCTCTTAGAGATACCCTGGGACCAAGCTGGTATATTGCTCTCACAGCTCTCTTCTGTAAAATAAATATCGTATTAATGTCAGCTGAGTCTCCCCAGATAAGAATTCCGTATGACATAACGCTATGGAAATAACTGAAATAAACTATTCTAGCCATTTCAACATCAGTGAGCCGTCTTATTGTTTTTATTGCATATGCAGCAGAGCTTAATTTGTCTGACAATTTTTCTATATGTGGTCCCCACTGCAACTTTGAATCAATAGTTATACCCAAAAACACAGAAGCCCCAATAGTATCCAACCCTGATCCATTAAGTTGCACATTGGTTGCCACCTGTCTCACATTAGGTGTCGAAAACTTAATTACTTTAGTTTTTTTATCATTTAAAAGAAGATTATTCACGTTAAACCAATGAACAACTTTTGAGAGTGCACTGTTAACATCGTCATAATTAATTAATTGTCTATTAATTTTAAATGTCACAGAGGTATCATCCGCAAACAGCACAATTTCATGTTTATCCCCAACATAGTAAGGTAAGTCATTAATGTATATCAAAAAAAGAAATGGACCAAGGATTGATCCCTGTGGAACACCCATTACAACTGGAGATCCTGCTGATCGTTTACCGTTTACTTCAACCCTCTGAATTCTATTGCTTAAATAAGAAGTCATAAGGTCGAGAGCTTTATTTCTGATACCGTAGTGGCGTAATTTCTTTACAAGAGTTTCGTGATGAACGCAATCGAAGGCTTTAGATAAATCGCAAAAAAACACCTAATGCATCCTGCGAATCCTCCCAAGCCGCATAAATACTTTTGAGTAAAGCAACCCCTGCATCCACCGTTGAGCAACCCTTTGTAAATCCAAACTGTTTCCTGTGTAGTATATTATGTATATTAAAGTGACTAAGCAACTGTCCAAGCATTAGCTTTTCAAATATTTTACTTAGTGTTGGTAGTACGGAAACAGGCTGAAAGTTAGAGGGATCTGCATTATCTAAAGGCAAAAAAAGGCTTTAAATAAAGGAATTACTTTACTATGTTTCATTAGGTCAGGAAATATCCCAGACTTGACACAGCAATTGAACACAGCTGCCAGATGTGTAGCTATTACAGTGATAATATGAGAGACAGTTTTAACAGATAGACCCCACAAATCTTTAGTGTTTTTCATATTAATTGCCTTAAAAGTTTTTAAAATATCTCTAGGACTAACAGCTGAAAATTCAAAGTCTGTGAGGGCATAGTAGATTCGCTTTTTGAGTTAACTACTTTCTGATACCAACAAAAAAATGTATCAGTAAGTTATTGAAAAGCTCACATCCGCAGGGCAGCTTGTGGCGAGCTGAATGTGCGTGGCTACACATCGGTCCCGATTCCTCAGAGTTTTGTTGCCCTTCTGCACCGGTTAGGATTTAATGGCCTAACGGGAGAGCAGTGAGAGTGCTGCTCCCGGGAGTGCAGCAAATCTCAACTCTGGCTTGCCTTAATTGGCCGGTCAGAGGGAGCCAGACCTATATGCTCGGGGGTGGAAGTGTCATTTTCAAGGGCATAACTACGGGGAAGCCCGCTCCAGGCCTGTCCCGCGAAGGTGAAACCGGCGCCGCACCGCTCGACACTCCAAGCCGCTCACACCGGTGTTGCCCTCTGGCGCCTTACAGGCTTATCATGCCTATGGCGATTGTATAGGGGGCCCATCTAGTGAGTTGGCAAGTCACCGTCTGCCAGTATTTTGATAATAATATATTAAAATGGCAGACGCCGTCTTCAACCATAGTTTTAGTTACATACTCCATTTAACCTTCAACTCAATAGCCCATTTAGTAGTTAGCATATTGTACAATAGTTTAACTCCCATTGGAGGTGGTCCATTACCGTTCTTCTACATAAGGCGGGCGTGGACTATCTGCAGTGGGGGTCTCATTCCCTATTAGATTATAATTCTCAAAGGGCCTCTGCGTGTTGGACCTATGTCCCCATGTAAGCCTACCAAAAGTCCGGGTATTTTCATGAGAAAAAAAAAGAAGATACCCGTGTAAAAAGAAGAAACATAATAATATAATAATATATCTTTATTGTCAGGCATCACAAATCATTTTTTCATCTTGGTTTCCATCCAAACGTTGCCTGTAAGAGATTGCCTTGTGCGATAAGGCCGCCAATTGTATTACCGATAAGGTTTTTTAATTGTATTCCAATACTGTTACATTTCTGGTGTACAATAAAGAGATAAATCAATCAATCACGAGAAAAGTTACAGGTGTTATAAACTTATTCTACGGCCCATAGATAAATACCTTAAAAACTAAAAATACAGATAATATAAATTATATATAATTATACATATAATTTTTATTGAGTGCCCATACTCTCCACCGTGACCACAGGTGTGTGAAGCCTCTCGGCATGTCTTCGCCGCATGCCCGTACTGCTGGCATTTAAAGCACCTCGTGACCAGGGTAAAATCCCTCGCAGGACAAGATGACCAGTTCACGTACAATCTTTCTTTGGCTATAAAGGTCCTACGTATAGTTGCGGGCACTTCGAGAACATAGTTGCAGGTCTCAGCATCCTTCTTACCCGACTTATGGCTTAATTTAATTGAGGTCAGAAATGTCTCAAGGCTACAATCCTGCAACTTACCTGCAAAATTTTGGTTGTAAAGGCACGTATAAACTTCTTTTTCCTGCATAGACGTGGGCACTCCGATAATTATTACTCTAGGCCTTTTTTTGTGATGGTCGTCTATGGTGAGGCCTGAGTTGGTTAGCTGGGCTGATTGTTTTATTTGTTCAATGTCTCCCTTTGTGTCCCTGCTAATTATTACGCCGCCGTTTTTTGTTTTTCGCAGTCCTCTCAAATTCAGCCTCAATTCTTCTGGACAAATTATTTTTTGGACCAGGGATTTAGTCTCCTCACTTGAATTTGCTTTGTCACTGGGATAAGCCACTGAGTTCAAGCTGGTCGTCTGTATATATTTATTACTGCCCTTTTTCATCATATCAGCAAAAGAGATCCCTGACGCACTTCTTGACGGTTCTTCAATCTTAAGTTTCAAGTCCTTTAAGTTCTGGGCTAGGTCAAGTTGTCCTCTAAGGGTTTGGACAGTTTTGCTGACTTGTACTGCCTGCATTTTAAGGGACTGTGTAACGTTACTATTTTCCGGGAGGGGAAAAAGTAAAGTTTAGGAGGAAACTGTCACCAGGACTGGAGGAGTCCCGGCTTAAAAGGAAAAGTAAAAGAAAAAGGAGAAAAGGTAAAATTGATTTAATATAATATAAAGATGTTAAAAAAAAAAAAAACCAAGGAAAGCCGGGAGTAAAATTAAAGTCTTGATTCTTCAAGAACAGCCGCTAAGATGGGGCCTCGAGTAGGCCTCCACGTCGCTGAGAAGGGGGCCTCAAATCCCCTCAAGGCCTCCACGTCACCGACCTCGGAGAAAACTGGTCGCGAACTAAGGCAGGTAGAGGGCTGAAACTGACGAGCGGTCGGCGTCTTTCACAGAGCCGGTTAATAACACACAACACTGCAGACCATCACTTCACTATTTCTGGAGAGCACAACCCTCACACTCAGCACTTATTCCCAGCACCTCCTCTCAAGGTGAGCACCAAAAGTAGACTGATTTGACGGCCCCGGCTTCCTTCTTTTCCAGAGCATTTCAAAATTTAAACAAATTTAGAATTAAGTTATTTAGAATATAAATTTATAACAAGGTCTAATATCTATACAACCTAACCTACTGGCAGCTCTAACAATAAATTAAAAATAAAATCTAGGCTTGTCATTAACTGACATTAAAAATTACAAAAGGTAAACAAACATTAAGAGAGCATAAAAACTCTTGAATTATCAAGGCCTATGAATGCTACAGATAATGGTCATGCAGATAATTTGAAAGAATGAATAATGAAACATTTAATCAAAAAAAATAAGTAAAAAATGATACATTACATTTCCCCGACAACCCCGGAAAATTTTTGATTGTAATGAAAAAATTTTGTTTATAAGAAAGAAGGCATTGACCAGCTAAAATTAACCTATATGACTATTTACAGTGGTACAGAAAGTTTTACAAAAGATAAAAATTACGTTTCCCCGATAACCCTTGAAAATTAACAACTGAGAAAATTTCGATGTTGTAATAGAAAAACCTTGCTCTTTCATACACCTTTTATCAACCCACATTTCATACTCCCTCAATCATACATCACTAACATACTTAGGGGATATGGTTCACATTCTATGACACATTTATTTTTTAAATTACGATGGCTTATTTATTTAAATTAGGTGTCGTAATCCGCACCTTTTTTAAAACCCATTAAAATTAAAAGAAATATTTACAAAGCTTTCCCAGTTTAAGAAAAGCAGTCAAGGTTTGAAAGCATAATTGCTTAAGAAAAGCCTTCAAGTTTCAAGTAGTTCAAGTATTAAAAATAAAGCTTTCCAGCTTAAGAAAAGTAGTCAAGGTTAAAAGCATAATCGCTTTTTCAAGAAGCTAAGTTCAAGTATTAAAAACGATACACAATGGCTTATTTTAAGAGTTGTGTACCGCTCTATGAAGAAAAAAGAAAAAACAGAAAAGAAAAATGCCAAAAGTGTTTGAAGAAAGTAAACCTTGTGAAGTATTTACAATGAACTTAATGTTAAATGATAAGTAAAAAATATTTTTAGAGATATCAAGGAAAAAAACCGTCGAAACATTAAAGTTTAAAAAAAAAATAAGATTAAACAATTTATATAAAAACACAGCACATATAAAACGACACTTTCAACAAAATCTAAAACGTGCCATTTTCCTCTTAAGCCGCTCCAAAATGAAAAAAAGTGGTGACATTTTCTCTTATGTTTCAGATCAAAATCAAAGCATGATAAGCGAAAAGTTCAACGTGCTATAATCTCCCAGAAGGATTAGATAAATTTTATAAATTTTGTAAAGATTTTAAAATATTAAACGAGTTTATTACCACATGTTACCATGGTAACAATGTTGTCGTAGTAACAAATCAAACTAAATGAAATAATGTTTAAAGTGTTAATTTATGTTAAGTTTTGTATAAACAACCACAGGATATTGTCCTGCAGCCGTCGTGAAGTGTCCCAGCCCCCAACTAGTAAGAGACCACGAATGGTTTTAAGAACACTCACTAGCGAAGACTGGGTACGATTACCAGAGGGTAACCGCAGAGGTGTGCAAGTGTGTGGGATGCAGTATAGTGATGTATTAGTAGAGAGTTATAATGTGCCTAGGTGATAACGACTATAG
Organism: Thumatha senex; assembly: GCA_948477245.1. Lineage (NCBI taxonomy): Eukaryota > Metazoa > Arthropoda > Insecta > Lepidoptera > Erebidae > Thumatha > Thumatha senex. Next base: position 90,867 of record OX419742.1, on the reverse strand, counting down.
GATATTGTCCTTAGTACGTCGTAGAGAATCCAAACCCCAACTTGTAAGTGACCACTAATGGTTTTAAGAACACTTGCAAGCGAAGAATGGATGACAATTACCATTGGGTAACCGCCGTGGTGTGCAAGTGTGTGGGATGCAGTATAGTGATGTATAAGTAGAGTGTAAAGAAGTATTGTAAAGGTTGAGGTGGATGAGGTGATGAAAATATAAGCTTACCAAATAAAAATAACTTGAGCAAGTTTGTTTTAGACTTTAGACAACCTGAAAATAATTAAAAGGGGGGGGGGGGGGTTAATAAGAAGTTGGGCGCCAAACTGTAACGTTACTATTTTCCGGGAGGGGAAAAAGTAAAGTTTAGGAGGAAACTGTCACCAGGACTGGAGGAGTCCTGGCTTAAAAGGAAAAGTAAAAGAAAAAGGAGAAAAGGTAAAATTGATTTAATGTAATATAAAAATGTTAAGAAAATAAAACCAAGGAAAGCCGGGAGTAAAATTAGTCTTGATTCTTCAAGAACAGCCGCTAAGATGGGGCCTCGAGTAGGCCTCCACGTCGCTGAGAAGGGGGCCTCAAATCCCCTCAAGGCCTCCACGTCACCGACCTCGGAGAAAACTGGTCGCGAACTAAGGCAGGTAGAGGGCTGAAACTGACGAGCGGTCGGCGTCTTTCACAGAGCCGGTTAATAACACACAACACTGCAGACCATCACTTCACTATTTCTGGAGAGCACAACCCTCACACTCAGCTATACAACCTAACCTACTGGCAGCTCTAACAATAAATTAAAAATAAAATCTAGGCTTGTCATTAACTGACATTAAAAATTACAAAAGGTAAACAAACATTAAGAGAGCATAAAAACTCTTGAATTATCAAGGCCTATGAATGCTACAGATAATGGTCATGCAGATAATTTGAAAGAATGAATAATGAAACATTTAATCAAAAAAAATAGGTAAAAAATGATACATTACAACTGGTACTCTACTGTCATCTGAGAGGCGTTGTTTCCTACTTTCCGGCACAACGAACTAATTCTCATTTTCTGGTCAGAGTTTAGTTTTCCCTCAGACGCAATACTGCACACCTCATTGAGGCAATGTTCAATCGAGGCCATCCAACTTTGTATCTCAGGGGTGGATCTTACTTCCATCCTGCTTTCCTCTTGGGCAATATTAGGGCGCTGCTCGGTTGCCGGAGTCGGTGGAGGCGTGCGGGCAGTCCTGCCACTCCTATTGAAAGGACTTCCTACCATCTTTTTAAAATATTGTCTACTCTAATTATAAACCATTATAGTCAAATCACTTTGCACAATACATTTGACACAAATTCCACTTATGATTAATTAAGTCGCAATTCAGCAGATTCCACCATTTGTTATTTTAATAATTATTGCAACACGTCTGCACATAACGAAGTACATATAATCTATTGATATATTATATCCCCACTTTTCACCATGTGTATTCCTGTCCCAAGTAATACGTGGAGAGCCCATTGCCGTGTTAAAAATGGACAGGCGCAGGTTGTAGCGACCTGCTGTTGAAATTTATACATGCATATATTAACATAGAAAACACCTAAACTTCGAAACAACCATTTATATGGATCACACAAAAAATTGTTCTGACCCGGGAATTGAGCCCTGGAGTTCATACGGTGAAATGTGGGCGTTTAATATGCCTCTGCCTACCCCTTCGGGGATAGAGACGTGACAATATGTATGTATGTATGTACAAGGGTGATAATCAAAATAATATCCGTTTGTAAGCAAAGATATATATTTTTCTAATTCGTTTTGAATATCAGATAAGTGGCTACAACCAAATTGTCATTAATATTTATTGTATAATAAATCAAAAAATATTACAAGTTTTATAACGTTCCAAAGCTGCTGTCCGCGCTAAGGCTCGGCCGGAATGGCAATCACTCATTGCCCCTTCCTCCTGCCCTTTGCTCCCCAGGTGACGGTACCTGCGAGCCTGTGACTGGGTATATACAAATACTTTTCGTAACATTAATATATATAGGTATTTCGTAACTTCACAGCGATGTCCCACGATAAATTACAATTTCTAAACCCTAGGATTGGAAGAAGAGACAATGGAGATTAGTTACGATTTACATTTGGTTCGAAATAGGTTTTTTTTTGTAAAATAGTGGATAACTTATTTCTGTTTGTTTTGCGTAGAGCACCCCTTGCAGCTCTGGGTAAAGACGGCCCTGGGAAGAAACAATGGGGATTAGGTACGATGTACATATAGTTTCAATAGAGTTCTTTTGTAAAATAGTTGATAACTTATTACTGTTTATTTTGAAGAATTCTTTTAAGCGAGAGATTTTTAATGTAATTATTTAACTTTAATCTTTCAGCAAATTTCCGGAAGTTGAATAATGAGGTGTATTGGCAACAGGTCACTTCAACTACCAGCCTTCCCTGTTTACAAAGTAATACCCATGGCCACACTATTGGAAGTCCCCGGTAACCTGTGTATTATACCCGGATCACTCCGTTATGGAACATGCCGCCACGACGGCGACACTGAGACAAATGTCAATAACATCAAACCCTGTGGTGTAGTGTACGTGAATATGAAATGTGTTCGACAAAACGCGCGGATAGATAAATGTAGATAATAATAAATACTTACATAGTTCAATTAAACATCGCGATCATTAGGAAAGAATACTTCTATAAACATCCGATAAGTCCCTCGCAGTTTGTTCAAAGATTCGCGAAGGTTGGATACGATACTGCAATACAGGTGTCGTCGAACGGGCTGAGGCGTTATAAAATTTTCAATCATTCATTATTCATTTGATTGCATATTGTGTTTTATTCATTTTTCATATTATATAATTCACACTCACATATTGTGTTCATAAGTACCAATGGACTATATTCTATTGCCTGAGGAACGTAGGTCATCTGCTACCTTGTTCAATTTAACCATAAATATAATATTTTCGTCTATTCCGTAGTAAGTGTTTACGTAGTGCTGTACAGTGTGTACACATGAATCGAATCACGATAAACGTGATTTGTTGTACAATTAATGATTCTAAAACAAACATTGGTTGGTGACTCACAATCATAATTGAATTAAAGTATTCTCAGGAGCGAGGTTTCCCGTTTCCCACCGGTACTATTTCCGGGGATAAAAAGTAGCCCAAATATTATTTTTATGTGTAAGCTATATTATTGTTAAGTTTCATCAAAATCCATTATGTAGTTTTTGCGTAAAAGAGTAACTAACCTTCATCCATGCATTTTTACAAACTGTCTCTTTTATAATATTTATAGGATTATGTACATACATTTACTAGATGACGCTCACGTGTTTAGGTAAACCTTTCCCCCAGGATTTTGTTTCCGAGATAATAAGTATTCTATGTTTCCTTCCAGGATGTCAGCTACCTGCAAACCTAATGCACAAGTTTCAGTCAAATCTGTTCAGTGGTTAGAGCGGGATGAAAGACAAACAAATAAAATACACTTTTGAATTAATAATATTACATAAATACTTTCCACTCTTGCGTCCGGAGCGCGCACATGCGGTTAGATCCGATAGAGGCTACATTTCGCGTACGCGTAGATTGTGGAATGAGCTCCCTGCCTGGGTTTTCCCGAACTTCTATGGTATGGGTTCTTCAAAAGGGGTCTTAGAAGGTTTTTAAAGGGTCGGCAGCGCGAGTGCTGCACCTCTGCTGTTGCAAACGTCCATAGGCTACGGTGACCACTTTCCACCAGGTGGGCCGTATGCTTGTCTGCCACCTAAGTGGTATGAAAAAAAATGAAATACGTATGGATGTTTTTCAAATCCTTATGATATATATTTTTTAAAAGTCGTCCATAATATTCTCGCTGTATTAAATTCATTAATGATACGTAGGTATAGAGATGTCCCCCTGGATCTCTATTCAGAAGATCTGCTTTCGTTGAACACAGTTCGGTGTTGCGAGGACCCTAATCTACTGACTTATTTATTCATGTTTCTAGAATTTCTGAGTGCACACTATGCATAAGTAAATCTGCCTGGTATTAGAACAGTATATATTGCAGGTGGTCATCATGGATCTGGAAAGTCATCTCCGAAACGAGTGCACGGTGTCTGGGATCCTGTACCTGGTGCTGCATATGGCCCGCGTGGCTGGCGTGGCGCCAGTCAAGTTTGAGCGAGTGCGCACCGCCGGCGGCGGCGCAGGCGCGTGGCGCGTCGCGCTGTCGCGCTTCTCCTACGCGTATAGCTGCCTAGTCCTGATTGTGTTGGGTATAAACGCTATCTTTCTTGAGTGTAGTTGCTATGAAGGAGGGTTCCACCAGGGCCGGCTTGTGGCGAGGAGCTAGCGTCGACAGAAACCGAGCTGCCAACAACTGAAATGATTACTTTTGACTTCGACAATAAATAGAACTAGGTAGATCCGTTACTTACGAGTATATCTCAGAGTGAGTAGTCCGTTTAAAGGATAGTAATCAGAAAAATAATGATTTATTTCCAGAGCACAGTAATGTTACCAAAAGGCAATAAATTGTGGAGGGAGTCCAACTCTCCAGCACAAAGCACTTAAATGTTTCAGTGATCTTCTACGCGATATTCGTGGGGGACGAGCGCGTCGACGTGGCGGACGGGTACGAGCCGTCGTCCAACTCGGCGTTCATGCGCGTGGCGATGGCGGAGCTGTTCGCGCTGTGCGTCGCCACCGCCGCGAGCTTCGCCGCCACCGCCGCGCGCCGCACGCGCCTCCTGCTGCGCTGTACTGCGCACCTGGGACAAGTTACTAATGGTTCTTTGAAACGTCCCCCCCCCAACAAGGATGACGATGTATACGTCGGTCATACTTGATGGCCCATTCAAATGACGGCGCAATAATCCCTCATGCTTCATTTGTTTGTTTGTATGTAGCACGGAACTCATAAAGCTGAAAAGATGTTATCGAATTGTTGATAAACAGACAGACAGGATACCTGGAGAACAGATGAATTTCAAAGCACGACTCTAGCAAAAACTGACAACAGGTGTACAGATGGATGAAAGCTCTGATGCGAATGAGAATTGGAGTAAGTTTAAGGAACTGTTGATTACAACTCACAAAGAAAGTCAAATTGAATTTCTTGACTTACCCCGCAGTTCATGGTTAACAGAGAAGACATGGGATATCATTAATCAAAAGAAAGATCTATTGAAAAACCTCTCAATAGCTGATAGCCGTCAACAATATAAAGCTCTCTCGAAAGAAGTACAGAGGCGCTCTAAAGAAGATAAAAACTAATATTTCAATAACATCTGCTTTGAAATCGAGGATCACGCCAGGAAGGTGAACTCGCGAGATCCTTTTATGAAAATAAAATCTATAACGAGAGATTGCAAGGCAAAAACGTGGGCTGTAGAAGACTCAACTGGAGGTTTACTTACAGAAATTGATAAGGTGGTAGATAGATGGAGAGGTTATTGCGAGGAATTGTACGCAGATGTGACAGTGAAAACAATAATCCCACATTACAGCATGACATATGTTCCTCAAGAACCCGATATTTTAAGGTTCGAAATCGAATTTGTGCTAAGCAAGGACAAAAATAATAAATTAGCCGTAAGTGACTGTATTTATGCCGAAAATCTGAAGCTTATAGGAGATGACGGTATATGCATTTTGTAAAATCTATGCAATCAAATATGGAGAAGTGGCAAATGGATCAGTCACTGGCAAGAATCCATTTTAATACCTCTGCACAAGAAAGGTCCAACCAAGTACTGTGCCAACTACAGGACCGTAGCGTTCATATCCCATGGCGAGCAAAATCCTACTGTATATCATAAATGAACGCCTAAAATCATTCTTACAGTGGCAGATTCCAGTAGAACAAGCAAGGATTTGTTAAAGGACGAGGTACAAGAGAGCAGATCGTTAATGTTAGGTAGATTATAGAGAAATGTCGTGAGTTCAACATTCCGATGCTGATGTACTTTGTTGACTATTCAAAAGCGTTTGACTGTGTCAGATGGGAGTGTCTATGGAATATTGTAACGGAAATAGGAGTACCAAAGCACCTCGTGTTTCTTATCGCAAGTCTTTATCGGGAGGGAACCGCACTAGTGAAGGTTAACAATGTTTTGTCAAAGCCCTTTAAGCAGCAAAAAGGTGTTAGACAAGGATGTATACTATCTCCGATCCTCTTCAACATCTATGGGGAATATATCATGAGGCGAGTTTTAGAAGGTGGACTATCCATTAGTGGCAGTAAGATCAGCAACCTGCGGTATGCAGATGACACCGCACTATTTGCGTCATCCGAGCAAGAAATGACTCAACTCATTTCTAGAGTGGAAAAAGAGAGTGAATTGGTTGGCTGACCATAAACAAAGCGAAGACCAAGGTGTAGGTGGTGGACAGACAGAGTGCGCTGATTTGTTCAAATGAACTCCGAGACCTGGAATTTGTTGAGCAGTTTGTATATCTTGGCTCTCTTCTCAGCAACGTGGATGGCAGTGAGAAAGAGATTTCTAGAAGAATCCAAATATCTAAAGCAGCGATGACTAAACTAACTAGGATATTGAACCCGCTAAACCAAAGTTAGGCTGATGTGCATGTTGGTCTTCTCGATTTTCTTGTATGGCGCTGAATCCTGGACAATAAGACAGAGCGAGAGGGCAAGGATCGACCGACCTTCCTGGCGTGATCCTCGATTTCAAAGCAGATGTTATTGAAATATTGGTTTTTATCTTCTCTAGAGCGCCTCTGTACTTCTTTCGAGAGAGCTTTATATTGTTGACGGCTATCAGCTATTGAGAGGTTTTTCAGTAGATCATTCTTTTGATTAATGATATCCCATGTCTTCTCTGTTAACCATGAACTGCGGGGTAAGTCAAGAACTTCAATTTGACTTTCGTTGTGAGTTGCAATCAACAGTTCCTTAAAATTACTCCAATTCTCATTCGCATCAAAGCTGTCATCAATCTGTACATCTGTTGTCAGTTTTTGCTGGAGTCGTGCTTTGAAATTCGTCTGTTCTCCAGGTGTGAGCCTGCGTGTCTGTTTATCAACAATACGATAACACCTTTTCAGCTTTATGAGCATCTTTGCAACCAGTAATGCATGATCACTGCCACAGTCAGCACATGGGTCACCAGGTCTTAGTGTTTATTACACAAAACTTCCATCTCTTCGGAACTGCAATATAATTGATTTGGTTTCTGTTGCGATTTCCTGGCAATCTCCACGTATACAGTCGTCGGGCATGGTGCTGGAACCAGGTGCTTAGTTATTATAAACTGTTTGAAATAACTGTATAATTCTGAAAAATACAATACACATAATGTCGCCTATACAGACGGCAGTCGGATCTGTAGGATTAAAAGCCATGTACTCTGGCGTCGCCACATTCAGAAAACTTTTCAAATAATTTCAGAAAAATCAGAACTATTTTAATTGTTCCTTTTTTTTTCTTTTGAAGTACGGAACTCTAAAGACGGACTAAGGTCTGAAACCTGTGTTTCGTTTCGCCATAAACGGGTCCGAACCACGGAATCGGAATCGTGGTGCATGTCCCTTATAATGTCAATATGAACCTTTAGATCGCAATGCTTCGCTCGAGGAACACAATTGAAAGCCTTCTACATGGCCATTATTTTTTTATTTACTAGTCAATATTTCTACCTACTGCTCTATATAAATAATCACTAATAAAAAATTACAACAAAAGTTGAATTATTTTGCACATATTAAAATATAGTTTTTATCGTTGAGTTTATCGACATACATAGGTGTAACGCTTACTGGATTTTTCTTGCACACAATGTTACACATTTGAGAATAGATACACAAGTAATAACAACATATTTTTAGTAGTGTGTTGCAAATTATTGTAGTGTGATGCGATTTTTTATTGTGTGCGTTTGTAATTACATGACAATAGTGAGCCGATGTAGTGAATTGTAAATGTGTGTGACTCCCCCGCACCCCTTCGCTACTTCGCAGAATACTTTTGTATGCGATGGATCACTTAAGGCGGGTCCATTAGTTAAGGACAAAGTATAAAATTTCATCATTTGCTGTCATTCTAGCATAACTTAGCATTGACATTCGCTTAATAATCTGAAGTAAACCATCATTTGCTAGTATCATTTGCTATAAATCACAGTTAACATTGTATAACCGTACAATGTTTAACGTCCCCTAGATAAATTAAGTGATTTATAAAAATAACAAACGTCACCAGAGATGTGCTGACTGCTGGTACTGCTGGTACTGCAGTAGCAGCTTTGTGCTCCACACAATTCATACAAAACCAACAAAAAGCAATATAACATACTATAGGCTGTTCAGCAGTATGCCATACAAGATAAATCTTAGGTGTGACGTCGAGGGATTGGCTGGAGGTGAAACTAGGATGATTTATGCACAGAGAAGAAGGAAAGTTGTACTTGTAAGAACATAAACGTTTATTGAACTAGTTAAATACAATACAAAGCAAAAAGAGAATATAATAGAAGAAGAGAGTATAATAAAAGATAATAGAAGAAGAGGAGTGAGTTCGGTAGAATTACTAACTTTAACGAGATTACTGAGACGTGTCCCAAGGTAAAGTGGGAGACGTCACCTTGTCGAGGAGCTGCAGCAGAGAAGGGCGACGTCCGCCAGTGTTGCCCGTTAAATAAGTCGCTGCGCAGGACGTAACGTCGCGGGGCAAGGCACCGCTTCTGGCTCGCGCTGGGCCCCAGATAGCCATGACGTCACATATGTGTTTTTACTTAGGGTCGCAATTCTACAGATTCCTGAAATCAAAAATTAAAGCCAAAACTTGTTTAAAGCGAATGGATACTGAGTGGCTTTTTCAATTTGTATTTCTCGAGCACGTGGACTATTATACACTGATCACAACAATTTCAGATAAACGCTGAGCTTGATCGTCTCTCTCGACGGTCGCCGTCGCCCTCTGGTGAGAGTGGAATGTACACCATCGTAGTTCTGTCGGTTCTTTACGGGTACTTCACAGTGTGTTTTTTTTACGGCCTGTACTTGAGAGACGTGATCACAGCTAATCATCGTGGTAAGTATAAAGAGCAATCACTAAACAAATGATTCTATTAAACTTGAATTAGGTTTCTTTTTTATATTAATTTTATAGTAGCACAACTAGCACAAAGTGTCGTACACCGCGTCGGTGGCGCACTGGTGATAGACGACTACGGGGTCGAGTCCCGGGTCGGAGCTAATACTAGAGTGATCTACATCAAATATTCTTGTACCGGAGATGGGATGTTTTCTATGTTTAACATTATTTTGAAATATATCGAAGCGCTCGTGGCCCCGCGGACGTAGAGTTCTGTAAACGATCACTGCGTTAAGCAACTTTCAATATGGCTGGTCCTCGGATGGGTGACCACTTTGTGGCATTTATATTTGCGAGCGTTTCCGTGCTTCGGAAGGCACGTTAAGCCGTTGGTCCCGGTAGCCAGTAACATGGCAGTCGTTAAGTCAGTTGAATGCCTTACGGGCGGCTTGAAAAATTTCAACAGCATGTCGCCATAACCTGCACCTGTCCATTTCAACACGGCAATAGGCTCACCACCTGTTACGTGGGACAAAAAGCAAAAGCATACGGTGAAACGTGGGCGTCTTGTACACCTCTGCCTACCCCTTCGGGGATAACGGCGTGAAAGTATGTATTGTTACGCCGGCGGACTAGTGAACAACTTTAAACGTCATTTTCTGGGCCTTGGGAACGTTTTCAGCAGGCTGAAAAGCGGTTTCAGGCCGTTTCCGAGGAGGCTCTATCACATACCAAATTATCCGAATTTCACCCCAGTTGCCGTTGTTTTCAGGCGCCTGAAACATGTTTTCAGTTCGTTTCAGGCCACCCCCTATCACATGCCACCATAACCTGAAAACCCTTTTTCAGGCGTTATCAGGACCCCTTATGGGCTTTTGAAGCCTACTTCAGTATATAGCGTAAATTCATGAAAGAGTGACAAGGATAGCAGTATTAGAAAGAGAGAGCTACATTCAGAATATTCCACTATTAAAAAGGGATAGCTACACTAAGAACATTCTAGAACTATGTGATAGAGATAGCACCACAAGGGACAGCAATAGGTCAAGAACCTTCCGGCACATACCGAAGGAGCAACTAGTATCGTGTGGAACATTCTAGAGATGTACCCGATTGTAGGTACCGAACGAATTCCCCCGAATATTCCAGAACATTACTAGGCGTATATAAAGGGCCGGGCTCGCGGCTACAGCACTGTCTCCTTTGAGGAAGCGAACAGTGCGAATCGAAGTGATCGAAGCTAAATAGTGCGATACTGTTACCGTGCAATTATCTAAGCGAAGAATTTGTGTTTAGTGTGTTTAGTAGCGATTATTAATTGTGGTGTTATTGTTTTTATTTGGAGTAATTAAAGTGTTATTAGGTTGACGGCGCTACGTCACGAATTGTGTGTCTTATTGTGGTTAAAGCTGGAGCTAGAGCAATGAACTATTTCCTCAGTTTCAAAACATTTTCCAGTACCGCTCGTGTCGTGGTCGTTCGCAGCCGTGCTCCTGTACGTGCTACATCTGCAGCAGTACTCGATACTGTTCTTCCTGGTGGTGATGCGACTGGTGACCACTCAACAACGGCTCAACATTTCTTTGAAAGTCTTGCTTCAGCAAATACATAATGACAGTTAGTTTACACATTCTATATCGATCCCGGATTTCTTTACCAATTGCTAGTGAGATTCGTTCTCCAATACGAGTATCCACACTCAAGTAGATAACCCAAGTAACGCGCCCTTCACATATCGCCGCGCTCGATATACGAGTAAATTACTTCTAAACCGATTGTCCAATAATACCAAAAACGGAAATGGAATACAGACTGAGCCGTTTTATACCTTCCTTGGTTGCGCAGTGGTAGTGTATGCGACTGCCGCGACTGAGGTCCCGAGTTCGATTCCCGGGTCGGAACAAATATCGGAGTTTAGGTGTTTCCTTGTATAAATTCAAACATACATATTGTCACGCCTTTATCCTCGAAGGGGTAGGCAGAGGCATACTATACGCCTACATTTCACCGTATGCATTTACGTCCCACGTAACAGGTGGTGAGCCCATTGCCGTGTTGAAAATGGACAGGAGCAAGCTGTGGCGACCTACTGTTAAGATTTTTCAAGCGGCCCATAAGGCCTTAAACCAGGCTTAACGACTGCCATTTTACTGGCAATCGGGACCAAGGGCTTAACGTGCCTTTCGAAGCATGGAAACGCTCGCAAATGTAAATTCCACAAAGTGGTAACCCATCCAAGGATCACCTGTAGCGAATGTTGTTTAACGCAGTGATCGTTTACAGAACACTAAGTCAGCGGGGCCACGAGCGCTTCATTATTTGTATGTAATTAGAAATATATAAGTATGTTTATCAGTCGTCTAGACCCTATAACACAAGCTTATATATATTAGCTTACATTGGGATAGACGGCGGTGTGTTAAAAAATCTTAGACCATAAGACTTTTCTAAACTTTGGGGCTTAGAAGTTTACAACCATAAGTCGAGTGAAAGACTACAGTACAGGAGGTACGCCTTGAATTTGTGAAATTTGTTTTAGGGAAGACGTCATTAAAGGAAATGAAAATATATTCATATCAGCCGATCCCGAATCATTCAATCACTCATGTCATAGATGTGTTGCCAGCCATTGTACGAGGGGGTAAGGTTTGTTTGTTTTATTTCTTTTTTATTATTTTTAATTGAACCTGATTACAACTGTATGATAATTTGTGGGAAGTTCGAGAAGGAATTACAATGTAGAATCGCACTGGCCGTGAAATATTTGTCAAAGAATGTTGTGTGGTCAATATAGCAAGTACCATTCCAGGGCCAGCTGCGATAGAAATGCCTCGACTAACTAATGCACTGAAGACATTATTGCCTAACAAAACTAACAATTATATTTAAATTGCTTTAACGAATTGAATTTGTTGATTGTATTGTTGCAGGTCTGATAACGGATCCTGAAACATTGGGTCAGCTGATCAACATCTACGGTTCTCTGTGCGGCCTGATACAGCAGCTGGGCGAGACCAACGCTCTGGCCCTGCTAGCGCTGCTGTTCTATATGCTCGCGTATTTAGTCATCGCGCCGTACTTCGTCGTTGCCATTATATGTAACACTTCTACAATTTCAAGTATCGAAATACTGACGCTTTGTATAAGCATTGAGATCCCTTCACGACGAGTTATATAGTCATTCATTATGATAGTACAGTTTACCACATTATCCTGAATAAAAATTGTGTCAAGTGTGAATCCAGGGTACCAAGCAATTTTGCTGTCCAAGTTTCAAGGTAAGTTACAGCAAAATTGCTTCAGAGGGTGGAGTGTGATTTAGTAACAAACATCCATGAAAGAGCGAGAAAAATTTATTCGAGCGCGTCCATAATTCAGAAAGTATGAGGAGTAAACCCTAAAGGAACTCATATTCTAACGTTTGAGTATTTAAACTTTTACAAAAAAATTGGAAAGTGCAAAATAGAATATCGTACGGGATGAGGAGTAGAAGTGTGCACGTCGCTATCCCTGCCGGCTACGGCTGCAATTCTACTTCAACACGAGTGCTACAGGAGCGAACAATGCTAGGGCGTGCCCCCGAGGCGACGCGCACCAGTTCGTCCCCGCTGGTGTGAAAAGTGTGAGCCAGAGCGGCGTAGGGGACCGCCACCCTACACGCACGGCCCGCTGCTTACGCGCCAGTATCTTCATCGAACGCGAGTGAGCTAGAGGACTTCTGGGAGAGTATGAGAGAAGCTCTAAATGTGATAGAAGGAAATGAAAGACTTATAGTATGTGGAGACTTGAATGGATGGATGGGTACCGCTCGCGATGGCTTTGAGTCGGTACTCGGGAAGTATGGGGATAAAAGGCTGAACGACGCTGGCAAGCTTATACTGGTATTTTGTAAGTAAAAGCATTTGTTTGTGGCGAACAAAATGTTCAACCACAAACAAATTCATATGTATACGAGGAGATGTAAGTCAAATAGAAGCATGATAGATCTATTCCTAATGGATAGTCGGCTCCGTAAACAGGTGATGGACACAACGCCTCGATAAACGAGGCGCTGAGCTGGAATCAGACCACTGCCTAGTCATAACTAGGATAAGGGGTCTGTTCGCAGGTTGGCGTCATCGTGTAGGATGCATCCATTGGGGATAAATATAAAGAAAGGGTAGCCGTAAAGCTTGGCATGTTAGTAGTGAGAATGTGGAAAGTGTATGGCAGAATCTTAGGGATGATATGGTAAATGTCGCTGTGGAAGTGTGTGGAGAAACGAATAAGCGTGATGCATGGTGGAATGAGGAAGTGAAAGAAGCAGTTCTAATGAAGAAGAAAGCATGGTTAGATTGCTTAGCCTCGCGGAATGATTTTAATATGAAAGAGAAATAAAAGCTGCAAAAAGTTAACACGAAGGCACTGATAGAAGAAGCTCGTGAAAGGTGCAGAATGAAAGCAGATGAAAGGTAGTCGTCCAATTTCCGGGATAATGCCAAGCTCTTCTGGAAAGAGGTAGGCAAGACCCGTAGTTGTTCGGTAATCTGCAGTATTTATGTATCTGCATTGTAATATATTGTAATAAATATTGTTGGGACAACTCACATAACGCCATCTGATTCCACACTAAGCAGAGCTTGTACTATGGTAATCATAATAACTCATAAACAAAAGTAAAGATAATAAAGTGCTTAGTGTTAACAATGACGTCCTAACAGACCAAACTGACGTCCTGCAGAGATGTAGTGAATATTATGAAAAGATGTATGCAAGAAAAGACAGAGATGCCACATCGGGAAGTGGAGCTAACTTCGATGCTCCGGATCCCGATGTCATTGATGTCATTAGTATGAAAGAAATTGACCAAGCGATAAGAAGTATGAAATGTGGTAAAGCTGCGGGTAAAGACGGAGTCACTGCTGAGATGATCAAGTACGGTGGGTCGCGCGTCTGGGACACACTATGTCTGTTATGCAACTGTGCTGGCGGACGGGTGAGGTCCTAGGTCCCTATTTACAAAGAGAAAGGCTCGCGCCTAAACTGCTCCAACTACAGGGCGATCAGCTTGGTCAGCTTAGCTTGTAAGGTGTATGCAAAGGTTATAACGGCAAGAATGCAAGAAAAGTCTGAAAGGTATTTATGGGAGGCTCAATGTTGGAGGATTCCGACGTGGAAGAGGTTGCATGGATCAAGTGTTTTCTCTCCGCATAATCGCTGAGAAGTTTCTGGCTACTAGCCAGAAGGTTTTCTGCGCTTTTGTAAATCTGGAGAAACCATTTGATAACGTTGTGAGAGAAACTCTGTGGGATTTGCTGCCCGGATATGGTGTTGACGGCTTGCTAAGGTAAGGCTTGTGTGCGAGTAGGGGGGATGTGTCACCTCTTTTTGATGTCTGTATGTTAGGCGTCAAACAGGGTTGTGTCATGTCCGCCTGACTGTTCATAGTGTATCTGGACAGTTGCCTGCAGAAGTTGAAAGATTGTGATATTATGGGTGTGAATTTGGGTGACTTTACAGTAAACTGTCTGCTGTACGCTGATGATGCAGTGCTCGTGGCCTCATCAGAAGCCGACCTTCAGGCATTAGTCACTGATATGAAAGAGGAGAGTGAAAGTAAGGGTCTTCGCTTGAATGGAAGTAAAACTAAGGTTCTAGTATTTGAAAGAGATGACGTAAAAACCAAATGCGAGATTAGGGTAAACCAGGAACGTCTAGAGCAAGTGAATGAAATTGTGTATTTAGGGAGTATGTTTAGCGCGGATGGAAGATGTGATTCGGATGTAGAACGGCGAGTAGCTGCCGGAAACAGAGTTAACGGTGCTTTATCCCTATTAGTAAAGCGACAAAGCATCGTAAAAGAAGCACGACTGACGATTCATAACGCAGTGCTAGTGCCCACTTTGCTTTACGATAGCGCAACCTGGGTATGTCAAGAGATGCATGAAAGTAAATTGAATGTTGTGCAGATGCGATCACTTCAAAAATAAGTGTAAAATACAGGTATTAACGCAATCATGCTAATTTACCTTAAATAGCTTGACGTTTCGACTGGGTTGCACCAGCCGTGGTCAGAAGCAGACTGCTTGTGTGACTGATGAAATGAAATAAGCGTCAAGCGAGCGTCCTGTCAATGTCAGTCCACAGATTACTGTAAGGAGTTCGTCCGGTCGTAGGATGTAGTTTGTAATAAATAGGTAGCCTATGTCTAGATTTAGGTACCTACCTAAAAGTGTGTATTTGGTTATAGCATTTTTAATTTATTTTTAATTTTTGTTTTATAAATATTTTGGTGTATTTGAAAAAAAGAGAGGTCATATGTGAGTGTATTTGTAATTTAGGATAGATTTATTGTGATTTTGTGTATTTGTTGATTTTGTTGTTATTATTTTGTACTCTTTAGCTGTAAATATTGTTTACATAAATATATAGATGTGTTGTGTCACAGAGGCACCATCGGAAGACCAGCGCGTCATCTAGCAATATATTTATGTTGTTATGTGACGCATTATGCTGAGATGGTGACCTTTTCAGGCCCATGATGGGAAAATGGGTTTTTTAATTAATTACGTTGGTTTTTATGTATGGGCATGAATAAAAACTATTTCTTTCTTTCTTTCAATATGGCAGGTATGAATGAAAGTGACAGCATTTAGCTGGAAAAGGGCATGCTCCGTTGGTTTGGACACGTCCAACAAATGAGTGAAGAACGATTGACGAAGAATATATATTGTGCGAAAGTAAAGGAGAAGAAGTCAGGATAGGCCGAGACTTACATATGAAGACCACGTGAGCAGATTGCTCAAAAACGGAAAGGTCAAAAGTACTCGGATACCCAGACGTGCGTGAATGAAGCGATTGATGAATCTTGAAGAAGCGAAAGAAGTCTGCATGGATCGCGAAGCTTGGCGATCTGTTCTCTCTGACTACCCCGTCAGGGATACAGCGTGAAGATAGTTAGTTAGTTAGAATATCGTCACATTGTTACCTAACTCCGTAAATACTCGAAAGCTTTTATTTATTAAATTTATTTCATAAACAGTAGATTCGATTCCAGCTTGATGTCTTTTCCATACATACATACATATTGTCACGCCTTTATCCCCGAAGGGGTAGGCAGAGGCATAATAAACGCCCACATTTCACCGTATGCATTTTTGTCCCACGTAACAGCCGTCTTTGCCATGCTGATCCATAATCTGACAATTTCATAACAGAGGAATTTCCTTAACCTGAAAGTTCATAAATATGATAGTTCCGACCGAATGACACGTAGCATTAAAATAATGCAACTTGGCATGGACAATCCTTGATATAGACAACAACTTTAGCGAGGGGGATTTCGATCGGGGGGAAATAAAGGCAGGGGAGGGGAAATGGTCCCGTAGTGGTTGGCAAGAGCGCTCAAAACGAAAAAAAGCAATGATTAATTTTTTTTTAATCGATAAAATAAAGGATAAAAATTTTAAATAAAAAAAAATTAAAAAAAAAATAATTCTCCGAAGTCTACGGTTTACAGAACCACTAGTATATAAGTGTGTTTCTTGTCTACATCCCACAGCACAAGCTTGAAGCTTAGTATGGGCTAGATGGCGCAGTGTAAAAGCGTCCCACACTATTATTATGTTTATACCGTTATATGATAAAAGGCAATGAAACCGAACCTTTTTTCTACTATTTCTAGAATTATTTATCTATCACGCCTTATCCCCGGAGGGGTGGCAGAGGCATACGTATAATATGCCCTTTTTTCACCATGTGTATTCCTGTGCCACGTAATAGGTGGTGAGCCCATTGCCGTGTTGAAATAAACAGACGCAGGTTGTTGCTACCTGCTGTTGAAATTTTTAAGCCTGCCATTTTATTGGCAACCGGAACCAACGGCTTAACGTGCCTTCCGAAGCACGGAACTGGGGTGGGTCCAAAGGGCCGAATAAAATTAATAAAATATGTCTATTTTAGATGTTAAATTTGGAAGAAATTTTGAACCCGTTGCCTTTTTAGTGAGGTGGTAACAAAAAGGCTAAAAGGTCTTATGTGCTAGACACTCATTAGCACAACCAATTAAAGTCCTGGTAGTCTCGGACTGGCATTAAACTCCTGGAAGTCTCGGACTGGCATTAAAGTCCCGGTAGTCTCGGACTGGAAGTCCTGGTAGTCTCGGTCTGGAATGATCGCTGATGATGTAAAGTGGAACAACTAGGATTAGAACGTGCGTGTTCCGTGGGATGGGAAGGGCATCGCTTATTATAAGCATTTGCCGGCGAGCATTTGCCATTGCTTCGGATAGTCTCTACTGCCATCAGCTAATGAGACTCATCAAGAAATTATCTGAACTTTCATCATCCACAAAAATAAAGAGAACTTCCCCGGGGAGTGTTGATGCAGGCACCATACAGTCTTGACTTCAGATTTCCGCCTAATGAAAAATAAACTTTTGCTTTATTTTATATTAAATGACCTGGACGTGAGTGGGCAGTTACAATATAATTTCTTCTTGATTTTCAGTTCGAGCTCATACTGAGGTTCCCATTCTCAAATCGTTGTCTGTGCTGGCGTGGTGCGTTCTCTGCTTCAGCCTGGTTGTGCTGATCGCCGAACCTTGTCACCGATCCCATGTTGAGGTAAATGCATATTTTTTTGATCTGAAACATGACTCCTCAATTTTATTAATTACGACTAATTCATATCGCATTATGATAATGTTACTTCTGGGACGGGTGCGTTTTTGACATGTTTATTTACGAACGTCTCCGTGCTTTTGAAGGATAAGCCGTTGGTGCCACCTGCCATTAATATGGTTGTTGCCAAGTTGCAGGCCTTATTTGAGGCTTAAAAATTTCAATAGCAGATAACCTCATGCCGCCTTCTGTCCGTTTTAACACCGTGGTAGGCTCCTCACTATTACGTGGGACAAAATACAACTGGAGTTATTCCGCAAACCCCTTCGGGGAAAGAGTGTGGTTCATAGTTGCCTAACACCAGTACGCCTTTACTTCGGAAGATGTTTGTACGGCGAGCACCGCCAGCTTGCTGTTCTTCTTTCTCAAGGGGAGTTATTTGTCGGCAGCTGTTCCTGACGAAAGGCCTCGTTTGCCAGATGATCCGCTGTGCTCGCAAGGAAGCATTGGCAGTCAACTATGAGCTCAAGATGTTTCACAGGCACATCTTGCTGAACCCAGTCAGCTTTGCGCCATTGGGCTTAGTGACGTTAGACAGAACTCTTTTAGTTACGGTTAGAAATCCAATTACTTATTTGTACTAACATTATAAAGACATATTTGTGAGCTTTTAGCCCCCTACAAAGTCAAAAATACTGAAACCATTATGAAAATTCTATTACTGTTAGAAAAAGGTGCGTTCCTTCTTTACCCCGGAGACAAGTTCTTGTTGGAAACGTAAGGTACCCCGTAAGGGCGCCTGCGTCGTTTCCACGTCCGTTAGTTAGTGCGTGCAAGGAAGGTCACTTGGGTCATGGAGATCCTGGTGGGGCCCATTACTCCCGACAGTAAAATAACCAAAGCATTGTATGTTATACTATCGCATTTGAGAGCGACGAGATATTAATAAATGGTTATTATTTGTTATATCCTTGCGCCTGTCCTAACACCTCTGGGACTGCTTGCTAGAATAATATTGGGAATAACGGGGTTGTCGTGGATTCTGGCAACTGGCCAAAGCCGTGCAGGCCAACTTTTGCCACACCTCGCTTACCCGCTGCTTTACCCTAATGGGTCACTGGCTCACAAAGCTCAAGAGAAAGCCGATTTGCTCGCAAATTTCTTTGTGAGCCACCCACCATTGCCAATAGTGACTACACAATGCCGGATATTGTGATAAGTTACGTACGGGCAGTGCTACGCTCACGGCCCTGATGGTATTCCAGCTGTGATACTACAAAAATGTGCAGTCGAGTTATCTCCAGCGCTAAAGCGTTTGTACCGTCTTTAATATCCTTTAGGGGACGTGGTGGAGGCTTGGAAAGAGGCAATCGTACAACCGATCCCCGAGAAAGGGGATCAGTCCGATCCAGCCAACTATCGCATCATAGCCATCGCCTGAAATGAAATGAAAAATCTTAATTAACGTATGTCATGAAGTAACAATTATGAATACCCACAAAGCAATAGGAAGAGCGCTGAGGAAGAACCCGCCAATAAAACTCATGGCCACTCTTTTCTAACCGTCAGAAATTACATTAGTTTTATTTACATGATATTTGAACAAATTATACATGTCGTATTAAGTCATGAGTATGAATGGTTTACGTCATAGGACTCTGAAAATGTTGCGGAACGCAAGCGTCACCTAGTGGTGCTGTACGGAGTCATGGAGAGAGAGTAGTGAATCTACGAAATGTCGCGCGCGGTGTGCACTGGTCTCCTCGGAGCTGTGCGCGTTTCGTTACTCAGTGATCGTTTTGTTACTTATTTCATCTTCTGTAAATCAGTAGTAAACCAAACTAATTGTATCTGTAACCTTTTTTTCCCATACGCCCACGTAACTACTAAAATCATGCTTAGAACCTAGTTTTGAGTATCTAACACCGACATATAGTAATGAAATAATACAAAAGAAATAAATCAAAAATCAAATCAATAAAGAGCGATTTTAATTACCAGTTCTAAGGGCAGCCTACCCTTTATAAAGAAGAATCTGGCAAGAAACTCTATGGATACTCGTTTAAAACGTAGGTATGGTTTACAATAATAAACTTACATAGTTCTTTTGGAGTTTTGTGAGAACAGTTGACTAAAATTAGTTTGATTAGAGAGTCTCACTGCACAACACCGTCTCCTTGTCATGGATCTCTGTGTGAAGCCCAAACGCGTCGAGCGTTGCCAGCGCCGTATCAGATGGTTGCTGCTTGTTGAAGCTAGGTCCCTGGAGTTTTCGCCTTAGCTGTCGGTGACAAGTGCATCGACACTGAAGGCAAAACTGTTCAAGATTACTGGGACAGGATTCACGCGCCTATCCTTGGAGCGGTGAAGGTGGTGCTCGGTGGTAGTGGACGGAAATGTGACAAGGAAACTTGGTAGTGGAACGACACAGTCCAAAGAGAGACTAAGAAGAAAAAAGCCCTCTTTAAAAAGCGGCAAGCGTCAGGATCTCCTGAACTGATCGAGACGCATACAGCGAAGCGCGCCACTAAGAGATCTGTGGCCAGGGCCAGACGTGACCACTTACAACCTCTATATGAGAAGTTGGAATCGTCTGAGGGCATAAGCTTATCTACATGGGGCACACTAAAAGTTTAGCACTTCTAGCTAATCAGAACTATTTGAATATCGAATGTTATATTTTTTGAAAAGTTGCAACCTTATTAGTAATAATAAAAAAACAGTTGGCGGGAAATATTTGTCAATTGTTTTTTATCAGTCACAAAAGTTCTACGTACGCAACGAAAATGGAATTAAGTCGAAAAGTTTTAGAGCAATGATTTTTTATGATTTTAAAAGTTCTCTCTCTCTGCAAGACTGTACCGCTCGTCTTCTAAATGGTTTTCGGAGAGAGCTTCTCTCCGAAAACCTTGTTTGAGCACCCTGAGGCGATGGTCTTCTGAATTTGAGAGAGGTCGAGTTTCTTTACACGACGAATTTCGTGATGGGCGGCCTTCAACTGCCGTCAACGAAAATAATGTGGCTACTGTTAAGCGGCTAATTGAAGATAACCCGCGGAATACCTATGAGACAATTCGAAAACTATTGAGGATTGGTATGTATCAAACTCAGAAAATCTTACACGAAGAATTGAAAGTTCGGAAACTTTGTTGTCGTTGGATCTCTCTTGAACTGACAGCGGAGCAGAAGCGGGCTCGCGTGGAATTATGTTCACAGATGCTACTGAAGTACGACCACGGAAATTCGAATGCTGTTTATGACATTGTCACGGGAGACGAAATGTAGATTTATTGTTTTGTACCAAAAAAAAAACAGCAATCTTGTGAATGGGTGTTTAAAAATGAGAACAGGCCAACAAAAGTGTTGCAGGCGAGAAACGTTGGTAAAAAAATGATCGCGTTTTTTTTCTCAGCTATAAATAAATAAATATAAATAAATATTGTTGGGACAACTCACACAACGCTATGGGTATTATCTGTACAATTCCACTTGAAGATCAAAAGAGTGTTAATGCCGAGTGGTATTCTACCATTTGTTTACCCACGGTGTTAGAAAAAGTTCGCGAAAGACGACCATAAAGCCGCGTTCTCCTACATGACGACAACGCTTCTTCACACACGGCCAACAAAACAAAGTCATTTTTAGCTTCCGAAAAAGTACAACTCGTCACCCATCCTGTGCATAGCCCAACTAGCACCCTGTGATTTCTGTATTTTCCCCAAAGTCAAAGATTTGATGAGAGGTTTCACTCTTACCAACTCCGAAGAGGCAGTGATAGCGTTCAATCAGGACGTATTAGTTGGCGCGCTCCAGGGTCAAAGCAGTACAGGATATTTCCAAGTGCCGCTGTGTAAAAGATCCTGATGGCACCCTGCTATGCCAAGAACTTACGGTTAAGGAGAGAAGGCGCTCGTACTTCCACGAGCTGCTAAATAAGCAGCATAAAGAGGTGCAGCCTCCGGACCTCCCTCCAAATCAGGGACTAGTGCCACCTGTAACGCCTGCAGAAGTCCAGATTGCTATTCGTCGCATGATAAATCGGAAGCCTGTCGGAGCCGCTGTGCGGTGTACCTATATTTGTACCGCAATTCCGGAGATTTGGTATGCTGAATATACTTAATACCATTCCAAACTGGCATGTACATGATGAAAAAGAATAACCAATGGTCGTTGGACTTTATTTTCAATGTATGTAATACGTACCTATACTTACTTATTATTATGATGCTATCCAACCTGAAGGCATTATCTAGAAAGTCGTATTTTAGAAGTTATACTGCTTTTGGCGCGTTAGGGAAAAATTATGATTGTAAAATTTTACGATGCGCGCGCAGAGCCTTACGAAAAACCGACAACATGAAGTTAGCTGATTAGTGTAGGTATATTAGGTTCCGATATATCTCGATTCTTGTCAATCGGTTAAATGTTACTTTTAAACTGGGACGTTAGAGTGAGTAACAAAAGTGTTACATGCAAAATAGCCGCGTTATAAAACTAATATACTTATGTAACATACTAGACCAACACACTGTATTGTATTTATTTCATTTCGTACACTAATAATATATTAAAGTAGATTTTGTATAAGAAACATTTTGCATTTGATTGTCGGGGCCTGTGTGCGAATTGACGAACAGAAAAAAAAATTAAATTGAAATATGCCATCTCGCACGATCGTGGGAATTTTCTGTGTGCGAGTTGACGAATAACCCGCGGGTTAGTTCTCTGTGATGGCCAGGCTTTCTGCGGGTTAATGCCGGGGTACCACAGGGATCTGCACTGTCGCCAACTCGTCTGCATAACAAAGACATGCTGACCCTTAGGAGCATTTCATTGCAATGCAGATTTCAGTACTTTGCATGAGAATTATTCTGCCCGTCCAGTAGCGGAATGGGCCAACATCAACGAAAGAAGACTGCAACTTGTGGCTGATATCGACTGGGATCTGAACCGCATTCCCAAATGGGGTTCTGATAACCTGGTCGATTTTAATGGCCCAAAAACACAGCCATGTGTTCACAGTTAAAAAAATCCCCTTTCCTCCCCTTTCTACCCTCGCTTCAGAACACTACAATACCAATGAAGGACAATCTAGATATCCTCACTATAGACGTTCGTCGTGAGCTCAATAACAAAACCAATTTAGAGAGCTGTATTGGGCGAGCCCTGAAGGTGAGACGTTTTTTCACGCCGCATCAGAGATGTCTGTTGTAAGAGACGCAGATTCATCCCTGCGTCGAATACTGTTCGCACCATTGGGATGATTCTGCGAGAGGTACTTACTGGACGCGCTCGACGCTATGCGGAGACGTGCTATTCGCATTAAAGAAATATAGGTTCCATGACTGCATTTTACAGTATGTACCCGGCGAGTGTTCTAAAGATCTCTTCAACCTAATCCCGGGTTCGCGCAATGAGAAGATGCACATCATTGGGCCGACAACTTGAAGGACGCTATAAGTAGTCATGTAGACTGAGAGTTCCCTTGATTCGCTAGATGTCGTCATGGCTTTCATCAGGTGGGCGGCGTCATTTTGTCGTGATAGGTATTAAAAAAAAACGTAGGAGAATCATTCAGTCATTACTAATCAACAAACTGCAGATCCAGTCATTACCGCACATTGTATGGACTAGTTCAGCCGATAATCTACGGACGTAAATAATCTTCTACCGTCCCTAAAACCTTCACGATCAACGTGTTAAGATTGTGAAAGTAAAAAACCTAAAGAGCGGAAGGATGAAGCTTGTGTAGAGCTCACACGTCACATAGTCCATTCTGCAAGATAAAATCAGTTCCAGCTCAAATCAATAAAAACAAAGTTATACAACTCTGCTCTGTCGTATCACCGAGGCTTGACATCAATTTTATTATCGTCGCCGGTGTTTCGTGTTGTGGTGTTTTGTGTTTGTTGTGTGTGTGGTGGTGAGAAGGCACTTGGAGGAACGGACAGACACAGGTGCGTGTGTCCGTTCCTCTGTCACTACTACCACAGATATTATGATATAATTCTTTTACCTACTTACTGCGGTTGTTGTCTACACGCGGTGTGTTTGTACTGTTTCAGATGTTGTCCACTACGGTCACCTACTTGTCTGTCGTCATCCGTTTGTAATTTTGCAGACAAAGCGCTTGTTCTGCATAATATTGTTATTTTGTTCAAGTACATTATTTTACATATGTACTCATAAAAAGAATAGATAAATATGTTTGGCATATTCTCCCACGATGCCGTCAAGTCGAAATCAGCTTGTGGTATGAGATGTAATAATAAACTTGAAAATCCCTGTGTGTAATTTTATTTAATGATTAGCTGGCCCCGCCACTTCGCCCATGACGCCCGTAGCTAATTCAAACTCCCGCCGCACCCATTTAATCCCGTCATTTATAAATTTAAATTATTGTATGAAAATTTGCCCCATTTGTTGACATTTATGATTACTGCTTCGCTCTTAAGGGTAATAGCGTGATGATATATAGCCTATAACCATCCTCAATTAATGGACTATACAACACACAAAACATTTTTTTTCAATTTGAACAAGTAGTTCCTGACATAAGAAAGGGCTGTGTCCTTTCTCTTGGCGGATATGAATATCATAGTGTCAATTTAACTTGCTGTACAGATTGCTGACACGTTGGATTTACACATATAATAATATTATAATAATTTCTTTATTTGTACCTT
The DNA here is from genome assembly GCA_948477245.1 of Thumatha senex. NCBI lineage: Eukaryota > Metazoa > Arthropoda > Insecta > Lepidoptera > Erebidae > Thumatha > Thumatha senex. The sequence continues at coordinate 66,532 of OX419742.1, read as the reverse complement.
ATAGTTTTACAAAAACTGATTTATGATTGAGAGCTCCTTTTAAGTGCAAAAACACTTGAGTTAGGAGATCCCGCTCTTCTGTTAACAATTTGTAAGATCGCATACTACATTGTTTACATTTACATATTAAGGATTAGGTTAAAAATTGCATGACAGATAAGCAAAGTAAAAAATGAATGCTAAATGAGTGTTTGTGTAAGTGTGTACGCTCTTTAACATACCCTGTATGTTAAGGCTTGGTATTCCTGCCGAGGCCACGCTTTTGAGTTTATTAAAACAATGCGAATCGTAGAAGAAAGGGTTTTTGATTCTGAAAAAGAGATATAAGTTAGTTAAGGATTTAAGCTAGTCAAAATGGCTTTCTGTTACAAAATCTAATAAGCTTCACTTGATAGAAAAACATCCCAAAGTTGGGCAACTTTGGGATGTTTTTCTATCAAGTGAAGCTTATTTCGAATTGTTTTTTCAAACCCAAATCTAAACTACAGATAATTTTAATTAAATTTTTATACACAATTATAGCTACTTAATAGTTATAGACATAATGGCTTACTTTGACTATATACAGTGATTTTTATAGAACAAATTTTTAAATAATATCAGATTCGCGACGCCGAGGCCTGATCAGTCGCGCGCTGGCGCTTACTGAGGCCTACCTCAGTAACCTGTGGTCCTAAGGTCCTAACCTGTGTTAGGTTTTTTCGTTGCGCTCCCCTTGCTTATTTTCGCAATGGCACAGTATATTTATGAGTGCAGTAAGCATTCCATCATCATCCGAGCGTCTGTCCCAGTTGCATCTCGCGACGCCCGGAGTTAGCTTTATATAGTGTATATATATGAGAGTTATACGCAGTGGACTCACCACCCATTACGTGGGACACGAATACACATGGTGAAAAGTGGGCATATATAATAATATGCCTCTGCCACCCTTTCGGGGATAAGGCGTGATAGATTAATGAGAATTAAGAGTTTTAATATAAAATAAAGTGGTTGCGCTGGCATGCGATAAAAGAGTAACCGCGTTATTTTTCTATGTTGCATCGCTGATCTACATTTGTTTTTAATTAATTAGTTGTCGACACCCCGCTTTCCCTTTATTCCATTTCTCTTTCGCACCTACCTTGTCTCGCATAAAGGAGGAGCGAGACAGCTGTATTACGCGCGCAAGTACCTACGCTCGCGCCGCTAGCCTCACGGGCAGCGACCACGATTGAAGGCCGGCAGTCTGTCCTACACCACGCGCGCGCGCCCGCACCAACTATCGCAATAATTGTATTTTCCATGGATAAATAGTGTTTTCGTGCAAGGAAACCAGGAATTCAAGTCCAGGGACGCCCCCGGCAGCCTCCACCTCAGCATCTCGCAGCAAGCAGCAAGGTAGTGTGCCCATTCCTGTTTTTCCATTTCTTTTTCCGTCGACAATCGCGTGTAAATTTCATTCATTCAAAAAAAAAAAAGGTAAAGTTAATTTAATAAATGTTAAAAATATAAATTTCAAGCCAGGGAAACCGGGGGTAAATGCAGGTTATCAGCACACGTCGCTAAGAAGGGGGCTTCGAGTAGGCCTCCCGTTGCCAGGAAGGGGCCTCAAGTAAGGCCTCCACGTCGCCGACCTCGGAGAAGCAGGTCGCGGTAAATCAAAGCAGGCAGAGGGCTGAAAGTAACCAGCCGTCGGCGTCACAAGCCACTGCAGACAATCACTTTATTATTTCAGAGGGCACAACCCTCTCACTCAGCACTATTCCTCAGAACCTCATCACAAGGCGAGCACCAAAAGTAGAATGATTTGACGGCACCGGCTCCCTTCTTTTACAGAGCATTTCAAAATTTAAACAAGTTCTAAACATAATTTAATATAAATTTATAACAAGGTCTAATATCTAAACAACCTTACCTACTGGCAGCTCTAACAATAAATTAAAAATAAAACCTAGGCTTGTCATTAACTGACATTAAAAATTACAAAAGGTAAACAAACATTAAAGCTTTCGAAATATAAAGGCCTAGGAATGCTACAGATAATGGCCATGCAAATAATTTGAGAGAATGAATATTAAAAGATTTAACGTAAGTACACATACATTACAACCATATCCGGGCAGAATATGGTGTGGACGGCCAGCTGCTGCTGGCGATACAGTCTCTTTATACGGACTGTAAAGCTTGCGTGCGACCAAGGGGGAGGTTCATCTGACGCCTCTTTTTGACTTCTGTTCGGGCGTCAAACGTGCCGTCGACGGTCCGCCTGGCTTTTCATAGTATATCTGGATATTTGTGCAAAATTGTGGCTGCAAAAGTTAAAAGTTTATGATGTGTTGTAAAATTGGAAATTGTACAGTACTTTGTCTGTTGTACGCTGATGATGCGGTAGTGATGGTCTCATCAGAAGCCGACCTTCAGGCATTAGTCACTAATATAAAAGTAAAGGTCTTCGCTGCATGTTAAACTAATAATCGCGTATTTGAAAAAGAAAAAGTAAGAACTAAAAGCAAGATTTGGGTAAACCGGCAACGTTTAGAGCAATTGAATGAAATTGTGTACTTAAGGAGAATGTTCAGCGCAGACGTAAGATATGTTCTGAAGAACAACGGTGACTAGCTGCCGAAGACAGGAACATAACATTATGATTCTTTGATTTTATTTTATTTAAAAAAAAAAGAATATAATGAGTACGGGACATTTTATTTGGTACTTGTACATTAAGCCTAAATTTGTTATTAAATATATCATCATAAACTCCTACTAATATTATAAACGCGAAAGTTTGTATGGATGTTTGTTACTTGCACGTAAAACTACTGAATGGAATTTAAATAATCTTTGCCTTTTTTTTCTGTGTTCTGTTATCTGCAATCAGTTCTACTATAAGCAGACTGTGTGAGGGTAATTAGGTGAGTGAGTGTGCTCTCCAGTGGGCACATCTCCTCGTTTATTTCCAATGGGCTCAGTCGTCACTGATTATGTCTTTCCTTTTTAATCTTTTGCTATAACCTCGATGCGTTAGTTGTGAGGCCAGGGGATTGGGGTGATGTCGCAGTCGCCGGTGATAGCCTAGCAAACTGTTTTTAATTTCGTCCTTTACCATAACTATATATTAAATATAATAGCTTATCTATCAGAATAACCCATAAGCTACTTTTTATCCCGGGAACAATGTGTTCCTTTTGAAAACGGGAACGGAAAATTTTCATCACGCGGGCGGAGCCGCGGGCTTCAAACTAAATAAAATTCAACACAATAACAGAGATGTTCCATTTTAATTGCCACTGCCAATCATTATTACTGCGGCGTGCCAGCAGAAAATACATCGTCGATCTATCTTGGCGGGGGCTGAAGAAGCTTTGTGGTGCCTACGCGACTTGGCCTACCGGCCCTTAAAGAGCGTACTCTATCCTGTGTGTGTGTGTGTGTGTGTGTGTGTGTGTGTGTGTGTGTGTGTGTGTGTGTGTGTGTGTGTGCGCTCGTTTGTGTGTGTATGTCGATAGGTCTGTATGAGGTTAGTAAGATTCCAAAAGTTGTCTCTATAGGTATACTAATTAAGTATGATAATATTACCTTAAGTATGATATATAGTGTTTAAGCCTCTTAGTTTGTCTGCTAGCATCATATTTTAGATGTTTGTAAATACGCAGTACCGTGCACAGAATATATAGTTGCCTGACCGTAAGAACACCACAGGAATCATAAAGTTTAGTAGTTGGGAATCTAAATGCTTTAAACCACATAACCTTTAGTAGGGATCTTTGAACCCTCTCGAGTTCTAGGAACTTTATTTTAGTGGCACCCCCCCAGACTGGGATACAATACGTTAGAACCGACTCGGCCAGCGAAGTGTATATTTCTTTCAGGAGTTGCTTGTCAGCGATGTGTCTTAGTTTTTTAAAGGTCCATATCAGCTTTCGAACTCTTCATTACTAGTTCCAAGTGATCATGCCAAGACAGTTTTTGATCAACTGCAACTCTTAGATATTTAGTTTTTTGTACTTTACTTATAATGCCACTAGAGCAGTCTCATCTAAAGTTACAATTATGTATTTTTATTTCAAGATCGGTAGTGGGTTGAGTACTATTAAATTTTGTGAAATACATATAATTAGAGGGTAGAAGGAGTCATGGAAGGCCGAGACTTACATATGAAGACCACGTGAGCAGATTGCTCAAAAACGGAAAGGTCAAAAGTAATCGGATATCCAGATGTGCATGTATGAAGCGATTGATAAATCTACAAGAAGCGAAAGAAATATGCATGGATCGCGAAGCCTGGCGATCTGTCCTCTCTGACTACCCCGTCAGGGATACAGCGTGAAGATAGTTTGTTAGTTTAGTTACATATAATTAGTTTTACTCACATTAAGTGTTAATAAGTTGCTTCTTAACCAGTTATCTATTTTAGCCAGGCCTAATTCCGTGAATCGGCGAATCGATTCATACGTACTTCGTGTAAACACCACAGCCGTGTCATCTGCATAGGAGTATATTTTTCCGTGATTAATTTTCATACTGCATAGATTGTTTATGTAAATCAACAGGGGCAACACATCTGCCGGGGTGCCACAGGGCGGCGTGCTATCTCCTTTACTCTTTTCTGTTTTTATAAACTCCTTCACTAAGGACTTAACTTCTTCCTACCATCTTTACGTAGATGATCTTCAAATTTATTCCCAGGCCTCGCTGGACAATTTAAATGTGGCTGTTGGCAACGTCAATGCAGATATAATCAAAATTTGCAAATGGAGTAAGGCCTGAAGTCTGAAGGTTAATCCTGGCAAGACTCAGGCCATTGATGTTGGCAGCCCCAGGTCGATCTCTAAAATCGACTGGACACAGCTCGCAGCAGTGACCTGTGGTGTGACTGACATTTTGTATAGTAGATCGGTAAAAAATTTAGGGATTCACATAGACTTATGTTTATCCTGGGGTCCTCAGCTGCAGGAGCTGAGCCGCAGAATATATGCAGCCTCGGCATCCCTGCGCCGATTAAAAAAATTTCTACCTATTGAAACTAAAACTGCCCTTGTTCAATCACTTCTTTTTCCTATTCTTGATTATGCCGATACCAGCTATCTAAATCTCACCGAAGAGCAACTAAATAAACTTGAGAGACTCCAGAATTATTTTAGATTATTATTTTATTATTTTTAGATTCATATTTGATTTGCACAAATATGATCACATCTCTGAATATCGCAAAAAGCTCAAGTGGTTACCTATTCGTCTTCGCCGGAATACACATATCCTATCCTTGCTGTATAATATCCTCTTTTATCCTTTCACTCCTTCCTATCTAAAACAGCGCTTTGAATTTTTAAGAGACACCCATTCAAGATCTCTGCGATCATCGGAGAATTTGAGATTGAAAATGCCTGGACACTCCACTGATTTCATGGACAAATCGTTCACTGTTCAGGCGGTTCGTTTGTGGAATGCACTGCCAGTGTCAATCAGACGTACACACACTTTGAACACCTTTAAAGTGGTTGTTAATAATTATTATCTGCGTGTTGCTGACTCTGCCTAAACTGCAATGCCTTATTAATATAATAATGTTTATTATAATATGTTTAAATAATAAGTACAATGTCAACTCAAAAAATATTTACATGTCAAATTCAAATAACCCGCCCCTGACCGCTCCCGGCCCAAAGGTGCCCATAATACTAGCCGCGTTTCCACGTTGAATAGCTATAGCCAACCTTTGCACCAGAAACGATCTTGAGCGGGGGTCACCTGTTTCTCCCTTATTCTGCGTCCTAATTCCTCAATTAAAATTTTTGCCTCGGATCCCCAGCATCCCATGGTTTCCACGGCAATGGGCACAACCAAATACCTAGCCTCCATCTCGGATTATTTCTTCTTTTTGCTCTCCTCTGCTTGTTTCGCCGCTGCTGAAGCTGAGTGCATGGTGTGCCCTAGGTGACTAGCGGCAACGGTGTTACGCACGTGGCGTCCCACACCAGGCACTTGCCAATCCTCCAAGGCACCAAGGTCAGACCGTCCGGCCTCTTACCATCAGATCTACAGAGACCCGGTGACGCAAGGGACACCCGCCAAGATAAAAGCTCTCCGAACAATGTCGTTGAGGGCATGGTGACGCGGAAACCTCCCCTTGCAACGATGACAACTCAGAGCGTGATGGCCATCGGCCCCCACCATGGAACCGCAGGTGCATTTGTGGGGTTCACACACCTTACAGCCCAAGCGAAGAGCAACCGCCACACGCAGAGAGTCATCATCTAACAAAGTGCCCAGGTGAGGCGATGGAAGAGCGTGCAACCATGCCCCAGACTCTGGCTGTGACACAGCAAGAAGTCTGGCCCTATCCTCATCAACGGCACAGTCCAACAACGTTCCCCGAACCCGCCCTGAACCTATCTCATCCCATGCTCGCTGACTGTACGGTGCCTCAGGTTTTATTGCTCCCACGCCCAGAGAGGACCAGGCTCCCAGGGCATCCGACACAAAGGATATGCCATCCACGCCACCAGTTAATTGGAGTATGTTAGTGACAAGGCTCGCAATACCATGCGCGGACCCCAGGAAAGCCGGCAAACCCACATCATGTGCGCATCTAACTCCAAGACCCCCGTAACGAGTCGGAAGAACTGCCTGACTCCACCGGGGACCCTCAAGGGAAACATTCAGAACTGCTTCAAGCGTTGATTTTATCGCGTTGTCGAAACTCGTAACTTCCCTCGGAAAAAGCCATGTAGGGGCAGTACGCAACAAGTACATAAGTTTTGGAACAGCAAAACACATGCGTAGCAAGACAAGTGCAACGTGCGCGGAAAGATCCCTTAGACGGTCCCGAGCGTTAAGAAGAAGCTGTTCACATGAGTTGATAGCCTCAGGAACAGAATCCAGGAAAATAGGAGAGCCTAAAAGATAGAAATTTGAAGTTGTAAATTCCCTAAGACCCGGCAACATAGCATTAAAACGAGAGAAGTGTTAACCGGTTAAGTGTTATTAACCGCAGGGGAAAAACTCGCACTTCGAAGGATTAACCACTAAACCCAGTTCACTTAAACGAGGAATGAGCACCTCCAAATCACGGCACACTTCCTCCGGTTTACCTCCAAGAGTTCCATCGTCGAGATACCAGATATTTAGAGAAGACTTAATTTCTCGGATAACACTGTGAATGGCTAAACTAAATACGAGTGGCCCGAGTGGATCTCCCTGCTGTGCCCCCACTTGCGAGAGAATTAGATCATCATTAAAAAAAAGATTTGTAGAAGATTTATACACCTGGTAAAGAAAAGGATATATGGAAGGAATTTTATTCCTGACCTCACTCAAGAGGACGTCTCTCTCCAAAGTATTAAACGCATTGCATATGTCAAGCTTTAGCAAGATGCAGCCTGCATTTTCTGAACTCATTGCAAAAGATCGCGTAGCATGTACCGCCGCCTCACAGCCCAGACGCGTCCCAAACCCTAGCTGATGCGGCTGCAAATACTCAGACATCTGATCCCTCACGGCACGGCAAGCCAGCTTGGCAGTCAACCGGCGCAAGACACTACCAATAGCGATGGGCCTAATGCCTCCATCCTTCTTTTTTAGTGCGCACAGATAAGCACCGTAAAGGTATGAACATACTATAGAGTTCAGCCGACCACTCAGCAGGAAATTTGACAGCCGGGCCAGGCACTCCAACAAGCGCAGCCCATTTTCTCCAACCGAAGAAGTGAGCTCCTTGAGATGACCAGGACGAAGCCCGTCCAGACCCGCCGCAGATCCGCTGCAAAACGAACCAAGAGCCGACCGCACGTCACCAGCTGTTACAGACAACTCAGCCACTGAAATGTCTGCTTCAGATGGGAAGTTCAGTGGACGCGATGGAGCCGGATGTTTGAGCCTCAGGGCAGCCAATGTGTCGGGATCCTGCTGGGCAAAAGAGTCATCGGACATCAACATACGGACCGCTCCCCTCAGATCGCCTTCAAACCTTTGATTCTATGACCTTCTTAGTAGGGCGCCGACTAGTGCTGGTCTCTGCCGCTACATCAACGTTGTTGCACTCAAAAAGGCTATAAGAATCAATATTGGCCTTAACTTTTGTGGTCATATTACCGGGCAGGTCCCTTGCCGGCACCCTCAAAGCCCCGTATGCAAAAGAGAGAAGATTCTGCCAGTCCTCCAATCTATTGCAGTCAACACATGCCTCGATTATATCACACAACTTACCGGCGGCCTGATTACGAGCGCCTTTGGGTATATGTCGCAGTACCGGTGTAGCCCTCCTCAAACTAGGAAGCCTGTCCAAGGGACACGGCAGTGATGCCTGGCTAGAAGGACCACCGCCGCCTGGAAGAGTCCGACCCCCTTCCGCAACAGAAATTACGACAGCATGCCGCATATCCCTGTACGACCTATATGTTTATATATATATATATATATATATGTATATATTATGGATATGTATATGTTATAGATTTGTATACTTTATATGTAAATATGTAGTGTTTATGTAAATTTATTTTAGCGCGTATTTCTTTAGTACTCTTGTACCTAGTGTTGCGTTGAAGGTTCACCATACTGCCCCAAATCATTTTTTCATCTTGGTTTCCATCCAAAGGTTGCCTGTAAGAGATTGCCTTGTGCGATAAGGCCGCCAAATGTATTACCGATAAGTTTTTAATTGTAATCCAATACTGTTATATTTCTGGTTTACAATAAAGAGATAAATCAATCAAATCAATCAATCAAAAAGGTCGGCCTCAAGATACTGCCTTGGGGGACACCATACGTGACTTCTGATTGATCGCTAATATGACGTCCTACTTTGACAGCTTGTTTACGCCCTAGAGGGGAGGTAGTCAACAAACAATGCGAGTGGTAGTCCTCTTATGCCAATTTTTTCCAATCTTCGTTCCAGGATTGGAATAGAGACCGTGTCCTTTTTTAGGTCAAGAAACACCGTTATACATTTCAGTAGAAATATCTTTCCTAAAGCCAAATTGAGAGTCAGACAATAGTTTATATACTTCTGAAGATAGTCGACAGGTCTCTTGTTTATCAATTTTTCAAGAACCTTCGAGATAGCAGTAAGGACAGAAATAGGTCGATAATTTGATACGTCTTCTTTGTAAACAGGTGTTACTATTGCACGCTTTAGCGCTGGTGGAAATACTCCTTTTCGGAAGCAGAGATAAGTCAAATGGGTGATTATGGGTACAGTGATCTCCTTTGCATGTTTTAAAAATTTTGTATTTAGATTATCCCAACCAGGGGCACTATCTGATTTAAGACTCATAAGGGCTAAGTATACTTACTCAGGGTCTGTCTCTAAAAGTACAAAAGATGACACAATTGAGAACTTATTTCCCTATTTATATCGTTCCCGCAAAGTGAGAATGTACTCGAATTAATAATCTCTTTTACCGTGCTTTACGGTACTCTAAAATATTATTAGGAAACGCCCATTATCCACCCACTACAAAGATACAATAGGGTAAAATAGCTTATTTACTGAAGTCATATTTTTTGGTTTAACGGAACGTGGGCAGGCAGAACACTAGTAGCCGACTACTTTAACTTTTAAGAGAATATCGCTCAAAAATCTTACCGGTGAACAAAACCGTTATTAATATTCCACTTTAGCGAATCGCTCGGAAGCGCTCGTGGCCCCGCGGTCTCAGTGTTCGGTAAACGATCACTGAGGTACGCAACTTTCACTATGGCTGGTCGTCGGATGGGTGACCACTTTGTGGCATTTACATTTGCGAGCGTTTCCGTGCTTCGGAAGGCACGTTAAGCCGTTGGTCCCGGTTGCCAGTAAAATGGCAGTCGTTAAGCCTGGTTGAAAGCCTTATAGGCGGCTTAAAAAATTTCAACAGCAGGTAGCCACAACCTGCGTCTGTCTATTTCAACACGGCAATGGGCTCACCACCTATTACGTGGGACAGGAATCCACACGGTGAAAAGTGGGCATATAATATGCCTCTGCCACCCCTTCGGGGATAAGGCGTGATGGATATTTATTTATTTATTTATTATAATATTCCACTTTTACTATCATCATTTTTCATATTTTACTGCTAAATTAACAAAACTAAAGAAAAACTGTAATAATCAGCATAGTGTTAATACCTAAAAAACCAAATCAAGTTCGTAAAGAAGGGTTTCGATTACTTTCGATGCAACCGTGAAGACACTAAAATGAAGAATAATTTTATGAGATGACTAATTATTTGTTAATTCACCCTATTCTTTCTTTGGGTGAGTGTATGATGTAGTCGTTTCCCAATATTATAACTATCGTCGTAGGGTACCGTTAAGCAATTTTCAGTAAACACTGACACTTTAAAAGTATCATGTAAGCCTAGTATTGTACTAATATGTTCCGTCGGTATCGTTTGCATTCTAGCGTTTATTTTGCAAATGAAACTTACGTTTTGGAGCTGCTTTTCCTTGGCTTTTTCGTTCGTTTCTGTGTGCTTTATCCATAACTAACTATACACACGTGCCGCACGGCTTTGCATAGTGTTTTATTCTCGATACCATCTAGTGTTTTATTATGATTCTGATAATTTAATTACAAGAAAATGTTTAGAAAATATTGGAAAAACCTACTTACTGATGAAAACGCCTAAATCCATTGTTTAATTTAAATACGTTCCATTGTGACTTACTGTAACCTAAACAGTCTCACCGATTTTGAGACAACTTTTTTCATTAGATTTGAATGGTTTTCCGGTGTGTCAAAGGTTTTGCCGCGACATCACGATACTCAGTTGAATTTTTAAATGAATTTACTTGTGCAGAATCATCATGTTAATGGATGTGTAGGTGCACATATTAATGGATATGGCAACGGTCAGTCGCGCGGTCAGACGGAAGTCGCTACCAGTAATGCTAAAAACAAAAAGTTAAATTATAGCTTCTCCTTGCAGACAAATAAAAGTGAACCCCAGACTCCAAATTAATTTACGATTTTGAAGCAACAACAAGCTGATATTCCAGAATGCCAGGTGGCACAGAAACACCAGACTGCAAATGCAAAGTTATGACGCCACTGTGTCTGAATTGTATCTAGTAGGTAAATTACCAGGCGTACATAACTCTCACAGCTGAGCGCGGGTCAATGAACATATTTGAAATTAGGTGTTTAGTTAGTGTTACGCCGTAATTATTTTAATACGCTATCGAAAAAAAAAAGGATTTTTTTAAATTTGTATGAAATTACCGAGGCCGTGACTTTATTGACATTTCGCAATCGTGGCGGAGCATAGGCTCTAGTTATCAGACGTGTACCGACGGTCAAATATGAGTACACATTTCTGTAGCACGTTGTAGATTCCTTCTTCTTGTCACAATTCAGGGTCTTAGACAGGCATACCGCCATGTTTACCAAGTCTTTACTTGTTTCCACAGGCAATTTTGGCATATTTTTCATTTCTATACTTGTCTTACGATACTCCCGCTGCAGTATCTCAACTTGGGCTTCTAGAATAATGATATAATCTCTGTCTTTCTTTGATTTGATTTCAAGATTTTCTATATTTTTCTTCAGATCTTCATATTGTGCCACTAGTAATGCAATGCTGCTCTCTATATTGGTGTTGGTCTGATTTATCTCCAGTTGCGTGGACGTAATTTTGTCCAACTCAATTTTCCGTGACGCAAATAAAGATGAAATCATCTTCTATTTATTTTTTAAAATCTGACAATTCGTCCTCGAATCCATGTTCTCGAGCTCTTTTATGACGATGTTGAACATAGTTTGGTGGCGTACTATTACTTAAGATCCAGTCTTGCCCACGTTTGGATCAGATACAGTTAGTGATTTGTTTCCCAGTGGGGAGCGTTGTACTTTAGGCATCTTATAGTTTTATATATTATGTAATTTTATATTACACTATTCACAAAAAGAAAAAAAAATTGGAAAACCCAAAAGTGCACGCCTAACACGCTTTTATCTTATTATATAAAACATAGAATTACAAGCTTACAAACTTTGCTATGAATTATCGCGTAGGAGTTATGAGATAAATAAAGTAAAGATAATAACAATTAAACCACATCGAATCAGACCGTGAAAATTGAAAGGGTTCTATTCCTAATTATACTGAAGCGTAAGAGAAAAAAAAAGACTCGATTAGTAAAGTATTTCGGTCGTTATCGTGTTAACAAGAAAATATCCGTAACATACAGACACACGGACGTCCAAGACGGAACATTTTTTAAACAGTTTTTTAACTAGTTTTAACAACAAAAATGGCATCAAAAATATCGTGAGTGTTAAAAATAGTGTTTTTTCTTGATATGTGTGTGTATATATTATTTTACAAGTGCAATATAAGATAAATAGAGACATTTTAAGTTTGAAAAATCAGATGTTATGCGCGAAGTGACAGTAGTACCCACCTCAACGTTTCGCTTATGAGGCGTGCAAAACAATACTTGGCAGTCACAGTAGAAATATTCTTGGACCAAACCTTTATAATTTGAACCGCTTCCGCCTTTAAGTTGCGCCAATCATCAATATAGTTGACTCGTTCACATTAATCCTGTCCGCGTTCAAGCGCCACGCACAAAACTGTTGAGGTCACTATCGTTGTCCTTGTCCGTCGTAGTATGTTAACGTCTCGCGCACTATGTGGTCCTGGTAATACACCACTTTTATGGTACAAATTAAATGACAAATATTTTAATTTATTTAAAATTTTGACAGAGATTTACACGTCTTTACGCTTTCGCGGTCCGAGGGGAAGAGGACATAGGCTAAATTTTATCCCGGGAACAAGTACCTGTGGAAATCGGGTAGGGGTAAGTCTTATGTTACTTTCCAATGTTGGAACTTGTTTTAAAACATCACGTAAACCAAACTCACTTGTACTTTTGTAGATTCCCCTATTTTTATTCAGGTTTCTCCTTACTTTTAAGATTAACAGTAAGCCATGCTATATATCTTCACGCTGCTGTCCAAGGAGCGGAGCAGTAATCATAAAAAAGTCAAGAAACTTGCATTAATACTTAGACCTTAGATGAAAATAAAATAGCTGTTTGTTTTCATCTAATGCTTAGAAAAACCTGCCCTTACAAAACCCTTACACCTCGAACTCAATTTTTTTATAAAAAATATGCCCTTAAAATAAGGCACTTACTAAAAAAATAAAAAATAAATATCCATCACGCCTTATCCCCGAAGGGGTGGCAGAGGCATATTATACGCCCACTTTTCACCGTGTGGATTCCTGTCCCACGTAATAGGTGGTGAGCCCATTGCCGTGTTGAAATAGACAGACGCAGGTTGTGGCTACCTGCGTTTAAAATTTTTCATGCCGCCCAAAAGTCATTCAACCAGGCTTAACGACTGCCATTTTACTGGCAACCGGGACTAACGGCTTAACGTGCCTTCCGAAGCACGGAAACGCTCGCAAATGTAAATACCACAAAGTGGTCACCCATCCGAGGACCAGCCAAAGTGAAAGTTGCGTAACTCAGTGAACGTTTACAGAACACTGAGACCGCGGGGCCACGAGCGCTTCACTCAACACAATCACTCACTCAACACAATCACTTACTAAAAAAGGTATTAATACGTGATAAACATGAAAGTATTTATACCTACATCTGGTTTCAAGTTAACGCGTACAGCGGTTAATCAAAATTTTACCTATAAACCTTCTTGTGTGTCAATGGAAAATAGGGAATGAACGTTGGTATGAAAGTATTTGATAACAATAATTAGCTTGGGTTAGAGATATCGGGTGCAATAGGTGTTCGAAGAATGTCACATGCAAAGCCGGGGTGTTCACCTAATAATTGTGTAATTTAAACTATAACTTCGAGTTCCACAGAAATAACGAGTAAAGATTTACATATTTGTAATCTAAAAATACCTAATAACTAAAAATCATCCCATAGAGTACACACACAGTCATAGAAAAAATCATTTCTGAAATACAATGCAACTCATCAAAATATATTGTTGTATTTTTTATGGTATGTCACTAATATTAATAAACATTAAATCATAGCATATTATTATAAAATATATTTTTAATTAATTAAAAATTTTCTATAAGTGATAAATACAGAGAATACGACTCAAAATTAATCTACGTGACTGTACTTTGTCATTGTTTTAGTTAAAATATGAACGTGTGTCCAGTTGACGAAAACATTAAAGTATTTAATTTAAGTTTCACTATGTGGACACGCGTAAAAATCCTGGCGTGTCCAGATGACGAAATAATAAATTATATTTTTTCGAGTTTCACCAACTGATCACACGTGTGTCCAGCCTCCTGTGTCGAGATGGTGAACAACCCAAAGTATTAAATTTAAGTTTCATTATGTGGACGAAGATATTGGGGATGAAGAGTAGAAGCGTGCACGTCGCCATCCCTGCCAGCTACGGCTGCAATTCTACTCCAACACGAGCACCGCAAGGACGAATAATGCTAGGGCGTGCCCCCGAGGCGACGCGCACCATTTCGTCCCCGCTGGTGCGAAAAGTGTGTGCCAGAGCGGCGTAGGGGACCGCCACCCTACACGCGCGGCCCGACACGGCGGGAAGTGGAGGACGGAGTGCAGGGTAGCTGCGTGGAATGTTAGGGGAGGAATGGCAGATAAGATGAATGAGTTGATGGATGTTATGAATGAGAGAAAGTTAGATGTAGTGTGCTTGACAGAGACCAAGCGCAAGGGCATCGAAGTCGTGGAGCTCCCGGGTGGGGTGCTCGCGCTATGGTCTGAAGTACCAGAGAGCGAGCATGGCAGTCGGGGGGTTGGAATTTTGTTGTCCTCGCGATTGGCCTCCGGTATGTATGAGTACAAACTGGTAGCTCCTAGAATCCTCTGGATCCGTCTAAAACTTGGTTTGACGAAGATTTTGGATGTGGAGACTTGATTGGATGGGTGGGTACCGCTCGCGATGATTTTGAGTCGGTACTCGGGAAGTATGAGGATAAAATGGTGAATGACGCTGGCAAGCTTATACTAGCATTTTGTAAGGAAAAGGATTTGTTGGTGGCGAACACAATGTTCAACCACAAACAAATTCATATGTATACGAGGAGATGTAAGTCTAAGAGAAGCATGATAGATCTATTCCTAATGGATAGTCGGCTCCGTAAACAGGTGATGGACACAAGGGTTTATCGAGGCGCTGAACTAGGATCAGACCACTACCTAGTAATAACTAGGATAAGGGGTCTGTTCGCGGGTTGGTGTCATCACACCGAGGGTCCTGAACCTGAGCCGACTCATAGCATCAAAAGCTGGAAGCTGCAGGATGCATCCATTAGGGATAAATATAAAGAAAGGGTAGCCGAAAAGCTTGGCGACGTCAATGTTAGTAGTGAGAATGTGGAAAGTGTATGGCAGAACCTTAGGGATAGTATGGTAAATGCCGCTGTAGAAGTGTGTGGAGAAACGAGAAGTAGTAATAAGCGTGACGCATGGTGGAGTGAGGAAGTGAAAGAAGCAGTTCGAATGAAGAAGAAAGCATGGTTAGACTACTTAGCCTCGCGGAATGATTTTAATATGAAAGAGAAATACAGTCTGCAAAAAGTTAACACGAAGACACTGACAGAAGATGGGTAGGTAGGTAGGTAGGTAGGTAGGTAGGTAGGTAGGTAGATAGGTAGGTAGGTAGGTAGGTAGGTAGGTAGGTAGGTAGGTAGGTAGGTAGGTAGGTAGGTAGGTAGGTAGGTAGGTAGGTAGGTAGGTAGGTAGGTAGGTAGGTAGGTAGGTAGGTAGGTAGGTAGGTAGGTAGGTAGGTAGGTAGGTAGGTAGGTAGGTAGGTAGGTAGGTAGGTAGGTAGGTAGGTTTTTTTTTTTTTTTTTTTTTTGTTTTCGCGGGGAATGCATTTACGCACCGTCATCCCTGCTGCGGGGGCAGCAGGGACGGTGTGTGGGGCTCCCGGCCCGAGAGAGAGGGCCGTCCTACCCACTAAACCCCGCGGTGTTCCGCCTCACCTTAAAACCGACTCGCAGGGTAGGCCTGAGGTTAAATCACTGCGAGCCGGCAAGGGGCACCCCAGAACGGAGGGGTCCGTCTCGGGGCGGTCGATAAGCGACCACCCCGGAGCTCCCTAAGGAGCTGAAGAACTAGCCCGCACCTCCACCGCTCTCGAGCGCTCCTCTGTAAGCAGAGGAGGTGAGAGCGGCCGGTACGGGCGTGCGCAAAGAGTGGGCACCCCTGGAACACAGAAAGGGTGCCCGTCGCCGAGTGGCCAGTTGGGCGGGGTCCCCCGACCTTCCGCCCACGGCCAGACACTATTCGGGGGCGCGCATGTAATGAGCACGACGACGCCCCCGAACCGGACGGCGGGGCGGGAGTGTCTGTCCCGTACGCTCCCGCACCCGCAACTCCTCACGTTTCGCCGCCATCACCTCGCTAGCAAACGAGGCGACGGCGGCCCAACACTGTTGGCTGCCGACCATGGCTTGCACCACAGCCGGCAGCGACAAATCAACTCCGACAAGGCCCGTAAGGGCGATACGCGGCCCGTCCCACGCCGGGCACACGGCGAGTGTGTGCTCCGCCGTGTCCACGACGCCACTTGAGCAGTGGCGACACACGGGGTCCGGCTCCACCCCAGCCACCTCCCACAGGTACTTGGCGAATACGCCATGCCCTGTGAGGAGCTGACTGAGGTGAAACGTAGGCGCACCGTGTGCCCTCTCTACCCAAGCACGTAGGACGGGCCGGACAGCCCCCACGAGCCGGGGGCTAACTAAGGGGCCTACCAACCTCTCGGCCCACTTCCGGAAGAGATCGTCGCGAGCCGACTGTCTCCAGCGGTCGATCTCGTCCGGAAGGGGCCGTCCACCATTTCTACGTACCAGGGCGCTTTCCTCATAAACATTCTTGAGGACTCCAGCCTCGAGATCCCAAGGGAGGCTTCCTGCAATTAGGCACGCCGCCTCGTAGGAGACGGTGCAGTACGCTCGTGCCGCCCTCTGCGCAATCGACCGCTGCGAACGCCGCAGCAGCGGGATTGTCTTGGCGCAGAGGGCGTGCGCCCAGATGGGCGCTCCATACAACGCCTTTGAGCGCACTACACCGTCATAGAGGCGACGGCATGCACTATTTGGGCCTCCCCTATTGGGGAGCAGCCTCGCCAGCCTTCCGGCGTACGACAACAACTTTGGCGACAGACGCCGGAAGTGCTCGACGAAGCCCCATCGGCTGTCGAGTACCAAACCAAGATACTTAATACTCGACCCGACAGCGATGGGGGTGCCGCTCACCACAATCTGACAATCTCGAGGTGGCCCTCGCCGAGGCCCGTGAAAGAAAACGGCCTCGGACTTTTCGAGGGCCACCTGGAGTCCTAGCGCCCTGATGCGGCTGACCACCTGGGCAACGCCCGCGGTGGCCAGGACTTTCGCTCCGCGAAAATCTGGGCCTCGCGCGGTGACTAGGGTATCGTCGGCGTAACAGAGGACGCCGACTCCCCGAAGAGTAGCACCGCGCAGGACCCAATCGTATCCGATGTTCCACAGGAGCGGACCCAGAACCGACCCCTGTGGAACACCACACGACATATTTGTGCGGACTACCCCCGACCGGGCCGGATAGGAGATGGCCCGGTCGACAAAGTAGTCCGCGAGAATGCGCCTGAGGTACCACGGGACATTGTGGTACCTCAGCGCCTCGGCGATGGTCTGCCAGGGGATGGTGTTGAAGGCGTTCGCGATGTCGAGCGACACCGCCAGCAACACCTCCCCCCGACCGACCGCCTCTTCGACGCTGTCCTGGAGCCGGGAAATGGCGTCCAGGGTCGACCTCCCGCGACGAAATCCGTATTGGCCGTCACTAAGATTGGGCCCCGCCCCCTCCAGGTGCCCGACGAGACGCGCCGCGAGCACCCGCTCGAGCAGCTTGCTCATCTCGTCGAGCAATACGATGGGGCGGTAGGCCGACGGCGACTCGGCCGGGCGCCCGTGCTTCTTCAACAGCACGAGCCGCCCGGTTTTCCACTGTCGCGGGACCTTACCCGACGCCAAACACTCCGACAACAAGGACAGCGTCTCCTCCTCGAACGCCGGCATGACCAGGGCGATGACGCGCCCAGGGATGCCATCAGGACCGGGGGCGCGGTTCCTCGTTTTGAGTTTAAGGACCGCCGCCCCGAGCTCGGCATCCGACACGGGCGGAATCATCGCCTCTGTGTCTGCCGGCGTCTGGCTTGGTGCCATCCGCGGTGGGACCCACTCTTCCCGCTCAGGGAAGAGGGAACTGACAACGTGGCCGACGAATGAGGGCTCGAGAGACTTTGTGAGGGGGGGCGCCCAGGGCCGGAGTTTGTCACTCACGGCTTTGTACGGGCGCCCCCACGGATCTTGATTGAGGCTCTCGAGCCATTCCTTCCAGGCCGCCTCCTTGGCGGCCTTGATCGCCGAGCTGAGGGCAGCTCGGGCAGCCCGGTATGCGGCGAGTAGTTCTTCTTCTCGGGCAGGGTCACTGTTTCTTCGGGCGCGTTGGCGAGTGTACCTGCGCTGGGCTGCGTGACTTGAGGTTCGCAGCCCAGCCAGCTCTTCATTCCACCAGTACACTCGCCGCCGCGGCTTGACAGACCCTGCCCTCTTCATGGCCGCATCGCAGACACGAGTCAGGGCGCCGGAGAGTCGCCCAGCCCTCGCGTCCACGTCCGGGCTAACGTCGCCCGCGGCCCATCGCTCGACGATGGCCGCCTCCTTTGCCAGTTCCCGGTCCAGCGTCCGCAGACGCCACCGCGGACCTTCCTCAACCGAACGGCGGTCCCCGACCGCCGGGGTCCCGGAGCCAGTGTCGACGATGTCGAACCATATGTAGCGATGGTCCGACAGCGTCTCCACCCCCTCGACCACTTTCCAACCACGCGTGCGGCTCGCCAGGCCAGAACTGGCGAAGGACAGGTCAACGATGGAACAACCTGTCCCCGTTGGCCGCACGAACGTGTGGATCGACCCTCGGTTGAGCAGCACCAAGCCATTCGACACCGCCCATTCCTCTACCAACTCACCCCGGCTATCGGTGGCCGGAGATCCCCACGCCTGTGAGTGTGCGTTGAAGTCTCCAGCCACCACCACCGGGGTGGGGTGTGCTTCTGCCACCAGAGCCCCGACCTCTATTAACCATTGTTCAAACTCGGCGAGGCTTCTGTTTGGCGAGAAGTACACCCCGATCACTGCAACGTCTCCCAGCAGCGCGAGGACGCAGCCGCGTCCTTGGGAAACACTTTTGAACGCGCCCTGCTGGGAGACGATAGCCACCGACTCGTCGCGGCTGCCAGCCCAGTCATCACGGGCACGAACCGCGTACGGTTCGGCGACTACTGCCATGGACGCCCGCCACTGTACGGCGGACTGGATCAGCAGGTCTTGGGCCGCCGCACAGTGGCGGACATTGGCCTGCAGGATCGAGATTGGCGCCATTTAATTTTGGGCGATGTCCATTTCCTCTTCGATTGTCGTGGTGGGCGGGCGGGCCGCTTCTGGCACCACCTTACGCCCGGCTCCACCACGACGCCTCCTCTTCATCGATGCCGCCAAACAGGCCTTTGTGCCCAGGCGGTGCGCAGCGGCACCTCCCGATGCCGCGCAGACGGGACATTGGGGCTCCGCTGTGCAGCCAGCCGCTTTGTGACCGGGCTGGCCACAGCGGAAGCAAAGTGCGCTGCGATCGACTCCCGCAGCACACCGGGCCCCCACATGTCCGACCTCAAGGCAGCGGAAGCATCGCTGCGGCCTGGACTCCAATAGAACCGCGCGGACACGGCTCCATCCTATTGTCACGGGGCGGCCATCTGTGATCTTTTTGGCCGCCGCGACCGGGCACTTGACCCAGGCCGTGCCCTCCCGACCTGTTTGACGGACAATCCGACCAACAACAACGCTGGTGGTGGCGCACCCTCCTACGTCCGCCACCACCTGCGCTACGACCTCCTGTGTAGCCGCATCGCCGAGACCGGAGATGCGCAGTTCCGCGCACTTCTCCGGTCGTGCGATGCGGACATCCTCTCCTAGAGCCGCTCTAAGTTGCTCTGCAAGGGCATCGGCTTTCTGGCATCTCTCTGCCCCTGCCACTTCGAGTATGCGACCTCCGGTGGCCGCCGTGCGGAACCGGAGGCCTCCGATGCCGAGGCTCTGTAGATTTACTTTTTGTTCCGCCTCGGCCAGTTTAGCGGCATAGGTCACGCCCTTATCGACCGCGCCCTTCTGCAGTGTTATCACTACAGCTGCAGTGCGAGGGGCGCGGAGTTTCGGGGCGCGCTTCCCCACGGCAGGCGCGTTAGCAGGCGCCGGTGCCGACTTCGTCGCTGACGGTTTGGCAGCCGGCGCCTTCTTTGGGCGCCCAGCCACCACATTCCACGCCACGGTTAGAGGCTGAGGCGTGGGTGCGGGCTGCAGTCGCTCCTGACGCGACGCCTCAGCCTCTCGTGCCGCAGCGCTCTTCTTTTTCCTCCCTTTCTTACTACTTTTCCCCTGATGAACAGAGGGAAAAGTCGACGGAGAGGCTGCTGCAGGGGCTTCCGTCTCCTCCAACGAAGGGTTGGAGACGGTAGCAGAAGGATACTTGGAGGCAACAGCACGCTTGGAGGCAGTGGTGCCAGAAGACCGACTTTTGGTAGCACCAGCGGTGCCAGGGCAGACGTCCGAAGAAACGACGGGACGGGCAGCGACGGCGTTTGGGCCGACAGATCGGCCGACGTTGGACTCCAGTCCAACACCAGTGGAGCGGGCGGCATTACGTGCGTCCGCCTGGAGAGGGGGGCGCAACCGTGGCTCTGGAAGCAGACGGTCTCCTATACCGTCGAAGCGCGCGTCCAGGAGAAACATTATCTCCTCGCGCGACATCGACGGCGGGGCACTCGCCTGCCTCTTCAGGGTCTCTACTTCCGCCCGCAGTGCAGCCAGCTCACGCTGCAGACGGGCATTCTCCTCTGAATCCGTTCGAGCACGTAGCTCCCGTACGTGCTCCAAGATTGAGCCAGCAGCGGACCTCAGGCCCTGCACACTCTGACCCTTGAGGCGGGAGGATTTCTGGGCAATGGAGCGTATCGCTTCCACCGCCTCCTCAACCGCTTTCTCAAGCTGCTCGGCCCTGAGGTCCGACGCAGCTACGGGAGCGGGAGACTGGCGAAGAAAAGAGAGTCGCCTCTCTTCTCTTCTTCGGAGCTCTTCTGCAAGCTCCTCCTCTGCCTGGAGCTCTAGCTCCCGCTCTTTTGCCGCCACATATTCGGCCTTTGCCTTGGCCAGGCCAACGTACTGCCCTGTCGTCGGTGGGCGGCCGCGTCCTCGTTTACCGGACTGTCCTCTTAACAGCCCAGAGCCAGACGAGTCCGTGTCGCTCTCTTCCCCCGACCCAGTTGGGTTGCGGCGCTTGCGTTGCCACAACCGAGAGAGTGGGGTGGGGGATGGGCGACTCTCTACTGTTACCATTGACGTAACGCTGCTGTCAGACTCCGACAGCTGTATCTCTTCAATTGCGCGGCGCGGTGTGGCGTCAAATCGTGATACCGACACCCGCAGCTCCTTCACGGCCGGTATAGGAGTACCGGACCTCGACGTTTCCAATTCATCTTTTGCCTTTGCGTCAGGCAGCTCAGAGTCCGTTGTTAGTAAGCTAAGGTTGTTTGTTTGTCCCCCACAAGGGGAGATGGTCGATCGGTTTTTATTTAATTCATATGCCATAATTGTTCCCACGATTATGAGACGAAAAGAGTCGACTCCCTGGGTGACGCTCATTCCAGGGAGCGGGATTGATACTGTGGGGTGCTCCAGGTGCCCCACAGGTTTTGACGACTTCGCTGTCGGGTGTTATAGACTTTTCCCTGTCGCAGGCCAGCCAATGAAGGCAAGCCCTTCGGTCCCCAGGACCACCGCGTACCAACTGGTGCCACCAGTTGGATTGTTGCGAAGACCCCGGAGATTACGAAACGCGGGGAGGGGGGCTAGTCCTCCCCAACTCCGACGCTGGCACGAATGCCTGTAGGCCCCTGCGCGAGCAGTAGGCCTACGCGTCCACACCACAAAGCTTCGCTACTACCGGACGTGACCGGGAGCGACATCAACGACGCAACGCTACAACCGGCCAGGCCAGGAGCTATCGCAAGGACCGTGGGCCTTGCAGGCCCACCATACCACGACCCCCTCGTGCAATGGGGTCAACTGCACGTCCACACGACGGCAACACAAAGCTTCGACCGGCAAAGCCGGGAGCAACGACAACGAGAACGAAGGACGAAAACGAAGCGCTACTACCGGCCAGGCCGGGAGCTTTCACTAGTACGCAGGCCTTGAAGGTCTGCCACACTGCGACCCCCACGACATGGGGTCGACTGTCGGGATATTGGTACATTGGTTAACACACACAGTACTGAAGACTGCGCCCATTAGCCGATGCTCCAGGGTGCACCAGCAAAGCCCAGTTTCCACTCCCACCCGGGCGGTCCCCGGGGGGGATAGGAAACTGAACCGCCAACGTGGAGGTTCCCCGACCTAGCACCCCTAGGTAGGTAGGTTAGGTTTTTTTTTTTGTTTTCGCGGGGAATGCATTTACGCACCGTCATCCCTGCTGCGGGGGCAGCAGGGACGGTGTGTGGGGCTCCCGGCCCGAGAGAGAGGGCCGTCCTACCCACTAAACCCCGCGGTGTTCCGCCTCACCTTGAAACCGACTCGCAGGGTAGGCCTGAGGTTAAATCACTGCGAGCCGGCAAGGGGCACCCCAGAACGGAGGGGTCCGTCTCGGGGCGGTCGATAAGCGACCACCCCGGAGCTCCCTAAGGAGCTGAAGAACTAGCCCGCACCTCCACCGCTCTCGAGCGCTCCTCTGTAAGCAGAGGAGGTGAGAGCGGCCGGTACGGGCGTGCACTAAAGTGGGCACCCCCTGGAACACAGAAAGGGTGCCCGTCGCCAAGTGGCCAGTTGGGCGGGGTCCCCCGACCTTCCGCCCACGGCCAGACACTATTCGGGGGCGCGCATGTAATTAGCACGTCGGCGCCCCCGAACCGGACGGCGGGGCGGGAGCGTCTGTCCCGTACGCTCCCGCACCCGCAACTCCTCTCGTTTCGCCGCCATCACCTCGCTAGCAAACGAGGCGACGGCGGCCCAACACTGTTGGCTGCCGACCATGGCTTGCACCACAGCCGGCAGCGACAAATTTATACCGACAAGGCCCGTAAGGGCGATACGCGGCCCGTCCCACGCCGGGCACACGGCGAGTGTGTGCTCCGCCGTGTCCACGACGCCACTTGAGCAGTGGCGACACACGGGGTCCGGCTCCACCCCAGCCACCTCCCACAGGTACTTGGCGAATACGCCATGCCCTGTGAGGAGCTGACTGAGGTGAAATGTCGGCGCTCCGTGTGCCCTCTCCACCCAAGCCCGCAGGACGGGCCGGACAGCCCCCACGAGCCGGGGGCTAACTGAGGGGCCTACCAACCTCTCGGCCCACTTCCGGAAGAGATCGTCGCGAGCCGACTGTCTCCAGCGGTCGATCTCGTCCGGAAGGGGCCGTCCGCCATTTCTACGCACCAGGGCGCTCTCCTCGTAAACACTCTTGAGGACTCCAGCCTCGAGATCCCAAGGGAGGCTTCCTGCAATCAGGCACGCCGCCTCGTAGGAGACGGTGCAGTACGCTCGTGCCGCCCTCTGCGCAATCGACCGCTGCGGACGCCGCAGCAGCGGGATTGTCTTGGCGCAGAGGGCGTGCGCCCAGATGGGCGCTCCATACAACGCCTTTGAGCGCACTACACCGTCGTAGAGGCGGCGGCATGCACTATTTGGGCCTCCCCGATTGGGGAGCAGCCTCGCCAGCCTTCCGGCGTACGACAACAACTTTGGCGACAGACGCCGGAAGTGCTCGACGAAGCCCCATCGGCTGTCGAGTACCAAACCAAGATACTTAATACTCGACCCGACAGCGATGGGGGTGCCGCTCACCACAATCTGACAATCTCGAGGGGGCCCTCGCCGAGGCCCGTGAAAGAAAACGGCCTCTGACTTTTCGAGGGCCACCTGGAGTCCTAGCGCCCTGATGCGGCTGACCACCTGGGCAACGCCCGCGGTGGCCAGGACTTTCGCCTCGCGAAAATCTGGGCCCCGCGCGGTGACTAGGGTATCGTCGGCGTAACAGAGGACGCCGACTCCCCGAAGAGTAGCACCGCGCAGGACCCAATCATACCCGATGTTCCACAGGAGCGGACCCAGAACCGACCCCTGTGGAACACCGCACGACATATTTGTGCGGACTACCCCCGACCGGGCCGGATAGGAGATGGCCCGGTCGACAAAGTAGTCCGCGAGAATGCGCCTGAGGTACCACGGGACATTGTGGTAGGTAGGTTAGGTTTTTTTTTTTTTTTTGTTTTTTTTTTTTTTTTTTTTTTTTTTTTTTTTTTTTGTTTTCGCGGGGAATGCATTTACGCACCGTCATCCCTGCTGCGGGGGCAGCAGGGACGGTGTGTGGGGCTCCCGGCCCGTGAGAGAGGGCCGTCCTACCCACTAAACCCCGCGGTGTTCCGCCTCACCTTAAAACCGACTCGCAGGGTAGGCCTGAGGTTAAATCACTGCGAGCCGGCAAGGGGCACCCCAGAACGGAGGGGAGGTAGGTTAGGTTTTTTTTTTTTGTTTTCGCGGGGAATGCATTTACGCACCGTCATCCCTGCTGCGGGGGCAGCAGGGACGGTGTGTGGGGCTCCCGGCCCGAGAGAGAGGGCCGTCCTACCCACTAAACCCCGCGGTGTTCCGCCTCACCTTAAAACCGACTCGCAGGGTAGGCCTGAGGTTAAATCACTGCGAGCCGGCAAGGGGCACCCCAGAACGGAGGGGTCCGTCTCGGGGCGGTCGATAAGCGACCACCCCGGAGCTCCCTAAGGAGCTGAAGAACTAGCCCGCACCTCCACCGCTCTCGAGCGCTCCTCTGTAAGCAGAGGAGGTGAGAGCGGCCGGTACGGGCGTGCGCAAAGAGTGGGCACCCCCTGGAACACAGAAAGGGTGCCCGTCGCCGAGTGGCCAGTTGGGCGGGGTCCCCCGACCTTCCGCCCACGGCCAGACACTATTCGGGGGCGCGCATGTAATGAGCACGACGACGCCCCCGAACCGGACGGCGGGGCGGGAGCGTCTGTCCCGTACGCTCCCGCACCCGCAACTCCTCACGTTTCGCCGCCATCACCTCGCTAGCAAACGAGGCGACGGCGGCCCAACACTGTTGGCTGCCGACCATGGCTTGCACCACAGCCGGCAGCGACAAATCAAGTCCGACAAGGCCCGTAAGGGCGATACGCGGCCCGTCCCACGCCGGGCACACGGCGAGTGTGTGCTCCGCCGTGTCCACGACGCCACTTGAGCAGTGGCGACACACGGGGTCCGGCTCCACCCCAGCCACCTCCCACAGGTACTTGGCGAATACGCCATGCCCTGTGAGGAGCTGACTGAGGTGAAATGTCGGCGCTCCGTGTGCCCTCTCCACCCAAGCCCGCAGGACGGGCCGGACAGCCCCCACGAGCCGGGGGCTAACTGAGGGGCCTACCAACCTCTCGGCCCACTTCCGGAAGAGATCGTCGCGAGCCGACTGTCTCCAGCGGTCGATCTCGTCCGGAAGGGGCCGTCCACCATTTCTACGCACCAGGGCGCTTTCCTCATAAACACTTTTGAGGACTCCAGCCTCGAGATCCCAAGGGAGGCTTCCTGCAATTAGGCACGCCGCCTCGTAGGAGACGGTGCAGTACGCTCGTGCCGCCCTCTGCGCAATCGACCGCTGCGGACGCCGCAGCAGCGGAATTGTCTTGGCGCAGAGGGCGTGCGCCCAGATGGGCGCTCCATACAACGCCTTTGAGCGCACTACACCGTCGTAGAGGCGACGGCATGCACTATTTGGGCCTCCCCGATTGGGGAGCAGCCTCGCCAGCCTTCCGGCGTACGACAATAACTTTGGCGACAGACGCCGGAAGTGCTCGACGAAGCCCCATCGGCTGTCAGAGGTAGGTTAGGTTAGGTTAGGTTAGGTTAGGTTAGGTTAGGTTAGGTTAGGTTAGGTTAGGTTAGGTTAGGTTAGGTTAGGTTAGGTTAGGTTAGGTTAGGTTAGGTTAGGTTAGGTTAGGTTAGGTTAGGTTAGGTTAGGTTAGGTTAGGTTAGGTTAGGTTAGGTTAGGTTAGGTTAGGTTAGGTTAGGTTAGGTTAGGTTAGGTTAGGTTAGGTTAGGTTAGGTTAGGTTAGGTTAGGTTAGGTTAGGTTAGGTTAGGTTAGGTTAGGTTAGGTTAGGTTAGGTTAGGTTAGGTTAGGTTAGGTTAGGTTAGGTTAGGTTAGGTTAGGTTAGGTTAGGTTAGGTTAGGTTAGGTTTTTTTTTTTTTTTTTTTTTTTTTTTTTTTTGTTGTCCTAGCTATACCCCCGATATTAATAATTCGGAGACTTTCCTACTATAACTCTTTCTCATACCAGTTCTCGCTAATTTTCACCTTGCTTTCCGCATACCGTATCTTTCTTTCATTCAACCATTTATACTATTTTCAGGTGGGGCGCCTGCTATTCTCACTTCTACTTGTTGTATTTATTTCTTATTTCTATTAGGTATAAACAATAATTTTAGATCTGCACCTTTCCTCTCTTCTCTTTATAACATTGTTGCCTATTCTCTATATCTTATCTACTATTACATTTTTACTAATTAACTTAGATACTGCTAGTTTTGTCTTAGTTTTTATCTTATTCTACTATAAACACCTTGGAGTGGGATGTGGTTTACACTTTCTTATTTCCTAATTGTCTAGATACATTCATTTTCCTTATATATAAGTTACCAAAGCTAAATGTGGACTGCATCATACACATATTAATCTTATATCTACTACTTTTAATGTCTACTTTTATTTTACCATATATTTTACATTTTTCATATTTATTTCTACATTAATCTTACTTGCAACATAATAAGCATATTATGTTGTCGTAATGTCTTTATCAGTCTATTTTGTTTCTATTATTTACCACCCTACAAATTTCTATACAGTACTTTAGGAATATTTCTCTTACTTTACTCGCTATAATTTCTTTAAAGTTTATTACAGTGACATGTATTCCTATCTGCTGTTCCACGTCGTATCTTTGCCTCAGAAACACCGGGCACTCCGCCAGTAGGTGAGGGATGGTTTCCTCGATTTCGGGATCACAGGTGCATGATGGATTATCCTTGCACTTGAATCGAGTCAAGTACTCGGAGAACCCACCATGCCCTGTCAGGACCTGTGTGGTGTGTTTGTTTGGAGTGAATTTCCTTATAGTGCTGTACGCTTCCGCCGCATTTGGAAAGAAGAGCTTCGTGATGGAGGCGGTGTCACCAGACTCGTACCTCCGGTTCCACTCGTCAAGCGTACCCACACGAATCGTACGCCTAACGTACGAAACCGGGCACAGGTCGTAGTCGGGCGCCCGCCTCGACCCCAAAGCTGCTTCCTTCGCCAGCAGGTCGGCTCTCTCGTTCCCCTCCGTCCCCGCATGCGCCTTCACCCAGTGAAAAGCTATATGTTTTCCTGACGAAATGATTTCTCTAATATTTCTTCTGGCTTCTACTGCGAGAGGATGGAGACGACCGGGATTTCCGACCGTCTGTAGGGCTGCGGTTGAGTCGCTGAACACTCCAAAGGTTTTCGCGCTATTTTTCAGGATCATTCTTGTTGCCTCGCATATGGCCAGGAGTTCAGCCTGATAGACCGTGCAGTATGACGGCAGACCGAGTTTGCGAACCTTTGTCTCGGCCCCATCTTTCCATAAGGAAAGTGCGGCTCCGACCTTACCTGCGATTTTGCTGCCGTCAGTGTATATGCTAATATCGAATTTACTGCAGTCAATATTTTCTGAGTTTATGAACTCCAGGCGCATATGGTCGGCAGGATGGGGATTTTCCGCGACGGAGGTCATCCGTTCGATCTCCCTCCCGGCCAGGCCTGGTACCAACTCTCCCTTTTTAATCTTATATAATAATGCCGCCTCCTTGATTCGAAGATCAAGGGGCAGTATCCCAGCCAGGACCAAGGCCGAATTGAGGGAGACCGTGCGGTATGCCCTGCAAATTTTTTGTGCGAAACTGCGTTGAATAAAATTAAGCCTCTTTTTTATGCCCAGCTTCCCAACCGCCTGCGCCCATGCGCCGGCTGCGTACAACACTATAGGTTCCACGGTCGCTGTGTAGATTGTATGTGTAATTTCGGGGTGCAGACCCCAACTCGCCTTTGCCGCCCTGGTCAATTGCTTGTGGAGACTGGTGACCTTCCTACACACGTTCTCTACGTGCGCGTTAAAAGTTAATTTGTGGTCGATGATAAGGCCTAAAATTTTAATTTCTTTTGTCATGCCAATGTCGACCCCGCCCATGCTAAGTCGTGGTGTGTCATACACTAGTTTTCTAGTGACCACCATAGCGTTTGTCTTGTGGGGTGCGAATTTTAGTTTATTTTTGTCACCCCACGCCCTAACATGGCCGAGGGCGGCATTGGCACGTCCTTCAATCTCTCCCCCTGTGTTTCCACAAAAGACCAGGACGACGTCATCGGCGAAAGCCTGCACATATTCGCCCCTCGCTTCAAGGCTATGCAGCAGCGGGTCCAGTAGGAGATTCCAGAGGATTGGACCGCCGATAGAGCCCTGGACGCAGCCCTTTCTCGTTCTAATTGTTTGTTCCTTGCCCGCATATCTCACATGCACGAGTCGGTCGTTCATGTAGCTGTTTAACACTCGCCTAAGCCCCTCCGGACACTCCTCTTCGACGAGCCGCATTTTGATGGCTGGCCACCACGCGCTGTCGAAAGCGCCCTCTATATCCAGAGACACTATAGTTACTATCCTTTTCTGGTTTAAGTTTGTTCTGATGTGCTGGATCAGGGTACAGAGGGCGTCCTCGCAACTCCTCTGCGGCATAAATCCGTATTGGTGGGGGCTGATCCTGGAGTACAGATGGTGCCGAAGTCTTGACATTATCATCTTCTCCAGGATCTTCCCCAACACCGGGAGAAGGCCAATCGGTCTATATGACTTAGGTTGTGCATAGCTTTCTTTACCCGGCTTTCGTAATGCCACGACCGTTGCTTCCTTCCAGGTTTTTGGAAAGTAGTGCAGTGTGAGACACTTGTTTGCTAGACACAGGAACAACTCTGGTTCGCTTCTGATGGCGTGGTCGCATATATCTGCTGTGAAGCCGTCAGCTCCGGGTGCCTTTTTAGGGTTAAACGATTTGACCGCTGTCTCGAGCTCGAAGGAAGTGAACGGTGGATCCTGCAGTTCCCCACAAGACCCCCCGGCCACCACCTCGGAGCTCTCTCTTATGCGTTTTTGTTCTTCTGTATCGTCCCCTTCCAAGTCATCCGGATAAAAGGTTTTTGCCAGCAGCTCTGCTGAACCTTCCTCATTTAGCGCCACGCCATTCACCTCCAGGAGTACGTCCTCGGCTCTACCCGCGGTTCGTCCAATCACTCTATAAATTCCTTCCCACATCCCTTCTCTGTCTTGCTTGCAACAGAACTCCTTCCAGGATCTAATTTGCGCTTTCTTGGCCTCTATCTCGTAATTTTCCTTGCACTCCAGGTACTCTCTCACGACTCCGGCTCTGCGGACCGGTGCTGCGCACCTAATTCGCCGCCTCTTGGTGGTGACTTCTTTCTTCATTTTGGCTAGATCTTCGGACCACCATGGGACAGACATCCTTTGACATGCAGTTTTCTCGGGTATGGCGCTACAACATGCTCTGGTGATGATTTGGCTGAACTCCTCGACGAACTCATTAATTTCGGCTTCTGTTTTTATTGCGTTGACAGTATCGATATTTATATTTTGCGTCGTCTTTAGTTCAGCCAATACCCCCCGAAAATCATCCCACTTCGCTTTCCTTGTGTTGTACTTGCGCGTTGTTCTGGTAATGTTTATGCCCCTGGACCTTTTAAGTTTAATGCCAAATGAGATCCCATTGTGGTCCGAGCTTGTGAGATTTGTTACAACTTTCCAGTCCACCACCAAGTCCAGTGCGCTTGCCGTGCAGATGGTAATATCGACGTGACTTTTAAATCTTGTCGTGCCCCTTATTGTGTCGAATGTTGGGGTGTTGCCCGTGTTGAGCACCTGGAGGCCCATCTCATCCAACATATACTGCAGCTCTACCCCTCGTGAGTCCACTTTCTCACTACCCCACCACGTGTTCCAGGCATTCCCATCCCCACCCATGATAATCTTTCCCAATCCTGATTTGGCTGCTATTTTCTTTAGTCCAATTAAGTACGGGGCAATTTGTCGATCCGGTTCGAAGTAAAAGGAGACCAGTGTGATCTTCCATGCGACAGTTTTAAGCCCCACCACTACGATGTTGTTTGTGGTGAGGTCGGGGTATTGGACCACGTCGATGTGTGGGTCAAAGACTGCGATAGCTGCCTTGACTTGATCCTCCCCTGTTGCGTTATTTTGGAAGATCCTAATGCCTGGGTAACTCCTCATCCCTCGAGTCGCATCCACGCAAGGTTCCTGAATTAGGACTGCCGTTACCTTGTGCTTTGCTGCTTCTATAAGCAGTTCCTGTTGGGCTAATTTCTTTTTCATCAGGTTCGCCTGGAACACGCGGTAGGTGGAGTTCACTGCCTGGCTGCCCTTAGCAATATGCTACGGCTGACCGGGCAAGTGCCTCCCAGCGCCTTCGGACGGGACACTCTTTGCTGAAGGCATTGTGCTCCGTGCGATCCATCTTCGCTTTCTTGCAGTTCCGGCATGATGGTGTTGCATTGACTGCCCACACATCGCAATGTGCCTTCAAGTGTGGTCCCCCACAGTGACAGCACGTCTCTTCGTTTTCGGTGCAGAACCTCTTCACATGTCCGTATGCGAGGCAGCGTGAGCATTGCACCAGTGGTGAATGATCTGCTACCTTCACCCGCTGCAGGTCCACGTGAAGAGTCCCGATCGCTGTCATTTTCCTCCATAGCTTCGGTGAAACCGTTAGGACCAGATGATTTGTGTGGGGGTTCCTCGCCCTTTTCCTGAACTTGACTGAGAGTCTTTCGTCCTCCTTGTCGAGTCCGTCAAAAACATCCCGGTTCTGCTTTTTGAGTGCCCCAAGCACCTCCTCATCCGAGTTGATGCTCAGGACATCTCTTAGCATCACCATTGGGTCCTTGTTCTTGACGTCCTCGACGTGGAGTCTCTCCTTCTCCAGTCTTGCTCTTGCGCTGTCGCGATCCGCTGCTGTTGGACATCCCAAAATGATTTTTCTGTCTTTCGCTTTTCTCACTCTTTCGACCTTAATCCACCCCTCCTTTGCATCTACAGCCTTTCTTACCCTTTCTAGTACCTCGTCCCCAGTTTCCTCCTCCTTGTCAGATGTTATGACAATGGAGTGCAATGGTGGTTTTTGCTGTTGCATCTTGGGGGAGGCGGCAACTACGTTGGCATATGTTGGCCTCGTTTGCAGCTCTGAATTTACCTGCAGTGCAGACTTTAGTTCCTGCATTTGTTCAGAATTTTTGGCGAGCAGATCTTTGTGCTCCTGTAGACTTGCTGCAAATTTCTCCATTTCGGATTGTTGAGTGGGTTTATGGCTGGGTGGATCAAGGGAGGCTTTTCCATTCTCTGTCTCCGTCTCCATTTGTTTCACAATGTCCACTAATTTTTCGATCCATTGCGTTACATCTGTTTTTATTTCAGATCTTAGGTTTCTGGCTAGCCCGAGAGAAACCTTTGCCTTCTTCGCTATATCCCTGGCTTCCGCTGTTTTATTAGGGTACAATTTCCCACTGATAGGGCTATGCTCTATAGGCTGTGGTAGTTTTGCCTTCTTTGGTTTTTCTGCCTCTACCATTTTGTCTAACGTCTGCGTAGGCCTGATAGTCTTTGGGGGGCTATATTCCAGGCGCTTTGTCGGTCGCAATGGACCACCCGCTTTATCAGAGGGCGAAATTCTCGATGTACTTGCCCTGCTCTCAAACGTTTCTAAGCTTCTTCTTACTATCGACTTTTTTGTCACCGTTTTCGATGTCGGTGACGTGCGGGTGGTTTCATCTTCCACACTTCTAGGTGGTGTCCTTTGTGAGACAAACATAGTGAGGGGGTATGCTATTTTCGGCTTCTAAAGGTATTGCTTATGGGGTATGTATAGAGTACCCCAGTCCGCGTGTGTTTAGTGAAGTGTATTGTTTCTGAAGGGTATGTAAAGGGTACCCTATCAGAATGTGTCTTTGTTGTGTGTTATGTGTGGCAGTGTTTTGTATGTATATGTGTCGCTTGTCCACGTCTGAGATATGTGTGTGTGCGTGTGTGTATTATGTATGTAATGCGTGTGCTGTTGTAAAGTGTAGTGCGTGCACAGGTCCTTGTCTCCACCGACTGCTGATGACTCCAAAGTTTTGGAGGTAGCGCTCTACCTCGGTCCTTGTCTCGCCTACAATAGAACCAATAGGGTTCTAGTCTGAATTTAGGAATTGTAAGGCAAAGTGTATATGGGTAATACTGTCAGAGTGTAGGAGTGCTCTACACTTATCTACCAGCTGTAGACCAGCTACGTCCTATTCAACTAGTGGCCAATAAAGCCTTTGTCTTAAATCTAAAACTTAAATCTAATCCTAGCCTAAGTTTTGGTAGAGTGTGCCAGTCACTGTTACAGTTATATAAGAACCTTCTCTGTATTGCCGTTTATTTAATTTTGCCCACCCCCGGTCCAAAATCTTACAATTTACGTGCGATTTTCCGCGAAACTCTATGTAGAGCTGCTCTATATAGCCCAAGAGATAGAGCTACCCGAGCCCGTTCCAGTGATACCAAACACGATACACCCAGCCCAAGTGGTTCGGGTACAATCAAGGTCCAAAGTTTTCTCTGGACCTGGTCCAAAATTGGTCCCACTCAGTTTTCTCCGAGATCCGCGGCTCAAAATCGTCGTGCTTGGGCTCTCCGAAAAGGGCCCGACAAGATCTACCACACCCCGGTATTTTCAGGACCCAAAATTTTCAGGACCTAAAAGTGCCTGAAAATCGTATGTCCACCTGTAGAACACCCTGCCGAGTTCCCCTCTGAAAACCTGGTGTCTCTAGGACAACTGGTTCGGAAGTTACAGTCGTTTCAAAATTTCCAAGATGGCGGATTATATGTCAAAGTTAAACTTTGATTGCTTGTAACTTCGGACCCAGTCACCGCAGAGCAGTCAAGTTTGGGCTTTTTCCAATCGTCTTGGCACCCTCCACCACGTGGGGTGGTTTTTACCCCTTGATTTTTTGGAAGCTCCGATTTGCTTCAAAACCTAGGAGCGGATAGCCCTTGACCTCCTAAACTTTTCATTCAAAACCGTGTTTTCCTATCTCACTCCGTTGCCGAGTTATGGCTGTTTTACTAAAAACAAAATGGCTGCCAATCTGTCAAATTAAAATTTTGAGTGCCAATAACTCAGCAACCAGAGGTCGTAGCTGGGTCAAGTTTGGGCTTTCTGTAGTCAGCTCGTCCTCCTCTTTCACTTAGTGAGCCTATCTCCCCCTTAAAATTTTCGGTCTCCGATTCGGTTGCAAGTCACAAGGCAGATAGTCCCCACCCCACCGAACCCAAGACCGAAAATCCGAAAGTCCTAGCTTCTGCCGTTTGGGAGTTATAGATGTTCAAATAAAACAAAAATGGCCGCCGAACTGTCAAAGCTCAACTTTAAACGCGATTTACTCTGCAACCAGAAGTCGCAGAGGACTCTGGTTTTCTCTGGACAGCTTGGCTCCACTCTGGTCACCGATCTAGAGGGGTTTGGAGGAAAAATAAAAAATTTTCTCCAAAAGCCTTATTTCCTATTTTAGGTCAAAGTTAAGACCTCAGGCCACACTCTATCGAAAATCCGAAGTCGCTGGGATTTTCCGTTTCGGAGCTACAACAGTTTAAAATTTTCAAAAAATAAATACAAGATGGCGGATTTCGCGAAAATCCGCAGTTTTGAAGTTAGAGGGTCCTAGTTTTGGGTTTGTTATACTAAATTATATTGTCTAAGGTCAGTTCAGTCGGTAAAATGGTAATATTTCTATTTATTTTCAATTTATAACGAAAAAACACTAAAAAT
This sequence comes from Thumatha senex, assembly GCA_948477245.1. Classification (NCBI taxonomy): domain Eukaryota; kingdom Metazoa; phylum Arthropoda; class Insecta; order Lepidoptera; family Erebidae; genus Thumatha; species Thumatha senex. Next base: position 32,537 of record OX419742.1, on the reverse strand, counting down.
TCTGTAACTCCGAGCTGGAAATTCATAAAATACACAA